>OV725079.1:148471531-151117138 GCA_928085145.1 Nezara viridula | reverse complement strand
GGCAATTCCTAATTCTCCCTAATCTTAAAAAAAAAATATATATATATTGTAAACTCCAGCTTCCCCGAATGCCTTATTTAGTTTACTGGTAATATCATCGGTTCCCGCTTTTTATAAGACTTTAATTTTCCGACAGCTATTTCAACTTCCTTTTTAGTTGCTTCTTCTATTAACGGTTCGGCACTCAGGTACTCCGAAGGAGAACACAGATCATTATTGCTCATATTTAAAATATTGTCATATTGTTTCTTAAACTTAATATAACAGGGTCAGTGAGGATATTGTTATTTTCATCTCTAATTTCAGTCGTTAACATTTAAGCGATTTATTAATACCTTTGTAGTACATGTCTCTTAGGTTGTATTCGATTTTATTATTTTCTATATCTATTATTTTATTATTAAGATATTCTTTTTTATTTTTATTTTTTGAGAAATTTAGTACATTCATTCTTTAAGGCTCGGAATTATATAAGATTGTTTTCGCTAGGATTATTTTGAGTTTTTATTTTAGCGGCAATTCTTTTTTCGCAAATGTTTAAGTAATCTTCACCAAACCAAAGTTTGTTATTGTTACTTTCCTATTTTCCAGGACACAAGTTACCGACATTTTTAATATTATCCCTAATTCCTGCCTATAACTTATCAATGATATTGCAGTCCTCGTCAGATAGTTCTAAAGCTTGAACCATATTCTTAACTTCAAGCTCGAATTGAGTTATAATTGATGATTTTTTAATTTTTCCAAATTAAAATTCTCAGAATCGAAACGGTTTTCTTTACTCTTTTTTATATGAGGTTTTTGTCGAAAATTCGTGATTACTAATTCATGATTATGGCCCACATTCTGCCACACGATAAAGACCTTACATTAATTAATCCCTCACCCCAGTATGTTGTTTACGTGGCTCTCCTTAATATAGAATTCAAAAAAGTATGTTATTGAAAGTTACACAATCGTTTTTAGGCTTTGGAAGTGCTTTATTATTTGTGAAATACATTTACAACTCACAAAACATTAAATTACAACTTTTCTGGACAAGAAATGTGCTTTTGTACAGTTTATTTAGAACGTTTCTCCTTTGCTTGATGATTGTACTGTTATTCCGGCAAATCCCTCACAACGTCGCAACAGTAATCTGCGAGTTTTGAAGTATTGTTTCCTTTATGTATATATTTTAAATTCAAAATGTATATGTATTATATATTTGGTATGTATTATATATTAGCATTCCAATTATATATATATTGTTTTGTTTGAAAATACATTAACTTTTGTTGATATAAACTTAATGTATTTTCAAACAAAAGTCTCGAATAAACATATTACATAAATTTTTTTTAATTTATTAAATAAACTTAAATCTTCCTTTTTACATTTTAATTATAAGCTAAAATTTAGACCAATTGTTCTTCTTTCTATAATTGTAAGGCATTGTAAAGCATTCATCAAGGAAAATGATTTCTTGAACTTGACGAAACGTTTTCTTTAGATGCATCCTGCTTCACTCCCCATCTAGAATCTCATCCCACTCACACAGTAAAAGTAGAAGAATTCCTTTCTTCACCTATCCCAATCTCCTTACCACCTAAAGCAGTTAATCCCTCTGAGGTCAAATACCTATTATGCAAAATCACTCCTCGTAAATCTCCTGGATACGACCTTCTAACCAAACAGATCCTATGACAACTACCATCCAAAGCCATATTTCTAACCTATATATACAATGGTATCCTCCGAACTATCCACTTCCCTCTCTTATGGAAACATTCCACCACCATCCTTTTCCTGAAACCAGGCAAGCCTCCCAATAATACATCATCCTATAGACCAATAAGCCTACTTCCAATTTTTTCAAAAATTTTTGAAAAGATTCTTCTGAAAAGAATCCTACCCATAATAGACTCCCGAAAAATCCCTACCCACCAATCAGGATTCCGTTCCCAACATTCTACCGTCTAACAAGGACTCTGAGTTGTTGACCACATATCCAGAGCCCTAGAAAACAAGCAGTTTTGCTCGAGTGCATTTCTGGACATAGCGTAAGCTTTTGACCGGGTATGGCACGCCGGACTGCTCTTCAAGCTCAAATCCCATCTAGCACAGTCCTTATATCTAATACTCTAATCCTACCTCTCCGACCGCTTCTTTCGAGTTCGCTGTGGTACAGAATTTTCTGATTGTTATTCAATTGAGGCTGGAGTTCATCAAGGCAGCGTCTTGGGTCCCAACCGACGTTATGGCCAGCTATATAGACTACTTATTAGAAAATCTAAACTTTCTATTGAAAGCAAACTACTGATCTACAAGGCACCTATGGACTAGAACTGTGGGGGACAACCAAATTTTCTAACATCAAACGCATTCAACCCTTCCAGTCCAAAGTCCTACGTACAATAGTCGATGCTCCCTTTTATGTCAGCAATAAAACCCTGCATAATGACCTTAATATTCCATTTATTCTTGATCTTATCCCAGACAAATTCTCCAAATCAGAACCTTACCCATCACCCTAATCCCGTAGCACAATCCCTATCTAGCGTCACTCATCCCTACAATCCTCCTCGCAGGCTAAAACGGCAGTGGCCCCGTGACCTTTTGTGAGTGGAACTCAAGTCATGAGTGTCTGTGGTTGTAGCGCCCTTACTCAATCTCCGCTGGCTTTTAATACCAGTGAAGTGGTTGAGGAAGAAGCGCAGGGATCTCCTGAAGCCTCGCTTTCCCTCCACATGTGGAGGGCTAAGTATGGTTCGGAGTTTCCCATGGCCGACTGTAAATAGGTATGCCGGCATCTAAAATAATTATTTTCATTACTTTCTTTTTTTTTTTTAAAGATAATTTTAATTCCATTTTATTCATTTATTTTTATTATATTATTACTATTATTTATATTTTCTTCCTTCACTATGATATTTTATTTTGTTGTTTTAAAGCTTCATATTATTTGAAAATAGCTTATTTTTTTTTTTAATATGTAAATATGGTGTGAATGTGCTCTCAGAACTCTATAAATGCCCTTCATTGAGACAGATTGTAATATTTATCAATAAATAAATAATCCATCCTAAAAAAAAAAAAAAAAACGATACATCCTGAGTTATGAGACCAGTTGATTTTATCTTGAGCTGATTATTATCAGTTAGAAGATGTTCTGGGGCAAAAACGAAATGACTCTAGTTTGTCTTTAGCTTTTCTTTTACCAGCATTTTCATCATCCGGTGGTTATTTTCATCAGTACATTTTTGAAAATCTGGTAGACTTAAAATGGAATGCAATTCATCAAGGGAATATAGATTCCCTCTAAATTTCATCTTATTTTAAATAATAACAGATTTGTCATTTATTTTTGTACCTTTTTTAAAGCTTTTTTTCTCTTTCTGTCCAATAACGTTCGGTCATGGGCTATAGAACAATTAATTTCACTGAGCTTATCTCTCTTTCAAACCAATTGATTTTGTCCCTATGGCTAATAAATGAAATTAAAATTGGCCTAGGGGCCTGACCACTCCCTAATCTCCGGCAACATGAAATATCCTTGACAGATAAGTTTGTCTCAGCTCTATTGAATAAAGTTTTTATTGTTTCATAGACATCTTCAGGCTCTTCTCTTTGAGGCTCAGGAATATTATATATGAAAGTATTATCTTTAATTAGTTCTCGTCTGAGATTATTTATTTCTTCCTCCTGCATCTCTACTTTCTTTTCTAATAGGGTCGT
Organism: Nezara viridula; assembly: GCA_928085145.1. NCBI lineage: Eukaryota > Metazoa > Arthropoda > Insecta > Hemiptera > Pentatomidae > Nezara > Nezara viridula. Next base: position 151,113,421 of record OV725079.1, on the reverse strand, counting down.
TTGACTTTACCAGCTTGAAGTTCCTCAATTATTTCAGATATTTCTTGTTTTTTTGACCGAAATCGTTTCCAATGGATTCAGTGCTTTTTGTGTTTATTTTTATTCCAGTCATAATAACCATCTAGCGTTATAGAAAATACATTTGCGCGGGCCTAAGCGGAAGTGTTTGATGAAATTTGATAAAATTGATTGGGACGATCAAGACACCAACCCGCACAATCTCTTATAATTTCATGAAAATCGAATAACGGTAGTAGGCGATATGCCCTTACATCTATTTGATTATAGACTGACAGACACAGAATTAAATTTGATCCTTGATGTCTGAAACGTACAACGCGATTGGAAAATTTCGATTCTTATAACAAATTTGTTTTACCTCTCACAAAAATACAAAGCTTCCCTAACTTCGGTAGTAAGGAAGCAAACAAATGTAGCCGCTCAACGCCATTTCAGAAACACACATTGAATTTTTTTCTTACCTCTTCTGGGTCCAGATAATATTTTTCATATCAAGAAATTGCAGTCACGGTCAGAAGTATCCCACACCACAGCTTGAGGGAAAGGAGAGTTAATTGAATTAAAACCCTTAATATACCTCTGCTAAATGACGTTAAGAAATAATATCTTAATAGTTTCTTGGGAAATAATATAGTAGCTAAATGATTTTAACGGTTGATTGTGCTGTTGTATTGTCTAAAAAAAAAGTCATCACCGGATACAATTGACCTATTATGTGGAAGAACCATTCAGTCTCGTTTTTAATTTCATTTTGAATTTTGGTCAATACATTTTATGGTTACTGCGATTACAAAGTCGCCGCATTTGTTTTTCTTCCATTACAATTTTTGATTCATATTTTATTAAAGCATTACCAAGTCGAAGTGATGTTTTTCCTAATCGACTGTAACCTTTTCCAATTAAATTTTAACCCAAAGGAACATGTTATATTACGTTAATAATGTATTTTATTTAGTTATTTAAAATTGAATATAGGCACTTGCCAACTACAAGAAATAACAAAAATCTGATGCGGTACACGCATCGCACAAATTTCACTTACCTCCTCTTCTTTTTTTGGAAATTTCATACCAGACTAATACGACTAGAAACCACCCGACGTTTTCGACTATTGCAGCATTTACTAGACAAACGCTCTAAACTTCCAACTATTAAAAAAAGACACATATATATTACTATAATAAGGCCCATTTGGACTATGGGATCGATGTTTGGGGCTCTACTAAACCATCAAATTCCTCTCGTTCTTTGTAAAATTATCAATGCTCCCTACTTTGTCACAAATAAAATCATCCATAACGACCATAATGTACTGTATGTTTCCGATTTAGCTAAATCCTATCTCTCTAAAATAAACTTCTGAACCCTCTTGTCTCCAATCTTGGTTCCTCTGCTATTCCTGATAACCGTCCAATGCGTCTGAAAAGAAAATGGCCTCGGGACCTTCTTATATAGAAATATAATTGGAGTGCTACCAGTGGGTAGTTTCTCTTCATGTTGTACATGTCATGTTACTTGTTTCATATATAATTGTTGTATTAAGCATTTAATACAGTTGTCAATTTCAATAATATAATTTTTTTTAAATACCTCTTTTTATCAGAAATAAGTATTTTCAGAGAAAGTGGAAATTATAAACGCTGTATTGATTTATATTTCATTATAAGTAAATAAAATACTTATTTATGTCATGTATACTAATTTAAATAGTTATATCGCAGTAATCTATATAATTAAATATTAAATAATGCCAACAATAGAATTTTTGAAAACCGCATATGTATATTTGCATAATATTGTCGGAGTCTATATTATATTAAGCTCATTTTACGTATGGAAACGTGTTCTTATCTTTCGGGTGAGCTTGGGTGGACTCCTTTGGTTGGAGAATTCCTTTGGTTCCTCAATTACAATAAGAGGAAAGGTATAGTCTCGAGTTCGCGTCCCAGTGCGGGGAATCTTTTAAATCCCTGCCCACAGCTCCTAGCCCGGGAAAATCCCGTATAGCTTTAGAGGCGAGGGAGGGGAGGACCCAACAAAAAAAAAATAAATAAATAAAAAAAAATAATAATCAGGGAAAATTGGACGGAAATAATTAGGGGTTGCGGGATTAGAGGTTTTCTTCAGTGAACAAACATGGACAGTTTTCCAGGTTCTGGGAAAAGTGAAACTTTTTATTGAAAAGTTATAGATTAAAGATTTGGAGAATGGATGGAAGTGAGGATTTAACTAATTTAATTTTAATATTATCTGGTCCGAAATCATTGGCTTGGGATTTACGAATGGATTTAAGGAGATCACAATGGGTAATATAAGAAAGAAAAAAGTATTGGAATTTGAGGATGGATAAATGAGGGATAGAACTGGTGCTTAGAAAGAGGGATAGGAAGAACATGAAACAAAATGAGTGCTGAGTACCTCAGCTAAAATAGAGGTAGTCTGGATTCGAATGGGTTTGCCTAAGTATAATTTAAGGATGACTGACCACATGCCTTTGGAGTTAGGAGTGATGGATAAAGATTGTTCAAAGTAATGGGATTTGGCACAGCTTAGCAAGGATTGGATACTGTTTCGAAGCAGCTTGAAGTTCAAATAGTCTGAATGTCGAGCGCGCTTAAACCTTTTTCCAGCCGCACCTCCTCGTTGAATACAATATTTTATCCCAGGCGTCAACCAAGGGTCTGGGGGCCGATATAAGGTTAAAGCTTCCATTATTTCATTTTTATTCTGTTATATATTGTAAAGAGTGATCAAATTTAAAATATTTCATATAAATAAAAATACTAGAAATAAAAACAAAGGAAGTTTTTAGTATATTTATTTACTTAGCCCGAAGTAGAAGAGCCGCGGGCTGGAATGTCATAAAGATAAGGAAGGATTGGAGGACAAAGGGTGGCACAAGACCCTTGGGGAGTGGGTCAGCAGAAGTGAGGCAGTAATCGGGAAGTCTGGGAAGAGACATGTTTCAATTCATGGGATAGAGGATAGAATAATTAATCCTCTCATCCTTGAGCCCAACCTATCACTCCACATCCCTCGTAAAACTTCTCGATGTCCTGGTATTGACATGCTAGAAAATTCAAAATTTACTTATTATAAATGAAATAAAAAACTCTAAATCTCGAGAAGTTGGAAAACCCACTCGAAAAGTACTTTTCGAAGAGATAGCATCAAAATAATTTCGTAATGATACGATGTGAGGCTGATTGCCAGGCAGAAACCTTAGAGATGAGGCTTCCTTTCCATTGACGTATCTCATCCTGCATTCTAATAATATAATCCTAGATCACCATTTTGGATTCCAAATATTTAACTCAACCATACAGTGTGATGGACGTAGTTTCCTCTGAATCACAACGCTAAATGTACTGGAGTCTTTCTTAATTTAGAACATAAAAATATTATTAGGTCTGGCCAAAGGGACTGCTTTTCGAATTCTTTAAATTTCTACTCCTAATGTACTTTCAGGTCGTCCGTTTCTACTTAATTTATAGCTCATTCCAAATGAATAACAATAGTGCCGATTCACTCCTATTTCTTTATTCTGCTGGTGTTTCTCTCTAAAATCCCTTATAACATTGTTATCCCTACTTACGACACAAGTGTGCTGGCTCTCAGACCCATTAATCGCTTCCCATACATTTCAATCACATATCAAAAATTGTGCAGAATGGTGTCAAAACTTTACACTTCTTCTTAAATATATGAGGTATTGTCCCACAGTAATCTTTAATGATATTCCGCTTATCGCTCTTGAACCAATCCGATATACAGGAATCCACCTGGACAAATGTCTTACCAGGAATCCTCATTACATCATCATTGGACTTAAGTTTGAAAGTAGAGGGCAATTCATCTTTCAACTGATTTTTGAGAATAGTTGGGTGTTGAATGGAATTAGATGCAGAGCATGGTAGAATCTATTATTTTGGACTCTTAGAAATTCTGCATCATCACCTGTATTAATTAATGTCATTGCTTTTTGAATTCTGGGGACAGAATTGAGAAGAATGAGGATGAGGAGAGAAACAAAGCAATAACGAATATTTTTAAATACATAAGCATTGGTAAATAGGATGAAAGTCTCTTAAAACTATTTTCCTTGACTTTTTTTTTTCATTTATATCTTTTCATTGATAAATAATAAATTTTGCCACACTTAAGGGGACTGAGTACTAAAGCTGAGTGAGGCACATTCATACAATATATACAATACAATAAAAAAAAAAGCCTCTCAGCCGCGTCGCCGGCATTACCAGTCCGGTGGAGACTGAGAGAGGGCACAAACACTCATGATTTGAATGGTGAAACTGGTCATTGCGAGAACACCAGTGTTTACAAAAGGTCTCGAGGCCACTGCCGTTTCAACCTTCGAGGAGGATTGTAGGGATGACTGGAACTACATAAGGATTGTGCTAAGGTATTAGGATGTTGGATTAGGTTCAGGTGAAAATTTGAGAATCGGGATGGAATAACGTCAAGGACATAAGGGATGTAAAATTTTCCTTAACTAGATATGGTCAAATCAAATGGAACAGTAAGCTGATTCAGTTAAAAACTCAAAGTACAATATTAGATTAATATAAATAATTTGTTATAGATTATGTTATAAATATTATGTTATAGATTATTAATCCATGATTAAAGAGGCATATAGAAATAAAAAACTTTTGTAACATCTTTTTATTCCTGTATTGTTAATTACATAATTACAGTTAATTATATTATTTTCTCAACTTTATTGCAAATAACTCAGAAGTGTCAGGTTTATGATCTTCGTTCCTACTGAAGTTTTTACAGTCGTAGCGCAGACATTTGAAATCTATCTGCAGCATTTTGCTGATTGTTAAATTCACGCAGATATTGAATTTCGGGCAAAAAAAAGACCTGTTCCACTCGAAATCAAGCCAGTATATATTAATGCAGAGAAATATTAGCGGTGGTGTAAGAGGTAAACAGAACGATCCGACTGAAATAGATATGCACAGTGAAATGAATTAGTAATTTTTTAAAAATTTCTATTATTTTTCTGGTAAATGTGTATGCATATATATGATTGTTCTAACAGTTTCCATTGCAACCTAGAGCTGCTAAAAGACCAGTGGAATTCAGCCTGGAATCAACCGTCTATGGCAGCAAGCAAAGATGGAATTTTCCCAAACTTCATTAAATAACGAGAAAATAAAATGATAAAATCATTGTAAGCACATTTCTAATATAGGACGATAAGTTTTCTCCAAACGATTGGGAATACAATATCATAGAGTCAGTTTATAAGAAGTATGCAGCAAAACTAAATGTGACATCTACATGTATATTTGTCTATCCTCGGTGACCTAAAAACTGCTCAATACTATTCGAGAAAACTGATTAAGGCCACTGATTGAATAAGGAGATGAGACTGATTTCCATATAATCAGGACAGACTCCTGCCTAGGAAGAAAAACCCAAGACCACATTTGCTCTAGCACACGTATAGAAAAGGAATGGAATAGAAATCGAAGAATATATGTCGCTTTCCTAGACTTGAAGGATCCTTCAGCTCAGCACTATGAAGACCTTCTGGCAGAAATCAATTCAACGTAGCAATCCCCTTGAGAAATAGTGCATATAAGTGACCGAGATTACCAGCCATTTTCCTGAGAACAAGGTGTGAAATAAGGGGAGAGCTTGAGCCCGTTATTCTTTATTGCCTCCATCGATGAAATACATAAAATATGCACAAGACAAACTAGGTAATTGGTACATAAGCACAGTTCAAGTGCAGGCTTTCCAATTGCAGACCACATAGTGCTAGTTAATAGACCATTGTAAAATGGCAACAAGAAATCGCTCGTAAAGAAGTGAGTTTCAATAAGCATTAAAGCAAGATTTTGACTGCAGTAAGTGATAAAAGAAATGTGAGAAATGTAAGGATGTTATCCAATGGGTAGGAGTTAGATAACATAGAATACTATTAGTCCACTTAATGATTGGTCCAAAAGAGGGTGTATAGTGCTTGAGCAAAGACCTAAGAAATTCTTTCAGAAACTTGTTCAGGGTGCTTGGGGTGTGAATATCAAAAGTCCTGATGTCAAGGTGGCGAACCGGAAGGGGAGGCAAGAGAAAATGTCACAATTTCCAGTTTTCCGCTTATATCTCGAAAACGGTGCATTGTAGAAGAAAATAGTCAAATAATAAATGAAAGTTTATAAAGAAGAGAAGAATAGTTGGGGTGCTCAGTCAAAAAAGGAAGGCTAAAATAAATTATAATATTTATTTTTTACATCTGCCGACGTTTCGACCTAAAGTTCAGGCCATCATCAGGGCTTTCTCCTAAAATGTCAAAGTGAGAATCATTCTCAGGGGGGATCACAGGATCACCTTCTTTAAAGACGCCTCGAACGGTACCAAAACTTAATAATATATTTTACTGTTAATATAAAGTCTTTATTTAAATAATAATGATGTAGAGATGGTTGACCGTTGATATAATATGAGAAGGAGTTAGTCGGGGAGGTGCGGTCAGATAAATACTAAATTAAAATATAGTAATTATATAATTTTAATTTTGCCGACGTTTCGACCCACTTTGCAGGTCGTCTTCAGGGCTACAAAAGATACAAAACATGTTGAGAATAAAAATTAAATATAAGTAGATATAAAATAAGAAGAAGTTGTCAGATACAGAAATAAAAGATGATATCAGAGATATAGTGGGTGACAATGTACTAAATTTTAAGTATTATATATGTAGAAGATACAAATAAATGGAAAATAAGTATGAATAAAAAATGAATAAAAATAAAAATAAAGGAGAATATAGCATGTAAGTTAAAAGTAAACAGATTGCGATAAAAGATAAGGAATAAGTGTATAACAAACTAATAGAGATTACATTAGATAACTGTGGGTTAACAGATAAAGAAAATGAATGTTAACGAATAAATAGATAGAAAATTGAATAAGTAATGTTACAGTAAAGTTAAAATAAGAATAAGATAACATAATAATAAGATATCAGTGGATAACAAGCAAGTTGAGGTTACCTTTAATTGCAAGTAAACAGATAACGGGACTAAAGGTTAAGAAGTGAAGAAATTGAAAGATTAATAGGGTAACATTAGTGTAATATCGTTAGGATAGATTATCAAGTATAAATAACTCTATAAGAAAAAAATAATTTTAAAAGAGAACTTTAAAATGTAAGAATAAATGTAAAACAAGGTTATAATGATAAAGAAACAAAAAAAAGTTGTACTATATATAGATGACAATTGACATTCAGTTTTTTGAAAGCGATAATGGAATGGTAGGCTGCATGAAGATAATAATAGGTGTATAGTTGAAGGATAGGTGAGTTAAGAAAAGAATCACAATAAAAGTCAAATACCGTAGGATGTAGCACTGCGGGAGGCAGTTGAAACACTGGCAGTATCAAAAAAAGCTCTAGTAAGCAGTGTCAAAAAAAGTTTCTAGTAAAAATAAATACATACATATACACACACATACATACATCCATCCAAATATATACAAACACAACTTCTGTATCTGACAACTTCTTCTTATTTTATATCTACTTATATTTAATTTTTATTCTCAACCCGTTTTGTATCTTTTGTAGCCCTGAAGACGACCTGCAAAGTGGGTCGAAACGTCGGCAAAATTAAAATTATATAATTACTATATTTTAATTTAGTATTTATCTGTCAGCATCCCCCGACTAACTCCTTCTCATATTTAAATAATAATTTGATTCTATTTTGTTACATTAAATACATACATAGAAACAAAAGAATATAAAATTGATACAATAAGCTAATGAGCCTTAGGGGTAGAGGCTAAATCAATATTTAAAAAATTAGAAACCTAACTGTTATCACTGTTCTCAATAATTTCTTAATACTACACTCTTTACTTTATATCGATTAACGTTTTCATCTTCTTTGGGCTTGAGGGTACACCCTTCGTAGAGAATATCAAAGCCTGATAAGTCAAAGAAAAGGGAATACGGGGCCTTATAAAGCTAGCGAGGAACGGAAAGACAACAAGCACCAAATTTTCCGTGGTTTGACATCCCCCTTTATTCACACAAGTTGTCACAAAAACTGATATATAGAAACTCAGACCGCCAAAACTCAGGCCATTTTCATTGCTTCCAAGCCCCTTCTTAGATCCCATCAAGACTTTCCCATCCTTCACCTTAATGACCAGCCAATCTCCTTCTACTCCTCAGTTAAAAACTTAGGATTTTTCATTGATCAAAACCTCCTTTGGAATCATCATATTTCTCATATCTCTCGACCAAATCATCAACAGCCATCGTCCTTCTTACGCCTACAACCTTCTCCAGTTCAAATCCTCAGTCCATTCCCTGTCCACAAGATCTCGACCTTCTAATCTTTACATGCCTTCTCACAGATCTGCCTCATTCCAAAATTCCTTTGTTGTTCGCTCTGTCAATTTCTGGAATTCCCTCTCTATCAAAATTCGACATTCCCCATCCATATCCAAATTCAAAACCCTCCTATTCCAATTCCTATCCCAAGAACAGTCAGATAGTTGCTAACCATTCGAGCTGATTTTAATAGAGAATTCGATACATACAAATTCATTTATTGATTCATTGATACATTTTTAATTTTAATTCTTTATTATTTTCTCAAAAGTGTATACGAGTCTATCAGTGCAAATAGCTTTAAGTGCCTTTTCATAGTATTAATTGTTTTGTATATAGTTTCGTTTTTTGTAGATAGAATGTTTACCTTATATTTTTTTTACATTATTTCTTTTTTTGATTGATTTTATTTTGGTCAGATGTGATCTTTTAATTTTGTTCTTTTTTGTTATTCTCAAGAGACTGTGTCCCAGAATAAAATTATTTTTCTATCTATCTATCTATATATATATATATATATATATATATATATATATATATATATATATATATATATATATATATATATATATACATATAAAACCAAACAGATACAATTAACAAATATGTAAGTACCTGCATACATCTAAGAAAGAGAGTCCCAGCTTAGGAATCAAGCGAATAGCACAGACACATGTCCTCCCAGAGACGACAATCTTTTACTCTAAATGGCGAAGACGAAGAGAGTAGAAGAAACGAAAAGAAAATGATATACACTGAGAAATAACTGAATTGGAGTTGTTAGACCAAGAACGTTCATATCACCAAGTATGTACCAAGGATTGTATAACTGGAAAATGTTGATGCCGAAAATCAATGTTGACCTGTTCTGAAGCGTCCCTCCATTGCCAAGATAAATACCTTAACAAAGTGCCTTTGGCCATGGACGACGATGAAGACGACGTAGAGCCCATTCAGTAAGAACGACCCTTGCTACCACCCTCACGGCCAATGAGGATGAAGACGTGAATCCATATAAAGTTGTGTGTGTAATATTAAGAGGTTATTGAGAACAGTGATAACAATTAGGTTTTTAATTGCATGTACTTAATATAACAAAATAGAATGGAATTATCATGGAAATTTTTATTACCTGTAAAATGCAATATTAAATTTTCCAAGTAACACGATTTTTTCTACCTTATTTATTAAATAGATTTAAAGTGTGGAAAATATATTATTAGACGAAAGTTGAGGATCAACAATATGATAAAAACGACGTTTTCTAAAAAGTAAAACATTTTATGAAAAAGTTCAAATTAGCTATAACTGTAGATTGGTTCTAGTATAATTTGCATATGTATATACATACATATATATAAGTTAGCTGTATATAAGCCATAAACAATAATAAGAACTATGTTACTGATAGGATTAACAAAACATTGTAAGTGAAAACAAACTGTTACTATATATATGGGATGAAGTAAATAATAAAGTTAGTTGCTCACGAACCTGTGTACTGTTACTATGCCCTAAAACCCTTTTTTTTTTCGATCAGTCTTTCAGTCTAATCGTAAGTTATATATATATATATATATATATATATATATATATATATATATATATATATATATATATATATATATATATATATATATATATATATTAATAATAATAATAATAAAAAGGCTTAGCGAACCCGAAGGATCGATGCCGACACCACCAATCACTTATTACAAACCTCCCTCCACCGTTCAAACCTCCGTCCAAACCCAATCCCTTCAGATCGACTTTAATGCAATCTTCCCACCTTCGCCTCGGTCTACCCCTCGGACGCTTACCCTTTGGCACAGCAAATATTAACCTTTTAGGAATTCTCTCGTTACTAAGCCCAACAACTTTACAAGCCCATTTGATTCGCCGCGATGAAATTACCTCAATTATACTACTCGGATAGAGTTCACGCAATTCGGCGTTGTGTAACAGTCTGAACTCTCCGGTTAACTTTGGTCCGAATATTCTACGCAATACTTTATTTTCAAAAACCTTAAGACGCTGCTCATCCCTTAATGTAAGCAGCCAAGTTTCGCATCCATAAAGAACTGTAGGCAAGATAATTGTTTTATAGATTCTGATTTTTAAGTTCCGTTACAAGAGGCGCGAACTAAGTAGTTTTGTCACAGAAAAATAACAAGCATTTCCCGCCTTCAGTCTAACCTTAATCTCTTCTTCAATTTCGTTTTTTCTAGTTATCGTGGAACCTAGAAACCTAAATTTATCTACCTGTTCATACATATTACCATCTATATCGATATCGTCAGTAGTATCGCCATTTTCTCAGCTAACCATGTATTTTGTTTTATCCACGTTTATTTCGAATCTTAGTTCTTTATCGGCTTTCATTAACGTTTTCGTATTTAGTTTTATAGTTTCAACGTCTTCGCTTAACAGTACCAGATCATCAGCATAGAGCAGCACGGATGTTATCTCGCCCAGATCCAACCCTTTCTCGGTACGCATTACCTCCCTAATGGCATGTTCTAATGCCAAATTGAACAGGACAGGCGAAAGGGAATCCCCCTGTTTTAAACCCGAACGAACCTCAAATTTATCGGACAAATTATTACCGTTTCTAACTTTATTGAGTGTCTCCGTCAAGCACATCCTGACTAGATTTACTAGTTTTTTGGAATCCCCTGCTCGATTAGAATATTATACAGTTTCTGGCGGTCAATAGAATCGTAAGCCTTTTTAAAATCCATATATAGCTGGTGGACAATACCGTTGTACTCCAATTTTGTCTCTAATATTTGCCGTAAAGAAAATATTTGATCAATAGTCGAACAATTCCGTCTAAATCCGCATTGGTAGTCTCCGATAATTTCCTCGGCGTATTCCGTGATTCGACTGGTTAAGATTAAAGTGAATATTTTATAACATACCGGAAGGAGTGAAATTCCTCGATAGTTATTACAATCCGTCCTCGGACCCTTTTTGTCAATTGGAACAAAAGAATAGATTCTTTCCATTCTTCAGGTAATTTCTCATTAACCCAGATCTTTTTAACCAACTCATGTATATTAGAAACTCTAGCTCCCCGGCATGCCTTAATTAGTTCAGTAGGAATATTATCGGTTCCTGCTGCTTCATAAGATTTTAATTTTCCTATAGCTTCTTCAACTTCGTCTTTACTCTGTCCTTCTATCAACGGTTCAGCACTCTGGTACTCAGAGGGAGGACACAGATCATAATTTCCTGTATTTAAAATATTATCAAAGTGGTCCTTAAACTTATTCAACATGTCAAGCAGATCGGTCAGAATATTGTTATCATCATCTCTAATTCTAGATGTTACGGGCCCTACACATTTACGTGATCTGTTTATAACTTTGTACGTCATTATGTCTCTTACGTTATTTTCGATTCTATTAGTTTCTATTTCAATTATTTTATTTTTAAGATACTCCCTTTTTTTATTCTTGAGCAATTTTGTCGTTTCGTTCTTTGAGGTTCGGAAGTATTCCAGATTGTCTTCGCTAGGATTATTTAGAGCTTTTAATTTAGCGACTTTTCTTTTTTCGCACATGTTTAAGCAATCTTCATCAAACCACGGTTTGTTATACTTATTTTCCTTTTTTCCTAGACACAAGTTACCGACCGCTTTAATATTATCCTTGATCTCAACCCATAACTTGTCAATATTCTCGTCAGGAAGCTCTAAAGCTTCAAACCTATTCTTAACATCTAACTCGAATTGGGTTCTAATTGAAGGATTTTTTATTTTTTCTAAATTAAAATTCTCAAAATCGAAACGGTTTTCTTTTCTCTTTTTTATATTAAGTTTTTGTCGAAATTTCGCGATTACTAATTCATGATGTGACCCACATTCTGCTCCGCGATAAGACCGTACATTAATTATATTGCTTTGATTAATTATTGTTAGTTGTATCAAGACATGATCGATTTGATTTCGTGTTTGAGAATCCAGTGATGTCCAAGTATATTTATGTATAAACGTCGTACTATATATATATATATATATATATATATATATATATATATTATATATATATATATATATATATATATATATATATATATATCGGTAAGAGCGCTATGGCGACATTCACTTCGTCCAGAAATTGGTTTACTTTGAGTCCAGAGGCTCCAATAATTTCTTTAATCATTTTTAATTACATTAGTAGATATTCCTGAAAATAATAACATTAATAATATTAATGTTTGCATAAAGGTCATTTGGTCTGTAAGCGATGGTTGTGACGTTCTGAAGCCCATGTAGCCAATTTTGCGTACAAAGGGATGTTAGGGACGTAGGATCATTCAATGATATACCTTATGTCTTTCGAGATCTAAGGTAGAGAAATATTAAACCTATGTCCAAGGGTTCTTGCTAATGCGTTCTGGTAGCCAAGAACAAAATATTTTATATTATTTTAACACAGGTGGAGACATTGTTGAAGTTATCATAATATTTCTGATTTTCCAAAAAAAAAAAAAAAGTTGTTGGTGGTAACTGATAATGTTACTATTAAAAATATGTATTTTTATGTGGACATGTAACACATTGGATAAAAGAAATCAACTTATGAAGTTGAAAGTAATAAAAAATAATCAAGAAATAATATTGTTTTGTGTACCCTCACACATTGGCATAATTGACAATGAAAGAATCGATCTGGGAGTAAAGGAAGCCACCGGAAGCACAGATTCACCTAATTTAGGATCGATGTTTCTCAACGAATGGAAAAGAGAAATTTCAAAGAATGTGAACGGCAATTGGAATGCACAGTGGAGAATACTGCCATTCAATCACCTTCATCTGACCAAAGACGAAAATCGAGCTTGGTATCTTCCAAAACACCTGGCATCAGAAGAATGTTCTACAACAAACAGGCTCAGAATTGGTCATACCGAACTGACTCATCTCCACCTGGCAATCGATGCGACGTTAAAAACAGCAAATAAAAAAAATTAACGAAAAACATTGTATTTTTCGAGTGGTATAAAAATCAATGTTTAGAAGTTTTTTGAGGTGCGTAATCATCATATTCAACATCGTTTATATTTCCTTATATTTCATCGGTATTGATTAAAAAAAAATTTTGTTCAATAATTAGAATCAACTTTTATTTATTTTTCCTTGTGACTAGGAAGGTAATGTTACTTTAGATGTATAATTGTTTGGAAATAATAAACCAATGTGAAATAATTTGCAGCGTTTTTAGTTATCGGGCATTTTTTTTTTTTTATTAAACGCCTGTGCCGTTGGCTATTAGGCCATTCGGCTTCTGGCAGCCCAGTACAACTCCGCCGTGAATCGTTTGTTTACATTTGTTCCGATCCCATCGGATAACTTATATAAGTTATCGGGCAGAAAACAATTATCTACTAAATTACACAACTTTCGATTTCTTTGAAAATTCTTATTTAAAAATTTCAAAGGACACTAAAAACAAATCTTACTTGATTGTTTTTTGCAAAAATTTACTTGGCCTACTTAACGGAGAGCACTTTTTGGTTTTTGTAATTTATGATACATTATAGCTCATTTAATGCAACAGTCAATATGTATTTCTTATTTTACACGGAAAAGTATCATTTTTTACATCGGAAAAATCGATTTATATAATGCCCTAAAAATTCTGGCATAGAAAAGGTAAAAATAAATAAAATATTTATAACTTTTAATAAATTTACTGAAGTTGAAGAACATTAGGCCCGGTAATATATTGAAATAATTAGGTATATATTGCTGGTTTATTCCGAAAATTATTGATTAGAAATTATTATTAATTATAATTTGTTATAATGAATTATATAAATAATTATTATATAAATAATTATTAATTTAGTTATTAGTTAATAATTATATAATAATTATTTAACTTAATATTATAAGTATCCTCGGACATGGAGCTAGTATTTTTCGATCTAAAATCACCAAGTCTAAAAGTATCACTGAAATCGGTAACCCCTCGTTTGCAACCCTCCTCCCATGTAAGCAGAAATGGCAATGCAGATTGCCTTCATGACGTCATAGCCTCCGCCTACTGACCAAGTAATTTTTATCCGAGCATCACAATTGCTAATCATTGCCTCTACGAGAATATATAAATATAAGATGATTTGTAATTTAAGAAAGTGCATTATAAATCAATCACTAGAAAAAGTGAATGCCATTATATTGCCCTCAGCCATCAAAAAATATTTTTTTATCAATATCAAAACCACACATCACGGTTTTGAAAATTAATATATTTTTCACAAATTTTTATAAACTATTGTGGTTTTCGTCTATCTGTTTCGTAATTCTTGCAGAATAATAAAAATAGAAAAATGAGGAACTTTCATACACCCCATTCATATATGTATATACATATATTATAAGTTCATTTTCTATCTCTTCTTGATTTACTTATTATTTTCTTAATGAGATTATTGAAACCATCATTGAGCTATTCATTGGACGTGCCTCAGGTATGTTCTTTTACACCTGCCCTCTGGTACCAATTGGCCTCACTTGGAAAAAGTTAAAATTTCCGAGAAAAAAAAACCATTTACATCAGACATATCGTCTATATATATATATATATATATATATATATATAGTTTATATATTAAAATTTTCTTTAATCGTCCTTTGAGTATCATATTTAAACATAATTATTTAATTGGGAATAAGGTCACTTATTAATTATTCAATAAACTACTAAATGTTCATTGCTTCTGCGTTTATTCGATGTTTCGATCCCGGTTTCTTTTTTCTTTTTAACAATGGGATGATCTTCAAAGTTTTTAAAATAGAGCTTCGATACCTCAGGCCAAGGACACACCGACAGTCTCAGAACCGCCCACCAGCACATGTATTAAGCTACTCTCAATACTTACTATTATTACATCATTACAAGAGTAAGTTACTCTTGAGAGTATCTTAATATATGTGCTGGTGGACGGTGGTGGAACTGTCGGTGTGTCCCTGGCCTGAGGTATCGTAGCTCTATTTTAAAAACTTTGAACAGGATCCCATTGTTATCCTATAAAAAGAAAAAATAAACCGAGATCGAAACGTCGAATAAAATCAGAAGCAATGAACATTTAGTTGTTTATTGAATAATTAATAAATGATCTTATTCCCAATTAAATAATTATGTTTAAATATATATGTATAGTCTACTCTACTCCTCTACTTTACACCCTCAATATATATATATATATATATATATATATATATATATATATATATATATATATACACCCCATTTATTATATATATATAGTATTAAATATATATATGTATAGTCTACTCTACTCCTCTACTTTACACCCTCAATATATATATATATATATATATATATATATATATATATATATTGAGGGTGTAAAGTAGAGGAGTAGAGTAGACTATACATATATATTTAAACATAATTATTTAATTACGAATAAGATCATTTATTAATTATTCAATAAAAAACTAAATGTTCATTGCTTCTTTGTTTATTCGACATTTCGATCTCGGTTTATTTTTTATTTTTATAGTATATCAATGGGATCCTCCTCAAAGTTTTTAAAATAGAGCTACGATACCTCAGGCCAGGGACACACCGACAGTCCCACCACCGTCCACCAGCACATATATTAAGATACTCTCAAGAGTAACTTACTCTTGTAATGATATAATAATAGTAAATATTGAAAGTAGCTTAATACATGTGCTGGTGGACGGTGCTGAGACTGTCGGTGTGTCCTTGGCCTGAGGCATCGAAGCTCTATTTTAAAAACTTTGAAGAGGATCCCATTGTTAAAAAGAAAAAAGAAACCGGGATCGAAACATCGAATAAACGCAGAAGCAATGAACATTTAGTAGTTTATTGAATAATTAATTAGTGACCTTATTCCCAATTAAATAATTATGTTTAAATTTGATACTCAAAGGACGATTAAAGAAAATTTTAATATATAAACTATATATATATATATATATATATATATATATTATATATATATATATATATATATATATAAATAGCTTAGACGATATGTCTGATGTAAATGGTTTTTTTTTCTCGGAAATTTTAACTTTTTCCAAGTGAGGCCAATTGGTACCAGAGGGCAGGTGTAAAAGAACATACCTGAGGCACGTCCAATGAATAGCTCAATAATGGTTTCAATAATCTCATTAAGAAAATAATAAGTAAATAAAGAAGATATAGAAAATGAACTTATAATATATGTATATACATATATGAGTGGGGTGTATGAAAGTTCCTCATTTTTCTATTTTTATTATTCAGCAAGAATTAAGAAACAGATAGGCAAAAACCACAGTAGTCTATAATAATTTGTAAACAATATATTAATTTTCAAAACCGTGATGTCTGGTTTATTAATAAAAAAATATTTTTTAACGGCTGAGGGCAATATAATGACATTCACTTCTTAAATTACAAATCATCTTATATTTATATAATCTTGTAGAGGCAAAGATTAGCAATTGTGATGCTCGGATAAAAATTACTTGGTCAGTAGGCGGAGGCTATGACGTCATGAAGGCTATCTGCATTGCCATTTCTGCTTACATGGGAGGAGGCTTGCTAACGAGGAGTTACCGATTTCAGTGAAGCTTTTTTTGGTGATTTTAGATCGAAAAATACTAGCTCCATGTCCGAGGATACTTATAATTATTTAAAGTTAAATAATTATTTATTATAAATAATTATTAACTAATAACTAAAATTAAATAATTATTTATAGTTAAATAATTATTTATATTAATTTCATTATAACAAATTATAATTAATAATAATTTCTAATCAATATTTTTCGGATTATACCAGCAATATATATCTAATTATTTCAATATGTTATCGGGCCTAATGTTCTTCAACTTCAGTAAATTTATTAAAAGTTATAAATATTTTATTTATTTTTACCTTTTCTTTGCCAGAATTTTTGGGGCATTATATAAATCGATTTTTCCGATGTAAAAAATGATACTTTTCCGTGTAAAATAAGAAATACATATTGACTGTTGCATTAAATGAGCTATAATGTATCATAAATTACAAAAACCAAAAAGTGCTCTCCGTTAAGTAGGCCAAGTAAATTTTTGCAAAAAACAATCAAGTAAGATTTGTTTTTAGTGTCCTTTGAAATTTTTAAATAAGAATTTTCAAAGAAATCGAAAGTTGTGTAATTTAGTAGATAATTGTTTTCTGCCCGATAACTTATATAAGTTATCCGATGGGATCGGAACAAATGTAAACAAACGATTCACGGCGGAGTTGTACTGGGCTGCCAGAAGCCGAATGGGCTAATAGCCAACGGCACAGGTAGTCTGTGGGCCAGACCCCCTTACCGTGCACCCCCCCCCACATCCCTATAAATTGCATATCGTTGTGTTCCTTGTAACAATTTATTAAAAAAAAGCCAATGTTCCCACAAAAAAAAGTGAACGCACTGCCCCAAAATGGCGTCCAAAGATGGCGGATTGACGACTTTGACTTTAGTTAGTTTTTTGGTCACTGAGAATCAGCATTAAGCTTAATTTCCTCATAGTTGGTCTTTTATTAAAGCTGAATAGTTATAGAATAATAAAACATGAAGAAATATTAAAAAATAATTGGCTAAGGCTATGAAAAACACCAGTAAAGTCAATTTTTTTAACAAAAAAATTTTCAAGTTACAAATCAAGCGTCGTTTGTAATTAAACGGCCTACAATAACGCAAAACGTGCTGAAATAAACCATCTGGAGAATATATTTCTCTTTCTGAAACGCTGATTATTTTTTACAAATGTTTAAGTAGTTCCGTAAAAAATGCACTTATGCGGCAGAAAAGCGGTACTGGCGTGGGTGCCTACAGGCCTCTACCACACCATTCAGTGCCCATAAATGGCTTAGTTATAGTGATATAATAACATTTTTGGTACATTATATTGGTTTTATTAACGAACAAATATTAATGCAATAATTTTATAGTAAAAAAAAAAAATTAAATTAAAAAAAAAATTTATTATTATTTTTTTAAATTTTAACCTCCTTTATTCTATACGTAGGTCGTTTAAGAATACCTCAATTGTAAAAATGATATAATTATAATAATAAAACTTAATTAAAAAATATTTTGCTAAATATCTTGATTTTTTTTTATTTAACGTTTGCAATTTAACACTGTGTTTTGAATATTTACTGATTCTTAGAAGTAATTAAAATTTTTATATACTTCCCAGGAAATGAGTCATATTCATACCTTTTTTATAAACTAAAATAATATATACCTAATCTGAACTATATATAATGAATAGCTACCGGGTTGTTTAGTAAAACTCATATATCACTAATTAAAAAATTAATTTTTATTTCCTTTATTTTGTGCAGAAGTTGGACTATATCATAAATAAATAGGAAATTTTAATATTGAATGAATTATTCTCTATGCACAAAGAAAGATATAAAGGGTGACCCTATAAGTTCTTCTATAAACCAAAACTGATTGTTTGGATTTGATCTCAAAATGAGGAAAAACGTGAACTTAAACGAGAAAATTGGAAAAATACATTAAGCGAACGAGAAAGGAAGTGCCAAAACCTCGGAATAGATAAAAAGGACCAGTTATATCCATTATATAGCTAAATGAATGTATAGTAGATAGATGAACAGAATATTTCAAGATGCTGCTAAAACGGGATCAATTGCAGTTTGGATGATATTAAGTGGACGATGTAGGTTTATTATGGTGAAAACCACTTTATTTTCGATTGCTGAAGGTGCACCTCGGGACTATATTAACTTTGAAGATGAATATAGAGATGTATATCGAGAAAGTTATAGCTCATAGCTTTCCTTCTGTTTAGTGGATTTTCAAAAGATTTTTTAAGGGATCTAAAAGGAAAACGAGTTTTTCTGAAAGACAGTTAGATATTAGCATAATCCAAAGTGTGAGGCACTGAGCAGATAGAGAGCTATTTTTCTTTTTATGTGGACTTCTCTATAACCTGCCTTAAAGTGAAGACAGTCCCAATTTTCAACTTCTCTTCCAATGTGCAACTTGAGTTTCTCAATCCATATCACTCTGGCAATCGACAATATTTCTTATTCCAGCTTCTACGATTCTTGTGTATAATTTGTTTGATACACTAAACAGGAATGGGTCTTGATGGGTATTACATTTCCTAGTATCTCCTTTCTTGTAAAGGTAAAAACCACAGTCCTTTCATATTATTTTCTAATATGCTTGTTGCCTATGTACGCGCAAAACTGTCAAAGCAGTTCGGTTTCGCCCTTTCCATCTTTCTTTGTGCAGAGAGAATAATACATTCAATATTAAAATTTCCTATTTTTTTATGATATGGTACAAATTCCGAACAATTCAAGAATAACGAGAAGAATAACGAGCTACAACTAATATAAGATACCTTAAAAAATCTTTTGAAAATCCACTAAACAGAAGGAAAGCTATGAGCTATAACTTTCTCGATATACATCTCTATATTCATCTTCAAAGTTAATATAGTCCCGAGGTGCACCTTCAGCAATCGAAAATAAAGTGGTTTTCACCATAATAAACCTACATCGTCCACTTAATATCATCCAAACTGCAATTGATCCCGTTTTAGCAGCATCTTGAAATATTCTGTTCATCT
The DNA here is from genome assembly GCA_928085145.1 of Nezara viridula. NCBI lineage: Eukaryota > Metazoa > Arthropoda > Insecta > Hemiptera > Pentatomidae > Nezara > Nezara viridula. Next base: position 151,093,379 of record OV725079.1, on the reverse strand, counting down.
ATCTACTATACATTCATTTAGCTATATAATGGATATAACTGGTCCTTTTTATCTATTCCGAGGTTTTGGCACTTCCTTTCTCGTTCGCTTAATGTATTTTTCCAATTTTCTCGTTTAAGTTCACGTTTTTCCTCATTTTGAGATCAAATCCAAACAATCAGTTTTGGTTTATAGAAGAACTTATAGGGTCACCCTTTATATCTTTCTTTGTGCATAGAGAATAATTCATTCAATATTAAAATTTCCTATTTATTTATGATATAGTCCAACTTCTGCACAAAATAAAGGAAATAAAAATTAATTTTTTAATTAGTGATATATGAGTTTTACTAAACAACCTGGTAGCTATTCATTATATATAGTTCAGATTAGGTATATATTATTTTAGTTTATAAAAAAGGTATGAATATGACTCATTTCTGTGAAGTATATAAAAATTTTTTTTTTACTATTAAATTATTGCATTAATATCTGTTCGTTAATAAAACCAATATAATGTACCAAAAATGTTATTATATCACTATAACTAAGCCATTTATGGGCACTGAATGGTGTGGTAGAGGCCTGTAGGCACCCACGCCAGTACCGCTTTTCTGCCGCATAAGTGCATTTTTTACGGAACTACTTAAACATTTGTAAAAAATAATCAGCGTTTCAGAAAGAGAAATATATTCTCCAGATGGTTTATTTCAGCACGTTTTGCGTTATTGTAGGCCGTTTAATTACAAACGACGCTTGATTTGTAACTTGAAAATTTTTTTGTTAAAAAAATTGACTTTACTGGTGTTTTTCATAGCCTTAGCCAATTATTTTTTAATATTTCTTCATGTTTTATTATTCTATAACTATTCAGCTTTAATAAAAGACCAACTATGAGGAAATTAAGCTTAATGCTGATTCTCAGTGACCAAAAAACTAACTAAAGTCAAAGTCGTCAATCCGCCATCTTTGGACGCCATTTTGGGGCAGTGCGTTCACTTTTTTTTGTGGGAACATTGGCTTTTTTTTAATAAATTGTTACAAGGAACACAACGATATGCAATTTATAGGGATGTGGGGGGGGTGCACGGTAAGGGGGTCTGGCCCACCGTGTAAGGCGTTTAATAAAAAAAAAAAAATGCCCGATAACTAAAAACGCTGCAAATTATTTCACATTGGTTTATTATTTCCAAACAATTATACATCTATAGTAACATTACCTTCCTAGTTACAAAGAAAAATAAATAAAAGGTGATTCTAATTAATTATTGAACAAATTTTTTTTTTAATCATTACCGATGAAATATAAGGAAATATAAACGATGTTGAATATGATGATTACGCACCTCAAAAAACTCCTAAACGTTGATTTTTATACCACTCGAAAAATACAATGTTTTTCGTTAATTTTTTTTATTTGCGGTTTTTAACGTCGCATCGACTGCCAGGTGGAGATAGATGGGTCAGTTCGGTATGACCAATTCTGAGCCTGCTTGTTGTAGAACATTCTTCTGATGTTAGGTGTTTTGGAAGATACCAAGCTCGATTTTCGTCTTTGGTCAGATGAAGGTGATTGGATGGCAGTATTCTCCAGTGTGCATTCCAATTGCCGTTCACATTCTTTGAAATTTCTCTTTTCCATTCGTTGAGAAACATCGATCCTAAATTAGGTGAATCTGTGCTTCCGGTGGCTTCCTTTACTCTCAGATCGGCTCGTTCATTGTCAATTATGCCAATGTGTGAGGGTACACAAAACAATATTATTTTTTGACTATTTTTTATTACTTTCAACTTCATAAGTTGATTTCTTTTATCCAATGTGTTACATGTCCACATAAAAATACATATTTTTAATAGTAACATTATCAGTTACCACCAACAACTTTTTTTTTTTTTTGGAAAATCAGAAATATTGTGATAACTTCTACAACCTGTGTTAAAATAATATAAAATATTTTGTTCTTGGCTAATAGAACGTATTAGCAAGAACCCTTGGACATAAGTTTAATATTTCTCTACCTTAGATCTCGAAAGACATAAGGTATATCATTGAATGATCCTACTTCCCTAACATCCCTTTGTAAGCAAAAATTGGCTGCATGGGCTTCAGAACGTCACAAATATCGCCTACAGACCAAATGACCTTTATGCAAACATTAATATTATTAGTGTTATTATTTTCAGGAATATCTACTAATGTAATTAAAAATGATTAAAGAAATTATTGGAGCCTCTGGACTCAAATTAAACCAATCTGGACGAAGTGAATGTCGCCATAGCGCTCTTACCGATATTTTCTTGTCACTAAGCCAGGTATCGTAACATTTATAATTAGTACTTTGAACCATATTTCTATATTTCTATTTAAATGTATTACTATATTAAATAGATTTACGTATGAACTTGACTTACAATCCATACTTCGTTCAAATAGTTGTATATCATTGATTTTCATTCCAACAGCTATTCTGACCTTATTCGGTATAACTCTGACGTAAACACAAGCTGTAATGTTTAGATGAACATTGTAATAGCTTTAATATTATTTAGTAATGTTTTTCTTTTATATTATAAATTTAAATTTAGTATTATTTAAAACATAGTTGTCTCTGATATTTACGTTGCAATTTAAAAATTATGTTCATGCAGCATTGGTGTGTAGAATTCTTAGAGGAACATACTGGAATTAATCCTCGAAGGAACGAACCTGAAATAAAAGTGAAACTGAAAAAAAACAAAACAAATATATATATATTTGAAAAAAAATTGACTAAAGATTAATTTTAAGACTAAGTCATTCATCTTTATAAAATTCTTAACAAAATTAAAAAATCTATTTCCTATTAATATCTATACCTATTTACTATAATCCTTTTTTTTTCTTGTTTGTTGGTTGGACAAGCTTCTTTTTATTATTCTAATCATATATCATATCCACAACTATTTATAACAAAATGTCACCTTCTCTACTTAGTGAAAAACCGGCACACTCTGGGCTGTTTTACTTAATTAGTAAGACAAAAATCAAAACAGGCATTTACTGAAAAGTTGTGAATGTTTACGAAATAACTCTTTTTAGAAGGAAAGTAAACACCATTTTATTAAAATAACGGTCGTGTTTCTATATCGTCTCTCAAAAATTGCCTATTTTCCAGTGTCATCTTTGAGATTATTCATTCAAAACAGGTCAAGAGTACAATTGAGTAGCAATAATTGGTATTTACTGTTTTTTGTTATAAATTATAGGTTTTTCTCCCTTTTTAATCGATATCACCATTAGGCCATGTCTAGTAGAGCGTCTATCAAAAGAATTCCGTCGTTAGGCTCAACACCTTGTTCTTCTCCTGTCAAACAAACGCCTCACCAATCTCGTCAAACACCTGCAGTAACGCCTATTAGCTCCAGAGAAAATGAAATCCAGGCAGGTATATCATCAAAACAAACAAGTGAAGAACTTTAGCATCAACCAGGTACATCTTTACAAGGGACAACCGAACAATCTCCATTTTTCAAAAAAATTTGGAAATATCCTTTTGGAACGAATCCTACCATTTATAGAATCCCAAAATATTCCTTCCTATCAGTTTTGTTTTCGTTCTCAACAACATTCTACCATTCAACAAGGACTCCGAGTTGCTGATTTCCTCAGCATTAGAAAACAAGGAATATTGTTCAGTTTCATTTCAGGACATTGCACAGGCATTTGACCGGGTACGGCACGCTGGATTCCGATCCAATTTCTCTGACCGCTCCTTTCGAGTTCACTCTGGAAGAGAATTTCATTTTCACAAGAGATAACCGAACAATCTCCATTTTTCACCCTCAACCCCTATCAGGTGCTTCAGAATGATAAAGAAGTGATGGAGTCCGCTCCGATACCAAGAAATCCCTCCGTTAAAGCCAGCAAGAGTTCCCCAAGGCAGTGTCTTGGGTCCCGTGCTTTACATCCTCTTTACTGCTGACATCTCTATTCATCCCGATACTTTCCTTGCAACACTCGCTGATGACACCGCAACTTATCATCTAACTCTGATCCCGAAATAGCACTCTTAAATCTCCAAAGGTTCCTCACCTTGATTGAGCACTGGTGTAATAACTGGCGCATTAAAGTTAATGAATCTAAATATTAACATATTACCTTTACACTCCGACGCAATTGCTGTCCACCAGTACACTTTAATTCCACCCAGCTTCCTTACTCAGACACAGTCGGGTATCTTGGCTTTCATTTAGACCGAAGACTAACAAGGAACCCACATACTAGACTCAAAAGACAAGAACTCAACTATACATACTACTAAACAGAAAATCTAATTTTTCTGTTGAAAACAAGTTAATTATCTACAAGAAAATAATGGAACCTATATGGACATACGGACATGAACTGTGGGAGGACAGCAAAATTTTCTAACATCAAATGTATCCAATCCTTTTAATCTAAAGTCCTTCGAACAATAGTTGATGCTCCGTTCTATGTAACTAACAAAACCATTTGTTCTAAACCTTATCCCAGAAAAATATTCCAAATTTCACCAGAACCTTACCTATCGGCAGTGGCCCAGAGACCTTCTGTGAATAAGAATATATTGGAGTTTTGGAAATGGCCAGATCCTCCACTCAAGTGAAGTATGTGTGCTTATAGCGCCTCTCCTCAGCCCCTACTGGTTCTTAATACCCGTAATGCGGCTCAGTCCGAGGCGCTGGGGTCTCCTAGAGCCCTGCCTTTCCTTCCACGAGTGGGGAGAAAGGCTTGACTCGGAGTTCTTCTGAGAGAATGGATTCTGTAAATATTTTATAGTATATATGTGTTTTAGTTGTGATTTTTATTAGTTTAGTTCTTTTGTTTATATACATTTACTTTTATTGTTATTAGTTTCTGTATTATTTATTGTAAATAGAGTATGAGATATTTATTTATTATATATTTATTGAATATTTATTATACTATATATTATTTATTATATTTAGATATTATTTATATATTAATATATTTAAAGCTTGAAAAATCAGGGTTAAAAAGTATGTAAACTATACATTCAGCCTAACGTAATGTATTACCTATGGAATGGACTTGTGGGTTAGCCAGATTTCAATTAACATAGTGTCTTATTTTCATGCTACATAGTATAATCTAATAAATACAAACTGTCAGTTTGTTAGAACGCAATTGTAGCGTCAGTATTGTTGTTGAAACTGTTTAACGTAACGGAAGGTCCTCGGTCAGTTTGAGTTTTGTCCTTTTATCTGAATTTGTCTGTTTATTTTGTGTTTCTAAGGTTGAAACAAATTTTAGGGACCTCACTGTTATTTTGTGGCGAAGCCTGGTTAAGATCATCATCCCGTTTCACTCGTCGTAATTGCTGCATTATCTCTATTGGGAATTCTGCCTGCCCTCGAACCTCTCTCCATTGGCTATTCCACGTATCTAAATCATTGATGTGCCACACCAGTGGCCTACGTTGCTGTCCTAACCGCTGGGTATAAGCTAGCTCCTGTTTCCCCTTTAATTCATGTTCCTGCTCTGACCGCTGTATCGACGCAGTATGTTTTTTCTGCCACGGCAATTGTGGCAACAACCACACGGAAAACTTTTTTCGCTCTCCTTGAATGTGGTGCCACGCCGGTCTCATGACAAATTTCAGCCCCTTCCCCTGCACTACATCCTTCTGCTTCACCGACATTCCTAATACATCACTATTAGGATGTGATGCAATGATTTGCTTAGATGAGTTGATGTGTTGACCATCACGTCCATGATGATGAACTGCTTTTAGTTGCAACCGTGGTTTCTCGAATAACGCGTCCTGCTGATCCTGTACTGACTCCTGGCGCAGGACTATATTCTGCTGTAACACAGACATATGCCTCAGCACTGGTACCTGTTGCTTAATTGACGCATTTAGTTCCATTGGTCCCAGTTGATGGACTGATTTTTGCACCTCCACTGGAATTCGGAGGTGATGGAGGCTCTGTTTCTTGATTTTAGCCTGATATAGTGTTTGTTGTTGCCGTACTGACGTTTGCTGATTCACTTTCCAGAACCATTGCTCCTCCTCTGATCTGTTTTGCCATATGCTGGGTGACTTCCTTCGTTTCAAACCCTTCGGTGGCCACATCTGCTTCTTCACCTGGACACGATCCTGTTGCGACGATCCTATTTGCATGAGACTGGGCTGTTCATTTTTTACTGTTACGATTGTATGCGACAACCTGAAATGAAAAAACAAGTATGAACAGAGGTCAGATTTTATGCAATTTCGTTTTTATTCCAGCACCTATTTTTTTCCTATGTCCTAGGACATAATGGATCTGCGATTCATCAGGTTCTATTTTTTTTTTATAAGTATGTATCTGATGATTTAAAAAAAGTTCTAGAAATAACAGTTATGTCGAAATTATAAGTGTAGGTTTTTTTATTTCTATCAAAATTCATATTTAAGAGTTATTCATTCTATTTAAACCAAACTTAAAACTTTTAACGAATCCAACATGATTTTTTACAACTAAAATTGATATGATCTACTTTAATGGAACAGCCCTTTGCATTTTGTATTTTTTGATAAATTATAATTCATGCAAATTCATTAAGATATAACGTAATTTATGTTTGAAATTATATAAAATATTTTTTTTTTTAGCGGCCTCATATAAAAAAACAGCCACCTGTCATTTTTAAAATTCTGGCAAAAAGCAAATTTTTGTTATATCGCTTCAATTTATACCAGTTCTGATGATTTTTATTCATAATTCAAACCTTTTTTAAAAATTTTTAATACAATCAACAGTTAAATCTGAGTTTTACTATTCACTATATTTACTTTCCTACCTATACTGCTAGGTATGCTACTATGTATATATATGTAACCATTCATTCAAAGTTACATTTATTAATTAACAATTTGTTTTACAACAATTTATATTAATTTTAATTTATTTTACAATTTAATTTTAATATAAGTGTAAATACAAAGGCTCGAGATTTTATTTTACTTACAAAAATTACGAGTTATAATTAATTAAACATGATACATTGTAACATAATTAACATAACGTATTGTAAAAAATTACCTAAGTAACACATTCAAAATTCAAAAAACCAACCAAAACAAAGGCAACATTTGCAGCAGAACATATTTAAAAAACTAGAGACCATATCTTGTCTCCTAATTGTCCGATTTTACCATTGCTGTCACATCTAAGGCATATACCTATCTTAAATACGTAATATCAGTTTCGTAGGACTTTTCGTTTTTGAGCTAGACTGCTATCATACAATCACACAGACACACAGACTATTTGTCGGGAGTTGGTCATTTCGACTCAGGGTACCTCAAAATGTGTATTTCCGTTTCAAACTCAGATTCGAAAATTTTCTTGAGCACAATACTTACCCTTACTATATATTACATATATACGTATGTGAAAGTAAAAATATTTTAAAATCGCGATATCTCTACTAATAGTGCTTTGATGTCGATTAAACTTCTTTCATTTTTTAGACAATTTAAATACCTTTGAAACATCTTATCACAATATAACCAAAAAAGTGTATACTTTTTGAGTTATTAGCGATTTTTCCCAGCTTCTTTTCGTTGAAGAATGTTATATACATAAATTTAAAGGATGTCGAGAAACTGACTTTAGCGAAGTTTCATTGAAATCGGTACATTCGTTTAGACGCTACAGTTTATGGCAACGCAAGTTTTTCTGCATTTTTATTTTTTTTCTCCTTTATTAACTTATCAAATTCTTTCAAAAGTTATATTTAGCATTCTTTCGTAACTCAGAATAATGTGAAATGATTAACTTTTTAAAATAAACCATATTTAAGGTACTTTAAAGGAAGACGTATATGAACATTGGGCATTTAAGCCCTGTAAAGTGACATCAATGGGGATAAGACCTAATTGATATTAAAGACCACCTAATTATACAATGATAATCGAGTTTATTCAAAATGTAATAATAAATCGAGAAAATTGTGAAAATGTGTTTCAGCGTTGATATAAAATGGCACTTACGGTTAGCCGATTTTAAGGAAAAAGTTGCTGTCACATCCAAGGCATATATTTATCTTAAATACGAAATATCAGTTTCGTAGGACTTTTCGTTTGTGAGCAAGACTGCTAACGTCCAAACACAGACCATTTTTCGGGACTTGGTCATTTCGACTCAGGGTACCTCAGGGTACGTGTATTTCCGTTGAAAACTCAGATTAAAAAATTTTCTCGATCGCAATACTTACCCTGACTATTTATTGCTACATACGAAAGTGAAAGTAAAAAAGAGTCGTCTATTCTGAACTAGTCAGCGAAGCTGAAACATATTGAATTTTATTCGGCGATTTTAATGATTGTTCACGTGCGCGTTAAGATTGCTTTAGTTCATCAAAAGAAACGTATTCAAATAATTTCTCTTACCAGTTTCCCGGAAAATTATTATAATTCTTTTTTTATTGTTAATGTACATGTTCAAAGCTATTAATTTGTGTGAAATCTGTAGGAGAATTGTGTGAGTTGACACATCAGATTTTTAATGTTCACCAAAAAATGGTTTAAATAGAAGATCTGCTGACTGTTAAATCGTCTTGCTAGTGTAACTAATTAATAAATGTTTTCTTTAAAGTTTAGCTCTATATCAAATGCACTTCATTTTCTTTTTGTAAAGGGCCAATTAATACAGAAAATGATTTTCAAACAAAGTAGAGTGGATAGTAAATGAACTTTGTGTGATGCCTCATCCAGGTTTTTTTTACATAATTAAAAATAATTTAGCTATTATTTTATACAAGGAAGGAAATGGCCCGGGGTGGCGATCATTAATAGACTAAATAGTGGCAAAACTATTTTATTAAAAGCCAACAGATTTTGCTGGTTCTCTTCACAGCTAGAACGGACAAGATATAAAAAGATATAGGGAATTATGGAAGTAACATCATATTTATACAAAAAATATCTGGTGTGTCCACTCACATGACTTTCCTACCTTTTTCAGAAAAGTTTTTATATCTTTACATATGTTCATGAAGAAACAAATATAATTGAACTATATACTTTTTCCTGAACATTGATCAAACATAAGATTTTAGTACGATTTATTTAATAAACTAAATCAATGTAAGCCGGCTTAAGGTAAATCAGTGTACAAATTTCAATACTTCCTAATATTGATGATCAAAAACTTTTTGATATAGCTTAGTATTGTCAAACAATAATTTCTGTTAAAAGTAGAGGAAATAGTGAAGATTGTTTTGTGAAGATTTCAAACCTCTCAAAACCATTAGAGCGGTTAGTCCAATCCCAGCTATCCCATTTTTTAGAGGACAATAATCTCCTAAATCCCTACCAGTCTGGATTCAGGCCTGGTTATTCTACTCAGTCTGCCCTAATCAAAATTTCCCAAGACCTTCACACAGCCATAGATCAGCAGAAACTAACCATCCTTATTCTCCTAGACTTCTCCAAAGCTTTTGATTCAGTACACCACAACATCCTCCTAACCAAACTTAAAAATATCTCTTTTTCTTATAGTTACCTTAATTGGTTCCAATCCTTCCTAACCGGTCGCTCCCAGTACGTTGTAATTCCTAATAACCCACCATCAGAATCTCTACCTCTGACCAGAGGCGTCCCACAAGGCTCTTCCTTATCCCCCACCCTTTTCTCCATCTATATAAATGACCTCCCATCCTCTATCCTGCACTGTCATTACCACCTGTATGCCGACGACATTCAAATTTACCTCTCCTTTAATCCGACAGATATCTCAGATGCCACTCAAAAACTTCAGGAAGATATTGACAGAATAAGTGCTTGGGCAAACCTCAATAGGCTCACTCTGAACGCCGAGAAGACAAAAGCCATCTTGATCGGATCCCCTTCACTCCTCAAATCCTCCCCAGTATCTCCCAATCTCTTCCTGAACAACTCACCTATCTTATTCTACACCACCGTTAAAAACCTAGGTGTTACTTTCGATCAATCCCTATCCTGGAAACCTCACATCTCCCAAATTTCCCGTCGCACTATCTCCACCCTAAAACAGTTCAATCGTCTACGATATCTCCTTCCATATAAGTCCCGTCAACTCCTAGTTTCCTCCCTTGTTTTCCCCCACTTCGACTATGGCTGTATGGTGTACGGTGGACTCCCGGGAGATTCCGAGGCCAAACTTAAACGCCTAATGAATTGCGCACTACGATTTGTTTTCGGAATCTCAAGGGATACGCATATTACCCAGTATTACACTGAGTTGAGGTGGCTCTACCCATCCTATCGCCGTCAGTACTTCCTAGCCACCTTTCTGTACCAAATTATTAGAACCCATCGACCCTCCTATATTTTTCACAGCTTACAATTCAAATATTCCATCCAATCCCGTCCCACCAGATCTCGTACTTCCGACCTCTATCCTCCTCCTCACCGAACTGCTGCGTTTGACAAATCCTTTGCAATACAAGCCGCCTCCCTCTGGAATTCCATCCCAGCTGATATTCGACACGCTCAATCAGTTTCCTCGTTTAAACCACTCCTCTTTAAGCACCTACTCCTTTCTCAATCCGAATGATTGTGAAATATATCTTAGAGAAATATCTGAGCACCACCAGAGACTACCTCAATTTATTAAGGTTATTTTAGTTTCTCATACATATGTACAATTTACTTGTTCTTTTTTTTCTCTTTTCTGTATTTTTATCGTAAGTCAACTTTCATTGTAAATATACAATTTAATTGTAGCCACACAGACATATAATCTGTATTCATATTTTGTTCTTAAGGGACAACAGTCCCAGAATAATAAAACATTTTTTTCATTTCATTTTCATTTCATTTCATTTCATTTCATTGTGTGATGCGGGCAATAGATTTTCTTATTTTCACTTAGTGATCTTTATTCTCTCATTTACCCCTTTCTGACACCAGGATATGAAACCGTAACCTTACGTTGGAAATTGAATAGCTGTAACTTCGTTAATAGTTGTCCAAAATGAACAATTTTTATATGGCTTTGTAAGGAATTTCATTACCTTTCAAATGACAGGCTTTAAATGTGTAAATGCCTGTCACAGGCATCAGTAGTCAAAATCCAAAAAAAAAAAAAAAAAAAAGGCAACAAAATCGGTTCAGTAGTTCCCGAGAAAATCTTGGCACAGACAGACAGACCAATGGCTAAAAATGTTTTTTTGGGGGGGCTCAGGGGACTCTGAAACTGATAGATCCGTCGAAAGGCGCATGTCGGAAATTTGACCCGATTGCAATACTTTCAATACCTAGTAGAGGTAGGAAAGTAAAAATATAAACAATGTGAATAAACTTATTAAAATTATAAACAGTAAGTACATTATAATATTACGAACAATAAGTGGTAATAAACAGAGTAGGATAAGTAACAAGATCCTAAACTGATATATAATACATGCAATTGTGAATATACTCCTACAGATCTACAGGAGAGATTGAAAGAAAAAGAAAAATGATATAATATGAAATAATGGACATAAAGGGATGTGGAGAAAGAAAAGAAAAAAGAAGAAGAAACACTGCAAATAAAATTAGAAGAATAAAAATAGAGACTTACAGGTGTGTTCAGCAAGGAGTTTTGCCTGGAACTAGAAAACCAAGGTAAGTAAGTATTGGGGAAAATTGCTGATTTGTGGTTGGAAAACGTAGGAGGTAAGTAGTAAAAGAAAAAAAAACCTGGAAAATTACAGTATCTAAAATTTTAAGATATGGGTGGATACAAGCGAAAACACTATATTTATGAAATTATAAATTATAATTATATAACATATACATATAAAATAGAATCAAGAAATTATAGATTAGGGTACAATGTGAATAAAAACAAAAATGAAAGAAGTAGAACGTAAATAGAAGTAAAATATAAATATAAAAATAAGAGACCATACAATGCAGAACTAATTTAGAGGTATAGAGAGGAAACAGATATAAATAAGTATAATTATACTTAGTTGTACATTTGTAAGAAATTACATTTAAATATTAGATAATATTATTTATTTATTTATTTACATTCCACCCTACCTTGCCTGATGGGCCATACGGGCGTTTGCAATAGTGGGCTGTTATGCATGACTGCATAACAGCATACTACTGCAAGTGAAACAGTTTAAAATATATCTTCGGTGACGTCTTATCAAGGGTGTCCGTCTTCCGGCGGTCTTCTTGGTGGTGGTCCTCTTCTCCGTGCTCCGATGTTGAAGTGGGCTGGACCCACTGCCTCCTTCCAGTCATAAATAAATTTCTTGAACCGAGGGAAGTTCTCCTTACTTACCAACTGAGGAAGTTCATCCTCTGTTAGGACGTAAATTCCTGCGGTTCTCATCATCGTTGCCCTTATTCCTTCAAATGCAGTGCAGGCCGTGACCACGTGCTCGACAGTCTCCAGAACTCCACAAGTGGGGCATTGGGGATCTATGTCCTGGCCAAAGCCATGTAGCTTAGCTCGAAAACCCCCATGCCCCGTGAGGAACTGTGAAATCCAATAGTCCGGGAGGATCCATTGTGCATCTAACCGCGACTGTACGGTGGGGAAGTATTTTCTGAGAGTACTCCCTTTCGGGGTAGCAACCCACCGACGGCTCCATTCCTCAATCGTATCCTCCCGGATTATCTTCTTCCATTTGTTGGGACTTTCCACAATCCTCACCCGTAGATTTTCTGGAACTCCAGCCAAGCCTTCTTTCTTGTATTTATGCTTGGTCACATCTTCTCGCAGGAGGAGGTCGAGAGGTACCGCCCCCGCTAGGACCTGCACTGCTTCATGTGACGTTGTCCTAAATGCTCTGGTGACACGCAACAGGGCCATCCTCTGGATCGACGCCAACCTTTTTCGCTGTCGCTGTGTGAGGTTCCTATACCAGGAGGGAGATGCATACCTCAAGATACCCAGCACAACACCTTTATAGATCGTCATCGTTGCGGGGTATCTGAGGCCCCAGAATGCACCCCCAACACGACTGAGTCCGTTCAAGGCTTGGGTCACCTTAGTTGCTAGATAATCCAAGTGAGGTGTTATATTTAGGCCTTTTCCTAACCTTACACCAAGATATGTTACCACCTCACTTGGGCGTATTATTTGACCTTCTATATCCATGCTAATGGGGTGTGCTCTATCAGTCGTGCCTTTCAAGAGGATGGCTTGCGTCTTTTCAGCAGCCATACGCATTTTCTTTCCCTCACACCATCTGGCTACAAGGTTGGCACATCGCTCTGCTGCTAGTTTGATCCCCGCCCTGCTGTTGGATGCCACCACAGCAGCTAGATCGTCAACATAGGCAGTGGCAGAGAACCGCTCATTTTCAAGCACTCCAGCAACTCATCAAAAACCAGCTTCCATAGAGCAGGACCAAGTACTGATCCCTGAGGGCATCCCCTCTCTACGGAAGCTTCTACCTCGTAATAGCTGCCTTTGATCTTCACTCGCCTGTCCTGAAGATAGCTCCTTACGAGGGCATATAGGTTGCTGGGAGCGTCATATTTTTGCAGCTGCTGGAGTACGCAGGGCCACCATAAACTATCAAAGGCGGAGGATATATCAAAAAGGAGCAGCATGACGTATCGCTCCGCCCTTTCTTCAACATCTCTGCGAACTCTCAGCAGAGCATCAGCGGTTCCTCTGCCTCTGGTAGAGCCGTATTGCCGTGGATGGCTTGCTTGATTGAGAACTGGCCGTAACCTGGTCATCATGAGGTTCTCCAGGACCTTACTCATCACAGGGAGGAGACAAATTGGTCTATATGACTTAGGAAGTTGTTTATCCCTGCCTCCTCCCTTGTAGAGGAGTCTCAAATCAGCGATCTTCCATTTCCTTGGGAAGTATCCCCTATCTAAACAATCATTAAAGATTCCTAAAAGTCGCTCTTCAATATAGGAGATACTGTTCTTTAGGATCGCTGCATCTATAGCATCAAGTCCTGGAGCGCGGCCATTCTTTTGCCTACCCACGGCAATACGAATATCATCTGCGTCCCATGGTGAGCAAAAGTCAGTGCCTGGCGGGTATACCGTGGTATGTCTCACAAAATGTTCCTCTTGGGTGTCTTGAGATGGGTCGTCCTTGGGGTAAGTCGCTTTGACGAAGAAATTAGCGGTCTCTTCTAAGGTAGTAGCATGGACATCTTCATGCCTCATCGCCGCTATCGTTTGCAGCGGAGTCAACTTGCCCAGAGCCACCTTATACGGAATACCCCAAGGATTCTTTGAAGATTCTTCGACGATAAAATCGTCCCAAGACTTCCGCTTTCGTGAACGAACCTCATTTCGGTATACCCTGGCCATGGACTTATACTCGTTACGAAGTGCAGTGCGCCTCTCGTCGCATCTGCACCTCTGGTACGACCGCCGTGCCTTGTAGAGGTCTCTCTTCATAGCTGTTAAGGCCGGCGTCCACCACGGGACAGGTCGAGCCCTCGTCTTCCGGTGCTGGAGGGAGTTCTCGGCAGCATCACGGATGGCATCAGTAATCCTTGACACCCTGTAGTCTAGGTCATCGGTGTTTTCTGAATCCTCAACTTCCCACTCTTCGTCGACCATTTCACCCTCCATCATGCACCGAAAGACATTCCATTCACTTCTTCTGGTCAAATAGCCCTTCACGTTGCCATAGGAACATCCTGGATCATCTACCAGGCCAAATGCAATCGCATTGTGGTCCGAACTCGTCTCTGATCTGAGTGTCCAATCGAAGATGTATCTAGATAGCGTTGGTGAAGCTAGAGTGATATCTATCCAGCTCTGCCCTCTACCTCCAGAGAAGGTAGGTGTAGCAGATGGATCATTTATCACCACCAATTGGTTTCTAGCAATAAATTCACCCAGCTTGACGCCTCTTCTGTCTGTTCGATTGGACCCCCAGACCGTGTTCCAGGAGTTGGCATCTGAGCAGACGATCACGTTTCTTGTACCTTGTAAGATCGTTTCCATGGCGGATATATCCTCTTCAACATCTCTTCTATCGTGCATGTAGGCAGATATCAGTGTAAAAGCAATCCTGCCCCATCTTATGTAACATACAGCACGGTCCGCCATGGTATACTGCCTCAGTTCCATCACGTCAAGGTTGGGGTTATTGATAACTATAGCAGCCCTGGGCCTCCCCTCTCCACTGCTCAAGGCTATAACCCTTGACGTGAGGCCAAACCCCGTGACCATGTTCCTATAGCAACCTGGTTCTTGAACCGCGAAAATGTCATAGCGATGGGCTAGAGCTCGTAGCTCATCAGACACAAGACGCCGTCGGCCCATATTAAGTTGTAGGATAGTAATCTTGTTACTCATACTTGGTTCTCTTCGCTAGTTCTTGGGTCTTCTTTAAATGGACTGGGCAAGTTTGACAGCCCGCTTGGTGCTTGGCCAGGTGTTTCTGTTTCCCTTCTCGTACACAATTCGCACAAATCGGTTCTGCCCTTTCCTTCTTTCTTGGGCACTCCTTAGCTATGTGACCTGGGCAGGCACACCATTTGCAAACCAGAGAGTCTGCTGTGCAGGACGCCTTAGAGTGGTCATATCCCAGACACTTCATGCAGCAAGGAGGATCTATATAATCTTTAAAGTTCAAGGACCACCATCCTCCATCAATAACTGATGTTTGTATTAGGCCAAATCTTATCATCGGATGAACCTCTATCACCCAATTCCTTGTAAGGCCTCCTCTTGCTATTGAAGAGAAACATGCCTGGACACACTCCTTTCTTTCTAGCCCAATGGGTATCGTCCCCTGAGGCAATCTTCCCCATATCACCATTTCCAATTCAGATGCGGTCCAAGAGTGAGGTGCTCCCCTTACCTGCAGTCTAGGCTTTCTCCTCAATGCCATCTTAGTTTCTATCCCTTTCTCTAGTAACTTTTGGCACTGTAAAAGCTTGATGGCTTGATTTTCATCTTCTACGCGTATGAGAACAGCACCAGCCTTGGTTGTACGGATCACTTTTGCCTGTACTCCTAGTTCATTCGGAGATGGTAATTCGCTAACAATTTCTAGAGCAGATTTCCCTCCTCTAGCCATTGTAACAAACGCATGCCGCGGTGCATTTTCCTTAGGTTTAATCGGTAGCGTTTTAACTATGTCCGCCATAGTTTTCTTTGCCGGGTGTAAAATTGACGCATTAGAACTGTTCTGTACTCCTTTCAGTTGCTCATTTACTTCCTCGTTCTTTTTGGCTATCATTTTAACGTTTTTCTTTTTTCTTCGACTTTGAACTATAGCAAAATCTTCTGATTCTAAAACTTCTTCTGAAGGTTTAATTATTAATTCATTGTTTAATGAATTGATCCCAGATGTTCCAGCTTTAGGCGGTGGGTTGTGGTTTTGTGTTTCCGCTGCTGGAAGCCTCTCGAAAATTCTAGGTAGAGATCGTTCAACGAGAATGTCCGTGATTTTGTCAAACACGCTAGGAGATGATAGTGTCTCCTTGACAACTCGTTCAATTAATGCTCTCTGTTCTTTCGATCTATCGATGACGGTTTCCATGATATCGATAAGATGACTCACTTTACCGTTTATATCTTTTTGCGTTTTCACACTTAATCTTTTATCCACGTTCGTGAGGTAAACTCTTAAGTTTTCTTGAATGGCCTTCGCCTCTACTAACAACGGATCCGTTTTACTCTCTTTTTGGTCTGTTATATCAGGCGATCCATTCCTGACTCTCTTGGCGGCAGGCCTTGATCTTTTAGGTTTTTTCTCATCTTCTATCTCTTCTTCCATTTCTATAACACTATCGTCCATAGTAAATAGTATTTTAACACTAATTACTGCAGTGATAACAGTTCTAACCTATCTAATTTAAAATAGCTTAGGAACAGTTATCAGCAATTGTTTGTATAATTCTTTTGTAGTTCCAATGGGAACTTCCTATTATATTTGCCAATAAAGGATTCTAAAACTTTTCTTTTTGTAGTCCTTGATAACTCAATACAATTTATTAAACGAATTGGATAGGTTATGACTAACTTACCTCAACCAGATTTCAAAAAGAGTCTTTTCTGATAAGCTTTAATTATTCTAATTATGATACTCTAATTAGATATTAATATTTAGTCTTTCTCTATCTCTAATATCTCTAGATATTAATAGTCTTTATGTACTACGTCAAAATCTCGTGGAAAACCATGCGAGGCTTTCTAACCTCAATATTCAAAACTATTTACACTTATAAAAAAACACTACAATTAACAAACCATGTCTAAAAAATTTAATTAACAGTAAACAAACATAAAAAACAACAACAACATAAACAACACAAAGACAGCAATCAGAAATCACACTATACCGCAAATGCGACTGGTCACAAGCAAGTACAGAGCTAGACTATTATTAGATAATATTGAGACACAATGGCTCATACATTGATGTAGAATGTAATGAATAAATACGTTAAACGGTCCCTAACCATGAAAAAAGACTCATTTCCGAATCCATCCACATTCACATGACACAGAATCCTGTTAATCATAAAGTAGATAAAAACTGTATTTCTTTAACATTGTAAATCTTATAAGTGAAAAATAAGAGAGAAACACTTTATTTTCATAAAATATACAATATAAAGGATTGCTGCCCAATTATATTATGTTGCTATATACACAGCATACTCTTCTATCCTTAGGACAATATATGAACTTATATATAAATATACAGAAGTATTAATTGATATTATTTAATATAAATATGTATCTTTTTTCAATTTGTATTGATTAATTAAATTTAATCAGTTATTATTTTTAAGTATTTCCGCTTTGTGTGATCTCTATTTTATATTTACATTTTACATCAATGTATGATCATCCGGTTTACTTTGCATTGATTTTACTTTTTAGCCATTATGTCTCAATATTGTCTAATATTTAAATGTAATTTTCTTACATATGTACAACTAAGTATAATTATAATTATTTATATTTGTTTCCTCTCTATACTTCTAAATTAGTTCTGCTATGTATGGTCTCTTATTTCTATATTTATATTTTACTTCGAAACTATCTATTGTCAAAATGATTCATAAACCCAAAAAGCCACCAGCATACCCATCCTCTTACCGTCCTATCTCTCTTTTACCCATCATGGGCAAAATCCTGAAAAAACTCATCTTAAAACACCTGTATCCCATCCTATATTCTAACTACATAATCCCTGACCACCAATTTGGATTCCGTACATTTCATTGTAAATTCCAGCAATGCCATCGTGTGGTAGACGGATTGTATTGCCCTGGAGTCTATCTCGACGTTAAACAAGCGTTTGATCGAGTCTGGCACCCGGGATTGCTCTACAAACTGTACATTTCTCACCCCTCCCCTCCCCAAACATACTTTCTCATCATCAGATCCTACCTTAATGATGGACACTTCAAAGTAAATCATAATAATATCTATTCATCCCTCTTTTCTCAATCTGCTGGTGTTCCACAAGGTAGTATCCTTGGTCCTATCCTTTACATAGTTTATACAGCTGATATTCCAACCCATCCTAACACTGTTATCACCTATGCCGATGACACGTGTATGCTATCAATTACTAACGATCCGTCTATTGCATCCCAAACTCTTCAATCACACATAACCAGGCTTGAAAAATGCTGTCAAAACTGGAGGATTGAAATAAATTCCAATAAATCCCATCAAATTACCTTCACTCTTCGCCGTAAACCTATGACTTCCTGTCCTACAGTATCCTTCAACAATAGCCCTCTTATCCCTGTTGAACAAATACGATATCTAGGACTCCAGCTGGACAAACGTCTCACTTGGGATCCTCATACAAGACTGAACGACAATAAACTGCTCAAAGTTTCCGCTTACTCCAAAACTTTCTAGACAAGCGCTCTAAACTTTCTATTAATTACAAAATACTAATATACATGACTATAATAAGACCTATTTGGACTTACGGAGATGAGCTAAGGGGCTCCACTAAACCATCAAATTCCTCTCGTATCCAATCCTTACAATCCAAAATCCTTCGAAAAATCCTCAATGCTCCTTCCTTTGTCACAAATAAAATAATCCATAATGACCTTAATGTTCCATATGTCTCCGGTTTGGCCTAATCCAGATACCTATCCTTCCATAATAAACTTCATAACTATCCGAATCCTCTCGTTTCTTACCTTGCTTCCTCTTCGATTCCTGATAACCCCCCGAGGCGTCTGAAAAGAAGATGGCCTCGTGATTTCCTTATGTAGACATATAATTAGAGTGTTACCTGTGGGTAGGTTCTCAAAAAGCATTTACAAGTGATTATATTCTTGGGTACACATTTACTTGATGTATTTATATTGTAATACAGATGTAAATATCTTAAATAAATAGCTAAAATATATATATATATATATATATATATATATATATATATATATATATATATTACTTCTATTTACGTTTTACTTCTTTCATTTTTGTTTTTACTCACATTGTACTCCTATCTATAATTTCTTAATTATATTTTATATGTATATGTATAATATTATAATTCAAATCTGATTCGGATTCGGAAATGAGTATTTACACCTATCCATCCATATCTTAAAAAAATTTAGATATTGTAATTTTCCAGGTTTTGTTATCCTTTTACTGCTTATCTCCTCACCATTTCCCAACCAGGTCACCAAATTTCCCCAATATTTACTTACCTTGGATTTCCAGTTCTAAGTGAAACTCCTTGCTGAACACACCTGTAAGTCTCTATTTTTAATCTTCTAATTTTATTTACTTTCTCCACATCCCTTTATGTCCATTATATCCTTTTTCCCTTTCTTCCAATCTCTCCGGTAGATCTTGAGGAGCATATTCACAATTGTATTTTATATTATATATTATACTACAACAATTGTTACCACCTATTTACTTTTGTTTAGGATCTTGTTACTGTGCCTACTCTGTTTATATGTAACTTATTGTTCTTAATATTTTAATGTATTTACGTTTTATAATTTTAATATGTTTATTCACATTGTTTATAATTTTTTATTTAACTATGATGTAACTTCCGCAATTCTCTATATTCTTTTTGTATCTTGTCCGTTTCAGCCCTGAAGAAGGCCTGCAAAGTTAGATCGAAACGTTGGCTTTTAATAAAATAGTTTTGCCTCTATTTAGCCTATTTATGAACGCCACCCCGGACCATCTCCTTCCTTAATAATACAACGGTCAACTATTAAGTATTCAATATTATTATATGTGTTCACAAAGGAAAATATCAAAAATGCCTGATATACACAGCGGACTAAATATCTAGTCTCCTTCCCTTCGGTCGTAACTAAGTATTATAATTTGTTGACATGATACCTTATAAATTCATCAATTATATTCTTAAATTGCATTGTTTTTATCTTGGTTGAATATATTTATTTTTCGCACTAATGAAGTTGGTATTCATTAAATATTATTCTATTTTTTTTAACTTACCTTCATCCAGACGAGCCTATTCAATCATGTCTATGATCAACTATCATACGTTCATCATACGTTTAAACGAAAAAGAAAAATCTTTGCTACCTAAATATTTTATTAACTGCATGTACTTACGCCTTCGAGAATGAGATCCTAAACTCCACGTAGAAAATGAAAAAGAACCTCTGGGGATTTAACATTCTCTGAAACGAAATTTTTATTGATATGTATTTCATAATGAATTCGAAGACATAATTTAGTGACTTGCATTAGTTTTATTTTTAAGATAATATATATTTTTTTAACTGAATGTATAATATTCTTCTTAATAGGAATCAAAAATATCATCCAAACAGGTTATTTTTAACTAGTCATTCCAATTAATATAATAAATCTTTAACTTTTGATATCTGTTTAGTAAATGAGTTTGAGATATATGTTAATAAGTTTTTTTTTGTTTATTTTATGTTAGTGAACACATACCTAAAATAGTGCCGTGCAATTATTAAAATCTCTGTATATGTATATATATATATATATATATATATATATATTATATATATATATATATATATATATATCTTATTTCACGTATGTATACATATATTAAATTCTAATATCTGTCTCTGATACTTTATAGTCGTTCTTATTTAAAACACATAATCTGTCCTTCTAACTTTTACTCTCTCTCTCTCTCTCTCTCTCTCTCTCTCTCTCTCTCTCTCTCTCTCTCTCTCTCTCTCTCCTCTCTCTCTCTCTCTCTCTCTCTCTCTCTCTTTTTTTTCTTTTCTTTTTTTTTTTTTTCCCTTCTTTCCCCCCGCTGTACCTTAGGGCAACCCTATACCAGCGGTACATCCAATTTTCTAACTGAAAAATATGCCACGAATTTAAAGGGCTCGGTTACCAGGATTGGTAACCAAGCGGGCAGGTCTGCTCTCACTTTGATCCAAATTCTTGGGTCAAAGTGAGGCAAAATTCGGTCTTTTAGTTTGATTGGGGCATTAATTATCACGGGTAAACCTACACTAATGGGCTGCCTGCAACTGGAGGGCTGTTCCCACCAAACAGGACTCCAGTAACTTCCTACCTACTTATTGTGGGCCTATTACTAAGTTTATATATACTATTTCTAAATCTTATGATAACAATAAATTTATGTATTTGGTATATCACCGGTTTAATCTTTCCTCTCTTGCTATTTTTTCATGGAATATCCTCCTGGCGTATTTCTTAAAGGCATCAAATATCTCAGGTGTCTCCACAAGCTTGTCCAGGGACCGAGGAGGCCATTCCAACATGGAGTACTCTCCTGCCAATGCTTGTCGGGCGCCAGTGTACATTGGACATTCCAAAATTATGTGTCTAGCGTCCTCAACAGCCCCGCAGTGACAATTCGGACTGGCTCTTCTATGAAAAAAATGTAATTTTTCATTTATATCTCCATGGCCTGTGAGGAGTTGAACAGTCCAGAAATCCGTCTCCACCCAGTCATTCTTGATTCTTCTCCTGACATCTGGGATCCTGACTTTTCGTTTTTGAGCTAGACTGCTGATATACACAAACATCAGAGAATAATATGCAGGAAAAATCAGATACATTTGGTTTAGTTAGTAGCAAGGTGAAATGTCGACGAGACGATAGCCAGCAGGTCGTTGTCATCAACTCACCATCAGACTTGGACATGTTATCTTGACATGCATACACATGTTACATTACTTTGTACAATTTTGTTTTTACTTTTTTATGTCTTCAGGTATATGTTCTTGTTGTGTCTGGTTTATTAATATACTATGATAATAATTTTATTTTTGTTTATGAGAACATTTTAGGTTTGATCTGTTTAGAAATTCTAATTTATGTATTTTTTTTTCTTTTTCACAGCTGGAGCCTGCTGTTTATTAACTAAATTTTATATTTTTTGTTTTCCATCATTATTAATATCTGGGAAATCTTGCATACTTACTGTTCCTCTCAATAGAGATATTATCAATAGTTATGGTCTCTGGGCTCATATTGGCTCTAGCTACTGTAAAAATATTGCTATTCTTAACTCCTTCTGTCCGTTTACCGAGCCACCTCTCCTTATTCCATGACTAATATCCTTTTAACCTGCCATGTCAACGCTCAGTTACTCCTAGTCCTTTTATGAATAGTACGACTTTCTTCTCCATAACTTGTACCATTTAATTGCCGTATCCGAAACCTGGCTGAAACCCAAAATCCCGTCTTCCCAGATCCTTTTACCTAACTATACTATCCTTCGTCATGACAGAGTAGATCGCATGGGTGATGGAGTAGGTCTTTTTGTCCATGACAGTCTCAAATCCAAAATCCTTCAATGCTTTTCCATAACGTTGAATACCTCTTCGCCGAAATCCTCACAACCTCATCTGTCATTCTGTTTGCTGTCATATATCGACCTCCTAGAATTCCTTTCGATGAATCACTTGAGACTTCTTTGTACAATTTAATCCCTTCCTACTCAAATATCATCCTCTCCGGAGACTTTTTCTTATATTTTTTTATTTAGAAATATTACATTCTGTCACAATCAAGGACATTTATAATAGTGTTCAGAGAGCACTCACACTCTATTTGGTAATTATTTACGAACGGTCCTCCACTCGCCATCTTGGTTGAACTGGTATTATGTCCCGTGTTCTGATAACGTTTACGAAATCTAGCACCAGAAAGCGCCACTATTGCGGAGGGGTTGTCTTGTCCCCTCCACCTTACCTCTGTTTTCAGTAAATATAGAAATTAGATCGTTTAGGTTATATATTACCCGCCTTTTTTTAAATTAACCATTCCTTACCCACCATTAAATAAGCATCGATTGAACACCCATTTCCATCTTATCCACATAATATTTTTATGCTTATACTTTTTATATATCCACATAATATATTTATGCTTATACTTTTTAGATATATTCTGTCACATTTTCAGTCTAATGTGCAGCATACTGTCTTAAACAATTTGTTAAACATTAAACAACTTCATTAACTTAAATTTTTAAATATTTGATGGTTGATCATTGTATATTTTAGATATTTAGATTGTATATATTCAATTTTTAAATACTTTATGCTTGACCATGCTATATTTTAGATTGTATGTACTAAAAAATTTACAATTTTCTATAAGTGTTTTAATGCTGGATAAGGGTTATGTTTTTCATTTATATGTTACTTAAATCTTCTAGCAATAAAACACATTTTCAGTCTACTGAGGTACATACTGGCATTACCAGATTCTAAGGGAAATGTTTCAGGATCATGTAGGAGAGCTCTAGCGATTCATTTAATTTAAAATAATCAAAGAAGAAAACACTACTGACATTCCTTTAAATCTGAACTTGTCAGCAACATTACGAGTTCTTAGCGATTGGTCCCTTGTATATTCCCCTTGGAACCGTACATTTTCTACATAATTAACTATGCCAATCATCGTATCTGTATGATAGACAAGTATCTTAGCAACCTGTATATATATATATATAAAACGCAATGCTCCAAGAGGTATTTAGTCAAGCAGTAATCTTTTTCAAACATTAGCTAAATTATGTCAACTTGAGCCTGTTACATTTATAACAGATGCTTTTGAATATATTTTTACCTATGCATCTCAATTATTCACATTTGGTTATTATAATTTCTAAATTGTCATAATCTCCAATCCAATTTAAATTATCTGACCAGTTATCCCTAGCCATTTCCATTGCTGTCTACTTACATTATCTGTATCTACTTTTAGATAGATATATAGAAAAAAAAACTTTATTCTGGGACTAAGTCCCTTCAGAATAACAATAATGTACAAAATAATAGAATATTACTGGCCTAAACGTTTGAAACAATAAATAAAATTGATAAAATAAAATAAAAAGTAAAGAAAACCTTAGGTGCGCAAGCTATATACAATACAGATAAAACTATGTACAGAGCATTTAAAATTATAAACAAAACAATTAAAACTATGAACATATCACTTGAACTATAAACAAAACTATAAAGTTAGAATGTGTTCATTTCATAAAAAAATAAAATTTTACTTGAATATACATATAAAAATAAACAGTTAATTATAATTGAATAAATAAAAGAAATGTATGTATTGAAATTCCTATGTCGATAGTATGAAATGCATGAACTATCTCTTATCAAGTATTATGATTATATGATTGCTACACAATACATATATAGTATTAATAGTTTTACTGTATCTGACTGTTTTGTTTGCCAAACTAGGAATTGGTTAATGAGTTTTTGAATTTGTTCATAAGGGGTATGTCCATTTATGTATTCAGAGACTGTAAATAATTTAACTATCGAGAATGACTTATGTCCATAAGGAATTATTACATCAGTAATGATCTAATTGAGCAAGGATAAGTAACCTCAGAGGTACATATTCTTTTAGTGAACGAATGGATATTTACTTTTATAGGAGAAGGTTAGTCGTGAATAAGAAGTATTCATGTAATAATATCTAATTAAACACAAGAACTTCCTTAGGAAGAAAGATAATGTAAATGCAGCTAATGGAAATGGCTAGGGATAACTGGTCATCTGGTATTGCCAGTATGTACCTGAGTAGACTGAAAATGTGTTTTATTGCTAGAAGATTTAAGTAACATATAATTGAAAAATATAACCCTTATCCAGCATCAAAAGCATTATAGAAAATTGTTTAATTCTTCTTGCTAGAAGATTTAAGTAACATATAATTGATAAGTATAACCCTTATCCAGCATCAAAACCCTTATAGAAAATTGTTTAATTCTTCCTGAATTGTATTAATATTGGACATACTTAGATAATGTACAATTAGAGATAAAGTGTCACAATTAAAACAAAACTTAAGTTAATAAACTTCTTTCATTTATGATAAGGAAAGCGAAAAGCATTAATAATGCTGAATCTCGAAGCTAAAAAAACAAAAACGGGCAATATATAAACACTACAATTATAAATAATATTAGTAATATATAATGGTAAAAAAAATTGATGTAGGTAATATGTGTAAATAATAACATCTGAAATATAAAGTTTGGTTAATCGATATATTGAAGATACAAAGAAATCGACAAGTTAAAAAAAATGGTGGGCACTATATATTGTAAAGGTTACAATTGGTAATTATTTGTAATGAACGTAAGGTGGAGGGGACAAGACAACCCCTCCGCAATAGTGGCGCTTTCTGGTGCTAGATTTCGTAAACGTTATCAGAACACGGGACATAATACCAGTTCAACCAAGATGGCGAGTGGAGGACCGTTCGTAAATAATTACCCTCTATTTACAATAAATTTAAATAAACAATACAGAAACTAATAATAATAAAAATAAATGTATATAAACAAAAGAACTAACCTAATCAAAATAATAACTAAAACACATGTATACTATACAATATTTACAGAATCCATTCACTCAGAAGAACTCCGAGCCAAGCCTTTCTCTCTACTCGTGAAAGGAAAGGCAGGACTCAACTAGATCCCAGCGCCTCCCACTGAGCCGCATTACTAGTATTAAGAACCAGTAGAAGCTGACTGGAGGCGCTATAATCACACATACTTGGCTTGAGTGGAGGATCTGGCCATTGCCAAACCTCCAATTGCTATGTTCCTGTCCTCACGTTCTACGGCGAGTAGGGGGTTCCAGGAGCCGCATTTATTT
The DNA here is from genome assembly GCA_928085145.1 of Nezara viridula. Lineage (NCBI taxonomy): Eukaryota > Metazoa > Arthropoda > Insecta > Hemiptera > Pentatomidae > Nezara > Nezara viridula. The sequence continues at coordinate 151,067,308 of OV725079.1, read as the reverse complement.
GTAATGAAATGTATTTAATATTTATATTTGTATTTATATCGGTCCCAGAAGGGATCCGATCAACTTAAAAATATATTAATCATGTATTAAAAGTTAGATACCACAGACCCTCTACTGTAGTATCCTAGATTGAACGATATAATTTTGATTGAATTTCTTTTCTAAAGGTATCGTTTTTTTTTAATTTACTACTTGTTTCTATTACTAATTGGTGGCATGCAAAACTTAACAAGATGGTTTACTAACTACTATTTATAAGCTTAAATAAAACCAAACCTTATATACACAAAATAATAATCAAAACATATATACAATGATATTAGAGAATCATACTAGAAGAGAATGCTATTCACAGAAGTATGCCTGATTATTGGTTGCCAACACGAGTTTACATCTTTATATCTAAATGAGGGTTATTACTTAGCTGGTTCTTCATGGTGAGGGGGAGTTGCCGGTGTCTCATCTAATAGCCGCCTCCTTCAGCCTCTGTCTTCTTCCATCAGCCTCTCCTCATCCAGCTGTCCCCGCATGACTTGCAGCTTGAAGTATATATCTTGCTCTCTCTGCCTCTCCTGATCAAGTCCGTCCATCTGCTATCTCCGGCTGTCTTCGTCTTCCTCCTTCAACTCCCCAGCTTGAAGTCTTTACTTGAAGTGTCCTCCCATGCTAGCTTGACTCCCAGCTTCCAGTCCCCCTCTCTTTTTGTACTTTTTCCTGATTGGCTGAATATTCCTAGCCTAAGGGATGACCACGCCCTCTCCCCCAGGCCAAGATATTCCAGCAGGTATATTTTAGGTATTTCTGGTGGAAGGTGTGAAAGGTCTTTCTGGAAGGTGGTAATGTTTTTTTGGATCCTGTTAAAACACTGAGGCGTGAGACTGTTGTCGGTCTTTAAGTGGTTTTAAGGGTTTTTGTTACCACTTACAAAAGGTTGGGTCGTTAGTCTCCCTCAGGTACCGCCAGATGTGAGCAATTATCTTTTAGAATATATTTATTCATTTTAAATGATTAAACATATTCCCCAGGCGGTCTTTAGAATACATAGCAATATGCTTATTTACAGAAGGTATCTGGACCACTGCCGCTTCATCCTTCGAGGAGGATTGTAAGGATGGGTGGTGCTTTATAGAGATTGTGCAAGGGGATTTGGATGATAGGTAAGGAGGCCGGAGACATTAACACTAATTTACTGACGCCATCCTCCGATTATTCTTACATAACAAACCTCTTTCATTCTCTCAGTATTTACATAGTACCCTACGATCCAACCCATCACACTCGGTACTCAGAGTCCTAGCTCGATCTCCTTGCCACATCTCAGCACCCGGTCTCGTTTCTATCTTCCCACGATCTTATCTAGATCTCTTACAATGTTCTTGTTCCATCCTTTTCTCCTCGAACAATATCCTTCCGAAACCTATATTCTCTCACTCACGAACCACTGTCAAATGATCTTGGTGATAAATGATATCCAGCGGGATCCCATCTACTCCTAAAAATCCATAGACACCATGGTAGAAACCCTTACCATTCAACTTCACGCTATCCTCGACCGAAATGCTCCTCTTATCACAAAAACTATCCGATATCCTCCAGCTCTTTGGCTTACTCCTACTTTGAGAGAGTGTATGAGAGAAAGAGATGCTGCAAGACGTCGGTTTAAACGAACTCGACTTCCTTCAAACAGCTTCGAAACAGCATTCAATCAGCAGTACGCCGTGCTAAATTCCGTTACTACCAACATTCCCTATCCAACTCTCCTACTACCAAGGTCACGTGACCTATTCATATAAAACTGACCATTGGTAATACACCTCAGCCCCAATCTAATTCCGTTTCTGCTGATAACCTCAACGCTCACTTTGTCTCCTGCCCTCGTGCAGCCACATCTTCTATGTCCAGTCCGGCTCCTATGTTTTCTTCTTTTTATCTTGATAACTTATTTTTTCCCATATTACAACAGATGATCTCCTTAAGATCATTCAGAAGTTCCATACCAATGATTACCGTCCCGATAACATCTCAGTCAGACTGAATAAAGCCGCATTTCCATCCATTCTTCCGATCCTTTATCATATATATAATTATTCTCTTCAAAATGCTACCTTCTCTACATCCTGGAAAACCGCCTTAGTACGTCCCTTGACTCTCCCTAGATCTCAAACACATCAGCTCTTAATGATTTCCGACCGATTTCCCTTCTTTCAAACCTCTCAAAACCTTTAAAGCGATAATCCGAACCCAGCTATTCCATTTTTTTAGAGGACAATAATCTCCTAAATCCCTACCAGTCCGGTTTCAGGCCTGGTTATTCTACTCAGTCTGCCCTAATCAAAATTTCTCAAGACCTTCACACAGCCATAAATCACCAGAAACTAACCATCCTTATTTTCCTAGACTTCTCCAAAGCTTTTGATTCAGTAGACCACAACATCCTCCTAACGAAACTTAAAAATATCTCATTTTCTTCTAGTTCCCTTTATTGGTTCCAATCATTCCTTACCGGTCAATCCCAGTATGTTGTAATTGATAATAATCCCCCATTAACAACGCAACCTCTGTCCAGAGGCGTCCCATAAGGCTCTTCCTTATCCCTTACACTTTTCTCCATCTATATAAATGACCTCCCATCCTCTTCCTGCACTGTCAATACCACCTGTATGCCGAAGTCATTCATATTTACCTCTCCTTTAATCAGACAGATTTCTCAGATGCCATTCTAAAACTTCAGGATAACATTAACAGAATAAGTGCTTGGGCAAAGCTCAACAGGCTCACTCTGAACGCCGAGAAGACAAAAGCCATCTTGATCGGATCCCCCTCACTCCTCAAATCTTAGCCGGTATCTCCCAATCTCCTCCTGAACAACTCACCTATCTTATTCCACACAATCTTTAAAAATCTAGGTGATAATTTTGGTCAACCCTGTCATGGAAACAACACATCCCACAAATTCTACGATATCTCCTTCCATATAAGTCCCGTCAACTCCTAGTTTCCTCCCTTGTTTTTCCCCACTTCGACTATGGCTTTATGGTGTACGGTGGACTCTCGGGAGATTTCGAGGCCAAACTTAAATGAATTGCGCACTGCGATTTATTTTCTGAATCTCAAGGGATACGCATATTACCCAGTATTACACTGAATTGAGGTGGGTCTACCCATCCTATCGCCGTCAGTACTTCCTAGCCACCTTTCTGTACCAGAGCATTAGAACTCACCGACCCTCCTATATTTTTCACATCTTACAATTCAAGTACTCCATCCATTCCCGTCCCACTAGATCCCGTACTTCCGACCTCTATCCTCCTCCTCACCGAACGGCTGCGTTTGACAAATCTTTATCAATACAAGCCGCCTTCCTCTGGAATTCCATCCCTGCTGATATTCGACACGCTCAATCATTTTCCTCTTTCAAATCTTTCCTCTTTAAACACTTACTCCTTTCTCAATCCGACTCATTGTGAAATATACTTAAGAGAAATATCTAAGCACCCCCAGAGACTACCTCAATTTATTTAAGTTATTTTAGTTTCTTATGTTTATGTAAAATTTTCTTGTTCTTTTCTTTCTCTTCTTCAGTATTTTTATTTTTAGTCGAATCTTATTGTAAATATATAATCTAATTGTAACCATACAGACATACAATCTGTATTTATAATTTGTTCTAATGGGACAACATTTCCAAAATAATAAAATATTTTTCATTTCATTTAAAAAAAAAATAAAATAAAGAAACACACACAGAGACCATTTTGCGGGACTTGGTTATTTGGACTCAGGGAACCTTAAAACGTGTATTTCCGTTAAAAATTTAGAATCGAAAATTTTTATGATCGCAATAATTACTACATATTACATATATAGATAAGTTAAAGTAAAAATATAAAAATCTATTTTGTTTTTTAGCAGGAGATTAAAATCTATTAAAAAATTACACTAAACCTTATTGTTTATATATATAATATACATACGAAAAACAAAACAATATGATTTATACATACTGAGTATATATATCTGCGGAACATATATATATATATATATATATATATATATATATATATATATATGTATGTATATATATGAGTGTGTGTGTGTGTGTGTATTTATTATGCAATATATATTGCTTTGTTAGTTTTATTTATTTACAGTATTTTATTTCAAATTCATTTATTGATTTGATACCTTTTGTTTTATTTTTTGTATGTATATAACATAACATTAAGATTAATAACATATATTAATAATTTTTTTTCTTTGTTTTATTTATAGTGCTAATATTTTAATTTTAGTTATTACTATTGTCTTGTTAAATGTCTATCTGTATATATATCTTGTGCTATTTTTGTATTTTTATTTAAATTATATTATATCCTGATTACATTTTAATTTACTCACCGATATTTTTTACTTTCCTACCTACACTAGGTAAGGACAGTATTGCAATCGTTTCAAATTTCCGACATGCGGTTTTCGACCGATCTATACGTTTCAGAGCCCCCTGAGTCCGAAAAAACATTTTTAGACATTGGTCTGTCTGTCTGTCTGTCTGCCTGTCTGTGCCAAGATTTTCTCGGAAACTACTTAACCGATTTTATTGCTTCTTTTTTATTCTGTAGGGTTTTGACTATTGATGCCTGTGACAGAAATTCGGTGCTCCATGCGCAATAGCTTTCGGGCAATAAATGGAAAACATGTTTTTCTATAGACTGTTGCTCAAAAAAGGCTCTAACGATTTTGATGAAACTTTCCTATAATGTTCTAATCCCTGTCTTTTCAATTTTCGTATATAGACTAAATTCCCGATAAAAGTTATAAAGAAAAGAAAAATTTTATGGGGCCTAACTCCTTAAGTATATATTATGCGGTAAAAGTTATAATAAAACTTTTGAAAGGTAATTAAACTTCCACCAAAACAAAAAAAGCATCACCGGAATCGAACCAGTATTAGCGATGATACAGCTTACTCTATTTTTTACACATTTTTTAAACTTATTTTATTACTTTCCTACCTATACTACTAGGTAAGGAAAGTATTGCAATCTGGTCAAATTTCCGACATGCGGTTTTCGACGGATCTATACGTTTCAGAACCCCCCGAGTCCAAAAACACATTTTTAGCCATTGGTCTGTCTGTCTGTCTGTCTGTCTGTCTGTGCCGACCGAAATCATTGTTTGACAATGCTAAGCTATGGCAAAAAGGTTTTGATCAGCAATATTAGGAAGTATTGAAATTTTTAGACTGATCTACCTTTAGCCGGTTTGCATTGCTTTAGTTTATCAAATAAATCGTACTCAAATCTTAGGTATGATCAATTTTCAGGAAAATGTATCTAGTTCAATTATTTTTTGTTTCTTCATGAACATATGTAAAGATATAAAAACTTTTCTGGAATAGGTAGGAAAGTCGTGTGAGTGGACACACCAGATTTTTTTAAACTAAATTAACAATTGTAAATAATATCAGAGAAAAATTACATAATTTAAATGGTTTAATGTAAGTAAATTTATCCATTTAATGTCTTTATTTTCACAAAGTCTCTTGAAAATTCCAATTTCACTTATTAAAATTTAGAGATTTTTTTTTATATAGAATACTTTAATTCTTTTAATTATTATTCTATAAACAGCTATAGTTTTTTACTTTTTGTTTAAATTACTTTCTTTTCTTTTTTTTCAATTTTTGCTGTCAATCGCTAAATCAATTGCCTAAGAAAAATATAAACCAAACATTTATACATATAAAATGCAGACTTTGTATGAACTATGTAATGTTTAAAAAATAAACTCCTGTAGGGTTTTTATGAAAAATAAAAAAAATAACAATATATAACATAATAACAATCTGAAGTAATTGTAAATGTCGTTTTGAAAGACAAATAATTTAGTTGATATTGCTTAGATTTATTTTTATTAAATAATTATTTATTTAATTACTATACAAAATCAAAAAAAGTTAATTAGTAAAAAAAGAAAACATGAGTGTATATATATATATGTATATGTTCATACCAATACTAAATCAGTCAGATATTTAACTTGTTGTATAGTTAGCTTTTACAACATGAAGTAGGTACGGTTTAAGCCAAAAAAACAGGAAGGACTGAAGCAAACAATATCATATAACTTTTCTATAGGCCATTAAATAAATAATTATGCTAATGGGGAATAATTTTAATGGCAGTCAATTGTTTTGTTTCATTGCCAGAGGAAGACGTCGCCAATTGAAAATTATGATTTTAAACACATTTTGTTTACTACGGTGTATTTAAAAAGTGTCTGTTAATATTATTTTTATATTCATTTGTTACAACATTAATTTCGTTATTTTATTTTTTTGCTCTATTATATTATTTTTTATTCAATGATTTAAAATGATAAATCATCTTGGTCGAATAATGTTAATAATTGTTTCAATCATCAAACTTATAGTAAAAAATATACTTTGTGTTTTTACTGTAATATTTTATTATACACGCTAACATATGTATTGTATTTATATTTTGAAACATGAAATAGGAAACAAAGCGCTCTCTACCGGGATTTAGTCTGGCTAGAGGTTTAAGTGTCTATACATAGATAGCGCTTGCATCGCTATTTATATACAGTAATATTTATATAAATATATTTATACAGTTAAAGCAGCTTCTGAGGAACAATAAAGGATCACATGGATCAGAAATTTGCATGATTATGTGATTAGCAATGATATAATTTAGGATACTTATTTTTACTTGCACTTGCCTATATATGTAATTGTAAAAGTATAAAATAAGAAAAGGTATTACGATCGTGAAAATTTTCAAATCTGAGTTTTAAACGGAAATGCACGTTTTGAGGTCTCCTGAGTCCAAATAACCAAATCTCGTGAAATGGTCTGTGTTTCTGTATGTGTTTATGTGAACAGTCTAGCTCAAAAACGAAAAGTTGTACGTAACTGATATTACTTATTTAAGGTTTGTATATGGCTCAGATGATACAGCAACTTTTCCCTTAAAATTGGCTAATCTAAAGTGTCACTTTATATCTGTAGTGATACACATTTTAACAGTTTTCTCAAAAAAGGTTCTAACAACTTCGACTAAATTCGGTGTATCATAGTATTATTAAGCGGTTTTTAATATCATGTATGTCTTACACCCGTTTATGTCTCTTTTCGGGGCTTTATTGCCCAATTTTCAACAAGTCTTCCTCTAAAGTAGATTTAATTTGGTTCATTTTAAATAATTAACTATTTCTCATTGTTAGGAGTTATGAAGAAAGGCTAAATATAACTTTTGAAAGAATTTGATAATTGAATAATAAAGAAAAAAAGAAAAATGCATATCCAGATCGAAAATGAATCTCCGGAAATACTACACAGAAGGTATATCCGGAAAATTTTAGAAAAACAAAAACAATATCTAATATAGAAAGTCGTAGAAAGTAATATAGTATGACGAAAAATTATAAATAATAATTTTTGAAAACTAATATTATTTAACGGAAATCATATGTTTTCAAGGAAATTAAATGTAATATACTAACTAAATGTAAATTAAATTTTATTTTTTAGTTTGAAAAAAAGTATTTAAAATCCATGGAATCAAGGCTAAACTATTTCATTGTACTTGTGTGAAAGAAGAAGTGAAATATAAAAATATTTCATGGATATTTTGATAACCTTGAATACATTTAATATTGTTTAATAACCCTAGATCTCATAATATATTTAAATATTTAGCTATATATCGTCCATTTATTCTCAAAAATCATCATGTAACCTTTTAGAAAATTAAATTAGTTAACAATTTGATGAATTTTCCCTTTGTGATATACCAACAGTATTCATTTATGCAATTAGTGATATAACAATAAAGTATTAGTGTTATATACAAAGTATATAACAATTAGTGTTATAACTTTTGACCTATCTATTTCTAAGAGGAATGCCATTGACAAAAGAGATTATTTCAACATCAATTAACCTTAGCGGAACTATATATTTTTTTTTTGTTTCGGGAAGAAAAAAATACAGCATCTAATTAAATCTATTTTTTCACTGAGACTGTTGCAATATCCGAATTTTCAGTTATATCTTTTTTTTTAGACTCCTTACATTTTTTGTTTGTCATCTCATTATTCCTGTTTGCGTTAAGGACCTATTATCCCCTCCCCTTCTATTATCTCAAGATTTTCAGATAATAAGGTATATTTTAGATACTAAAATAAACCAGTATATATTTAATTAATGATTCTAATGAAATCGATGAAAATAGTTTAATTATCTCAACATTTAATTGATTTTAAATTATATCATGTGAATATATGTTATGAACATGGATAGTTGTTTTAAAAACTAAAAATAACAACAACATTAAATTGAAAATAAATCCAAACTACAGACATTGGGAATTTTATGGGATTGTATTGTACTTTCATATTAACTCCAACATCTTGGTAGATTGATAAGGAAATTGATATCTACGTATATTTAAAGTTGGTGCATTAATCTGGTTCTCGATACACCTCAAGACACTGTTGGATAGTGACATGCACCAATACATGGTAAATATATTTAATATGATAAATAGTATGGTGAAAAGTAAAAATATGATCGTGACCAGCACTAGCGAATTCTACCAGGGGGCGTTCCCTCTCTTGAATGGTGGAAAAAAGTTACAAAAACATCTGTTTAAAGAAAAGAGAAATGTAGAGAAAATTCAACCTCGAGCACGAATTTCCTAATGTAATATAAAACAGTAATTATTATCGTGACCAGCACTAGAGAATTCCGCCAGCGGTCGCTCCCTCCCTTGTATACTGGAAAAAATTCCAATAAATACCTGTATAAAGAAAAGAGAAATATAGGGAAAATTCATCCTCATAGGCGATGTAATATAAAAAAAATACATTATCGTGACCAGCACTAGCGAATTCTACCAGGGGGCCCTCCCTTCAATGGTGGAAAAAACTTACGAAAACCCCTATTAAAGAAGAGAGAAATGTAGAGAAAATTCAACCTCATACACGAATTTCCTTATGTAATATCAAACAATAATTATTATCGTGACCAGCACTAGAGAATTCCGCCAGGGGTCGCTCCCTCCCTTGTATGCTGGGAAAAATTCCAATAAATACCTGTATAAAGAAAAGAGAAATATAGGGAAAATTCATCCTCATACACTAATTTCTTAATGTGATATAAAAAAATTATAATCGTGACCAGTACTAGCGGATCCAGCCAGGGGGCGCGCCCCTCTCTCCCCTGGATAGTGGGGGGAAATTCCTAAACAGCAGCTATTTAAAGGAAAGAGAAACATAGGAAAAATTCATCCTCTTAGACGAATTTTCTAATGTGATCAATAACATCATCCCGAGTTCGACAATCCATTACTGGATCTTGGCTGCCTCAAAAATGTTTCCCTGTCCTGAGCAGCCTCCTCCAGTTCCTGATTTCATGGATTCTGGCATCAGCACATACTCCATTTTCCATCCCAGTTTCGGTCTACCAACATTTCTTTTTCCATCCGGCTCCCTGCTCAGCAGCTTCTTTGGGGTTGAGGTCTCGTCCATTCGTACAACTTGGTCCTCCCATCTCAGCCTTGTTATCCGGATTTATTTCACCACATCTGTCTCCTTGTATAAGTTAGCTAATTCTTGGTTGCGTCTAATTCTCCATAAACCATTCTCCTTAACTTGGCCAAACATCCTCCGAAGGCCAAGCCTTAATTTCGAAAACTAATATTTTAAGCAGGTGTTTAATGAAAAGAGAAATATAGAGAAAATTCATTCTCGTAGACCAATTTTCTAATATAAAATATATATTAAAAAACTTATTATCGTGAATAGCGGCGCTAAGGAATTCCGCAAGGGGGCGACCTCTCCCTGGATGGTGGACAAATGTTCCAAAAAGCAACTATTTAAAGAAAAGTGATGTAGTTTTTATGCCGCCGTGAGATGTGAAGGCTTTTGCTCCTGTCGCAGTTTGTTCCCATTGACAACGAACTGAGTCTCGCAGGTGAAATACATGATAAAGCAAAATATATTAATAAAAATGAACTTCATTTATTCTTTCAAACAACCTTTTATAGGAACACAAGGAAATACCGGTTTCTTTTCGTACTTAATTTTTATTCATTTCCAATAGATCTGGACGCATTTCAACCTCCAGCTATTATAGTCTCCTTGAAGAATCCATGCGATTCATAAAACTGGTCACGAAAATTTTTTGTATATTTCTCGTTAGAAAGTGTTGTTCTTTTTTAAAATAGCTGCTGTTGGGGACGTTTTCATAAAGGAAGGTACTAATTATTTGGTCTCCAATTTAATCGGAATCTGATTAGATAGATAGATAGAAAAAAACTTTATTCTGGGACTAAGTCCCTTCAGAATAACAATAATGTACAAAATAATAGAATATTACTGGCCTAAACGTTTGAATCAATAAATAAATTTATATAATAAAATAAAAAGTAAAGAAAACCTTAGGTGCACAAGCTATATACAATACAGATAAAACTATGTACAGAGCATTTAAAATTATGATCAAAACAATTAAAACTATGAACGAATCACTTGAACTATGAACAAAATTATATATAAGGGTTGAACAACATAAACATACACTTTGAGAAATGAAGAACGAAAAAGAGATACAATGAGTTCATTTCATAAAAAAAAAAAAAAAAACTTTACTTGAATATATATATATAAATAAACAGTTAATTATAATTGAATAAAAAAAAAAATGTATGTATTGAAATTCCTACGTCGATAGTAGGAAATGCATGTACTATCTCTTACCCAGTATTATGATTATATGATTGCTACACAATACATATATAATATTAATAGTTAGCTGGTATCTGACTGTTTTTGGAAGAGGAATTGGAATAGGAGGTTTTTGAATGTGTATAGGGAAGGGGCATGTCGAATTTTGATGGGGAGGGAATTCCAAAAGTTGACAGAGCGGGCTATAAAGGAATTTTGGAATGAGGCAGATCTATGAGAAGGGATGTATAGGTCAGAGGGTCGAAATCTTGTTGTGAGGGAATGGATTGAGGACTTAAATTGGAGAAGGTTGTAGGCATAAGAAGGACGATGATTGGTAATGATTTGATAAAGGAAAGTGCCTAGGAAATATTGTCTTCTTAAGGAGGGGAAGAGCCACCCTAACTCAGTGTAGTGGTGGGAGACACGGGAGCGTCTCGGGGTCCCAATTACAAATCATTTTACGCGAAGCTATTCATAAGTCTTTTGAGTCTATCACGGAGTTCCACCGAGAGGCCATCGTACACCACACAGCTGTAGTCAAAGTGGGGAAAGATGAGAGAGGAAACTAGGAGTCTACTGGTATTTTGGGGTAGAAGATGGAATAGTTTGAGGGTAGAAATTGCACGGCGGGATATATGAGAGATATGGTGATCGGAATCGGAAATTATTCTGAATTTTTTTTTCTTCCCAAGCTGCAGGACCATTTATAGTAATCTTTCTCAAATTTTGATAATGTCGGTAAAAATTAGCGTTCATTGACTGGGATTATCGACCATATAACATCAATAAATTATTAAGTTTAGGTACTCGTTCGACGGATAATTTGGCGTTCTTTAATTTCTTGAAGAATACGTTTTTCACTTTGATACACTGTTTAGTAGTAGTACATGAAAAAAAAAAAAGATCAGATAAATCTGGATTTTTTTGCTGAAAAAAGTTTTCTCTTGGTAACCCGTCTTAGAAATTTAGTTTTTTTCATGTCTAAACCCAAAAACAGGGTGTCTCGCAAGTAGAGGAAAATATTTGAAATAGTGACAGCAGAACTGAATAAATACAATAATGTTTATGTAAAAAATGGTTCATTTTTCAATAGAAAAGTAGGGAATTAAAGTTTGTGATTTTTTATGTAAGTCGCGGTTTTTGTTGAATAGGAAGTGATAACAAAAAAAATATTTAATTTAAGTAATAAGCGATTGCTACACTGTAAACTAGACAAAATTTTCTTTAAATTAAAATAGAATTTGCTTTTGTTAAAGCCATTTAAACAGGTCATTTGAGCGCCTAAACTCAGCTAAGAAAGGGGAGATTGGTAGTGGTGGGAGAACGGGTAGGGGTGGAGGATGCACGTGGTATAGAGGTGCGCCTCCTCTCAGAAAATTCCTGGATCCGACACTGTGGCAGACACCGTTCTCGCAGAAGCTGTCTCTGGTTTTTTCTAATTTCTCAAAATGGTATTGTTGAAGAAATTGTCCTGAATTAGGTTTATTAAAGAATTTATTTTGGTCTGGTTGATTCCATTGCGTATTATGTGGTCTATGATAATTATTTATCATATTATATTATTATAATTATTTTGTGTATTATTAAAGTTTTGTCTAGGTTGGTAATGTTGTTGAGGCTGAAAGTTTTATTTTTGATTATCATATTGTGAGCTATAATATTCTTGTCTAGGTTTTTGAAATTGTTGAGGTTTTTGTTGGAACTTATTGTGAATCAGTTTTTGATTAGTAAAGTTATTGTGTTTCTCCTAACGCCGTACAATTGACAAACTACAGTAAAAAAGGTATTTTTCAACGAATTTTTAATATCTTTTAGATTGCTATAAATTATATACATAAATTGTCTAGTCAAAACTGGATGTAAATTAATAAAAGCGGTTGTTGCAATTGTTTTATCAAAAATTTTAAGTCTCTACGTTTTTCAATTAATTTATATATGCAATCTACTGTATGAAAAATAGAAAAGAAAGAATTGTCGTATCGTTAGCAAAGCTATAGAGAATGGTGCTAGTATGCTCAGGGATATCAGATGTGTAGATAGAAAAGAGAACAGGGCTTAAAACACTACCTTGTGGTACACCCGCAAGTTGAGGAAAGAAGGGAGTAGTAGAGGAATCAATAGTAATACAGAAGAACCTGCCAAGAAAAACAAATTGAAGTATCATAAAGTAAGTTAAAGGAAGGTGTGGTTTTATATTTTACAGTAAACCTTTGTGCCAGAAGCTATCAAATGCTTTCTCGATATCCAGGAATATCAAGCAGAATTCTTTTTTCTCAAAGGCGATTGTGATTGCGTCTACTATACGATGACACTGTTGTACAGTAGAATGCTAAGAACGAAAGCCAAATTGATGATTTGGAATAACTTCCCGACTTTCTAGGATTGGCTTAATCTAAGAAGAAATAATTTCTTAAATATTTTTCCCATTATAGGTAGGAGGGCAATCAGACGATAAGAAAAAAGGTTACTGCTAGGTTTAGAAGGCTTAGGTATCATTTTTATTGTAGAAAGTTTCCAAAGGATAGAGAAATAAGTTGTACGTAAGGTAGCATTATTGATGTGAGTAAGAAAGATAATGGCTTTTCGGGGTATAAATAAGCATAAATATATTTTCAAAACGTTTATATGTACAAATTAGTAACTCTAAAAATGCTATGACAGTTTGTCAATCTTTAGAAAAATACTGCATGTTATACCCTCTATCTGAATGAATAATTTGTTATCGAGGAAACGAATTCAACATGATGATCAAAAAATTTTGTCAATCTCTAAAAATAGAAATTCATTATGCATGTACTAATCATTCTAACTCACTTGGAACACTTAATAAATATTTTTACACATTCACAGAAATCTTATGACAACACTAATTCACAAAAACAATATAAATTTGATAGAATTGTACAAATTAGTATAATTGCTAACAATAATTCACTTAATCAAAATCTTAAACAACTTTAACACCTAATGAAATTACATTTGGTAAATTTCAAAATAATTATGAAACTGAAGACATACAAGAAAGTTACATACATGATTACTTCACTCACTTAAGTACATTTAAAAAATGGTACATGATAAAATAATTAATGAAAAAGAAAAACGAACAGATAAACTTAACAAAAATATAGAAGAACCACCAGAATTGCATGAAGCCACTGCATATGTAAAAACTCCTAAAGTTAAAAGTAAAAATCTATATAATAAATTAAAAATTAACAAAGAGCATGTAAATAATATAAAATGAACTAATAAAAAGAAAACAAATCTTATTTTCATGATTCAGATGAAGATCTTAATCATTCTTCAACTACTCTTCATCCAATATAATTTGTTAAAAATACAAGATTTGACACAATCCCCAGGAACTCTTCATTATACTCCAAATGTCATTAAAGTTATTGATACTTACTGTGAAACATAACAATATTACGTGACAGACTTAATTTCCAATGAAGTTAATAATCTTCATAAATTACTGAAACAATTTAATGAAACTGATATAAAATATTTATGATATTTTATTAAATAACATAAAAACTGTAGAAAATCAATTACGAATTTTAAAATATACTCCAAAAAAATAAAAATAACCTAAGAACAAAAAGAGGATCAAACAATGGACTCGGTTCAGCTATACCATATGTTCAGCTATATGGTTAACAAGTAATATGGATGCTAATGGTAAACCATAATACAACATGATTCAAAAGACACTAATTAGTTCAAAATAATATCATCAAGAAAAACATAATTGATACAAATATATAATTGATTGATAAATATGAGAAAGATGTGAAAACTATTAATAATAATTATAACAAGATTCAAGATTCTATTAATGAAATAAATAGGGAAGACAAAGCTTATTATTTCTATATGCATGCACAGTTATTATAACTGAAATTAGATGCATTATTACTTTCAATGCAATTCTGTAAGTCAGGAATAATTAATTCTATATTAATAATTGATGTTATAAACAATGTGCCATCTAATATTACTTTAGTTTCTGGAAACATTGAAATTATATGAGAAATTACTAAAATCTATTGTTCCTATTACAATTCCACATTTCATGTATTAATACGTTAACTTACGACCAATCTTATAATGAATTTTTAATAATTCCACTAACAATGTACACTAATAATACCTTTAAACAATTAGAACTAAAACAACAACTAATTATTAAGAAAGATAATAATTATTTCCATACATATTGCATATTTAATAATGAATATTATTGTAACAATATAAGAGAAACATCAAATAAGTGTATCCTAAATATTATTAATAATTCTAGTTTTACTTATTACACTTATGCAAATTGTACTACTAATATTGTATTTAATGTTTATATAAAAATGTATGTTACTTATGGTATTTCCAAACTTAATAATTGTCGCAATGATCCTACATTTTTGCCACAAGTAGATCTTATTTGTGTTAGTTATGATGATTGTATTTCTAATTTTAATAAAACTTATATTCATAACATATGTTTTAAATTTAAACATATAAATAAATCTTTTAAACTAGAACTAATGCAAAATGTTAATATTTCTTTACCTCTGTTAATTGAAACTTCCTATGTTCCTTTTATTTCTACTGAATGTGTTATATAGTTTAATCACTGTAATTTTTATAATATTTTTTGTATTTGGATATTGTTATTGGTATAGCAAGAAAAGTGTAATAAATCCTACATAACCTGAAATTATTGTATCTTACTCTAATGTACCAAAACTATCACCAGCTGTAACTAACTATGAGGTACAATACCAACCATGGTCAAAATATTATAAACCTTGCAATCCAGGAATATTGCACCATCTTCCCCCCTCCCACCCTGGGGGGACTTAAGGGTCCACACTAGTGCTATGTCAGCACTGATTCATTTCCTGCCATTGTTCTTATAAATAGGATCCCCTCTTGGCATGAGAAATCAGTATTAGAGAGTAATTAGACTAGTTATTATGTTCACTGTCATTTTTCAATAAAGTTTCTTTTTAAAACGTGATATAGTGTTGAACATTTTTTAATTATATATATATATATATATATATATATATATATATATATATATATATATATATATATATATATATATATATATATATATGTCATTTTCAATGCAATTTCAACCTTTTCCAAATCAAATTCATCCTTTTCCAAGTCAAATTAAACATTTTCCATTTCAGATTCAACCTTTTCCTAGTCAAATTTAATGTTTTTCATTTCAAATTAAACTTGCGAATTTATGTAAATTTTCGATTTTTTCCAAACAAAGGCCACTTTCTATATTATAGAAGGCATAGCTTTAGAAAAAAAAAATGTGATAACTCATAATGTGATGTTCCATTTCCATTTATTTTTACTGTTTAGATTTTTTCGGTACAATATTTCCATGTCATATTCAATTTTTTAGATAGGAGGGAGAGGTCTCACAAATATTTAACAGTCATGTCGATGTCAAGAAAAGAACCTAAGTGAGTATTTTAAACTAAGCGCAGTGCCATGCCATAAGATAATCTGCAGTCTCGATAGTGGACACTGTTCTAGAATTAGCCTCTCAAGTCCAATTGCCGACAATGACCGAGTGGAAGTCTTACAGAAGCATTGCATGATAGGTTTTTTTTCACTAGCGTCAGCAGACTGAAATAGATAAATCTTTGTCCGTTAGCTGACTGGTTGGAGGAAGTCTGTTCTCCGAGACTGAACGTTGTTTAACTGCAATCCAGGACCAGGTTATAGCTACGAGAACCTACTGGCAACACGTCTTGTAGTAAAAGAATGTATCGGACAATGAAGGCTCTGTGCAAGCTTATATGAACCCATTCAATACATAACTGGAGGCTGCGGAGGCTCTTGCAGTTACAGAATAACTAAAAAGACATGACGATGTTGCCGAAGTCTATCAACAGGCGATTGGTCTTAAAAGTAGGTTATTAATTCGGCGCCCTACTATAAATACAGCCCTAAAGGTCTCTGCCAGAAAGATGGTATCAAATTATGTTGCAATCAATCGTTTATAACATCTCATGACTCACAACAGACCTGATATTGTGTTGACAGTAATATTAGGTGGCTGAGATTATAGATGTCGCTGTACTAAACCATGGAAACATAAACTCATTCTGTGCAGGAAAAAAACTGAAGTATCAAGGTCTAGCAGCTGAGTTAAAAGGTTTGTATAAACTTAATAAAGTAACCGTCAGGGCCATCGTGATCTCCAGGAATACTGCTAGAAATGCTGTTGGATAATGCCAGTATTGTAAGAACCTTTCATAACATCCAATAGGAATTAAAACAGAACATCCCTGAGGTGGTTGGAGTTGATTCTCCCCCTCTCAAGCAATCAAAAAACCTTTTGTAAAAGTGTTGACAAATAAAATAATAAAGCTTATCTAACCCTAAGGTTCGATGCCGATACCACAAATCCGATGTCCTCATTCTTCCATCCACCGTGCTCCATCTGATCCCAACCCCGCCAAATCAGCCTTAACGCAATCTTCCAACCTTCACTTTGGTCTACTCCTCCGACGCTTTTCAGTCGGTACAGTACATATTAACTTTTTAAGAATTCTTTCGTTACTAAGCCCTTTTACATCTCCAGTTACATGTTACCATTACATTACATGTTACCAGCGATTTTACATGCCCATTTTATTAAACTCAACTTAATCACCTCAATTATATTATCCGGAGAAAGTTGTCGCAATTCAGTGTTGTGTAACCGCCTATATTCTCCGGTTGGCTCATCCTTTTTCGGTTCGAATATTCTGCACAATACTTTATTTTCAAAATCTTAAAACGTCGCTCATTGTAAGAGGCCAAGTTTTGCATCCACAAAGAACCACAGGTAGGATAATGGTTTTGTAAATTCTAATTTTTAAGTTTCGGGAATGGAGGCAAGAACTAAGTAGTTTTGACAAAGACATTTTTTTTTTTATTGATATTTACAACCGTATTATAAAA
Source organism: Nezara viridula (assembly GCA_928085145.1). Classification (NCBI taxonomy): domain Eukaryota; kingdom Metazoa; phylum Arthropoda; class Insecta; order Hemiptera; family Pentatomidae; genus Nezara; species Nezara viridula. The sequence goes on along the minus strand of OV725079.1, from coordinate 151,049,572 downwards.
AAAAATACAACTAGGAAATGTGCACACAGTAATAATACAATCACATGAAAACGCTCGCTATAAAATGAAAAGTAGATCACGAAAAATGTATGCCTGTTTGTGTATGGTATCAAGGAATTTCCAAGGTAGAGTTCAGGAGAGGGAGGAGTATTTCTCTTTCTACTGAAATGTAAACATTTTTTTTCAGTAGAAAACTGGAGACCTGTGGAAAGATACCGGTTGCTTATTCTGTTTATGGCATATTGTAGTTTATGTTTTATGGTGTAGATGTTTTCTGAACGATAGATGATGGCTAAGTCATCCGCTAACTATGATTGTTGAGAAACTACCCACTGGTAGCACTCTAATAATATGTCTATATAAGGTTATCACGAGGCCATCTTCTTTTCAGACGCCTTGGAGGGTTATCAGGGATCGAAGAGCAAGCAAGGTTTGAAACGACTAAGTAAGGAGCGTTGAGGATTTTACGAAGGATTTTGGATTGTAAGGATTGGATACGAGAGGAATTCGATGATTTAGTGGAGCCTCAAAACTCAATTCCGTCAGTCCAAATAGGTCTTATTGTCATATATATAAGTCGTTTGAATTGATTGAAAGCTTAGAGCGTTTGTCTAGTAAGTGTTGGTGTAGTCGGAAACGTCGAGCAGTTTCTTGTCGTTTCAGTCTTGTATGAGGATTCCATGTGAGTCGTTTGTCCAGGTGGAGTCCTAGGTAACGGATTTGTTCAGCTGGGACAAGTGAGGAATCATTAAAGGGATACTGTAGGACAGGAGGTCATGGGTTTGCGACTCAGGATAAAGGTAATTTGATGGGATTTATTGGAATTTATTTTAATTCTCCAGTTTTTACACCATTCTTCAAGATTTGTGATATGTGATTGGAGTGTTTAGGATGCAGTTGATGGATCATTATTAATAGATAGGATGCATGTGTCATCAGCATATGTGGTGATGACAGTGTCAGGATGGGTTGGGATGTCAGCTTTAAAGAAAAATAACAAGCATTTTTCACCTTCAGCCTAACCTTAATATTCTCTTCAATTTTGTTTTTTCTAGTTAACGTAGACCTTAGATTCCTAAAATTCTGCAGGTGTTTAAGTACATTCCCTTCTATATCGATATCATCGAAATTAGCTGAATTTGCAGCTAAACATATATTTTCTCTTTTCCGTATTTATCTCGGGTCCTAGTTCTTTAACGGCTTCCATCAACGTTGTTGCATTTAGTTTCATTGTTTCCATGTCTTCTGTTCCTTTCTAATTTTATTAGTTCTTTTTGTGGTATGATCTTAACACCAATATTTTAGTATTGTAATCGTAATGCTGTATTGTAATCCCATCTGCTTTCGTTAATACATTCTAAGGGGTGTGTATACAGTTATTACTAACATTTTAGTTACAATATATTGTAATGGGTCTTTCGGCTTTTTCGAGATTTATTAATAATTTGTATGAACAATACTGCTATTCTTAAGGTACCTAGTTCCAGAATGAAGATGGTTTTCTATTCTATTCAATTACCTTATACATCGATATCACCGGAATTATCGTCATTTTTGAAGCTAAACATATATTTTGTCTTATCCGTGTTTATTTCGAGCCCTAGTTCTTTACAGACTTTCAATAACGTTGCTGTATTTAGTATTTATTGTTCCCATGTCTTCGTATAACAGTACCAAATCACCATCTCCGATATTTTTCTCGGCATATTCCGTGACTCGGTTAGTTAAGATTAACGTGAATATTTCGGTTCGGCACGCTGGTACTCAGAGGATGACACAGATCATTATTTCTTGTATTTAAAATATTGTCAAAATGTTTCTTAAACTTACTCAATATGTCTGCAGGGTCAATGAGGATACAGTTTTCATCCCTAATTCCAGTCGTTACGGGTCCTAAATATTTACGTGATTTATTTATATCTTTGTACATGTCTCTTACGGTGATTTCTATTCTATTATTTTCTATAGTTATTATTTTATTTTTAATTTATTCCCTTTTTTATTTTTGAACAATTTAGTATGTTCATTCTTTACGGCCCTTAAGTATTCAAGATAGTTTTCGCTAGGAATATTTAGAGCTTTTATTTTAGCGGCTTTTCTTTTTTCGCACATGTTTAAACAATCTACATCAAACCATGGTTCGTTATATTTATTTTCCTTTTTTCCAAGACACAAGTTACCGACTTCTTTAATATTATCCCTGATCTCTATCTCATCAGATATAGATAGAAGTCTATAACTTGTCTATATCATCTGAGTACTCTTCAGAAAGTTCTAAAGGTTCAAACCTATTCTTGACTTTAAGCTCGAATTGAGTTCTAATTAATGGATTTTTTAATTTTTTCAAATTGAATTTTTCGGAATCCAAACGGTATTCTTTACTCTTTTTTCATATTAAGTTTATGTCGAAGTTCCGCGATTACTAATTCATGATCAGACCCACATTCAGCTCTGCGATAAGACCTTACATTAATCATACTAGTTTGCTGCTAAATTTGAACAAACTAAGAGCAGTTAGTCGTCTCAAAGTGGCAAGCAATGATTTTGTAAAAGTATATTTAAAGGATGCTTTCCTCACTATTAAATCTAACGAAGTATGTGAAACATGTAACTGCCTTGTGACTGGCCCGATGCTTCATTTTTTTGATTCACTACAGCAAATTTGTTCAACCTAGAAATAAGTTTTAAAGACATTTATTGTTAAATCGAGGGACGGCATTATCGTAGATGATATATTGAAGATGGGCAGTGTCGAAAAATTAAATCAAATATATTATTTCATAAAAGGATTTTCAATGAACTGTTATGTAGTATAATTAATCAATATAGAAACATGTTAATGCACATTTGTATTGTTATTTATTTAATGCCTTTATAAATTATATAAATGCCTTAATGTTTATTAAAAAAATTATTGCTATAGAATTGTTTTAATAATTATACATTTATATGAAGAGAAGAATAGTTGGGGTGGTCAGTCAAAAAAAAGAAGGCAAAAATAAATGATAATATTTATTTTTACAGATGCCGACGTTTTGACCTGAATTTTATTTTATTTACTTATTTTTATTTTTATTATTTATTTTCTATTTATTTATTTTATCATCACTACTTATGTTTCTCATACCCTGTTATCTGGTTATTTTCTTAGCCCTGATGAAGGCCTGAACTTCAGGTCGAAACGTCATCATCATTTATTTTTGGCTTCTTTTTTTTGACTGACCATCCCAACTATTCTTCTCTTCATTATCCACGACAGTCAACCATTTACCAATTATACATTTATATGTATTGTTGATAATTAGTTAAGAGTCATATTTAATGCTTTGAGATCTGTTGATGTTATGTTTGAACACAGAACTAGGCTCAAGATTTAATATTGTCCATAAAATCTATTTATTTATTTGGCAAATAAAAACAACAACTACTTCTATTAGTTTGTCACCTATGTTGTATTAAAATGTGATCGATTTGATTTCGTGTTTCCGAATCCGGTGACGTCCAAGTATATTTGTGGATATCCTTATGTAGTACTTGTAATTATCAGGTTTTTCGAGATAACAATATTTATTATCCGAATTCAATTATCAATACTATAATCGTGTAAACTTTCTTTGCCGATCGTTGGAAAATAAACTTCTTCCCTTCCCACATTTGCGTTAGTCTCTCCTAAAATTATTCTCATGCAGCTTCTATTTTATTATATAGCCACTCCTGTTAATCATGAAATTCTCATTTTGCTTCGTCATTACTCTCTTCGGTCAGACAGTGTATGTTTATCAACGCGATTTTAAACCAACGATCCTAAAATATGGCCACCGAGATCATATCGCTAAAGAATTATACGTCCCTCAAGCAGATAGAAATCTATTCCTAATAAGAAAACCGGTAACTAAACGATGATTTCCGCTTCCTTCATGCCAAAAAGTGCATTTACCTTCCCTTAGAGATCCATCTTCTGGCCAACAAACCTCTTGCAATGCCACGATCTAAATTGTACCCATTAAACTCATTTGCGACCGATTTTAACCCCCCTGCTGTATTCAATCTCCATATGTTCCACGTCACTATACTTAAATCCCTAGTTTTCAACTTGCGTCATGAATCCCCTTAAGTAGTCCCCACCCGGAGACCCGAACGGGGGACTAGTTTGCTTCGGGAATGAGAGTTTTACTTTATGAGGATCCATGGCTGTTGGGTATTTTGTGAACTTTAGGTATGTGAGTAGGGCGTTCAATCCTACGTCACACCATCCAGCAAGTCTGGAGGACCTCTCTTATTGTTGGTCAGCGAGTCCATCGGACCTAGTTGGGTGGAACTTTCAAAGAATTTCCACCGATCATTCCCACATTCGCCACCCTTGGGACGTTCCCCTACGCGGTAATGAGCCCGCGCGAGGATTACCAAAGAAATCGTACCCAAATTTTTTTCTTTGATTGCTTTTCAGGAAAATAAATCTAATTCATTTTTTTTTTTTGTTTCTTAATGGACTTATTTAAAGATATAAATTTTTTTTATTAAATAGGTAGGAAAGCTCCGTGAATGGACACATACGATTTTTTAATATTGAAATTGAAATTGTTGATCGAAAATTATAGGTAATTGTTATAGGAGGTATTGACTATCTATGTTATATAACCAGGACAGGCATCGCGACTCCTAAACCATGTCAATCTAATGGTAAACGGAGCAGATCGGAAGCCACTTGGAGGATGTGCGACCGCAGCGTTTAGTTGTAGTTACACCGCCACAGACCTCAGACGAGGATTTGGAATTATCACTTGATTAGGGCAACTGAACTCTGTTTCAAAGCACCTAACCAATATATCGCTCTCGGCATGATCACACCAAATTTTAACTCAATCGAAATTGCCAAAAAATTATAATTACTATGATCATAAATATCAATTTTAAGAAAATTTATTATCAGTGGAATAATTAAGATCAAGTACGGATCGAGGCAAACATCAAAAGAAAGTATGTTATTTTATTCCGACTAGTTTCAGGATATTTCACAACAAAATCTGTCTTTTTATCTCGGCAGTACAACTCTGTGACTAATTTTGACTTTTTTTTTTTCTCCTTTCCTTCCTTGTCTTTTAGGCCACATAGGGTTTATCCCGAGCGAGGAATTATGTCGAGTTAAAAGACCCACCGGGCACCGAGATTTGAACTCATAATTGTTTTTCCATCCATAGCTACGGAAATTGGACGTTTTACCGTGTTTGGATTAAATTGCACGATTTTGAATTTTATTGCATTAAATTGCACATTTTGTGCTAGATTAAATAATTCATAAATATGTATATGTGTGTAAATATTTCTTTTTTTTATTTTACTATCTTGTCCATTTCTTAATATTAGAAAAACAATCTGAAAAAGGTAAATTATTCTGTGACTGTGCAGGCAAATATTCGAATTTAACGTTAAAAAAGGACGAAGTAAACGCAATTGCTGACTGTCTATTCTTGGAATAGAAGTTGCCTGAAGTAATTCAATAAAAAAACTGCTTTCTTTGTTTCGACTTGAATTCTTACTCTTTCTTAAATCCTTCAGTATCCGTTTCGGCTTTGGGGTGAATCATGAATTCGGCATTAATAATATCTGATTTGACATACATAATATCACAAAATCACATTTGTCAAATTTTTCGCAAACACTAACTCAGTTATAATCTGTTTTCTTACACTCCTTGAGACATCAATCCAATTATGTATATATATACTCCAGTGCAATCTTTACATTTTCTAACCCAGAGATATTTTAAGGTGAAATTTGGATAAGTGTGCTGAAGGCCAGGGGACTTAATTTTAACATTTAGCAGGGAGGTACCGCTCTGCAGATTTTGAGTCAGTTAGAATCTCGAAATTTGTCACTTAATAAACGGTTACTAGTTCCGCTTCGCTACTCTTTTGGTCATGTTGGTTACTGACAGGACACAATGTTTCAGATAAAGTTTACAACAGATAGCACCAATGAACCCCATCAGCCATGTTGGCTGTGATCTGGACTTGCGCGTGGAGGACCTGACGAAGGTCATACGTCTGCTGCTGAAACAAAGAGGCATGAGGAGACGGCGTGTCCCATGGTAGAGTGCTGACTTAACAGAGCTCAAAAAAGGGTACCATATGGCCAGGCGGAGATACCAAAGTGGAGGGTCGAAGGCAGGAAGGCACACTCCGGGATCTATGCAGAGGTATTCATGAGGAAACCTAGAACGAGTTCATAAGAATGGAAACTGAGAAGAATTCCTGGGAAATACCGTACTGGGCGGCAGATGAGCTTAGATCGGCCCAAGTGATAACGAAACCTTTTAGGAATTCTTTCGTTACTGAGCCCAATAATTTTACAAGCCCATTTGACTCGCCACTATGCAATTACCTCAATTATATTACCCGGATACAGTTCACGCAATTCGGCGTTGTGTAACCATATGAACTCTCCGGTTCATTCATCCTTCTTCGGTCCAAATATTCTACGCGATACTTTATTTTCAAAAACCTTAAGACATTGCTCATCCCTCAATGTAAGCTGCCACACTTCGCATCCATAAAGAACTGTAGATAAGATAATAGTTTTATTGATTCTAGTTTTTAAGTTCTATTACTTCAAAAAAAGTTAATTCAAGACCACTAAGTATCGACAAACATCATATAAGTTATTGTCTTGAACCAGTCAATGACATAGGCTATAATATATTAATTATATAATTTTAGAAGTTGAAGAGGGAGGCAGAGGTTCCCAGAAACGTTTATAAATGTATAATAATCAAGAAACCAAGTGTGATCATTTATTGAATTGACCTAAAGGCAAATAATAGAGAATATATATATATATATATATATATATATATATATATATATATATATATATATATATATATAAAAGATCAAAACTGGAAAATGGATAGGCACATTATAGTACCTCTAGCTGCGTTTCAGATATGTATTATTTTAATTCTGTTACACTTAAATAATATTCGATTGAAGTTCTAAGCTTATTAAGTTAATCAACATGACGGAATATTAGAAATTATTGAGAGTCTAGGATCTTTGGCTAACTAATGTGAAATTTGTTATGCTAATTATGTAATTAACCGGACTAATGGAGAAATATAAATAATAAACGGATTTTGGGCGAATTCACACTCACCCAATGAAATAAAAAAAGACAACAAATTGATAAAGTGGTTGAAGATTACGTCTGAACTAAGCCCGAAGTCATAGAGATTAAATTCTGGCTGTTGGTGACAGATCGGTCCTTTGAAGTCATAACGCAATTAGTAAACCATTCATTGGATTTGACCGAGATTGTTCCGAGTAGAAGTTATGGATTTATTCAATTATATGTTCATATTTTGGGAGCAATTACGAAAATTTGTTTTGCGAACTGAGTTTCCTCGGTGTTACAGTATCTAATCTTTCAACTGTATTCTATAACTACGTATCTACTTGAGCTACAATAGAATTCAAGTGATAACGTCTATAAGATAGCAATTGAACTTTTAAAATATTAAAAACAAGTTCATATTTAGCTGAAAACGAGTTATTGCTCGTGGTGCCTCTTGGAGGTATGGTGGAGACGAGGGCATGGCCTGAGCCCACCGTTTCGTGTCGTATACCGCAGCCAAACACAATGTTTTAAAAAACTCTTAACCCTCCATTTATAAACATGCATTTATAAGAGCTAATAAAATACATTTGAAACTAAAATATAATAATGTACGTTTTCATAGTTCTATTTAGAGACGAGACGTTAAAAGAGAAAAGGATAACCAACTGAATGATTTTCTGTGATGTATTTGGGTATCAGAAGAATGGATTTTATGCCGTGTATGTTTGTTAGAATATTTTCTTATTAGTTATTTATATTTTCTTATTAGTTGAAATGTATGAGGAGCGGGCTCAAGTTGAACATAGTTTGGATGAATTAGTATAGATTGGCCCTACCGTATTTTGGCATGCAGTACTCTCTAAGAGGAAAATGTTTCTTGGTCAACGGTGGTGATTTAGCTTGGTGAGTTAATGCTCAACTGCTAAGTTTCTCCCCTTAATTGATTAATTCTTCAATTAAGAGGATCTACTTTATTGAGGCTGGGTGTACTCCAGGAAGGTCCCCCGACCATAGTGTAGATCAACGGTCAACGAAACAGAACAATTAATTTATATGTCTTCGGCCGGAATTTGAACCAAGGATCTTAACCATCAGAAGTCAGTGCCTTACACCTCAGCCAATACACTTTTACCTGAATGATGAATTTAAATGTCTTTTTAAAATATTGAGATTTGTCAGAAGGTGCTAGTTTACATAATTAACAAATGTAAACAAAGGATTCATGGCGGAGTTGTATTGGGCTGCCAGAAGCCGAATGGCCTAATAGCCAACGGCAGAGGCGTTTAATAAAAAACATAATTAACAATCTCATTATAATAGGCTTTGCAATAAGTTCTTATGAAATAGTATAACTTTAAAAAATTTATAATGTTGAGAGCTTTCCTGTATTAGAATAAAACTGCAAATTTATCATGCTAAAACAGATTTAGACTGGATTTAATGTATCAAACGCACGCTATATAGATTTGATTTTTATTCTTGCATCGACCTTGCAATATTTGAACCTAAAATGAGTTCAAAAATAGAAAATGAAAAAAAAAGTAGGACAATTAAAAAAAAAATAAAATCCGATAAAAAAGGCGCTACCCCTAACGACGTTGAGGGCTATCGTGCAAAAGTTTAGTTTGTTAATAGTTTAAGACCCTGTAGAGTTAATCTCTCGGGCCTCTTGGAATAACACTTATCTAGAGTCCATTGTTTATGAGGGCCAGTCACGAGAGAGTGTTTCTCTTACCACAACTACTTCCAGGCTGACTTGTTCAGTACAAACACTCTCCGACTTGAGCTTTCGTCGAGGGTAGGCTCTTGAAATTTCTTAGGAAAAACTTTCCTTTGGGGTCTTGAATTGGGTAATAGACCCCTGTATTCGAAATAATAAAACGATGCTTCTGTATTATATCCTGCGGACTTTAACAGATAAAATTTATTAAAATATGAAGCAGTGAATTGCGACGTCAGTACACGTATATCTATTGGCATCTTAAATGAAGTACATACCATCCCCGAAGTGCGAAGGGACGCGATCCTATCCAAGGGGGCTAAGAGAAATGAATAAAAGAATTAATTCAGTAGGGTGATTTGAATTGTAGAGGGGAGAGGCTTCTCATTTGAACTAAGGAGTAAGATGGGTGATACAATACTGAATGGTCTAGGGACCCTGAGTATCGAGCAGGAGTTGTTCCAAGCTCTCAAAAGCATCAAATAGGCGATAGAATTTTGTCAAATCTAAATAATAAGATTGCTAGTAGTCAATTAATATTATAAATGTATGGCTATGATGACAAATTATAATGAAATAAGATTCTGTATATTTGTTAAAAACTAATCCGAGCTCATAGGTATTCTTATATTTGAATGGCATTATTATTGGATGATACAATAATAATGCAAAACAGAGAATTAACTAAAAGTAGAAGATACGAAGTCCATAATTTAAAAAATCCTAAAGTAAAAACCGATTTCCAACTCAAGTTAAAGGATAAATTCGAACTCGTAGAATTATGGCTACTGCACGGATTAGTGTTAGATACAGAGTTAAAAAAGGAAGTATAAGCTATTCAGGGACGAAAATATAATAATTTATCTATACAAGCATACTAAAAAGTAGTAGAGGAATAAAGAAAAATTAAAAAAAAAAAAGTGCTTTCTTAAGCTAAAACAGGCCTACATCCTCTACGCAATTATTAAGGTAATAAAAAGGACCAAAAACATAACTAAAAGGTCGCTAGGTCACTATAAAGAGAATTTCTCAAAACAAAAAAAAAAAAAAAAAATGCAAACCGTTGAGTACAACTGGCAGATTGGAGATATATTCGAAATCTAAAATAAAGTTGAGACTATTTTGATATTCAGGAATGAAATCGAGACCACGACTCGAAGAAATCGATAGCTTATTGAATTTCATTATAAATAAACAATAAAACTCACAAATAAGACTTTTTAAAATTTAAACCTACTTCCTCATTATCCGTTCCTACCTTACTGATAGATACTTTAAAATAAGTCACAACAATGTATATACATAACGTTTTTCCCAGTCCTGTAGTGTCCTCAAGGTAGAATCCAGGTCCTAACCTTTACACAGTTTATACAGCTGACAACCCAAACCCATCCCAACAACTGTCCCTACACCACATGTTATTCCTGATGACAACATTAATCCTATCAGTCAATAACGACCCATCTAATTGACATCCCATACACCGTTGAAGCCCACATCACAAACCTGAAGAATGGTGTCAGTACTGGAGAATTAAAATAAATTCCAATAAATCCCATCAAATACCTTCACCCTTCGTCGTAAACCAATGACTTCCCTTCCTTCAGTATCCTTTAACAACACCTCACCTTAAACCTGTTTAAACACATCCGTTACCTAGACTCATCTGGACAAACGTCTAACATGGAATCCTCAATCTAAGACTGGAAACGACAAGAAAAACCGCTCGACGTTTCCGACTACTTCAACACTTTACTAGACACTCTAACCTGCCAACGATTTATGCAAAAGACTATTTACATTACTATAATAAGACCTATTTGACTTACGGGATGAGCTATGGGGCTCCACCAAACATTCAAATTCTCTCGCATACAATCCTTACAATCCTAAATGACCTTCGTATAATCCTCAATGCTCCCTTACTTTGTTACACATAAATTTAACCCATGAATGACCTGAATGTTCCTTATGTACTCAGATTGGCCCCAATCCCATATCTGTCCATCCATTAATAAACCTCATAAAACCTCCCCACCCTCTTGTATCTAACCTTGCCTTCCTATTCGATTCCTATAACCCTCCGAGATCCTGAAAAGAAGTGGCCACGTGTATCTTCTAATATAGACATATTATTCTAGTGCTACCAAAGGTAGTTTTCTCAACATGTGTTCCATGTCAATTAACCAATGTTTAAATTTACTTGATGATGTTTTTTGTATAACAGTTAAAATATCATTTAAAATAAATAAATAAAAAAAAAAAAATTTACTGAAGAGTTCATGAAATCTAATTAAGGGCAGTAAGTGTTATTTCAGCAACTTTTGGAATCAACCAAACAATACAGTATAAATTTACTTTTTTAATAAAACCTAAAATTTGATAAAATAAATAAATAAAAAAGGCTTAGCGAACCCGAAGGTTCAATGCCGAGATCACCAATCACTTAGTACACACCTTCCTCCACTGTTCGCCGTCCAAACCTAGTCGCTTCAGATCGTCGTTAATGCAATCTTCCCACCTTTGCTTCGGTCTACCCCTTGGTCGTTTACCAATCGGTACAGCAAATATTAACCGGAATGAAATCACCTCAATTATATTACCCGGATACAGTTCACGCAATTCAGCGTTGTGTAACCATCTGAACTCTCCGGTTAATAGAGCCTTCTTCGGTCCGGAAATACTTTATTTTCAAAAGCCTTAAGACGTTGTTAATTTGTCAATTTTAAAGCAGAATACGATTCCGTGTACCTAATTTCTTTATAAGATCACGCTTTTAATAAGCTGTGAGCTCCTGGGAAGTGGACGATGTCATAAACGAATTTAGAGTCCTGAAAGAAGGCAAAGAAACTGAAGTGATTAAACTGTCTAAAGTTTGAACTGGTTTGCGACAGAGAAATGGACAAGCCACATCACTTGAAAATAGAGGAGTCTACTTCGGAAGGAATCATAAAATCCTGAATTATGGAAATAATATAGCAGTTTCTGCGATCGAACGAGAGGAAATATATCGCTAAAACAATGACGGGAGAAGTTGTGCTGATCGGTCTACAAGTATATTAAGAAGAAAAAAAATAAATCACACTAAGCTGATTATTTCTTTCTGAATTGGCGTAGAAGGAAAATCTTCGAGGAAATTCCCGAGAGTAAATAGATTCTAATTCCATGGTTTCTCAGTAAGCTTAATAAACGACCAATGGTCAGAAAAATATCAGCAAATAACAAGCTTTCTTAAGAAGATTTCTTCTCTCTTTCAAAGGCATTGAAATCCCTACAAGTTTTTTGAAATCTTAAATTATGGGTCCACAATCCTATAATCCTTGGATGCTTACCAGAAAAAAATTATTGAAAGATTTGAAAACTGGGGTATTTACGAATTACAGCTCATTCCCAGCTTCATTCCACCAGACCACAACCTTCTTCAGCAAGTAACTTCTGTATAATAATGATAACTAGTACGCCCGTGCGAAAAATTCGCACAGCATATTGTTATCAAATGCCAAATTAATAAGAAAAGAAAATAATGTAAGGTATCAAATGATAAAGAAATCAACTGTTACTTTATCGATAAATATAATCGACAAAGAAAACAAAAATTAATTTAAATCTTCATTTTTGTTTGGAACCAACATGTTCACAAATTTCAGTAAGCTGTATCTTTGTTAAAAATAGTCCGATTTCGATGACTTGTTTCTCTTTTGTATGAGATTTAGTAATCTTTTATATAATCATGGGCATAACCTAGGGAAAAGTGTGTAATTTTTTAATAATTCGCAAATAAAGTTTCTTTTCTTTCATAACTTTTTTGCCTGAATTTTCGGGGTGATTGTACTATTTATTCCACCTGAAGGAGAATGAAGCCTCCGAAATTGGTGCCTCAATCTTGAAATTTGGTGAAAAATTAACGATGATATGGATTGCCGATCAAAAACATCATCGATAAATAATATAAACTCCTCATCTCTCGATCATAGAGACCTCAAGTCGACGAAATGAGACATGTATTCAATTACAGTACCACAATTAATGTAAGGCTGTTTGAACCCTATGCCATGCGTTATCTCGAAAATAGTACGTTTTTGGGCTTAAAAACGCAGGAACCGATAGTTCCGCAGGAACTATCCGGGTCTTGCTGTAAGCATCAAAATCTTCAAGATCCAATTTGTCCCGTATCGATCTACAGACCTACCACCGTTCCAGTATTGAAGCCTAGCAAAATGTTTGTATCGACTTTATTTATTTTCGAAAGAAAAACAAAATTGGAGAATACGATTCGCTAACCCCCCGTGAAATTCTGAATCCAATGGTACCCCATTCATGGTATTTGAGCATGACAGGAGCTTATATTTGGTACAAAACGGATTCTGAGCCTTACTGTAATAATATATGAACGGATAGGCTGAAAAGTCCAGTCCAATAATAGCATATGCCTAAAAGAGGGATATTTTCCAAGGAGACTTCAATTCAACAACATCGGCTCAACAATAACATATAATGAATGACTATCAGTTGGATATATTATGTTGTATTCAGAATAACACTACTTTCTTCTCCCTTATACAGGTATTGATATCCCAAATAATCTCAAGAAATATCAAATTAAGTGTGTACAATGCTATAGTAAAGCCAGTTCTGATTTGAACTGCCCTAGAAAGAAATGTTGAAAGATTTGAACGAAAATTTCTCCTGATAATAGGAGCGATCTGAGATCGGAGTACAACAACGTGGGGGAGAAAGACCAATAAAATTGCAGAAACTGGTCAATCAATATCTCGTGATGTGAAAGCAAGGAGGAAAAGATGGGCGGATCGTATAACACGGAGCAATCCATCTGGAAGTTTCTACATAACAATCAATACGTGGCCAAAAAGCAGATATTTGAATCGAATCAACAAGTTATATGCCAATATGCTTGCATGAGAATAACAGACAAGAAATAACCCACGATAGGCCGAGGTGGAGAAGTCTGCAAAATATATACAAGGTCCGTAATGCCAACAGAAAAAACATCTATTTATAATTTTTTTATGTTTAACATAAATGTTTAATTTCAGCGAAGTTTTAAATTCCCAAGTTATACAATATACTCAAAATCACACTTGAATCAGTATAAATTCAATTTTAAAATTTATGGGCATTATCTCCAATTTTCGATATTAAACAGACAGAATTTCTTTATAAATCAAAATGTTTACCTTAATTTTTCTGCATTCGCTCAATATTGGGTCTCCGCGACCGAAAAATCATAAGGATTTTTGCACCCTATTTACCCTTCTACGCTAAGCTGCTGTTTTTACCCGATTTGGTTTACAGGTTAAAGTGGAAAGATTATACTAACCATCAATAAGGGTAATTCATTACTGATAATTCAAGAGTGTTTAAGAGTTTGCATAAGACTAATACATTAACATGACGGAGTAGAGGCATTCATTAGGAGCTCGGTTTTAAACATTGATTAATGAGCTGGCTCAAGGACTTTCAAACGGCACGCGAACATGCTCTTAGTTCGAATTGTGGGTCCTGTCCACTTCCACTATCTCTTGGATACCTCTCAGTAGGATCGTTAAGGAAGTCCGCTTCTCAGTTTATCGACTCATGTCTTAAACTTCCTTAATAAGATAACAAATTAAAAATTAAGAAAGAAAAATAAATCTCTCCAATCGTCCCTCTTCATTTTTATTAGTAAATAACTACCTTTAAATAGATAAAGGCAAAACAGTTTAGTATCTTTTTCTCTTTATTTCTCAACCGATTAGTTCTTTCTATTTTTTATTAGTTAGTCTGTTTTATTAGTTTATCTTTATAGTTAAATGTTATTCTGTTATCTTTCCAGCTTCCAGAATTCCAGAGAGAAGCTTCCAGATGGATGCTCAGTGCTATATGTTCCGCCCATCTTCACCTCATTGTTTTCATATCATGAGATATTGATTGAACAGTTTCTGCAATTTCTTCCTTTCTTCCTCACGTTGTTGTACTCTGATCTCAGATCGCTCCTATTATCAGGAGAAATTTTCGTTCAAATCTTCCAACATTTCTTTGTAGGGCAGTGCAAATCACTGCTTTTGCTGAACTGGGTTTACTATAGCATCGTACACACTTAATATGAGATTTCTTGAGATTCTTTGGGATATCAATACCTTTAAAAGGGAGACAAAAATTCTTTTATACTGCATACAACATAACATTTACGGTTGATTCATTCATTGTATGTTATTGTTGAGCCGATATTTTTGAATTGGAGTACCCTTGGAAAATATTTCTCTTTTAGACATACCCTTTATTGGAGTGGACTTTTCAGCCTATTATCATTATTATACATTCTGTTATCTTTATAGTTCAAAGTTCTTCACCGATCGCTTTGATATATTGATACAATGTTGTTACAAAGTTCAGGATTGTTTTTATATCCATATAATACCAAAACTGTAACCAACAACGGCAATTATCATGTAACGCCAAAACTGCTGTGGCGATTTTAATGAAACTATGAAATTATATAAGTTTTCCTAATAATTTCAATAATCTTTATAGTTGAATTTCGACTAAATGGCGAAATGTAATAACAATAAATAGTGTAAAAAAAACAAAGTGTAATATTTACGGTATTTGTTTATTTCGACATTATAACTTTATTTAATTTAATTTTAATTAAATTTCCAGTAGAATGTAAATAAACTCCCAAAAAAATTATAAAATAGTAATTCCAGGAAAAATTCTCTGATTCAAAAGCAATTTAAAAACCGATAAACCAATTGTATTTAAAAATCCTTATAAAATTTCAAATGTGGCCTTTGTTAAGGAGATTTTTATGAAGATGAACTTTGTTATGGTGAACTTTATTAATGTATCCTTTGTTAAGGTGGCCATTGTGAAGGGGAGTTTTACTAAGGTGAGATTTGTTAAGAAAGCCTTTGCTGAAGTGGTGAACTTTTATTTTCTGCTTGGTAGAAGAAAACTATTCTAAGGCTACAGCACAAGTCATTAGAGAATTTCTTTTCAAAAAATCAAACGAAATTTAGAATTTAGAGAATTTCCCAAACGAAAAAGAAAATAGTCATTCCAGGGAAAGTCCCATGATACGCAAAAATCAAACAAACTGGTCAAACCATTTGAATTTGTAAATCCTTATAAAATTTCCAAGGTGATCTATTATAAGACGTTTACTAAATTAAGCTTTGTTAAGGAAATCATTATTAAGGTGACCTTTGCTACTATTACCTTTATAAAGGTAATTTTTGTTATAATGATCTTTGTTAAGTAGACATTTATTCAGGTGATCATTGCCGATGAGGCCCTTTATTAAGTGAGCATTTTTAAATAAATCTTTAAGAAGGTAAAACTTGGCTAAGATGTCCTTTATTGAGGTAAAATTTGTTGATGTGACATTCCTTAAGGAGAATTTTGTTAAGGTGACAATTGTTAAGGAGATCTTTACTATGGTGATCTTTGCTAAGTAAACCATTATTAAGATGACCTTTGATAAGGTATCCTTTGTAAAGATGACCTTTGCTAAAGTGGTGATCTTTGGTTTTCTGCCCAAGGCCCAAATGATATTTGGATAAGAAAAGTAGTGTTTAATTAATTAATAAGGTTGAAATGCCTAAGACTTTCTAAATGACTTTTATAATGAACGTTACTTTTATACTTCTTCTTCGTTCTTTCCTCTAGACGGCTATGATAGAAAGTAAAAAAATAAAATCAGTGGTCCTTCCTACCCATCATCCTAATGTATGTTGGATGGAGCCATTCTGCCTCCGTATTTCTTCCACCATCTGGCAGTTTTGCAGTTTATTCGTTTTGGCCAAAATCACTTAGAGCACTGGGATCTATCTTGTATGTTTTGAAGGTACCCGATATTAGGCGGTTATGACCAGTCCCGATTCTAAAATTCATTACCTGTTCTCTTCTTGTTAGCGTAAGTTAATCATTATGGGGATTGTGATTTGGGTACGTTGTTTTTTATCTCTGAATTATTGCTGTTTTATTAATGATTTTGCATGAACAGGATGCCTTGAAGTTTGACATCAAGAAGCAGAGGCTGGAGACGCTACCAGAGGGACTCCGAAGGAGAATCGGCGAGAATACGAACGAATAGAAGAAGATGGTTAGGGAAGAATCCATTCAGGAGTAGAACAGGCGGTAGTTGACAAGCACGAAAGGGTCCACTCTCACCAAGTTCTTCCCCACCATCCAAGATAGTCTCAAGGCGACCTGGGCTCTCAATGATTATTGGATCTCGCAGATTCTCACTGGGTATGAAGGGCTCCGGAGAAAACTGGTTGATCATAGGAAGGATATCAACCCCCGGTGCTCTACCCGGAATCCCTGAGACGGCTGAACACATCCTAGTATCCTGCTCCGCGATGGAGGGACGCCGTACCAGGTTAGCAGCAACACAGTTAAGAAACCCAAAATATGTATTGCTCTCTAAATTAAACAATCCTTAATATATTATATATGAGAATTATAAATAAGGAGTAATTTGTTGACAGTATCGGATATAAGAGAATCCCAAAATTTCAACCCACTACTGCTGAATCCAGTTTGTCAGCAATGTATTTTTTATATATTAGAGCTGGTTTTCCAGTAGTTTTGTTCAAACCTAATGGTATGTGCTGTGAAGAATTAGGTACTCCTAGTGTCCAATGTCCAACCGTTCCAGTGTGCGTCAGTTACATTTTAAACTGGAAAAAGTAAGGAAAGCGTAACTACTATAGAAAAATTTCATTTACATTTGAATCAATGTTAGAGATGATTGTTTATGCTAGTTATATAGGTAAAACTATCTATTATATAAACATCTATTAACAGATTCATTTAGTTGGCAAAATGAACTCCTTTAGGTTATAATTCAGTTTGAATAACTCATATCTGAATTTATTTGGCGAAAAAGATTCGTATAAGACAATATTGTTAAATATCTATGCAAATAATGAGTTTTGCCCATGTAAATAATTTGTAAACAAATTAGGTTAATTATAATAAAAATTTTCAATATCATGTGCTTTCTTTAATCATATAAAATATAATCTGCTAACAGATAATTCTATAATTGAAGAACTGACATTTTTCTATAACTGTTACTATTTCCTATTCAAAATGTAACTGACGGGGCTAATGTGCAAATACCCCGAACCTTCCCTTACTTCAGGAGTGAGGAAGCAAAGTTAAAAATTTATCTGTTTGATGGTCTCGGAGAAAAGATTACCTCTAAAAGTATTATTGTTCATGTGATTACTTTTAATAGTACTAAAGAATCACTTAAACTCTATGCCATATAGGTAGTTAGTTGCGTTCTTTTAATTCCTACGTAATTATCGTTATATATTTTTAAAAAAATCTTTCGTGGTGAAGCTCCCCCCAAAACTAAATCCTGAATCCGCAAGTGCCCTAAGCTAGATATGTAGTATCTTAGTAAAGTTAAAGCTGATCAACATTGACTGATAAACGAGGCGAAAGACTAGAAAATCCACTTAACAAACAAGTTGTAAGTACTACGAGCGGTTCAAAGTAATGTATGATTCAGATTTTTTTATCAGTATCTCTGATATATATAATCAGTGCCAGGCCATTGTCATTGCTTCCAAGCCCCTTCTTAGATCCCATACTTTCCAATCCTTCACCTTAGTGACCAGGCAATCTCCTTCTACTCCTCTGTTAAAAATTTAGGATTTTTCATTGATCAAAACCTCTTTTGGAATCACCATATTTCTCATATCTCTCGACGTACAATTTCCACCCTCAAACTATTCCATCGCTTCCGCCATCTCCTACCTCAACATACGCGTAGACTCCTAGTTTTCCTCTCTCATTTTCCCCTACTTTGACTATAGCTGTGTGGTGTATGATGGCCTCCCTGTGGAGCTCCGCGATAGACTGAAAAGACTAATGAACAGCTGCGTAAGATTTGTAATCGGGGTCCCAAGATACTCCCATGTCTCTCACCACTACGCTGAGTCAAAGTGGCTTTTTCCCTTCTTCCGAATACAATATTTCCTAGGTACGTTCCTCTACCAAATCATCAACAACCATCGTCCTTCTTACGCCTACAACCTTCTGCAGTTCAAATCCACAGTCCATTCCCTGTCCACAAGATCTCGACCTTCTAACTTTTACATGCCTTCTCACAGATCTACCTCATTCCAAAACTCCTTTATTGCTCGCTCTGTCAATTTCTGGAATTCTCTCCCTATCAAAATGAGATATTCTCCATCCATATTCATATTCAAAACTCTCCTATTCCAATTCCTATTCCAAAAACAGTCAGATAGTTGCTAATCATTCAACAACATACATGTATTTCATGCCGCTCATTGTCATATATTAATGCTAAACGATAATGTATTTATATATTCATCAGGCACGCTATATTGTCAGATTCAGCTTTCTGTTTTCTCAGCAGAAACACAAAGCTTATTT
This sequence comes from Nezara viridula, assembly GCA_928085145.1. Lineage (NCBI taxonomy): Eukaryota > Metazoa > Arthropoda > Insecta > Hemiptera > Pentatomidae > Nezara > Nezara viridula. Next base: position 151,030,320 of record OV725079.1, on the reverse strand, counting down.
TAATAAAGAATTTGATATGTTTTTATTTTTTAATTCTTTATTGTTTTCTTAAAAGTGTATACTGGTCTATCAGTGCAAATAGCTTTAAGTGTCTTGTCATTCTATTTTCTATTTTGTTATAGTTCTAGGTACTCTGTTCTGTATATAGAATTTTTACCTTATATTTTTCTTTACATTATCTATCTATCTTTTCGATCTGATTCTATTTTGGCCAGATCTATATATTAATTTGTTCTATTTATGTTATTCTAAGGACTATGTCCAGATATAAAGTTATTTTTCTATTCTATTCTATTCTATATATCCTTAATTTGATAGTTTACTTTTTTGCTTTAAGAACAGTTCGTCTATATTTACTTTTTATGACATCCCCTCCTCAAAGTTGTATATTTATCACAAAAATCATAATGGATGTGCGCCAGTGATAAGGGAATATGTATGGTTCTGGACAGGTTTTTCCGAAAATGCATCCTCCATGTATTCTATGTAGCACTAATGGCTTTTTCGGGTATGAAGGCACTAGCCCCGTCTCCATCCTCTACAAATCAGGATATTGTGAAAAATGTCTGCTCTCTAAAAGTCTCCGTCAATAAACTCTGCTATTTATTAATAACGTCATAACCAAATCATTAATATCAATGAATAATGCATTAGCTTCTTACCTATTTGATTTAGTTTCTAATTTATATTCAAGTTAAGAAAACCTTTAAAGTTTTATCTCGGGATTAATACCTTAACTATTATACTGAACATGATCTTATCTAAAGTTGACTTCATTAGTAAATAATAATACATAATGGTACACATGCATTCATTATATAATCCATACTTCTTATCGTAAATCAGTACAAGAGTGTGTATCACTTTTTAACTATTGTAGAATATGAGAAAATAATTAATATAAACAAAAAAACTGATCCGCTATCTAAAATTCATAAATTGAAATCAGTATTAAATAAATAAAAAAAATTTTTAGTCGGTCGTTTTTAGTTGGGAAGTGCAGGTGAATTAAGTTATATGTTGACAATAAAAATTCCTTTGATGCAAGCAAATTTTATTTGTGTCATTTTCTTTTTGTTGACGTTTAATTTTCAATACAAATCTTTAATTTACTGTATACATTAATATTCAGATACTTCCTATCGACATTTGCACAATCTCAACAATTGCGCTTCGACCATCGATGGAATCCATTAAACGATTGAACACAGCACCGATGGAAAACGAACTGTGCTGAGTTTAGTCAATACACATTGCCTGTCTTCAAATTTATATATTACTGCTCACCGAACGGCGGCATTCGACAGATCATTTATAATAACTACAAAAACATTATTATAAAAAACAAAAAATAATCACGTTATATATAGTAAGGGTAACTATTGCAATCGTGAAAATTTTTTAATCTGAATTTTCAACGCAATTACACGTTTTGGGGTACCCTGAGTCCAAATAACCAAGTCCCGAAAAGTGGTCTGTGTGTCTATATGTCTGGGTGTGTGTATGTTAGCAGTCTAGCTCAAAAACGAAAGGTTGTACGAAATTTATATAACGTATTTAAGATAAGTTATGTCTTAGATATGACAGCAACCTTTTCCTTAAAATCAGCTAACCAGAGGAGCCAGTTTCAATGGTGAAACACATTTTCTCAAAAACGGCTCTAACGGTTTTAATTAAACTCGGTGTATCATTGTATAATTAAGTGATCTTTAATATCATTTAGGTCTTATCCCCGTTGGTGTCACTTTAAAGGGCTTAAATGTTTAATGTTCATATGCATCTTCCTCTAAAGTTCCTTTAATATGGTTTATTTTAAATAATTGACTATCTCTCAATATAAACAGTTACGAAAAAAATGCTAAATATAACTTTTGAAAGAATTTGGTAATTGAATAAAGGATTAAAAAAATAAAAATGGTTATCCAGGTCGGTAATGGATCTCTGGAAATACTAGTCAGAAGGTATACGTATAATGTATCGTTGGAAAGCAGGGCATTTTAGAAAAAAACAAAACAATATATAATATAGGAGATAACGGATAGTGGCAAAAAATTATAAATAATAATTTTTGAAAGCTAATAATATTTAACGTAAATCGCATGTTTTCAAGAAAATGAAATGCAATTTACTAACTAAATGTAAACTTTTAAAATATTTTCAAGTTCGAAAAAAATATTTAAAATCCACCTAATCAAGGCAATGACATTGTTTAAAAACTATTTCATTGTACTTGTGTGAATGAAGAAGTAAAATATAAAATAATTTCATGGATGTATAAAGCATATGTTTCTAACCTTAAATACGTTTACTGTAGTTCAATAATTGTAGAGCTGAAGTTATATTTAAATAATTAGGTATCAACGTCCGTTTATTCCGGTAATCGTCATGTAACTTTTTAGAATATTAAATTAGTGAATAATTTGATGGGTTTTCCCTTTGTGATATCCCAACATTATCCAATTAAAATTAGTGTAGGCAGGTAATGAAAATCTCGTAATTTCATTATAATGAACTTTACAATGGAAAATGGAGTCTATTTTAAAGCCTATTTTTTTAAAGGACAATAAATTTCTGACAAAATTGTCAAAAATCATCTGAATGGGACAAGCAAAGTTACAGTATATTGTTTTTTATAAGCTGATTTTAATGGTGGTGCAAATGCACGTTTGCATTGCTTGGTTCATCCAAGTAATCGTACCCAAATGATTTTACTGATTGCTTTTCAGGAAAACGAATCTAATTCAATTGTTCGTTTTTTTTCTAATGGACACATTCAAAGTTGTATTTTTTTTTTAAATAGTTAGAAAAGTCATGTAGTGAACACACTCGATTTTTCATTAAAATCATTGGTAACAATATACAAATTGTCTTACTCTACAACTCTTCCATTCCTTATAATAGGGGAGGGGGGAGTATCTCTATCTTTCTTAATTCTTAATTGTATTGATTTAGTTGGACTATACTATGTTTACTTCAATAAAAAATCTAAATGTACTTATTTTTTTAGCGTTTTTCTAACATTTAAAGTAACATTTAATAAATAGTAATAAGCCGATAGGCAACTGGAAGACTCTTGGGCAAGACCAGAACCAAGTGCGCAAGACCAAGACCAAGGTTTGTTGACGTCACCGAAGCGGTCTTGGCCTTGGTCTTGCGTTTGGGCAACACTAGTTTCCATCTAAGTTAATTCTCTTTCATTTTCTTTTTTACCTCTTCAATCCACTGGACTGCCCTTATGGTTTTATTGCTGACTGACCTTTATTATTCCACCTGTCACTTATGAGGCCTATAAAATTATGTTCTTTAACGGTTGCCAATTTATTTTCCACCTGTTGGTTAACCCATGGGTGATATTTGATAACCTTTTCTTCGATTTTTTTTTGGTTTTCTTTAGGATCTTGGATCTGTACAGAGTATCGGGTGTATTTCTGTTTACCAGTAAGAGCCTGTCCGTAATTGTTTCCCAGTCTCTGATTAGATTGGAGATGTTTTTATAGAAGATTCACCTCGCCCCACTTCTTCCATGCTCTTGGCAGTTTTTTCCTGACTAAATAAGTATTTGTTCTTCTATTTCTGCTTCGCCTCTCCCTTCTTAGTTTTTGTAATTTCCATTAGATCTACTGTTGCTCACGTTATATTTTCAACCGACTCCAATTCATTTGTATTTAGATCTTTGAAATTCCAAGTTCCAAATATTAAAAACCGTTTTCCACGACGTGTCTTAAACCGCAATTACTGATCAACTCTATTTCTTACTTGTCTTTTCATATGAGTTACTCTTCGGATAGCAGGATCTGCTGATCCTAAAGTCTGGTGGAGGTATTCGTCAGGCTGACCCTCTCTCTGATTTAATTTTAGTATCGGATATTAACTGAGAAGGTGTATTGTTTGTTACATGTTGAAGTTTGGCAGAGACAATAATTTCTCCTAAACCATGTTCACACCGCCAAGGCTGCTGAGAGGGATTTCTGCCTCTCTTGGTCTACTCTAAGAGCTTTTTTCTCGGGAGTAGCACATAGAGATAGAGATCGGACCCCCTATCATCTGTTGGACTATAGTGGAATGTTACCACTTCCAAAAGGTTACAAAACACACGCAAAATTTGAAACATGAGGAAATACCTATTTAGTGAAATATTAAATTTCGAAACTGATAAATGTAGATAGACAGTAAACTGATTTATATATGTAAAATAAGTTTATAAATAACAATACTATGGTTATAAGCGGACCGATTCCAAAACCGATCGGTCCGCTGAGCCATTGGCGATTACATCGATGAATTTAAAAATGACCTGATGGATTTCCAATGTTATTGATGAGCTCAGCACTGGGTTTAAAACTTTCTTCAGGAAACACTTATGTGTTCAGTTTTTTTTTTCTCGTATGTTTTACAACTTTTCAGGTATGTTGCTCTTTCGCTGGAAATCACCAAATTGTTCCTAAACTCAGCGTAAATTGTTGTCTAGGGCTGCTGGTTTCAAATTAATGATGAAATCCATCGGTGGATTTAGCTCTCACTTTAGGAACTATCCCATAGCATGGCGCATGAGCTTGTGTGTGAGAACGCCAAAAATGAAATTCTTCATAAGTCTTCGAACCTACCAAGAAACATGGTATTCCTTAAAACTGCTGCATCAGGATATCGATTGAGTATCCAATTCGAGAAGCTTTTCACGGAGGTACTTTGTTGCGAATACTCTTTTCATATAACTCATACCAGATGAAGTAAAATAGACAATTTCGGAGTCTAGAAATGGATGTATTTCGTACTTGGAACAATAACTCTGTTATATATGGAACAAATCACAAGCACTGCACCACATTGTAACATCATACCTGCTATACCCTGCTAACAGAACTAAACACAATACGGATTCCATTATGGCTGATGGTCATGAATATGAAATCACGAATATAATTCAGTTTAGAAAAGCCATTAAAGTGTTTCACATCATTTAGTATTTTCAGTTATTAGGAGCTAACAACTTACTGGAGGTGGACAAGCTATTACAAAATAACTAAATTAAAAACAGTTTAAATAAAATTATTGATCGAATTAAATTTGCATTGCGGAAACATTGTTTGCATTTTTAACAACAAACCTTATTTTTAACTTATTCAAATATTTTAACTCCCCAATTAAAATTTTAATACTTCTGAATATGAATTGCGTTGTTCATTTCTATTAAATATTGTTTTATAGGAAATATTTTATCTCGAAAAATACAAATTTGTGCATAATATTTATCATCAAAGCAAACGAATCTAAATGTAAACACATTACCTTCAACCTTCGTCCTAATTCCTGTTCACCAATTTATTTTAACTCCGTCCAGCTTCATTTCTCAGACACAGTCCGGTATCTTGGCTTTATCTTAGATAGACGACTAACGCAGAATCCACATACTAGACTTAAAAGACAGATACTTAACAGACAGTATGGCCAGCTATAGACTACTGAATAGAAAATCTAAATATTCTTGTGAAAACAAATTACTAATCTACAAGACAATACTGAAACCCATCTGGACCTACGGACTGGAAATGTGGGGAACAACTAGATTTTCTAACATCAAACGGATTCAATCCTTTCAGTCTAAAATCCTCCGTACAATAGTCGATGCTCCCTTCTATGTAACCAATGAAACCCTAGATAATGACTTTAATATTCTATTTAATCTTGATCTTATCCATGACAAAGTTTCCATTTTTCACCAGAATGTTACTCATCACCCGAATACCGTTGTACAATCGCTACAATACTCCTCGTAGGTTAAAGCGGCGGTGGCCCCGAGTCCTTTTGTAAATATGGATACTTTGGAGCTCTAGCAATGGTAACAATAGGTATTAGAGAATCAGTTTTCATAATTAAAAAGAATTAGAAGATTTTTATTTTTGTTTGAAAGAGGGTTCATTCTCTTTATTTTACATTACGGATGTATTTGGCGAACTTATATTATTTTGTGAATTTATTTGTCGTCTCCTACAAATACAATATGGCACACTATATTCAGGTAAAAAATATTTCAATTTTTTTTTTTCTGTTTGGGAAGAAAGAACGACAAAATTTAGGGACAAAAACAGAGAGAGTTATATACAGGGGATCTTATCTAATCTGTAAAGGACACCACGTCCATTTATTAATTAAATAATTTTTAAACTTTTTAAAACAATCACAACAATATTACTTCACCTCTTGAGTATAGATTTAGAAACTAAGAAAAAAATTGTAACAGATCAAAGTTAAACAGCATTGGCTCCCCTGAACAAATACAAAATTAGATATGGCATGCTTTACCTCCGGGTTACGCTCAATAAGTCAAAACATTGTAGGTTCAAATTCTAGTCCTGGGATTTCACTGGAAAATGTACAAGAAAGTTATGTAAGGCCTATCAGCCTATTGGAGCTAACTCAATTGAAGATCCTACCTAATTTACTTTTATTTGGGAATCACAATGAGGTTTTCTAGAATGCCAATAGTCCTCTATCTAGGTAAGTCCTAGAACGGTCTGTTTCAGGAACAGCTTTTAGGTTTCTAATTTTTGAGTAGCCAGAATCCATGGACCTTGAGCATTTTTTTCTGGAACCCGAGTTAATCTGTGGTAATCTGAAGAACTTACCAATCATTTGTAGCATCGTGAGGTTGGGTGACCCTCTAAAGGATATCTGTGCTATATCAACGGATTTATTTCGGTGTATATATAGCCCTTCACAAATCAACACCGTAACAACTATAAGAGGTATGTTTATTTCAGCAAAAGCTTCTTCAAAATGTTGTGTCAGCACAAAATTGTAAAAATTCTCTTGATATTGTTATCAAGCTCAGTTAATGGGAGCTGATTACACATGTTTTCAAATATTTTCGGGCTTTAACATGAAATGACAAAATATAGCGAAATTTATTCTGATAACTGTACACCCCACGTCATCAGTCAGAGTTGCATATTGAATAAACTTTCTATTTTTTTCGCCGTCCGGGAATGTAAGAGTATCCTAAAAGTTTTGATGTAGTAGAACTTACCTGCTACCTTCTTTTGTTTCTTATTCTTCGAGCTCCCTCCGTTCACTATCGAACTCAAACAAGTTAGATAAATACTGCCTCAACAACCTTTTATGTAAATGTACTCTTAAAAGCTACTTTTTCACTGTTTCATAACTTTTCCATATAGAAATAACTAATGTAGTGCAAGCAACTTCTTTATGTATTTCCATCTTCAGTAGAAAAATATCTTGATGTATGATCAAGTTACAACAAAATATTTTTCGACCATATAGAAAGAACATTTTCTTTTTCTGTTATTGTTTTATTTAGACCAAATGTACTCTTTAAATTTTGTACTATTTTGTTATTCTAAAGGGAATTTGTCCTAGATTAAAGTTATTTTCTATTTCTGTTTCTATTTCAAAGATCAAAATTATAAAAGATTACCAAAACATAAACAGATATTCTTATATATCTACATTTCAGATTAAAGAAAAAGTTCGCACGGTGTTTCGGAAATTGGCATTCATTAGATGAAATGCGATGAAGAATGCTGTTTGTTTTTGTAGTAATGGACAAGAAATGAGTAATAATAAAATTATATTAGAGATATGTTGAATTTATAGAATTATGTTTGTACTTAGATAACTTAAAAATGAAAAAGCAGCTCGAAATATTGTTTTAGGTGAATAAATAGTTAAATTGTAAGGACTTATCTATCTTTGAAGAAATATAGATATTTGAGATTAATCATATTTATTTTAAACTAATCTTATCTTTCAATCCAGGCAACTATAAATTTCAAACAGCATCCAAGCCGTGTTCCATGCTAAAATTCAACATAGCATTTACTGTAATATTACGTATGTATGCTGACAAATTGAGTTGGAATTTAAGCAACTATTATACAAGCAGTAAGATAAAGATATTGGTTATAACTTGAATTTTGGTCTCCATTGTTGATCGTTTTCGACATCTCCCAGCCAACGAAGTTGAGGCCAGAGCCTCATTTTCACCTTCTACTCAGTTGTCTCTCCATCATAATTTTATTGTGCCTACTATGTTCCATTCTTTGCACCTGCCCCTTTTTTTACTTTCCTACCTATATAGGTAAGGAAAGTATTGCAATCGGGTCAAATTTCCGACATGCGGTTTTGGACGGATCTATACGTTTCACAGCCCCCTGAGCCCCAACTACAAAGCTACAAAGCCATATAAAAATCGTTCATTTTGGACAACTATTAACGAAGTTACAGCTATACAATTTCCAATGTAATATTACAGTTTCATATTCTGGTGTCAGAAAGGGGTGAATGAGAGAATAAAGATGACTAGGTGAAAGCAAGAAAATCTGTTGCCTACATCACATAATTTTCAGTATTTCCTCTACTTTTAACAGAAATTATTGTTTGACAATACTAAGCTATGCCAAAAAGTTTCAATGAACATATATAAAGATATAAAAACTTTTCTGAAATAGATAGGAAAGTCGAGTGAGTGGACACACCAAATATTTTCTTGTTGCACTTTTCCTTATGAAAGATATTTTTCATACCCAGGAAAAAAAAAAAGAAAAAAATGATGTATATTAATATTTAACATTCGTGCAGTTGATGGGGTTCATTCCACTAAACATGGCGGCTCTTGGCATGTCGCAATCCCAGTTTCATTCGAGGGTGAAAGCAGAAGACTACTTAAATATTTTGAGACATCAATTACCCCGACAATTCACCAAGGCATTTAAGTAGATATACAATTGTATTCTGAATTCTAAGTGCTCAAACAAGACAGCAGCAACAGCCATGTTCAATGCATTTGCAAAATGGTGCCTTCGCCATTTTTGTTTTTATTCTCGGTAGAAGTTGCGTGAAATCCATCTATTCCACAATTATTCTTACGAATGAAGAAAGGTTTTACCAAAATGAATACCAATTTGGTAAATTTAGAAAGGCATATTGTAAACTCAGTGATGCTTGGCTGGGGTTGTAGTGTTCTGTTGAAATTGAAGTATCGTCGGCGTAGTCAATGTCAATGTCAATGTTAAATATGTATATGTATATATATATATATATATATATATTATATATATATATATATATATATATATATATATATATATATATATATATATATATATATATATAGATAGATATAGATATTCGAAAGATTGACTACGCTGACGATACTACAATTTCAACAGAACTCTACAACCTCAGCCAAGCATCACAGAGTTTACAATATGCCTTAATTTGTGAATGAATTTTTTAATAAATTCATCTATTTTCTATAGTTTCTATTAGAAGTTCACGACAGAATTCACTATGAAAACAAGGGGTCATCTACTGCAATTCTCAGGATCATATTTTGGTAGGATTGTAATTTTAATTTTTTTTTTGTAATTGTAAATCGATATTTACCAAGAGGGATATGCCCATGCGCAACAATAGAGGGAAAATGATTAACCATTGAAATTTCCGTGTATTTCACTTAATTAAGAACATACATACATTACTGAGGGGTTTGTTCAATAGCTATTCCTATCATAGTCTGTTTTACACATAGTTAAATACGTAAATCTGTATTTAATATTCAAAATCTGTATACAATATAATATGTCATGTTCATTTTAATTACATTTGTATTTGTAACAGTGAATACATTTTTATAACGATTTTAATGATATATATTAGCTATGAATATTTATTTGTACCTGTTGACAATCATCATATGATCTTTTATCTTTTGTCGGTATGACCGTATAAATCAGAATAAAATCGATGTTAAAGAATCCTTATAAGTGGGCTAACTGTTGGCAGACGAAAGTCAGTAGATAGATTGATGAGTGGAAATTTTTATTTTACATATAATATCTATTTTTTCTTCCAAGTTAGTGGTGTTCGCATAATTTATTCATTTATAAAAATAATCTTACAAATTTACACTTTCAATATAAGAATGTAATAACCTAAATTATACCTACATCAATGACATAAAATCGAACTTATAAATTAACTCTTTTTAAACTAATATCTGAATATATTAACACAGAAACACGCACACTTATGTTAAACACTTTATGTTTCTCTATTTCATATCTTTATGTTCTGGATGTTTCTAAATTCAAATAAAGATTATAGTTTGGGTCATTTAGTAATTTTATAATTTCCAACAAATTTAGTAACAGTTCCAAAAAAATCTATTCTGAAATGAATTAATATCGGTCACTCTGGCATGGCATAATATTAAAACCTCCAAAGAAAAATAGAATATATGTATATACTTTCATAAATTTTTACTCATTGTTATTTTATTTTATTTTTTAATGTTGAATATTTTAAGGTTATTCTAGGTATATATATATTTATATATTACGTACTAGGGTCTCATGTTCCACGTTTGTGAAACCATTAAATGTTTTAAATACAGAAGAAAAATGGTTAGCGAAAGTTTTAATAGCTATTAATCTAAAAAAAAAATCAATGTTATTCAGATCTTTTATTAGTTTCCTCCGTCTTGCATGAAGATTAGAAATAAAAAAGTTTTCTTGTTGTAGTTCAAGGTTGCGGATTCGTTTAATATTATTAAGTCAAAGGTGATTTGATGAAATTTGTTGAAATTTATTCCAATTCTACAGTTTCGACATCATCTTTTAAGGTTTACATACCGCAAACGTTGATTAAAATGTTTGAGATGCATTTATTATGTCCTTATTCACTCAAAGTACACATGTGCCATCAGCATACGTGGTTATGAGTGTTAGAATGATAAAAATGTCAGCTGTATAAACTGTGTTGAGGATAGGACCGAGAACAGTACTTGCTTGAAGTACACCAGCAGGTTGAGGAAAGAAGGATGATTTTTTTTCAATGGCCTATCAATAAGGCAGATCCTGGTTGCCAGACTCGATGAAAAGCCTGTGGTAGAAATATAATTTTTTAATATCATCGATTGTAAATCTTGTTTTCCTATGATATTCTTTAATGACGTCCCATTTATCTCTTCTGAACGAATCCGCTACCAAGGACTCCAGTTGGCCAAACGTCTTACTTGTAGTGTTGTCCAAAATCGGTCTTAGTCTTGCAATTTGCTAGACCAAGACCAAAGCCGCCTAACTGTTGCATGACCAAGACCAGGACCAGTTCAAAAAATCAATTTTTTAAATAAAAATTAAGTTAAAATAGTTACTAATATTTGACAATCTTAATTAGTTTATGTTAATAATTGGTATAACCAATATACTTTTGCACTTAACTCCTCTAAGTTTTCATTTAGGCTTAAATAGGTTTCTCCTATCTAAAAATATATAGTAATATCTCTATATTAATAAACTAATAAGGAACTGCAAGACTGTTACGAGACTTTTGCGCAAGACCAAGACCATGACCAAGACTGAGTTTGCAAGACCAAGGCTAGTCTCGGTCTCGAATTTGGGTAACACTACTTACTTAGAATATGCATGCAAAACTGTTCGATACTGCTCGAAGTTTCCAGCTGCTCCAATACTTACTAAACAAACACTCTTATCTTTCAATTAATTACAAAAGGCTGATTTACATGAATATAATAATGAAAAACTCCATACTCATCCAAACCTGTTTGATTTCAGCTTTGTTTCGTCTTCGATTTAATATTTTATTTTAAAAAATGATAAGAACTCACGGGATCTTCTTACCTAGAGCTATTTAGGAAGGGTTACTAGTCTGCCCATGTTATTATTTTTTACTTATTCACGTTTAATGTTTTTTGTTTATACAATACCGTTGCAAATTTCAATAAAAACTTAAAGAAAAATCATGAATATATCCCTGCTTTTACATATTTCTTTATAGTATTAATGTAAATATAATCTTGTTTGGAAGATTTCTTCCTGATTATTTTTAAATTACATTTAAAGCTTGACAAAAATTGAAAAAAAAAAATAAAGTAAAGGTGCTGATAGCAGAGGTAATCAGGTAGATTACCAAGAGAAAAACATCTTCTCAGAAATCATCCTCTAAGCGAGCCTTTTTTTCTCATTGGAGGGCCCTAAGGCACTAGCGAGGCGTTCTGATTCAGTAAAGAAATATTGTTGAGTTTTTAATCAGTGAGAATGAAGCCCCTAAAGACTTGGGAAATATAATTTCCGGAGGCTTAAAGAGGAGACTCGGAGGAGAGTCAAGTAATGAGAACAAATAGACAAGCTGCCGATGGAGGAGTTTAGCATTCCCCGTGTGACCGGCCTAATTGTATCTCTTCTAACGACCCGAGCTCAGGGACCTCCAAATAACAAAACTATTTGTTTAAATGAAATTGCCTCCCTCCAGTAGCTGTTCGGAATTCGCTGGTTTCTTTCTCTCGAATGAAGAGGCGTAGTTAGTAAGAGGCCCCTTCTGATGGCGGGGATTATAATGGAACTGGATAATGTTCTTTGTAATGTCAGCGCCGTTACAGTATGATAGTTCTAAAACCCACATAGAATTATAATTTACATGAGACTGTCTCTCAGTGACGCCATGTCCTTTTATTATCACATAGTTTGCTTCCAGATACGAATGCCTTGGAACAATTGAAGGTTGGAGCAGAAATAATACTAATTACAATAAATATAATAACATTCACAATAAATAAAAACTCACTAATAAAAAAAAAATATCAAAATAACAATGTGCTTATAAATAACTAAAATAACAATAACAACATGCTCATGCTAGCTAGATATATTTCTATATAATGATACCTAATAGTTAGCTCGAGAAATAAATATGATAAAATAATAACACAGGCACTAAATAGTCCAACTTCCAACAAACGTCAACCTCCAGAAAGTATCGTATTACCTGACGTCCTAACAAGATATCCCCACTGATCGTGGGGATTTATCCTAATAAAGGTGTATTCTTCTGTTGGCTTCTATATAACAGATTGTAGTGCTAACATGGGAGACGTTCACTAGTCTAACCTTCACAATTTTTCGAACCATCCTACGGTTTCCTCAACTTATTGTTGCCACCGGTGATATAGGCCTCTCAATATAGGCCTCCCCCCTCTCACAGACGTCAAGGATAAAATTTGGTTCGGTGTCTGTCTGGCTGTCTCTTTGTAGTCAAATCGATGTGACGGGCATATCACCTAGTACCTTTCATCCGATTTTCATGAAATTTTCAGGGATTGTGGGGGTTGGTGTCTAGATGGCCCCATATCAATTCGGTCCAAATTCCATCCAGCACTACCGCTTACGCATGCGCAAACGTACTATTTTAGATATGCCATTGTTTCAGAAAGGGCTCGTTTGATTTGGCTCAAAGTTGCATAAAAAGTAGGCAATGATGAAAAAATAATGCAATGTCAATTTTATTGCTGTCCACTAATTTCTCTTATATACGAGCAAACGTGATTTATTTTACATATTATATCTTTAAAACCGCATGTTCGATTTGGCTCAAATTTAGAGGGAAGTTAGGGATTGGTAAACAAATAATCAAATACGTATGAATTTTATAAAATTCTATCCACTATTCCTAAAAAAAAAAATACTTTTGCTTTTGGATCAGTAAACGTATTATTTGGATAGCCTGTAGTTTGAAAATTGCGTGTTCTATTTGACCCTAACTTGGAGGAATTTCGGAGAATAGTATAGAAACTACCTAGTATTAATTTCATTAAATTCTATTTAATGATTAAAATTAATATAAATAATCATTAACAATATAATGGCAGTGATGTGTGAAAGACATTCAATGTTTACATACGACCTTTTGCACTAACAATAGTGATATTCATATTCAGTACGCACTGGACTTTTTTTTTAATCCCAAATCAGCAAATATGCAATCTGCATATGCGGAACTTGTATTCGCTGATAAAGAAAGCTCGTGGATATCAAACCTGTGTGTGTTGAGGGATTACTGAATTTCCGAAAACGGCTTTTTCCAAAGATTTTATTTCCACGCGCAAAATTTTAGATCTTGTAATATAGATATTTTATAGCCATTGCAACCGGTGAGGAAGCTATACTGACCTTACTTGGCAAACGTTTTTTTATTGAAGATTGAAGTTTTTCAATAATATTTTTAGTATATTGTTGTCTTATTTTCACACATAACAATATATTTTGTATTCGCACCAATATTTCTCTTTATCATCTATATCGTTTGTTTTACGGTAATTATTTAATAACCCATACACTATTCTTCTAATTTTGACGCTTTCTTTATCATAATATTTATTTTTGTTAGTTTTAAAGTGTTTTTTTTTTGGAAAATGAGTTGTATAATATTTGTTTGACCTTAGGTAATCCTCAAGCATATAATATAAGCAGCATTAAATTTAATTGTATTCCTAAATCTTATGCAATGATGCAAAGACTTTTGAAATGCCGCAGTGAAACTTCGAGCATCCTCTGCAACAATCTAATCTTCTAATAGAGAGTTGAACATCCGTACCATCACCATAGGTTTCGCCAGCCATCATGGCAAAGGGCCGCCATAAACTCGAAGGTGACAACACCTCTGGTAATTGGCAGCCCCTTCCAAGATAATAACAGCCATAACTGCCTGGTTTAGTACCATTACCTGGCCTACTCCTGAGTGCGTTGTGCCCATTCGCACCTCCTTACTGCGTCCTATACAGGCCTGGAATTGTCTTTCGAGTACTTGTCACGTCCTTCGGAAAAAAGATTTTGAACAAAATAGGAGGATTAACAATTCTTAAATAATGCTTTTATTGAAAGTAGTATAATTTTGTACGAGACTAAATGAAAACGATGGTAATAGCATGATAATCTAAATTTACCTCATTCATGTTAATTATTAATCCTTTTAAATTTATTGAATAATATGATTATTATCATTTGTATAAAATTTCTATATATTTGACTTTTTTTAAAATGTTAATACATAAACAAATCCAACCCTAAGCAATGTGCATATAACCCAATTCAATCCTGGTGTTTTATGATCAACAAAATATTTCCTGACGGATATCAAATAGATATCATTAAATATAATATTAAGCAATAATACCATAAATGAATGTATAGGTTAATAACAAACATTCAGTAATTAGGATAAGAATTCCAAACCATGCAGGGTTGAGTATTTAACATTCAGATGGACAGCCAAGCAGCAGTCAGGATAGAAAAATAGATCACATGTACATAGAAAATAAATGAATAAAACATTTAGAAGCGAAATCTCATCAAGGCATCCAAATACGTACTTAAGAAAACCAAAGGTTACATTAACGGAATAGAGGAAGCTGATTAGAAGGGATGGAAGAACAGAAAAAATACTCATACAAAAGAATACAATTAAATAAAAATGTATTTATTAAATTAAAAAAGGAAAAAATAAATTAATAAATACACAGAAAAATGTTCCAAAGTGTGTGCTACCTTCCATTTCCTTAAAAGTATATTTGGATGGCTTGGTAATATATCGCTTGTAAATTTATTTTTTCCTCCTATTTTTCTTCTTTTTTATCTTTCTTTACATATATGTGATCTAGTTTTTTCTCTCCTGATGATGCTTGAATTGGCGAAACATTGGTTGGTCAAATGGTGCATAGATTTTTTAGTTTTAATTACTAATTAAATAATAAATTTTACTTCATTTATTTGTTTACATCAATAATATATTTCTTTATTATATATCTAAAAATAAAATATATTTTGAAAGAAAATTAATTTTCCAATAGCAAAGTGTTTGTTTTCAATACGCAAAATCTGCGCTGTTATCCTTATAATTTTGGGGCAGAATCTGATATGATTTGCATTTCAAAGTCTATATGTGATTTGTGATTTGTCACATAGGTACATCGGCTATTTTTCTTCATGCTGAAACAACTAAATTTTAGGGATCTTAAGAGGTTTTGGAAGTGCACATAATTCTATATCGGATGCCCTTAAAATTGCTTTTGTTAGTACTTTGTAGATGGTAGGTATGTTAGATAAGGATTGATAAAAAAAAAAATAATTTGTTCAGTGATTTTCATTTCAGTCCAATGTGGTCCTCCGTATCAATGTATTGTACAGTTTAAAATATCGCACTGCTGATATATGTCCTGATATGAAGAAATTAGGTCATTATTAAAGAATACCTTAGGGCAAAATTCATGAATGACAAGGGGAATTTACAGTCAGTAATTACAGGGAATTGTAAATTGTAGTAATTGATTTTCTTAAAAGATTTTTTTTTTTCCATCCGATAGCTAAAACATTCGTGACTTCTCAGGATTTCCCAAATACAACGTTAGTAATAAGTAAATAGACCTAAAACTAAACTCAAACCCGAATCATAGAGCTGACTGAAGTTATAGCTTATTACTATAGAGATATTACTGTAACTATTTAGATAGGAGAAACCTAACTAAGCCCGAATGAAAAATTAGGAGACTTAAATGCAAAAGTATATTGGTTATACCAATTATCACATACCAGGAGGGGGGAAAGGATCTCGGGGTGCAGGGTGGCCTTTCTCTGGTGGACAGCCATCCAAAATCGGAGGGTCACTCATCCAAGTGCTAACCACCCTCGGCGTTGCTTAACTTGGTTGCCTATTGCAAACCCCTCATATGTATTTTTATAAGGCCTGAATTATAATTTTTATTAATTATATTTTAATTTTGTATTTAAAAAAAAAATAATAATAATATTAACCCAGCATATGTGATGGAGAGATATAACTATATTTTCGAGTAATGGGATTCTTTGCGATATTTATTGCTTTAATGCTACATTGTTGAAATGAAATGAAAAAATAATTTTATTCTGGGATTACTATCCCCTAAGAATAATAACAGAGTTACAAATTTATGTATCTTAGTCTGACATAATAAAAATACCAACTAATTTATTGTTAATTCTTATTTAAATTGTGCAATGGATTGAAATTAAACATTGTATAGATGCAAGTAATTTTATATGTTAGGGTAAGTTGGAATGTGGAGTAGGTGTTGGAACAGGATTTGTTTGAAGGAATTTGTGGATGAGGATCGACGCATGGGGGTAGGAAGTGAGTTCCATAAGGAAGCAGCACGAATGACGAAGGATTTGCTGAAGGAGGAAGTTTTATGGGAGGGAATATATAAGTCTATAGGTTGAGACCTAGTATTGAGAGAGTGGATAGAGGAGCGCAGAGTACGGAGTTCCAGGATGTAGGGAGGGTTTTTAGTTCTGAAGATTGTTTGAGAGCGAGCGTCATTTGTTAAAAAACGAAGAGCCGGCTATAAACAATTAGCCTCATTTCTCATCCAGGGGTCACAGGGTCCAGTTCATCGATACTGGTTAAAAGGACATTTTATCGTGAAATCTTCTAATTGAAGACCTACCGCACAGAGCTAACCTTACCATCGCACCCGGCCCATGAACATGCATGTAACATGTAAACACCGCCAAGGCGACCTCCGACTTCCTGAACAACTGGAAGTCACGAAAACAAAGATTATATTTTTTCATTTATTCATTTAGAGTGTGGCTTAACATCTAAAATTCAATTTGTTATAATATTTATTTTTTTCTTACATATAAATTTAAATGTTAATGTTAATTTACAAAATACATAGGATTTATATATTTTAATTTACAACTGTATTAAAAAATTAAATACATTAAGTAAATTTGATAACAGAAAATAAAAACATGAAATGACTTGTTGAGAAACTACCCACTGGTAGCACTCTAAAAACAAAATGTATTTACAATAAGAGATCTCGAGGCCATCTTCTTTTCAGACGCCTCGGAGGGTTATCAGGAATAGAAGAGGAAGCAAGGTTAGAGACGAGAGGATTCGGATGGTTCTGAAGTTTATTATGGAAGGATTGGTATCTGGATTGGGCCAAATCGGAAACATAAGGAACATTAAGGTCATTATGGATTATTTTATTGGTGACAAAGTAAGGAGCATTGAGGATTTTCCGAAGGATTTTGGATTGTAAGGATTGGATACGAGAGGAATTCGATGGCTTAGTGGAGCCCCAAAGCTCAACTCCGTAAGTCCAAATAGGTCTTATTGTAGTCATGTATATAAGTCTTTTGTAATTAACTGGAAGCTTAGAGCGTTTGTCTAGTAAGTGTTGGAGTAGTCGGAAACGTCGAGCGGTTTCTTGTCGTTTCAGTCTGGTATGAGGATTCCAAGTTAGACGTTTGTCCAAGTGAAGTCCAAGGTATCGGATTTGTTCAACAGGGATAAGTGGGGTTCATTTAGTTTTGTTTTATGTTTTAACGATGTTTATTTAATATAATTTAATGGTTAAGCTTTTTTATATTTTATTGATTTTTTCACAGTTCAACAGTTCAAAATGAATTTGTGCATTTCATTAATTTGAATCAATACATTAAAAGATGGATGGCCCATTTTATCACACTAAAAATGAAAGTATAACAGAAGGAAATACATTTTCTGGTTTTTATAATGATCGCCATGATTATTCATCTGCTTATGCATTCATCCGCCATCTGTTTTTCTCACTTGATGAACTGGTGCTATCCTCAAAAGAAAGAAAAAGCCGTTGTAGAATTTAGCGAGGGAGGTGCTAACTTGTGGACCGGCTAACTTCTTAATTCTTGTAAACTCGACTTCTAGTTCATTCCTTGTTGGTTAAACGAGGTAGGAGGTATTTTCCAGTTTGAAATTCTTCACCCACACCCACACGGCGTAGGATAAATTACTTCTGTGGAAGATATTTAAGGATTCGTTAGTAGTATAATTATTTTTATAATTTTGTTCTCTTGAAATTTTAAACTCGAGTCACATAACTACACTTATTACATTAGAGAAGAAAATCACAAACAGTCGGTTATCAAGAAAGTATTTTTCTCCAACAACGACAATTATAGTTCCATTTAAAGGTATGTAACGATTTTTTGAGCGATCGCTTGGAGCGGTTTTTATGTTTGACAGCTCGAATTTAGTGAAATACCGTGAGATTATTAAACAATTGGTCTCTAATTAGGAAAAATCATTGTATAATATTTACTTAATCTGTCCGTTGAAATATATATGACGAATTATTGAGCGAATATCTTGGCCGATTTTTTAATCAGATAAATATAATAATACAGTGAAATTAGATAAAACAAACAGTGAAACCTCGTGACTCTTTTAAAACAATTTTTGCTAAAAAAAAATGAACAAAGCATTTTATTATATTTTAACTATTCTCAAGTTTCAACTAGGAATAATCACCCCTCAGTAGACCTTCACCTATCCACGAAGTTATATATGAACACTCCGGTTTAAGCAGGATTACATTTTTATGAAGTCAATAAGTTACGTATAATAGACCCTATAATTTCAAAAGAAACCATTGATTTGAAAGAAGAGTATAATGATTTTTTAACAAGCATTAAATCTTTTAAAAACATTGTTGATGGTTTCATCTTGCCAATATATCCTTTCACTAAAGACATCGAGAAGGAAATAAATGAAAGGCATTGATGACAGCCATTCGAATATGTCGAATTTTCTTTTTCTTTTTTTTTTTAAGCTTTCTTATTAATTAAAATCATTTATAAATAGTGTTCAGTGAGCACATAAATTAAACTGCAAAATAATACAACTTAAACTTAACTTATATATAAAAAAATCTGGTGCTCGCAACACACAACTTTCACTTACCACTCAACTTGGAGTAGAAATTATTTTCTGATTATGTTGGGCTATTATAAAATGTTTTAATTGCATTTTTAACCGAGCTAAAGCTAAAAGCTTACAGCTGATAACTCATAAATACGTTGATTATGGATTGTAAGGATTGGACACGAAAGGAATTCGATGGCTTAGTGGAGTCCAAATACGATAGTATATGATTCTTTTTTAATGAACTGGAAGCTTAGAGCATTTGTCTAGTAAGTGTTGGAGTAGTCGGAAACGTCGAGGAGTTTCTTGTCATTTCAGTGTGATTCCAACTTGTTTTCAAACGTTTGTCTAAGTGGAGTCCAAGGTTTTTTTTTTTTTCTTTTTTTTTTTTTGGTTCCTTCCCTTCCTCGCCGTTAAGGCTATACGGGATTTTCCCGGGCCAGGGAGTGTGGGCAGGGATTTAAAAGACTCCCCCGGCACCGGGACGCGAACTCGTGACTCGTATTTTTATATCTTTGATTCATATGTCAGGTTGGGGGTGCAGTGCACACGCTTTAGCCTGTTCGGCCACCCCGCCCAGTGGAGTCCAAGGTATCGGATTCGTTCAACAGGGATTATTATTATTATTATGGGTTACTATTAAAGGATACTGTACGTCACAAGATATAAGTCTTCCCCTCAAAAAAAATATATATATTTTGTAGCTGACAATCTATGTGGATTGACAGTCCCTCAAGAAAATTAAAACATTAAAAAAAGTAAAGCCATGGTCAACACCAAATCATTTTAACCGCAGAGAGGAGGTTGCCCTGACCAGACTAAGAATAGGCCATACCAATTTCTAACCCATTCACATCTCATTAGAAAACAGCCTCCACCAAAATGCCAATACTATAATAGTACACTTTCCGTTAGCCACATTTTTCAGGAATGTGCTTTCTATATCTCAAATTTATCTAGTTTGAGACTCACACCCCCAATCACAAACATCCTTAAAAATGACGATGACACTTTACAGTTAGTGTTGAATTTTCTAAAATCAAACAACTTGTTAAACAATATTTAAAAGTTAAAATTCAAATCTAATTCAGGTAAACATAATTAAACACTGGTGTTGATGACCTCGAGGTTTTACGCCTTAAAACCCCAACTAACAACAACCTTCTTTTCTGAAATGAGAAATTTAAAGCACCCCTCACTTATAAGTTAATAAATATTTAGGCTATGGGCTTAAAAGTGCTAAAATACTTTGTCATTTCTAAATAATACCATAATAGCTACTGATAATTTGTCTCAAATCATAATAGAGGGAAGTTCCGAAGAATTTTAATTATTCCGAATATCTAATTCATTGTTAGGCATCTTCTTAAAACAAAGTAAAATCCTGTAGATCGAAGAATAGACGGGAGCATAACAATGAGAAAACTTGGAGGAACTAGGCTCATTGTACCTTGTTTGAACTAGCTCCGGGCACCGGCTTTGATTTATCGGAGCAACTTGGCCCCTCCATAATATATATCGGTCGACATGAAATCTTAATCAGCAATGGCCAACTTTACAGTCTCACTATGAATAGGAAGTAATTAATTAGTAGATGGAAGGAACTTTGGTTTTACACACCGCAGGCTCCCTCTGCCCCCTCCCCCTCCCCTGCGGTTATATATCACTGATGTTCCAAGTCACTAATATCTCCCTACCGCCAGTTTCGTCAAGTCAGGAAGTTGCAACTCCAGCTTTGGTTTACAAAACTTAGGCTAATGTCATTCACAGGAGAATGTTCTCTAAATTTCGTAAATAAATACATAAACCCCAATAATAAATCCTGAAATGTCGAAACTTGAAGCAATATCCTGTGAAAAAGTTTACAAGATAGGATCAGTACAGCTTCCTGAGGTTTCTTCAAATAATTACCCATATTTCAAAATCTATGATTTGTAACTTGAAAGTAAAATCATAAGAAAAAGCTATAAATAGTATATGGAATTTGACAGAATTGATACCCAATGAATTGTTTTTCACTAATTTATTAGCTCCTTCCAACATTGGAGATTAATTGTATGGTTTTTATGATATAGACGAAACAAAAAAAAAAAAAAAAAAAAAACGGTTTGCTTATATATAAGCAAGGAAGTAGAAAATGGAACTCAATGATATTAATATTTCACTTATCTCCAACTATTCCTTAAGTAATGGGCGAATTGAACGAACCTTTTTTGAAATATTAGTGTGAATTAGATAATATATATATATATATATATATATATATATATAAGTTATGGTTAGATGTAAGTTGTTATATCAATTAATCCTATTCAACAGTTGTAAACAAACCGTAATGCTATATATATAGCATTACGGAGAGAATAAAGTCAGTCTAGTTTGAGCAACCACGTGTTTTATTTCGAGCCTTCTTTCTTTTTTTTATCTTTCTTAGTTCGAACCGACGTAAGTGGTGCCGAAACCCGGGAAGCTTAAAGTTTAATTTTGTAGTTGTCTTTTCTTTTTTTTATTTTTTTATTCACGTCGTGGAGATAAATAAAAGACAGGATGCCGAACGGAGTAGGTCAACCGCCAGTACGTCCACCACCACCAGTACCGCCTACAGCACAGGTAGCACAACCGACTGCGGCACCAGCGGCACCGTTGGCTCCACCGCCAGCGTTTCCTACGTTGGCAGAAGCGTTAGCGAGGGACTTTCCTCCGCTACCTACGGAGACGTTAGCGTCAGCACATGCGACGACGCTGGAATGGCTGAAGGTTAGAACGGCGACATCGCAGGACCTGAGGAGAGCTATATCTGATCTGGAAAGATTTGATGGAGGAACAGGTGAGTTGAATCACTTTCTAAAGGGAGGCGATCGGGTGATATCGCGTATAGCGGCCAAAGAAGGGGAAAACTTGATAGATCCGCTGGATGCCAACGCATTGAGGGCAGCCTTGGTATGCCGGGTTAAAAGGAGTGTGCTGAATATGATCCAGGCGGATGAAGACACCCCATGGAGCACCGTGAAGGATAGGCTGAAGAAGGCATTTGGAGGGGGCCGTTGGGCTCCAGAAGAAGACATCTTACAGATGTTTCGAGAGAAGAAACAGCCGTATCAGTCCAACGGACAATATGCGGCAAACCTGTTGGCACGATTCAACAATGTAACGGAGAAGACGAGGGAAGTAGCGGATGCGGTGGAAACAGGAGCAAGAATGGCGTTCTTGGCAACCATCCTTAAAGTGCAGCTGGGTAGAGATACGGGAAAGAGGGACGGACTACCTAGAGACAAGGGTTTTGTGGAGTGCGCCCAGGAAATGATTGATGCAAGCGCGCGGGAGGAAGAAGCAGCCAGGGGAGAAGAGGAGAATGAGAATGGGTGGAACCGAGTATCGTACAGGAGAGCGGAAACCGGAAGATTTAGAACGAGACAGGAAGGCTGGAAGAAAAGAGGAGGAGAAGTTAGTGCAAGAGAAAGAACGGCGATGAGGGAGAAAAAGCCAGGGAAGGAGAGAAGGAAATGGACAAAGGAGGACAGGAGATGCCACGGGTGCGGAAAGATAGGTCACCTAGTGGCGAATTGCCCGCGAACCCGATGTTTCGAATGCGGAACTGAGGGGCACATTGCTAGACAATGCCCGTATATGAGTAGACCGCCGTAGTGGGCCGAGATGAGCCGATGGAAGTGAACGCCCAGAGATTGTGGAGGAAGAGAGGAGCGGCATCGGAGTCGGACGATTCGTCGGGAACATCTGGAACCGAGGAGGAGGAGCCGGTGGTAAGAGGAGCTCGAGGAGGCAGAATTAGCAGAAAGAGTGGAGAAGGGGGAGCCGTCGCGGACAGGAGAGGAAGATCAGACGAATGAGGAGAGGAGCAGAGGGGAGGCAGCCACGCGGTAGTAAATAATATTGGAGGTGAGTGCGTTGGTTTGCCAATTATAAGTGTTGTGGGGAAGGGAAAGTGTCTGGTGGATACGGGAAGTTCTAATACAATAGTATCTAGGCAGATGTTGGAGGAGTTGTGTAAAGGAGAGAGGATACCGAGAATAAAAAAATGTACGTGTAGGTTGATCACTTTGGGTGGTCCATGTAGGATAGAAGGGGAAGTAGAGTTAGATTTAGACAAATGGATCCCAGGAAGTGGGAAGTTGAGGGTTCATGTAGTAGAGAATATGCCGAGAGAATACGGGGGTATAATAGGATGTGACCTATTGAGTAGAGTGAGACCAAGAATAGATTACAGGGGAACGGGTTGGAGGGTGCGAATGGGAGGGAAGAGGTACCGGTGTAAGAAAGGGAGAGTGGGAGGAAAAGGGAACATTGGGGCAATAGAACAAGCGGAACATTGGGTCCAAAGGATAAAGAGGGAATACGCGGATATTTTTTTTAAAGAGGGGGAGGTGTTGAGCGCAACGGGGAGGACAGCACATGAGATCCCGTTAAAACAGGAAAAGGTGACGTACGTGAAGGAGCGACGTTACCCGCAGGCTTTACGTCGCCATATCAAGGAGGAGCTCGAAAGCTTGAAGAAGCAGGGCATCATCGTGGACAGCACGTCACCATACAATAGTCCCCTGTGGGCGGTGAAGAAAAAGACGTCGTCGGGAGAGCAGAAGTACAGGGTGGTGGTAGACTTCAGAAAGCTCAATGACAACACCCTAGACGAGAAGTATCCGCTTCCGCGATTTGATGATATTATTGACAGGCTTAGTGGGGCAACCATTTTTAGTACTCTGGATTTAAAGGCGGGCTACCACCAAATTCGTATGAACCCTAGGGATCAACACAAAACGGCGTTTTCTTTCGAGAGGGGGCATTACGAGTTTACTCGCATGCCATTTGGACTAAAGAACGCTCCCATAACTTTCCAGAGGTTTATGGACGAATTCTTGAGAGGATTAGACGAAGAATTCTGTCAAGTCTACATGGATGATCTCTTGGTCTTTAGTAAGGATGAAGAGGAACACGTCGATCATTTAGGGCGCGTATTCGACAGATTAAGGCAATTTGGGTTGAAGTTGTCGGCGGAAAAGTCGATTCTGGGACAGGACCAGATAACATTTCTGGGACATTCCATTTCAAAGGAGGGGATCAGGCCCGATAAACAGAAGGTCGAGGCAATACAAAATATGGCGATGCCCAGGGATGTTAAAGGGATCCGCAGATTATTGGGAACACTCAACTATTACCGTCGGTTCGTGCCGGAAATGGCGGAGTATTTAGCACCTCTTAATAATCTTCTGAAGAAAGGCCGGAAGATAATAATAACGCCAGAGATAGAGGACAACGTAAGGAAGTGCATGGCGCGGTTACAAGATAAGCCGGTACTCGCTTTCCCCGATTTTGCGAAGATGTTTATCGTCACTACAGATGCGAGTGAGTATGCGTTGGGGGCAGTACTTGCTCAAGAGGGAACTAAGGGGGAACAGCCAGTAGCGTATGCGAGTCGGCGGCTTACAGATACGGAAAGCGATATAGCGCCATCTACGTATTTACCAAGGAGAGCAGGGATTGGAAGTGGATGTAGCTATGAAAAGGGCGGTAGCGGCCTATAATCATTCAATCCACTCCATTACAGGGTTTTCTCCGGTCGAGGTATTGTTCGGAGTAAATATACGGCGACGGGATTGGATGGAAACACTCACGGACGAAGCACAAGCTCAACGGATCACCTGTAACAGAGCAGAGATAAAGAAAGTTTGGGAAAAAACGAGAGGGAGAATAGAGAGGGAAAAACGAAAAAGGGTGGAGAAGGTCAATTTGAACCTCAAAGACCGAATGGGGGAATTGAAGATAGGGACGACAGTCTATCAAAGGGTCGGATCTAATAGGGGGAAAGAACTGGCACGCTACGAGGGACCATTCAAAGTGATTATACTTCGCGAACATAATCTCTGTACAATTCAGAGTCTGAACGATCCCAGGAAACGGAGGACCGTTCACATAGAACAGTTGAAACTCCCGATTGAGGCGGGGTTAGTAACGTAAATAAAGGGTATATCCTCTTTTCTGTCTCCTACAAGCTATAGAAGGTTTATTTCAGTTGTGGTTCTTTTATTGCAAGAAATGTTAATTGTATTTGTTGTACTATGGTTATATGGGAACGCCAAGGAAGATTATTTTGTTTTGTTATGTATTATTATTTTGTTTTGTTATGTATTATATCAGCAACCCTGCATTAGTTTATGAGGAGTGTTCATAAACTGGCGGGGGGGAGTTATGGTTAGATGTAAGTTGTTATATCAATTAATCCTATTCAACAATTGTTAACAAACCGTAATGCTATATATATAGCATTACGGAGAGAATAAAGTCAGTCTTATTTGAGCAACCACGTGTTTTCATTTCGAACCTTCTTTCTTTTTTTTATCTTTCTTAGTTCGAACCGACGTTAGTTATATATATATATATATATATATATATATATATATATATATATATATATATATGCAACTAAAAAGTTATGTAAAAATGAAGTTAAAAATTGATATATTGGATTAAAAAATGAACCCTGGGAGTCCCCCATCTTATCTGATTATAATGTGAAACTACACCATTATATTGTACCTGGATATGTCTCTATGCCAAGAAAGAATAAATGAATTTGGACATATTTCCTGAGACACCCATATTTCTAATTTTTATTAATAGCATTTCTCTCCAGAGTTTATCAAATGCTGCTTTAAAGTCTACCATGCTTTGTTTTCTGTGCAAATTTTTTATTTTGTTTCATGTAAAAGGTATGCCATGTGCTCCACCGTGTTCCAATTTCCACCGTGTTTAATTTTCAAGAAACTTTCAAGTCGGGAAATACTAGTTATTCAAAAGATTTTGAGAGCATGCATGCTAGTAAGAAAGATTGGTCTACAATGTTCTGGATTATTTGGATTCTTGCCTTTCGAAGGAATAGGGATTATTTCAGCCTTTCGCCATGCAGTTGTTAAGCCTCTTTCCCAGATCTTGTCCATTAACCGCAGAACAGTAGCCAGCGCAGGCCCCCTGGATGTTTTATAAATTCCGGAAGGATGTCATTTAGCCCAGCACTTTTTTTACATGACATTTTTTCAATAGCTGAGTTTAACCCAGTAGCATTGAATGGAAGACCTAAAAGCAAAGTTCCTGATTGGTTAAGACAGGTTGTAGATTCTTTTAACTCCAGTTTACGATTGGGTCTTGTATGGCAGTTACTAGTCTTAAAGTAATATGAACAAAAGAAATTGGCAATAGCCAAATCCGATGTAATTTTTTTTCCGGATGGCGTTACAAAAGGATTATTCTTCTTCGATGAGCCTGCACTGCGCCTTTCCTAAAACTTTCTGTACTAACTTTTTTTAGCCTCAATTATTTCCCTTTTATTTAAAGCTCCTGTGGATTTAACGCGTGTTTTGCCACTCTCATGTCGAGTGTTAATGAGCTGACTTCTCGGGCGGCATTTATAACTTCCTTCAATCTTTGCAGATGAGCAGGATCATCATGAAAGAAGAATATTTCTTAAAGCAACCTCTAAGAAGAGCTTCTATGGGACATTTAAGGATTGTTTCGCATATTTTTTTATTAATAACTTCACACTGCATTGTATTAATTGCTCATTTAACTGTAAACTACATATCTTGGAAAATAATTTTCAATAATCAAATAATTTCCATTGAGTTTTTTCAAGTTCCGTTTGGCTATTCGAGGTTCAGAGGGTCCACTAGTTCTATGAATCCTAATTTTTACTTTTAATATCTTGTGTTCTAATTCTCCTGGTGCATGTTCTGCAGAAAAATAAATGTCATTTTTGATTGTAAAAAAGATGAAAGCCAAAATTAATTGTTGAAAAGAAAGCATTTATTTCTTGTTTCCCATAATGTGGGAATAAAAGAAAATTAAATATTATGATTTTTCGACTATTAGTCATTTATAGTGATAATGAAAAAGTGTTCTTACTAAGACCTATATTACACGAATTGATTCATAATATTCACTTTTTCATGAAAATAATTGATGCAGTATCAGCAGGTTTTTTTTTTCAAATGTAAATTTTGGATCTAGAAACATTTATTTTGCCACTTATAATTACGCATTAATTCTTAACTAATAAAGAGATGTTAGAAAGAAACACGTTTTCATTATAACTGTAAATGAGGAAAAATCGTTGTATTTAACATGTTTTTGTGTTATAAACAAAAACTTTGCTACTAATATATTTATATCAATTATTATACATAATTAGTCACCGAAAAAAAAGAAATAAAAGTGTTTCAATAATTTATTGTATTTATTATATTATATTTATTTTTATTGCTGAAAACACGATAACTTGTAGCAGACAAAATATAAAATCACATTTCTTTATTTATATTTATAAAATTATATAGTCTGTGGGCCAGAACCCCTACAGTGCACTTGCCCACCCCCCTCCCCACATCCCTATAAATTGTATATCGTTGTGTCCCTTGTAACTATTAATTAACAATAAACCAATGCTCACACGTAAACTATTGAACGCGCTGCCCCGAAATGGCTACCAACCATGGCTGACTGAGGACTTCGACTTGAGTTAGTTTATTGGTCACTGAGAATCAGCATTTGGTTTCAGCACAGTCAGAGAATAATAAAACATGAATTAATATTAAAAAATAATCGGTATAGACAATAAAAAGCACCAATAAAATTAACTTTTTCAAAAAAATAAATTTCAAGTTGAAAATCAAGCGTCGCTTATAATTAAACGGCCAAAAATAACGGAAAACATCTGGAGAATGTATTTTTCTTTCTAAAATCCTGATAAGTTTATAAAATATTTGAAGTGATTTAGTAGAAAATGCACTTAATCGGCTGAAAATCTCGCGCAGGTGCCTACTGGCCTCTGCCACATCGTTCAGTACTCATGAACGGTATAGTTATAGTGCTATAAAAATATGATGCTTTTTGACACATCATATTGATTGTATAAACGAACATATATTAATGCAATAAATTACTGTCACAAAAATTAAAAAAAAAATTATTTTAAATATTTATAATTTGTTTTTAATGTTACTTTCTTTATTCTGCGGAGATTGTTTGAGAATGCTCCTATTGTAAACATGATATAATTATAATTATAAAACTTAATTCAAAAATACTTCGCTGAATATCTTGAATTTTTATTCAACATTTGCAATTTAGCATTATGTTTTGTATATTTAATGATTCTTAGTATATATATCACTAATAAAAAATTAACTTAATTTTTTATTTCGTTTATTTTGTTTGGAGGTTGGGACATATCATAAAAAAATAGGAAATTTTAATATTGAATGCTTTATTCTCTCTGCACAAAGAAAGATGAAAAGGGCGAGGCTGTATGTTCTTCTTGGTAACCGGAACCAATTGTTATTATTTGGTATCAAAATGAGGAAAAACGTGAAATTGAAACCAAATATCGAAAAAAAGTCTGCCAAGTAAGGTCAGTATAGCTTCCTCACCGTTTCCGTTGTATATTACAAGGTATAAAATTTTTCGTGTGAGAATAGAATCTCTGAGAGAAGCAGAATCGGAATAGCCGATTATAGTTACCCTTCAACATTCAACAACAGAGGGTCGTATTTGAAGATTCCATACTTGGTTATGCTTAATAAAAAAAAAAAAAAATGCATACTGAACATTAATTTCAATACTGTTAGTGCAAAAGGTCTTACGTAAAAATTTATTGTTTTACAAGAGTGCGTAAAAACCCATTATTTCTTTGTGCTTTATTAGATTTCATATTTTATTGTCATCTGATATTTTCCATGGTAGCAGACTACTTATATTAGTTGCAGACTACAAAATGTCACCATTAATAGACATAGAATTAAAGTTGAAAATTTTTACATTCGAACTTTTGCTCTGATAATAGTGATATACACTACCGAATCCAGATTTAATTTTGGGGGAGAGGCTTCAGCCCTTCAGTCATATATACATATATATATATATATATATATATATATATATATATATATATATATATATATATATATATATATATATAAATAACGATAATTAATTTGAAAAAAAATCCACTGCAAGTTATTTCACTATGGTATATTATTTCCAAACAATTATACATATAAAGTAGCATTAAATTCCTAGCTATAAAGAAAAATAAATCAAAGGTGATTCCAATTATTGGACTAAACTTTTTTTTAATCATTAGTATTATTATATTTAAATATAGCATTTCTTCAGTAACACATTCAAAAATCAAAACAAAAGATAAACCTTTTGCCATAGCACATCTAAAAATAGACTAGAGACCATATCTTTGCTGCTAATTTCGAACCGATTTTAACGATTTTTTTTTTTTTTGTTTTTTAGGAAATTCCGCAAACCTTTAAAAAACCATATACAATATTCACAAAAATGTGTATACTTCTTGAGTTATTTGGAATTTAGTTTTACCAACCTTCGTAACTTTTTTTTGAGCTTCTTTTCGTTGAAATATGTTATATAGATAAATTTAAAGGGCGTAATTACTTTAGCATGTGAATGAAACTTTAGCGAAGTTTCATTAAAATCGGTACATTTGTTTAGGCGCTACAGTCTATAGCAACGCAGGTTTTTTCGGCTGCCATTTTGAAACGAGAAGGCGAATAGTAATGTCGTTGAAGGAGGATCATCCTCTGGTGACCTCTGATTTTATATCCAAATTCGAAAAAAATCGGTCCAGGGCAATGCGCGGACGGCGGACAGCGGACTAGTAGTGCATATATAAGAGAAAGTGGTGGACAGAATTCAATAAAATTGACCCTACGTTATTTTTTCACCAAAGTCTACCTTTTATCTAACTTTGAGCCAAATCGAACAAGCCCTTTCTGAAATATTGGCATATCTAAAAATATACGTTTGCGCGTGCGTAAGCGGAAGTGCTGGATGGAATTTGATAAAATTGATATGGGACCATCTAGGCACCAATCAGCATAATCCCTGAAAATTTCATGAAGATAGGATGAACGGTACTAGGTGATATGCCCGTCACATCGATTTGACTACAGACAGACAGACAGAGACAGACAGACGGACGGACAGACAGACAGACACCGAACCAAATTTGATCCTTGATGTCTGAAACGTAAAACGCGAGTGAAAATTTTCGATTCTGAGCAAGAATTTTTTTTTAATATCTCGCACGAACACAATGCTTCCCTACCTTCGGTAGTGAGGAAGCAAAAATGCATTTATAATCAGTATGTAACCATTATATAGCTAAACGAACATTTAGTAGATAGATGAACAGGACATTTAAAGAGGTTGCTAAAAAATCGCTTAAATTAAATTAAGTTAACCTACAATTTTAAAGAGATTATATATCAAATAAAAATTGAGAAATGTAATACGTGAAGAAACAAAACTAATAAGATAAAAACAGTTAAATATTATTAAAAAATTGCAAACAAACCAGATATATGTACAGAAATATTAAACGCTATATAAAACTGAATTAATAGCATTGTGAATAAATAAAATACCATAAAATAATGCTGTAAAATAAATAAATTAATAAAAATACGATCGCAATAGATAAAGTTGAAATAATAAAACTATACATAAACGTTGATTAGGATAATAAAAATAAAAAATGTATATATACAATAAACATTTAACAAAAACATATAACTTCAGGCAGTACTATGAGTCGGGTTTGAATTTACTTTAAGGTTTATCTTGGAAATGAAGTTTAGCAGCTTAATTTTATATTATCATAATATTTTATATTATATTATAACTTTGTTTTTATATATCATATTACATTGTTCGTTTTACAATAATTGTGTTGATTATGTTAATTATCATTGAAAAATTTCGTACATAATATAAACTCCGGAAACTTTTTTGGGGGGTTCATCGACACCTTAATTAGAATGAAAAGACTGAGCGAACCAGAGGAAAATATATAACATGTTCTATATACAAAATCTATGCAAGGATATAATATGAAGTCGACGGTAACTCATACTAAAACTTTTTTTTAAATTATTTTTTTACACTGAAACTTAGAAAAAAAAACACTTTTAAGAACTGTGAAGAGTAAAACAAAATTAACAAGACTGTAATTAAAGGTAAAAACACCGAAATCCCCAAAAAGTTACTGACACCGGTCAATAGGACTCCGGTAATATTTCATCGGAGTTGGTTCCTGAGAACTGCTAAACTTTTCTCCAAAGATGTACGTCCATACTCCCTGAGAGGGAAATAACTGGAAACGAATTTCCACTTCAGGCAAGTTGGTCCAAGTGCTGCTGGCCTGTGCTTTCGGACTACACTAGTGAATATATTCTTTCTTCCAAGTCTGCGGCATCTGAGTGCTCCTGGAGGTGTTCCAGTTTATTCCTTTACGAGTTGTAAAGCCGATCCATTTTAATAAAAGTTTTTTCAGCGAGTTATTGTTGGGCGTTCTTATTGTAGGGGAAGCTTGTTGCTTCTTGACGTCTTCACCACACATCTCGTTCTGGAATATATCTATCAATGTATAAATTGAAACATGCCTAAGATCTACATATCCATGCTCTGATCGTTCATTTATTTATACATACCATTCTAAATAATTAAATGTAATCAGATATTACAATATTATGCCAGGGTATGGTTGTGACAATCTTCATATTAGAGAAACTAAAAGGAATATTCGATAGGTTTATATGAAAGAAATGGATGTTGTGCCAGTCTGGACGTATTTAACAGAATCGCTAGCCTGGCGCGCGACATTAACGCTGATTCATACCTTCATTAGTTTTAAACAGACAAAAGTAATAATATTTATTCTATTTCTTTAAATAATTGTTGTTAAACGTGCACAGAGAGAGTAATGAATGTTTTCCCCGTTATAAGTTAAATATTAGTTGTTAATTAGCAGTTATTACTTTGTGAGTTAATAATTTTAAGTCTTAATAATATTAAGTCTAGGCAAATTGTTTTTTTCTTTTGTTTTTTTGTGAAAGAGTGCGTATGAGAAAAATATATTGCTGCTACCGAATCATTACAAATAGTAACTAAAATTGGCTAGTATTAGTAATTGTTTTGCCTTAATTTTTATTCACGAAAACGAGCGTTTTTTTAATCTTGGCATAGTCCTGGAAAATGTTTAATTTTTTTTTTAATTGTTCTCAAGATTCTCGGAAGCCAGTCTTGTAGATCTTATGTCATACCTTGTAGAGTTCAGTCTTGGTCTGGGTATTAATACAATTAGTACAATTAATACAATTAGGCAGTCTTGGTTTTGGTGAACACTTCCTTCGACATTGCCGAGCCTGCAACCTTCAAAAGGACAGCCATTGTTACTGACCATCAGGAACCATACAATATTTTTTATTTGTTTTATATTAAAACAAATGGCCGCTTACATTAAGGGATGAGCAGCGTCTTAAGGTTTTTGAAAATAAAGTATTGCGTAGAATATTCGGACCGAAGAAGGATGAGTTGACCGGTGAGTTCAGACGCCGAATTGCGTGAACTGTATCCGGGTAATATAATTGAGGTAATTTCATTGCGGCGAATCAAATGGGCTTGTAAAGTTGTTGGGTTTAGTAACGAGAGAATTCCTAAAAGGTTAATATTTGCTGTGCCGGATGGTAAGCGTCTGAGGGGTAGACCGAGGCGAAGATGGGAAGATTGCATTAAAGCCGATCTGAAGGGACTGAGTTTGGACGGCGAACGGTGGAGGGAGGTGTGTAATAAGCGATTGGTGGTGTCGGCATCGAACCTTAGGGGTCGCTAAGCCTTTTATTATTATTATTATTATTATTATTATTTATATTACATGGATAGAGTGTGTAACAGCTTTCATTTGGGCTGCGTTGCATTGTTCATTCAGAATGGTTCTAATAGATGAAATTTGAGATAAAATCCGGAGATTATGTTCTTAGATTACGAATGACTAGGTAAGGCTAGTGAAATCCCAAATACTATTGAAATGGAATAAGGCCTGGAGAAATAACAGTAAAACCGAACAGTGTTGAATATAATGTTGCCTAAAATCGGTATTGGTCTTGTACTTTGCAATACCAAGACTAAGGCCGCTTAACTGTTGCAAGACCAAGACCAGGGCTGGTAAAAAAAATCGATTTTTTAAATAAAAATTAAGGCAAAATAGTTACTTATACTTGACAATCTTAGTTAAGATATGTTAACAATTAGTATAACCAATATAATTTTGCATTTAACTCTTCTAATTTTTTATTCGATCTTAGTTAGGTTTCTCCTATCTAAAAAAATACTATATCTATATAGTAATAAGCTAATAAGTAACTGCAAGACTGTTCCGAGCCTCTAGCGCAAGACCAAGACTTGGGCAACACTAGTTGAATGGTTTACGAGTAATAGAAAATTAAGGCCAGCGGCGATAATAAAGTCCTCAGAATCTGTCATTGCGAATTTATTCATGGCCAAGTACTCCTCGGGATATAGAACCCTCTACCTGTGCCACGATGTAGTGCCTCTAGAAGAGTAAAACTCTTACACTTGAATTGTGAATATTAGCATTCTTAAGGAGGAAAGTTAAGATGTACCAAACAATGAATTTAATCTTGCAGAAATCAGAAAATATAAGAAAAATCTGATAGTTTTTAAAAATAACAAGATATTACAACAGAGTGTAAAAATTACATTTTTGAAGACTTCATATAATAAAAAGCATAATATAATGTGTAAGAATCTATAGTAAATTTATTTTCTATTCGCATAGCGAAAGTAAAAGAATGTTTTTAATGGTTTCTAGTTTACTACCGAAATTTAGTTCAAGGTGGTGTTTTTGTTTCAGAGTTCTTCAATATTGGAATATTTTATTAGGTTATCGGGGATAATAATTCCGAATTTTGATTAAAGCATATTTTTTTTTGTTTATTCTACTTGTATTTTTATTTAAAAAAATATATTGGCATGGTAGATTTAGTATAAAAAAAAATGAACTTGAATGAAGGGTTTTTAAGATTTCCCTTTGTGAACCCGTTAAATTGATTGTGTTATCAGTAAACAGAACGAGAGAAAGAGAGAGTGAGAGGGTTAGATGAAAAAAATAAAAACTAATTTCTTGAGCAGATTAGATCGAAAATCTAAACAAAAACAGTGAGGTAGCGGAAATTCTTAGGAGCCTATTGTTGGCCAAAGCTATCCCCTCCCCGGGGCCTGATTAAATATTGACTAGCCCACTTTCTTTTCAATATAAAGAGATGGGAGATGGGAGATGGTTCCCGTCAGAGAGGAAAGGGAAAACCGACCAAGGGGCGGTAGGGAAATTTAATTTTAAAAGGAAACCTTGGCCCAACAGCTAATGAAAACGCCAATAGAGCTCGGCTACGTTGCCTTCAAGAGTGGTGTGGTCTTTTGTATTATTGCACCTCCTCAAAAACGTTAGGTAAGTTTCGATTGATTTTGGTTGATTGGAAACGAGATTGTGCTGTTGAAAGCAGTGTTTTGCTATAAAAGTATGTTCTATTAAATAAAAAAGAACAAGAATTATGATAATTCTCAGATAATGGACATTTTCGTTATCACTACCATTTGAATTAAGACCGAACTATATCTCATTATTAATGCCACAATATATACCTAAAAAAACATATATAAATAAAACACTAAAAATTAATCTTTAAAAAAAATTGACTACAAACACATTTATTTTAAAAGCATACCTCTGTTACATAAAGCCAGCAACAATTACTTTTTCATATCCATGCTAGGATCCTTAGAGAATAGTGAAATGAGAGAAAAAAATGCGAATTAAAAATATTTCTATCTTACTAATTCTGAGGTTCAACTAGCGGGCTTGATAAGTGCATCTATGTGGAAAATATTGAAAGACCATAGCATTTGTAACAATGAAAATGCGTCTCGAAATTTGATGCTCCACAAATTTGATTTTATGGGTTTTTCCTCTTAGGGAACTCATTTCCAAGTTACAGGGCCATTTATAGTAATTTGTCTCAATTTTTGGCAAATTTGGTAAAATCAGCGTTAGTTGATCGTGGTTTTATACCTTTCTGCGTTACCAAATTTTAAAGTTTATGTACTTGTTTGACGCAAAATTTAACGTTCTTTAATTTATTAAAGTTCAAATTTTTCGCTTTGGCGCATCGTTTAGGAGTTATAGATGAAAAACCTAAAAAATATCAAAAAAATCTGACTTTTTTGGCTGAAAAAAGTTTTACCTTGGTGGCCTGCGCTAGCAATTTTGTTTTTTACATGTATTACAACCCATATATACAAGTTAAAAAAATAGAAACTTTTCTCACATTTTTCGCAATGGATTTCCCGTTTCGATCCTCAAATTATTGGCCTAATATTCTTTAAATCAGCCGCCATTTTTGAAAGCAGCGGCTCCGGAACGACAGACAAGGTTTTTTTTACTCAGAATAACATACACTTTCGTAATCTACAATCAAACCTTTGTCTGCGATCAGGTCGATTTTTGGGCAATGGCTCCAGGGCTATAAGGGTTGTCAAGCAGTTCCCCAACAAATAGCACTAACTCCATGATTCACGATACTTAAATTTCATCTCGATCGCTTTTTCATAGTAAAGCAGACCGATTTTAAAATAAAGTATAGTAGAACATGTATAATTCTACGCCCAAAAAAAAAAAATTGTTATAAACAGATCAAAGCCACAAGAAGAACAAAAAATGAATGCTGGTGATGCCATTTCTATGGGTGATTTTTTTTCAATTGGGTGATGCAATTTCTATGACCACGACTGTATATGTTTTGTTTTGAAATCTTATCAATTAACCTGATATCTGTTGTAGCAGAGCCGAGAGCATGAGCTTCGAAGGGCTTAAGCAGTCCTAGAACATGTCCTAAGAAAAATCGTCTGACAGCGCACAAACATGTGCGAATTCTCGTTGCCCCAAACAAGAACAAGCTGAATACCTAATGTTCTTGTATGATTACAATGTTCCTACACCGAATAGGCTGGTATTGTCAACCCTGAAGGACGGAGTTAATGTCCATGTTAGCGACATACGTAATAATTTATGTCACCCTAATGAGTTTGTACAAGGAGGGGTTGGCACAAAAGAAGTCGAGGGCAGATGCTGACCACACCCACTCCCCTCAATAGCTCCTGAATTACCAAAGGAATAATTTGTTTATTAGCTGTTCCGCTGGCTACAAAACCTTACTCATGCTGCTCAAAGTAGTTGAATATTTTATATCCTCTTTCGTTTCCTTCTATTTTGCCTTCCGCCGTGCTCCTAACCCGCCTAAGAAAAACTTACTCTGAAATTAATTTTCTTTTTTTTTTGTTACTTACTATAATTTATTTTGGATATGATACCTTAATGATAATGTCATTGATATAACTAGAACATAATAGAATTTTTTTTTTTATTAGAAAACAATTTGCTAGAATGTTCACAATAAACATTAATTTGAAATGATATATAAAATTCACAATATTTCTCACCTCCTCTTCGGCGCATACTATTTATTTTCAAGTTAATTTATTATTAGCCATATTTACACCAATTTTTAAAAAATCTTGTCAACTTAATGACTAATCATCACAATGACGACGTTTCGGCTCGTCGAGCCATTTTCAGTCACTGAATAGAAATGAGATGGATGACATGTGGGTGACTCATGAACAAGGTGAACATGACAATAATAAGGAATTTTATAATGAGTAAACGCTTGCAATTCGTATAAGTGAAAAGGACAGGTACATGATGGGAATTTTAGACTTGAAAATGGCGAGCCGAAACGTCGTCATTGTGATGATTAGTCATTAAGTTGACAAATTTTTTTTAAAATTGGTGTAAATATGGCTAATAATAAATTAACTTGAAAAGATATATAAAATGTTGTATAATTGACAAAGGAACTATATTACAAGTTTTTCTTGACATGTGGTGTCTTTGTGAGTTATATTCAGATTTTTAAAATTTAAAATTTTATAAGCAATTGAAAAATGTTATTTTCGATACCTACTTCTTACACCATCGCTTAGTGGACTGCCGAAGGAGGAACGAAATTCGAAATATCCATAACGACTATTTTTGTGGAAAATGGTATAGAAATGTAATTAATTATAAGTCACTTCACTATAAGTAATGTGACACATTGTTGTAATACTCAATAAATAAATAGAAAAAAATAAATAAGTCTGTAAACTGAGGAAATAATAATTAATCCAAACAAGGAGAAGCAGAATGAGTAAACATAATAATAAATCTAGTAAATCGAAGATCAATTTTTAACAATGAACTGTACTGATTGATCATTAGTATAAACAACTATTTTTTTTATTTATGTAGATATATCATATTCTGTCTCGTGGACAATAATTATAGTGATAAATTCACATTCACACCATAACAACTAATGAAACTCATAATGTTTCAGTACAAAAATTAAAATTTCAGTTTGATCCATGAGGAAGAAACTTTTGAAAATGTTTGAACAGGATTCATAAAACGCTCTACAGGATTTATAAATAACATTTTTGCAATTGCGTAGAAATTTAAAATGAATACACATTTTAAAAAGCTATAAATTTCCCAGAATATCTGAAAACATATTTATTGTTTGTACCAGCCATACATTTTATACGTGGACCAAGTTCATTACCATTATTTTCCATTGAAATTATTTATATAATATGTTTCATTTCAATTGCAATTTATGTCGATAAAATCAGTGACCTATTTATTAATTTAAAAGACCTAAAAGTAAATATTAAAGCGAACAAAGAATGCTGTGATATCGTCTATAAACATGTATAATTTTTTTTTCCATTAAATTTGCCACTGCGTTGTAGTGCATCAAGCAAATGTGTTGAAGTTTATTCTGGCTTCTTGATTCTTGATTTTTTTAACTTTTAAGCAGAAGATCTCTAGGCCACTGCCTTTTTAGTCGTCTTTGAGGCTCACCAGGTAACAGGGAGGAAGATAGAGATAGAACGAGTGGATTTGGATGGTTGAGAGTAGAAGAATGAAATGTTGTGTACTTGGTGTGTATGTAGGATTTTACTTTTGGTATGTTCATGTCTGTGTGTATGGTGTGATTTGAAATAAACTAAGGAGCATTGACGATTTTACGAAATATTTTGGATTGTGTGGTTTGAATTTTTTTTATGTGTGTGTGTGTTTTGCGGAACCCCAAAGTTCTACTCCGTATGTCCAAATAGGTTTTAGTATAGTGGTGTAGATTAATCGCTTGTTTAGTAAGTTGATTGGAGATCTGTAGTCCAAAAGATGTGAGTGTTGTTTGTATCGTCTGGTCAGTTCTTGTTTTTTTAATTTAGTGTGGATGTTCCAGGTGAAATAAATAAATTTAACTTGAGCTATCCTGCTCCTTACCTGAAAGAACTTCATAAGATCGAAAACTTTATGCACCTACATTGCAAGTAGCTAGAGATTTTTAATTATAATTATTTTGTAGATGTACAGTTTTAGAAACGAGTTATATCTTTTTTTAAATTGAATAATCAATGATTTATCACTTGTTAAACCAATTAATCAACAACACTCGTCTATCAATTGCTACCTGCAGTGCCCTGTACAACGCCCTGATGAAGACCTACAAAGTGGGTCGAAACGTCTGCGTAATGATTAAAATACTATTTAAAAAATTTTTTTTTTTTTTTTTTTTTTAAATCTATTTATTGAATAATAATACAATCAGCCACTGCTGGAGGGCTATAAGCATTAGGGCTAAAAGTTCTCATTCATACAATATATACAAATAATAAAGAAATAAATATAAATATAAGAAGTAAATAAATAATACTGATGAAGAAGGTAAATAAATAAAAAAAAAAATAAATAAATAAAATAAAAACTTCTAAACACAATCATAACTATATACATTTGCCCAAGAATCTCCGAGCCAGGCTTTTACCTCCAAACGCGGAAGGCAAAGCAAGACTCCGGAAGATCCCAGTGCCACTTTTCCAGTCGCATCACTAGTATTAGAAGCCAGTGGAGACTGAAAGAGGGCAATACAGCCACAGACGCTCAGGACATGAGTGGAGAAGCTGGCCATTGCCAGGACTCCAAAGGCATATTTACAAAAGATCTCAAGGCCACTGCCGTTTCAACCTTCGAGGGGGATGGTATGGATGCTCGGAGCTGGATAGGGATTGCGCTAGAGGATTGGGATGATGAATGAGGTTCTGGTGAAAGTTGGAGAATCTGGATGGGATGATGTCATGGACATATGGGATGTTAAGGTCATGGTGTAGGGTCTTGTTCGTGACATAATATGGAGCATTGACTATTGTTCGAAGGACTTTGGACTGGAAGGATTGGATGCGTTTGATATTCGATGATTTAGTTGTCCCCCACAGTTCAAGTCCGTAGGTCCAGATAGGTTTCAGTATGGTCTTGTAGATTAATAATTTGTTTTCTGTTGAGAGATGAGATCTTCTGTTTAGTAGTCTATATAGCTGACCAAATCGTCGGTTAAGCTCTTGTCTTTTAAGTCTCGTATGTGGGTTCCAAGTCAGTCTTTTGTCCAGAAGGAAGCCAAGGTATCGGACTGTGTCTGAGTAGGGAAGAGGAATTGAATTAAAAAGGATTGGCGGACAGGATCTGCGTCGAAGAGTGAAAGTTACATACTTGCATTTTGATTCATTAATTTTGATGCGCCAGTTGTTGCACCACTGCTCAATGAAGGAAAGGTGTCTTTGCAGGTTCTGGGACGCTATTAGAGGATCCGAGTGGGAGGATAGGATGGCAGTATCATCAGCAAATGTTGCTAGGAAGGTATCAGGACTTGAAGGGATGTCAGCGGTGAAAAGGATGTAGAGAACTGGGCCCAAGACACTGCCTTGTGGACACCAGCCTCAATTGGATAATGTTTGGAGAGTTCAGTGCCGCAGCGGACTTGAAAGGAGCGATTTGAAAGGTAAGATTTGAGGACTAGGTACAAGGATTGAGGTAAATGGGTTTTGAGCTTGAAAAGCAAGCCATCGTGCCACACCCGGTCGAAAGCTTGAGCTACGTCCAGAAAGGCACCAGTGCAATATTGCTTGTTTTCAAGTGCAGAGGATATGTGGTCCACAACGCGAAGGCCTTGTTGGACAGTGGAGTGTCTTGAGCGGAATCCAAACTGATGGGAAGGGATATTGTGGGATTCGAGTATGGGTAGGATGCGTTTGAGAAGGATTTTCTCAAAGATTTTGGAAAGGATCGGAAGTAAGCTTATCGGTCTATAGGATGATGTATAATTAACAGGTTTACTTGGTTTAGGAAAGAGGATAATTATGGAGTGTTTCCACACCAGGGGAAAGTGGGTTGTGCGGAGGATACAGTTGAATAGATATGTAAGGAATATAATTGCTTTTTTGGGAAGTTATAAAAAAAAAAAAAATTGTTTAGTATTTATTTTACCGCACCCCCAACCAATTCCTTCTCATAATCAACAGTACGTTAGTTAAGTAAACTGTAAATTTTTGGAATGTTGTTGGAATATTTTTTATTATAACTGAGGGCCAAAATGTTAAATAGTGATATAGGTCTCAGTAATCTCATCGATAAAATATTATATTATTAAATTATTCAAATTCTCGCCAATTCAAGCATCTTTAGGGATGTAGTATAGCACAATTTAAAATATCGAAGAGGACTCAATGTTAAACTCTAGTCGACTGATAAATTCAATTTAAAAACAATTATAGTCCGCAGTAAAAACAATTATAAGAAGACAAAGAG
The DNA here is from genome assembly GCA_928085145.1 of Nezara viridula. Classification (NCBI taxonomy): domain Eukaryota; kingdom Metazoa; phylum Arthropoda; class Insecta; order Hemiptera; family Pentatomidae; genus Nezara; species Nezara viridula. The sequence continues at coordinate 150,989,144 of OV725079.1, read as the reverse complement.
GAATAAGTGCTTATTAGTGCCCAATCTTGCACATCAATTAACCTTGTATACATTTAGAATAATAAAAAAAAAAAAAAGACCAAATCTTTAAGAGCAGAGGAGAGATTGCCAACATTTCTAAGAAATATATGCCTCTTCTTTATTGTTGCTACAGCAGAGAAAATGTATATGTATATATATATATATATATATATATATATATATATTCATGTATATATTATATTATATTATAAAATACCTGTAATAAAGTTAGTAACTTATGAAATAACGAAACAAACTTAGGTGTAAAATAAATATAATATAATGATGAAGTGAATAATAAAATAACGGTAACAACTTAATGAAATTAACTATTGTCAGACAATAAATAACCATAGTCAGTCATTATCTCTGGTAGGACTTTGATTGACTGAAACCTCCAAACAACTTCTCTTTAATGTATCTTCTATATCATATAATTATCTTGTTTTATTTAATTATTATTAACATTTAGTGATGGGCATTCTTTTCATTGACGTAACAACGAGTTGATATGGTCACTAACTAATTTTAGACATCATGTTCGTAGAGCCGTTGGGCGGTTAATGCCATAGGAGGAAAAAGCCTTCCAATAAGCATGAATTAGTATTGGATGTTACACAATCAAGGCTCACCCATAGTATTATTGATTACTAATTAATTAGTCACATTGTAATTTAATAAATTACGGTTTCTTAATGGCAAATTGGAGATAATGGAATTAGATAATAATACAGGAATTAATTTAATGAATAATTTATAGTTCTTTCTATAGAATCCATTATTATATTAATATTTCTAAGTATGAAGATTATGATATCAATAATTTAATAATATCTCGAGATACAAATATCTTCACCATTTATGTCTACTTCATGTATGTGGTTCCTAGGTCACGCATTTATTCCTCATAAGATTGTCTGATAGTTCCTTTAGATATGACGTATGTTGTGTAGATAAAGCTGATACTTCATTATTTTGATAATATTTATTTATTATTTATAACCATGATTACTTAAATTAAGTGATACATATTCATTTTTCGAAAGTTCGTGTACTATTATAATTTCTCTAAGTTCTTGATTTTACTGCTGCTAAAGAAGCTTGCACCCTCTTTCCTATACCACGACTTCCCGTGGCCCTTTGCCTGATTTCAAAACATTTGTAACAAATGATATAAGGAATAAAAAATATACAAGATGAAAATTTGCTCCGGATTAACAAAACTAATGTACTGAACACGGTTAAATAGGCTGCAAATACCTGGAACATCGCACTTAGCAACAGAAAAGAGGAAGTCACAATAATAAGTTTAGGATAGGGCACACTAAGCTAACTCACTAGAAGGAAAACCACCAATATATGCCAGTTGCCGACGTCTGACCGCCAAGCACAAATTGATACGCTATAAATTACACCAAGAACTAATAAGAAAACAAGGAATAAATAGAAAGGATTTAAAAATGTTAATTGGAATTAATAACAAATTTAACTACCAACTTATGCATTGTTTAAAAACAATCAGAATTTTTAACTAATTGTAATTGTAACTGACGAAGAGTGCATGGCAGTCACTGATGCAGCGGTACATGGCACCATAATGTTTAATAAATAAAAAAATCTATCAGTTACTAACAGTTGCAAGTTTTTGCTACGAATTGTATTAATACACAAAGTCCTTAAGTCTCAGATGTAACAGATACTTTCTTATAAATATGCAAATTCAAACAGGAGGAGGCTGTATAATTTCCATGAAATAACAATAGGTTTGTTATCTTTTCTAAATAGGTGCTTGAAAAGATAAGCGTTCCACTGTCACAGGGAGTTATTGAATATGCATTTACATCTCATGGCCTTCTCTTATCGAGTGGCATTTAAAATCTTTTGAGGAAGTTATCAAAGTAAAATATAACCTGGGGGAGAAAGATGTGAATTGCTTGAATTTTCATTAGAGCATAACGGCTTATCGTTTTCATTTATGCATTCTTTTTTTCTATTATTATTAAAATGTGCCTAACGCGTTTCTCTGTAATTTTCGTCGGTGGTAGTAAGATCTTTTACTACTATTATACGGATATAGTCAACATTCGGTCTTTAAAGGTTTTTATTTTATCTTTTTACATTAGGGATTTTTAAATCTCTCTGTTATATAAAATAATTTTTAATGACTTCTATATTTTATTTTATTGTACTATTAGGAGAGTAGAAGATAACAGGAGCTCTTCCTCTCCTTCCAAAGGCAATATTTCCCAGGCACATTCCTCTACCAAATAATCAATAATCATCGTTCATCCTACGCGTACAATCTCCTACAGTTCGAGTCATCAATCCAAACCCTCTCCACAAGGCCAATTCCTTCTGACCTGTACACCCCTTTCCACAGATCTGTCTCATTTAAACATTCCTTTGTTGTCCATTCCACTGCGTTCTGGAATTCCATCCCACTAAAAACCAGCCATTTTTTTTTTCTTTTTCGTAATCTATCGCTTCATAAGTAGATCACAATACTTGTCTAGTTTTTCACAATATCTTCATGTGTCTTCAGGGAGCGGGGTACCTCAGTGGGTGAGCACTGACTTCCAGAGCTCAAGATTCTAGGTTCGAATCCGGTAATGACTAGTAATTTTTCTTTGGCCTGGACCGACCCTGGGATCGGGAGACCCTCCTGGGGCACACCCAGCCCCTATAAAGTGAGTACCCTAAATTAAAAAAAAAATTAAGGGGGAAAATCTGGCGGTTAAGCGTGATATCGGCCCCATCACCTCCCTGCACAACCGTTGGCCGTGTAACAGTACTTCCTCACATAATACTGCACCCAAGACCCTTCATGGATTGTAGTGGTACAGGTTTTCACGTGTCTTCACTTAAATTTCTTAAGATATATAGGTAAATCATTTATTTACTCTAGTTTTTTTTTTTTTTTTTTTTTTTTTTTTATTTGTTTATTTAGCCTCTACCCCTAAGGGTCATTGGCTTAATGTTTCCATTTTATATTCGTTGATAATAGTGAATATTCTTTAGATATTTGAACAATTTTTCTATTTCATTCTCTTCATCTTGCAGAATTGTTTTCATTTCCGTTCCCATTTGAAATTTTTTCCTTATATTGGTGTACCTTCTACATTCTAATAGTATATGTTTTACTGTTCTGGGTACTAGGCAATGTGTGCAAGTTGGAGCTTCTAATCCTCGCAGGAGGTATCCATGGGAAAACTCACAGTGGCCAATTCTTAGGCGACATAGTATCACTTCTTCTCGTCTAGACTTTCTGTTTGATGTGTTCCATTTGATACATGTTGTTTTTATTTCCTGAAGTTTTGCCGAACTCATTTCCCATTCAATGTTCCATTTATTTTGAAAGGAGCAGGCAAGTTGGTGTGTCCAATCTTCTCGAGGAATAGCATCAATTATTGTGGTCCGTGCAGTTCCTTGACGCCGGGCAGAGTTGGCAGCAGCATCGGCTCTCTCGTTACCCAGGATACCACAGTGTGATGGTGCCCAGATAAGGACTATGTTTTTATTTTCTTCCTTTAGTTCACCATATATGTTAAAAATGTCTGTTATAACAGGATGCTGGTTCGTTGATTGTTCTATGGCTTCTATTACGGACATTGAATCGGTTACGATAGCATGGTTTTTGAAGTGGTTGCTGCGGATGTGTAAGAGTGCTTCTTTTATGGCCGTGGCTTCTCCCGTAAAAATAGAACATTCTCCTGAAAGTTTGTACAGGAATTCTTCACTGTCTGTAACGACTGAAAATCCCACTTGGTTTTCGGCTTTTGATGCATCTGTGTACAATATTTTGTAATTGCAGTATTTATTTAATAATTCTAGAAAATAAGATTTTTTTTCATCCGAAACTAGAGTTTTTTTTGAGATGTGGGACATATATTTTTCTGTAGGAATATTCGGAGGATTCCACCTTGGAAAATTTTTATCTGGGAGCTTTTGGATGCAATTTAGGTTCATATTGAATGCTAACGTTGTTTGGATTATATTTCGCTTGAAACTGCTATTGATTGAAACTGTTTCTGGATCTAATATGATGTCTCGTAAGGGATGTCGTGGAAGTGACATTATTTTGGCCCCATATTTTGCAATCATAAATGCTCTTCTTGTCTCGAGGGATGGTTCGGCGCATTCTGCATATAGACTCTCAATTGGCGATGTTCTATAAGCTCCTGAGCATATCCTCAAGGCAGCATTATGGATCGGGTCAAGAATTTTTAAAATACTTCTTTTTGAGGTTCCGTATACACATGCTCCATAATCTATTTTGCTTCGGATCATCGCTTTGTATACCTTTAATAGACTGCTTCTGTCAGCACCCCAACTAGAATGCGAAAGACACTTTAGGAGGCCAAGTCTTTTTAAACATTCTTGTTTAAGACCTTTAATGTGGTCAGTCCACTTTAAGCTTTTATCTAGATGGATTCCTAGGTATTTTTGGTGATCTTCAAACAAGATGTCGGCCATCCCTAATTTTAGTTTAGGATTCGTAGAGCATCCTCTAATTCTGTATATGTGCATGGCCTTTGTTTTATTTATCGAAAAATTAAAACCGCTATTTCGTGCCCATTTTTCTGCTTTTCTCAGTGCTTTCTGTAGTTTCCACTCAATAAAATAGAGAGATTTGCTGCGAACTAATAATAATACATCGTCGGCAAACATTATGATTTTAATAGGCCATTTGAAATTCGGTGGTAGATCATTCATAGCAATCAAAAACAGAGTTACACTTAGAGGTGAACCTTGGGGCGTGCCATTTTGAGAAACGTGGATTGACGACAAGGAGGACCCAACTCTGACTTGATATTTTCTTTCTTTAAGAAAGTTCTCAATGTATGCCTTCAATTTTCCCTGAACACCATAATTATCTAAGATTTGCATTACGCGGCCTCTTAACATGGTATCATAAGCCTTTTCCAGGTCCAAAAAGACAGCAACCAAATGTTCTTTTTGAGAGAATGCTTCGTCTGCTTCATGTTGCATTAACAAAAGTGCATCAGTTGTGGAATGTCCTTCTCTGAAACCAAATTGGTGGGGGTTAAATAGTTTGTTTCGTTCCATGTAATCAACAAGTCTATTGTTTACCATTTTTTCCTGTAATTTAGAGAGGCACGATAGTAATGAAATAGGACGAAAGTCATTTGGGTGGGTTGGAATATCTTTTTTTGGGACCGGAGTGATAATTGAGGTTTTCCATAGCTTAGGGAGTTCACCAGCATCCCAGATCTCGTTGTATATTTGAAGTAAGTATAATCTACCTTCATCTGGTAAGTGTTTTATCATTTCGTTAGAAATTTCGTCTATACCTGTTGCTGACTTTCCACGACATTTTTTAATTACCATTTCCATTTCTTTCAATGTGAAAGGTTCATCATAGCAAACATTAGAACTTGGCACTTTTAGCCTTGGCATTACTCCTTGGTTTGCAATGTCCGCTGGTTCCTTATTATTGAGGCAACTAATCAATGGTTTACAAAATTGTTGTGCCAATGTCTCTGCTATCTCTGATGGATTTGTTATTATATTCCCTGCTACATCTATCCCTGATATTGGGTTTTTTTTGTTAATTCCACGAATAGATCTAATTTTGTTCCATACTTCTGTAACTGGTGTTTCACAGTTAATAGAGGAAACGAATTCTCTCCACGATGACTTCTTACTCTCTAAAATAGTTCTATTAGCAATTGCTCGAAGGCTCTTAAATTCAACTGCGTCATTGAAACTCCTACTTCTTTTGTACCTGTTGAAAGCCCGCTTTTTTGCTTTCACTGCTTCCTGACATCTTTCGTTCCACCATGGAACTCTTTTCTTAAGGAGACCATTACTTGTGATTGGAATGTTGTCGTAGGCTGCTTGCAGAATAATATTATTCAAATTCGCTACCTGAAGATCTATGTTATTAGCTGTTCTTTCTAGATTATCCTTGGCCAATATAATTGATTTCTGAAAAGATTTCCAATCAGCTGCCTCATACTTCCAGTGTCGCTTTATATTTTGTGGAAGAGACGGCCCATTAACCTGTATAACGATGGGGAAATGGTCGCTTCCATATAAGTGGGTTTTAGTTCTCCAGATGCATTTGGGGGCCAATCTGACGTCCGCGATGCTTAAGTCAATGGCAGAGAGACTATTACTTCCTGAGCCGAAATGTGTAAATGAACCGGTATTAAGAAGAGTAGCAGTGCTGCTAAATTCTAAAAATTTAATAACGCTGTGTCCTCTATGTCCAATGTCTGGTAGTGGGGAGCCCCAAAGAAAACTATTTGCGTTAAAATCCCCCAAAAGAAGATACGGCCTTGGTAGCTGATTAACAATGTGCTCAATGTCATCCTTGGAGAAATCGACAGCGGATGGTATGTAAATGTTACAAATTGTCAGGGGTTCAGCTCCTTTGATTACTGTTGCGACTGTTTCTATGTGTGTGTCTAAATTTAATTCCTCGGAGAATAAGTCAGCCCTCACAAGGGTTAAAACACCACCCCAAGATCTCCCTGCTCCTTGTCTATCCCTTCTGTAGGCTCGATATCCTTTGACATTTAAGACATGTTTTTCATTCAAGTGGGTTTCTTGTATGCAACAGCACAGTGGAGTTTCTATGGAGTTCTCTAGTTATATTTTTTTAAATTTTTATATTTTATCATAAAAATGGTTTGCCTATAAAACTTATTTAGCGTTTCCACAAGATCAGGTCTACTTAGATACTTACAAATATACTTATTTTATTATTTAGATATTAGGTATTCATTATTGTAATCGTTCATCTAGCCAGATTTATTGTCAATTGGTTTGAACAATTATTCTTCAGGATAAAGATGATTTTCTATTCTATTCTATGTGTTGAGCTCTTGTTACCTCAAACTTTCCTAATACAAAATAAAGATTTTAGACTAAAAATTATTACGGGGAATGGGTACGTCGTACTACCATCTGGAGATGGTAGTTTGCTTTTTCGATTAAGACATTTCTCCTTCAATACAATATATTAATTATTATATAATATATAATATTATATTGGGATGTAATTATAATTATTATGAAATACGAAAGGAAGCAAAATATAACGTACAATGAAAATATTAGAAACAATAGACTTGAATAAACATTGTCAATAAGAATAATTATTTATCACTCATTTAGCCTGTTCTTGAGCGATGAATATTTTTCCAGAGTCAGAATGTTGGAGATGTAAAGATAAATAAAGATATGCGAATAATTTACAAATTGTGACCGACACTCACTCAAACGTTAACAGCAACCTTCACATTCAGTACAAATATTGTTCACTAAAAAATTAATAAGTCAGTAAAAAACAAAACGAAATATTATATTTACACAAGGTAAGAAAAAAATGTCAGGAATTTTTTTTTAATAGCAAAATTGAAAAATATTCCGATTATATCTAACATATATCTAAAAATATCATTCTCTGATTCTGGTTAGTTTCATAAAGCCATGAAATCTTGAGATCTTTGGAACAGATTCCTTAACTGTAATATACAACTGTGTGGCATAAAATATATGAATACACTAGAGTGAGTAACGTTAAAATTTTATAAAAGTTTATTTTCATTAAATGAAAATTCCCCATTCTGTTTACTTACTAGGGGAGGTCACGGGCGTGGGATCATCAATTTCAATGAAACTTTTTTTTGATGATGCTAGATCTAAATATATTTGATCCATGTCGGAGGGTTCTTGCCATAACTCGAGGGCAGAAATAATAAAATTATTATTATTTCTTTTTTAGTATTTATTTAAACTATATTCTTCTTTATGTATCTCTGAAGCTCCTTAGTCCACATTTTTGTCTTTCTGTATTATTCGAAAGGGACTCCTCCCAGAATAAATAAAGCATTATTATTATTATTTTGTTTATTTATTTCACACTTTACATGGTTGTTAGTAATAATTGGGGGACCGAATCGGTCAACTAAATATTACATTCATATATTTTACTTGCCGTTCCCAACAATACTGCCATTTGTATTTTTTCGATTGTCACAAACGGCAAGTATTATTATTATTATTATTATTATTATTATTATTATTATTAATACTAATATTAGGTCACTCTAAAAAACTCCTCCCTTTAGAGTTATTTTTACATTATTTCTTTTATTTAATTAATGAATATCTTATATTTGGACCCAGAAGCTACCATCCATTTCAGTCTCATATTGTCACTGGGATAGTAGTAAACATGCTTAGAGACAATTTAGCTGTGACCAAATTTTTGAAAAAAATTGTTTATTATTTTTTTCGAATTTAATTGCTACGAAAACTCTGACAAGGCCTTTTTAGAACTTAATTACAGTCATTAATCGATGTGAAACCTGTTAGATATCTATTTATATGTTCTCCATTAGTAAATTGAGTTTCTATATCTATCGAGTTGAGTCGGCAAGTTCATTTCCAGTTATACCAACATGACTGGGGAGACATTTTATAAATTTTCTTGTGTTGTGAATTAGATGTGTTATGGAAAATGCAATGGTGTTATTGGAGAGTTGAAATTTAGTATTTCTTTCAGAGCCGAATATGAGTCACTGCAAATTAGAATGTGAGTGCTTTTTATTGCATTAATGAAACTTCCATTATGAAAAACGGATAAATAAATGACATACAGCTCGTACGAGAAGACGAAATCGGAATGGAAGTGAGACTGAATCGGATGGTTTCGGCGGGAAGCACAACCGAACAGCCAACATGATCTGGATCCATCTGTGTAAATGTAGGTGAATTCTTTGTTTTTATTATGAAGAGTTTTTTTTATCACTTCGGGAGGATTAATATAATTCGCATGTGATTTAAGGAGGAAATCAAAGCTAGATTTGTTATTCGTCCTAGGAGGTAAAGTGTGAGGTGATGACGTGTAAAATTTGGGTAGTGAATATGAGCGGTGTGATGGTGGTGAGGCGGTTGGGTAATTGGTAAAGTAAGGAATCAAAGAAGTCCGAAATGGGTTTTAAGCGGCGTAGAAACTTAATCAGAAGATACTGTATACGCAGTTCTAATGGCCATTCTTGGGCCTCCCCGAATAAGTTGCTGATAGGACTGGTCCGGAACGCCTCTGTCGCCTTGCGGATCTCTACATGATATATCGGGTCCAATCGGTTCAGTGTCCTCTTTGAGGCATCTTCGTAAACTTCACAACCGTAGTCAATAGTTCATCGAAATGTACTTTCCAAGTTAGTCTTGAATCGAAGGTAGCTAATAGAATCGTGTGTCCGGGTAAAGTACAGACATATTTTTTTAATATTTCTTTTTATTTACTTCAATTCAATTCAATTCAATTACTAATATTTTGACTATGTGTACTTCATCATTCCACACTTTGTACCTGTTATTATTATTTGTCTGTTGTTCTTACTATTGTCATTATTCTAACAACTTCATTTTACTGTAATTTTTATATTTCCCATACCTTGTTATCTGATTCTTTTCTTAGCCCTGATGATGGCCTGAACTTCAGGTCGAAACGTCGGCATATGTAAAAATAAATATTATCATTAATTTTTGCCTTATTTTTTTGACTGGCCACCCCAACTATTCTTCTCTTCATTATCCAGGACATTCAATCATTTAGCAATTATGATTCTTTTTATTTATTTTATAATTCTTTTTATAAAACTCTGAGGATCTAAAACCTGCAATAGTGTTATTGACTGTAATTGTTGTATACTTGTCATATATAAAGCATATTATTACTATTGTTATTTTTGTAAGTGGAAGTAAAAATGGTAACCATTAACTATAAATGTTTAAACCATTCGAAACATATTTTAGTAGAATGTATCATGAAATAATGATAGCAATAATTGATCAAACTATAATTTTTTTTCCAGAAATTGATATCGCCAATTCATATCCTAATGCAATGTTAAATTAAAGGTTTACTACACATTAAAATATAAATCCCGTTTGAGGAAGTAATATCATAACGGATTCAACAGACATGTTTTCCTAGTGAATTTTTGATTGACCGTATAGAGAATTGAGGGGGGAGCCATAAAATATGAAGGGGTTAATCAAGTCCGAATGCTAACCCATTTCCCCCAACATCCTCCTTTTCATATTACTCTTTCTCCGGCCGGAGACTGTGCAAACTGCCGTCCGAGAGTAACTGTCTAATTTGAAGAGGTTTCCAGGTTGAACACGAGGCCCCCAAGAATGAAGAGAAATGATTATTCCAAGTTTAATGATGACGATCTGCTGAGGAGGGCGACATGGCCCTGGTTTATGAAGCAGTCCACCCATTACATCTTTTATTAAAGTCTCTTCCTTCATCAGTAAGGGCAAGTTTATCTCGGCCCGCCTCCTAATCCTTGTTAGAACGGAGGCTATATTAAATTTGCAGGTTTAGTCCTACCAGAGAGTGAAGCCTTAATCCTTCTTCGTGCCGTTTCCAGGCCCGGGTAGGTTTCATTAATGTCGTATCCCAGAGATTTTTCAGGTATATTAGCCGTAACTTAGTAAACATGGCCCAGTGTACTAACTCCCAAATCCACAAGACGTATCAGTTCGCGGTACAGCCTACTCTTTTCTGAATTTATGAACATCTGCCTAAAACTTCCTAAATTTAATTTCAACGTGGCGTTTAACTGCTTTCTCTATGGAAATAGGAAGTTAATTAATTAATTTAACGGGGTACTATAATCTCATGAGTTTATTTGCTTACACTTTATTCATAAGATGATTTGATATCATAACCGAAACATAAGTGGCTTAAAAAACATTGGGCCGGATAGCCTGCAAAACCATCTTCTTTGCCATGTAGACGGATCTTAACATTTGACAAACAGGGACCTATAATGCGGATAACGTATTGTTTCACAGCAAAGTATTTGGCTGCACAATGGTTATTCAATAGGTGCTTGCTTCTAATCTATGCTTCTATATAAGATGGTAGTAGTTTGGGAGAAAAAAAAAGTACGGTTGTCACTCTAAGGAAATACTTCCCCATCGCACAGTGTAACGAATGATCAATCTGGGTTGAAAGAAATTATGCTGATTTTTTTATTTAAATATGAAGAAATGAGATAAAAGAGGTATGTTTAATTAAAATATAATCATTAATTGATTTGATTTTAACAGTTCCAAGCGATAAATACAATCCTACCAACAACTAATGGTTCAATGGCTTATGTTTTGTTCAATTGTTGTCTTATCTTTTGTTGGAGCTTAGTAACACTTGTTCATTTTTTTAAAATAATTTTTATTTGATAGGTATAGATGCCTAGTATTTATGTAAGTCATTCATCAAATTATCAATTCATCTTAAAAAACACCTAGTGTTTAAAATACCTGTGATTTTAGTATTTGTCAAGTTAAATGGAGTTTACAAGGAAAATTCAGCCCATAATGATTTTTAATTATTAAAAAAAGTTCCTCCCCTTGATAATAACTTAAGGGCTGAAACTTAAATGTAAAATAACAAATAAAGTATGACTATATCGATCGAATATGTTGTATTATTATTAATATTAAAGTGAAGTCCTAACCTACAAGTTTGAATACATATAATTAAATCATTAATAATACTTTCAAGTACTTTATAGAAAATAAAAATAAAAGATTAAATTTATGCAATACCTGAGAAAATTAAGTACATTTAAAATGAAATAATTCTGAACCGCTGTTTGTAATAACAATGTAAAATTTTTGTCATGTTCACGGGAGCCAATAACTTTTTGCTGTTATAATTTATTTCTCAGTTTCTAAATCTGTACCTTATCGGTAAAAGATACTTTATTACCATGATACATTATTGTATTTGTTTAAGGGAGTCAATTTTCCATAACTTTGAGTTATTAAAATTTATTTCTTAGTTACCAAATCTGTACCTTCGAGCAATGGTGCTCATCCTCTCCCCCAAGCTCAATGGCGTAAGATATTTGATTGCTTTATTCTTCTTAAAAGCAGTGCAAGCTAAAGTAGAATTTAAAAAATCTTAGATTATATGCAATTAATTACACTTACAGTGGTCTGTTACATGTTTTCTCCTTATTTCCTGGTTTGAAAACTTTTCATTCCAAAAATTTACTACTCCGTTGAAATGAGTCCGCCCCCCTCAAAAATACAAATCCCAGTCAAAATACGCCCCCCTCAAAAATTTTGAGAACACCATGAAACACCCTTCTGGGTCCCCCTGACATCGAGGTTATAAAGGTAAACGATGCCACATTTGTACTTGTCCAGTAAAATTTGTTTATTAGTTTTAATAAAAAAAATTTACCTGGTGTTTTTTACCTCTGGGGCATAGAATTAGACAAAGTGTCACACTTATTATAAACTGCACAGAAAAAATAATAACTGAATAGAATAATTTATTCCTACTTCTTTATTTTACAAGTAAATCTAACCTCACAACTCATTTCCTATTTTTTAAGGAATTAGGAACAATACATATAGGTGTGTATTTATTTTTTGTTATTAAAACACAAAATACTTTTGTTATTTTATATTTAAAATACTTTTTCTGAAAACATTTTAAAAATAAATATTTTATAATTAAAATAAAATATTAAAATATTTTTTAGCAAAGTCTGCTTCAAAACCAAACTTACTTCCTTATATATCCCAAATCCGTTTTTTTTTTCAGCCAGAATCTTAACTGGGTTGACTTAAAGTTACATTTTTTTCCTTTTGAAATACCCTATTATGAATTCAATGATGATTATTAATTTTTAAGATATTTAGAACTTCTAACTCTAGTTTCGTAAGATAAATCCATTATTTGTCACTATTTTGTGAGGAGAGGAGTACACAGTAAACGGATTGCGTCACATCCATCCTTACTACCCTTAAATAGTAAAGTTAATATTTCTGTATGTGAAAGAGTTTTATTCACCTTACACTATTTTGTAAGTATGCACATGACCTTTTTGACCGTCTAGATTATGCTAGGCGGTAAAGAGCGCAAGAACTGTCACAAAGTTCTGATTTCATAATCGTGCAATATATTATTCATCCAAGGAGATTGAAGATCCCCTCGGGGAATAATAACTCCCGGCCATTGTTGAAAAGTGTTAAAAACTTTATTACGATTCTCTTGCCGTCAAGATACGCCCCTTATCTCCCCAGAAGGCGTCATCAGACGCTAAGTGTCCGGTACTAAAGAGGACGAGGATAAACCTCGGAGCAGGTGATGTACGCCGAATTAGCACGATAAGCCGCGGCATCTGCCCCTCCTCCCCCGAGGTTTACGGTCTTGTATGAAATACGAAGGTGCAGGTACCCGTGTTTTTCATAACAGCTCCGTGAAGGAATCTCTTTGTCGGAGCTTAGGTTGCTATCTTAAATTTTTATCTGCCTGTATGTTAGGGTTTTTTTTTTTTCACATGAGCTATAACAGAAGGGTATAGGTTATGATATTATTGTTAATAAAAAATGTATAAGAATGTTTTTCACAAAACATTTTCCTAAGGTTAATATTAAGGTGCGTTTAGACATTACAAAAATAATGTTTTGTTTCTTCTTTTTGATTTTTTTTCCACCGGCTCTCGGTAGAAAAAAAAAAAAAGTTTAGCTTAGCGCTAATGTATCTATTACTTAAATTAGATAATTGTGTTTCTCATAATTCGTGAAATTTCTAAACGCATCTTATATTTTATAGTATAAAAGTACAAAAGTATGCTTTTCATTATACAAAAATCATGGAAAACGTTACTTCAGTCGGGTAGCCGGTTTTATTTTTATTGGTTTAACTCATGGAATGGTACCTTTATATGGACAAGGAACCACAAATGGTATACCAAAAATAAGATTAATACATTTTCAAAAATATTTTATAATAATAAATTTTCGAGCAACACTCGTTGTTCCCAACAAAATTGGCTGTTACGTTTTATTTATTGACATTCCTCTTTTTCTCCTAACTTATCACTCCGCCTCAAATTAACAATATACAATAGTATTTTAAGACCGGCACTTCTTTATGCAGCACCACTCCTAACTAACATATCACCGGCAATATCGATAAAGCTCCAACAGTTTCAGAACGGTGTGCTAAGAAAAATAGTGAGAAACACGACTTTACAAAAAACACGTACGAACCTACTACATACCACCCTCGAATTACCGAAGGTGGGCGACTTTATTACACGCAGGCATATCAAATGTTTTGATAGCGTCAAATACTCGACAAACCCACTTTTTAAAACACTTACTCCACTTACTCACAAACCTATGAGATAGCAGAGATATATTAAAAACCTATGACTAGACTGAAAAATTGACATTTACAGGACACTAGTGAGCCGCGTCACTGAACTAAGACGAACCATATCTATGAATAACCACAGTACTCCCAATTACCCACCCTACTCTTAAAATGCACAGAGTGTTCATGTTCAAGCCTCGTACTACCACTCTGTTCTCAACACCACATCATATGGGGTTAAGAAAAAAAAAAAAAATTATTGTATATATGGTATGTTTGTGTTTCATTCATCCTAAATACTCAATGCCCTTAATTGAGGCAAAATGTATTTTTTTTTTCTCAATATTATATAATGATGATTTATTGACATAAACGGTAAGTCTAGTTGCCATAATGCCCTCGGGTAGTGGAAGGAAATTGTTACTTGTATATATTGTATTGTTATGTAATTTAATACTATATAAATAATTTGAATAAATAAACATTTTAGGGGGTTAGAAAAACAACTATTTTCCATAGAAACATATGTATATTGTACTGTATATATATATACAGTAATTATATATATATATAATTTATGAAAAATAAAATGTAGGATCAGAAAAAAAAGATAGTTGAAATTGCTATTAGTAGAATCCGGCTTTCCTATTCAACTGTTTCAATTATGCTGTTAATTCTACATATTACCGAGGTCTTTTTCCCGCACCAGTCTTTGCAGATTATTGTCTAATTTCCTTATTTTTATGGTCCTCCAAGTTTTCTAGAGTAAGCGGATCAGTGATAGAGGTTGGAGACAGTCAAGCCACCTGCATATTATTATCTTTTATTCAAATATTTATAATTTTCTATCAATTTGTGATTTACCCCACAAAAAAAACTTTAGTACATCAAGAGGTAATTTCAGATCATCAGTGTTTACTACCGTTGACTTTGGTATCAGCCCATTTTTGGTCGTAACACTATCTTAATAATATATTTTCTTTAATTCGATCGCATGTTCTTGATATTTTCAAATTTTTTCTTCCATAGTGGAGTTTATGTTATTGTCGTCAGAGATTGTAACATCAATAGATTTTGCGTTTTTCCTCTCAAACCTACAAGAGTAATATCTGGCCTGTTTTTTTTGAGGCACGATATGGTCTGTAATAATTGATTCATCCCAATAGGGCTTGAGAAGACCTTTTTGAAGGAGCCAAGTTGGATGGTGCTTATAATTTGGTGACTTATCGTCTAATAAGCTGAACTTCATCGCCAAGACCTGATGAAAAGTATTTAATGAATATGAAGAGCATTGTTATTCCAATTATTATTATAATATATTTTATCTCTAATAATTAAAAATACAATTATAAATAATTATTATTTATTGTCGTTAATATTTATTTACAGGCTTTCAGTTTTTATTTATTTTTACACTTTCTATATTCTTTCCTCTGTTGTTTTAACTGTTTTTTTTTTTTAATTTTTTGTGCGTCTATTTTAAATATTCGATTCCAACCATTAAGACCTTCGTACTGCATTATATTTTCTCTTCTATTCTATAAATATTTTATGAAATCTGGCTTGGAAGAAGAATGATACAATTCGAAAAAGTATAATGTTACAGGAAAATCGTTTAAAGTTTGCATATTCAGGTTTATCGCTACCCTCGCACACTTCAAATATCGAATCGGACATTAGTAATCAATGATTTTCACCTATTTTATTTTAAAAATAATGTTCATCTTCTCATTTTGATTTTTTAAACATAAATGAAGAAATTAAGTTGTAGTAATTTGTTACGAATTATTATTAGGAAATATACTTGTTCAATACTAAAATTAAAAAATTATTTTTAAAGAAATATTCATGAATACTACACTTTCAAACCCAAAAAAAAACAAAAAAAAAAACGAAAATTTTCATATCGTGACGCTCTTCTTCTTAGCGAGCGATATATTGTTTTAATGTTTATTATTAGACATGAAGAAGGTTTTCAATAATTGTCTGAAGAAGTATTCAGTATTTTCCAGTTATCTGAACAATAAAATATTAAGGTCTGATGCAACGAAGGTTATCATTATATAATTGTTTAATCTATTATCAGTGAATTTTGAACTATATTAATACAGCCTACAGAACCCTAGCTTCGATGATGATACTCTTGAAAACATCTCCAAAATGCCTCACTGTTAAATAAATACTTAATAAAAACATCACGTTCATTGATGATGATTCATTGTTCCCTATTAATATAGTACCAAAATGTTTTCTGACAAGACATTTTTGAACATGAAGCCACTCCATTAAACTTTGAATTTTAATTAATTAAATTAATAAATTTTCTTTAAATATTATATATATATGTGTGTGTGCATTATCTATTTTTACAGTCTACCTTATTTTTTCCTTACCAATTATTTCAATTTTTCGATTTTTTTTTCTTAGTCTTTCTTTAGATCCAACAATTAAGATATACTGTACTCTGATATGCTCCTACATAATTTTTTAAGAAGGAGTAGTCGATGTTCTGTATATAACTTTTTTTTCTTCTCTCCTTCTTCGCGTTTTAAGCGGCTACGAATTTTTTTTTTCTAGACCAGTGGAAGGGCGTGGAATTATTTCCAGAGTTAAGAGTCCCAGTAACCGGAATTTGAACACGTAAATTTCAAAGTGGTGCAACGAGTCTAAACCCGCTCGACCACCCATTATTAATCCTTTAAATTTTGAATATTTTATTTTCAAGTGTAGTATATTGTAAAGACAGTACATGAAATTTTCGTAGGTGTATTTAAAGTTCCGTATAAACTGTTCAGAGTCTATCTAACGCAGGTAGACATCTAAAATTCCTGCAATATATATCTCCCAGGAGGATTTTGAGGACTTCATTAAAATTTAGCCGTGGAATACTGTTCTCGCCATCTGAGGCTTTGAACTTTATTAAATTTACGACGTCATCGCCATCACAGAGAACCATGAACCTCAAATTTCTAAACCTTTTAACATCTCAACACCTTATTAGGCAACTGATTTCATAATCTTCTGAAATCTTAATAGACTGTTAGTATAATTTAACGAGATTCATTTACTAGTTGAACATTCCGATTTTAATTTTTCTTCCTTAAAACACGCTTATTTTAAGATTGTAAATAAAAATTGTAATACTTTGTCTTGGATTCGCTCACCTACATTCCACCTCAGAAGCCGCTATATCTAAATTATACGCTTAAGCCAGGATTTGTTAAAAATGGCGTTTTCCACTTGTACTCCCGACCTTCTAGTAGCACACCCCAAAGCTAAATTTAATAGCAAGCATGACAAACAATCATCTTGTACTAATTCCTTGTTTCTATGGAAAATCCCCAAAAGTATATTCCATTTTCCAGTTTCCATTAGAAACTTTCAGTGACCTCTGAGTAGCTTTCGTTTCCGTTCCGATAAAGCGGACTAGCGTTAGAGGAATGTCGAAAGCAATCATTCCATCAACTAGTTCCTCTCAAATCACCCTGTCATAGGCAGCATGGAAATCCACTAATTGGTGATAAGTCGGGAAATCGTATTCAGCAGCTCATTCTCCATTATTGTTCTGTCTGATCAGATTTGATCTGTTGCAGTTTTTGCCTTTTATGCTTCGCCTTTTACAAGGCCTGCTTCAAATCGGTTTATTCTTCTTTAAACAAAAGATATTATGTCCTGGGAAAAAATATATTGGAAAATATATTAGATGTAGATGATAGGAAAGATGTTACGAGAATTTTCTTTCTTATAAATGGGGCATGTAATACTATTTTACCATCTGTTCTATCTTCGAGCTTAAAAATGCGTATCACTAGCAGTGGATATTGCATATAGAAAAGAACCTTAATCTAGAAGAAAATTGAAAAAATAAAATTATGTCCGGTATTTACCAATTCGGGAACGCAGTTAGCCCTAATTTGTCTTGTTTGTGTTGGCTTTAACATCGATTTGATTAAAACCTAAAAAATAAAAACAATTCATTAGTTTTTAAGTCTAGCTTTATGACCCGTAGTTCAGGATTGTGATATCAATCCACGCCTTCAATGAAGTTTTTTCATTTCTAAAATATTATAAAATGGAGTATAAGGATTTTTCTGTTATTGCGTAAATATATATGTAGCCAATATATCTAATATAGCCAATAGATGTTAATTTTGAATATAATTTAGGATTTTTATTAAACTAAACAAGAAAATTATTTTTTGACTGAAACAATTTGCATCATGTGAGGAAATAAATCAATTAGATTGTACTCCATGAAGGTGGAGATTGTTGAATGAATAAATATATAGTGGGAAAATAACAGCTCAAATTATCACACTTTGGAATGTTCACAGATGTCCGAATTGATTCTGGTAGTAGTATTAACATAGGAAATGTTGTACTGAATATTACTGCTATTTTGAGTAAAGAATTTTAACTCGATTGGAAATGACTTTTCTATAAATAACTAAAGATGTGAATAACCACATACGAGAATAGTTAAAAAAAAAGTAATTCATAATTTTATTTCATACCAGACTGAAACGACAAGAAACGGCTCGACGTTTCCGATTATTTCAGCACTTACTAGACAAACGCTCTAAACTTACAATTAATTACAAAACACTCATATACATGACAATAATAAGGCCTATATGGATTTACGGAATTGAGCTATGGGGCTGCACTAAACCATCGAATTCCTCTCCTATCCAATCCAAAATGCTTCGTAAAATCCTCAATGCTCCCTGTTTTGTTACAACTAAAACCATCCATAATGACCTTCTTATGTTTCAGATCTGGCCCAATCCAGATGCCTGTTCTTCAATTATAAACTTAAGAATTATCCCAACCACCTCATTTCTAACCTTGCTTCCTTTTCAATTCCTGACAAACCTTCGAGGCGTCTGAAAGAAGATGGCCCGTGATAATCCCGCTAATGTAGACATATCATTAGAGTGCTACCATTGGGTAGTTACTCAAAGAGTGTTTTCACGTCATTATATCCATATGTTCAAATTTACTAAATGTATTTCGTTAATACAGTTGTAAATATCATTGAGAAATAAAAATATTATTACAGAACATTTATATCATCGAATGGATTTGAGCCCCTTAAATACACTGACAGGCAAAAAAATTCCACCCACTTGATTTTTTCATGTTTTCATCTAAAAATATTTCTGCAAACTTGTAAAAAAAGTTGTATTTGTATTTAATACATGGAATTTGTAGATAATACTTAGTTTTTTTTGGAATTTTATAATATTTTTTACCTTTAATAATCAAAATGTGATTGGGTAAGAAAGATTAGAGAAAAAAAGATTGAAAAACGAACCATAATTATTCTAAAAGAAATTAATTACATCATCGGTTAGTAGCGCGTGTTACCTCCTCTTGCCTTCACTACTTCTTGAAGAGGCCTCGGCATACTTTCTACCAGTCGGGAAATGTCCCTTTGCTGGAGGATAGCCCATTTCTCCCGAAGAGCCCATTTAAGGTCCTGCAGTGTATCAGGTAGTATTGCACTCGCTCTTATTCGTCTTCCGAGGTTATCCCATAAATGCTCAATGGGGTTCAAATCTGGAGAACGTACTGGCCATGCTAAAACCTCAATATTGTTCTGTTGAAAGAACGTCTGCACTATACGGGCGACATGTGGGCGTGCATTATCGTGCATTAGAATAGAACGATCGCCGATTTCGTTGAGGATAAGCAACACATGAGGTTAAAAAATCTCATCTACATAGCAAATGGCCGTCAAAGAACAACGAGAATGGCCACGAACAACAACCAATTCTGTTCCGGCGCTCCATTGAAATCCCAGCCCACACCATTAAGGAACCACGTTGGAAAGGTTGGTTCTTGGAAAAATTACAGGCTGCATATCTTTCGTTTCTTCTTCTCCATACCCATTCACGCCCGTCTGGAGATCGAAGAGCGAATCTTGACTCATCTGTAAAAAGTACAGCATTCTTTTCGTCCACGTTCCAATGGCTGTGTTCTCGAGCAAAAGCCAGCCGTGTTACTCCGTGAGTTCTGGTCAACTCTGGTCTTCTTACTGGACGAAAAGCCATTAATCCATACTCATTTAATCTTCTCCGAGCGGTACGTTCAGAAATTTGCTCACTTCGAACTTCTTCGAGCTGATGAATCGCTTGAACAACGGTAAGGTGCCTGTTTCGTAAACTTCTCAAGTCAAAACTTCAAAAGTCAAAAACCGGTCATCCCGTGGTTCTGTTACGCTAGGCCGTCCAGAACCGGTCCTTCTATTGTAAGAACCAGTTTCCCGAAAACGCCTGACGGCGTTTCGTAAAGTTTCATATGGAACTCCGATGGCATTAGCTGCATATCTAATGGAACGTCCATCATCAATAACTAAGAGGCATTTTTAAACTTAATATTGAAAAAATTAAAAGCCGGAGACTAAAAAACGTGCTGCAAGAAACGGCACTGAACTAATGATACTGAATAAACATTTTGATACCATAGACAGTAAATATTGGAATCTAGAATCATTTCATTGAATTAAGTATTAAGGGTTATTGTCCTCTATATTAACATTCCTAATTGAAAAGAAACAAAAAGATTACCTATTTATTGATTAAAAACAACAGACCAATCCAAAGCAGAAATAATTTTAGATGAAAAAATCAAGTGAGTGGAATTTTTCGCCTGTCAATGTATATTCATGCAATAAAGTAGTTTCTCAGGCAGTTATTCAATTCTCTTTGGAGCAAATAACAAAGTAACGAAGCTCAGGTGAAGAATACTATTAATTCTCCAGGAGTTGCTAGGAGTCGCTTCCCCTCTTATATCGGAGTTAATAAAAAGCTTAGGGTTGTAATGCGTCCCCTAGGGACGCATCATACCAAGTAAGATGGTGGGTGCGGTTGAGGAGCAGGTGGAAGAACGATATAAAAATTAATCATTTCTAGATTAGCTGTTGCAGTTTGGAGGAGATGAAGAATGTTCCAGCCCTCAGGTGGTAACTGCTTGGGTTAGGGCCCTTGTGTCTCTTCGTCCCCAATTTATTGCTGCGTTTCTTTAATTGTGGAGTGTTTAGAGGGTGTGCTCGGAGCGGTGAATACTACATTTAGTAGGGTAGCTTAAAGTAGTCAAGTGCTGTATGAAAACACACAGGGATATTCGCTCATTCTTCCCGAATCTCTAGCATTAAAATGAATTACATCCGTCCCTATAAAAAATATTAATTTTTTTTTAACATTTCTTTTTTTTTTTAGCTTTAAATATTCATCTGAACACTTCGACAGTCCTCATGCATTATTACTTATTTATATATTGACATTCTATCCCATTCAAATGAAGCTGGTTTTTTTTTTTATTAAATTTTTGCAAGCTCAATAATTTTTATTTATATTTTTCTACATCCTTGATCTTTTCTCTTGTTTCATTTATTATCCTAGAAATCTTATCCTATTTGTTTATTTGTGTATCAGTTTACTATGAATATTCCTTTATATATTAAAATGAGTAAAATATAAGGAACCTTGAGTCAAATATTATTCTTAGCACATATTCCCGAAAATATCTGATTATTTCATTAATACTCTAAAAATAGTGAAACTTAAACTAAAACAAATTTGGTTGATTCGGGTATGGTTTGTGAAGAAAAATGTTATTTGTTTCAGGGAATGGGAGAAGGTGAGAAGTTGTAAAAGTTTTATTATAATAAATTATCTGTTTGTTTAGAATAATAATACAATAAAATTTATTTTTTTTACTATTAGCTTATTATATAGCTACATAGCTAGAAAATATAGATATATAGTTGTATTTTTTGAGATAGCAGAAACCTAACTAAGCCCCATTTTAAAAATTAGAAGAGTTAAATGCAAAAGTATATTGGTTATATCAATTCTTTACATAAAGTAACTAAAATTGTAAAGTATTAGTAACTATTTTGCAAGTTTTCATTAAAAACAATCGATTTTTTTTTTACTAGTCTTGGTATTGGTCTTGCAATAATCAGGCGGTCATAGTTTTGGTCTTGCACTTTGCAAGACCAAAACAGTTTACTACCAAGACAATAAAATTTACTCATTTTTACTTTGCATTACATTCCTATTTTTACATCCTTGCAGAAGCAAGTTACATTAAATTTCTTTAAAAAAGGCTATACTGATACTTATTCCAGAAATATACTCATTTTTTTTTTAAATATTTAGGTACGTTTTGAAAGAACTATGCACTATCGGGTTTATGTAGTTTTTACCAACCGCTGAAAATGATCAAATAAACTTATTTTAAAAAAGTTACTTGAAAATACTCTGTAAAATAATTGAAACAATTTAAATTGAATATTTAATAGTTGACCGTTGCATTATTAAGGAAGGAGGTGGTCCGGTACATAACAATATTTAGTCTATTTATGACCGCCACCACGAACCATCTCCTTCCTTGAAACAATGTAAAGTATTATATCGTTAAACACATTTGTTTTGTTAATACATATGGGAACAATAAGTCATCGTGTAATAGTTTGGAGCGTCCATTTCTTATGATACAATTTTTCCAAAAATAATGATTTTATTTATGAATTTTTCTTTACATTCAAAAAAGAGAATTCAGTTTTAGATGATAAAATCTTAATTTTCCACTCTTATAATCAGTACATTTTTATTATATCATTCATCATCAAATGACAGTACCATTCCATACTGTAAACTCCACTAGGGATTTCAGAATATCTTCCTACTCTCAATGCCACTGAATGCTTATATTGTTTTGTTTTTTATTCTTATACAAATAAATTTGTACCAATAGTTACAATAAGATAATGATGTGTTTATATATTATTCATTATTTAAATACTCAGAAATTTTATATTGTCAGATTTGTCTTTCCTTTGTTAGCAGAAAGACAGCTCATTTTAAAGAAGAACTCAATGTATTTTTTATTATTTTATTTTTCAAAAGTGTATAATTATAATTTTTCCCTACTGTGCATAGTTTTAAGTGTTTTGTATATAGATTTTTTTTTTGTATATAGCTTGTTTAACTAATATTTTCTTTACTTTCTCTTTTTTTTATTATTGTTTTATTTTGGCCAGATGTAGTCCTTTAATTATGTTCTATGTTGTTGTTCTAAAGGGACTTAGTCCCAGAATAAAGTTATTTTCTATTATTATTATTATTATAGGTTTGAATTCTGCGGAAAGGAACCCGGAACATATGTAGCCTCCAGTTGACCCTCAGATACATTGTGCACCTAACCATTTAGGGCCAATCAATTCCGCCTGGGCTACCAATACCGCAAATGCAGAGGCAGCTGCTCGCGTGCAGAGGTTCAGTTAGCTGACGAGGGGACACAGGACCACCGGCACTTAAGCTCCCTCTGGTGGCGAGGTCGATACTCCCTAGGAAAGTCAATCAAGGAAATCTAATCAAGACTCGGAATGACGAATGATTCATTTGTGGAAATTGACTTTCCCTCCACCCCTTCGGTAGGATCGGCAACTCTTCCACAAGATGAGTACATAGCGCTCCTAGTTAACGACGTAATCTTCAGCTCCGCTGTCTGGAGTTCCTAATGGTTATGGATAAGTGTATTCCGTAATCAATGTACAAGAAGATTTTCTGTTGTGAAAAAAAAGTGAAGTGTATCAACCTCTCCTGGTAAATGTACCAACCTAAAGTATGTATACTAGTGGAACATTTTATTACCCTAGAGTCAAAAGGTTTTATGGATAAATGAATGAAAAACTACTGTATTTTGTAATATATACAATTATAGGAGATCTGGTTCCTTATATTTGACACATTGTAATGTATAAAGGAAAATTCTTAATAAACTGATACACAAATAAATAAATAAGGTATGTTTTCTTTAAAACAATATATCAGTAACAAAAAAAAAAAGGAAAGACAGAAAAGATCAAAGATGTAGAAAAATATGAATAAAAAGTGAAGAGAAGAATAATTGGGGTGATCAGTCAATTAAGAATGATATTTATTTTGACCATTTGCCGACATTTCGACCTAAATAATAATAACCGTTACAAAGTGTGGAATGATGAAGTAAACTGAAAAGAAATGATGAAGTAAGTTTACTTCATCATTCCACACCTTGTAACGGTTATTAATATTTATCACTTAGTTCTTACTATTGTCATTATTCTAAGAACTTCATTTTACTTTAATTGTTTTACCTACACTACTTATATTTCTCATACCTTGTTTTCTGGTTCTTTTCATAGCCCTGATGAAGGCCTGAACTTCAGGTCGAAACGTCGGCAAATGTCAAAATAAATATTATCATTTATTTTTGTCTTCTAGAATGAGCACCCTTGAAATACCAAAAAAAATAATGATGGAGGAGCTGCACCTCGTAAGACGGGTAGGAAGGCCGAGGACGAGATGGTTGGACAACGTGGCCTATGATGCGAGAACCCTGCTTGGTGTGCGGAACTGGAGAGCTGCAGCAGAAGACAGAGCCAACTGGCGGAAGCTCTTGGAGGAGGCCCAGTCTCGGTAACGGGATGTTGTGCCATACATGATGATGATGATTTTTGTCTTCTTATGATTTGTCTTGACTGATCACCCCAACTATTCTTCTCTTCATTATTCACGACATTCAACCATTTACCCACAATTATAAATAAAAAGTATTGAGTTTGCAAATATTTAATAAAAAAAATCTGGTGCGCGCAACACACAACTTTCACTTACCGCTCAACATTAAATAGAAATTATTTTCTAGCCATGTTGGGCTATTATAAATTTTTAATAGCAATAAATTGCATTTTTAACCGAGCTAAATTTAAAATAGTACAGCTAACAAATCATAAATACCATTAAAATAACAAAAGTCCTATTTATTATATCACCGGCTGCTTATGGATTGTACTATGCGTTGATAATGGATTTTACGACTGTTAGTTATTAAACTGTTATTTTCCATTGCAAGTATACTAAAATGGAATTGAGAGATTTTCATTGTCTATCATAGGCAGGTCAAAAGTTATCACACTAATTGTAACTGTATACTGTTGGAGTATCACAAATGGAAAATTCATCAAAATGTTCACAAATTTAATTTTCTAAAATATTATATTTTTTCTCCTTTTAGTAAGTTACTAAAGGTATTTACTAAGTTTACCTTTAGTAAGAAAATTTCATTTGATTCCCTTGAAAGCACGTGATTTAGATTATATAATGTTAGTTTTAAGAAATTATTATTTATATTTTTTTTTTCACCAATCTCCGTTAGTGTTGCCCAAACACGAGACCAAGACGAGTCCTGGTCTTGGTCTGGTTCTTTTGCAAGAATCTCGCAACAGTCTTACCCTTAAATATTAGCTTATTACTATCGAGATGTTGCTGTAATTTTTTAGATGGGAGATCCTGACTATAACACTATAACGATTAGATATAGCACTATAATGATGCCATTTATTAGTACTGAATGGTGTGGTGGAGCCTTTAGGCACCTTCGCCAGTACCGCTTTTCTGCATTTTCTACGGAAATTTCAAATATTTTATAAATTAATCAATGTTTTAAAAATAGAAATATATTCTCAAGATGTTTTATTTCATCAGGTTTCGAGTTATTGTTGGCCGTTTAAATACACCCAACACTTTATTTTCAACTTTATAATATTTTTGTTGAAAATTTTTAATTAACAGCTGTTTTTTATTTCGTAAGCCAATTATTTTTTCATGTTTTATTATACTCTGACTATCCAGATTTAATAAAAGACCAACTATGACGAAATTAACCCGAATGCTGATTCTCAGTGACCAAAAAACTAACTAAAGTCAAAGACGTCAGTCCGCCATTTTGGTGCAGTGCGTTCACTTTTTTTTGTGGGAACATTGGCTTTTTGGTAATAAATAGTTACAAGGATCACAACAATATGCAATTGACATATATGTGGGAGGGGCACTGTGTAAACGGTTGTGCGGAAAGGTGATTGCGCTGACATCACCGCAAGATTTTTTTCATAAATAATATTTATATAAGAATAATCACTTTATAGAGGCTGTGTGTGCCCCGGGAGGGTCTCCTGACCTCAGGATCGATTCACGGCTGATGTAAAATTACTAGTACATTAGCCGTACTCGAACCTGGCACCTTTAGCTATGGGGGTCAGTGATCAAGACAAGGAAGTGAAACGTAAAATATTTTTTAAAGCGTAAATAAAACTTTAGGCAGATTTTGGGATAATTAAATTATTCAATTTGGCTTTCATTTGACAAATGTGATATTAATTATGGTAATTTAGAATAAAATATTAACAAACTTTAATATGGGTTAATGCAAAGACATATTATTTTATTAAATTCTTGAGTATTAATTTTCCAGCTCATTCTTCGCATAGACTAACAAATAGCATAAATTCTACCATCATTCCAGTCCTCGATTACTCCTCCAAGTACTACAACTTCCATCTCCTCTCCCTATAACCCACCCTTTCCCGTTTCTTATTTTACTACATAAAATAAAATAGGATATTTTAAAATTTTAATAAAGCGACTTTAAAAAGGCTAGTAGTTTATTCAGCTTATTTAGAGACGGTGGATGGTGCTGAATTCATCTTGTCAGGGCTTAGAATTGAGAGCTCCTTCATATTGCCTTTCTCCAGGAATGGAATAATTTAGTCCAGTTGAGCCAATCATCTTGGCCCTTCCATGACTAATGAATATGCAATTTCTCTACCTAATGGCCTCGATGTAGGTAATTGTCTCACCCCCGGCTTCGAAGGGAATTAGTACCGTATTTTTATTGTCTGTAAACCTTAAATGAGAATATTGATTATTAATTTAATATATTTTATGTTCAAGACAAACATATAACATATATACTAGTCTATATTGACAACACTCAAACTCCTAAACCGGACACTGTACTTTATTTTGCACATAGCTTCGTCACATGGATGACATTGGGCCCGCATGTAAAAATGAAACGTAAGACACTTAACAAACGACTCAAACTACTTTATCCTCTTTTCGCTAAATCTTTAAAACTGAAACTTAAACACCTATGGAATCATCACAAATATACGGTATTCCTAAAAAGACCCATCTAAGAAAAACTTCAAATATTTCAATCGAAATAATTGCGATTCTAAATAAAAGTATCATTCGAAAAACTAATACAAATTTTTCATCCGTCAGTTATTCACCATGACGCCATAAATGTTCACGAAATTTCCTAAAAAAAAAAAAACCGTTAAAATTGGACAATTCGGAGCAACGTTGTGGTCTCTAGATATTTTTTTTATATTCTACTGTAAATGTCCTTTTTTTGGTTGTTAATTTTTGAAAGTGTTACTGAAGTAATTTTATTTATTTTTTTAGAGCAAATTACTAATGATGAAAAAAAAGTTGTTTAGGACAATAATAGGAATCATCTTTTATTTATTTTTATTTATTAATAGGAAGGTAATGTTACTTTAGATGTATAATTGTTTGAGAATAATAAACCATTACGAAAGTTTTAAAATTGGTGTCAATGTCATAGGTTATCCGAGAATGTTTCTTGGAACTCTGTAACTACCGTGCAAGCTGGCGACCAAAATTGAAAACCAGTGTCTCTATTGACTGTAACGCTATTACGGATGAAGCAATTTTAATGAAATTCTGTTATAGTCTTCTTCTCGGATCCCTTCATATTTATCTAAACATCATACTTTTCCGAAAAGTAACTAGAAAAATGTTGCTAAGGATTAAAGATGAGTGCAAAATTAAAGATGAGAATAACAGAGAAAGGATGCATTTTTACAGATAGCAGTGGATCTCGTATCTTCTTTTAAATATTAACAACATGTTTTAAAAAACAAAAGGTGAAGACATAAATAATTTCCTATGTTTTGGTTGTTGATTTTTGGGAAAGTCTTCCATCAGCAGAAGAATCGAGGTCGCCGTCTATATTTTTCATTAAATGACAAATGTTAAAAAAAAATATTCAGGACAATGTTAGCAATCACCTTTTATTTATATCTCTACAAGCGATAAGGAGAGTATCGTAAATAGACACTTAAACATTCTTGATATTTTGGGGAAGAAAACTTCGGCCATCTTAGACATACCACTTCAGATCTGAAATATGAGCCATTATTTGTAATTATAGTCTTTTATTCTGAATCGAAAAAAAACTGATATTTTTCCCCTTTTTAGTTATTATGATAATTTTACATTTTAAATTTTGAGAAGTTGTGATTAAAATTAAAACTAAGACTCAATTTGACATTGTTGTGTGGAAATATTGAAGATTAGAAAGTAATTAATAAATGTTTAAATATATATATTTACGAAGATATAAGTTTACGAACTTTTCTATAAGCAATACTTAACAAAGTCGTAATCGGACGATTTCGTGCAAATAAGCAAAGACATGTTGCTCTATATGTATTTTCTAAGTAAGTATTTTCTATATGTTCTTCTGCCAGACTGATATCCTTTGATTTTATTTTTGCTGTTATTAAAATCTTACATCAACTGAAGTAATCGAGATTGTTGTCTATATTTCTTAGTAAATTACTAAATAAAACAATTACGTGGTTCAATATTAGGAATCATCTGTTATTTATTTTCCTTTATGAGACAAGGAGTAATGTTACGTACAATATATTATTGTTTTGAAATAATAAACCGTTGTGTAATAATTTGCAACTATTATTTATTAAAAATATCAAAAAAAGTTTATTTCTATATCACCCCAAGAGGTCATGGAGCTATTTCCTTCGTCTTAACGTTTTAAATTTGTTTTTAGCTCGCGGAAAACAATCATGAATATAAATATTTTAAACTTCAAACTTGCACAAAACATGATAAATATTCCCAAGCAACCATAGCACCTGTAAGGCTTTCTGCAAGAATTACGATTTATCTTCAAAACTAGGCATTTAAACGTTTGAAAACGGACGGACTAGTATCATACTTTTAGAATTATACTGGGTCTTGAAGTAAGAATCAAAATCTTTGAAATACAATCTTTCCATTTCAATTTGTTTACTTTAAAACCACTAGTTTTAAGTTCCCAATCATTCCAACGACTTTACCTAATTGTTGAATGATCGAAATTTGCATTCACTTTTCCATAAAATTCTGTTTAGTTGAGGGCCGCAAAAGAGATCTATACCATCATGTAGGATAAGATTATATAAATAAAAGGAGGTATCTACAATTTTCCGAAGAACTTTTGACTGGAACGATTGAGTTCTATTTATATTTAATATATTTGCTCCCCTAGTCATGACTTGATAAATGTTGAGGCGCTCCAGCAAATGCCAAGAAAAGCTCTAGTGTTTCTCACTACCATTTTCAATTGTATTCTTAGGACCACAAAATTTCCAATAGAGTGGAAATACTCTCATATAACCATGATTAAAAAGCCAGACAAAGAAACTAACAATCCTTCTTCATATAGACTGATTAGTTTGCTTCCAGTGTGTTCTAAATTATTTGAAAATTCAAATTATTATACTCATGACTATTACATATACTAACAGACAAACAGATTATTCCTGACCATGAATTTGGGTTTCGAAAATTACATTTAACAACACAACAACTACAAAGGATAACTGACTACATATCTACAGGACTAGAGCGGAAACTATTTGCAACCGGTGTATTTCTGGATGTCACCCAAGCATTTGACAAAGTATGGCATCAGGAGCTTCTCATCAAACTTAGGACCATACTTCCACCAACCTACTATTTAATTCTTCATTCCTTTCTCTCAGACAGATTTTTCTCCGTTCGACATGGTTCAGGTTTATCCTCAATTCGACATATTTTAGCGGGTGTACCTCAGGGATCAATCTTAGTCCCATTACTGTACATCATATGCACACATGACATTCCTCAAAGTATCCACACCCTTACAGACACCTACACAGATGACACTGATATCATTACTAGACTACATCACTTACAAAAAAATAAACGATTGGTGTAAACTATGGATAACTCAAATAAATTATCAAAAGTCACAACACTTCACATTTACTCTAAGACCAGAAACTTGCCCTGCTGTATTCTTAGACAACATACCGATTCCACAAACAGATAGAGTGCAATACCTAGGCCTGGTGTTTGGCAGAAGAATGACATGGGGTCCACATGTTAAGAAAAAACGTTCACCATTAAATCACAGATTAGAACTGTTGCACTCATTATTAAGACGATATTCTAAATTAAAAGCAAGACAGAAATTAAATATTTATACATATCCATAATTGGTAAATGGTCGACTGTCGTGGATAATGGAGAGAAGAATAGTTGGGGTGGTCAGTTAAAAAAGAAGGCAAAAATAAATGATAATATTTATTTTTACATATGCCGACATTTCGACCAGAAGTTCAGGCCATCATCAGGGCTAAGAAAAGTAAAGAATTCACTATATCTTAATAATCTTATCACTATATCTACTCACTATATCTTAAGAATTCTATTCACTATATCTTAATTTAACTATTTATGTCCATTTCTTATATAACTTCATATTTTTCTGTTTTACATTTTATTCTAAAATTCCCTTTACAATACTTATGTCACCATTTTTGACTATGTTTATACCTTGTTATATGTTATATGTTTATACCTCATAGCTTGTTATCTGGGTTTTTTCTTAGCCCTGATGACGGCCTGAACTTCAGGTCGAAACGTCGGCATATGTAAAAATAAATATTATCATTTATTTTTGCCTTCTTTTTTAACTGACCACCCCAACTATTCTTCTCTTCATTTATACATATCTATTGAAACCTCTCTGGACTTATGAACTACATATATATGGAATTATAAAAACAACACACATAAAACGACTTTAACCTTTTCAGTCTAAGATACTACGACTAATTACCCAATCACCCTGGTACGTGAATAACAACACTTTACACACTGACTTACACATGCCAACGATCAATGAACACATACGAACTTACTACAAACGTTTTTATAATAAATTACATGGACACTCCAACCAACTAATTAAAGAAATGGCCTAATATTATGCCGGAAAACTCCAGAATACGACTAAAAAGGGTCTGGATGAGGGACCTACTTACGTAATTGTATGTAAGTAAAAGGGATGGAAGGGATGCCGCTGAGTATTGCTTTTCCTCATGCCTACCAATCCTTTTCCTTCTTTTTTTATATCTTATGATTGTGCCAGCTCATCTGCTGATTACCGATCGTTGTAATTGACAGGTGTGGATTAATAATTAAAAGAACTAAAAAAAATATATATATTTGCTGTTCCTCATAGTTCAATACGATATGCCTAAAATGGTTGATTTAGTGTAAATGTATAATTTATTAGTCACTGTTAATGTAGGACAACTGTCTATAATAAGTTGGAATCATTCACTAAGTTCTTTTATTTTTTGATTAATGTGGTATCCCCATGTTAGTCATTTGTCTAAATAGAGATCCAAATAGTTGTTTTACTTTCACTTACATATATATACAATATATAGTAAGGGTAAGTATTGCGTTCGTTATAATTTTCGCTTCTAAGTTTTCAACGGAAATACATGATTTGAGTTTTCCTGAGTACAAATAACCAAGTCCCGCAAAATGGTCTCTGTGTGCCTGTGTGTTTGTGTGAGTGTATTTTCGTATATGCTATCGTTGGTATTATTTAATTATATAGAATACAGAGAAATAAAAATAAAAGTTTGATATAAATAAATAAATTTATAAGAGAGAATTTAAACAAATAAAAATAGCCACAATGAATTGTAAATGAAATCTAGCGCCAATAATTTTTACTTTCACTTCCCCTCTGTCTGAAAATACTTATTTCTGCTAAGAAGAGGGTGATAAGTGAAACCCGTTTGATGCGCGCACCATATTTTTTTTTTTAGCTAAGTAAATTTATTACAGTTTAATTGCTAATAATTAATATAGTATTGAGGTTATGATTTGTTTAAGTAGTTCAGTACATAACAAGTCAGTGTACCATCTGAGATACAGCCTACAACATAGAAAGGAATATGAGGGAAAAGATGTAAGCTAAGATGAGGACAGTTAAAGGCTGGAAGAAGGTTAGTTAGAAGAAAACTGTCCCTTCCTTTGAGAGATACTAGTCGAGTGGAGAGGGTACATGTGCCCGCTCCGTCTTATCTCCTCTTTACGGCTCATCTATTTCTGCTCTTTTGGAAATATGTCCACTCTTTACCTTCATTTCTGCTCCTTTTCCTCTGGAGAGATTACACTTTCCAGCCCTCTTATCCTCTTAGGGTATGGTAGTTTATTCTCTACCTCAAATATCAAAGACTTCATTTTTGCTTTCCTCAAGTACATTTTGTACAATAGGTTGCTTAATTTATAGGAATGAATGCATATCCCATTGGTGCTAATTATCAAACTAGACTTGTTCGTTCTTTTGTTTATAAATTTTTTATTACAACTGTTGAGTCAAAAGTAAGTCATAAAGTAAGCCAAAAGTAAAAATTATAAATATGGCGGAAATAATTGTGTATATACGTGTATGTATGTGTCAATAGGTACACTTAATATTAAAAATAAATACTCTTACGTATTGTATATTAAGGGAGCACCCAGTTTTAATGCCAAGACTAGTCTTGCTTACGTCCTCATTAGGACCATTTTTGAGCTCTGTTATTTTTTAAATGAAGTGGTTCTTGTAAATCTATTTTATTTTTTCATACATTTGGGTAACCACAACATTACATTATGAGACCAGGTTTTATTTATCATTAAAATTATTTACAAATGTTATTACAGTACAAGAGTTTTTATTAGGATTAAAAAAGTAAACCTTAAAATATTGTAACGAATTCCTTCCTGAAAATTATCGTGGTAAACAATTGCCTCTAAATTTTTCTATTGACTTTATTTTATTGTTGTGGCCATGCATCGAATTAGTGAGTTGGTATGTCTGTGTTAGTTATTGTGAAATCTTTTGTTGTATTTTCGTATATGGTCGTTAACTGTTGGCATCTGTAGGTCCTTATGTAAAGTGACATTAATGACTTACCAGAGAGCTTTGGTGGTAATCCTGAAAGTATTTGATTGAAAAGTCTGTAATTTACGCATGTGAGTCTTATTGGGTGTCCCGTATATCTGTGAAGCGTGGGTCCAGATGGGTTTATGTAGGTCAGTATATGTATTCAGCTTCTGTCTAAGTTTTAATTTTGAGTGTCTTGCAAGGAGTGAGTATAATAGTCGTTGTCTTAGGTTTAGAATTTTTGTTTTTGATATGTGGGCCTCATGCCATTCTTCTGTCAAAGGTTAGTCCAAGATATTGAACTTTGTCTGTCTGAGGAATTTGGATGATGTCAAGATAAATTTAGATAAATCAGGGCAAGTTTCACGTCAAAGGGTAAAAGTGAAATGGGTAGAATTTGATTAGGTTATATTGTAGAGTCTTTGAGTCTTATATTAAATTTTGATGTCTTGTCAAGATCGTTGTATCGTCAGCGTAAGTTGCGGTTTGAGTAGCGAAATTGGTCCTCCCGGATTACTGGCTCTCGCAACTCCTTACTGGGCATCGGTGCTTTCGAGACAAGCTCCATGGATTTGGAAAAGATGTCGATCCTCTATGCCCTCGCTGTGGGATCCGGAGACTGATGAGCACATTATCATAAACTGCACCGCCTTTGAATCGTTAAGGGTCAAATTTGTGATGGAGACCATTCTCTATGTTCTCATAGAGACCGATTTCCCTCAGCTAGTTACGGAACACAATTATCCATACTACAAAGACTTTGTGTAAGGATAGAAAGAAGCGATTGGTGTTGATTGATGTTCATTGATGTTCAGGTATTATGTTTTTATTTCTCAGTATGTCAAATAGTCTATTGTAGAGAATTTTCTTAAATAATTTAGAACATAATAAGAGCAGGCTAATGGATCTATATGATGAAGAAAAGTCGGTGTTCTTGTTTGGTTTGTGAATCAGTGTAATATATGAATATTTCCACTGTAATGGAAATTTTGTCGTTCTGAGTATTTTGTTATATATTGATGTTAGTAGACTAGAGCTTTCCTTGGTATTTTCTGGAGCACTTGAGCATTGTCAGAGGCTTTCTTTTTGGGTAAGTGTGTAATTTGCTCTGCGACTTAAGAAGGTGCAATAAAGCAAGGTGGAAGTAGTGATAATGGTAATGGAATGTCTAAAGTATTACGTACATAAGTTTTGTGTTCAGTGTTTGGGAAGTCAGAGTGTGGTGGAAAAACAAGAGAAACGTGGTTGGCAAACAGCTCAGATTTTTCAAGGTCTGACACAACCCAGGAACAGTCTGGTGGTGATGAAACCTCACAATGCTTTAGAAGTTTCTTAGTTGGTATCCGTAAGCTTTCATCGTCAGTCGAAAGATTTCTCATGTAATTGTTGTAGTTCATTCTTTTAAAGTTCTGAATCTGTCGTTTAAGTTCATTGTAAAGTCTATTGAATATTATATCTTTGCACGGATCAAATCTCTAATGTGCTGCTGATAGTTTGGAAGAGACGTATGATCCTTGGTATAGAGGATGACCATATAGCCTGTTGTAAGCTGCTTGTAAATTTTTCAACAGCTTCTTCGAGTTCAACTTCCTTCTTAAGAGAAATTGGGATTGAAAGCGTCGAATTTAAGCAATCGCTATTAGCTTCCCAATCAATTATCCTTTCTGTAAGTGTTGGTGTTTTGATACAGTACGTGGCTCGTCACATAGTACCAAACTGAGAAGGGAATCTGAACAAAGATCAGATACTATAGAGCTCGCATTTATAGTATACACCACTAGCTTGAGTGCTTTAGTAACGAAAAAGTCCAATAGATCTGGAGTTTTATGTCTTGAAGTTGGCAGATAAGGAGGTGTGACAGGTGAGATAGTGTCGAATGAAAATTGATCGATGACTTCTGATTTCTTACTCTAGGAGTACGCAGTCATGCTCCCCAGGATTGATGTTTAGCATTATAATCACCTACTGCAATAAAACACAATCGTCCAATGTGTTGGAAGCTATTGTAAAATATTGCAGGTGTTAGAACGTATCTCGAAGGGCAGTGCACTGCAACGAAGGTAATGCTATGGTGCTGGGGATACAGTGTAATGACTGTGGATTGTATGCCCCGTGTAACGGGTAAATGCAAAGGGTCATGTTTTAGTGATTGTTTATTCAGTATTGCCGTACCGCCATCTGCCGTATTATCTGGGTGGTCAGTTTTATATATTTTGTAGCCTGGAATATAAAATAGTTTTATCTGGAGCAGCATGGTGTAAGTTTTTTAGAACAGTTCTCTATATATTTTTTTCTTATTTATGATATTTCCAACTATATTAGAGATAAAAATACAATGTTTAAAATTATATTTAAACTATGAGCTTATGTTACAAATGAATTAATTTCTGACTTATATTTGCAATTCTTAATTTACAATAAAATGTATGATCTCGGAAGTATCTGATATAAAATAAAGTTACTATCCAGTTTCCCGGGGAGGATAGTCTTATCTGTAACAACCTTATCAGCAAGAAAATGAAAATGGAAATAAAGCCGCTCTTTATATAACAGGCCCGAAAGTAAGGATTCTGCTGGAATGGATGTTGGAAATAGGCACAAAGTAATTTCAAGAAGAGCCTGATTTAAAAAAATTGTTATGATAAAAAAAAATAGAATAGAATATACGCAAAGCTCCGAGTCGAATAGGTTCAAAATACTGTTATATTAAAGAAAAAAATATATAACTTTTTTCTGGTTAAATTTAAGATTGACGTAATGTTTTAACAATAATAATAATTCATTCAATCGATTTTTTTTTTACATATGTCACCGATGATGGTTCATTTTTCATTAATAAAATAAATAAATTAAATTATTCAATTATTTGGATACTCAATTCCCAATACAAAGTTTATTTAAAATAGCTCATATATTGCAGATATAGCAGTTGATAAATAAGTCCGGATCTCATAGATATCTTTTTTCTTTTTTTTTTGAGAGGGAGAGAAAAACTTTTTTTTTTCAAGGTGACTATAACGATTACCAACCGGAACAAAATTAAATTTCTGTTACATTATTTTATGATTTATTGTGCTCCCATAAATCATAATTCACTTAAACAAACTTGATATTTTCTAACTCGTTTTGTATAATTTATGAAATAAACATCACACGGACTCTGTAGATATTAGTTAAATCCTTCAATTCTGTCCCAACTCTCATTTATCAACAACATTCACAAACATCAATTTCGATCAGGCTGTGCTACATATTCATGCATAAGGTGGCTAGCTGCATGCATACATATGAAGACATTGCATACGGAATTCAGGTAGGGTCAAAGTAACAGGAGATGGGACAGTTTATCTTGGGACAAGCTCTTCCCAACAGACCATTTCATTTCCTAATAATTGTGGTTGCGAGTCTGCGGAATAGTAAGTAGGCTGCTTCGCCTTCTGGTTTCATCGGATTCGTTCAAGTATTGCCCAAGGAGCTCGAGGATATGTGAAATGAATGACTAAATTACTATGTAAATAAATAAAGTTAAATTATAAATTGCAAATTATATTGGTAGATCAAAAAATAAATAAATATGAAATTCTTAAAGTAATTTATTTTACTTAATAGTGGCTTAGTGATATTTTAGAAATAAAATATTTTTTTTTTCTTTTTGCCATTAATGTTTCTAGCTTTAGTATATTCTTGATATATCATAATAAAGCTATAATGGATTTTTTTTATATATATATATTTTATAATAATATAAAAATATGATATTTTATAATATTTAAATATATATTTCATTTTTTATTTTTTACAATAAATTAGGCCAATTATTACCAACATTTTATTGATATGAATTAATTTTGACGTTTCGACCATACTAAGGGTCATTTTCAAATTAATTCAATCCCTCCAGAAATGACGTAGGCGAAACCCCTATACAGCATGAGAAATTAATGTTCACTGAACATATTAATTACGACATTAATGATGAACATATAACGGAGGACTCATCAAGATTTGAAAATGACCCTTAGTATGGTCGAAACGTCAAAATAAATGCGTATCAATAAAATGTTGGTGATAATTGGTCTAATTTATTGTAATAAATAAAACTGCAAGACACCAAAATTGGTATAAATGAACAGAAGATATATATTTTAGAGTAATATAAAAATATATATTTCATGGTAATATAAAAATATATAACATACAATAATATAAAAATATATATTATATAATAGTATAAAATATATATTATATAATAATATAAATATATATATATAAAAATCCATTATAGGTTTATTATGTGATACATCAAGAATATATATTAAAGCTTGAAACATTAATGGTTAAAAGAAAATAAATAAACAAATACCCCTACAACATTATGATTTTATTTTTGTTAAATATGTACTTAAAATACTGTAAAAACGATAATATTAAGCAACTTGTATAATAAACATTAAGCGGATGGATGTTAGATAAATATCGGTATAAAAAACAGGATAATTAAGTTAATTCAGGAAAATTAGCATAAGTTTTACAATACATAAAGTTGTGAAAACAGATGTTTATCACAAAGAATTCGTTTTAAGTCTCACATAAAGGAATTTGGAGACTAATAACGATTGTGAATACCTAAGAAGTGCAAGAAGAACATATAAAACAAATTATAATAAATATAACTTTATTAAGGCTCTTACCGTTCCGTGCCGATGAGGCATTTATTAAGACCCCTATAATTCACAAAAGGTTATATTACAGATATATGTTTGATTCTTTTTAGTTTCCTTTTTTTTAATTAATGAAATTTACAACTGTATGAAAATAAATATAAATCTGCTAAATGTGGCACAGTGAAATACAATTTCATGAAAAGACTTGGAGAGAAACTTCCCATTGGTAGCATCCAACTTTTTTTCTGAAACCTCGGAGGGTTATCAGAGATCGAAGAGGAAGCAACATATGATTAGTAAGTTTATTGTGGAAGGAATCTGGATTGGACCAAGTTCGAAACCTATGTAATATTATGACCGTTATGGATGATTTTATTTTCACCAAAGACATTAGCACTGAGGAGCTTACAAAGGGTTTTGGATAGTAAGGATTGAATGCGAGAGGAATTCAGTGGTTTAGTGGAACCTCAAAGTTCAACTGTGTAAGTCCAAATATGTCATAGTACAATAATGTATATGAGACTTTTGTCCTTAATTAGAAGCATGGAGCTTTGTCTAATAAGTACTGAAGTAGCATACAATTTTAATTTAAGAGCTTATAATTTTTTTTTTTTTACTTTTAAAGCGGAAACTTTTTTATTAGCGCTTAGAACTTTATTTTGTGACTGTTGAATGAGACTGATTCGGCTCTGTAACGCTTATTCGAGTAAAGTCGGCTCAATACAACTAATTTATACATTTGGATTAAAATATCTCATAAATAAAAATCGGACTTGCATACAGTATTAATGTATACAGTTATGAACATTAGCACTAAAAATTTAAATTTTAAAAACCTAGAGAATTCATAAAACAATTTGCCGAAGTCAATATAGATATGTTTCCTTGATTAGCAGTAAAATAAGAAAAAATGCAAGATAATTGTAATGAAAACTATTCATATTTCTATCTATCAAAGTATGACGAAAGCCTATCTAATTCACCCATGGAACATTTACTAATGTAGAACAAAGGAAGATCTGCTTTTCACAAGCGAAATATTCATACATTATTTACGTCTGGTTGAAAATTTCAATGCTTAATCTTCAAAAGAGACATCGAAGTCTTTAGTTGATTTTTTTAAATCAACAATAAGTTTGGACCTGACGAATGATCGAAATGAAAGCACAACAGAATGAAGAACAACGAATAACGGAGTTTTTGTTAGATATTTATTTGTCAATAGTAGATATTTAGTATTCATCGCATATTTTAGTTATCATAAACCAATTGGTTCATTGCTAAAATGTGATATATATCATAAAGAAGGACTAACTGACTTTTTCGAAACATCAGTAAGGTTAAGACAGGGTTGTCTGCTTAGTCCTTTACTATTTACGTTGTTCATAAACGATTTACACGAAAAATTGGAAGTAATGCTAAAAATTTCAGGGGTAAATATTAAATGTTTATTTTATAGGCAGATGACGTAGTACTATTGCTTGTCAAATGAGGACTAAAAATATATTTTTTTTTATTATTGAAATTTACAACTGTATCAAATGATAATACAACAAGTGACATGCCATGTACCAGATGAAGAGAAACTACCCAATGGTAGCACTCCAATTATATTTGTATATTAGAAGATTCCGAGATCATCTTTTTTTCGGAGGCCTCGGATGGTTAACAGGAATAGAAGAGGAAGCAAGGTTGGAAACAATAGGGTTCGGATGGTTCAGAAGTATATTATGGAAATATAGGTATCTGGATTGAGCTAAATCAGAAACATATGGTACATTAAGGTCGTTATGGATGATTTTAATTGTGACATAGTAGGGAGCATTGAGGATTTTACGAAGGATTTTGGATTGTAGTGCTTAAAGAAAAAATAAAACTATTGACCGTATGGGCTATCCGTACCCCCACATCTTGTTTTCATTAGTCGCGACTAATTTTATGAGGCCAGAATCCTCAAATTGAGTTCTTTGTACATTCAGGCATGTTATGTCATTCTTTATAAGTCTTTTCTTAATTTCTAATTTTTCAAAAAAGTCCATTCTCTTCTCTTTTGGAATAACATGCACCAGTCTTACCTTATTACTTTTCTAGGGGTGTGAACAATTAATAATCTTTAATTCAGCTTTTTAGTTTTCTGCCACCTGCTCGATATAAACGGCATAACATGAACATTCTATCGAGTAGACCCCGCTCTTATTTAAAGGATCAACTCGATCTTTAGTCCTGGAGACCATGTTTTTAAACCTTTAATAGGTTTAAGGGCCACCATTTTTTAGTCTCTTTTAAAAATACTATTAATTTTATAAGTATCAGGACCTATTTATGTAATTGTTCTGGAATCATTAATATTTTTATATTGTAGACTTTTATAGTTGCGTATTCAAAGTTTTATCCTCCGATTTTTCTAAATATTTTTTCAATAATTTTTGTAGTGTACCCATTATTTGATGCAATTTGCAAAATTAATGCCTTTTCATTTTTTGTTTTATTGGGGGATAAAGGTATTTATTTTAACTTATTAGCTAGCCAGTAAAAAGTTTAAGTGTTACTATATAATACAATTCTTACTCATTTATAGACGAATTTTCAAATATCTCTTTGCAGATAAAGCTCAGAGACTGGAATAATGCGGTATAAAAAGACAGACGGAGTTAAGAACTATTTATTGCCGACCGTCGATATAATGAATAGTGCTTGTGATATTTTTTTAATGTCCTAATGAGTTTTTACAGTTTAGCTCTAAGGTTTGAGGTTTAGCTCTGCTAAAAATGCACTTCGAAAACTTTGTGATATTCCAACTTTGCCTGAAAATTGTCAGAGAGTAATTGAAAATTGTGTGATGCACGCACCTGATTTTTTTGTTGTTTATCTTTTTTTTTTAATTCTATAATAAATAAACTATGGCACGAAAAAAATATTAACGCTCATTGTTAATCTGTTTATAGCAATGATTATATGAAATAACATTCTTTAGATTAATTATGATTATAATTTTGGAGGTATCAACATGGACTCCCTTCCAATGAAGATTCCTTTCTACTCGTTAACTCCTGCTATTGTTGACCTTTGCACTTGCAGGCAATCGACCCCTCATACAAAGGTACTGAACACTAAGGCGGCCAGGGGTTCCCCTTAAAGTTAATTAGCGGGACGGCTCTGATAACGGACGTGCGGGTAAATGTCTGTAGAAGAAGCAGCGGAGGGGGGAGTATGAGAGAGAGATACGACTTGAAGGCCTCTCATTTAGCAGCTGATTAAACCCGAATAGAGGACGCCGAGAGGAGGGAGGGAACACAGGAAAGGTTTTACCGTGTAGCTGAACCCGGGTAGCAGCAATTACTGGTCCTTCCAGCCATCAAACCTTCCCCCGGCACAAAAGAGATTTCGCCAACTTCATACCTTACCACGCTATAAAGGGATTAATTATTGTTCCTAGGAGGGCTCATGCTGGAATTAGCTGCCTTCAATGCGATCCTTTATGACAATGATGAAATTATATTATGTATAGGATAATACTTACTTCTAACGCTGACATACAATGATTTAGATACCATACTTTTCATCTGTCCTTTAAGAATTAATAGGATAATTTTGTCTTAAATTGTTGTATGAAACAGAAAATGTTCAAAAAAAAAAAAAAAAAAAAGTACTCCTATCAAATACATTAAAACCCACTTGGAGAGATTAAAATTCCAATATATAATGTGAAATTTAAAGGATCTAAACCTATAACGTCCTACATGACATATAGACCCCTTTTTATCATGTTGCTATCTATCATTAACATCCATTTAAACCTTTGTGAATAGATTCATCTTATCGTATGCTAAAACTTTTTATCAACGGAAATTTTCAGAAACGTAAAACAATGTTAATAATTTGCTAACAAGGATCAGTACCGCAAAATATCGATTATTTTTTAATTTGATATGTTCCCTTCAAAACGGCTAAGAATAAAACGAGATTTTAGGGCAATAAAACCCACTAAAACGTTCAATAAAAATCACAGAACATGCTAACAAAAAACTAATGAGTATGATAAATAGTCAGAATATGCAATCAGTATTGATATTTAATAAGTTTGCACGTTTCGACCCATTCATGAAAATTATCAACATGGCTAAGAATAAAATATACAAACTTGCATTATAAAAATGATATATTAATATAAAAGTATATAAGTAAGAGAAACAAATATGGAAAGTATACATGAGATAAACAATTGAAATAATAAAAACGTAACAGTAATACTGGCACATCAATAGGCTTAGAAAATATTTTTGTTTTATAAATAAATACAAAAACAAGTATATAAAAATAACAATAAATGGATTTATAAGTAAATAAATAAAAATTATGGAATATAAATAGTTGCTTAACAAATACCAATGGTTTGAAGTAGAGATTGGCAAAAATCGGAATCATTGATTACATGATTACAAGTGAAAATAAAACTTAAAAATCACTTCAACTTTATACTTGGTTCAATATATAAATATAGTAAAAATGTGTAAAATCGATGATATAAGGTGTCAATTCTGATTAGCCTATTTTAACGAAAATATTTCTGTCACATCAGAGCTATATACAGAAATTTATTAATAAAATAATTTAAATTTATTGAAAATTATTCGAAATTTATGTAACATTTATAAACATAATTACAAATAAGATTTTCCTTTTTTAAAAATTCAGAGTAAAAATTAATTTAAATTGATTGAAAATTACTCGAAGTCGACGAAACAATACAATATAAATTAACTCTTTGAATAAAACCTAAATTTTATAACTCCATAAGAATATTGTTATAACCTAACTCCTACTCCATATGATCAGTGCCTTTCACATTTTACTGTCATTATATTGTAAAAAATTATTCATATTAATTTTAATTATAAAATGGATTTCAATGAAATTCATTTTAGGAAATTTCTAGACTATTCTCCAAATTTCCTCCAAGTTTGGATCAAATTGAACGCGCATTTTTCAAACTATAGGCTTGCCAAATAATAAGTTTGCTGATCCGAGAGCTGAAGTATTTTTTCTACAAAAAGTAGATATAATTTGATAAAATTCATAATTACATAATTATCTATTTACCAATCCCTAACTTCCCTCCAAATTTGAGCCAAATCGAACATGCGGTTTTAGATATATAAACGTATCTAGGAAAACACATTTGGGCATATATACGAAAAATTGGTGGACAGAATTCAATAAAATTGACGTTACATTATTTTTGCACCATTGCCTACCTTTTATCGAACTTTGAGCCAAATCGAACTAGCCCTTTCTGAAATATTGGTATATCTAAAAAAATAGGTTTGCGCGTGGGTAAGCGAATGTGCTGGAATTTGATAACATTGATATGGGACTATCTAGGCCCCAATCTGCATAATCCCTGAAGATTTCATAACACGAATGTCACATCGATTTTACTACAGA
The DNA here is from genome assembly GCA_928085145.1 of Nezara viridula. Lineage (NCBI taxonomy): Eukaryota > Metazoa > Arthropoda > Insecta > Hemiptera > Pentatomidae > Nezara > Nezara viridula. Next base: position 150,945,920 of record OV725079.1, on the reverse strand, counting down.
CAGACAGACAAATAGGCAACGAACCAAATTCAATTCCTGATGTCTGAAACGTAAAACGCGAATGGAAATTTTCGATTCTGAGCACATATTGTTTTTTAACCTCTCGCACGAATACAATGCTTCCCTATCTTCGGTAGTGATGAAGTAAAAAAATTGGCATAAAGTGGATGAAGTAAAAAAATCTGTACCTCATGAACAAAACTTCACAGTAAACATTGTACACCAGCCGCGGATATTTCTGAAGAGAGCAATAGCTCTATTTTGGCTGAGGTAAAAGAGATCGCTCGGGGATATCGAGATGGTTAAAACCTCGCTCAGAAAGCAAAGCGATCTCACATTTGAAAATAATGAGAGATTTAAAAAATGGAAGAGCTATCATTAAAACAAGAGAAAATTATAGAAAATTTAATTAGTGAGAATAAACAGTTAAAATGTCAGATAAGTGCCTCAGAGGTGAAGCTTAACCATGCCTATCATGTATAAGGTGTCATATAAGGTATCACAACCAATGCTGGAGAATTCACCAAGGGCAAGGTGTGTTATATTGGTGCACCTCTACGCATAAATATGGGTGTTGTAGACCTAGATTCTGTAGATAGGAAAAGGACCAGAAAAGAGGACCCACGGCCACCGCCAATCTTCGTGCGGATCGGTCGACAGACGTTACGCGATGAAATCATCTGCTTGCGCAAAGTCAAAACATACTTTTCCACAATGCATCTGGGCAGAGACAGTTAAAAAATGTGCCTTCTCCATAAATATTAACACTCCGCTGATTGTCCTTACCTTGATCCCTTCAAGACTAATACCTTAATATCCTGCCATGTTAACTCACAATCCCTTTCTAGTAGTTTATGACGAATTTATCGATTATTTTCACCATAAATAATTCCAACATACTATTGTCGTTTCTTAAACTTGGCGCAAACCTCATATTCTCTCCCTTTCCGTTTCCTTACCCAACTTAACGCTCTATGGTCATGATCAAACGAACCGAACAGGTGGAGGTGTGAGATTGTTCGTTCATGAAAGTCTGACGGCCAAAGTCCTTCAAAAATCTCCTTCTTCCGATTTCCTCAACATAGAATATCTGATTTTCAAGTTTCTTTCAGTACCTTTTCCCCACTCCTTACTCCCCTCCCCTCCTCGTGTCCGATTTGATCCTAGTTTTGAATCCTCCCTCCTTACATATATTTCTCTCTTTGAAAATTATTGGATTTCAATTTTCTAAATAGCATTCAAACCATTAGTATGTCCAAACCATTAGTATATGTGTAATGTTGCAACCACAAACATGTAATTTATCATTATGACATGCTGTAATAATAAATGTATATAAAAAAAATAAAGCATAACTATTTAAAAAAAAAACACCCATCAATTTGTAACTATGTTGTTATTCCTAGGGGACTTTAGTCCCAGAATAAAATTATTTTTTCATTTCATTACATTTATACATTTTGAGAAGTCTTAAATTTCGGTTGGAGTGAAAGTAACCTGAAAACTAATTTCCGATATTCAACGACGCGTCGGGACGTCAACTCGACTAGTTATCCACCAATGGATTGAAATATATACTCCAGATGAATTCATTCCCTTAGAATTTATATTTACATAGTAGAGTATTTATTTTACATTTAGAACTTTCCAAGAAATCAACCAAAATGTTTCATGATATGCTTTCTGATCATTGTCCGCAAGGTCCATCCCAATGTATATCACGTTCAATCACATATTCTTTTATTACTTCATAGATGTCCATACTCCCCAAGGTCGGTGTCGCGCGAACTCCTTCCTCACTCTCAAGGAATTTTATTGCTCTAATCTTCTTAAAAACAGTGCAAGCTAAAGTAGAATTAGAAACATCGTAGATTATATTATATAACACTTGTTTTGGTCTATGTATTTCTTCTAGTTTAGTGGTTTGAAACTTTTCACTCCAAACATTTATAACCCCATCAAAATGTGTAAACCCATTATTATAGTAGTTTCATACTCAGGATGTTCTTTTTTAGAATAAATGATAGAAAGATATACCGAGAACAAGATAGAAAGCTGGCAAGAAGGATGACATAATAGTACAGACTTGGTAAGCCCTTAGAAGACGAATCTCGGCACAGATGAATACTCGATGGGGTGATAAGTTTTATTTGTCCTCTAATTAACAGAGTTTGGATCAAATCCCATGGGGTGGCCCTCGCCATAGTAACACAACCAACCACTAACAAGGCGCTCAGGAATTATTGATATTGGGACCTTGTACCTAATATGCTTGTAACTAACTTAATTACACTTATCTCCATGATTATAATGGTCTTCTTTATTTAATGTTAAGGATAAAATTGACATGGAGTAAGGTGTAGTGCTTGATGTAAATAATGTATTGTTTATAACTAATTAATGAAATAACAAAATAGTTCCATTTTTCGTATGCCTAATAATTGATATAACATATGACATAATTGATAAGATGGTTTAAGTAAAAAGTTTTCATTTAATGTGTACATGTGGGAAAATGTCCAAAAGCTAACATTTTTTACAAAAAGACAGATTTGGATTTCCAGAAAAATAATAATGTTTAAACATTTTATAACTGTATTTAGCAACACATTTTTAGACTAATTTAAATAAAAATGTATAACATGGCACGGCGAAAACCCTTTTAGTAATTTTCAAACTCTATACTACCTTCAATACCATACTCTTACCGTATTTTATTCAAGATATCAAACAGAAAATGCAGGAATCCATTTGCATTTTTTTTTAACACAAAGAAATTATGTATTATGTATCTCATTTTAATTTCATTAGGGGTTTTACATCAGTGCCGGCCTTAAAGCCAAACAACCCGGGCAATTGAGCCGGTGCGCCTACATGGTAGAGGGTCTCTGCCACTTGTTAGGAATATAAAAAAAAGAAGTTAAAAAGCGTTATTATTATTAATTATTCTCATAATTGATTTAGGCTATTAATAAAACAACTGAATTAGAGACATATTGAATTACATTAAATTCAAATTATACTTAATATAAAATAATTTATGAAACAAAGTAAGTTTTTTTTGGGGGGATGACGTCATTGTATTGGGCGCAAAAGTCTAAGGTCGGTACTGTTATACATTTTTAATTATTCTCCTTTTGACGTTTAATTAATATCTACATTTTGAGTCTTTTGAAAAGGATCCTTCGAAAAACAAGGCATTATTAATATTTATTTTTTTTATAGCCGCTCTAACTTTGCATTCTTTTAAGTCTAATTATTTTCAGAAAATATCTTTGAAAACTTATATGTATAAATTTTTATAAATGAGTTTCCAACTAACATTCAAATTAAATTTAATTAGAACTAATATTACTTTAAATTATTAATTGATCTATTGAAATATAAATTAATTTAAATTTATGCTTACATGCTGCTTACATACATGCTTCACTGCAGATTATATAATCATTCTACATACAGTTATAGCTTTAACATATAAATCACCACATTTGGTATATCACCACTCTTAATATATGTATTGTAGATTTGGAATGAAAGAAGTGCACCTAAAAATCACTATTTAGAGTATAATAGAGAAAATAACAAATATTCTACAAAACAATTGGTTTTATTTTTCCGTACTTGATCCAACATATTTAATTTTTATTAATAAGAATCAGAGTATAGAATCGGAAGGAAGATAATGACAGGAAGTGTTAAACATCTGAAACAAGAATAATTCAGTTCAAATATTAAAACCATCCTAACATAAAGAAATTATTTTATTGCCTGAATTTTCACGGATTTTTTAGTAGTCAATTAAGTACAAATGATGAACCATGTTAAGTGAATAAAATAATTTACCTTTAAGATAAATTACTCATTTACTCAATTTTAGAACACGCATAATTGATCACTCACATATATAGAATTACAAGTACTTATACTTCATTAATATGAACAAATTTGCCTTCAATGACTATAATCATGGAACTTTTTATTATTGTTCCATTTTGCATGCTAGTAGAATCTATTTTGATCTCAAAGTAGCCGTGACATAAAGTTATTTCTCGTTCTTTTATTATTATTAAAGGTTTTAGCGAACAATACCAAATTATTAGAAAAATTTAACATTTCCTCAATAATTAATATTCAGATAAATGAAATGCTTTCCCGTCGATGAAAGCATTTACTATACAATACAGTAAAAGAATATATTGGCGATTTATTCCTATTGTAATAAAGTGAAAATTCATAACATTGATTCATTAAAAATTGTAATGAATTATCCTGTGTGAAATTAACAAAATGTGCTTCTGTTGTCAATATGTGATAAATAAAAAGGGTTCTTTCATTTTAGTTCACTGGCTGTTTTGTTTTTACAGATAACGTTGAAAGTCACAAAAACGTTATTAAAGTTCTGTACTAATTGTAATTTACTTTTTACCATCAACGGACGATGTTCCTTCACTTTATTATTCAAAACTTTTATCTTTCAGTTAGGCGGGTTAATTATTTATTATATTGACAGTTACTTTTATATATTCATTGTAAAGTATATGAATTCACCAATTGTGTGTATTTAATTGACACAATCGAGAATAATATAATAATGTTAGTAAAATAATAATAACGCACTAACGGATACGTACTTGTTTGTTTGTTTCGATGTCTAGGCGCAATACATCCAGATCATCAGCAGCCGATCAACTAAATAACACTACTTTTGTACTGTTTGGATGGTTGGTCCAAATAATAAGAATAAAAAAAGGATAAAAATAATTAAATAAATGGATTAATAGAATGAAATAAATAAATAAAAATAACAATAGACACTCATAGATAAGAAGATAGAATAGATAAATAAATAAACTTTAAAAAAATAGTAATAAAATCAATAAATGAGTTGAAATTAATAACCAAATGAACTTTTAAAATAAAAAAATAAAATGAAATAAAGTAAAAAAAATAAATAAAATAAAATAAAAAATAATAATAATTCTGCAAAGAATCATAATTTATAAACTTAAAAGTATTTCATTATCTAGGAACTTGCTAACTTTCTAGGAACTTTCTTCTTGATTTCCCAGGGATGCAGATATATTCTGTGGATACGTAGTGTGATAGGTGTTTTATTTTTTATTATGATGTAGAGATGGTTGACCGTTGATATAATATGAGAAGGAGTTGATTGGGGGGTGTGGTCAAATTAATACTAAATTAAATAAGTAGAATCATTTAATTTTTGCCAACGTTTCGACCCACTTTGTAGGTCTTGTTCAGGGCTACAAAAGATACAAAACATGGTGAAAATAAATGAATATAAGTAGATATAAAATAAGAATAAGTTGTCTTATACAGAACTAAAAGATGAAATTAGAGATATAGTGGGTGACAATGTTCAAATATCAAGTATTATATGTAGAAGATACAAACAAAAATGGAAAATAAGTATGAATAAAAATAGAAAATAAAGGAGAATATAGCATGTAAGTTAAAGGTAAACAGATTGCGATAAAAGATAAGGAATGAGTGTATAACAAAATAATAAAGATTACATTTGATAAATGTAGGTTAACATACAAAGAAACTTTATGTTAACTGAATGTTAACGAATAAATAGATTGTAAATTGAATAAGTAAAGCTAAAATAAGAATAAGGTAACATAATAATAAAAAATCAGTGGATAACAAGCTAGTGGAGGTTACATTTGATAACTGTAAGTAAATAGAGTTCTGTATCAGACAACTTATTCTTATTTTATATCCACTTATATTCATTTATTTTGTATCTTGTTACACCATGTTTTGTATCTTTTGTAGCCCTGATGAAGATCTACAAAGTGGGTCGAAACGTCGGCAAAAATTAAATAATTTTACTTATTTAATATAGTATTAATTTGACCGCACCCCCCGATCAACTCCTTCTCATTTTATTTTTTATTATTTTTGCAAGAAATAAATTAATTTTATAAGAAAATATATTATTTATTTACCATTAAATTCGCCACTGCGTTGTAAATATATATAAACAAAAGCTAATCTAAAAGGTTTTTAGGTGCTTTTATTGTGTACAATACATCAAGGAAAACATTTTTTTTTCAGTTTAAGGCTAAATAAAAATAAAAAAACTGTAACGCAAAAAGGTAGGATCGAGATGGAGTTATGGTTGAAAATGAAGTGCGGATAAATAAAATTATTTTTTCAAAGGCCCCGGACAGGGAAAGGCCAAGAAATATCAGAAGGAGCAAGATTGCGTTTGTGGCCCGAGGCGCCCAATAACCCCTGCGGGAAAAACGCCGGGAAACAGGTAATTTTCCCAACCCCCTCGGCTTTCCCCCTTTGATAACATCTTTTAATTACAACTGAGGCCTTGAGGAGGCAGCTTCAACATGACGGCGGAGATGCCTCATCTGCAAACAAAGCTACTTGTTCAAGCGCTCTCTTTCAAAAGCAGCTCTTCCCCCTAACACGCCCTTATTATCTGTTGACCCATGAGACAGAAAGTTTGATTCGGAATATTTGGCCTCGGGATTCTTTGTCTTCTCTTCTCACAAGATAATCTGATTACTCCTCAAGGCAGATTAATTAAGAGCTTTTTAAGTTGAGTGATATAAATCAGGTATAAATTAAAACATATTTATTTATATCTTATAGCAAGTTTTGGTTAATTATTTTCAATAATGAACCATTGAAATCGATCAAGAAAGACTTAAAGTTTATCACCTTTTGAGGTTTTATATTTCACAAATGCTCTAGCCTGTCTTCTTTTTAACTTCTGCTGCAGAGAAAGCAGTCCGTATGTCTGTAATCCAACCACACGCACCCTTCTTAACAGTACCGTTCAGCTTCTTGGGTACGCTGACGACTTTGATATTACCGCCAGATCAGAACGTGCATTAAGAGTGTCGTTCTTGGCCATAGAAGATGCAGCAAAAAAACGTGGGCTACACATTAATGAAGCTAAGACCAAGTATATGAGGGTCGGAGGAGATGGGCCAGGGACCGGTTGTTTTGTGGCTGGAACATTTAATTCCGAAAAGGTATGCAGCTTTGTTTACCTCGGGTCTGAGGTCAACTCCCAAAACGACATCTCTAGAGAAGTCAACAGAAGGATAGCAACGGCAAGACGGTGCTACTTTGGTCTTTCGAAACATTTTGGAAGCAGGTTCCTCTATAACGGGACCAAGATCACTCTCTACAAAACCTTTGTCACCGCTGTTTTAACTTATGGATCAGAAGCATGAGCATTGAAGAAGCAAGATGAAAATAGATTTCTGATCTTTGAGAGATCAATGTTCAGAAGGATTTTTGGTCCTGTTACAGTGGGTGGAATTTGGAGAAGAAGGAAAAATGCCGAACTCGCTTGCTTTTATAAGGACATAGACTTGGTGAGGTTTATCAAGATAGGACGAGTTCGATGGGCCGGGCACGTAGCACGTATGGATGATTCGGCGATACCCAGGAAAATGCTGTCCGGAAAGACGCATGGTCGAAGAAAGGTTGGCAGGCACTACTGGGAGTCTGAAACTGCGGCAGCAGATCGTTTCGACTGGCGAAAGCTTTTGGAGGAGGCCCAGTCTCGGTGACGGGATGTAGCGCCATATATATGTATGCCATATATGTATATTTCACAAAACATATGATACAAAAATGCAATAAAAACTTTATGTCTGATCGCTGCACAGTAGGACGAAAGACGGATTTTCGTGGACATGTGCCTAGAACTTATGAATAATGTCGGATTAACTTGATATTTAGTACCTTTATGTTTTCAAGGCCTAAAAAGAAAATTTTCACGAAAAATGTAGAAAATATCGGTCACTTTGTTCAAAACAGGGAATTTTTAAATTTGGCTACAAACTTCGAAAATAATAAACACCTTTCGAAACGCATAATTTTAGAAACCTATTTATAAATACAGTCTATATTAATATACACAAATCTGGTACGCCCACTCACACGACCTTTCTACCTATTTCAAAAAGTTTTACATACGGTCATGAAGAAATAAAAAAAAAAAAAAATGAATTAGATATATTTTCCTGAAAATTGATCAAAAAAAACATTTGAGTACGATTTATTTGATAAACTACAGCAATGTAAATCGGCTTAAGGGAGATAAGTGTACAAATTTCAATACTCTCTAATATTGGTGATCATAAACTTTTTGCCATAGCCTAATTTTGTCTAACAATAATTTCAGTTAAAAATAGAGGAAATAGTGAAGCTTGTGTGATACGGGCAACAGATTTTCTTACTTTCACTTAGTCATCTTCTTTCTCTTATCACCCATTTCTGACACCAGGATATGAACCCGTAATCTTACATTGGAAATTGAATAGTTGTAACTTCGTTAATAGTTGTCCGAAATGAACGATTTTTATAAATACAAAAACAAAAAGAAGAAACAAAATCGGTTCAGATGTCCCCGAGAAAATCTTGGCACAGACAGACCAATGGCTAAAAATGTGTTTTTTGGGCTCAGGGGGCTCTGTAACGTATCGATCCTTCGAAAACGTATAGATCCTTCGCATATCGGAAATTTGACCCGATCGCAATACTTTCCATACCTAGTATAGGTAGGAAAGTAAAAACGTATTAATAAATTTTTTTAATTTTAAAAACACAAAATATAATATAATGTAATTTATATATATTTTTTTTTTTCGTTTTTCTCGCCTCTACCCTAAAGGGTCATTGGCGTTTTCTATGGTTTATACTCTGTTATAGTAGTTTACAATTTTTAAAAAATTTAACACTATCGAGACTCTTTCTTCATGTCTTTTAGTATTTCTTTTAGTGTTTTTCCTAGTTCTATTTTTTCTCTGAGCCTTTCGAATTGGGAACATTCTACTAGAAGGTGTTTCACACTTTTCGGTGTATTGTTACATTTCTCGCAAGTAGGAGCTTCTAGACCTCTTAAAAGATAGCCATGAGTGAACTGGCAGTGCATAATCCTTAGGCGGCATAGTATAATTTCTTCACGCCTAGACTTTCTGTTGCTAGTGAGCCATTTATCGCAATTGGGTTTCACTTCTTTCAGCTTACACTCTTTGATCCTCCACTCTTTTTCCCACTCTGCCAGTTGTTTTTTCTTTATTTCGTGTACCCAGTCTTCTAAAGTGATATATTTCACTCTAGTCACTTCCTCTTCTTCTCCTCCACTTCTTGCTAAATGGGCTGCATTGTCAGCATTTTCATTTCCTAAAATTCCGCAATGAGCTGGTACCCATACCAATACAACTGTTTTTCCTTTATTTTTTAGATCCCACCAGATATTGAGTATTTCCCTAATTATGGAGTTTTTAGGATATGGATTGTCAATGGCAGTTAAAACGCTGTATGAGTCCGTCACAATTACCCAGTAGTTCTTTTCAGTTTCGCTTATAAGATATAAAGCATTCATGATGGCAGTGGCCTCTCCTGTGAATACTGAACATTCTCCAGGTAATTTTAACAGTAATTATTTCTCTTTACTCACTAAAGCACATCCTACGCTACCTCCTTCTTTGGATGCATCCGTATATATAGAATCGAAATTTTTATATTGTTCCGTTAGCTTTAAAAAATATTTTTGTATTTCAAGCGGATATGCCTTTGCAATTTTAGTCATAGATTTATTAATAAATGGTCTATCTTTTTTCCAACGCGGCATTTTTAATTCTGGGATGGGTCTTATAATGGTCGTATCCATGTTTATTTTAGTTGTTGAATGATTTATATTTAACAATAGTTCTAATGTAATAATAAACATTTTTTTCATTTTTATTACAAGACAATTTTAAACAACATGAATAATCATATCTTAAACACCATCGAAATTTCTTCACATATTCCCATGAAAAGAATACATGTTTTTTGCATTAATTTCAAAGATTGTATTAAGAATAACTGATTCAGATCGAGTCTTAAAAGCTATACCAAGTACTCTCATATTAAGTATACCCTTATGAAGTTTTAATGACATATAAAAAGAATAAGGGCTAGAGACTGAAAATGTTGTATTTTATTACAAACAGACAGTAATATTAGTGGAACAAGTAAATAAAACTTGTTTATTCCTTGAGGCCGTCTTACACGAATGCCCATTGACCCTACCTTTTATTTAATTTTAAACTTTAGTTCATTTAACTAACCGGTTGAGTTTCTATATTTATGTAGATTACAGCGAAAATAAAGGATGGTTATTTACAGTTAAAATAACAATATAGATGTTTATTTCTTATCTAGTTTGAAAAAAATAAATTTTAAAACAATGATTTAATATTTAATGTATATATTTTTTTAAATAATTTGGTTTGAGGTATTTTTCGAAACAAATAAGTGCCTAAGCTTATTTTCTTTTCTCTTCAAGTGTTAAAACTAATTTTGAAAGCATGTCTAGTTATAGAAGGCATTAGTGCATACCTAGAAATTTTTTCTATATTTATACATAAAAAAAAATTTAATATTTTTTAACGACCTTCAAGAAGACAGGAAGTTCAAATTAATACGAATTTCTTTTACCAATTGCTCATAAAAAAATAATAGAAGTCAATTTTCCGGCGGATATTGGTGATCTTTTTAATTCGCAGTTTTGGTAAAAATTTGATTTTAAAACATCTATTTTTCTCAACAAAAAAAATATTCGAAGTAAAACAACATATTATAAAATTTGTATCTAGTTAAGTAGAATGGCAGTAAAATGTTGGTAAATTTATAAGAAAAATTATGAACCACCAGCTCAACCCAAGCTATTTTACAAAACCTAGAAATTGCCCGGCGAAATTACATAAAATTATATCCTTTTCAATTGAACTATTTAATACAAATGGTGAAAAATGTATATTCTGCCAACTGAAAATATCCTCACGACTTCCCGAAGGTATCAATAAAACAGTTTGTATATTGTTTGGAGTTCCAAAAAAAAAAAAAAAATTTAGCCAATGTCCCAAGTTTTAACTTACTCGTCCCACTGTGAGTCGCACACTGATCGACCAATGGACAAATATCAAAAATTGAAATATTTGCTAACATGTCAATTGCCATTTGAAATCTATTAATAAATCTTCGATAAGAATCTCCTGAGATTATATCATTGTTTATATTATCTTTTAATTAAATACAACGGGTGTAGTGCAGCTATAAATCCTTTACAATGAAGAACTTATTAGTATCAATTTATGTTTCTTACTAGGAGCACGTGGCATTTCTATAAAATTACTGCTCCAAGTATGAAATTAACAGGCCCAGGTATGCATTTGAAAATGCCATATTTTAATTGAGCAAATTAAATCATTAGATTATTTTGCATACCTTCATTTAATTTGAATCTATTTTTTTAACATTAAAGCTTTAAACACGTTTTGTTCATTAAATATCATTTTGTACTTTTTGCATATTCCTATAGAATTAAATACACACTTTAATTTTCATTATCGTTTATGTGCTTCTGAGTACCACTTTATGTGCTAAGATTGATAAGGGACTTGATCACGGCAAAGAAAAGAGCTCGTAAGGAATGACAGACTAGCAGGCTTCATTTAGTTAAACCAACATTTAATAGACCTAATAAAGAACTTAAATGACTAATACAAAAATTCACTGCGACAAACTATGATTCATACTTGAGCAGCCTATCTATTGACGATGGAAGTTTGTGGAAACAGATCAATAATTTGTTAAAACATCGAGAAGTATCAGTACACCTGAGAAAATATGATGGTTTATGGGCTTTGTCGGATAAGGAAAAATCTGAACTATTTGCTGGCCATCTACACTACCACCTCTTTCGTTCACTCTTTCACAAGTTTCACAGCAAATCAAACATTTGTCCAAAAGAAAAGCCCCGGGTTTTTAATTTTTTCTGCAGAGACCCGCAAGAAAATGCCCAGGAAGGCACAAGTGTTCTTAAAACAATATACAACTGTTTCCCGAGGACAACTAAATCCCCACTACAATGGAAATATACGTCAAAATGATACACAAAAAGACAAAGACATTTTCATTTCCACATTCTACCGACCGATAAGTCTTCTCCCAATATGTTCTAATCTTTTCGAAAAATTAATGTAAAAAAAATATTGGCTGACATACTGACGAAGCAAAATATAATTTCTGACCATCAGTTCGGTTTTCGTACGTTCCATTCAACTATCGGTGAGTGCAGAAACCACTAGTCACAAATTTGAAGTTTTTCAGATGAGAGAAAAATGTCATAATTCTTCCAAAATTTCAAATATTTAAACTTCTTTTTTTCTCTGTCGTAACATGCATCTATGTTGCTGTCATGCAAAAATTACCTAATTTTGAAATAAATTAGGCTCAGGAAAATTTAAAATTTGATTTGGACTTATGCTGTTTCTGCACTCAACTGTTTTTTAAGAATAGCTGAAAACTTGGAAAAAGGTAATAATTCATTAAAAGTTTATAATTTTTAATTAACTATTTATATTAATTTATTTAACAATTTACAAAATATTTTTTTCATGTTATATCAAAAATGAAGTTACAGTATTGCAAAGTCATCATAAAGCAGGAATATAACGAAGTGAAAAGCTCTTTAAATAGATCATTTTCGACGATTATATAATTTTCACGTGCAATGGTTGGCCAGGTAAAAAGTTTATGATAAAAAACTTTCTTTTTTTTATTTTTATTTCTGAAAAAGTTGTCAGTAATATGAATAATGATCTTCTTGATGTTTTCCATTTTGATTGGAACTTTCTCTGATGAGTAGGCTGCAATACTTGAAGGAAAATCAATATCGCCGTTCCGAGAAGCAGATTTCAGCAGCTGATAGCTCTGCTTTTGTAATCCTTCAATGAAAATGTATGCTGTAATTACCCCCATTTCTTTAGAGTTATAGTGCAACTCTTTATATTGAGTGGGAGCAAACTTGAATTTCGCTACTTTTGGCACACTCCTCCCTCGACATTCTCTAGGTACTCTGGGTTTTTGTGTAATATTCCTTCCACCGACCACCAAAATCTTTTATGTCAGTGGAGAATAGCTAGGTGATGTGAAAGTTGTTACTGGACTGAGCACATAACTCTTCATCTTCATCTGGTGTATAACCTAATGTATATCTTCGGTATAACGATCTTAATGTTTATCTTTCATGTAATCTTCTTAATGTTTACCTTTTTAGAGTCACTTGATCAATGACGTGAAATGCGATTTGAGAGATAGGAGGGATTTTGTCTGCCATTTTGTTTTTAGGTTAACCTTTCTAATGTTTATTTTTTATATAACCTTCTTAATGTTTAACTTTTCAGAGGCACATAATCAGTCACTAGACTTAGTCTGAGTCCCACAAGTCTATCCATGTAATACCCGTTCTGGGTTATCGTTTGCTCTCGTCAAGTGATCGTAAAGTATGCAAAATAAAATAACTTCTGCTTTGATCTTATTATTGGTACTCTTCTTCATCAATCCATAAAATTTAGTTATTTTATCCCCGAACGATTCCTATAATTGCCATTATAGTGGCCAAGTGATCCACTACTGCAGCACGGGGGTCGCTGGATAACGGCACCTGAGAACTATATGTGTGTGTGTAACATGCTATCTCTAATGTAATATTTCGTATTTACTCAATATACTTTTAAAATAAAAAAGTGTTACTTTCATAATTAAATATTTTATCATTTTGCTTTTAAGGCATTCATTTTTTCTACCAAATGACATGAATTCAAATTCTATACCCTCAAAAACATAAACAAACAAAATTTGAGCAGTATACTGCAATTCGCCAGTAAATTAGAGCCGATGTCCAAGAAATCTTACGCTCGTCCCAGTTCGAATCCGGTCTGGGAGGGGTTGAATATTATTTCGTTGCGGACCAACAGAATGAAACTCGATCCTACCACTTTGCTTAGAATAGGTTTGGTTAAACTTCTAGAATTCCTAAATGCAAGAAATGGTATAGGGAAGGGTTATGAATGGTTAGCAGAGGGTTATAAAATAAAAAATCCAAAAAAATGACGTAGGTAGGTGAGTTGGGAGGAAGAATGCTAAAACGTTGGGAATTGAGTGCAGACAGCAATGTTCTACACCGAGAATTCGTGGTTCTTGATCGCCATTTTTGATGCTTGGAATTTAAGTTTACATCCAGGATGAAATGATGTAAGAATTTGGGGAGAGAACTAAACTGGACATTGGATATGAATCTGTTTGGGAGCAATATGCTGTTGCAAGTAGGGCTAGAAAGGGGGGAGTTTTAATTAAGATGGCAGTGGATGCAATGGATGGCATGAAATTTTGATTAGGTAATGTTTGTAGGTGATGAGAGAGGATTGGTGAACAATGATAGCAAAACAGGCCTGTGCTCTACTGTCAGGATCTTGTTACAAACCAACAAATATTGATTGGTTTAATATAACCTAGAAACTCATGCAGGATAAAGGTAGAAAACTATAATATCAAAATTGTTGTAATTATATTTGTTTTAATTTTTCGGCCTCTAGAACCCATTGGCATGAATTTTCCGACACATGACCATTTTCAAACTATATTACAAAAGAAGTTTGATTGAAATCGGTGAAAGCACGTCTTTAACTACATTTTTTAGGTAATCCAGGAATTTTTTTTAATTACCCTTTTTATCGATAAATATTAAAATCTGTCTCAATTAAGGACACTTACAATAGAGTTTAGAGAGCACATTCACACCATATTTACAATTCGAACCAGACTTGTCTCCCCACTGATGGAGGGAAAAGCCAGACTTCAGGAGATCCCTGCGCTTCTCCCTCAACAACTTCACCGGTATTAAAAGCCATTGGTGTCTGAGTAAGGGCGCTACAACGACAGACAGTCATGACTTGAATGGAGAATCTGTTCATTGCCGAACTCCAATATATAAATATTACAAAAGGTCACAGGGCCACTGCCATTTTAACCTGCGAGGAGGATTGTAGGAATGGGTGGTGCTAGATAGGGACTCTGCTACGGGATTAGGGTGATGAGTAAGCTTCTTATGAAATTTGTAAAATTTTTCTGGGATAAGATCAAGAATAAAAGGAATATTAAGGTCATCATCCAGGATTTTATTGGTGATATAGAAGGGAGCATTGACTATTTTACGGAGGACTTTAGACTGGAAGGATTGCATGCGTTTGATGTTAAAAAATTTGGTTGTCACCCACAGTTCTAGTCCGTAGTTCCAGATGAGTTTTAGTATTGTCTTGTAGATCAGTAATTTGTTTTCAATAGAAATTTTAGATTTTCTATTCTGTAGGCTATATAGTTGGGGACGGTATAGCAGAGTCTGTAGCGCGCTATACTAGTAAAGCAAAGACCATAGGATCAAATCCCGGCCCCACTTCCAAATATGGTTGCTCCCCATGGCAAGTTAGACCATAATACCCCCTTAATTAAGGGAAGCCTACAAGTTGTAAGACTTGCATGAACAGGCTTTATTAGTCTATATAGCTGACCATAACGTCAGTTAAGTTCGTGTCTTTTAAATCTAGTAAGCGGATTCCAAGTTAGTCGTATGTCTGAGAGAAAACCAAGATACCGGACTTTGTCGGAAAAGCTAGATGGAGTTAAATTAACTGGTGGACTAGAATTACGAAGAATTAATAAGGGTGAAGGTTATATGTTTACATTTAGATTCATTGACTTCGATGCACCATTACTTGCGCCAATGTTCAATCAGGGATAGGTGCCGTTGCAGGCTTATGGACGCTGTTTTAGGATCTGAGTAAAAATATAGGATGGCAGTGTCATCAGCGAGAGTTGCCAGGAAGGTATCGGATAGATGGAAATGTCAGCGGCATAGAGGATGTAAAGGGTGGGACTCAAGACGCTGAGTTGAGGAACTCCAGCCTCAACTGAGTAACAGTCAGAAAATTCTGTACCACAGCGAACTCGAGTGGAACGATTGGAGTATTAGATATGAGGACTGTGCTACGTGGAATTTGAGCTTCAAGAGCAGTCCCGCGTGCCATGCCGGTCAAAAGCTTGCGCTATGTCCAGAAATACAATCGAGCAAAACTGCTTGTTTACTAGGGCTGAGGATATTGTTTTCTAGGATCCAACAACTCGTTGTTCTTGTTGGAATATGGAATGTTAATCCGGGAATTAAAATCAGAAATCGGGTGAATTATTTATAATAGTAACAGTATATTTTAATTCTTCTATCATTTTACTTATAACCATTATTTATAAAACTTTTATAATTGTAAGAAATCGTAATTGCAAACAAAAATTATTATTCATTTACGGCTCGTTATGACCATAAAATATTCATCCAATTTTGTGGTCTTCCAAAAACAAGGCATGTAAATTAATTCTACCCTTAACTTAAATAATTTACGAATAAGGCTAGCATTTTAATGGTAAGTTTGTTCCTTCAGTATTTTATCCTTTTAATGAAACCTCTTAGGATGCTGTGAAAATTCTCGAGGTGGAATGGGCTTGCAAACCTGTGGGAAAGTCAGCTCCAAACCATAAGACGTAATTAAAACATAAATAATGAATTGAGTTAGAACCATTGAAGCTGCTGAAATATTTAAAGGTTGAAAAACTAATTTCTCTCAAGGAAATTAAAGTATAATTAGTGACCGGTGTTAGGAGCTCTAAAGCCGCATTTACTGGTCGTGACCTCCTACTTTATTCAATTCTTTGCATCATTAATTTAATACTAGCAGTAATAACCTTATATAAATGTTATGATAACCTCATATCGCTCCTCTAACCAGGTAGATCTGATCGGATTAGAGCTTCTTGAAATGTCCTTCAGTTAGTAGATAGATACCACTTACGGTTTTCCTGTAAATAAAATATATCAATAAGATATTAAATGATTAAATTCGTAAAGCTAGACTGGCTAGTCTAGGAGACATTGAGTAAAGTCAAAACGTGTGGAGAAGTTCATCTGCGTTCAAAGTAAGTGCAAGCGGAATCGGAAATCGCCAGAAATTCGTTAGACAGAATTCGTTTGACAGAAGCCAGCGCCCATCGGTACTCTGCAATGTCGACTTCGTGATTATGATTTAAAAGTCAATGTAGCTGCTGGATAACCTATATTAAGAAAATAAAACCAACAAGCGATCACGATGGGAAAAAAAAACAACATGAAAATTAGTCTTTAGTCGTCGAATATACCGTTTCAGTTAATATGGAAGTACATTCTCCCAGGAATAGAATTTCACAACTATTTTTGTAGGTTTTTTAAATTTAAATAGTTTTCTTACTTTTACATTTTTAATTTATAAATATAAACAATTTACTTTGTTACTAGGAAGGTAATGCTACTTTAGATGTTTGGAAATAAGAAACTATTTTGAAATAGTTTGCGGCGTTTTAAACTAGACCCTAGGAGTGAAAATTTTACAAATAATTTATATGTTTATTAGTTAAGATAAATTAAAAACAATTATAATCATATTTGAACACTTTAAAATGGATTTAATTTTACATAATCACACCGGTAAAGCGGCTGAGAGAGCAGTTTAATCTTTTGTCCTGCCTTGCCTTCCATACGTGGAGGAAAGGGCCAGACTCCTAGCTCCCTCGGTTGACTTTAAATATTGTAAATGAGTATGGATGTGTTTTTATGAATAATATATTTTATTTGATATTATTTATCCGTATGAAAAAGTTTCACATACCTCTAATACTTAATGTTCTTATGTGTGGGAAAAATATATAATTTTTTACAAAACAAGAGATAATTTTATGGAGAAAAGACGAATCTCAATTCCACAATGTAAAACCAACACACGATAGTAAAATTCATCTTCGTCCATAGAAAAAATTGAGAAGTTTTAAAATCCATATGTTTTCAATAACCATCGACGGACCAAGACAAGATAAACTGTATTTTAAATATTTCGTTGTGCAAATCCAGACATAGTTCTTTTGGACTATAAGCAGGCTTTGCGTTTTAAATCTCTAAATTGTTCCGTTTTCGAGATAAATCGTAACTCCTGCCGAAAACATTTTAGAGTTTATAATTCGAGGATTTATAATATAATTTTATAAGTCGAGGAATACTTATTACAAATTTATTAAAAAGGCAAATGGAGAATATCTCTATGATTCTTTGGGCACTTCGGATAACATAGAAAGGAACTTTTTGATATTTTTTATAAATAAAAGAAAACAAAAATAAGGTGTTTGCTTTAGACCACACGAAAGAAGTGAAAACATTAACAAGGCGAGATTAATAATATGAAATATAAAATATATATAAAAGCTCATTATATATTAATGAAATGCTGAACATTTCCATCGCTTAAAGTATTCAGATAATTAGTTGCTGAGTGGATATTTTAAACCACATCTTCAATAAAATTCGTTATAATTTGGTTTTTGGCACTATTTTTTTTTCCATTTTCGCATCTCTAACACCGCGAATACCTCTCTAACAAATTATGATACAATTTTGAATAATAGCTCATTACAAAGAGGATGGAAAGATATACAATTCTCCTGCTTACAGTATGGAGGACGGATTATTTCTGAGATATTTTAACCCATATCTTCATTAAAATTCGATATGTTCTTCATTTCATCCCTTTTCCTTGCAATATGCAGGTTCGATTTTTAATTTTTGACATATTTTAATCCATATGCAAAAATGCTTTAATCAGTGTTTACTCGATCAAGTCATCCTTTTCTTTACCCGAGCGTTACACATCGGAGATCTGACGGCTCAATCTAATTCACTATTCTCAAAAAAAAAAAACGGACAAAACGCACCTAAAGGAATTTCCAATTCAAAAAGTCCATGGCCGTCCTTAATAAATATGAGAACTAAAGACATTTCGGCACCAAACAAGTTGGTCTTTAGAGAGTACAATAATAAATTAGATTAAGTTCTGGCAAAGTTGTATCTTATTACCTAACTGAAAGTATATTTTCCAGTGAGTAGGACAAGCTCATGACTAATAGTAAGGATCAATTGTTAATTTCAATCGTGGTAATGTGGGAAGCTGCTTCATTGTGTGCTTTGAATAGTTCATCATCATAATATTATGATATATAATATTATTGAATATTAGAGAGAAGGATAGATATCTAATGTGAGGGTACTCACCCGAGTTTACTAGTGTAAACCTTAATCCAATCGAGCATAGACTTCATCATTCTCTATTCAAATGGTGTGTGTTCGAATCCGTCCTGAGCTAGTTGAAATTTATTTCGTGGTGGACGTACATAATGTCGTCCTTCTTACTCTGATTAGAATAGCTATATCCATAACTATTAAATAACCGACTATTTCCCAGACATAACCTGAGTAAACAGGGAAAAAATACTAGAAATCCATTCCTAGTGGACTTTGAAATTTTGAAACAGTTGTTATCTATAGGACAGTACATAGTAAAAATAGATTAACTTTTTTTGGATGCATAGGAAGGCAATAAGTTATGGCAATTCATGCCACAAACAGTACCAAATGCTGTTCATATACATCAAACATTTTGGTTAGTACTGCACTATTAGCAATAATAGCAAAACTCATTAGATCTCAATAGTCTTACTTTATTTTTTTTTGTTTTACACCAACGTTTCGGCCCTTAGGCCATGTTCAAGGGAAGGAAGATATATTGAATTTACATTCTTTAAAATTCGTTTAATTTTAATTTTAATATAGGTTTCTTTCTATATTCCTGAAAATAGACTAATGGCTGAAACGTCGGAGTAAAATAAATAAATAAATTAGGACTATTAGAATCTATTAAGTGTATTAAGAACTATTAAGTTGATTTGTATAGAAGTTTTTATTTATTATTCTCGTGATTCAAAAAAAATTACAGATTAAGTTTATAAATGAAAAAAAAATTAAACATCGGATAGTAGTTTCCTTAGGGGAATGGTATAGCTCAATGATAGGGTAATAAACTTCCGATGCTATAGGTCTCAGGTTCGAATCCCGGCTCGTGGCAGAAATATTATTTATTCTGTTTCATTAGCCGTGGGGTGACCCTGAGATTGGGAGAACCTCCTGGTGCACACCTAACCTCTATAATGTGGTTACCCTTAATTAACTAATTAATTCAGGGAGGAGACTTGAGGATTGAGAGTGATCTCAGTCAAATCACCTGATTGTACAACCGTTGAATAAGAAACAGTACTTGTTCTAAATAATACTAGATCCTTCATAGGTTGTAGTGGAGGAGGTTTTTTTTAAATTTTTTTATATTATTTTCCATAAATAGTTGTTTTTTTTACTGCAGAAGTTTTGTTTCGTAAAATTCTAAATTTAATCAAATTACTTTAATTATTTTGACTAACAGTTTATTATTAGGAAAGTCAAAAATACATTTCTTTATATATCAATATTATTAAGAAATTTATACCTCTAAAACCCGTTACATATTTGTGTTTTTAAGGAAAAAACATACTGGTATTCTTGGATATTGGCTACCTTATGAAGGAACCTGTCTTCCTCTGACAGGTGCTGAAAGAGAAGAATTAATATGTTTTCCTGTGAAACGAAGTACATCAGGTGTTCCTGACGTGAGTCCGGTCAATACTACCCCAATAGTCCCGCAATAAATTCAAAAGCAATAGAATCATTTTAGAATTCATTGGTAATAAAGATATAAAACGATTTCCAAACCATAAAGCATCACAAATTAATGATGAAAAATAATTAGCTGGATAATAATTAACACAACTATACACAATATTTTAAAAACAAATATAGTACATTTGATAATATTACAAATACCGATCATTTAATTGATTAAAAAATACCAGAAAAAAAATAAAAATTTTAGTTAACAGTAAATTTATCATCCAAAAAGTATATTCATTGGTAATAAAAATAAAAAACGATTTCCAAACCATAAAGAGTCCAAATCAGAAATGACAAAAGATTTTGTGAGTGATACCTATTAATTGCAAAAAACAAAAAAATAAAAAAAAAATAGAGCTTTTAGGTAAGACATTAATAAAAACTACTCGCTGTCGATTTGTAAGGCGTGACATTGCTAGACGAAATCAATTTGTGCGGAAATGAGAACTCATGGCATCTAGTATAGGGTGAGTAGGGACGTGGTTTATGTATACTTGAGCCATTCTACCAAAAAGTATCATACTTTATTTTTATTTTCTTTATATCTTTAGTTAACTTTTGACTGATTTTAATATTAAAACTTTTTTAATAACAATATATGTATATGATATTGTGCATCAAATTTGTGACATACACGCACATCCCACATTACGGCCGAGTCCTTGTGCTACATGTGATACCATTTTCTTTTTAATCTCTGTCTAGCAGGTAGGATATTGAAAGCACTAGTGGATTGAAGTGATTTTGTCGGGGATGTAGGATTTCACTATTGAAATGTTTAAGTCGTGATGAAATTTATCTTAGATGTGGTTTTGAAGACTAACTTGGAACCCTCATACCAGATTTAAAAGACAAGAACTTAATCGTCGATTTGGCCAGCTATACAGACTACTTAACAGAAAATCCAATCTCTCAATAGAAAACAAACTATTAATATACAAGACCATACTCAAACCCATCTGGACCTACGGACTTGAACTGTGTGGGACAACTAAATTTTCTAACATCAAACGCATCCAATCCTTTCAGTCTAAAGTCCTCAGTATAATAGTCAATGCTCCTTAATATGTTACAAACAAAACCTTACATCATGACCTTTACATCCCTTATGTCCTTGACGTTATTCCATCTCGATTCTCAAATTTTCAGCTGATCCACCATCCTAACCTTTAAGCACGATCATTGTCTAGCTCCAGTCATCCCTAAAATCCTTCTGGAAGGTTGAAACGGCAGTAGCCTGGAGATCTTTTGTAAAGACGTCACTGGAGTTATGGAAATGGACAGCTTCTCCACTGAAGTCATGGTGTTTGTGGGTTTAATGCCCTCTCTCAGTCTCCACCGGACTGGTAATGTTCGCGAGCGAAGCACTGGGATCTCTTAGAGTCTTGCTTTGTCCTTCACACGTGGGAGAAAGGGCTGGACTCGGATATCTCTTGCCTGATTGTAAATATTGTAATTAAGTATGAATGATTTTCTTGTTAATATTTTCCTTTCTTTTATCTAATTATTTCTTTTACTTATAATTTATTTAATTTTGATACGAATTTCTGTATTTTGTTTTAATTTTAACGCTGTTACATTTCTTTGGTTTATTATAGTTTTTGCCTTCATTATATAGATGAATATATATTTTTTTTTATTGTGTTGTTTATATGGTATGAATGTGTCTTACTCAGCTTTAATACTCATTGCCCTTAAGTGTGGCAAAATGTATAATTTCTCAAAAAAAGATATATAAAGATGTGGTTTTGAAAAGAAACTGATGTGATCTTTGTGCGAAAAATCACTTGCAGTGTCGTCAGCAAAGCAATGGTGTGAAGCAATGGTGTGAAAGCAATGGTGTGAGAATCCTAGTGGTGCTAGGATGCTCAGTGATGTCAGAGGTGTACATAGAATACAGGATTGAGCTTAAGATGTTACTTTGTGGCACGATAATGTGTTAGGGAAAGAAGGAAGAAACAAAATAATCTACAGAAATCCAGAAAACCCTGTTGAAAAAGGATTGAAGAATTTCAAAATAAGTGGGATGTAGGGGCTGCTATAGTCTCCATATAAGATTCTTTTAACTGAATCGATTCTCAACGATTCAATCATTGCAATGAATCGATTCTTATGAACGATTATTTAATTGATTCTTTTTTCTTTAAATTTGAGAGAAATTAGATTAGCGGGGGAAAATGTTTGTTATTTTTCTGTAACAAAACTAAAAATTAGAATTTACAAAACCATTATACTACCTACGGTTTCTAATGGATGCAAAACGTCGCCGCTTACATTAAGAGATAAGCAATGTATTAAGGCTTTTAAAATTAAAGTTTTGCATGGAAAATTCGAGCAGAAGAAGAATGAGTTAATATTAGAATTTAGACGGCAACACAACCCCGAATTGCGCACTCTAACAGTATTCGGTTAATGTAATTGAGGTGATTACATTGCAACGGATAAAATGGTAGTGTAAAATTTTCGGACTTAGTAACGAAAGAATTCCTAAGAGGTCGGTATGCGCAGTGCCGACTGGTAAATGTCCGGTAGACCGAAGCGAAAATGAAAGGACTGCGTTTAGGCTGATCTAGCGGGGCTGGGTTTGGACGTCGACCGGTGGGGGGAGGTGTGTAAACAGTTCTTGGTGTTATCAGTATCAAATCTTATTTCGATAACGAAAAACAAGAATAAATGCGATCTTAGCGATGACTTCCTGCTTTCCAGTTTTTTTTCCCTATTTTTAACTTTGGAATCAGGCGATCAGAACAGTATTTGTCAAACCATATCCTACCGACACACTTGTGTTCAATTAGGTGCCTGCTTTTGCACTTGCTAGGAGGATATCGACCGAAAGTGAGCCCTTCTAATTATTCTCGGAGAGGTAGAGGGCGCTAGTTATGGTTGACAAATTGAGGGAGTGGTTCCTTTGTAGGCCGGGGCAAACTCCTCCTGATGATTAGAGCACTGACCACGCTGGTGCATAAGTAATAAGAGCCTAACAACAGCCTTCCCAACCACCTGTCTCTTGTCTTCTACCGTCCCCGGGGATAATTCCAACCTTCCCGGACAAAGACCAAAGGGAAAGGAGGGTGCTTTGTCTAAGATTGATCTGGGCTTAAGCAATCGTTGATTGAGGAACGCTTTTAATCTAAAAATAAGAAACGTAGTGTAATGTTCAGTAGATGGACAAATCGATATCGGCAACAGGATTCGTCTTCAAGCACAATTATTATATCGAGTAAAAACAATTTTTTTTTTTTTTTAAATATTACAATCTGTCTCTAGGACATTTATAATAGAGTGCACAGATCACATTCACACTCTATGTACAATAAATAAAATAAATTATACAGAAAAATAATATATATATATATATATATATATATATATATATATATATATATATATATATATATACTATAAATAAGAATAAAATAACCTAAAAATAAATAAACAAAAAGAACACATACACACCTATATACAATATTTACAATTTGGCGAGAGAACTTCAAACCAGACTTGTCCCTCCAACTGTGGAGGGAAAGGTATGACTCCAGGAGTTCCCTGCACTCCTCTCTCAACCGTGTCACTAGGGCTAAACCCAGTGGAGATTGAGCAAGAGTGCTTTAGCCTAAAAAAAAACCCTGCCAAGTAAGGTCAGTACAGTTTCTTCACCTTTTTTATTTGCTAAAAAATATCTATAGTAAAAGGTCTAAAAATTTTCTTATGAGAATAAAATCTCTGGAAGAAGCCGTTTTCGGAAATTCAGTAATCCCTCAACATATACGGGCTTGATATCCACGAGTTTTGTTTATCAGCAAATACTAAAATGCGAAAAAGTTCCGCATTTGCAGATTGCATATTTGATAATTCGTAATTTAAAAAAAAAATTCCAGTGCATACTGAATATGTATCTCGCTACTGTTAGTGCAAATGACGTATATAAAAATTGAGTGTTTTACAGGAGAGCATAAAAACTAATTATTTCTTTATGATTTATTAGTATAATTTTATATTTTATTGCCCTCTGCTATTTTTCATAGTAGTAGACTACTTATATCAATTGCAGACTACATAATGTCAAAAATAGAATAAAAATTGAAAACTTTTACATACGACCTTTGCACTAACAGCAGTTAATAGGTACGTTTTCAATTCGTAAAATGGATGAAATTTGAAAATTCATAGGAAAAATTCAACTTTTTTTTGTTTGAAGTTAACGAGACCAATACTTTCCTTTAACCAGAACAAAACTAATTAAGCTGGAATACAAAAATATGAGTGAAGTTGAAACAATTTTGATATAGGATAAAACAGGAGAAAATCTAGAACATGACGAGCTGGTTGAACTTCAGTGGAAATAAACACAATCACACATAAGACTTTTTTTTTACAAATCCAGAGTATTTTAACAAATTTTTTAATTTACTGAAAATTACACGAAATCTAAGTAACGGCAATAAGTGGATTGCCAGTAAGGTTTGGAATCAACCAATCAATACAGTATAAATTAAATTTTTTAATAAAACCTAAAATTTTATAACACTATAACAATATTGTAATAATCTAACTCCCATTCCATATGATCAGTGCCTTTCACATTTCACAGCCATTATATTGTAAACAAATATTTGTATTAATTTTAATTATTAAATGGAATTCAATGAAATTGGTACTAAGTAATTTCTATACTGTTTTTTAAATTTCGTCCAAGTTTGGGTCAAATTAAATGCGACGTTTTCAAACTATAGGTATATCAAATAACACATTTCCTGATCTGAAAGCAGAACTTTTTTTTTTTTAGTATTAGATAGAAATTGATGCCTATTTCATTTTACGTTGACCAATCCCTAAATTCCCTCCAAGTTTGAGCTAAATCAAACTTTGGTTCAACAGATGTTTTAGAGACATAGACGTAGAGGAAAACACGTTTGTGCATATATAAGAGAAAGCAATAGACAGAATTCAATGGAATTGACCCTACATAA
Organism: Nezara viridula; assembly: GCA_928085145.1. Classification (NCBI taxonomy): domain Eukaryota; kingdom Metazoa; phylum Arthropoda; class Insecta; order Hemiptera; family Pentatomidae; genus Nezara; species Nezara viridula. Next base: position 150,920,450 of record OV725079.1, on the reverse strand, counting down.
TTTTTATACAAATATTTACCATTCATCCAACTTTGAGCCCAATCAAACGAGCCCTTTCTGAAATATTGGCATATCTACGAAAATGCGTTTGCGTGGCGTAAATGAAAGTGATGGTTAGAATTTATTAGAATTCATATGGGACCATCTAAACACCAACCCGCACAATCACTAAAAATTTCATAAATATCGGATAAACGGTAGTATGTGATATGCCCATCACATCGATTTGACTACTAACTCTTTTTACCTTATTAATTATTAACATTCGTCGAAAACTTGATACATGGCTTCGTTTTATCGTAACTTACAAATTTTTAAAACAAAAATTGTTAGAAATTGTTTATTTTCATTAAATTAATTAATTGAATGAGGTAAACTATAATCGTAAGAGAATCTGAACACAAAATTGAAAAAAAAATGTGGCTTTCAAAAATATCAGGCCGTTTATCTTATATAACCTCGTTATTTTGACATATTAGGGGTGAAGGCAAACTACCTTTTTGTGTTCAATCCTTTTCCTCGATTTCAGATCAAATTATCGTGACCGATCATGGTTGTTCATGGGTTGTCGGTACCTACTTAAATAGATAGAGTTTAGCGATCTTAGGATTAAAAACGCCTCGCCCAATTCCAATAATTTTAGTAAATAAAAACCTTTTAGGTTACGATCACATTAAGCTATTCATTATATTTTAGGCGGATGTTAATAATTTGATGGAAAAGGATCTGTAGCACTGATTAATATAATACAGAGTATAGTACTATGATTTTGCTCTCCGGAACTATGGATTTGCTTGAAAGAGATAACAAACAAGACAGAATCTCATAGAGAAAATCAATGAAAATATCAAAAGATTTCAGAACTCAGATGGCTTCAAAGTCAGCAAATCGATACTGAATAAACTGTATTTTAGTAACTGTAATTCAACGCGCTCATTAAAACCTGCCATAGTTCCATATGAAATAATGTATCTTTAAGGTGCTACGGTTGCCATCAGATCATTATCAAGTGTTTAGATTTAAAAATTAAAATATTGGTTTTTATGATAGCCTTTGGTGAACTATTTTATAGAACTATAAACTGTTTTATTTATCTCACCATTATCCATATGATATTATACATTATTCATATATGGTATATGAAGATGTAGGATATAGGATTGTACAAAAATAGATGACAAATATTCTTTTATATAATAATACACTAGTTCTAAAGCTTAAGCAGTCCGGATTTTTTTTTCCATTTATTTTTAATCAGGCGATTTTTTCTCCTTTTGAAGAAATAAATTACACAGACTCCCCAAAGGAATTGCCAGATCTTGCTGGAAGCTCAGGTTTTTTTTTTTTTTTTCAATTTTCTCGAGAAAGCGGGATCCCAGACCTGGATCCTCCTAAGAACGGGGAGGGAAGGAAGGATGAAGGGGGGAGTGTTTGACGCCCCCTGGAGATATAGTGGAAGATAGCCAGGGGGCCGGCCGAGCAATAAACCAGGCAATTGCTTTTAAGGTCGGTAATATTTCTCCGCCCGAGTGACTTCACCAACAGACCAATGGCTAACTAAAAGCAAGAGTTGCTTCCAGACAAACACCATGAGAATAAATAAGGCCTACATCCCTATGCCCTCTATCCCACCAACAAATATCTGGTTCCAGACAACTTACTATTTTCTTATTCTTTTGAAAACGATAGCATAGGACATTCTAGTATCTTACGTGATTCATATAGATATCAGGATCAATCCACGAGAAATCTGATGAATAATACAAAAGAGAAATGGGCTAGGTATGAGGAAGATTTCACAACGGTAAGTACATCGTATAGGACGGTTGTAGATGAAAGGTTTTTGTTAGAATTAACCACGATACTTCTTTCCTATAGTTATCTGATTCTAATTGATTATAAGGAAATATTTTTTGGTAAATAAACAATATAAAGTGAATTAGTTCTAGATTTATTGTCACACACTCAAAGAAGAACATATTGGCAGCCACGCTGCAAAAGCCGGTAAGAATGAAAACTTGAATAACAAAAAGTGTTTAATATTTTTTAACAATGAAATTTCAGTAGACGGAAAAACTGCCTAACTTTGGTTATATGAGCATTATATTTTCTGTTCAATTTTTTTTTGTTTGCAGGCCTCTGATTAAGATGTAATGCTCTATGTAACTTTTTTGTTCGTATTCTTGCCAAATAATCTTTTAGAGCCATTACTTCTAACCTATACTTTTTTAGTTATTTTGAAAAAACAGGTATTAGTTAGGTAAAGGCAATCAAATTTATTGTAGTAACGTCCTTAACTTTGACAATAATGATTATAGCATTCCTGTCATGGAACAAGCTTGAAATCTATAAAAATGTGCTAAAAATTTAGTTCCCTTTAAATTGTTCTTAATGATTTTTTACTATAAATCAACGATATAACTTTTTTAATACATAAGTTAAACTTATAAGTTAAACAATATAAGTTTAACTTATATTGTCATACCTTCCTGTTAAGTGCGATACTTATAAATTTAAATTTTTTATTCACTTCTTAGAACTATCTATCTATAAGCAGATGACATGAATAGTGTTGTAATACCTTCTACAATAGTTTTTTTTTTATTTTATTGGTTGTTATCTTGTCTTTCCTCATCACTGATGAAAGCCTGGAACATAGATCAAAACGTCGGCACAATATAAAATAAAAAAATTTATTTGTGTATCTATTATGAAATTTCTTACTAGTTGAAACTCTCAACTAACTCTTCGACCATATAAAAAAAAGTAGGTTTGTTTCAGAATATGGCAACTTGTGATGGATAAAACTTAATTATCGTATTGTCGAGGATTTCTCAAGTCGAAAACACTTGCGTCAATAAACTCTAGGATGGAGGAGGGGGAAGATAATGTATTCTCCTTGAGATAGTGTATCTACTATTGTCTCACTGCTGAATACAGTTCCGGTCCCATTGTAGCCAATCAGATGTAGAAGCTACGATTTATAGGAAGCAGGGCACTGCAGCTTGTTGAGGACCTCTTTATTAGCTTGTCTTCTCCGTCGGCTCATTGTCTTAGCCGGTCGATAGGGCAGGGACACCCTCCTTAGACGATGTTAATTAAGCAATATGCCCGTGTGTAAATGCCAGAGTGACCACAGAAAGGTCGCTTGGAAAATGTCACCCTCCCAACAGTGCCATATAAAGGTGACTTAACGGGAGCTGGGACAATGCGGCCTCCGGCTAGTAGACTCCAGAGGTGGAGATTTATTGCCATCAGGAATCTGCATTGTGTAAGCACCGCCGTTCGCGCTCTGTTTTCCTTCCGAACAATGGATTCTCTCCAAGCTAAGTATACAGAGATTTATAAACAAATGTTTGTGCTCCTGGGTTGACTAACGCCATTTCGTTGTACCTAAAAACGACTATATCAATAAATATAAACTATGTATGAATAAATGATAATTTTTATTTGTTTTCAGAGAATTCTCCATAAAAATAGAGTTGGCTATAATAGTTAATTTTGTTATGACATCATCTTTAAATAACGACCAACCATGCTTTGAAGAGTATAATAGAATACTCTATGTAGCATAATAATGCGAATAAAATATAATGAATAATAAAATAAGCAATATAATAACATTAACTACGTTATGCTATTTTATGGGGCCCTTATATCAACTTAAAAAAGAACGTTAAACCTTAGACTATGACGGTTTTACTCATTTCCCTCAAGACGCTCAAAATAAAACTTAAAACACTTGCCACCAACTTCAAAAATTTACGAGACAGCCAAAATATACGAAAATTAAAAACTCAACAACTTTTCAGTCAAAAACTTTCAGGACCATGACTAAAGCTCCATAGAACGTCACAAGCATTACTTTACATAAAGACCTTCAAATGCCAACAGTTAACGACCACATACGAACACAATATAGGACATACTAACACACTTATTCAAATTATTATTTATCTACATTTAAAATTTAACAGCTACATTTAAAATGCCCGAAAACACACTTAGGAGGCTTAAAAGCAGCTGAATGAGGTATTTTTTTCGCTTAAAAAGATGATAAATTTAATACAGGAAGAGATGCCGCTGGGCACTCATCCCCATCACGCCGATCAAGCCACTACCTGTACACTTACCGACAGCAGACCTGCCAATTGTCATTGCTTATGACAGGCGTGGGTGAAGAAATGGAGGGGGAAAAAATGTAATTAATTTACTATGAATGATACGTGTCATGTACAGATAACATATTATTGATGAGCGGCCATGTAATTGGGATGACCCCGGATCAAATTCCCCAGGATTATCCAAGATGAAAAGATTTATGGAACAAGAAGAGTGACAAGACGTCGGATTCTATGGATCGATGGAGTGGCAGCAGATGCAAGGAATCCACGTGGCAACCAATAGAGAACACTTGCGGACCAAGATACAAGAGGCCTTGACTTTTCAGGAATTGATGATGATGATGATGATACATTATAAATATGATAAACAGCATAAAATATAGAATAACACAAGTTTTGGATATCTTTTTTTACACAGATCGGTAATGATATTATTCATTGACAGCACTGGACTTCAAGCTTTAAACTTGTCTGTTGTAGTAGTAAAGGTTCTTGAGGAAGCCTTTATTTTACATTTTAAATAATGCCATAAAAGTCAATCTGGTCATGTTGATTGAATGATGTACATAATGATGATCAAAAGGGCTATAAATCAGATACCGGACGGGAAATATGGAACAGGCCATCTAGTTTATTTAGATTACAAAAGATTCCATTTTCCAATTTACCTAAAATAACAATCAATTATTATTAAACCTTAATTTAATAAAGTGATTTTTGAATAATCTAATTAACGCTAATGTTTTTGGTCATATGGAACGGGATATTTAATGAGGAATGAGGGTGATATTTGTCTCTAACGTTATGCATATAGGGATATATTGGGCCAATAATTTTTTGTTAATGGCTGAAATTGTAAATGATTAAATATGAAAAACAATTTATCAAAAACGAATCAATTAAAACAGAACTGCATGAAATAAATATAAACTGTAAACGAAAATATATCTTAAAAGTATGCGTAAAGTTATTAGGATATAGGCGGAAAAAATGATACTTTATACCCTTTAACATAATAGTGAACAGCTAACCTGCCTAATCAGTAGCTAGTGAGATGTCGCTAGTTATAATTAGAACTAGTTGAATATATTTTTTAAAAAATACATTTAAATACAAGACCAAATTGGGAAATTATAGATAAAGGTACAATAAATACGAAATAATAGCGAATGGTCTTACATAGATGTAAAGTGTAAATATAAAAATAACACGAGAGATCATACAATATGCAAATAATTTTAAAAAAATTAAAGAACGATTAAATTTAATTAATCAATAAAAATTGAAAATAGATAAAAAAAACAATAAGATGGTCCTAGGATTGGTCACAAAAAATCTAATAAGTGTTAAATATTTATTGAACACGGAAGATATAAAGAAACTTGAAGCAAATAAGGTAAAATTATCGTAGCAGTATAGAAAAAAAAAAAAAAAACTGGTGAGCACAACACACACTTTCACTTACCGCTCAACTTTGATTAGAAATTATTTTCTGGCAATGTTGGGCTGTTATACAATTTTTGAAGTGCATTTTTAATAAAGCTACAGCTCAAAGCTTACACCTAACAAATCATTAACACCATTAAATAACAAAAATCCTATTAATTATATCAACGGTAAGCAATAAAAACCACGGTACTAGCAATTTTCTTCTGCACTGTTTCATTTGTTTAAATAGAGTTTTCAAAAAACAAACTGCTATGTTCCTGGCCTCGCGTTTCTACGGCGAGTAGGGGGTTCCAGGAACCGCGTTTATTTGTATTGAATAGTTATATTGGTATTCATATCGGTTCCAGAAGGGAACCAATCTGCAGAAAAATATATTAATTAGGTATTTAAAGGTAAGATACCACAGACCCCCTACTTTAGTATCCTAGATTGAACCATATAATTTTTATTGGATTTCCTTTCTAAAGGTATCATGTTTTTAAATTTACTATTTGTTCTATATCTAACTGGTGGCATGCAAGGTAGATGGTAAAAGTACTACGTTGGTTTACTAACTATTATATTTACAGGTTTAAAGAAAACCAAAAACATCTATATACAAAATAATAACTAAATCTATATACATAATGAATAGTTGAGAATCATACTAGAAGAGAATGCTTGATGTTGATTAAGTTACTGTTTATTGATTATATTAATTAATGATGTATGGTTAACAACACAAATTTACATTAGTATAACTAAATGCTTGTTACCACTTAGCTGGTCCTTCATAGTGTTTCTAGGTGTTTCTAGCCGTCATATCGGGATTCCCTGTCTCTGCTCTCCTTCAGCGTCTAATCCGTCCATCTGCTCTCTCCGGCTGTCTTCGTCTTCCTCCCTAGACTCCCCCGCTTGAAGTCTCCTCCGCTGAGTCCCAAAGAGAAGTCTCCTCAGCTGAGTCCCAAAATGAAGTGCTCTCCTCTGAGTCCCAAAAGTAAGTCTCCTCAGCTGAGTCCCAAAAAGAAGTCTCTTAGTCGTAGTCCTCTATTTCCCACCTTTCTTCATCCCCCTCTCTTTTGGTAGTCTTTTTCCTGATTGGCTGAATATTCCTAGCCTAAGGGATGACCACGCCCTCTCCCCCAGGCCAAGGTAAAGCAGCAGGTACAGATTTAGGTATTTCTGGTGGAAGGTGTGAAAAGGTCTTTCGGGATCCTGTTTAAACACTCAGTTGTCGGTCTTGGTCGGTGGTTCTTAAAGGTTTTTATTACCACTTACAAAAGGTTGGGCTTGTGGGTCGTTACCCTCGCTCAGGTAGCGCCAGATGTGGCCACTTATGATATTTATTTATTTATACCTTTAAAATAATTAAATGAATACCACCGGTGGTCTTTACAATACATAGCAAAACATCAATACATCATGAATCGAATAAATAAGAAATTTAATTCAACAATAATAATAACTATCATCCAATGCAATATAATAATAAAACAAACGTTACAATAAATAATCACGATCTTGTATCAATAGTTTACTATCTGACCAATTGAGATCTTTGCAATACAAACTATCATTAAGACAGGGTGTAACAGTGCCCTGAACATAGTCCTGCGTAAACAGAAAAACTTGAATGAAGACATTTTTTAAGGTTATTTTGTTTTTCTAAGTTCTCTGTCCTATGTCTAATAACAGTCAATTTTCCGCGCAAATCAGCGATATTTGCAGTATCAAGATTAGTTTTACAACTATCCTCGAATTATAACCATGTTTGGTACCAATAAACTCTCTTAGTTATCACCTCTTCCGCTAGGATATGTGGCCAACGAAAACTAATCATCTTTAGCACTTTCAAAATATAGTAGAAATGAATTTTAAGTACCACTATTAATTATTAAACTGTTATTATCCATTGGAAAGTTTACTAAAATGAAATTACGAGATTTCATATCCTGCCATAGACAGGTCAAAAGGTGCCATACTAATTATAAGTGGATAATGTTATGATATCACAAAGCAAAAACTCATCAAATTATTTACTAACTTAGTATTCTAAAATATTACATGACGGTTTTTGGAATTAACGGACGTTGATACCGAATTATTTAAGTATAATATCAGTTCTCTAATTACTAAACTACAGTAAATGTATTTAAGATTATACACATATGCTTTGTACATCCATGAAATACTTTCATATTTCACATCTTTTTTCACAAAAGTACAGGTAAGTACATACAGGCAAAAGTACGTACAAGCATTTTAAACAATATCATTGTGTTGATTCGGTGGATTTTAAATACTTATTTAAACTTAAAATATTTTTTAGAAGAATTTAGTAAGAAAATATCATTTAAATTCCTTTGAAACAAGTGATTTACGTTAAATAATGTTAGTTTTCATAAGTTATTATTTATATTTTATTCGTTACTCTCCGTTCCCTCCTACAACTTTATTAATTACAGATTATTTTTTTCTGAAATTTTCCGCTGTCCTACGATATGTTATACGTATAACTTCTGACTTTTATTTTCAGAGATTAATTTTCGAGCTGTATAATCATTTTTCTTTTTTTCTCCTATGTTCAATTATCAAATTCTTTCAAAAGTTATATTTAGTCTCTTATCATAATTCTTACCAACAAGAGACGGTTAATTTTTAATAACACTACCTTTAATAAAATAAATCAAATTAAAGGTAATGTAGAGGAATCCGTATTTGAAAATTGAGCATTTAAATTCTGTAAAGTGACATCAATGTGAATAAGACCTAGCTGATATTAAAGAAAAATTAATAATACAGATATACCGCGGTTGATCAACATAAATAGCCATTTTCAAGAATATCGTAAAAATGTATAACATCGATTGTATAAAGTGCCACTTCCGGTTAGCCGATTTCGACGAAAACGTTGCTGAGCATCTGAGTTATATACAATTTTAGTTAGATTTGTCAACTACATACACTTACACACACACAAAGACCATTTTGCGGGACTTGGTTATTTGGACTCAGGAGACATTAAAATTTCCGTTGAAAAATCAGATTCGAAAATTTTAACGATTAAATCAAGTAGTAAATAAACCACAATAATAGAAGATATAATAAAGAAGATATCTTTTGCTTATTACATTTAAAATGTCGAAGAATACATAATGTATGTATGTATACATAACACAATTTTTATTTTAAAAACTTTATTTTATTTTGTATTTACAAAAGAAATTTACAGAGAAATCAACAGGCTACCAAACAAAAAAGCTTCTGGCTATGATCTAATCACTCCCCTTATTCTTCGACACCTACCTTGAAAAGCTATTTTCTTTCTTACACACATCTATAACTCCATTTTACGCACTACCTATTTTCCTCTCCTTTGGAAACTCTCCACAATCAAAGTGATTCCCAAACCTTCAAACCTACCACTTCTCCTTCATCCTATCGTCCTATAGTACTTCTTCCAATAATGGGGAAAATATTCGAAAAACTACAACTAAACCGTCTAAAGCCTATTCTATAAAATAGTGAAGTGATATCAAATCACCCGCTTGGCTTTCGCTGTTATCACTCTACTGTGCAACAGTGCCATCGGATAGTAGATGCTATCTCTGAGACTTTTGAGAAAAAGGAATATTGCTCTGCCGTCTTTCTCGACATAGAGAAAGCATTTGATAGTGTCTGGCACAAGGGCCTATTATGGAAACTAAAACTGCACTTACCTTCCACTTATTTTTTAATTCTTCAATCTTACTTTCTTAATAGATTTTTCTGTACTTCCGTAGATTCTTCTGTTTCTTCCTTCTTTTCCCAACACAAAGGCGTACTACAAGATAGCGTCTTAAGCCCAATCCTCTATTCTGTATACACTTCTGATATCCTGAGCACCCTAATACCACCATTTATTGCTTCCCTGACGACACTGCTATTCTAACTTCACACAAAAATCCTACTATCGCATTAATTGCCCTACAAAACCATCTTCATGATCTTGAAAAGTGGTTTGAGAACTCGAAAATAAAAATAAATAGTAATAAATCCACCCACGTTAGTTTCTCTCTTAGAAAAGCCTCATGTCCACCCATAATGATTGTCAATAATCTAGTGCCTTCAAAAAACTATGTACGATACCTTGGATTCGACTTAGACAAAAGAATTACTTGGAACATACATACGAAATTAAAAAGACAAGAACTTACTAGACGATATGGCTAACTTTCACATCTTCTATACTACATATCTTCACTTAACTTACGAAACAAGCGACTGATCTACAACACCTTACTGAGACCAATATGGACATATGGAGCAGAACTTTGGGGTTCTGCTAAACAAACACACATAAACAAAATACAAACAGCACAATAAAAAAAATTACGAAAAATTGTTAATGCACCTAATTACATTTCAAATACTACTATACATAACAACTTAAACACACCAACAGTAAAATCCTATATCCACGAAAATTACACTACATTTCTAATGATGTAGAGATGGTTGACCGTTGATATAATATGATAAGGGGTTAGTCGAGGGTGCGGTCAAATAAATAAAAAAATTAAAATATATTAATTATTTTAATTTTTGCCGACGTTTCGACCCACTTTGCAGGTCGTCTTCAGGGCGTAGGATGTGGCACTGCGGGAGGCAGTTGAAACACTGGCCAAAAGAAGTGCGAAAGTGCGTCAGCGAAAGTGCGTCAGATATGTTGGAAGTTATACTATGTTTTGTTCTGGTGTCAGAGTATAGTCTGCAAGTTGTTACAATGTGTTTCAGTGTAAGTGATGTGTTGCATGTTTTACAAAATGGTGATTTTGTATTTGAAATACCGTAAAGGCCTGACACAAATAAATGGGCGAAAATATGATTTCCGGGCTTAAAACATTTTACTTGAATAAAATACTTATATGAAAATGTTAATGAATAAATTAGGTAGAAAAAAAAAAGGCCTAGGCCTAACAAGTGAAAATGATAATTTTTTAAAGCTATTTAACACAGTAAAAAAAAAAAGGAAATCACCCTCCATTAGCTACTTGTCATCTAGCGAAAATGCTGAAGGTCGTGACTTCCCCTAATATATCATTTAGATAAGGAGGTCCGTTGGGTTTTGTCACGAAATCGCAGTTCGAGGGGGTGGAGAGGGGGGAAAGTGACAGCCAACATCCTGGGGCATGATACTGAGGCCCTGTATTTGTCGAGAGGCACTCGTGGAGAAGTTACCCTTATGAATTCTTTACCATGGCCATCATCAGGCAGTGATAACTAATGCCCAACCAGATGTTACAGTAGCAGACAACCTTCTCACATCTGCACTTTTCCATTAATTAAACAGAACGGATCTTTTTTACAAGGCACTGCAATAAATAATATTCTCACTGGCAAGAAGTTCATTTCAAATATGTTTTGAACTCAGTTGTGTTTAAAATCAAGTCATGGACCTACGTTAATACATTAACATTTCCTAACCTCAGATTCCGGACAAATATATTTACAATTCATCTTTGTTGTTCGATTACCTCCTACCTCATAAATTGATGCACATGAGAAATGGAGTCGTGCTAGAGGTACAGCCGAACCTAACCAAATTGGAAAGGGCGAGATTTATTGAGTGTGTCTGCTACAAAATAAATTTCAACCCGTTTGGATTCGAACCCGCCCACAGTTGGGCGAGCGTACGATCCTGTCGACAATTGGTAGAAAATAACATAAGTTTAGGAATTTCTTATATTCATATTTCACTATAATATGTCTTTTCATATCGGTCGTACAATATTATACGTCTTATTGTATTTTAAAATTTTCAGACCTGAAGATGACCCACATGTCCCGGTTCACACGTTGGCACAAATAAAAAATTATTTTTTTTTTTATATAAGACTGCGTCCTGAATATGTATCACTCATGAAAATCTTATTATAAATAGAAATTAATATGTTAGAGACATGATGACAAAAATATTTTATTTGTTGAATGTTCGTCTTAAATATCAGAACAAAACTGTTTTCCACAAAATATTGATAATATTTGAATAAATATAATATTTAACTTTTGAAAGTCAAAGAAGATGTTGGATTGGATTTGGACCAGGTTATATGATTCAGTAAGTAGTGGTTGATTAAAATCTTTAAACTTCAGAAGCTTTTTTGTGGTCGTCCGTAGTTGTAAGATTTTTAGTCATATTAAGTAAGCTTTGAGTTTTGAATTTTGTAATTTCTATTTTTCATTTGTTAGTCAATTTGTAATAGTAGATTTTATCTGTAGGATATCTAGTCCTTTGCCAATTCGATCTTGCTCTGCGGTTTTTCCTAATTAAGATTCGCATATGATGTGACCAGCTAATATGTCGTGTATTATTGTTTTTATTGATGGGTGCATTATCATTTATAATGATGGCTATTGGTGTAATAAGTTTCGCAATGGCTTTGCCTAGGTTTGTTTTGTCTTTAGCGGAATTTTGAAGTCCAGTTAGTTTTCCAAATCATCACTTAATTTAACTCAGTCAACTCGATATGTAATCAATTTTGGAGAGGAGGGTTTAGGAGAGTGATTTGATGGCACTAATTGCAGAACTGGACAATGATCTGAATGATGAAATGAAAGGAATTTGATTGTGGTCTAGGAAGAGGAAATCTGAGAGGTGATAAAAATATCCAGGGTGTCAAGACGTTTTTTAAGGGATGTTGGTGAATTCGTAGGATTCTCTAGACGAGAGGATAGAATAACTATTGGAAGACGAGACACGAGATAGGATACTACCACGGGAGTTGGATGTGCGACAATCCCATCGTGGGTGTTTAGCATTATAGTCTTCTGCAGCAACAAAGCGCCGTCGAGGATTTACCCGAAGAACTATATATAGCTGAGAATATACAGTGAGATAGAAAGAGTGAAATGAAAGGATTACGGAGGTTGACTGAATGGCATCAGATGGAGTGGAATTTTAGAATATGATATGATAGAATAAGGTGGATTCTTATTGTTGTGTTTATTTAGTGAACGAAAAAACGAAATTGAAGAAGAGATTAAGGTTAGACTGAAGGCGGGAAATGCTTGTTATTTTTCTGTGAAAAAACTACTCAGTTCGCGCCTCTTGTCCCGGAACTTAAAAACTTAAAAATTAGAATCTATAAAACAATTATCTTGCCTAGAGTTCTTTATGGATGCGAAACTTGGCCGCATACACTAAGGGATGAGCAGCGTCTTAAGGTTTTTGAAAATAAAGTATTGCGTAGAATATTCGGACCGAAGAAGGATGAGTTAACCGGAGAGTTCAGACGGTTACACAACGCCTAATTGCGTGAACTGTATCCGGGTAATATAATAGAGGTAATTTCGTCGCGGCGAATCAAATGGGCTTGTAAAGTTGTTGGGCTTAGTAACGAGAGAATTCCTAAAAGATTAATATTTGCTGTGCCGAATGGTAAGCGTCCGAGGGGTAGACCGAAGCGAAGATGGGAAGATTGTATTAAAGCCGATCTGAAGGGACTGGGTTTGGACGGCGAACGGTGGAGGGAGGTGTGTAAGCGATTGGTGGTGTCGGCATCGAACCTTCGGGTTCGCTAAGCCTTTTATTATTATTATTATTATTATTATTTACTGAAGAATTAAAGATACTGAGCGAAATTTTGATAAGTGGTTTAAGTTAGGAAATACGATTATGATGTTCCTTAGAAAATTTGTTATCATAATATCAAGTTCTGAATGGCTATGAACACCAACTAGATTGGCGATTGTTCCGAATTTCTGCTGTTCGACGCTCGTTTTAATCTTTCTAGAGAAGCTTGTTTCACTTCCGCCCTATAGAGGGAAAGAGAAAGGGTAGAGAATGTGGATAAAGCTGTCTGCATATAATAATAAGTCCAGATTCTCGGGTCTGCCAGGCCATAATGATGTTGTGACAGGTGATCTCATCGGCGATAAAGCTACGTCAGCGGCAGGCTCTCCTCCCAGCATCAAAGGATGTAATGTCATCAGCTCCACATATTCAGCCCTCGTGGAGATCGTGTGGAGCGGATAATCGATCATAAGTAAAATGGTCCTTAAAAATGGCAACGCTTGAAAATTTGAAGAGAGCATTAAGTTGTGCGTAAAGAAAAACATATAGTCGACGAATATATGTTATTAAAATGTACTACAATTTTATATTAAAATAGTAAGACTATCTGCTTCAATCACCATGTATACATAACAAACTTGTGCATCTGCTCACCGCTCAATTAAAGTGATGTTTTGCAGCAGTTCATGTAGCATACATGGGTTAATTTTTCTTCTAATTTATGTAGAGCTTATTTTTTTTTTTCTAAACCAATAAACTCGTTACAATACAGATATTAAAATTTACTTCTCAAATAACAATTATTCTACATACACTAAGCCCTTTTAACGACTTCTAGTTCCTCATAAACTGCCTGATTTATACTGACTTAAGAGGAGTAGTGGAGTCACAATACTAGAATGTTTCTTCTCAGTGCACATTTACTAGTTGTATTTTTTTTTTTTTTTTATAATAGTCTTGTGGATATCATTGATAGAAAAAAAAAAACATTTTCAAGTTTCGAAAATTTCATTCACAATGTTTGTATGCACTTGATTTAAATATTGATTTATTACGATTTTTATATATTAATTGTAAATATAAGATACAAAAGACTATTAGAATCAAAGTATCAGTGCGGAATCTTAATTATTCTGTTCACTTTATTAGTCATGGAAAATGTAATAATTGATTACACTTTATGAATTTCCAAACGCAGGTGAAATATTAACGCTGTATTATCCTACTAACTACAAAGTCCACTACAAGTTTCCCAGCCGGAGGGGCCTTGCAAGACTAATGCATTAGGGAAGGGGGCCAAGAAATGGGGGCGGGTCAGATACATCCAACCCTTGGCCTGTTAAAGACAACTCGTTTCCTCGCCTGATCCTGGCAGTCTGTCTTGTTGCGTCATATGTAAACCACTTAAGTTATGTCTCTCAGCGGGAGATGTCAACGTTGTGGTGGGAGAGAGATGGCATCACTTGAGATATGTCAACACTTGGATAAGTTTGTGATGACAGTAAAATTATCCCTCCGACAGTTAAAATACAATGATCTAAAATTAAACCTAGATGTAGCCTATCTTCCTACATTTATCGATATCGATCCTACAATCCTATATTTGTAAGTAGTAACCTACATTTTACATTTACTCTCTTGTCAAAGGTTTAATTTTATTGTTCATAAAATTTAAAAGCAGACAAAGCTTCGTTTTTATTTACCATGGATTGAGGTTGTTACATATTTAGAGAAGATATTACATAAATTCATCAACATTTAGCCAACAAAGTATTCAAAATTTACGGAAATGAGATGTACAGAGTTTTTTAAATGAAGACTTCTTTAGGTGCGTTTTGCACTATATAGAGAGTGGTTTAGAATGAACCGATGTGATTTAGAATAACTATCGGAAAAAGTCGGCTGGAGTCCACCAAATTAAAGTGTATTTTGTATATCAATTAAAATATCACAGAAAATAAAAATCGGACCCGCATACTGTAAGCGAGGGAATTCTTCAGCATCCTCTTTGCAATAGGCTTTTATTCAAAATTGTATCTTAACGTGACGCCATTAATTTATTATAATTTGAATAAAAATTGTATTCGTTTATTGAAAACGAGCTTTGTCTCTGATACATTCCTAAAAGTAAAAAATATTTCTAAAATGTATAACTTCAATTTTCATGTTTACTCAAAATATTAAGCCTCGTGACAATTAAACACAGGGCCTGTATTTATTTTCCAATTCTATTGTTTACATAGTAGAAAAAATATAATATTTTGTGATAATTCTTGTAATTTTCTGTGAATCAGAAAATTTTAAATATTCATGATCTCTAATATCCAAAAATGCTCCATATAATACCAAGTTGGAACAATAAATTTCTATAATAAATACCTGTAAGAAATTTGAGATATTTATGTATTATTATTCACATGTCAACAATTTTATAAAGTTATATTCATATTTTATTTATTAAGGCCTACCTTAATAACAGACTTATGCGCTGAAGAGGGACAGGTTCAAAGTTTTAAACATATAATATTGAATGTAAACGATTTGACAGACAGCGATTTGAGTTAATGAAAAGCATATTTATCAAAAGTGGAAACTGGCCTGAGACGGAACAAAAGTTATTTACTGAATTCAAGACGGACTTTCTTAGATTTATTAGATCGATCGACTTCGACTTACTTACCAGGGATGGGCAGCGTGGGTGATTTCTTGTTGGCTTTGTTGGATTGACTTTGTGTGTTTAATATTTAATATTCCCAATTATTTTTTGTTTTATTTTTGTGTGTTTATTCTTTGTATTTTTGTTTGTTAATGTATATCAATTTGAACTAAAAATGTATATCATGTAAAACTAGAAAAGAAACAATTGTAAACAAATTTAATTCATGTAGTATGTATTTAAGGCATGGAGCATGAAGGAAAATCAAATAAACGATACTTGTGTGGGGTTACCACGTAGAGAGAAAAATAAAAAAAAGCCGACCTTATATATCTAAATCAAAGGAAAAGATTTTATATAATAATTTCAATATTTATTATTTACAGTACATAATTACTGTTTTAATAAAAATTAATAATTTAACATGAAAAGAAATTTTAAACCATGAAATCATCGATATAATTTTAATTCAAAAATAAAAATCAAGTAATTCACATTTTTGAATCTAAAGTTATAATACTTATTTTATTACTTTCTGGCGGATCTGTCATTATTGAATAATTTAAGAATTCAGAAAATGCATAATTTAATTTAAGAATGAAGTCGTTCAGGTCGTGGTGCTGAGGATGGAAATGGCGCATTGAATATTATAAAAACTTGTTTTATAACTGAATACTTATTTAGTACAGTTAGGTCAACATGTAGATCAGAAAGGAAGTAAAGGATCTCAAATTCTTTATTGAAATGTATTACAATATGTCACATCTAAGGACAATGGTAATAGTGATATAAGAGTAGCTTATTCACACTAAATAAATAAACATCAAAATAATACTACTAAAATCAAATGTAAATAAATTAAAAGAAATTAAACTAAACAAAATGAAACTAAAAATATTTTTAAAAACTACTTAAATACACACAAATACAATATTAAAAAAAATCATTCACACAAACTCTCCTAGCCAAGCCTTTCCCTCCATTCGTGAAAGAAAAAGCAGGACTCCGGAGATCCCGGCGCCTCTCACTCAGCCGCATTAATGGTATTAGGGACCAGTAGAGGCTGAGCAGAGGCACTATAACCAAATATACATGGCTTAAGTGAAGAATCTGCCCAATGCCAGAACTCTAATATATGCTTACAACAGGTCTCTGGGTCACTGCCGCTTCAACCTTCGATGAGGATTTTAAGGATGGGTAGAAGTAGATAGGGATAGTTACTGCATTTGACAATGCTACATTTGTGAACTGTAAAACGATAATTTAAAAAAATTACGGCTCCAAAAACATATAAATAGACCCTTATATCGAAGAAATCCAAAAATCTCAAATAAGCTGCAGCACAGTGCCGTAATATTAAAATAGAGATGTAACTTTACCAACGATTTTATACAAATTTAAACGTACTTTACAGATTATTAAGAGACAAGGCCACATCTGATAAGCCCCAGATTATGAAGAAGAGGCTAAAAAGCGTTGGATGAGAGATCTCCTTCCTTAACAACCTTTCCCACGACTGACTTGTCAGTATTTCTTGGATTTTCTTTTATTTCGAGCTAACATTGTTGCTGATTGTCGACATAATGTTGACAGGTACAAATAAATATTTATAAGCAAAAAAAAGAGTACTACTTTTTGTTTTATTAAATATTTAAAAAAAATTAATTTTTCCATTAAACTAAAAAAAATCGTAATAAAACGAAATAAAATGGTGTCATGTTATATGCAAACTTGACAAATAAACTTCTGCGCAGAGTTAACATGCAAAAGAAAAAGAATATATTGGCCTAATGAACAAAAGTTGTTGACGTAAAAGCTGAGCGAATTTTACCAAGTAATCACCAACATTATATAAACTGATATAAGAGGTGTTTATACAGAAATATAAAAAAAATAGCAGTACTCGATTCTTCAAACGTCTTTCATTATAATTGATACAAACTTATGTACATATTTCTATTTTATTCATATATTTTAAACATTCAAATTATTATATACTAGCTGATGTACTCGTCGTTGATGAGTGTATAGTTAAAATTTGAGAATCTTTTATTAAGATGGATTTTGTATTATGGAGGGAGGAGGGTCAAAATACAAATTACTCAAGCCTTACTAACGGACCGATATCTCTAGACAAATTACTTAAGAATTTATAACTTTGGCCATACTCAATATTTTGTTTTCATTTAAAGTCTATGTTTTAAGTCATGCAAACCTTAATGAAATGTCGAAATTTCAAAAGTCTACAATAACCCATTGCTGAGCTTACCCCTGACAATATTTCGTTGCAATGTGGACATACAGACAGACAAATTTTTTTTTAAAAGTGGATTTTGTTTTTGCAATGTATGAAACAGAAAGATGTCATAAAACATGTTGATTCTATTCAATGTACAAACAAAATCTTTATTTTATTAGTATAGATATGATAGAAATTTTCAGGAAGACACCGTAAAGTCAGGAAGTATTAACAAAAAGACAATATTTCATATTGACAAGTGAAATAGATTTCATTCTTTTCTTGTTTATTTCAGATATGGTTCGAAGGATCCTTCTAACGTTATTTATATTTGTTTGAACTAAGGCTTGCTGAACAATTCTAGAAACTGTCAGAGTAAGGTTAGGAACATTTCTTAAAATTGCTTGTTTTGTCTTTTCTTTTAATACAGAAGACATTCCTGGAAATTTCAGACTTCCATAATTATCAAGAGAATTGGAATCTGTTTTTCTTCATTTTCTATACCCTGAATGATATTTCTGTGATTCAAAAATGAGATTTGACTTTTACCGTTATCCTCCATATCCTATGTTAGAAGCAATTTTGATTTGTCAAAAGCAGAAATTACACTAAATTAGTTTTTTTTATTTATACTATTTGTGTAAATTTGTAAGAAAAACAGACTTTCTCACCTTAAATTAAACATTATATTTTTTTTATTCCCCGAGATATTATTTTTCTTTATGGCCTATTGGGAAATGAACCGTTAAACTTTAGTAGGATTTATTTATGGTCAAATAAAATTATTAGAAAAATATCACTATGGGCTATATTTTTTTCTCTGGTCTTATATCAAAAGTATGCCAAAAGGGCTTAAAGTAAGTACGTATATGAATTTAGTTTTTTTCTAAATTTGAGTGTTGAAGAATTTGAAAACGAAAAGATTGTTCGTTATAAATAAATTTTGGATTATCTTAAATAGGGTTAAGCAGATTATGTAGGACTAGCTCAGAATGAACCTTCCAGTTCAGACTGATCCCTTGAGTGGTCAGGAATCCTCTTCAGTGAGAACCTCCTGGCATTCCCTCATGGTCCCTCGACATCACTCAAAGGATACCTAACTCCTTTAAAGCGAGAAATAAATTTTACCTTAGTAATTGACATGTATATTAAGGGTAAATTACAAATTTTTATTTTATCACAAGTTTATGCGTTTATTTAAAGGGGATCATGAAAGGTTTAGCAACATCTCTTTGTTTTATTTCTGCTCTTGAAGGATTAGTAATGAAATAGCTTCCGAATCACAGGCGGATCTATGGGTGGAGGGGGGGGGGGGGATTTCGGGCTGAAGCCCTCCCCTTCCGCAAAAACTTATAGACACATTTTAAATTTTATAAGTGAAAAATAACTTATATATTACGTCGTATTATTTTTATCTACTTTCAATCTTTATTGATTAATTCAATTTATTGTTCATTATTCTAAGTATTTCCGCTTTATGATCTCTTTTATTTTATTTTATTTTTTTATATTTTCATTCTACATCAACTATTTCTACACGATTATCCGTTTTCACTTTATATTCATTCTACTTTTTAAATATGACTCAATATTATCTAATATTTGAATGTAATTTTCTTACATGTGTATAACCAAATATAATTATAATTATTCATATTTTGTTTCTCTATACTTCTAAATTAGTTCTCCAATGTATGGTCTCTTATTTTTATATTTCTATATTACGTCTATGTACGTTTTACTTCTTCCACTTTTGTTTTTATTCACATTGCACTCTTATCTATAATCTCTGTTTTATATGCATATATATATATATTATATATATATATATATATATATATATATATATATATATTTATATATTTATTATTTATATTTTATAGATATAGTATTTTCCCCTTGTATCCATCCATATCTTCAAATTTTAGATACTGTTATTTTCTAGGTTTTTTCACACTCACCCAAACAGGTCAGCAAATTCCCCAATAACTACTCTTACCCTGATTTTCCAGTTCTAAGTGAAACTCCTAGCTGAACACACCTGTAAGTCTCTATTTTTATTCTTCTAATTTCATTTACTTATTTGTTAATTTTTTTTTTTTTCTTTCTCCTTTATGTCTATTATTTCATTTTACATCCTTTTTCCTTTTCTTTCAACCTCTCCTGTAGATCTGTAGAAGTATATTCACAATTTCATATATTATATATAACACTACAACAATTGCTACCATCCATTTACTTCAGTTTAGGGTCTTGTTAATTAGCTTCTTTTTTTTATATATTTTAATGTACTTACTGTTTATAATTTTAATAAGCTTATTCACATTGTTTATAATTTTTTATTTAAATATGATGTAACTTCCACCATTCTCTATATATTTTTGTATCTTGTCCATTCTGACCCTGAAGAGGACCTGGAAAGTCGGGTCGAAACGTTGGCTTTCAATAAAATAGTTTTGACACTATTTAGCCTATTTATGACCGCCACCCCGAACCGTCTCCTTCCTTTATAATGCAACGGTCAACTATTCAATATTCAATATGTTTTAAATTTATTTATATAACATACGTCACCAAAGAGAAACTGAAAAAAAAGCAACGAGGAATGCTAAAATTAGATATCGGGGATAAAAAGTATAAACTAAACAATACTCATTTAAAAGTTTAAGAAATTTCTGTAGGAATAAAAACAATGTTAAATTCGGAAACTTTTGGTTCAAAGTTATGGTGTTGTAAATATTTAATACATATTATGCTACAGAGCTGCTATACTTTTTGTTTTTGGGATGTTTTGCAATAACTGAAGCAATTGAAATGTTTGTCTATATTTCATAGCTAATGACTAATGAAAAAAAATATATTCAGACCAATATTAGCAATCATATTTTTTTTTTTTCTAAGTAACTTGGAAAGTAGTGTTATATTTGATATGTAATCATCTGGAAATAATAAACCACTGTGTTATAGTTTGAAGCGTTTTTGTAATATGTCCCCGTACAGAAAATATTTCATCATATATATAAAAGTATATATGTATATAAAATCATGTAAATATATATATATGTATATAAAAGAGGGAGGATGAGAGTGAACATGATATCCAATGCTGCAGGATGAAATACAGATTGCAGTGAGGGAGGAAGCTAGAGGTGGCAAATGAGGCAGAAAGGGGAGGCTCGGTCGGACAGACAGACAAACGGAATCGAGACATAGTAATAAGCCAGCCGGCACTCCATCATCTCTCGAGTGGGCCTTGGGGAATATATATCCCTTTTAGTCTTATTGATAGATTCTATGCCGAAATTTCCATCAAGATATGGAATACCTCGAGAGTTTGGGGCTCTCGAGGCAAACTGCTCTAAGAGTATATTATTCCTTATTTTCAGGACAAGGATCTTTATGGGGAGCCTGTCCCGCTTGCGATAATAAAAAAGCCATCCAATTCTTTTAGGGAATTCTCGTTGTCGCGAATTTATTATAATGATGACGCTTTATGGAGATACAGAGGTTATTTTACCATTAACTCTAATTGATTCTGGAATTAACAGTACGATAAATGTTTCAGATATAAAACTATGAACAAAAAAGTTGTTAATATTTCTCATATATAATCTGTTTAAAATACGAATGTTGAGGGTTAGAACGACCAAGATACAAAAGAAATAGAACATTGTGGAAGTTACATAATATTTAGATAAAAATTATAAACAAGGTGAATAAACTTATTGAAACTCAAAGTTATAAACAGTGAGTACATTGAAATATTAAGAACAATAAGCTATATAAACAGAGTACGTATACTAAGTAACAAGATCCTAAGCTAAAGTAAATAAATGGTTACGATTGTTGTAGATTATTGTAGATAGGGAAAAATTGAATCAAATAAGAGTGATAGATAATATATATAATTACGAATATAGTCTTACAGATCTTTAGGAGAGATTGAAAGAAAAGAAAAATATAATGGACATGAAGGGAGTGTGAAGAAAAAAAATATATATAGAAGAATAAAAATAGAGACTTACGGATGTATGCAGCCCCGCTTTCTCTATTTTTTAATTTATTGTTGTTGTTTTTTTTCAAATCATCAACTATAGACTGATTAGCTAACCATCTGTAGCTTATAAAATGTATAAATCTATTCTCGAAAGTTAACACTTACTGTGGAAAGCCAACTGGAAGAGAAAGACTCAGGCTTCCGTCACGAAAGACAGAACCAAGACCATATCTTTGAAATATTTCTGAAAATTTATGGAGCGAAGATAAAAGTACATGGATTTTCAAGACCTCAAAGCTGTATTCGATTCTATGCCCCGACATTAAATATAAAATTCTCTCACTACAAATAATGTGCTATCAGTTTTAATATAGGCAATTAAATCTACAGATAGGAATGCAGAATGATTCATAAGGATTAATGGCAAAGAATCCAAATCATTCCCTCGTCATAAAGGGATCCGACAAGAAGAACGCATTAGTCCTCTCCTAATCGTGGTATTGATGGACGAGATTCATAAACTTTGCAAATGAAATGTATAAGATGCATGGAAAATGTAACAAGAAAATGGAAAATGCAAATAGTTCTTTTAAAGTGTCTTCTATATGCAGATAATATAATCCTAATTGCAGACTTCTTAGAAAAGTTTTAACATGTACGGTGTAAAAGTTGTAGAGTGGGAAGCGGAACTACTACGGAAAGGAATGGGGATCAACGACTTAAAAAGTAAGGACCTAATTATCTCATGAAATTAATAATTATCTCACACACACACACACTCACACGCACACACACATACACATACATATCTACCAGTCCTTACATATGGCGGTGAAAGCTGGGTGATACTTGAAAGTTATGTCAGCGGATCACTGGCGAGATGAAGTTCTTGCGTAGGACAGCTGGAAAGACAAGGCGAGACTGTGTCAGTAACAATCGAATCAGAGAGCATTTATAGGTGTCCCCAATGAAGAAAATCATGAAAAACAGACGGTTAAAAGGGTTTGGACATGTTTGTCGAATGGATGAAGTGAGAAAACCCAGAAGGACACTTAAAACTAGACCTACAGGGGGAAGGCCCCGTGGCCGGCCAAGAATCTCCTATCAGAAATACATACGCAGGATTAGGGGAAACAGAACATCCTAGCAGGCCCCTCTACGGCAATTAGCTCGAAGATGAAGAGAAAAAAGGTTGGGTATTTAATTAAAATATATTGAAGACGATTTTTGTATTTAATTTAAACGATGGACTGTATAATATAAAGATATTAAAGACTAAACAGAATTCCATAGAGAAGTGACGAATCCCAATTTCGATCCTTAAACTTCTTCATCACCTTTAAAGTTCCAAAGTTAACGAATCGGGATGTGTTTGACACGGTCATCAAGAACCAGCTAGTAACAAAGGAACTATTATTGAAAATAAAGCTCTACGTTTTAAAGTTCAAAAATGTACCGTTTTCGAGATAAATCTTAATTCTTGGCGAATGTTTCTTAGGTGTTATGGTTGCCATGAGATACTGTTTATTTGTTAAGTATTCAAGATTAAAATAATGCTTTTTTTGTTAATCTTCGACAAACTAAATATGTATTTGAAAAGTGGTTGAATGAGAATAGTTTCATAACCTCTTAGGCAGATCAGATAATAAGACAGAAAAATTTAATTAATAACAAAATATCCAAGGGTGTCTTCTATATTCTCAATAAATATGCTCTTAGTGAGATAACTTAAAACCACGGCTCTAATGCCCCAAACAGATAGGTTTTAAGCGAGTATAATAATGTATTAGTTTATGTTTAAGTACAGCTGTATCTAATTGCTAAACCATTAAACTGAAAGGACATTATCTAGAGGGACAAGTTAATTATTTATTAAGTAAATTATTTGTTTACATTTTTGTGTTTAATCGACTATTTCAGTAATATTATACTGTATGTAAGAAAAAATATGTTTCGCTGACATCTCATACTATCCATTCAATGCATCAGGGAAAATATTATCTCTATAATGTGAAAGGTCTGGAATAAACTAGTTTAAAATTCATTAATTATTTTAAAAGACAGCAAGGGTGCTGCCATCTGTGGAGTGGAGGTGGAACCTGGGGCACCTCTTATTAGAAAAGGGAAACTTATATCCATTGTGCAGATTCATCTCCATCAAAAATATTTTTATCCATAAAACCGTACAAAAAATTGACATTATCAGAGGAAAATTTTAAAAGAATTTTTTTTTAGATTTCGAAACATTTCTATTTAAGAAAAGAGAATATTTTGCCGGTCTGATCAAGCTACCTGAAAAATCAGTGATTGATTTAAATATTAGCCCGGTAACATTTTTTGAACTTGTTTATTCAGAATATTACAATCTGTAACAATTAAGGACATTTATAATACTAAAAGTAAATCAATATAAACAAAATAATTAAATTAATCAAAATAACAAATAAAACACGAGCATACTTTTATACAATATTTACAGAATCCATTCACTCAGGAGAACTCAGCGCCAAGCCTTTCTCCCCACTTGTGGAAGGGAAGGCAGGACTCTAGGATATCCCAGCGCCTCTTAATCAGTCGCTTTACTGGTATTAAGAACCAGTAAAGGCTGAGCAGAGGCGCAATAACCACACACACATGGCTTGAGTGGAGAACCTGGCGATTGCCAAAATTCCAAGTTATGCTTATTCACAAAAGGTCTCAGGGCCACTGCCGCTTCAACCTTCGAGGAGGATTGTAGGGATGGGTGGAGCTAGAAGGGATTGTGCAAGAGGATTTGGATGATTTGTAAGGTTCCGATGAAATATTGAGAATTTTTCTGGGATAACGTCAAGGACAAATAGGATATTAAGCTCATGATATAGAGTTTGGTTAATTACATAGAACGGGTCATCAACTATTGTTCGCCTACTATTTGATTAAAAGGATTCGATGCATCTGAGGTTAGAAAATTTTGCTGTCCCTTACAGTTCAAGTCCGTATGTCCATATAGGTTTCAGGATTGTCTTTCAGATAAGTAGTCTGTATAGTAGGCCTCATATTCGATTGAGTTCTTGTCATTTGAGTCTAGTATGTGGGTTCCATGTTAGCTTTCGGTCTAAAAGAAACCCAAGATACCGGACTGTATCTGAGAAAGGAAGCTGGATGGAACTAAAGTGAACTAGTGGGCAGGGGTTGCGTCGGTGTGTAAAGGTAATGTGTTGGCACTTGGATTCATTCACTTTAATACGGTAGTTATTAAACTAGTACTCGAGGAGAGGTTTCTATGCAGATTTTAGGATGCTACTTCGATTTCGATGATAAGATTGCAGTGTCATCAGCGAATTAAGCAAGGAAGGTATTGGGATAAACAGGGATGTCAGCGGTAAAGACGATATAAAGTACGGGACCCGAAAAGCTCCCTTAGGGAAAACCGGCTTTGGTTGGATAAATACCGGAAAATGGTGTTCCATAGCGCACTCGAATGGAGCGGTCGGAGAAGTATTATCGAAGGATTAAGTATAAGGACTGAGGGAGATGGATTTTAAGCTTGTAGAGCATCCCGTGGTGCCATACCCGGTCAAAAGTCAGTGATATGTCCAGAAATACCCCCGAACAGTATTACTCGTTTTCTAGGAATGCTGAAATATGATCAAAGTCTCGGAGTCCTTCTTGAACAGTAGAATATTGTAAGCGAAAACCAAACTGATGGGAAGGAAGATTTTGGGATTCTGTGAAGGGTTGGGATTCTATGAAGCTTTTTGAAAGGATTGGGAGCAGGCTAATTGGTCTATAGGATATCAAGCTGTTGGAAGGTTTGCCTGGTTTTGAGAAACGGATAATAGTGGAGTGTTTCCATAAAAGAGTAAAGTGGGTAGTACGTAGGATGCAATTGTAGATATATGGAAGGAATATGAGTGCTTTGGATTGAAGTTGTCGCCGGTCTGAGGGGTGAGGAGATCTATTCCAGAAGATTTACTGGGGGATTAGTTCTTGCGATTGGAATTTTACTTCGGAAGGATGAATTGCTTTAGGAGTCAAGGAAAGAGTGAGCGCAGGCAGTAGGGTTCGGCCACGAGAATTCGTGGTTCTAGAATCCCATTGTTGGTGCTAGGTATTTAAGTCTACAACCAAGATGAAGTGATGTCCTAAGGAGTCGAGGAGAGAACTGAATTGGGCAGTAGATATTGATCGGTTAGGAGGGCAATACGCTGATGCAAGGATAACCGGAAATGAGAAGGTATTTATTACTATAAATCTTGTGCAGATGATGAGAGTAAGTTATGTGAGAGGGATTGGTGTACAATGACAGCAGTGCCGGCATGTACTTTTCCGTCAGGGTGGTCAGTATGATATGTCAGATATCCTGGTATTTTGAAGAGCTGTTTAGTAGTTAGTCGAGTTTCAGTAATTAGGGCCACGCCAATGTTCTTGTCAAGTAATAATGCAGATAGTTAGTCAGTATGGTTTCTAACACCATTCGCATTCCAAAGGAGAAAGGATATATGTTTATTGGAAGTCATTTAAGGATTTTTTTTCTGGAGGGGCGAGGTAAAATGTAATACAAGATTTTTGAGTAGGGATATCAAAGGAGTAATGAGAGATCTGAATTCTGATAGAAAATGTGTAAGTAAACTGGTGAGGTCTGTGGTATTTGATGGAGGAAGAATTTGAAGTTTGAGTAGTAGGATGCTGAAGGCGGGGTTGAGAATTTTGAGGTGCATAATGTTGTTGCGGCAGGGTCTCACAGTTTCGTTCTGAATAATTTCGTTCTCACCTCCTAACATATGTGCGAAAGACACCGTTGAGTCTATTATTTTTGAAGGTCCTATTCTTGATCCGGTAGGTTATCGTCTTAATATTTCTGCTTCTTCTTGGATGAGAGATTTCTGATATCTTGGCTTGATGTTTATATATATCTGACAGCCTTTGTAGTTTGCACAAAGCACAAAATGCAGCATCTCGTTTCGGGTTTGTTCACTCATCGGATTTGTGCTACTCTCCACATTTCACACAACGCGACAAATAATGGTAGTAAGTCTTGTTGTGGTCATATGCCTGGCAATTATGGCAATTATTATATGAAAAACTTATTGCAGCCAAAAAAAAAAAAAGATTTTTTTCAATCTTTTTACTTTCCTACATATACTAGGTAGGGAAAGTATTGTGATCGGGTCAGATTTCCGACATGCTGTTTTCGATGGGTTTATACGTTTCAATATTTTATACGTTATATGGGTTTATACACTCTGACTCCGAAAAATTCATTTTAGTCAGTGGTCTGTCTGTCTGTCTATCTGTCAGTCGGTCTATCTGTGCCAAGATTTTCTCTGGAACTACTGAACTGATTGTGTAGCTTCTTTTTTTTTTTATTTCGTGGAGTTTTGACTACCGTTACCTCTGACAGAAATTGGGTGTTTCATGTGCAATACCTGCTGCGAAATGAATGAAAAACGTGTTTTTCTATAAACTGTATTGCAAAAACGGCTCTAACGATTTTGAGGAAACTTTCCTATAATGTTCTAATAGTTGTCCTTTCAATTTTCGTATATGGACTAAATTCCCGAGAAAATTTTTAAAAAAAGTAATAAAGAAAAGAAAAATGTTTTGGGCCTAACTCGCTAAATATATATTATATGGAAACATTTTTAATAAAACTTTTGAAAGGTAATTAAATTACCAACAAAATTAAAAAAAAAAAATCATCGGAATCGAACCAGTATTAGCGATGATACAGCATATTCTATTTTCTACACATGTTTTAATTTATTACTTTCCTACCTATACTAGATAACTGAAGTGTTGTGAGCGAGTCAAGTTTCGGATATGCTGTTTTCGACGGATCTATACGTTTCAGAACCCCATGAGTCTGAAAAACACCGTTTAGTGAAATTTCCTACAAAACTATATAAAAATCGTTCATGTTGGACAACTATTAACGGTGTTACAGCTATTTAATTTCCGATGTAAGATTACGGGTTCATATCCTGGTGTCTGTCGCCTGCATCACACAAGCTTCACGATTTCCTCTACTTTTAACAGAAATTATTGTTTGACAAAATTAAGCTATGGCAAACAATTTTGGATCAGCAATATTAGAGGGTTTTGAAATGTTTTGCACTGATCTACCTTAAGCCGGTTTACATTAGTTTAGTTTATCAAATAAATCGTACTCAAATCTTTTCTTTGATTAATTTTCAGGAAAATAAATCTAATTCAATTTTTTTTTTCTTGATGGACATTTGCTACAATATAAAAACTTTTCTGAAATAGGAGGAAAGTCGTGTGAGTGGACACACTAGATTCCTTTTTTATTTTTCATGTATATACAATCCTGCCTATTCTCCTAAACGGTGCATCAAATTCATTTCCAAGCTGCAGGGTCTTTTATAGCAATTTTTCTCAGTTTTCACAAATTTGGACTATTTTAATTTCACATACTTTTGTATTAAATATGTAATAAGAAAAAGAATTACGATCGTGAAAATTGTCGAATCCGAGTTTTCAACGGAACTACACCTTTTTAGGTTACCTGACTTTCAATTGTCTGTGTCTTTGTGCATGTGAACAGCCTAGCTCAAAAATGAAATTGTGAATACATGATAAGTTAATTTCTAAAATTTTAATTCCTAAAAGTTCAGTATTTTCATTAAAATTGGCAAACTGGAAGTCGCACATTATATGACAGATTTAACAAATTTTTACAATTTTTTTAAAACGTATTTATCGATTCTGATTAAACTCAGTATGTCATTGTATTATTAAATGATTTTTAATTTAAGGTAATTTTTATCTTTATTGATGCAGATTAACAGGGCTTAGATATAGAACATTTTGCCTCAATTAAGGGCATTGAGTATTTATGATGAATGAAGTACAATCATACCATATATACAAGATTATAAGAAAATAAAATAAAATAAAACTTGGAGTAACAGAATAAATCAAACTGATATAACATTAAATTAAAAACTAAAAAAAAAATAAAAAAATAAATAAAAAATAATAAATAAAAACACATTCAAACTTATTTACAATATTTACAGTCAGCCGAGGGAGCTCCGAGTCGGACCTTTTCCCCCACGTGTGGAGGACAAGGCAAGACTCCAAGAGATCCCAGCGCTTCTCTCTCAGCCGCATCACTAGGATGGGAATCCAGTGGAGACTGAGAGAGGGCACTAAAGCCACGTACGCTCATGACTTGAGTGGAGAAGCTGGCCATTGCCAGGACTCCAATGACGTCTTTACAAAAGATCTCGAAGGCACTGCCGCTTCAACCTTCGAGGAGGATTGTAGGGATGACTGGAACTAGATAAGGATTGTGCTAAGGGATTAGGATGATAGGTTAGGTTCTGATGAAAATTTGAAAATCGGGATGGAATAACGTCAAGGACATAAGGGATGTTAAGGTCATGATGTAAGGTTTTGTTCGTTACATAGTAAGGAGCATTGCCTATTATACGGAGGATTTTAGACTGGAAGGATTGGATGCGTTTGATGTTCGATAATTTAGTTGTTCCCCACAGTTCAAGTCCGTAGGTCCAGATGGGTTTCACTATGGTCTTGTATATTAATAGTTCGTTTTCAATTGAGAGGTTAGATTTTCTGTTAAGTAGTCTGTATAACTGGCCAAGTCGTCGGTTAAGCTCTAGTCTTTTAAGTCTGGTATGTGGGTTCCATGTTAGTCTTTTGTCTAAAAGGAATCCAAGATACCGAACTGTGTCTGAGATGGGAAGAGGTACTGAGTTGAAAAAGATATGTGGACAGGATCTGCGTCGGAGGGTAAAGGTGACATGCTTGCATTTGGATTCATTGATCTTGATACGCCAATTGTTGCACCATTGCTCTATTAGGGAGATGTGTCTTTGAAGGTTTAGGGATGCTATTTCAGAGTCTGGGTGGGAAGATAGGATGGCGGTATCGTCAGCAAATGTTGCTAGAAGGGTATTGGGGTGGGTTGGAATGTCAGCTGTGAAAAGGATGTAGAGAACTGGGCCCAAGACACTGCCTTGTGGAACACCAGCCTCAACTGGATAATAATTGGAGAATTCAGTGCCGCAGCGGATTTGAAAGGAACGATTTGTGAGGTAGGATTTGAGGACTAGATACAAGGATTGGGGTAAGTGAGTTTTGAGCTTGAAAAGCAAGCCATCATGCCACACCCGGTCGAAAGCTTGCGCTACGTCCAGAAAGGCACTAGTGCAATATTGCTTGTTTTCAAGCGCAGAGGATATATGGTCAACAACGCGGAGCCCTTGTTGAACAGTGGAATGTCTTGAGCGGAAACCAAACTGATGGGAGGGGATATTTTGGGTTTCGAGAATGGGTAGGATACGTTTGAGAAGGATTTTTTCAAAGATTTTCGAGAGGATCGAAAGTAAGCTTATTGGTCTATAGGATGAGGTATTATTAAAAGGTTTACCTGGTTTAGTGAAGAGGATAATAATGGAGTGTTTCCATATGAGAGGAAAGTGAGTTGTGCGGAGGGTACAGTTATACAGGTATGTGAGGAACATTATTGCTTTTTTGGGAAGTTGCCTAAGGATCTGGGAAGTAAGGAGATCGTGTCCAGGGGATTTTCGAGGATTCAGGTTGTTTATATGGAATTTAACCTCAGAGGGGTTGACAGCTTTAGGAGGCAGGGAGAGAGGAATCGGAGAAGAGAGGAGTTCATTAACTTCAGCAGTGTGGGTGGGATGGAGTTCGGTGTGGGGAGTGAATGTTTTGGATAGATGTTTGGCAAATTCTTCAGCACTAGTCTCATTTGACGAAGCCCAGGGTTCCAATTTTTCTGAATTTCTTTTTTGAAAGTAACTACAATTTGATTTGTTTTAAATAATTAACTGTCACTCGTTGTTAATATTAATTAAAAAATGATATGAAAGAATTTTTTATTGACTAAAGGAAGAAAAAGGAAATATGTTTTATCAGGTAAAAAATGAATTTCCTAAAATAACAGAGAGAATGTATATATATATATCATTGGAAAGGGATATCATTAATAATTTCAGGAAAAAAAACAACATAAAATTGTAGAAGTTTATGTAGAGTAAGAAAAATAAATAATAATTTCTCGAAATTATTAACATACGTGAAAATTTTCCTAACCAATTGTTATTTTTTTAAACTGTTTTTAGGCTTGAATTAAAATGATATATAATAAACAAATTCAAGGCAATGGAATTGTTAAAATAATATTTTATTGCACTCATTTTAAAGATGAAGTGGAATATAGATATATTTTATGAGTAAAATACGCATATGTTTATAAATTTAAATTCATTTATTGAGATTTATTAATTTTAAATATGGTAATATATTTAAATTATTAGCTACATATAGTCGATTTATTACAAACGAAATTAAAAAACGTTTCAGAAAAGTTAACTAGTGAGTAGTTAGATGAATTTTCCCTCCGAGTAATCACAATATTATATACTTACAATTATTGTAACGACTGTTGACCTATCAAATGGTATTTAAAAGCGCGTAAGTGTGTTTTGGTTAATTTTTAAAAATGGAAAGAAATAAGAATTTAAATTAAGGTTAAAATTGATAGAGGTTTGATTCCTATAATTTTACTATGTTGTACGATTCTTACATATTCATAATTAAATATTTGTAATTTAAAATCTCTCTTTGTATATACATCTCAGAGAGTAGTATTATGTGTTTCAATTAGACTGCTGTAGTTATAAGGTTTTTAATGAATATTGTCGATAAAATAAATAGGGTTTGTGTTGTATTAATGGTCTTTTTTAGGTTTTTGCATTGATAGATATAATTGAAATTTACAAATAAATTCTTTAAAAATATTTACTTTAAAATGTAATTCTAAAACATTTTGACTTACTTCATTTGGCCAGACAAGATTTTCTGTTCAAAGTACAGCGATTAGTGAAAGTTGTGTGATGGGTGCACCAGATTTTTTCTTTGTAATTATGTCTTATAAGAATATGGATTATAAAACGGAGGGAACATCTGATATTTCAAATAATAACTCTTCTCAACTTTCCTTGTCACAATTGCTATGTGAAGCTGAAGATCATTTATCTATGATCACATACATAAATGAGAGGTCATATCTGGGACAAAAGGGCTCTATCGAGAGAAGGAGTGACTCATTCTGTATCAAATATTGCTGAAAGTGGCGTAATATCCCTTGAGAAGAGGGAGCCAGAGCCCCCATAATGATCCTCGCTGGCGGAAGGACTGACTCAAAGAACACACAGTGTAGGAGGGCTTCCTGCGTCGTTTTAATAGAGGAAGCAGTTCATTGTAGTCATAGAGGAGCGCCTTACAGGCCCCAATGAACAGTTTACAATGGATTAATTCCATAGGGGCAATAAGATATATTTAACCAATAGTGTGAGTGTACACAGCAATTGTAACATCTATTTGTAAGGGTTATCTGTGAACACTAAAGTCGTCTGTACACAATTTTTTTTATTTATTTATATGGTATTTACAACTGTATACAAAAAATACATCTGGTAAATTCGCACATTGGTATAAAGACATGGAACACATGTTGAGAAACTACCCATTGTTAGCACTTTAATAATATGTCTATATTAGAAGATCACGTGGCCATCTTCTTTTCAGACGCCTCGGAGGGTTATCAGGAATCGAATAGGAAGCAAGGTTAGAGACAAGAGGGTTGGGATGGTTATGAAGTTTATTATGGAAGGACAGATATCTGGATTGGGCCAAATCTGATAGATAAGGAACATTAAGGTCATTATAGATAATTTTATTTGTAACAAAGTAAGGAGCATTGAGGATTTTACGAAGGATTTTGGATTGTGAGGATTGCATGCGAGAGGAATTTGAAGGTTTGGTGGAGCCCCATCGTCTGTACAAAATATATCACTAATTTCCAAATAATAATAATTGTCTGGAACATAAGCAATTTAATATCTACAGCTGGGTTTAGACATTTCACAAACTCAGAAACAAAGAACTATATAAATGGTTATGACACTATCGAGTTGTCCGGAAAATAATACAGGATTTTGATTTAATGATGATGATCTTTAAAATACCCCTCTATATAACAAACTGTTTACGTTCACTGTATTATTTATTTGTATGGATGTGAATTAATCCTCTTCGAAGCGATAATGTTTGTTTACCTCTGTAGCATTTCACAGCTTAGAAATAATTCAGTCTTTACTGGTATGTCAACCCGTGATTGTCGTTTAATTTTGTTTTACGAGTTCAAACTCTGCCGGTATGGGACCCAGACGGCCAGAAACATCAATCAAGTCTGAGGTGAGAACAGCATTAATGAGTGCACTGTTCTACAGTGGTTCGAAAATTTTCGGGAGGGAGACTTCAACATTGAAGACAAAGGTCGTGGATGGACTTCCCCTCTTGATGACAATACTCTGCGGGCTTCACTGGAAGAAAACCCAAGAATAACTGTTCGAGAACTTGTAGAGAAGCTTAACCTTAGCAAATCGATCGTCGATGATCAGCTCAAGACTGCTGCAAAGCTAGAAAAACTTGAAAGCTGGGTTTCACACACATTAAACGACCGCCAAAAAAATACACCGTTATGAAGTTTGTGCTACACTTCTTTGCTGAAACAAAATCGATCGTTTTCAGTTCAAAATTGTTACGTTTGCTGAATATTGGATTCTTTACGATAACAGTGTACGTTTTGCACCGTGGCTCGACTATGGAGAAGCGGAAGAACATTTTCCAAAGTCCCAGAATACTATAAAAAAAGTGATGGTTACTGTTTGCTGGGCTTCATTTGGTTGGATACCTACTACTTCTTAAATTATGGAGAAACTATCAATGCCGAATCTTATTATAAACAGATTAATACAATGCATCAGAAATTGGCAATAATGAAGCCATCTTTCGTCAATTGGAAGGAGCCCGTTTTGTTGCATGGCAACTCCCGGCCACATATCTCACGTGTGAAGTCAAAAAAACCGTTGGAGCTTGGATATGAAACTCTGCCACATCCGCCCTACTCTCTGCACCTCTCGCTTAAGGATCATCATTGTATTAGACATCTGGATCATTACTTATATGACATAAAATGTAATGGACAAAGAGAATTAGATAATGCGTTTTTGGAGTTTATTAATTTTAAAGATGGCAAAATTCTATCCCGAGGGAATGGAAAAGTTGGCAGCACTTTAGCAGAAATGTATTGATAGTGCTATGGTCCTGCAAATCGGCGTATAGAAGCTCATTTATTTATTAAAAATTTATATTTGTATTTCTATCGGCTCCAAAAGGAAACCGATCTATTTAAAATATATGAATGGTGGGTGTAATTAAGGGTTAGATACCACAGACCCTCTACTGTAGTATCCTAGATTGAATAATATAATCATCATTAAATATCTTTTCAAAAGGTGTCATGTTTATAAATTTACTATTTGTATCTATATCTAAATTGTAGCATGCAAGGGAGATTGTTAAAAGATCAAGATTGGATAATAATTAATCTATTTATAAATGTAGACAAAACAAAAACATATATGTACAATAATTATTAGGGAATCATATTAGGGGAGAATGCTAATTTGAATAGGATTAATGTAAGTTACTAGTGATCTATTGATTCTATTATTGTTATTGACTGCCCACACAAGTTTACATAGATAGTGCTAAATGAATGTTTCGAATTAGCTGTTGTTTCTTCATGGTGAAGGGTGTTGCCGGTATCTCGAGCACTCTCTCCTCTCCTTCTTGTTCTGCACCCAGATTGACTGTCCTAGACTGACTTCTCCAAGTTGACTTCCTCAACTCTCTGTGTTGTCTCTCCTATCCGAAAGATCTAAAAACTATCCGAATGCACGCCTTGGAGGGTCGCTAGGACCATCAGGTAACCGAGCGTTTTTTTGCAATTATTATACTATTTTCATATTTATTTATATGAAATGATTAAATAAATTTAAATTTGGTCTTTACCATACATAGCAATAGTAGTGAAGACTTTTTTGATTAAATAAAACAGTTGTTTTAACTGTTTCAACTTTTTTCTATTTTCTGTTGAACCAAAATCCTGCATTTTTTCCGGGCAACCCAAAATAATTTTTTTTTATATTTTCCATCATCAATTTGGTTTAGCAATAATATCTCTGTTATTTAAGTTAGATTATGGTGTTTCCCATAGTTTGTGGAACATCTAAAAGCACCCTAAAAATTCCTTAACAGGTGGTTTAAAACCATTTAGGCAATCCGATTTACACGTTGTTCATAAAATAATATCAGGCTACTATACCCAAATAAGACCACTCACATTAGATAGCTATCTCTCCTCCCAAGGTATCGGGCGTATAATCGACATCAGAAAAACATGTTTATCCATATATATAATGTAATATATTTTTTCTTCCCTAACTAGCATTTTCCGCTAAACACAGTTTTTACCGGGCCAAGGAAGAGGGCAGGGAATTAATGCCAGAGTTTTATATATACACAATACAATATTATCAAGACAGTCCATTCAACAGACGGGGTGGTCAAGCGACTCAACGTGTGTATAAAACACGCCTAACAGAAGTTATTGTAATAAAATAATTACGGGTTTGCGTTCCGGTGCCAGGTAGGCTTTTAAGTTGAAAATTAGTCCCCTACCCTATCCCTTGGCCCGGAAAACCACCGTATAGCCTAAAAGGCGAGGAAGGGTAGGACGAAAAAAATAAAATAATCCATTCGAGACTATTGGTAAAGCTTCATACGTTATCACCTCAATCAATGTAACAATTATTTAACTTATCCTACTCGAAAACATCTCACCAGCATAATATTTAAGCAATAAGACAGTCCTGTCCCTGAACTTATATTAATCCATTATTGAATCCACTCCATGTCTATTTATTTGGTGTAGAAGAGTTTCGGATTGTAGATCTCCCACTTATAAACTATACCATAAATATAGAAGTACGTTACGAATGGTACAGATGCTGGAAATAGATATTTTATTTTATTTTTTAAAAACATAAAAAATTACAATATATTCCTATCTATATTATCCAAAGTTCACAATGAACAATAGAACTATGCCTCTCCTCCATCTTTCTATTCAATAGATTTTCGGTTTATCGAAGACTAACATAAAAAACTAAAAAAGTCTGCCAAATATTGTCAGTATAGTTCCCTCACCGCTTGCATCGGCTAAAAAACATCTATATTACGAGGTCTAAAACTTTTCGTATGATAATAAAATCTCTAGAAGAAGCCGTTTTCGGAAATTCACTAATCCCTAAACATATACGGGTTTGATATTCACGTGTATTGTTCATCAGCGAATACTAAAATGCGAAAATATTTAGCGTATGCAGATTGAATATTTGATGATTTAGGATAAAAAAAAATCGAGTGGGTACTAAACATGAATATCACTACTGTTAGTGCAAAGAGTCACATGTAAACATTGAGTGGACAGCATAGAAACTAATTGTTTCTTCATGATTTATTAGTATAATTTACTATAGTATACATTCGTTGTTGTGTTTATTAAAAAGTGAACATGTATACAAAAACATTTATCAATACATGTTTATCAATTTCTATTTGAAAAAATGCTTATTAAAATAATTAGAGAGTTCTGTTAGTATACACAATATCCTTACTACTAATTAAAAAAATATCTAATTAAAAGTTGAAAATAAGCGTTCTGAAAGAGAATTATAAACGAACAATACCTTATCATCACAGATCCTCAACATTGTATTATAGAGATTATCAGGAAACTAATTTATAATGCAATACTTACTTCCAATAAAGTGCAAACTTCTATCATTTTCGAGAAGTATGGGTATACTTAAATGTTATTTTTTAAAAGTTTTTGGAGGGTTCGGAAAAAAAAAACAGTTTGAATGTAACTATGAATGTATTTATATAATAATAGTAGTGTTAATTTAGCTCATTCACTTGCGATTCCCTCAGATTGGATGAGGAACGCAATGACTCACAACCGCAACCATGTCCAAACACGACAAAGGATTGCCGATAAAAAGGAGAGTTGGAGATTGTCGCGAGAGTAGTAAGGGTTGGCTAAATTGGCCGGTAACAGGATTAGCTGAGCCAATAGGAAGCCCGGCTTGTTCTGATTGGCCACTAATTCTGTTAGCTCCTCTATATCGCCCGAGGAGACCCTAATCGCCTAATAAACTAATACAGCCAAACAAATTGGAGGTGCTCGACGTGTGAGCTATGAGTGGATTAGAAGCAGAATATTGGATGTGGCTACGACCCCATCTCCTAGCCTAAATAGCCTGAGTAATACCGATGTGGCTGCACTCACCAGCTTTGTATCAGCTTAAGATACGGCGTAACGCTTAGGCAAATTGCACAACGGGAAAGCTATCAATGGCTGGATTACTAAAATCCATTTAAATACTAAAATCTGTTTATTATAATGCACTTCGAAATCGGATCTAAACGTACTATTTCGCTGGGACTCTTAAGCAGTGCTTTATAGTCCAGAAAATTTAGGGATTGATTCCAATTTAAAAAAGTAAAGGTGAAACATGTCAGAAATTATTATTACCCTCCCCATAATAACTCATAAAAAGTACTAAAGAATTCGGAATCGGGTTTTGATGGGGGAAGGGAGAGAAGAACAGAAAACTGATATATTTTATTTATTTAAGAAAACTGTGGAGTTTATCAAGAATACTTTTAGTATAATATTAAAGTACTTTAAAATCTCTATAAAAATGATCTTATATCCTATGTTTTGCCTCTGAAAAAGGGATGAGATTAAAGTTTTCATGTTTTGGGTAGGTGAAATTTATTCGAGATGCGACTGGATAATTATTGATGATAATTATTCAGAAATATTCAATAAAAATTATTAATCAAAAATTAGTAAAAGAAATTGGAATCTATAATATATTGATTTGTCCAGGATTAATTTCTTTCCCAAAGGCTGGTTTGTGTTTACCATGCTTTCTAATTACTAACATTACCTGTGATCATCATGATATAAATGGGTGGCAGAATTAAAATAACTTTTACTAAAAAACTTATTTTATTGTTATGTTTAATAATGCAGATATATACAAATTATGCGAAAATCTTAGTGTACAAATTATATTTATACTAATAAAAAAAAAACTATAATCCAATGAATTTAATATATGAAAAAAAAATTATTAAATCTACTATTGGGAATAAAAACTTAGCTATGGTTCTAAATTTGATGTAGTTGGTCGTTCGATCACTGCATCTACTGGTTTAACAACGTCTTGTCAAGCCCAGGTCCAAACTCTGTCAAGACGCCCATCTCTCCGGTCTTTGTAGGCCAATCTGCATCCTCAGTTCCCAAGACCAGAAAAAGACACAGACCTCCTTTCCTTACGCCATGCGAAATTATAACAAATATGGGGTAAGGATGATTTTGAATGGTTCTTAGCTTCGGCAGGTGTAAACATTATTTTAACTGGCCACATCCTAAAGGGAATCAGTTATTTAACCCGTTAATAGTAACCAGTTACTCTAAGGAAAGGCGAAGGCCTGTGTTCTTAGGTACCTGATCTGCACCTCGATGCTGTCAGCAGATGTGTTTGGTGTAAGCATATTTTAAATTTGTTATCGGCACCTAATAATAATTTTAATAGATTATTCGCTATCTTCAATGCATATACATTTTTTTGATCAAATAAATGATTACGGAGATATTTATGAGAATACATTTACTGTATTTCCAATTTATGTATAAATTGCTTCAAATCACAACATTAATTTTGTTTATTGTAGACGATACTTTTTTGAAGTTTAGATAGATTTTAACATTTGAGATCGATCAAATTATTATTCAAATCTTCTTTCCACTAATGATTCTTAAATATCATTAACAACAAAATTATATTCGATATCAATCAGAGGGAAATTTCGTGATTTGAAGGTAAGATTGGCATTAATTTTTTATATAAATGATAAAATGTGATAAGGGACATTAAAAGATATAAACAGTTACCATAAACCACGGTCTGTTTACATACAGAGAACCGGGAAACTTAAATTTTCTAATTTTTAAGTCAACCATATTTTGTGTTGAATAAAAAGCAATCACTAAAAAAAAAAATGTTTAATTTAGGATAAAAAGTTTACTTCATTGTTAAATAGATTAAATTTTAATTAAGTGCAAGAAAATCTAAAGGGTCCTTTTAAGCTCTTGAACTACGCTAAGTTTGGTTTTTCATAAAATCAAGGCTACTTAGCGATTTTTTTTATAACCTCTCAACTGGACTGACGATACAACACTTTAAGAAGAACTTGATTTATTTATACTAATACAGTTGTAAATATCATAATAAAAATTAAAAAAAAAAATCTAGTTTGATGAGCTTCAAATCTATATTAATTATGTTGAATTTATATTTTCTTTAATTGAGTAAAAATACCATTAGTACCTTAAATTAGGAATCGACCGATATATTTTAACATATTTTAACTCAATTAGGATTAATCTCAACTTACTCAGTAACAAACCACGACTTAATTAATATAGACTTAAAGATCAACTTGAAACCAGTTCGGGATTATAAAAATAATCGCGAAACATCCTTGATTTTATGAAAAACTGAACTTTAATTAGTTTAACAGCTTAAAAGTCCCGTTTAAAAAAGACAAGATTTACTTGCATTTAATTTAAGTTTAATCTAGATTAATTTTTTTTTCAACGGCACACAGTGGGATGAAAGAAGGATTTTGGTAAATGTTGTCGGATTAACTTGAGATTTAGTATACTTATGTTTTCAATTATCATCCATCAGCTGGAAACAAGCAATTTTACAAAACCTACAAATCACGCAAAATTCCACAAATTAACTAGTTTTTGCAATTGGACTATTTACTAAAAATAGTACAAAATGTTGATTTTGCCGAAATGAAAATAAAATAATAAATTTAAAAAAACTGTTTTAATTTGAATAGAACGGTTATTTATATCCCTAGCCAAAACCTATTGGGTTCTGATTGCACTATTTGGAGCTGGAACTTAACACAGTGACTTAATAATTATGAAGTTTAATTAACAGCCCAATATATTTTGGCTAGGGATACAAAAAACCGTTCTATTTAACTTAAACCAGTTTTAAGTCACTATAGCTGAAACTACAAAGGGTAAAATATTGCGCAACTAGCATTAAAAGGAACCAGCTGAAACTACAGTGATCCTTTTTTTTTTTTTTTTTTTTAAATAATACATTCTGCCGCATTGGTGGGCATTAATATTAGGGCTACATTAAACATTCACACAATTTATACATACAAATGATAACATAGGTAAAAAAAAAAAAAAAAGAGAAAAGCTAAATGAAATTAAAATACATAAAACACATTCATACCTATATACAACAGTGATCTAAATGAAGAAAAATGAAATTGCAGACTTAATTAACTGCGGTATATAATATATTTTGTTTTGTATTTATTGTTATGTAAGGAATGTCTGTTATTTTATAAAGATAGACATCTTTATTGATATGTCGAAAGATAAACATTAATCAACTTTAAATATTCTCAATAAACAAGTAATAAGAACAGAACATAATGGTAATGGTAATTTCTTAAAAGTAGTAATACAACGAATATAATTTTTTTTAGCTTATGGCAGTCCTTTCTTTTTATGATGTCAGATAAAATTTAATTGAAGATTGTTTAAAATTATAAAAAAGCTATAGTAAATCGTTTTAAAGGTTAAAGTAACAATATTATTTACAGCAGCAAAAGTATTTTACAGAAAAATTAAAACATAACTAAATCAAAATGGCATAAAATCAATTAATAATAATAAAAAAAAATGTTAACCTCTGGTAAATACTCAAATCCAGACATTGAAAAATCCCTTTGTCTTTTACAATTAAAGTGCTGATTTATAGATTTCCTATTTATCGATCGAATAAACGGTATAACATTTTGTGCTCTTATTTTATTTCAGATATTCATAACTTATATAACCCTACTAATAATCAGTAATGAATTTGAAATCAGGGATACGTCCTCAATTCTTATAATAATATTTTTGCATGTGTTTTGCATCAAAAGGCCTATATTTTTTATTCAAAATATTACAAGAAATATCATTTTGTAAAATGTGGGCGTTGATATGTAGAAACGTGTTGTTACAATTGTATTGTTCTAACGTAACCTAATCTTGGTATTCAACTTCAACAACCAAAAAAAAATGTCGTGTATTAATTAAGTTAGATTGAAAGAACGCCATGATATCTGTACCCCGGAGGAAAAGAACACCATGTCCATTTTCGTATTTGATCAGTGGATCCAATTTTTCACAACTTTGAGCTATTCAAATCTTTTTCTTAGTTACTAAATTATTTAATAAAAAAATCGACCTAGTGTCTTTCATCAACGGGGCACATATTTGTATTACATTCCTTGTGATACAAATGAAAACCATTACTAACATTTAGATAAAATAATTTATTTAAAATTATTTCAAACTATAATGTCTAACAGAAGATTTGTCCTCGACTCACAGTGATAAAAAGACCTCAAACTATTTTTGGGAGTATTAGAAAAGTAATTTTCTTTTCATTAATGATAAATAGATTAGTTTTCTATGATATTTCACTAATTTCCAATCGCTTCAAACTGTAAAATATTGATTTTTAAAGTAAAAAGAGCCTATCAGATGCGATCATAGAATAATTTTAACAGCTAATAATTTTAACTTTGTATATACTTAAAACAGTCGGAAATTGCAAAGATGAATAAATGCTCCCTAACAAGCAGTAACAGTTTACATCCAAAGTAGATAATCCGGTTCTCAACAAGTCCGCCATCTCTTGAATAGCTCCTTTGATCTCCGGATTCCATTTCGCCGAAAGGTCCAAAAAGGAGACAGTTATTCAAATGGGTCTATTACCCTCGAACTCTTTCTATAATCAGCAGATCTGGTGGCTTACAGATGAGCAGCCAATTGTACTTTTAAATTTATATCAGGAAGCCCTACCCCTGGAGACTTATAGCAACCTTCCACCTTTGAAGGAAATGGAACGGAGCAAAATTAGGTTTCTTCTCTTTTGCGCCCCGGCTATTGGAAAATACTAAAGGAGTTTTCAGCTCTCCTCGTGAAACTTGCAGAACATAATTATTAGGTGTCCCTCTTTCATCTTTTGGCACTTAGTTTGCATGATTTACATTGATGTGTCTTTTGTGAAGACAAAACTTCATCTGAAAAAAATAAGAAAAACAAAAAGTGAGTAATA
Source organism: Nezara viridula (assembly GCA_928085145.1). Lineage (NCBI taxonomy): Eukaryota > Metazoa > Arthropoda > Insecta > Hemiptera > Pentatomidae > Nezara > Nezara viridula. Next base: position 150,878,265 of record OV725079.1, on the reverse strand, counting down.
TCAAACTACTTAATGTTCTATATTTCATTGTACATTCGATGTTATATTAAAATAATAATGTACGAAAAATATATCATTTTTTAAAAGTTTTACGCTATCTAAATACACTCTAAATAATATGGTGGTAAAGATCCCAGTCCTGGTTTTCAGGAGCGATGAATTTTCATAAATGGTAAGATACGAATGGTAACAAAGGAAAGGGAATTTCATGAAGAAGTGGCAAATCTCATTTTCAAGCTTTGAATTGCTTCTACTTTAATATAAATCAATGAAAACATCAGAAACCTTTAAAACTCACGGAAGCGTCTGGAAGGTTACTTTTTTCACTTATATCAGAAAAGCTATCCATCGCATCGATCAAGACGTTCTATACAAAATTAAAGCTGAGAAAATTTGCAATATGATTGTGTTCCTTTTTTTATTACCTCGTTTAGTTTCCGAGATGTCCGTCTTGATCTAAGGTTAATTTTGAAATCAAAGAATGCCTGATATTTATTACTTTTTCGAGGTTTTCGCATATATCAGGAAAACTATTCATCGCATCCACTTTTGGTCCGTTGAAGATAAACTAGTAAAATAATATATTTTCTTAAAGGAAATTTAATTATTAATAACTTTCTTCTCCATGGCTTAATCGTAGAACAAAGCAATCAAAATTTATCTAGTCAAAAGCAGTAAAAAACATGAGGTAATGTTTTTTTAAAAAATCTATATAACCAATCATTTTGAAAATTTTATCAGCTTTAATTTATGAGCGAGGTAGCTGAAAAGGTTATAGTATCAATTATATCAGGTTTAATTTTGTACACAACGTCTTTGTCGATGTGATGGATAGTTTTCCTAATATAAGAGAAAACCCGAAAAAAGTGACCTACTAGGCGTTCCTCCACCTAGGAGTGGATACATTCAGTATGTTTACCTCCTTACTAGTACAAACTATGTCCTAAGTTAAAAAAATATGTCCCCGCCCTTTCCTTCTATAATCATTCATGGACTTGACTAATAATGTAGATGTAGATTCCTTTTAGGTGGATAGAATTTCCCAATTTCTGTAGTCAGGAATTTTTTTTTTAAATTAAAATGTGTTCTTTATTTTAATATTTTTGAATTTGACATATTAACAACTTATTTCCATAACGTATGATCATATGATATCATTTTATATCAATTAATAATTAAAATACTTAGTTTAAATAAAAATTATCACTATTTTGTTTTCAAATTGTTTGTTTGAAATCCTTAAAAATCGGTTAAGACATTCTTCGAAAAATCGTTATGAACCTTTTATCAGATTGATCAAACACGCATTACACAATAATTTGTCATAATTTTGAAGTGAAATTATTTCAAAACACTCACGGGATTTCACCAATAATTTAAGTTGCCAAACTTCAAAATCGATTCATCAACTCGATCGAAAAATCGTTACATATATTTTAGAAAATTGATCGAGCACATATTATTCAATCATGGGCCAGTGTTATGAGCCAAAATTATTTCAAAACGCTCAGTGGATCTCACCGAATTACTTAAGGTATCAAACTTAAAAAACCGTTACATAGCTTTCAACTGAAACGCATAACTATCGTGTCGCTTCGCTTAAATGAGTAAACAAGTATTAAAATTTCATAAAAAAAAATTATTTTCTCGTCCACTATTGGTAATAATCCTCGGACATGAGTTTCATATTTTTCATATAAATTTCATTGAAATGGGTGACCGCGTCTGTAATCTCGTCAGTGTAGGATAGACTCGTCTAATTTACAGATAATAATGGGTCCCATATTATTTATTTAAGCTCAATTATTCAGTTTCCGATTTCAGATTATTTCGTTAGCTAAAGTCTATTTCCTATTAAAACAGTCAAGTACTTACAACGATATAATGAGTAAAATTAAAGGAGTTATAAAATTTAAAATAGGTGAAGGATGTACCTAAATTTTCGGAAAAGCGTTTGGAGTAATTCGCAGCTAACAGGGTACAAGGAGAGGCTGCTGGCAAGTCATTACCCGCCTTCCCGAGCCCCATTGTTCCGGGTCCCACTTGACACCACTCAGTCCCATATTATCCCCGTGTTCCTTTTCAACTGTTCGTGGCCAAATTATCTCCTGTAGGAAGCTTAGTTTGTACTTTGCTGTATTTTGTTAGCGGGGGCGATACTATAATTCATATGGGTCTTAAAACAAGATTATGTTATGGGATATAAACGATAGAATTAAGGCTATTATTATTTATTTTATGGTAGGGGCTTTACAGATGTAATTTTCTACCAAAGGACTGACGGGACTTCAAAACTCGGATTCGAAGTTTTTCATGATCGCAATTTCTCTCACTATATATTTAATATATGGACGAGTGGTAGTAAAAAAAAAAAAAACTAATTGCATTAAAATTTACTAAAGTAAAATATAATCTTATATATCAATACGGTCGACAATTCGTCGCTTCTAATTTTTTTTTTTTTTTTTTAAATCCTATATATTATTTCGAAAAGGTGTTTTTTTGTCGATGAGCAATAAATTTGTCAAATCTTCATCAAATGCAATGATTCACCACTCATTTTGAAGATGTTCTTCTCCTTCACATGCGAAAAATAGTTTTTTCCCTCCGAAATTTCTGGGAAAAAAGTTATGGAGGAAAAGAAACTTTATTTGCGAATAACTCAAAAATTATGCATTTTTTTCTGGGTCGTTCCCATGATAATTAGAAAGATTACTAAATTACCTACAAAACGAAAAACATATCGTAAAATTCAGACAATTATTAACAAAGATACAGTCCATTAGTTTTTGTATGCTAAATAATGTCTTCCTGTTTAAAGATATTGCATTTAGGAGTAGAATAGTCTACTATATTTTTTTTCTGGCTGTTATATTAACTTTATTATTTCTTAAAGACATTTGTTTGTTCTTAATTTTTATTTTTTAATAATTTAGATTATTCTATGATGATGGCATTATATTGTATTTATTAATTTTATTATCTTTTCAGTCAGCGTTTAAAAATAGGTTCTAGCAAAGCATTTTGTACAAATATTTTGGTCTATTAAATTTAATGGAATACTGTAATCGACTAAGAGAATAATATTAATTCCTTCCTTACATAATATATAGGAACTACTTATTTCCATATTGTTTTGCTATTTCATCAATAAACAGAATTTTCTGAGAATTTTTCGAACGGGCTAACTAGTTCTACTTTATTGAGATAAAATACATTTTGCCTCAATCAAAGACTATAAGAGATCCCAGTGCTTCTCTCTCAGCCGCATCACTGAGATAGGGATACAGTGGGGATGGAGAAAGGGCATTAAAGCCTCATACACACATGACTTGAGTGGAGAAGCTGGCTATTGCCAGGACTCCATAAATAAAGATGAAAATAAAACTCTACATATTAGTACCAATGGTTCATTTAAAAAAAATATTAAGAGCTGATCTCGACACACAAACTCACACACACAACTTTTCCTACCACACAAAGGGAAAGATTTTTTTGGCAAAATTAAAAATTGTTCGTTTTCAAAACAAAATTATTGGACTATAATTTTTTTTTTAATCATAAGTAATATGCTAAAAAAAAATTAGCATTACTTCAGTAACATCAAAAACCAAAAGAATGGATATAACCTTTTGCAGTAAGACATATAAAAAAAATCTAGAGACCACATCTTTGCTCCTAATAGTCCGATTTCAACGATTTTTTTTTTTTAGGAAATTCCGTAAACTTTTAAATAACCCTACACAATATCAACAAAAAGTGTATAGTTTTGGAGTTATTTGGAATCTAATTTTAACAATCTCTCAAGAATTTTACCAAATATAGATAAATTTCAAGTGCATCGACAAAAAGACTTAAGTGAAGTTTCATTGAAATAGGTACATTCGTTTATACGCTAAAGTTTATAGCAACGCAGGTTTTTCGATCGTCATCTAGAAAGGAAAATCCTACCTTACTGACAGATACTTCAAAGTCAATCATAACAATGCTCATGTCTTTTTACTCAGTCTGCCGGTGTTCCTCAAGGTAGTATCCTAGGTCCTATCCTATACACAGTTTATACAGCTGACATCCCAACCCAATCCAACACTGTCATCACCACTTATACCGATGACACGTGTATCCTATCAGTTAATAACGATCCATCTATTGCATCCCAAACTCTTCAATCAAACATCACAAGTCTTGAAAAATGGTGTCAGAGTTGGAGGATTAAAATAAATTCCAATAAATCCCATCAAATTACCTTGACTCTTCGCCGTAAACCTATGACTTCCTGTCCTACAGTATCCTTCAACAATAGCCCTCTTATCGCTGTCGAACAAATCCGATACTTAGGACTCCACCTTGACAAACGACTCACTTGGAACCCCCATACCAGACTGAAACGACTAGAAACCGCCCGACGTTTTCGAATACTGCATCACTAGTCAAACGCTCTAAGCTTTCAATCAATTCCAAACGACTCATATATATGACAATAATAAGACCTGTTTGGACTTACGGAATTGAGCTTTGGGGCTCCACTAAACCATCGAATTCCTCTCGTATCCAATCCTTACAATCCAAAATCCTTCGTAAAATCCTCAACGCTCTTTACTTTGTCACAAATAAAATCATCCATAAAGACTTTAATATTCCATATGTTTCCGGTTTGGCCCAATCCAGATAACTATCCTTCCATAACAAACTGCAGAACCATCCGAATACTCTCGTTTACCAATGGGTAGTTTCTCTTCATCTTGTACATGTCATGTTACCAATGTCACATTTACTTATTGTATTTTCCATGTCATACAGTTGTAAATTTCAATAAAAATAAAAAAAATAAAAAAGAAAGGAAAAGGCTTGTAGAAATGTCGAAGAAGGAGGATCATCCTCGGGTGACTAAATTTAAAGTCTAAGAAAATTCGGTCCAGTATAAGCGCAGTTTCGGAGAAAATGCGCTTATTATTACCTGCCGCTTTTTATTAAACTAAATTTTGTGGGTTTTAAATATGGTTTAAAAATATTTTCTCCAGATTGATAAAAATGCCTACAAAAAATTCCGATTTAAGCTCAATTTCCAAGCAGCCAACTTAAAAGGAAAGTTAGGTCGAAAGATCCTCCAGGAACAGAGCTGTTCAGGTTAAGGCCAAGCTCTTTAATATACCAGTTCCAGATTCTAGTAATTCGTCAAGAGCACACGCGTTGGCCCTTGAGCTTGAGTATGATGGTTCGGACTCATTGTTAAGTGTCCAATCGACTCATTATAAGCCTCTTATTATTACAATTTAACTAGCCCCTATACGAGTGCTACTAGATTTAACCAAAATACACCTGGCCCCTGTAGATGCAGGAGCCAACACTTTGCGCATTCTGATACCTGTACGAGTTCCACATCCCTTGAATTTGAGAGAGTTGCACGGCTTGCAAGGGATAAGAGTAGAAAAGTGGCTGAGCAATTGAAAGTCTCAAAATAAAAAAAGAAAAAAAAAAAAAAAAAAAGCGAGAGGAGGAGACACAAGAGGAAAGGAGGCTAAAAGTTGATAAAGAGAGTCGAGCACTGAGGCATGAGGGAAGAGGGGGACAGAGGAGGAGAGGGAGGCAATAGCCCTATAGCCAGGGCCCAAAAATCGACCTGATCGCAGGCGAAGGTTTGATTGTAAATTACGAAAGTGTATGTTATTATGAGTAAAAAGAACCTTGTCTGCCGTTCCAGAGCCGCTGCTTTAAAAAATGGTGACTGATTTCAAGAATATTAGGCCAATAATTTGAGGATCGAAACGGGAAATCCATTGCGAAAAATGTGAGAAAAGTTTATTTTTAACTTGTATATATGGTTTTAGACATGTAAGAAACAAAATTGCTAACGCGGGCCACCAAGAGAAAACTTTTTACAGCCAAAAAACTCAGATTTTTTCGATATCTTTTTTTCACATATCTGCGTATAGATAATAATATTTACAACAGCTTTATTTAAGCAAAATAGTCCCAACTACTATCAATACATTTTTGCCAACGTGTTGGAAACTTTTCTATCTCCTCGGAATGGAATTTCCCATCTTTAGAATTGCTAAATTCCAAAAGCGCATTTTCTATTCCCTTTGTCCATTAAATTTTGTGTCACTTACACTGGTTCAGGTGTCTAAAAAAATAATAATCTATAGGCAAGAGGTTCGGAGAATAGGGCGGATGTGGCAAAGTTTCATATCAAAACTTCAACAATTTTTTGGACCTCACAAGTGAGACATGTGTTCCTGCAACATAATAGGCCCCTTTCGATTGACCAACGAAGGCTTCATTATTGCCAATGTCTGATGTATTGCATTGATTAGATTACAATACGATTCGGCATTAATGGTTTCTCCAGTATTAAAGAAGATAGATAGATAGATAGATAGAAAAAAAAACTTTATTCTGGGACTAAGTCCCTTCAGAATAACAATAATGTACAAAATAATAGAATATTACTGGCCTGAACGTTGAAACAATAAATAAAATTGATAAAATAAAATAAAAAGTAAAGAAAACCTTAGGTGCACAAGCTATATACAATACAGATACAACTATGTACAGAGCATTTAAAATTATGAATAAAACAATTAAAACTATGAACGAATCATTTGAACTATGAACAAAATTATATTTAAGGGTTGAACAACATAAACATACACTTTGAGAAATGAAGAACGAAAAAGAGATACAATGAGTTCATTTCATAAAAAAAAAAAACTTTACTTGAATATATATATGAAAATAAACAGTTACTTATAATTGAATAAAAAAAAAAATACAAAAAAATGTGTGTATTGAAATTCCTACGTCGATAGTAGGAAGTGCATGTACTATCTCTTACCAAGTGTTATGATTATATGATTGCTACACAATACATATATAATATTAATCGTTAGCTGGTATCTGACTGTTTTTGGAACAGGAATTGGAATAGGAGGTTTTTGAATGTGTACAGGGAAGGGGCATGTCGAATTTTGATCGGGAGGGAATTCCAAAAGTTGACAGAGCGGGCTATAAAGGAATTTTGGAATGAGGCAGATCTATGAGAAGGGATGTATAGGTCAGAGGGTCGGGATCTTGTAGTGAGTGAATGGATTGAGGACTTAAATTGGAGAAGGTTGTAGGCATAAGAAGGACGATGATCGGTAATGATTTGATAAAGGAAAGTGCCAAGGAAATATTGTCTTCTTAAGGAGGGGAAGAGCCACCCTAACTCAGTGTAGTGGTGGGAGACACGGGAGCGTCTCGGGGTTCCGATTACAAATCTTACGAAGCAATTCATAAGTCTTTTGAGTCTATCACGCAGTTCCACCGAGAGGCCATCGTACACCACACAGCTGTAGTCAAAGTGGGGAAAGATGAGAGAGGAAACTAGGAGTCTACGGGTATTTTGGGGTAGAAGATGGCGGAAGTGATGGAATAGTTTGAGGGTAGAAATTGCACGGCGGGATATATGAGAGATATGGTGATTCCAGGAAAGGGTTTGATCTATGAGAAAGCCTAAATTTTTAACAAAGGGATAGAAGGTGATGGGGTGGTTGTTTAGATAGAGTGAGGGAAAGTTGGTGTGGGATCTAAGAAGGGGCTTGGAACCAATGAGAATGGCCTGAGTTTTGGCAGCATTTAGCCTTAATCCATTTAAGTTGGCCCAGGCATTAATTCGATCTAAATCTTCTTGAATTTTGGCAAATGCCACCAATAACTCAGCGGGAGAAAAGGATAAATAGATTTGAGAATCGTCGGCATAAAGGTGGTGGGAACAATGGATAATTGTATCATTTAGGTCATTAATATAAGAACTGAAAAGAAGAGGAGACATGCTTGAACCCTGTGCAACTCCTGAGGATAAAGGAAGGTAGGCAGATAGAGGTTGATTAGGTATGGAAACTGCTTGGGTTCGTTGTGAGAGGAAAGACTGGAACCAAGAGATGGAACTCTTGGAGAAGGATAATGATTTTAGTTTGTTGAAAAGGATGGAATGGATAATGGAATCGAAAGCTTTAGAGAAATCAAGAAGTATAAGAATGGTTAATTTTTTGTCATCTATTGCAGTCTGGATATCACTAGTAATTTTAATCAGAGCAGATTGTGTAGAGTAGCCAGGACGGAAGCCAGATTGGAGAGGATCGAGTTGGTTGGATTGTTCAAGGAAGTTGGAAACTTGGGATTGCACTAACTTTTCTAGGGGTTTAGAAAGATTGGAAAGGATTGATATTGGGCGGAAATCTTCGGGAGAGGATGGATTAGGCTTTTTGTTTAAAGGAAGGACAATGGCTTTTTTCCAAGAGGTCGGGAATATTGAATTCTGCAGGGAGAAATTGTAGATGAAAAGGAGTGCTGGGAGGATTTCAGGGAGACATAATTTTATTAGTTTGATAGGAATGCCATCTGGGCCTACGGAATTGGAACGGGATTTCATTATAACGGTAATAAGGTCTGTGGGAGAAATGTCGGAAAAATAAAAATTATTGTCGTTAAAAGGTACCTCTGGAGAAAATTGGGAAAACTGAGGAAGGGGATCTAGAAGGTTCACAGAGGGAAAGCTTACGAAGTAGAAGCCATTTTGATTTGATATCAGGAGCTGAGGAAAGGGCTTCGTGAAAGTAGTTCGCTTTCGCTTGTCGGATCCTTGTCTGTGTCGTGTTGCGAAGCATTCTGAATATTTGATAATCATCTGCAAGCCTAGTCCGTCTGAAGCGTCTGCGTGCAGCGTCGCGTCTCTTCTGCAGATCCTTAATTTCCTGACACATCCAAGGAGCAGGACGATGACGGAAAGTGGAGGTTTTGAGAGGAGCGTGGGTATTGAGTATATTGAGAAGATTGGTGGTGAGAATATCAACCATGGTGTCGACAGAGGAGCAATGATATATTCCATTTAAATCCAATGTTACTAGATCAGGTAATATTTTTTCTCGAGTAAGGGTATCCAGTTGGCGGAAAGTGATAGTTCGAGGATGGATTGGAGGAGTGCGGATATTATACGTTATTTGTATCAGATCATGAGATGAAAGAAAGGATACTGGCACTTGAGAGGCGGAGAGGAGGTTTTGTGCTGAGTCGATGATGTAGAAGTCTAGCCAAGTGTCAGATCTGCTGGTGTGGTGGGTGGAGGAAAAAGGAACGATGAATAGGTGAAGTGAGAAAAACAGATTTTCTAAATAGGATTTGTCATTGGATTTTGAGAGGAAATTGGTATTGAGGTCACCGGAGATAATTATTCTGGGATAGAGGGGAACGAAGTTGAATAGAGTTGATTCGAAGGACGGGTCAAATGGCACGAGAGGAGGGCGATATACCACGGCGTAAAGGATAGGAGAAATATTACTGAGAATTTCTACTAAGAGATATTCTACATGAGGATGATCGGAAGATGGGGAGCAATCGAGGATTCGGGTCTTTAGGCTATTGTGGACAAACATGGCTACTCCACCGCCAGTCCGGTTTACCCGGTCATGACGGAGCAGGATGTAATTCGGCAAGGATACTGAAGATGATGGAATATAAGGTTTAAGCCAGGTTTCGGATATTGCTATGATATGATAAAAGTTTTGGGTAAAGTATTGCAGGAATTCGTCATAATGGGCAGAAAGTGATTGAGAGTTAACTTGACATGTGATTAGGGAACTAGACATACAGTGGATTTGGAGAGAAACAGTCAGTGTTTGGTAGCGAGAAGACAAAACGAGTAGAAAGTACAGAAAAGCGATTATCGTACATGAAACTAAATGAAGAAAAAGTAATATTAACATTAAAAATAAATAAAGAGAATGTACTTGAAAATAAATAGATTGATGAGTGACGGTGTAGAGATAGCACTAAGAGAAGAAGTAAGACTATTTTAATGAGGCTAAGGGGTTGACGGCTTCTAGGTAGTCAGTCAAATACATCTAGATCCGAGGCCTGTTCTATCAGGATGACTCTATGTCCGTCCTCTTTTCGACACCGCACCTTTCCGGAAGCAAACCACGTATATTTGATTTTTCCCGCCGCTCTCTTCTGCCGGGCTAACCAATAGAGGTGTCTGTTTGTGCGAGTCATCTCTTCACCCAGATAAATTCGGTGGCAGTCATTTTCCTGCCAACCGATATCCCGCGTGGAGAAATCCCTCTTCACTTTCCTTTTCGTAATTAAGTCATCTCTAATTGATTGCCTGACAAAACGTGCGATAACAGGCGGTGGTCGCGAGTCATCTTTTCGGCTTCTGCGGCGATGTACGTTGTCCAGGTCCTCCACACTAAGCCTGATCCCCAAGCTTGCTCCTATACTGGTCACCAAAGCAGCGGGCGTTTCGCCCGGTCGCTCCGGTATACCGCGGATCTCCAGTGATCTACTCAATAGTCCTTGCTCTGCGTTATTCAAGCGAACCTCTAATTCGCCCACTCGGGATTTGAGTGCTTTATTTTCTAATAGTATCTCCTCAAATTTTTTAGCTTGACCTTCCAGATGTTTTTCAATCTTCGTCAGTCTTTCGTTTAGTTCAAAACTGAGCTCTCCGTATTTATCTAGTGCTGTTTTCATGTTTTTTATATCTTCGTTCACGGTAGCGTCTAAACGGTTTACTGCCGCAAGTATTTCTGAGGGGGACGGCTCGTTATTTTGTTTTTTCACCTGTTCGCAGTTAGAGCAAACCCATGTTTTTTTAATTATTTTTAATGCTTCGGAGTCTTTATCAGTAAGGTTGACGCACCTACCATGAAAAATTATTTTACACTTAACGCAGTGTATATTGTTCTTATCTTCGCGTGCGATAGAGTTGTTGCAAATATTACACTGCACCATTTTTTAAATTTATTAATGAGAATTACTTCGCAATTAAAATATAAATAAATACCAAGACTGTTGACGGTAGTAAACAACGTCTAATGCTGGTCTAATGCTGTTAGGATTAGTAGACGCCTGCCAGCTCGTTGCTCCCAGAACTCTATCAATCTCGCTGCGCTTTCTTTACTCCGATTGGTGTGAAGATCCGACACTTAATAGCGTGATTAATAATAGTGGTTTTTTAAAAAAGAGAAGAGAAAAAAAAAACTGAACTTAACTGCACTGAAAATTAAATTGAAGTAAACTGAGAGATTATATGAACGAATTACACCGATGTACACACCAGGGCGTCTCAGGCCAGACTATGTAGTGTATCAAACCAAATGTGTCCATTATCTTTTTTCTTTTTATGAGTTGGGGGTTCGGTAAATGTTCTGCTGATTCTCCTTAGTCGAGCCAGTGTCCAGAACGTCTACTGCTATCGTAAAGTATCCAAGATTCATCAGAAGTAAAAATTCTGGACAGAAAAGAGTCGTTTTTGTTTCGACAAAGAAGTGTTTCCAACAGCATTAATTTTAAGAAAATAACAACACATTCTAATGAGAAATATACAAATTATTATCATGAACAGTTTTATAAATCGTATGAATTCTTCAAGGAGGCTATAGTTGATGGAGCACAAGCCTTCGCTTCTCACGGCGGTCCAAAAACTACATCACTCTTTTCTTTAAATTGCTGCTTCTTGGGAATGTTTTGCCCGCCATCCAGGAGAAGATGGTCCCGTTGCAGCATTCTCTAGTGCTGGTCTCGATAATATTTTTTTTTTGTATATTACATTAGAAAATTCGTCTTTGAGGATGAATTTTCCCTATATTTCTCTTTTTACTAAACAGCTGCTTAAAATATTAGTTTTTGAAATGAATGTCCTTCGGAGGATATTTGGTCCAGTTAAGGAGAATGTTGATGGAGAATTAAATGTAACCAAGAACTACCTAACTTATACAAGGAGACAGATGTGGTGAAATATATCTGGATAGCAAGGCTGAGATGGGAGGGCCAAGTTGTACGGATGGACGAGGCCTCAATCCCAAAGAATCTGCTTAGCATGGAGCCGGGTGGAAACAGAAAAGTGGGCAGACCGAAATTGAGATGGAAAATGGAGTAAGTTCTGATGTCAGAATCCATGGAATCAGGAACTGGTGGAGTTTAGGACAGGAAACATGGAGGAAAACTCTTGAAGCAGCCAAGAATGGACTGTCGTGCTCGGGATGATGATATTGACCACATAAGAAAATTCCCCTTAGACGATGATTTTTTCCAATATTTGTATTTCCTTTAAGTAGCGGTATTTTAATCTTTTTTTCGGAATTATTTTTTTACCAGCCAGAGGAGGCGCGCCCCCTGGCAGAAATCACTAGTGCTGGACACGATAGTAACTTTTTTCAATATTACATTAGAAAATTAGTTGAGTTAAACCTCGATAATCGAGAAAAAATGTCTCTTTTCTTTAAATAACTGTTTTTTTGGAACTTTTCCCCCACTATCCAGGGGAGTGGTTGGATCCGCTGGTACTGGTAGTAATTTTTTTTAATATCACATTAGAAAATTCGTACTAGAGGATAATTTTTTTTTTATTTCTTTTGTCTTTAAATAGATGTTTTTTGTTGTGTTTTTTCGGAGTTTTTCCACCATTCATGGAAGGGCGCACTCCCCTTGCAAAATTCGTGCTAGTCACGATAATATTTTTTTTCTAATATTACGGTAGGAAATTCGGGTATGAGGATGAATTTTCCCTACATTTCTCTTTTCTTTAAATAGGAGTTTTTTTTCACTTTTTTCAAAATTTTTTCCCACCATCCTAGAGAGGGCGGGCGCGCCCTCTGAAAGAATTCGCTAATATTTTTTTTTATATTACATTAGGAAATTCATCTTCCATGAGGATGAATTTCTCCTATATTTCTCTTTACTTTAAATATATGCTTTTTGGAAGATTTTTTTTGGGGGAGGGGAGAGAGGGCGTCCCCTGCCTGGATCCGCTGGTGGTCACCATTCTGTTTCAAGATAGTGACGGAAAAAGAGCTGCACTAAAACGACTATAACCATTAAAACATATGTGTACAGCATACTTACCCCTACACATAACCCCGAAAAATGGATGAGTATGAGTTCTAATGAATACAAACTTTTATATGCGAATTCGCGTTCTGAATTTTGTAATTCTAAGTTTCCTTCGAAAATTGATTTCCAATATCTTGAATCTATAAATCTACCGGTGAATCCTTGTGCTCTTTTGAGAATTATTCGAATTATTTAATTATCAACTTAGTTTAATAATAATATGTATATTGCATACTCCTGTCCTTGACTTTCTAAACCAGGTAGAAAACACAACCCCGCTTTCTATTGACGACTGTCAATGGAGTTTAGATGTCTATAATATCCGAACGAGGAAAGATTTTTTATTTTGGAGTTTAATCGTGATAAATATTTGAAATCACTTGAGCATGCCAGGTTATTAAACAAGGTTCAAAGTAAATAAGTTATCAATAAAGGAGGAACCCTTGTCAGGTATGTGAAGGAGCACCTATGCCGGGTCACATGTGTGTGTTCCCATTTTCCTGGAAGGGCCTTATCTTTGGGGTAAGGGAGGGAAGGGAATGCGAATTTTTATACCGTCCCCTGGCCAGGGATATTGGGAGCTGCCTTTGTGCCCTCCCACAAAGGCCCACCCGGTTATTACTGATATAATGAAACCGCCCGGATTTATGACCTCGGAAACGTAACGCTTCGAAGTCATTACGGCCAACTAGATGCCTACCCCTGTTATCTTGGGGGATAATGGCCCTTCCTCATGTACCCCTCATTCGAGGATATCTACTAGGGATGAAAAAACAATTTCCAAAAGGGGATACTTATCGGAGGTTGCCAGTCCTCACCGGGCTCCCTATAAAATGCTTTGATGGTATCAGTTTAATACAGTTTCGAAAAGAACAACATAATTACATTCTTGTAAACAATTTTTCTTATTTGCAACTTCATGAAAATTGAAAATATTATCGGTTAGAAACAGGCATTGAATGTATATTAGCTGATTATATTAAACAACTTACAATTAGAATGCAAAAACTGTGAGGCAGCCTATTTGGTCCAAGGCTCATAGTTGATTTCCAACTTTTTCATAACGGTTTCAAATATAGGACAGTCAAGTGTTTTACTGTCATTTGGATATTGCAGCTCTCGCATGTTGGAGAACCAATTCCTCCTTTTAAAGGAAATCAAATCAGGAACAAATGAGGCTTTAATAAAAAAAAAAACAACTAAGGTATGTGCTTTAGACCACATGAAAGAAGTGAAAACAGCAACAATGCGTGATTAATAATACGAAATATAAATTATAAATAAAGTGCATTATAAAGAGGGTCAAATGCTGAACATTGCATTTTCCTTAATCACAGTATGCAGGTCTGATTTTTTGCTTCTGAGATATTTTAATTTATAAAAAAAAGAAAAAAAAAAAAGGGTCTTGGGTTCAGCACAATTTAGAGAAAACACTTTTTCTAGGTCAACGGTTGTAGAAGGAGGTGGTTTGACCGAGAACACGCTCAACCGCCAGTTTTTTTCCCCTTAATGAATTATTTAATTAAGAGTTCCCACTTTATAAAGGCTGGGTTTGCCCCAGGAGGGTCTCCTGACCCAGGATCGCCCCACGGCTAATGAAACAGACAAATAAATTTTTTGCCAGGAACCGGGGTTCGAATCCGGAACCTTTTAGCATTGGAAGCTCAGTATACTACCACTGAGCTACCCCACTCCCGTATTTTAATTTATATCTTCCATTAAACCCTTTAATTTGGGTATGGGTTTCAATCCCAGTATTTTTCAATTATTTTTATTATTTCTCTCCAGTTCATATTGGTGAATAAATTTTCTACACCAAACAGTTCAAACTGTATTCACCTATGGTCTATTTTACTTATTCTTTCAAGCCTTTAATCCACCTCCATTGAGTTGTTTACATCATTGTTACTGTCTGATTGTAGTTTATTGAGTGTGGAATTGAGATATTCAGCCAAATTTTTCAGTTACCCCATCGACATTACTGATGATACGAATAACTGGAGCGTCACTTGTATGTAACTTCATTAATCCATGTATTCTAGGTGTATTGTAGTTAGGATTTTTAATTTCATTTAATAAGAAATTTTTAACGTATAATATTTATGTGGAAATCTCCAGTTGGGAGGCTATGTAATGTTATAGTATTATATATTTTATATTATGAGTAAGAATTTCTGCTATTATTATCATTTATATTATTTATCTTCTTATTTTTGATAAACAATATTTCGAATACGTCACAAAGTAGGAGAACATTTTGAAGTTTCTTTGAATTTATCCATAGATAGAGATTTCACAAGGTAATCTAAGCTTCGTGGCATGAATCTGTAAAAATCTATGAATCTCAATTTTATTTTACCAACATGTTTTTGGAAGGACATATATTTATCTTCGTTATTTGGTATTACCTCAACATCTCCAGGAATATTTCCCAATTGCTTAACTATGAAATGTGCGTCATAATTGCTCAAGTTATGCATTATAAAGGTACAAACGAGGGATTTACACGTTTTAAATTACAATTATTACAAGACGGTCCTAAGTAAGTTCCTGTTAGGTGAACGAGGACTCAATAACTTATACAGTGTTTTCATTAAATACGTTTTGGCACATACAGTTGGAGTTAGTTTCAGCTCAATTTTGCTCTTCTTCTGATGAGATCCGCATCGGTTTGTTTATCATATAAATTTCTTGTATTCCGTTTGCTAAATTCCATATAGTGAGAACCGGCATTTGATCTCCTACAAACGCAAGACTTGCAGTACTGGACTTTCGGATGACTCCCAAGCGTTTAGGGTACTATACAGCTTGACACAATCAAAGATCCGACGAGCGAAATCCTCTTACTTTCATGAACCCCTTTCATGAGCTCCTCTTATCAAAACTAAATGGTCCCAAGTTTTTCCTTTGTGAACCTTCTAAATCCCCTACCTCACTAGTCTTTCCAGTATCACCTGATGATTTAACTTATATTTTATATCTGCTGCCTCTTCCTCAGTTATCAGTGATATTCAAGCTGCTATTTATGGAAAAAAAAATCCGTATCCTTCTCGACTTCTCCAAAGCCTTTGACTTCATTAACCATTGAATCCTCTTTTCAAAACTAAAATCATCACCCCTCTCTAACAGCTCCATTTCTTGGTTTCAATATTTCGTATCCCAATGCTCCAAAGCAGTTTTCATTCGTAATCAATCCCTTTCTTCCTATATTTCTATTTCCTCGGGAGCTGCTGAGTGTTCTAACAAATCTCCCCTTCGTTTTAGCTTCTATATAAACCATCTTCATAAAGCAATCCTTAATTGTTTCATCACATTTATCCAGATGATTCCCAAATTTATTTATCAATCTCTTCTTCTGAGTTATTTGCAGGATTAACCAAGATTTAAGAAAACCTAGATCGAATCAGTGCCTGGACAAATTTAAACTAATTAAGGTTAAATAATAAAAAAATTCAAGTCATTGTCACTGGTTCCAAGCCTCATCTCCGATGCAATGCCAATTTCTCCAAACTACCTAAATGACCAACTCATTATTTTGTATTTTTTTTAAAGATAAATAGCAATTATTTTGTTTCATTTCTAATGCGTATTGTATGCAGTTCTAAATATTCTATAAATAGTTTCATTGTTTGATTTTCCATATACTATCTGTATACTTAAGTTTTATTAATTTTTATTATTTGATGTAATAGTTCTGGCCAGAAGTAATCATTTTTTTTTTTTTTTTTTTTTTTGTCTGTATCATTGTGTTGTTCATAAAGGATTTCATACCATACTATATTTTCTATTTCTATTTTGATAAGTAGAGAAGAACAAATTTGAGACATACAAATTCATTTATGTTTTCTTCAAATGTTCAATAATGATTTTGGTCGAATTTCGACTGTAAGGCGGACAGTAGTTATTATTCATAAAAAGTAGCTAACCAAGTGATATAACCCGATATCGATAAAATCTGAAAAAAAAACTTATATATGTATACTCCAATAATTTTAATCTAACATTGTTTTTTTTAATTTAATTAAAAAAAACAAACAAATACCTATAATGTTTCTGATTAAAAATAATATAATTACATCTTGAATTTTGTTTATTATTTGAAAAATAAAAGTGATATCATGATTTATATTCACTTTGAGTGAAAAATAATAGTTAATTCCAATTCCAGTCCATCTGTACAAAGGTTCTATTAAATTGTCAAGAACGTGTTGCATCTGGTGGCTGCTTCATTAGGTTGTAATATACGTCCGGCCATGACCGGCCGATCGGTGATCTTATGAGGTCCCATGTTGCCATCGGAACATGTAACTTTTGGAGGTGTATGTATGTTGGTTTAGTCGCTGTGCGAAATTTGCATATTTGTGTTTTAGCTCTGATTAAGCGATCGATTGTGGTCCTATATTCGTCCTCGTCACCTGCCTCATATTAGCTCGGCATTTGCATTTAATTTGAAATGCATAAGTGCATTATACTTGTATGATTCGAAAACCATTGACCAGGATTAAAATCTAGATGATCCATCTGTTAAATAATGATTTGGTATTATTATTTTAGTGTTTCCAAATAACAAAGCTTCCCAGCACACTTATAGACTAGAACCCAATGACATATTCATTCAACGGACTAACGTAAAGCTTTGAATAATCCTAAACGATAATCGACATCGACTTCATCGACAACAGCGGTGTTCTGCAAGTGTTGCTATCCAGAATGATGTGAGAGCATTTTCGGTATAATTTAGATTCAAACAGGTGACATTTTAAGGTTTCACGTATAGGTGAAGTAAACACTTGTAAAAATTCTCAGAAGTTATATATTACACCTAGTTACGTTATAATCCATAGTACATAAACGCTCAGATGCGTCGAATTTTTTAGTTCCATTCTACCGACAGGTGAAAGTAGGAGTTTTTTTTAAAAACTATTCAGCATGCGAACGTTTAAAGTTTCTTGTTTTCTGTTTGGAATCAAAGCACCTGCGGTGTATAATATAGATAAGTAAATATTGTACATTACCTAATTGAAAACCAAGCAGATCTAGGATTATCAAATAGAAATCATTCTGCATTAGATTTCAATCACACTAGTTTAACAATTAAATTCGAAACCCGTTCGCAATCTGGATTTAATAAGATTATGATGCAAGACAAGCAAAGATCTGCTCTTTCAAGGAGCTTTCCTAGCGTCGAAAAACCTCATAAGCCCGTAACAGAAAAGTAACCAGCCACTATGAATGGCTTCGCAACAGCCCAGCATCAGGAATAAATGAAAAGATTTTCAGAGAATAAGGTTGAGTGAATAGGAGGAAAGAAAAGGTCAAACCCAATAGGAAGTAGTGTGAGAGAGACCTCCTTCTATGGGACGTCATTAGCTCGCAACTCTAGCTCGCTCGTCTCCTCTAAGAAGTGAGTTACTTAACTGAGCTCTGAGTTAATGTTAAAAGTATTTTAACTCTTTTTGAAAAACCTTACATAAATCCATGAAGGTGGATAGCTTTCCCTCTAACAAGAAAAACATAAAATATAGACAACTGGACAATGGAGTTTAAAAACCTGATCGACAGCAACAACTCAATTGTTAGTACTTCAACTGTTTGAAAATAATTATTAAAAAACGATTTACTCTATTTGAAAGAAATCTTATTCTTCCTGGGCCAACTTTTTTTTTAACTGTAAGAATAATAATAATTTACCAGAAAAAAGTATAATTTAAAAAGAAGGTAGAACTGATTTTATTGTCGATAAATCTATTCTGAGGTTAGCTAGATAAGACTAGTTCATCAATAAAGAGTAAGGGTACTCAAAAACATTTATCAAAAATGATTCTTGCTGCAACATTGAGAAATATTTTTTTAATCTATTGTAATAATCTATAAAATGTCGACATGACAGGTGTGGATGGAAATTTGAAGATAAAAAAAGAAATTATTGTAATTGTGACTTAGGTTTTTCATGGCAATTATTAACATTTTAATCAATTAATTTATTTTTAAGTGAGTCCAGGAATTTAACATGCCTCCTCCTGATAAATTCTGGAATCATTGGAATCATCCAGTATGTGGAGATTCTTTTTTCCACACCGTTGTTCTGACAATCTCCCTAATAATTGTGTTTTGAAATTGCTGAATGTGTCGATGTGTGTTTTCAGTTTGGTGTGTAAACAGCGGAGAGCCGTACAGGAGTCTTAATATGGCCTTTTACAACTAAGGTTTACGTTAGCGAGGTGCGGTAGCAGACTGATGGGTCTGTAATGGTCACCCTTGTATCCGGGCTTTCTTTGTCATGTATTGAGAGCTGGATGCTTCTGATATCCTTTCGATAGTGCACAGCTAATAGACCGGCCTATTCGGTGGGGGTCAGTAAGTGGTCACTATCGTATAGACGGACACCTGGGGTTTTCTTCTTTGCTGCCTTGGTGAATTTCCAGAATTTCCGTAAGTCACCATGAGTTACCTCTAAACGCCAGTGCCAGGTTGCATTTTTCCATTGCCGCATAAGATTTCTAATTTGAGTAGTGACTGTGTTCAGGGCCCTCTAGATATTATTCTCTTTGGAGCGATAATACCTGTTCTTCAGGTCACGCCTGTTTTTAATAAGAGTAATGACGTCTGAAGGAGGTGGCTGTAAGTGGGTGGGGAGGATTGTTGGGGATGATAGAAGAAGATAATCAAGTATGACGTCATTGAGGAAGTGGTTGTATATGTTTATATCTTCTTTGGTTCGTAGGCATTGAATGTGCTGCAGTCTATGGCATATCTCTTCCTTATATCGACTCCAGTCCACAAGCGGATTCAGGATTTAATTTTGGGGAAGGCTTCAGCAAGATGAAGATTTTTTTTTTCATCTACATATACCAATAATTAATTAGAAAAAAGAAGAAATAAATTAACTACCTATATCAGATGGTACTTAAGTGGTTCTTAAAGTCCTAATAAATGTAATTACACGAACAAGAATACTTTAAGAGATAGTTTTTAATATTTTTTTTCTGTAAAACATGGTTATATTTTACCATACTGGGGGAGGGGGCTTCAGCCCGAAAGCCTCCCCCGTAGATCCGACTGTGCTCCAGTCTGCTTGCTGATCTTTGAACTTCATATATCACAGGGCGGTGGTCAGATGACAGGAAGCCTGCGATAGTACAAACAGGGATAAGATTAGGTTGTCTTGTAAGCAGGAGACATGGTAGACGTATATTCGTTTGCATTGTGGCGGAACGCATGAGTAGATGGTTTTCACCAGATGTCTTCCCGCTGCATTTAAGCTGATATTATGCCAAAGACTGTGCTTTGCGTTTATGTCTCCTATTAGCAAGTGATTCATTTTCGTTCCATAGGTGTCGATGAGTTGCCGTAGTTCCCTCAGCGACCCCATTGGACACCGGTAGATAACCATGATATAGGTGGGCTGACTCATGATCACTTTTATGGTGACATGTGTTATCCGTGTTATCCGGCATTTTCTTCCATATTATTCCGTGTCTCACAGCGACGAGAACACAGTGGGGGTCATGTAAGACATCCGCGACTACGGCATAACCTCGAAAGTGGGGCGGGTGTCCGCATGTTCTAGTGTCTGTGAAGACTGCAATATATGGCTAAGTTAGGGACAGGAGAATCTCATAGGTCATGTTTCGACTTCAACAAATTCTGTTGTATCATTAATATAACATAATCATTAAAATTAATATAATGAACTGGATTCAGTGTTCGTATTAAATGGACATTATATTTGTAATTGAGACTATATAATTATAATTATAGGAATTTAATGTATATTGTGTTCTACATTTTATCTTGTTTACTGCGCAACAATCGTTAATTACTTAAATTAAATATATTTGTATTTATTATTTTCTATTCAACAAAAAAGTGGCACTTAAGAAACATAAAACCTATATACTTTTCAACGGAAAATTAAACCATTATTTATATTTACTTTTTTGTTACTCTTCAGATCTGCTATCAATCATATAAATATTTCCCTCTACTTACGGGACACCCTGTATAATTTATCTAACTGTCTTTGTAAAATTGTTTAAAAAATATTTCACTGTATTTTTGTGGTAGATGAAACGAAGATGTAGATGATGGAGAAGAATAGAATATATCTTTATTTGAGGAATAATAGTATCTTGTTTAAATCATATAATTTGAACAAAATACTCTTTATATAAATAGTTTAAAAAAACAAAACAATAACCCCATAATAATAATATGAGTCTGGTGTATTTTACTTTTCTTTTTCTAAACAATTTAGCTCCTCTAAATGACTGTTAAAGTTGCCATTGATAATAAAGTAACTATTACAAGAATTTAGTAATATTCTAGAAATAGTATTGCATAGATCTTCTGGGGTTTTATCTCTATCAGATATAGGGGCTAAGTAAATATTTCCTACTGTTAGTAATTTATTATTAATATTAATATAGACAAAAAAATAGTAACACTTAGTACGTAGAATACTTGAACTTGAAGGTCCATATCTTTGAGAATCGTGCATTTTACATCAGAGAATTAAACAAAAGAGGAATAGCAGCAAACACATCGGCTGATTTGGTAAATGATACAAAAATCTTGAGCAAAATCATATTTTTTCTCTATGAAGAAGAAATCTTTAAAAATCTCCGAACCTCCCGCACAGCACTCCCCACCTCTTTTTTTTCCTTATACCTTTTTTAAATTTTATTTTATTACCTTTTCATTTATTTAACGTGCTAACCTTAAACCTAACTTTAAAATAACTAAACTTTAAAAACAGCAAACAACTTAAACATTAACGTGCATTTTACTCTTATCTTTGTATCCTCGAAATAAATACCACCGTGTCCGTCTTTATATTAAATAATGCAGTAACTAAGAAACGAATTTTAGTACCTCAAACTTATGGAATACCGGCTTCCTGAACAGATACAAAAATGTGACATGATATTTTTTATCTCCGAGATTCTGATCTAGTAACTGAGAAACGAATTATAATAGCTCTAACTTATGGAACATTGGCTCACCTGAACAAATAAAAAATGGATATGTTGTTTTTTACCTCCGGGGTACAGATTTGATGTGAATACACTAGCAAAATCAATCAAAACAAGGGAAAATAAAACACAGTTAAATACTACTACGCTACACTATTAAACTGGAACAAGTTAACTAATGCGTTCGATGAAAGAAGTAAGACGCTCACTTTGATGCGCTGGCATTGAAGTACCACTCATCAACACTAAGTAGATAGAGCCAGGTCAAAGCAAGTGTTGGGTCTCCAAAGGAGAAAGGGGATGCAGAATGGCTTGATTTCGATGAAAAGGATGGAGAGAAACATTTGAGACAACTTAAGCAAGAAAAAAAAATTGAGATCAATTTTTCAACTTAATATTGTATATACATATATTCTTTTAAACAACTAAAAATTAAATAAAGACATCACTGATAATGAACAACCAATAAAGTTTTCTTCTTAATCTATCTGGCAATCATACAAAAGTACATGTTTAAATCTATGATTAATGAATCTGTCTTATATCTTATATCTTCTAAATATCCCCGATATAAATTATTTCACATCTAATATTGCACTGAACCTTTTCATGTTATTAATTTGTGGATATTAGCAAATGACAATTTTTGACAATCCATATATTTATAATTAATGAGCTGAAAGATATCGCAATGTTTTTTCTTCATTAATATATTTTAATATTGTTATTTTTCTTTTTAATTGCTTTTGATTTTTTTTCTTTTGATAATTTCCGTTACCACCCCTATTCCCTCCACTCATCAGCAATGTCAGCTCATTTCCCTAATGTTTATTCTAATGATTTGAGAGTTTCAAACTGAATTCCAGTCCGACAATAAGTAAGTCTTTATCATTCTGAATTTTCTTCGCACCTCTTTAATGCCCATTATTTATTTATATCTCTTTTTTTCTCCCTTCCATCCTTTTGTTAATTCATACCTCCGTACGTTTTAATTAATACTTTTTCCTCTTAATCTTTTCTTAAGATTTGTCCGATTATATTCTTGATTAGGTAAGTTATCCATCCTCTGTATTACATTATTTTTTTTTATCTACGTTGCTGTTACAATTTTTATCTACTTTATTTTAATCTGGTTATTTAGTTTTATACTTAAATGCTATTAATATTTAACTTACTCGGTTTATATATTTTAAGTTCTTAATACTTAAAATACTTAAGATACTTTCTGTTGACAATATATCCTTATCATCGTCGGGATCATGTATAATAATAATATACATAACCATGTAACTAATATTAACATTACAATTAGAAAACAATATGGAAAAATGGTGAAGTTTAGCACTAGTGAATGTCTCCTATGTTAGCACTACATTCTGTGATATAGAAGCCAATAGAAGAATACACCAGAATACCCCACGAGCAGGTAACATATTTACTGATACATTTCACATACAAACTAAACTACCTTGTGTAGTTCAGTAATGAGGGGTCATTATCATTATCGATTTCCTGTCAACCTTATGAATCGATTGACATAGAGAAATTATATAGTTGTTTCTTTTCAGTGGGGATATCTTGCTAGGATGTCAAAGAATACTATACCTTCTGGAGGTTTACGTCTGGTTGTGAGTTGGAATATTTATTGCCTGTGTTATTATTTTATCATATTTATTTCTCGACCTAACTATTAAGTATCATTATATAGAAATATATCTAGCTAGCATGTGCATGTTGTTATTGTTATTTTAATTCTTATTGTTTTTATTGTTATTTTAGTACACATTATTTTGATAGAATGTTTTATTAGAGAGTTTCTATTATATTTATTGTTTTGTAATGTTAATATATTTATTGTAGTTAGTAGTTTAGTAGATTATATTTATTAACTTTGTATGTAATTTAGCTTTATATATTGTTCCATGCATGTTGAACAACATAATATACACGCAGAAGCTCAATTGTAATTATGCATTATTTTCCTGGCACCCGTCTTATAGCATTCATTGCTGGCAAAAACATTAAATATCGAAGAATAGAACAGAATTTAAACAGACTGAAATGACTCAGAATCAATGCTAAAATTATACACAGCCATCACTAGAAGTAGTCTTAAAACAACCATAAACCTGACTTTGATAATTGAAGATATTAAATAATACAGCCAGCTACAAAACTATACAGTGATTGGAAAAAACATACGTTACCAATTACATATATAAGGCCTTTAATTTTAGATGATATATTAAAATTATAGTAACTAGTAGGCCCGTGCGAAAAATTCGCACAGCATATTGTTATGAAATGCCAAATTAATAAGAAAATGCAACTTATCAAAAGATTAAGACATCAAATGTTACTTTATCGATTAATATAATCCACAAAGCAAACAAAAATTAATTTAAATCTTCATTTTTGTTTGGAACCAACATGTATACAAATTTCAGTTAGCTGTATATTTGCTAAAAATTGTCCAATTGCGATGATTTTTTTTTCCTTTTGTAGGGAATTTAGTAATATTTTATATAATTATGGGCATAACCCAGGGGAAAGTGTGTAATTTTTCAGTTATTCACAAATAAAGTTGATTTCCTTTCATAACTTGTTTGCCTGAATTTTCTGGGTTCATGGACGATTTTGCCAGCCTGAAGGTTAAGGAAGCCTTCCAAATTGGTGGCTCAATCTTGAGATTTGGTGAAAAATTAACGATGATATGGCTTGCCGATCAAAAACACCATCGATGAATAATATAAACTCTCCCTCTCTCGATCATAGAGACCTCAAGTCGATGAAATGAGACATGTATTCAATGACAGTACTACAATTAATGTAAGGTTGTGTGGATGCGAACCCTATGCCTTGCATTATCTCGAAAATAGTACGTTTTTCGGCTTAAAAACGCAGGATCCGATAGTTCCGAAAGAACTATTCGGGTCTTGCTGTACTCATCAAAATCTTTAAGATCCAATTTGTCCCTTATCGATCTACAGACCTACCACGGTTCCAGTATCGAAGCCTAGCAAAATGTTTGTATAGACTTTATTTATTTTAGAAAGAAAAACAAAAGTGGAGAATACGATTCGCTAACCCTCCGTGAAATTCTGAATCCAACGGTACCCCATTCGTGGTATTTGAGCATGACAGGAGCTTATATTTGGTACAAAACCGATTTCGAGCCTTACTGTAATAATATATGTACGGATAAGCATAATCCTTCAGCCCGAAAGCCATCTTCCTCCCGATTGATCCGCCTGTAGTTGTCATCAATATAATTACACTCAATAACACCTTTCTAAAAAAGTAACGATCATTTCAACAATATTATATTGTACACCATCCTTAGTTACAGAAATAACAAAAAGAAGCATATACGGGGTGACAGTGTGAGAGAGATGTATACAGAAAGAAAGGAGTGGGACAAGGAAGAAACTGCTATGTGCCTGGAAGAAGGATGACCCCTTATAAGAAGAGGAGTTCGGACAGGTGGTCCTCCTATAATTGGGATAGTGGCAGATCGTTATGGCCCTACTATATTTCATCCCCTCAGGGCAAGAGTTAATCTTTTACCCTTCTCCCGCATCTTTAGCTCTACTGTTCTTTCTACAAAATCTAATTAAAGTTATTATTTATTATTTTTGTCTTTTTTAATTATTAATTTTGTAATTCATTTTTTAATGAGAAATGAAATACTACAACTATAGAATCTCTTTTATAACAGTTTTAAAGAAGAAATAATTTCATAGTGGCATTAAATCCTGAGTTATTCTCAGCATGGTATAAAAAGTTGTTTTTCTACTAACTATGATTGGTTATAAAAAGGATTTGGAATCATCATAGCATATAAAATTTACTTTTCGAAATACCTGCACTCCATTCTTATTTTTTGCAGATATACAAAATGCGTTAAAAGCAAAATAATAAAATATTAATTTTTATTTTATCTTGATTTTAATTCTATTGGTAATTTTTTTGTGTTTAAAAGTTATGTCAGTGCATATGAAATATTACATTTAAGATGGCATGTTATACACAGTTGTGCCAGTATAATCTTCTAGTATAAAACAATTATAAATAAAATAAAATAATATATATATAGAATTTCATAAAATTAATGTTCTACTCACTTTTATTTATTCAGTGTTTTTTGTTTTGTTGCCTATATCCTGCGAGGTCATTGGCAACACCTTTTAATTAAATTATATTATAGAGTTTCACCGCTTTTAGGAGTGCTAATGTTTTTTAACAGCCTTTAACGAACGATGTCTTTTTGGTTTTGAGTTGGGTTTGGTGGTCTGTCGAAATCAATCCAAATCAATTTTACATCCGGAACATCCTGAACATTTTCTATTTTTACCTTCGGAAATATACCGAGAAAATCTTGGACGAAGTTTTCCTCTCTTCTATTACCCGCTTCCTCACTACAGAATAACATTTCATTTAGTATGTGTTTTGGATTGATATTTATTTTAAGCCCATACTTCATTGTCATTAGCAACCCCTTTTCATAATTCGTAAACTTTTCGATGAAATTGGAATTGATTAAAATAAATTGAATAAATTAATTTAATCTCTGCTAATATCAGTCATTGACTAGATAGATCTAGAGAAATTAGAAAAGTTCAATCTGTCTTCTGATATACTTACTCAACTTTTTTTCTTTTACTAACAAAGAAATCTAGTTTGTAAAATATTGTATGCAGTGTGACAGATTGTATTTATTTAAATGTTAGCAATATTTAGATACGGGATAAACAGTTCTGTTTTAATTTTAATGTTAACCAAACAAATGTTCTATGATAAACAAATATTTTTTGACATTATTGCTCTAACCTTTCGATTGCTATTTGTATCAGGTATTTCATCTGAAATAAGAAGTGTTCCGTGTAAAATAATTATTTCATGCAATATAAGTATTTCAACTACAAGTATTTCACATAAAATTAATATTATAAAAATATTCACGGTAGATACAAATATATTATTTTATAACCATGTATTGTAGTTTTTATTATAAAAATTACATTGTTCAACTATTGAGTAATTTATAACCAATTTAAAATGACATATAATAAAATGTAATTATGCAAAGTTACATGTATGTAATGATTATGATGATAATTTTTTTTTTCTTTATTTCCTATAACTTACATATTAAACTTGTGATATGTTTATATTTCGAACTGTTTAGACATTTAGGTGTTATTTAATCGAATCTGAATCGATAGTAACTCGAATATGCTAGTAAAAAGAAATTAAATAAAAAGTAACGGTAGTCATCTAAATTAAATGTTCCCGTGTGTTAAATCTTCAAGAACTTCCGAGGTGGCCGGTTGAGGCAAGGTATTAAAACTGCTTTTAGAAGACTACTGTATTAAAAACTGTAGAACCATTGGATAGTTCTCTCTCACACAATTTATATATATATATATATATATATATATATATATATATATATATATATAAATGTCCCTGAATCCGAATGAGTCGGTGGAAAGGACACTGCTGACCTCAAAGGAATCTATGGAGCTACGGGTGTCCTACCGCTGCAGCATCGAGACCATGCTTTGAAACAACGTGAGGTTTGGTAACCCCCTCCAAGCTATCTGTGCTCCCGCAAGCAATATACGTTACAAGTAGACATCATCTCACGGCCAATATATGTGTATTTATATACATGTATACAACATATTTTCTTTTAAAAAAAATTAATTGTAATGTTAATTAATTATGGAATGAATTCTTCAAAGACGAATAAACTAAAGGGAAAAAACATATAAAAAAACTTACATGAAGGCCTTTAATAAATTCTATATATGTCCGCCTTTGATCGTGAGTATAATTGAATAAATAAAATAATTAATCAGATTAGAGAGGAAAGCGAACTTAACACCTAAACAATTATTGTACAATCGGATACAATTAGTTCCCCTATAATTTACAATTCTGTTTCCACTCACTCCAGTTAGCGGTAGTTAATTTAGACCGTCCGGTGAACCGATTCCCAAAAGGAGTATACGGTTACATTCTAATTCAAGGATTGATTCCTGCAAGTCTCGTAAAAGAAATAAATAAATATTATACTATTAAATTTAAAAAAAAAGTCATTTAAACTTCATTAAATTTCATAAAATTAAATAAGATAACCCCCCTCATCATTAACTGCTGGTTCAATAAAAATATATCGTCTAATCCCTTAAAGGGCAGATAATTTTTATTTCAAAAATTGTATCTATAATTTTTTTAGAAATATTTTTTTATCCATGTAATTTGTTCCAAATATATTAAGTGTTACTTCTCGTGTTTCATAATTAAGGAAATCGTCGGTAATTAAGGTCGCAAAATAATGTATATATCGTTTTATTGGGATTGAATTTTTCGTTGTAACAATCTGTAGAAAATTCGTTTCTTCAAGGAATTGTGATAGTAGTAGGTTATACAAAGTAACTGCTATTAGAAGATAAAATATAGCGCAGTCTGTTGAATATTAAATATGTATTTAATATTTTAGATAAATACTTAACAAATAGTTAACCATTATAGGATTTTTTATTTTTCTAGAATAAAAGCATGAATACAAATTAATTCTTCATCATCAGTAAGTGCAATGTTATAATTTTTAATAGTGGGTAAATGGATGACTGCAGTGAATAATGAAGAGAAGAATAGTTGGGGTGATAAGTCAAATAAGAAGGCAAAAATAAATGATAATATTTATTTTGACATTTGCCGACGTTTCGACCTGAAGTTCAGGTCTTCATCAGGACTAAGAAAAGAACAAGATAACAAGGTATGAGAAACATAAGTAGTGTAGGTGAAAAAAATTAAAGTAAAATGCAGTTGTTAGAATAATGACAATAGTAAGAACTAAGAGATAAATAATAATAACCGGTACGAAGTATGGAATGGTGAAGTAAACATAATCAAAGAAGGTGACATAAGTATTAAAATGGGAATCTTAGAATAAAATGTAAAACAGAAAAAAAAGGAATATGAAGTTATATAAGAAATGGAAATAAATAGTAAAATTAAGATATTGAGAATAAAATAGTTAGATAGAAAATTGTGATATTAATAAGTCTATCAAGATGTGCAGACAACGTATAATATAGTAAAGAGTTAAAACAGAGAAAAAGAATGAAAGGAAGGAGAAAAGAAACTGAGAAGGCTGAAATAAGAAAGAGAAAAAGAAAAAAAAAACTGTCTCCAAAGGTGTAAAAACGGAGAATGAGAATGGTAGCGAGGGAGGGGGGAGAGAAGAGATGTGACGTCATAATAATTCGTAATAATTTTTAATGTTGCCAAAGTGTTAATTTATCTTGTATAAAATTAAATTATAAATAATTTCATTGTTAATATAGGAGTCGTTGGTGACAACAGGATATCAAATCAGATAATGAAATGGGGATATTGAGTGCAGTAGAAAGAGAAGAAGACCCACCGATAGATGGTAGGACAGGGTGAGAGTATAGCAGGTGAAGACAAGGAGCTACCGACAATTTATTTAACGGAAGGACTTAAAGCTAGTAATCATTTTAGATTCTAGATAAACCTTATCTGAACACACAACTACGGTCAGACGGTTGAAAGCCGTAGCTTCTTAAACAAAAATTTAAACGAAGAACACAGGGCTGTAATTTTGATATGATGTCAAGAATATGTCCCTAAGAGAATTAACCTTAACTGACGATAGTCTCAGGTTTGACTTACGTCAAATTTACGTTTTGAAAAATAATGCGTCTCAAGTCATTAGGCCATTCGAATGAGGGAAAAATTCAAAAAGTCGGTTTCATTTGGTTGCTGAATCCCAATTTGATGTTTCTGAACATTTTTTTTTATTGCGTTCCGAGATGTGGGCCAAAAAAAAAAGAAGCAAAATACGAACTTATTTATTTATTTTTTTAACATGACTCCGAAACTATGCATTTTATCGAAATTGTTATTATATACAAAGTTAAAGAAGATAAAATTTAGGGGCGATAAATATTCAGGACGCAGTCTTTTTTAAAAAAAAAATTAAATTTTTTATTTGAGCAAACGTTTCAACCCAAACATGTGAGTCATCTCAGGGCGTGGTTTATAATAAGGAAAAATTGACTAAAGCTTTTCGAGTTGGCGATTCACACAACAAAATATCAAGAAATTTGGTCTATCTAGGAATTCAACATGACAGATTGACTGCTCACTGCACTTCAAAACTATCAAAAATAAGACAAAATCCAATAAAAATTTAGGCACCTGACCCTCAGATTAAAATTACTCATCAGCAAAAGCATTTTTCGCCCTTTCCTTCTCTACGGTGCTCCTCTATTGTCCAACATATCAGAAAACACAAGCAAGAGACTTCAACAAATCCAAAATGGAATTTTAAAAGAATTGCTAAAAACACGCTATTTGAAAAAGCGAAATCTGATCAACTTCATACCTTGTTAAATTTGCCCAAACTGATTTTATAAATAGAAGAACACTAAAATTTGACCATTCTTTAAAATAATCAACTGATATAGTTGATCATTAATGAAACTGGAGATATGAAAAAAAAAATATTTCCAAAAAAATAGTGCAAGAAATTCTTTGTTTTAAGTCATTTGATAAACTTTTGAGTAGCCTTCTTCTACTTATTCTAGCAATGCACTTATTTTTCATGGGTATATATGTTATTTACTATGTTTCTATTTTACACAATAACAAGCAGTTTCTTATATTATTAATACTAAAAATATTGATAGTAATCTTTTCAAAATGCTTTGATACACACATGAATATCCCGTACATAAAAGGGGCGAAATTTATTTGGTCATTTACTTACATCATGATTACATGCTTAATTGTGGCCACAATTACCTTACATATATTATGTTACTACTATGATAGCTATTTAGTAGGCAGAAACTTATTTTATTCAATAAAAAAATCTAATAAAAACCCTACATAATATATAAAGAAACTAGATTACATTCATTATTAAAGTAACAGAACATAATATAATGTAATAATGGTTGGTACTAGAGATGAGCGAAAAGTACTTTAAGTAGATAGTACAAATTACAAAATATTTTACTCCTACTACTCGTGCGTTTTCAGTATCGAGTACTTAAAGCACTACTCAACTTGATGGGCCCACTATAATGTAATCAGTGGCGTTTTTTATGAACATACTGTCAGATTTGATAATGCACAACTACCCATCGAGCTTTTGTAACTTTTGAGATTTAATTGATATTAGGGCGCACTATTATGCAAACCTGTATCACTATGAAGTATTTTGGATTCAGTATTTTGTTAGGCAGTATTCTTTTAAGGCCAAAGGTTGTGCAGGGATGTGATCGGACCAGTATCACGCTCAACTGCCGGGTTTAAGGTTCCTTTATTAATTATTTAATTAATCCATTAACCACCTTTATAGAGGCTGATTGTGCCCTAAAACGGTCTCTCGATCTCAGGAATTTTCCTTACATTTTATTAAAGAAAACAATCAATAACATTTCGCCAAAAAGATAATTTCAGATAAACATCGTTAATTACGAAAAAAAACAACTAAGAGTGTATATACGGACGGTGAAGGAAGGCGGGATCAGAAGCTAAGCCCTGAGGCATACAGCAACCGTACGTCTTCACGGTCTGCCGCGATATATATCAGGAACTTAATTATTAGACCTTACTCCAACCTATGTTAGATAAGAACATTTTTTTTATAATACTAAATGTCTTTTATCTTCAACTAAGTATATGTGTTGTACGAGGAGACTAAATTATGATGAATTTCGAGATTATGATGGAAGATTTTATCTTAATGAAGGCGAAATAATTCTTTGAATGTTGCAATCATTTAGAGATAAATCAGAAATAAATAAACTCTGTATAGTATTTCAAACCAAGATAACGTCATTCAATAGGGAATAATTTTGCTAAGAAAAAAACAAAACAACCCTATATAAAATCGCACACAATAAAAAAATCTACTCATGTGTTATAATTTTGAAAAACGGGAGCGAAAAACGACAAAAAAAAAACACAAATCTTGTCTGAAATTATGGAAACTATATATTTTTTTTCTCAGCTCTTAGGGAATATTTAAACAAATGCAGAGACATGTCTTTTTTTGGATTTATTATCACCGAAAAAAAATTATTTAAATCGGTGACTTTTAGCGTTTTAATCAGCATTTTCAGTATCTACGATTTGTTTGAGTAAGGTTTTGCATCGTACTGATTAGAACCAAACAATTTGGTTTTTATTTAAGTTTTTTTTCTCTTTTTATCATGTATTATCGCCGAAAAAAAATTGGCTGAAATCGGTGACCCAAAACCAAAATGTTTTATTGTTATTAAACTCGTTCCACTTTTCTTCCTTCTTTACGGTTATGTATTAGAGCATAAAAAACGTTAATGAAATCCTAATTATTATTTTAGTTATTAATTTTGTTTTGATACCTAGATCAAAAATGTTTTGAGTTGGAAAGCCAATTCAAAATGGCCTCCAAGATAATAGTAACTACAGTTTTCAACTATTCAATAAATAAAAAATCATCGGTAAAAAAGATGATCGTAGTTAAAAATTTCTAGAAGCAAAATTAATTGAAATTGGATAATATAAAGGGATTGGCCCTTTAGACAAAATAATTACGAAAAATGTAGTTTATTATTATTAAATAATTATGCGGTATAAAATTATAAGTTTTATGTTTTGTTAATATTAATATTTTAAAAACGAAATAATTTTCTATGTTATGTTGATAAATGTTTTGTGTATTAGTGATTGTTGTTACAAATTTACAGATATATTTTCATAAATTGAAAATGGACTAAACAACAAGAAACGTCGTCATATGAAGTTCTGTGAATGAAAATGTAATAAATTAATTTTAAATAAAATGGTTATTATTAGTTCCACGTCAAAGAAAATAATTATATTCTATTTATTAATACAGTTGTAAATATCATAAATAAATAAAGAAAGAAAAAAGAAAATAACTCATTTAAACAACGAACATTTTTGAAAAATAATATTAGGGACTTTATGAGATTACAAAGTGTCTAAACTGTTGAATATAATATTATGAAGAGATGATATAATTCATATAAATAAAACATGGCTAATTTAAACAATGCATGAATTATAAAATATGTTATATACTATCATCAACGTCTCTTTGACCTATTTATCTGGAAATAAAATTTTGTTCAACTCGTTTTACAAATGGAGTTTTTTCTTCATAATTATAAATAATATTATCACACCTCAAGTAATAAAAGGAAATAATTTTTAATTTATTGATTTTATTTATTCCGACAAAATATTTTATAACATATATAAATCAAATAATCTCAATGCTGAAAAAATTAGCTGAACTAATTTAATTATTAATTATATATTATTCATTGAATATATATTTAGTCATTGAGAATCTATTTCGTAGTATGATATTCCTAGAAGCAATATGCTATCATATAACTATATGATATTAGTATTTAATAGATAAGAACTTCGTAAAACTACATGCTTTCAAAATATTTTGGCAAATTTAAATAACGAAAAATGTCATCCTACCTATTGTAGTAGCAGTTCGTTTAGTTAACCCAGTTAAAGATTAAGGTTGCGTTTAATAATATTTAATTAGTTTCCTATCTATAAAAATTAAAAGTTGTTTGTCTAAGTTTTAATATATTTTTCTTCCTATTCATTCAGGTAGTATTTATTTATATACTAATTCTATTATATTTAATTGAAATGGAATACCACAAAAGTCTTTAATCATTAAACGCCAACTCTAAAATACCTAAAATTCAAAAGATTCATACTTCAAAAAAATCAATCTAAATAATAAATTTTAATTTATTGCTCAGGAAAAATATCCAATCCTTGGTATCTATATACAAATCCATATATGTGGCTGAGAACTCATAATAGAAAAATAGAACGGTAATATTGCAAACACCGCTTTAAACTCAACGAATTTCGGTAGCGAACTGTGCTTTTGGTTTAATAGAGCCGTTAGGCTTAAGTTGACTTCATTGAGACTTAATGAAGCCCTTAACGTAGCAAAGTTTGCTACGTTGATTGCTTAGGCTTTGCGATGCTCGCACGGGTTGGCATGTGTTCGGACTGGCAGCTACTTAACTAGCGAAGGCAACCTTCTCCCGAACATGCAACAATGTTATCTTTTGTCTTCAACTTGACTTATCTTAATTAGCTTAGCGGGCCCCAGGGGCCTCCTTCTACTTTCATATTCAAGATGGCCAGATTTCGTTTGTAAACATAACCCGAGATCACCGTTAGAATACCAAGTTGAAACGGCTCTTAAAGGGAATTCCCCGTATGTACAAACCGACACGCACTATCAGAAATGATAAAAGACAATACTATACAATACATACTAAGATAACAATATTTTTTTCATAAATCAAGACCGTTGGTATATCATTTTGTCATCGCCTCAAACTATATTTATTTTACAATACGACATTTCTGCTAGCACTTAGATCATCTTCAAGTCTGAAAAAATGTTTTCAATAAATATACAATTTTTAATTTATACAATTAAAACCATTAATTTTATAATTAACATATCTTAGGTTTATTTCAGAGTTAATAAGTGCGATTTTAATATAAGTTTTCAAATATGTTTTGTTAATTTCAAACTTTTTTACCGATACAAAAACACCGTGTACAATTTTCTGATTTCACAAAGGGAAAATGTATGAAAGTTTTAAATTCCTTGAGATTATGAAATGTCACATAATGACTTTTTGCAATCAACCGATAATATATAAAAATCATTATAAATCTGATAATTTTATCTATATCTAGCAATTGTATTTTATTATTACCAAGTTTTATCCTTCTGTATTCAAAACCTCTACTATTTTTTTAGGCAAGTCAAGCTACCTCGCGATGGGAGTAACCAACAGTAAAATGTTGAAATCTAACAATTTCTACCGACCCACGGAGTTCAAATATTTTTTTAAGGAGAAAGTTGAGATATGTATTCCACATCTTGGAAAACCAAAAAATACTTAAATAAATTATTTAAATACAATATCAGATCTAGAGTTATTAAACTACAGTAAATATATTTTAGGTTATAAACGTATCTATGAAATATGTTTATACTTCACTTCTTCACATAAGTGAAATAAAATAGTAGTGGATACAGTTGGAATATCACAAAGGGAAGATTTATCAAATTATTCACTAATTTAATTTTCTAAAAAGTTACTTAATAATATTTCGGATTAAACAGACGTTGATACCTTATTATTTAAATGTAATATCAGATCTAGAATTATTAAACTACAGTAAATGTATTTAAGATTATAAACTTATGCATTATACATCCATGAAATGATTTTATATTTTACTTCTTCTTTCATACCAGTACAACGAAATAGTTTTTTAACAATGTCATTGCCTTGATTAGGTAGGTGGATTTTAAATACTTTTTCAAACTTAAAAATATTTTAAAATTTAATGTTTAGTTAGTAAATTTCATTTAATTTCCTTGAAAACTTTGATTTACGTTAAATATTATTAATTTTCAAAAAATATTATTTATATTTTTTTGCCACTCTCCGTTACCTTCTACAACTTTCTATGTTGGGTATATTTTTCCCAAACGTTCACGGCTCTCCAACGATATATTATACCTATACCTCCTGCCTAGTATTTTTGGAGATTCATTTTCGACCTGGATAAACAATTTGTTTTTTTTTCCGTTGTTCAATTATCATAATCTTTCAAAAGTTATATTTAGCATTTTTTCGTAACTCTTAACAATGAGAAATTGGTAATTATTTAAAATAAACAATATTAAAGTTACTTTAGAGGAAGATGCATATGAACATTGGGCATTTAACCCCTGTAAAATCAACATCAACGGGGATATTACCTAAATGATATTAAATAACACTTTATTATACAAAGATACACCGAGTTTAATCAAAATTGTTAGAGCCGTTTTTGAGAAAATTGTAAAAATGTGTTTCACCGTTGATATAAAGTGGCACTTTCGGTGTTAAGGAAAAATTTGGTGACAGATCTAGGTCATATACCAATCTTAAATGCGTAATATCAGTTTCGTATGACTTTTCGTTTTTGAGCTAGACTGCTTATATGCACACATTTTCGAAAATCACAAAACACAGGCTTTAGCTATCTATCTACACGAAATTTATAAGGAATTTAGGGTCATACAAATCAATTTCAACATGAGTATAAACTACACAAAATTAAATAAACAGGACTTTCGTAAAGAAATAAAAATTTAAAATATAAAATAAAAACCTATAAGAGGTATTTATTTATTAATTGCTTATGCAGATATTTAAACAAAAAGCGATTCGTACGGTTTTAAGAGCAATAATTCAACTTTCCAACGGATATAGTAATATTGAATTTGGAAAAAATCCTAAGCAGTTATGAATGATTTAGTGGCCGGCAAGGGGAAATTCGTATAGTGGAATGATTTGTTTCTATGGCGACGAGATTAGGATCTCTTTTATTTTCTTGTATATTATTTCTGAATATATATCCCTTTTCCGGCTCTCAGGAGTGATGGATTATGACGAATGAGGTATCAATAGAAAGTGAATATCACGTAGAATGCGCGAATCATAACTTCGGTTTCTAATTTTATACTATATGTTACTCAAAGAGGGGTATTGTTAGATGTAACCAGTTGAGGGTTTATAAAATTATTATAGATATATTTTCTTAAATTTATTGGGCTATCCACTTGATGCGCGATCGTAATTTTGATTCCTAATTCTTTTTATTTCATAAACCTATACTCACCATTTCTGGCATAAGGGGGAGGGGTTGTTCTAAAGGTACAACGAAGCTTATTCTAACCAGGGTGAGAGGGTCGAATTTCATTTCGTGGGTCCGCCACGAAATAAAAGTCAACCACTCACAGGCCGGATTCGAACCGGTGTCGCTAGCAGCGAGGATGCTGAAACGGGCAACGCTCCAAAACACTCGGCCATCACGACCTCTAGATTCCTGTTTTTTTTTTTTTGTTGTTTTTTTTTTAGAAATTTAAAAATCATCTTTATTCTGGGACTAGGTTCCTTTAGAATAACAGTATTGTTAATATAAATTAACCATAAATCAGCCCAAAACACCTAGTGTAATGAATAATAACAAAATACTAGTAATAAATTAAGTATAATAAGTCTTAGGATAAATTAATGAGAATAGGTGGGTAATAGGGGTTCAGTACAACAATATTGGAGCTAAAACAATAGCATAATAATCACTAGATGAAATTAGAAAGGAGCGCAAAATTAATTTCATAGGCAAAGCATTGTAGTGATAGAATATAAAAATTTAAAAAAATATAATAATAACTGTTAATGTGTAAAGAAATAAGTTGTAAAAAAAAAATAAAAAAAATGATATACATATATTCCCTAAGATATTTAAGTGATTATGCGTAAAGATTAGGAGAAAAAATGAATAAAATAAAGTATATATATATATATATATATATATATATATATATATATATATATATATATATATATACATAGCGAGGTGTGTGTTGAAGATAATTAGAAAATAAAATACATTTCAAAGAAATACAATCTCATGAATAGAAAAATTAGAAATTAAGAAAAACAAATTTTATCTACTCACAATGTTTTGAAAATTCACGTTCAACACAAAATTAAACAATAAAAAATAAGAGAAAAAAATAAAGTCTAAGGAAAATTAAAGGCTTATTACATAATATGTATTTAAACAGCGTCTGATTGGATTGTGAAGAGGAATTGGAATAAGAGGGTTTTAAAGGAGCATAAGGATGATGCATGGCGGATTTTTAGTGGGATGGAATTCCAGAATGCAGTGGAACGGACAACGAAGGAATGATTAAATGATGCAGATTTGTGGAAAGGGGTGTAAAGGTCAGAAGGACGAGATCTTATGGAGAGGGTGTGGATAGATGATTTGAATTGTAGAAGATTTTATGCGTAGGACGGACGATGATTATTGATTAATTGGTAAAGGAATTTGCCTAGGAAATATTGTCTTTGGAAGGAAAGGAAGAGCCATACTAATTCAGCATAGTGATGCGAAACACGGGAATGCCTCAGGGTCCCTGTGACAAATCTTACGAAGGCAATCATAATTCTTTTCAGTCTCTCCCTGAGTTCTTCCGAGAGGCCACCGTACACCACTCAAGTTGAGGGAAGATGAGGGAAGATACTAGGAGAGAGGAGGATGGGTAGGAGATGGCGGAAGCGATGGAATAGTTTCAAGGTATCAATTGACCGTCGAGAAATGTGAGCAATATGGTGTTTCCAATTTTTTTATCAGTTTTATAATTTTATATCAAGACATAAATAAAAGTGAATGTAAAAGCGATAGTTTTCAAACAATGTGAAGTGTGCCGTCTCAACGAATCGAGACGTTACGAATGAATTCATAATTTGTGAATAACTGAAAAAGTTCAGAATTTAAAACATTACTTCGGGCAACAGGGCAAAACATTACTTCGGATTGAGTCATGTATATTCTTATAGACGATCTTTACATAATGGATTGTTATTTTGAGGATAAAATATATGTATATGAATACAGTCTTTAAAGAGATAAAAAGAATTTTCAGCGCAATGAATGACTTTATATACATATCTTATGTCTGAATTTATTCGACATATTAATGATAGAAGTTATTTTGGCCGGTGGAAAGTTGCCCTTCTTGAAATTATCAAACTTCCACTTTCTCCGCTCAGTTCTTACTAAGTTAGTAAAAAGGCAAAGGCAAAGAGAATATGTTAAAGAAGGTTGGGGAGTATAAACTGCCGAAATGAGATAAGGCGATCCAGGGGCCTTAGGATCTCACTATCTACATTCTGCTTCCAACGATCCAGCCATCAACCCTCTCCACATATAAATCAAGACACCCTTGATTTGCTCCTTCTTCCACAGCTCGATATAAATATGGTAAAGACCGCGGGTGCGTTCCCCTCCTGACAAATCAATTTCAACTCTCAGGCCATGATAAGTTTTACATAATGCTGAATATCAGTCGTCGGGTACTCGTTACTTATCTAGTCACTCGGTCCTTCTTGTCGGAATATTTGCCTATCGCAATGAAATCGACTTTTTTCTCTGTATGTTTATTTATGTTTTGCTTTTATTTATTTTTTTATAAATAATATTTAAGATGATATGATAATAGAAAGAACAACAATAATATTGCACTTAGTGCAGATCTCAGTGTGGCCAAAATGTTTGGAATTCCCTCGTCTAAACGCTATCCTTATAAGTTATTATAATATAGGAAAAAACTGTTTTAGCGTTTTTTTCTTTAAATGAAACCAATTAATTTAAGAGACTGTTCTGAATCGCTAAATTACATATCATCAACAATAGTGTTGCCGAAATGCAAGACCAAGATTTGGTCTTGTTCACTCAGTCTTGCGCAAAAGTCTTACCAGCAGTAAGAATCAGTTAAAAGCAGTTACCTATTAGCTTATTGCTATTTATTTAACATGTTACTTTAGATCCCAGAAAAACGTTAGATGATATATTGATATAAACGTAATGAAATTCAACCAATAAAATTAATTGATAATAAATTAAAGCCTTAGTTAAGAAAGTTATGCCCAAACATTGGAATGAAAGTGTAGTAGGTAAGGATAAGGGATCAATATAATGCTACCAATTATATCACTAATAATTTGGGGCGCTCAACACACAATTTTTACTTACCGCTCAACTTTGAATAGAAATTACTTTCTGGCCATGTTGGGCTATTATAAAAATTTTTAATTGCATTTTTAACAGAGCTAAAGCTCAAATCTTACAGCTAACAAATCATAAATACCATACAAATAACAAAAGCCATATTTATTATATTACCAGTAGATTATGGATTGTACGATCCGTTGATTCTGGATTGTATGATCCGTTGATTATGGATTATAATACTATTAGTTATTTAACTGTTTTCCATTGCAAAGTTTACTAAAATGGAATTAAGACTCATTCTCTGTCATAGACAGGTTAGAAGTTGTCACACTAATTGTAAGTGGATACTGTTGTAATATCACAAAGGGAAAATTCATCGAATTATTCTCTAATTTAATTTTCTAAAAGGTTACATGATGATTTTCCAAAATAAATGGACAATATATACATAATTATTTGAATATAATATCAGATCTAGAGTTATTAAACTACAGTAAATAAATTTAACGTTATAAACTTATCTATGATATGTATATATACATATTTTTATTTCTTTCACACAGGTACAATGAAATAGTATCTTAAACAATACCATTGCCTTGAATCAGTGGATTTTATTTAACATACTTTGTTTATGTTTACTGCATTGATATTTCAAGGCTCTTATTTAAGTATCTTAACAAAGAAATGCTTTAAACTATAAAAACAATATTAATTTAGATAGTATGAAAAATAATATTAAGAAAATTTCGGAATGTCCTTAAATTAAAGTTTCAGGTTTGGTAAAGATTTCCACTGAAGTGTGAGTTAAAGAAAGGATGAGCACACTTACCCTCTTTTCCAGGAAATAAATCCATTTTTACAAAAGAGATCCCCTGACCCCTGATTGATCCTGGACTAAAACGATGAAGGAAACAGGATG
The DNA here is from genome assembly GCA_928085145.1 of Nezara viridula. NCBI lineage: Eukaryota > Metazoa > Arthropoda > Insecta > Hemiptera > Pentatomidae > Nezara > Nezara viridula. Next base: position 150,837,798 of record OV725079.1, on the reverse strand, counting down.
AGCTGACCCAGAGGACGGCCGGCTTGGAAGGGAGGAAGCCAGCCAGGGCCGCAGTAATAGGACTGCAGCGATGGGTCTTTGGATTAGATGTTCCAGTCAGCTCCAAGGCCCCCGATTGACTCCGGATTGACTCCAGAGCTTAAGTCCAAAGCTCCATCCGTATTCGTTTCGGCGAGGATCAAGCTCTATCAATTGAAATCGTATCTATCTCCCGCGGTAGCAAAAATTAATTTTCTTTTACCTCTCCGTGTCATTATGTTCGAGACAGATGTGGAGGATAAGATAAGGGTGTATTAAGATATCATTTTGTGACTGATGAAAGCAAATTAAAAGTTGATCTTCTTGGGGAGTAATTTGATCGCTATTATTATAAATGTTCACTTAAAGGGAAAAAAAATCTTTTTCCATAACCTTAAAAGATTTATTTTAAAATTTCTAAAGGATTTCCACTTTTATTTATATTTACTTATTGTTAAAAAAAATATCAATATCTGGTGTGTCCACTCACACGACTTCCCTACCTATTTCAGAAAAGTTTTTATATATTTATGTTCATGAAGAAACAAAAAAAAAAAAAAATTGAACTAGATTTATTTTCCTGAAAATTGATCAAACAAAAGAATTGAGTACGATTTATTTGATAAACTAAAGCAATGTAAACCGGCTTTAGGTAGATCAGTGTAAACATTTCAATACTCACTAATATTGCTGATAAAAACCTTTTTTTCATGGCTTAGTATTGTCAAACAATAATTTCTGTTAAAAGTAGAGAAAATAGTGAAGATTGTGTGATGCGGGCAACAGATTTTCTTACTTTCACTTAGTCATCTTTATTCTCTCATTCACCCCTATCTGACACCAGAACACGAACCCGTAATCATTCATTGGAAATTGAATAGCTGTAACTTCGTTAATAGTTGTCAAGAATGAACTATTTTTATATGGCTTTTTAGGGAATTTCATTATCTTTCAAACGACAGGCTAAACGGCAGACAGACAGACCATGGCTAAAAATGTATTCTTCGGACTCAGGGGGCTCAGAAACGTATAGATCCGTCGAAAACCGCATGTCGGAAATTTGACCCGATTGCAATACTTTCCTTACCTAGTATAGATAGGAAAGTAAAAAAAGTTTATTAATAACATAATATCTAGCAGCTCTGAAACTTTGACTTCTACTTACGTTGAAGAGATTTTAACACCATAATCCAAGACAAGCCTCACAAAATTAAAAAAATATTCACTAAATTTACAAAGTTGGTAATCACGTTTCAAAATATGTTACGTTTTGTCCCCTCACACACCTACCTACCATGTGTTAGTACTTGAATATCTTCAGTGCTCGAACCACGGTTAATAAGAGAAAATATTATAATTTTTATAAATGAATGACATACATTATTTTGCAGAATTTTTTACATATCTCATAATATTAGTTAAGATTGATTCATGTACCATCAATCACTATATTTTTTTCATTATTAACCATTATTAGTCTTATAATATTATATCTCTGATTGTGTTCAGCACTGATGATGACCCACATGTTTGGGTTGAAACGTCGGCACTAATAAAAACCTTATAATGTCTGCGTCCAGAATATTTATCACCCATCATTTATTTAAATAATTATTTGTTGGTGTAGTATTAATATCGTCCTGTACTGAAACGGTCAAATTTAATATAAATTTAAGGAATTTCTTAACATCAAGCAGGATGGATACAGGAAACATTTCTAATTTCGGGGTAATTCGATGGAAGTGCAAAGATGGTTAATATCCTGTGGCGTGATTAATACATCACGCTACAGGATTCGCATGTTCTCTACTCCCAACCATTACCCTCGGCAGCTATCACTAAATCGATATCTTAATCTTCAGCAATTAATATTATTTTGTTCGGTCATCTTAAATGGAAGAGTGACTGGTCTTTTTAAAAGGATTTCCCCGTACCAATAAATGTACAAAAGCATTTTACTCAGCGGACTTCTAACCAGAATGTTCGCCCATTTCATTCAATCATTATTATAGCGTTTAGTGATTATGCAGTGAACAAGAAAAAACTTTTTTACTTATTCGAGAAACCAAACTAATAGTCTAAATACAAATTCCAAGTCGTAACCGTAAACATATCCATAATTACGGAATGGACTTAGTCCGTAACCAATAATAATATTAATTTAACCTTTATTTTAATAATAATTGAGTTTCTTAAATATGCCAATATGTGAATGTATTGATGTCATGTATTGCATTGACAATTCCCATAACTCAGAGGATAAAAGGACAAAGCTGTCCCTGGATAGCCATGCAAGCTATTTCTGATTGCATAGAAATAGTTATCTATAAGCTTTGACTGGACACAACAAGACCCATTATGAAGAATTAGGGAACAATAAAAATTTTTCTCACGGATGTCATATCAATCCTAAAGGATAAGAATATCAATAATAACTTCTCATAACTCCAGCCCTTCTCCAGGGCTTCTTAGACATCCCAGAATTCCTTCACCTCCCTACTGTTCAAGAGTATATAACCCTTATGATCCTCAGAACAAAACAGCTATGCAGTTACATCATTGAAACCACACACTTGCCGGGCGACCTAGATCCTTGATCTTGTTGACATACTCTTGTAGAAGACCTGGAGTGAACTCCTCTAGTCAACCCATATATTTATAGTATATTTCTGTATGTCAAGATCACATTTATAACAGTCAATGTGAATCAGACTTTTACTTATAACTTTACTCCCTCTGATATGTTAACTAATGAAAAACAGTCTGAAGGAAAACAAAATTATAACTACTCCCCACTGGCTAACAAAAACAATAGTTGATGAGATGTCACTAATGAATTAGAATTCGATAATTAAAATTTAATAAAAAAAATTCGATCGATTACAGATAAGATAAATATTTTTAAAAAAATTATAACCTGCAAGTTATTGTACACTTTACATTACTACTATATTACTATAACTACTATTATGCATATAATATAAATTTCTAGTTTCGCTGATTTGTGAAGTTGTCTCTCTAGAAGACAAGAGATAGCTCTAATAACTCTTAAAGCCTAATGAGGACGGTAATGAGGACCGAATACCGGTGTTAAGAATAGTTCAGTGTTCCAAATCCCTTCTTCCGCTATGTTGTTCATATATGCCGCTATATGCTCTAATTATAAATTAAAAAAACATAACATTTTCAAAATTTTGTAATATTTAAAATGCTTAGAATTTTTGTTATTTTTTTCCAAAATTTCTTTCATATAAAGCCCTGAGCCGTCGCTCTTTGGCAATGGAGAGCATCTGATGTTTTTGCTAAATTTATGCTGAATCTAATGTTTTCCGAAAAGTATTGCCCATTATTGACAGTGATTGTTGGATGAGAATCGATGGCTGCAAAAAGAAGATGTGATTTCTCGCATGTCAACTGGCAGCAAAATCTCTTGGATCTAATATAAGTACCATTCTACCAGCGTTATATGCTTTAACGGGGTTTGATATTTCCAATAGTATAAGTATAAAAAAGCATGCATTATCTAACGGACCTTTGAACTTCGTCCAACAACCGCGATTAATAATAGGCAATTGTTTTCGGATAACAACGAATTCAGCGTAAATTAAAAAAAAAAAAAAAAAAAATTACACTGTACCTCCATTGCCAATGGACGACGGCTCAGGTCTTTATATGGAAGAACTTTTAGCCACCCATGATTGAGGAAATTTATAGTAAATGGTTTGGTTGGGAAATAAAATATAACTAGATTTATCCAAAAATGTAAACGGAAGGAACCCTACCCACACTATATCGGGCTTATTTTGTATTTCAACCTGGTTTGTCTTATTTAAACATTGATTATTTTAAACAGACACGTTTTCTACCAAAACTAATACCACAGCAAGATTCAACATAAAAAAACTACACAGAAATCATGCCGCACATGTTGTATTTCAGAAAAAGGATATATTGTTTTTTTCGCATTTATAGTGCGCATGCGGTGTAAGATTATAACTCAAGAGAGGTATTTATTAATTATGAATTTGGACTCTGAATATGAAATAAATATGAGAATCATAATTAGGAATGATAAAGATGATGCTTGTCTTATGCCTGTGAGGACACCATCCTGCCAGCGTGATTTGGGTATCCCCTGGGTCTTGTTTCACCTGGCGAGTTTCTGTATGTTTTTAGAGGGGACCTAATAGTTTTCCATCCTTATCACATGACCAATACAGTTTATTTTCTACAACCTAGCGTTCTTGGAGATACTCTAAACCTGGTATTCACCGTTCAACTCTGCAGACGCCAAGCTTCCATTTCTTTGACTGGTCTAAAGATGCGTCTCAGCATCTTCTTCTCCGAGCGATCAAGCCTTTACTCAACTGATTTGTTGAGCGTCCATGTTTCGCATGCGTAAGTCGCTATTGGCCTTATGAAACTTTTGTACAAACGTATTTTAGTAGTGCGACTAAGTAGCCAGCTTCTAATAATTTTAGGTAGGGAGAAGTAAGTGTTGACTGGTGCTAATCTGCATTTTATTCCAGCATCTTCTTCCATCTTTTCTGTTACTAAAGCTACCAGGTATTGGAAGCATGAAACGATGAGGGCGGGGTAGCCGAATGGCCTAACGCGTGTGCACTGCACCGCCGTTGCCCGGCAACCGGATATATGTTTCTATGATATGAAAATAGTCACGAGTTCGCGTCCCGGTGCCAGAGGGGATTTTAAATTCCCCGCCCTCACCCTCTGGTCCGGGAAAACCTCGTATAGCCTTAAAAGGCGAGGTAGGGAAGAACAGGAAAAAAAAAAAAAAAAAAAAAAAAAAAAAAAAAAAAAAAAAAAAAAAAAGCATGAAACGACATCAAAAGCATTTTATCGGAATCTAACTTGTAATTTTTGTGGATCCACATCATGTTTCCTAATGCACATTATTTTGGTTTTATTCTTATTCACTTTCAGTTCCATATATTTCACTTTCTGCACAGTCTTGCAGAACGTATCCTCCACAGCAGCTAGGGGGCACCTGAATGAAAATTAATGTACCTATGGTGATTTTATTGAAATCAATGTGACGGCCTTAATCCTAATCCTTAATCCATTTTTCTTTGGTGAACCTTTCAGTGATTGTGAGGGTTGATACATAAGTGGTCCAATATTAATTTTATCGAATTTCATTCCCCGCTTTCGGTTAAACGACAAAACACAGACCTTGAAATATAAGTAATAATATAACCATTAGAAATGGCATGGACGCATTACCGTCACTATTTTTAGTTTATTATTTTCAATTATGAACCATTGTGATCGAACAAAGAATTCAAAAACTTAACTCCTCTCAAAATTTGAGGTTTTACTTTTCAGGATACGTAGATTCAAAAAAATGAATCAACATTTTTTTGCCCGCTCGCCGTCCGTGCATTTTCTCCGAAACTACTGGATCGATTTTTTTTTCAAATTTGGCTTTGAAATTAGATATCACCCGAGGATGATCCTCCTCAATCGATATTTCTATCCGCTTTTTCCTTTCAAGATGGCGATCAGAAAACCTGAGTTGCCATAGACCGTAGCGCCAAAACGAATGTACCGATTCTAATGAAACTTCGCTGAAGTCTTCTTCCTAATGCCCTTTAAATTTATCCATATAACATACAGATTTATCTATATAGCACATTTCAATGAAAAGAAGCTAGAATAAAAGTTACGAACGATGGTAAAATTAGATTCCGAATAACTCAAAAAGTATACACTTTTTTGTCAATATTGTGATAAGATGTTTTAAAGGTATTTAAATTTTCTAAAAAATCAAGAAAGTTTCTTCGAAACTAATGCACTATTAGTAAATATATCGCGTTTTTAAATATGGTTATTTAAATGTTTACGGAATTACCTAAAAAAAAAAAAAAAAAAAAGAAAGAAAAAAAAAAGCGTTAAAACCGGACAATTAGGAGGGAACATATGGTCTCTAGTTTTATTTTATATGTTATACAGCAAAGGTTATATCCTTACATCCTGAGAATGTATGACTGAAGTAATCCTAATTTTTTTAACATATTACAAATGTTTTGTCCAATAATTGGAATCACTTTATTTATTTATTTCTTGTTCTTTGTCACTAGGAAGGTAATGTTGCTTTGAATGTATAATTGTTTGGAAAAAATAAACTATTTTGAAATAATTTGCAGAGTTTTTTGTTTTAATCATATCTGAAATATATAAACTATAAAATATTGTGAATCAGTGAAAAATAAAACGAATTTTAAAATGTGAAGTATACATGATTTTCGGCCTTGGTATTGTAAGCTAACCAACTAATAATTCACTCTTCCTTCATATATTGCGTTCTATAGTAACTATCTAACAATGACCTCAAAATACATTGCCACTACATTACATTCTGAAACTGCATAGTTGATTCCAACAATCAGGCTATTCTATGTATTGTTAATTAACTTGCCGTTTAATTAGAGGTTGTATTAAGGTTCTTGTAGTAAACATAATTAATTGCATATAGACCTTCATAAGTGAAACATTTTTGTTGGATACTAAAGTTTCACATTATTTCGTAGAAACAACCAGGTTGGGTACAAACATGACTTTTTTACTATTACTTTGAAACGTAGAAGATTTTTATTTTGTTTTAAATTAAACATTTTTTTTTCTATGATCATTCCTGCTTGCGTCTGTTAATTAAAATTTATATTTATCTTCTTTTCTATTATTGTCTTTATTTTAGAATATAATGATTAAAATCACATCCTCTTCTCTAATCTTGACTTCGTTCAGTACCATTCTACTGTTTATCCTTAATTCATTAACGACTAATACCCTAAACGCCTGCAAAGTTAACTCCCAACCCTTTCCAACACATTATAACTAATCCGAGATTATTTTCACCACAATTTCTACCATATTATAGCCGTATCCGAAACTTGGCTCAAACCTGATATCCCCTCACCATCTTTTTCCTTACCCGACTATACCTTCTTTCGTCATAATCGAGCAGATAGATACTGAGGAGGTGTCGGTCTGTTCGTTCATGATAGTTTGAGGGCTAAAATCCTTTTAAAATCTCCTTCTTCCGACATTCCGCACATTGAATATCTACTTGTCCAAGTTTCCTTTAGAACCTTCTCTCTACTCTACATCGTTATTTACCTTCCTTCTTGTGTCCGATTTGATCTCACATTTGAATCTTCCCTCCTTACATATATTACTTTTTTTTTTAAATGTCTACCGATAAATTCAAGTTGAGAAACACAGGAACTTATATAATAAGTTGGAGGCAATTTATGTTAATGCCTATTTAAAAATGAAGAATATAAAACTTCAATTCTTCATTTCGCATAATTACTTCCTCATTTTCATCCTTGTTATAGAAATATTACGAACTAAATAGGGTGAGGTATTGATACATCAAAACTATTCTCTAAATTCACAATATTTTGAAATAAGGTTGATGTTTTAAATGTGTTTTGACAATTTGAGTAGTATGTGCGAATGACCGAGCGGACTAACACTTGTGCTGAGTACCGCGTTGTCTGGTAATCCGGCTAGAACATAATTTGATAAAATAATTACTAGTTCGCATCCCGGTGCCAAGTGAGGCATTTATCCCCCGCCCTCATCCCCTGGCCCGGGAAAACCCCATATATCCTAAAAGGCGAGATAGGAGAGAAAAAAAATTGATAAGTAGCGAATCCAAAAAAAAATAAAATATCGAAGATATTTCTTTAAGCATTTCAGCTACTGGTGCATCATACATCTATTGTTACTATTGGATACATACATTAAAGTTCCACGCGTTCAAGTCGGAATAACCACCGCGTGCACTGTTCAATGTGCAATGTGTCGATGCAATGTTCTGTTTAAATCGTTCAAAGATTTCCGGCAGAATTCTCACTTCATCTATTTCATAACAAAAACCGTGGGATGGCATTTTCTTACCAGACTTTCCCTTTTATTCTTTGTTTTTATATTGGAGTTTTTTTTTACTCTCTTAGTTCCATTTTTGAAGGCTTGCGAAATGAGTGCACAAAGCGAGCGTGCATAAAAGAGGGTTAAAGAGCCTGGATACCCCGGGGCAGTACTTTGTGGTGAAATTGCATGTGGCCCGTGGTACGCCTCCGAGAGCATCTCCCCAGGGCGTTGGCTATTTCAGCGATTTCCATTATGATCTGAGACGGAAAAATGTTTATTATAAAGAATATTTCTCAAGACCTTCAGGAAATTTTGTTAGTTTAATGTTTTATTTTGGATTTCCTTTATGCCTCGTTAACTGCAATAATTGAAAGGCTCAGAAGAATAATGGTCTCTATAAATTTATTTTCTACTACAAATGATCAATAAAAGTTGACACACGCGTTATTTTTGTTTGAAAATAACACAGAACTTTATTATGTCAACCTCTTACGCCATGGCATTATTATTTATTTTAAGTGTAATAAAACAACATTTGGCGTGCTTCAATTAAAAATCCGTAAAACAACATTGATCTTCTATTCGACTGAAGTACTGAAGTCGGTACAAATTATAATTGATTGAATAAATAAATAATTATTAAATGATAACTGTTAAATGTATACGACGATTTACGACGGTATCTCTATGGGCTTCCTAAATCTTTTTTTATTTTATTTAATAGTATTGTTTTTTGTAACGTAGTATGGATTAGTCGAGTATTTGTTTAAGATGATCTACTCATGGTTTTTCATTAACTTCCTGCTATGTATTGAACATAGCCAATGAGGTTTTTAAATAATTATTTGTTGAAAACAATGTTGAACGAAACCGACTTCTGACATCAAAAACAGCGCCAAGGGGCAGATTAGGTTCACCTATCTGGAACCTGCAAGGGCGACCCTATACCCGGCTCGAGGGAAAAACTAGTAACGGACTAAGTAACTGGTTACACAAGGAGTAATCCTAGTTACTCCACAGAGTAATAGGGTGACGTTAAGAACCAATGGGAACCATTCTTGCCCAACCCTGAAAATTTTTTTTAAATTCTACCGAGAAACAAGGAAGGAGGTCTGATGTGCAGAGCCGGCCTAAAGGAGAGGTCTTATGTTGAGGATGGGCCTTACGTTTTATGCTGGCTTGGGGACCGAAGCCCTGGCCCTACATAGACCATGGTGATCCTGGCAGAGCTTTGAACAATGACGAGATGACCACGGATCAGCAGATGCACAGATGGAATCCACCAATCACACCACTTCATATACAATACATAACTGTTATTCCCAACAATAGATTTACCAATGTTAGAATATTTCATGGCAATATAATTCTCAAAACAGTCCATCTGAAATCATGCCTTCACAGTAAGTTATTGAATTCATTGATTCTTGTAACTATAATTTGTAATTCTTGTAAATCTAATGTGTATATATTCTTTATTAACACTGAAATAAATTAAGTTTTTAGTGAAAGTTATTTTAATCATGTCACCTATTTATATCATAATGATCACAAGCAATGTAGGTAATTAGAAAGCACGATAAACACAAAACAGCCATTGTGAAAATAATTCCAATTAATTAATCATGGACCAAATATGTTAAAGAACTAATTTTTTTAACTAATCTTTTTTTTAATTAATTTGTATTAAATAATTCTGGATAATTATCCTCAATAACTATCCAATGGCATCCCGAAATAAATTACAACACCCCAAAAAGTAATATTTCTTTCTGTTTCTTCACACAAACAATCTCTAAAAAAGTACTAAATATTTATCATCATATGGGTTTAAGTTACTATGAGACAGTTAAGATAAAAATTAGATTATCCAAACCGAATAAATAGTCTTCCACATAAACAGTCACATCACCTACACGAAAACCCGACATAACAGAAAAAAAAGTTTATTAATAACTCGGTAGAAATATTTTAAAAAAAAATGTGACCATCATATCATCTGACATATTGTCAGAGTGCTTATTGTCATAGAGTGACTTTTTGCAATTTTCGCAAAATGGTCTGTTTTTATGTCTATCTGTCTAGCTCAAAATCAAGTAGTTTTACAATACTGAAATTGCATATTTATTGTTTGTATATGTCACATCAAGTTTATCGTCAAAATTGCCTAACCCGAAGTATTACTTCATATAATCTATTTTACACATTTTTACAATTTCTCGAAAACGATTTTTATTAAACTCATTAGTTCATTGTATTATTAAGTGGTTTTTATCTTTATCGATGCAGCCTGACTGGGCTTAAATTCCCGATTTTTAAAATGTCTGCCTCTAAATAACTTTAATCTTGGATATTTAAAAAAATAACCATTTTACGTTAGTAATATCCATATTACGTTAGCTAATATTGCTAACTGGTTAAATATAATCAGTGAAAATTTTTTATTAATAACTAAATTAAGAAAAAGAAATAGTAGTGAGTGACCGAGCATTCCCGGAGAGATTCGAGTGCGTGCTCGGAAAAATTAAGTTGGTAATGTGTGGTCGAGAACTACAGAAGAAACTCGAGCGTACTCTTTTGACAAAATGTTAAGATAATCTGCTACATGTAGCAGGTGCATAATATGATGTGTCATAAATCGGTACGTGCAGGTACCGATAATATTATATACATATACATATGTGGTTTACATAAATGGTAGTGCTGGTATTATTAATATTTAATTATTTAGATTATGGAAATATGAAATCAAAATTTGTATGTACATTAGTGTTTAATCAAACAGAAGCACCCCTCACAATTAAATATAAATAAATATCGGCCTCTTTTATCACTGGCTCTTTTCGAACTAAAAAATAAATCATGGCATTTAATTATTTATTATAGTTGATTAAATAATTATAATATACAGTTGTAGAAGAAAATATTTATAGACGAAAATCGTATTAATTTAATAGACGAGTTGAAAATACATAAGGCAATTGATTGTTTTAATTGCTGTATATATATATATATATATATATATATATATATATATATATATATATATATATATATATATATATATATAATGTTCCTCTGCTCATATAATATCAGCTAAATATTTGAATAACAGGATTACATTATTAATAGGGCGTTAATGACCTAGTAGTTTTGCGCCTAAAATGTCAAAACAACCAACCAGTAGTGAAAAGACCTATTTTTACACAGAGAAGGATGGTAAGTGAAAGTTGTGTAATGTTTACAGCAAACCATTTTTTTTTTTTTTTTAAATAAACTATTATACGATATTTTAATTAAATACTTTTCCTAATATTTATAAATAACTAAATTTCAGTCACTTTCATTGAGTTTCATAAAGTTAAAACTGATCTTCATGTAGGCATTTAAGGCACAGAGTAAGTTCAACAAGTGAATGAATTGTATTTGAATAGTCGCTTTAGAGGGCGGCAGCTTGTAATTATTGCCGAGCCAAGCACTGGCTGCTGGTTACCGCCGAATAAAGTCTGATTATTATAAAATTAAATTATTAGTTAGGTAATATAAATTTTTAGTTTGATGATAAATAAAACTTTACGAAATACAATAATTATTTTTTAAATTATATTTATTATTTGTTCGTAATCAAATTAAAAAGATTCCTAAGACAACAAACATTTACAAATATTTTCAAGTTTTAAATTTTTAAAGACTAGAATAATAATTGATAACCACAAATCTTCTACAACTTGTGGACCAATAATAAGTTATTATTATTAACAACGGTATCATGGAGAAAAAATGTTTGTACTTAGTCCAGCGCCATCTCTAGTATCGGCCAGGTACTTTATCTTCTCCGCCAATTTGAAAAGTTAGTTTCATGGCTCGCGATCCCGAAAAATAGTGAAAGTAATTTTTTTATTTTTAAAAATCTATTTTTTTTTACTTCTTTTCGTGTTTGAGTGTTAAAAAAGTCATTTTGTTGCTGTTAAAAACAATGAGGAGGCTGAAGATGCAGTTTTTGACACCACCAAGTAAAACTTGAGGTAATGTTTTAAATCAATTTAATATTAAATCATAAATGCCCAATTTTTAAATAATCATTAGAAAAAGGGAAGATAAAAGATCGCTTTCATTATTAAACATATTAAAGTATCAATCACTTATTACTAGCTCTTTAAACAATAAATTTATGAAATAAATGTATATTAAAGTATTTCAATTTATTCAATTTTACTTTAAATTTATTTCATGAAGGTTATTACCATACACATAATATTACAATACTTGATGCTTCGTTGGTAGATATATTAAAATTAGAGTGCTATTGAGAGGATGAACAATACTTTAACGTTGCTGCTCATGATCATATTTAATTACACATTCACAATAATAATTTTAGAGCAGAGGAAAAGCATAATTATCTGAAATAAATTGACAGTGATGGGACTTAATATTTCATTGATATTACAAAATAACTAAGTGGTACAAAATAATGTATTATGGTCAACCTCTAAATGTACAAAAGCAGCGTTAGATTTTATTTTATCAATATTTGATTGAGTGATGAACTAATTTTAATATTTACTTATGTTCAACATAAATATATAGAAATAAACTAGATTATTTTTCCGGTGTATAATGGAACTCGAACAAGCAAAAGTAAATAATAACTAAAAGAAACAATGTAAACATCATAGTTTCGATCTGGTAAATTTATTTTTTTTCCATAAGTCATATAATGAACTTCTTACCACCTTCTAAAAACCTGACTCCAATGATTATGGTCCTGATAATATTCCAGTAACTTAGAAAACCTGCATTCTTGTTCTTATTATGGTACTTTACTAAATTATAAAAAAGTAGATAACAATTTTAAAAATAAAATTGTAAATTTCTATACTTCTAGAAAATATTCATATAATAATTAATTAAAGACAAATAATAAAGTCATATTGATCCTAATTCACTACCATTATTGGACATAGTAGTTTCTAATTGTCACACGTAAATGCTATACATAACTTATCTGGGTGCGACCTGAGATGGATTTAATTTTATGTGATCTAACAAAAAAAAAAAAGATATACCCATTTCGGTTGCACTCAGTAAGTAAGTACACTCCTGGTGAAAGTGCACTTTGCAACGACCTCCAAAAAATAAAGAAATTACACTTTTATTTTGAATTTAAAAAAGTATTTCTTCACTGTGTTTATATATTTCTATTATCATGTTGATTGTTACACTGTTTAGTTGAATAAAATGCCAACTAAACATGAATACATCAGACAGCTATTTTTTTTTTTTTTTTAGTTCTACATTTATTTATATTCAGAATGTTAATAGATATAACATTTATTAATAATCTATTATGCTTAATAATATTAATATTTTGTTAATTTGGAAAATATATTCATTTATTTAAATTCAGAATCTTTATGTGAAGAGTGAAGCAGCATTTATTGTAACTGAATAACAAACTTTGTGTGGAGCTTCCGCAAAATAAAATTAAATAAATTAAAAATATGCATTTCTTCATATAACCATTTTTTATTTTAGTGGTTAATTAACATATTGTTATCATTTAGTGAAAGGGTAATAATATGATTAATTAAATATATCTAAAAAAATAAATAAAGAAGCATTCTTGTTTTATTTTTTCAATGATGTTAATTTTCAATTCTACGGTCCCACCTCTGGTATGCTACTGCACCTTAGCAAATGGACTAAACTTCAATTAATATTGATCAATGTCATCTATTTATATATATACATTAGAAATATATATACTTTTACATGAATAAGGTTTCATTATTTGTAAATATGTTTTGGGACCAGGTAAAATTTTGAAGAGTGTGTAATTTATTTTTATTTTTCTAATGTTTTTATTTTTCACTGAATATTGATAATTTTACCAATTTTGTTTGTTTATATCTGCTTATATGCATAAAATTCCCAGGTCATCAAAGTCATTTTTTTTAAGTATACAAAAATGAATTTTGTAAATCAGCATTCTTTACATTCATTTCATTTTATATTTTATAAAATATAATTTTATAAAGCATTAAATATACAAATTTAGAGTACATTAATAGTTATTCTGGAAAATGAAATAAGTGGTCCAAATGTAGTATTGTACCCCATATCATTTGAACCTCTGAAATAACTTATAAACCGTCAATTTGTATTATATTATTTACCATAATAGGGTGAGAGAGCTTGAGCTGTAAAGATGAGAAACTCTAAACTCTAGATAACTTTGTAATGAACATATTAGTAATATTCAATCTTAGGATTATATTCAGTATTTTATTATTTTTAAGTAATTTAAAAACTATAATAAAGCATGTATGATTTCTGTATTTTATATGTTGTTATACAAGAGAGAACTATAATAAATTTTAATGCCGCTCAACTGCTATGTGTTGAGTTGCTAACTGACACAGCATACTTATCCATCTGATTGATAATATCTAACAATTTAGCTGGATATACTTTGACATAAAAATGCCGTTTGTTGTTCTTTTCTCTTCCCTCATCCTCATTATTGTTAATTCTGTCACTCGGATCCATAACTAGACCTGATTTAATAGAGGTGATGGTGCAGGATTCCCAGTGAATCCAAAAAAACGGACTCCACCATAGTCTGTATCTCATTCCTTTCAACATCTAGCTTGTCCTTGCACTGAAAAATTTCTTTCCCTAAATTCCTCTCTATATTTCTCTTATAGGTATGGAATGCATTTTTTATAAATATTTTCCTTCTCAATTTGTATTTTAGAGTCTTGATACTCATTATTCATCTCATACCTAATTGGATGATCAACTATAATAGCCTCCTTTCCTTTTCCACCAAAGGCCAAGATGTCTATGAATCTTGCTGAGCCTTCCACATTCAGACAATAAACTTTGACAAGAAGCATGTTATTTGGACATTTGTCTGAGGTTTCTGACTCTTGGCCACATTTGCGGCAGAGGGGTGCCTCCATTCGCCTGGGCTCCTATCCCAGGAACTCCTCGAAGAGGAGCATAGCTGAAATTTAGGTTCAAAGCAATTGTCCACTCTGAGCCAGTAAAATAAAATATATTTCTATATTAATAGGTAGCTAATATTTCTTATTCAGTCAGAACTGCTACCAGACTACCAGAGTAGTCTTATTTCGTTTCACAGTTTTCTTATTTTCAGTAAAAACAGTGAGCTAATAATCTGTTGCAACTGAGTTAGAATTCTTCAAATCACTTTGAGAAATTGGTATGAAAACAACTTTTAGCTTTATTATCTATCTCCATAAATCTTCTCTTTTTTTTTTCTTTGCATTTTAGGCTGTAAGCTTTTTGCCGGACCAAGGGGAGAGGGTGGGGGATTAAGACCAGAGTCAAAAGCCTTAACTTATCTAACTTGATTAACTTATCTCAAACACCTAAGAATCAATCTTAATCGTTATTGTTCAGGATGTTAGTACTGTCTGATACTATTATTATTAAATAAAGGAATGGACAAATCTTCCTCATCATTACCCAGTTTTATTATACGTTCTTTTTATTGATGAGGCAAGAGGAAAGGGAGGAAGAGAGCGAGAGAGGGGGGTAGCAGGTCATCAGGTGGCCGTATTTTTCATTTTTAGATGCCCATGTAAGCGATATGCTCAGTACTCTGTGATATGACAAACTTTATTATAATTAGGCTTAATTTCCTGACTTGTTATTACTTTTGAACCTTAGTTGAGCCTGTCTGACAAAGTTAATCGCAAAGTTCTAAAAAAAGGTTTCCCTACCAACTTTATTCCTCTACTCACAATTTATTACTTTGTATATTTAGACGTTTCATTGGGAAACTTTTTTTTTTAATCTATTAAATATTCTAAGTCAAATCAACCTCCATAGCATGTCGAAAGACTAGAAACCTTTGGCAAAAAGTCAACGAATTGGAATACGAAATATATTTGAATATATCAACTATAATTAAAAAAGAAATAAAGACATATATAATAATAAGATTTTTTATTTTAGGCTTTTAATTATTTAATTATTAATCTATTATTTAATACTACTCTCATATTTAACAGACATTTTGTAGTAAAATTAGGGACAAAACATTCAGACATTAAATCTATTAAAGCAGGAGTACCTCAGGGTAGTGTTCTTGGAGCAATATTGTTTAATATATGTATGTCTGACCTACCGCAACACAGTGACACTCTACTGGCTACTTTTGCTGGCTAATCCTCAGCTCAGATAAAAATCCTGTTCGAGCATCCATCACTCTTCTAAACCACTTGAACGATATTGCTGACTGGGCAACAAGGTGGAAAATTAAAATGAATGAACTCTTAATCATACCACTTATCCCGAAATACAATTTAATAACATTGAAATTCCTGTATCTAATGTAATTAAATATTTGGGATTTTACTTGTACAAAAGACTAACTTGGAGGACACACATTAGACAAAAACGTATGGAATTAAACAGACGATACGGTCTTTTATCTAGGTTACTTGACAGACGTTCAAAATTATCTTTGACTATTAACTCTCTATAAAGTTTTACTTAAACCAATTTGGACTTATGACATAGAACTGTGGGGTTCTGCTGAAACTTCCAAGATTAAAAAATATCCAGTCTTTCCAATCCAAAACTTTACGAAAGATAGTTGACACACTACAATAACTTTCACAAAAGATTAAGTTACAACATAAATCCTCTGGCAGAAAACCCTAAACGCACTAGAAACCCGCACAGCCCCCTCGGCGATTACGTAGGCGGTGGCCAAGAGACCTGCTGAACTGAACTATTTCCTGGATTGTGACGCTGTGAAGCTGCCATACAATTTGCTCATTGTAAAGAAATTCGTAGATCGCAAATTAAATTTTTTATGTCCTATTTTATGTTTATTTATTAATAATAATAATAGGCATTTATTTGTTAATCCATTTTCAAGATTTCTATTTTTACAAATTTCTCCCTTTTTGTTATACATCTGTGAAAATATCTGTGCTCTGATGGTTAAGGACACCATGCACATTTTTTATTAAATAATTTAGTAACTAAGGGATAAATTTCAATTACTCAAAGTAATGGAAATTTGGCTGCCCTGACCAATACAAAACTATGACACATGATTCATTTACCTCAGGGGTACAGAAGTAATCACATATAAATGTACATATCTGACTCTTTATTTTACATATTAATCCGGTCCCTACTTGGCATTATAGCGAACTCCAAAAGTATACCCTATGAAGATGCCGGTTAAAATTAAAATAACTGAGGTAAAATTCATACAAGAATCATATCGGTTTATTTTTCTGATCAATGCTTTTAAAATTTTATCTTCCGTCACATTCTGTAATTACCATATGTTAGTCTATACAAAAGATATGTGAAATATTAAAAAAAAAAAAAAAGGCTTTCTGCACGAAGATCAAAGTAAGAGATGCCCCATTATATAATGGTTCTGTTCAGTAATTACTGCGGAGGAACTAACTGCGCGCGGGGATTGTAGCCGAGGGGCAGGAGACAAAGCCCTCCAAAACAGGACCGGGATCAGACCCATGTCTCAGTAATGAGGCCTCTTAGTCGAGGATTATCGGAGAGTTATCTCTTATTAGTAGGTGATCTGTAGCTATTGCACGTTCAGATCCTTTCTCTCTTCTCATATTATTATTTATATCTATCCTTGATTACTTATAATGTTTGTAAGTTAGCTTTCAAAGAATGGCGTAAACAGCGAATTAAAGTTCTACTGTATTCACCTGACTTATTTCCTACTGATTACAATTTTTTAGAGCTTATGACGCATTAAAAAAAAAAGGTGTAATGGGCTCTAATCCGGAACGTTTTAGCATCGTTATACAAAAAAATTCAAAAACTTAACCACCCATAAAATTTTAGACAAATTAGAAACTCTGCCGTCTGGTCAATAAGGGTCAGTATGGGAAAGTCGGTATAGGATCTAAGAAGGAGCTTGGAACCAATGACAATGGCCTAGGTTTTAGCAGCATTTAACCTTAATCCGTTTAAGTTTGCCCAGGCACAAATTCGATCTAGGCCTGCTTGGATCTTAGTAAATGCTACCAATAGCTCAGGGCTAGAGAAGGATAGATATTTTTGAGAACCGTCTGCATAAAGGTGGTGGGAACAATGGAGAATTGAGTCATGAAGGTCGTTAATATAGGAACTAAAAAGAAGAGGAGATACGCTAGATCCTTGGGCAACTCCAGATGATAAAGGCAGGTAGTCAGATAGTGGTTGATTAGGAATGGAGACTGCTTGGGTGCGTTGAGAGAGAAAAGATTGGAACCAAGAGATGGAGCTATTGGAGAAGGACAATGATTTTAGTTAGTTGAAAAGGATGATATTTGTGTTAGCATATAAAATGTATTCTCTAAGGTTACCTTGAATTTATTTATCTTTTTGTTTTTCTGATTGTTTAGTTTATTTCTGAAAAGTATTTAAATCTTCCAAAGCACGACAATAAAATTTTATGATAATTTAAAGTTTGGGGTGTGCCATTAATTTTTTGCTGAAAATTGTTTACATGAACTTTTTTGTAGATCTTGATGTCTACTATTAACCTTTTAAATATTTCCCTCTACTTACGGCTATAACACCCTGTATACATTTAGCAGATTTTTTTTACTTTTGAAGAAGCTAATTTAATCTTTATATATATATATATATAAATATGCATATATATATATATATATATATATATATATATATATATATATATATATATATATATATATATATATATTGATTTCCTTGTTTTATCTCCGAATGTGAACATTGAATTGAAAGAACGAAGAAGAAAAGGATAACTTAAGACATCTACCTTGTCAAGTATATCGTAACGCTTTTAAGAACACTTTTATTTGTTTTATATTATTTCAATCTTGCGCTTTAATTCGTATGCAGGTTATTTTTCAAGGGTAAAAAATCGTTGTAAGGCGGATCTACAGCCGAATAAAAATAGGACCTGCACGGAGAAGGCAAACAAACAAAAGCCTAATGTTGATAAAATTATTTAAAATGGTGGATTAAGTTGGACACGGCATGGCTCAATGAAACCCCGAAAAAATTCCATGAAGGGGATCTGTATGAAACCTGGCCGAAAAGAGGTCCCTCAAGATTCACTCGGGATTCAGAATTGGAGCACAAATGCAAATTAACATTTAAACTGGCGAAAGTTTCTTGAAGAGGCTAGAGTAATAAATAATGGGTTGTCAATTATCTTGAAGAGTATTTTTAGGCGCATTTGTAGTAAAAGGTTATACCTTTAATTGTTAGCGTATGAATAAAGTAAATTTGTCTGTAATACAAACATTCTATCAAGTCCTGTTAGAATTAAACATCTAGTAACAATAAGAATTCATAATTTAGATTGGACATAAAAACCAACCTAAGTTCATCTTATGTATGTTCATCCCCGAGCTCCTTCAATTTAAATCCTCTATTCGTTCCCGGAATACTTATTCAAGGTCTTCTGATACATAAGGGCCCACCGAACCGCTGCTTTCGACAAATCGTTCATTATCCGATCCTCATCTCATGGAACTTTCCACATCCGTCAATCCAGTATCCTTCCTAACTTTAAATCCCGACTGTTTAATCATTTCTTATCCATCCAGTCCTCATAAAATTGTAAATAGATACTACTGTAAATATGTACATAAATTATTAGTTCGTTCTTCATTATTTTTGCTCTATTTTTTTTTTCTTTATTAACTGATCAAAACTAGAAAGTAACTTATATATATATAATTTTCAATAAGACTATTCAGTTACTCTGTATTTTTATTAATGCATCTCTGAGGCTCCTTAGCCCACATTTCTGTCTTGCTGTATTTTTCTAAAGGGACTCGTCCCAGAATAAATAAAGTATTATTATTATATATTTTATAAGAGGCAACATAAAGAGCTTTCGTTGTCCAGCACCATATCCATCTACTAAATCGATACTCCATAATTCATCGTCAAAATAGGCACAACATTCCGAGACGGCTATTCGTCGGATCGTTGCCAGACGTTTTCTTCGATCTATCAGTCTCGGATTTGACATCATCATTATCATTATGGCCGTCTGCTCTTTTTTCTACCATTCATAAATCCAAATATGTAGTCTCTCAATCGGTGAAGCACCGTCCAGTCTTGCGATTTTCCAACATTGCCCACCGTAATCTCGGAAACATTGTATATTGTACCAAATATGGGTTCTAGTAAATTTGATTCAACTCTGCATTATGCCCCAGTCTGTACTGGTCGCCATCCCTAACAGGCCCAAATATTCTTAGGATTTATCTCCCGAAAACTGTCTTATTATATTATTTCTTCCCAAAAAGGGACATGTTTCTGAACCATAAGATACTTCTCACCTAATTAGTTCTGTGATTAAGATCGATGGAAAATGATGATGAACCGCCGGGTTCAAAATGTCTTCCATAGCTTTGCACAGCCAATAACAATAACGTACAATCTGTTTCCAGCTCACATTGGCTACAGTAGCTGAAATCTCATAAAACTTTAAACGTCCATAATTCTACAACTACTTGACTGAGTTAGTAAAGTTTTCTTTTTTGAGAATTCACTTGATAACAAAAAAGTTCATAACAAATGTGGCATTTAATAACTTAATACATTTTAAAATAACAGAAATTTCTAGTCTGAAATCAGTAAATAGAGGTAAATTACCTGTAGACCAACTAAAATCTCTATCTACCTCAAATATATCTATTTTAGATTAATTCAATCACTGATGGACAGCCTAGTCAATTCATAATTAGTAAGTTTCCCGGTATTCATTGTTTAGATGAGCTGGTTAAAATTAAGTGAGAGATTGATTCAGCTATCCTCTCGGGCCTACTGTATGTAACATGCAATTAATACATTGATATAAACCGATGTTATGAAGATCAAATTATTCAGCAAAAGTAGTGATAAAATCGAACTCTAACGTTGTTGAACCAGTAGTCATTCATTTTTTTAAATATATATAACTCATACAATTTTTTTTGTAGATTTAATGGCGGACCATTAGGAGCGCGTTTTCTTCTCCATTTTGAAATTTTTTTTTTTACTTCTGAAGAAAATTAAATTTATTGGGAGCTAATTTAATCTTCTTATCTTCTTTTATATATATATATATATATATATATATATATATATATATATATATATATATATATATATATATATATATATATATAAGTTATATATATATATATATATAAACAATAAAACTAATATTGTATTTAATCCTATAAAGATTAGGCAAACAAAGACTAGTACTATATATAGAAGGATACCAGAGATATAAAGAAAGTCTTTCTATTTTTCGGATCTCTTTTTCTTTTTTTTCATTATTTCTTGCCTGGAAGATCGTATGTTTTATATACATACATACATATATATATATATATATATATATATATATATATATATATATATATATATATATATATATATATACGTATATATTATCAGCACATATTTAGCCCAGATGTTATCTTTTAATTTAATGCTATTTTGTCATGCTAAAGGACTTTGTCCCAGAATTCAAGTTGAAAGTTATTTTCTCCCTATCTATATATGTAAGTTATTTGATCACGTTTAATATTAAATGGTAGTTGATCATAAGAGCAATTGTTTTATTTAAAATATGTTTTTTAAGGTTTGAGATTACAAGACTGTGAGGTTATTAAGTTTAGATGCATTTATATAGTAATTAAAAGCTGTATAGTTTAATCGATAATAGAGAATACATTTTATATGCTAACACAAATCTCATCTTTTTCAACCAACTAAAATCATTGTCCTTCTCCAATAGCTCCATCTCTTGGTTTCAATCTTTTCTCTCTCAATGTACCCAAGCATAAAATTTTATTGTCGTGCTTTGGAAGATTTAAATACTTTTCAGAAATAAACTAAACAATCAAAAAATCAAAAAGATAAATAAATTCAAGGTAACCGCTAACATAAATCTCATCCTTTTCAAGAAACTAAAGTCATTGTCCTTCTCCAATAGCTCCAACTCTTGGTTCCAATCTTTACTCTCTCAACGCACCCAGGCAGTCTCCATTCCTAATCAACCACTACCTACCTTTCTTTATCCTCTAGAGTTGCCCAAGGATCTAGCGTATGTCCTCTCCTTTTTAGTTACTATATTAACGACCTACATGGCTCAATTCTCCATTTCTGCCACCACCTTTATGCAGACGATTCTCAAATATATCTATCCTTTTCTCCTCCTGAGCTATTGGTAGCATTTACTAAGATCCAAGCAGACCTAGATCGAATTTTCGCCTGGGCAAATTTAAACGGATTAAGGTTAAATGCTGCTAAAACTCAGGATATTGTCATTGGTTCCAAGCCCCTCCTTAGATCCTATACCGACTTTCCCATACTAAACCTTGGTGACCAGCCAATCACCTTCTACTCCTCTGACAAAAATTTAGGATTTTTTATTGATTAAACTCTCTCCTGAAATAACAATATTTCTCACATCCCCGACTGGCAATTTCAACCCACAAACTGTTCCATCGCTTCCGCCATTTCCCACCTCAACATACGCGTAGACTCCTGGTTTCCTCTCTCATCTTCACTACATTCGACTGCAGTGAAGAGATTCTCGGTATGATAGATTCTCGGTGGAGCTCCGTGTCAGACTGAAAAGACTAATGAACAGTTGCGTGAGATTTGAAATTGGTGCCAGGAGATACTCCCATATCTCTCACCACACTGAGTTGAAGTGGCTCTTCCCCTCCATTCGAAGAGAATATTTCCTAGGTACGTTCCTCTATCAAATCATCATCAATCATCGTCCTTCTTATGCCTACAACCTTCTCCAATTCAAGTCCTCAGTCTACTCCTTTTCCACAAGATCTCGACCTTCCGACCTTTACGTCCATTCTCACAGATCTGTCTCGTTTCAAAACTCCTTTATTGCTCGCTCTGTTAATTTCTGGAATTCCTTCCTATTAAAATTCGGCATTCTTCCTTCCTGTCTACATTTAAAACCCTCCTATTCCAATTCCTGTGCCAAAAAGAGTCAGATATCCGCTAACCTTTTATGTAAAATTACATGTCCACACATATATTATTACAGTAAGGCTCGAAATTGGTTTTGTACCAAATATAAGCTCCTGTCATACTCAAATGCCCCGAATGGGGTACCGTTGGATTCAGAATTTCACGGGCGGTTAGCGAATCGTATTCTCCACTTTTGTTTTTCTTTCTAAAATAAACAAAGTCGATACAAACATTTTGCTAGGCTTCAATACTGGAACCTATAATGGTAGGTCTGTAGATCGATACGGGACAAATTGGATCTTGAAGATTTTGATGCGTACAGCAAGACCCGACAGTTCCCCCGGAACTATCGGATCTGCGTTTTTAAGCCCAAAAACGTACCATTTTCGAGATAACGCAAGGCATAGTGTTCGCATCCACCTAACCTTACGTTAATTGTAGTACTGTCATTGAATACATGTCTCATTTCGCCGACTTGAGGGCTCTATGATCGAGAGAGGAGGAGTTTATATTATTATCGAAAGTATCTTTTGTCTGTAAGCCACATCATAGTTAATTCTTCACCAAATCTCAAGATTGAGCCACCAATTTTAAAGGCTTCTTTCTCCTTCAGGTGGAATACCAATCACCCAGAAAATTCAGGCAAACAAGTTATGAAAGAAAACAAACATTACTTAAGAATAACTAAAAAAAT
Source organism: Nezara viridula (assembly GCA_928085145.1). NCBI lineage: Eukaryota > Metazoa > Arthropoda > Insecta > Hemiptera > Pentatomidae > Nezara > Nezara viridula. The sequence goes on along the minus strand of OV725079.1, from coordinate 150,814,175 downwards.
TACACAATTTATCCATGATTGTATGAAAGACTACTTAATTCCCTATAAGAGGGAAAAAAATCATCGAAATCGGACAATTTTTAGCAAAAATACAGCTTACTGAAATTTGTAAACATGTTGGTTCCAAACAAAAATGTAGATTTAAATTAATTTTTGTTTTCTTTGTCGGTTATATTTCTCGATAAAGTAACATTGTATTTCTTTATATTTTGATATGTTGCCTTATTTTATTTAATTATTAATTTGGCATTTGATAACAATATGCTGTGGGAATTTTTCGCACGGGCGTACTAGTTATTCATATTGATGTATTTACATATAACTCATCACTTAAATACTTACTATCATATTTGACTTTCTTTTTTCTTTTTTTTCTACAGAAACACAGAGTTTACTGCTAAAAAGAATTTAATATATATATTTTTTTCTTAAACTGTATATTTATATTTTACCATTGTACATAATTTTAAGTATCTTGGCATGATTTCAAGAGTTTAGTGTATAGATTTTTTTTTTTAAATTTTGTATATAGTTTGTATAACAAAGATTTTCTTTACTTATTTCTCTTTATTTTTACTTTTTATGTTTGTTTTTATTTGGCCAGATATATTTTTTAAATTTGTAATCTTTTGTTATTCTAAAGGAACTTTGTCCCAGAATAAAATTATTTTCTATTCTATACCAAAGTAAGAAGTTAACATTTACATCGCTAAAAAATAAAAAAATGATCAATATTTTTTATTGAAAATACATTAAGTTTATATCAATTAAATATATACATATTTGGAATGTGTAAAAAAATACATAATAAAGGAAACAAATATTTTTTTACTTAAAAAGATAATAAAATCTCTAGTGGGAGCCATTTATGTGGCCACTCACTCCCAACAATCCAAGCAAACTGTTGCCCTTTGTTCATTGCATACAGGTCTCTTACATTGCTGACAAATCATTGTTGTCCTCATATCTTTCCCTACCGTGCAAAACAAATATTTTGTTTATTTTACCAATACTCGTTGTTAATTTATTGATTCTCAAAATTTATTCTATGTTGAAACTCACCAATCCTGTGAGTGTCTCTACTTACAGTTTTCCTTTCAAACAGGACTCAAGTAACGAATAGCCTAATCCAAATAAATAATTTGTACATTTCATCTTTATTTCCCAGCTAACTAAGCTGAACAATATCATGCTGTTTATACCAACATGGTTCAACATTCCAAAGAAAAATCGGAGATACAACCTCCTTGTGTTTCTTGCCGTTGTGTACACATGGCACATTTGATCAAAAGTTACAGTGCCCTCTTTAAATAAAGCATAAATTATATTAAATAATTTGCTCCTTAATTCTTTTAGTTATCTTCTAACTCCTATAACAATTTATGGATTGGAAGAATACTTTTTTTTTGGTAGTTGCAATACTGAAAGTTAATGTCTGTATTGAAAACACCACTAATCAACAAGTATAATATTAGTAATCAATAATTCGAAGTTCCAAAATTGAATCGAAGTTTCAAAATAACAACGACAACATTAGAATACAAAATTCACAGAACAGTTTCATAGACTTCACACTGGGGTGGGATCCCAGCAATGGAGCGCTAATTACCGTAATTAGCATAACTATGTATGATGTTTATTTACATGAAAGAACTTGGCCAAAGAGCAACTTATATAAGTTTTTTTTTTTTTTTAAACTTATTTATTGAAAAATATTACAATCTGTCTCTAGGACATTTATAATAGAGTTCACAGATCACATTCACACTCTATGCACAATAAATAAAATACATTATACAGAAAAATAATATATATACAATAAATAAGAATAAAATAACCTAAAAATAAATAAATAAAAAGAATACATACACACCTATATTATATAAAAGTAAATTAGCATTTAAACTGTTATGGGGTCTCCTATTTCTCCTTTGGTTAATTATCCAATTCTTTCATATTTTTTATTTACCATTTTTTTTATATCAAAGATTAATGTGAAATGGTTGATTATTTGAATTGAAAAAAAAAAACAAAGATACTTAAGAGGAAGCCAATATCGAAAATTAGTCATTGTAGCCCTGATAGAGAACATCAATGAGGAGAAAACCTACATTATATTAAAAACAGCTTAATTATACACTGATACACTGAGTTTAATCAATGTCGTTAGAGCCGTTTTTGAGAAAATCGGAAAAATGTGTTAAATCGATTATATATAGTACCACTTCTGGTTTACTGGTTTCGACGAAAATGTTGCTATAACATCTAAAGCTTATAAAAACCTTAAATACGCAATTTCACTTTCTTACGACTTTCCGTTTTTGAGCTAGACTGATAACATACACAGACATTTTGAGGGACTTGGTTATTTTGACTCAGGAGACCTCAAAACATGTATTTCCGTTGAAAAGCAAGACTCGAAAATTTTCACGATCGCAATACTTACCCTTACTATATATTGAATATATACGGACTGGTATTGGTTGCCGCCTTTGAGGTTGCTGCAGCGTACCTGGCCAGAGTAGGAATGTCACTATCCATTTCATCCGAGAAATTACTCAAAAGAAAGTTACCGATTCAGATGGGAATCGAACCCACAAAGTTCAGACCCACGCCCCAACGTACTCGGCCTCTTATATATATATATATATATATAAGTGAAAGTAAAAAAATTGCGAAATACTTCATGCTTTTTCTAAGAACAAAACTTATCTTAGTTTAGCCGCTCAAAAGTCCTCTGTAAATGGTTTTAATAATGACAATTTTCAATGAAAGTAAATTTTATCGTTTACAATAAAGCTATTATTAATTGCATAAATTAAATATTTCTTTAGTTATTGCTTTGGATTCAATAACAATTACGACTCACGTAAAAAACACAAAACTTGGATTTTCTACTTGTCTACTGAAAATTGGGAAATTGTTTACATGAACTTTTTTTGTTGATCTTGATGGCTACTTTTTTTTTTTTTTTTTTTTTTTTGTCCTCCCCTTCCTTGCAGTTAAGGCTATAAGGGGTTTTCCCGGGCCAATGGGTGTGGGTGGGGATTTAAAAGACACCTTGGCACCGAGACTCGAACTCCTGACATTTTTATAACATTTGTCATATATCAGGTTGCTGGGCAACGGTGGTGCTGTGCACACGTGTTAGTCCATTCGGCCACCCCGCCAACTATCTCGATGCCTACTATCAATCTTTTATGATGTCTTCAACTAAAAATCGACCCATTGTTTATATGAACTTTTTTGTAGCTCTTGATGTCTGCTATCATTCCTATAAAAAGTGCCGTATACTTAGAAACAGAAAATAACTTTATTCTGGGACAAAGTCCCTTTAGAATAACAAAATAGTACATAATTGAAAGTCCATATATGACCATAATAAAACAATAATAAAAAAAGAGAAAGTAACGAAAATATTTGTTAAAGATATATACAAAAAATAAAAAAATTATATACAAAACACTTAAAACTATGTACAGTAGGAAAAATATAATTATACACTTTTGTAAAATAAAATAATAAAAAATGCATTGAGTTCTTCTTTGAAATAAGCTGTGTTTCTGATAACAAAGGAAAGACAAATCTGACATCATGTGACTTATGAAGAGTTACGATATACCCTGTGTACATAAACAGTTACATTAGTTAGAAATCCGTGGGCACTATCTCTCGTCATATCGATTTGCCTTACTCATCGAATTAAAGCGAACCCTCCAGCTTCCACGGTTTACTGACCCCACGGTCATCTTGGAAGCATTCGGTATTCGACCAAGAGCAACGGATAAAGGAGTAGAATCGTATTAAAAAAGAAGACTCCCATAGCCAGGTAGGGACCCCTCGGAAATATAGTCATTAGGTTTGCTATTGAACTGTCTACCATTGCCGAGCCGTGTCCAAACCCTTCTGCCACGCTGTCCTCTCCTGCTTCCTGTACGAGATCGTCTTATTAAATCCCGATGTCTGGGTGCCTCCTTGACATTTATTACATCCTCTCTATGGGGTGAAGAAAAGCGCAACAGGTAGCATGTGGGTGACACTCTTGTAATCTAACGGAAAGCCTGCTGGTAATATCATATCTCGTAACCTTCGTAAAATTGCTTTTAAAGTATACTGTATTATTATAGAAAAAAAAAAGAGAAGAAATTCTCACTTACCATTTAGTCTTGAATTCGTGTGTAGTTATTAAGTTGACAATGTTCCAAGAAATTAAAGCTCACTAAAATAATTATTTAAATTAACATGATTTTATTTTAACTTATCTTAACAAGAAATGTCTAATAAGAACGTATTGTTATCCTGAAAAATCCTAGTTTTAAACGGGATAGCGCGTTAAAAACATAAATGATTATTTAACATATTTCCCAGCTGTGTGAAAATATTCTGAAGTTCTTTTTGCCTCTACCCCTAAGGGCCATTGACACATAATGGCATTTCTTATATTTCTACACTCGATGGTAAAACTTAATTCCCTTTAAGAATTCTATAAGAGATTTCACACCAGTTTCCGAGTCTTCTAGGATTTCTCTTACATTATAACCCACCTTTAGTTTTTTTCTTATTGGTGCAGACTGATTGTACTCAAGGTTCAAACAGCACGGAATTAATTGACGATGTTACTAGAAAAGCGTGCAGGTGACGTGAGTGCCGTAGAAAGGTGGAGAGGAGACCATCGATTATGGAGCTATTTGGGAAGAAAATCCGACTGGAAAGGTTTGCCCGAATCCTCTCCCCCTCCCACGCTCTTTCTCACTCCCTCTCTCACTCTCTCTCTCACCCACTCGCTCTCTTTTGTGAATTAATTTTCCGCTAGAGCAATCAAAACTGGACGAGCCCCCAGGATTCTGTACCTGTCCTTCGCAATACCCAGCCCTGTCAAATTATATTTTAAAGCTTTTATCTCCTTTTCTTCTTATTTCTTCCCAGAGCTCCCTGTAATAGCTTGTGTCTAGGACATCTGGATGAGCCAGGCAGTCAATTATCTATCCTCCTTTTTTTAGGATCCCCCAATTCGACGGTAGCTTTGATAGTTCGACTTGCTAGCAAAGGAAACGTAATTATAGAACATATAAGATGAGACTATAATATATTCTACATACACATTAGGTATATCAATTCTGAATTTACCATATTATTGTTTAGTAAGTTGATTTATTACTATGAAGTTAACATAAAACTTGCGTCAGCATTGTTTTCTACTACGTATTGATTAATCAATAATTAATTTTCATTAAATTATTAACTATTCAATCATTGATTTAATTATTAAATTATCTTCAGTGATTGTTTTAAACTATTTTGTTAAACTAGCTTTTTGTTAAAACTATTTTTACTTTCACTTACCCATATATGGCAATATATGGGATATTCACATAACTTGTGCTAAATGGTTGGTATGAATCTTGACTTGACGATCTCATATCTTATGCTGTTTAAGTGTTTTTAGCTATAATAAGTTACCGAAACTCCGAAACTCCATCTATTGGGATTAATTTGTTTATTTCAATTTTTAAGGACTTATTATTTTATTTATTTGAGCACTCTTTTAGATTATAAATTATGACATCCGTAATTTTATTAAGAAATTAAAAAAAAAAAAAATTATTTCGAAATTCATCTTGTTTTCAGTGAGAATAATGTTAAACAGATTATTATACTATTTGTTCCAACGTTTTCAGGATCCCTATTTCTAGTTTTCTTTATATACCATTCCATTTGGTAAAAAAATTATATTTATAAAAGCACTAAAGAGAAGAAAAAACCTTTCTCCAACATTCTCGAAATTAGCACCAGCTTTAACAGACCATGCCGTGTTGCAATCGGTTGTGCTTGCGGCCATATGTAATACATTAATATTGAATAAGTTTCTCGAATTTAAAATATTTAGGAGATTTACAATACTTACCACTAGTTATATGATTATCCTGATTATTTTACCTTCCCCTTTCCCCTGCAAGAAGGATGTTGCGCATGATTGAAAACTCACTTTAGCAGGTTTAAGCGGTTACGCCACACACAATATATTGCTCTCCAAAGTTATATTTAAAGGCTTATCCTGAGTTTACGGTATTCGGCAAACTTCCCGGCTCTGTTCCTCTTCTTCCGTCTCCAATGTTAAAGTGGACTGGACCCACCGCAATTTTCTTTCCGTGAATGAGTTCTTTGAACCATGGGATGTCCATCGAATGCAGTGCAGGTCGTGACCCCATGTTCAACGTCCCCGGAACACCACTGAAGCTTTGCTGTATATGTTAGCTTAATGTTCCGGAAGAAAATGTGAAAAGCAATAGTCCGAGAAGGCCCACGACGTGCAAAAAATTACGCATATATGATATATACGTATATGGTAAGATAAAATATGGCTATCGTAAATTTTCTAATTGTAGTTTTCAACAGAAATACGTGCTTTAAGATCCTCTTCCGAATCCAATTAACCAACTCTCACTAAGTACAGTTTGTAAAGAAAAGATATACGACTCTAAAGTTATCTGTTTTTGGTAGGTACATGCCTGTGATGTTAAAGCAACTTTATTTCTAAAATCGACTTACCAGAACTGAAATTTTACATCATAGATTTTAAATATTAATACAATTTTTTTTGAAAACGGCTCCTGCAATTTTGACTTCGCTCGTATTATCGATGTAAAATTAAATGGTATGATCGGGCTTAAACGCCGAATTTTCAATACTCCTCATTCTAAAGTATCTCTCATTTTAGTAATATTTCCAAATTGATAATCAGAGGAGCAGACTTTCCATTTCGGTTGGGCTAGGTAGGAAGGTGGCGATGGACACCTAAAAAAGTCTCAGGAGTTCATATATAAAAGTTAGATATTTAATGTTATTAACATTAACAACATAATTATTGTTAAATGAACAATATAATACTATATATAAAAAACTTTTCCATAATTTTGAAATTTTGTTATGTATATTTTAATTTCTATTCACACTTATGTTTTTTTTCTTTTTTTTTTTCTTTTTTGTTCTTCCCTACCTCGCCTTTTAGGCTATACGGGATTTTCCCGGGCCGGGGGGTGAGGGCGGGGAATTTAAAATCCGCGAACTCGTACTTTTTATATCATCTCAAATCTCTGATATCCGGTTGCCAGGCAACTAGCGGTGTTCTGCACACGCTTTAGCCTATTCGGTCACCCCGCCCCCTGTTCACACTTATGTGTATTCCTCAGGGTCATTCGGTAGTTACATATTGTACATTTCTGGGAATCTATCAACACCTCTTCAGCAATATTTTACTTATCCCAAACGAATAGGGTAGGTCAATATGATGATACCATTATATTATAATGAATCATATTGACATGTATGACATAAGTTGGGGCAGGGAGGCCGAATGGGATAACGCGTGTGCAGAGCACCGTTAGTTGTTACCCTGCAACCAGAAATGGAAGTTTTGAGGGATTAAAAAGTACGAGATCGCGTCCTGGTGCAGGTGGGGATTTTAAATTTCTCGCCCTCAACCCCTGACCTGGGAAAAACGCCGTAGAGCTTCAAAGGCAGGATAGGGAAGGAACAAAAAGAAAAGATATAAGTTTAAAATCATTGTACCAAACTCATTATATCATATTGATTTGCCCAATTGTTTTAGGAGAATAAAATATTGCTGAAGAGGAGGACACAGGTTCCCTGAAACGTACAACGAATAGCTATTAATTTTTTTATTTTTATTTTAACTTATTTATTGTAAGATGAACTATCTATTCCTCCATGCATTAAATTTACCGCGGAAAATGTGATAAAATCTTCACTTCAAAATGTATGGATGAACATGAATGAATGAATATAAAATAAAAGCTCAGTAATAGAAACGTACGGCGCACCATTCCACGCCGCACAGTGGTTGAAAGGGGGGAAAAAACTATTTTTTGAAGGTATTTAAACAATTATTTTATTTTCTTCAATCAAAGATTGTCGAAGAATTTAGAGAAGTTGTCGAAGATATTTCAATAATTCAATCAGTAGACCTTTTTATCGTATCCGACATAAGACATCCGACTATTTGTTTAATAAGACTAGAATCCTAAAAAGGTATTAAAACATATTCCATCTGCTTAAACAGGCGTCTGTAATTTAGGCGTAATTTAATATTGTAAATTGAATTAAACTTATTAGTTTTATACTTACTATCTCATTCTTCAGTCTTCCTTTTTGACAGATTCTTCTCTATCCGATAGGGTTTAGTAATTTCCTCAATTTGACCAGTATCAGCAGGGGTGTCTCAAGGATCAATATTGGCACCTTTACTCTACATTGTCTATACGCATGACATGCCTAGCACCTCTGAAACATTGAGTGCTACTTACGCTGACAATACAACAATTTACAAAATTACTTACTAAATTTACTAGTCCGTAAGTCCAAATAGGTTTCAGTATTGTCTTGTAGATCAGTAGTTTGTTGTCAATTGAAAGTTGAGATTTTCTGTTCAGTATTCTATATAGTCGTCGGTTGAGTTTTTGCCTTTTGAGAGTAGTATGTGGGTTCCATGTCAGTCTTCGCTCTATGAGAAAGGCAAGATACCGGACTGTGTCTGAGTAAGGAAGCTGGATAAAATTAAAGCGTACTGGTGGACAGGAATTGCGTCGAAGAGTAAAGCTAACATGTATGCAATTCGACTCATTCACTTTGATGCGCCATTCATCACACCAATGCTCAATCAGGGAGAGGTGCCTTTGTAGATTTAAGGATGCTATTTCAGGATCTGAGTTGGATGATAGGATTGCGGTGGCATCAGGAAATGAGCAGAAGGTATCAAAATGAGCAGAGATGTCAGCGGTAAAGAGGATGTAAGGTACGGGACCCAAGATGCTGCCATGGGCAACGCCGGCTTTAATTGGACAAATATCGGAAAATGCCGTTCCGCAGCGTACTCGAAAGGAGCGGTCAGAGACACAGGACTGAAGGATTAGGTATAAGGACTGAGGGAGATGGGTTTTGAGCTTGTAGAGCAGCCTGGGTCGCCATCCCCTATCAAAAGCCTGTGCTATGTCCAGAAATACCCCCGAACAATATTACTTGTCTTCTAGGGCTGCTCATATATGAATGTGGGTGGTCCGTAGTATGGAATTGTATATATATGTAAGGAATATTACTGCTTTGGGTGGAAGTTGTCGAAGGATCTAAGGGGTAAGGAGATCATATCCAGGAGATTTACGGGGGATTACCTTATGTAATTGAAATTTCAATTCGGAATAATGAACTGTTTTAGGAGGCAAGGAAAATGGGATAGGTGAGGTAAGGAATTCTTCTACTTTTAGGATGTGGGCGGAATGGGGTTTCGGATGGTGAATAAATGAATTGAAGAGGTGTTTATCTCTTCGGAGTGCAAACTCTTCGGCTTTATCTTCATCTAATGCCCAGGAGCCATCATCTCGTCGGAGTGGATGGGAACTTTGGGGAGGGTTCAGGATTTTCGTTGTGGTTTTCCAAAAGAATTGCCACCAGCAGAGAGGGAGGATAGGTAGGAGTTAAAGGATTGTGATCTGAAGGTTCCTAATTCCAGTTTTAATTTTTTACAGAAATAATTATAGAAACTGCTGTCGGTGGGATGTACGTTACCATAATAATATAGTACGGCTTTTGATATGGATTATGTCAAGGAGGTGTTGGGGAAGAATGGTCTTTATAGGAATTCTGGAGGAGTGTTTTGGGAAGGAGGCAGTTCAGGCGGCTTATTAGATTGTGGTAGCAAAGGAATTTACAGTACTATCTAGGTCATCGGAAGTTTTAAGGATATATGAGATCAATTTTATGGGAGAGGATTTGGCGGAAAAGGTCCCACTTAACTGGGCCCCTAATAAATGACGGTGGAGAATGTTTGGGAACGGGTTCAAGTGAAACATTAAGAATAGGAGGACTATGGTCAGAGGAAAGTTCATCAAGACGGATAAGAGAAAGATTGAGGGGACTTAAACCACTGTGGATGAAAAAATCAAGAATATCAGGGTTACGGTTAGTATCTGTGGGCCAGTAGGTATAAGAGTTGGGGGGAATGAGGTGAAAACGTTGCATTGAAAAATGTGTGCAGACAGCAGGGTTCGTCCAGGAGAATCTTCTTGGTTCTTGGTTCTGGAACCCCATTGTTGATGCTTGGCATTTTAGTTTGCATCCAAGATGAAATGATGAAGGAATCGAGGAGAGAACTGAATTGGACATTGGATATGGATCGGTTAGGGGGGAAATACGCGGGTAACCGTAATGGAGAAGGTTTTTATTACGTTAACGGTGGACTGTAGGAAATCGTGTGTAGGTAATGGGAGTAGATGATGGGAGAGAGATTGATGTACAATGACAGCAGTACCGGCAAGTGCTCTTCCGTCAGGGTGGTCAGTACGATATGTCAGGTATTGCGGTATTTTGAAGTGCTGTTTAGTGGTTAGTCGAGTTTCAGTAATCAGTGCCACGTCTATGTTCTTGCCAAGTAATAATGCAGACAATTCGTCTGTGTGATTCCTAATACCATTCGCATTCCAATTAGAAACTCTAACATGTAAAATTTAACGAAATTCGACGAAAAACTATTGGCTTCTAATTTTTGTAGTTAATAATACCTACTTTTATTATAGTGCTACCAATGTTTTTATCTTTACACTATAGTAATGTATAATAATAGGAATGTTTTTATCTTTTTCTTTGTGTTGAATTTCTTAACAAGTTTTTATCATGTTTTAGCGGATTTACTTATTGCATATGTATATAGTTGTAAATATCAATGAATGAATACAAAAAAACAAAAAAAGTTTACTATTATATGGGGAAAACCGTTTAAATCTATGTTCAGTTCTTCTAACCAAAAATATTATAATACATAGAACTGCTATACTTTGTTAATGGGGTTCCCTAGCCATTTTTGTTTAACAATTTATTTAATTTGTAACGACGTTTTGAGCTGTTTGCTCATTTTCAAGTCATCAACAAATAGTCACAAAAAGCATCTCTCATAACAATCAATAATTATCTAATGACAATCACATGTATGATACCAATACTACTGTAAGAACTTACCAAAACGCAATAATTTCAAAAAATGTCTCTTATATTATATCTAATTTTAGAAAAGAGAATTAATAACGTTTAGCAATATAATTTTAGCAAAAATTCACACAAATTAACATACACCTACATTCTCATCAAATAATCAGAATATAAAACAAGGAGTTCATTTACAAAACATAAATAAATATGAAACTGATCATAAATTGATCTTAGAGATGTATTACAACCTATATAGGACAGCAGATAATAAAAATAATATTTTTATTTATTCTGGGAAGAATCTCTTTAGAATAATTAAAATCATTTCATGGATGTATAAAGTATATGTTTATAACCTTAAACACATTTACTCCAGTTTAGTACTTATAGATTATATTTAAATAATTAGGAATCATAGTTTATTCCGAAAAATTGTCATGTACTTTTTTAGAAAAATGAATTACTGAATAATTTGATGAATTTTCCCTTTGTGAAATCCCAATACTATTATATCTTCCTCAAAAGAAGTGCCTTTAATTTGGTTTATTATAAATAATAAGTATTTTCATTGTTAGGTGTTGTGTAAAAATGCTAAATATAATTTCTGGAAGAATTTAATAATTAAATAAAAGAGAAACAAAGAAAAATACTTATCCAGGTTGAAAATGAATATTCGAAAATAATAGTCAGAAGGTATATGTATAATACATCGTAGAAAAGCGGAGAATAAAAAACAACAACAATATCTTATATAGAAAATTTTGAGAGCTAACAGAGAGTGATGAAAAAAATATAAATAATAATTTCTAAAACCTAACATTATTTAAGCCACATCAGGTGTTTTGAGTGAAATTAAATGAAATTTTCTAACTAAATGTAAACTTTAAACATTTTTTTAAGTTTGAAAAGGTATTTAAAATCCACTGATGAAAGAAACTATTTCATTGTGCTTGTGTCAAAAAAGAAGTGAAATATAAACTATTTCATGGATAATTTCATAACCTTAAATATATTTATTGTAGTTAATAACTCCAGATCTGATATTATATTTAAATAATTATTTATCTATCGTCCGTTTATTCCGAAAAATCAGTATGCAATCTTTTAGAAAATTAAATTCGTGTATAATTGAATAAATTTTCTCTTTGCGCACCAGGATTTTCAATTATGAATTATCGGTGATATTTTGATAATTGGTGAATTATCGGTGATATTAATGTGTTTACAGACTTAGGTATCTTTTTGCCACAAGACGATTCAAAATATTAAAAGTGAACAGAAGTCTTATCTTGAACGATTTTGTCTTTCAATATAAATCACGATTTGAAGAAATATATAGTATACCTTTAATAATAAAAAATAAAAATTGTCGAACTCATCAAAGTCAAATCCAGGTATGAGGAAAACATTTACCAAATATGCTTCCAAAATGTCGTACAATGACCTGGATATCACAAGAAATAACAGAATTTAAATGTGTTTTTGGACTTCATTGCAAGATATTGAAATATGTGTTCATTATAATATTCACACAACATGTAGGGAAGACTGGGTACAGTAGTGACAACAAGAAAGGAGTCTCGATTGCTTCTTGAATAGTGGTGGTAAAGGAATGTACGGAATTATCAACACTTTCGGGGCTATTCTGAGGTCAATTTTAACTTAAACGATTTGATGATAGAGTTTTCAGTTAATTGGGCCTCTGATGAAGGCATAATATCTGATGAAGGAATTTAAGCTAAGCTTAATTCATACTGACCATAAGACAAATAAATCAGTATAGAAAGAATGAAGGTCAAACCGGAATAATGGAATAACAAAGACAATTGTTTTATTAAGTCAATATGTTTCTTTGTCATTTCAATAGGAATATTAAAATACCTTGTGAATGAAATAAAACCGGATAAGAGACGATTTAATATAAATTCAATCGATTTCTTATTTGAAAGATATTGTTAATAAGACGCGAGCTTGTTTAACTCTACCTCTGCGCTGTTGTGTCGTGTTGCAAAACTTTGACACGTAATTACACGCGCGGGGGATCAACTTCTTCCACAGGCTGAGGAAAAACTTCCCTTTTCCAGACCTAGACAATTAAGTATACCATCAGTTCTTTTTCATTTTTTTTTTTCCTTTACCTTAGCGTATACTTCTACTTTTTGTTATTAGTCTATCAGTTTTTTTCCCCTTTTTTTAAGTTGCTATTTCGATATAAAGTTATCTGTTTAAACGAGTCCATCGTAGTTTCCTTATAATGAATTAACCTGAGCGGTTCCTTGTAAGATGTTTTTTTTTCTTTTCTTAAGATACAGTTTTTGGTCAAAAATACCAAATGCAGTTTATTTTAATTTTTTTTATCGACTACTACCTACCTCCCCTGGCATTGGAGTGAGCGATATAATGTTTAAAAGATACAACTAAACATATTCTAGCCAGGAAAAGTCCATATTCATTATTAGAAAATCCGCTTTCGCACTCGGAAGTACTAAATGGTATGTTATAAAATTGATATGGGACCATCTAGATTTAACCTGCATGATGCCAGTAAATTTAATGAAAATCAGATGAACTGTATTAGGTGATATGCCCGTCACATCGATTTGCCTAATGACTGGCTGACAGACATCGAACTAATTTTGATCCTTGATGTCTGAAACGTAAAACGCGAGGGAAAATTTTCGATTTTGAGCACAAAATGTTTTTTAACTTTTCGCATGAATACAAAGCTTTATCTTCGGTTTTGAGAAAGCAAAAATTCTACGAACAAATATTAAAGCACCTTGATACTTTTCAAATAACACTATACATAACGACTTAAACATTCTAACAGTAAAATTCTACATTCACGATAAATACACTACATTTTATTCTTCAACCCAAAAACATGATCCATTAGTTCATTCAATTTCCTTCTCCCTGTTATCAGCTCGACGCAGATTTTTAAAAAATGGCCAAGAGACCTACTCCATCAGTTATAACAAAATTTCAGTCTATCTAGCAAATTGGCAAATAACAATAAGTACACTAAATAAGCTAGACGCACTACCGAGCAGGTGTAGATATGGTTAGAAACAAGTAGAAAAAGTGGTTGAATATTTAAATGAATAAATAAAAATTAAAATAATATTATTATGGCCATCGATATACATTTCAGTGGAATAATTTAGTTATTTATTACTTTAGCATAGATAAAGTAATTTTTGTAATATGTTGATATTTATGTTCAGGAGGAAGGAAAATGGAAATCAGTTTAGTGGATCGTATAAGTTTAGAAACCTTTTACCGCTAAGCTACAAACTATGAATATTTGATGAACATAAATTACTTTTGTAAATACTTTGCAGCGTTCAATTTTCATTCAATTCAGATTCTAATGAATAGTATAGCGAATTTCTTTGTTAAACACTTTTAGAAATTTATGAAATCTATATCGAAAAATTGAATAAGTATTCCTGCGTTGTAAATCATGATTGAATGTAAAATAAGTTTTGATACTTGTAGTCTTAGAATAACAGGTAATACATAACATACAACTTGTAACTAACTTATTATTTAATTGTTACTAATTTTTACTAACAAAACGTACTTTTTTAAGCTTGAATAAATATTGTTTAAAGAAAATAAAATAGAAAAATAAGTGGTGTTTCAAGGAAGCTTTAAGGAAGGATATAAATGGGTAAAAGTTACAAAAGAGGAAGAATGATTAATGAGAGGTTTACTGAAGGAGGCAAGAAATCTAGAAAAACAGAAAAATGTAATTCCATGATTTTCTCATGTATTTCGGGCCAATATTTTCATGTATTAGGGATAATATTTTAAAAAATATTTCATTTCATTTCAGTTGTTATAATAAAAAAATTGACTATAGACTAACTTTTAACCTGATCTTTAGGAATAATATAACAAGGGTGGCCAAGCCATGCGTGTGTGCATAACAACTCGCGTTGACCGGCAACATGATAACCGAAGTTATAAACAGTAAAATAATTGCCAGTTTTCCCGTCCCCGTGCCAAGGAGGTCTTTTATCTTGGCAGCAATCCCCCGCTCTCACTCCCTGCTCCAGGAAAACCCCGTAGAGCCTAAAAGGCGAGAAAGGGGAGAGTATTATTATTATTGAGAAAGGGTTAAATATTATTTAAAGAACATTTTACAATATTATCCTATCCCACCATACCTTTTCCCTCCTCCTGCACTCACCTTTCAAAATGCGAAATTCATTAAATGTTTATTTCACAAGTTGATGAAGGTAATATGATATATAATATGTAAGATAATATATTATATGCTCTTTCAAGTGATAATACATGAAAATAACTATAGCTTTAAATTTTCGAGTTTTGATTACATTTACGAGTCATTTTTGGTATCAAATTGTAGTAAATTTAATTTTGTTTAAAAAAAGCATGGAGTGTTTTTTTTAGGAAACGTGCTCCTGCATGATAAAAATAGGAAGGAAATCAACAAAATCCAAAAATTTAGCAGTTTTGGCGATATTAAAAAATGATCTTGGTGACAGCCGAGGTCAAAAACATGGATTTTGCATTTAAGTCACATCCCACACAAAAAAAAAGGAACCTTCCACCACTATTTGATGCTACTTAGAACACAGTGTAGAAAGAATAGTTCTCAGTACATTTAAGAGGAATTCCTCGGAATCCTCATCGAATGTTTGGACAAGGGATGCTTTCTAATCACGTGTAGAATCGAGAATTCGGACGTTGAAAAGATAGCGGTAAAGTGGAAGTCTTCAACTTCAAATGTGTCGAGGAATTTATTTACTCTGGGGCATTGTCGAACTCAACCAACAATAGGCAACCAGAGGTCCAGCGGCCGATTATGGTAGCAAATAGATACTATTATGGGATCCAGAGGCATCTTAAAAGCAAATCTCTTTCTGGGACCACTAAGTAAGGTATCTATAAGACCCTGATCAGGCATTTCGTCACCTATTCGTCTGAGTGCTGAGAAATGACAAAAGCACTAGCATAATATATTTTGAAATTCGGAAGAAATATTTAGAGAAGTGTTGTGTGGCCTATGAGTACCAACGTTTAATTAATGAATCTTGACATCGTCCAATTAATAAGCTAGACGTCTCAGATGGGCAGGATATGATGCTCGCCTGAATGAAGTCCCCAAATTACTTCTAGAACAAAAAATGTTCGGATTTAGAAGAGTTGGATGACCTCGACTGCGTGGGCGGGGTGGCCGAACGGGCTAACGTGTGTGTAGAGCACCGCCGTTGGCTGGCAACATGATCTATGATACAATGGATTTAAAATAGCCTTAAAGGCGAGTAAGGGGAGGACCACCCAAAAAAAGACCTCGTCTGCGTTAGTAAATTGCGTAATAAGAATTTGGATGAATAAGAAATTGGAAGGCAGCAGCACAGTATCGAAGATACGAGTAGTTCCGACTGAGGCAAGTCATGACTCTCCAATGAACTGTTGAGCTATCAAAGAAGAATAAGTCATTTTAGTGACCTAACTCAAAAATCATTTTCATTATCATTGATCAGAAAAGATTAAGTTGGCCGACAACATAATTTGAATTATTTTAATTTTTGTTGAGGGGTTTAAACAATTAAAAGATGGTTATGATCGTTGATTATACATTGAGTAGATTTGTTACTTAAGTTTTCAAACAAAATTCTTATATGAACTAATTCACACAATCATTCCATATAGAAAAGGTTATAGTAACGAGAAAACTAAATAAATAAGATAAAATAAAAATGGAAATGAATAGGTAAAACATCCGCACTAAAAATTAAATGAAACCGGATAACGTTATGTATCTGAATGAAAAATGACAGCTTCTTGGAATGGAACCTGCATTTTATTCGTTACTTGCACGCAACGAATCTCGTTATCAAGCAAAACGTGTCGGGGTAACTAAACCACCTTTCTGGCTTATTTACGTCTAACAGTATTAGAATGAAACTAAATAGGTTACTCCTAAAAATATTTTTGTGTCTTAAGGGGCATTTAAAACAAGAATAAAGGTCAATAGAGCATTTTTTTCTGATTAGGGTAGATTAAAAAAAAAAAAGTTAAATATTCAAGGCGTCTCTGTTCTCAATGGCCACATTGGAGTTATTCTAGACAAAATTTCCACCAAAACATTTCATCTACTGCATGGTCCGATTCCGAATGAAAAAAAGAGTTAAGATCAATTTTATTTTTTCTTCAAATGAACTTTTTTGTTGGAAATTTGGTCGAAAATCAATGTTCTTCACCACCTTCCCTCAACCCTCCCAGAGTTTGTCCCTTAAGAACTAAGACACCCACTATACTGTAATTTACAGAATAGATTTATTTTCATGATTATGTTCAATGATAGACGAAACCCTCAATAGTCCATCGGACATTTTTATTTCATTTCTTGTAATTTACTTATTTTTGTAAGTTTTGGTATCTTCAACATACCCCAAAAAAAATTTTGTTTAGTCCATTTTACTTTTTTACTTTCACATATTATAAATTAAATAGACAACACAGTCAATTAAACTTTCTAAAACAATTAGGAAAACTTTCATTGTTAGAGCTTTGTTTTAAAATAGAAATCCATCCACCCACACAAACAACTTACTCCTAATCCTCCTTTAATCATAATAATTAGAATAAGGAGGAATCGATATAGAATTATAAACTTTCAACCTTCTTATGTATGTTACATAAAAACGGCTCTAACGATTTTGATTAAATTCGTTATATCAGTGTATTATTAAGCAGTTTAATGTAGATTTTATCCTCATTGGTGTTCTCTAACAGGGCTTAAATGGCTAATTTTCAATATTAGCTTCCTCTAAAGCACCTTTAATTTTTTTTTATTTGAAATAATTAAACATTTCACATTAATCTTTAATATAAAAAATAGTTAAATATAAAATATGAAAGAATTTGATAGCTAACTTAAGGAGAAATAATAAAGGAAAAAAGTACTAAAGGAATATGAGCGCGGCCGAACTCACATCAGATTACCCGAATTATATTTTTCTTACATAAATTAATATATAAAATATGAGTTTAATATAATGCGGATATCGACAATATTCAGTACATATACATATGCGGTTTTCATAAATCCCATTGTTGGTATTATTTAATATTTAATTATATAGGATACAGCGATATAAAAATTAAAATTTGTCTATATAAGGGTATTTAAAAAAATAAAAATATTCACAATGAAATGTTAATAAATATAGCATCTATAATTTTTACTTTCACTTCCCCATTGTCTGATAATAATTATTTTTGCTAAGAAGAGGATGGTAAGTGAAAGTCGTGTGAGGCGCCCAACAGATTTTTAATCATAAAAGGTTGAGTTAATAAGAAATAAAGAAAGATTATATTGTATTCTTTATTTTATTTTGCTTATAATATCATAGTATAGTCGAGTATGTGTGTGAACAGCCTTCTTGCTCTAAAACAAAATGTCGTACAAAAATTAAATTGAATATTTAATGTTTGTATATGGTCCCGATGTGACAGTAACTTTTTCGTTAAAATCGGCTCGAAAGTGCCACTTTATATACAGTGATACACATGTTTATGATATTCTCAAAAGCGGCTCTGACGATTTTGATTAAACTCGGTATATCAGTGTTTTATTAAGTTATTATTTATGCCAGCATGGTCTTATCCACATTGATGTCACTTTACAGGGCTTAAATGCCCAATTTTCATTTACGTCTTTCTTTACAGTACCTTTAATGTTGTTTATTTAAAACAAAATAACTTTCCCTTATTGACATTAATTATAAAAAATATCTGAATATAACTTTTGAAAGAGTTTGATAATTGATTAAAGGAAAAAAAAAAGAAAAATGCTTCACCAGTTCGAAAATTAATCTCCGCAAATAATAGTAATAATAGTTAGAAGGTATACGTATAATATATCGTTGGAAAGGCGGTAATTTTAGAAAAATAATATCTATAATAATAAATAAAGTTGTAGAAGGTAACGGAGGGTGACGAAAAAAAATTAAGTAATAATTTCTGAAAACTAATATTAAACTTAAATTACATGTTTTCAAGGAAATTCCTTACTAATTTTTTTTTTTTTTAAGTTTGAAAAAGTATTTAAAATTCACAGAATCAAGGCAATGACATTGTTCAAAATACTATTTCATTGTATTCGTGTGAATGAAAAAGTTTAAATATATAAATATTTCATGAATATGCAACCTTAAATACATTTACTGTAGTTTAATTACTCTAGATCTGATATTATATTTAAATAATTAAGTACTTATTGCCCATTTATTTCGAAAAATCATCATGTAAACTTTTAGTAAATTAAATTAGTGAATAATTTGATGAATTGTGATACTCCAACAATATGCACTTACAATTAGTGTGACAACTTTTGAACTACCTATGATAGGCAATGCAAATCTCGTAATTCCATTTTAATAACCTTTGCAATGGAAAATAGCAGTTTAATAACTAATAGTCCTACAGTCCATAATCAACGAATCGTACAATTCATAATTAACCGCCGATATAATAAATAGGATTTTGGTTATTTTAATGGTATTAATGATTTGTTAAATGTAATCTTTAGGCTTTAGCTCGGTTAAAAATGTACTTCAAAAATTTTATAATAGCCCAAAATTGCCTGAAAATAATTTATATTCAAGTAGAGCGGTAACTGAAAGTTGTGTGTTGCGCGCTCAAGATTTTTAACATTAATTTCAGTTTGATGCATTTTTGTTCTTTTTATAGATAAATAAATTATAATTAATGAGTTAATTAATTTATTAGTTAGTTACTCATTTATAATTCATATTTTATTTATTTATTTTATTTTATTTTTTAACTTATTTAATGAAAAATATTACAATCTGTCTCTAGGACATTTATAATAGATTTCACAGATCACATTCACACTCTATGTACAATAAATAAAATAAATTATACAGAAAAATAATAAATATAAAATAAATAAGAATAAAATAACCTAAAAATAAATAAATAAAAAGAACACATACACACCTATATACAATACTAACACAATTATGGTAGAATATAGCTCTCACCTTTTTAACAATATACAGATTTATATCAGGCATCAAGATCCAACCAAAAGTTTAAATAAACAATTGCTCAATCTGCAGCCGAAAAGTTGAAAATTTAAGATTTGTGTTGTTTTTTTTTAAGCGAGTCACGTTTTTTGTTGAACAGGAAGCGAAAACTTAAAAATATTCAATTTAATTAACTAAACATTGCTCCGTATTAAACTAGGCAAAAAGTATTTCCCGAAAAATTGTCATGTAACTTTAGAAAATTAAATTATTGAATAAGGTTATGAATTTTCTTTTTGTGAAATCCCAACTTTATCATTTCTCCCTCTAATATAAAGAAATGAAATATGAAATTATTTCATGGATACGTTAATAACCTTAAATATATTTATTGTAGTTTAATAACTCTAGAAGTGATATTATATTTAAATAAATAGGTATCTATCGTCCGTTTATTCCGCAAAATCACTGTGTTATCTTTTAGAAAATTAAATTAGTGAATAATTTGGTAAATTTTCCCTTTGCGATATTCCAACAGAATCCACCTACAATCAGTGTCACAACTTTTGACCTATCTATGACAGACAATGCAAACCTCTTAATTCCGTTTTAGTAAACTTTTCAATGGAAAATAACAGTTTAATAACTAATAGTCGTTCAATCCATAATCAACGGATCGTACAATCCATAATCAACGAATCGTAGAATCCATAATCAACCGGTGATATAATACTGTAACCAAGATTAAGGAAGCAGTGAAAAAACAAAACAAACTCGACTCTTTTTTGTTTCCTGCCCCAGATTACTAATTGATATTTTAGCATGTGCATGTAATCTTACATCTTATATCTTTTGTATCTTGACTATTTTTTCTAGATGTTTGGATGTGGCATGCCATAATATTGTATATAGAATAAGTATCTTTTTTTGTTATTTTTATTATCTTTATTATCTTAAATATCTTCCTATTTATCTTTAATTGTATATAGTGGTTATGTTTAAATTCTCTCTTTTCCTTGTATTCTATTTCTTTTTATTGTACATAGTATTAATTCTGTAAATATTTCTTTTTGTAAATAGATCTGTTAACCTTTTTTGCTGCTTTATAAAAATATCCAACCTAACCCCTTCCCACCTTCTAACCCTGAATAAATGATTAATCATGGCCAAATCATGGGTAAGTAACTTATATAATCTATAATTACCTTGTTAGAGATGAAAGGCTAGTAAAACCAGGCACCCAACAACTAAAGATTCCGATATAAAAATTATTTTATTATCTTTTTACTTTATCCTTTTTTTTGGTCATAATACATAAGACTTCCGTTATTTTAATAGTATTTATGATTTGTTATCTGCAATCTTTTAGCTTTAGCTCAGTTAAAAATGCAATTCAAAAATTTTATAATAGCCCGACATGGCCAGAAAGTAATATATTTTCAAAGTTGAGCGGTTTGTGAATTTTTGATTGAGCTTGTGTGTTGCGCGCACCAGATTTTTTATAAGCAATACCAAATTATCCTACGGAGAGAATATTGTTCGTGATGTTAGGAAAATAAATATTAAACTTTCAGTAATATAGTTAGTGAAAATTTATATAATTTTATGGAGAGAATACTAGTGTTATCAGAAATAACCTGGTTGATATGAACTCGTCTGATTGGTGAGAAATGGCAATGGAATACAGTTTACTCCGTTGTAATTGGAAAACATCCCTTCTTAAGAAGTCTCTTCCTTTCAATAACCATCATCAAAACAACTCCACTCATAGGTACGAAATTCGGAGGGCAGGGGGAGGCTGGAGAGCGATCGCATTTCCCCCTCCCCGCCCCAATAAAAGTATATAGGGGGGCGAGGATATCGTTTCGCCCCCCCCTCTCTCCCCTCCCCTTATAATATTTCTAGGAATAAAAATAAAATCAAAATTAATCATTAATGTAACAATTAATCTACATGAATGAATTAAATATGTAAACGAAAATCAAATAAGAATGTTGACTAGGTTGCTAAGCTAAGTGGTTACGCAAGTGTTTTACCACGCCCTACATCCCTTTCATAATAATTTTAGTGTATATTCAAATATAATTCATGGAGCAAAGTATTCTAGCATTTTATGATTCATTCATGTGCACTCTTTCATGTTTATGCGAAGATTTTATTAGATATCTCGCGGCAAATTAAAAGCATCGGAGAATTTAAATTTCATTTCACTGCCTCAACCTGCCTTTCTATTAAATAAAAGTAGAAATAAGCGATATGTTCAATTGCTTTTTTACCCAGATCATAAAAAAACTATTAGCTGGTATAAACTTATATATGATTTTTTCTTAGATACATATGATACTATTCTTTATACAATAATTATGCTGATTTTCACTCATAATTAATATTATAAACTCCTGAATGTTTTTAATGGGGGGAGGAGAAGTGGGAGGGTACATCACCCCTCTCCCCCCAACCAAAATGAAAAGTGTGTGCCTATGGCTCCACTCACTATAATTGAGCTCCTTTATGTAACTGTTCGCTTATTATTATTATTATTATTATTATAGTTGTCCTTTAGAGTGGCAGATTGTACTATTATTTCAAAATACTTTCTAACATAATTTTTTTTTTTTTTTTTTTTAAACTTATTTATTGAAAAATATTATAATCTGTCTCTAGGACATTTATAATAGAGTTCACAGATCACATTCACACTCTATGTACAATAAATAAAATAAACTATACAGAAAAATAATAAATATAAAATAAATAAGAATAAAATAACCTAAAAATAAATAAATAAAAAGAACACATACACACCTACATACAATACTAACACAATTATGGTAGAATATAGCTCTCACCTTTTTAACAATATACAGGTTTATATCAGGCATCAAGATCCAACCAAAAGTTTAAATAAACAATAGCTCAATCTGCAGCCGAAAAGTTGAAAATTTAAGATTTGTGTTGTTTTTTTTTAAGCGAGTCACGTTTTTTGTTGAATAGGAAGCGAAAACTTAAAAATATTCAATTTAAGTAACTAAACATTGCTCCGTATTAAACTAGGCAAAAAGTATTTTTAAGGAAAGTAGAAGTCATCATTGTTAAAACTATTACAAGTGGACTTTTAAGTGGCTAAACACAGCTAAGTTCTTTTTAAAAAAAGTTATAAATTATTTGCGATTATGTTTTATAACCCTTCAACTGTACTTCATTTACTCCACTTTTACAAAAACTTTCTCGTTTAATGAGCTTTAAGTCCATATTAATTAAGTTGAGTTTTATTAGGAAAAAATTTGAGAGTTGCCTCGAGTTAAGTAAAGAAATGGTGTGATTTCATATGCAGTCAGCTTAAAGTACTCATTTTTTCTGCAAAAATTAATACAATTAACTTTACTAAAGCTTTTATTTATTTATTTTTCGTGTAAGGAGATTTTATTTATATTAGAAAATATTTAATAAGAATGTTTTATTAAGTATTTTTTATGTAAACTGGTTATGAAATTGTCTTTTTCTCTCAGATATCCGTCATGGAAATGTAATATAAGTGACAAACTTGATATTTCTTACTAAAATATGCTATTAAAATAAAGAAACCTACTGATTGCTCTAAGTGTTTTAACGAAAACGTAAATATTAGGCCCATTTCACACCTAACATGCAACACGCAAGATGCATAAGTCCTGGATGCAAGATGCATGTAGGTCTTGCTTCTTGATGAAATAGCTTTCACACCAGAGATACACTTGCCCCTTGTATTTTCTATTTATATCCATTATCTTTGTTAGTTTAGTACGTGAGTTTCAAAGATGAATAATCAATCATCCGACACTTCAAAAGACGAAATTATAATTCTAGCTTGTACGGTAAGAAGATAATTCTAGAGATTATAGCCCTGCTATGGTGTCTCAGTAATTACTGAACCATCCAGTAATGTTTCAGGTGCTATAAAATAGAGATTTCGACTTTCATAAGTTGTAGGATCCCACGGAACCGTGTCAGTGAGTCGTCTGGAAACAAATGATCTGTGAAAGTGAGACTACTCATATTTATATCATTTATATTCATATCAAATAAAAAAAAAAAAATAAATAAATAAAATAATAGAGGAGAAAAAGGGGCTGAATCGTTCAGTGTTTGCCTATTTATATAATGACATTAGAAGATCATAATAGATTGCCATAGATTCCAAACCACTCTATTAGAATCTGTTTACTTGCTTTTCACTAAAAGCCCATAACTCCTTATGATTGTCTCCTAATTCAATGTTTCTATAACCACTGGAGAGCTGAGTTATTGCTCTTCAAGTCAATATAAATAAATTTTAGATTTAACGCCTTCATAACGAATAAATAAAGAAAACTCATAATGCGTTTTTGTTTTTTAATTTAAGTTCTAATATGCAAACAGAGGTGGGGTTTATTGCATTTTGTGCAGTTTATGTGTTCCTAAATCCCTGTATATTTCCGTGTTTATTGGTGGAGCCATGATTATTTTGCACAATTTTTATGATATCCAAAAAAATTCGAAGGCTCCAAGGATGAAAAATTTACACAAAAAATTTATTTTTTGATTCAAGTGAAAATTGGCATTTGAGTGTTTATCGAGGTGCAATATACATGTCTCAACTTTGTTTCTCCTTAAAAAAATATTTGAACCCACTTTATTCCAACGACCGCTACAAATTATTCATTTTGGAGAAAATTCTTATCGTTTTCGATTTTTTTTTTCTTATTTTGCATGGAATCAAGGAAGCTTTCAAATAAATATTGGTATTATCAATAAAAAGATGTGTACTTTTTGAGTTATTTAAATAAAATTCTAAATTCATCATCAAAATTTACGCAGCTTGTTTTCTGGAAAGTATGTTATATACATAAATTATAAATGTTTCAAGTGGAAGACTTGAGCCAAGTTTACTTAAAATCGTTGCAGCCGTTTTGGCGTTTCAGTCTAAAGCGAATCACGTTTTTCGACCACCATTTTGAAAAGAAAGGTGTGTTGATAATGAAACATATAAAAAAAAATACTCCTAAATCTGATTGCTATGTTGTGTCAATATCGGTGAAGAATGGAATTTTAGCTGTTTTGAATAAACTACCATTTATACTTTTATTTCAAACACTATTTCATATTTTTTATTTATTGATAATACTAGATATCAAACAAAAAAAGAAAGATGAAATCGGTAGAATAATTGAGGAGAAAAAGGGCTGAACCGTTTTGTGTTTGGCTATTTATATAATGATACGATATCACGGAAAAACAAGAAATAAAAGCTTTGCAATAGTTAATTATAGTCATTTTTGTAGAAAACACGGGTACTTTTAGGTGACTGGATAGGAAATTAAATTATTTCTTTACACAACTTGTGGTGAATCTCAATTTTTTTTTCAAATAAACCTTAACTGAATTAATATGGATTTAGAGCTTATTATTCTTATTATGTTTGTAAAAGTAGGATAGGTGTAGTACAACTAAAGGGTGATAAAAAAAATCTCAAATACTCTATGGCTTTTTTTAAACGAAACTTAACAGGCAGTTGTCCGCACAACAGGCCCTCTTTAAATAGTTTTAGCAATTTAGCAAACTATACTTTAGTTTAAAGAATTTTTTTCTAGTTTACTATGGAGCAATGTTTAGTTACTTAAATAAAATATTTTTTAAGTTATCCATTCCTATTCAACTAAAAATGTGACTCGCTTAAAAACACAAATATTAAATTTCCTACTTTTCTGCTGGAAATTATATGAACTTTTTTATAGATCTGGATGTCTGCTGTCATCCTTTTAAATACACTGACAGGCAGAATATTCCACCCACTTCATTTTTTCAAGTTTTCATCAAAAAATATTTCTGCGACTTGTAAAAAAAAATGTATTTTTATATAATACATGGTATTTGTAGATAATACATAGTATTTATGGAATTTTATAATCTTTTTTACCTTTAATAATCAAAATGTGATTGGGTAAGAAAGATTGGAGAAAAAAAAATTGAAAAACGAACCATTATTATTCTAAAAGAAATTAATTACATCATCGTTTAGTAGCGCGTGTTTCCTCCTCTTACCTTCACTACTTCTTGAAGACGCCTCGGCATACTTTCCACCAGTCGGGAAATGTCCCTTTGCTGGAGGATAGCCCATTCCTCCCGAAGAGCCCTTTCAAGGTCCTGCAGTGTATCAGGAAGTGTTGCACGCGCTCTTATTCGTCTTCCGAGGTTATCCCATAAATGCTCAATGGGGTTCAAATCTGGAGAACGTGCTGGCCAGGCTAAAACCTCAATATTGTTCTGTTGAAGGAACGTCTGCACTATGCGGGCGACATGTGGGCGTGCATTATCGTGCATTAGAATAGAACGATCGCCGATTTCGTTGAGGATAGGCAACACATGAGGTTCCAAAATCTCATCTACATAGCGAATGGCCGTCAAAGACCCTCCACGAACAACAACCAATTCTGTGCGGCGCTCCATTGAAATCCCAGCCCACACCATTAAGGAACCACGTTGGAAAGGTTGGCTCTGGGAAAAATTACAGGCTGCATATCTTTCGTTTCTTCTTCTCCACACCCTTTCACGCCCGTCTGGAGATCGAAGAGCGAATCTTGACTCATCTGTAAAAAGTACAGCACTCCATTCGTCCATAGTCCAATGGCTGTGTTCTCGAGCAAAAGCCAGCCGTGTTACTCTGTGAGTTCTGGTCAACTCTGGTCCTCTTACTGGACGAAAAGCCATTAATCCATACTCATTTAATCTTCTCCGAGCGGTACGTTCAGAAATTTGCACACCTCGAACTTCTTCGAGCTGATGAATCGCTTGAACAACGGTAAGGTGCCGGTTTCGTAAAATTCTCAAAGTCAAAAACCGGTCATCCCGTGGTTCTGTTAGCCTAGGTCGTCCAGAACCGGCCCTTCTATTGTAAGAACCAGTTTCTCGAAAACGCCCAACGGCGCCTCGTAAAGTTTCATATGGAACTCCGATGGCATTAGCTGCATATCTAATGGAACGTCCATCATCAATAAGTGCCACACCACGCGCAACATCCTCAGCACTAAGAGGCATTTTTAAACTTAATATTGAAAAAATTAAAAGCCGGAGACTAAGAAATGTGCTGCGAGAAACGGCACTGAACTAATGATACTGAATAAACATTTTGATTCCATAGAAATTAAACATTGGAATCTAGAATCATTTCATTGAATTAAGGATTAAGGGTTATTGTCCTCTATATTAACATTCCTAATTGAAAACAAACAAAAAGATTACCTATTTATTCATTAAAAACAATAGACCAATCCAAAGGAGAAATATTTTTAGATGAAAACATGAAAAAATCAAGTGGGTGGAATTATTTGCCTCTCAGTGTATTTCTCTTTCCTTATGGAATACTCTATTTCTCTCTCTCTCTCTCTATATATATATATATATATATATATATATATATATATATATATATATATACATATATATATATATATATTACTAGTCGTTCCCTATGTATAATTCGCTATGTATGTTAGTGAACAAATAACAAAATAATAATAAAATAAAATTGTGTAACTTATTGAATTATTATATTGGATGAAAGAATCAATTATTATTTTTCAGTAAATATAATCAATCAAGAAAAAGAAAAAATATTTAAAAATTTATTTAGGCTTTAAACTAACAAAGTTTACGAAATACAATAAGTATCTTTTCTAATAATGATCCGATTTAGATCATTTTTCTTTTGAACTAATTTAGTAACCTTTATAACAAATAATCATGGGTTTAATAAAGAAAAATGTATAATTTTCCAGTTATTTGGACAGTCTCTTTTTTGCCTGAAATTTTGAGTTATTCCATTATTTCTTTTAGCTAAAAGAGAAATAAATCTTTAAAACTTTGGTGATTTAATTGGAATTAATGAGGAATTGTAGGAGATTTGGATTACCGAAAATAAATGCCTTTGAAGCATTTGAATTCGAGAAATGTATTCTATGGTATCGCTAAAGTTAACATGAGACTGTGTGGCATGAGCATGCAAACCCTTTACATTTCTCTAAAATGGTATATTTTTGGACCTTAAAGCCTACGGCCCATTTGAGCATGACATAAGCTTCTAATTGGTACAAGATCAATTTTGAGCATTAGTAAAATGATATATGTGAGAATTGCATAATGTTTCATAACAAAATAAATCAACTTTTATTTTATTTCTGAGTCACAAATCAAATTTCAGTTCATCGTTGAAGTTTGGATGTTATCTCTTTGATTCAATTTTCTATCAAGTCTTCGATATTCGGAGGAAAAAAAAATGAAAAAAAAAAGGTGAGCAAATGCATTGTCGCTTGACGACCTATCCCCACTTTTGTTAAGTCTTTAAGATTCATTTTATTACCAACATATTATTCTATCCAACTCTATCCACAGGACGAGATTGCATTCGATTTGAGAGTGTTCTCGTCTTTGAGAAAGGCCAGGGTCAGTTTGTTTAGCTTTTATTAGGGCGAAGCTTTTAACACAAGACCTTGCATGTGAAAACCTCATACAGTGAACCTACTTTATCAGAATGGGGATCGCAACGCACAGGAATAGTACTTCAGATATACGAGGGGCTGGTGAAATCAACAAATGTCATTTGAAGGAAAGCCATTCTATTTGAATTTCAATCTTATATCAGATGGTTTTATAAATATTATTTTGCTTAATATTCTGTTCAAATATGGGTAAATGAATATGAAAAAAAAAAGTATAGGTGAAAAATAATGAAA
Organism: Nezara viridula; assembly: GCA_928085145.1. NCBI lineage: Eukaryota > Metazoa > Arthropoda > Insecta > Hemiptera > Pentatomidae > Nezara > Nezara viridula. Next base: position 150,785,401 of record OV725079.1, on the reverse strand, counting down.
TGGTGAATTGTATTAAAAAGAGGTACAAAAATTACAAATTTCACAACCTGATCTATATATTGCTGTACTATTGATTTTTTTTTGACGTGAGAAAGATTTTTTCCCCACACCATCATGATGTCCAGTGACAAGTTACATTAAATAAATATGTTGAAGGATTTTGATATAATTTAAACTTAACCTCTCCTATCGAAGCCTCCCTGGCTATGCATTCCCATGTTTTTATAGGCCTTCTGCTTTGAATTCTTCCTTCCACTTGTGCTTCTTTCCTGATTTTTGCCATTCTTTTCTCCTTCACTCATTTAACATGACCATACTACCGTAGCATATTACCTACTATTATATTTTGCCCCTCCTTGTTTTTCGCTCTATTCTCTTCAGGAATTGCATTTCCATTGCTTGGAGTTGGCTTCTCTATTTTGAGGTACTGGTCCAGGATTGACTAGCATAGTTCAATATGAAGATGAAGTATTTTTTTAACACAGTTTTCTTCATTTTTCTTTCGACTCTCTTTCCAAAGACGCCTAATTTTAGAATGCATGCAGTTGCTGGTCGGTCTTATTTTATCTACAATTTCTCTGTCTATACAGCTATTCTCGTTTATACGGGTCCCTAATTATTTGTAGTCTCCAACATACTTCAGTTCATTATTCTCTAGTCCTCGGTCTCTCCTATCCTATCTCCATCCTCGTTAATTTTTTTTCTTTAATTTTCAGCAACTATATTTATTCTTTTAGGATTTGGAGATTGTATTGAAGTTTTGTTACATTGTCCCCAATACACCTAACAGTAACATACATGTTACTTATAGTTTTGAATCAAATCACTTCGACACCATATGTTGTGTAAAAGAAAACTTAAAAAGTAATGTTGCAGAAAAAAAAAAAACATTGAGTACCGAGAATACAATTTAAAACTAGAGGCATGTATGGTGTACATTGAATAATTAAAAAAAAAAAATGAAACAATGTATAAAATTCACTGAATAAAAAAAAAAATGTACGCTAAGAATAGCGTAAATAAAATTTATAAAACTTCTAAAATTAAAAATCGGTAATAAGAAAAAAAATGATTTAGCAAAAATAAAATTAAGCTAATTTTCAAATGTCTTTTGGAGACGGTGGAGAATAGAAAAACGATCCCTCAAGGAAATAGATAGATAGCATTACTTCCAATGAGTTTGCCTCAATCTGATATCAAGCACTCGATGGCGAGAAAAGCAGACACGCATATCGATCTCGATCGACGATTGCCGACGTGCAGATCAGCTCTGGTGCTGAAGATGGCGCTAGGTCGGTGTAGTGACTGAGCCGTAGCAGCTGGTGAGGTGGGGATAGCCCTGGAGCCAGGGCCCAAAAATCGACCTGATCGCAGGCAAAGGTTTGATTGTAAATTACGAAAGTGTATGTTATTCTGAGTAAAAAAAACCTTGTCTGCCGTTCCGGAGCCGCTGCATTAAAAAATGGCGGCTGATTTAAAGAATATTAGGCCAATAATTTGAGGATCGAAACGGGAAATCCATTGCGAAAAATGTGAGAAAAGTTTTTATTTTTTTAACTTGTATATATGGGTTTAGACATGTAAAAAACAAAATTGCTAACGCAGGCCACCAAGGGAAAACTTTTTACAGCCAAAAAAGTCAGATTTTTTCGATATTTTTTGGGTTTTTCATCTATAACTCCTAAACAACGCATCAAAGCGAAAAATGTGTTCTTTAATAAATTAAATAACGTTAAATTTTGCGTCAAACGAGTACACAAACATTAAAATTTGGTTTCGCGGTAAGGTATAAAACCACGGTCAACCAACTCTGAGTTTTACCAAATTTGCCAAAAACTGGGGCAAATTACTATAATTGGCCCTGTAACTTGGAAATGAGTTCCCTAAGAGGAAAAACCCATAGAATCAAAGTTGTAGAGCATCAAATTTTGCGTATACTCAGTATCAACTAATTTAATGCAGGTCACTTGCTGCGAACAAAATCGGTAATCTCCCGATGGCTAGAAATTGGTAATGAAGGTAAATGTGATTTTCAATATTTCAACAGTATGGGTGTCTATTCTACTGAGTTAGTTTTGTTTAAAGTCTGTTACATGCAGTATAAGCCTCTTTTCCACCTCTCAACAGCAAAAGATTTTGGTAAACGGTGTGCCGAAGGATACCGAATTTTATAAAGGAATAACGAATCCCGATTCGAGATCTATAATTGGCCAACAATAAAAATGTCAGTGCCTAGTATACGCAAAATTTGATGCTCTAAAACTTTGATTCCATGGGTTTTTCCTCTTAGGGAACTCATTTCCAAGTTACAGGGCCATTTATAGTAATTTGTCTCGGTTTTTGACAAATTTGGTAAAACTCAACGTTGGTTGACCGTTATTTTATACCTTACTGCGAAACCAAATTTTAAAGTTTATGTACTCGTTTGACGCAAAATTTAACGTTCTTTAATTTATTAAAGAACACATTTTTCGCTTTGATGCATTGTTTAGGAGTTATAGATGAAAAACCCAAAAAATATCGAAAAAATCTGACTTTTTTGGCTGTAAAAAGTTTTCCCATGGTGGCCTGCGTCAGCAATTTTGTTTTTTACATGTCTAAACCCATATATACAAGTTAAAAAAAACTTTTCTCACATTTTTCGCAATGGATTTCCCTTTTCGATCCTCAAATTATTGGCCTAATATTCTTTAAATCAGCCGCCATTTTTTAAAGCAGCGGCTTCGGAACGGCATGCTGTCCACCAAAAATATTTATAAATTCTCATCTAAATAAAGCAATATTATTACTCTTCAAAATTCAAATTATTACTTTTCAAAATGCACAAAACCTGTTATTTTGTTGAAATGAAATATATTTCTTTGGGATAAATAATGACAATATTCGTTTTCAAACCTCCTGAAAACCCATTAATAAGAATTTCCTTTGCAAATGAAAAGTGAATTTTTTTTTATCAATATTTGGCCTTCTATTAATAGCACTTATGGGATCTATCTATGTTTATAGCTTCATAGTAGATATCATTAGAACGTTCTTAAAGTAATGAACGTGTAACATTGGGCAGGTTAGCATTCGTTAATTATATATGGTGCCGACGATATTAATAGAGCAAAATATCATATTTTTATTTTTATTTATTAAGGAAAAATGAAAATTTACCTAGTATTTTCTTCGTATTTTATTTTTCGCCCATTCCACTTGAAGGTTCTTTGGATTTTGTTATTTAGTATACATTATAATTCGTTTAATTATAAGATTTATATATAATAATTTAGAAATCCATAAAGACCAAAGCCAGGAAAAAGTAATAATAATAATAAATAATAAAAGGCTTAGCAAACCCGAAGGTTCGATGCCGACACCACCAATCGCTATCTACGCACCTCCCTTCACTGGTCGCCTTCCACTCCCCGTCCCTTCATATCGGCCTCTTCATTACATAAATTTTGTTTTTCTCTATTCTAGGACGTATATTTTTCGACAATGTACTACTAATACCCAAAACAAAAATTAACTGATATCGGTGACCACACGTCCGTAACCGCTTGTGAGCCAGGATACGACTATCGTTATCGATGGCTGATTGTGCTTGTAATTACGAAGAACTTCAATAATTAATTGTTACAGCATTTATATAAGTCTTCTTGAAAGAAATTATTATTTGTAGTTTAAAATAACTGGGCTTCCTCGCACATAAATACTTCCATTCTAACTATTGTTAGATTAATTGAATCATAATTTATCATTACTAATAAGACTAATAGATTTTTATATAACTGAATTAATTAAACTTTTCAGCATCTTTTTTTTTATGTACGATAAAGAGGAAACGTAGTAATGAACATCAATCCCAAACTTAATAAAAACAAAATTTAATGTTTTTATTCTTCATATTTTTTTTTATTCCATGGCACCATTTGATGCTTTCAAAGTTTACTAAAGCTTTTATGTGTACTGCATTACCATAAAGTTATGAAATGATTAATTATTCCAACGACAAGCTTCAAGATTCACCCTTTTTTTTTTTCGTTGCTCTCTGGTAATAAAATGAAATGTCTGTTAGATACATTTAAGTCACATAGAAAGGAATATAATATTTTTCCTTGGATTTTTTTAATATGTAAATATTTGTTACAAATCATAAATAAATATGCAGTGGATATCTTTTATGACGACCTTAAAGGGAACGGATAGCGTAATTACAAACCCTTCACAGATTCAGACACCCTGTATGAATTCATTTAGACTAAAATTGGAAATGGCACTAATTCTCAAAGAAAATTTGAAAGAATGTGAAAAATCTGTGAGGAAAACCTTTGAATTCCTTGAATTGTGGCTCAATGTTACAGGAGAGGATCTAAATTTATTAAACAGGGATATTTTCCTCCTTTATATAATTTTTAAAATAATTTTCACAAAATAAGTCAAGTAAAGTATCATTTATTATTTTTTTTTCTACTTCTAAATCGAATGAGATCACTCACGTGACAATAGAGTTAATATTATCAAACTTGCAGCCAGATTTACGTAATTCATAAACACCACAATGACTCTCTAAACGATGCCATTTAAGAATAAAATAAAAAAATAATTTGACCTAGTATTAAACTGATAGAACCTAATTTCAAAAAACATCAGAAGCTTTGTCTTCATATTTTAAGTATGAAAACCCATCCTAATAACAATATAGAATCGTTCAAAAATTTGCTAGGCTTCAAATTCTACACATTATTAAACATGCGTTAGCAGACATCGAATGGTTTTCATTTCATCATTCATTTCAGGAGATCACTGTTACATAAGTATGATAATCAAGGTTTTTTTAATTATTTTATTATTTTATTTCACGTTATCATAGATGTGAAACTTAAAATATATCGACAACCGCATTGCAAAAATCTGTAAGAACAAAATCTAAAAATATTCAGGTACGAAAAAACTGCTTAATTTTGATTTGATGAATAATATTTAATTTTTGGTGATAATTATTTGGGTAAATGAAAGTCAATCTGATGAAGAATTCTGATTCTCTAGAACTAGCCTAAGAGCTTTACATAACGCATTTGCTTGACTACCTTTCAATGAGCATTTAGTTGGGTTTTTCGATAACAACATAAACTCTATAAGTTTTATAGTAACTTACAGGTTTTTTTTTTCAATAAGAATTCATTTCATTTTGAGAAGTAAGAATATGCGCCATTCCAAAATTAACCAGAAAAGCTCAAAACCCCATTTTTCAATAAAATTGTCTCTACAGCCATTTGAAGGGCGGTTGTCAATATAACATAGTAATGAAACTATTATTCATTGTTCGAATATTTTAATTTGCCTATTTACTCATTATTCATGTTTCGATCGGTAAACATCCAAATGTAATATCATATAAGGTTTAGTTATATTTAAATCCTTAAGGGATGATTAAGTAAAGAAAACTATTTACGGTTGTGATAGTCATCATATTAGCGGAACTATAAACAATAGCCGAAAGAATTTAGGTGGTGTGCCAATTTAAAACTGTTTCCGCAAATCAGCCATCGATCGAGATTAACGCTAGTAGAAGCCTTTATTACTTTTTAACACACAAAAGTAGCTATTTTTATTCGATTTCTTTGAATCATTGTTGTTACATAAGCATGGATATAGTAATTAGTGTTTTTCTTCATTGACCATCAGTAGTTAAACAGCAATGATTAGTTAGTACTTACAAGCTACTGATTACTACAGTCAGTGGATCACAATAAAAAAATATTGTTTATTGTATTGAATGAGTGATAATATATCATAAATTACAAAAACTAAGAATAATTTTTTGTTATGGCTTATCAATCAATACAATGGGCAATTCTTAAAACTAATATTTATAGAAATAAAAAATTTCAAAATTTACTGTTTTTTTTTCTTAGAGGATTTTTTTTTCTGGGCGACAACTACAGCTAAAAATTCTTGAAATATGATAAAACCGATATCTGTAAGCTAACAAGAACCAAAGATGTAAAATAAAATGGCTGAGAAATTTTTCTAATTTATAATTCAAAAAGGAATTAAATTAAAAAGTTATTAATGCGTGTTGGAAAATAGCGATCCAGGTTTCTAATTTGGAGAAAAACCTGAGAAGTTATCGGCTGGTAGTTGTAAATTTAGCAATTTTTTATTTATATAAAAATCTGTATTTAAGAGTTTCAAATAAAAATTAAAAAGAACCTAAATTGATTTTCCATAACAAAAATATAACTACTTAAAGAGCCTTTTAGTCTTTATAATTTATGATTTATGATGCATGATAACTCATTTAATACAATAGACAACTATTTTTCTAAAAAAACAAACAGAAATCGATTGAAACATAATACTCCATAAATCAGAGCAAAGCGAGGGGAAAAGAAATAACACATATTCTGTTTAAAATTATGTAATATATTTTTTTCTCCGCTCCTAATAGCCAAAATAATTTAGTTGAAATCGGTGACCCACTGTCTGTAGTCTCCTCTTGTTAGATATGTTGTATTGTCATGGCAACAGGCTTCTTTTTCGGATAGGAGGAGGGGTGATGAGTGAGTTGGGTAAGGTTCTGACATATTTTCTGGACTTAGTTTGGACACAATTATTTTTTTTTTAAGCTCAGAAAACGCAAGAGGAAGACTGAATGTTGACGATCATAAAAACTGAATTTTATTTAGCATTTATTAATATTCGTTATCTATTTTGACATAGTTACAACAAAGTATGATTAGAAATGTTTTTTTTTTTACTAGTTTGACTGATTGTAATATGAGGAATAAGTTATAAAACGAGTACATTAATGACTATAAGGTATTATATAATAAATGTTAGAACAACTATATTCAGATGTTACAGTGCCTTATATATAAATTTTAGACAGATTTTATTTGTTTTGTTATCTAATATAATAAAAGGTAATTTTAGACCTTTTGGTGGCTCCTGAGGTATAGTCGGTTGTTGTTGTTTATTTGTTTTGTTTTTTGATTTTGTTTAATTTCCTTCTTTGATTTTAGAATAAAGGATCACGTTGTGACCAATTGCTGGACTAGTTCCCCCACCAGTACCAGAATGATTTAAGAATTATATTTATGGACAAAATTTTAGTATTAATATGTAGTCAAATGTATATTTAAATATAAATACATCTTTCTTCCAGATCAATGGTATACCTAGTCTTGTCATAAACATAGTTACAAGGAAATATATAAAGATTTTAACAGAAAAATGATTTTTTTCAAAACTTTTATTAAAAAATAAAATGTTTATCCATACAGACTAAAACAAAAAATAAATTACTCAAAACATTCCCCTTTTGCCTTGACACAGGCATTTAATCTCCATGGCCAGTCATTATGAGCTGCACGCTGCACTTCTTGAGGAAAGCACCCAACTGCTCGGACCAGAGACTGTTTGAGGCTTTCCAAGCTAGGGTGCGCTCTGTGGCATACCATCCTCTTCAGTTCGGACCAAAGCCGCTAATCTAGTGGGTTGAGATCAGGGCTTTCTGAGGGCCAATCCGAGGCAGAGATGAACTCTGGAATGTTCATTTGCAGCCACTGCTGAGTTGACCTGCCCCTGTGAACTGGAGCGGAATCGTGATGGAAACCCAATGACTTCCAGCAAACAGAGTATCATTTAGAGGCTTGACAACAGGTTCCAAAACATCGTCCTGGTACTTTTTAGCGACTATTTTAACTCCTTTTTCTCACAAGTGTAGCTTGGTGGTGCCATCAAAGCAAACTCGCCACCAAACCATCACTGATGAAGGGTGATGGCCTATTTCCACTCTTCCAATGACTTCCTGGGCTTCTTTAGAGCGTACACACGATCATTCTGGCGTTTAATTTTTTTTTTCAGTTGTAAAAGTTGTATGATCATTCGAGGTCTGCCATACAAAAATACTATCTCATGATATCTATAGTGCAGTACACGAGCATACGGCTGATACCTAAAGGTTTCAAAGTTTTGAAAATCTCTGGCCTACATTTGCAAACTTTATATAAGGGAATCACTAGTGTTGCCCAAATGCGAGACCGAGACGAGTCTTGGTCTTGCAAACTCGGTCTTGGTCTTGCGCAAGGCTTTCGTTACAGTCTTGCAGTTACCTATTAGCTTATTACTAGAGAGATATTACTGTATTTTTTTAGATATGAGAAACCTAACTAAGTCTGAATGAAAAATCAGAAGAGTTAAATGCAAAAGTATAATGGTTACACCAATTCTTAACATATAGTAACTAAAATTGTCAAGTATTAGTAACTATTTTGCCTCAATTTTTATTCGAAAAATCGTTTTTGCTTTACCAATCTTGATCTTTGTCTTACAAAAGATAGGCGGTGTTGGTCTTGGTCTTGTATATACTATACACTTTTACATTTAACTCCTCTAATTTTTCATTCGGGCTTAATTAGGTTTCTTCTATCTAAAAACGTAAAGTAATATCTCAATAGTAATAAGGTAATAAGTAACTGCAAGACTGCTGCGAGACTCTAGCGCAAGACCAAGACCAAGACCATGACTGAGTTTACAAGACCAAGACTCGTCTCGGTCTCGTATTTGGATAACACTATTGACAGCTCATCTATCCTGAGACACTAGTAGTCAAATATGAAAATCTTAAAATTGTATTCTCTCTATTTATAACTTATACCGGATTAAAAAAAACAAAAAAAAAAAATACTATAAAATTTGGTAACCGGAATAGTTTTTTTTTCCTACCGGTTTGGATAAGTGCACCAGAGATGGACAAAGCAAAGAAAAAGTTTGTCTTTTTGGCTAATGCCGCCATAGTTATTATAGTTATAAACTTCTCCATTGGATATTTAAAATATCTAGTATCTCTTTTTTCTATTTAAAACATTAAAGTTTAGATAATATTCAGTTTTGGAGATATAGTCTCCATTAAAGAAACATTACCTTTTTGTACTAGTGATTAGTTATGGACATACCTCACACAAATTCTACAATCTTTATTTAACTACAAAAACGATAGTTACAGACATTTTAATTAATTAATTTGTTTATAATTGGTTTATGGTCTATTCAAATATACATAAAAAAATAATCACAGATTCTTGAGATGCTTAAATAATATGCAATATATTATTATAAAAAAGTAATGATCATGTTTTATAATAGTAATGTATAAACCGTACTATGATGGAATGTAATTAATAAATATATTTAAATAGAGAGTGCTTATATGGTCTCTTAACATGCCAAAGCAGGTATAGTACATTATTCTCCCAAATTAGACTCTTCAGATTTTTGGTTTATTGTTTTCAATATTGAACCATTGTATTTAATCAAGAAAACATATAGTTAAATTCATTACTTAAAAAGTACACACTTTTTGTTTTATTATATGTGTACTTATAAGATAAAGAAATCACTGAAAAAATGTTATCAAACAACTTGGTGCTGAGAAATGGTGTTTTTGCACCTGTCCAGTAGCAAAGTCGGTTCTTTTTATATTGTAACTGAAGTCCTTTTTTTCTATGGGAAAAATCATTATTGCTGTTTGAAGAATGATTTTGTCAATTTCTTAAAACGAAGAATGTATAGTAAAATTTATTTAAAGAGACAATTTTCTATGTATTTATTCGGACATTGGCAGGAATAACGTTGTTATTGACACGCAACACGTACCTATACAGCTCTTTTTATCAAATTATGAATAACTGAATGAAATTCGTAAATTACTTTATCTCATTGTAACCCTAAAAATATTTGATTCGCAAAAATTCTCGGAATGGGGGCGTTTTCAATCTGGAGGTCGGAAAACATTGTTTATTTAATAAAGTACTAAAAACTCGTAAAAACGCATTTGGTTTCCACTTGAACCGTAAGATAATTTGAGCACAAAATCGCGAAAAAAGTGGCCTTAAAAAGTATTGAGCCGTTTGGTGTGACCATACTCCCTAATTGGCAAAATAACGAGGTTAACCACGGCAGCGTAGTGGGGGTTCAAGCCCCGCGACCCAGTAGTCGGCGCCTACGAACACTAGCGGATCCAGGATTTAATTTCGGGAGGGGGAGACTTCAGCCGGGAAGTTTTTTTTTCATATATATATAGCGATAATTACCTTTGAAAAACAGAAAGATACTAACTACCAATATGAAATGGTGTTTAAGTGATACTTGATTCAATGTAATCAAACGAGCAATAATACTTTAAGACATAATTTTTTAAAATATTTTTTACCATAAAACATTGTTGCGGTTCACCATTTTTGGAGGAAGCTTCAGCCCGAAAGCTCCCCTCCTCTCCGTAGATCCGCCTGTGCCTACGAATGTTGTTTGTATATTGCTTTTGAGATTAGTGTGTTTCATATCTTGCTACTAACAGTTTTGCTAAAGCTAAGTTGAAAATTTAGGTTCATGAGTGTTTAAATTTTAGAGTTTTCACTATAAAAATATTCAATTTACCATTTTAGAACTCATCTATTGGATTTTAGAATAATATTTATTTGAAAATATTGTTTTTAACAAATTTTAGGGAGTATCCATCATTGGATTTTGAAATCGGCCCAAATCTAGTTATGAACACCCATGTCCATTTCTGGTGGTCTGCACTTTTACGAAAATGTATCATATTTTTGTATTTTCTGAGTCCATAAACAACGGAAAATCACATCGTATTCTTACTTTTTCACTAAAACATCTGTAACCAGTTTAAGCGGGGGTGTCCATGATTGGGCCCGACCATGTCCATTCCTGGATATGTCCATCGATTTTACCAGTTTTAATATAATCTTTTACTCATTGTTCGTGGTACAGACCCCTTTTCATCAAATTACTAACATCCGCCTGAAACTTCGTAAATCTCAACAATTTCATCAAGCTCAGCCCTCCTAATAAATTGCTATAGTATAAAATTTATGAACATATCGGTTTACAAAAATCTGAGCAAAAAATAACAGTCTAAAAGTAAATTAAATTTATATTTGATTAATTATTTGGATTCCTTAACCGATATAAACTGTAAAGGAATCATCTATTAAAATACTATGTAGTTTTAGTTTAGTGTATTTTCTGTGACTTCACTTTTTGGCCATCAGGAAGGGCTTAAATCAACTTAAAACCTTCTTGAGATGGTAATTTTTCATATAAGCATATATTATATATTGCATATAGGTAAATCAACAAGGAATCTTATTAATTATATTTAAAGTCTAATGTGTCTACCACTTGGCCCCCTGTCTATAACTGGTGGATTCACTTGAAAGTGTTAATATAATAAAATGGTCGACTAGAGCCATTGTTATACAAGCATCAATTACGCCATGTTCTGTAGAAGATTTGCTTCACAGAAGTTTTATAGCAAGGAGGCAGGATTAAATGGTATTTGGTAATAAAAATCGGCACTGTATGGCGGGAAGAGTTCTACGCATGCGCCTTTCCCTCCTCTCCTCCCCCTCTGTCAGTCCGCTTGTCAGTAGCACACCAACCACTGACTTGTTAGGTCTATGCTTCTCTCTCCCATTTCCTTACGTAAAATTCGTATTCTCTTATCAAGTCAAGAATTTTTTTTATTAACTTGGAAAAATCACTGAATTATGGAGAACACCTCAAGAAAATGATTGCTCTAATGAACTGATTTACTAGGAGTTTGGAAAAAAAAAAAAACATTCGCTTGCCAAGTGAACAATTATTAAGTTTTGTTTTTATATAAAAAAACTTCAATTTATTGTGATCGACAATTTCGTTAAGTGTGACACCACAGTTTTCTGTTTGTTTATTTTGAATTTTGTTGAGCCGTTTTTTTGTTTTGGACTAAGAAGTTGAGGATACCATGCTGTCCCCGCTCTTCTTTCTGCTCTTGGCGGCATCGGCTGAGGCATCGTGGAGTCCCGTCGTACCAGGTAGAAGATGATTATATTAAATGATGATTATATTAATATAAATGATGATTATATTAATATAAATATAGCAACAGTATTTCTCCCAATCCATTTAGTAATATGTGAAAAAGCGACACACCTCACTTTCTTCAGATTTCTAGTTTAAAAAAAATAAATGAAAACAAATATCGAAAAAAATAAAATAATTTGACTCTTATAAAAAAAGGTCTTTAAATCTTATAATACAATCATAATATCACATGATGATTATAATAATATAACTAAAATACTGTTGTATTAATATTTTCGAAACGTATACAGTAGATATAAAAAAGTTAAAAGAAAATAAATAAAATCGGATTAAAAGGAAACATTAAATCTTGTAAAAAAAAAGTGTTTATTATTCATATTAAACGTTAATAAAAGCATTAATATTTTTCCATTGCTTAGTGACAATACAGAAAAAGTACCAGAAATCGTCTCCTGTAGATTTCTAGTTAATATCCATATAATTGGATAAAAATAATATGAAATAAATTTAAATATAATTTGATAAAATAAAAAATTCAGTAGTTTATTATTCATAAGAATCTATAATTACTTATAAGAAACCAAAATACTTTTAATAACTAAAGTAGTCGATTGTAACAAACAATAAACATAATTTTAAGGGTTATAGACCTGATGAGATTTTATTTCTTTATTAATTTTTCAGGTCCTTCCATTTTATATTCTCGAATTTTTATTTTTTTATTTTTTATTTTTTGTTAATTATTGGCACGTAAACATTAACTTACATCGATATTTTATTTGAATTATGAAATGTGGCTTTAGAATAGACAGATAAAATCATTCACATCATAATGAATATGTATCTGAAATGAATTGTTTATTTCCGAAGTTAAACCTAATCATCATTGACAATATATATTATGGAAAAGTAGAATATCCTTTAATAATATTTAACAGTAATTAAAAATCATTAAAAATTAAATAGGTCTATGACTTAGTTCAATAAAGGAGAAAACAAGTTATAAAAATTCTTTTATAAAAAAATATTTTTTTATTTATCATAAATAGTACAATAAAATGAATTTATTTATCGTTTAATGAATTCAATGTAGTGAGTCCATGAAAAATAAACTTGATTTTTTTCTATCTTTATTTTGAACTTTTTAGCATTTCAGGGATATACATAGCTTCCTAAATTGTTTAAAAATATGTTTAGTATATTTATTTAGTTTTCCATAAACTACATAAAGTAATATTCAATTTTTAAAATGAAAACGATTATTATGTTTATCTTCGATATAAAGACATCTCTTCTTCATATTTAACGATATAGCTTATAAATTTGCCATATTTCAAATCATCTTTTGTGACGCTTCATATCACATTCTAAATTCAAATTTATGTGTCTACAAAATCATTATAAAATACAAAGGAAACAAAAAAAAATTATAATATTTTATTTTCTGTGTCTGCTATTATAATTGACTGGATAGATTTATAATAATGTTCCATCTGTCTACTGATGTAGGTACTTACTCAATTTATTTCTTTTACTATCAAGGAAATATAACTAAAATATTGTGTACGATGTAAAATATTGTATTTATTCAATATTTTAAAATAATTTATTTATGTTAGCAATATTTTGAAAAATGATAAACAGTTCTCTTTTCATTTGATTTATCTAAAAGAAATATTCTATGAACAAAATATTTTTTGACATGATTGCCCCAATCTATCAATTGCTATATCAGCACTTTATGTTAAATAGTAAGTGTTTCGTGTAAAATTATTATTTCATGCAATATAAGTATTTCAAATATAATAAGCGTAGTATAAATATTCGCGGTAGATACCATGAGATTGTTTAAAATCCATTTCTTCTAGTTTGTATTGTAAACATTACATTCTCAGATATACTATAATTTATTTCCTACTTCATGACGATATATTATAAATTCTAAATTTTAACTTTTGTTTTTTTCTCCCAATGTACAACCGCGGCGGTTAGTTTGGCTCCGTCAAGTTTGTACCGCGGCAAAAACATGTTTGAGAACTGCATCTTATCCTATGATTCTTCAATGGAGTTTTGGTTTGGTGATAAATACGCATTTATTATCCATATTTCATTGCTAATTAAAATGAAGAAGAATTTATAATAATAATTATTCAAATTTATTTTTTAGATATACATGCCTTTGACTGTAACCAACAATTTATCACTTCTATACACTTTTTTGTTATGCTGTTATTTCATACCTCTGTCAATATTTATATATATACATTTCTTTATTAAATTTATACAGTAAATATAATTTTCCGAATGCATCCTTAGAGCGAAGCTAAATAATCTATTATTCATTATTACTTGAGAATTTTTTTTTAGATTTATAACAACTATTGAAGAAGGCACTCTTCAAAAGATTATTATAGGCGGTAGATTTGTAAAATTATGAAAACTAAAATCTCAAAAAAAAAATTCATTTGTTAACTGTGCTGTTAATGATCAGTTTATTCCCTTTTTAATGATATCATTTGTATGTATTTTAATCATATGACATTATAATACTCTTCGTTATTCATCTAAGACACCAATTACATTATAATTGAGTCTTTGTCGTTTCTTTTATTTGTACTCTATGGCGGTCAAGAATCCGCCGAAGGAGCCTTCTTTAGATAAATATAATTTTTGGAATATTTTTACATTTCATGATACACATTATTATTCTTTTTATCCTAAAAAAAGTATTTGTCATTTAATAAAAAAAGTAGATATGACCCCGAAAAATAATTAAATGACGCTTATACTTTATATGATCATTTATTGTTGTTTACTTGGAACACAGGCGTCCTTCGATATTAAAACCTTGGGTTCACTTCTCTCCCCCAACTGTTTCAGATATTTAATACGGACATTCTACAAATCAAATATATTATGTCAATATTTCTCTAAAATAGTATTTCTCATTTATAATAGGATTTAAAATTTCGTATTAAATATTCATTTATTTCTGAGTAAGGAGATGGTCCGGATGGCTGTCATAAAAAGACAAGAATAGCGATAAAACTATTTTATTTTAAGCCAACGTTTTGACCCGACTTTGCAAGTCTTCTGTTGAAACTGTTAGTCCCAACCGAAGTTAGTTAATAAAATATTTTTTATTGTTTAAAAATATTCTCTTAAACTAATCATATGTTTATAATCTAGTCTATATAGGGTATTAGGTGTTACTTTGCCAAATAACTTGGTCGATAACAAAAACAATCAAGCAAATATAAAATTATAGTAGTCAATATGAAGTTCAACATTTCCGCGTGTTAAGTCGTCAATAAGTTCCGAGGCATACTGAGGAAGATGTGAAAACTGTTGTATAGAGTACACGCCTTTGTTAACAACAGGGTCGGGTCTATCTAGTTTATTGGGCGATCGTGGGCGATTTATGAAATTGAAACAAACTGTTTACAATTGTTTGGTGATTCTATATATTTTTAAATACCCATGTTTCAAAAACAAATGTTTCAACTGTTTTAGGACAAACATGATATACCTCATTCTGCTCCGCACAAACCATAACGTTTGAGCTAAACAAACAGGAAAACCTGATCTAAATATAACGATATGATTTTCCTTCCGTCAACTATTATCATATCAAGGCATTATTAATTCGAAAATCACATTAATAATTACTGGGTACGAAGGAGAAACAATAGTTTGTGACTAATGCAGTTATATTTGAAAATTTTAACTTTTATTTTCTCTTCTAATGACCAAAATGACCACGATACTATCAAATTATTAAAAAATTGATTAGATTTATACAATTGTCCGCTATAGAGAAGTGTCTGCTAATGGAAGTTTCACTATAAATTATGGTCACCGGCCTCGTCCCCCCCCCAATAATTCAAACAGAACTAGTCTTACGTGTTTTATTGGCCTTTGTATCTTAAATAATACAATTTTGTTTATTGTTTTTTTGCCCCCACTTCTCTCTTTTCTTTTATAATAATCTCTGGTTCTTCCCAGATCTAAAAAAAAAAAAAAAAAACACTTTCCAATTAAAGTTTATAATTTTCAATGTTTTAGACTTGAATGAATTTAGAATAATTTTATAAAGGTAATTTTTTGTTCGTCACAAGGAAGTTATAAATAACTATATTAAACGGATAATTGGGGAAAAATCCTCTTTGATATGAGGAAAAAATTATCTTAAAATATGACTCAAAAAAATAATGATAACAGTAACATAATATATGGAAACCCTAAAAGTAATCTAATGAGCAGGTGAATATAAAATATTTTATTTATAAACATGGAAGTTATATTTCTAAATGAATTTAGAATAAAATAAAATTTATTGATGATTATC
This sequence comes from Nezara viridula, assembly GCA_928085145.1. Classification (NCBI taxonomy): domain Eukaryota; kingdom Metazoa; phylum Arthropoda; class Insecta; order Hemiptera; family Pentatomidae; genus Nezara; species Nezara viridula. Next base: position 150,769,179 of record OV725079.1, on the reverse strand, counting down.
ATAATATATTATTATCGTAATAGTATTTTGGAATAAAAAGAGATCTAGTGTTGATTGATAATCAATTATTAATGAGAAATGTTAATTTTATTGGACTTAGGCAGATATAATTATTATTAAAATTATACACATAATTAAATAAATTCAATCCTTGACTAATTGTGTACTTGAAATCATAATATTTTTTAATTAATTGTAAGCAATTACAAATAGTTATTTATATAAAATAAATTAATTAAACTGATACTTTTACCAACTTTCGGCAGTACTAAATTAAAATTTTAAAAATGTAACTCTTCGATTTAGTAAAATTGTTTGCTTCATTTACTAACGCATTATCCAACAGCTATCATTATTAATTGTCCCTGCGCTTCTGTTAAGACTAAAATTCCCAATTATTATTCATTTCTTTCCTCTGATAGATATTTTCTGATTCAGTTAAACTCAATATTTTATTAGCGGCACAATGCAATATGCATGACTAGAACTGTGAGAAGAGTAATTCTATGAAATTGTATAGAATTATCGGTGTTCTGTCTCAGTAATTTTATCTTCTAAATTATAAGTCCCTGAATATAATATTTATGATCTTAATCGCCCTGAAGGACTGAAAAATAGATCATTATAGATCTCAGTTGGTGGTAGAATCTATCCAATTATTTCTTTTATATGAAATAAAGAATATTTGGATATTGCTTATTTATATCTGTAAACCGGAGGTAAACAACACTATGTCAATTTTTGTATATGTTCACACCAGCCAATATTTCAATGAGGTAATTTTCCATAACTTTGAGCTATTAAAATTTTTTTATTCGTCACTAAATTATTTAATGGTAAATGGACATAGTGTTATCTACAATTGATTTGTTGAAATCGCAATATTTAAATGTTTATTACTAGTCGTAATTTTAACTTAACTGTCAATACTTGGAAATGGCTCATGAAGCTGAAACTTCGGCAAAAATAAAATTATAGTTAAGAAAACATTTTTTTTTTTTTGGTAACGTTTTAAAGAATAAAAAAATATTCTAATTTTTAAAAAGTATACTTAATATTCTTGGATATCTCCTTAAATACATTGGTGTAATTTGAAATACACTAATGTCATCTATTAATTTATCCTAGATTTATCTAAATGTTTCATAATTATTCTTAATTTTTCTTATTTATTATTTATTGGCACGTATAAATATTAGAATGTTTTATTCTAAATATTCATATTTACGTTTCATTTGAGATATTCAAGAAAATAATAATTATTTACCTTTGGAGAATCAGTTAATTCATGAACAAAGTGAATGGAATATTTATTCAAATATCTTTTCAGAGGCAATACTAACGTGATATATCTATATACTTGTATAAATTAAATAACTATCCATTTGTAGGAAATCTCCTAAATAATAATAAAAAGTGCTACTGTCTTTGCTCTAGACCACACGATATAAATGAAAACATCAATACGAAATTAATAGTATGAAATATAATTTCTTTTGTTCTATATTCAGTAATAACATTTACAATATATACTATTATAATTGTGTATAAATTACCCTAGTTTAACTTTGCTCTGACTGATCCTCATGTATATCATACTATATAAATGATTTAATAGGTTTATGACAACTAAAACGTGTGATGATTACTTATGAATCAATTTTATTTGCTGAATATCTAACAAAAACTTTCATTTTTTTAATATTACTTATGTAACATGAGTCAGTAATTTGTAGTAACTTTTGAGAACAACAGAAAATCGAATAACAATGCACAATTTTTTATTTTTATAACAAATTAAAAATCATCTATATTGACTTCCGCATATTGGTTTCTAAATTATTCATGTTATTTAAATTTTGAGATATTTTAATCCGAATGTCCAACAAAACTCGTTGTTGTTTAATTTACGCCACTATCTGTTTCCCTTTACGCCTTTATGACACTGCTCACAGTGGCCTGACCCAGTCTATCTAACGGGACAAAAGCCAAAATATCGATAGTGAATTTATTTATATAAACTGACAGTTAACGTTTTTGTATACATCGGTGTAATTAGAAAGAGAAGAATTGGATGAGAAAAATACCAATAATATAGGTGTAATTTGCGGCAAACATCGAAAATTCAGTTCCAGTTTTAATATTAAAGGGGTTTGATTGTCACACTGAACAATAAATAAATTTTAGACTTTTCCTTTAAGATTTTATCCCACAAATATTGGTGTAATACATAGGAATATGCCTTCTTTAAATGCTAGAATTGAATTCATACATTTTTTCGGTTGATTTATTATAGATAATATTTTTGCCATTGTCTAGAAATTTAGAAAATTGAAATGAAGATCAAGTATCCATATTTTAAAAAGCTGAAACTTTATTGCAACCCCTGGAAACCTCATAATATATATATATATACATATATATGCCCAATTTTTAGAAATTATGAACTTTACATAAGTACCTAGCTCAAATTCCGTAATATTTGATAGAAATTCTTTACATAATATTTTTCATTTAAATTAAATAACATGTGGCTATAATAAAATTTATTGAATGGAACAGAAATTAATTGATAAAACGATCCAGGGATGTCATGTTGTCTTCTCTGACTAACTTCAGAATAAATTTAACCATCAGAATCGTTTTAATAATTAAGTGAGAGAACTTAGATGAGAATATAGCTGCAACTGAATATAACTAATTCCATGGAGCAGCAGTGATGATGGCACTGAGTTGGACATGTTTAGAGATTTTCCATTATAATCTTTTTTTATAGGTGTATTTACTGATTTTACTGATTTAGCTATGAATTACTTGGGTAATTAAATAATTGTTAATTTATTAATCTAAAAATATAATAGTAAACATTGTTTTTGAATTTTCCTAATGTTTTTTTGTTGGTTTCCGGAGATATATATGCTGTGAATTAATCTTTTAATTGTATTTTAAAAAACTATCTAAATTAAAATGGTCTTTCTTCAGCTAAATAAAAATAATTTTTAACAGCTTGAGTGAAAAAATGATTTTATGTATATATATATACATATATACCCACATTTTATTTTCATAAAATGGGATGCATAATATCTTGTGAACCTTTTAATAGGGTACAACATTGCTGTAATGAAATATTCTTTTTTTTTTGTAATTAAGTTCATACAATGTTGACAAAAAATAAATAGTTAAATTCTTTAAATCTTTTGAGTAATAGCTCAATTGGAAAACCCGAACATTTCCCTTGCTCACAGTATGCAGGTCTGATTTTATGTTTCAGATATTTTAATCCATTTTCAAAAACATTCCTATCAGTCGACTCGAGCCGACTTTAATCGAATGAATGTTACACATCCGATCGTGACGGCTCGATCTAATTCACTATACACATAAAAAGTGCAAAGTGTGCCTAAAGAAGTTATTACTTAAAAAAAAAAAGTTTCCCTTACTGTACTATTTTAACACGTAAAAAAAATCGATTAATTTGATATATATGAATTTAATTAAATTGTGGCAATTGTTATTCATAAAAAAAGTATGATTACCAAATTAGTTTCGTACTTTAGTGATTGGAATCGTGTGGGAAATTTTACTGTGGGAATAACCGATTCTGTTATTCCCCACTGGAACATTATGAAAAATAATGAACATTATGAATACTTGTAGAAGAATAAATAATATTCCAATAAAAAAAGAGATTGTAGTCGTTAATAAAAATTGTTAATAATAAATAATTATTTGATTTTATATATTTACATTTAAGTCGTGATACTAAAGTGTTAAACTTTATGTGAATGTATTTATTGATTAAAGGCTACACACACACATTCTATGATCGAACTGGTTATTAAACTCAATTATATATCATGTATTTGATTAATTAATATTATACAGCTTCTATTATTGTTAGATATTGCTTCCATTATCTATTGAAGTATTTCCGTACATACTAATAATAATCTATCCTTAAAGGGTCTTGGGTATAGTACTCTACAAGGAAGTACTATTCATGATTAAGAGACATTTTTACTGTAAGTTCATATAATGTTTTTTATCCGCGGCAACCGAAGAAGTTGAAGCTGGAAGATCAGCAAACATTTTTGCTCAGAATCGAAATTTTTCTCTTGCTTTTAATTTATCAGGTATCAAAGAACGAATTTGGTCCTAATCTGTCTGTTGTCAAATCCATGTGATGGGTTTCAATACTGATTTGACATATAAAGTTCCATATTAATTTAATTTAAATGTAAATGCGTTTTCCAATTTTATTGAATTGCATCCACTATTTTCTATTTCATATGTCCAAACGTGTTTTCCCTGAAACGCCTATGTCCAAAAAACATTTGGAAGAAGGTTAGGGATTGGTAAACAAATGATGAAGTAGGAACCAATTTAATCATATTCCATCCAATACTTTAAAAAAATTTCTACCTTTCGGATCTTCAAACACATATATTTCAAAAACTCAGATTCTTTAGATTTGACTCTAAAGTTGAATAATATTGTGCAAATAGTTTATTATAGATTTTATCAAATTTCATTTAGCAATTAAAATTAATATAACTAATTTATTTATTTTACAAATTCATCTTCCACTAAGATGCCGATGCATCTAACTTATCTTATGCTACAAATATCTACAAATTATCTTATACAAATAGCATGCTAAATAGGTTTAATGTAACTGATTGTTAAAAATACATTGGTATTGGATTCTTGGTATTGGTATTCTTGTTCTTTGGTATTGGATGCATGGACAATTTTAGATCCACCTATGTTCACATCTAAATTACTTGAGTTATTTGAAAAATAAATAGGTAAGTTGTTAAAATTTATGTAGTTTTAAATGTCTCTATCTTCAGTTTATTTTATTTTTGTATAAATGTTTTGGGCTCTTCAACTACCTGGATCATTTTCGCCCTATATTACAATTTGATCAATTACTAAACACATAACAAAACTACAGCTAACAAATACAATTGAGAGATTAAAAAGTTTAGAATATATGATAGTACAGTTGAATTAAAGTTATAAAAATTAAAAGTTAAAGATTTGAAAGGAGATAAGTTTACAAAGACAATAAAAAATAAAGGTATTAACCTTTTAGATTTTAAGAACAAAATCTAAAAAATAAATGTTTAAATAATAAAAATTAATATTATTAGAAGAGAAATAATAGAGTACAGTGTAAATATTAAAAAGTGCAATAACTATTCAAATTAAATATTACAGATTAGAAAAAGATAAGTCAACAGTTAACAAAACAAGTATATTTAAATAAAAGATTAATGATTTCAAGAATATAATCTAGAAATACGGTTTAAATATAAAATTAATATTAAAAGAAGAAAAGTTAAAAAGTACAATTTAAATATTAGAAATTATGATTGAAAGAAGAAAAAATAACAGATATATTTACAATTTGAAGAGGAACCTACAAACTTAAAAATTAACAGGTATATTTACAATTACAATATGTGATTAAATTTTGTGAAATTTTTAGATTTCCTTAAGGAAGAATATTAAGTTTTTAATAGCATTGGTTTCCTTTTGGAGTCATTCTTCAAGGATATTTCCGAAAAGATATTGATCTCTATGATGTTGGAATGCATAACATTCGGTTAGGATATGGTTCACTGTAAGAGGTACCCCGCAGGAAATACGTTGAGTAGGAGAGTCTTTCCACATTAAATACTCGTGGGTAAGCCTAGTATGTCCGATCCTTAGCCGGGTCAGTGCCACTTCTTCCCTTCTGGTCAGGAGGATATTTGGAGTGACTCTCCGGACGTATGGCTCCACCACCCTTTGCTTATTGTCTCTAGTGGCAGACCAAGTCTTTTGCCAAGCCAATCCTGATTTTTCTTTGATTAAATAGACAACTTCAGAAGGTTGAGTAGCTCTCATGGCCATTCTATCTGCCATCTCATTTCCTTTGATCCTGACATGACCCGGTAACCATAAAAACTTTACCGTACATACAGCCATCTCCAATGTTCCAAGATTAGTCAGATTATCGACAACTAATCAGTTTTGAGGAAAAAGGCCCTGTATCGATATGAGGGCAGATTTTGAATCAGAACAAATCACGACGCGGCTGGCTAGTTTAGCATCAATGAATTTTACGACGCAGTTTACACCAGATAGCTCAAGTAGATAGTACAAATATGAGGAAGGTGTAATATTATATGATTATTTCTCATCACCACAGCAGTGCCTATTCTTATCTTCATTTAAAAATAAAAATAAAAATTACGTCATACGTGACAATATATCGTACTAATTAATTAATTTATCTCTCTATAGAATTATTCATATGCACTGTAACACACAGATGGTGTGAAATCTGATCGGTCGGGTACTATGATTAAGTGATAAAGTGAGGTAAATAAGAGCTTTAAGCTGAGAACCCTGCACGAACCCTGGCTAACAAGCAGGTTTATCATCTTGTAAAAATGTGTTGTGCCGTTCGTATGATAGCTCTGTTGGTTTCCCTTGTGTTTATATAGCAACCAGTCTATTCGTGACTGTCAATCTGTAAATAGTGGAGAACTGTAGGATAATGCATTGTAAAACATAGTGCCATAATATCGTATAATGCCCAATATTAGTATGATTGGGAAAAAAAAGAATTATATGTTGTCGTAAGCCTCTCGTTTCTATTTGCCATACTCTCATTTCTCTTATGTATATATATATATATATATATATATATATATATATATATATATATATATAATATAAATATAACCGTTTGAAAATTATAATAAAGTGCTTGATGGACCTAGGCATTTTATGAAATAACTCAATTAATTTTATGTTTGATTTATTTTCGCGAAATCCACCCTTGGGTATTTGAGAAGCTGAAAATCATTCTTCCTATAGACGAAATTATTTCCTTTATTTATAATAAAAATTGCATATTCATATTTTTAAAAATTACATCTATCAGATTAACTGATTTAAATTCGATTCTCTACCAACACTTTTTTATGGACTGCCCAGACGTTTGCAAGTCACTTTTTGAAAATTTCTAGATCAATGAAATATTTTTGATAAGACTTGATACATATTGTCGATACTAATGCAGACTATGGAATATCAACATATAAAAAACTTTCAATCTTGCATCATATATTAGTCTGGAAATCAAATCTTCCTCAAGGATATCAATAGTGGATGCTATATTTTTTTTTTCAACGTTAATTAGTTTGTATTGATAAAAAGAAAAACTGTATAAAATTATGTTTAAGTAATCATTGAAAGTTTTTAATACTTTTAGGGATACATTTTTTACATATTTTTTCTCGATATGTGCTTACCGAAAGTTATTTTAAAAATATATATTTTTTGTGCTTGACATGTGCTTAGCTGAAATACAAGATTTACAATTTAAGAAAAGAATATATTGTGGTTGTTTAAGTTCAGACCTGATAGAAACATTCTGAGCCAATGATATTATTTTTTTTGGGAGGAAAGGTTTCAGTCCAAAATCTCACTCTTTCCTCGGTATATCTGACTGTGATTGGCACAGAAAATATTTCATAATAAATAGTTTTAAGACTATAATTAAGCGGGAGGGCGGGGTGTCGAGGGGGCAACGAGTTTTCAAAAACTTCCAATGTGTTCCAATGTTTTCGAAAAATTAATATACAAAAGATTGGTTGTCATAAACTACGCACCAATTACACAGAGTTACTGACTACATTGGTGGAGCACTAGAACAAAAACAATACGTAACCGGCGTATTTCTGGATGTTGTCCAGACATTTCATGAAGTCTGGCACCATAGATTTCTCTTTAAACTCAAAACTATACTACCTCATAGATAATGCCTCATTCTTCAGTCTTTCCTTTTCGACAGATTTTTCTCTGTCCGACAGAGATTAGAAACTTCCTCAATTCGACCTAAAAAAAATCATTCGACCAAGAAAATTAATAAAAAAAAAATATTCGATCTCAATTACCAAACGTAGTTATTTTGTTCTTGTTTGATTGAAAATTAATCTACAATTGCTGTATATATTTTCATCTTCAATGTTACTTTTTAATTTATTATTTCTGATTATTGTTATTATTTTTGATTTAAAAGTATTAAATTTTGCAATCATATTTATTAATTATCAAATATGGAATATTTAGTTTAAAACTGCATAGAAAATGTTCAGTTGCATTAAAATCTTGGTCTTGGTCATTATTTTATAGGCAACATGTTTTGGATTTCCTCGTTAAAGGTTCCACTTATTTTTATCGTTTCTAGGGAGAATATATATTTTATTCCCGGTTTCGCTTGTAGGCATGCAAGGAATTGGCCCCCGTGAATATGGCACCGGTCCTTCGAGGACCTTAAAGCGATCCGGAAAAGACGGGAAATGTTCACTGCTTACCTAACCCCGTGCCTCGCCTTGTGACTATGTCCCAATCTCCGGTCCCCTTCGGTAAAGAAAGTTCGGTAGTGCTTGGCGATGTTGACTTAAGCCTCTCCTTCTTGGTGGGGGAGGGGGAAGAAGGAAGTGAAAAGCTTTCTCGCATAAACAAAAGAGAGAACCGTCCTGCAAAAGACAAAAAAGCGAGCTGAAAAACAACAAAGTCACCCTTATGAAACTCAATTTATACAGAAGGAGGCTAGATGAGCTAGCGCCCTCCAATAGGAAACTGTGGATCTAGACCGCCTCTTTCTCTTTCGAAGGCACTTTATTAGAATTCTCTTCTCTGGGCGTTTTCTTCACTTCAATTATCTTCTACGGATCTGCTATGGAAACTGAGCTCTCGGATGTGGGTGGTAAAGTAGCTAAAGAGGGGGGAAAGGGGAAAACAGTGAATTAGCTAAAATAAAAACTTGATGAAGTGATGGGCTCTGACCCACCCTCACGCCCTCCGGGACATATCCACACCAATATATATTTCAGTATTCCCTCAAAACAGTTTAAAATGTTTTTCACTTTTTTTTTTTAAATATTTATCAATGACATTTTAAATGCTTAATTGTTATCAATGGTAGATATAAACAATGCGAAATTAATATGATTCTTTGTCTGGTCTGTTAATAAATATTCTAGTAGTGATAATTTGAAATATTTGAACAATCCCTAAAAATTGGTAGCAACTAGTAGCTATTTTCTTATATATATATATATATAGGTCATGAAAAATAATTTGAAGACCTAATTAAGATTCAGCCTACAGTAATTTTTATACATATCATGGTTTATTACTTTGAGTGAACTATTGAATACTTACTATCGGATTTCGTTAAAAAAAAAAAATCTCTCATATCAACTTAATTCTGTGTTATTTTATCATTTCTTCACTGAACAATGTATTGTACAAATTCTTCACATAGGCCACGTGTTTTATTAAAAACATTGGATTAAAAAATACAATCATATTTATAAACTATGAACCTTATGAAACACAAAAAAAAATATGAAGATTGTAAATCTGAGTAGGACCATTAAGACATAATTTATTAAAAATTTAATAATTAACATTAATTAATAAGACTTTTTTTTGCGATGTATAATTTTTGCTAGATTTCTTAAATATATTGTTTCTGAATCGCACCGAATTTGGAATATTTTTACTCGAATGATTTTCACATTCTAAAATGAAACGTAGTATTGTTAATACCTCTTCCGCTAAGTAGGAAAATATTATAGGATTATTCTTTATCCAAAAATTGACAGTATAAAATAATTTACATATTTATTAAAAATGAATTACCTCACACTGCTCTGCGGTAGAAAAGAAAAGCAAAAGAAGATTAAAAATATATCTAAAAAGAATCCTATACCGTGGGAATTTAGTAACAGGTTCGGTGTCTTTCTCAATTAATATTAAAACATAAATAAAAAGAATCGTCCACTATAATTATTTGTGTCTTAAAAGCTTCAGTAAGGTTGTTTTCTTTCAATCATCGTTTTGACTATGGAAATGACTGTTCAAATATATAAAATGTCTTTTTTTACACAGCGCTTGGTCGGACTATGAACTATATTATAAAAAAATAAACTATATACTATAAAAAAAGTTTTAGATTGGAAAAATAAGTGGATATAAATTAATATTATTTTTATTTATTTATTGAATATTAATACAATCTTCCGCTTTGGAAGACAATTAATGTTCATTCATACAACATATATAGATAATAGAGAAATAAATATGAAAAATTAAAAAAAAAGTAAAGAAATAAAGAAAAAAAAATAAATAAGGAAAAATAAAGTTAACCTTCATAAGCAAACCCATACCTATCTATAATTAATTATTATTATTATTTTTAATAAGCATGTGTGAACCCGAGGTTCGATGCCGATACCATCACTCTACTTCTGTATTTTGTTATCCAATGGGCGACGCACATTAGGACGAGTAAGGGAAAACTCGCGACATCGGCTAAATTTTATATTTTTATATATATATATATAACGTTTGACTTCCAGATTGAAAACACCCGAATTCCGTGAATTTTCGTAAATAAAATATTTTTAGGTTACGATGAGATGAAGATATTTACGAAATTTCAGCCAAATGCTAATCATTTGATTAAAAGGGGTCTCTACCACATTATGACTATACATTTTAGAAGTTATTTTATTGTCAAATTTAAAATTCCCGGGTTTAAACTAAGAAACCGGATTTTTTTTTGTTTTTCGGGAAAGTTTTCTAATTTTGATGTCATATTCGTGTTTCTTCACCCATAAACATAAGTGTAATATATATCTAGTTAATCCGACATCATTTACAAGTTCTAGCCCCATGTTCCCGAAAACCCTTCATTCGTCCAAATAGGGGTTATTTTATATGTATTTTCTTATTCTGAATCGAATGAAACAAAATTAAACCGATAGCTTTACGCGTTTTCGTTATTATGACTGTATTATGTTTTAAATTAAAAAAGAAAAAAATGAATCAAAATAAATTAAATTGTTCTATTTAATATTTTTGAGCAAAATACCTATATTTTTGATACCTAGTATCGAATGGAACAATTCTCAGCGTTTAGCTTAGTGGATCTAGTTGTTTATTTTGCGTTTATATTAGCTCATACTTCGATTTAGTTTCAACAATGAAAACCAAAGAACTGTAAGACTATACCAAATTTAATTTTGTTTATACTTATTAATTAGTCCAAACAATGCCATTTCAAAGAAAATATCAATGACATCACTCTTATTGAGATCTAAAAATATTTATTCAAAATATCTGTAAATACCGTTAATTTTTTGTCAAATCACTGAAAAATGCTCTTAATTTGTATAAATCGGGCGGAAACTGGAGAAAAATGTCATTGGTCTACGTCCTAGGGATGTGAAGAAAAGATAACGTAGCACAAAAAGTGTGTTTGGAATACTTGCATTTTAGGTGTGTTTTTTTCGCCTCTTATCAACAAGATTAACCTAACGCAATCTTCTCATCTTCGCTTCGGTCTACCCCTTGGACGCTTGACAGTCGGCACAGCACCTTTTTAGGAATTCGTACAAATTAAATTAATATGTTATTTGAAATAGTTGCGGTAAACAAATTTCCACGTTCAAAATATTTGAATGACTTATCTAGGAACAAATATTGATGAACTTTCCAAACACAAAAATATTGGATAATTTGCGTACAACAATGCCCAAAAAAACTACTTAATGAAGTTTCCTTTAGACACTATAATGGCTTGTTGTATTATAATTATTGGATGTTGGGCAAGTATTACAACAAGCGTTAATGAGTTTTATTTTTATTGAATAAATCAGTTGTAAATCTTTCTTCTTTCTTTTTAAACCAAAATCCTGCATTCTTTCCCGGACAAACCAATATATTACATGTTTAATAATTTTTTTAGAAATTAGTAATTTTTTAATTTCGACCTTTTGTATTAATATCACTCTCAAAAATCACGGATATTATATGAAGGAATTCTTAAAGAGCTATCTTGTAATCATCGTGCCTCAGTTATAACTGGGTTTGCAACTTGCTGATTAGTTTCAAACTCCTCAATGGAGTTAACTCCCTGAAATGATCGAGTTGATTTGCTGGACTTAATATTTGTATATAAAACTTTTTTGTTAGAACGGATATTGGTTAAGCTTTACAAAGAAGCATATAAAAACACATATTACTAATTGATAATCGATTGCGTCTATTGGTATGACTTTATATTTAAGGTGTGGCATCAACCGAAATTCGATTTATTAAGGGGGCATCAGACTGCGGGGAATGTAGGATTCGATTCTGAGATTTATCAGACCAGCGAAAACGCTTTAGAAAAATTATATTTAATTACATTCTTTTGGAATATATGATATATATAACCTGTACCACTACGAGCCCTGGAGGATCTTGTGTTCAGTACTATTAAAGTACTGTTTTTTGGTTAACTATTATGTAAGGAGATGATTTGGCCGAGATTACGCTCAATTGCCAGGTTTTCCCCCTTAATTAATTATGCCCCAGGAGGCTCTCCTGATATCGGGGTCAACCCACGGTAGATGGAACAGAATAAATAATTTTTCTGCCATGAGCAGGTGTTCGAACCTGGGACCTTAAGCATTGGAAGCTCAGCGTACTACTTATTACCAAGCTCCCCAGGATTATAATATATAGTTATAAAAATAGTTTATTTTAAAAAAAACTATGCTTTCAAAGTCCTCTTAATTTATCTATTTAAAATAATAAAATAAAATAAATAGTTGGTCATCATTGGTTTGACAGTACTGATAACAATAGACAGTTGTCACCGAAGTTGTCAATACCGAAGGTGGTGTGAGTATTAGTTCTTCTCTAGAGAGCTACGACTATTGCACCTCATAGTTTTACATGTAATTTTGATTATTTTCCCTCTAATTTTCTTTCCAATTTGGCAATCACCTCACACTGCTCTGCGGTAGAAAAGAAAAGCAAAAGAAGATAAAAAATAAATCTAAAAAGAACCCCATACCGTGGGAATTTAATAAAAGGTTAGGAGTCTTTCTCAATTTATATTAGAATATAAATAAAAAGAATTGTCCAGTATAATTATTTGCGTCTTAAAAGCTTCAGTAAGGTTGTTATCTTTCAATCATCATTTTGACTATGGAAATGACTGTTCAAATATATAAAATGTCTTTTTTTACACAGCGCTTGGTTGGACTATGAACTATATTATAAAAAAATAAACTATATACCGTAAAAAAAAAAAGCTCAGCGTACTACTTATTACCAAGCTCCCCAGGATTATAATATATAGTTATAAAAATAGTTTATTTTAAAAAAAACTATGCTTTCAAAGTTCTCTGAATTTATCTGCTTAAAATAATAAAATAAAATAAATAGTTAGTCATTGGTTTGACAGTCCTGATGACAATAGACAGTTGTCACCGAAGTTGTCAATACCGAAGGTGGTGTGAGTATTAGTTCTTCTCTAGAGAGCTACGACTATTGCACCTCATAGTTTTACATGTAATTTTGATTATTTTCCCTCTAATTTTCTTTCCAATTTGGCAATACATCATTCATCATTACATGGCAAATGGTCTCATTTCTTGTAATTTTAGAGTTCGGGGACTTGCGACACGGTTTGGATCATGAGATCGTGAGATCTTGTGCCACTGATGAAAATAGAGCGACATTTGTACAATAGCATCTATTTGTTTAAATATTCAATAAAACACTTCTATAAAAAGCTATAATGAAGGTTCCTAAACCTCCTGGTTTTGGTCTATATATAGCGCTTTGACATCTATGCCGAAGTCCTCTCCTGTTTGGAACGACTTCAAGTACTTCCTACAGTTACCTGTACAACTTTCCTCTGCATTTCTGGAGTCTTATGTTCCTGGGATCTCTGTTAAATAAGATGACGGTGAAGCCGGTAAGTGGACCACTCCGTGACTAGTTTCAATTGATCCCAGCCACAGCTCTTCAGTTACGCTCGGTCGGACGACCTTTTTCAATTGATGCTACGTGAGGCCGTTATTATCTCCTTCACTGGACATGGGATGAGTCTGTTAACGTGTAGCTTCTCTCATACTTCACTATCATTGGGAGGTATCTGTTCATGGTTTTCGAAAGAGTAGAATAATGGAAATGACGTTAATGTTTAATTGTTGAGAAATCATTGGCAAAAATTTACTTTGAAATTATTTTAATATAACTCATATTAAAAATAATTGTCTCTTACAGTTATGTACACTAAACGAATTATACTGCAGTGAAAGGCCAATGTACTTGCTTATTCTAGAATATAGAAGTAATAATACAAAATTAGATCTCATATAGTGATCCTATCACGGAGTCACGTAGACTGGATATAACATCATCAAGCTAAGGACAGAGTAGCCGAAAAGACAATTTTAGAACGAGGCGGAATGAAGGCTAACTCTCAGTTTGCCGCTTTGGAAAGTAATTTTCGTAGAGTCCCTAACCTATTATTAATTAACGAATTCAAATCTTTGAGAAGCAACCGTCATAAAGTTTCAAATTAGGTACATTAAAAAGGAAAAGTACAACTAAATAAAATAAAAATTCAACTGCTTTTTTTTAAAATTTAGCCATTAATTGAACCAAAGAATAGTGATGTATTTTGGCAACATGATGTTATTATAATTTTTGTTAAAACTTTAGAAGTGACAATTTTTTTAAAACTAATTTAAAAAACGCTGTAAATTTTTTCACAATGGTTTATTATTTCCAAACAATTATAGATCTAAAGTAAAGCTACCTTCCTAGTTACAAAGAAAAATACATAAAAAGTGATTCCAATTATTAGACTATACTTTTTTTTTTTAATCATTAGTAATGTTCTTAAAAAATATAGCATTACTTCAGTAATACATTCAAAATTTAAAAAAAAAAAAAACATATAATCTTTTGGAGTAGAACATACTAATAAATAGCTGGAGACCATATCTTTGCTCCTAATTATCCAATATTAACGATTTTTATTTTGTTTTTTAGGAAATTCCGTAAACTTTTAAAAAACCATATCAACCATACAACATCAACAAAAAAGTGTAAACTTTTTGAGTTATTCGGAATTTAATTTTACTATCCCTCGTAACTTTTTTTTCCAGCTTCATTTAGGAGCTACAGTCTATAGGTTTTTCGGCCTCCATTTGAAAGTAAAAGGCGGATAGTAATGTCGATGAAGGAGGATCATCCACGGATGAACTCTGATTTTATATCCGAATTTGACAATAATCGTTCAAGTAGTTTCGAAGAAAATGCACGGACGGCGGAAGGACAGAAAAATTTTAATTCGTTTTTCGAATTCTACGCATCCTGAAACGTGAAACCTCAAATTTTGAGTGGGGGTTCAGTTTTAGAATTTTTTGGTCTATCGCATGGTTGATTATTGAAAATAATAAACGAAAAACAGCTATAGTGTTATGTGTAAACTATCACAAAAGATCAATTTTAGTAACATTGCTTTAGTTCCTTGTACCTTTTTTCTATTTATTCCTTTGTAAATGAAGGAATTAAAAAAAAAATAAAAAAAAATCTATTAGTAATAATCCCTTTATGGATACCATATTTAATCTTTTTATGCACTAAATTTCTTTCCGAGCAAGATATTCGTGTGTGCTCCATGAATTTCTATCTACCCGACAGATATGAGACTTTTCCGAACGACTAGATATGAATGCCGCATTAAAAGTGTTTCGATACTGCATCTGCGCGTTTCAGATACAATTTTCTCTGCTCCATTTAACAGAACTTTTTCATTTGTCGATATATGTAGCTGAAGTTTTCTACTAGCTATGCGATACAAATACGAATGATTCGAGGAAGTACTAGGGTTTATGTTTGTTCCAAAAAAATAGAAATATCAACTGTATTCTGGGACAATGTCCCATAATGATAACAATATCGTTCATACAAATTAATATATAATATAATATATAATTACATCTGGCCGAAGATTCTAATGCATAAAAGAATAAAAGAAACTTAAGTAATAAAACAGGTATATACATATGTTAATGAAAGCAGATGAGCAATAGGATCACTATATTGCAATATTGCTGCTTAAGAAATAAAAGTTTTGTGAGCAGCATTGAGGTTCAGTTTTTCTTTAATTTATAATTTTATAAAATAATTTTATAATAAAATAAAACGGCATTAAATTGTTTCATTGGTGATAAATACAGTATTAATAGCTTTTCAACTTATTACCGAATGAGTTATGATATTCAAATAGTTATAAGTTCAATATGTATAGCGTATCCTCACGACCGAGTTTACCTACCACATTGGAAAACTTTTATATGCTAAGATTAAAAAATATTTATTTAATAATATATTAAATCCTATGTATATATTATTAAATATAGCCAAAGTTTATATAGTATTATTAACTTCAATCCCGCCTTCCACTGACGACTTTCGAAGCAGTGCAAATAGTCTATTATTTCGGAAGGAAAATCGCCAATAAAATAAAAATAAGTAATTAAATAAAATAGGAAAATATCATTAAATTAATTTCAAGAAAGAACCATTGTAGTAACAAAAATAAAAACAAAACAAAGAAAGGTAGTAAGTAAAGAAAATAAATTATTTATATCTGTTACTTAAGAGCTTTGAATGAATGTAACAATCTAACAATGTAAACAATTAAATAGTATTGTAAACTATATACAAAAACATAGATTGAAAGGTATATATATAGAATGAGTAATGTAAAAAAATAAAATTCATCTCTAATATTACATAGAATCTTGTAAAAAAATAATAAATAAAAACAAACAATTTCTTCTTCACAATGCTATGTCAAAAGTGATTCAAAAGTGATCTTTTCCAATTCTTAAAAAATAAAAAGAATGTAAACAAATAAATACATCTCAAACCCTTTAGATTAGAAAAATAAAAACAAGGATTTTATTCTTTTTTTCTTCACCACAATGCTATGTCAGAAGTAGTGTTGCCCAAAATCGTGGTCTTTCACTTTGTCAAGTATTAGTAACTATTTTGCCTTAATTTTTATTCAGATATCAAGACCAAGACCAAGTCCGCCTGACTGTTACAAGACCAAGACCAGGACTGGTAAAAAAAATCTATTTATTAAATGAAAATTGTAGCAAAATAGTTACTAATACTTGACAATTTTAGTTACTATATGTTATGAATTGGTGCAGCCGATATACTTTTGAATTTAACTCCTCTATTTTTTTATTCGGGCTTAGTTAGGTTTATCTTATCTGGAAAATTACTATATTAATAATCTAATAGGTAACTTCAAGGCTCTTGCGCAAGACCAAGATTCGTCTTGGTCTTGCATTTGGGCAACACTAGTCAAAAGTGATACGGAATCCTTTCCATTTCATAAAAGAAAATAAATGAATCTTATTACATAATAAATAATTATTCAGCGTCTGATTGGATATTGAAATGAATATACATATATATAATTATTATCTTTAACCATTAATAATTATTGTTAAAAAGATGTTTAAATTATAAAATAATAATAATGAAAAAGGATAATTGAATCTTGTTAAACAATAACACATATTCAGTGTGTTATTGGGCATTAACCCTGTATATATATATATATATACACAGGTTTTACAGGGTTAATGCCCGCCCAATAACACACTGAATATGTTAATTTAAACATCTTTTTAACAATATTTATTAATGGTTAAAGATAATAATTATATAAAAATCTCACAAAAAATGGATAAACTATATAAGATTTTTGATCTTGCATATTATCGATGAATTCTCTCACAATATAATCACAATATGTGAGGATGATAAAAAAAAAAAACTAGTACCAAATATGGTTTTAGCACTCAAAGATATTTAAGATTTTGAATTAGTTCAAAAGTGTCTACTTATATTTATTTTGCGACAGGTTGTGTTGTTGAACTTAAGACTCTCCACGAATTGCTGTATTTTTTTTTCGCTAACGAATATTAATTGGTTATTACTATTAATACTTGCAGTTAGTGATAGATATTTTTATAACAATTCTGATATAATTATAGGTTTTTCTATTGAGTAATACAACATTCTGTCAATATAGCAATATCAATATTGAGTTAAGTCTACATTTACACTATATATAGATACATAAATAATAATAAAAAAGTGTATACAATAAATAAAAATAAAATAATTTTAAGATAAGTAAATTTAAAAAAAAAAACTGACAAATTAGGTATACTAAAGCTGAAAATCTTTTATAAATTGGCTTCGGATAAAAGAAAATAATATAATCTGAAATTATTTACTATTATGATATATTTTTTTAATTATACAATTTATTTAATTGTCGTATGCCGATTTCATGAATTTTACGTGTTCTGTATTAGTGTTAGCCATTTTAATTTTAATTTTTTTTTTTTATTTATTCCTAAAGTATTCCCTATTGAGGGGAGAATAAAAGGCCAAGAAGCTTGGAGGCTTAGAAGACATTATTGGCAATTAGTTACTTGTTGAAGTGGGGCCGGGTGGGGCCCAGGAAAGGCGATTCAGGCCCCCTTAGTAATGAAGGCCTTTCAGAACGGTTCTAAGCCGTTTATTTACGATAGGAGCCATCGGATCTAAGCCCCACCTTCGATATTTGTTTAGCCAGGGTACAAATCAAAAGTCTAGCCGATATTTATGGGACTCTAAGTATGAAATGTGGTGTTGTTGATTAGTGAAATAATGGTTTAAAAAAAAGTAAATAAAAAAAAATGCACCCATATCGAAAAATGAAAAGGGTCACAAACTAGGTGTGTTAAAGAGAAAACTTGATCTCGTATAACTAACGACGAATAACGAAAGTAAAGGCAAACTATTTCTTTTAGAGTTTTACAGATAGTAAAAATTAAAATAAAATGTATTCTAACGTTGTGCCTTTCTTAACATGTTTCACAGCATAGCATCAACCATTGCGCGACATTAACGCGATTAGAAGGCTTCATTACTTTTTAACGGACAAAAGTAACTATTTTTATTAGATTTTCTTTGATCCATTGTCAATATACATGCAGAGATATAGTGATGATTGTTTTTCCTCGTTGTAAGTTAAATATTAGTAGTTAAATAGTAGTGATTACTTTGAACGTAGATAATTTTGACTATGACAAAGGGATTTTTTTTTTTGCGAAGAAGGGAATGGGGGACGGTTGCGACATGTTTTTGCTTTTAGATTCCCAGAAAACTAACCAGGAAGACTAAATGTTGATTCTTATACAAATGTTTGATAATAAATTTTTGAAAAAAATATGTTCAGCTTCATGTTTCACTGATTTCGGTACATCATTTATCAACTTTTTTTTTCTATTTTGACACGGTCACTGTATAAATAGGGGGTTAGTGTAATGTAAGATATAAATGTAACATAAATGTAAGAAGGTTAACTTTTTAATTGATTTTAATATAAAGACTTACAATAACTATATATAAAATGAAAGAATAGCTCAATCCTAAATCTCTAAATTCCTTGAAAACTCAAAACTACTCGATCCTTTCCAATCTGGTTTTCGACCTGGCTTCTCCACACAATCCGCACTACTAAAAATTACCAATGACTTTCATACCGCAATGGACGATAAAATGTTAACTGTGTTAATACTTCTCGACTTTTCCAAAGCTTTTGACTCCTTAGACCACTCTATACTCTGCACTAAATTAAAATCTCTATCCTTCTCCAACAGCTCTATACTCTGGCTACAGTCTTTTCTATACGACAGTACTCAAGCAGTCAGCATTCCAAACCAACACCTATCTTCTTTCCTTACACTGTCCTCTGGAGTGGCCCAGGGTTCGAGCATTCCCCCTCTCCTTTTTAATTCCTGCATAAATGATCTTTTCAAATCCATCTACCACTGTTCACATCATTTATACGCTGATGACTCCCAAGTCTATTTTTCCTTTCATCCTTCTGAGCTAATAGTCGCGTTCGCCAATATTCAGGCAGACCCAGATAGGATTAGTGCCTGGGCAAGTCCGAATAATTTAAACCTAAACGCGATGAAAACTCAGGCCAATATTATAGGTTCCAAGTCTATTCTTAAATCCATCTCCTTCCTTCATCCTTTAGTCATCAACGATCATCTCGTCACATTCAGATTCTCTATTGAAAACTTAGGAATCACCATAGACGAAAACCTCTCCTGGAAACCCCATATCTGCCCTCATCTCCCGTAAGTCCATAGGTACCCTTAAGCTATCATTTCATCGCTCCCGCCACCTACTCCCACAATCCATCCGCAAGCTCCTTGTATCCTCTCTTATTTTCCCCCACTTTGACTACGGCTGTATGGTGTACGGAGGCACCCCGATAGTACTCGAGGAAAGATTGAAGCGACTCATGAATACCTGCTTGAGATTTGTCTTCGGTACATCGAGGTGGTCTCATGTGTCCCACCTTTACGATTAGTTTAAGTGGCTCTTCCCTTCTTTCCACAGACAATATTTCCTTGGATCTATCCTATTCCAAACGATCAACACCCGACACCCTTCCTACATCTGCAGTCTCCTACAGTTCAAACCCGTGGTCCACTCCCAGGAAACAAGATCCCGTGTTTTCGACCTTAATCTCTTCCCATAGAACTAAGACATTTCAATTTTCCTTTATTGCCCGATCCACTGCCTTCTGGAATTCCTTGCCATATGGTATCCGCCATTCCTCTTTCTTGTCCTCATTTAAATGTCATCTCTATCAATTCCTTCTTACATCACAAAATGACGTTGATTGAGTTTTAATTTTTAAAATCAACCCATGCTTACATTATTTTGTTTGTTTTTAAATTTAAATAATGTTTTTTTTTTTTCAAAATGATGTTATTTTACTTGTTTTAATATAATTTTACTGAGATACTGTATATTTTCTTTAATATTGATTAATGTAATTTTTGGCCAGATGTAGTTTTTAATTTTTTGTTCATAACTGTTATTCATGAGGAACCTCGTCCCAGAATAATGTTTACTTTCTATCTATCTATCTATCTAAATGCTATTGTGCATTATGGTTGGACGAGGCAGCCCGCACTTTGTCCGAACCGCACCACGGCCGTATGAAATACCTTCTCCATGAAACCGAACAAAGGCGTACCTAGAGCACTTGTTTTGTTCTAACCTAACCTAAGTGTATGTTCGGTTTCATCGAGAAGGAACGACGTATTCCCGCCCTCCGGATTGGACGCGCTACTGACACTTTCCGGGCAGGTATGCTTTATCCAGGGCTGATTTAAAGAATATTAGGCCAGTAACTTCAGGATCGAAAAGGAAATCCGTAACAAAAAAATGTGAGAAAAGTCTTTTTAACTTGTATATGTTGGTTTAGACATGTAAAAAAAAAAAAAATGCTAATGCGGGCCACCAATGATAAACTTTATACAGCCAAAAAAGTCAGATTTTCTAGATGATGTTTTATTTTTTCACCTATAACTCCAAAACAACACATCGAAGCGAAAAATGTAGTCTTTAAGAAATTACAGAACGTAAAATTGGGCGTCGAACGAGTACTTAATAGTTTGGTTATGTAGTAAGGTATAAAACCACGGCCAACCAACGCTGATTTGTACAAAAACTGTCTAAAACTAAGGCAAATTTCTATAAATGTCCTGTAGCTTGGAAATGAGTTCCCTAAAAGGAAAAACTCATGTTTGCGCTTATTATTCGTTGGTCTATTATAAACGTCGGTCATTCATTGAGATTATTGTGGTATTTGAATTTTATACGCACGGAATGTTTACCCTTCTACGCGGATGCTGTTATTGGTGAGGAAATATATACATATGTGTATTAAAAATAAATAAAAATACATTGTTGCTTGAAAAATAAATGATACCTTATTATAAAATCATTTGATTCTAACCTCTTTGAAAGAGATCTTTGGCCACTAATCAGAGGAAAGCATCCTGCAGTTTATGGAGTCCTTTTATGAAGTTATGGGGGTGGAATCTGGCCAATGCTGTCGATACAGGAATATTTAGCTATTTACGATCAGCCGGCTGTAAACCTCCCAGCCAAAAACATCAATTCAGGCCAACATGATACCTTTGAACCGTAAATGCGTATAAGCAATATCCTTTTTAGATTAATTAAAAAGGTTGAATATACATACATATATATGTGTGTATATGCGTATTAATGTAATTTTTGGCCAGATGTAGTTTTTATTTTTTTGTTCATAACTGTTATTCATGAGGAACCTCATCCCAGAATAAAGTTTACATTCTATCATAGATATACTGTATTATCATAGATATTTCGATTAATCGACATGAGTATCAGTTTCTTCCTCGCATTGTTGTTTATGAAGTAGCCGAACCGCTACACGAAGAAATGCTGTTGCTATTCATGAAATCTACATATACATATATATACTACAAAATGTTCCGTAAGCAGAGAGAAATATTTGAGCGGTAATAGCAGACCTCATAAGCAGTAAAAAAAATGTAAATAATCAATGGCCCGATTTTTCGCTCAGAAATGGAAAATATACGATTTGTGTTTTATTTTTAATTTGTTTAATAGAAACCGATAACTAAAATAATTTTAGATTTAAGTATTTCATAATTTCTTCATAGTCAACTAGACAAAATTTACTTCATACGATAGTAGTGTTGGATATTGTTAAATCCATTTAAAGAGGACGCCTGAGCGACTAAACACTGAAAGTTAACATTTTTAACTGTTTTAAAAAATATTGTAAATTATTCTCTATTTTATTATTATCACTCTACAACTAAAAATATTACAGAAACTCCACTTTTAGTAAAAATTTCTTTTTTAATAAGGTTTGTATGCATGTTAGTTAAGTTTAGGATTATATCCGACTTCTTCAAGGTGGCAAGAAATCATATCACCTCATTTTATTAACGAAGCTTGAATTTCTCATCTTATTTCATTACAAACCTTAATTAATTAATACGGACTTATTAAACAAGAATTTTTTCTAAAAATGTGGTTGTAGGTTTGTTATTTGGAAGTTTATAAAATTAAATCTCTATAAAATTCAGAATTTGTATATAACCAGAACTTAGCTTTGCTTTTTCGCTCAATTGTCCTCTTTAATAGTTTTCTCAATGACAAACTCTATTTTTATTTTAATCAGTTTTTGACTAGTTTACTGAGAAGCAATTGTTAATTGAAAATTTTAAGGATAAACTTCTAGATCCTCTTAGACAAAATAAAACTCCAAGCCTCCCCTTCTCAATATAAAATCCCGAATATTGTTTATAGTCAAATAGTTGAATATTAGGTCTTAATATTAGCCACTGTCGTAATTGCTATGTACCTTAGAAGTGTAGTGGCACCACGCAACAAAAAATAAGATAATAACCCGTCCTTAACAAATTTATCCAACATACAATCATAATCTTCAACACCACGAGAGGAAACCTCAATGTCTATTGGCTTTTCTACTAACTTTTAAAAATTAATTAAATTTAGTTTAATGTTTTATAAAAATAACAACTTCAAACTTAAAAAATCAGAGTTGATTCCTGGGTTTGTGGGACAAAGGGAGCACGTGCCTCATTATTTATTTCATCGATTTAATGACTATTATTAAAAATTTATTAAATTAACTTTAATTAAATCGGTATTGATATTTTTTCCAAACAACCACAAATTCGTCATTATGTTCCTTAATTATTACATTAATTTATTTTGATGATTATTTTCGAAATACAATGTTTTTAGAATTTTTTTGTTATTGTTCGCTTATTTCATTTTGTAAAAATTTAATATCACAATTGTGGGAAAATTTCGGCCTCGTTTATTTGTCTCTGACAAGGTTCTGTTTAGACTTTGTTTTTTAGTTATTATATTGCTGTTAGTTATAGATTGAGTAAATTAATCAGTTATCGATTTAATTTGCTGTTATTTATTGGAAACGGGGTAGGTCAATGAGTTAGGCAGTGGGCTGTTAAGCTCTCAAGGTTCCGAGGTCGAATTCGTCTTATGACAAGTGATTTTTCTTTAGTCGTGGATCGACCCTGGGATCGGGAGACCCTCCTAGTGCACACCCAAATTCATTAAAATGGGTACTCTTAATTAAATAATTATGGAGGAAAACCTTGCGGTTGAGCATGATCCTGGCCCGATGACCTCCCTGATCAACCGTTGGCCTTGAAACAGTACTTCTGAACGCTAAACCCTTCATGGTTTTCCTTCATTTATTGATCTAGTATCTAAATAAATACACTGTATTATCATAAATATTTCGATTAATCGACATGAGTATCAGTTTCTTCCTCGCATTGTTGTTTATGAAGTAGCCGAACCGCGATACGAAGAAATGCTATTGTTATTCATGAAATCTATATCTCCTATCGGTGCGGACATGGAGAGAATAGACCGCTCAATGCGACCCCATAAGTTACAACATCTAGATCTCAGCCGACTTATAAATCGACTCAGTAAGATTTCGGACAAGTTTCGTCCCAGAACGAGATGGGTAGACCACAGATAGAGCGAGATAAGATGGGGGGTGGAAGAAAGATTGTGACAGTGGAGTGGATTGATGAGCTTCCACTGGCAACATGCTAAACTCCTACATTCCATCATCGCTATCAACTCTTCGACCACTTATATTCATGTTTCCGCCCTACTCAGGACGGAGGTCAGCCGTTACTAATGACCCGCATCCATCTTCTGTCGTCGAGCGTGAATTTCTTAAATTTGCTTTCCAGGAGAAAGATGGAAAACTTATTCATTTCTTATATTCTTAATGTTTTTCTCTGCTGAATTCGGCGGTGAAATATACGATTTTGGAGGTTAAGCGAGTTCCAATTGAAAACTATACTTAACTATACACTTGAGCATGTATGTGTGTGTAGGAATGTTATGTTCATAAATTTAAGTTAACTGAAAAAAAAAGTTCCTGTGAAATCTAAGTCTCTTGATCGATTAACTAGCCATAATTCCTTCACCTAGTGTTAAGGCTAATCAAGGTTGGTGCAACGAAATTTTCGTCAATTGTTGATTAACAAATCGAAGTTACTAAAATTAAAGTAAAAACCGGTCGGTTCAACCGGCCATTATTGATTATTGAAAAAAAAATCCCGATGATGGAAATTTTATCTATATAATTTCTAGTTTTATATGTTGTAGTTATGGAACGACACCGATGAAGTGTCTTGGGTTAAGTACTTCTATAAAAAGTTATGCTCAATAGTTCCACCCAAGCTTGTGAGACTCATCCAGAAAACAATGAAGAAGCCCACAGTGGAACGAAACGCTAAAATCAGACACAAAATACCAATTTTCAAATATTTTATTATCCTCGAAAAGTTTTATATATTCTTGAAGCTAGAAAGATGCTGATATCGAATGTACAAGGAATCATCATTTAAACATGATGAAATTAAATTCCGAAGTTGGGGTTATTGAGAGAGTAAATTTAAATATAGTGTGATAACGATTTATATTAAATTATAGCTAAGAAGAAAATACAAAGTCCAAGACAATAGTCACTTAATAGAGGAATTATCTGCCAGATTATCGGTCAGATTTTCAAAATCAGGTGTTTTCTTAAAAGCTGCAGGGCAAGCCATTTCGAAAGCCAACCAACAAGCGGTACAGTAGCAAATATATGTATTAAATTTCGAATGTAAATTTAGATTGAAATTCCAAGAAGAAGTAATGCCACTTCATGATGTTTTCTACTTTATTATATGGCGCTGGAATCTGGAGCTTTAGATGCACTGACATTCTTGAAAAAAGCCATTTGACGTTCTTAAATAGGCTGTTATATCTCCATGCTTCCATCCCAAATTACATAGTTAGGTTAGACATAGAGTAACTAGAGGTTTCTTGCTTAGTCATAGAGACCGCCCTAAGATGGTTGGTCAGAATTTGGAATGTGGAAGAAACAAGATATCCAAAGCAATTTTTCCTTGGGCTGGTAGAGATGGCAGGGAAATATCCCTATTCAAATATAATTGAATAGCACAGGTGAGGCATTTTTTCAGGAGGCATGATATTGAGGATACTGTCTATTGTATATGGAATCCTCTACCCATGTGATACATCAAGAACTGCGCAGATAGGGGTTGTAATGAAATAGGAAATGCTTAGAAATAGTTTAATAAAAAAAATCAAACAACCTGTACCACTACAACCCATGAAGGGTCTTTGGTTCAATACTATTTAGGGAAAACACTGTTTCTAAGTCAACGGTTGTGGAAGGAGGTGATTTGACCGAGATCACGCTCAACCGCCAGGTTTTCCCTGTTAATCAATTATTTAATTAAGAGTACCCACTTTATAGAGGTTGGGTGTGCTCCAGGAGGGTCTCCCGACGGCCAATGAAACAGATAAATAAATTTTCTGCCATGAGTCCGGGTTCGAACCTGGGACGTTTAGCATTGGAAGCTCAGTACCCTAACACTGAGCTACTCCATTTCGCTAGAAATAGTTAAGGCATAGAGATATCCAAAATATGGAATCCTCTACCTACTGTCCAAATTACCTATTAGTATTTGATCCAGATTTAGAAACTCAAGCAGTCCTTACATCTCCATCCCCATTTAGATTTATAAAACTTATAACGCAGATAATAACTTCAAACATAAAGTTTATTAAGCTGAGTCATAAAAAAACTTACCATAGCACTCAAAACTGAAATTTTATGCTCGTTGTATAATTTGAATGAAAGGAAAGATTTATATCATTTTTCCATAACCTGTCCTATTTATAATTCCTATAGGCTCGAACTATTAACCACATTAAATTCAATGGCCCCTTTCATGTTTACATCATTTATAAAAACTATAACTGGACAGATATCCAGTTTATATTATTATACTGTTTATAGCCTCAATTTAAGAGCATTTATACAAAATTTATAGATAATTATAGTTTATCAATATTTTTCTCTTATATATTGTTAATTTGTAGAATATTTCGATTTGCATTGTAGTATTGATATCCTGTAATAGTAGTGTCCTGTAGCGTCATACAGTGTGGTTGCTGTAATAATTAGGTCTAATGTCCCATTGTGTGGCTTGGTGTGGTATGAGGGTTATAGAGTAATATTGTATTATATTATTAGCTTGTTTTATGTTATGTTATATTGTATTGTATTTATATTATATTAATACTTAAAACTTTTATTGAAGTGCTAAAAATCAATTTGCTAATGTTATATTATAATAATCACAATGTGTATATCCTCTTCATTTGTATTTGTATGAGGTCAGTCCCAAAAACAAATAAATAAATATTTCATTCTATTCTAAATGAAAATTGTGCGATGACCAACCACATCTGATGTTTTGTTTTTTTTCAATGAAATAATAGTTACATGACTACTACAGGGATGGGATTTCATGTTTGATTTCATACCGATAAATAAGAGGAATATAGAAATATTGTTTGAGAGAGATAAAAGAAAAGAGGCCGGGAGGATATATATAAGAGTAAGGCAGACAGTATGTTAACCAGCCATCAGTAGCGTATCGTGTAGCTCCTATTCAATTTTCCTTCAGTTTCCTCCTCTCCCCCTCAGCCACTTGGAAAAGCCCCAAGACGATACAGTCCTCCACTTTATGGCCCCTTAAACGGTTTACGATCGGAAAAGCTTCAGAGGTGGCTGACTATTGTGAATTGATGAGACGATCTGGCGGTACCCCGCCATACCCATCTGATATATGGTCCCTCCTAGCGGCTTCATTCCGCGCCGTATGTTGATTTTAGCCCGTTCCTTATATTTGTAAGCCATTTCCCTTTTTATTTTAATTTTATCGCCTATAACATGTTCCGATTTTTTCTCTCTTTTTGCATTCTTTGTTGTACGTGTTTTGCTTTAATTTTTTGTTTATATGTAAAATTAAATTAAATTCCCAGAAAATAACTTACAATAAGTTCTTATTATAATGATAATAAATATGATAATAATTTTAAAAGATACGATTTTCTCAATGATGTCATCTATTGTGATTTTGACAATATAGAATCTTTCTTAGTGAGAGAACTAAAAATCTAAAAGATCTTGAGGGGATACAATAATGGATTAATACAAGTTCAGGGATAGATATGTCTTATGGCTTAACTATTAAACTAGAGAGATATTTTTCAATTGTACAAGCTAATCACTTGTATCAATTGTGGTAAAGTATGAATAATCACCAATTATCTGTGTTGATCAGGCTATCTTGATAATATCATGTTATATGTACCAATAAATATATTTTTCTGAGGCCACGTACTCGTCGAATGCATTCATAAAGATTCACTTTAAATAAATATTGCATTCATGTATTTATATATTTATGTATATATTTATTAACTATATACAAAAGCATTCTACGACCGGCACTCCTTTATGGAGCACCACTCCTAACTAACATATCACCAGTAATATCGAAAAAGCTCCTACAGTTTCAGAACGGTGTGCTGAGAAAAATAATGAGACACACGACTTTTCAGAAAACACGTACGGACCTACTACATACCACCCTCGAATTACCGAAGGTGGGCGACTTTATTACACGCAGGCATATAAAATTCTTTGATAGCGTTATATACTCGACAAACTCACTCTTTAAAACACTTACTCCACTTACTCACAAACCTACGAGATGGCAGATATATATTAAAAATCTACAGGACTGAGAAAATTGACATTTACAGGACACTAGTGAGTCCCGTCACTGGAATAAGACGCACCATAACTATGAATAACCACAGTACTCCCAATTCCTCACCCTCCTCTTAAAATGCACTCTGTGCAGAACAAGAGTTCATGTTCAAGCCTCGTACTACCACTCTGTTCTCAACACCACATCATATGAGGTTATGAAAAAAAAAAAAAAAATAATATATATATATATATATATATATATATATATATATATATATATATATATATATATATTAAGACTTTTGAACTACCGATGGTAACAGACTTTTAATAACGCTCAGGCACATCAATTTTTTTTATAGCTTGCAGTAAGCGACTAACCCACTCATTAAGACACTAACTCAGATGTTAAACGGTGGTAAACGCGTACAAAAAGCCTCATACTTGACTAGACCGAGGACTACTAACTAACTAGACTGACAACAAGACAACTAGACAGCCCCATCACCAGACTAACGATTCAGCACGTAAGAATTTTTAAAACCTCTTAAATCCTTATAACTAAAACCAATGAAGTACTAGAAATGTCATAAAGAAACATATAAAAATCCCAACCACCGATCTTTGGAGATAAGAAAAAAAATGTAAAGTGGAAAGTATTTCTCGCTGCGGAAAATACTAGTTAAACAATAATAAATAAAAAAATATCCTTGAATAATCTCCAAAACTTTTTCATCCTGAAAAATAACCAAGTTTTAGTGGAAAATTTCCAATCTGGCAACTTTGCTTACTATCAACTTTAAATTCGACTGGATATCTGTTTACTGCTTCAGGAAATACTAAGATATACTTTATGTTCATAGAAGAAACAGGCTATGGTACCTGATCACCGTTTCGTCTTCAACAAATCTATGTTGAGTTAGCATGCTTGATGGGTAGCCTTTTTCATCTAAATCCCCTTTTTTAAAGATACCGTTAAGGCTCGTTGTATTCAGTCTTCATTTATCCCGTGTAATTCTCATTAGCCACCTTCAAGATTTACGCTTGGCTACCTCTAAATCTCTCTGTAACATTTACATTGCTAGTTTGTAGTTACATTACTAGGATACGAGTTGGAGTGTGAACATTCTGGAGTTTTCTAAAATTTAATATTAAGATTGCCAAGCTTTGGTATATTTCTTTCATCGACAATTATTTGTGTTCATCGAGTTACCTCTTAGAAATGCCTGTCTAAAAATGTGAAACATTTTTTTTTAATTTAATTTTTGTATCTTTTTAACATATAATTAAGAGAAGTATTTTAAATGAAATACAAAGATATAGTAATATATGTATATATATATATATATATATATATATATAATATATATATATATATTATATATATATATATATATATATATTAAAAAAATACGATAAAGTTTTGATTTTTAATGCGAATAAATAAAACCTAATCAATTCTTTTCTTAAAACAATTAATTGATATTTTTAGGGCAGAATGACTGATTTAAAATATATCGAAAAGGTACATAGATATAAAAAAATTAATCATATAACACATACCAATATACTTAAAAATATACTTGTTTATTTTAGGATCAATATTTTTTTCATCTCAAATAGGCGCTTGTTCAAAAATAAATTAATAAATTTAACTCAATTTATGAGATTAAATTACGCTTAAATTACAGACGCAGGTTGACGCTGCTGGAATATGTTTTTTTTGTTTTTTTTTTAAGGGTCTTAGTCCTATTAAACAAATAAGTCTGGACCAACAAAATATTTTTTTTTTCTATTTATGTTAGTACTTTTTCAAAATAATATTGTGGACTTGAATAATCGAATAATTAATTTCGTTTTTTCACGCAGAATATTGTTTGGGATAACTATTCATGAATATAAAAAGAAACAGTACCAAACAAACAATATGTGGTTAAAATAATTACAATAATGTCGATCAATTTTCGTTGCAATCCAAACATTATTCTATGGTCGGATTCGGAAGGTTCATACAACTTTAAAATTAAATATTTTACTGATTAAATTTTTGAAATATCTTAGGCAACTAATCTATTTTGATTGACCAAAAGAAAATAACTTTTTAAATACCTTCAAAAAAAAGATTTTTTTTCGCATTTCAACCGCCGTGCGACCTGTTCAATTTTTTTCAGAACATCAATACAGGGGCTGAGGGATTATTGCATGATTCTTTTCACTATACGAAATTACAAAATGTTTAATTAATATCTTATAATACATAATGGAGTTTAAAATGTTATAGGTATCTATGTTTCTTAATCCAAACATTTCTATAATTTTATAATATGAATCGCTCGACATTACGATATAGCTGGATTGATAAGTTGTTCATGAAGTATGAGATGATTGATAATATAATAAATTTGTTCCAGTTTCATATAAATACTTTTTAAATATTTTACCAAAATAATGGTTTCTAGATTGTTATTTAACTTGACTGTAATTCTCATTGTCTCCGAAAATCTTCAATTAAAGAGACTTGACGTGTTGAAATCTCATTATAAACGTATTGCGAGAGAATCTCATGTATTTCGTATTGCCTACATAAGCTGAATCTTTTCCTAATTAGTGCTATTATTTTGTTTTGGAACTTGATGAATAATAAGCTTCTTTTGTCGAGGAAACTTTGTTAAAATCCCATTTTAATGAGTTATGGAAGTGTTGGGAAATTCTTTCATTTATATCACTTTTAATAAAAAAAAAAAAAAATTATTGTCTGATTATGGAGACCGGTTGGTCCTGCGAATATTTTTTTAATACTTGAATTCTGGGTATCGATGTCAAAGCTCAAGTATTTGTCGATATCTTTAACTTTTCGGGGTAGAATATTTTTCAAGGGTCCCTTTATTTAATTGGAAAGACCCGATGAAAAGTGGGGGATGAACGGTGAAATATTCATGTTCACTCAAGCAAATGCCTGCTCACCATCTGGCGCCGGCTCCGACGTTTTTCGCGTGTGTTCATATTTTTCATTTATCTGAGTTTTAGCTCATGTGGCGAACTTTAAAATTTTAGCAGATCCTGTGTGTTCGGGAGATACTGAATTCGGTTGTTAGTCATCTAAAAGCTTAGTATATTTCACTAGACCTTCACAACAACACTGTTCAACTTTTATTTTTGTTATATTTATTTATTTAGTGAATAATTGAAAACAGTAGAGATAAAGAGAGAGAAGTGAGAGAAAGGGAAACTTAATGTTAAAAAAAAAAAAAGCATGAACAATGAGAAGGAAAAAGGAAAAACAAAAAATTATAAAAATAAATAAAATAATAAAAATGTACATATATATTTCTATTTTACTAATATTAACTAATACTTCTGTATATTATAGTAATCTTAAGGATAGAAGAGTATGCTGTGTATATAGCAACCCAATATAATTGGGCAGCAATCCTTTATATTTTATGAAAATAAAGTGTTTCTCTTTCATATATATATATATATATATATATATATAATTCTTGTAATATAATATTAACTGCATCTGTTTGTCAGCTATTGTAAATTTTAAAATCGTATATCAAAATAAATTTAGAAGACATTCAAAGTGTACACATAAACATTTAAATGGTAAGTTAACATTTGTTTTTAATCAGTTTCGGAACTAGAACTTTTTACTTATGGAACTTTTTAATTAGAGGTTTCACAGAACTTTTGTTTTTATTGAAAACTAATAAACATAAAATTATTCTCAAACAATTAATTTTGCTTCGAATTAATAATTTAAAAGATGGCAACTGTGAGGTATATTCTTAATATGAAAATCCATGAGAATAATATCTCTAGCGTAAGCCCAATCACTGCTTATTTCTCGATATATATAATTAAAACAATATGTCTCGAATATAATTAAATATGAATAATGTATTGACCAAAATAACTAGTGAACATTTGGTTGGTCGAATCGTATAACGGTCCCTTATTTTTAGATGTTTTGATTTTGGGGTTTCTAGATTACCAATCAAGCGAAGCTTGAATTGTTGAAAAGTTATGAAACATAGATTAAATGTAAATGTAGCTGTTTTGAGCTAAATGATGGGTCGATTTTTAAGTTTTATATCTTAAATAATTTGTGAGTGTTTTGAAACAATATGAGCTAAAAACACTGACTCGTGATTGAATAAAATATGTTTAATCAATTTGCTAAAATCTATGTAACGATTTTATGAGCGAACGGGTAGATCCATTTTTAATTTTGATATCTTAAATTATTCGGTAAAACTCCCGGAGTGTTTTGAAAGTGAAGCGACACGAGTGTTACGTGTTGTCCGCTAAAAGGGGTGTAACGATATTTTGAAAGAATGAATGGACAAATCTTTGAATTTTAAGGCTAACACTATTCACTGACATTGCTAAAGTGTTTTGAAACAATTTTAGCTAAAAACACTTGAAAATCTTTGATTGAATAAAATGTGTTTAATCAATTTGCTAAAATCTATATAACGATTTTATGGGCGAATGAGTCGATTAATTTTTAAGTTTGATATCTTAAATTATTCGGTAAGATCTCATAAGTGTTTTGAAAGAATTTGAACTAAAAATTCTGGAAAATTACCGCTTAAATGTGCATAACGATTTTTTGAGCGGGTGGCATGGCCGATTTATGGCTTTGACGGCTGTAATTACTCAATGAGATCCGGGAATGTTTTATAACGATTTGGTGAAAAAATACTGAAAACAAATGTATTATAATTTAAGTATCTCGATTATTAATTGATTTGAAATTATATCATATGATCATGTGTTATGAAAATAAATTGTTAATATTTGAAATTCTAAAATTGTTTTAAAAAAAAGGATTGGAATATAAAAAATATGGTACGCGCAATATACAACTTTCACTTGCCGCTCTACTTTAAACAGAAATTATTTTCTGGCAATGTTGGGCTACTATAAAATTTTTGAAGTGCAAAGCTAAATCTCAAAGCTTACAGATAACAAATCATTAAGATCATTGACGTTACAAAAAGTTTATTTATTATATCGACGGTAGGCAATAAAAATTTAGTTTTTCTATCTGCTTTTATAAAGCATTTAACTTCAGTGTCTTAGCCTTTCAGTTGACAGAATGACTAACTCCAATTTCAAAATGTTTCAGTAATGTCATTTTAGTGATATTTCTAGTTGGAAAAGTCATATCTATACAGACAGTAAGTAAGTTGATTCCAGAATATGTGCTTGCAATGTTGAAATATAGAACTGTGAATAAAGGTATAAATTTTACGATTAGAAACATCACTGAAATTAATAATAAATAATGATGAAATTGGAGTTAGTCATTCTGTCTACTGAAAGGCTCATATATGCCTAAAGACATTTGCAAGTACATCTGAATAGAACCTAGAAATGATTATGGATTTTAGGACTATTAGCTATTAAAGGATTGATAAATATTCAGGACGCAGAAAAAAAAATTAAAGATTAGAACAATCTTCCATGGTAACATGAGCTAAATATAATCAGGACTCCGACAATATTATGTACATATACAATACGGTTTTGCTAAATGTTTTTGTTGGTATTATTTAATATTTATTTGTAAAGATTACAGCTGCATAAACATTAAAATTTGTGTAAATGAGGGTACTTAAACCAATAAAAATATCCAAAATGAAATATAGATAAATATAGCGTTTATAATTTTTACTTTTACTTCACCTTTGTCTGACAATACTTATTTCTAAGATGAGAGTGGTAAGGGAAAGTTGTGTGATGCGCCCACCGCAACAGATTTTTAATAATTTTGTAGTCTTGTTTTTTTCACACCGTTCAATGGATCTTTAAAAAAATAAAAATGTATTCTCGTTTTTATAAGTCTGAGAAGAATTTGCAGTGGTGTAATTTCTCCTCAGTAGGTTAATTACTCCACGTTCAAGACGTATAAATTCTTTAATTAATTATATTTGTTCACGTTACTTATATGTTACATCATACGTTGTGCTGATTTAAATTTTAAACGATTTAAATTAAGGAGATCCTTCCACCATCTACATTTCATGACTTTTTTAGGGCATTTATTAGCCAAATTATGAATGTAGGCAGCTTGGACAGATGTTCGTAGATGAATCAAAACAGTTGTGTTATTTAAGTATATTCAAACATTATGAAAATTAAGGTATTAATTATAATAAGAATTAAAATTAATTACCAAGAGGCCGCATTATTATTACATCTAATCGAATACAACAGGCTGTCTTATTTTATTTAACTAGTTGAGGTGAATGAAAATATTTTATTGTTAGGTATATTCCAATCAACTATCATACTAGAATTCACAATAATGTTACTACTTTATATAATAAATATTTCTGTTTGATTCACCCTAACAAATAATGAAACTCAATTTATTTTTTTATTCAATCGCGTTTCTCTCATATACCTTATTTGTTTGTTTTAAACTGAGGGCGCAAATCATTAAAAGAAATTTTTAAAAAATGAGCCCCAAAGTATTAAAATAAAAAATGTGTCAGTAGAAGAGCTTATTTTTATTTGAAAAAAAAAAAGAATTTATTTTTTAAAATTAAATTTATACACGAGGAAATTGAATATAATTACAAGGTTAATTGAACTACTGGATTTCTTTGTCGGGTTTTTCGCATGAGTTTGGGATTATTTTCCTTATTTCATTTCACTGACGTCTGGAATTGCTTGCCATATGATATCCGCCATGCCTCTTCATTGTCCTCATTCAAATAATATATTTTAAAAATTCCTTCTCACATTCCGAAACGAGTCTGTACAATGGTTGTTGAAATTGTTTTAATTTTTTTTAAAACAAAACTTTTGAATTTTTTTTTAAAAAATTTTAATTTAAGAATTAACTCATAGTGTTTGTAATTTTATTAATGTATTATTGTACATATTTGTTAAATCATATAAAGACCAATTCATCTATAGCTTAGCCACAAATAATCAATAAATAAATGCTTCTTAAAACCGCCTCTTGTTCATTAAGTGAAACACTTTATTACAGAGGACAAAAACAGACCGATTCCACAAGATCTTGACAATCCGCTGTGATTGACATTGTAGGCATACCAATTTTACTTTCACTTACGTATATATGTAATATATAGTAAGGGTAAGTATTGCGATCGAGAACATTTTTGAATCTGAGTTTTCAACGGAAATAAACGTTTTGAGGTACCCTGAGCCGAAATGACCAAGTCCCGAACCAAGTCCCCTGTGTGTTTGTATGTTAGCAGTCTAACTCAAAAAGGAACAGTCCTTCGAAATTGATATTACATATTTAAGATAGGTATATGCCTTAAATGTGACGGCAACTTTTTCCTTAAAATCGGCTAAGCGGAAGTACCACTTTATATCAACGCTGAAACACATTTTCACAATATTATCAAAAACGGCTCTAACGATTTTGATTAAACTCGGTGTATCATTGTATAATTGAAGTCATTAACATCAATTAGGTCTTATCTCCATTGATGTCACTTTATACGGCTTAAATGCCCAATGTTTATATACGTCTTCCTTTGAAGTACCTTAAATATGGTTTATTTAAAAAAGTTATTCATTTCGCATTATTCTAAGATACGAAAAAATGCTAAATATAACTTTTGAAAGAATTTGATAAGTTAATAAAAGAGAAAAAAAAAAATGCAGAAAACCTGCGTTACTATAGACTGTAGCGCCTAAACGAACGTACCAATTTCATTGAAACTTCGCTAAAGTCATTTTATCGACATCCTTTAAATTTATCTATATAACATACTTCAACGAAAAGAAGCAGGAAAAAAAGTTACGACAGGTGGTAAAATTAAATTCCGATTAACTCAAAAAGTATACACTTTTTTGGAGATATTGTGATAAGATGTTTCAAAGGTATTTAAATTGCCTAAAAAACAAAAGAAGTTTGATCGATATCGAAGCACTATTAGTAGAGATATCGCGATTTTTACTTTCACTTACGTATATATGAAATATATACTAAAGGTAAGTATTGCGATCTTAAAAATTTTTTTTTATAACCTGCAAAACCCTACTAAACCACTTTTTTGGACACTAACTCTGACGGGACCTGCATATTGGAAGAAAATTACAAAAATACTCAGACTTGGTTAGACTAAGGATTGCTGGCTAACTGAACCCACACAAGACAACTAGTGGACCCCATTACTAGAATCGATTCATCTTATATTAATTTTCATCAATTGGAACCTCTCATAACCCCCTTATAATGAATACATTCTGTGCAGAAGCAAAAATCTAGGATGAACGAATTAACATTCTATTGATCTACAACACAGGAATCCTAATCTATCTTTTGAAAATTTAAAACACGCGCCGACCGCTCATGAATTATTCTTCCTAATTTGATTAAGGCGATGAAAATTAAACATTTATCTCGTGCTGTCCCGTGACAAATGGCTTACAGATATGAAGAAGAATTAATTTTCTCCATGGAGCATTGACGTGGGTGCGCTGTTACCAAGGAGGCGTGACTGGAGCACATGAGGCTAGGGGCAGTAAATTTGTCCAGCGCTGGCCGCTCTGTGACGTATCCAACAGCTGGAGAGATTAATGTTTAATTCCCGGCGTCACTAGGGGTCTTCCAGGTAACAAGTCACTTTTTTTTTGTAGATTTTTTTTACATTTGTCCAAGTTCAAATTGGTCGGATGTGTATTCGTACCGGAGAGTGACAGTGGTTTGGTCTGTCGAACACATAAGCTTAACCTTTTTTCTTCTTTTTTTTTTGTTTATACATGTTCTCATTATACATGCGCTAGATTTTAACAGTCAACTCCTACTTCATCTTTAAAAATATTCATTTTTCGTTAAAAGAATATTGTTAGTTTTAATTAGACCAAAACATAAACTAATTCTACTGTAAGTACAGTTGTTATTTATTGTGTACTGTTGTGAACAGTGAATAGAAGTTAAGGTGGATAGTGCCTTATCTCGCCACAGTGCCACGTAGCTAGATATCAACAGGTCAGTTCGCTGCTGCCTTCCTCGGTAGTAGTTCCTACGGCCGATTAATTGAAGGTCAAGTACAAGCAGACGATCTTTTTTTTTCTCCTTTCTTTTATTATTTACTTCATTATCATGAGGTCATGTCGTCTAAAAATGCACCTAAGCGATGTCGATCTGGCGGATCCAAACCATGCTCGTCTCCTGAGAAATAAAACCGTCGTCGAGCGAAAAGAATTACAACCAGCTACTCCGGTAACAACAGAAGACATTCAAGCTCAGCCTGGTACATCTCAATAGATGACTGAGGATTCTCCTTTTTTTACCCCGAATCCTTTATAAATCCTTCAAAATGAAAAAGAACCTGCACCCATTCTTACATACCCTCGCCCTCCTCCGATTTTCGTTAAACATATAAAAAAATTTTAATTGTTATGCATGCAGCTAAATAAAATAACAAATAGAAAGATTCCATTACCTCTATTTTTTGTTGACATATCTCATCACATCCCCCCGTTAAAAATCCTTAAGTGAATCTCACCAAACACTTAGCCATTCTTCTTTGGAATGCGAATGGTGTTATGAACCACCCTGACGAACTAACAGCTCTACTAACTAGACTTACGGAAACTCGACTGACCAAAAAAAGAGTTTAAAAATCCCGCAGTAGTTAACACCAACCCATGATTTCCTACAATCCACTGCTATCATAATCTAAACCTTCTCCTTTCCTATTACCATTGTATCAGCGTATTCCCCTTCTAATCAATCCATCTCCAATGCCCAATTGAGTTCCCTCTTCAATTCCTTAGGACATCATTTCATCCTCGGTGCAGACTTAAACTCCAAGCATCAACACTGGGGTTCATTAACCACGAACTCTCGTGATAGAACATTTCTGTCTACAATTAATTCCCAACATTTCAGCCTTCTTAATCCTAACTCGCCTTCCTACTGGCCCACTGATCCTAACCGAAATCCTGATATTCTTCATTTTTATTTTATCCACAGTGGTTTAGGTCCCCTCAATCATGATGCACTTTCCTCAGACCACAGTCAATTAATACTCCAAGTATCGTTAGCTCCTATTCCTAAACCCTCCCCACAATCCTACATCAGAGGTCCAGACAACTGAAAACTCTTTCATCAAATCCTTTCCGATCTAATTGACCTTAGAATAATCCTGGAAACCCAGAAGATCTTGACAATACCCTACATTCCTTTACCACCACGATTCAAGAAGCAGTCTGGACTGCTTCCTCCTTTAATCACTCCCCAAAAATCCTTAACAAAATAAGTTACATCAACACTGGTTTGTTTTCCGAGCCAGGTGGAAGGGGGAAAGAGGAGGGGATTAATGCCGGAGTTAAAAACCTCCCTATCCCAAAACTTGTAACCTCGTGTTTTGGACACGCATTAGCCCGTTCAGCCTCTCTATCTTCCCATTCAGCCTGAACCGAATTCCTAAACTTTCATAATAAAGTTGACAATCTCCCAAACCTATTTGCTTAACTTTGTTTCTGTTATTCCCCCCTTTCCCAATAAGCCGACGATGTGTCTGAAAAATAAGATGTTTTCGTGACCTCCTAATAGAATATTATTAGAATACTGCCAATGGGTAGTTTCTCTGCAAATCTTTTCATGCCTTATACTTTTCTGTTAAAATTAATATTTTTCATTTTTAGTTAAATGCAGTTATGAATTTCGTGTGTTAATAAAATAAAATTAAATTGCATAATTACTGTTACTGACTTAATTGTTATTAAAGTTTCAACTTAATAGAGTCAGAGTCACTCAAATTTTCATTATCAGTTGTCCGGGTTGCTTTGACTTTTTTTCTGTGTTATAAATTGTTAAAATCCTATTCATTTAATTTAATTAATCTTTTATTGTATTTTTTAAAGGTTCATTTCGTTTTTTCTGTTGCAGGTATATAAAGAGCTTCTATTTCTGCCCTCTTTTAATATAAATTTTTCCCCGAAAGGGTGAGGTATAACGAAGCCATCATTACAGGACGACAATTGGTGAGTTCTGGTGTCTTTGACATTATATATTTATTTGCCCGAAGTAGTGGGATAACACACAAATTGTCGTTCATTTCGTTCAATTTATCGATCTGTATTATAATTCGAGATGGTAGGAGTTGGTTTATCGGCGGTTATTTCTTTCTTTTTTTTTAAGTTGAATTGGTTGTTACGGTAATGGTACGTATTACAGGTCGATTAAGAAAAGGGAGAGGGCGCCGGATGCATTATGAATAAAACAAATAAATAATAGTAATGGATTATGAAAATAAATTATAGATATATTCTTTCTTTGTTATTTTTGTGTTTAACACAGACGATCCACTGCCCACGTATTATAAGTTATATTTTTCATTTAAAGTTTGAAAGTTTGAGAAAATATATGCGAATTATCGGATTATACATTGTAATTAAAAATACTGTTCAAAATTATTGTTATTAAAAAGATATAACTTTAAAAATAATGTATCAATTATGTAATTAATCTAGTGGGCGGATGTCGATAATTCGCATTGTATATTGGTCATTGACATTTTATAAAATTGAACTACTGGTGTGTGGCGGACTAAAGTTCAAGGAGGATAAATTCATTTCTTTTTTTTGGGTAGGGAAGGAGGCGATTACAATGGCTCATTGCTGAAAATAATGAACCAAAATATGTGTAAAAAAACAACATAAAAAAAACATTCAAATGTAGTAAAAATATTAACCGACTCTATAATTATATTAATGAAAGAGTTTTTATATATTATAATTTATTCATATGCCTTGAATTGCTGTTATATTTTCGGATATTTCATTGCTAAGCATTTTATACTTTGGTAATTGATTACTTATAAAATAGCGTAATGTTATGAAATAACTGAGGTTCAATTGAAAAAAATAATGATATTTAATTTAAATATATCTAATAGAATTTTTTTTTTTTAAAACTTAAGGAGTATAAGATAACCTAACGATAATATAATATAAATAGATGTAACTGTGTCTTTTATTTTATACATTTCGGCAACTCATTTAGTTCGATCAATAGATTTCCTAATATTGAATAATATTCTTATTGGATTGAATTTGATGTTAGTATGTATTTCAACATTATAAAAATATAAGTATATTTTATAAGTAATATAAATAAATATAAGTATAGAAATATCCTTTCTACTTCTTCATCCACGACTTCATTAAGTAGGGTTTAGGAATTAAAATTTAGGAAATTTTTTAAGTTTTACAAAACATCAATTGCGATATCGAGTGCGGATATAATGAAGAAAGGAGAACCCGCTTTATCTTCTCAAAAAGAATATTTTAATATTTGAGATAGTATTAAAATATGTACTAAGAAAATATTTGTTATCTAATGAAACGGTGAGTTATTTTTTATTATGAAATGAATTCGCTTAAACAGAAAAGACAAAAGAATCACTTATGATTGGTAAAGAACGTTAATAGAAAATAATATAATTCTTTTGAAGTATCATTTTACATACCTGACCGTAGTTCAGATTCCAAGTAAAATAGCAGGCTTAATAAATTTATAATATAATGGTTATTTTATTTATTTTTTTCTGTTTTTAAGGAAATTTCAGGATCCATCACTGGTATTGCACGTAAAAAACTTTTTTAATGTTCCAGCAAACAATTCATGCAGATAAAAATATTGAATTATTATTCAATGGATAGAGAGAAAATTTTTCAATATGTTAAAGATTAGCTGCAAAAGGAATCAATACTTCGATATTTATATGTTAATTAACTCTTTTCTATAGTAAAAATCGTAAATTAATTTCTAAACTTCAAAAATATAGGTTTCTAGAAATTGTTATGCATAAAATATTATAAACAAAACATAGTGAGATTACAGCCAATTGATAAAATATTAAATAGAATATGAAATTAAAAAAACACCTTTGAGAAATAATTAGATAATTAAAGAGATATGAATGGATTCAATATTATTTTAATCCAGGTTTTTTTGTATTTAATTTTAAATAATTTATACTCTCTTTTATGTTTTCGAATTGTTTATTTTAAACATACGTAAACTGATTATTTATAATGATATATTATGCCATTAAATCCAACTGAAACAAAATAAAAAATAAATCCATATATAATAAAGCCACCAAATAATAATATTTTCGGTGGAACCCCATTACATACTGCAAAAGACAAGGCAAAGAAAGCGAAAAAATCGCTATTGCACTTCAGTAATAATTACTAATATTGGTGTTAATGAAACATTCCATTTCAGTCTTTTTCAGTCTACAATGAATTATATGTATTGCCTTTCGCAGTATGTAATGGGATTCCACCTAAACATTAATTGCTTCCAATGAGTTTTATTTTATATTTTGTTTCAGTTGTCTTTAATGACATGATACAGTTTTATATATAAACAATCCATTGAACAACGAACTAGTAAAAAAATAAAGTGTGGTTTATTTTCTCTGTAATGATAAATTAAGCCGGATACAAACTCTTAAAAGGTTTTTGTTATGTGGTGTCGTTTCATGGCTCACAAACTTCATATACGTTCCATATCTATGAGAAAACGCTCGCACTGCCAAAGGCCACCTCTAGAACTCCTTACATAATGGAAATAACTGTCTTCTTAAGTGCTGGAATATTTTCTGGAGGAGAATTCAGCCTTAAAGGCGTCTCTGTACTGCTGGAGTATGGGAACTACATGAAGACATAAATTGTTCCCAAGATCTCTCCGCCCCACATGTGCTGTAGTCCTTGTATATAACCCAGCAGTTCGGACAGATTCTCATAAATTATCCCGAATACTGCTTATTTTGACAACGACACTATTCAAATATGTATATTGAATATATATATATATATATATATATATATATATATATATATATATATATATATATATATATTATATTTTCTGTTATTTAGTTATTCTTCTACCATGAAACAGTTCTGGAATATTTTTTTTTTTTTTTTACGTTCTGTACAAATAAATTTTATATATATAATATATACTCGCAATGATAAGGATACACATTTATTGTTTTACCAAAAATTTGATTTAAGCAAAAATAAATTCACCTCTTGAAAACTTTACTTTTAAATGCATAAAAAAAAATTAAATTATAAAATTCTCAATTATAATTTTACTGTAACCATTTATTACTAAATAAATAGCGGTCTTAAATACGTTTTCCCAAACAAATTTCATATTTTATTTTGATTGACTGGCATGTAATCCAGACTAAATTTACAGAAGTTATAAGCGCAAAATAGTTATCATTATCCACAACTGATAATACTGATTAAATATATATACCGGGTAACTCGTAAGAAAAGAGAAATATTTATGAACCTTACAGTAGACATCACGATCTACAAAAAAGTTTGTATAAGCAATTCCCCCATTTCCATCAGTAAAGTAGGAAATTTAAGATTTGTGTTTTGTTGGAATTTAAGGTTTGTGCGAGTCACATTTTTTGTTCAATAGGAAAGGATATCATAAAAAATATTTTATAAAAGTAATTAAAAATTGCTATATATATATATATATATATATATATATATATAAACAAATTATAGATTTCATTTCTTACAATGTGTTTATACTTTTCATTTCGTGTGAAATAAACCAACGATATATGCTTCTCGTTTCCTCAGAGAGAGTAAGAATTCCATTCCCCCATAAGGTAGAGGCTATGCGGTAGATCAGAAAAAAAAAAAGAAATAACTATAATTGATTACTATTAAATATCTCCGCTGCGGGATTGCTATCAGCCCTATACTGTTTCATTAATCCTATTTTATTTTATTTTTTCTTATCTAAGAGGCTATGAATATCTTCAAGACTACGTGCCCCCTCGCCGAGCTCAGAGCATGCCTCATTTAGACGAAAGAGAAGAGAGAGGATAGAGCGAGAGAGATGGAAAAAGGAGAGAAGGAGATGGAAAAAGGACGCCTTAGTCACGTTCCTGTCAAGTAATTACTTACAAGAGTCCGAATCCGAGGGTTCTCTACAGTAAGGAATGAAGCTCATATACAAACGAACCTACTGCTGAGCCTTGAGCAAATCTTGGCTTCTTAATAGTTGGCATTTCCTTCGTCGGGCTATTCCATGGCCAAGATTACTTGGTCTATCTTCAAAGAGTCCTTATTTATATATTTTTTTTCTCTGACATTCACGCGGAATATTACATTGATTTAGAAAAATTAAAAATTCACTATAGACTGACGATTGGTTCTTGACAGTTTTAAGGCTAAATGACATGGATTTGTTATTCAAGGTGATTTTTCTCATAAGTTCCTCCAATTTGCCCATATATATAGGGTATCCAGTAAGTAGAGAGAAATATTAAAAAGGTTGATAGAAGACATCAAGATCTACAAAAAAAGAACTCATATAAACAATTGCTCAATTTCCAGCAGAAAAGTAAATTATTTAATATATATATATATAGGGTATCCAGTAAGTAGAGAGAAATATTCAAAAGGTTGATAGAAGACATCAAGATCTACAAAATAAAAACTCATGTAAACAATCGCTCAATTTCCAGCAGAAAACTAGGAGTATTTAAGTATTTAAGATTTGTGTTTTTTGAGGCACGATTTTGTTGAATAGGAAGCGATAACTAAAAAAAATAATTCTTTAAAAAGTGTCTTTTAAAACAACAAAAGTAAAGGTTTTTGTGATTTCATTTTTATAATTGCGAATTGTTATAATTTTAACGCTCTCAGTGATTCAATACGAAATTCCACTGGAATTCAATAACATTGCTCTCAGCTGCTGAAGATTAAGAGATGCGGATGATTATCAAAAATCCTTCTCTTCAGTGCATTTAACATTTTCTCGATTGAGATTTATGTTAACCGACAAATAAGAGTATCCTGAACCTAAAAAAAAAAAAAAAAAAAAACTGGTGGGGTGCACGCACACACAACTTTCACTGACTACCTCTTCTTAGCAGAAATCAGTATTTTCAGACAAAGAGGGATTGAACGTAAAAATTATAAACGCTATATTGATTTATATTTCATTTTGGGTATTTTTATTTGTATAAGTACCCTTATATATACAAATTTTAATATTCATATAATCTATACAATTAAATATTAAATAACACCAATAATAGCATTGATGAAAATATTACATGTATATTTACATAATATTTTCGGAGCCCTTCTTA
This sequence comes from Nezara viridula, assembly GCA_928085145.1. NCBI lineage: Eukaryota > Metazoa > Arthropoda > Insecta > Hemiptera > Pentatomidae > Nezara > Nezara viridula. Next base: position 150,724,536 of record OV725079.1, on the reverse strand, counting down.
TACTAAGTTTATGTTACATATGGATTAGTGTTTCTATCTTTCAGGCGAGCTCTGGTCGGTCGTATACCTTTGATCTCTCGATTACAATTATTCTCCGTTACGATCTCTTATTTCTCCTTCAGTTAGTTATCAAACTCTTTCGTATTTTATATTTAACTATGTTTTTTATTGGAAATTAATGTGAAATAGACAATACCTTAAAATTAAAAAAAAAAAATAAAGGTACTTTGGGGGAAGCTAATATAGAAAATTAGGCATTTAAGCTTTGTTAGAAAACATCAATCAGGATCAAACCTACATTTTATTTAAAACTGCTTTACTTTACACTGATATAATGAGTTAAATTAAGATCGTTAGAGCCGTTTTCGAGAAAATCGTAAAAATGTGCTTAGTCCATGATATAAAGTGCCACTCCGGCAAGATGATTTTGACAAAAAAGTTGCTGTAACACCCCAAGTTTATAAAAACCTTAAATATGCAATTACACTTTCGTAAGAATTTTCGTTTTTGATCTAGACATGGTTATTTCGACTAAGAGGACCTCAAAACATGTATTTCCGTTGAAAACCCAGATTCAAAAATTTTCACTTTCGCTTACAATATATTTCATATATAGGTAACTGAAAGTAAAAAAAGGGAATTTTAATCAAAGTGGATAAAATAAAAATTAACCAGAAATCTCGCTATTTCATAGTTACTTTATATACTATACTATACTAATTCATAGTTTCTTTTGTACGTATAAAAAAATATATCATCCCTTAACCAATAAATGAAGATTCGGGGGATTTTTTCAATCTTATGAATTCACGTTTTAATGAATTATATTGAACCATTTATGCATAGAGCATATTGGTGTCACTGTTATTGTTCCTATAATATCCTTATATAGTTATTGTTGTATAATAGCTCAAAGGTCCGCCGAGCCTCTGCATTATAAACAAATAATTTTAGAAAGGGGTAAGGTTGCGATGAAAGGAATAATACAACATCTCCAAATACAGAAAGAAAAAGATAAGAGGGGCGTTGAAAGCTTGTTGTGAAATATTAATGAGGTATTTTTGACAGCTTTCTTTAGCCTCTTATTATATCTGCTTTATACTATTAGAGTGGAGTGAATTTACGGAGTTCCGTTATAAGACCCGTTTTACTTGACAACCGAATTATATTCCGAATGAAATCTTGATACCATTTATTCTTGCCTAATGCAAGTTGATTTGACGCTATCCGTCTTGGGGCCCTTTATTTCTCGGCGCTCAGTCCAATCCTCCATCTTAATAAAACTTCATAAGGCTCACTCGATTTTAAGGCTTCTTGCCAACACTGGGCGGAAAAAAGAGGGGAGGAGTAAAAAAGATAAAATAAGAAAGAGAAAAAGTAGAATAAAGCGGGAAAGAAATGAAAATACCTTTGTACAAGATAAGGTAAAACGGGATTTTTTTTCTTTCAGGCATGAGCTTAATTGAGATCCCTTAGTCTTTGCTGACTAATCTGGTCCTAACTTTTTCTCTCTCTGTTTTCTCTGTATTTCGCATTTAAAGTATTACCTGGTAGCAAAGGGAAACAGTGGTTTTTATTTGGAAGTCGATCGAGTTTCTGATTTATTGCGATTAAATTTACCGAAATAAGTGCTAGTTTATGAATAATCTTTAGAGGGTTGAGTATTCCTTCTAGAGCATCACATTTATGTGTTTCCTCGTTTTTTTTTTTATTTTGTTTTTTTTTTTTACGGTAAGGTTTAATTTGGAGGACTTAGTCTAAACTTTCTATTGACAACAAATTACTGATTTACAAGAGAATCCTAAAACTTATTTCTCCCTGTGATGGACAGAAAATTTTTTTAACATCAAACGATTCCAATTGTTTCAGTTCAATAGTCTATTCTCTATGTAACCAATAAAATCCTACACCATGACCAATTTTTTTTTTTTTTTTTTGTCCTCGCCTTTAAGACTATACCGGGTTTTTCCGGGCCAGGGAAGCGGGGATTTAAAAGACTCCCCCGGCACCGGGATGCGAACTCGTGACTAATTTTTGTCATTTGTATCATATATCATGTTGCCGGACAACGGCGGTGCTGTGCACACGCATTAGTCCATTCGGCCACCAACTCCACCATAACCATTTGTCTTTGACATTTTTTCCGAAAAAATATTCAAATTTCACCAGAACCTTACATTTCATCATATTTCCATCTATTCCACACATCTCCATTATCTTTGAAGGTTGAAACGGCATAAACCCAAAGGAATTTGTAAATAATTATATTGGAATTCTGGCATTAGTCAAATTCTCCACTCAAGCCATATATGTCTCTGTTTTTAGCGTCTTTTTTCAGTCTCCATTCGCCATAGATTCCAGTAACGCGGTTAAAAATGATAGGCGCTAAGACCTTCAGTATACCTGGTGTCATTACCAAAAGTGGACCTCATCACAGAGCAACGTTTGAGTGTAAATTATGAAATGTTATGTTACTGTAAGAAAAATTGAACCTTTCTACCATTCCAGATCCACTGCTTTAAAAATGGCGGCTGATTTAAAGAATATTAGGTCCTAGTAACTTGGGGATCAAATAATGTATTGTGAAAAATGTGGAAAAGATTTTATTTTTTGTACTTATATATATATTTGGGTTCAAATATATAAAACAAAATTTTTAAAGTACCAGAATTTTGCGACCCTTTTTACTTTCCTACCTATACTAGATAAGGAAAGTATTGAGATCGGGTCAAATTTCCGATATGCGGTTTTCGACAGATCTATATGTTTCTGAGAACCCTGAGTCCAAAACAACACATTTTTAGCCATTGGTCTATCTGTCTGTGCCAAGATTTTCTCAGGAACTACTCAACCAATTTTTTTATTTTGTTTTACATTTTTTGTAAGTTTTACTATTTTGTAGGGTTTTAATTACTGATGTCTGTGACGGAAATTGGGTGCTCCATGCTCAATAGCTGCTGCGCAATAAATTAAAAACATGTTGTTCTGTAGAGTGTAGCGCGAAAACGGCTTTAACGATTTTGATGAAACTTTCTTATAATGTTCTAATAATTGTCCTTTCAATTTTCATACATGGGCTAAATTTCCAAAAAAAATGAGGAAAAAAGTTATAAAGAAAAGAAAAATGTCTTGAGGCCTAACTCACTACGTATATGTTCTATGGTAAACTTTATAAGAAAACTTTTGAAAGGTAATTAAATTACTAACAAAACTATGTGAAAATCGTTCATTTCAGACAACTATTAGCGAAGATACAGCTATTCAATTTCCAATGTAAGATTACTGGTACATATCCTGATGTCAGAAAGGGATGAGTGAGAGAAAAAATATAGCTTAGTGAAAGTAAGAAAATCTGTTGCCTGCATCACACAATTTGTACTATTACCTCTACTTTTAACAGAAATTATTGTATGACAAAATTAGGCTTTGGCAAAAAGTTTTTGATCAATAATATTAGAGGGTATTGAAATGTTTACACTGATCTACCTTAAGCCGGTTTAACTTGCTTTAGTTTATCAAATAAATCGTACTCAACTCTTTTCTTTGATCAATTTTCAGAAAGATAAATCTAATTCATTTTTTTTTGGTTTCTTGATGGACATATGTAAAGATATAAAAACTTTTCTGAAATATGTAGAAAAGTTGTTTGAGTGGACACACCAATTTTTTTGTTCTTTCGCTCATAAATCGATGCGGAAAACGTGTTTTTAAAGAACGTTACATTGTGCGTCGATCGAGTAACTAAACTTAATAATTTGTTTAACTGGTATCAATGAACGCTGATTTTTACCAAATTATTCAAATACTGAGAAAATGACTATAAATGGCCCTGTATCTCGAATGAGGTCTCTAAGAAAAAAAGAAAACTCAATGTATCAAAGTTGTATACCATCATATTCTGCTTTCACTGAGTACTAACGTTTTTAATGAAAGTTTATCTCTCTATCCAGGGTAGGTTATTTCTTCACGAAATTCGGTTTCGTTTGCCACCCTGTTTCGCTAAATCCTTCGTTGCTTACAGGCGAAAAAAAGACTCCTAAACGGGAGATGGCTGACTATAATAAACGATAATATCGGTATAACAGACATTCATACTGTTGAAACATTGAAAATCACACATAACTAATTTCCATTTATGGGAGGATTACGTATGTCGAGCGGAGTAATTAGTCTATAATTTCCTCTTCATGAGTACCTATGTATTATCCGGATCTATAAAGATAATGGTCATGATTATAATGCATTCATCATGAAACAGTACAGATGAATGGGAATGTTTTGCATGAGACATGAATACCAGTGGTCGTGAAAAGAGCAACATGGACAGGAGTGAATAGGTCAGTGTTGCCACCCCCCGGAAGACAAACCCTTTGGGGAATGTAAGGGCCAGGAAGTTAGTGTAAAAGCAAAAACAAGGACACTGAATCACTTTTGATGAACCCAGCAAAAAGAGGTCGAGGCTGAGTGAATATTGCTGTTTTTGCCACAACTTTTTATTGAACTTGGTGGAACTGTATTAGTACTAAATCTAAATGATATTTCGTAATTTTCTCTTTTTGTTTTCTATTGTCTACTTGAGTCATTAGGTGTTTTACGAAATTGATAAGAGAGAGTTAGTTAGGTTCTGAACAAATATTTCTTTTTTAACTATCGTTTGATTTCATTATATAATTAAGGTGGAATAAGCGTATGATTACGGACAGAACTTCTGGTAATTTCTTTTTTATATGCAATTCTGTTATTCTTCTGTTGGACTTTTTTTCACGATAAACTTATTTTCCAAGTGTATTATATTGAATTCTCCCTTATTAGACAAATTTTATTTATTTTGTGAAACTTGCATATTATTTTTATTTTAAACTTATTTATTGAAAATTTTTAAAATCTGTCTCAAGGATATTTATAATAGTGTCCACAGATCACATTGACACTCTATGTACAATAAATAAAATAAATTATACAGAAAAATAATATATATACAATAAATTAACCTAAGAATAAATAAATACAATATAATCTGGCGAGAGATCGCCAAATCAGACTTGTCCCTCCAACTGTGGAGGGAAAATCATGACTCCAGGAGAACCCTGCACTTCTCTCTCAACCGCGTCACTCGGTCTAAACTCAGTAGAGATGCAATATATTAAAATAATTACAAAGGAAAGGAAAATATATGATGAGACTTCTACAGGAAACAACCACCTTTATTTTGTTGATTTCAACAGCTATTTCTTAACCATCCCATTCATAATCGAATTCAATCCTAAATCCTAATTACTTTTTTTTTTAATTGTTGTTTTGTTTTTTTTCAAGTTAGGATTGTTATATAAAGGAACAAAGTGACCAGATTTATAATTCTTAATACTTTTTTTTTTTTATGTTGCTGACTTGAGATCTATCAAAGACAAAATAAATATAAAACATTAAATATATCCTGAAGATTGCATACAAAATAAATAATCAAATTCTTGTTCAGAGGTATTAAAGATGTAAAACAAACTTTTACTAATCGGCGCGATACTTAATAATTACGTTTATGCCATGTCATAGAAGACTTGAAGCAATTCTTACTGTCATTTTTTTTACCAAAAAAAAAAAAAAATATGGTACATCACTAAAACGAATTAGATTTTGTAGAGAAGTTTTTTATTCCAAATGTTAAGAAAAGTTATTGAATATTTCACAAGAACTTACACCTTCCATGAAATCTGTAGCCACCATTATTACAGCTGCTTTGGAGAATTCATGGAAATGAATTCATTAAAAAGTTATTTAATTGTGAATTAGTGAGGTTATGAAGTTTTTAACTTTTACTCTGTATTTATTTCTTTTTTTTTTTTTGTGAGGGGGAGGGGAGGACCACCACATTGAATATTGAGGTCTTAATATATAATTTTATTTTATCATAATTAATCGTTTTGATGTGGTAATTATCTTTAATTGATATTTTAGAAAAATAATAATAGAAAGTTCGCAATAAGAATTTTTTTTTTATTCATTAAGTCGAAAATGTATAGTTATCTTGAACAGGATTATGCATTCGCATAATATTTTGAATTACTCCCTGTTGATGCTGAAATATATTGAAATAACAATTATAGTGACAGTGGAATGGTGACTTAAAACCAGAATCTTGTTAATTACACATAGGTATATATTGAATACTAAATCAATTAAAAATTATATTATATTTAGGATTACTAATTTAAACAGGATATATTTTTTAAACTGATTAATAACTACGAAATAACATCGTCATCGATATTATTTTAATCGTCATTCTAATAAAATAATATCTATTTTTTGTATAATACATAAATGCATTTTTGTTAATAAGCTGTGTTAACTCCTGAGTGTTTTTCTCCGGCTTAGAAGCGATGTTCTTTTTAGGAAAACAAACAAGATCCATTTTCTCTATGAAAGGATTTACAAAACAGTTGCTATACGCCATTGTTGCCCGCGTAGAATACAAGGCTCTGAAAAGAATTTATGATAGACATCGATTTCCCCTCTTTCCTCCTGTCGTACACAGACGGAATAAATGTTTAAATCCTCATAAATCTTAAAATATGATCTCTTATGAATGTTATTATTATATGTCTCCTCGTTTGTATTATTTATGGTTTTTCTAATTTTTTTTCCGATGTAAATTTTCTGTTATTTCAAAATAATTGTTTTATTTAAAATCCCTTGCATTTTTTTTTTAATACTCTCTTTAACACATTTTTCATTATTAATGTTTGGGGGTTTGGTTCATCTTAATCTTCTTCATATTAAACATTCTAGAAATAGTATATCATTATTTTTCTACAATCGCATAATTTCTCTGTACAATTATTTATTTCGAAGTATAAATTTTTGAATAGGAGTAGGAATATATTTTCACATTTCGGTATTTATTTTTAGAAATTACTGTAATTAGTTATGACAAATTTTCTATAACTTGATCTCAATTCTTAATAGTTAGTTCTTAAAAACATAATTTTATGTTATAATTAAGTTCTGATTAAAATTATTTATTTTAAGATCATACAGGAATTATAGATAGATAGAAAATAAACTTTGTTCTGGGACTGGTTCTCTTATGAAAAAAATTATGATAAAAAAACAAAAACCACGTCTAGCCAAAAACTACAATTATAAGAATTAAACAATATATACAATATCTTCAGTAACAATATATAAACAACAGAAAGTAAAAACATTTTGAAAATGTAATTGAAATGAAAAACAGAAATCAGGAAAAATAAAACCAAAACTTTATAAACACTATGAGTTGATTCTTAAAATTAATATTTAAACAACCATTCACTTTAATCAAAATTCGATTCTTAAAATTTATTTCATGATTGTACAGCGTCATTTTGGGACGTGAGACGGAATTGGTTTAAATTTTTTTAAATGAGGAGAAGGAAGAAGCATGGTGGATATCAGATGGCAAGGAATTTCAGAAGGCAGTGGATCGAACAATAAAGGAATATTCAAATGTTTTAGTTCCACGGGAAGGAGTATAATGGGGTCTATGATCGGATGGAGTTCATAAATCTCTTCAATCTGTCTGCAAGCACTATTGGGATGCCACCGTACACCACATAGATTTAGTCAAAATATGGAGATAAATAAAAGAGGATACAAGGAGCTGGAAGATTGCTTGAGGAAATGACCTATTGACCTTCGGGAGTTGAGTGCGATATGGTGTTTCCAGGAGAGATTTTCGTCAATGGTGATTCTTAGGTTGTAGGTTTAGCTAAATGTGATGGGTTCATCGTTGATTACTAAAAGATTAAGGAAGGAGTTGGATTTAAGGAAAGAACTGAACCTCATAACAATGGAGTTTTCATCATGTTTAGCCTTAAATTATCCAAACTTGCCAAGGCATCCTATCTAAGTCTTGATGAATACTGGCATAGCATAGAATACCCTAATAGCTTAGAAGGGTGTAAGGATAAATAGATGTATAAGTTATCTCAGTATAAATGGTGTTTACAATGGTAGATGGAATCGGGAAGATCATTTATATATGAATTAAAAAGGAGAGGGGAAATACTCGAACCCTGGGCCACTACAGAGGACAGCGTAAGGAAGGAAGGTGTTGGTTCGGAATGCTATCTGCTTCGGTCAGGTCAGAAAGGAAAGACTTAAACCAAAGAAAAGAGCTGGTCGAGAAGGATAGAGATTTTAATTTAGTGTAGAGAATAGAGCGATCTAAGGTGTTGAAAACTTTAAAAAAGTCGATAAGTATTAACACAGTTAATCTGTGAAGTTCACCACCGATATATTTATTTTAATCTTTTTAGTCTTGAATGCCAATGATGCTCTGTTTTTATATCATTCGGTATGTATATATAATTTATTTTAATATAACTGTTTATTTCATATCTAAATATTGTACAAATCCTATGTTTTGTTGCCTCTCAGTATGTGTTAAATATTGTTTAACTGACAAGGTTTATTATCATAAACTCAAGTTAAGTTAATTTATATTTAAGAACAAAAACATTAATACCCCTCATCTATTGGAAAACTGAAATGATTTGAAAAAATATACTACTGGAATATCGGATAAAAGAAAGACTGAAAAATCATGGTAGCTAATGAACGCTTTTGGCCTAAGTGTACTAATTGTATTTAAAAACCATTTTTCATTGAATTGCATTAAACAATATTTTATATCGAGGACTTTTGTCTCCAACAGCTGATTTTATTGAAAAGACGGTTTCCTTTTGAAACAAAAGCTATATAGACAAAAAGGAAGTTAATATTGATTTTGGTAATTACTTATGAAGAGTAATTGACTCACTACTAATCTATAACGGGTATAACCCGTGATTAATCTGTTTGATCTTTATGAATGATTTTGTTAATTAATTACTAGACCATCTATCAGTATAGAAGTAGTAGAAAGATTTATTAACTTTTGATAGGAACCATTACATTTGTGTACTTTACAGACGTTTTAAAAACCAGTTGGAAATTGTTATTTTATTTTATTATTTTTAAGGAACAAGAATAAATGTGTTGATTTGTATATATATATAAAAAAAGTATTTATTTATTTAATGAGAAATAAGGTCACTTATTGATTATTCAATAAACTACTAAATGATCATTGCTTCTGTGTTTACTCGACGTTTCGATCCCAGTTCTGTTTTTTTTAGTTAACAAGTTAACAATGGGATCCTCTTCAAAGTTTTAAAATAGAGCCTCGATTCCTCAGGCCAGGGACACACCGACACTCTCAGCAACGTCCACCAGCACATATATTAAGCAACTCCTAATAATAATTAAGCTAATGAAAATATTTATCGGCTGTATATATATATATATATATATATATATATATATATATATTTTTTTTTTTTTTTTTTTTTTTTCTTTTTTTTTTTTTTTTTTTTACAGCCGGTAAATATTTTCAACTCTCAACAGTACAATTTTATGTAACAACCTTGTTTTAATAGGATTAAAAATATCTAGTTATGTGCCTACACACTACGGACAGCATTAGTTTTCTAATGTTTCCACTTTAAGAAAACTGGTACAGAATCATATCGAATGCTTGTAGAAGCTTGCGGTGAGCTTAATCTTGGTGCTGTTAGTGGCTTGAAAAGAATTCATAGGTAGTGTAGGTTATGATGTGAAAAATAAAGATGGTATGAGAAGTGTTTGGCCTGTTATACCACAACTGATTTATTTAAATCTAGTATTGGATGAGAACCGACCACAATATCAAAAAATACTACACAAAGTAATTTTGCTTCATTATAATTCACCATCACACAAAAAACGAAACCTTTGTGGGGAATGATTTGTTCATTACAGAAACAGCGCATGCGGCTCATTTCTTGGTAAAGTGTACCGAAATGGGCTTACACTTATCTTGTTAATGTGTATCGAAAGGGTTAATGACTGGTTATTCACAAATGAACAATTGTTTTTCCGTGCAGAGAGTTCATAAATTGCAAAAGGGATGAGGAAAATGTATAGCTAGATATGTAACAGGTGATGGACAATATGTTGAATATAATATATCTTTTTAAAATATCTATACAATGAACCTGTATTTTCTATATGAAAATTGAGGTTTCATAAATACATATGATATATATATAACATTTGCTATATTTGCTGGTACGGTACGATTCCTTTTATTCGTTTACTTAAACATTATCTATTTGACTGATAATTATGCTATTTGAATTATAAACTCATTTATTGTATGCCTTATAAACTGATTGTACTTCTTTTTCTCTCTCTCTCTCTTCAAACTATATCAATATCCAATAATTTTACTAAATTTATATTAGAATAGCTGTTGTAGGAGTATTATGCAATGTAATGTAACTTAGTGGTGTTATCTGTCAACAATTATTTATCCGGAACAACTCCTGGATATCGGGTCCTAAATTCTTCACTAGCAGGTACGCTGGTCAACCTCAATATTTAATTGAAGTTCCGAAAATTGTCTGGACGGTTTTAGTATTAATAAACGACACGTAAGGTAGTGACACCGTTTCGTTAGTGGTATGTCTGACGAAGGGATGTGAAATATTCAATTGGCATAGGCAATGAAATGTGGTAGTTGAAAATATTCCACCGTCAATTTAGTTGGAATTAATCGATTTTCATGGATTGGAAGGACAGACTGGTAGAAAAACAAATTGTGAGAACATACAATTCTTGACTTTTTGCATTCTCTAATCAGTTGATTTTGAGTTTCTAAAAATATATTATTTTAATATTGTTATGTTATGACTACAAATATTTAAAATAATTTTCTATGAGATTTCTCGTTAAAAGAATCATGATTTGCGTGTTTTCGTGTTATCATTTATTTGTTAAAATAGTTATACATTTCGAAAATAATTTATTATTATTTTGTATTATTGTTTGTTTTTTTTTGTTTTTTTTTGTTTAACAAGGTTAAGTAGAACCGATACTCTTTTATTTTAGAAAAATCAACAGAATTTTTATAATATTTTATACCTAAAAAAAGTTGCCAATGCGTATTGTTACCTGTCATCTTGCAGAAGTGATAACTGTTAACATAAACCGAATGTTTTCAGTGATTATGTCACTGTGTACCGTTTACACTTTTCAGATGAATGGCATTAAAATATCTGAGAACTTGTGATATCAGTAGTTATTTATTTTTATCTTGACAAATAATGAAAAACTTATTTACCGAAGTTCATCTGACTATTGTAAATTTTCTTAAAACAATAATAAATTTCAAATAAAATGTATTATTCAATTGGTTAGCATTTTAATAAACAACAGCTTGTATAAGAAGTCTAAAAACAAACACAACTATATAAAAATTGAAGTGAACATATGAAGTAGGACATCAAATATTTGTCAGTTGAAAATTTTTTCTGACAAGCATTATTACTAGAGTTGATTACAGTAATCTTGATTTGTAAATACTTTTCATCAAGAATGTTTTCTTATCTACTACCGTAAATATAGAAATTTATTATTATTGATTGTATATCCTATTTATTCATTCAGTCCTTCCTTAATTTACATGAAACTTATTGCATCCATTCATTCAGTTCTGTATCAAGAACGGTAGAAAAAGAATATCTTAAATACAAATACCTTAGTTAAAGCTCTCTGTTCAGATCTGTGAAATTACTTATTGTTAGTGACAACGTAAGGGAGGGGCGTAAAGTCATAGTCGCTCTAAGAATTTGGAATTGAAACGCGAGTGGCAAGTAAGTTTTTATTTTTTTAGGTTATTTAAAAAAAAAATTGGCAACACAATTACTATCCTGTTATATAAACACATCTGTATGAATAATATCTACTTACTCAATTTTTTAATTACGTATATATTGTCGGCATCATATTATGAATTTATAGAAATATTTATTGTGAGATTATCAAGGCGAAGGAGGAGGATTATGAATGAAGATGAAAATGATCCGCGGTACGAAAAGTTTAAAATCGGATATTATTTTATTACAAGCTATAGTATCGCCCACCTGCCGTCTATCGAAAATCTGGTCGTTCGAACAGACCCTCTTAACCATCCGAAATTCCAAAAATACAATGCCCACATTAAAATTCATCGCCGTTTAATTTCCCGCAGTCGGAGTAAACCAGGAGGGAGTTCAGTTGAAGAGGTGCTTCAATATCCACCATCAGCTAATATTAATAGCAGATTCTCTGAAAGGATTGATCGGACAATTTTAGTATTGGTAGCCAAATTGCAATGAAATGTTTTTCTTTGGTTATATTTAATTGTTATTTTTTTAATTTAAATATCTTTTATTAATTACCAATTTTTTTATTATTTTGCTTCGTCACCACCGAAGGTAGAGAAGCGAGAAGAATCGAAAATTTTCATTCACACTTTTCAGACATCAAGAATCAAATTTCTTTCGGCTTCTGTCTGTCTGTAGTCAAATTGATTTGACTAGGATATCAACTACTACCTTTCATCCGAATTTTAGGGATTTTGTGGGTTAGTATTCTAGATGGTTCCATATCAATTTTATTAAATTCCATCTGTAACTTCCGCTTGCGCACGCGTAAATGTATTTTCATAGTTATGCCAATTTTTTAGAAACAGCTCATTTGAATTTGGTTCAAAATATAAGTATTTATAAAAAAATAATGTAGTGTCAATTTTTTGAATCCTGTCCACTACTTTCTCTTATATATGCTCAAACGTGTTTTCCTTAACACGTTTATATCTCTAAATCCACGTGTTCAATTTGGCTCAAATGCGGAGGTAAGTTAGTGATTGGATAACAGATAATTAAGTGAATATCAATTTTACCAAATTCTATCCACTACTATAAAAAAGAATACTTTCGCTTTCGGATCAATAATTGTATTATTTGACACGCCTACAGTCTAAAAATCGCTTCAATTTGACTCAAATTTGGATGATAGTATGAATTCCATTTAATAATTAAAATACATATAAATAACTGTTAACTATATATTGGCTGTGAAATGTGAATGGCATTGATCATGTGTAATAGGGGTTAGGTTAATGAAATATTTTTATGAGATTATAAAATTCAATAAGGTTTTATTCAAAAACGTAATTTATACTTTATTGTTTGGTCGATTCCAAACGTTACTGGCATGACACTTGCTGCCGTTACTTAGATTTCGTTTCATTATCAGTAAATTTAAAGTAATTTTTACTATGAGTTTGTAAAAAAAAATTCTTATTTGTAATTGTGTTTATTTATATTGAAGTTCAACCAGCTCGTCGTGGTCTCGATTTCCTCCTTAAACATAAAAGTTGTGTGAACTTCCCTCATATTTTTATATTCCAGGTTAAATTGGTTTTGTTCTGACTGAAGAAAAATATTGGTCAAGTTAATTCCGAACGAATAGAAAGTTGAAAGTTTTCTAATGCATTTTTTGATCCATCCATTTTACGAGTGAAAACATATCTATTAAGTATATACGCAACTGTTACTGCTAAAAGTCACATGTATAATTTTTCGATTTTTATTCTGTTTGTGCTAAAGGTGACAAAAGGTGACAAGGCCTGCAAACTGATATAGGTAGTCTGCTACTGTGGAAAATAGCAAAGGGTAATAAAATATGAAAATACACTAATAAACCATAAAAAATAATTAGTTTTTATATTCTCTTGTAAAGCACTCAATTTTTACAGACGACCTTTTGCACTAAAAATATGAATGTTTGGTTTGTACTGGGATTTTTTTTTTTAATCGCGAATCATCAAAATTGGAAATGTGCGGAACATTTTCGCATTTTAATATTCACTGATAAACAAAATTTGTGGGTACCCGGATATCAGGATATGAGTGATTACTGCATTTCCGAAAATGGCTCCTCTCGGAGATTTTATTCTCATACGAAAAATTATTCACCTTCAAATATATAGCCAATGCAAACGACGAGGAAGCTATACTGACTTTACTTAACAGACGTTTTTATTAGATGTAGGAGTGTTGTTTCCTAGATGGTCCAATATTGCATTAAATTCTTTCTTTCGCTTCGTCGTGCGTTTTTTTATATGACATGACAATACTTGAAATACTTTCATACTAGATTTCATTCTCAAACGACGAATTGTAGATCTTTAAATATGGTGTTAATTTAATCAACTGAAATCATAAAGATGCTTTATCGATCCTAATTTGCAGATTCCTTGCAAGGAAATAAAATATTTTTTTTTTTTTTTACTCCGACTTTTTATTGAAGATACCTGTATCAGGAGATTCTTCTTGAAATTATTAATCACCAATCATAGTCGGAAAGACCTCTCTTTATTTTTTTCATCTCCTCCTTTTCTTAAATTTTGTCCAATTTGTCTTAGACGAAGTAAAAAATTATGCATTGTAATACATATTCAATTGATCTGACAATAATAACAAGTTTTCAGAATTATATGGCCTTGAAAACTATACTATTTCCATTTTAAAAGCTTTACGTGTTTCATAAAACTTTACCAGCATATAAAATATTATAAAAAAATTATGATGCACGAAGTTTAAATTTATTCGAAATTACAACGGAGTTAAATGTTTATACCTCACTTCTTCCGCTTCAGGCTTCTTTATTAACTTTTTGTTCGGAATAGAATTCATTTGAATTTATATTTACTGCTTAAGGTGCGGTATTCATGAAAATTTTAAATTGGTTTTGAATTTTTCATTAGCTCTACGTTTGAAAATAGTTCTCTAAAGCCCTATTAATCTTAATCCCTTTTCTTCTAAGCCCCGAGCCCTAATGAAATGAAGTCTGAATTGAAAAGGGTCCAAGGGATTATGGTATATCATCACCCCTTCTGCAACTTCACAGGGGGTGTATTATGTCACAGAAACACATCATCCGTTAGAATAACTTTAATCCTAATTTCATTTAAACATTTTCACGCCATTTGTCGCGGATTAGTTTTATTAAGGGCCTTTTGGAAGCTGTTGAATAGGTTTATTGTATTAAAATATTTAATGTAAGATCACGAATCTCCTTATTTCAATAGTATTACACCTTTATAATTTAAATAATGGGGAGGTGTCTACCTACTTTTTGTCGGCCTGTGACAAAAACATGTTTAAAGCTGAACAAAATTTCTTCAATAATTTATTTTTTTTAAATCAGAAAAATATCTACATGTGTTATTATAATATTAGACAATCTAGATTTAAATAAAAACGTTTAAATCAATTTATTGATTTCTTCTACGCCCGCTTAATTAAAAACTCAATTTCATCCACCGGAAAAATCTGTATGTTGGAATTAATTTTTAGTAAACAAATTAATAATTAACACTGTTTTTTGAACCATTTTTTTTTTTAGTTTTCACTGTTATTTGGCTATAGGCCAATCTAATAAATAATCACATTGGTTAATGATTGTTATTTATTAATGAACGTTTCCGGGAATCTCTGTTCCCTCATCATAAAATCGATCAATTAATATATTATAGACTCTATCATGAACCAGTCATTTTTAATTTCAAAACGAATAATTAAATAAAAAAAATTTTATGTAAATTAAATTGGTATTATAACAATATAAATTATTTTTGATACATTATGCTTGCATAATACGCCTGCAAACTGGGTAAGTTACAAGATAATAATAAGTATGGTAAATGGTTCTACTCAAAAGATTAAAGTACATTTAGCGTTGTGGGTGTTGAATACTAAATTTGATATTTAATAACTTGATTAAATGGATTTTTTTATTTAATGCTTGATACCCTATTGCCTCAAATGCCTTATTACATATTTTATTTAATAAAATATAATTTTAAGTACAAGGTGCGTTTCAGTTGTATGACCTTTATGTTTAAAGTCTAAAATTAGATCTATTCAATTTATCTTCTATAAGGCTTTTTAAAACCATTTCTTCCTTACAATTTTATATCGTAAAATAAAAAAAAATAAAAACAAGTTTTCAACAACTAAATTTATTTGTAAGCTGAAAACTTTTTTTTTTTCGTGTGCACTACAACAAAATAAAGTCAGTAAAGAAATAATTGTGCATATAGGCCTCTCTCCTCCTATACCCTATAAAAAAAAACCTTACAACCCATGGCCTTGTTTAGTACTGAAGAGATAAAAAAATGTCTTTGTGTCCTATCCGAAGTGCCTAATGGAGGGAGAAGGAGAGCGATAGAACTATTTCCTCCATTTACCTTTTCAATAGATTTTTAGTTCGTTAAGGTTACGATAAATGGCAACATTTTAATTTTCATAAAGAAAACATTTGACAAGTACCCCACGGCAACCATATCAACTAGACATAGATTTCGACGAGAATCATAGTTTGTATCGAAAATGGTACATTTTGTTGGGCTTTCAATAAAATGCTGAGACCGATAGTTTCTTTGGAGCTACAGCGGGTCTTGATGCCGCATTAAAATAATCAAAAACAATGTATCTCGTATCGATCCTTCTTCTTTTGAATGAAATCAGATGAATTTTGCAACTAATCAATTTAATCAATGGCTTTTACTATAGATGTACTAAGGTGTTACGTTTTAAAATTTGGTTTCATTATTTCACCTTAAAATTTCTTTTCGTTTGATAACTCATTCATCAAATAAAATCATCTTTGATGATCATGCCGGAAAATAGATCTTTACTGCCGTATTATATTTACTTATCTTCTACTTAATTTAATTTATTGTTTCTCAATTATTGTTCCTTCATTTTTTTCTTCTTCTTGCTGCTATGTTAATTTCATTCTCTTCTTACTATTATTTATCTTTCCAAACCATTTATTTAGTTATCCCGTGTATCAAAATCCCGTATACGATCAAAAGCTTTTATGTTTTAGCCTCCCAATATCTAACTCCATATCTGCTGTGGAGGTTCGTTTAAAATATATATACATATATAAATCTTAAAAAAACTATTCAAACATGCCATAATATTTGCTGAAATTCAACCTCAATTCTGTGGCATTTTTCTGCCTGTCAAAATTTTGATGGGTTAATAAAATTTATAATAACCAGACGGCTCGTGCGAAAAATTGGCATTGAATATTAGTTGGGAAAAAATAATAATGAATTTTTATTTTTATATTTTTTACATATTACATCATGTCCTAATGATAAATTACATATTTGTGGTTGCAGTAATCTTACACATGACATACTAGTGATTTGAAGGCTATTAATAGAATTGGAATCCGTTTTTACAGTAGGGAAAACCTAATAAAAAACTTACATAAGATATAAATGAAAAACTAGACTACAATCATTAAAAATACGAGAAAAACAAAATAAAATTTATGTACAAAAGAAAACTATATATACAAACATCCTATAAATATAATTTATTAATTGGAATGAGAAAGTGCTAAATAAATTTAAAAATGCAGCATATCATGAGACGTAGGAATCAATGATTACTTTTTCGGTAATTTTATCGATCAGAGGAAAAAGAACATTTTTTTTTATTTATTTCTTAATGATAATTAAAACTGTATAAAAGAAATACATTTAGTAAATTTGAACGTTGGATATAATGACGTGAAAACACTTGTTGAGAAACTACCCAATGGTAGCACACTAATAATATGTCTACATTATGAGATCACGGGGAAAACTATTTTAAAACTTTATTCATGTTTTAAACTACCTTGTTTACTAATTACAATGTGCTGTATATTTTCTAATAGTAATCCCATTATGTTATTTTTTTTTTCGTTTTGTACGGAATTTAATGATCATCAAATAATTTAAATTGGTGCTATTGACAAAAACTATATATTTTTTGAGTTATACGTAAATGAAGTTTTACGGAAGAAAGTTAGTCGACTGTTCTGCATATCATGGGTGATAAATATTCAGGACGCAGTCTTTTTCTAAAAAATAAGTGGTACTCGAACACCCTCAGTGCTCAAACCACTTCCTAAAGATGCCCCACATGGGTTGAAATGTTGGCATAAATAAAAAATTAATTTTTTTTTTTTTAAAAAGTCCTGAATTATTATTAATAATAATAATTATTATTATTTATCACCCATGGTAAATAAAGTTTCTTTTCCATCATAAGTTTTTTTTCTGAAATTTCGGAAACACGTGACTATTTTTCCCATCTGGGGAAAATAAATCTTTAAAATGACGATCGATTATTGAATTTGACGAAGTTATGACATACTGTCAAAAAACGCCTTTGAAAAAAAAATTTAATTGTTTATTGTTCAAAATGGAGCAGTAGCGTTCTCCCAAAACAAAGTTGATTATAGTCCCCTGAGAGAAGACCGGTATTGCTTACAGCACTCACAACGGCCGAGTAGTTAATTATTGGTGTTTAATTGGAGCTGGGGCCCCCAGAGCCTGCAAACAGTGGGGATTACTTAGCGACACGGAGATGTTTGCCTTGGGACACGCGGCCTGTTTGCTTTCTATTGGGAATTAGGCCGTACCCCTTGTCCCGCCGTTCGTCGGGGCGGACGCCTCGGTGCTGGACGCTCCATGGCGGATGTAAATAACGCTGCTCCAGGTTAAATTAAACGCATTAATCATCTAAAAATTCCCATAGTCGTGGCTGGTAATGGTATAGCGACCACTGTTGACTCTTGCTCCACATGAAACCCATTCATCATTCCATTAATTCCTTTACATGTTATTATTATTATTATTATTATGATACTGGATTTCCATGTCATTGCACATTTTATTCGCTTGCGTGGATAAACCCCTGACCCGGATAACTATCCGTTTCAGGATTTGTAGGATAACATATTTAAATTTTACGAGAAAGAGAAAAATAAACACTGGTAGTCGACGGTGTTTCAACTGTCTCCCGCAGTGCTACATCCTACGCCTTTTTTTTTTTTTTTTTTTTTTTTTTTGTGCTTTCCTACCTCGCCTTTTAGGCTATACGGGATTTTCCCGGGCCGGGGGGTGAGGGCGGGGAATTTAAAATCCCCTCCGGCACCGGGACGCGAACTCGTACTTTTTATATCATCTCAAATCTCTATTATCCGGTTGCCAGGCAACTAGCGGTGCTGTTACACACGCTTTAGCCTATTCGGCCACCCCGCCTCCAAACATCCTACGCCCTGATGAAGACCTACAAAGTGGGTCGAAACGTCGGCAAAAATTAAATTATTCTACTTATTTAATTTAGTATTAATTTGACCGCATCCCCCGATCAACTCCTTCTCATATTATATCAACGGTCAACCATCTCTACATCATTTAAATTTTACATTGCACTTTTTTTTTTTAAATTGCCCGATTTCGATTTTTGTTGCATTAAATTTCACAATTTTGTGCTAGATTAAATAACTTACAAATATAAATATATATATATATATATATATATATATATATATATATATATATATATATATATATATATATATATATATATTGAATAGTTAATAGTTGACCGTTGCATTAAAAGGAAGGAGATGGTCCGGGGTGGCAGTCATAAATAGGCTAAATATTGGTGAAACTACTTTTATTAAAAGCTTAGGTTTCAGTTCCTGGTTTTCCAGTCATAAGTAAAACTCCTAGCTGAATACACCTGTTAGTCTCTAATTTTATTCTTCCAATTTTATTTACTTATTTTTTTTTTCTTTCTCTACATTTCTTTATCTCTATTATTTCATATTATATCCTTTTTTTCTTATCTTTCAATCTCTCCTGTAGATCTGTAGAAGTATATTCACATTTGCATTTGTTATATATTACACTACAACAATTGTTAGCATCTATTTACTTCAGTTTAGGATCTTGTTACTTAGCTTACTCTTTAGACTTATTTGAGTTTTTCGGATATTTTTCATATGAGGGTGTATTTTTATGTATCCGGAGCTGTAGATTTTGAAAATGACCTCCATTTTAAGATTAGGCCACCGCGTTTCGACTTATTTGAGTTTTTCGGATATTTTTCATATGAGGGTGTATATTTATGTATCCAGAGCTGTAGATTTTGAAAATGACCTCCATTTGAAGATTAGGCCACCGCGTTTCGACTTATTTGAGTTTTTCGGATATTTTTCATATGAGGGTGTATTTTTATGTTTCCGGAGCTGTAGATTTTGAAAATGACCTCCATTTTATGATTACGCCACTGCGTTTTGACTTATTTAAGTTTTTCGAATTTATCCAATATTAAGGTCTACTTTTATGTTTCTTGAGCCGTAGATTCTGAAAATGACCTCTATTTTATGATTACGCAACTGCGTTTCAACTTATTTAAATTTTTAGAATTTAACAAGTATAAAGGTCTAATTTTATGTTTCTGGAGCAGTAGATTTCCCCCATTTTGTAAATGACCCAATTTAAAGTTTATGCCACTGTTTTGGATTATAAAAGTTTTTTTTTTTACTTTTTCGGTATAAGGATCTACTTATATGTTATCCGAGACGTATTGAAATTTTTCTAATCTTTAATATTTAAATTTATCTAATATTTAAGCTCCATTTTATGATTAAGCCGCTGCATCTTGATTAATTAGGCTTCATTTTGGATTTTTTCAATACAAAGTTTCATCAATTTGTTTTCGAGTATGAATAAATAAATAAATATTATGAAGCTAAAGTAAAATTAACCACAGAATACAAACTAAAAGGCCGAAAAGCAACTGGTAATAAATTTAACCTTCCGTATTCAGATTTTTCAGCTAATTGTTCGAAATCTTATAATTTTGTGATAGGAGACCACAAAATTAAAAAAGATAACTAAAATTAAATTAAAAATGAGACAATACATATTTTATTTATTTTGATTAGATATTTTTATTTATTTATTGAAAAATAAATTAAACCTTCGTATTATGTTTTTTATTCAAAGGAAAAAGCAAAAACACTTAGCAAAACCGAAACACAGTGGCCTAATCTTAAAATATAAGTCGTTTTAAAAACTAAGGCTCCGGCATCATAAAAGTAGACCTTTAAATTGGATAAATTCGAAAAACTTGAATAAGCCGAAACGCAGTGGCGTAATCTTAAAATGGAGGTCATTTTCAAAATCTACGACTCCGGAAACATGAGAATACACTCTTTTATGATAAAAATTCGAAACACTTAAAGAAATCGAAATGCGGTGGCCTAATCTTAAAATGGAGGTCGTTTTCAAAATCTACGGCTCCGGAAACATAAGAATACATCCTCATATGAAAAAAATCCGAAAAACTCAAAGAAATTGAAATGCGGTGGCCTAATCTTAAAATGGAGGTCGTTTTCAAAATCTACGGCTCCGGAAACATAAGAATACATCCTCATATGAAAAAAATCCGAAAAACTCAAAGAAATTGAAATGCGGTGGCCTAATCTTAAAATGGAGGTCGTTTTCAAAATCTACGGCTCCGGAAACATAAGAATACATCCTCATATGAAAAAAATCCGAAAAACTCAAATAAGTCGAAACGCTGTGGCCTAATTTTAAAATGGAGGTCATTTTCAAAATCTACAGCTCCGGAAACATAAAAATACACCCTCATATGAAAAATATCCGAAAAACTCAAATAAGTCGAAACGCGGTGGCCTAATCTTAAAATGAAGGTCGTTTTCATAATCTACGGCTCCGGAAACAAAAAAGTAGACCTTTATATTGGATAAATTCTAAAAACTTAAATAAGTCAAAACACAGTGGCGTAAACATAAAATGGATGTCATTTTCAAAATTTACTGATCGGGAAACATAAAAATACACCCACATATCGAATTTGTCAAAAAAACTTAAATGATTCGAAACGCAGTCACGTAATCTTAAAATGGAGGTTATTTTCAAAACTAGGTACAGGACAGCATAATACTAGTCCCTATGAAATCCGAATAGGTACAATAAATCGATATCCGTAAGTGAAAATTCTACTTAGGAGAGAATAATAATAGACTTTCATATTGGAGGGAGGGAGGGGATGGCCATTATTTAAAAAAAAAATATAAAATTTACAAAATCTTAAAACATTAATTTGAAATGAAAACGGTTGAATTTGAATTGGAAAAGGTTTAATTTGAAATGGAAATGGTTGAATTGACTTGGAAAAAGTTTAATTTGATTTGGAAAAGGTTGAATTTGACTTGGAAAAGGTTGAATTTGACTTGGAAATAATTGAATATCACATAGAAATATCACACTGAAAAAATCTAAAATGTTAAAATAAATGGATATGCAACTGCGTAATCAAATTTTTTTTTGTATTTTTTAAAAGCTATGTCGTCGATAATATAGTAAGTGCCCTTCATTTCGAAAAAAATCGAAAATTGACAAAAATTCTAAAGTTGAATTTGAAATGGAAAAGGTTGAATTTGACTTGGAAAAGGTTGAATTTGAAATGGAAAAGGTTTAATTTGACTTGGAAAAGGTTGAATTTGATTTGGAAAAGGTTGAAATTGACTTGGAAATGCTATATATCTTAATGTATTTACTATTTATAATTCTAATAAGCTTATTCACATTGTTTATATTTTTTTGTCTAAATATTATGTAACTTTCACAATTATCTATCGTTTTGTATCGTGTCCGTTCTAGCCCTGAAGAAGACCTGCAAAGTCGGGTCGAAACGTTGGATTTTAATAAAAATAGTTTTACCACTATTTAGCCTATTTATGACCGCCATCCCGGACCATCTCCTTCCTTCATATATATATATATATATATATATATATATATGCGTGTTTTGATATTTACTTTTTTATTTTACTATCTTGTAGATATTAAATTTATTATTCAAGAACGAAAATATGAAGATAAATGATTCTGTGACTGGCAAAGATTCGAATTTGACAGTTACACATAAAGCCTATTTGGACTTATGGAGTTGAGCTATGGAGCTCCACTAAACCATCGAATTCTTCTCGTATCCAATTTTCTTACAATCCAAAATCCTTCGTAAAAACCTGTATGCTCCCTACTTTGTTACAAATAAAAACATCCATAATGACTTTAATGTTTCTTATGTTTCAGATCTAGCCCAATCCAGATACCTATTCTTCCATAATGAACTTCATAATCATCCCAATCCTCTCGTTTCTAACCTTGCTTCCTCTTCAATTCCTGGTAACCCTCCGAGGTGTCTGAAAAGAAGATGTTCCAGTGACCTTCTAATGTAGTTATATCATTAGAGTGCTACCATTGGGTAGTTTCTCAACTAGTGTTTTCACGTCATTATATCCATATGTTCAAATTTACTAAATGTATTCCATTAATACAGTTGTAAATATCATTAAGAAATAAAAAAAAAAAACAGTTACAAAAGAACGAAATAAACACAAGTGCCGAAAGACTATTCGTGGAATAGAACTTGCTCGAAGTAATTCAATAAAATGTAAAAAAAAACAACTGTTTTCTTTGTTTTGACTTGAATTCTCCCTTACTTCTTCAGTCCTTCAGTATCCCTTCTTTTGAAAACTGAATCCTAGACTATCATGAATTCCGATTTGACATTCATAAAATCACACTGTCAAATTTTCCGCAAACATTAAGTCAGTTGGAATATCGTAATTTGTCACTTAATAAACGAATTGAAATTAAAGAAACTGTAATAGTAGGGCATTGCAAATAGTTAAATTATTAGTTACCGATAATTTAAAATGGCTGGCAAGTAGCCTCAAAAGAAGTCCGTATCGCTGATTAAGTTTTTTCTTTTTTGTCTTATGCTGTGTGCTCATGTCTACTTGTGTCCAAGTAGAAACCCAAACACCGCACTGTATTTGAATTCGGTGAAATGTAGTTAAAGAATACTTAAGGGCAAGAGTAATGCTCATCTTGGTCATGGGCTTTTTAATGAAATTAGTGGAATTGCTATATTGTTACTCAATTTAATTATAATATCTAAAAAATTAAATTTGTGATTTATGTATCAATCAGCTTAGTTAATTTAGTATACTTTACTTAAATTAATCATAATTATTGCAATTCTATTTACGAAATCTCTTGATTCGTTTTAACGACTTACAAAATTCCAGTCTGTAAAAGTTTATTTGGAATTGTTCACTACTTGAACCTCTTGGATTCCAGATGATTCGCGAAATCTTCACTCCCCTCAATTCCTTGGAAGTTATACGCTTGAGGAAGGACGCAGTATCATTTTATTAGGTAGCAGTGATTCCAGAGGTTCCAGGGGGAGCTTAAAGAGTTGCTTGCTGAGGAGGCGAAACTTGGAAAGCAATAGGAAATGTTCCCCTCTCATTGTCTTTTGAAAGTATCTGTTACCATTCTTTGCAAAGTTTCACATTTGTTCACGTTGCTGCTAGCAATTAAATTGTATTTACTGGGTTGTTTAATATATAATGATTTAATAATCATATCATAATAATAATTATAATAGAAAACATTACCTTACATAAAACAAAAAAAAAAAAAACTTCAAATGCTATCTCCAATTCAATCAGATAAGTGTGATGAAATGTGCGAAGACTTGATGGACGAACGTTATCTATTGCTGTTATCTATTATGAACTTTATAAAAATGGAGGTTCGCGTGCCATGTCACTCTTCTCCCGATAATGGAGTGCGGTGTTATACTTTCCGTCATCTGCCCTAATTCTAATTTATAACCGCCCACAAAATTTTTTATCTCTCCTCCAATTATCTAAATTATTTCCAACAGAAAATGTTTTTTTGAAAATTCGGATATTTATTTCATCAACCATATAATAATATGTGCTGCTACCATACACACAAGTATTGTTTCAATAATATGTTTGTTTCATTATTATGTATTTTCGGAGATAGTCCTCTTACAAAGTGAGTTGTCCTCAGTAGACAGAATGATGGTCTACCTGCCTGTCTACCAGTTTTCATCCCGGCAGTGGGCTTAGCACAGTGGTTCAGAGGACGAAAAATTCCTAAACTGAAAGTATTCCAATCACATTTTTTAAGCTGTATTATTTTTCCTGGACATCCTTAAAACGTAGGCCAATAACTATTTTATCCACTTTCTTCCTATTTAACCCTTAAAAATACAAATTAAAGAGCAATTTTCAGATGTTTCACATACAATTAACGGTATTTACACTTATTTAGAATACATATTTTTAGATTTTAATAAAATAAATTCTAATCCTATAGATTAATTATAGATTAATTCTAATAGACCTCATGTCCTGCAGTATCCTTTAATAATACACCACTTATCCCTGTTGAATAAATTCGAATCTTGGACTCCACTTGGACAAACTTCTAACTTATAATCATCATACCAGTCTGAAACAACAAAAAACCGCTTACGGAGTTGAGCTTTGGAGCTCTACTAAGCCATCGAATTCTTCTCGTATCCAATTCTTACAATCCGAAATCCTTCGTAAAATCCGCACTGCTCCTTACTTTGTTACAAATAAAACCATCCATAATGACTTTAGTGTTTGTTATGTTTCCGATTTGGTCTAATCCAGATACCTATCCTTTCATAATAAACTTCAGAACATTTTTGTTTTCATCATTAATAATTTGCTAGAATAAAATAGCTTCAGGATCACTTTCAAAAACCAAAACAAAGGATATAACATTTGCCTTAGAACATATAAAAATATGTAGACATCATAAATTTGCTTCAAATTTTATGATTTTAACTATTTTTAGAAAAATTCGTAAACTTTTAAATGTACAATATCAACAAAAAAGTGTAAACTTTTTGAGTAATTCGGAAATATTACTTGCCCTCCTAACTTTATTTTCAGTTTCTTTTTCCTATAAGTATGATGTACAGATAAATTTAATGGCATCGAGAAGAAGACTTTAGCAAAGTTTCATTGAAATTGGTTCATTCGTTTAGGCGCTACAGTCTATAGCAACAGGGGTTTTTCGGTCGCCATCTTGAACGAAAGGGCGGATAGTAATGTCAATGAAGGAGGATCATCCTCGAATGACCTCTAATTTTAAAGCCAAATTTGAAAATATATGAAAATCTCCAGTAGATGTGGAGAAAATGAGCAGACGACGGAAGGAAAAAATAATTGTATTCGATTTTCGAATTCTACATATCCTAAAACGAAAATCTCGAATTTTGGGGAAGGTTAAGTTTTTGAATTGTGTTTTGTACGATTACAATGGTACATTATTGAAAAAAACAAAACATGATTGATGTGGTTAAAATAGGTTTCGAAGTGATTCTTAAAGTCAAAATAATTCAATAATATACTGATTTATAGTATTAAATTAATCAGCCCCCCTCCTAGTACCTCAAAGAGGCATTTTTAAGCCCAAGTATTTATAAAATTCCTAGTAATATTATTCCAATTATTTTTCGTCTTTTGTTAAATTATTGGATGAAAATAGGACTAAGTTATTTATGATTCATTCATTTCGTTTTCATAAATCTTCGTTGCCTAACGATATTTAATGAATATTTAATGAAATTAATAATAATGAAGTTAAACTTTTCTCAGTAACCCCCCTTTTTCTTCTCCTTTTCTATTTAAGATTCTGCCAATATTTGATAATGCCTAGTATCTCATAGTCTGTGGGGTTGTCGCTCTTGGTGATTAATGTACTGGAGGGGAGAAAGGGGGTTCGGAGTTCACCCTCTGAAGTTTATTGAAGTTAATCCTGATCGTATCTAGGTAGCTGTAAGGTTTTCATTGCTTTTACATTCTTTCATATGATCGTTAATGTAATACTGTGAAAGGTGATAGCTTCTGTTTTAATTTTGGATTTTTTAGACTGTCTTAGATTTTAATTCTCCAATATTTTTATTACTATTTTAACTCTCTTGCGTTAAGAGATTTTGATGTTAAAATACGGCTCTTTAACCGTCTCTAAAAACTTAAACAATCTGCTATATAATCACTAATGTTTAATTAAACACTCATATCACTTGCTTCCTGAAAAACGAAAAAAAAACATGTTTATACATTTTACATAACTTTTTATGTAACTGTAGACCTATTGGTTTATTATTTTCAATAATGAACCATTGTAATTGAACAAAAAAATCAAAAACTTAACCCCCTCACAAAATTTGAGGTTTAACGTTTCAGGATACGAATACATTTTTTTTTTGTCCGCCCGCCGTCGGCCGTACACGCATTTTCTCCGAAACCACTGGATCGATTTTTTTAAAATTCGGATTTAAAATTAGAGGTCACCTTCATCGACATTTCTATCCATCTTTTAATTTCAAGATGGCGACCGAAATACCGTCCTTGCTATAGACTGTATTTCCATGAAACTTCGCTAAAGTCTTCTTTTAAACGCACTTTAAATTTATCTATATAATATACTTCAACGAAAAGAAGCTGGAAAAAAGTAAGGAGGGATGGTAAAATTAAATTCCAAATAACTCAAAAAGTATATACTTTTTTGTCGATATTGTATATTTAAATGTTTACGTATTTTCCTAAAAAACAAAACAAAAAATCGTTAACATCGGACAATTGGGAGCAAAGATATGGTCTCCAGTTGTTTTTTATATGTTCCCGCTGCAAAGGTTTTATCTTTTGTTACGGTTTTTGATTTTCGAATGGGTTACTGAAGTAATGGTAATTTTTTTAGCATATTACTAATGATTAAAAAAAAAAAAGTTTAGTCCAACTAGTTCCTAATGTAACTAGGAAAGTAATATTACATGCTTTGATTAGTTTTAAGGTAGGAAAAATAAAATAAAATAAATACAAACCATATATATATATATATATATATATATATATATGTGTGTGTGTGTGTGTGTGTGTGTGTGTGTGTGATCTTCGATATATACACGACAGCAGAATACCAATTCACTATTTATTATTATTGCTTTGTTTCGTTTTTTAGGAAGGAGGGATCGGAGAGCTTTCCAGATGTCTTAATAAATCCTATTATTCACTATATATTTATAGCCACTTCGGCTTCATTGTCATTAGTTAGTACTATTAAAATGTTTATAATGTAATATACACCAGCAATCGTATATTTATCATAAAAAATTCCCAATGATTTTTCTTAGTCCGTAAGTAATCTAATCTATCGATGGATGGGTTTTCAGTCTGCTATAAGGGTTTCGTGTTCGATATTTTTTATTCTGAAAAGAGCTTTAATATTTTATTTCTGCTGGCCATTAGATAATGCGACGTAACCGTATTGCGTCACTCAGCCCGTGACGTAATTGATAACGTCAAATTGGGGTTCATCACTAATTCATGATAATGACCGAGGGGTTGCCTACCCCAACTCTGGATGAGAAAAAAACGCCCTCATTTTAAATTGATAGTATCTATAAAAAATGACTGGGCTCCATAGTTTATCACCATTTTCTTAGTTGCTAGATCCTGGCGCTTAGTGCATATAGATAGATATAAATATACACCTAATTTTTTTTTATTAATATTTCTGCCATAAAACTACTGTTAATTTTCGTAATTTCCAATGATTAATCTAAATCTACTTGGATTGCTGGCGTCATTTATGATATCATTTAACACGTCATCCTCTCCCTTACCATACGTTATCTCTTTTTACACATAGACTCATCTTGAGTGGAGAATATGGCCATTGCCAAAATTCCAAGATATATTCTACAAAAGATCCCTGGACCACTGCCTATTCAACCTTCGAGAAGAATTGTAGGGATGAGTGGAACTAGGTAGAGATTGTGCTAGAATGATTAGAAGGATTAGAATGATTTATGAGGTTCTAATGGAATTTGGAAAAAAATTCAGGGATATGGTCAAGGACAAGTGGGATATCCAGATCATGATGCAGGGTTTTGTTGGTTACACAGAATGGAGCATCGACTGTTAATTGGAGGACTTCAAACTGAAAAGATTGGAACACTTGATGTTAGAAAATTTTTCTGGCCCGCAAATTTCAAATCTGTTGGTCCAAATAAGTTTCAGGATTGTCTTGTAGATTACTAACTTGCTGTCAATTGAAAGTTGAGATTTTCTAGTCAGTAGTCTGTATAATTAGCCGTTACGTCGGTTAAGTTCTTGTCTTTTAAGTCTAGTATGCGGGTCCCACGTTAGTCTTCGGTCCAAGAGAAAGCCAAGATACCGGAATGTGTTTTAACAAGAAAGCTGGATGAAATTAAAGTGGACTGATGGACAGGATCTGTGCCGGAGCGTGAAGGTAATCTGTTTGAATTTGGATTCGTTAACTACGATATGCCATTTATTACACCTTTACTCAATCAAGGAGTTTTTTTTAAAATAAAATTAAAAATACAACAAGTAAATGTGATATTGGTAACATGACATGTACAACATGAAGAGAAACTACCCATTGGTAGAACACATATTAAAGTTCTATATTAGAAGGTCCCGAGGCCATCTTCTTTTCAGACGCCTCGGAGGGTTTTTGCAGATTTTAAGATGCTATGTCGGGAACTGAATTGGTATGTGAGGATGGCGGTGTCATCAGCAAATGTTGCCAGTATGGTATTGGGATGGACAGGAATACCAGCGGTAAAAAAGATATAAAGGACGGGATCCAATACGCTACCTTGAGGAATACCGGCTTCAACTGAGTAGGAATTGGAAAATTCTGTACCACAGTGAACTCGAAAGGTGCGATCAGAGAAGTAGCAGCGGAGGATTAGGTGCAAGGACTGGGGTAGATGGGTTTTCAGCTTCGAAAGAAGTTCGGCGTGCCATACCGAATCAAAAACTTGAGCTATATCCAGAAATGCACCCGAGCAATATAATAAATTAATATTTCTTTTGTTTGTAGCTGTGAAATAATACACATATTCCGGGATACCCCTTTTTATCAAATTATTAACATCCGCCTAAAACTTCGTGAATAATTTAATCTTATTGTACCATACTTCATAGTAACCTACAACATGTTTAACTACAAAAATTCTTAATGGGACGTTTCCTCATTAAAATAATTAGTTTAATGAGTTCTTACAAGTTCATCAATAACCATTTGCATTATAACATAATTTGATAACAATATCGAGAAGAAAAAATATCCTACAAAAATATTGGGCCGTTAGGCGTGACCTCCGCTCCCAACATGCCAAAATAACGAGGTTATGTAAGCAAAACGGCCCAATATTTGCAGATGCCACTTTTTTCTTTAATAGCACGATTTAAGTGGAATGCAGATGAGCATTAATTAATTTTTAGTTCCTTATTAAATTATTTATTTAATCAATAGCATTTCGCTTTCCAATTGAATCGTAAGATAATTTGATAAAAAATTCAATGAAAAAGGTGGCCTAAAGAAATATTATATCGTTTGGGTTGTATAACTTGAAAGATTGAAAACGTCCCATTTCAGGGAGTTTTGGAAAATAAAAAATATATAGGTTATGATATAAAAATGAAAATAGATTTTTATTATCCTGGGACTGTTGTCCCTTTAGGACAAATTATAGATACAGAGGAAATGCCTGTGTGGCCATAAAATTAAATTAAATATTTATAATTCTCATTAAAATTAAAATATCGGAAGAAAATTTAAAAAAAAAATCACTAAATATATACAGATACAAACATGAAAATAATATAAGTAAACAAACTCATTTCTGGAACTTAAAAAGTTCTCTTATCAACTTTTCTTGATCAGTCGGGTTGGGAAAGAAGTAGGTTCTTTCCTCTTAGGAAAAGGAGAGATTTAAATGAGGAAACTGATTGCGCATGTTGGATATCGGGAGGGACGGTATCCAGATGGAGACGGCTTGAATTATAAAAGATTTGTCAAACGCAGCAGTTCGGTGAGGAGGTGGGTAGAGGTCAGAAGTACGGGATCTAGTGGGACGGGATTGAATGGAATATTTAAATTGTAGGCTGTGAAAAATATAGGAAGGTCGCTGAGCTCTGATGGCTTGGTATATAAAGGTAGCAAGGAAGTACAGACGGCGGTTGGATATGATGAAAAGTTAACACGAAAATTTAGGTGGCTGTCAATAATTTGACAAAAAAGGATCTGCGTTGTGGATTAATTTGGCTGCATAACAAAACATTGCTGTTGGTGAATCATTTTATTATTATATATTGCTGTCCACGCTTTTTTCAATCAACAACAAAAGTAAATTTTTACATTAGTACTCTATGTAATTTTTTAATATATTTTTTCACAGTGGTAAGGTGTTTTTGTCTATACTATTTTGTTTTCATCTTAAAAAAAATAATAAATAATAATTAATAAAATAAGTATCAATAGTTATTCTTTTGAGATATTTATTGTTTATAATGAATTAATTATATCGTACTCAATAGTTTTACGCAACTAGATTATATTTTTTGTAAAGACTCTCTTGGTATAGGCCATAGTGAAGTGGATATAACACTTAGAAAATAACGGTCACATTGCTGCCTGCTACCATTTATTGATCTTTCTACAACTTGAACTTTCAATTTTGCAGGATTCATATTAAGGTGGGCGATAATGTGATAAATATTTAATTACGAAGTCACCGATACGAGAAGGGATCCAATTGTCAATTGCCATTCCGATATCAAATGGCAAGGGCTACAACCCTTATTTAAATTAATAAGGACTTCTGCCTTTTAATGGGACTTGCAAATTAATATCCACAAATAAGCCGAATAAATCAGGCATGATTTATTTATTTGGACACCCGCCATTTCATGAATATTTAAACGACCCGTTTCCTAAAATAGTTTAAAAAACGATAAATTAATTAACTCAGGGTTTTATGATTGTAAAAAAATCTATAATTGTATCAATGAGCTGATAATGGTATATGGAAATTATTAATTCTAACTTTTAGACGTTTCAGTTATTTAATTTGAAAACACCAAAGGACTTGACCTATCTTCCACCGTTAACCATGATTTTTTTTTTAAATGTAATTTTAATTTAATATTTTTTTATTCCAACCGATGCACGGTGGTGTCTATTGCAAATCTAGCGGGAAAAAGTCCATTAGCTAAGTTGTTAATTAGTAAGAAATTAAACAAATAATCCAAAGTTAATGTTTATAAATTCATTGAAATATCTTTTTGGTTTGCAACTATTTTTCTACACCAGTCTGCGACCCGTTTGATTGCAGTAATAAGAGTTATGTTCCAGGTGGAAAACTGTTATTTTCCCAAATCGAATTAACTGAGGCATTGAGAAATGGAAACGACATTTTTAAGGACTAATCTAGGTTGATAACATTTATGTGAATAAGCATGCAAGTTAAAAATGAAGTTTTAGAACAATTAATCAATATTTTGAAAGAAAATTAAGCACTTCAAGAAATATATTTTTTTAAATCTTTAATAAGAGAGAGATTCTTAGCAATAAGGCCCTGAAACGATTACATTCGAAACGTAAACCTAAACTCAGATCAGTTAAGAACATTGAAATATCTTATTACTGTTTTTTTTTTTTTTTTATTACTGTTATCCATCTATCTTTTTTTTAAATCATGGCAGACATTGAACTTCAAACCCTTGTAACTTTCATTGTAAAACGTTTATTCACATGCCCCAAAAATTATGAAAAGTTAACTTGGTTTTAATATTTATTACAAGCAAAGAAAAATTATATTACAATCTAAAAAAAGAAGAATCATGGATTCATTTCTGCAGGCCACTACATGAAAAAAATAGAGCGTTAAGTGACAGTTTTGAATTTGCTTGTAATTGCGGATATGAATATATTTATTTAATATCAGACAATAAATAAAAAAGATGATCTCCATCTAATTAATATTTTACTATAGAAATGTTATATTTCGATTTTAAAATTTTCTTGAAATATAAAAAAAACATAAGTTTTAGGCAATGAATGGTTTGCAAATCATTCATTTTTTTTTAACAATAACAGATTAGTCTGAGGAGGAAATATTTTTTGTCAATAACATTGCTTCTAGACTTTTGTCTCTATAGATTTGCAATCGGTACCATTGCGCGATGATTATAGAGGTATTTTTGATGTCTTGTTTTAACATCTGTGGTTTGAATTTAAAACACTCAAAATTTCTTGTTTTGAAGTTTTAATATTCATACCAGATGACATGTAATTGTCTTTAAAATAAGATATCATGTAGTCTATCGAATGAGAAAAAAACGTTGTTTGGTGAGTATCACCGGATCAATTACAGCCCTATTTTGACTAGAAATAGTTATATTCATTCATAAGTAAAATAACAGATGGTACAACATAATAATTAAAAACAATAGATTTCGATATGTTTTCCCACCCGTTTAATCTAACCTATTTATGCCTTTTTCAACATTTCTCATTTCTTTGTACTTTACTTATTAACTATATTACATACTTATTTTACTTAATGTGTGTAATTCTAAGGGAGCAAGGATTTTTTAATTTTTTTATTCCAATTCAAGGTAGGATTATTGGAAAGGTATACTGCACTAAAACAAGAGTTTGCAAACATTTCTCTTAGGAAATGGGACAGAGTTTAAGAAGATGTTAATCAGGATTAAGAATTAGTCAGGATAGTTAAACATTTTGCTATTGCTTGAATACAATCCCATTCATTATTTCGCATTTTTATTGGGATAACTTATATTATTGGTATAGACTTATATTAAATTAAAACCTTCTGTATTAGGGTCCTTTACGTCCCATCAGCACCTCACCCTTCTGGAACAGGCAACAGTAAACCTGGTACGTGAACGCTTAAGGGCATAAAGGGCCTGAGGGCACACGTGTCCTCCAAGATATCCTTGAATTAACCTCTTCCAAGGGTGTGGATTAGGAGCTTTACGATTCTACTTGAGTCAATACCGGCGACTATCGACCCCCTCTGCGTTTCGGGTATTAACTGGGAACTACCATTAAATATAATACGGGGGGAGGAGGGGAGGTTCTATACCCAGGAGGCCTAGGAGCCTATTTCCTAGCGAAATGCGAGACAGTTTATCTCCGGCCTGGTCCTAACTTATGCCAGATAGAGAAGTTAACCTCAAGTCCGCAGGTGGCACACTTAGCCCAAGTCCTCGGCCCTTATCGACAATTAATTGTCAACTTCAGGGCGGTGGAGTCGCAGTTGGCTCATCTTCAATTATCTTTGAATGTCTCGCAGAGATAACGCGCGTCTCTCCACAATAGCCCGCCTCTCGAGTCATTCAAGATGGGCACTTTCCGTTCCCGGTTTTCGGTAACCGGTTCCGTTGTCAGGTTGCAAGGGAAAAAGAATTGCTTTCATTCTTCATAATTTAGAAAATATATAATACGGTAGTATAAGCTCTCATGAGCGATGGATTTTATTTAGTAATATATCAAACTAAAGTGTATTTCCCATTGACAAATTATAAATTGACGAACTCCCATTTCGATCCTTAAATTCCTTTCACGACTTCTATATAAGTCATTGAAAAAATTTAGAAGCTTAAAAAATCGAAGATTCGGAACGATACGGAATAAACTGTATTTTAATGATTTCAACACGATCATCATGGTAAATGTACCAGTAATTGACACTGTACCAGTAATAGGCAGTTTTGAATTCATTAACATTAATAAGCTGTACAAGCCCAAAATAGAGTGCAAATACGTAGATTTTAAGCTAGAACACTTAAGAGGGTGATATGAACTGAGGTTTCAAGTGATATCATCCCACAATAGCCGGTTGATGGATTTTTTAAATGAGCTAGGATCTTGGTTGTCTGGGAGGTTTCCTTATCATTTTTCTTTAGGAGATTGGTCACAAAATTTGATTTATTCATCTGTAGTTTTCTGTTTTCTTGTTTAAAACTGTGTAAAATTTATTTTAAGTTTTTTATCATGCAAAAATATCTGGTGCGCGTAATACATAACTTTCTTTTTCCGATCTGCTTTGAATAGAAATTATTTTCTGGCAATGTTGGACTATTATGAAATTTTTGAAATGCATTTTAAACGGAGCTAAAGATTAAGCTCTCAAATAATAAATCATTAAGACCATTAAAATTACAAAAAGCCTATTTATTATATCGACGGTGGACATAAAAATCTAATTACTCCATCTGTTTTTACAAATTACCTGACTTCAGTAACTGAGCCTTTAACGCGCGTTACTCAGTTAAAAGAATGACTAACTCCAATAGCAACATTTTTGAGTAATGTCATATTAGTGATATTTCCAGTTGAATAAGTTATATATCACCAGACTGTGAGTAGGTTGATTCCACAGTAAGTGATTGCAGTGCTGAAATTTATAACTGTGAATAAATATATAAATTTTGCTACTACGAAGATCACTAAAATCAATAATAAAGAATGTTTAAATTGGAGTTAGTCATTCTGTGAACCGAAAGGCTCATATATGCAAAGAGAAATTTTAAATAATGGCATTGGCTTGATTCGGTGGATTTCAAATTTTTTTTTTTTTAATTTAGAAAAAAATATAAAAATACAGATTTTTTAATTTTATTTATTGATGATATTTACAACTGTATTACAGATAAAAATACATTCAGTAAATGTGAAAAAAATAATATAATAACAAGAATTCACTTGATGAGAAACTACCCAGTGGTAGCACTCTAAAAATGTATTTACAAAAGGAGATCTCGAGCCCATCTTCTTTTCAGAAGCCTCGGAGGGTTGTCAGGGATCGAAGAGGAAGCAAGGTTAGAAACGAGAGGGTTTGGATGGTTCTGAAGTTTGCTATGGAAGGATAGGTATCTGGATTGGGCCAGGTCAGAAACATAAGGAACATTAAGGTCGTTATGGATGATTTTGTTTGTGACAAAGTAAGGAGCAGTGAGGATCTTACGAAGGATTTTGGATTGTAAGGATTGGATACGAGAGGAATTCGATGGCTTAGTGGAGCCCCAGAGCTCAACTCCGTAAGTCCAAATAGGTCTTATTGTAGTCATGTATATGAGTCTTCTGTAATTGACTAGGAGCTTAGACCGTTTGTCTAGTAAGTGCTGAAGTAGTCGGAAACGTAGAGCTGTTTCTTGTCGTTTCAGTCTGGTTTGAGGATTCCACGTTAGACCTTTGTCTAAGTGGAGTCCAAGGTATCGAATTTGTTCAACAGGGATAAGTGGGGTATTATTAAAGGATACTGTAGGACAAGAAGACATACGACGAAGGGTAATGGTGATTTGATGGGATTTATTGGAATTTATTTTTATCCCCCAGTTTTGACACCATTCTTCAAAGTTTGTGATGTGGGATTGAAGGGATTGGGATGTAATTGTAATTCAGATTTAGTAATTCAATTTAATTCAATGTGTGATTTACCTTAAATGATGTTAGTTTTCTGAAATTATTAATTATATATTTTTAGGCACTGTCCATTACCTTCTACAACTTTATTTATTTGATATAATTTTTTACTAAAATTCTCTGCTTTCCAACGATATATTATAGGTATACCTTTTGACTGTTATTTCACGAGATTCATTTTCATTCTGGATAAGCATTTTTCTTTTTTTCTTCAGTTTCCAAAATCAT
The DNA here is from genome assembly GCA_928085145.1 of Nezara viridula. NCBI lineage: Eukaryota > Metazoa > Arthropoda > Insecta > Hemiptera > Pentatomidae > Nezara > Nezara viridula. The sequence continues at coordinate 150,688,337 of OV725079.1, read as the reverse complement.
ATTCTTTCAAACTTCATATTTAGACATTTTTTATAGTTACTGTCAATAAAATATTTTTTCTTTTAATAAACCATATTAAAGGTACTTTATAGGAAGACGAATATGAACATTGGGCATTTATGTCCTGTAAAGTGACATCGATGGGTATATTAAAGACCACTTATTTATACAATAATACACCGATTTTAATCAAAATCATTAGAGCTATTTTTGAAAAAATTGTAAAAATCTCTTTTATCGTTGACCGTTCAAGTGGTACTTTCAGTTAGCCGATTTTAAGGGAAAATTTGCTGTAACATCTCAATCATATACTTATCTTAAATACGTAATATCAGTTTCGTATGAATTTTCGCCGGGCCTCAAAACGTGTATTACTGTTGAAAACTTAGATTCGAAAATTTTCACGATCGCAATACTTTCCCATACTATATACTACATATATAGGTAAGTGAAAGTAAAACAGTTGAACTCAAAACCTGAGTTATATTACTAGTACAAAACACGCTGTCAAAATTTCCGAAGTTTTTCATTAATAATAAACAAATTGACTATATAGAAAAAACAAAATTGATATAGCATAAATTTGCAAGATCCACCGTCAGAAGTAAAGTTGTGATTCACATTGGTGCTGAAAATTTCTCCTAAAGTGTCTATTACCGGCACATTTTTCTTAAGTCCCAGTATGCTATGGCACTTTCGAGTAGTGTTGCCCAAATGCGAGACCGAGACTAGCTTGTTCTTGCAAACTTAGTCTTGGTCATGGTCTTGGTTTGCGCAAGAGTCTCGCAACAGTCTTGCAGTTACTTATTAGCTTATTACTATAGAGATATTACTGTAATTTTTTAAATAGGAGAAACCTAACTAAGTCCGATTGAAAAATTAGAGTAGTTAAATGCAAAAGTATATTGGTTATACCAATTATTAATATATAGTAACTAAGATTGTCAAGTATTAGTAAATATGTTGCCTTAATTTTTATTTTATTTTCTTAGTAGTCCTGGTTTTGGTATTGCAAAGTGCCAGACCAAGACCGATTTTGGGCAACACTACTTTGGAGCTATGCACTTCAGAACTCGAAAATGTCCCATTTTTTTAGTAATTTGTAATTCCAGCCATACGCTTTTTATTTATCTGATTATCTTTTCTTTTTTTCTGGAAAGTTGTCAATTTATTTTAGTTGTTTGGCAATAATAACTTCCAGTTTTTAACAATTGAGTATATTTTACTATCAACGTTACATGTTAACAAGTTAGTTGACGTTTCGGGACATTTATTCCCATCTTCAGAACTGCAATTCCAATACTCTTGTGGATGCTAGGCTAACTCATTATTATTATTAAATTTAAGGTAATTACAAATTTATTGTAACAAACATAATTCAAATATGTAATGTAACAAGCACAATATTATAACTTAAAAAAAAAATTAGCCTTGCATTCTCAAGAGTATTGGAATTGCAGTTCTGAAGATGGGGATAAATGTCCCGAAATGTCAATTAACTTGTTAACATGTAACGTTGATTGTAAAATATACTCAATTGTTAACAACTGGAAGTTATTATTGCCAAACAACTAAAATTATCTGATTATGATTTAAAAATCAAAATATTGGTTTTATCTTAGTGTTCCATGCACTGAAAACCTTTTAAAAAAGCGAATGGGTGAAAATAGTTCTATTATTGCTTTGGCACTTCGGATAAAATAAAAGCAAATTTTTTGAATATTTAATAAATTGAAAAGAAAATATTCAAGTGTGGACTGTTACTCTCTATAAACTTTGTGAGTGAACTAGAGATCAATGCTCTTATGGGCCAAACGAATTAATATTAAACAAGTTTAATATTAATTAATTTCAGTTCAGGGATATCTGAGTCTTAAAGGTCTACCTTTAAACTAGAGTGATATTTTCCAGTAGGACACTTACTAATTATTTATTAGGTAGATATCTACTTTTACGGTGATGAAGAGCTTCACCAAATGTGTGTGTTGAATAGACTATCTTGATTATATTATGTTGTATTTACGAATTAACACGTTTCCCTTATGCCGTCTTTACCTCAAATGATAGTGATCTAATGTGAGAGTTCCCAACAGGATATAGTAATTTTATTTATTTTCATCGGAAAGCGTAAAATTGGGAAACGGTTGTGTTCAGTTATTATTGTTCAAGCAATAATATTGCAGATATGCAATTGCAAATCCTAATGAAGCGTCCTTTTTGTGCCACTAAACTGCAACTGGGATTTATGTTAGCTGTCACAGGAACCCTTTACGCAAGGTGTGCCTTTGTAATTACACCACTCCAAATAGACCAAAGCTCGTAAATGGAATTCAATTCAATAATATATAAAATGGTCACTATACTCAGCTATAACAGCTCCCTCTCTGACTCAGCTATAAATTTCCGATACAAATTGGTATAAAATAAAATAAAACACCCAATTTAACTGCTATAGTTTAAAATATCTTACTTAATAGATGCAGATGCATTTATGGCAAACTATATTTACTAGTGTATGTTTAAATATGGAATTTTATGTTTTCAACACTTTTTACTTTCACTTACATTTATATGTAATATATAGAAAGGTTGAGTATTGCGATCTTGAAAATTTTTGTATCTGTGTTTGACGGAAATACCCGTTTTAAGGTATTCTGTGTCCAAATGCACCCACCTGTTTAGAATTCACCAATTGACAGAATGCTGCAACGGCACTACAAGCATTGGAGTTTCCCAAGGTGACCTCCACACTGGTGCATGAGTGAAATAGGCGTTGGAAATACTGTCCTGCTCCATGAGGGTGGAACTAGTATGGGTCTCTGGTCTTAAGGGAACTAAAAGGCAATGAAAAATACGATGTTCTTACAAGAAAATGAGCGGGATTTCAGGTCTGGAACCTGTCATCGGAATATCGAAAAAGCATCAGCGGAAAGGAGTCTTTGATTAAATCTGGAAAAAAACAGGTAAAGAATGGAGGGAATGCAAGCGGCTTAGACAAACAAAACACTTTACTAAAAGCCCCTCTTCCTTTAAAACAAAGTGGCTGCTGGGCCTAACTAGAAAAGAAATTCGACTCATCATCGGAGTACTAACAGGCCACTGCAGACTTTTAAGACATTTAAAGATCTGTGGGATAGTGGATGATGAACTCTGTAATCTCTTCAGAGGTGCACCTAAAACTGCCCTACACTTTATAACGGAATGTGACCGATTTGCGTCATTCAGATACAAACTTTTGGGCGCAGGCGGAATCCAAGTATGCAAAGGTACCTCCATAAAATGGCCCAACCTTTTGAACTTGATTAGAAGAACAAAAAGGTTTAAGACAGAGTAGAGGTACAATAGACAACCACTGGTAATATCATCTTTGGGGTTGGCAAAACGGACCATTGGCAAACTTGTTGGACTAAATCCCCCTCCTCCCCCCCCCAGTAGCAGTACCACAATAGTGCAACCCAGTAATACACAAAATGTTTATATATATAGTGTCCCATATAAGGTATCTATTTCATATGGAATATTTCAAAATATTAGATAAACTGTGTGTTTTATTTTATACCGGTATGTTTATATCGGAAATATTTTTATGAAATATATATGTATTTTTTAGGCGATTTGAGTAGGTATTCATGCATTACATGTTCATTTAACTAGCGTGATCAAAAGCTGAGTTACTATCGTGCTCTGAGGCGAAACATGGAACCTGTATAATTTACAATTTATAGGTATTACAGTTGTTTTATTTTTTTTCATTTTATCACACGAACATGCCTTTTTAAAAATAAATTGTGCATTTCCTCGTTTAAAATTAAAGCTGAAAATACAGATATGTTGGAATTGAATAAATGGCAACCAATTAATTCTAAATTTTCCGTTTCCACTGTAAACCATCGTCGGTTTGATTTTTATGATATTTATGCACATCTAGTTATGTACACCCTACTCTGTTGAAAGTGGGAATTCAACATGAAAATTTATTTTATGACAGATAATCGAATTAATAATTATTAGAAGCGCTACCATAAAATAGGAAGTTTAACTAGGATTCGTTCTAAAACGAATCATATCAAAGAGAGCAGACATTTATTCTTATAATACATGCTGTTTGACCTTTCTATTTGTTATTTCTGAGTGACTATCCTGTATTTCTGTCAGTTTTCATATACAGGATATCTCTTTTAAAATTAATATCTCCGACTGAGTTATTTGGGCCGTACAGGATGTCCTCCAAATATCGCGTTGATCGGCATTCGATTTTAATAACATCCGGTAGAGCGTCGCACAGTGGTAAATTTGACCTAAAAAACTGACCAAAATTATTTATGAATTTTTTTGCTTTCAAACGGTTGTGATTCATTAATTTATGAAGCTATCTAACTATAGAACTAGTTTTTAGGAATAAATGGCATGTGATAGAGATAATAATTAAATAATTATATAACTTTTGATATAAAAATGCATTAAACTCCTAACGACTTATTTTAGTGTAAAAACTGTTATTTTAATTTTAATAAAATTACAGAATACATTCTTTTTAAATAAATAAATATGAGTGAATTCCTTAAATGATAGCTATTGTGAATATAAACTTTTTTATTTACCTATAAGATTTCATGTGAATTTAATTCTAATTGGAAGGTTTCTTTATCATAATTTTCATATGGCTCTCGTTAGTTCCACTCCTCAATCCAAATCTGGATTTTCGAAATTCAGCTATAGTTCTAATATTTCTTTTAAAAAAGACTTTATGTGGTTTCTTGATATAGATCTTATGGAAATCAAGTTAAAAAGTGATGTAAAAAGGAGCCTGTTCAAAATTAACATTATTTCTTGAACTAGATGGACAATATGCAGACCCGAGATATCCACTCAAATTACCGGCATAAACATACAGATCATCTACTTATGTTTGAAATTTATGTATATTTAACGTTGTTGGAGTCATTGGATGCCATGGAAGCTGCAATATATGGTTTTTCTGTGTCCAAGCAAACTTATCAGAGTCAATTTTGTAATCAGATCCATTGTTTTTAAAATAACTTTCAAACGTAAGTAAATAATCTGATCGTTCATACAAATAATTTGTGCGGCAAAAGTATTTGAAAAAATGTTTCTACTCGTTTCTCCATAGTTTTCTAAGGTTGCTTCGAAAAACATAGAAAGGGGTTTAAATTGTTTATATAAGTGTTTAATTTTGTCTTCTATATCTTACTATTCTTTTCGAAATAACGCAAAGAAATCTTTTAAAATGTTTGATGCCACAGTTTCATGTGAGGTGCAAATCTAAGTTCTTCAGTCTCAGTTGATTTCCGCAATTGTCCATGTTCTTTCTTTCGATTCGGTCACTGGAGTATCCAAAAGATTTAGCTGGCCAACCAGCTAATGGATATAGATTAGCTGTTGTGCCTTTGATTAATTAAATAGTTTCGTTCAGTCAGTTATCACATGTTTTTTTTAAACTTCACATCTGAGCAGTTAACTTTAAATTGTACTGTACATAGTGAAAATCCTTGTTTGCACATCAGTACAGATCTCTTGTATCAGCAACATTTTTATTGAAGTTTCTGATTAATATTTAGGCCTTCTTGTTGTTGAGTTATCTCTGTCACATTCCTTAAAACTAGACCACTCTAGACAACTGAAAATTTAAAAAAAATTAAAAAACTTTATCATTTTATTTTTTATTTTAAATTTGTTTGGTTGAAAGTATCAGGTGGCTCCCCACTTAACTTTGTAATCAAGTTTTATTGTAAACTACAAAGTCATAAAAAATAAATAATGTAAGGTAAATATCAGTGATTTTTTTAATGGAATAAAATATCTAAATTAAAAGTACTTTAGGAAAGTAACTGAATATTAAGTTAAAGCTTGTCCGTATTTATTACATTTAATTTTATTCAAGGTTAGCAGCTAGAACTATTAATATTTGAAAAATTAAAAATTATTTAACAGCAATTTGGCAATAGTGATTGTTAAGAACTAAGCAGTCTAGAGTAAATGTTATCAATATGATCTAATTCGTTTCAGTTTATTCGCAGGTCAGAAATAAATGATCTAGTAGAAAGAATAATAAAACAATTTAAGTCACATCACAATGTAATAATTGAAGGAAGTTAGTCGACTGTTCTACATATCATGGGTGATAAATATTCAGGACGCAGTCTTTTTTAAAAATTGGCAAATTGGCAACAAATTAAAACGTTGGCAAAAATTTAAAAAAAAATTTAAAAAAGACTGCGTCCTGAATATTTATCACCCATCATAATGTAATAACATTCTTACCCTGGGATAGGGAGACCCTACAGGGGCACACCCAGCCTCTACAAAGTGGGTTAATTAAAATAATTAATTAAGGAGGAAAACCTGACGGTTGAGCGTGGTTCTGGCCCGATCTACTTCCTTCACATCCTTTGGCCTTGAAACAGTGCTTTCCCTAAATAGTAGTGAACCCAAGACCCTTCACAGGTTGTAGTGGTACAGATTTTTTTTATTACATCATTCTTACATTTTAACTCATGTGTAATTGTAACGGAGCATTTATTTTTCCTTATTCAACGTTTGTAATATATTGAATAAAAAACATATACTGTATAAACTACGTATTATTAAGAAGACAAATAAATTCTTAGAATATTGTAATGCTCAAGATTTAAAATACAAACCCATTATATAAACCATGTCCAAAAATTGTGATGTGCTTTTTACTTCTATAGCTGAGGGAATATTCCATAATTCATGGAAGTTGGTGTATTCGCTTTTAAAGGCTTTAAAATTCATTACTTTTCACGCTTAACGAAGTGTGTTCACTTTCCTATATCATATTTCCTCGAGGCTCTTTTCATAAAGGAAATCCCATACGTCCCTGTCTTGCCCCATTTCATGATATCGTTGTGGGTATATGCTTTATTAACATGACTCATATTGAAAATTACGACGTAAATGGAAAATATAGGAATATAGGATAATTAAATTAATTAATTATTAATTGTTTTTCTTATAAATTAATTAAAATCGTTATTTTGCGATCTGTCTATTGCGAAATTAATAAATTTCACTACAACAAAGCAATTTTAATTGAAGTTTCGTAGTTCCTTGTCTATTTGGTAAATCAAATTGTTATGAGTTTTGAAAAAAATTGATTTACTCCGAAATATTACTTGAAGCGTTATTGTCGATAAAATCTTTGTCTTTAACATTTCGATTGCTATCTTTTACATTGGTCAGTTGCGAAGTGTTCTTATTGTTCATAAAATTTGTTCTATAAAAATGTTAGTAATACATTAAAAATTCGCTATATTAGCGATGTTACCTCTGGATCGAATCCATTATAATTAATATTTATTGGAAGTATTTCTATAACATATCAATTATATCAAATACGTACATCTTTCATCTCCAGAAAATAAAGGAAATGCCAATTTTTCTTTTATATTTTCAACTCAAACAGTTTCTGATGATTTTATTTAAGGATATTCAAATTGAATTGCGAAAAACAATCACTAGATTTTTTCTAAATTGAAGCTAAGTTACAAAAATCGACTTTAGCATCATATGAACGACGTACATCAGTCAAGTTGAGTAAAAGTAATATTTTGTAATTTTATTGTTAAATTTCTCGTATTTATTGTTGAATTTCTTGTTTTTTAATTCGTTTTATATTGGTGCTATATGTGATTGGGTGTATTAAGCAAATTTATAACCACCCACTTTTGCTCGGAATCCTCTTCCCTTTATTGTGGCAGACTGTATTAATACTCAATAAAATCATTTTTTAAAAAAAGAATTGATAGGTACAGTGCCGCATTCAGGATTTAAATTTTGGAGGTACTTGAGTTTTTTACTTTCACTTATCTAAAAATGTAATATATAGTACGGGAAAGTATTGCAATCGTGAACATTTTCGAATCAGAGTTTTTATACGTAAATACACGTTTAGAGGTACCCTGAGTCCAAATAACCAAGTCCAGAACTTCGTTTAAAGTACCTTTGGTTAATTATAAATAATAACTATTTATTATTGTTATAATATATGGAAAAACACTGAATATAACTTTTTAGAATTTGATAATTATATAAAGGAAAAAAAAAAGAAAAATACTTATCCAGGTTGAAAATGAATATCCGGAAATAATAGTCAGAAAGTACACGTATAAGATAAGCGGAGAATTAAAAAAACAAAACAATATATAATATAGAAAGTTGTAGAAGGTAACAGAAAGTGAAGAAAAATATATGAACAATAATTTCTAAAAACTAACATTATTTAACGTAAATCACGTGTTTTCAAAGAAATTAAATTAAATTTTCTTACTTTAGAAGGCGTTGGATGAGGGATCTCTTTCCTTAGACAACCTAAGTAATTGGAGCAAGTTAGGGAAGAGGTACTGCTGAGTACTTTCCTTCCCCATACCCGTCACTTTATTATATCATATACCACCATCACATTTGCTGATTGTCAACAATAAGTTAACAGGCGCAAATATATTTTTGATTAACAAAAAAAAAAAAATTTCTTACTAAATGTAAACTTTTTAGAAAACTAAATTAGTGAATAATTTGATGAATTTCCCCTTTTTCGATATAATAACAGTATCCACTTACAATTAGTGTGACAAATTTTGATATGTCTATGACAGACAATGCAAATCTCTTACATCCGTTTTAGTAAACTTTGCAATGTAAAATAATAGTTTAATAAATAATAGTTGTACAATCCACAATCAACCGGTGGTATAATAAATAGGACTTTTGTTATTTTAGATTTGTTAGCTGTAATATTTTAACTTTGGCTCAGTTAAAAATATAATTCAAAAATTTTATTATAGAGCCCAACATGGCCAAAAAATAATTCCTATTCAAAGTACAGCGGTAAGTGAAAATTGTATGTTGCGGACACCATATATTTTTTATTACAGTAATTACTCTGAAGAAACATGAAAGACGCAAAACATACAAGTAATGTTAAAGTCGCCCTAAAAATCCTGTAAAAAAAAAAATTGTGTTTATTAGAATAAAAATACTTTTAGGAATATGTTTTTTAATATTTTTTTCTTGATACGTACTTACATTTAGTAGCTGAAATAGTAGCGTTAGCATAAACAAATACGGACAAATAAAAGAATTAACTTTTCCACGTAGGCACGAGCCATGGAAAATAATATTCGTCTATGATCTATTTAGAATCAGACGTGTATTGTTGAATTAAATTAATTCGGAATTAATTTAATGTTTGATACCGTCATGAGTACCATTTCAAGGTAATGACTATGGGAATAGTACAAGCCTGTTCCTGGAATGCTCGATACCCTTACATACAATTACACTACATGCAGCTACAAAACCAACAAACCACGAAATATGCCAGCATTGATATATGTCTATTCTCAGAACAAGGAATCCGTTCGCCTTACAGACAATCATCAAGTAACTGCTCTGCGGCTAATGCTGCATATTTAGGATCAATTTGTAATTATAGATGTTAATATCACCTCTTTCGTATTTGATTGTGATCGGTATAAATTTATTATGGCCATATACAAACTTCTGCTTGTGTCACCTTAGCTGTTTAATGTAATGTTAATTTCCAGTTCTCATTCCAACATTGCAGATCCCATTGCTTATCAGTCGGCCCTCTTGTAAGTTGGGTTATGATGATGCAGGTTACCTATCTAATAAGTGGAAGTAAAGCCGAGTTTTCCATCCCTTCCCGGTTCAAGTTGTCTAGGGTGGCTTTCACACAAATTAACCTCAGTCCGTTCCCTTGCGCCGAATCTATCCATCCCATGAGGTTTCGATTCAATACAAACACTAGGCACGCAACGTGCACGCACTGCACTTGCGAAAACATCAAGGCACGCGGATGGGCAAGTCTGGGATCTCGCCACAAATTGGAGGGGCGTTTTTTCTTTCCCTTCTGTTGCCATCCCTTCGTCCATGGAGGGTCGTTTTTTATGTACACTCATAATAAATAACGAATTATCGCCGCACGTTCCCTGCTCGTTCCACTATCTGTGTATAAATGGATGAAGTTGTCAATTTTCAGCCTAGGGATCAACCATATCACTTTTGAGTTATGACTTTTTCAACTTAATACAAGTGCATCAAACGTTTGCTAAGCCATAGCGTTGCGACGTTTGACTCAGTTTGTTGTTTGTCAATTCACAAATATTATAATGTATCATTATTTGTAAAGCAGAGTCTTTTATTTTCGCTGATCAAGCTATAATTCATCAAAGTTTTTCTTTTCTTTTTTCTACCGAGCTCCTCAAAAATTTTTGAATTGACTTCAAATATAAATTTTTTCGGCCTTTTATACATTTACTAAATAATTTAATTTGAAAAAGAAAAATTGAAGTGCGTATTTATTTTAAAAGAGTTTTGTCATAAAAAAAAAAATGGTCTTTTTGTTTTTATGAATATGAATTGTATATGATGTCACAGCAACTTTTTACCTAAAATTGACATGAGTCGCTCAATTTCTTCGAATTTTGACATTTGCACCAGGTTTACCCAGAAGGGGGTTTCATGGCCCAAGTTGCGCCATCAAATTTTTTAGGGGGCACATTTCAACGGTTTTATGAATTTTCGAAATGAAATATGTCAAACCAGGAGACTAGACGAAAGCATAGAACAGACTACTAGAAGTCTAATTGTATATGATCTATGATTTTTAAAATTTTACTATTGGTTCCCAAGATTGGCAGAAAAGGAAATGTCCTGGCTAAGCCGGCAAAAGATCTGCAAGATATGTGGTGCCAGCATAGAAAAAGAAGTAGAAGCTACTGGATAGTGACAATAAATTTACAAATAATAATTTCAGATAATAGAACAAGTATTATTTAATGAAAATTAGATGTTTCAGTGGAAACTTTTACAATTATTTTCAAGCTTCACCAATTCAAAAAATCTAATGTATGGAATTTTCGTTTAAAACTATTTTATCATACCGTTAATTTATTTAAGTATTTCAGTAGTTTATATTACAAGTTGATCCTAATAATTATTAACATTTTTTCAGGAAACGCAAAAACTATGTTTTCTATTCTAAATTGATATTTTTTTTTTAAATGAGTTAAGAAATTCCTTATTCGTAAGACATATTTATATATTCTGAAAATCACTGGCTATTTCAATGATAATTAAAAATCTGTGCAACTTTAATAGGGCCCATTTTGGAATGAATTACACTCTAAGGCCCGTTTTGGAACAAAAAAAGTGGATGGGGTTTTGTTTTGGAGTGAAAAAATCCAATGCGATTCGGGGGAGTGGAGGAAGAAGTAATAAAAATTGTACCAAAAAAATTAATATTTTATTAATAATAATTGTATGATAAAATAAATTTTTCATTTGAATAAAATTGTCAAAAAAGCTTCTGATCATTTTTTTTTTTTTAAGAAAACAAGAAATGCAAATTTCGTTACATGTTTTGACTAAAAAGGCCTGTTTCGGAAATAAACTTATTTTCGCACCACTTTTTTTAAAGTGTAGGTTTATTTCGGAAAAAAATTAATTGAACCATCGGATACACAGGATAATTCATTCCAACTATAAAATAAATTCATCAAATTAAAAAAATAATACGTTTTTTGTTGTTTTTTAGGGTTTGTCATCTCTATTTTTAGAACAGAAATAACGGTTTACAACCTGTAATGGTACGGGTTAAAAGATCGTGCGGTATTCCTTGGGGATGACATTAAAGTCTCTACTTCCTCCTAAGGGCAGGGGACCTACAATTTTTTCCAGGGGTGGCGGACTTAATTTGGCCGTCCCTTCTATTATCCCCTTTCTTCCTCTTGATAAAAGAAAACAGTTTTTATGAATGTTTAAAGGAATATATTTCGAAAAAAAATATCAACTCACAATAACATTCTGTTGACTGAATTAATGTTAAAATAATCAAATATTTTTTATGTAACCTGAAAATAAATTTTACCTCGAAATTCGCCTTATAAAGTAAGTACCCCTTTTCTTGAATCCCCCGTCTTAAATCCGGCTCTGCTCCCCTCTCTTCATCTTTATTTTTTCTTAATAACAATGTTATCTGTTTCAGGCAAATTAAATGATTGAATTCTAATTTTTTTAAATTGTTATGAATAAAATAAGTTAAAATTGTATCATTGAAATAATTTATTAAGTACTAATGAGATCTTATTGTACTGGATAAAAATATGATTCAGTTAAAATAATGTTTCAATTTGTAACCTTTTATTTTCTATTTTATTTACCGACTTGTGCCGCTAGCGAATTTTCAATTTTTTTTTTTTTTTGTGGATCTTGAGATTTATACAATAAATAAGCAACTATATTTTGGTTAATTTTCGAAACTTTTTGTTCCACCAATTGAAGAAAACTAATATTAACAGTTGTTATTTGACTAAACCTCTAGACCCTCAGAAAATATACATAATTTAACAATTCAGCGATATAATTTCACTGTTTTCGTACGTCCTTAATTTAATATATATATATATATATATATATATATATATATATATATATATATATATATATATATATATATATATATATATATATATATATATATATATATATATGAATGAAATAAACGTATATATATTGTCATCGTATAGTTCCATTTCAACATATTTATGTAAGACATTTCAATTTATAGTATATAAAAATGCGATGCCGCATACATTAGAGTCTTTCGTCTCTCTATTTGACAGTGACAACATGTTTTATAGATATCTATATTTTCTGATTGTAATAATTTAAAAAGAGCTTATTTAAACGATAAAGCTCATCAAAAACGTAAATACGGGGCTATGAAAAAAAAATATAATAATTTAAAAACTATTATTTTATGAAATAATTAATAAATCAAGGCGCATACTCTTTTTTTCAACCCTTTATCATTTATTTTCAATTTACAATATATACATTGCTAACAATAATATATATACTTGGACTATATCTACTGCTCAAAGGCATTCTAAATATAGGAGTGGGGTTTGTGGAATACTAAAGTTTTCCTTTGGCACTGTTTTTTTTTTTTTTGTATTAATCTTTTTATTGAGGTATAATAAATTTTACCACACTTAAAATTACTGAGTGGATTTTGGCACTAGGCATTGTTGTTCTTCACTTGGCCAGGAGGAACTGACGTGATAGTTTAAATTATGCACAATTCTTTTTCGATTTAGTACACTATTTACAAGTTGTAGTGCTCGGACCGAGTCTTTTGCGAATCATGGATTTAATTTGTTGATTAATACTTGTAATTATACTAGAAGAAAAAGGAATAAACTATATGAAATAATGTTGAAGACGTCCATGATGGACTGCCAAAAAAAAAAATAAAATAAGTAAATAAAAAATATTTACAAAAACAATATTCCTTTTGGATATAATTTTTTTCTTGTCATGTCCTTGCATTTAGTAGCTGAAATACCTGTGTTATAATATAAAAAATAGTACCTATTTCGATTGTTTTTAGTATTTAACTTAGATCATTCATAGAAACAAATATATAATAAATAGAATAAAAATATAACTATCCATTTTTGGGGTCCCTCCCAAAATCCCTACCTCCTTTTATCCACCAGTGCACCAAGGTGCTCTTTTTCCATCACCTGACCAGCTGGTGATTACCCATGAACTATATCCATCATTATCGCCGAAGGATACCTATTTTTGACTTCTAAGCAAGGTAGTATAACTCTTAGCAGCGTGAGCAGGCCGTTACACTCCATGATTAAATATGATTTCTAATCTTATTAACGATCTCATTGTTGTGTTGGCGCTTTATTCCGAATTGCCGGCTTGTTTGCTCTTCTCATTTCAGCACAATGAAATTTAATATACAGGGGCTTATTGTTTGACACTCCAACAATCCTCAGTTGGGCTATTTCAGTTTGAATCCTACCTTGGTGCTTTATTCGTTACCGTAAAACGAACACATTTTGCAGTTGGGGAGAGAGACGTTCTACAAAAATTATAACCATATTTTTTTCTTTCAACATTCGGAAATAATTTCTGGTTTTGAAGAGAAACCATTCCCAAGCAGATCTTTTGTTGATATGAAGAAATGAGATAATATTATCACGTCTGAGAAATGGCCACTTGTTTCTCACTACTCAGCAATGACACACTTGTTTCTTCTGGCAAAGGAGAGACCTCTTTTGTGTATTTCTTGTTTGGAACAGTTAACGGTGTCGCACATCTTCACAGTGTTATGTGTTTGAAGCTTATCGGGATGAGGTTGATTTGGAAGATTATAGTGATTCAAGTTTAAAAAAACATAAAGATGGCAAAATTATAGTTTTACTATACTAACTACCTAACTTTATTAACTATACTCCACAATTTTTTCCTATATTTCGTACAATTTTAATATTTTGCACATTTCAATTTGTTGTTAATTTTGTCCCATTGAAAACATGAGGAACTATCACGCATCCAAGGACATCGACAGACTGTTAATACTAAATCAAATTCAAGATATAGAAAAGTCTGTTCCTTTATTACCATCGGTCCAGAAGACTATCTGCAGTCCAAGGCTTTAGATTTGAACAAAATAAGAGCAGTTAGTCGTCTCAGAGTGGCAAGCAATGAGTTTGTAAAATTATTCATAAAAGATGCTTTCCCCACTATTAAATCTAACGAAGTATGTGAAGCATGTAACTGCATCAAGACTGACCCGATGCCTCATATTTTGATTCACTACAGCAAATTTGTGAACCTAGAAATAAGTTCTTAAAGAAATTTATTTTCGAATTGAGGAACGACATTGAAGATGGACAGTGTCGACAAATTTAATCAAATATATTATTTCATATACGGATTTTCAATGAACTGTTATGTAGTATAATTAATCACTATTGAACAATATTAATGCATATTTATTTATTTAATGCCTCTAAAATATTTATAAAAAAAAAAAAAAAAAAAAATTGTTTTGATAATTATATATTTATATGTATTGTTGATAATTCGTTATGAGTCATATTTAATGCTTTGAATTCTGTTAATGTTGTTTGAACACAAAACTAGATATAACCAAACTAATATTGTTCATAAAATATACGTATTTATTTCTTAGTGATCTTTGGCAAATAAAACAACTGCATTACAAAAACAAATTTTTGTTATATCTTATTGCTAAAATATAAATATTGTATTAAGACTAAAATAGCCCTTAAATAGTTGAGAGTCCACAGTGTGATAAATAAGTTTTCTATCGCACAATATCTCTACACCGAAGGTAATGAAAACAATGCCCATTTTTTATTAAATAATTTAGCAGCTAAGAGAAAAATTTCAATATCTCAAGGTTATGGAAAATCTTCTTGAACATATACAAAAAGTTACATGGTGTTGAGTACTCCCGGGATACAGATATGGTATGAGTAGAATCATTTTGGGTTAGTGATTGAAGTGATAAACACTGTCCATCACCAAAGTCGTTTAGCTATATAATTTAAAAGATCCATTGCTTTCTTTGAACAAATAAGTACACGCGCAGATAAGTTTGCTTTGGTGTGGGTTACTTCAAGTGATTCCTCTCAAGTAATATACATGTAATAAAACCACCGAGCCATTTCATTCCTCAAGGGCCGAAGCCATTCCTGATAGCCACTTACCCGTCCCCGGTTCCCCGACAACCCATCAAGATGACAGTTAGTTGACAATCGGCTCCAAATGTGGACGGAAATGGAAGAACATTAGATGCCTGCACATGAGGACACAGAGTCATTAGGTAATGCTGCTCGTGCCTCGCCACCATTACCTCACAGTGGTATAAATCCATCTGACCAGCCTCATTACCCAGTCCATGCGAGAGGAGGATTTGTCAATTATACTCGTGTGCGTTGGTTGCATATGCCCTTGCCCTTTTATTAATCCAGTTTACTGATCTGATGGATCCCTGACTCATCAATTCGATGCATCTCTAATCTTTCATCTATTTCGTCAGGAAATAATATATTTATCGAATGTCGTTAATGTGTATTATCGTACATTTCTGTGCTTCTGCACTATCATTTCACATTTTTACCAACAATCTAATTGTTTAAGAGAACCATTAAAACCTCCCTTTATCATAATTGAAAATACTTTACTACAAATGAGTTTACATTTGTTTCCTAATGTTTACTCTTAATGTTTCTTTTAATTTTTTAAAAATATTTTCAGTCTTAATTTTAGTTTTAAATAGTTGTAATTTTTAAATTTTAAATATATTAATGACCAACGCTAGGAAATACACTAGTGTATTACGAAAGCAAATTGAGCTTTCTTTTCTCTTTCAAATCTATTGATATCGCGTAAAAATTTAAAAAAATCTCAAGTTAATTTTATGCAATAATAAAGCCTGTTTTGATAATAATTGAGAGATCTATACACTAACCAGCACCCTACAAAGAAGTATTGACAGATTTGAGTGAAAAATCCTTTTCACGATAACCGGAGAGATCTGGGACTAGATAACTAACTGAAAGACTAATCAAATACAACAACAAGTACTCCTCACAGAAACTGGTTAATCGATATTTTATGATATAAAAATAAGGAGGTTAAGATGTCTATATAGTAAGCAACAAACAGCTTGTAAGGCCAGAAATCAGATGGATAGATCAAACTAACAAATATGCGATGGAGCTGAATGAAGATAACAATTATTTAATTATGTCACTTTGTTCACTGTTTCATGGATTCCGACAATTCTGCCGCATTTATAATCATTCTTCTGGATTATAACCAACAAGATGTTAAAAAATTTAATCGTTTTGGAGTTCACATATATGACATACAAAATTAAGTAGTTACATATGTGAAATGTATGACACTTGAAGAAGAATATTATAAACCACACATTTATTGACACCTTAATTTGTAATTGAAAAAAAAAAAGCTTGTATGTAAATTTTCAATTACAAATAAAGGTGGGAGTAATTCCTTTTTCATCATTTGAGTTAATAAAAATGAAGGGACATCAATAACTGTGGTGCCAATCACACATCCTTAGGGTGTAAATAACCGATTTAGCACTATTTACTTTAAACTACTACAAAAATTACTTCCATTGATGTTTTTGATATGAAAATTTATATTCAACTAAAAAAAGAGTAAGTCAGGAACATTTACAATGAATTTCAATTTGATTATACTATTTTCTATGAATTTATTATACAAAAATTGACTTAAGGATGACAATAACTATCTTGTTTACCATACTTAAAATAAAATAAAACAATTTTCTTTGTTTAATTATTCTTATTTAAAATCCTTTGTGCTTACTATTATTTTATCTTATTTTTATTGCCGGACTCGAAACGTTAGAACACATAGAATTGTTAATAATTTTGCAATATTTATTTTATTTTTGTTAAAAAATTTGACAAAATCCATAGCTTCTGAAAGCTACTTGGTAATCATCTGATATAAATCTATTACAAACAGTCACTAACATAAGTATATTTTTATTCAAGTTACATTATTCGGTATGTTTTTGTGAATTATACACACACATATATATATGAACATAATTATTTAATTGGGAATTAGGTCACTTTAGGTCATTTTAGGACGTGGCCTAAGATCGTTAAGTCTTTGTGCTTATTCATCGTATAAAAACAATACATTAACATATATAAAGTTCTATGTTTTTTCTTGGCTTCAAAGGCAAGTTAGAAGGTACACTGAAATAGTTTGATAAATATTGAGAGTGAATTGTTAGTTGTCTCTTGTACGTTCATAATGTAATGATTTCACTGAGGATATATTCATCAATGTATCAGTGATTATTGTATAAAATAGTAATTAATACTTTATTGCAATAAACTGTCGAAATATGAAAATGTATAAAATATAAACATTTGTATAAAAATTAAAATATATTTACATAATGTTTTTTTTTTTTCAGGTTAGTTGGTTTCCCTAACAGAAGTCGTCGTATTGTAAGTTTTTCATCGATAGTTTTATCAATCATTATTTTTATATTGATTTTTTATGTGTGTCTGACATTAATAATTATCATAGGATGTGGCTGACAGTGCCATGGTGAATCATCGGAACTACTACTGACTTTTATGAATAGTTCGGAAACGCATCGGTAGTCCAGTCCATTACGTCTATACCGAAGTTAAACAGTCATCGTGCATGAATTAATATCGGCTGACAACTAGGTAGAAAAATGACAAAAATAAAATAATACTCTTTAGATAGAATAGCATATCGCGTTGACTAAAGTACAAGTCTGTGTTGTTTTGTTTCAGTAATAGGGGAGGGGGCGGAAATAGAAACATGGACGACATTTCATTTAATGGCAATCCACTAGAACACCATTGCACATTTTGATTTATGCTTGAGACAGGTATGACGAATGAATTTTCCATCTGGTCATATTTTCCCTCGTGTCCGTATCCTAGCGTAGAGATAAAATCAAGTTTCCTACTGGTTCGGTTCCTGTCACTTCCAATTTCCCCTTCGTCACGAGTCCACGCTACAACTACTTAACCAACTTTTCTTTGTGTGTTTGTCTTGTATCTAGCAAAGTAGTCTGTTTTTCTTTTGTTGTTCCATTTATAAGAGTGAAACTTTTATTTTTATCCCGAAAACACGTTTATACCGTTATCGATGGGATTTGTTATTGGCATTGGAAGTAACTTATGGATTTGATTCCGAAACATCAGCCCTCCATTTACACGTATTTCCAATTCGGTTAGCTATAAAATGGATTAGCTTTATGTTGCTGATATTTAGGTGTCACTGTAATGACACTACACAGAATACCGCCTTTGATATCTTGGAAGCTTTATTATCATATTAAATGTTGAATATTCATGATATTAATACGTACAGAAACTGGTAGTACAGTACTGGTAAAAGGCAGGATATCTTTAATGAGTTATATTCAACTCGTTTGCTTAATTTTCTCTGTTAACAACCAAAATGGGAGCTCATGTTATTTGAAACAATCACAAAGGGCGTTAAACCAAATAAATAAACAATAGGTTATCAAAATGTATATGGAACATTTTATTATTTTTTTTATATTCTGCTAGTGGGGTAGAATTTCTATCAGGTTTATTTTAATAAAATCCCAGAAAAGTATGTGTGTAAAAAATAATAATTAAGAGAAATAATTAATTTAACTTCAATTGTGGTAAATAAGTTTTGAAATATATGAAATATTCTTTTATTAAATTTTAAATAAGTAAATACGTTTTATTTATTTTTAAATAAAACTATTTAATTAAATTATATATAAGTATATATACATGTCCAACTAAATCAATTTTAAGACTCTATTTAATAAAACTGATTTAGTGATCCATTAATGGATTTTTTTACAGAAAAAGTTTTTAAATGTGTTTTTTTTTAATACGTAATAAAATATTTACAAAGCTATAGATAAATCACTATAAAACTTTCAGAAATTTATTAATTATAATGATTTATTGATGATAGGGTGGGGATTTTAGGGCGATAAATGCGAGATTTTTACGCCCGTGTATTTCAGTGTAACTTTTGTGTTGCCTGTTTTACAAGTGGGGGTTCATGGCCTCTCATTAAGTAACCGTGGGTGAGCGCTACATTTCCGATTCTCAGATTTATCAAGATTATTTCTTCATATCTGGAATTTCATGGAAGCACATCTTTTTAAATTTTTTGGAGTAGGTTTGTGGTTTTACTTCCTTTGTCATTGATGTTGTGAAGTTCTTTTGCACCATCTTCATTTTAAGATCTGTCGTTGTCTCGCTCAGTTTCCTTCTTGCGAGGATCGTTGCTCTGTTCGCAGCTTCATTTACGGATATACTAAAATATAAGATAATCTTGATAGTACGGTATCTCAATCCGTCGACTCCTGCTTCTGTGGGCAGTGGCAATTTTCTTACACTGACATTTTTTTATTTTCCGGGCAATTGCGTTCTTAGAGATTTCTTTAGCAATAGTCATGAATGAATTTAAAGTGTCCGAAGCTAGAAGAGCCTTATGATCGTTGTTATGATTGCAAGACTTGTTTTATTTCGAACAGTTTGCCTTTGAAGACGATGTTGTGAATTGAACTTTAACAACTCATGTCTTCTAAGTCACAGTAAACTTGATGGATTGTTATCAAATCACAAGATAATTAAGTTTCTGTCGTAATGTCATTGCATTATATTAACATGGTTTGCAATTTCGTTTTAAATTGAGGTCTATATAAAACTTTTATCTTACCACTAAGTAAGGGATCACCGTTTGTATCACTGATAACTAGGTTTAAGTAATTTAATAACTGAAACATGAAAAGTATCGTGGTCATTTAAGCTTACCGATGATACTTGAATTTCATATTTGTTTCCAGGTATTTTTCTTTATCACCGAAGAAATTTCCGTTTATTGTGTTGTTATTTTATTACATGTTGATAAGTGTAAAGGTTAATTTATTACATAGTAATGGATATTTAACATTCAATGAATTATTCTATTTATCTTTGTAAATACAAATTATTTTAAAATTATCTAAGATCTCAAAACCTAAAATATTTGAACTAGTTGGGATATTCCATGTCCGACAACATTTTTTCTTTAAATCTCCTCTCTTTTGACAAGGAGAATTAGGAAATTTTTGCTTTCTCGGTTATCGCGTGAATTACCATAAATGACGCATTTCCTTCCTTGATGTCTTATCAAAATACTTTATGAGCTCGCCGGAACCACTCTGATCTAGATTTTGCTTTCGCTATATCCGCATTATTTATTTTTCCAAGCAACAATGAAAAATATATGTATGTTTTCATGCGATTTATTTATATCCCAGAGAATTGTTCGGAATTATTGTAGATTGTATAATTGAATTTAAATTTTTTTTGTGTGTGTGGGTTGGTTATTTTATTTTACATGAATACAAACATTTTACATAATTTAAATGTTAATACAAGAGTATATCACTAATGAATTATTAAAGGTTGTGAGTGGGAGTAGGTAAGGAGGTTCAAATACTAAATTTTTTATTCTATTAAATAAATAAATTTATATATATATATATTATATAGACAATATAGACTTATAAAAATATATATTGACTTGTATTTTTTAAAAAAATAATATTTAGGTTATGTCTGGTCAGGTTTAAAATAAAATAAAGATTGTCTACATAAAACATGATAAACAGTTTTTAAAAGAAATATAATACTAAACAATGAACATTAAAATCACTATGATCTTATATATGCTGTTGACAACAAATGCATTTTATCATTGCAGACGATATTACATTATATAATAATTCTTTTTAAATTTTATTATTAGATTATTTAATAAATTTTACTAATTTTAATACCAGACACATACAAGGAAAATTCCACAAGAATATGAGAAGGCATACCATGCTTCTTTCACTTGCACACAGCATAATAAAATTCAGTGTTGACTTTATAAGAATCAACTTAAAGTTAAATGCGCAGCTCACTTTCTCTACATAGTTTAATCTCCATGATTTTTTATTTATTGATATTTTGTTTGCTGCTAAAAGGCTAGAAATACTAGAAAAATGATTCCTCGAGCTCAACAACTACTGCGCCAATCGAATTTACATAATAGTAACACGTGACTATTTTATTTTTCGATATATTGATTCGTTTAATGAACATATACTGATAAATTACAGTCGCGTGATCTCCAATATTTAGATCTTAGCCCAGATCTAGCCAAATTGCTACTAAAACAGTCTTACTCGATCACACCTATCGCTTACATGTGAATATCCGATAGTTTGCAGTTTTACCTGATAATTTAAAGTTTCGATCCGTTTATTGAGCTCCTAGAATATACTCTACGGTTAGTATTATTCATATATGACCGCCTCGCATTGGCATTGCAATACATGAATTTGAAATACAACTCAATCATATTTTCTTTTAGTAGTTGTTGTACAATGTAATAAATATTTTTTTTTATATTTTCAAATTATTAAACAACAATAAGAGGAATAAGTTTAAAAAAATACAGAAAACACTGCTACAGAATTTCATCCATTGAAAAAACAAGCCAGTGGCCTGTAAAGCTAGCTGGTTATTAAAATATCGGTCGTTTAATATTAGACCATCTCTCTCTTTAGTGGCCTTGATATTATTTAGAAATATTTTCATTTAGATTTTGTTAAATGAATTAAAATATTTCATTAATAAATACTTTTTGACGGAAGGTATTAAAATTAAATTAAAACTAGTAGTATTCCATAGGTGACTAATGTTGCCCAAAGTCGTACTTGGTCTTGCACTTTGCAAGGCTAAGACCAAGGCCGCCTAACTGTTGCAAGACCAAGAACGTTGCGGAAAACCAAGACCATGGCCAAGACTGAGTTTGCAAGACGTCTCGCATTTGGGCAACACTATAGGTATCTTTGGTTCTATTATTGGTATTTTAATAACTATGTTAATACCTCAGCAATGGAATTAAAATTAACTGTAGATAAAAGGTTGCTCGTCAAGAATATCGATCGCTAAAGACCCTGTAGTTCTAGAAACTTTTGGATCTAAAATATTATCAAATTATTGTAGTAAGTAAGAAGTAAACAGTGAGTTGTAGAAATAATGAAAATACGAATAAATTATCATTATTTTCTGTAAAACCAATAATATACCGAAAAATGAAACTGACAAAAAAACAAAACAAATGAACGCATGAATATTGTTCAGAATTTGATTGGAACTAAAAATTCAATGTAGAAATCTTTGTAGACAACAAATGAAAAATTATTTATTGCTTGTCATTAAAAAATAAAATAATAATATTTATTATTAAAAATATCAATAATATAATTTTACTAAATTATATATAACAAATATATGGTGTATCGACTCACACATATTTTCTACCGATTTTAGACAATCTTATACAGTTTTAAATATTTTGATTAAAAAAACAAAACAAACTAACAAAAATAATTTTCATAAAAACCGATCAGAGAAATGATTACAATTTCATTTATAAGAATAAAATTTGTAAACGAGAACTTGAATCATCACTAGAATCAGTTTTAAACAACCAATACACCATAATTTGTTATAACTAACCCTTTGAAAATGGATTTAGACGATTATTTTCAATTTTATCTGAAATTAAATAACTTTTTAAAAAATATCGAGTTAGGCCCATAAAATTCGTATTTTCTTTATAAAATTTTGTCCTGAATTTTCTCGGAAATTGACTACATGTGTGAAAATTGAAAGGATTGATAATGTGTTTTTTTGTACTCAGGGCGTCTATAACGTCAAGATCTGTTAAAAACCACACACCGAACATTTGATACAATTGTAATACTTCCCTTACCTAGTAGTGGTAGACCAGTAATAAAAAATAACTAAACCAATATTTTTCATGTGTTGTGTTTAAATATAATCTCATTTTTATGTGCTCAATAGTGAGGCTGCTTTTCTTGTAGACATTTTAAATTTTGTTTGTTTATTTATTTTTTCCTTTTTTTACAAATAATTTTCGAGACTACAGGGCTTCCAGGACTCTATCCTTCGGCGAATTGTCCGTGGCACCACCGTACAAAGGGCTAAGAATCAAACAATACCTGAGGAGCTGCAGTACCCCTCGGTACCTGGGTTCATAGGCCGGAGGCACATCAAATTTTTTGTATTTGTATTTGTATATATTTGTATTTGTTATCCTTATATATGTAATGTATAAAAAAAAAATCAATGGTCAAATTTTAATAGCATTAAATGTCGATGCATTTTTTTATTATTATTATTTTATTTTTACGGGGACATTAGAGGATCAGAGCTATCATGTTATAAGTAAGTTGAATATCCTTGTTAGAGTAATTTGCTCAAGTAGATCCATTACTCATGCTGACCACACCACAATGGCCTGAATCACATTTCCTCCATAAGCCGGGCCTAGTTGTTTAACCATGACCGAAAATGGTGGCAGCTGTCCTCGGTATAGCATCTGTCCAATTAATCTTCAACACCCCGCCCGTAATAAAATACGGGTTAGCGGTCGGTTCAACGGGATACGTGACGATCATTCGGGGGATGGCATCATCATGCAGATATTAAATTTGATTAAGGTCGTTAAAAAATTAATTAGTGATTGGAATTTGTATATTCCATTTAATCATGACATCCAATATTTCAATAGTTAATTTGCTTCGTACGTTGAGTTGGATTGAATTCAAATTATCTTCACTATATATAATACGGTAATATAGATCCATTTTTCGCCTCTTAGGAGCAATGGATTTTGTTGTATTAGGTATTCAACGAAAGGGAATTTCATGAAGAAATGACAAATTCCGATCCTTAAATTACTTTATTAACTTAAATAATATTCATTGAAAACATTGATAGATTTCAAAACTCTTATTTTTCAAATTCAACCAAATTCGACAGGATAAGTTGTGTTTTAAAGATTATGACAAGGTCTTGAAGATCTGATTTTGTTAAAGAGGTAAAACCGTAATTCATCCCTTAAGTCTCTCAAGTGCTATGCTTAGATTTAAATAATGAAAATATTTTCAATACTCTTTTCTATTATTTCGGTGTCATATAACATTTCCTTCGATGCAGTATAGGACTTCAGTGGAAGTCTTGGGCCGACGAAAGGAAAAAAAAAAACAAAAAAACAATCCGTTTTTAATTTTGTATATACAAGCCAACATTGCACCGACGTTTTCATCTCCAAATTCCTACTACGACGTTTCGGATCATTGAGCCATTTACAAGTCTAAATTTTTTTTTCAATTTTACAGTCATATCTAATATCATTTTGTTATTTTTTCATGCATAATTATTGACATATTTTAAGAAAACTCACATATTTTGAAATATTAAATTTTATAAAATATTGAAGGAATTTAGTCGACTGTTCTACATATAATGGGTGATAAATATTCAGGATGCAGTCATTATAAAGTTTTTATTAGTGCCAAAGTTTCAACCCAAACATACGGGTCATCTTCAATACTCGAACCACGCCCTGATGATGATCCCGTGTTTGGGTTGAAACGTTGGCACTAATAAAAACTTTATAATGACTCCATCCTGAATATTTATCACCCATTAAATTTTATAATTACCTATCGTGTACTCATCTATTACATTTCTATAATTTTATGTTGTTGTCTGGCGATACCTGCCAGTCCTCGCTAACCATAAATCATATAATAGAAGATTGTGCATTACTACATCATTAAAAATACTACAACAAAAAAAATAGCCCACTGTTGAGAAATATCATTAAAAGACTCAGTAAATTCAATAGAAAATATCATAAAACTTTTAAAACAAGCACAATTATATCATAGAACATAACAATTAAAGAAATACACAAAAAGAAACTTTTTTTTACATTTAGAAAGATAAATTACAAATAATAACATCATAGCTCAAGGGCGTAATAACCAAGTTGTTGATGGACTAGGACAACTTGTAACCTAACCTAACCTTAAATTAAAATAAAGTAGGTAGAATAAACTTAAAGGAAAATAAAGTAGATATAATAATAACAGTAAAATAGAAATAAGAGCTAAATAATAACGGAAACAAAGTAGAGACTAATGAAATAAACATAATCAAAATAAGGTGACATAAGAAATGAAAATGAATTAACAACGAAAAGTAGTGAAATATATGAGATAAAAAACGTGAGTAATGATAAAAAATAAATGGAGTGACATAGTTGCTGAAATATGATGTAATACTATGCTGAAAGAGAGTGAAATAATCATTGAATAAAATGTAAAACAGATAAAAGGAATATGAAGTTATATAAGGAAATAATAAATAGAAATAGAAAATTGAAATACTGTAAAATCTACTAAATCTACAAAACATACTAAAACTACGTAGTTATATGAGAATAAAAAGTTAAAATATTGTAAATAAAATTAATGAGCGAATGTATGAACAGTTTATTCTTTTAATTGAACTCGCATAAAATGTATTCAAATTATCTACGTCCCAATGATTATTTACTGATTTTGTCCAGGTTTTAGTAATAATTATAGCTTCCTTTATCCTATTATTATGTTAGTATTCTTTGTAATGTTAAATGGTATTATTTTCATTATGAATGATTTTAGCATTTTTAAAATAAAATTCGTGTTTAGTCTGCATAGTATGCTGAGAAAATATTAAAATAATGCTTTTTATGTTAATCTGTGACGAACTTAAAATCGAATCAAATACCTGTTGAAAAAGTAAATGAGGGAGAATATAGTATCTCTATATTCATTGGATCGTACAGAATGTGTTGATATATTTAATAAATTTAAAAAATATATATAATTATGGCTTCTACACTCATAGTGGAAAAACTACTAAACAAGGCTCATCTAGATCAAACAAATAGGGTCTTCTACAAGTACAGAAATGGATCAGTGTAAGTTTAGGGATAATCGTGTCTTACTGCCTAACTAATAAACTGGAGAGTTATTGTTCATTGAGATTAGCTACTTCTTTGCAAAGTACTGATCACAAGACTTTACATGGGTTGTTGTGGTACAGGTCCAGAATATAGTTTATGTACATAGTTGATATATATAAATATATACGTATTTCCCAAGTTTCTCTACCAATCGCTTGCATTCTCAACCAGTTAAAAAAATTAAAGTAAAGTTCAGCAGCTCAATTTAAAATTACTAATTTAGAGGCTGTGAATGAATATATTTTCGTCTCTATTCTCAATAAGCCCCTTTCTCTAAAAAAAAAAACAAATAACAAGAACCCACAATTCAAAATGTTTGTATTTTAAAAAATAATTCAAAGTATTTTTACATGTCATATGTAAAAACACACCCTCTTCGCTACTTAAATTATCACCATGTCTTTCTGACGCTCTGTTACTTCTAGGTAATAGCTAAATTTGGACCTTTTATTTTTATTAATTAAACACATTTAATTTCAAGTTTTGTATTACTTGGATTCGATAGCAGCTCAACTTTATCCGATTCTTCAGTCGCAAGTATCCCTTTGTCTTTTTAGCAAAAATCAGTTGTGCAATATTTAGGAATGAAAATCATAAGGCTATAAGTTTTTCTATTCTTTTTTTTGTTTTTTTCTGAAACGAATTTAATCTGGTGTATGATACCTTCAGGATTATCGTTATTCCTTCCCGTCCTCCGAATCTGTATTTTTTGGTAGATTTATCCATAAGCTAAGGTGCTCAAGAAAGCGGCGAGAAATTGGGAAGGAAGAGTGAATATCTCAGGGAACGGTAATCTAGCCGTAGGGCACCCCAAGGGTCTACCTCCCTGGGGATTATAGAGAAAGCTGTGAAATAGGGTACCGGTGTCTTCAATAAGTCGTTACTAAGGAACAACACGGCCCGAAATCCACACTCTTGTTTACAGCTCGTAGCATTTATTTCAAACACACATATCACATTTTTATCTTGCACTATAGATATTTTAAATTGCGAGATTTATTTAAAGGTAAAATCCTCTACACTTGGACAATTCCTGCGTCCGTTTCCGTGTCTGATTATTGGTGGAGAGAGAATATAATAAAATATCATAATTTTAAGTATTATCTTTGCTTCTACAACACTTGTCACCTTACTGCGGGGAAGCTACACGTAATGTGGGTAAAGGTTAACATGTTCGGGTTTGTTCGTTTAAAGACATGTAACGTCTTATTAAGCGAAAGGGTCTACCGATTGTTATGTGGAATGTTTTGAAACAATTTAACAAAACACTGGAAAAAATAAGGTGTGTGCTTTACACCATACGATAAGAAGTGAAAACGTCAAGGCGAGACTATAATATAAAATAAAAATAATTACTCACTATAAAGGGAATGAAATGCCGAAAATTTCCCTCGCTTACTGTGTGCACTTCGGATTTTTAGTTTTTGAGATATTTTAATCCAGATCTAAGACCGATTTTGGACAACACTACTTAACACGGACTCGCGTTAAGATAAAATTTTGAATAATAGCCCATTACAGAGACGATGAAATGCTGGAGAATATCCTCGCTTAATATATACAAAAACACTTCAATTAATCGACTCCAGCCGGTCTTACCCGAGCGTTACACATCGGAGATCTGATGGCTCAATACAATTGCACTTTCCACAAAAAAAATTGCAAAACGCGTCAAAAGAAGTTTCCACTTCAAAATGTTTTTTATTATATTTTGACTATTCTCAAATTTGTATTGGTCTCATATCATATCATTTGTAATACAGATATCATATCATATCATGTGTAATACAGATTTTCAATAGCTGTAAAAATATTTGAGAAAAAAAAACCGACTACGGAAATCGAATAATCCTATACATGCAAAGAGAATATACTTCCACATTTCCTTTAAGAGTTTGTAAGGTTAACAGAAAAATTGGAATTTAAGAATATTTAAACTTGTGTGTTGTAGTCTGGTACCTTTTACATTACAGCTTCTCGTAAGTAGATTTCGACTCATGTACCCTGTGCATGATGACATTCGGAAGTCTTGAGTTTCGTTCAGGTTGTGATAAGTACACGACTTCTATTTTAAATTTTTCTTACAATCTTCCAAAGCATTTAAGTAGATATGGAAGTACATTTTTAAAGAAGGATTTCTGGTTTCCCAATTTTTTTTTAATTCGTATTTTTTATTTATGTGAGCATTAATATTTATCCCAGTATGTATATTATTTGTTGTCCTGCATCAAAAAGACTGGGGTCAACTGTCCGCTCACAAATGAAATATTCATTTGTGGAAGTGTTTCGAGAATAAATTATTTATTGAATTTTTGGCGGTATTTGTAGTCATTTGTTTCGTGTGAGTATTAACAAATTATCCTAAATAATCCAATCGGAATAATGTTTGTTGATACGTAATGAACATTTAATGAGATGCAATGACTTCTGCACTATAATTAAGCTTATTATTCCCTTTAAATTTATTAAATAATTATTAGGAACACGTTCATGAATGACATTTCCTGATGTCTAAATATAGGCAGGATTTAATTTATTATCATCACCGGGTAACAGGGAAAAATAACATAAACATACTCTTGCGATAACAAGCAGTGCCCTACGTCGAGATAATGGAAATAACTACATTTATACGTTATCGATACCCTGCATCAGCATAAATCCGAAACATGTGCGTTGGTCCCTTTGAAACGAAATGACATTTAATGGAGCCGACATAATTCATGACAGAGCCCGAGCGTGACACCAGGTGCTTGCGGTTTTATTGCTGTGTTCCCCGGATCTCTGGGAGCTCTCTCACCACTCCACTCGCAACAATACAGAAGCCCTCGAGTATCATTTCTTTAAATTTATTATGTATGTATACAATTTCAAGATAAATTCTGTTAAACTATTTCTTAAAAATGGCTTTTTACTATAATTAGGAACATAAAAAATATTAATCAAATTAAGATGCCCGCCTTCTTTGAGAAAAATTTTGGTTTCTAAACGAATGATAAAATCATATAAACGATTAAAGCTGAGTAAGAAATCTTATATTTTTCAAACCATCTATTAGTTTATTATTTTTTACAGGATATTATATTTCGATATTGTTGAAATAACTGTTTATGGAAAAAAATCAATGTTTTTTTTTTAATACTATTTATTCAAGATATTTACAACTGTATTACAATATAAATACATCAAGTAAATGTGTACACAAGAATATAATCACTTGAAAACGCTTGTTGAGAAACTTCCCACAGGTAGTACTCTAATAATATGTCTACATAAGGAGATCACGAGGCCACCTTCTTTTCAGACGCATCGGGGGCTTTATCAGGAATCGAAGAGGAAGCAAGGTTAGAAACGAGAGGTTTCGGATGGTTATGAAGTTTACTATGGATTGATAGGTATCTGGATTGGGCCAAATCGGTGACATATGGAACATTAAGGTCATTATGGATTATTTTATTTGTGACAAAATAAGGAGCATTGAAGATTTAAGGATTTTGGACTGTAAGGATTGGATACGAGAGGAATTTGATGGTTTAGTGGAGATCAATAGCTCAACTCCATAAGTCCAAATAGGTGTTATGACAGTCATGTATATTAGTCTGTTGTAATTAATAAGTTTAGAACGTTTGTCTAGTAAGTGTTGGAGTAATCGGAAACGTCGAGCAGTTTCTTGTCGTTTCAGTCTTGTATGAGGATTCCAAGTGAGACATTTGTCCAGGTGGAGTCCAAGATATCGTATTTGTTCAACAGGGATAAGTGGGGTGTTATTAAAGGATACTGTATGACAAGAAGTCATAGGTTTAAGATAAAAATCAATGTTAAAATTTTTATTGATTTTTTGATATTTTTTCTGTGCCATACTCCAATGGAGAACTCTCACTTTAGATAACTATCCGTCTCCTTAATTCATTCGACATCAGGGATATATATTATTTTCGTACTTTCAAAAATTTGTAATATATTCAATGAATTTACTGTAATTACCTACTAAAAAATATTCCTTCTGTTTAATAGTTAAGATATAAGAAGCATCTCCCTGAACTTTTACTCCATTATTTTACTCGCTCAAGACCTATTTGTTTGGAGCATTAGAGGCTTAGTTTGTACTGAAGTTTGAAACTTACATTTTTTAAAATTATTTTTATTAAAGTTGTTGAAGGAATTGAAGAGTTAAAATTGCGATTCATCATTTTTCCAAGAAATTCTTTTTCGTTTGATACGTCATTCAACAAAATACATCGCTTCTGAGGGCCGGAAAAGATATTTATATTTCCGCTTTTTATATAGAGCAGATATTTTTAACCAATACTTTCTCAGTTAAATAAAATTAAATTAATAGTATTGTTTATTTTAATTATCGAGTAAATGAGAATTTTTTTTTCCTATTTAGTGGTGGAATTACCACTTGCAATTATTATTCAGTAAAGTCACACTCAAAGAGAACATTAAACCGAATCTTCCACATTATCTTTGTATGCTCAGCTATCTTATCCATCCTCCACTGGAACCATACGTGGCTTTAGGAACGCAGGCACTCGGGCTCAGCTCTAATCACAGAGTTTGCCTTCAGGTTGGCCTCGCCCAAGGCTGAGACAATGGGCCACTGATGGGAAGATGCGGGATCTTCTTTTCCACAATTGTGGATAGCGGTTTCATCAAGCTCACGTCTTCGCAATTCAACTTGAGGGATCCCTTCAAGATTGCCCTCGCCCACAGAAATTTTAATTAGAATCGATTTTCTCCAAGTACCAATACGCTCCGTTATCTATACTCCTCAGCTGCTATTATCGGAGAAATCATCTGCTAGTTATTAAATAGCTGCGCAGAACTATTCGTGAATATTCCTGGGAACATATTCAATTAATTTGCCTTCTTGCTTTATTTGAAATTATTAAAATCCTTTAAGGTTCAATCTAATAACAACGTGTTTGATAATATATTTAGTACAACTCATAGAGCCCAAGATTCTCCATGGATGGTATTTAATTGAGAGTGAGTATATGTTGATTCATATTGTTACGGTCTTTAACTTAAAAAATTTGTTTCAGCAACAAACTTGCCGGCTATTCAGTGAAGACTGTAGGGTTCGCAAAAAAAAAGACAAAGAAAATTAATGGAGAGTCAATTAATATTACTAACTATCTAACAGGCGCCACGCTAATTGGTTGAATTTAAAAAATAGTGAAAACCATAATAATAATAAAAATAAATTAATTTAATTTACCCAAAAAAAATGATTTGGACGCGGAGTGAGCTACGAACTCGAAACCTATGGATTTAAAAACACGTTAAAAAGTATGGGTGTTAATTAACGTCATAACCTATTGAACTTACTCTGTTAATATTCATTTTCCCTAATCCCTCGAATAGGGTTTTACAATTCCTTATTAAACCTTAAAAAAGAAAGAATATAATATATACATAAAACGTGAAAACAAATTTAAAAAAAAGAAGAAATAAAACTGGCTATTATTAATACTAATGATGAATTTAATTATTTCTATTGATTTAAATAACTGTTAAAGGAAATGAAAATTATGAAAAAATAAATTAGATTTATAAGAAAACAAAGAAAATACAATTAATATTAATTATAAAAAAAAAGAATATAAAATTATTATAGAACTAAACATTAACTTAGACCATACAATAAACCAATTACAAATATTTGAAAAAAATACATAGAAAATAAAAACTTATGTATACATATTTACAAAATCTCAATGCCGAACTTTGTTCAATTGGCACATTGAGTTATTTGAGAAGCGGGAACTTGTTCCAGGCTAGAGTCATCAGTGTCTCCCCAGTCTATCTCCTGAAGCTGTGAAAATGTTCCAACTTGTAAAATCAAGCGGAATTCATCGCTGATAATCACAGGCTCATGAATAGGAAAAGAAAATTCGGTGTACACCGTAAAACTAAAGCATTTCACACATAAAAATCCTTAGCGTGCCTCTACACTCGCGAGGTTCCGCCATTTATCTCTCTAAACTCTCTTTTGTTTTCCAATCATCTGTTGGTTATTCCAATCCTAAATAAAATTAATACCTAAAACTAAGACTTATTATAAACTAATGCTTATTATAAAACTAATTCTAAATACTTAATTTTATATTTAACCCTCTTCGAGGTAATAAAATAAAACCATTACTTTACGAACTATTTTTTTTTTTTTTTTGATATTTTATTTTTCGTCACAATGTAGTAGAAAAGATGTGGGGGAAACTTACAATTACTTAAAATGCACATATTATTTTACTTTTTTTAAATTATTTTTTACTTTTAATTTTTAACTTAATTTTTATTTATTTTTTCTTGTCTCTCATGTAGTTCCTCAACTCCAGAGAATAGCAAACAGGCGTTGATGACTAAACAAATGAACATAAAACGTTTTCGAATCTGTATTTTTGGTTTTCATATATATTACTAAATTTCTTCCCATCTAGCTCATCAATTTTATTTAATTAATTAAAAATTGTTTATGTATTATTCATCGGTTTGTCTATGGGTGTGATATTCTCTGAAAGGAAAAGTTAATGTTAAAACTAAACTACACTTATCGGGCAGACGAAGAATCTACAACAAAATATTTTATTTTACATAACTGCTGAATATATACCAACCAGGTTGCCGGGGAGGTCTTTTAACTCTACCATTAATCCTGCGCCCTCACACTTGTCACAAACCCTATAATACAAATAGTCCTGTAAAATGTTTTAAATTAATTCGGAGCGTATTAATTAATTTTTATATTAAGGTTAAACGTTAATAAAGAAACGTTTTAAATATAAATTAAAAAAAAAAATCTGTGAATAAGAAAGAGATAGGAGTAGGAGAGCGCTAATATTGTGAGAGAAGGCGCTGGGTATAAGATGCCTGCCTCTCTTCTACAGGCCATATTGTTGCCGGGCCCTGAGGCACCCACACAGCACCCTATTTTATTGCATCTCCCGCGCAATTTAACAACTTTCTTCTTTATTCTTGTCTATTTCTTTATTTTTCTCTTTTTGTTACCCTCTCCCCCCCCTTCCACCACGGGTTTGCTTCATGTTTGTATTTATATCCTGAATCACTGACCGAGAGTTAAAAACAAAAAGAAAAATATTGAAAGAAAACTGAGGATTTCATGTTGTAACGTAATAAAATAATACATTCGGTGATGCAGACACAATTTTCTTTCCTGAAGTTTTGAATGTATATGCTTCTTTATTTCCTTAACTATTGAAAAAAGTTAAAAAGATTATGTACAATTATAAATTTAACTAAACAAATATAAGATGGCGGATATATAGTTATCAATATTTAGCATTTACAATTCGTAAAAAGTGATCGAATTATATGTATTATATAATCACTAACGAAATGGCGGTTACCCACGTGTTAACGCCGCAGCGTTTATTTATTTTATTTTATTCTATTTTTTTTTTAATTTTTTAAACAATAATCTAATTAATTTATACAATAATCTAGTTATTTTGTTTTACCTCATAAAATTAAACCAATTAATAATATATATATATATATATATATATATATATATATATATATATATATATATTCATAGGCCTGTTTACTTTCCTACCTGTAATAGGTAATAATAACAGAGCTACCTCCGTAAAAACGCTGCTTGGCCTGTCGTTTGAAATTTAATGAAATTCCCTACAAAGCCATACAAAAATCGTTCATTTTGGACAACTATTAACGAAGTTACAGCTATTCAATTTCCGATGTAAGATTACGGGTTCATATCTTGGTGTCAGAAAGGGATGAATAAGAGAATAAAGATGTCTAAGTGAATGTAAGAATATATGTTGCCCGCATCACACAATCTTCACTATTTCCTCTACTTTTAACAGAAATTATTGTTCGGCAATACTAAGCTATAGCAAAAAGTTTTTGATGAGCAATATTAGTGAGTATTGAAATGTTTAAACTGATCTACCTTAAGCCATTTTACATTTTTTTTAGTTTACCAAATAAATCGTACTCAAATCTTTTGTTTATTCAATTTTCAGGAAACTATAAAATCAACTATAAACTATAAATGTAGTTTAGTTCTTTTTTTTGTTTCTTCTTTAACATATGTAAAGATATAAAAACTTTTTTGAAATAGATAGGAAAGTCGTGTGAGTGGACACACCAGATGTTTTATATTCAATAGACTGATTAATAATTAATACTTAAATGTTACGAATATAGTCCTAGCTATAAATAGGTCCTAGGTTCAAGTCCTAAGCCCGTAGACTTCGCAATACATTGAGTCTGACTCCGTCCGTTAATGAGCTCAGTGCTGGCAATTTCTATACTGCCCATTGCAGGTTTACTGTGAGAGACGTACTCTCATCATGCCCATTTACAGTTTTAATTATATGAGCGCTTATAGTAAACCCTACGTTTAGTAACTGAAGAAGGATTGGAGTGCCAGCGGTTCGTCCATTTCTACGACCGTCACCTGCTTGTTAAACTGTTATTATTATTTTTTTTTTTTTTAGTTTTGTATAATTTTACTTTAGGGTTAATATATATTTGTTTAATTTTTTCCATTATTAATTGTAATTTTGGATCAGTTATATATCATTCCTTTATTTCATGTTTATAGTCAAATATCATTTTATTTTATTAAATATTTCATAATTGTTTTCATTTATTGTTATTTTCAGCCAACCTGTATGTTCAGTTATAAGAAGTTATTATTTTATTTTCTTAGCAAATGTAAAATTGGTTTCATATTTTATTTCATCATTGATATATGTAAATAATTTTAGAATAAATGTTCAATCGATACAATCCATGTTTTTTTTAAATTGCAATTAGCTTAATTAAAATCATAGTTGAGCTTCATTCGAAGTTTAATTTAAACTATGAGGGAGCTCAATACCACGAGTGATGAATATGAACATTCTCAATGTTTGATGAACAAAACCACCGAGTATTATTTGATACAAGTGAAACACGATAGCCACGAAGCGCACGCTTTTAACTGTAGTTTCAGAAACTATTTTGCTGAAACTATTAAGCTTTTGAAGCCGGTATTACGGATCCTGCGGTGTTTGATGTAGTTCGGAAATATTTCTGCTCTTGTAACAAGAACATGGGCAGATCTGCCGAAATATGTTCAGCCCTATCGCATTCCAACTCACCTTTTGATGCAGAGAGAGATGTCTGGCGTGGGCGATTCTCTGAAGGACCTACCGTCAGCTGGACTTTAATCAAATGGTCTGGGTTCGATTGTCTATAATTATCCAAGAATCCACCTTCTGAGTATAAAGCACTTACAGCTAAACCATTAGGTGGTTACTATCTGCCGGAATGACAATTAAACAAAGCAGTTTCGAACACTTTTCCGTCCGGCTGACTTTGTTAAGTATGTTTTTTATTTATTTAAATAAAAATTAAATGAATAAAGATTATTAGAAAATGTATGAAGTTTAAGTATGTTTAACTTTCAAAATACTGGAAATAGTAGAATTGAACGATTTTTAATTTATTTATTTTTTATGATATCATAAACGGTTTACATATAAGAAATATGATTCATAAAAAAAAAAATCTTCCCGTGCTCTTCTGAAGTTTATGATGGAACCTAAGTTTGTTATGGTGTTATAAAAAAATAAAAAAAGGAAAAATAAAAAAGAGAAAAAAATATATAAAAAATAAATAAATAAAATATAAAAAATAATGCACATAATAATAAAAATAATATATATATATATTGTATACTATGCTCATACATATTGTTAATACCATATAATAGAATATTAGTTTTAAAAAGTTGTCTGTAGTGATTTATAAGTATGCTGTGTTTGAAAATGAACGTAAGTATGAAAATAACGTGATTCTCTGTCTCTCTCTCTCTAGTTCAAATTCATGAGGTATTTTGAGAAAAAGACCGTTCAGGATGGAGATGTAAGCATCTAAAATAGATTATATCTTCGGTTTATCGTGAAACGTCACTACAAAGTCAAGTACATTTTTTATGGAACCTTTTGGATTTAAGAAATGTTTTATGAATTTCAATCCTATCTTCTAATAACAAAAAAAAATCTGGTGTGTCCACTCACACGACTTTCCTACCTATTTCAGAAAAGTTTTTATATCTTTACAGATGTTCATTAACAAACAAAAAAGCAAAAAACCTTCTGCCATAGCTTAGTATTGTCAAACAATAATTTCTGTTAAAATTAGAGGAAATAGTGAAGATTGTGTGATGGGGGAAGATTTTCTTACTTTCTCTTAAAGATGACTTATTCTCTTATTCACCCCTTTCTGACACCAGGAAATGAACTCTTCATTGGAAATTGAATAGCTGTAACTTCGTTAATAGTTGTGCAAAATGGACGATTTTTATATGTCTTTGTAGGGAATTTCATAACCTTTCAAACGATATACTCAGGGGGCTGTGAAACGTATAGATCCGTCGAAAATCGCATGTCGGAAATTTGACCCGATTGCAATACTTTTCTTACCTAGTATAAGTAGGAAAGTAATAAGTTAAAAAAATGTGTAAAAAATAGAATAAGCTGTATAATCGCTAATACTGGTTTGATCCCGATGACTTTTTTTTTGTTTTGTTGGTAATTTAAATACCTTTCAAAAGTTTTATTATAAATTTAACCATATAATATATACTTAGGGAGTTAAGCCCCATAACATTTTTCTTTTCTTTATAACTTTTTGTTCTGAATTTTTTTCGGGAATTTAGTCTATATATGAGAATTGAAAGGACGATGATTAGAACATCATACAAAAGTTTCATCAAAATCGTTAAAGCCGTTTTCGCGCTACAGTCTATAGAAAACATGTTTTTCATTTATTGCGCGCAAGATATTGCGCATGGAGCAACGACTTTCTGTCACAGGCATCAGTAGTCAAAATCCTACAAAATAAAAAAAGAAACAACAAAATCGGTTCAGTTGTTCTCGAGGAAATCTTGGCACTGACAGACAGACAGACCAATGGCTAAAAATGTGTTTTTCGGACTCAAAGGCCTGTGAAACGTATAGATCCGTCGAAAATCGCATGTCGGAAATTTGACCCGATTGCAATACTTTCCTTACCTAGTATAGGTAGGAAAGTAAAAAACAATAAGTGCACAAACGCTTTTACAAACCAAACACACAACAAGCTCACAAGTTTTGGATTTTACTAACGGAAGATTCCTCAAAATTCCTTGTAATTTAAGGCTATGAAATGTAATTTAACGACATTTTGCAGTTATCCGGCGATATCATCAACGATTAACCAGTTTTAATTAATTTGGTAAATTAATATATATTAGTTTTCAATAGTTTTTAATGGTGTCTTATGCGAAATAATATTTAAAATTAAAACATATATTTTTTTAATTTGTTAAAATCGCCCAGATCTCTAGTAATATTTCTGATTATGTTTTTATATCGTTTATTAGCAAGGTAACTCAAAATTTAGTAGTATTATAATGTCTCTTAAGTGACCGTTATGACTTTTTTTTCTATTAACATTTGAATATAAAAACGCTGTAAATTATTACACAATGGTTTATTATTTCAAAACAATTAAACATAAAAATTAATATTACTTTCCATGTAGTATATAGAAAATAAATTAAAAGAGATTCCTCACATTGCCCTATATAATTTTCTTTTTTACGATTGTGATAATCTGCTTTCAAAAATAGACAAAATTGCGCTACAGTTGGTATAAAACTTTCAAAAAAAAAAAAAAAAAAAAAAAGATAGAAGCATTTCTGTAGAACATATAAAACATATTCAGAACACCACGTCTTTTCTCCTAATTGTCCGATTTCAACGATTTTGTGTTTAGTAAAATTCGTAAACTTTTAAAGAACCACCCAATATCAACGAAAATTGTATATTTATTCGGTTATTCGGAAATGTAATTTTAACACCCATCATAACTTTTTTTCCGGCTTCTTTTCGTTGAAGTACATTATATAGATAAATTTGAAGTTCATCAAGGAGAAGACTTAAGCCAAGTTTCATTGAAATTCGTTTAGATTCTACAGTCGATACCAATACAAGCTTTTCGGCCGCCATCTTGAAAGGAAAGGACGGATAGTAATGTCGAGGTAGGAGGTTCGTCCTCCGGTGACTTCTGACTTTCATTCCAAATTTGAAAAAAATCGGTCCAAAAGTCTCAAAGAAAAGCTGCGGGTGGCGGTGAAACGTAAAACCTAAAATTTTGAGGGAGTTAAATTTTTGAAATTTTTTGACTATTAAAAAGGTTCATTATTGAAAATAATAAACCAAAATTGTAATGAAGCTTTAGGTTGATAACGATCTTCGAATAATGATATCGATTTTGACTTATTTTCATAAGATAATGTTTTCTTGATTAGAGTTTTATTTTTTTAAGCAAAGAAATTTATAACGGCAAAGCCAATTTCGTCAGTAAGTTTGATGAATTACATTCATTGCAATGTTGAGGTCACCCTTCTATGTTTAATCAAGTAATGACTATCATCAGAGAAACATGTCCATTTTTTATGATTACCTATCACTTCTTGTTTCAAATCAGTACTATCCAATGTAAAATAAGGAATATTGTTGTTTCTGTTTTCTTTGAATTTAAATTATATAACTGGGAATGAAATTTGCCTATTTTAAAACTTATATAAATAATTGATGACTATTACTAGAGGTGCTTAAAATATTTTCTTGGACAAGAAGTCGCATTTTCCAATGAAATATTTTTAGAAAAATAAAAGAATAATTTTTCCTCAATTTTCCTGAATTAATAAATCCTTTAATGCATTATGTATAGATATCGAGATGGGGCAGAGAGGTCTCTTTCTATTGCTTTTTAAAACAGTCTTCAAGCATCTGCTACGGGAAACTTTCAAGTTTCTTTGAGAAGGCAATTTTACTTACTTTTCTTTGAATACTTATAGTAGTATCAAATCTTAAATATTTTTTTGCCCAAGCTCGTCTAATGTCCTCTGTTTTTTTTTTGTTTGTTTTTTTTGTAAATCAAGATTTCTTTAATTATTGAATTCATACTGCAATCCATATTTTTTATATCATGATTATTGTTCTCTCATTACAAAAGACTCGTAACTATTAGTTTAAGCAGGGGTTGAAAAATCATTTCATCTTCCAAATTTAAAATATCAACAAGGAAAACATTCGGTCAAATTCATGTAAAGGGTATTATAGGGATCATAAGGTTAATTAAGAGTTTGATCAGATTCCGTGGGGATACTTAGTTAAATGTATATTTATTTTTTCTGTCATATTCCTTGTATGTATTTTTTTTTTTTTGTTACTTTACACACTTTAATTCATTTTATATTTTAATCACATTTCAAAATTGAAATTTTATAAAAAAAAAACGTCTGCCAAGTATGGTCAGTGTAGCTTCCTCACCGTTTTCATTTGCTAAAAAATATCTATATTAAAAGGTCTAAAAATTTTCTTACGAGAATAAAATCTCTGGAAGAAGCCGTTTACTGAAATTCAATAATAATAACGGCCGTAAGTGTCATGCCAGTAACGTTTGGAATCGACTAACAATACAGTATCAATTAATCTTTTGACTAAAACCTAGAATGTTATAACCCCATAACAATATTACTAATATAACTCCCACTCCATATGGTCAGTGCTTTCAACATTTCACAGCAATTATATTGTTAACAATTATTTATATTAATTTTAATTATCAAATGGTATTTAATGAAATTGATACTAAGTGATTTCTATTCTCTTCTCCAAATTTCCTCCAAGTTTGGGTCAAATTGAATGCGCCGTTTTCAAACTATAGGAATATCAAGTAACACATTTCCTGATCTGATAGCGGAAGTATTTTTATTTGGTATATGAGATATACTTTGATAAATTTGATGCCTATTTCATATTACATTTATCAATCCCTAAATTACCTCCAAATTGGAGTGAAATCGAACGTGCGGTTTTAGAGATATAGACGTATCAAGAGAAATCAATAGACAGAATTTAATCAAATTGACCCCACATTATTTTTTCACAAATACCTGCCTTTTATCCAACTTTAAGCCAAATCGAACGAGCTTTATCTGAAATATTGGCATATCTGCGAAAATGCATGTGTGTGTTCTTAAGCGGAAGGGGACCATCTATATATGGGACCATCTAGATACCAATCCCCATAATTCCTGAAAATTTCATGAAAATCTGATTACGGATTACAGGCAGACAGACACCGAACAAAATTTGATCCTTGAAGTCTGAAACGTAAAACTCGAGTGGAAATTTTCGATTATGAGCACAATTTTTTTTTTAATCTCTCGCACGATTACAATGCTTCCCTACCTCTGGTAGTGAGGAAGCAAAAATGTTTTGAAGCTTTCAAAAATTAAATATTCATTTATTATTAATGGATTAATGATAACGGATTATTTTGTATTACTTTATATTTTAATATATATTAATTAATGTATCATACGTATTTATATCATTTCTATTTCTATTTTATATATATATATATATATATATATATATATATATATATATAGAATTATATATATATTAAGTTATACCATTTTATATATATATTAATGTACAATATATTTTGTTATAATATTATGTAATTTAATAATGGTATTGAATAAATATACGTAGGAGGAATAATGAAACGAGTTTTCCAAAAGAAACTAGTTTTACGTGAAGAGATTGGTTGATTGGCATCTTTTATTTATGATATGGATTGAAAAACTCAAAGTATTTATTTATAGGCTGTCCATGTTTCATATATGTATTTTTTTTTTTTATACGATATTGTTGATCTAAAATCGAGGATTGTTCATGTAGGGCCCTAAGGAGAAATTCCGGAGGCAAATTTCTTCGGGCACCTTCCAAATTTTATATTATCCACTGAAATTTGACCTATTTCTGTATATTTCATGCGATAAAAATATAAAGTTAAGACATTTTCATTAGGAAATACTTGTTATACTATAAAATATTCTAAATTTAAAAAAAAAATAAAAAATTTAACCGGGCTACCTCTTCCATTCGTCGGGTCGCCTGTGTTCTTGTATTGAGTGATGACATTGCTTTGTAAACAGTATGCTTAATAGGTAAGTAAATTTTTGTTTTTAAATATGAAATATAAAACGCATAGAGTTAGTTTACAACCTATCCTGATGTACTGATTACGTATTGAGATGACAACTCATCACACCCCACGTACCATGAATATTCCAAGTAGACATTCCAGGATGTCAAAACCGTCTCCTGGCTCTTGTTATTAAAGTGGAGTTAATCTGGAAGCGAGGACCGGCTGACAGGTAAATTAAAATATGTGTCAGAATTTCAGAGTCACTTTAAGTACATCGCCTGCCCAGACTTCAAAGATTTCCATTTACCTAGAGTAGTGTATGGTTAATGCCTTTTAATAGTCTTAGCTTTTGGGAAGTGAATTGTCATTTAGTCCTATTTAATTAAGCCATTGAGGTGACTAATGCGTACTATAATCAATAAATTTTTAATGGTCAATGGTTTTAAATAATGGTTCTTTTTTATTATTTTCAATAATGAAATATTGTAATCCTCTAAAAAAGTTCACAAACCTAACCCCCTTCCAAATTTTAGGTTTTACTTCTTCTGTTCATTATTACTAAAATTGGTGTCTTGAGGTTTTATTTCTTATATAAATTAGGCCATTATTTACCAATTTTTTATTTATTAGCTATATTATTACGACGTTTCGACCATCACTAGGGCCATTTTCAAGTCTTATTGAGTCCTCTATTAGATATTCATTATTACTGTCATATTAATTTGTTCAGAGAAAAATTAAATTGTCCTGCTATTTGAGAGTTTTCCTTACGTCATTTCTGGAGGGACTGTCCCTTAGGTTTAGGTTTTACGTTTCCAGGGTACGTAGAACTCTAACATCGAATACAAATTGTTATGTCCATCCGCCGCCGTATTCACTACTGCATCGAATTTTTTCAAATTCGGAATCAAAATCTCCGAGGATGATCCTCCTACATCAACATTAGTATCTGCTCTTCTGTTGGTGTAGACTGTAGCTCCTAGACGAATGTAACGATTTCAATAAAACTTGGCTAAAGTCTTCTGCCCGATACCTTTTAAATTTATACATGTAACATACTTAAGGGAAAAGAAGCTGAAAAAAAAGTTACAAGAGGTGGCAAAATTAGATTTCCGGGTAATTCTTATAGCATACAATTTTGTATGGTTATTTAAAAGTTTATTAATTTTACTAAAAACCAGAAAAAATGGGACAATTTGGAGCAAAGGTATGGTGTTCTTGATATTTTTCATATC
This sequence comes from Nezara viridula, assembly GCA_928085145.1. Lineage (NCBI taxonomy): Eukaryota > Metazoa > Arthropoda > Insecta > Hemiptera > Pentatomidae > Nezara > Nezara viridula. The sequence continues at coordinate 150,645,681 of OV725079.1, read as the reverse complement.
TTGTTTTGCAGAGGTTACATATATATTCAATTTTTAAAATAATTATATATTATTTTAAAAATTGTTTGTAGTGATTAATAAGTATGCTGTGTTTTTAGCAATCCAATGTAATTGGACAACACCATTTTATGATAATAAAGTGATTCTCTCTCTACTAATGACCAATGACGGCATATTTTGGTAAATAATATGAATCGCCTTTTATTTACTTTTATTTATGTTACTTTACTGTTTGGAAATAATAACCTTTTGCGAATAATTTGACACGTTTTTTGTTTTTAATTAAACAAAAATTCCATTCAGAAAACATCTAAAATCGAGCAAGTGTACAGTATATAAGTACATAAGGGTTTCCAAGACATTGTCCATTATTAGATTTAACACTAGCTATGAACATTATAAAACAAATAGCTGACTTCTGATTATTTATCTTTTATGATATTTAATAGTTAGTTATCTATCACGAAGACATCTTTATCATTATTCATTTTATTAAAATTTAATTATTTGTGTTCAATTATTAAGATCACAGCTTCAGGTCCGTAAACCAGTACAGGCACCTAGGAAGCCAGATTAAATATGAGGACGAAGTAGAGAGTAAAATAAAGTTCAGGATAGCGGCAGGAACTTTAGGCTATTTCTCCCTACAAAGAACTTTGAAGTTAATATAATTTTCAGAATCAAAATTCTTATCTACAATACCATACCGTAGAGAAACCATTTTCACCAATTTAGAATAAACTCCTAATTATATTTGTTTTAATCTATGCTTCAGATTATATCTACGGTCTACGGCCATAACAAGTCAAGTCAATTGAGATCATCTTCCAAGCGCTCTAAACAACGCGAAGAAGTTGGTAACTCACAGCACTAAACATTTTAGAGGTCTAGACGAGAACTGTGCGTCTACTAACTTATTCACGGTGTTTAGAAGGCTTGAAAGATAATCTCAATTTACATAAGTCTTGATGGCTACTTTTCGATTTATGGCCAGAGACCATAGATATATTACTATCATTTTTAATATTGTTACTATTCCATTAGTTAACAAAAAATTAAAAAACTTAAATTGTTTTTTTTTTTTTTTTTTTTGGTTAAGATTTCTTCAACCCCTCTTTTCTGTATTGTTTTATTTAAGTAGCTAATATTTGTTTTAAATGTTTTGTTATAACCGTATACGTACTTAAATATTTATTTTAGATTCTCATTCTAAAATCCTTATGGTCAGAATTAATCTCTATTTGATTTACTTATTTTTTTATTCTCAAAGGACTTATATAACTTTATTTAAGAGAATTATCATATGGTGCTAGAAACCTATAAACACAAAAAATTATAACTAAAAAGGTTATTTGAATTTTCAGTTGAATTTTCAAGTAGAAACGTAAAATTTTCTTTTTCGAAGTTGAAGGAAGAAGGTGTGAAAGTGAACATACGTAGTTGAAGGTGATATCCACCGAAAAAATGGATCCCAACCCAACTACAAATGTTGTGGTAAGGGACGAAAGGATGGACTTAATCGACACTGCTTGTGGTGATGCTTGGGCATTGGTAACGGGTAAAAAAAGAAATTTTCCTAATGAATCTAGGGATCCGAGAAAATACAAAAAAACCGAAACAGAAAAGGAGCCTCGAAAAAAGAAAGAATTATACCTCAGTGTATAAGATGCCAACAATATGGTCATACAAAATCATATTGCAACCATTCTCCACGATGTGTTAAATGTGGCCAAGGCCACGAAAGTGTATCCTGCTTAAAGACCAGGGAGACAAAGGCAACCTGCGCAAACTGCCTTGGAGACCAACCGGCCAACTACCGAGGATGCCAAGTCCTGAAGGATCTGAGGGCGCATAGGAGAACAGTAAGAACCAACCATCCTCCTAGATCCCCACCTCTCCCTCCACCACCAAGATTCGAAGAATTTCCGACTCTTCAGCAGCCTTTGCAAAAAGAGCAGCCAATACAAAAAAATGCTTCGCAGAAAGCTACGCCAGCTCAGCTGCAGGAACCATCAAGAAACCAGATGACAAGAAGAGAAAATGCCAATACATCTGCTCACATCAAACCATCATGTTCAGCACAGGCGGATTTACGGGAGGGGGTTTCGGGCTGAAGCCTCCCCCAAAATGGTAAAATATAACCATGTTTTATGGTAAAAAATATTAAAAAATTAAGTCTTAAAGTATTATTACTCGTTTAATTACATTTAATATGACTTCAAGAATCACTTAAACACCATTCCATGTAGGTAGTTCTGTTTTTTCTGTTTTTCCAATGAAAGTATCGATATATATATATATGAAAAAAAAAATCTTTCGGGCTGAAGTCCCCCCCCCAAAATTAAATCTTGGATCCGCTAGTGATGTTCAGGTATGAGGCGGGAAACTACACAGCAGCCACCTTCAGCTGAAAATAATGCCCCACCTCAATTGCTCCAATTACTCAATGGTTTAAACTCCCTCATACAGCCCCTGTTTAGTATCCTCCAACAGCGTGCACAGGTGACTCAAGCCATGTATCCACAAAATGGCCGCTAATCAGGTGACTGCAGGCTCTTTGTCCATCCTTCTGTGGAGACATGGCCACAGCTGATATACCTCAGAACATGAGCAGGAGACTAAAAAGGCGTTGGATGAGGGATCTCCTTCCTTAGACAACCTAAGTAATTGGAACAAGTTAGGGAAGAGGTACTGCTGAGTACTTTCCTTCCCCATACCTGTCATGTCATTATATCATTATCGTCATCACATTTGCTGATTTTCAACTTATTGTTGACAGGCGCAAATATATATTTTATAGACAAAAAAAAACAAGTACGTATACGGTTATAAAAAAACATTTAAAAAAATATTAGCTACTTAAATAAAACAATACAGAATATATATTTATATTATTTTATATTTATTTATTATTATTGCTTAGTAACTAGTTACTAAATGGCCATCGATAGCCGACATTATCGAAATAACAATACTCTCCTTCCGATCTTCGATCTTCGATATTTTACCATCGATAGTATCTAATTTTAGATTATCGATTATTGATATCGTCCCTATGATATTTTAATTTTTAAAAAATTATTAAAACTAGCGTTTTCGGAAAGCGTTAGGAATCCTATTGAATCTGATCGTTAAAAAAAAATTAATACTCTTCTTGTCTGTTTATTACGGAATGTAATTCTTAATAGAAAAAAATTTCGATATTTAGATAATATTGGATACTCTTTATATCCATCTGTAAGTACTGTTGAATAGCGCGCGTGGGATCCTTCTCATTAACAAAACCCAATTTGTACAAATTTAGTGAAAACCTTCTCAAACCGAGACCAAGAATTGTAAAAGAAATCTGTGTAGGATGCAAATAAATTAGTATTTCGCTGAATCCGATCCATGGGTGAAAGGAAGGTATAATTGGTTGAATGAAAATTTATATAAAAAGCCGAGGATGACGAAAATATAGAGGAAATAGAAAATTTATTTTACTATGAAAAGTAGAATAATTGATATTTTTATTTACTAATTTAAAGATGAAAATAGCATATTTTTTTATTAATATTTATATTGATATTAATGTTAGAAAAATGTTTATAATATCGATGAAAATAACGACAATATTGAAATATCCATTTCAAGTTCGATATTTTGATGTTATCGATAGTTATTGGCCAATATTATTAACGATATATCAATATATCGCCAATATTATAACGATATATTATTATGCCTTCGACATCCCCTCCCTAACTAGATAGAAAACTGTGAAGCATGTACTTTTATAATGCAGTATCTACACTGTTCTTCTGCTTATAGGAAAAACTTTAAGGCGGGAACTACATATACTCCAGGAAGATGAAAATGAAATGAAAAACCTATTTAAATATTTAAGAAAAGTAGAATTCTACAACTGAAAATAAAATTGAGATTTAATACATATAGGGGTTGTGGCGAAACAAGTAAATATTTTTATGATTTCATTATTGATTGGTCTTGATTCAGAGCGTATATTTTAAATCTATAACGCAATTTCACTTTTTTTTCTCTAAAGACTTTTTAGTTTTCAATCTTAATTTTTTTTTATATTATAGTACAACTATCGCCTTTTTTTTTATAAATAAAGGTTTGTTCAATAAATTAATTCATGTCCCATTATATAGTTTCGGTAACGTTTATTGCTTAATCGCAATCGAAGGCACAGGCTGAGAGCTTTGTATTAATGCTGGAATTAAAAAAAAAAAAGTATCTTCTAATTTATAAACTTCCACTTGTACGTTTTAAACACAAAGAAATAAATTCGGTTCCGTGCCTGTCTGTAATCAAACCCATGCTTAAGGCATATCGTATCCTGACGATAATTCAATTTTAAATTAGGTTTAATCCTAAGGTCCAGCATCAATTTTATCAGATTTCATATAGAACAGAATAGAATAGAAAATTGAACTTTATTCTGGGACTAACTCCCCTTAGAATAATAATGATGAATTAATACAAAAGAAAATACAAATCTGGCCAAAAACTAACTTATAAAAATTCTAACATTATATATATTATTTAAAAAATAGTATGTAATCACTAAAAAATAAATAGAAAAAATAAACAAAAAAAATAAATGAACATAAGATCTTATCAAAATTATTTATTTTTGTGGTGAAAAACAAAAGAAAAGAAATTACGTATTTATATATATACAACTACATAATTTGTAAACAATTGGCTAACTGATAAAAAAAATAACTTAATACAAAATGTAATAATATCTACAGAGATTTATATAATAATATGCAAATACTAAGAGAAATAAAAATATAACTCAGGATTACTTGTAATGCAATGGAAAAAAAGAACTATATCTTCATAATTACTCATATTGGTACACAGAGAGACAAAAAGTATAACCTGGATTAATAAAATAAATAAATAAAACAATAACATAATAAGATAACAAAAGTAATAACAGAAAGGCATTGGTTTAGATTTTAAAGTGCACAAAGTAGACTAAATTAATAAACTAGGGTTATAAAATAATATGTTATCAGTTAAACAAAAAATCTTCTCAAGCGTGATTAAGCTTCAGCTCCATATCAAGCTGAAATGGAAAAATAGAGAAAAATAAAATGAAAATACATAAAAAATATAATACGTACATATAACACATATATACCCAGAAAGAAAAAGCATTACCTGAAGGGAAGATAAAAACAAATAAATAGTAAAAATAATAGTCAAACTACTTGACAAAGATCATATCTATATTCCTGATATGATTTTTTTTTCTTCGTATACTTTAATTAATTGTTTTTTTATTTAATAAAATGAGTATTTTCTGTAATGTTTACATTATTTTTTTTTTATTCAGACGGTATACCAGGCGTTGAGTGTATGCTAGTTACACATAATATTTTACCTTAATGCTAAACTTGTTTTCATGAACTCTCCACTCTTTTCCATAAATAATTATTCATATTTATTCGAGATTCAGATTTTTTTTTGTTTTTTTTTTGGCCCCTGTCACGTTCATAGAAGAAATAAATTTCAAATAATTTTATATTTCGTCATTATTTATAGTAGTAAATAAACTTGCCTTGTAATTACTGGAGTCGGTAGGTATGACATGTTGCGTAATCTTGGAAGCCCATGAAACATTTCATGCCATGTCATTGTTACTCAGGGCTCGTTCGGCGAACGTGGGCCCTATCTCATTAGTACCGAAAAGAAAGCAATTAGTAACCTTTGGGACCTCTGATCCTTATCACATCTTCCCTCCTGATGAACCCTTAGATAAGGGCGGCCGCTCTTAGCCCTCTATTGTCCTAATCGTTTTTTTTTTTTTTACTTTTATTCGTTTTCTTTAATGTAATACTGATTTATTAAAAAAAAAAAAAAAAAAGAAACTCTAAACGAAAGCTGTTGGCTTCTTAGTTGATACACAGAATATTTATAAAAAATCTTTCATGCTATGACTTTTTATTCTCTCTTTTACTATCTATCCGCACCTGTCATGGTAACGACAATCAGCAAATGTGTTGTGATGATGAGGATTGGCATTATTGGCATGAGGAAGGATAGTAATGAGCAGCACCTCTTTCTGGTCAGGATTTATTTCTTTGATTTAGGTGAGGAGATCTCTCATCCAGCTCCTTTTTAATCTCCTCCTGATGGGCATGTCGGTCGTAGCCATGTCGTTTACTAGTCTGTTTGTGTGTCCGTTTAGTTTGAGATGAAAACGAGAGCGGAGGGTGTTGGACTGCAGTTGGTTGTTGTAATAGTCTTTATGTAAAGTTTTGGTTTTGTTGTTGACTTACCAGGGAGCTCCTGTTATAAGTCGTAAAATTTTGGATTGAAATGACTGTAGTTTTTGTAATTGCCGAACCGTAAATCTGAGAGGCGTGTGTCCAGATGGATTTGAGTAGGTAAGTGCATGTATTTAGTTTTTGTCGAACTTTCAATTTCGATTTAGAAAAAAGTGAGTACAGTATTTTCAGTCGCTTGTTTGAGGTCTGTCGTTTCATTTTTACGGGCCCCAGGTCATCCTTCTGTCGAATATTAGTCCCAGGTAACAAACTGTATTTGTCTGAGTAGTTTGGTTATCTCCTATATTAACTGGTGGGCATGTTTCTCGTCAAAGTGTAAATGTTGCGACTTATCATGATTTAACCTTATTTTTCAAATTGAGTACCAATTTCTATGACCGGTGAATGAAATTTTAAATATAGATACACGGTCTAAAGTCGTGTGGTGATGGAAATGACCTTTACACATTATAATTACGAATAAATTTGCCTTATTCCCATTACATTTGGATGCGCAGATGATATAGCTGTCCTTGAAAGTAATCAAGAGGACATGGAGAGACTCGGTAAAACTCTGATAAGAGAAGCAGAGAAAATCGTCCTATAAGGGAATTAGTCTGGTAGCCTTTTACATCGTAAGTTGCATTAAATGGGAGTAGATTCCTTTTTATTTTCTTGTATGGGGTGTGACTGAAATTTTCGACCTCGGAGCTCTCCGGATCACGTTTGAAAATCCCGAAAACTGATGATTCTTAGGACTTTTTTCGTTTTTTTTTTTTTTCAATTGTAACCAATAAGGAGTACGTTTTCATTAAAAAAAACAAAAAAAAAAACATTCCATACATTTTTTAACAAGATACAATATGCTATAATTTAAGATAAGATACCTAACACCTCGGCAAATCTAATAATTTTTATTGTATGAGATAAAGATTTTTTATTTATTTTCAAAGTTTTAAAAATTTTAAAATATTTTTAATTTAAATAGTTCACAAACTATCACACCCCCTGACCCTGGAAAACCCCGTGTTGCCATAAAAGAAACTAACAAAAGCAGTCTCATATCTTGACCCAGTATCCATGTCCACCAGCACTAAAGGTTGCTTTTATGCATTTGTATTAATTAAGTGATAAAAACATTGAAATATTTCCTAAAGCTTCCTTAGAATCAGGATGAGAAACTTAAGTGATACTTGAGCTCTGGATTTAGGGTAAGAACTAGATAAAACCACAGAATTTGATGTGTTTTCACTAATGTGAAGTGTTACAGGAGACTGCTCTAACATCAGATTATCAAGAAAGTTAATCGGAATTCCTAAATTCACTCTCAATAAAACTGAACCAACTCACAATCCAATATAACCTCCATTTGCTCAAATACTCTACTTGTTTCATGTATGGGATTAAGAGTGTGTAAAATTCGATGATCCCCTTGTACATTAGCTATTCTATATCTATCACAAAGTCCCCTTATGGCTCCCCTGTGATGGCCCACCTAAATGGATTACATTGACGATATGGCAGAGGTAATTCTGCTGATGTGGCCAGTTAAAAAAGGAAAAATTTCGTTAACGAAGGAACGATGATCGTGGTCGGAAAAAAAATATATAAAGGGGATGCGAAAGACACGCGCTTACCACGTGCCCAGATTATTTATGATGAGTTACGTAACCAGTAAGCCACTTTTAGTAAGTAACTTTTTCTAGGTTTTATTGAAAATCTTTTCTTTTTTTTCTGTAGATGGTTAAATTTATACAAAAAAAAAAAGAACAAATGAAATCGTTGGACGATTTTATTCTATACAAATAAACTTGAAAAATTGCTTTATACTTGTATAATATTCCTTAAGAACGACAGGAGAAATCATTAATCACCTTCAAGAAATCACCTTAAGGTTTCATAGTTCGCCAGATTACAAATGTTCTGAAAGAGAGTAAAGAACAGCCAGGTGTAAAAAAATTCCTCTACCCTTATTTTTCGTAGATTTGGAGCCAACTCAAGGTATTGTAACATCAAGAAAAATAAATAAAAACTATATCACTAAATTCTTTACTTAACAAATTTGTTAAGGTTTTTTTTTACAGACCTTTAAGTGCATCTTTTTTACAGAGTACACGCAGTTATTAAAATAAATAAATAAAAATATATTAGACCCCAAAATATTAACATACCTAGAATTAATCAACATAAACAGAACTATCACGTTTAATGCCGGGTAACCATTGTCCTCCTCCCCCCCCCCCCAATAAAAATGTTGAGAGAACTAGAATATAATTTTGTCCCTCATCCACAATGATTTGAGGTAAAGAAAATCAAAATCTATAATAAATAAGATAAATGAATGAATATTGTGTTAACTAAAACAGACCAGCAAGCTTTATACTAAGGCTAGGGCCTAGTAGTTGGTACTTAAATATTATTTTTATTAAATTTTCATTGATATTCAAAACAATATTTCCAGGAAGTAGAGAGAAATATTTAAGCAGGAAATAATAGACCTCTAGAGCTGTCAGAAACAGATAAACAATAGTCCGATTTTCGGCAGAATATTAGGCAAATTAATTTTGATATTTTATTTTATATTTATGTAATATATGCCATATTAAAAGGAAATAAATTAAAGCTTTGCAATAATTTATTGTGGCCATTTTTGCTGAAAACACGGATACTTTAAGGTGACAGTATATCAAAACACAATTTTTTTACACGACTTGAGGATTTCAACTTATTTTGTAATAAACCCACAACTTAATTAGTATGTACTTAAAGCTTACAAACAAGAAAGTTTTTCTAAGAGTGTGGTGTTGGTAGTATAGTTTGAGGCTGAATAATAATAATCGCATATAATTCAAGATTTTTTAAAAATAGAACTTAGCTTGGTTTATCGGCTCAGAAATCCTATTTTACTGGTTTTAAAATGAAGAACTCCAACTTCGTTTAAAGTAAACGTTGTCTAGTTTGCAGAAATCAATTTTTAATTGACTGTAACTTAAATATTAAAAATAGATAATAAGCAATATTATTATTATTAAAAGTAGAATGAAATATTAAAAAAGATGAAAAATAATATTATATTCCTACTATGCCATTGGAGGATAACAATATTATTAATATTGATCCTGGAAAATAAAACTTAGGAATTTTTTTTATATAGTTATTTCTCATCATGCCTTTTTCCAAGAATGTTTTTACAAATATTACATTGTTGGCAAAACTATTTTATTAAAAGCCAACTTTTCGACCCGACTTTGCAGTTTTCTTCAGGGATTTGTGTTCATCTAGGAGTTTTACTTAAAACTACGAAACCTCGGGTCGAAACGTTGACTTTTAATAAAACAGTTTTGCCACTATTGGGCCTATTTATGACCGCCACTCCGGACCACCTCCTTCAATATTACATTTGTTCGTTGCACAATAATTATGTTGAATTTTTACCCATAATAAAAACTCCCGGCCATTTTTTTACCTAACCACCCCTCTCTAAATCAAAATCGTACCGAGACTATAAGAACCTTTCGAGCCCTTCTTCTCGAAGAATTGAGGAATTCTACTTTTATGGTGAAGAATAACATTCAAGTACAAATTTTTTTTGTATCGTTATCTCACGCACTTCGATGTTCATATTTGAGACACGTTAGCACTTCTCTAGATAAGATCCCTCTGGCTTCTGTGAAGTTGCGGCGAAGGGAGATGGTAATACCCGCCAGGGAGCCATCACGTGTCAGTCGAAATTACCCCCGATTCGTTCTCGACGGAAGCACTCACTGTTGTAGTAGTTGACGATGGCAGGGACTCGCAATGTTAGCTGCCAGCCTACCATCCGGAGCAGATTTCAATCCATATCCTTGGGGCATAGCTGTCTCCTGGCGGTTTCCCTCAACGTCATAATGTAGGCATCCTGAGTGCTCCCTAAACCCAGCTAAGCCTCATCTTCTACATCCTAGCCGAAGGGCTCTCTGCAAAACGAGAGTAGGCATGACGATTCCTGGCAAGAGATGGAGAGCTTTCACTGGAGTCGTGGCTTACCTCTCTGTCGATATTTTTCTTTTTTTGTTCTATTGCTTTTAGTGAAATGAAGGAAGTCCTTCAATCCATATTGCGGTTCTAAAGAAAATATTCTCTAATGGTAGGCTATTTTTATATATATATATATATTTTTACAAATATTGTAAACATATGTAAGACATGTCAGTTTCATCTTTGGCAAACGGAAATCGATGTTGTTATGTCAATGATAGGTAACTTCGTTTTTTGACTTTCGATATTTTTGATCAAGGATCTTATTTCAGTCTTCCGTTTAATATTACAATATATATTTCTCTAATAGTGAATTCTTTAATTAAAAAGAGTAGAATGAATGAGAATCACTTTATTATCATAAAATGGTGCTGCCCAATTACATTGGGTTGCTTTAAACACAGCATAGATATTAATCGCTACAGACAATTTTCCAAAACTAATATACAATTATGTAGTATTAACAATATGTATGAGCATAGTATACAATTTTTTTTATCTATATATTTTTTTATTATAATTTTTTCCCTATATTTTTATTTTTTTTATTTTACTATTTCTTTCATTCATTTATTAGCATTATACATCCCTTTCTCTTCATTCGAAGAGTCGAGAAAAGATGAAAGTAATTTTATTATCCTACTATGCCATAGGAGGATAATAATATTATTAATATTAATCTTGGAAAATAAAACTTAGGAATTTTTTTTTTATATAGTTATTTCTCATCTTTTATGCATTTTTCCATGCATGTTTTTACAAATATTACATTGGTAAAAATATTATAATTTATCACACAATTTAATTTTTCAAAAATTTAACAATTGTAAAATCAATTTAAACGATAAAAAAAGATTGATTAAAAATAATCCTTATATTGGATTACATAGCGTGGTAAAATATTTGACGGTGATAAGTTACTGAGGTGTGAGCAGAAAATTTTAATTGAAATTTATTATTAAATTCTTTTACCATCGTTATGTATCTCCGCTATTATAAATAAATAAATTTAATATAGATTGGTGTTGTTAGTCACTATTAGCCCCAAAAATTTACTTCTCTTTTTTTAATGCTATCCATGAAGATATATATTCCAAGCGTATATAATAGAATATATCGCCGGTTTCAATGTGAAATAGTGCATATATAAAATATTTTTATATAGAGCTATTAATTTATTCTATTTTTACCTAAACGTTTAGCACAATTGTTTATTATTTTTCCTTTCAATGATATAACAATTTACTGTACTCACTATTTAAAAAAAAAATAAAAAATAAAATTTTTTTTTGCCTTGGTTGAAAAATTGGTATTTGATTATCGTGGTTTCACGTAAATACCAAAGATATGTATTACACTATGTATGTGTTATATCACAAGCAACTATAATTCAGTTATTCTGCCATAACATCATGTTTTTGTTTTGTTTTAAGTTAAAGAAAAGAGGCTTGAGATAAAAAAAACTACAATAGTAAATATCTGCACCTCTACAACTCATCAAAGTTCTTTCTTAGGTTTAATGTTTTGTAAGGATTTGCTTTATTATGTTAATGAAAATATAAACTACTATTAATCTTGATTTTTTCTGATATTGAATTGATGTAGAATTAAAATGGCGAGGCATTACTTGGTTGTAATATTTTATTGTAGCAATTATTTTGGGATTAAAATCATTGAACATTACTGTTTTTAAATTTTAGGATTGCAAAATTTGGATATAATGGAAAATTTCTTCAAATATATGTACGCGTTTTTGAAGATAAGAGGAGAGTTAAAGAAATTAATAAATAAAAAACTAGAAAATTCCTTCAAGTCGTGGAGGAATATTACACATTCTCATTATTTGTGTATTTTATTATTTCAGAATTTTTGTTTAAAAAAAGGAGTTATATATGAAGTTAATATCTGCATTCTTATAATTTTCAGATCTTTCCTTCTTGACTGTTTAGCTTCTAGCTATAGATCAATTTACTATAATTAACTCTAAGGCAAAATACTACCTTTTCCTTTTTTCATGACTGATAAATCATATACTACTTTAATGAAACTCAATATATTTTATTACAATAAGCAAATTTAATAAATTTTATATTATGTGTCGTCGAATTGAAAGAAAAATTATTACCTTTCCTTCAATCTTTCCTTTAATTCTGTGATCTTCCATTTAGATTGAATAATTTGGAAATAAAATCAATTTAATAGAAACAAAAATAAATATCTATCATTCTGTATTTTTTGTAAATTTTACATAATGTGTCACCGAATTTGAAAAAAAATGGTTACTTTTCCATCAATCTTTACTTTAATTCTGTGGTCTTCCATTTAGATTGATGATTTAGAAATATAATCCATTTAATAGAGAAAAAAAAAAGTATCATTCTGTATTTTTTGTGTGTTGTTTTCGTTGTTTATCCTGAGTTATGTGCAGCTACTAGATCCGAAAATCTGTTTCTAATCAACCTTGTAATTCCATCTGATATTAGTTTACTTTGAAAATTGGATGGGACCCGCCTAATGTCACGGTAACCTTTTAGTCCTTAATACCTTGGACAAACAAGTTTAAAGGGAGCACCCTACAGCATTTTAACTTTGAACGGCTTCAAGATGTTTGAAATAAATTTTGTTTACTTATTTATGTTTTTTTTTTTTAAGGAACATCTTCCGTTTTTATATTTATTTTTATTGTTTATGTTACATTCTTGACGTTTTGGACTTATGGCTCACCTTAATGAGAATTTTTATAATTCGGGGTATACAATTAGCATTCCCAGTAATGAATTCAACAAATAATAAAATATTGCCCAAACAAGGACCAAGGACAAATACAGCTCTTCATCAGATAGGGCAATTATCCTACTCCCAGGATAAAGATGTTCTAAAATCTTTGAAAAAAACACTCTAAAAGAACAGTTATTAACATACTGACGGACGGAAAAATAATACCCGACCATCAATATTTCCCACAACATTCAATCATCCATCAATTAAACAAGTTGACTGACTACATTGCCCTTGCACTGGAGAAAAATTGTATACAACTGGAGTATTTCTGGATGCCACTCAAGCATTAAATAGTCTGGTATAAGAGACTTCTCTTCAAACTTGAGACGATACTCCCTCCTACCAACTATCTTAGGCTTCAATCCTTTCTTTCTGACAATTTTTTTTCTGTATGCCAAGCCTCAGAACTTTCTTCAATAAGACCATCCTTAGCAAGAGTTCCTCAGAAGTCAGTATTCGCTCTGCTTGTATACATCATATACACACACGACATTCCTAACAGTGCCAGAACTATTATAGTGACTTTACAGACGATACAGCGATTCATAAAAATACATAAAAACTCACCACATGCCTCACAGATTTTACATCGTCTAACAAAACTAAACGAATGGTGCAAATTTTGGAAAATTAAACTCAATCAAGACAAATCACATTCACTCTTCGACATGTAACATGCCCTCCTATTTACCATGACCTCGCCTACGTAATCGCCGAGGTGGGCTGTACGGGTTTCTAGTGCTTTTAAGGTTTTCTGTCAGAGGATTTGTGTTGTAAGTTAGTCTTTGGTGAAAGTTGTTGTAGTTTTTTTTTGCAGTGTCTGAAATTGTCGGGATGTTCAAGTCTATATGTAATCTATCGTTTGCGACATAAAATGGTGCGTCAACTATTCTTCGTAAAATTTTGGATTGGAAAGACTGAATTTTTTTAATATTAAAAGTTTTAGCAGAATCCCACAGTTCTATGCCATAAGTCCAAATTGGTTTTAGTAAAACTTTATAGATTGTTAGTTTGTTAGTCGAAGATAATTTTGAGCGTCTTTCAAGTAACCTAGATAGAACACACATAAGAGGCTCAAAAGTAGCTAGATGATTGATTTACTCGATTAAAATATGCTAAATTCAAGACAGGAAGGGATGCCGCTGGGCACTACTTTCCATCACGATCAAGCCACTACCTATATTCTTACCGACAGCAGACCCGGTAATTGCCATTTATTATTACAGGTGTGGGTGAAGAAATTAAGCTAAAAAAATATAAACGGTTTAATAAATCTGTAGTGGCATTTGTGTTCCTATACCACACGGCCCGAAACACTAAGCCTTCTATAATAAAATCTAAGTCTGTTAAAGTCTATTGTTCTCAATCGGAAGCGGTAATTTTTTGTATTCCAAAATATATGAATTAATTACTGTAATCGCCCTCTACGATCTAAAAAAAAATCGATTAGTTTTGGGAGGGAGGCGTGAGTCAGTGACCACTCGGGTGGGAGAGGGAGGGGAGGGGGCTAGGCGTGTAAAAGAAGGAGATATGATTAGGAATCCTAATGCCACGGCACACGGAACAGTTTAGGCCAAGCCACCGATAGCATCGCTAATTGCTTAATTAATTCTGGCAAAGTGAATTGGTACTTTATATTCTATGGCATGTGTAGTTCGTTGTAATATTTTACTGTCATTAATCTGATTCAAAGATTGGCATGAAGGATAATAATTTGACAGTATAATTATAAATATTTTCATGTTGTTTTTTTTAATATCATCGTTTAATGAAATTGCTTGAGTAAGACATTTAAGACGATTATGTTATGTAAAAGATCCTATATCCGAGACTTCTGACCATAGGCGCCGACTATCAATTTTGATTGAAAGGGAGGCGAATGACCAAAGTAAAAAAAAAAAGGGGGGAGGGTTAAGGTATGTGGAAACATTCTATAAATATTTTGAAACTGAATAATATACAGAATATTTAAATATAAATTTTTATATAAGTTTGTAAATTTGTAGGGATTTATTGTTTATCCGTAAGGATATACTTGAAAATATCTGAAAATAATAGTGAATGAAAATACTTATTTGTATACATACATTAAACCAGGGTTAAACCAGCTGGGGTTTGGAGATAGCATTTTTCAAACTTGTTAAGCTAAAGATGAATAAAGTTAAAAACTGTAAGATATTTTGTAATTTGTACAATCTCAAAATAAAAATATAACGTTTTTAGAGTCTGCTATAAAAAAAGAAATGTTTCCAAATTTTTTCAATGTAATGAGAATATCACATGAAATGGAGGGATGAACATGAGGAATGAATAAATCATAAAATACTAGGGGATGTGTTGCCATATATTATTATATTAGCTAGTCTTCTTTTCTTAATCAATTTTATTCATTCATCTAGTTTATTTATTATTAGTTTTATTTTTTTGACTTCCCATTATTATAGGATAAAGTGAAAAGTTGTGAAACGATAATCTCTCCCTTCCAGTATTTTTTAAAAAATATTTAGCCTAAAAATAATTTATCATATTTCAGGATAATATGCATTATTCCATTTATTATCTATGTCTAAGGGTAATCAGTCGAGAAGTCTCTACCTTCTTCATCAGGGCCGGAACTTGAAGGCAAACAAAGGGAGCTGCTGGTTCCCCCGGGCGGTTGAATTGAGGAGTCTGCAAATTTCAAACAAAATTTTATTTTTAGCTTACACAAAAACATTTTTCATACTCTTTGATATGTTCAGTAAATAAAATGATATAATTTTCTGAAATATTGATTACGAAGTACATGTATCACTCCTACATTACCCAGAAGGCATGGAATTGACGCCAAGATATATTAGCAGAGAGCAAAGTTTTACGGGATTGTGAATTTGTAAATTTAACCCTATTTTGTGAAGCTTCGATTTGGTTGAATATTTAAACTAGGAAACAAGGGGAAAACATGAAACAGCAAATTTAATTGTGAATAAGCAATTTTTGGGAGCCAACTTCACTTGTACCGATTTTAAGAAGAGGAGAGCAATCAAATTTCTTGGGAGAGAGATATTTTCCAATTTTCTAAGTAGAGGCACCCCTAAAAGACTTAAAATAGTGTGATTAAACTATTGATTTTTATTGGGAAGGAGGGAGAGACAGGGAGTATCAATCCTCCGCTCTCTCCGTCCGCCCGGGGAAAAAAACGTATGGCCAAAAAGGCGAGGAATGTGAGAGAAAAAAGGAGGAGATGGAGGGAGAGAAAGAGAAGAAAGAACTTTGAATTCACTATAATAAAAATAAATAATAATAAAATCTGCAAACTAAATGGTTAATCTGGAGCTAATAAAAATATGACACGAATAAAAATTATTAAAATAAAAAATCAACGAAAAATTTATTTTTTTATTTAAGTTTATTAAAAAGAAAAATAATTATATCATATCTATTAAACATATACCATGGTTATTTGTACGAAATAATATTCTAATAAAGGTCGACTATGATGCACAATCCTGCATGCAACTATGAAGAAATAAACCAAATAGCTAATGTATGTTTCAATTTAATCACGTTTAGTAATTTTTATCTATAAAATTTATATATCTTAGATACTGGAAAGATAAAACTTGGGATATTTTGACTGAAATTAGTCAACACAAAATTATTACTTCAAATGAATAAATGGTTCAAACATATTATGGTATTTCAGCAACTTAAATATTTTTTTTAGTTATTTTTTTAATCAGTTACAGCTCAGGAATATTTGCAAACAGGGCCATTAAATGCTGAAAAAAACACATTTGCGCCTATCTAGTCGAGTATAGATTTTTATTATTTGCGTGTAGCATAAATTAAGGAATAAATAGACAGTAATGGCCGTACAAACTCGGTTGTGTAAATATACCATAATGCTGGTGTTTCATTCAGTTGTGTAAATATAGTCATGTTATGGTCAATGATATTCCATTATCGATAGCAACCTTAGTTGTATTGGTTTCTACGTATGAAATGTCAATTCCTTTGATATGGGGCAAATGAAAGAAAAATAAATGTTAACGATGTTATTTTCATTCAAAACAACTTTCTTTATCTTCCATACATTTTTACCTACGTCCCGCAAGTTTTTTTTTATTCCTTCTATGAAAAAAAAATCTGTTGCTTTGAATGGATACATTTAAGAATTATTAATTTTACCGAGTTTTTATTTTGAAATATATTTGGGCGTGCGTGTGCGTACGTATGGTTAAAAATGTGATCACGGTTGATGAAGTTGTAAAATTTAAAAGTATGTACTTAATTCTTCGATAGCTGCTGCTTAACAGAAGAAAATACAAACATCAGAGAAGGTGTGCTTAGTCAGCAAATGTAAAATGAAAGACAATTAGTAACAAAGTAGAGAAGAAAGGATAGATGGAGGATGTACTACAGAAGTACACAGAGTAATTGAATGAAAGAGGAAGGCGTTAAGTTCATAAACAGAGAAGGGAGTGGAAGATACTTGTTGCTGGACGTTTTGAACAACTTGGCCTCTATCCTATTCTCTCCGTTCTGACCATCTAGAGAGCCCTAATCTAGTCAAAACGTTCAATTATTCTAATGATATTGCAGTTTATGAATAATTAAAAGAAAAGTACTAAATTCTATATTAGTTCGAAAGAATCTTTTATCAATTTATTTCTGAATAATAAAATATAAATTAGCATTTATTTATTTATTTGTTTTTTAATGTTGCCTCTACCCTGCAGGGTCATTGGCAACACTTTCTATTCGTAATCTATTGTAGAATTTTATAATTTTTAAAAATTGTAAGGTTTTTCCACGGCGTTTTCGTTGTCAGTGAGGTTTATTTCAAGTTATATTCTAAATTTTACTTATATTCTTAAATACTGGGCAGTATTAGATAGTATGTTGGACTATGTTGGACTGTTCTTTGCACCTTACAACTCTCGCAAGTCGGTGGGTCTTGTCCTCTTAGTAGGTAGGCATGTGAAAATTCACAATGCCCAATTCTTAAGTGGCAGATGTCTCTTCTTTTCTGGAGGGTCGGTTACTAGTTTTCCAATTTGCATTTAATAAGAGCTTATTGACAATCATTTCGTGATGGTAATGGAAATAATAATAATAAGAAAATTTCTTATCCTCATTGTTTAATTTCAATAATGCCTGGAAGTCAAGTCACTAGCGCGCATTGCTTGAAAGATAATTTACGTTAGTTATCTAAAATATTTCACTTATTTATAGTTCATTTTTTTTATTTGTACATCTATGATGAGCCATCTAAATCCAATTATAGGATATTGTTTCAATAATAATAACGCATGAGGTGAAAGAGGTTGAAGTGAGAGTTTTTTTTTGTACGTGGATGTTATTATATTGTATTGTTTTCTAAACGATCCGTCAGTCTAGCAAGATATACTCTACATTCAGCGTTACCTTGCAGGTTCCACAGGGTTGTGAGTGGGTAGGCAAGTATGCATCATGGCTGTGTGTTCGTGTCTTTACCTAACCAAGACAACTTCTTCCTGAAGGGTTCTACTTTCGGAAGTTTTTCTAACCATTGTGCTGTCTTTAATTTTGCCCAATTTTTTTCTTTTTTTTTCGGTCTTCCTCTGATCAGTTGCTCGCGATCCGTATAAACATTTTTTCCTCTCGTACTTGCCCAAATCCGATGAAGTTGCCTATTTGACACATGTCACGTTAGTAAAGGCAGCTATTCTGACAGTATCAATAGCTAAGGAAGGATGCCGTACGGATTTTATTAATTTTCCTAAACGAATTGAATTTCCGTTACTAAAACTTCTTTTCTGTTTCCTGATAACTTTTTTTTTTTGGTTTAATTTTTTTATTCACAACTGTCATAGTGGTAATGACAACCAGTGAATGTGAGGTCGTTGGAAAAAATAATGTCATGAAAGGCATTACGAGGAACAGTGCCCAGCGGCACCTCACTCGGCGTGATATCTACATTAGGCGAGGAGGTCCCTCATCCAGCTCCTCTTCAGTCTCCAACAGAAGTTACCTGGCATATTCGTAGTGGCCATGTCAAGTGTATTAGGATGTCCTTGTAAGTTGTCATGGAATCGTTTGTAATGAGTTCGTATGTGTTCGTTAACAGTCGGCATATGGAAGTCAGTATGTAAGGTTATGTTGCTAAAGTACCAAGGTGCTTTTGTAATTGTTCTGAATGTTTTTGCTTGAAAGATTTGAAGTTTGTTTAAGTGAGTCTTTTTAGCAGTTCCAAATATCTGTGATGCGTAAGTCCAAATAGGTTTAATAACTTAAGTCAGCTTAATGAGCGTGAGAATATTAAATCATATCTTTTGTTTAATTATAAGAATCATGGATTTTCAGATAGCATAAAGTTCACTATTTGACACAGACTTAATTCGATCCTAGTAAAAGGAATTTGTGAAAAATATATTCCATAGAGATTGCATATTTAACACCAGAATTTAATTTCTAAGCATTCTTGAACTAAAAACAGTAACTGACGAACTGACGAACACATTAGTAAAAACAGTACCTGCGGATTTCTAAAATGTTAATAAACTATAATAAATTCTGTTGGAATTTGTAAGACTGCTAGAAAAGTTATTTCTAAATTCTTTGTCGATGTTTTATCTCTACAATTGAAAAATATTTAAACGTACAGATATTTTGAACTCTTCGTTTTAAAATTTATTATGCCGGTACGTTAGGTACAATCATAATTTTTGCTTGACTTGATTTTGCCAAAATACGTCAATGTGAAATATTCCCTCCGTGTTTCCAAAGAAGATTCATCTCTCAATCCTTTTCAAGAAGAAAAAAATTACGTCACATATTTAAAAAGTATACTCATAGAAATGATTTCATAATTCTATCTGGCAGTACCAGGAATATCTTATCGTTTTTGTTATTGCGGTATATTCAAGGATATAGAGGCAAATCATATTCTAAAAATAGTTCCAATTGAAACATTTTATATGGTAATGTATAAACTCAGAGATAAGAGATATTTTATGTTTTAATTAACGTAAGCTTTATTGTTTCCGGTCCTACGATTCTAGACGGCTACATTATCAGCGGTTAAAAAAAATATTTTTTTTTTTTTAAAGGGAAGACAAGAATAACAACTTGATGGTTAAGAGTGGTTTGGAATGGTTCAGAGTTAAGTATGAAAATAAAATATTGATGAAAAGTTTTTAGATTAGTCGGAAATATTTTAGAAATCCTCTGCGGTAAATAAATATTAAGTTGGCCAATTTTTCTTTTCACCACTTAAAGTTCCCAGAATTATAAAAATTTCTAGTGCTTAAAATGTTAAAAGAATTTGCCAAGATTTTTCTGATTATAGAATGATTTATACAAAAATTTTAATTGTTTTTTTTAAACATACGGTAGCATAATATGTACAAGGTATGATGCTGTTATACTGTAAGATCGCGGTGTCAAAAATATTTGGTGGTCGTTGGATATAATTAGAGATTAAATAAGAATTTTTTTGATAGTATTTTGCTTAGATATTCAAGGAAAGTCCATGGCATGGGTGTTGTGGATACTTCAGAGTAATGTTCGAAGATTGTTTGAGTAAAATCATTAAACTGCCAAATAATGTTCTCTGACTCTAATAATGATATTTCACAACCTTCACGTGGACAACCCCAATTAAATATTATTGTTAATATTTCAAAATTTATTTTATTTTTTATCAGCCTCGGGTTGAGTGTATACTGACGACAAGATCTTTTAACGAAATCGAGCCCCAAAGAACTATTATGAACCAGAAAGATCAAAAAAGCAACTTTTTTTCAATGAATTTTTCAGGAGATATTGAAACAAACGTTAAATTCCATAATTAAGTATAATCATCATTTTTTAGGTTTTTTTTTTTCTTCCATTAAATATTCAAAGTTTCTGTAAATATTTTATGTAACATTATACTATAATAAATAGTATTTCCACCCATGTGTATATATTGTAATTACAAAAAAAAAGTTTTCTATTTCTTATTCATATATTCATAACATCATGCAACATCCTTAAAGAAATACTCGTACATGTTGATGTTTGGGGAATCCAGCGGCAGTTGATTAATTACAAAAATTTCGCATTCATAAGGTTTATATAAAATGTATTACTTATTTTATGTTTCTTTTATGTACTGGTAAATTTTACTCCTCCTCATGTCTCTAGTGCCATTAAATTTTTAATGATCAATTGATTCACTGATTTTCATTACTATTTCTGAAAATGTGAAAAACAAAATAAAGTGTATTTTAATTAAAAAGAATTTTAATTGTTTTCAGAAAAGTTGTTTCAAATCATTTACAAAAAAATAATTTAATAATACAAAATACAAATATAAAATTCTTCCAGGCCAATAATAAAAAAAACCTGATCTATTTAGTAATTTATTTTGTGATTTTAAAATATAATTTATTTTAATATTTTGGTAATAAAATATAATTACTTATTTTGTATTTCAAAAAGGAAATACAGTTACAAACAATATGTTTTATATTTTACTTCTCAAAATGCAAAATAAAAAAAAATTATTTAATTTTATGTTATAAAATATTTTATTTGAAATACTGTTCATGTCTGCTCCTAATGAAATAAAACTTATTCCCAGAAAATCTCTTAACCATCTCTTTTTCCGCATTTGTCTAGTGTTTTCTGGCATATTTGTTGTTGAGGTCCGAATGTTATCTTGTATAATGGCTATGTGTAAGTCTGCATATAATGTTTTTATTACTGACATTCCGCTGATGAACGCTTGATTAATCTTGAACCTTTTGATTGCAGAGTCTGTATTAGAGTTTTATTAGTTATCACGTAGATTTGTGAAGCGTAAGCCCTTACAGGTTTTAGTTTGTAAGTGACCTGTTGAAACGGAAGGAGAGAATGGTGTGTAAGTAAATTGAAGGAATAAATGATATGATAATTTGTAATGATAGTATGATTGAATGATAGTTTTTAAAACAGTCCATTGTGCCATTAATTTTACGTTTATCTCCATCATTAATAGATTTAATATTGAAAGTGGAGAAAAATGTAATATCATTGATAAAATAATCACTTTTGTTATGGAATAAAGTTTATTTATATTTTTTATGACTTCTAGAACGGAAGATAAAAAAAGATCCCTAAACCATTAAGCACCAGGATGACCAAGGAAGCCGTAGTTCTACATTCCCACAATTATCGCCGCAGTCAGGGCAGAAAATTGTGCTTTCTATCTTGATATTAGATTTTAATGAACTGGGGAGAGATCTTGCATGGGACGAATTGTGACGGCTTTGTCTACCGAGGCTCTATGCAACTAATGGTCTAGTTCCTGGCGTTCGAGTCTGTTAGGTATGAGTGGAGTCCCCATTATCCGGTGTTGATAGGCTGATATTCGATAAAACTATAGATAATGAAAACCAATATTGGTGTACATGTACTAGTTAAAGCTATGTATGTTTCTTAAATTTTTATTTACTAGTAGGATCCGTGTGAAAAATTCGCACAGCATATTGTTGTCAAATGGCAAATTAATAGGAAAATAAAATAATGCAAGAAGGTTTCAAAAGATAAAGGAATCGATTGTTACTTTGTCGATAAATATAATCGACAAAGGAATAAAAATTAATTTAAATTTTGTCCAAGAGACAGATTGCTGTAATACTAAAAAAAAAAAACTTCCTTTTTGTTTGGAACCAACACATTTACAAATTTCAATAAGCTGTATCTTTGCTAAAAATTGTCCGATTTCTATCTTTTTTTTTTTCCTTTGTAGGGAATTTAGTAATCTTTTATATATACATGTGCATGGGAAAAGTGTGTTATTTTTTAGTTATTCGCAAATAAAGTTTCTTTTCTTTCATAACTTGCCCCGCATCGATCTACAGATCTACCACCGTTCCAATATTGAAGCCTAGCAAAATCTTTGTATCGACTTTATTTACTTTAGAAAAAAAAAAAAATTCCCCCCGTGAAATTCTGAATCCAAAGGTATCCCATTCATGGTATTTGAGCATGACAGGAGCTTATATTTATTACGAAACCGATATCGAGCCTTACTGTAATAATATATTTGGAGATTTTATTACACTATGTTTCTTACATCGTATTCACTAACAGATTATTATTTTATAATTATTGTTTCAAAATAAATTTAATTTTTAATTTTTAAATGATCATACTTTTAATGTTAAGTGCGCTGGACGCTAAAACGTACAATAGCAAGAGAAAGAAGAAGAAATGTTAAATAATGAGTGGTCAAATTCATTTGTTAGAGATATTCAAATGTATATATTCATTGTAATTTTTATTTATTTTATTACAATTTCTTTTCATATATATTACTTAATGCAAATATGTATGTGCATAACGTAAAATAACAGAAGGCAATAAAGTAAAAAATATTTGAATTATGAGCACAGAAAAGTTAATCAAGCTAAGTGCAAAATCAGAGAATAGTAATAACATAAATAAAATTAAAATTTAATAAATATTTTCATTGCACTGTGTTTATATTTTCTTAATAATATATATTATTATAAAAAAGAAATAAATGAAGGAGTAAAATGTCAAAGATCAGATATGAAAAACATGAATTTTTTATATTCCCCACATTACGGAAGCTCTAAAGGAACAATACTTGCGATATAAATGAAAAGTGGGTTATTTCATTCCACTTGTCTACGTGCAACTCAATGACATCCTTGTTCATTCAATCTATCCACCTGGTTTTATAAATGTATATGTATTACTTATCATGCGAAGTGTCATTCGCTGACTGGGATTGACTTTTTCGAAATTCAGCCTTCTGTAATTTCCCATCCGACTCTTAATTGTTCCCCCTTAATTATTTATCTTGTATTTAAATTTTTATTTCTCTTGGAAATGTGGTTTTTCAAAATTACATTCCGTTGATGCGTAGGAGTTTTTCACTTTTCTGTGTACCGGCGAGAAAAATTAACTCTTATAAGGATTTTACGGTTCAAATTGGATTATAATGATTAAACTTGGCACCACGCGACCTAAATATATTCCAAGAAACCTCGGATTCTAGCTTAAGCAATGCCCGTAATATCTGTGCATTTTCGAGAACGTTACTGACAAATAGCTATGATATGTCGAAATTCACACATATATATATATATATATGGACAAATCGAAGATTTGATATAACAGTTTAGTTTTTGATTCGTAACATTGAAATTATTATTCAGTTTTTTTACACCTCTTAATTTTTCGACTTCCGTCATGACTCTTCTAGTAGATTTGGGACCTTTATACATCATATCACAACTGTCAGCTACATCAGTGATCGTTTGGTTCTCTAGATGATATCCAGGGAGCACTTGGTTTGCAATGACAATAGCCAGGCGCGATCATAATCATTCCCTCTTCATCAGGCACTTTCGTGTAGGATGCTTTGCAAAATTATGGAGAAATCTCCACCCTGGTTTTTACTGGATATGGATTTTTAGTCCTATATCCCTCCCCCCACCTGGATCTACGGTGTAAGACACAGGGGTTGCTCACCTCCACGTGAATCTCTGGACGTGGACGTGGACGTCTCCATGCGGATAGTAAAACTTGCTTCATGATAGTCTAAGCAATCGAGTGGGACCTGCACTTATTTATTTTAATTTATTATTAATTATTTCTATTTTGATTGAAAATATTGTAAACTAACAAAAAAAGTCTATAAATTTCAGAAAAGTTTTTGCCAATTTTCCTACTACTTTACAGTTTACTGTCTTCATAATTAACTATTAATCTATCGTCAATATAATCAAGAGTCCATCATGAAACCCACCTAGCGCCTGGGTGATTGATATTTTCATTGCAATTATAATTATTACATTTACTAGTATTATAATTCAAGTAGTGAGTCCTAGGACTCCATCTGGACAAACGTCTAACTTGGAATCCTCATACCAGACTGAAACGACAAGAAACAGCTCGACGTTTCCGACTACTTCAACACAAATACTCATTTACATGACTATAATAAGGCCTATTTGGACTTACGGAGTTGAGCTATAGGGGCTCCACCAAACCTTCAAATTCCTCTCGTATCCAATCCTTACAATCCAAAATCCTTCGTAAAATCCTCAATGCTCCTTACTTTTTACAAATAAAATTATCCATGATGACCTTAATGTTCCTTATGTATCAGATTTGGCCCAATCCAGATATCTGTCCTTCCATAATAAACTTCATAACCATCCCAACCCTCTTGTTTCTAACCTTGCTTCCTATTCAATTTCCGATAACCCTCCGAGGTATCTGAAAAGAAGATGGCCACGTGATCTCCTAATAAAGACATATTATTAGAGTGCTACCAATGGGTAGTTTCTCAACATGTGTTTCATGTCATTGTATCCATGTGCGAATTAACTTGATGTATTTTTTGTATACAGTTGTAAATATCATATAAATAAATTTTAAAAAAATAAAAGAGTAGTGAGTCATTGATAATAATTTTTAAGATATGTGTTTCTTTATTTAAATGGCTTATACATAAGTTAATTTATAAACCTTGAAATCACATCCGATCCTTTTTTCACCCTTCTTGCCTTTATACTTACATACATACCTATGTTTACTACGTAGCTCTTTCAAGGTTTCAGCTTTTACTTAGGAGTAACGAAATTCCCTTTAAAAGTCTGATGTTATTACCTTATCAAAACATTGTCTAAAATTTCCGGCTTATTACACATCTGTAATGCATCGTTACCCAGAACCTTTTCCATAAAAAAGAAAAATACCCCTTTGTTGTTTTCGGTCTCTGGAAAAGGGAAGTTTTTTATTACCTCTTTTATACCGTAGTTAGAGGAACAAATCACCCCAACTTTAATTAGAGAATTCTCCCTTCAATAAAAAGGAGTCTTCAGTTATAAAGGAAACACTACACCTTTTTTAAATTACTTGATGATTTTTTAATCATTTGTCTTTAAGATATTGTATACCTCGTATATATTCCCGTTTATATATATGTATATTACAAACATAGAGTATATGTGTATTTCTGTTAGGAAAAAACAAATAAGGTTATGGTTTATGTTATTTTTAAGAACGACAATGCTGATCTTTTCTAATCGATAATACATAACTTTCTAGTAGATATTTTTTTGTTGAATTTTTATTTGAAATGACTTTTTTTATTTACTATTCAGATTAATATTCTATCCATTTCAGTGGCATTTGTTATGTACTACACATGTAAAAATAGATTACTGTTATAATAATCAAAACTACTATCGTGGGAAAAAATATTTTAAAAATTACAATTGCATTATATTGGTACTTTACAACTTTCATATAAATGCAGTACCCCCTATTTAAATCAGTATTCCTTATTGATATGACTGGATTGAATTATATATATGTTTCTACTCACTCCTATCAGAAGTATCGAAAATCTGTGAGTTGGCTCCTGAGAAGAAGAATTTAGAGTAAGTCGGTTTGCTGCTGTTCCTCAAGGTAGTATCCTAGGTCCTTTCCTTTATACAGTTTATACAGCTGACATCCCAACCCATTCCAACACTGTCATCACCGCATATGCCGATGACACATGTATCCTATCAGTCAATAACAATCCATCTATTGCATCCCAAACTCTTCAATCACACATCACAAGTCTTAAAAAATGGTGTCAAAGCTGGGGGATTAAAATAAACTCCAATAAATCCCACCAAATTACCTTTACTCTTCGTCGTAAAGCTATGACTTCCTGTCCTACAGTATCCTTTAACAATACCCCACTTATCCCTGTTGACCAAATCCGATACCTAGGACTCCACCTTGACAAACGACTCACTTGGAACCCCCATACCAGACTGAAACGACTAGAAACCGCCCGACGTTGCGGACTACTTCGCACTTACTAGACAAACGCTCTAAACTGCCAACTAAAAAAAAAAAAAAGAAAGAAAAGTAATAATAAAAATAAAAAATAAATAAAAAGTAAGTCGTTGTTAGGCGTGAGGGAGAGGAGTACCCTGCGGCATCCCTTCGTGTCTTGATTTTAATGAATGCTTTCGGGAATATTGGTTGTGGCCATGCCTTCAATTCATGTAAGTTGTGTTAAAATTTTGTATGATTTCGTCTTTATTTGAAGTAATGTTGATAACGTATGTGGGAGCCTTGGTTATAGTTCTGACAGTTATTGATTGAGAAGTTACGTATATGGTTCTTTTTGGTTGCCTAGTTTATCTTTGAAGCGTTGGTCCTAATGGGCTCAATTAAGTGCACGTATTTAATTTTCGTCTTAGTTTTAGTTTCGAAGGTCTTGAAAGGAGTGAATATATTAGTCGTAGTCTTAGTTTTAGAGATTATTTTTTATTCTTAATATGTGCATCCCACATCAATCTTCTGTCAAATGTCAGTCCAAGATATTGAAATTTATCTCTCTGAAGAATTTAGAAATTGTCAAGGTAAATAGCAGGGCAAGTTCACGTCGACAGGTGAAAGTAATATATTTTGATTTGTCATGGTTTAGTCGAATTTTCCAGAGTTTGCACCAGTCATGAAACTTTTTTAAGATGATATTGTAGAGTCCGTGAAGCGTGTATTGGATTTTGATGTCTTGTCAAGATTGTTGTATCGTCTGTGTAAATTGCGGTCAGAGTATCGAATCTGTTTGGAACATCATTTGTATATATGATAGATCTTACAATCAGAGGAGCGAGTACTGACCAATGAGTTACTTCTGCTAAGGCTGGTTTAATAATAGATAGTTCTCTGCCATGACAGACAGCGAAAAATCTGTCAGGAAGAAAAGATTGAAGATTAAGATAGCAGGTTGGAGTGAGTATCGTCTCAAGTTTTAAAAGAAGCGTCTGATACCAGACTCTGTTTGTAATTTATTTATGAATTTATGATTGGTAATTAAAAATAAATTTATGTTAATTTAAAACATTGAATTGTTCAAATAAGTATTTTCTATATTTTAAGGCTTAGAATATGGTATTTCCGTTACGTTATGGTATTTCCTTTCGGTACACTAGCGGATCCAGGATTTAATTTTGGTGAGGGCTTCAGCTGAAATCTTTTTTTTTGTCATAAAAATAACAATAATTACTTTAGAAAAAAATAAAGAACCTAACTACCTATATGAAATGGTGTTTAAGTGATTTTTTTTTTCTAACCTTTTCTCATGTATCAGGTTGCCGGGCAACGGCGGTGCAGTGCACACGCGTTAGGCCATTCGGCCACCCCGCCCACTGTTTAAGTGATTCCTTAAGTCCTTTTAAATGTTAAATCCTTTTATTCGATTTTCATGAAATTTTCAGGAATTGTGTGAGTTGGTGTCTTGATGGTCCCATATTAATTTCATCAAACTTCATAGAGCACTTCCGCTTGCGCATACGTAAATGTTTTTTCATAGATACGCTTATATTTCAGAATCGGCTCATTCGATTTAGCTCAAAGATGAAAGAAATGTGAATTTTGGTAAAATAATGATACTTTATAGATTTTATTGTATTTCATTATCTACTTTCTCTTATATATGCGCAAACGCGTTTTCCTTGATATGTCTATATCTACAAAAATCGCTCGTTCGGTTTGGCTCAAATTTGGAGGGAAGTCAGGGATTATTTATCAGATGATTAAATAAAAATTAATTTTATCTATAAGGGTATTATTTTACAGGCCTATAGTTTGAAAATGGTTTTTCGATTTCATCCAAGCTTGGAGAAAAAGAGGAATGGAGACATTGTCTAGTACCAATTTCATTTAATTCCATTTAATTATTAAAATTAATATAATATAATAACTGTTAACAATATCATGGCTGTGAAATGTGGAAGGCATTGATCACACGGAATATAGGCTAAGTTAATAAAATATTTATGAGGTTATAACATTTTAGGTTTTATTTATAAAGTATTGTTTGGTCGAATCAAAACGTTACCGGCATGATATTTATTGCCTTCACTTAGATTTTATGTAATTTTCAGTAAATTATATTCAACTTTTACTTTTTTGTGCGAGTAAACAAAAGTCTTATTTGTGATTTTGTTTATTTCTACTGGAGTACAACCAGCTTGTAGTGGTCACGATTTCTTCCTTAATCATCAAAATTGTTTGAACTTCAATCATATTTTTATATCCCAGCTTAAATTAGTTTAGTTCTGAATAAGAGAAAATATTGGTCTCATGAACTCCGAACAAACAAAAAGTTTAATTTTTCCAATGGATTTTTTGTCCTATCCATCTCACTAGTGAAAATATAGCTATTTAGTCTATCTCGCCGCTATTAGTTCAAAAGGTCCTATGTAACAATTTCCCATTTTTATTCTATTGGTGCTAAAGGTGACACTTCGTAATATGTAACTGATATAGGCGGCCTGGTACTGTGGAAAATATTAGAGAAAAATAAAATTACACTAATCAATCATAAAGAAATAATTACTTTTTTATGCTCTCCTGTAAAACACTCGATTTTTACAAACACTCGACTTTTGTACTAACAATGGCGATACAAATTTTTAGTATGTACTGGGATTTTTTTTTTTTTTTTTATCGCGATCCATCAAATCGCGATTTGCAATGTGGAATTCGCTGATGAACAAAATTGGAGGATATAAAACAAGCGAATGTTAACGAGTTACTGTATTAACGAAAACGCCTTCTCTCGTATATTGTTTATCTAATGAAAATGGTGAGGAAGCTATACTGGCCTTACTTGGCAGACGTTTTTCAAGTAGCTAAGAATAAAAGTAATTTTTTAGATATTCTTTCAAAATAAACAGATATTTTGAATAAAATATTTGTTTTGTTTTTTTAAGTCGAAGTTCTTCAGAACCTTTATGTGAGAAGTTGGAAGGGTAAAAGTTCGAGTTTGGAAATAACAGGAAAAAAATTAGAATAAAAATTCCTTTTTTCAAAAATATAAAAGTTGAAAATTCCTGGTTTTACCTCAATGAGAAATTCACAATGGATTAATAAATTTATAAGTAGAAGATCTTTTTTTAAGCCTCATTGTTGTAATAAATGGGATTTATTATCCTCTACTAACATTTAAATTCAATCCTTAAAATTGGAGATTTCGGTGATTTAAAAAAAAAAAAAGTTAATATCTTATTAAGTTCTTCAGCATAGAGGATCTGAAAGTGGGGATACTGATTCAGGATGGGGGGGGAGAGGAAAGCGGGGGTTAATATAAGGCTCATCTAAGATTTGGGATTAAATAAGGGTCGGACGGATGACTATTAAAGAGGTTTTGCCTTATCGTGAGGTGCCAGTCCTTCCCAGTCGGACTCAACTAATTAACTCTTACAACTCGCCTGTTTATTATGTCCCCCATAAGCCCCATAGTCCTCCTATAATAATAGTAATGACATTATTATTCGCAATCACAGGACCTTCTCTTCAATCTCCTATAATTATACACTAATTAGGGATCTATTATCCTTACAGTCCTAATTGGTTTCAGCTACCGGTTCAATAGGATGAAGAAGGTTCACAATGGGGAAACAACTAGAGCTGTGTTGTATAGATGTTTAAATGTATGTGTGGACCTTATCTAATGACCCACATAAACAAAAAAATAATAAATATGCCCAATTCTAACTACTATTTTTCTATTAAAAGAAACAATTTGCCTTGTGAAAGTTGTATCAATCAATATTTCTTTAATTGAACCTAACTTCACAACACTTTGTGAATGTGCATTACTTTGGTGAAACAGCACCATCAGTCGAAGTAACACTACACTTAGCTACAAGTAAATTAGGGAGATCGGTTTTAGCTCCCAGTTACAATGTGCAAGCGTCCAAGCAGAGAAATACCTCCATGACCCACACGTCTACTATCATGACCCACACGTCTACTATGCTACGAGTAGCCAAGACCCAGAGAAGCAGCGAGGGAGTATGTTCATCTTCATCGACATTAGTGTTTCCCAAGATAATTCTTGGTGTGCACCATAGTTCTTCGCGCTTTGCAAGACCAAGACCAAGACAGGTCAAAAAAACAAAAAAAATTGTTTGTGATTATAAATGAACTACTCTAGAACCTATTTTTATTTAAGATTTTTCTATTGAGAAATAATACATTTTGCCACACTTAAGGGCACTGAGTACTAAAGCTGAGTTAGACACATTCATACTATATACACAATACTATATTATCCTACCATAATAAAATGCGATATTGTCATATGATAGTGCCTAGTAAATATAAAAGTTCTTGGAGTTTAGATAATGACAGCTCTCTAAGTTCACCGGTAAAACAAAAGTCTAGACGTTCTAATAGAAAAAGGCCACATTCAACACCTGATAACCAAAGTGATAACATCAATGATCCACAACCCGTTACTTCTTCCACTGAAACTACGACTACACAAAATATAACCACCGAAACAGATGAATCTACATTTTTTACTCTCATTCCATATCAATTACTATGGAAGAAACAATGGAAATACCACCAACCTCCAGAGAGCCAAATCCACCTCCAATATTTATTACAAATACCGAAAATTTCCCGTTATTTTGTCAGCATCTAAATAAATTACTCAACAATGCTAAATACATATGTCAAAGTCGAATCAATGACACCAAGTTGATGCCAGCTTCTCCTGAAACATATAAAATCATAGTTAAATATTTAACTGATATAAAGGCGGAATTCCATACTTATCAGTTATTTCAAGAAGCAGCATTAAGAGTAGTGATAAGAGGCCTAAACCCCTTTACGGTCTTAACTTCACTTGATGCAATCAAAGAAGAATTCACTCATCTCGTTTTCAGTGTCCCCCAAATTGTTAATGTGTTTTAAGAAATTCGAAAGCAGCCAGGTACAAATAATAAAATAGCGCTACCGCTATTTTTCGTAGACCTAGATCGCACCACTGTAGACGCGAAGCTATGGCCGCCGCTTAACGTGCAGTGCGGCAAGAACACAAGTTAGAAGAATGCAATAAGTACAGGCAAACTCCTACGGTGTGCGCATTATGCCCTAAAGACCACCCAGCAACTAACTACAAAGGCTGGCAGACATATAAAATATTAAAATCAAGAATGCAGACAGCTCCCAGACAGGAAGAGACATCTAGGACCTTCAGACTACTCAAGAACTTGCAGTTTATAAGTAATTATCCCGGGTGGTTCGTTATACTGGGCAAGGTTAGATTTTGAACCTTACGAGGTTTAGGAAAAATTTAAAAGATATTTAAAAAAAATAATTCTTGTATGGTACAATTACACACTTTAAGAGAAAATATCCAACAATAATGTTAACCACAGCTTTCGTTCTGTTAATGAATAATTAACAGCAAATGTAGTCTTTTATCGAATTTATATTCAGACAACCAGGTAATTATTTTTGAAAAACTGAAACAATTTTGACAATTTTGAAATATACGTATATTTAGCACCACTAATAAACACTCAGATTTTGGGGTCATCAAGTTTATTATATAATTTAAAAGAATCATAAAAAAAATTACGCACAAAGAAACAAACAAATAATAAAATATAGATGAGTGAATACAAATTTAAAACATGGCACCTAAAGAATATTGACAAGGGAACCTTTCTGAAACAAACATCTGCTGCTTAAAAAAATAATCTACGAATCGGCTTTTGTGGCATGAGGCACAATAGAGCACTTGAGGTTCAAGCATCACCCTATTCGCGTGTCCTAGCTGCAATTCTACTTATATTTGCACCCTCATTTGGACAATTAAAGCTGTTAATGGGTTGATTTATTGCTTAGGAGGTGGATGAATGATTGCTGCTTAGAAGAAATTAAAGAAGAGATTTTGCGTGTGGAAGCGGGGTAAGAAATTCCAAAACAAGGTAATAACGCATTATAAAGGATTTTTTAAAATAAAGCTGTTCTATGAGAAGAAATATGCAGATCCAACCATTGAATTGAGAATATAATATTAGGCTTCAGTAGATTGTCTCACAAACTCATACTCACATTAAGACCAGTTATTTCCACGTATTATATAGTATATGTATTAAGAAAAAAAAATATGAAATAATCATTAACTCTATAAAAGGCTGATACTTATAATATTATGTTATACATAGATATGAATGTGTCTGAGAAAAGAATTATTTCTGTAGTGCAGTTTTATTTTTTTTATATATTATTATTATTTATTATCATTAAAATTGTTAGTTATTGCTGTTATTTTCTAATTATTATTTCTCCTTGGCATGCATTTATTTTATAAATGATCACTCGTAGCACCGATACTTGTTGCCCTTCAATGTGCAAAAATTGTATTATTACTCAATTAACCTGTATATAGCAAAAAAAACAAAAAAAACAAACAAACACTTGTAGTAATTAATACAATTCAAATAGAGGAGGATTGAAACTTTTCAAGGGTGGAAACAGTAGAGCGTTCAATCAACAAGTTAACGACGATCCTGCTAATTGACGCGGAGCTATTATCACTGCATTTTTTAATTGGACTAGAGGCAGAGAGGGACTTAAAAGGGACACTGCGCTGGTTGGCTGGAGCCTGGCAAATTGTGATCCCTAATTGTCAATGGGATCAGGAGGTCATTAAGATGTATCCCCTCTCTTTATAATTACCTGATCTCTATCTACTCAATTTATGCTTCATTGATTTGGTCATCGCTGATCCTTCCTTCAGCGGCCAAGTAGTCCTGCCCCAGTGGTCGATAGGGTAGCATCGTTCTCTGCGTTGGTTGATTGTGTTATTAAGGCGGTAATTACAGCTGTTCGAAGCTAATTGCTGGAAAATTTACTTAGTGTTCAAGCGTACTTGATTAAGTGCGCTTATCTTTGAAGCGGTTTTATTGGTACTGTTAATAGCCGACATGAACCGGAACCCCAATGTTCGCAACGGATCTAATAAGTCAATTCAATAGTCAGCAATATACAATTATTATTTTTTAAATTTAATTTAATTTAAATTTTATGTTCGTTGAATGGTCTAAATTCGACTATAATCATTATTGAAAATTTGAAGAAAGCTAATATTAATGTTTCAAACATTTTCTTTCTACTCTTATACATTCGTTTATTGTATTTTTGAGAACATGCACTTTTATACGTAATTAAAATATAAAACGGTTCACTAGTTTTTTACTTTTTTAGTTATTAGTAAATAAAACTCTAAATCTTTCTTTTGCTTTTTAAGCATCTTTATTGTATGTTCATTGTATGGGGAAGTATGTAATATACATTAATCAAAAGGGTTTCAAGAAGAAGACTTCTGCCAAGTTTTATTAGGATCGCTACTGCCATTTTGGCGCTGCAGTCTATAGCGACACACGTTTTCGTCCGCTAATTCAAAAAGAAACACATATAGTAACGAACATATATTAATGAAATACACAAAAAAAAAAACTCCTGAGTTCGTTGCAATCGTATCAAAATTTCAAAGCTATCGGTGAAGAACATTCGAACTAACTAACATTTACATTTTTATTTATATGAAACTAAAGCTCGTCCATAGCTAGTACTAAAAAAAAAAAAAAAAATAGTTGGACAATCAGAGGAGAAAGAGGTACTGACCTGTTTCGTCTTCTCTTGCATTTATAATAATTACTATTTCCTATATCGACTCTTTGGGATCTCAATGACAAGATTTCAACTAACATAATTATTAGAAAACATAAATAAGTACAATATTATGTATTTTTATATACTATTTATTTTTTAATTGTTATTATTAAATTTAATGATTTTCTTAATATAAATTCAAGTAATTTGGAACACTACTAATATTTCTTTTATTTTTTTAGGTATGCTTGAGTTCCTATCTTCCTCAGAAAGCTGATTCCTAGGAATGTAAGTTTCTTTTTCCCACTGATGGATATTCTGTAAGTTATTATTTTTGAAAATAAAAATGTTAAGGAAACATTTTCGCAGAATGTAATAACATGATATATTTTAATGAATATGTGACACTAGAAATCTGATTTCAAAAGGCAATAACAGGTGTAAGGGAATTCAAATTTTAATGCAGTGTTTGGTTTAATACTAAATAATAAGAAGAAGGTTTATAAAAGGTTTATTAAGAAGAAGGTTTATAAAAAAAATCTTGATTTTATGAAACATCGAACTTACAGTTTAACTGCTTAACTCTAAGTCCCCTTTAGATGGTTTTAAAACAGAAACAAGATAAGATAAAAAATAAATACATCCTCTGAAAAAATAATGTCTGGATTCGAACTCTTATCTCGTTCGTCGATGATAAGACGATGTAAGGATGTAAGTAAACGCCTGACAGTGACCTTGATACTTGTTTTCTAGTGTTTCTTATTGTAGCCGTCCGACTATGTGGCACAAAATTCAATTAATGCCGCATGCTTGTCGTAGATTTTTGTAGCATGCGACTACCGCGATTACATTCAGGCAACTTCAGTTTGGTGCATCATGTCATTACAAACAGTCGCGGCAGCTGCATATTTGGTAATCATTTTGAATTATAAAAGGGAAAATAAACACGACGACATTGGAGAAGAGAGCTATAAATTGATGGTCAAGAAATTCGGTATAATTTAATATTTGACGCTTGAAAATATTACTTTTCTTTAAATTCTACTTATTTCATCCAAAAGTCGATCTGAAAGTAAATTTTATTCTTAGCTACTTAACGAAACATTAGAATCCACTATGATAAATATTATAACTCTAATCTAAACATAATTACTATCCGTTTCTCAATGAAGGTAATTTTTTTGTTTAAGAACTTAAATGAAATTATACTTTTACAATAAACTTGGCACTTCATTTCACAAATGTTCTTAGTACTTCTATTTTGAAATCTTTGTTAGAAAACTGTTTTACAGAAACTGTCAAACGAAACCGTTTAAAAAGTTTCCATCAGGTTTCAATCCTAGTTCTAGGTTTACATTATGTAAATATTTAGACATTTAGTGCATTTTTCTTTTAAATTGAAAAAAATTTTACTTTTTTGTGGATTAGTTATCCAACCACAAGAAATAACAAATCATTAACTATTGGTTAGATGTAATATGTGAACGAGACATTAAATAGTTGGAGTTTATAGTTTGGATTGACATCAAGCAATATTTTTCATTGTAGAAAGTAGTAGGATTTTTATTTGTCTCGATATCGACTTTATTAAGAGATAAGAAATTTAAAATTTCATTATGTAATTAATTGTGTTTTTTTATTCATAGTTTGTTTTTTCTGTTCTTCCCTACCTCACCTTTTAGGCTATACGAGATTTTTCCTCGCCGGAGGGTGAGAGCGGGGAATTTAAAATCCTTTCAGGGGCCGGGACGCGAACTCGTACGTTTTAATCTCTCATATCTCCGGTTATCTGGTTGCCGAGGTGCGGTGTATAAGCGTTAGCCCATTCGGCCATCCCGCCACCAGTTATTTATTTACAAAACAAATGATCATTTGACAGAGAAATCAGTGTTGGTTACGTTTCTCCCTCCTCCCCTCCAACAGCGATACCCCTTTGACTTCAGAGAACCAATAGCTCTATGGCGGCCTCCATTTGACTAATAGCTAGATCAAGCCTTCCTCTTTACTCTATTATATCTACGCGTTTCCCAGTATTACAAATAACATATTCCTCATGTGTAGAAATCTGTCTAGGCTAAGCCATAACGGCTTTACTCGGAATCAAGCTTGGGTTTCGCTAATAGAAGAGCCTTCAATATAACGCTCCTAATCTGAGCGATCTTAATTGATATTACTTAGTTGATTACCACTTGAAAATCCTTCATACTTACTCCAATTATGTATTTATGAAATGGATTGCAAGTTAAGATGGTCTGACAATAAATAAATATTTTTTTAAATTTCTATAATGTTCATTGAGAGTTTTTATTATAACATCTTGATTCCATTTTCTCGTTTTTCTGCATATTACCTATAGTCTAAGGAGTTTTTTGTTTCATTTGTGCAACGGTTTAAATAATTATAGTAGCACTATTTTTTAGTTCATGTTTCGCCGAAATATATAGCTACTGTAATTGTTTGTATATAAAATAGATTCCAGGTTAAGATGATCTGACAATAATGAAATATAATACTAATGCATACATTTTTTACTTTGGTTTCTACCGTCTTGAATATATTTTAATCGGTTCAAAATTTCGAGTCTAATCTCAGCGCTTTAGAGTTCTCGGAATATATTCACTCCTCATAATACATCTTGTTTGTTCTGTAGGTCTTAGATTCCGATTTCTGTTGCAGTTGTGTAAATATGAACCGGAAACTCCATGAATAAAACACAAGTTTATCGCATACATTTTTTTAAAAATATTTAATTCGAAATATTGGCCCTCGCTGACAATATATTATATCTCTTAAGAAAATCATTGAATCCAATAAAAAATTATTGCTCTTTTGTGGCAACAATTTTTGGTCACTAAGCCGGTTCCGTATATTTTCATAAGTGGCTCTGATGAGCAAGTGAGATTCAAATAAACAGTAGTTTAACGGAGCCAAGTCTGGTGAATAAAGAAAAACCAATATTACAAAAAAAAATTACCCTTCAGCTTTTGAAACGTTTTTAAAACAAAATTCCATTTTAACAGTTTTCATTGAACTTTTCAGGAAAACTTTTAAAAATAAAACTTCCAAGAAACATTTTTATAAAAAACGTATTCGTTTATAGTAAAAGTTTAACTTTAATATAATTTATCTTAAATCAATTGACTGATTCTTAAATGGTCTCTTGTTTGAGTAATAAAAAAGTACAGCCCAATTATTGTTTGTTTTTCTGTTCACCTTTTAACGAAATAATATTACTTTTAAATAAAAGTTGTCTTAAAATAAAACTTTAACCTTTTTTTACCATTTCTTTATAACTTTTACTTGAAGAGTTACTATGAAAAAATTTTCAAAATGACAGAAAATAAATTGGAAATAAAAATCAGTCACCGAGATTAAAAATAAAGGTTAACATTTTTTTTTGTAAGATCTGTCACCTAGCAATATTGATAAAATAACACCTCTGTATTTATTGAAGATTATTAACAAATGTGAAGGAGTAAAGTGGAATCTAATAAATAACTGTAATATGGGTACATTACCATACCCCGGTGGGAACTTTCATACAAGGTAGTTTTGCTTCTGCCTAATGCATTTGACGTATAAGCGAATCAGCGAAATATCAAACAGTGAAATGATATTCATATATAGAATATAATACGAACAAGAGAGAGTATTCAATACATACGGTAATTGATTAGCCTGCCCCGCTGGAAAATATCCTTCCAGTTTAATAGCTATGCAATTAGACTGGATTATTTCTGAACTTGTATTAATCGACTATTTTACGCGCTCTAAAGCTATTCGATACCGAAGACCCTCAGTATGCAGTTCTCTCACTTACTAATAGTTTAAAAAATGTATTAAAATATTATAGAAGCCATGCCTGGATATTATTTATATTTTTAATAATATCAAAATGATTCTTTCTATATTATCTGAAATTAATCTAAGAATTATTATCTTCCGTTTACCTTTTCAATAAACAGTTAGTTCCATGAAATCATAATTAGAAATATTTTAATTTTATAAACCGAAATATCTGATAATATCCTATATTTATATAGCTCCTAAGTGGTTTTCAAGAATTATTATGTATCCCGAAAACGGTACGTTACCTTTCAGCAGTTGAAACGTTTAAAAAAAAAAATACCATTTTAACAGTTTTTATGGAACTTTTAAGAAAAACATTTAAAAATGTTTGAAAACTGGAAAATCAAAATTAATAGTAAAAAACGTTAGTTTCTCTCTTAGGAAAGCCTCATGTCCACCCATAACGATTGCCAATAATCCAGTGCCTTCAAAGAATTATGTACGATACCTTGGACTCTACTTAGACAAAAGATTTACTTGAAACATACATACGAAATTAAAAAGACAAGAATTTACTAGGCGATATAGCCAACTTTCACATCTTCTAGACTACAGAACTTCACTTAACTTACGAAACAAGCGACTGACCTACAACAACTTACTGAGACCAATATAGACATATGGAGCAGAACTTTGGGGTTCAGCAAAACAAACACACATAAACAAAATACAAACAAAATTCAAAAATTTTACGAAAAATTGTTAACGCACCTTGGTACATTTCAAATACTACTTACTATACATAACGACTTAAACACCCTAACAGTAAAATCTTACATCCACGACAAATACACTACATTTCATTCTTCAACCCAAAATCACTCTCATCCTCTGGTTCATTCTATCTCCTGATCCCTGTTACCTAAACAAAGCAGATTAAAAAGAAATTGGCTAAGAGACCTATTATACCAATAAAAACCATATCAAGCAAATACACCAAGACAATACAAACACAATATATTTGCTAGATGCGCAGCCGCGCAGGTGCAAATTGCATAAAATATAAATAAATAAATAAGGTATGTATCTGATTCGATATTATCAACTGTCGTTATCATCCGTTCGATATTTTAAAAATTAAAACTATCGTTTTTGTAAAGCGCTAGGAATTCAATATGATTCTGGACCTTAGAAAAAAAATTATACTTATCTTGAATTTGTCATATATAATGTAGTGCGTTGTAGAGGAAAATTTCAATATTTCGATAATATCGCCTAATGATGGCCAATCTTCCCAAAACCAAGGTCTCACATTGTCAAAGAAATCTATATGGGATAAAAATAAATTAGCACTTCGCTGAATCCTATTTATTGGTGAAAGGAAGATATAATTGTTAGAATGGAAATTACTTTAAAAAAACAGAAGAGGGAAAGGAACTAGAAAGTTAATTTTACTAAGGAGAGTAGAATAATTTATATTCCCATTAATTAATTCGAAGAGAAAAAAAAAACTTTTTGATGCGCCTATGTGCTTGAGAATCAATATTTATATTCCTATTTCGAAAATGTTTTTAATATCACTGACTATCGATATGTCAAATCAGATGTTTTGATCCGATTTTTTTATTGATAATTATAGGCCGACATTAATATTGATATCCCTCCCCTCCCTCTTCTATATAGTAAATATATATCTTTAATATGTTGAACTTAGTTTTACCGCTAATCATGTTACATCTGATATTTTCGGCCTTACCTAAACAAAAGGCGGCACAATTTGATGTGCACGCTATGGACGCCATGGACTGAGTGCCTAATTAGCAGAAGGTTGTTGAGAAAATGGTCTACTGTCAGTACTGATTTGCTATTTATTTTCTTTTACTTGATTTTCCCTCATTAATTAATATTCGAGTTTGATACAACTTCCTGTAAGAGTACGTAAACACATGTGTATTACTTTCCTTTTAATATCACGATATAATATAATAGATTTTTTTTTTTTTAAATATTTGAACCAACCGGTGTGCTTTTCAGGTTAAAATAGTTTATATTGATGGCTGGAACAGGACTAGAGGTGCATTGTTTTTTCACTTTTCCATTCTTTGGTAGAATTACGTTCATTTTAACTCTCTATTTGGGAATTTTTATAGTTACTTTCTCAAATTAACCGCTAAGTAATAATATATCAGTTTGAAATAGGACTAATAATATATCAATATATCAATAATAAGTATAGTAATAATATATCAATTCAAAATAGGACTTGCTCAATATATATCAATTTTTTTTTTTTTTTGTATAGCCTGTTTTTACAAGTATTACACCTGTAGGCCTCCCCAATTAAGAGGGTAATGGTCTAACTTCCCGCGGGGACCAGCCGTATTGGGATTATCATTATATATCAATAATAAGTATTGTAATAATATATCAATTCAAATTAGGACTTGCTTTTACAAGTCTTAAAGCAAAAAAAAAAAAATATATATATATATATATCAGTTTAAATAACAATTTTCCATGTTATCAGAATGTCTTTCTTTTTTTTTCTTAAATATAATATTTTATTGAGAAAAAAATACATTTTGCCTCAATTAAGGGTATTGAGTATTTAGGGTGAATGGAACACAAACATACCATATATACAATAAAAGAAAAACAATATTATAACAAAATAAAATAAAACTTGGAGTAACAGAATAAATCAAACATGATACAACATTAAATAAAAATAAATAAATAAAAACATATTCATACTTATAATCAGAATGTCTAATAACGTTGTGTTGTTTTAATTTACAAATTTTCTCACAGTTCTTAGTACAAGAGGGTCAAATTTCTTTCCCTGTTGGAAGAAGTGTATTCTTGGAAAAAATGTATCTAAGTTTTCTAAAGATTAAGTAATACTCTCTTGTCAAATTAGTTAAATGAAACATGAAAATGCTACCTGTTGGATGTTTCATGAATAGGTCTACAGATGCCACTATAAAATAATTTTCATCAACCAAGCCACGAAAAAAAATGAAATAACCTTTTGTAATAATATAATTACAGGAAACATAAATAAATTATGCTATTATCTCTTCAATGAGGACGCTATTTCATATCCTCTAGTACAAGGTAACAAGCCTGAATCAAGCGCTTTTAAATTTATAAAAACTACTACAAACAATTCTCACAGCATATTGTTATCAAATGCCAAATTATAAGCATAAATAATAATGCAACTTATCAAAAGATAAAGAAATCGATTGTTACTTTATCGATAAATATAATCGACAAATGAAATCTTCATTAATGTTTGGAACCAAAATGTTTACAAATTTCAATAAACTGTATCTTTGCTAAAAATTGTCGGCTTATCGATAAAAAACACCATCGATAAATAATATAAACTCCTTCTCTCTCCATCATAGAGGCTTGAAATCGAGGAAATGAGGCATTTATTCAATGACAGTACCACAATTAATGTAAGGTTGTGTGGATGCGAACCCTATGCCTTGCTCTATCTAGAAAATAATACGATTTCGGCTTAAAACGCAGGATCCGGTAGTTCCGGGTTTTCAAAATCTTCAAGGTCCTATTTGTCCCGTATCGATCTACACACCTACCATCGTTCCAGTATTGTAGCCTAGCCAAATGTTTGTATCGACTTTATTTATTTTAGAAAGAAAAACAAAAGTGGAGAATACGATTCGCTAACCCCCGTGAAATTCTGAATCCCCATTCATGTTATTTGTGCATGACAGGAGCTTATATTAGGTATAAAACCGATTTCGAGCCTTACTGTAATAATATATGTTTAGATATAATGGAAAGTTGTCGAAATGATGAAGTAAAGGTGAGCGTTTAATCGTTAAACCAGAATTTTCATAGGCTTTCTTATA
The DNA here is from genome assembly GCA_928085145.1 of Nezara viridula. Classification (NCBI taxonomy): domain Eukaryota; kingdom Metazoa; phylum Arthropoda; class Insecta; order Hemiptera; family Pentatomidae; genus Nezara; species Nezara viridula. Next base: position 150,603,467 of record OV725079.1, on the reverse strand, counting down.
TTTTTTCTGTTGTAATATGAAATCTATTCGCTCCGGGTATTGTTTTTAATCCTCACTTTTTATGCAATTGCATATTTTGTTTGAGTGCAGTTTTATGTAGGTTGATTTTAAATCCACAATCAACTACAAATTAATAAAATAAAGCAACTTCCAATTATTGACTTCTTAGAATATTGATTTTTTTTTTTCATTTCCTGGTCTTTCGTGTCCTATTTTTATTCTTTTAAACTTCTAAAAATCGCACTCAGTTTCCACTTGTTACTAGCGGTCATTGGCGCAGAGTTCAGAGGGCAAGGGGGATGATCGCCTCCCCTCCACAATGAAAAAAATTGATTTGGCAAGAATATCATTTCGCCCCTCCCACAATAAGTTGCGGTAAAAAAATTAAAATCAATAATAAATGAGCTACTTGAATGAATAAAATGATTAAACTAAAATCGATTAAGAAAAGTCGACTAGCTGGGCTAGCCAAGGGCTAGTAGTAGTAGGCATTTGACTATTTTATTTTTATTTATTTATTTATTTTCCATTAAATTTGCCGCTGCGTTGTAATGCATTAAGCAAATGTGTTGGAGTTTATTCTATCTTCTTGTATCCTTGATATTTTCTTAACTTGCCAGCAGAAGATCTCTAGGCCACTGCCTTTTTAGTCGTCGTTAAGGCTCACCAGGTGACAGGCAGGAAGATAGAGATAAAACGAGTGGATTTGGATGATTGAGAGTAGAAGAATGAAATGTTGTGTATGTAGGATTTTACTTTTGGTATGTTCTTGTCGGTGTGTATGGCGTGATTAGAATTAAGCCAAGGAGGATTGACGATTTTACGAAGTATTTTGGATTGTGTGGTTTGAATTTTATTTATGTGTGTGTGTGTTTTGCGGACCCCAAAGTTCTGCTCCGTATGTCCAAATAAGTTTAACTATAGTGATGTAGATTAGTCGCTTGTATAGTAAGTTCAGTGGAGATCTGTAGTACAAAAGATGTGACAGTTGTTTGTATCGTCTGGTCAGTTCTTGTTTTTTTATTTTAGTGCGAATGTTCCAGGTGAGTTTTTTGTCCAAGTATAATCCGAGATATAGTGCATCTGTTTTTGAGAGAACTGGCTTATTGTCTATTGTCACAGCAGGACACGAGATCTTCCTCAGGGAGAAGCTAACATGAGTTGATTTGCTCTGATAGATTTTAATTCTCCATTTATGAAACCATTTTTCAAGGTCGTGGAGGTGATTTTTAAGGGCTATTGAAGCAATAGTGGGATTTTTGTGAGAAGACTATTTTATTAATACATAAATGTTACCTTTGTTTAAATATTGTCTACTTTAATATGTAATTATTAGTATTATTTTTTATAGCCTATCATTTTCTCACTGTCCAGTAATTCATCTCAGATTAAAACTCCCAACTCATAAACACTTGTTGATTCCCGAATGAATTTATGGCAGAAATATATTAAAAGGGCGCGGGATTGATGCATGGCCCAGAAATGAGGAAGCTTTTGGACAATATATCATGTATAAATTACTGTCAGATAGGTAAGATGGATCGGAGTGTATCAGCCTGGGCAAACCCCCGTCCGATACCACTGCCTCTTCAATCTCACATATTTTTTTCTAGTCTCCTTAACACTTTTTTTTCATGTCGGTACACAGAATTTATTAGATAAATATTATTTCTGTTTAAATACGTGACGTTACATGTTAAATATAATTTGTAATTGAAACAACGTATTTTTCAACACGACATTCATTAGAAAGACATTTATTGATACCGTAAGATGAGGTAACTTTGATACACTTTTGAATGTGTTAAGCTGCTTCTATCTTTATTTTCAAAGTTAAAATTATTAACATGCCTTAATATGGCTTCGTCTTACAAAATATTGCAGCAAAATAACTCTAGAAACAACAGTACTTTACTAAAAACATTTTAAATTTGTCCTAATCTTCCCCCATTTATTGGGTTAAAATAGGGACATTCCATTATCCCCATTAGAAAATGCAGGAAACATGATTTTGCACCAATGTTACCACACAATATTATATCATTACTTACATAAGAAACAAGGAAAATGAGTGTATACCAATTGTATCAAACAATACTATATTTAGAGCACATGAGAACAATAAATTCGTTATAATGGTACAAACAGGTTGAAAATCACTATTTTAAAAAATTTGACCTTGAACATTCACTGAACAAACCGAAAATGCAACAAACATTATTCAAACACATCGTATAATTTAGTGTTTGTTAACTGAAAGCAAGATATCGGCTGTAAACATGCAGCTCTTTCACTTTGAAAATTTCTCGCCGGCCAATTTGAGTTGTGAATTTCACCCGGCGTTGAATGCCATTTCCAATTAGAATCAATTTTTTCTTGGCCGATATTAATACTTCGGTAATCAGATGTTTGAAGCTCTTGAGGCACAAAAGTTTCATGAAAACAAGAATTTTGAAAAAAAAAAAAAACCAATGAAAATAAATAAAACCTAACTGCACAACGAGCGTTGTGAACTTGGGTGGGGAAACCTGCCGCAAGGTATTAGCGCAGTACATGCCTATACAAAGCACGTTTTTTTTCATAGTAAACCAATACAGTGTATCCACCATGGAATTACGACAAACTAAATGTTACTCGCTGTCCAAAGTTACCCTATTTTGCGGTATATTTTGCTTCCTCGCCACCAAAGGTAGAGAAGCATTGTAATCGTGCGAGCGATTAAAAAAAAAATTATACTCAGAATAGAAATTTTCTACTTGCGTTTTACGTTTTAGATATCAATAATCAAATTTGGTCCGGGGATTGTCAGTCTGTAGTCAAACCGATCATCTGTAGTCATTCGATTTTCATGAAATTTTCAGAGATTGTACGATTTAGTACCTAGATGGTGCCATATCAATTTTATAAAATCCCTTTCTTTTCCGTACGCGCAAATGTATGTTTTTTAAATACGCCAATATTTCAGAAACAGCTCGTTCGATTCGGTTCAAAGTTGAAAAAATTTAGGCTTTAATAAAAAAAAAATTAGCGATATTTTTTTTTATTCGCTGATAAATAATAGCATTTGATATATAGCAGAAATCACATCGAGTTCTTGAAAAATCTTAATAGCACCATAACTTGGTGTTAAACTAAACCTTCATATCGGACCGGCTTTTACTTTCGATATTGATTCCGAATTTCCTAAGTAAAATTATATTTTGACGTCCTCTAAGTCTCGTGAAGGGCTGTTTCTGTGTCTTTGTCTGTGCTTATGTGAACAGTAAAACTCAAAAATTAAAAGTAGTACGACAGTAAATCAGCTTACCGGAAATGCCACTTTCTTTAATTGATTTTACTTATTTTACAATTTTCTCAAAAACGGTTCTAACTTAGGTCAGTGTGTCACGTGTGAGTGGTGGCCGAGCAGGCTAACGTCTGGCACCTGATAAACCGAAATTTATATGACAAAAAGTTACGTTATTTTTTTTTTATCGTAATTTCTAATTACAAATTGAAATTCACAGGTATTGAGTAACTGATTATAGTTTAATGTCTTAAGACTGTAAATAATTGAAAGGATTAGTAACTTAATACATCTTTAAGCCCTCTTTATGTATACTCTTACAACCTATGTAAGGGGCTCTATCTATCTTCACATAGCCGCCATTTTGTGGCTTGCATTTATCTCATCAGACCTGTGGATACAGTCAATTTATAAGGAAAATTCTTAGTATGAAACATGACACTTTTTTACCAAGGGCTCCAGGACTCTTCGTTAATACTAATCAATTCACGAATCGAATTCTTGATAAGTTGTAGGTAATCTGCTCGAGATAATTTCGTTTGTGAGCTTCTTGCGATTTCAAAGATTTGTTGGTTTGAAAAGTTCCTCCTAGGATGAAACTAGATTTGTTTTTTCGTCTCGATTTGAATTTTCTAATTATCAATTAGAATAAAATCAATAAAATCAATTATTTGTCTAACACTATCAATTCATCGGCATTGTAGCTTTTTTCCAATCAAGCTCCTTTTGCATTTTTCAGGATGTTTCGATTGTTTTGAAAGGTCATTCAACATTATATTCTCACTTATCACTCTCTTCTTTGCTTCATCTAGTTTTACAGGAAGCAATGAAGGCATGTTGGGAGGAGACTCCGGGCATTTTTCCGAGAGCGCCGAGCTTAAATTTATTATAAATTAAAAAAATATATAAAGCGAATGAGAACAAACATAACAAGGCCTCCAAACCTGTACTGTGCATGCGAAAATATCCCATAACTGCAAGTTGGAACATATTCTATTATTTTAAATGTAATAAATAATTAAGTGCCTCAAAATACTGCGCATACGAAAACAGTTCAGGACAGCTTGTTAGAACAGACCTATAATTAAAACATACAGTCGTAAAAGGAAGGTGTCAGTGAACAAAAATGATTAAATATAACACATCAGACACCTGTGAAAAACTTACAGTAATTAATATTGATAAAGGTAAAAGGGAAGTAAAGAAGAAATATGTGATCATATAGTAACAGATATATTGAGATAGAAGCTTTGTAACATAGAGCGGCAATATAGAACAAACAGTTCAGACCGACTGACTCAGTATTGCTGACAAAGATAGAACATATGGTAACATGATATATGCAGACTGCATATAATGCAGTACATATAACTGGTCATACACAATGCTCTTATTGCTAATGCACATTACAGCAATAATTAATTGTTTTAAATAATTGGTTTTACGGTCTGTAATTGTAACTTACACTTCCCTTTGTTTGAAAATACCGATTTCTGATAAAAGGAATATGGTAAGTGAATTTTGTGATATGCCTACTGCACTAGATTTTTGTTACTTTTTTTCAGGTTCTTTTGTTGTTTTCACATAACATAAGATCATATCATCACCAGATGGCTCTTGGTAGTTTAATCAGCATGGAACAGTCACGAGGAATCGAAAATTAACTCTGAATTTTATTTCTATTTTTCTATGCTTGTATGGTGTGATTCAAAATTGTTTTCTGATATTTTTATCTTTGGATTCTCATCACATTGAAAATTGAACTTTAAAACTACAAAAATGTTTTTCTATAAATTAGAATCATACAGCGATGTAAAATATTGGCCTGAATCAACTTCAAAATAAAAAAAGGTTATCGATTTATGTTAACGCAAGTGGGATAAAAATCAAGGGTAGAAGACAAATCATTTATTGAAGGTGCTACCATCTCCCGTGCCAGGAAGGGCCCTAGGGCACGATATATCATAGCTAATACAAACATACTCCCCTGATTTAGGGTTCAGTTTATCTCAAACTCCATTAAAATGTATATCAAAAAAGATGTTATTCAAGCCCGGGGCTTTTAATTGAGATCGGGCGGGAAGTGAGTGCAAACTCAATTAAAAACAGAACTGAAAATATGTATTTTAAAGTTCTTTTTATTTGACTATCACTGCCCATATTTGAATATTCTCCCCTCCCTTCAACTTAATTTCACGCTGATGTTTACCGCTTTCAAAAGTAGTCTGCGATACAGGATCCTTTTTATCAAGTTATTAACTATTCTCTAAAGCTTCATGAACGGTTTCACTTTATCGTAACCTAAAACGGCTTTATTTACCAACATTTTCGGAATCGGCGCGTTTTCAATCTCGCCTACAATAATGTTCGGCCGTTTGGTTTTACTACCTACAAGTCAAAATTTAGAGGTTATATAAATAAAACGGTCTAATATTTCTGTAGTTCCACCTTTTTCCTCGATTTTGTGATCAAATTATATTACTGGAGACACACAATAGACCTTCATGGACGAAGCGTTTCTTGTCCACAAAAAAAAAAAAAAAAAAAAAAAATCTGGTGTGTCCACTTACACGAGTTTCCTAACTATTTCAGAAAAGTTTTTATATCTTTACCTATCTTCATGAAGAAACAAAAAAAAAATTGAACTAGATAGATTTTCTTGAAAATTGATCAAAGAAAAGATTTGAATACGATTTATTTGATATACTAAAGCAATGTAAACCGGCTTAAAGTAGATCAGTGTAAAAATTTCAATACTCTCTAATATTGCTGATCAAAAACTTTTGCTTAATTTTGTCAAACAATAATTTCTGTTAAAATTAGAGTAAATAGTGAAGCTTGTGTGACGCGAGCAACAAATTTTCTTACTATCACTTCATCTTTTTTCTCTCATTCACCCCTTTCTCACACCAGGATATGAACCCGTAATCGTACATTGGAAATTGAATAGCTGTAACTTTGTTAATAGTTGTCCAAAATGAACGAATTTTATATAGTTTTGCAGGGATTTTCATTACCTTTCAAAACAAAACAGTTTTTTTTAAAGGTAATGAAACTTTTATTAAAGTTAGGAAAGTTTCATCAAAATCGTTAGAGCCGTTTTCGCGCTACTGTCTATAGAAAAACATGTTTTTTTCATTTATTGCTCACGGATCACTGAATTTCTGTCACAGGCATCTGTAGTCAAAACCCTACAAAACAAAAAAATGAGCAACAAAATCGGTTCAGTAGTTCCCGAGAAAATCTTGGCACAGACAGACAGGCAGACTAATGGCTAAAAATGTTTTTTTTTCGAACTCAGGTCGCTCTGAAACCTATAGATCCGTCGAAAACCGTATATCGGAAATTTGACCCGATCGCAATACTTTCCTCACCTAGTATAGGTAGGAAAGTAAAAAGTCGGAAGCAAATCGGTACTCATGAGCTTTAGCACTTGAATGGAAAATGTTCACACCACATTAAGAAAAAAAACGTATTGTCGTAGATAAAAAGTTGTTGATTAAGATAAAGTGAATCAGTGTGTGAAAAGAAGCGATATGATCCAAAAATTTTCACTTTTCTGGTGGAAATTTTTTTTTTATTATTCTTAAAATAAATAATACTGTATGTGGAACTTTTTTCTTCATGAACCTGTTTAATATAATTTTCATATTTTTGTAGTTACATAAGGCTTTTGTTAACTAAACCATGTGGACCAATCAGGGACCTTGCTCCCAAGTTACCGGTTCGTGAAATACGAAATTCCAAAATTATTGGAAGTATCTTTTTCATAAATGTTTACCGTTTTTCCACACAAAGAGGAAATACAAGCGGCTTATTTCAGCGGAATTTCGAAAGGTTTCCACCTGTGCTCTTTCCCACATGGACAAACAAGAAAGAATCACTCGTATTTTGTTAGCATTGGCTGAGAGAACGTATGAAAATATAAAATTATAACAAGAAAAATGATTTTTTGGACCAATTTGATTAATTAAAAAATTTCTTAAAATTTTAAAATTATTTCCTTCCAATTGTTTTTTTTTACATAATGTTTTTCCAGCGTTTTAATGTTTTTGCTCTTAATAACTTGCCAACTCATAATGAAAATTTCTTTTAACTTGATTTTTTTTTAAATATATTTTGTAATTTAATTAACACATATTTAGTTGTCTATGTTAATTAAAAGTAGAGTATGGAATTAAAATCATCAATAAATTCTAATACATTATACGATTTTATTATGAAATTGTAACTGTTATAATAGCATTATATTAATAAAAGTTCAAAACTTTTATTAGGTTTTGATGTTATAATCAAGTTTCTGGAAATATTTATTTCTTGATGGAATTTCCTTAATTTATATATTTTTTCTTTATAATTGTATTATGATGATGAATCACAATTTATCAGTCTTTAGCCGTATTATTTTGATGTAATTACAATCAAGTTCGGCATGAATAGTTCTATGTTTACTTAATTATCAAGTGTAAACACAAGTTTGTTAAGGAAGTTGAAGTAATTGTTGGGAACCAAGAAATTGGGGTTGACTATTCATATATAAACTGTCAATTTTCATAATGTAAAATCTTTACAATTTTTTCCTTATCATCAATTGTTTTTATTATTACTTATAACATTGATTTTTACTTTTATTCAAGAAAAAGGCATATTTCTGTATATAAGTTCTTATTGATAATACTGGAAGTTCGAAAATTATTAAAAAGTAAATTAACCCACAAGAGTAGATGATTATTGATATTTGATCGAGCTCCTATTACTTAATATAAAATTGTAATAATAATATTATTATTAGTTTTTCTGATAATTAACTTCTTTATACTTAACTCAAATTTTAAATACAACTTTGTAACTAATTAAAATTAGTTAATTTCAATTTTTTAAATTTTAAAAATAAAATAGATCATTCACTAATTAAATAATTAATGGTTAGCACTTTACCCATCTCAGATACGGCTGAGAGAGAAGCGCTGGGATCACTTGGAATCTTGATTTATCCTTTACACTTTGCGGAAACTGAGCTATTTGGAGCTCCCTCGGTTGAAATTAAATAACTTTGAATGTGTTTATTTTTATTTATTTTCTTTTATTAAATATTTTTATTTAATGTTGTCTCATTTTTCATTTCCTTTGTTTTACTAAGTTTTCTATTCTTTTAGTTATTGTATATATGGTATAAATGAGTCTCATACGTCTCAAATATTCAATGCCCTTAATTGAGGCAAAATGTATTTTTTTCTCAATAAAAATTATATTAAAAAGAAAACGGTTAGCACTAGATATAAAATATATTTTACGAAATGTTTCTTAATATAAACAGAGTGATGGTAACTGTTATTTTGTTAACACAGTAAAGGGATAGAATTTTATTTTATTTTTAATGAGTTCAAAAGATATGGATTTATTTCAGGGTAGAAAATACCAGATACGAGAATAATAGTAATAAGAAGTAGAAATTTAGTAGGATTCCTTGGGATTAAAAAATTTAAAAAAAAAAAGGTTTTTTTCAATGATCATATTTGTTCGCACAGATGGCATTTACAAACAATTTTTTTTTCCTACCCCCCAGGAATTTCTTTATTACAAAATACAATATATAAATGTAACATATACATATTTTTTTTTTAATTTTCTTTTATTGACAAAGGACATTTTAAGGTAAAAGGTCTATCTATGCACGTTGTATGTGGAGGTACGGAGCATCTCTGAGTCATGGTTATATCATAACGACTATCTAATTATTATATCATATAACCAACCAAACAATATTTGATAACAATAACATTTTTTAGAGTGCTGCATTCGTCATTGACTTTATGGGAGTTGGGCATCTCTGAGTGTTTATTTATACCACCTTAGCAGCAATGAAGTTTTTATCCAGATCTGGTTTTTGTATTTTACTGTTGTTTTTTGTGTGACCGTCGGACCAGAAATGATGAAGACGGAATCCCCCAGAGATATGATTTTGTTAACAAATGAAAAACTTTTGAGGTTTAATAGCAACATGTGCATGCCCGCAATGTAGCCGACATCCGTGCATCCGAAAGGCAAGGATCGGACACAAATAAATAAATAATGAGTGAGAAAACTTCAAAAAGAGGATCCTGTTCTTTTGGACATACCTAGTAGGTCTCAAGAGCACAATACTGAGCTAGCATACTGAGTTACGATTAGCTGAATCTTGTTTAAATGGTGAGATATATTCCAATAAGTATTCTAATATGTTACTTACTAAGCAAATGTGAAGGATTGTAATGTATCTCAGTGAAGAAATTTCCTAAATAAATAAATTAAGCAAAGTTTTACTTCGCTAATTTTCTGTGTTGAATAGCATATTTTGATAGTAATATATTGCTTATACAAATGAGAACGTTTCTCTAATATCGGTGATTCGTTTAATGTGTTTAAGAGAAGGTAGAAAATTAAATGCTAGAGTTCTCATACGAGTAAACTAGTCATACATTGAATTAAAAATAGCCTGTGTTCTTTGAAAAACGATAACATTCAGACGCAATTATGCTATATATTTATAAACAAAAAATCTTGAATCTGTAGTTTGGGAACTAAAAAAGGATTGAGGAGTTTCTGTTGAAATTGGTTCTAAAGTGCGTAAAAAGTGCATAATTATCCATCTCACTCATATGCAGTAGCCCTTTTTAAACATAAATTCTTCCACTGTTATTGAACCGAGGGGCGGTACGAATTTATTAAGTCCTTTGCATAACGATCGGTTATCTGACCTAATATCAACAGTGGACTCAATAACCCTTTTGTTTTAGACTAGGGGAGATATAGATAATTATCTTACTATAATCTTCTCCGTTATCACACAGATTCACTATAACAATGGCTGATTAACTTGGCTCATCTACCTCAATGAAAGCAACGCCATTTTCTATTTTAGTGTTAATTATGCCGGACACTTTTCCAAAACATAACCTTATAAATGTTCATCTAGTTTCTTAAACTATGCCGGAATGTGGAAATAGTGTAGAATGCCATTCCAGTTGTTCTTTCCTCTAAGGTAGGTAATAAAGGGATACTTTCATATAACTCAATGAAAAAGGACTCCTTTCAGCTAAGTTCATAGCAGAGACACTTCTCCTCTTAAATATTAGCGGAAATGTAGTTTTTTAGATATGCCAATATTTCAGAAACGGCTTGTTCGATTTGGCTCAAAGTTGTAAAAAGAATATAAAGGATTTAAAAGGCATTGATCATATGGAGTGGGAGTTATTTTAATGCAATATTTTTATGAGGTTGTAAAGTTTTAAGTTTTATTGAAAAAGTTAATTTATACTGTATTGTTTGGTTGATTCCAAACGTTACTGGCATGCCACTAACAACCGTTACTTAGATTTTGTGTAATTTTCATGAAATTTAAATTAATTTTTATTCCATGTTTGTAAACAAAAAAAAAATGTGTTATTAGTGATTGTTTCTAATTAAGTTTCCATTTTGAATTTATTAAATATTTAAATTAAATATTAAATTTAAATATTATTGAATATTAAATTATACTAATACACCATAAAGAAATAATTATTGTTTTTACTCTTCAGTAAAATACTCAATTTTTTACATATGAACTTTTGCACTTACGGGACCGATATGCATGTTCAGTATGCACTGGATTTTTTTTTTAATGACCAATCATCAAATATGCAATCTGAAAATGGGGAACTCTTTCACATTTTACTATTCGCTGATAATTAAAACTCGTGGATATCAAACCCGTATTTGCTGCGGGATTACTGAATTTCCGAAAACGACTTCTCCCAGAAATTTTATTCTCATACGAAAAATTTTAGACCTTTTAATATAGATATATTAAGCCAATGGAAACGGAAAGGAAATTATAGTGACATTATTTAGCAGAGGTTTTTTAGCGTAATAATAAAAAAAATATATAACAACTATGTAAGATATAAAAATATATATAAACTTCACTAAAACAAGCAGTAAAGACTAAAAGCTATACATGAAATATTTTACAATTTTAAAGAAATATCCAAATAAACAAAGTAAAATGTATAAATAAATAATTTTAAGCTTGTGGATCTGAAAGCTGATTTTTCAGAAAAGTACAAAGTTCTCAGGCCACTAGATATTATTTTAAGGCAGATCTCTGGATAATGGAGAGATATCCTTTATTGATATACCCTCAGGATATCATAGTTATTGGAGGACCTGGTCATTTAGTTACGGTCCGTTACCTCTAACGAGAGTTATTGCAACATCGGTATCATCCTATTGAATATGAGAAAACGTCGAATGGTAGTCATTCTCTCCGAATATTGCGGTCATTTTCCCAATCCTCTGCCGTTTATGTGCGATTGATCGATATAGCCCTGGCTAGCATTTGTTCCCCGGTCGACCTGTACCTCTATCAGAGTATTATTCAAGGATATATGAAAAAAGTATTTTTTTTTTCTTTCTTCACAACCCCATTGATCCGTAAGTACTGATATTTGAGGTTAGGAAGATATTGTGAATTATAGATGTGGATGTACGTCATTTTACATTTAAAGGACTAATAAATGAACCTTGTTCATAAAAATTGCATTTAGTACAGATTTTGGAAATTTTAAGAAAAATGTGATAGGAAATGAAAATAACTTTATTATTCTGCGACTTCAAACACATGTTTAGTGTGTCCATAACCTAAATTAAATATTTACAAAACATTTAGTAATATAAAGTAAAAATATAGGTAATAGAAAGTTATAAAAAAAAACATACCTAAACATAAAATAAACAGAGAAAGATAAAATTAATAAACAAAACAAAACAAAATAGAGTCTTACCACTTAGACTCTTACGTGCGTTTCATGATCAATCGTATTTTGAATGGAATGGATGGCTAAAGAGGAGAGATTTGAAAGAGGGAACTGACTTTGCATGTCAAATACCGCGAGGGATGGAATTCTAGAGGGAGACGGCTTGAATTACAGGATTTGTCAAACGCAGTAGTTCAGTAAGGAGTAGGATGGAGGTTAGATTTACGAGATCTAGTAAGACGGGATGGAATGGATGATTTAAATTGTAGGCTGTATAGAGTATAGAAGGGTCGCTGAGTTAATAATTATCGCATTAATAATGCTAATGGATCTTAGATAATAAGAGAAGGAATAAAAACATCTTTTTTATATTTACAACTGGTTTGCCATTGTTTCTTTTTTGAACCTAACGGTATATGCTGAACAGAATTAGGGACTTCAAGTGAATCCTAAGATAGCTGAAATGTCAAGTTTTTAATATGTACATAGTGGTTACGACGTTTCAAACAATTGCAATTTTTGTCTTTTTCTCAAATCGGCCGAAAAATTAAATAAATCCGGTTTGGACTTCTGAAAACAGTTTTCAGATGTTCTTCCAACCTACCATCACGAAAGTTATTGAGGATTTAACCCGCGGGAACGTAGAAGTTAGAATGACAACCATTACATTTTATTTATTTAATTTTTTCCCTAACGTATTCGAGTTCATATCGACCTGGTTTGCGACTATATAATATATAATTGTCTACCACGACCAAATCATAAATATATCTCAAGTTTAATTGCTAAGTTTAAAAATAAAAATATATTTTTATTATTACATTCGTGTAACTTTGTATAATTATATTTTGTTATAATATGTCCTAATGAAATAATAATACAAATCTGAATAAATAATACAATATCTGAAAAAAATAGAGTTTACAGTACAAACTACAAGACATCTGTTGATAACTACCGCAAATATGTTTAGAATATTTATTGAGCGTGAAATAATTATTTTGCATGAAATAATTGTCTTTTACAAAAAACATTATTTAACATAACATAGGCGATATAAAATTGATGTTTAAACAATAATATCAAAAAATATTTTATTCATAGAGTATTTGTTTTAAGTAAATTAAAATGAAAACAGAGCTGTTTATCTTTTGACGGAGTAATGAATTTTCTAAATAATTAGTATTAAATCAAAAGACAATTGGAAGCATAGAACAGACCATAGAAAGTGTAATTGCATATATCTACGAATTTTTAAAGTTTTCTTTTGTTTGCACTGTTTTTAAGAAGAGGAGAGCAAAAAAATATCTTAGGAGGGATGTGGGAAGGTTCATGCGCCTCCGATCTTGGGAGAGGTGGGTGAACATCCCTTATTAGCAGGACATTATGGTCTACTGAGTCAAATGCTGACGCAAATGTAGGTCATTCATCCATGTCATTCGAATTCTGAAATTCCTGTTCCAAAAAAAAAAAAAACGTAATAAATCAAATATATATGATATGATTCTGGATGGAAATTCCCTGAACATTGAGTTCAGTCTAAATATAGAAAGCAGATTCATTTCAAGAAAATTAAAATAAAACTATTTATCCTGTGCGAATAATTTGCTAAATACATTGAACAGTAAACAAATGGAAATATAATATGGGAATAAGAAAATGGAAAGTATTTAGCAAGAAATTAATTTAAATTAACAATAATACACCACCACTATTGCAAAGTACAATTAGCAGTATCTTTTCTAAAGGTTTTTTATTTTTTTTCATTTTGTAGGGAATCAAGAAAACAATCAAATCATTATGGATACAATCAACTATACATGGTACATTTTTAGAGTTATGAGCAAGTAAAGTTTCCTTCTCTTTTTAAATTGTTTCATGAATTTTTTGTGGGAATTTTCAAAATGAATCCTCAATCGTTAGATTTTGTGAAGTAATAAAAAAAAAAAGCTATATAGACCAATAAAAAGCATATTTTAATTTTTATGTAATTAGGAATCCATGTCAATTGTGGCATCAAGATTGCTTATGGCTAGAATGATATTGGGCCCATTGTTAATTGTTTTGAAATTGGGATTTGTCAGTTCTCTATGAAATCTCCTTTAAATTTTGTTGGACGTTTGATTGTGTAATGGTTCGTTCGATACCTTTACACTTTTAAATATAAATAATACATAAATCAAATATCGGAAAAGATATATAAGTATATAACAAAGCAAAGATTTGACGTTTTTAAAAAATAAAATGAATGGGATCGAAAAACCTCTACGTCAGTGGAATAATAAATATGAGTTTATCTTTTGAGTGTGTGATTACACCTTATGCCGCCTTTTATTTGAAAGTACGACAGCTCATACTACCAGAAAAAAATAAGTCAAAAAATAGGTTAATAATTTCAGGATAAATTTATTTCTTATATCTTAGATAAAAAAAAAAAAAAATCCTTCTGGTTATCAGTCAGTATTCAAGAAATTTTAAATTAATACCACGATCTCTTTGGGGCATGAATTAGTACCAATTGCTGGATGCCTCATTCATTAAAAGACATACGTTTTGGATTTATAATAAAATTGGACATGCATATCTTCAAGCGAGCACGTTAGATTGAGCTGGTAGCGCATGATAGACCATCTGGTGGAGGCTGTATGACAGGACACTTACTGGATCCCAAACAAACTATTCCACAACCTGTAAATATCGCAGACTAAGAAATTCAGGCTCTCCCTCAATGGTGCCTTTGTGGGGACAGAGAGGTTGGATGAGCCGATGTTTATTTTGACAGTCCTCAACCGTCGTCCCATTGTCAACGCTGGTTTTTTGCTCTCAGTCGTAAATACCGGTCTCACGAACCGTTTCTAGTGATTGCCTCAATTCTCTTCTACTGGCCATTATTTGTAATTTCCCTTGTATTGTCCCCTCTGTTATTGTAACAAAATGGAAAAATGTATTGGGCTATTGTTCGTGGTCTTGTCATAACAGTGCAATTGTAATTTTACAGTCATGGATGGATTTAAACGATGTGTATGTTCATTTATTTCATTGAAATTTCGGTTAAGAGCTGGAGTATGAAATAAAATAGTCGTGAGTGGCAAGAAGATATTCTAAATTCTGAGCAATAAGTATTTAACTTAAATACAATAACTATTAAGGATGTAATCAGCACTCGATGTGTTGAGCTTGTAAATATTTGAATAATTTCTTAAATGTCTTTTGCGCACCGGTTTTCATTGTAACAATACTTTATACTTTTTCTTTAAACTTATTAGCTCATAATGCTATTAGAGAACATTTTTTTTTTTTTTTGTACAAGAATTTCGTTATTCAGAGCTTAATTAAATAACGTAGAATAGAAAATAATTTTATTCTGGGACAAGTCCTTTTAGAATATCAAATAAGCACAAAATATTCTATCTGGCCTAAATAAAAACCAACACAAAAAGTAAAAAGAAAGAGTAACAAGTAAAGAAAACATTAGTTAAATATACTATATACAAAATAAATAAAAGAAATTCAATATACATTTGAAACTATGCAGGAAGCTGTTGAGTCAAACCCTTCCACAAGCACTTGTGAACTTGCCAAAGAGTGTGGTATGTCGAAAGATAATGTTAGTCCCCATTAGTCTCCATGGAAAAGGTATTACTCCTTAGAGATCAGCTAAGAGGTTAGAAATTTGTTGAAAATTTATTGAAACCCCCACAGATATGAGATTTTACCGGAAGATTGTTATCTGTGATAAAAAGTGGATTTACTGGCGAAATCCGAATACACGTGAGCAATGGCTAGATCGGGGTCAAACAGATTTCCCGGTTGTTAAAATGGAGTAATTTGAAAAAGAAATCCATGCTTTGCGGTTTTTGGAATTTTTAAGGTGTTATTCATCACGACTTTGTTTATGATGGTATACTCTATGAATTCTAAACCTTCCAGCGAACAATTTGAAAAATTGTATGCGAAGTTGTCAGAGGGTTATCCTGCTTTGATCAACCGAAAATGAATTTTATTCCGACAAGATAATGCTCGTCCTTACCTTTCCTGTTGAACCCAAGAATAGTCGAGATAGAATATAGTCGAGACCTCGCACCATCGGATTACCACTTATTCAGATCTATGTCCTATTTTCTTCAAGGGAAAATATTTGATAATTTTGCGGAATTTGAAATTGAGGTCCAAGAGTTCTTTGACAGCCATCCCAAAGAATTTTATCAGGGTGGGATCGAGCAATTGGCTAGCAGATGGTTAGTGACGTAGATAACAATGGACTATACTTTTGAGTATCAATTGTATTTTATATCAAATACATAATAAAAAAACGGTTATTTTTTTTATGTATCCTATTACATTTGCTCAATACATCAATTAGTTCCATAAATCTTTTCCTGACTAAACGTGCCGCTTGGCTAGAAATTTTTCTTCATGAATATTCTCGCCGGACGGAGCCGTTTTGCATTTTAAAAAACCATCTACCTGCCTTCCCCTTGGCAGCAGGATATCAAAAACAAATTACTTATTAAATTTGCCACACTTAGTTAAGGGTGAGTTGCCCCTTGAGTAATAAATTTTCGGGCAGGAGGGTGTAGATTCGGTTAGGGCTTTATGGGGCGACTGGTTGGGATATTAGTTCCTAGCTGTCAGTCTAAAACCTCGTTCGGTTCCAGACAGCCCTTCCCTCCAGTCCTCCTCATTATTCTTGTATATTACCTTTATTGGCTATTGAATTTTATTACCGGAGGGAATTTTATGGTGAAAAATCTGGTTAAATAGGAATGTATCGTTGATAGTTGACTGGTGTTAGTGCTATAATTTCTTATGGTATTTATCATATAAACAGTCGAAACTGTCAGCTATTTAAATTTTACTGAGTTTTAGTAATTTCGTTAAAACCTGTTTTATTTCATTTAATTTTTAAAAAATATATAGTAATATTAAAATGTTTTGCTGTCCATGTTTTACATTTTTTGTAATCTCAGAATACTGCACATCAATCTGGCATGAAGAAATATATCCAAAAAATAAAAGTAGTTATTTACACTAGTGTTAATAGCTATTAATGTAATTGTAAATATAGAAACAACTACTCTTAAATATTTGTGAAAGTTAGAATATAAAATTGATGGTAGTTGATTGATGGTAGATTGTAGATGGAAGATTGATGGTAGGATTTTAAAAAGTAAAAATTAAAGGAAATTACTTAAATAATTATTTATAATAATAAAATATTACCATGCTATAGTTGACGGATATTAAAAAATGATTAAAAATGTCTATATCTTTCTCAGTCATGGTTTATCGAAATATTTCACTAATAGTAATTAAATATATTTTTAATCATTGAAAGGAGTACCGATAATTATAGTACCGATAGTTGTTTAAATGTATGAATACATTCGGTTGATAGAATAATTAACTAATGTTTCAATATTTTCCAGTAAAATGGCTGTAGTTTTTTTCGTTGAAAATATCTGAGTTTTTAAAAATCTATAGTAATTGATAATGAATGGTAAATATTTCTGCCATACTTTTGAAAAAAAGTAACGATTTCTCTATAGGAGAAACAGAAATATAATTCATACTTATTTAATGAAAACAATGTAAAATTGGAGTAGCCATTCCGTCAAATATTTAGATAGATATACATGTACAAACGTATGAGTGTATCTGCGTATGTCTATGGAGATACAGTCACATTATAAATAATAGTAGAATCCTAGTAAAATGAAAAAAAATATTTTTTGGTTCTGATATCAGGCAAATGAAACTCAGGAAAAATAAAAATTAACCATAATTATTCTCATTTTTATTTAATGTGACTGACTATCCGTATAGATTTTTTTCTTTATTTAAACAGGGGAGGAGGAGAGAAATGGGGAAGAAACATAGGTTTAAATACTCCTATTTTAATATGAAAGTGTTCATATAGAAGCATATGTCAAAAATATCGATATTTCTGTTTGTTTTTTTTAACTTTTATCTATTTTTTTTCACACCTGTCATAATTGTAATGACAACCAGTGAATGTGATGATAGTTGCAAAAACATAATGGCATTTAAGGCATGAGGGAGAAGAGACCCAGCGGCACCTCCTCCTGGCGTGATATCTACATTAGGCGAGGAGGTCCCATCATCCAGCTCCTCTTCAGCCTCCTACAGACGTTACCTGGCATTTGCGTAGTGGCCATGTCATTTATGAGTGTGTTAGGTCCTTGTAAGTTGTCGTGAAATCGTTTGTAATGAGTTCGTATGTGTTCGTTAACAGTCGGCATATGGAGGTCAGTATGTAAGGTTATGTTGCTAACGTACCAAGGTGCTTTTGTGATTGTCCTAATTGTTTTTGTTTGAAACATTTGAAATTTGGTTCTGTGAGTCTTTTCATGTGTATCGAATATCTGTGATACGTAAGTCCAAATAGGTATTAGTAAGTATTTGTATGTATTACATTTTTTTCTATGTTTTAATTTTGAATTTTTCGAAAGAAATGAATTCAGAATTCTGAGTCTTTGATTTAGCATTTTTCTCTTCTTTGTTATATCTGGGCGCTACCTCATTTTTCGGTTAATTTAACAATCGAAACTCGTATTTTTTCCCATACCAGACTGAAACGACAAAAAACCGTTTCATATTTCCGATTACTTCACCACATACTAGACAAACGCTCTAAACTTCCAATCAATTATAAACGATTCATATACATGACTATAATAAGGCCTATTTGGACTTACGTATTTGTGCTTTGGGGCTTACGATCCTTACAATCCAAAATCCTTCGTAAAATCCTTAATGCCTCCCTACTTTGTTACAAATAAAACCATCCATAATGACATGGGTGATAAATATTCAAGACGCAGTCTTTTTTAATTTTTTTTTTATTTTTTCCAACGTTGCCATCCATAATGACCTTAATATTTCTTATGTTTCAGATCTGACGCAACCCAGATACCTATCCTTTCATAATAAACTTCAGAATCATTCCAACCCTCTCGTTTCTAACCTCGCTTCCTTTTTAATTCCCGATAACTCTCCGAGGCGTTA
This sequence comes from Nezara viridula, assembly GCA_928085145.1. Classification (NCBI taxonomy): domain Eukaryota; kingdom Metazoa; phylum Arthropoda; class Insecta; order Hemiptera; family Pentatomidae; genus Nezara; species Nezara viridula. Next base: position 150,584,375 of record OV725079.1, on the reverse strand, counting down.
TATCATTAGAGTGGGGTAACTTCCATTGCGTAGTTACTCAGCAAGGGTTTTGAAGTGTATTATATCCGTATGTTCAAATTTACTAAATGTATTTCTTTAATACAGTTGTAAATATCATTAAGAAATAATAATAAACAAAAAAAAAAAATAAAATATTTTTTCCAAAAAACTAAATCAAGACCCTTGACTCGGAATTAAAGGAATATTGACTCGGCGATGTGTACGTTATTATTAATGTATTTCGTGGAAGAATAGATTAGCCATTTTTTGTTCGTTTTTTTTTTTTATTATTAAATACAAACAATAGGTATTTTAAACGAGATAAAAATGATAGATTTTTTAAATTTTGTTATATGATTTATAAGCGAAGGTTTTTAAAAGAAATGATTGATAGACTGCGATGCTACTGTTGCTAAAAGGACCTCTCGATAAACCAATTATTTACTCCATTTCCCAAATATCTTGGATCGTAAATTTCAATCAGGCTTCCTAGATGCTACGAACACCATCGAGATATGCGCAGTTACAATTTATCACCTTGGACGAATCGGTTATTAACAATTTCTTGAGTCTCAATTATCGAAAACGGTCGTGAATCTTGGCAATCCCTGGAGGGCAATTAAGGGATGAATAAGTTATCGAGCAGTTGCTCCTATCAGTCAGGGTGATAAGCTATTCCACCATACATATCTCTCCTAATGAATTATTTCATCTAGTAAATCTTTCAATCTTCTATTAGTCATTCACATGAGATTTTTTTTATTGAATTTGTAAAATATTTTGAATATTGATTTAAAAACATTTTATTGATTTTTGCTTATTGATTAAGAATATCAATTTATTCTTAATGGGATACTTCCATGATTCAAAAATACATATTTAATCGTTTTTTATTGTTGGATTTTGTAACTTTATTTATTCACACACTGGAATACTGACAGCCACTGAGTGGGTAAGACTGACAGTAGTAACGCGTTGATAGATATGAAAGAGAGTAATGCCCAGCGTGATGAGATCGCTCACTCTGCTTCTTTTGAGCCTTCTAAGCGTGTTATCGAGTATATTCCAAGAAGCTTTAGTTATAGTTTTGAAAGTGTTTGAATGAAATAGTTGTAGTTTACGTATATGGGTTCTTTTTTTTATAATTATCTATTTATTATTTCAGTTATGATTTTTTGCTTCATCACTACCGAAGTTAGAGAAGCCTTGCATTCGTGCGAGAGGTTATAAAGATTTCGTGCTCAGAATCGAAAATTTTCACTCATGCTTTACGTTTCAAACATCAAGGATCAAATTTGGTTCGGCGTTTGCCTGTCTGTAGTTAAATCGATGTGACGGGCATATCAACTTTCATCCGATTTTCATGAAATTTTAAAGGATTGTTTGGGTTTGTGTCTGGATGGTCTCATAGCAATTTTATCAAATTCCATATAGTACTTCTGCTTGCTCAGGTGTAAATGTATTTAAATAGATACCCCAAGATTGCAGAAACGGCTCGTATAGATTTCATTGAATTCTGTCATCTACTTTTTCTTATATATGAGCAAACGAATTTTCATTGATACTATATCTCTAAAACCGCTTATTCAATTTGAATTCAGAGGAAAGTGAGGGATTAGTGAACAGATTAATTAATGAAGTTCTAACTTTATAAAATTCTATCCACTACTCTCCAAAAATGACTTTCGCTTTCGGACAGGTAAACGTATTATTTGAAACGCTTATAGTTTGAAAGCGGAATTATTTTGTCCCTTTAATAATATTCGCAATAATATCAATTCGTACAATAGAGATATTAAAAAAACACAGCTCCATTATTACTTTATATTTCGAATAATTGAAGAATATTTTTTTTAAGATTCGTTTTTATATATAAAAAGTGTTTTTAGAAACTTATGTTACATTATAATATATTCCAGTCGTGGAAAGATAAGAAATGAAAACTGTGCAGTAACTTATAATAATCATTATTTGTAAAAATATTGGTATTTTTAAGTGACAGGATGTATGATACAATATAATCATACATTTTTTTTTAAATAAGATACATCTCAACTTTTACCCGAATAAACCACACCTTAAATAATACGGACTTAAATATTATTAAATGTGGAAGCTTTTCTGAAATAAGAGTTTTTGTAGTATAGTTGGATTATGATAAAAAAAAATCGCTTACGATTTATATTTTTTAAAAACAGAACTTAACAACTTAGTTTAGCCATTAAAATGTTCTATTTATAAAGTTTTAACTATGACAAACTTTACTTTAATTTAGAAGTATTTTGTTTAATTTATAGAGGAAGAATTACTAATAGCATAAATTGCATATTTTTTTTTTCAAATATTAATACCTATTAAACAAAAAACGTTACGCTTCAAAAAACACAAAACTCAAATTTCCTACTATTAGGCCCAAAATAGGAACATTATTTTTATTAATTTTTTTTTTAGATCTTGAAGTTTACTACCACTACTATAAATATTTCCCTTTTGCGAATGGACCTCTGTAGATAGAGTTCGAGCGATTTTTGTGAGTATTTTTCCATAACACTCAAGTTAATCCATACCTTATTGTAATCCGACCACTCTAAGCAATTAGTTCAGATGACTGAGATTGCAATGTACCCCATTGAGGAAACGGCTTCAGAATATAGCAAATGGGAAGCAAATGTCCCTTAACGGGGTGCAATGTCAGCAGATGAATTGGTGTTTGACAGGGCTTTGCTCAAAGCTTTGATATTGCTCTGATCTGACAGATCAATCTCTAGATTCTCAGCCGGATGCAAGCAGAATTTGACACTATCCTGTCGTAAATTACTCGAAATTTTTGATACTAAGGAGCAAAGTTCAATAGATTTACACAGTATAGCGTCGGCACCATGTTAAAGTAACGAGAGACCCGTTTTTTGGCTCTCAGCAGCGATGGATTGTAATGAAAGAACAATCAAACGAAAGAGAATTTCACGGTCTAGCTCAAAAATTTAAAACCCTCTATAATACTAATAAACGGTATTAAATAAATTGGGACGTTTTAAATCTGGGATGGTTTCAAACTTAACGAATAACGAGGATGTGTTATTGCCATGGGATACTTATCGCATGTTTAGGTTTCAAAATTTTATATCGACAGCCACATTGCAAAAGCAACAGGACAATTTCTTTGAAAAATGAGGTTTTTACCTTTTCTGGTCAAGTCTGTCGTGGGGCATATTCTGATCCCAAAAAATGAAATCTACAATGTTTCATTTCATCTCTATGGCCTTTTGTAAAAACCTGTAATTTAAAAACCCTCAAATTGTGATGTAAAAAAAAAAACTGTAAGTTACACTTGAGTTTGAATATAATACTCAATGAAAGATGGTCATATAAATGTAGAATGTATAAAGCTTTTTTCGCATAGACTACAGCATCAATCAGCTTTATCAATAGACTAAAATTGATTTTTCTCATACACTTTGTATTCTTTTTTACAATTTTTAATAAGACGCAGGCACTCCAATTCCGGCGCCTCGGGTCAAATGTTCGTGTTATAGAACGAGACGAAGCAAAGAAGAGAGTGGTAAATTGGAAAAATAATATTGAAATGCCATCAAAACAATCAAAATCCTCCTGGATACTGCAAAATGAGAATTACTGAAAAAAAGCAACAATGCCGCCGAATTGCAGATAAAGACTAAGAATAGTTCTCATTAATTGGAATATTTAATCCGAGACGAAAAAAGAACTTTATTTTGTTCTTTTCAAACCAATAAAACCTAGAACTTAACAAGAATTACAAGCTATGACCATATGAAGTTGAGTACATTAAAAACGAAACTTTCTACTGCAACTGGAGCGCATGCACTCTGTTCGAGCCACCCCTACAATGGGATAAAATCAAGTGAATAACTCGTATAATTAAATACTTGCTTTTCAGTCAAATGTTTTACAAATTTTCGTTTGAAGTATCGCTTCTCCTCATTTTGGAAACTGACTTTTTTCTTGTCATGATTTGATCATTATTAACATGGGTGTTAATATAATAAATCTAATTGCTTTTACCTAACTAATACTTGTTTTTCAAAGTAACTAAAAGGCTGTAAGTTAGAAGTGATGGCACTAAAAGATTATTTGGCAGAAATAAGACCAACAAAGTAACATAGATCCTTGCATCTTGGTCTTAGGCGAGCAAAAAAAAAATTTAACTGAAAATGTAATGTTCATACAACAAAAATTAAGCAATTTTTTTTTTTGTCTCCTGATATTTTTTGTTCTTACAGGCTTTTGTAGTGTTGCTGTCGATATGTTACTATTTATGATAGTCTTCGCAGGACTAAAACTTTATTGGAAATGTAAATAAGGAGAACAGTTCTTTGAGTCTTTATCATACTTACCTCTTTAATACATGACCACTTCGTGCAGTATGGAAAAATAATATTTAGTTTGCACCTTGGTAATAATAAATAAACAATATTTAGTCCTACTGTGGTTCACTAGTTATATTAGAGATAATCATGCTAAGCAGTCATATTGATCAGCGCAAATTTGCGATCAGAGATATTGAACCAGTCATTTACATTTCTTTAAAATCAATAACACTTTCAATTTTATTTAAATAATTTTCTATTTCGTAACTATTAAATATTCGAAATTTCATGATATCAAATTATTGAAAAAGAAATTTAGTTTTTACACCTCCTATCTCCAGCCGGTTTATTTTTTAGTTGGAAGAGTTTTTTTATAACTGACAAAACTTGTTCTAGAACTATCTTAAGAAGATTTTGTTATTTACTAAAAAAATTTAAAGGTAAGTAATTGGCAGCCGGAAAAACTGCAGTTCAACTATGCCTTTATAATAACTTGTCAAGTCTATTAACTCATAATATAGTGAATATTTAAAAATAAACTAGCATAGGTACGTAAAAGTTTCATTGACTTCAACCATTGTAAAACATGAATTTGAACTGACCTTTCTCCATTAAATAAAAAGCAATGAAAGCAAACTATGTGTCAAGTTCTGATCCCATAAAACAAAAGAAGAGGGACAGAATGCTGTAATGGGTACTTGAGCAACTGGTTGTGTGTTTTTTTTTTTCCTCTCACCGCGGCAACAATCGGGGAGGACATTAGGAGAGGCTGACAGAAGAACCTTCGTTTACCGATCTAGGAGGAAAAAGGACCGCAAAACAAAAGACGTACTCTAACTACAGATTCCTTTCCAAACTTAGTCCTCAACGTATATCAAAGTAAAGACAGATCGTTAAATAATTTTCTTGATCACTGTGTTATTTATTGCAAACACATTTCATTCATTATCCCACATTTGCTATTTTTTTTTTACAATTCGTCCGTATTAGTTAATAGATTTAATTAATTACGGTAGTCTATAAAAACAACTTCATAAACCAATAAATCTGATTTTAAGACATGATTTTCTGAAAAATATATGAAGCCTTGAAATATGTATTCTTGGAACTCCAACGGGAAGCTGAAAGAATGGGTCTCGTTATAAATGAGAATTTATTTATTTAGGATCACAAGTGAATTCCCAGATTGACATCGCACACTAAATTCAGCGTTGTTTATCCCGAGCTACCAAGATCCGCTCGTATAAGACATTGGTAAGCTAGTACTGTATTATGCTCCGTAATGCTTGACTACTACCAGGAATCAGGAACAAGCCTTGCTAAGATTTGAGAGACAGATTCTGAGAAGAATCAAGGTTGCAAAACAAATAAATGGAATCTGGAGACAGCTGGCTAATGCTGAATTTATACAACCATAGGGGTTGCTGATGTGGTGGCTTTTATTAATGTATGTCGTCTCAGATGGGCTGGACACGTTATAAGAATGTCTGAAGATAGGGCTCTAAAAAACATCCTCTAAGAAAAAATCTTTGGCAAACGAAGAAGAGGAGAAGCAAGGCAGCGGTGGATTGATGGCGTATCTGCAGAAGCATGCTCCATTGCTTGTAGGCCAGCATTGGAAGGCGAATGCGCGGAATAGGAATGATTGATGGTCAAATTTGCAAAAGGCCTTGTCTCCAAGCGATACATAGTGCAGTATAAAAAGAATAAATGAAATTTCAGAGTGGACCCCGTTTTTTATAATGTTATACTTATATTATTTATTTATATATTTTATTTTATATTTGTATTTGTATCTTGACCTAATTCTGTACCCTGGAGGTAGCCTATGTCAATTTTTTATTTGTTCAGGGGATCAAATTTTCCATAATTTTAAGCTATTAAAATTTGTTTCTTGGTTAATAAAAATGTCCCCCGGATGTAAAGGATACTATGTCACATTTTTATATCGGTTCAAGAAGCCTATTTTTCATAGCTTTGAAGTATTAAAATTTGTTTCTTAGTTACTAAATTGTTTAATGAAAAATGGACATACCTTCGGGGTACAGATTTAATCTTAAAAATAGTAGAATAAATTTATATTTATCACTCATTTATTTATTTCTGCTATTGTATTTAAACCAATGTTATAAGATCATTTTGTTTTTCAGTGTTGTATTTTAATTATCTCGATTCTCAGTTGTTATTGATCTTTTGACCTTTGGGGATAAAGATATAAATTATCTGTTATTTTTGTATTATATACTTCAATGCATAAAGGTTTCTATTTCGATTTAATTAAATTTATTATTCTTTAGTTTTAAGTATTTTCTCTAATTTAAACAGTTTTTAAAAACAGTTTTGATTACCACGTTTTTTTTTAAGTTTTCAAATATTAATAGTATTTAAGACAAATAATTATTTTTTATAGTATCAATTTTCATTGATTTAGAAGTGGTCACCGAAGAGAAAAAAAAATGTTTTTATATACTAAGCATCAATTTTATCTTATAGAGGGATTATATATTTTGTAAGAAAATAGGAATTGGATGGATTTCCCGACTCGTAAATTCAGTTGAGACTTAAAGCCTTTATAATAGGCCTCTCTAGTAAATTTCCTTAGGCTATCCAATTATTTACAAAGCCAGTAAATAAAATAAGTACAAGCCTCGTTGGTAAATTATTAGACGCATTTTCCCTTTATTTTAGTTGTGGATTTATCACGAAGGAAAAATATCTTAGAATCTTCTCCTGTAAGGAAACCTCTTCTGTCACACAATTCTTCCAACCCCTATAGAAATATTTGAAGAGGAGCGTTTTCTGTCCTTTCCTTTCAATTTTTTTTCTTTTTTCATCCTTTTTATTTGTTCTTTCTTCTAGACTTTATTCGTTTTTTTTTTTTTTGTTCTCTCTTATATTTTTTCTTATTTAGCCTCGGGCAGGTTAGCCTTTTCCGACTTTGTATTAATATTTGTCATGCGTATTCATCCGATTTCAGGACGAGTCTTTATTTTATCTTATAAATCAATGCCAACAAGCAAAATTGTGATACGTGTTTCAATTTCTTTTTTTTTTTATACTTACCATTTATATTATATAAATTAAAAAAATACATTTACTAACTACTTGTAGCTTTTGCACTATTAAAGAGTCCTTACTAATTATTGAATGCTTATTTATCTTAAAATAATTTATAAGTAAAAAAATTTAATAATATATAAAATAATGTTTCTATATTATAATTTTACGATGAAAAATATTAAATTATGTAAAAATATAGCACATGTTAAGAAATATCAGTGCCAAGTTCGTTTCCTTTACTGTTATACAACCAATTATTTTCTCATAAGGGCGGGTGTTCAAATTTAAAAAAAAAAACTATTTTTCGTTTAGTAAAAACAAAATGTGACAAAAAAGCGAAATACATAAAAGCGTTCTGTCGAACCACAGTATTCTATTTTAGTAAAATCACATAATTTTTTTAATTAGCAATTTCTCCTTAAATATTTTATACATTCGTTTTCGTTGATTTATTTATTATTTTGTTTTTTTTAGTGCGTGATGTTAAATAAATATGGCGAATTAAGAAAATGAACTTTGAATGATTTAAAAAATTATAGAAATTATTTCTTTTTACCGAATGATTACTTTTAAGCAAGATCAAAAAACTTTTAAAATGATATTAGCAAAATTAAAATCGTCTAACCTTCTATAACTCTGATAAGACATACCAATATATAATATATTTTTCGGTTTCATGTATGATTAATATGATTTATCACCAGATAAATTTATTACTCAGCTAAATCTCTTACCAGTCGATGATGTGTACTTTCATGATACGAATTATATTTTAAAAAAAAACGTTAAATTTAATTTTTTGGTTGTTAAGTACGAGCTATCATTTCTTAGTCGTCGGAAAATCATGAAAGTGTTTTATTATTTTATCAATTTTGCTATACAGATGTTATCACTTGAATTTTAATATAGTAAAGTTATTATAAAGCGAATGAATTGAAGGACATCAATTGATCTATCATGTTGTTTTTCTTCACGTTTATCTAATTAAATAAATTAGTTTTTGAACATTGCTGTTGAAATTGTGATATAATACTGAAATAAATATTGTTTATTCATTAAAATATGTATAAGTCAGCCAAAAATTATCAAAAGATTATGTCAGTTGTTTACTACCTCCCCTCCAAAAAAAATAAATAATAATATTAATAAAATGGACTCGGACTGACGAATACTTTGCCATAGAAGTTTGATATTGAAAATTAAAGTAAGTCGGCTATCTGAACATAATTTGATCGACTTACTCCATATATGATGTCTATTTACTTCAAACCAGAATAATAATTCGTGGTACTGAACCATTTTTATCAAATTATTAACATCCTTAAAAATTTAGTTATTTCTTATCATAGCCTTCAACTTTTTTATCGACACGCATTTTCAGAAATGCGATTGTTTTCTCACTATATTAATCTATTCGATCTCGAACCATGATCTCAAAGAACAAAAGTATTTACCCCCTCACTTACGAAAAGATATGCCTATTACTCGACATGACTCAGGGAGAAAATGAATCAAACGCTGCTTATATCATGTCTCAGTTTACAAACAACGTAAACGGTCTGAAAACAATGCTATCAGACATCAGAGAATCAGTATCACATAGAGGGCTAAAAATAAGAACCTCAAAACTAATTAAGATTTTGAATGAACACTCCTTGAACAATACCGAGCCTTTAAAATTAACACATGGTGACAACAATAATCTGGGAAATAAACAACACTTTGTCAATCAAAATGAAAACAATCATTCAATGGAATTGTAACGGATTTTTCCGACATTTAGAGTACCTAAAAATTCTAATAAGCGAAGAGAACCCTATACTATTTTGTCTCCAAGAAACACACCTCAAAGAAACACAAACAGTGAGATACAAAGATTACGAAATATACCGAAAAGACAGAACAGGAACCTCAAAATCATGGGGAGGAGTCGCAACTTTTGTTAGAAATGACATATTTGCTGAAGTGCTCCCTCTTAACACAAACTTCGAAGCAATAGCGGTCAAAATTTACCAAAACGAACCACTTACTGTCTGTAACATTTACATGCCACCATCAGAACCGTTTGCTACACATGATATTCAGCAAATTGTTAGTCAGCTACCCAGACCCTACCTGTTATTAGGTGACTTTAATGCCAATGATATAGCTTGGGGTTCAACACTAGCTGACAATGGGCACAGAGGTAGAAAATTAAAAAAACTTTTAGAGAACAGCCCTACAACCACACTTCTAAACACGGGAGAAAATACTCATTTTTGCTCCAAAAGCAACAATTTTTCATCAATTGATCTTAGCTTCAGCGATGTTCGACTGGCCCCAAAAATTAGATGGGAAACGAAATCGGATCTATATGGAAGCGACCATTTCCCAATCACCATGAAAATGAAGCACGAGACTCCAACACAAATGAGGAACCGTCACTGGCAATACCAGAAAGCAGATTGGACAGCTTTTCGTGAAAAAATAAGAAAACAAATTGAGTTCTTTCCTGCAGATCTCGAAAATATCGACCACAGCGCCACCGTTATTAGCGACGTAATAACAGAAGCAGCTCATGAAACAATTCCTCTTACAGTTAATAAACTATCTCATACAAGAGTACCATGGTGGAATGAAAAATGTCAAAACGCTGTGAAAGCGAAGAAACGTGCCCTCAACAAATTTAGAAAAACAAGAAATGTGGTTGATGCAATTGAATTTAAAAGATTGAGAGCCATAGCGAACAGAACCATAAAAGAAAGCAAAAGATCGTCATGGAAAGACTTTGTATCTTCAATTAATCAAAACACCTCAATGAAGGAGCTCTGGAATAAAGTGAAAAGCGTTAAGGGGATCCCCAAAACAAAGAAATTGCCTGGTATAAAGAGTGGACAAGACAGTATAACTAACCCTGATGAAATCGCGGAAAAATTGGCAGAATACTTTTATCAAGTATCCTCTATTATTACCCAAACCCCTATAAGCTGTAAAAATATGCCAGATCATGTGAACTTAGGCCACGAAGAAAACTACAATATTCCCATCGGGATACATGAACTCGAATATTTTCTACAGAAATGCTCAAAGAAATCCGCTGTAGGTAGTGACGGAATCTCATATGTGATGCTATATAATCTACCTGACGAAGGGAAACAGATACTATTGCGACTGTACAACCGAATTTGGGATACTGGCTATCTGCCACTAACATGGAGGCATTCCTTGATAGTGCCCATACAAAAAAAGGAAAAAAGTTGTCTTATAACAGACTTCCGCCCAATATCACTTCTCTCATGTGTGAGCAAACTGCAAGAAAAAATAGTAAATCAGAGAATGACTGAGGTAATAAAAAAGAGAGAGCTGCTCACTCCGTACCAATTCGGTTTCAGGGAAGACCACACCGCAATTGCCCCCGTCCAAATACTGAAATGGGAAGCCCAACAAGCATTCCAAAAGAAGCAACACCTCATTGCCATATTCCTGGATATCGAGAAAGCCTACGACACGCTGTGGAGATGGCGAGTCTTAGACATACTAAGAAGATGGCACATCAAAGGAAAATTATGGAAGTACATAAAGAATTTCCTAAAAAATAGAACATTTAGTGTCAAAGTCGGAACTTCAGAATCCTCTATCTACAACATGGAGAATGGCACCCCTCAAGGATCCCCACTCAGCGTGACCCTCTTTCAGATCGCAGTAAATGACATAGCGGTTGTAGTTGTCAAGCCTGCAAAAACCATCTTGTACGCAGATGACATAATGCTGCTCATTCGAAGTAAATCATTAGAATTCTTAAAGTGGAAGACGCAAGAAGCACTAGAAAACATAGAGAAATGGGCAACAGAGAGTGGGTTTAAACTATCTGCTAGCAAAACTAGAGCCATGCACTTTTGCAGATTAAGAGGGTGCACACTAAATCCAAAAATACGGATGGGTGGTGCTGAAATTCCATTCGTTAACAGCCTAAAATATTTGGGAATGGAGTTAGATCGCCCGCTTAGATGGACAATTCATATAAAACTGCTTAAAGAAGAGTGCCTCAAAAGAGTTGCCCTACTAAAATGCCTTTCTCATACGACTTGGGGAGCAGATAGAAAAAGCCTATTGAAAGTATACTATGCAAGTATTAGAAGCAAATTGGACTACGGCTCAAGCGTTTACGGCTCTGCTTCAAGCAAAACTTTAAGAATGTTGGACGTGGTACACAACTCTGCATTAAGAATTTGTACAGGGGCATTGCCAACCTCCCCTGTGGAAAGTCTATATACAGAAGCTGGTGAACCTCCTATAACCTTCAGAAGATTTTTCATGACAACGAAGTATGGTCTCAAAATCAAGACTAACCCAAGACACATACTAAATAAGATATTATTCTGCAATGAGGAATCAGGTAACATCAGGGAGAAAAACTTTGTAGAAACGCTTCTTGAGCATTTTTCGGATCTTAACATTGAAAATGCTCTGGATGTGCCGGATATAATAATTCCCAGATGGACCAATGTCAAACCAATTATAGATACCTCAATTTCCAGACATAAAAAGGATACGGCACTTCCAGTTGAAGTTCAAAAATTATTTTTAGAAACTTTGGAAAAATATAAGGAGTGTCACATCTTGTATACGGATGCCTCAAAAGTTGATAAGGAAGTAGGGTGTTCCGTTATGAATTTTAATACTCAAAAACTATTCAAAATTCCGGAGGCTTGCTCAGTGTTTACTGGTGAAATGCTAGCAATTAGAGAAGCTCTTAAACACATAGAGACAAGTGAAACTACCAATTGGGCAGTGGTGACAGACTCTATGAGTTCATTACTAGCTATTGAACATAACAGGCCCAAAACCTCTCTCGCAAAAGATGTAAGAAACGTTTGGTGGCTACTAAGGGAGAAGGGCAAAGAAGTAGTGTTCATTTGGGTCCCTTCGCATTGCGGGATCATCGGTAATGAACAAGCAGATCAAGCAGCCAACATAGCAAGAAAGCCAGATACAACATCCGTTGAATCAATTAATGAAATCCCTCTAGAGGATTACGTTATAAAAATTAAGGAGAATGTGTGGAACATGTGGCAAAACAAGTGGGAACAAGGAGAATCGAAATTAAAAGAAATTAAACCCCACTGTTTATAATGGGAAACCTCGCACCGACCATCTCGAAAAGAGGAGACAGCCCTTTGCAGACTGCGAATTGGACATTGTGAGTTCTCTCACTCCTACTTACTAAGAGGACTTGATCCTCCGACCTGCGAGAACTGCAATGTCCAAAGGACAGTAAAACACATTATTCAAGAATGCCCTACATTTGATCCTATAAGGAGAAAGTTAGACATGGCACAGAGTCTGAAAGAAAATCTACAAGACCATGAAAATGCCGTTAAAAAAACTTTAAAGTTCTTAAAAATGATAAAATTCTACAACAGAGTTTAATTCAAAGGTGTTGCCAATGACCCTACAGGGTAGAGGCAACAAAAAAAAAAATCAAATAAATAAATAAATAATCTATTCGACGAGATACTAAAACTATCGATGCACATTTGTTTTCCATTTTAATCGTAATATAATTTGATCAAGAAATTGGTAAAAAACGTTGGCAAACAAAAATATTTGCCATTTGAGTATAATACCTTGTTATTTTGGCATTTTTGGAGTATACATAAATGGCCCAATATTTTTGTAGGTCATATTTTTTCTCATATTGTGATAATATTTTCTTACGATTCAGATGGAAAGAAAATACGTGCTCATAGCTTTTTAGTACCTTATTAACTAGACAATGCTTACTGATCCCAAGTTTAAAAGCGGACTATTTCCTATAATTTTTTCATAAATAAAAAGTTTGTAGGTAAGGTCGTAGCTGACGTTTTAGATGGATGTTAATGATTTCATAAAAAGGTACTAGAAATCAAAAATGAGGAACAATTTTCACGTAAGGTATTTTCCAATACATAACAAAGTAAACAGACAACAATTACAATGAAAATTTGAAAACCAAAAACTTCGAAGAAATCAGACAGTTAAATAATTTTACCGTTATTGTTAATGCTTTTTACCGTTACCATCTTTCAGATAATGACACACTCGCGATGTTATAGGTTTGGTATTAAAAGTCATTGGATTTAATTCCAGACTAGGTGGAATGGAGAGAAGAAATTGAGTGCATTAAGGCAACCATTACTCCACGTAGCTACCGGCTTTCAAGCCGACTGTTGACTGAATTGGAAGGCTCTGAAAACTACTACGAAAGAAACTTCTATCGTAGAAGAATTCAATGAGTATTTTAATGCATTCCATTTTAAATATTTATTTATTTGATTTAATGTTCTAATTTGGACAATAATCAGGGAGGTCACTCTAGTCAGAATAAGGAGTTTGGAATTTATTCCACCACGAAATAAAAGCCGAATTCCTAAAAAACTGGGGCCGATTTGAGAATGCTGGAATTCTGCCTAATACGTTCTGCTATCTTTTAATTCTGTTTTTAAGGCATCCATGAATAAACATGAATATAATAATAATAATTGCATTAGTTATTAAAACTTTACTACTTGTCAATAAAACATTTCAACTAATAAACATGTATTTAATTATTGCCTCTATATAAAATCTAGGATTCTTCTTTTTTCCCTTCTTCGACTTGTATCGAGCCAGGAGAGAGAGCGGATGAAAAATGTCAGAAATAAAAGTCCCTTCGGCACCGGGATTCGAACTCGAAATCTTTGTTTCTTCAGATTGCCGTGCCAACTTGAAAAAAAAAAATCGTTTCAGTGAGATTTTTAGCTCTCAAGCTCTCTCGTTAGCCCTAATGTTTGAAATGGTCTCAATCTTCCCCACTAATATTTTTAATGTTTTCTGCCGAGGAGGATCACGAGGTGTGATTTTTTTTGCTCCCCTTTCTTGCCTTTCTTTTAAGCTATACGGGGGTTTTCCCGTGCCAGATGGTAAGGTCTGGAGATTAATGCCAGAGTTAGAAGATCCTCTCGGCACGGGGACGCGATCTCATACTTATTCTATATATATTCTTTATACGTCCTAAAGGAGATGCTTTTTATTACAGTATGCAGAGGCTCTCCCTAGAGGAGTCCACAATATAATTAAGGGATGAATTAGAAAAATATAAAAATAAAACAAAAATTATTACAAATCTTTTAAAAAAGATAAGATGATAGAAGAATGAGATACTGTCTGAATATGGGATAAGAAAGTGATCTGGAAACGTTATAAAAATAAAGAAAAATTTTTGGGGGAAGTAAATGCTATTATTAAATTTTATTTATACACGTTTTGTATAATTTATATATTATTAACATATATCAGGTTGCCGGGGAACGACGTTGCTGTTCTCTCGCGTTAGCCCGTTCAACCACCTCGCCTCTCACGAGTTGAGACTAAAGATTAACTAGACTGATGCTGTAAAACATTTCATTTCGATTTCATACGTATTTACTTACTATCACCTTCAATATACACTCCTCCTCTAACCCTACAACGCCCTATGTGGATCTTCCATCGTCTTAAACAGTGCTGAAAATCTTCTTCTGACAGCTCTTTCTAAACTCGTGTTACTTTCTCTGTTCGTTCTAACCACTGTTTGTTCATAATTCGCCACTGATTGGAAATTACAACATTCAGAGATGAGGGGTTCCGCTAAGGAATTTCTGTATGTTGAACTTAGATATATTTCTTCTAGCGATTTTAAGTGATGTTCACTGGTCAGACGCTTGTCGAATATTAATTCTAAGAATCTGCAGCTAATGACATAGGTCAGAGAGACATTGTTTATTACAAGCTCAGATGATTGCGGTGTAGTTCTTCTGCTCAACTGGACGTAGTTTTTGTTTTTGTTTTTTCGCACAGAATTCCTAACCTAACGAATTCCTTAATGATAACGCTAATTTAAAGTGAAGAAAACTTTAAATCAGAAAAAAATAACTATTGAAAAAAATAACATAAAATATAGATATTGGCTGTTTATGAAACACTTTTCCTGTGCACGGTTTTTCTAGAAATTTATAAATAAGAAAATTATACCTGATGCTAATTTTTTTTTCTGTTTTTATTAGGTATACATACCTGGTCTTTAATAAATAAATGATTTTATTAAAGTATCAAGTTTTCTCTCGCCCCTTAGCAGAATGGAAACATTATCATACTTTTTAATTATGTGTTTAAGGAGGGTTTAATGGGGGATTGTCATTGATGAAAACGATAATGAATATATCAATCTTTATTCTAAGATCTAAAAATTCGACGCCGATAACATCTTAAACAGCTTCCTCTGCCTACCTCCTATCGCACTCCTAATGACTTATGTCAGTACGTGAAGGCATACTGATATCTTCATGCAGTATTAATGCAGTACATTCTATTAATTGGCCTTGTATTGATGGCCTCATGTAATAATAATAACAATATCAGGTTTATTATACACTCTTAATAGAACATATAGCCTCTGCAATGGAGTTTAAAGTCTAGTTGTAAAAAGAAAATATTAATTTCAATTTTCTTCCTTCAGAATTATGGGTCTCATGTGCGAATAAATATATCCCAGAATAATTTCAATTCTGCAAATAAATTTATTTATATGTATTGATTCTATACAGCTTGGTTACAATATATGATATGTATTGAGTATGAATTATGTTAAGTAAAATTTTAAGTTATCAATTTCTATTATTAAAACAATAAAATAAAGTATTAATTTAATAATTTATTTTATGATATTTCAAAAATTATTTATGAATGTGTAGACATGTTTTATTTTATTCATTTCATATTTTAGTGCAGCGTACCCTAAAGTTTTGATTAATTTTAAATATTTTATTATTTGACGGTGTCACTTTGGGTCCTCTGCATTCAAACTTATTTAAATATAGAAAACATTTTTTTTTGGCTTCCTACCTCTCCGTTCGTTTTCCATCTGTTTCCATTTGAAAGTATAAATCTCCCATTATGTTAAACCTTTATCGAATGATGCCAGGAAATTGAAAAGTGAGAAGTATATCATAAAATTCCAAAAATGTAATTTCATTTAGACTGGATTGTCAGTTTTTATCAAATGTTCGTTTTCTAGGTAGACTTAAAATAAAGGAACCCAACAAAAACATTTTCAGATATCACTATCAAGATGAAATAGTATTTTTAAAAGGGCTGTTAATTTAAAAAATAAAAATGTTATATCTAACGTTTTCGATTAAAATAAAAAAATGAAAATTAGTTAAAGAAAAGAAAATATTTTTGAAGAAATAAATGGAGTTCTAAATATTTCTATTTTATTCTTCATAAAAATTAAAAATGTTGTTTTTATTTTTTCCTCTTTCTACAATTTTATTAAGATTTCTTCTTTTTGCTTTAAGTAATTTGTGAAACAAAAATACGAAAAAATTGAATTAACTCATTAAGAATATTTTCTGGGTTAAATGTAGAAGTTTAAGTGGATATTAACAAATTATTGAGTAAACAGATATGATTTGAATAGCACAATGACACCACAGCCTATTATGTAACAATTTGGTATATCTTTGCTTATTCCTCAAGACCGATCTGTAGATTGAGTGAAGGAACAGGAATAAAGTAAAGTGGCATAACAGAAGAAGAGGGACGGCATTTATTACATAATGGTACTGCTGCTGCCGAGAAAAAGTATCAAGTAAATGTTCCAATTATAGACAGTCTACTACTAATAAACAGTTTTCATATAATTTACAGATAATAATCTTCATACGCCTAAAAGAGAGTGTAAATATGAGTAGATTTTCTTTTTTTTTAATTATTACGGGCTTATTGTACTTATTGTTGACAATCAGCAAATGTGATGGCGATACATGAAATAATGACATGACAGGCATGAGGAAGGAAAGTACTCAGCAGTACCTCTTCCTTAACTTGTTCTAATTACTTAGGCTGTTTAAGGAAGGGGATCCCTCATCCAACGCCTTTTTAGTCTCCTCCATATGTTCTGAGGTATGTCAGCTGTGGCCATGTCTCTTATTAGTCTGTTATTATGTCCGTTTAACTTTGAGTAAAATCGTTGATAAAGGATCGTTGTATGTTGGTCAACTGTTGGAAAGTGGAGACCAGTATGTAGAGTTTCGTTAGTCACATACCAAGGTGCTTTTGTTATGAGTCGCAATAATTTTGTGATTTGAAGGTTTTGTAAGTAATGAATAATTATTAAATTGGCTTTTTAGAAATAATCATACAGTTAAAGTACTGAATTTGTGGTCAATTAAACTCTTCTGCAATGATTCAGAACTAATGCTATGATTCACATTAATGTTGAAAATTTTACTTTAAGGTAAATTTACCTTAAACACACTACAAGCCATCTCGTGAAAAAAAATATAAGATCATCTCCAATTTTATTCTATCTTTTTTTTATTATACCGTTACTTCATATTCACCATTTTTTTTTTTTAAAACAAAGAAATATGTTCTTTGGCTATTTTTTTCTTATCATTTAGATGACTAACTTATTTAATGTAGCAAACCAATTTGAAACCAGACGGGAAAAGTTGTTTCACTGTACAGTATGCTACACAAGTCGGGTAAAACATTTTTTTGATTAATAGTTTCATCCTGATTCCGTCTCAACCAATCTTGTAAAAATGTCGAAAATATAAGAGAGAAATATTGTTTCAGTTATCATCTGAAAAGGACAAGGTGAGTAATGAACTTTCCTCGCCGACAACATTATAACGAATTAGTTTTACTTCTCTTCTTTCATTTTCCAAAAACTTGAAAGATCAAGAAAAACTTTTTAAACCTATACATAAAAAAATTATGTAAAAAAATACTTTTCTCGGACATCTTCTTTGTTCGAGGATCTTACTGTCACGCTGTGGTAAGACCTCGAGGTTTCTTGGACATCCATTGTAACTTACTCGGAAATTGCAGTATATTGCTCAAATTTTGTCTGTTTATGTTTTTGAGGATATTGAATTCGAACTCAAGTCATTTAGTCGGCCAGATGGATGCTTTAAAAGTAATATAATAAAATATCAATTTTTATTTTATCTTGGTAATTTTTTTTCCTGTTTAAAAGCTTTGTGAGTACATATGAAATATTACATTTATACCACTATAATCTTATAAAATAATTTACGAATGTAAATGTGCGTGCGTGTGTAAAAATTCATTAAAATTATCTTCAACTCACTTTCTGATTCACTTTTAAAACCCAAACTTTTCTCTTCCTGTGATATTGTACATTAAATTAGTTCCCAAACTCGATATGATGAAATCCGGAATCGATTAACAGATTTTTAAATATTATCATTTATTATTCATATTTATCTGCTATTATTACTCATTTTTTCCATTGATTATCAGGAAACATTGCATTTATTCAACTTTCATCAATATTTTAAAACGTGATAAACAATACTTTTTTCATTTTGATTTATTTAAAACGTGTATTCTATGAAAAAAATATTTTTTATAGTATTACAGATTATTTAAAATCCATGTCTTGTAGTTTGTATTGTGAACATTGCATTATTCAGATATTGTATCATTTATTACCTATTTCTTAAAGACATATTATACTAAAATATAAATATATAGATATAAATATAAATTACATGTATGTAGTATTAAAAAATATATTTGATTTTATTTTATTTTTTAAGGCACTAATGATATGTTTATGATTTGGCCAGCCAATTATATGTTATTTAGTCAAAGCCTGGATTGATGTTAACTGAAATGCGCTAATAAAAAAAAATAAAAGTAATTGTAGTCACACTAAATTCAACGTCCCGCGTGAAAAATATTCAATAACTTCTGGTGTGGCACAATGGGCTAAGGTTTGAAAACTGTTGTTAGAAGTTCAAACATTTTTCAACAATAGGGTCTATCTAGTTTTTTGAATGCTTTCGGTCAATTATTTAAATGAACCAAAATTGCTTGAAATTGTTTTAAACGTCGTAACATCTATGTTTATTTATAAAAAGCGATTTTTCAGCTGTCTTAGGATTCACCAGAAGTACCTAATTCTGTCCAGCGTATACCGTTAGGTTCGAACAAAAAATTTGGCCACCAACTCTAAATAAAAAAAAATGTTTTTCGTTTATTCTCCTATTATCTCACATGAGGGCATTATCAATGCGCCAATTAAGTTGAAAATTGCTGGGGAAACGAAATTAGTTTGTCACTAATGCAGTCAAACTTATAAATTTTAACTTCTGTTTTTTTCTCCAAATATGGGGCAAACCGAACATTTTTGAGATGTAGATGATCAAGGAAAATACTCGCGTGAGTAAGAGGAAGTATTGTATTGAATTAAATAAAGTTGATTTGGGACCATTTAAGCACCAACCAGAACTATCCTCAGCATTTCATGAAAATTGGATAGGTTATGCTCGTATCATCGATTTGACTACAGATAGACACCGAACCAAATTTGATACTTGATGTCCGAGTGGAAATTTTCAATTCTGAGTACAAAAAATTGTTTAAATTTCGGCACAAATACAAAGCTTTCCTATTTTTGGTAGTGAGGAAGCAAGAAACAATATGTGGCAAGGGCAAAGTAGCACAAATTGTTTTATTTTTATACTAAAGTAAAGCTGAAACTTAAAGTGTAAAGAAAGATTGAGTAAAGGGCTTAACAGATTGGGGATCAAATGTTGTTTGTTTTATTATTACGAATAAAACTGAAGTCTTAAGTAACTATATATATATATATATATATATATTAATCGGATGTTCAGCTGGCATAATATGAGAGCAAGATGGTGACTGTTCATTCCCCTTCATCGGCCCAGGAAATGACAAAGTCGGCTTCCACAGCGTGGGTTAACCAACCGTGGCTACAGAGAAGCCCGCCAAGTCGCACCCTCTCTTCGATATAAAAGGTCCGAGAACCGGTTAAATAATCGCCTTCAAGGGGTGGAGTTCGATATTAATTTCAGGGTGTGTCGTCATTAGGGAAGCCATTCCTTCCCCTGCGGTCCTGGAATGCTTGGTGAATATCTACACGGCTCCTGGTTCTTTAATCGATTCATCCATCATTGGATTGTGACTAGCTTTATATGGAGGAGACATTACCTATTTCCTCCTCCCTCCCCCAAAAAATAAATAAAATAAATGGCTATGTTAATTCCTTGTTCGTATAAAATTCGTAAAAGTGAAAAAAAAACCTATATTTTTCCATCAACTGTTCGGAAGACGAGGAAAATAATTTTGATTGTGGGACATTTAGATACCCTAAAAATAATGGAAATATAGAATAGGCAATATAAATTCATAATGACAGAAAAAAGTACGAAGATATGTAACTTTATTTTCAAGATAAAAGTCATAAGGAAACAAAGAAAATCACAAATAAAAAAATTCCTATATGATTAGATATTTGCACAGATAAGTAACATAAATAATAGATGTGAAATAAAAATAAAATAAGGCTAACAAAACTAAAATACGAATATTTAATTCTTACATCCAGATAATTAACAGGTGAGGTTATCGAAAAACAGTTGGAGTTTAAATAAGAAATTTTGCGTATGGGTAAGCGAATCCAAATTGTAAAAGGTAGAAAGTGCAATAACTAAAATTATTCATAAAAGGATATATACCAAGTATTTCTTTATTTTTTTTTTAACTATATTTTCAATTTAATTTTTATTGTTTGGTGAAGAGAAATATATAATATTTAATTTTTTTTTCTAAATAACGTTTTTTTCATCTGTAATTTTGAATATGTGCTTGACCGGAAATTCTAAAACAAAAAAAAAAATGAATTTCTAAGATGCCTTTTAAGTGGGGCGGATTAACCAGCTTGTGCTGACATATGAGTATTTATTTCTAATCGATTAATCATTAAATACTATTCGTTCATGATCCTGGATTGCTTCACTGAAATATTTCTGACTTCTGGTTTTTTCACATTTCACACACATAAGGTTATCTAAAGGTTGCCCCCAGAATGCAATGTTAAGATTCGTGCCTCAGGGCTGTCGAGAAATGAATATGAACTGACCCAGGTGGGAATCGAACACACAATGTTCATAACCCGGTGCTCTAGAACATTCACCTTATCGTGCTCGGCCACCTCGTCCTCGTAGTCTGTTTGACGGAGAATACTCTAAAGAGTCACTATGGCTCTTTAGAATTTGGATTTAAGAATTGAAATTATATTCCATATTCACAGGAAATAGTGGAAAACTTCACCATTCAAAAGTTCACAGAACTGTCCAGCTCATTCCTTCTTTTTGTTTTCCCTGTGATCGTTTTTCCAGTAATGAGAGTTGGCTTATTACTATTTTGGATTCAGGAGCCGCTTCTCAATTTACAGGCGGGACAAACAAGTTTCTAGTTAAAGGAGATGTTGGAGGAGACTGATTGGCTGGCTGGATGTTTGTGCCCTGGCAATGCCTCAGTGTCAATACTACCCCTACATGGCCCATATTAAAGCTTTGTCGCTCGTGACTCGACTTTGGCGGTTGGTGAAGCTGCTGTTAACATTTCGTGGTAAAATCTGGCTAAAATCAGAGATCAGCTAAGTTTTACCGAAGTATAAGTGAGGACATTCCATTGTTGTCATTATTACACTAACTCTCAAATTACACAACTATCCACCTCCCTTATGGATTTCAAGTATAAGCGTCATCAGCGAATCATGTTTATCGCTATATAAATCATATTATATTATCCAGGTATTCTATTCCACATACAATTGTTGGAGCTTTGTTGTTTACTACAACTGTTATAGTAATAATTTACCTAATAAGTGATTAGCTTGTCCCACTTGAAAATATCCCTCCAGTTTAATAGTTAAGCAATATGGAACAATATGCCCTGCAATTATGCTAATGCATAATTGTAAACGTATCGGTTTATTGCAAACCAGCCTTGGTGTATAGTTGCCTTAATTTTTAAGAATATATAATTCTATTACTGAGAAAACAAAAATCATATCTGGATACTTTTTTTATAATCCAAAAAAACTAAGATGCTTTCAGCAGGAATTACTTCTAACCTAAAAAAAAAAAGGCACAGTTTAGGGCCGAGTTTTTTAAAACATTATAGAACACTATATGGAATCATAATAGCTTTAGAACCCCAATATTATTAATGACTGATATTGTAGTTGTATTGTTATTGTTGAAATTGTTATTTGTCACTTATCTATAAAATTCTGTTACGTTTAACACCGAGTTCATCAATACCCATCGCTCCCGAGGGCTTATTTAGATTATTTTGTTTGTATTTTAACAAATATTAGTGGCATTGGTTGAGAGGGCCAGTACTGTCACCTCACAAATCGTGAGCGAGCAGTCGTACTTGTTTTATGGTGACGTTTTCAATTTTTTAAAAATTAGTTGTGTACATACTTAGTAGTCAAACTGTTAACAATTTTTTCTAGTTTTTATCAAATCAATAAGAATCATTCTCATTGTCTTTTCAAGGTATTATATGATATTCCGATGCTTTACATGTCATTATTTCTTGTATAGCCATTTGGTGATTCTCAACACTTAGTTGAGCGGAACAATACATTTTGAAATTAAAAAAAAAAAACATCCATTTTGTCTCAATCAAAGAAATTGGTAATATGAATAGAAGGTTCATTTAAACAATATTTAAATTCAAGAACTTCTTAAATATTTTTTATATCAATGGATTGGTAGATACAAATAAGTATGTATGAATATATCCGTGATATCGAAGTTGAAAATGTGATTGAATTACATAACTCGTTTATAAATTTGTCATTTCTTTCCAATGTGAACCCTCATCGATTTTATAGAAAATTGAGATAAGTATCGATTCCCGTGTAAAAAAAACCTAACAAATTTCATAGTGCAATTTTTTTTTTCAAAGGAACCTAAATATTAAAAATGGTGATGTAAAAATAAGTTAATTCAGAAATGTTTTTTTTTTTAATTGTAAAAAACTTGCATTTCTCAAGTATTAAAAAAAATCATTTTAAGCTTTTTCAACCGTTTTATTCTAATGAAAGTTAAACATTTTTTTTATATTGAAATTTACACCTGTTTAAATGATTAATACAACAAGTAAATATAGTTCAAAATTTAATAATTTTATTTTAATCGAAAAATGGGTACCTCTATGGCCACTGACTTACTCAGTTTAAGGTTGCAGGCTCGAATCCGGCTGGTGGTAGGTAATTATTTATTCTGTTTCATCAGACGTGGATCCACTCTGGATATGGGAGACCCTCCTGGGGAACACCCAATCTCTATAATGTTGTTATTTTAAGAATAATTACAGGGAAAACAAGGCAGTTGATTTTGTTCCTGACTCGACCATCTCCCTGGACAAGTGTTGGCCTTGAAATAGAGTACTTTCTAGTACTTCCTTACAAAGTACTGAACCAAAGACCCTTCATGATTTGTAAGTTTTTGATTCATGATGAGTACAAGTTTTTTCTCTACAGACCGACCCCAATCAACTTTTCTTTTTTTTTGTTTATAAACGAGGTCTGAAGTTTTATTTTATTTTTTTGTCTATAGAAATGTATTTGCGCCTGTCACTTTATTGTTGACAATCAGCAAGTAATGTACTCAGCAGAACCTCTTCCCTAACTTGTTCCATCCAACGTCTTTTTAGTCTCCTCCATATGTTCTGAGGTATGTCAGCTGTGGCCATGTCTCTTATTAGTCTGCTATTATGTCCATTTAAATTTGTGTAAAATCTTTGATAAAGAGTCATTATATGTTGGTCAACTGTTGGAAAGTGTAGGTCAGTATGTAGAGTTTTGTTAGTCACGTACCAAGGTGCTTTTGTTATGAGTCGCAATAATTTAGATTGGAACGTTTGAAGTTTTTGTCAGGTAGGTCTTTTTAGCGATGCCGTATATTTGTGATGGGGATGTCCATATGGGCTTAAATAAGTATGTATATGTATTCAGTAGAAGAGAGTAAAGTAGTTTGAGTCGTTTGTTAAGTGTCTTACGTTTCATTTGGACATGCGGACCCCATATCATCCTTCTATCGCAAGTGAGTCCAAGGTAAAGTACCGTGTACGTTTCAGGAATTTGATGGTTGTCAATATAAACTGGAGGGAAGGTGTTTTTTCGAAGAATGACGTTTTATGATTTCCAAAAGCGGCTCTACTGAAGTGTCGATGTTTTTTTAATCATAACTGGAATAAGCAGTGATTTTCAGAAAAATTTTCTACAAATAAAGAATTACAGAACTAATTTTTAAAAATTTTTGGTTTTTATATCACTTCACAGAAATATGAAATACAGTTTCTTATGTTTCCTGAAAAAAATGTTAATGATATTAAGGTTCACTTTGTTACTAAACTCGAATTAATTATTTATGTATTTTATATTATTATTTTCATTTTGCGCCACATTACTACCATCTTGTTTCTCAGATAAAAAGCTATTTCTTTAGATTGATCTTGGTTAAAAAAAAATCTTAAGAAAAGAAAGAATGAGGAAATAGAAAAAGGAGAAAAGGAAAAAAAAAAAAACGAAGGAAAGTGAAAAGTAAGGGAGAGGGAGGAATCAATCAAGCTCACAAACCCCTCATGCCCGGCTAAACCTTGATGGAACAAAAATGGCGGCGCTCACATATGTCCCCAATGGACCTTATTGGTACAGGTAGCAGGGAGTGCACAATAGCCCGGAGTGGTGGGGGCTTCCAGGTGCGCCATACCCAGCGGTTCGGGTTACACCAAGATGTCGGTGAATTAATGAGGTCTTTCCAAATGAAGAGGAACAAAGGTCTCTTTTATTCGGCTCGTAGAGGTCCTCCATTCATGAACCTTATCTGAATGGCTGGTTCCTCACAAAGGCCACCGATATCATTTCACCGCTCACACGGTCCTTCTACAGCTGATTTAATTTTCGTCCCCTTTGACCTCGAGCAGGTACTGTGGCCTTGAAATACATTCCAGCCCCTTATAGCTACCCGTAATGAAAACACCATTCTGTCAAAATTTTGAAATTAAGACATCTTAAGACCAAATATTTAATGTTATATTTTATTTTTTCAAGTTCCGATGTTTCTTAATACTCAAATGTAAAAAAGTAAATTAAAAACGTTTTTTAATATTAATCGTTTAAATATACAACTTTATGAACTCGATGTATTGTTTTTACGATTGGTACATTAACAGTGTAACGTGCAATTTCTGTCCCTTACTTTTATTTCTTGTCAATGAGTAACCCAGGAAACGCCCATGAGTACAAGGTAACACCAGATACAAGGTGAAGATCTGTCGCAGTGAATCGTCTATTAATTTATTTGTATGTAGTTTGATTCTATTTTTTTTTTATTAGAATATCTGGTTGAGGTATCCATGAAATTTCAATTCTGGAGTTTTTCAAATTTTATCTGAAAAAAATACTAGAATTTGCTTTTTTCGAAAATAAGAAATTTTCCTTCTCACCTTGTAACGTGACTAACAAAACTCTACATGAAAAATAAAAATAGAAATATAAAATACATTAATAATTAATTGAGTCGTTTATTAACATAGTGAACCTTAATATCATTAAATTTTTTTCAGGAAGCATAAGAAACCGTATTTCATATTCCTGTGAAGTGATATAAAAACCAAAATTTTTTAAAAATTAATTATGTAATTCTTTATTTGTAGAACATTTTTCCGAAAATCACTGCTTATTCCAGTAATAATTAAAAAAACATCGACACTTCAGTAGGGCCACTTTTGGAAATCATAAAACGTCATTCGACTTAATCATGACAAATCCAAACATAAAACATTTATTCTTCGAAAAAACACCTTCTCTCCAGTTTATATTGACAACCATCAAATTCCTGAAACGTACAAGTTTTTTTACCTTGGACTCACCTTCGACAGAAGGATGACATGGGGTCCGCATGTTAAAATGAAACGTAAGACACTTAACAAATGACTCAAACTACTTTACTCTCTTTTTTCTAAATATTTAAAAATAAAACTAAAACCTAAACTGAATACACATACATACTTACTTAAGCCCATATGGACATACTCATCACAAATATACGGCATCGCTAAAAAGACCCACCTACAAAAACTTCAAACGTTCCAATCAAAATTATTGCGACTCATAACAAAAGCACCTTGGTACGTGACTAACAAAACTCTACATACTGACCTCAACTTTCCAACAGTTGACCAACATATTACGATCTTTTATCAACGATTTCACACAAATTTAAATGGACATAATAACAGACTAATAACAGTCATGGTCACAGCTGACATACCTCAGAACATTAGGAGGAGACTAAAAAGGCGTTGGATGAGGGATCTCCTTCCTTAGATAACCTAAATAATTGGAACCATTTAGGCAAGAGGTACTGCTGAGTACTTTCCTTCGCCGTGCCTGTCATGTCATTATTTCCTGCATCGCCATCACATTTGCTGACTGCCAACAATAAGTTGAAAGGCGCAAATACATTTTTATAGTAAAAAAAAGAAAAAAAAAATGTTTATATTGATTTTTCCTTAA
This sequence comes from Nezara viridula, assembly GCA_928085145.1. Lineage (NCBI taxonomy): Eukaryota > Metazoa > Arthropoda > Insecta > Hemiptera > Pentatomidae > Nezara > Nezara viridula. The sequence goes on along the minus strand of OV725079.1, from coordinate 150,557,549 downwards.
ATTTTTTTTTAAACTTTTCGTATTGTCAAAAATTTACTTTTAATATTATTTCTACCATTGTCCCAAGTATCCTGTGCCGTCGTCTATTATTCATGTATAATATGATATAATAATAATTATGTAATAATATGAGTGATATAAATTGCGATAAATGAATAAAGTGTTATTGATTAATGATTAAGGTGCTTAATAGGATAAACCATGAATGATAGCTCTTGATAGCTAAAGTGTTATTAGCTATAGTATTTTAAATCCAAACCTCTACTTGTAATAACATGGGCTTTACTTTTGTTGATTTTAATTTTTAAAGAATTATCTATCTTTTATTTGAACACTGTTTAATACATGAAGTGTGACAACTAAAAGTTTATAAGGAAAATTGAAAAAAACAAAATTGAACAGTGTAAACATATTATTATTCTGTTTTCTCTAGCGTTTTCCTGATACCTTCATCTTTGCTTACATTCCATTCTATTGAAACAGAAGATGGAAACATTATAATAACTTCCCCGAACATATACGAAATCGATACCAGCCCGTGTTAAAATCGTGCGTGCTAGTGGCTATATTTAATATTATATAGTCCGTGGTACAGACCCCTTTTATCAAATAATTAACATCCTCCTGAAACTTAAAGCTAAACAGCTTCATCTCATCGTAACCTACAATTATTTTATTTACGAAAATTCTCGGAATTCGGGCGTTTTTAATCTGGAGGTCGTCAAACCTTGTCCATTTATTTGGGTACCAAAAGCTCGTAAATACTCATTTGCTTTCCTCTTGAATCGTAAGATGACATGAGCACAAACTCGAGAAAAAATACCGAGCCGTCTAGCGTGACCTACACCCTCAGTTACGGAATGGACTTAATCCGTAACAACTATTAATATTAATTTAACTTTTATTTTATTTAGTATGCCAATTGGCGACTCATGCAGTTACCTTTCTCATGACTTTTATCTAAGCATAAAAGCACAAAGCCCTAGATAGCCAGGTCAGGCTATCTCTGATAGCTTAGAAATAGTTATCTAGAATATACTGACTGGACAGAAGACACTTATCAAAACTTAGGGAACAATAACCGTTTTCAACAAACGAGCACTTTCTCACAGACTTCATATCAATTTTAAAAGATAAGGATATCAATTCTTAATAGTTATATCTTCATTCACACGCTTCCTAGAATTGATTCATCTCCCCTATTATTCCTGAGTATACAACCCCCTTGATCCTCAGACCAAATCACTCATGTAGTTAATTCTCTTGATGTCATACTCTTTACTGCAGGAGACCTGGAGTGAACTGATGTAGTCAACTCATATATCCATATTATATTACTCTGTATTTTAGATGCCATTTGTAACATTATGAATAAAAGCATTACTTATAAACTCTTCACTGCCTCCGATTTGTTAACTCTCGAATTGTGAAAATAACGAAGTTATATAGGTCAAACGACTCAATATTTTTGTAGGCCACCACTTTAATCGATTTTGTGATCAAATTATCTTAGGATCCAAGAGGAATATAAATGGGTATTTACGAGTTTTTAGGACCTAATTAAATAGACAAAGTCTGCCGCCCTCCAGATTGAAAACGACCCAATTTCGAGAATTTTCTTAAGTTTAATATTTGTAGGTTAACCTGAGATGAAGCTATTACGAAGTTTCAGCAGGATATTAATAATTTGATAAAAAGGGTCCTGAACTACGGCCTAATAATTATATGTTTTTCGACTTATTCTTAACACGTTTGCTAAGTTTACAATACTTAGCCCTGGTAGCATGAATATCTCTATCATATTATTTTATATTTTAATTTTAATTTGAATGCAGATTTTATTTTAGCTCTTATTTTTCACTTCACAGTTGTGTAGAGAAGTATATTATAACTTTTTGTATTCAGGGCAGGCCGCTTTAATAAAATCGGTGGATTAATACTCCTGCAGTACTTTTAAATTAAAGCCCCTTAAACAGGCTGTTTTCAGAGAGTACGAGTGAAAACAATAAGGTTACTATTCCTTCTCCGTGCGGGGATACTGCTCTAATGTACCATTTAGATTCGGGTCTTGATTCAAGGAGCACATTTTAGAAGGGAGGGTGGCTCCTATCTAATTAGTACAGCCTCGAAATACGGTCTTTTTGTTAGGTTGTAGAAGGAGGGGGATTCCGAAATGGGGGGTGGGGCGACGACTTCCTTACTCCCAGGATTCTCATTCCCGCCCATTCATCTCTTTGAGCCTCAGTTGTAATATCCCTCTGGTGCTTCTTTGTTATGCCTGTGACAAGAATGGAAATTCGTCAAAATTAAAATTGCTGAATGAATTGCTTCGTTTTCGTTGCAAAATCACTTCAATAGAAAATAACGTTACGAATATGTAACTCTTTAATATAACCTAATATAACAAGTTATTATACAATAATACTAATATAACACTTTATATAAAACTTATACCTAAATATCTGTACATAAATTGGGTCATAAAAAGTCTACTTCTTAATGTTCAGTACAACATCTCTGTAACGGACACAAACGCGGAATCAATTTCGCCTTATAGTTAACATTTTTACTCTTTAATAGTAAAATATAGAACCGCGGATTTTACTTTTTGAGCTGATTAAACTGAAGTAAATAATGTTATCAAAGATTTAAAAATATTTGTATAAAAATGTAGAGAGAATACTTTATTGAAAGTAGTGCTTCCCTATTACATAGGGTTGCTTTACACGCAGCATACCGATCAACCCATTTGGACATAATTTTTACATTACATTATTCTACTTTCTAATACTAGTGATGCGGCTGGAAAAGTATCACTGGGATCTCCTGGAGTTCTGCTTTACCTTCCACATGTGGTATATATATATATTTTTTAACTTTACTTCACTTACCTTTATATGTCAGATGTAGTAAAGGAAAGTATCACGATCGTAAAAATTTTAGAATCTGAGTTTTCAAACGGAAATTCACGTTCTGAAGTCCCTTCTAAATAACCAAGTCCAGCAAAATGGTGTGTGTATGTGATCAGTCTAGCTCGAAAACGAAAAGTCGTACGAAACTGATATTACGTAATTTTTAAAAATCATTTTATTGAGGTATAACACATTTTACCACACATAAGGGTACTGAGCATTAAAGCTGTAAGGTACATTCATACCATATTTACAATATAATAAAATAAGAAAAATGAAATACATAAAATATATATATAAAAGATAATAATATATATATATATATATATATATATATATATTTTTTTTTTTTTTTTTTTTTTTTTTTTTCCCTACGTGGTAACCCCACACAAGGATCGTTTATTTGATTTTCCTTCATGCTCCATGCCTTAAAGACATACTACATGAATTACATTTGTTTACAATTGTTTTTTTTTTCTAGTTTCACATGATTTACATTTTTAGTTCAAATTTATATACATTAACAAAAAAAAACACAAAGAATAAACACACAAAAATTAAATCGGAAAATTAAATATTAAACACACAAAGTCAATCCAACAAAGCCAAAAAGAAATCACCCACGCTGCCCATCCCTGGTTAGTAAGTCGAAGTCGATCGATCTAATAAATCTAAGAAAGTCTGTCTTGAATTCAGTAAATAACTTTTGTTCCGTCTCAGGCCAATTTCCTCTTTTGATAATTATGCTTTTTATTAACTCAAATCGCTGTCTGTCAAATCGTTTACATTCATATATTATATGTTTAAAATTTTGAACCTGTCCGTCTTCATCACATAAGTCTGTTTGTATAATGTTGAATCTTTTAAGATATTGTTTTGTATTCCCATGTTCCGTAAGTACTTGCGTAAGTTTGTAGTCATTACTGTGAATGTGTCTGTAATTGTGAATTGAAATGTGTGGTATAAATCTGTGTAAGCTTGGTGACTTAGCTGAGGTCACCCATATGTGATCCCATCTTTTGATGAAATCCAACTTTAAATTCATATTAATATACGATAAAGGAGCTTGATGATACGATGGCGGCAAATCGCTTTTAGCTGCTTCTTTTGCAAGGCAATCGGCTCGTTCATTGCCCTCAATCCCACAATGTGCTTTTACCCATTTTAGAGTCACTACTTTCCCTACAGTTCTCATCATTAACAATTTGTTTCTAATTTGGTCAGTCAAGTAATCATGAATGTCACAATTATTAACAGAGTCTAGCAGAACTTTGTTGTCTGTATTTATAGTAACGTGAGTATTCGTTTGTAGAGGGTATTCATATATGTATTCAGTAACCTTTAAAACAGCGAATTTTTCTGCCTGATTATTTGAGCAATATGATTCTAATTTATATTGATGTTCTATATTCCTACCATCTTGAGCTCTGAACAACCATGCACATCCAACATTCTCGCCGTCCTTACTACCATCAGTGAAAACATCAGTATTTTCAGAAGTAATTCCCGGTCCAGTCCATAAACTTGTTGCAGGGTGTAACCAAGATTTACAGTCAGTGATTCTTTCTATTTTGTCTAGGGTCAGGTCTTTGTATCCTCTCTTTCCTTTTCTAATGTTATATAAGGTCGTTCGTTCTTCAATCTTCATTTGGATTGGCAACAGCCCTGCCAATAATATTGTGGCCTCGAATGATAGTGTACGATAGCCCTTACATATCTTAATCGCAATTAACCTCTGAAGCCTTTCCAACTTCACCAAATTTTTCTTACGTTCAACGGCCGGATGCCAGACATGCACAGCGTAGAGCATCTTAGGAAGTACAGCAGCTTCATAAATTTCCTTTAACACTTTCGATCTGAGTCCCCATGTCGCTCTTGCAGCCACTGATAGTCCATTTATAATCCTTAAAGTGTTGTCATATAGATTATCTATATGTCTGTTCCAATTCAGTTTTCTGTCAAAGAGAAGCCCCAAATATGATAATGTATCACATTGCGTTATTCTTACTGTATTGAGTCGAATATCCAATTCTGGTACAATTCTCTTTTTTGTGAAGATTATATATTTTGTCTTGTCTAGATTAAATTTAAGTTTGTTGCGTCTAGTCCATCGTCTCAGCCTTGATAATGTTATGTTTGCTATTGTCTGTAATTCATCGAAATCTCTTCGTTTTATAAGTAATAATAAATCGTCTGCGTATGCTAATAATGTTGAATTTTCCTGTAGGTCTATTTCGAAAACAGTATTGATTAAGATGTTCCATAGTATAGGTGATAGTGCTGATCCTTGAGGAGTTCCTAGCGTCAATTTCTTGTCAATATAATGAAAGTTTGTTTGGATTGCAAGTTTTCTGTCAGAAAAATAATTTTGAATGATTTTGTATATGTTTTTTGGACACTTATATTTCTTTAGATTATTTAAAATCGCAGGCCACCAGGCGTTGTCAAAGGCACCCGCGATATCCAAAGAAACAACCAGTAAATTACTATTTTGCCGGAGTGTACTGGTGATATGGTCGTTCAATTCACTGAGTGCATCGTCAGTTCCTGATTGGGGTCTGAATCCAAATTGGTGTCGGTGGAGTATATTGTTACTAAGTAGATGATGCATTAATCTATTTTTTATTATTTTTTCAAAAATTCTACTCATTACAGGAAGCATACTTAGTGGTCTCAGTGAAAATGAATTAGCCTTAGGAATCAATGTTAATTTACCCACCTTCCAGCTTTTAGGAAATTCATTTCTTTTGAATAAGGTTTTATAAAGTCCAGTTATCAATTTTGGAAAGGAGTCAGCTATCTTTTTTATCATTCTTGGGTCAATTTTGTCTATTCCTGGTGCTTTCTTGTCATCCAATTTATTAATAACTTGTAATATTTCAAAATCATGGATATTAGTGTCATCGTCAGTATTAGGCGGGATAAGTATTTCTGTTCTCATTTGTCTGTGTTCGTTAGTGTCATCACTTGTATTGTCATCTTTGATTATCTTATTTAATATATGAGATAATGTATTCTTAGTGTCTGTTGTGTATGTTCCTAGTTCATTCAAAGTGGTAGTGAGTAAGGTTTGAGGTTTTATTTTATTGGATACAAACTTATATGGCCATTGCCACGCCTTTGATGCAGTAGCAAATGTCTTCCAGGACTTTAATTTGGAACTTTTAATTAGCTTTTGATATGCTTGCCTGCTTTTGAGATAGATCACTCTCCTTGATTCCCTTAGTCCATCGTCTTTTATATATATATATATATAACAAAAATAAAAACAAAGAAATATAGCTTATAGTGAAATAATACAGAAAATACATAAGGAAAAAAAAATTATTAAATTTACATTAATGGTAATAAATTATAAGAATTAAGTAAAAAAACAAAACAAATGAAAACAAAACTAACAGTTATACTTATTTACAATATTTACAATCAGCCATTACGTGACTAAGATGGATATATGCCTTGGATGTGACAGCAACTTTTTCGTTAACTTCGACTAACCGGAAGTGGTACTTTATAACGACGGTTATATATATACAATTTTCTTAAAACGGCTCCAACGATTTTGATTAAACTCGGTTCATCAATGTATAATTAAGTGGTATTTAATATCATTGAGGTCTTATCCCCATTTATGTCACTTTACAGGGCTTAAATGCTTATATGTTCGACATGTCTTCCTCTAAAGTAGCTTCAATTTGATTTATTTTCAATAATTAACTATCTCTCTCATTATTAATAGTTACGAAAAAATGCTATATATAACTTTTGAAATAGTTTGTTAATTGAAAATTAGAAAAAAAAGAGAACATTTTTATTTAGGTTGCAAATGAATTTCCGGAAGTAATAGTCAGAATTTATACGTATAATATATAGTTGGAAAACAGAGAATTTCGGAGAAAAAAACTATATCTAATAGAAAGTCGCAGAAAGTAATGGATAGTCATTAAAAATTATAAGTAATGATATGTGAAAATCAATATACTTTAACGGAAATTACATGTCTTCGAGTAAATTAAAAAAAAATTTAATGGCTAAATGTAAACTTTTTTTGTTTGAAAAAAAATTTTAAATCCACCTAATCAACTCAATGGCATTGTTTAAAAAAAACATTTCATAGTACGAAATATAAGAAGAATATAGAAGTATAGAAGAAGTGAAATATAAAAATATTTTATGGATGTATAAATTATATGCTTATAACCGTAAATACATTTACTGTACTTTAATAATTCTAAATCTGATATTATATTTAAATATTCAGGTATCAACGTCCATTTATTCCGAAACATCGTCATGTAACCTTTTAGAAAATTAAATTAGTGAATAATTTAATGAATTTCCTTTTGTTAAATCCAAACACTATCCAACTAAAATTAGTGTGACAACTTTTGAACTATTTATGACAGAAAATGAACATCTCGTAATTTAATTATAGTAAAATTTGCAATGGAAAATAACAGTTTAATAATTAATAGACATTCCGTAATCATTTATAGGTTGAAAATTAGAATTAAAATTTTAAATCACTCTGAGCACATATATAACTCAGTGACTGGAGTTATGTGCTTTACAAAGACAGATGGAGTACCGAGGTTTTTATTGTCTACCGTTGATATAATTAACAGGGTTTTTATTATTTTAATGGTCTTAATGATTTGTTAGCTGTATGCTTTAAGCTATAGCTCCGTTAAAAGAAATTTTTTATAATTGCTCTACAATGCTAGAGAATAATTTCTATTCAAAGTGAAGAGGTAAGTTATAGTTCTGTGTTGCGCGCACCAGATTTATTATACTGCTACGATAGTTTTACCTTATTTGTTTCAGATTTCTCTATATCTTTCATGTTGATTAAATATTTAACACTTATTAGATTTTTCGTGACCTAGTATTCCTAGGACTTATTGCTCAGTTTAAAATTATTGAAATTCGATTCACTTCGTCTTCATAATTCTCTTTTATATATGAAATGGTGAATATAACATATATAATGAAGAGGAAAATGGAGTAGTAGTAAATGCTGGGTTTTATGGCGATCCTCTTCGGGATGGACAGATTTGGTCGGGTTACAGTCGATTACCTGGAAAGGCAGTGAAAAGGGGATACGCGGTATCTAAAAAGGAATTGGCGAGCTATCATGGTATCGGTGACCATAAGAGATATCAATAAATAATAGGGACAAAAGTGGCGATATAAATGCAACAAAGCGTATCACAAATGGTGAGTGAAGAGACAAAACGGTAAGCCGCTATTGTGTGAGGGGATGTAGTGTCCTTACGGAGGTTTTATCTTAACTGAAATTTAGAGCTGGGTTCTACATAACCAAGAGTTTCAGCAAATTTACCAGAAGAGGGTTACGTCCTTCAGTTACAAGGAGGTTGTTTCCTTAAACACCTCGGGGATATAGTGACTTGAATGTGCAATGTGTTATATTTTACCCTAAGTATGGGTTAAGTCATGCAAGTTTGTATATTGTAACCAGCAACAGGGCCGAAACATAACTATCCTAATAGTAGATTTTGAGCGAACTATACATTCATTTAATAATTAATGAATAATTTGAACTTGTATAAAAAATAATATGTGATACTTCCGATCATAATGTAATTCAAATGAAAGAACTTCGGCAAAACTAGAAAAAAATGCTATCATTTTTTAAATACATTTAGATTATTTCGCAAAAGAGTCACGATTCACTCAAGCTATAGACAATAACCTACAAAACGTTCCTCCAGTCGACTAATCCATTCTTGAACTATTTATTTGGTGCAGAAGAAGTTTGGTATGAAGTTTTCTCTCTTAGTAAGAACATAACAGTCCATTACTAAGAGTAAGAAGTTATAGCTGAATATATTTTTTATCGATTACAAAATATCAATATCATTTTTTTTCATATAATATCCGAAGTGCCCAAGGGAGTATAGATCTATCCGCCCGGTCTTTACGTCTGCGTCGAGACGTCCAAAACACAATTGATTCACCGACTTCCAAAACGATCTATATTTTGAAACCTTCCGTTTTTTAAATGATTTTCAAATTGAAATTTGCCACTTCTCTATAAAATTCCTTTTTTTTCGTATCACCGGTTTCATAGAATGTTTTTTTTCACACATCGGCTCTTAGATTTCCTTTTACAGTTTCTCAGATACATTTTAAGGTATTTTGTTTGATATCAAATATATCGAAATCCATCGTTCCTGAGTTGTTTAGTATCTATACTAAAATATCTTATCATAAATATTTTTTTTGTTGTTACAATTTTATATGTAATTGTGAATGAAACTGATCAGTTCAGCATATATTTTTATTGCGTATTTCACATAATAATATTTTGGACCAATAGTAAGGGTCGCAGATAAAAAAGAGACAAGCTCTGGTTTTATTAGGTGTGTAACTTGGATCGTCAGTTGTAAACGATTCGTCGTGTAGTGTGAAACAGGGCACTGTGACGAATCAGTATGAGATGGTTGGACAAAGTGTCAAGCGGCGTCTGGTTTTTTCAGAATTGGAGTCTCAAGACGAGCAAGTAGCAGGATGTGCTTGTAGCAAGTTTTGGCCAAGATTCGCCTCTGGTTCCGAAAGTTTGGATTTGATCTTTTTTCATCCTAACTATTATACATCTGCAAATCATTAGATCATGGATATCTTTACAATTGGCGGTAACTTAGTATCTAATTTTAGTAAAGAAAAGTTAAAGAATTTACTTTAAGCTAGTTTGTACTATCCCTTTAATTATTCTAAAATTGTGCAAATTTCATTTTTTTTCAATACCTTCGGTATTCAAACCTCTTTCTTCTCATTCCACTCATATACTACTCATTAAAATTATTTGTATTTATTAAGCAAATTTCTGTTCTAGTATAATAAAAAATACTGATTTAATCAGTTTACAATCATTTTATTAGAGGTTTCATATACGGAACACTCAACCATCATGATAGCTAAACCTGATTTCCATTTTATTGCATATTTTATTCGCTTGCGTGTAAAAAGTTGAAACCCGATATTCTATCCGTTTCAAGATCTGTAGAATAACTTGAAATTGCTTGTTTTACAGTTTTTCGCCTAAATTACACGTCTTTTATTTTTGTTACATCAAATAGTAGATTTTCGAACTTTTTGTACTAGTTTGAGATTTAATTCCAATATACATGTGTGTGTGTGTGTGTGTGTGTGTGTGTGTGTGTGTGTGTGTGTGTGTGTGTGTGTGTGTGTGTGTGTGTGTGTGTATACCATTTTACGTTGCTTTATGATCCATTTTACGTTGCTTTATGATCCATTTTAAATTTAGAATTTAAGATGCTATAAGTAATTAATTCAAGAATATATTAGGAAGGTAAATAATTCTATGACTATCATTGATTTAAATTTTATGCTATGAAAGGACTCTGGGAATAGAATATACATAAAATATTGGATGACAATGAAAAAAACTGGTTTTCTACAATAAGCTGTTTTGTTAGATTGACAATTATTGCTATTTTTTTTACTTGAATTCTTACTCATTCTTCATTCCTTCAGTGTCTTGGAGTACATTCTTTATTCATTTATTACAGTCTTTGCTGTGAATTGTAGTAATTGCATTATTATTTTTCCCCCTTAAATACAGTGTATTTCAACTGGATTATTTGTTTATTGATAAATATTACAATCTGTCTCAATAAAGGACATTTATAATAGAGTTCTGAGAGCACATTCATATTTGTTCTTAAATTAATTGTTCACAAAAATTCACAAACATATTTACAAATTAAAAAAAAAATAAATGAATAAGGTAATTTCAAAATAATATAAAGCTAAATAAGAACAAAATAAAATATGATAGTGAAGGAAAAAAATATAAATAATAGTAATTATAGAATAAAAATAAAAGAATAAAATAGAATTAAAATTATCTTAAAAAAAAAAAAAAAGTAATGAAAATAAACATCTTAGACGCAGGCATACCTATTTACATTATTTACAGTCGGTCATGGGAACTCCGGCGTTATTATTAAATATTAAAAAAAAATAATAATAATGCTGAAGATAGAAACTGGTCTCTAGGATCTGAAAAAATTAAAATTACCCCGAGTTGAATTTTGATGGGTACGTTTTCTTTTATAAGCACTGGAAAAAATCAACCGCATGTGGCAGGGAATCATTGATAGGCGCTGATTTTAGAAAAAAAATCTATTTTTACATTAGAGAATAGAATGTACTATTTAAAAATATTTTTTCAATAATCTAAAGTAACACCATCAACACTAATGTTGAAACGCTTGAAAATTGAAATTTTTCTAAATATTTTTAGGGATTTCATTTGCAATGTTGCATTTTAGTTTTTTATATTTTTCTCATTACACATTATTTTCACTTAAGAGCTTACAACAAGATTTGATCAGACGTCTTAATATAATAAATTAAATTCTAAATATTTTGGGTTTTTATTACACGATTTTATACTTACGAGTTTTCTACTGCAGGTTTGTCGGATTTTTTTTCTCACGAAATTCCGGTCCTTATTGTTAACATACACGAGTTGAATTATAAAAATATTGAAAACAAGAGTTAAAATTTAACGCTGTTGTAGTAAAAGGTTTTTATAAAACCTTGTCATAAGCAAACATTTTAAAATAATAATCCATTATTTCATTCAGGGGTTCGGAAACAAGAAAAAAACACAGCAACCACAGTTCTTCTGTTACATTTGAATATCTATATTCTCCAGGTTTTTGAATATTGTGTTTTGTTTTAACTCCCTATCCAAACTTTCATTTTACTATACAATAGGCTTATAATACTTTCCAGTCTCATAATTATTTATGCACTTTGCTAGACTCAAATTGGCCGTAATTTTCTATTCCTTCGCAAGTCCTTGCGGAGAGGTTTCATTTGGGTGACTAAGAACTCCAACGATTTTCCCATCTATTGCAGGATGGCTGTCGCAGAAAAATCCAAAACTTTCAATGGTGTCCTCTGGAGACAAAAGCCTTTCATGGAAGCTCTTTCGTCTAAAAAATGGATACCGCTCCCTTCGGAGCTCACTTCCTCCTTGGCAGTTGTCAGGACGTCCCGTGTCAAAATACAGCTTGTTCACGGTCCACAATACCTCCGTTTCCCGGCGTCAAAACATTGTCAATGCTTCGTTCAATTTTTTTCTCCCTATTGAATGATATGTTGTATCGTCTAATGTTTCTGATTTTTTAAATCTGATTTATTCGATATAATAATGTTCAGATATTATTTTTATGTATGTCATGTTTTCTGTTTCAGAGAAATCGGAAAAAATATATATATATTGTGATTTCTTAATAAATTGTAGATATTTTTACCTAAAAATCATAATATAAAAATTTTAATTAATTTTAAATAAAATTATAGAGTAAAAAAAAAATACTAGAAATGTAATAGGCCAAATACATTTAGAAACTGGGCATCAATTTCCAAGAGTTGCTTTAACAAATAATTTTATCTCATTAAGTTCAATTAATCGAAATAAATATAAAATCGTGTTTTTTCACTTTATTTATTAGGACGTTCTTAGAATTAATACATATAATTTTTGGAATTAATACATGTAATTCATCTTATAATTTGCTACTATGCATCGTTTATTTCCTGTTATTATATTTCATGCTCCGTAATACTGAATTTCCTACATCATGCATGTTTACATTACACAATTATTCATGAAACAAAGCTGACTAGAACATTGTATAGCTTTATGAGGTGATGAACAAATAGGCAAGAGATCTTTGCGTTATGTGGCTCATTGTTTTCATAAACTCAGAAATTTCGAGTAGAATATATGATAAATCGTTCTTAAGGCTGAATTATACCATTTTTATACTTGCTGTACTGTATTATTCTAAAATTTATTTTTAGATTCTGTTACTTTTTTCTATTTGGAGAAGGATCTAGTCAAATATCTAGTAACATTTTTCAGGCAGAAGAAAAATAGTTTAAGGATAGAAACTTATTTACATATTTTAGGATTAATTGTAAATTGGCGAGAATGTGTTCAATTAAAAAAAAAAAAAAAAAAAAAAAAAAAAAACTTCCTGTTTTGTTGCTGAGAGTGAGAGAATTTTCAAAATCGAGTTGCCAGGAACCAGGAAAAAAGTAATTTTTTTCTGTAACATGCTTTTGCAAACATTTTATATCATATCTTTTAGGATTTTATTATTACATCGTTTTTATTTGTTGTTATTTTTATTATTGATTTTCATTGTCATTGCGCCATGCCGTCAAATTACTAATTGTCAGTTGACACCTTATAAAAACCGGATTTCCTTACCCCTGAAGTTGAACCTTGAATGGCTGTCAGTATCATTCCCTCTTTTCTAAACAGGTCCATATTTTAATTTTTCACATTCGTGAATTTTTAAGTCCATCGCTGGATAATTGGCGCCAACTTCCCCTCCTGCCGAAAACAGTACCTATTGTTTAATCAGATCTACCGTTTAGGTTGATATTTTCCATCGTTCGATTTTTTGATAACCCTCTAGTGCTGTGCTCTGGCAGACAGAAATTTATTGAAAAAAAGTTAATGGTGTAAAGATAGTTATGAAGTATATTGAACTATACGTAAAACAGATCAATATTTGTATTCGGTGATTGAGGATAAACATTAAATTTTAGTCTTACCAAGGAACGTTACGGACATAAGGTCTCCAAATTCATTTTTTTTTTTGTGTAATTTTTTTTTTATTGAGAAAAAAATACATTTTTGCCTCAATTAAGGGCATTAAGTACTTGGGATGTATGAAACAATCATACCATATATACAATAAAATAAAAACAATAGAAAGTTATTACAAAAGAAAAGAGAAGAAAACTTGGAATAACAGAATAAATCAAACATGAGACAATAAAAAAAAAAAATTAAAAACTCATTCATACTTATTTACAATATTTATAGTCAGTCGAGGGAGCTCCGAGTCGGGCCCTTCTCTCCGCATGTATAAGATAAGGCAACACTCCAAGAGATCCCAGCGCATCTCTCTCAGCCGCATCACTGGGATGAGAATCTAGTGGTTTGTGTAAATAGGTCGACAAATATTAGACTCATGCTTAAGGGTTCTTGCTTTTGGACTCTTGGTCTATTTTTTTCCGACCTAGTATCCAATGACGTCCTGTCCTACAGTATCATTTAACAATAACTCACTTATCCACGTTGATAAATCCGATACCTAGGACTCCACCTGGACAAACGTCTCACTTGTAATTCTCACACAAATAGTCCTCTCTAAAAAACATTTGTTTTGGAATCTTCAAATATTATTTTTTTCTCATTAACAATAACATATAATTCATTAATAAATAATTCTCCTTTTGAAACTTTCTACAATGAAAAGGATTCCAAACCTTTTCCGTCTGAGCGGTAGCCCTTCATCTCATCGTCTTATTGCACTCCAACTATAAGGGGGAAAATATAAGACAAATAATCTCTAAATAGCATAAAACCTATCCTAGAAAATGGTGAAGTTATACCGATTCGGTTCCTGCTGTAACAGTAAACAATAGTCCGGTTTCTTTGAAAAATTATGTACGATATCTCGGATTATACTTGGATAAAAACTAACATACACACCAGTTGAAAACACAAGAACTGGTCACTATCCTAAGACCTATGCGGACCAACGGTGTAGAACTTTGGGATTCCTAATCACATATTTATATATATATATATTTAGGTTGGCGTTTCAGACCATTAAGTTCTTTGACTTATATATTCCTTTCCTCGAAACAAACCGTCCATGGACCAAACTTCAGGGAGGCTACTAACATCCTAGTGAAACATAGGATTCCCGATTTAAGTACACGGGGGTAGGGTCATCAGTCTTACGCCCGGTTGGTGTGAGTTGCCTCCAGTAGTCTGGCGGGTCTCACATACCCTGGAGGACAGGAGGAATCTCGGGCAGCGTGGCTTTCCCTGGTGGACGGTCACCCATCCAAGTGCTAACCACGCACGGCATTGCTTAACTTTGATAACCTAAGCACATTAGCCCGCACGGCTACCCCAATCCCCATATTCATATTGAATATATATATATATATATAAAATATTGGAAAAGAAAATGATGGAAAAAAAATCATTATCATACTAATTATTTATTATTTAATTTACTACTTATTGCTAGGTAAAATTCTTGAGTAATTTCATATAAGTACTGATTATACTCAGACTACGGATGTATTTTAGCCTTTTCCTGGCTGCTACATGAACACGAAAGGTTAGTGGGCTCCGACCACTTTGCATTTACCCCGTTTCCACGCTATTAGTTCAGAACGGTTGAGTGGAACAGAATAAAGGTCACAAAAAACACTTTCATTGGGGTAAAGTTGTTAGCTATATCCACTGCTATAAATAAAATTCTATGAGAATTCGGCGAGTGGAATACACAAAAGGAGAAATCGTCAGAAGTTTTAATTTGATAAAATTTTAAATGGGCCCTTCAAGCTTCTAGCTTCTGTTATATAATTTTATGCAATACTGTAAAGTCTGCGTCGTAAATTAATTAATCCACTTCGTTTTTCAACTTTAGTCATTACCTCCAAGTAAATGAGATTTGAGAAAATAGGTAATGACAAACACTTTAGGGTAATCTGTAAATAAAATGATATATTATAGATATATAATATATATTATAGAAAAGTTTTTAACTACATATTATATAGTTAAAAACTTTTCTCATATAACTAAATATTTTTTATATTCCATCTAAATAATATTTTAAACCTAAAAGTCGTCGTCATAAAAGATTATGCTAAGAGTAAGGATTTGGTTTTATAAAATATTTTTATTAGATTGCGTTTTATACAGAATATCAATTAGCACATCTTGTAAATTCTTGAAGGTTTAACTTCAAGAATTTATAAAATATTTTAAGGGTACAAACTTTGGTCTAAGACATGGAACATCATCAATCCAATTAAATTGCTTATTATATCATTAATGATCAACTGATAGCGTTGTATTTTAATTAGTACTTAGAATTTTTAATAGAGTTTTAATTGGGCACAAAATATAATAAATTAATATTTTGTTTTCGTTGCAACAATTCAACATTTATTTTTTGTGGTATTAAAAAAATAAATACGCCAAGTTTTTTAATTCTTTTTTTATTTCTTTCAGGTAATTGGAAGACGATCATTCACCTTCTAGTCTATCAGCATACTTCGTAAGTTTATTATAATCGCATTAATTGTTTTTATTTATTTTAAAGAGCAATGATAGGTCACGTTTCACAACTTCGCATAACTGTCTTTTGGAGCAACCATAAGGACATTAAGAAACTCACTTTTTTTTTTTTTTTTTTCTGTTCTTCCCTACCTCGCCGTTTAGGCTATACGGGATTTTCCCGGGCCGGAGGATGGGGGCGGGGAATTTAAAATCCCCTCTGGCACCGGGATGCGAACTCGTACTTTTCTTGTCTCTCAAATCTTCATATATCTGGTTGCCAGGCGACTCGCGGTGCAGTGCACACGCTTTAGCCTATTCGGCCACCCCGCCCCTTAAAAATTACTTTAATTACTTTACTTAAAAATTACTTGTAATTAAGAAACTCACTAATAATGATAAATGAAGTAAGGAAGTCGATCTGCAGATAAATGAAAACAAAACAAAATATATTATTAAAATCTGAAAATTCCACCCCAATAACGTTATTTTCGTAGAATGCGAATCATTTTCGAACAAAAAAAAAAAATCGTAATATATCTCGAATTAATGGTGTACAATTCTATGATAAAGCCAGTTCTGATATACGGCTCCGTGATCTGAACTGCAGAATAACAGTAGTGATCTCGGATCAGAGTACTTATTATATTATGAAGAAGAAAGGCCAATAAAGATCTTCATACAGAAACTGGTCAATCAATATCTCACGAAATGAAGGTAAGATGGCCAAGTTGGGCGAGGAAACCTCAACACAACAACGAATGCCTCAATTGTAGGTAACAGATCACGTGATCTCTCGAAATGCAGATACATAACAGAAGCTGCATGCAGGTTACTGGAAAGAAATAGCCATAGATTCCAAGAGAAAGAGAAGGATGTTTATGGCGACAAAAAACCTATTAGTTTTGTAATGCCAATAGAATAAAAAAATACAGAAATATCATTTAATTTTAAGTTTCGTAAACCAATGACTTGCTGTCCTATAGTATCCTTTAATAACACCCCACTTATCCCTGTAGAACAAGTCCAATACCTAGGACTCCAGCTGGACAAACGTCTCACTTGGAATCCTCATACAAGACTGAAACGACAAGAAACTGCTCGACGTTTCCGCTTACTCCAACACTTACTGGACAAACGCTCTAAACTTCCAATTAATTACAAACGACTCATATGCATTACTATAATAAGACCTATTTGTACTTATGGAGTTGAACTATGGGCTCCACTGAACCATCAAATTCCTCTCGTATCCAAGCTCCTTACTTTGTTACAAATAAAATAATCCATAAAGACCTCAATGTTCCATATGTTTCCAAAATCCAGATACCTATACTTCCATAATAAACTTCATAGCCACCATAATCCTCTTGTTTCTAACCTTGCTTCTTCTTCGAGTCCTGATAACTCTCCGAGGCTTCACAAAAAGAAGATGGCCTGGTGATCTCCTCATAAAGACAAGTTATTAGAGTACTACCAAAGGGTAGTTTCTCAACAAGCGTGTTTCATGTGATTACATTCCTCTGTACACATTTACTTCATGTATTCATACTAATACAGTTGTAAATATCATAATAAAAGTTAAAAAAAAAAAATTAAGTTATCGCCATATCTAAATGAAAATAAATTTTAAATAAGTTGCTAATACTAAAACTGATTTGGTACTATAAATTTGGGTTCTTATATTAAAAGTTGGAATTCATTGAATTTTTGCGATTTCCAGTTGATCTGAAAATTTCTCGGTTTCTTATACCGATTAAGTTAATAATAAAGTAGAAAACCAATGTTACATAGTTAAGGAAATTAAATTATGTATTTTTTTATTATGTTTTTCTTTGTATGTTTGTCTTTTTTTCCACGTTTAATCTGCTCGGCCTTGTTTTCAGTGCGTTAGGAATTATTTAGGCTAAGTATATAATAAGGGTAATAGGATGGGCTAGCTTAAGGTGGCTTTGTTGCTAACACCTTCGCACCACCAATTGAAGGCTATTTGCAATTCAACGAGGGCATTTGGCTCAGAATTGTCGAAAAATTCGGCAGCTGAAGAAAATAAGTCTGGTTAAGTCCCTATCTACTCGCTTGGCCTAGTTGTTCCAATGCCCAGGTAACTTAGCAGATCCTTAATTAAAAGATATAGTGGAAACACACAAAACTATTTTTTTTTTTAAACTAATTTGATAGTTTTGAAAGGAATGGTTGAATTGTGAGGCATTGACATTTTTGTTTTCCGATTTTCATGATAATCTGTAATTAACTGTTTCTTGGGGTGATGGAAAATCCGAATCGAATCTCTTTAGTTTTTGAGAAAAACGACGTTTTAAAAAAGAAAAAAAAACATTTTGATTTTATAAAAATATATACAAAATGTAATGTAAAAACTTATTGTTAGCAGGTACTTTTATTATTTATTCCCCCAAGGTAGGAGGGACATTTCAGGATTAAACTTATTTTGTAATTTTATTAGAACCAGAGATATAAAATAGATGTGTTAGATTATAAGGTTAATTAAAGGCAGAGATGAACCCCATCACTGAAAACATATTTTAATAACCTAATAATTATGTTAAATGAGAATCTTTAATACCACATGCTTTTTAGTAGGAGTTGAAACTTGTATGAAACTTATTAATTAATTTATTAAGTCCCATTTTAACAGTTACAGTGAGGGTTTTTTGGAAAAAAAAATATTAAAATCAAAGTTCTAATGAAACTTTTTTGCGAGAAAGATTTAGGTTTATGGTTGAAGTTTGACTTTTATTTATTTAAGTTCATAAAAGGAAGCTACGTTTAATGAGAAATAATCAGTAACTAAGCTTAGATTAGAGCCATAATTTATCTTAAATCACTTACTTCGTTCTAATGTGACGTATGGTTGAGTAGTTAAGAATGTAAGTCTTTATTTAGATCGATTTTATGGCGAAATGAAAAGAACATTTAAATATCTTTTCTCATACCAGACTGAAAAGATAAGAAACCGACGTTCCCGATTAATAACAAAAGACTCATTACATGCATATAATAGATCCTAATTGGACTTACGGAGTTGAGCTATGGGCTCCACTAAACCATCAAATTCCTCTCGTATCCAATCCTTAAAATCCAAAATCCTTAGTAAAATCCTCGATGCTCCCTATTTTGTTACAAATAAAACCATCCATAATGACCTTAATGTTTCTTATGTTTCAGATCTGGCCCAATCCACATATATATCCTTCCATAATAAACTTCAGAAACATCCCAAGCCTCTCGTTTATAACCTTGCTTCCTCTTCAATTCCTGATAACCCTCCGAGGCGTCTGAAAAGAAGATGGTCCCGTGATCTCCTAATGTAGACATATCATTAGAGAGCTACCATTGGGTTGTTTCTCAACAAGTGTTTTCATGTCATTATATCCATCTGTTCAAATGTACTAAATGTATTTCTTTAATACAGTTGCAAATATCATTAAGAAATAAAAAATATATATATATCTTTTCTTTTTCTTTTTTAAATAACTTTTGTAAAAGCTTTACTTGAAAGCATTTAAGGAAAAAAAATGTTAGTGAGAAACTAACTGAGAAAAAAATTAAAATAAAGATTCCATTCATTAAAAACTAATTAAATGTAAAAGTTAAAGTTTGAAGGTATGCTTTTTATCAATAAAAGGACTGTCAAGTTAGCAGGACTTTATTTAAAACTCAAGGAAAGTATGTAAATATAAAGAGCTACGGAAATTAAAAAGTCTGACGTCTTAATATCTATTGTTTTTAAAACTAACGATATTATTTCTTCCTCCTACGACACTGGTAACGTCTCTCATCTCACATCGGAGAAAGACTCTCCTAATGAGTCCTGATACTTTACTCTTAAATTGGGAAATTAAGGGAATAAAGAAAAATCATTAATGGGGAGGACTAATAGGTAACGAAGAAGAAGCCCGAGAAACTCCTTAAGTGTTTTCCACAATTTTCTTTTCCTCGGAGGCCATTGGCAGTTTCCACTGCATACCACCAGTTGGCTCTTAGTCGTGATTAAAAACTGAGACTTTCTCGCACCACTGTCTTCCACTTCAGCTAATGAAGTTTTTCACTTCATATATTTTTATTGCCATCGTTTATACCATTCATTTTTGCTTAATTACTATATTTCTTAACATATACCTTGTTTTTAAAGCGTTCTATAATGACCCAACTTTCAATGTTTTTGTCCTTAAAAAGTCGTTCATTAATGGTGAATGATTGAAATAATAATAATTAAGTTATGTTCAGTTATACAGGTTAGTTATTTACCCTAATTTGAGAGACTTGAGCCCCATTTTTTTTTTATAACCTAATATAATATCCTAAAATTTTTTTTTTGCTGACAATTATTAATTCATGAGAAAATTTCGGAATGCATATTTCTTATTTATAATAGTGGATAATATTTGACACTAGAAATTGGATATTTGGAAAGATGTTGGTTTCTGGGACAAAGTCAATAAAAATAAAACTACCATTACTCTACACAGTAGCCAAAGCATTATGGCCGCATTCATTAATATGAATTAAAACAAATGGAAATATAGCATAAATTAAAATATAATTTTTACGGTAACTAAAACGACAAAACTCCATTTAATAATGGAGTGGAAGAGTTGCAAGTGATCCTGGTTTTATTTATTTTTTTTTTTTAGCCAAAAAGGTATCTCTTCCGTTAATATTTAATTCATTTATTAACTCTATGTTGATGTTTCGTCCATTTTCAAGGACGATTTCATCAAGGTGATGTTATCGATTATACATGAAAAACATATTTTCAATTTTTAGTCACTTGTGTTCTGTTTGAAGATGCAATGCGACTAAAAAAATTGAGTAGTTTTATGTTGTAATTATTTTAATAAAATGAACAAGTGATGGAAATGTTGTATACATTTTTGCCGTGTATAGTGGATAACGTTATATAGATGAAGTTGTCCTTGAATGAAATTGGAGAAGGAGCCCAAATCTTTAAAAAAAAATATTTAAAAATCACTTGCGACTTTTTCATATAGATTGATTGGATACAGTATTAAGAAGTATTCTTTAGTAGACATTTCAAAATTTTGTGACTTATAAAAGGAGCTCCTTGGTACGTAAAAAACAAAACTTTGTATAACAACTTACGACAATCAACTATCGACCAACACATACGCGATCTCTACTCCAGATTTCATCTTAAGCTACACGGACATCACAACGGAATTATTAACGCCATGGCCACAGCTGACATGCCTATCAGGAGACGACTAAAGGGGAGCTGGATGAGAGATCTCCTTTCTTGAATTAAGGAAATGAATCAAGACCAGGAAGAGTTGCTGCTGGGTACTATTTTTTTCCTCATGCCTAAAATGTTAATTTTTCGTATTAGTTACAGCACATCTACTAAGCTCATGACAGGTGTGGATGGAAATATGGAGAAAAAAAAAAAAACTATTCTCACTTCTTTGCATTTATTTAACACAAAAGTTTTAATTATCAAAGTTCAAGTAATGAGGAGGGTCAACTTTCGATTAATAAAAATATTTTTTCGTCCATAAGTAGTTCCTTACATATCTGCTATTTATTATATAGTCGAGACATATATTATGGTTATGCAACTTATTTTTTATAACCATCCTTCATTGGTGTGAGAAAGAATAATATAGGAGACCTCTTGGACTAAAGTGTCCTGTTGCGTATCCATTCATCATCTCCTGGCAGCTTACCTCGCGAAGGCACCTGGTCCATCTCTGAGGTGTCACTCTGCGAGGGTCCTCAGGACAATGGCTGTTTTGTCACATGGCAGGCTCCGGTAAAAGGTTTATTAGGGGGATCTCACTTCCATTCAGCCATTGTCAGCGTTTCTTCTTCTGACAGTTATCGAACCATCGTCTATTTCTCGCCTGGTTAATTCTGCGGTTTTTTTGATCGGTTTATTTCGCGCTTTGGTTTGAATTATCTCATTTCATAGAAAATTTTAGTGGCCATATATTTTGCTGTGAGTATTTACTAGGTGAAATCCAATGGCTTTAATGTTTTTATATTATTTTATAATTAGCTATCAAGATATATTTTTTTAATATTTAACGAAAAAGATGGAGGATTCACGATTAATTAATTACTAAATAAATATAATCAATAACAATCTACGAAATCAAGTTTTAATGAAGTTAGTTATCATCAACGCCTTTTAACTAAAATACATGGCCCTATGGGAAACATACTAAAACATTCTACCGTTTATCCGATCGTTATGAAATTTTAGGTAGTCCTAAACGATCGCTCCATTTAGATGTCAATCCAAAACGTAATACATACACCATCACTGCATCATTCATGTTAGTTGTTAGTTGGTTTAATTTTCAGTATGTGTGGATTTAGATCAGCTGGACTACTCTTTAGTGATGATTTTGTAATTGCAATTGCAATTAATAATAATAAATAATAATAATAAGGCTTAGCGAACCCGAAGGTTCGATGCCGACACCACCAATCGCTTGTTACACACCTCCCTCCACCGTTCGCCGTCCAAACCCAGTCCCTTCAGATCAGCTTTAATGCAATCTTCCCACCTTCGCTTCGGTCTACCCCTCCGACGCTTACCATTCGGCACAGCAAATATTAACCTTTTAGGAATTCTCTCGTTACTAAGACCAACAACTTTACAAGCCCATTTGATTCGCCGCGATGAAATTACCTCAATTATATTACCCGGATATAGCTCACGCAATTCGGCGTTGTGTAACCGTCTGAACTCTCCGGTTAACTCATCCTTCTTCGGTCCGAATATTCTACGCAATACTTTATTTTCAAAAACCTTAAGACGCTGCTCATCCCTTAATGTAAGCGGCCAAGTTTCGCATCCATAAAGAACTGTAGGCAAGATAATTGTTTTATAGATTCTAATTTTTAAGTTTCGGGACAAGAGGCGCGAACTGAGTAGTTTTGTCACAGAAAAATAACAAGCATTCCCCGCCTTCAGTCTAACTTTAATCTCTTCTTCAATTTCGTTTTTTCTAGTTATCGTAGAACCTAAATACCTAAATTTATCTACCTGTTCAAACATATTACCATCTATATCGATATCACCAGTAGTATCGCCATTTTTGCAGCTAACCATATATTTTGTTTTATCCACGTTTATTTCGAGTCCTAGTTCTTTACCGGCTTTCATTAACGTTGTCGTATTTAGTTTTATAGTTTCAACGTCTTCGCTTAACAGTACCAGATCATCAGCATAGCCCAGCACGGATGTTGTCCCACCCAGATCCAACCCTTTTTCGGTACGCATTACCTCCCTAATGGCATGTTCTAATGCCAAATTGAACAGGACAGGCGAAAGAGAATCCCCCTGTTTTAAGCCCGAACGAACCTCAAATTTTTCGGACAAATTATTACCGATTCTAACTTTATTGACTGTCTCCGTCAAGCACATCCTGACTAGATTTACTAGTTTTTTTGGAATTCCCTGCTCGATTAGAATATTATACAGTTTCTGGCGGTCAATAGAATCGTAAGCCTTTTTAAAATCTATATACAGCTGGTGAACAATACCGTTATACTCCAATTTTTTCTCTAATATTTGCCGTAAAGAAAATATTTGATCAATAGTCGAACGATTCCGTCTAAATCCGCATTGGTAGTCTCCGATAATTTCCTCGGCATATTCCGTGATTCGACTGGTTAAGATTACAGTGAATATTTTATAACATACCGGAAGGAGTGAAATTCCTCGATAGTTATTACAATCCGTCCTCGGACCCTTTTTGTGAATCGGAATAAGAATAGATTCTTTCCATTCTTCAGGTAATTTCTCGTTCACCCAGATCTTTTCAACCAACCGATGTATTTTAGAAACTCCAGCTTCCCCGCATGCCTTAATTAGTTCAGTAGGAATATTATCGATTCCCGCTGCTTTATATGATTTTAATTTACCGATAGCTACTTCAACTTCCTCTTTACTTGGTCCTTCTATCAACGGTTCAGCACTCTGGAACTCAGAAGGAGGACACAGATCATAATTTCCCGTATTTAAAATATTGTCAAAGTGCTCCTTAAACTTATTCAATATGTCAACCGGATCGGTCAGAATATTGTTATTATCATCCCTAATTCCAGACGTTACGGGCCCTACATATTTACGTGATCTGTTTATACCTTTGTACATGTCTCTTACGTTATTTTCGATTCTATTAGTTTCTATTTCAATTATTTTATTTTTAAGATACTCCCTTTTTTTATTTTTGAGCAATTTTGTCGTTTCGTTCTTTGAGATTCGGAAGTATTCCAGATTGTCTTCGCTAGGATTATTTAGAGCTTTTAATTTAGCGGCTTTCCTTTTTTCGCACATGTTTAAGCAATCTTCATCAAACCACGGTTTGTTATTCTTATTTTCCTTTTTTCCTAGACACGAGTTACCGACCGCTTTAATATTATCCCTGATCTCTACCCATAACTTGTCAATATCCTCGTGGTCCTCGTCAGGAAGCTCTAAAGCTTCAAACCTATTCTTAACATCTAGCTCGAATTGGTTTCTAATTGATGGATTTTTTAATTTTTCCAAATTAAAATTCTCAAAATCGAAACGGTTTTCTTTTCTCTTTTTTATATTAAGTTTTTGTCGAAGTTTCGCGATTACTAATTCATGATCCGACCCACATTCTGCTCCGCGATAAGACCGTACATTGATTATACTGCTTTGCCAGCTGTGTTGTATCAAGACATGATCGATTTGATTTCGTGTTTGTGAATCCGGCGATGTCCAAGTATATTTATGAATATCCTTACGTTTAAACGTCGTACTTTTAATTACCAGGTTTTTCGAGATGGCAAAGTTTATCAGACGGATCCCATTATCATTACTATATTCGTGCAAACTTTCTTTACCAATCGTCTGAATATAAACTTCTTCCCTTCCTACCTTTGCGTTCGCGTCACCTACAATTATTTTCATGTAGTTTCGCGGTAGTTTATCATAAACCCATTCGAGTTTATCGTAAAATTCACTTTTGACTTCATCGTCACTGTCTTCGGTCGGACAATGTATGTTTATTAATGCGATTTTAAACCAACGTCCCTGAAATGTAGCTACCGAAATTCTATCACTAAAGAATTGTACGTCCCTCAAAGCGGATAGTAATCTACTCCTAATTAGAAACCCGGTACCTAAACAATGATTCCCGCTTCCTCCGTACCAAATAGTGTACTTTCCTTCCCTCATCGAGCCCTCCCCTGGCCAGCGAACCTCTTGCAGAGCCACGACATCCAAATTGTACCCATTTACCTCATTCGCGACCGATTTTAGCCCCCCTGCTGTGTTTAAACTCCTTACGTTCCACGTACCAATATTTAAATCCCTATATTTCAACTTGCGGCATGAATCCCCTAAAGCAGTCCCCACCCGGAGACCCGAACGGGGGACTAGTTTACCTCCGGATAATGAGCGTTTTACCTTAGGGAGATCCATGACTTTTTGTGGTGTTTGGTGAACTAAAGATATGTGAGTAGGGCGTTCAATCCTACGTCACACCCTCCAGCAAGTCTGGTGGGCCCCTACCTCCAGCAAGTCTGGAGGTCCCCTCCCTCCAGCAAGTCTGGAGGGCCCCTCTCATTGTTGGTCAGCGAGTCCATCGGACTTAGCCGGGAGGAACTTCCAAGGAATTTCCACCGACCATCCCCACATCCGCCACCCGTGGGACGCTCCCCATACGCGGTAATGAGCCCGCGCGAGGCTCATTACCGCAATTAATTGCAATTGCAATTAGGATTAAAAAATTAACCAAAGGTCAAAATAAGTTTGTTTGAGGGAGTGTCGGCTCTTTCTTGTAGTTCTAGTGAAATTATTTGAAAAGGAAGCGGATGTCAGTAATATAATAAAAAAATAATAACAAAAACAAAAATAGGTACAACAAAAAAAATTAATGCCTAAAATAAGTAATATAATTGACCGAGCGACAGTGGGTGGTTTTAACTACACTGTTCAGCATTTTGTTTGTTCGTAGAACTTACTTAATTTTTTTTTCTATTGTCACAAATTTTTCTTGAAGTTTGATGTAAAGATGTATGTGTATATGGATTTTAGTTTTTTAATTTCAATTAATCAAGATATTATTGTTTTTAACAGACTGAAATCCAAAGCAAAAGTATATATAAGCCCACGATTGTGATGTTGATACTAAATATATCAGTAATATAAGTTGCATCTGTATTTTTGTTGTATCTTATTAAAAGGTTGGAAAAACAAGCAATGCGTATGAAAAGGAGAATAAACATGATATATAAATACTTTAATAAGTTGATATAATAATACAGAATAAAGATTGTAAAATAAAATTAAAATACACTTAATAGCAGTTAATAATAATAACTTAATTTCATTATTAATAATTATTAAAACGTCAAACAGAAAAATTATTGATATCCAGGGCGCCCCTTGAGATGAGCGAGATATTTATTGGAGTGATTGCAGACTTCAATAGCTACAAAAAAGTTTTTATAAGCATTGGTCTAATTTTCGGCAGAAAAGTTGATAATTTTAAGTCACTTTTTTTATTAAGTAAATCTTGTTTTTTGTTGGGTAGAAAGTGATTAATAAAAACATATTTACTTCACGAAATCAATAATTGCTTCACCGTAAACGAGACAAAATTTACTTTAAATTCTAGTCATTGTTTGTCATTGTTTAAATCATCGTAATAATTAAATTAATTATCCGCGATTTTATTTTATCATCCTCCAACTATAATACGAATACCCCACTTTTAGAATAACTTCCTGGTTTAATAACCTTTAGGTCCATATACAATTAAGGTGAGATTTATCAGGAAAAAAGTTCAGATCCGCCTCAAGTATTTTGTATCCCTAAAATCACCTAAAAGAAACCTTGTTTACAGCAAAAATGACTATAGTAAATTATTGCCTTAAAGACTTTATTTTTTTTTTCTTTACATGATTTGTGATGTAAAGTAATTAAAAAAAATGATTTTTCTATTATTTTTCAAGTAAAGTGATCACGCAACTGTACTTTTCCACACAGACCTTGATGACAAGAATTGATATGTTTATTTAATATTTATTACTGGATATCCTATACTAAATATAGGATTAGTTCCTAATTTTCATTAAAATAGTTTAAACAACCAGCAGGATTCTTAATTTTAAATATTAGGTAGTAATTATTAAATAGAAAAAATATAGTAATAATATTAAACAGTAAATATTAGTACTAGAAAAATGTATTTCGTCATTTATAAATACAGATCGATTACTACAATAGATATCAAAAAGCAATTCTTGTTTGGCAAAATTGGAACATCAAAGAGAGGCAAAGAGAGATTTGAAAGTATATTTATTTAATTATGGATTAATAAGGTAATACTGCACAATAAAAATTATCGAATTAAATCTCTATCACTTTTTAAAAATATTTAAATTCTTATTTTTACCCTTGGAAAATTAACCAAAAAAAAAGTTACTTGTTTGTAAATACAGCATAAATAAGTCCAAAGTCGTACTACCGATTGTAAGTATATAATGTGAGGAAAGAATTGTTTTTTTAAATAAATCGACGAGGTATACCTAATTTTTTAAATATAATATTGGACCTAGAGTTATTAAAATGTAGTAAATGTATTTAAGGTTATAAACTTATGTTTTACGCATCCGTAAAATATTCTTATATTTCACTTCTTCTTTCACATTAGTTCCATGAAATAGATTTTTTAACAATGTCATTGCCTTGGTTCGTTGATTTTTAAGCCTTTTTTTCAAACTTAAAAATTATTTTAAATGTTTACATTTAGTAAAGAAATTTCATTTCATTTCCTTGGAAACATTTGGTTTCCCTTTAATAATATAGTTTTCAGCAATTATTATTTATATTTTGTCACACTCCATTACCTTCTACGACTTTGTGTGTCAGATATTGTTTTTCCTAAAATTCTCAGCTTTCCAACGATGTATTATACGTAAACATTCAGTTGTTATTCGCGGAAATTCATTTTCAACCTAAAAACACATTTTTTCCTTTTTCTCTTTTAGCCAATTAACGAATTCTTTTATACTTTATATTCAGACATTTTTTATTTTCAATATTGATAGCAGACAATTAATTTTATCAAATTTAAGGTATTTTAGAGGCAGACCTATTGAACATTAGCTATTTAAGACCCGGAAGGTGTCATCAATGTGGATAAGACCTACCTGATCTTAAGGAACACTTAATAATACACTGATTGATATACCGAGTTTATTCAAAATCGTTAGAGCAGTTTTTGAGAAAATCGTTAATATAAAGTGCTACTTCCGGTTAGCCGATTTCAAGTAAAAAATTGCTGTGCTATCTTGCGCACATACTTAAATACCTAATATCACTTTCTTGCAACTTTTCGTTTTTGAGCTAGACTGTTAACATGAGTACACACAGACCATTTTCTGGGATTTGGTTATTTCGATAAAGAGAACCTTAAAACATGTATTTCAGTTGAAAAGTGAGATTTAAAAATTTTCACTATCACAATACTTTCTCTTACTATATATTACTTATCTATAGGTAAGTGAAAGTAATAACGCCACACGTGTTTTGAAAATTATTTCTGTTACACCATTATATTTCTTTTATGAAAATATTGCTTTGTATATGAAGACCTCATCAGAGCAATTCAAGAGCTCTATAAAAATATAACGGGGGCTATGAAAATAGGAAATAGAGTGTCTAGAAGCTTCTCCATTAACAAAGGATTGAAACAGGACTGCTGCCTTTCACCCCTGATTTTCAACATTTATATAGAACAAGCCCTTAAAGACTGGAAAAGATCGTGCTGTGGAATGGGTGTTCAAATCGGGAATGATGTCATCTACAATTTGCAGTAAGCCGATGATCAAGTCATAATCGCATCGGATCCGGATGATGTGAGCTATATGATGAGGAAGTTGCTAGACACGTATTCCAGATGGGGTCTGAAGATCAGTGGAAGTAAAACAGAGTGCATGGTTTTCAACGCTCCAAATTTACCCCTTGAAATTGATGACTGGACGCTAAATGTCAGCCAGCAGTTCAAGTACCTCGGATACTGGTTATCTTCAAAGGGAGGTAGTGAGGTTGATATCGAACATAAAATAAATAATGGGAAAAGAATAATAAGTTCGATAAATTCAACCCTATGGAGTAAAGAAATAAGATTAGAAACTAAAAAGAAGATATACCATTCCTTTGTAGAAAGCGTAGCCACTTACGGATCAGAAGTTTGGACACTGACAAAAAAGATGGAAAATAAGTTGCTTTCCATGGAAATGGATTTCTGGAGAAGAAGCTGTGGCATATCTAGAATCGAGCGGATCCCAAACGCAGCTATTAGAGACAAGGTCGGATGTCAAAAGAACATCCTTCACCTGATCGGGACCAAACGGTTAAAGTGGTATGGCCACTTAATGCGGATGGATGAGAACCGCTGGCCAAAGAAAATTTATAACTATATGCCACCTGAAAGAAGGAAGCGTGGAAGGCCAAAGAAGAAATGGATAGAGGACGTGGAGGAAAGCATGGCAGCCAGAGGGCTTCGTGAAGGAGATTGGATGGACAGGGAGCAGTGGCTTTTGGGTTTGGGGATATGACTCTTTAAGTTGTATAAAAGCCAAATAAAAAAAAAAATATATGAAGATTAACTAGAAAACGTCATTATGAACAAATGTAATTAAGAGTAAATAGGAAAACGCAATAAATCGATTTTCACTGAAACGTCCGCAAATAGTAGGTGAATTATTTTCATAGAATAAAGGTGCTAACGGCGAAGTGTATAACACTCCTAAAATAAACGTTACTCCGATACGACGAATAGACTGATCTTGATGACCAATTAGAATGGATGTTTAAGACCAAGTTACGTAACGTCATAAAAATTCCTGGAATATACAACCACTAGGTTTCTAACCCAAGAATTCTCTCATATATATATATATATTTAGCACATATATTAAGCTACTTCTAATATAAGTAGCTTAATATATATGCTAGTGGACGGTGCTGAGACTGTCGGTGTGTCCCTGGCCTGATCGAAGCTCTATTTTTTAAAATTCTAGCTTTGAAGAGGATCCCATCGTTGACTAATAAAAAGAAAATACCGGGATCGAAACGTCAATAAACAGAAGAAATAAATATTCAATAGTTTATTAAATAGTTAATAAATGACCTTATTCCCATTTAAATAGTTAAGTTTATATATATATATATATATATATATATATATATATATATATATGTGTGTGTGTATGTGTGTGTATGTGTGTGTTTGTGTGTGTGTGTGTGTGTGTGTGCGCGCGCGTGTGAGTGTATGTATGTATCTATGTATAACAAAAGGTTGAAACAATTATAGTAATGAATTTAATTTATAACTTAAAAAAGTAAAATTAAAAAATAAGATTTTCTTGACGTATCAAGTTTCCAAATTTCAAAGTCATTATTTCCAAGACCATTGCTATAGTCAATGGCAAATTGAATTCGAATAAATGAAGTTCCTGACTTCCTGACTTAAACCTCTGTCGCCAGAAATATCTTACCTTTAGCAGTATCATCTCATTTACGTGCCTATAATATACCGCTTCCAATAAAGGGTATTGATATTTCAGTTTCTGTCTGAAGAAAAAAAAGAAAGAACCTCTCAACACAAGAGCTTTATAGACAATTTTTCATGCTACTTTTAATTACAATCTATTTTTAAATTGGATCTCATAACTCAAAACATCGATCTCACATTCACTGGTTGTCATTACCATTATGACAGGTGTGAATAAAAAAAAGAAAAAAAGAATTGGATAACAATTTAACGAAATAGAATTTCGCTTAAAATCTTTTAGGCCCCCTTCCCCAAAAAAGTAGTTTTTATTTTAGTTGCATATTTAATTTATCAATTTTGTTATATTGTATTTAATTGAAACAGAATTTTCAGGACTTTCAGTCAAGATATTTATATTATTAGGATAACCGACGTTTCGACCCAAACATGTGGGATCATCCTCAGGGCTATAGTTTGGAAGTCGAGACAAGACAACTCCAGTTCTTTTCTCGACTTCCATTCTATAGAACTACCCACATGTTTAGGCCGAAACGTTGGTTATCCTAATAATAATTATAAGTATGACTGTTAGTTTTTTTTTTTTTTTATTTACTCAATTCTGATAATTTATCATCACTAATATTAATTTACTATTTGTTTTTCCTTATGAATTTTCTGAATAATTTCACTATAAGATATATTTCTTTGTTTTTATTTTATTATATTGTAAATATGGTATGAATGTGCCTTACATATTTAATAATCCAGTAATCTTTAAGTGTGGTAAAATGTATCAAACCTCAATAAAATGATTAATACCAATAATTAAAAAAAATAAAAATAATAATATCTTGATTGAAAGTCTGAAAATTTTATTTCATTCATATAATTGATCAGTCGACTATTTACCCATCCGTATATTGTATTTAATTTTCGCGTGGCATCGAAAGTTTGTAACTAATCCTTTGTAATTATAGCATGTCACTGCGTTACGTCACTTATCTTGACATCGATTCCTCTCCCATAATATAATTAGAGAAAATGACGCGCGATAGCTACTATCGATTCACTTAATTATTGCTCTCTCCGGGCGAGGTCTATTTATTGCTATTAAATATTTAAAAAGCTTTTTATTACGTGCGGGATGGGTCTCTTGGCTAGTGAGCCCTCTTAAATATTTGATGATTGGAAGTTTAGGTTTTAGTTACACATTTAAGTAATTTGTTGAAATATCTATTATCTACTAAAGTGATAGTAGCTACTGAAGATGTTGACAATTGTCTGATAAGGTTAAACTTACCGTACCTTATTCTGTATGATAATACATTGTATTGATGAGACTTTTTCATTCTTATTCAGCTGTGTAGCTAGTAAACGGTGTATAGCTAGTAGTAAACAGTTGATTGAATACATCATATAACAAATATATGTACAAAATATGGCAACTATCAGAGGTGCCCGTCACCCCCCCCCTTCCTCCCGAGGTCGATGGCGTAAGACCTATCTCTCCCTCCAAACAAGATATTTTATTTCTCACCTTTCTTGAAAACAGAAATGCTACGGTAGAATTAGGAAAATCGCAGATCATATAAAACACTTGCTGCGGTCACTTCCATGAGGTATCCTTGTCCATTCTTCCTAAATACTTTTTCTATTTCTTCTTCGTCATCCTGCAGTATTTCTTCCATTGTCGTTCTGATTTTTAAGTTTTTCGCTTGAACAGCATAATAGTATGTATTTCACAGTTTTATTTACCTGACAATAGGTGCAAATTGGAGCTTATAATCCTCGCAGGAGTTATCTGTGGGAAAACTTACAATTTCCAATTCGTAGGTGGTACGCGATGTCTTCTTCTCGTCTGGATTTTCGGCATGAAGTTTTTCAGCTGATCCACTTTTTCTTAATACCTCTAGTCATCGTTTTTATCGTATGTATTATCTAGGTGTATAATGTAATTTTAGAAAATGTAATTAGTAGTAGTGTACATACTTAAGCAGTAATGGTTTGTATAACGTGATTAGTGTTGCCCCAAATGCGAGACCGACACGAGTCTTGGTCTCGTACACTCAGTCTTGGTCTTGCCCAAGGGTCTCACAGTTACTTATTAGCTTATTACTATAAAGATATTACTGTAATTTTTTAGATAGGAGGAACCTCACTAAGCCCGAATAAAAAATCAGAAGAGTTAAATGCAAAAGTATATTGGTTATACCAATCATTAACATATAGTAACTAAGATTGTGAAGTATTAGTAGCTATTTTGGCTTAATTTTTAATTAATAAATCGCTTTTTTCTAGTAGTCCTGGTCTTGGTATTGCAACAGTTAAGCGGCCTTGGACTTGGTCTTACAAAGTGCAAGACCAAGACCGATTTTGGATAACACTAAACGTGGTATGTATAAAAAAAAAAATCTATAAACGTTTCAAGATTGGACGAAAAATCTTCAGCAAACTTTCGAGACTATGGGATACTAACAAATTAATGAATACTGATCTTAGTCGAAGAACTGGCTGAAGAAGAACTGACTGATATTATGACGCGGATCGCGGCACACTACCATCGCCGCTGGGTTCCCACGAGGCTGCGGGGGCATCGGCTCCTCCTTGATGTAGTCGAGGAGGCTAATGCTGGAGTGATGGCCCCAACAAAACGCTGCTAACGATCGTTTAATTCCTCCCGTCTCACTAATGCGGCGTCCTATCCTTTCCTTACTCAACTTCTTGAACGCTCCGTTTCCTACCTCATCTGTTATCCGATACCATTCCTTAGTTACAGAGGCTTCCAACGATATCCTTTGTCGATTTCTGATATGGTTAAACTTTGGTGAACTACGTAAAAGAAATAATGAAGTTAATAAATAGGAAGAGCAGCTTGTTTGACTGTATTGGTTTATTATTATCGAATGGTATAGTCCGGAGAGACCGCTCACATCAAATAGCTACCCTTCTTCCAAATACATTCGACTTACAAGTTACATCACCGAAACAAATTTATTCGTATATAAAGATAATATAATATTATCAAAATAGAAAATGTCTCTCCATTTTATTAGAAAAGCAATAGGACACAGCTATCCACCGAAGATTTTTTTGTTCTCTCCCTTACTAACAGTATAGAAGTCTGTAATTTATAGCAGAGGTCTCGAAATGTTATGGTCCACGCGCCTCATTGAGACCCCGACTAAGTTCGCATTGGGAGATCCACGGAAGCCCAGCGGGACATGGCTTGTGATGAAAACAAAAATATCTTATTTTATAAATGTCACTTCAGCTATGAAATGAGCTTTCTCGTGTGTAAGTAATTTGCTAAATTTTGAATTTTTTAAATAGTTTGTCAAATTTTATGATCTTATTAAAGAAACTTTCGTGGGCCGTAGTTTAGAGACCGGTTACTTGGAGTATAAGGCAGAATCCATATCTCCATACCTCCATAACTAGATCCGTCAGTTCGCGACTAGAAGCGACTTGGGTCCACCCGGACTACTGGATTTCACAGATTCTCACGGGGCAGGGGGGTTTCCGAGCAAAGCTCGTTCAGTATGGTTTAAATATCGATCCCCTATGTCCAAGTTGTGGGGTACCGGAGACCGCTGAGCATGTTCTACTTACCTGTACCGTATATGAGTCACTGAGGGCGAAACTGTTGAGAGAGACAGTCTACTTGTCCTAACAGAGAAAGATATTCCTCAACTCATGGCCGTAGACAAATATGTGCACTTTAAACATTTTATATACGGATGGAAAGAAATTGTACTACCATCCCGCTTCTCTCTGGGCAGAAGAAGAGAAGCTGCACCGGGGAGGCCACCAGAATAAATAGAAAAAAAATAGACGAGGGACAAGTGAAGAGAAGAGCAAGCTGTGTACAGAGCTGAGAAACAGAATGTAATAATTTAAAAATGTAGCAGTGGGTTGTTATGTAACAGTAACATCCCACTGCTGCAAATACCCGTATTGCCTTGAGGCAGCGGAGGGTTGAAAATGAATAAATAAATAACCTAGATATATTTTTAACTTGTTTTTCTTTCATAATTTTATTTAACCAGTTACATATATAAGTATAATATATATATTCTGCTAGCTTTGTATTTGCACTGTAGAGGGCATCTAAACACATAATGATTTTTATGACTTATGATATAATATATCTAAAATTATGATAATTTTATGATTAAAAAATATAAAATATTTTTTATGAATATTAAAAAATATCATTCTTCTATTTTCTGATAAATTTTTGTTCGGTGAAACTTTTATAAATAGTAATATTTTCCTTAGAGAATTGAAGGAAACATTTAGGTTAGAATTTCCTTATTGTTTGACACCGCGGATTTCTCTCCAATTTAGTGTTGCTTCAGCTTTTTCTTTCAACCCTTTCTCGCCTTTTAGGTTATACAAGACTTTAGGCTACATGTGAGAAAAATATTCTCAGGATTTAACGGCTCAAATAAAGTAAAAATTACAGATAATTAAACATGGCACCATGAAACCAAAATAAATTGAAAGAACGCTTTGATTCTAGCTCAATCTTTTTTATTTTTTATATTCTGCCTTTTTTCATCTTTTAGGCTATTCCTAAATTTTCCTGGCCTACAGCAGAGGGCGGAAAAATTGTGCTAGAGTTAAGAGTTTCCCTAGTGACGGGATTCGAACCCATAAACTTAATTAATTTTTCACAGTTGCTAGGGGCAACGTATATTTTCCACACTCGTTAGCCTGCTCGGCCTTCCCGCCCCTTCAGCGCTGCTAGTAATGTGGTGGCTTGCTTCAGCTGTGGTAGAAATTTTTATAGTATTTGAATGTTTGAGAGAAACTATGTATTATGTATTCCCAGAATAGGTATCTTAATGACCTCGTCCTGCTGATCTTTCAATGACAACTTATCATTCCTTAGCCAATAAATCAGCAAGGGCCATCATGACAAGTTCTGATCTAGAAGTAACTGGGGCATTAGTCAGTCGATAGGTTCATTAGGAAGGGGTCTAGATTCCTAGCAGCTACAGAGCTTTGAATATTACCAGTCGCGCAGGTGCCACCAACTCCGGCAATTATGAACTTTGTAACCCCAACACACGCCCTCGGTATAATCCCAAACTCCTGGCCATAAAGCAAACAGGACGGAAAAGGATAGGATCCTCGCATTACCATTTTCATTAGTATCCATAAATTACCATTCTCGTTCCGCTTTATTGGGATGTTAACAGTCCGACGTCTCCGCAATGACTTTCCAACACCTCCTCTGCTAAAGTTCAACATTGTTCTTGTTAGAGAACAGAATAGGGTTCTTCTCTGTTTCAATTTTAACTTATTTCTTATAAAATTCCTGCTATTATATTTCAAAAGGGTATATTAACTGTCTATATAATTACATTTTAATTCATATCAACATATGAACCAACCTTTCATGCCATATTCAGTTACAAGTCCATAAAAGTATATCTATAACTTTATAACAAATATTATTAAAATAAAAGTAAAGCCTCTATAGCCTCCTCGTCGTTTTCATTGGGTAAAACATATCTATCTTTAAAAGCCTATAATTTTTCGTATGAGAATAAAATCTCCGGTAGAAGCCGCTTTCGGAAATCCAGTAATTCCTTAACATTCACGGGTTTGATATCCACGAATTTTGTTCATCAGCGAATACTAAAATATGGAATAGCTCCACATATGAAAATCGTGTATTTGATGAATCGTGATTAAAAAAAAAACAGTACTTAATCAATATGTTTATAAAAAATTGGTGTTTTACAGAAGAAAAATACAATTAGAAAAAAAAAGACAATTTTTACTTGCGACCTTTTTATTTTCATTTTTACATGGACTATTTCATTCACTATTTCATTTTTATATTACAATATACTTAAGTATATAATAATATAAAATGTATGGGAAAAAATCCTAATAACTAAGGAGAAAATCGAGACCACGACGAGCTGGTTGAACTTCAATAGAAATAAAAAAAAACCACAAATAAAACTTCTTTCTTTACCAACCAAATAAAGTAAAAATTAGTCACAATTTACTGAAAATTGTAAAAATAGTAAATGTCATGCGAGTAACGTTTGTAATCTACCAAACCATAAATTTAAATTAAATTAACTGGAATAAAACTAAAATGTTATAACCTCATAAAAATATTGTATTAATCTAACTCCTATTCCATGTGATTAATGCTTTCTACATTTCACAGCCATTATATTGTTAATCGTTATTTATATTAATTTAAATTATTAAATAGAATTCACTAAAAATTGGTACTCGTCAATTTCTGAACTGTTCTCCAAATTTCCTCCAAGTTTCAGTCAAATTAAACGAGCCGTTATCAAACTATAGGCGTGTAAAATAATGTGTTCACTGATCCGAAAGAGGAAGTCTTTTTTTTTTTTTAGAGTAGTGGATATATATATATATATATATATGGAGAGAGAGAAGGAGAGAATGAGAGAGGGAAATTATCGTGTAAATATCGATTAGGGATAATATAATAATAAAATAAATAAATAATGTACATCAAATCAGTACATCAGAATTTTATGATTTTCTTATGAATCTATCTATAATGTAAAGTTTTATATTTATATGTTTTCATATGAAATGAGTAAATGTGTATATAATTGTACAGTTGTTTTAATAATAAACCAATTTTTATTATTAAAAAAAAAAAAAAAAAAAAAAAAAAAAAAAAAAAAAAAAAAAAAAAAAAAAAAAAAAAAAAAAACCAGTCAGACTGATTAAAGCCGCATTGCCATCCATTCTTCCGATCCTTTATCATATATACAATTATTCTCTTCAAAATGCTACCTTCCCTACATCCTGGAAAACCGCCCTAGTACGCCCATTGAAGAAGACTTCAAACCCATCAGTTCCTAATGATTTCCGACCGATTTCCCTCCTTTCAAACCTCTCAAAACCATTAGAGCGGTTAGTCCAATCCCAGCTATCCCATTTTTTAGAGGACAATAATCTCCTAAATCCCTACCAGTCTGGATTCAGGCCTGGTTATTCTACTCAGTCTGCCCTAATCAAAATTTCCCAAGACCTTCACACAGCCATAGATCAGCAGAAACTAACCATCCTTATTCTCCTAGACTTCTCCAAAGCTTTTGATTCAGTAGACCACAACATCCTCCTAACCAAACTTAAAAATATCTCTTTTTCTTCTAGTTCCCTTAATTGGTTCCAATCCTTCCTAACCGGTCGCTCCCAGTACGTTTAATTCCTAATAACCCACCATCAGAATCTCTACCTCTGACCAGAGGCGTCCCACAAGGCTCTTCCTTATCCCCCACCCTTTTCTCCATCTATATAAATGACCTCCCATCCTCTATCCTGCACTGTCATTACCACCTGTATGCCGACGACATTCAAATTTACCTCTCCTTTAATCCGACAGATATCTCAGATGCCACTCAAAAACTTCAGGAAGATATTGACAGAATAAGTGCTTGGGCAAACCTCAATAGGCTCACTCTGAACGCCGAGAAGACAAAAGCCATCTTGATCGGATCCCCTTCACTCCTCAAATCCTCCCCAGTATCTCCCAATCTCTTCCTGAACAACTCACCTATCTTATTCTACACCACCGTTAAAAACCTAGGTGTTACTTTCGATCAATCCCTATCCTGGAAACCTCACATCTCCCAAATTTCCCGTCGCACTATCTCCACCCTAAAACAGTTCAATCGTCTACGATATCTCCTTCCATATAAGTCCCGTCAACTCCTAGTTTCCTCCCTTGTTTTCCCCCACTTCGACTACGGCTGTATGGTGTACGGTGGACTCCCGGGAGATTCCGAGGCCAAACTTAAACGCCTAATGAATTGCGCACTATGATTTGTTTTCGGAATCTCAAGGGATACGCATATTACCCAGTATTACACTGAGTTGAGGTGGCTCTACCCATCCTATCGCCGTCAGTACTTCCTAGCCACCTTTCTGTACCAAATTATTAGAACCCATCGACCCTCCTACATTTTTCACAGCTTACAATTCAAATATTCCATCCAATCCCGTCCCACCAGATCTCGTACTTCCGACCTCTATCCTCCTCCTCACCGAACTGCTGCGTTTGACAAATCCTTTGCAATACAAGCCGCCTCCCTCTGGAATTCCATCCCACCTGATATTCGACACGCTCAATCAGTTTCCTCGTTTAAACCACTCCTCTTTAAGCACCTACTCCTTTCTCAATCCGAATGATTGTGAAATATATCTCAGAGAAATATCTGAGCACCACCAGAGAGTACCTCAATTTATTAAGGTTATTTTAGTTTCTCATACATATGTACAATTTACTTGTTCTTTTTTTTTCTCTTTTCTGTATTTTTATCGTAAGTCAACTTTCATTGTAAATATACAATTCAATTGTAGCCACACAGACATATAATCTGTATTCATATTTTGTTCTTAAGGGACAACAGTCCCAGAATAATAAAACATTTTTTTTTTCATTTCATTTCATTTCATTTTCATTTCATTTCATCAAATCGGAATTTGGTCCGAAGCCCTAAGCTGCTAATTCACCGTTATTCATCAATGTTTAAGTTTTTAAACATATTATTGCTATAATTCATCATCAGGGGCGTATATTCGTTAATGGACTTTATTCAGATTTAATTCAAATGAATTTAAGTTTTGTTTGCACCATTAGTTGTTTGTCCTCCGCTGGAAAGTTAGATCGTATAAAATTTCATTATTTTGCAGAATCATAAAAAATTATATCGAATGCTGTTAGATATGTATCTTATTTTTTAAAATTATTAGGAAATTTTCACCTATTCATAAATTAGATAACATGTCGTGGGCTTATTAATAAGTTGCTTAAGGGTTAAAAAAATAAACCATTTGATGTTTTGAAAAAATGTCTCTGTACTTTATTTAACTATATTTCATATATAGAAATTTTTATATGATCTTGATGCATTTATTGTTTTTTCGCTTCTTTAAATAACGTCAAATTTTATAACAACGTAGGTATAATTAGGTTCTATATGATGAAATTATTTTCTAAAATTATTCACAATAATTTTCCCATCTTTATAAAAGAAATATGTACGTTTAGGATATGGCAATGATACAGAAGGCGGAGGAAAAGGAAGGAATAAAAGAAACTTTTGTTCGATGACCGGGCGAAAACAGGAAGCGACGGGTATTTTTCACAGAATGGGGCGACAGATTAACTACCATTTTTTTTTTTTTTTTTGTCCGGTTTACTTTTTCTATTAGCTCCGATGGCGGGAGAGCCATGGAAAAAGCCTGTGGATCCATTTATAAAAAATAGTAGTATTGGTGCCTGGCGGTGGTCGATTAGAAAAGGGTGCTGTTGAAGAGTCTATCCCCGCATTGCCGACACATCTGCACTGAAGAGATATGATTAAATACATGACGATAAGTATCGTAGGACGCTGCCCCTTCAGTTTACTCTTCTATCTTCTCCCAGATAAATTTCGCTGAATTACACCTCAGACAAAAAAGTAATGGCCATTTTAGTTTTATTATACCTGGGTCTGCCTCGGGGTAGGAAACAATGAAAACTCGGGTTCCCTTTTTGCTAGCTACGGGCAATTTTGATTTCTCCTCTACTTTAGGGCTCATTTAGCAATGTTCTAAATCGTCCCTTCATCCCTTTTTGTCCTCCCCTTCATTGTCTTATGTCCTTTTCAGACTTCTTTGTTTTATGGCCTGGGCTTTATTTATATACTTTAGGTAAACAAGAAAAGGGTTTTCTGCCTTTTGGAATGATTAAAAATAAATGAATAGGAACTTATTTGGAATTGTTACTTTTTTTTTGTCTTCTTCTTTCTTGTAGTCTGTATTATCGAGTTGATAAAAAATCTATAAATAGAAATTGGTGAAAGGCTATAAATCATAAATATGATTACTAAGCTTCGTGTATTAGAATACTTAAAATCCGAGACAAAACTATTAAAATGAGCTTAAAATTACGCCTAATTTTTTTCATTTATTTCAGTCAACTTATTTTTGCTAGGTTAACTCACGTTTCTACCCAAACATGTGGGTCATCCTCAGGGCTCTTCTTCCAAACAATAGTCTTGAGTATGGCCCACATGTTTAAGTCGAAACGTCGGATAACCTAATAAAAATATCTTGACTGATATTCCTGTCAACTTTTGTTTCAGTCTTATAATTTATTTTTATTTTTTAGAAACTCTTCAAAATACTAGGTTGTTACAAAATTCCTTATGCATGAACAGGTAACTCCAACTATCGTAATTAATCCTTTAAGAATGTTTTGTTCTTACTACTTATGTCAATGTTTACTTTGACTAAGCTTTTAATTTCTTATTACTCGAGTTGGCTTTATGGAATCATTTATACTTTTAAAACACTCGTATAATACTAGAAGAAAATATCATGACTTGCTGTTCTTTCAGCAATTACTGCAAACAAGGCTAAGCCCACCGAAGATATTTGTATCATAGATGGAAAGTCAGCTTCAATATCCATCAATACTCACGTACTTTGGTTCAGGCGTTTCAACAATTTGGAATATGAGCCTTGTAGAACTACCCAGATCTAGCGGCCCATCGTTCATCGATGATAATGTTCTTGAATGTGTGAACGAAGACCCAAATGCAACTATTCGTCATTCTAATCACACAATGCCTCTTCATCATAAAATCCTGTCCATACTGAATTTAAGAGTATGGCCCGACCCACATGACTTGACAGAGTTCAAGCCCAGCAGCGATTCTAAAAGATAAGGATATCAATTCTTAATAGATATAACTTCATTCGCACGCTTCCTAGACCGACCAGAATTGATTAATCCCCCTACTATTCCTGAGCATATAACCCCCATGATCCTCAGACCAAACCACTCATGTAGTTTATTTTCTTGATGTCTCTTACTGCAGGAGACCTGGAGTGAACTTATGTAGTCAACTCATATATCCATAGTATATTATTCTGTATTTTAGATGCCATTTGTAACATTATGAATAAAACCATTATTTATAAAGTCTCCACTGCCTCCGATTCGTTAACTTACGTATCCTAAAACGTAAAACCTCAAATTTTGAGAGGGGGTTAAGTTTTTGAATTTTTTGTTCGATTACAATGGTTCATTATTGAAAATAATAAAGCTAAAAGGTTTCTCTTGCTATGATCCTGAGAACTCAGATTGACAACATTTTTGGCAGTTTTTGTCTGGTCTAAGTTGCTGGTTTTTGGATTCACCTCAAATGTTTTTGGACTTGTACCATATCTTCGCCGAAATAACCAATAGGAGATCAATGTCGCAGAAACTCCTCACCTGTAAAAGCCTTATTCCTTCCTTTTTTTGACGAATGGTTTTCCGATAGCTTCGTCAATGAAGACGGATTACCTCTCACTGCAGGTCTTCTCAAATAATTTGCCATCTCTTCTCCTTGGCCTATCAGGTCGAAATCGCTTGTTTTTCTCCAAGGCGGGTAAAAGAAAAAAAAAAAAAGAAATGACTCCGGACTCAGTCTCATGTGATTTTCCGCAGTTATTATGGGTTGAAAGAAAACCTTCGTTTCATAAACTGTGCTGTTCTGTAATTTTTACTGACACGTTATACATAAATAGTTGAAATACGAAATTTTTAAAATATTGTCACCCTGTATTGATAAACTAAGACAACTTGGTGGAAATGAACAAACAAAAGTAGCTGATGAATAAAGTATTATACTTTTTTTTAGGTATGGTATTTACAACTGTATTAATAAATAAAATACATTTAGTAAATTTGATAAAATAAAATAATAACATGAAAACACTTGTTGAGAAACTAAACACTAGTTGCACTCTAAAAAAAAATGTATTTACAGTAGGAGATCTCGAGGTCATCTTCTTTTCAGGGATGGCTATCTTCGGAGGGCTATCAGAGATTGTAGAGAAAGCAAGGTTAGAAACGAGAGGATTCGGATGCTTCTGAAGTTTATGGAAGGATTGGTATCTGGATTGGGCCAAATTGGAAAAATAAGGAACATTAAAGTCGTTATGGATCATTTTATTGGTGACAATATATGGAGCATTGGGGAAAGGTATTATACTTAAAAACATTTTTTTTAGACTTTCTGAATTTGTATTCATGCTTCTCATAATGATAATGGATGGCTCCCAAATCGTTTGGCTGCTTTAAATATAAAGATGTGTCACACTGGTAGAAGGAAATTAGCTAGCGCTTAATTTTGTGGTTTGATCCCGTTACCTTAGATTTTAAAGAAGTGATCTTTCATTCATCACCGATTGAGTTTCATTCTACCTCTGCTTCGGTGCAGCGGTTGTAATTTACCGTTGTTAATTTAGTTAACTCGAAAGAATATTTTTATTCGGAATATTTATTCCGAAAAGAATATTTCGGTTATAATACTTTTTTTATCTCATATCTGTGAGGAGTTTATCCGTATGCGTTTAAGAAGGTTTACTGATTTTTTTCAAGTCTTTGTTTTCCAGTTTCAGTTTTGGATTGTTCCAAATAATTGAGTGAAACAGCTCCTTTCTTAAGGTCTCTCCGATTCATTTGAACATGGAGTAGGATTAAGCAAGTTCAAAGAATTTTTAGTTAAAATGTTTAAAGTAATAAAACATGGCAT
The DNA here is from genome assembly GCA_928085145.1 of Nezara viridula. Lineage (NCBI taxonomy): Eukaryota > Metazoa > Arthropoda > Insecta > Hemiptera > Pentatomidae > Nezara > Nezara viridula. The sequence goes on along the minus strand of OV725079.1, from coordinate 150,514,363 downwards.
TGTTCTGAAAATAAAATATATGAATCTAACTTCCATTAATGTTTCTGACCATAGTAAAATTTAAAAGATCAGAAGAAGAAATCGTTATTCATGTTATTAGAACCCAAAGTATAAATATTCTTAAAAATCTTGTCGGTTATAAATTACGATTACTTTACTCCTAAGAGAGATTGTAGACAGAACATCATCTGCGAATGGCGAAGCTTCTCGGATACAATGTTCATGCGACCAGTGCCAACTGAATAACTTCCTAAGGTCAGCTGAATGTTCCTAAACACCTCTCGGACAGATCGGAGCCGCACACAAAAAGAAGCCACCTCATGGGGAAATTCTGAATTAGGTCAGAATATCTTACATAATATACTTCCATTTTAATATTTTAGTTATATCTCTAATAATCTTATTTTCTATCTACGATATGCATAATATGGGGGTGAACGAGCTAACGCGTTTGCAATGTTGCCTGAAAAGCTGATTATCTGAATATCCCATGTCCTCTCCTGGCCAGGAAAAAACCCGAATTGCTGAACATCTGTGGTTGTGGGGAAAAGAAAAAAAAATACAATGGTTTTATAATGGAATCTTATCAGTAATAATTAATAATAATAATTATACGAGGTTCTCTGTTCCCAAACCGTCTTTTCATAACAAGCGTGAATTAATCAAATTTACTTCCAGACATTAAGTAGGGGAAACTTAATTTTCTCTGAAAAATCTACACGACACTTAATAGTGGATATTTAATGGAGGACTCAATAAGACCTGAAAATGGCCCTAGTGATGGTCGAAAGTTTGTCGTAATAAAATAGCTAATAAATAAAATGTTGGTGAATAATGGCATAATTTATAAAACAAATAAAACCTCAAGACACTAATTCTAGTTATAATGACCAGATGTGATCAAATTAAATAATTTAATGTTATTTTACTTATGTAGGATAAATTAGTTATGATAGAGGATGATATTTACTGAGAAAGAAGCATTAAGCTTCCATAGAAGCGGCTCTAACTATACAAAAAGATGTACACAAAAACAAAACGCAGAGCATTCCGCAGTGGGAATCCAAGAGCAGTTGGCCTACGGCTGTTATCTCTGTATTAAATAGGGCTTGGTGAATTATTTAGCAGCGGTTCCAGAGCAATTAGGAAGAGGGTTGGTTTCTACGGACAGATCTGAGAAGTTCATGAATAAGAAGAGGTTATTAAAAGCCTCGGTATCCCGAATGATCTGTATCTATACAATAACTGAATAAATAACATTAAAACGAAATTAATAAAATTATTTTATATTCATATTATTGCTGATTCCATAGCGCATAACGCCATATACAACTGCGTTCGAAATAGTAACGGATAAAACTCCTGATGCGCATCTGCCAAGAGATTAAAACGGGCACAGTGAACTCAAGTTTCCGTGAATTTACACAGAATGACATGTCAATACGAAGAGCTGGAGAGATACCATTGACTATTGTAGATTCATATCGTCGCCGAGCAAATAGACAAAACAAAAAAAGATTCGCAGGGGGAGTACAGGCATTATTACCCGCATTGGGGACAGATGGACAAACAGAACCAGATGTGGTGAGACCTGTGTTCCCTAATGATACCAAGTCGGCAGCCGATGGCATAACTCTTTGTCATATGTGGTTTTGGAATCCTAAAAATTGTACGGCATTTAATCCCTAAGTTTCAATGGGATTTGTCTCTTCTCTAATAGACTTTGTATTGTTAATGGATGGAGTTCTGCGGAGGAAGTTGGTGGGCGAAACAGGCAGATCTACGGAGGCATTTCGGGCTGAAGCCCCTCCTCCTAAAAAAAAAATGGTAAAATATTCAGAAAAAAAATATTAAAAACAACCTCTTAAAGTATTCTTGTTCGTTTAATTACATTTAATAGGACTTCAAGAACCACTTAAACACCATTTCATGTAGATAGTTCATTTCTTTCTTTTTTTAAAAAGTTAATTATCGTTATATGTATAAAAAAAAAAATCTTTCGGGCTGAAGCCCCTTCCCAAATTAAATTCTGGATCTGCTAGTGGTGGGCGATACTGTTGGTGTTGTGTAAGCGGGTGTCAATCCTTTGAGGAACCATATAATATAAAGGTTCCTTGAATTATTTTGTTTTTTTTTATTTTTAACTCTAACTTTCTTTACCTACTTCTGTCAAAAATAGTAGCAGTATTGACTGGAGTTAGGATGAAGAATGCCCAGCGGCTTTCTATCTTAATACAAATTTGGTGAGACTAATATAAATACAGAAATAATAAATACAGGTACCAACATAATTGAAGATATCATCCGATTGTATAATATAAATATAATAATAATATTGTAAATTCAATATAAATAATGTCAATATAAAATAAATAATATATATATATATATATATATATATATATATATATATATATATATATATATATATATATATATATATATAATTATTTAATTATTACAATTAAAATAATAATATAATATTTATATGTGTATTAAATTTACAATTTTTGTATTGAAATTACAATAGTCTTTTTTATATTTATATTATAAGATCGGATGATATCCTTATTATAGAAATTAAGATAATTATAATATATACATACAATTATTTAAAAGGTACAATTACAATTATGGTTTTTAAAGTGGGTTATTTTATTATATTTTTTATCTTCTCGTTTTCAATAAATAAAATATATAAGGCGAAAAAAAAAAAGTTACAGAAAGCAATTAGCACTGAGGTGTTGTATTAGCGTTTTTAGGGAACAGTAGCTCTAGCAATTACTAACTCTGTTTGCTGTACAAATATATTTGAAAATGAATCTCGCAGGCCCGTGGGTTCCCGCTGCCCTCTAGGGGTTTGAATTCATCTCCCATCGGAAGCGGATGACTAACTATTTTCTTTAATCATACGGCTCTGTTTTCACTAATCAATGGCAGCCATTTAATAATTGATCATTCTTGGAACCTGTCGCTTTTTAAGTCGTCGAAACAGTTTTGTGTTGAAGTACCGTTTAATTAGGTGCAGATCCAGAGGTAAATTTTTGGGGGAGGACTACCAGGGTGATTGTCGTTCAAAAGACAAAATTTGGATGTAATATTATCTCGTCTAAGGGGGTATCATTATTTTGTTTTAATATATATATATATATATATATATATATATATATATATATATATATATATATGATTTATTATTCATATTAGAACAACTACAAGTTTATAATTGTTTGTACAATACATTTATATATTTATTTATTCTTAGTGCTACGGTCCTGTAAGAACCTGGGCCTCTCTTATTATCCTTCGCCACTCTCCTCTATCCCGAGCGAGCATTCTCCATCTTCGAATTCCCATCCTTTTCAGGCTGTCCTCCACTTGGTCCAGCCATCTCAGGCGTGGTCTTTCCCTTCCACGTTTTCCACATGTATCTCTCTCTCTCTCTCTCTCTCTCTCTCTCTCTCTCTATATATATATATATATATATATATATATATATATATATATATATATATATATATATATATATATATATATATAAAGTGTTACTAGTAAAATGCATTACATTTATTGGTGCACAAGGGTGGCCATCCCACACAAGGTCGATCCCATATTTTATAGCACTCCTCTTCTTGATAAGGCTTTAAGAGAAAGTAGAATTTTTAAAAACCATAGGTCCTATACAAATTACACTTCCATAGGTCTGTTCTATGATTTCCTCTTGTCCCCTATTTTGAAACTTTTCATTTCAAAAATCCATAATCCCTTCGAAATGTGCCCCCTCAAAAATTCGAAACCCCGCCAAAATGTGCTACCATCAAAAATGCAGCTTGCGCCATTAAACCCTCTTTTGGACACCTCTGTTGGTGAAAAATAAACAATAAAAATACTATTTACAGTAAATAAAATAAAATATAAAATAGGCAAAGATAAAATATTTTAGTACCATTTTCTTCTTTATTTATCAACCAACTTTCTATTTTCTTTCCCACATACTAACAGACTATTCTGTTATTACTAAAAAAAAGTGATTGAATGATTTATAAACCATTTTTTATCTAAACCTAATATGTTTTTATATTTCACAAAAACTTTATAATCCACATATAATAATTCTGTAATAATATATTACTTGGGCTTCATAAATATATTTTTCATTGTTTATTAAATACACTGATAACATTATAAACAAATTCAGATAACTCACTTAACGCACTCAGTGGCCTGTGAAAAAGGAATGCATTACTTTTTTCAGATCATTATAAATTTGGTCTTTGTTTCTAACAAATAATATCATAACTAACTACCGAATTAATAATTTGCCATAATATCGGAGATACTTTTCAAAATTACAAGGATTTCAAGATTTATGTCCGCTGTAAATTAAAATGATGGACAACATTATTATGACATTTTAATAATACCAACTAATCTGAATTTAGGTTTACCTTGTAGTCTTTCCAGTATCTTAGTGGTTAGAATCTATCTCATTAATGATAAAAAAAAACAATGTTTTGCGGTGCCTAGTTTTTTTCTCAAAACATTGATTAATTGTCTTAAAATCAACTTTTTCATTTGCATGCTCAGTCAAGAAAATGTTTTCTTCTTAGACTAGTCGTTAAAAACATCCATTCCTTTTCTCATTGCTTCAGTTAAACTTTAAACAAAAAAAAAAAGTTGTCCACCTATAACATAATCATTATGGGTGCTTTTAAACGGAGGAGAAAGGGCGATTATGTTTCACACATTTGCTGGTTCTGTAAGGAATCGCTCTTGGTTTCACTTATTATGAATTTAGGATCAAAGCTCTTACATCTGCGAAATTGTTCGTTTATTTTATTACTATCAGTTCCATCATAACCATTATCACAAAACGACCGCTGTTGAATTATCTGCTTTGTAATTTGTTCCAGGATATTGAATGTGCATTTGACAGACGTCAATGTCGAACATGTAGATTTATTCCAGTTAATGGTCTGGAGCAGATAACTCAATTTAAATGTACATTTCTGCATTGCCCAATTTCTGTTCATTGACACATTTGAACTCTTAGAGCGCTGTTTTAGCGTTTTATCTAGTTATAGTGATTTGGAACAAAGGGAGACTTATATTTCCATACCTTAATACGAAGAAAAATTTTGTTTTAAAGAAACGTTATTTAAATATTTATTCTTCAATAATATCTTTCGGAAAAATATCCGATAATATTGTCCCGAAAAGTTATCTCATTGATTCAGAAACAAAAACCAAGGAATCGGATATCGATTCTTACAAGCAAGGCATACATGTCATGGTAGTACGAATTTGTTTGTTTGTTTTTATCAATGATTCCTCTACTATAAATAAACTTGATTAATCCTCTATGCGACAAGCATTTTTTGCTAACATTTTTCAATTTATCTTCACTAATGTTTCACACTTCGTCAAATAGCTATTAAGATTATTCAACGATCCTCTAATCGGTGACGGATAAGAAGCATAACCGAGGGAGGCACCGATAAATGCATGAATCGCGTCCTATCAGAGACCGAACGAATCGTAGATGTACAAAAATAAAGAAGAAAAAACAAGAAGAGGGGAGTAAGAATGGAATAAGGGAGCTTCAAGTCACGGTTAGAATTAATAACTGTCCGGATTTGCATAAGGATTCAATAATCAGGACTCCTTGGAGTGGTGAACAAATTTGAATAGTATCATGAATAGTGGGGTCGATATTATCATAGGAAGCCTCTAAAGAACGGTCTTAGGGAGGGGCGCTTCGCAGATGACTATCGTTACGGATCTAATTGAACTATTAAAGTGAATAGCAGTTTCCTAGGATCACTGTCGAAGGCGCGCGACCGGACACTTTAGGGTAACCTAATCTTATGAGGAAGCAGATTTAGCGAAATCAAGAGCTCTTTATTATTCGGTATATTATAGATGCTGTAGTTATATATTTATATATATATATATATATATATATATATATTTTCAAGCTATATTCAACTGGTTTCAAGACCAATTGGATCTTTTAAAAATTAAATTCAACCCTTTCAAAATCAAACTTTTTTTAATTTTTCGATATCAGGTTATTCTCTCGTGTTATCGAAGTCTTAGTTTTTGACAATACTATCTATTTAGAGATTACATTATTCCGTTTCTATTTATTGGATGGTTGACTACAGACAGACCGAAACGAAATTTAATTTATTTTTTAATTGTATGTCAATGGTTGACTGTCGTGAATAAGGAAGAGGAGGATGGTTGGGTGATCAGTCAGAAATAATGAGGCAAAAATAAATAATAATATTTATTTTAACAATTGCCGACGTTTCGACTTGTAGTTCAGGCCTTCATCAGGGCTAAGAAAAGAACCAGATAACAAGGTATGGGAAACATAAATAATGTAGGTAAAAAAAAAAATTGAAGTAAAATGAAGTGGGTAGAGTAATGACAATAGTATGAACTAAGAGATAAATAATAATAACCGTTACAAAGTGTGAAATGATGAAGTAAACTTCACTTTACTTTATTTTTACTTCATCATTCTACACTTTGTAACGGTTATTGTTATTTATCTTATTTCCTACTATTGTCATTATTCTACCCACTTCATTTTACTTTAATTTTTTTTTACCTATATTATTTATGTTCTTATACCTGGTTCTTTTCTTAGCTCTGATGAAGGTCTAAACTTCAGGTCGAAAAGTCGGCAAATGTTAAAATAAATATTATTATGTATTTTTGCCTTTTTATTTATGACTGATTACCCCAACTATCCTTCTCTTCATAATTTATTTCTTGGTGACTAAAACGTAAAGTTTTTGTGGAAATTTTCGTTTCTAAGGATATTTTATATTTTTAACCTTCCGTATGAATACAAAAACCACCCCACGTTCGATAGCGAGGAACCATAAATGAAAGACGCATACAATTACGATATTGTCTCTTGGAAAGTTCAAACCTCCTTTTTTTGAGAATTTATGTGGATAATATTCGTCGAGTCCTCAAGCCGCGGTGGATGATGTATGGTGGAATTTTTAATGAAAACCAGGGCACACTTATTCCTCCCTCCCTTGCGGGACAATTTATAAAACTCAGCTCTAAGAGTTAGGTAGAAGTTGGCTAGGTATTAATTCTTATTTATGAGCTGTGGCAAAAGCTTTTCTTCTACGCAGATAAATTTTATTTTTATATGTAAATCTTTTGTAAGGAGGGTAGGGGGTGAGGGGAAGAATATTTCACCGTAGGCCAAAGGGTAGGAGGGCAATTCTTGGTGATGAATGGGATTCGATGGTCTAATGGTTTGGCATGGGAATTGGGATGATTCAGTCGGTAGAGCGTACCAGCATTTTTTTTTTTTTTTTTTTTTTTTATTCTTTTAGAGTAATCGAATAAATACAATTTAGAGAGCTCGAAAATAAATGCAATTTCCTTTATTGCAATAAAGTCAATTCATGTGTTTTTGTACACCAATTGATAAGATTCAGTATTTCTTGTAATGCATTTATTCTACACATTATATCGGGTCTTATTAAATAAATAATTATTGATGGGTTCATTAGTTCGAAAAGTTATATTAGAAAAAAAAAATATTTCGGTGATACATTAGACCCTATGTATAAACTTTTTATAAAAATAAAGGATAGAAACCAGGGGATCGTTTTGATACCTTAAAGTAAAAAAAAAAAAGTGTTCCAGGATTGCACAGTTTCGTAATAATAGGGATCCAACATTGAAAAAAACTACGGTGTATGCTTAAGATTTCACGATAGAAGTAAAAACATCAGCAACAAATCGGTCTTGAGTAAGTACAATAATGGATTAATATAAGTTGAGGGATAGCCATTTCTTATTGTTTAACTGTTAATCAGGAGGAATATTTTTATCTTGATAATATTATATTGTATATAAGAATAAACATGTTTAGCTTATATAGATTACACGTCGATTGCATAAGGAAAAATTTAGAGCAAATTTCGCAACACACAAATTTTACTTACCGCTCAACTTTGAATAGAAATTATTTTCTGGCCATGTTGGCCTATTATAAAATTGTTTAATTACATTTTTAATTGAGCTAAAGGGTTAGAGTTAAAAAATCATAAATACTAAAAAATGACTAAATATGACTTTTGAAAGAATTCTCAACTGAATAGGAGAAAGAAAGAACAATGCTTATCCAGGTCGAAAATGAATTTACAGAAATAATAGTCAGAAGGTATACTTATAATATATAGTTGGAAAGCGAAGTATTTTAGAAAAAATAATATCAAATGAATAAAGTTGTAAAAGGTAACCGCTCAACTTTCAATAGAAATTATTTTCTGGCCATGTTGGCCCTTTATAAAATTTTTGAATTACATTTTTAACTGAGCTAAAGCTAAAAGGTTAGAGTTAAAAAATCATAAATACTATTAAAATAACAAAAGTACTATTTATATTTATATTCGTTGATTATGGATTGTATTACTATCAGTTATTTAACTGCTATTTTACATTGTAGAGTTTACTAAAATGGGATTAAAAGAATTGCATTGTCTGTCATAGACAGGTCAAAAATTTTCAAACTGATTGTTAAGCGGATTCTATTGAAATTTATCAAATTATTCACTAATTGAATTTTCTAAAAGGTTACATAATGATTTTTCGGAATAAACGGACGATAGATGCCTAACTATTTAAATATGACATCAGATCTAGAGTTAATCAACTACAGTATATTTAAGGTTATAAACATATCCATGAAATATTTTTATATTTCACTTCTTCTTAGTGTTGCCCAAAATCGGTCTTGGTCTTGACCAAGGCCGCCTAACTGTTGCAAGACCAAGACCAGGGACTGGTAAAAAAAATCGATGTTTTTAATAAAAAATTAAGGCAAAATAGTTACTAATACTCGACAATCTTGGTTACTATATGTAAATAATTGGTATAACCAATATAGTTTTACATTTAATTCCTCTAATTTTTCATTCAGGCTTAGTTAGGTTTCTCCTATCTTCAAAATACAGTACTGTAGGACTGTTGCGAGACTCTTGTGCAAGACCAAGACCATGACGAAACTGAGTTTGCAAGACCAAGACTCGTCTGGGTCTCGCATTTGGGCAACACTACTTCTTCTTTTACAGAAATACAATGGAAATGGTATCTTAAAGATGTAATTGCCTTAAACACGTGGGTTTTAGATACTTTTTCAAACTTAAAAAAAAAAAAATTAGGTTTACATTTAGTAAGAAAATTTCATTTAATTTCCTTGAAAACACCTGATTTACGTTAAATAATGGTAGTTTTTAGGAACTATTATTTATAATTTTTTTTATTACTCTCCGTTATCTTCTGCAACTTTCTATATTAGATTTTTTTTCTTCTAAAATTTTATTTGGACTCTGGGTACCTCAAAACGCGTATTTCCGTTGAAAACTCAGACTCGAAAATTTTCACGATCGTAATACTAATCCTTACTGTATATTGCATATATAGATAAGTGAAAGTAAAAAGGATTGCTGTGTAATGTGAGACGTTTCGGTGGGATAAACTAGTTTCTCAATAATTAGGCAAATAATGAATGATAAGTACGAATTTTCTTGTTTATTGCAAATTCCGTCTGAATCTATTGTAATAATTCTTGTCTTTATATCAAGTTTGACTCTTCACATACCAAGAACATAATTAAATTCACAATAGCTTAAATAAAGTTTCTAAAATTAAAAAAGAAGATATAACAATGAAGCCAATTTCGGTTTGCATATTGAAATCGGAGTGTTATTCCTAAGAAAGAATTTCATTTTGTCAAAGAGTTGCATGTAAGTCTAGTAGAATTCTTTTTATCTTCTCTCGGCTAGTGTTCTACGTCTATACTTTACCCAGCCAACTTAGGACCATGCTCCTAGCTAGCTTGGTTTAACAAGTTTCCGTAATAACTTTCTTGTTTGGTACTTATTATGTAATATGCTCGTATGCATAATAGAGAGGGACTTGGGGACTTTTATTGGAGCTAATATGAAGAATATACATGCGTCGGAGCATAGAAGTTTTTTTTTTTTTGTTTGCATTTGTTTATACTTTGCTTCAAAGGAAATAATTCATTTTTTACTACCGTGTTGTTTCTATTAATTTAAAATTACTTTTTCTACTTTAAATAATACTTCATGATATATGAAAATTTTATTCCAGTCAGTTGAATTGGAATTATTTCGCTTTTTTAATTCACAATCATTATCTTCCGAAATTCTTTGCTGTCAGTTATTTTTTTTACTTTTATCGTTGTGTTGAATTTTGCTTTTATTATTAGTATTTACGTGTTTTCTCATAGTTGAAAATAACTTTTCAGAAAACGAGTGCTTTGTATAAATTTAAATTATGGATTTCATAAAGAACAATTAAAATTGAAGATGTCACAATGTACGTGTGATTTTCGTTTCTCATCTAATTTTGTCGAATATTTTTATTTTCATGTCGTGAGCTATCAACTTCACTCAGCTATCTACTGAAACCACACGCTGGACACGTATCGTTTTTAACTATGACCAGAATTGCCATCAGAGCGAACGAGAAATTCAATTGGTTTAATAATTACAGTACTTTCTTATTATTATCTAGTAAGTAGTCAGGTTTTCGAATTATTCTGTATTCAATAATAACTGGTTGTTAACGATTACGCGTGTCAATGGTGCACAGTTTTTGGGTGCTATTCAATTTTTAATGGTTTCTGCATCTTCTAATAACAGAATTTTCCCAATTTTTTTCTGTCCTTGGATTTTGAATTTAATCAATCAATTTCCTTTATGTGTGGTTAATTCTAAAGTATTAAAAATTAATTATAATTTTCTATTATTGCTTTACATTGATTACTGCTTTACAACGAAATAATTAAATTTAATGTGTCGGTGTTTCCTTGTTCGCATTAGTGCTGATTTCGGATGTAAATGGATAACGATGATCGCTATGTTTTCTCATAATGTTGCTTATGCAAGTTACAATTGATTCGTCTTGTTTGCTGAAACCAAACTGGTTTAACAGGAACCACAAAAAAAAATATTAAAAAACAAAAGTATATAACGACAAAAATAAAGTATTTTCATTCAAAATACCTAAGCATCAAAATGCCATATCCTCATACCATTGCTTTTACTTAGACAATTCACCCGTTCTTGCTACTGTTGCTAACCATAAAAACGGCACTTCTCTAAATCTATATCAGAAAAGATTACCCTATAATAAAACAGGTAATTCATTCTACTTACATCAATATCATCTGCCTTCTGAAATTTTAGTAATATAACAAAAACATGATATTCTGACATCGATTTATTATTCTATTTCAGAATTTCCTCGTTATCAAAACTTCCTAATTCAACAATCATTATCGATATATATATAAAGCTAAGTACGTCTTTTGTGAAACCGGTTTAATTTCCCTACATTTTATCGGAAGCTTATTTCAAATGATATTGACATTTGACATATGAATGATAAGGGACCCACATATGAAGAATAAAACAAAAAGTTTAAAACTAAAACTACGACTGTTATATTCATTACTCCCAACAGAAATTAAATATTTACACTTACTTATTTGAACCTACGCTTCACGGATATACTGGACAGCCAAAAATACTCACATGCGCTAACTACAGGCTTCTCATTAAAAACTTTGAGGACTTTGGTGAGAACCAAAGCTCCCTGGTACGTCATTAACATTACTTTACAGAAAGACCTACAAATACCAACACTTAACGATCGCATACGGACACACTACAACAGATTTTACAATAACTTACTTTGATTTAACAACTCCCGATAACACCCATATGAGGCTCAAAAGAAGCTGGATGAGGGATTTCCTCCACTAACTTTAAATATTAAAATCAAGCCAGGAAGAGATGTCTCTGGGCGTTCCTTCCCGTTACATCTACCAATAACTTACTCCGAATTTAGTTCCCGATAGTAGACTCTCTATATGATACAGGTGTGGGTAGAAAAATAAAGTTGCGGAGAACCCTCAACTCCAAACATCTCAACAGGACCTGTAAATAGACAGTAAGAGATATCCTTTTACGATCAATACTACCCACCTTCAAATACCACAGGTAGAAAAAGGTTAACTTAAATCAGAGTACCGTACCATCACTATGCAATGGTCCCAATATGATACTTATTTATTTTTCAGAAGGATCGGAAAAAAAAAATTATTTTATCGTAATATGAAACATTTTCAAGACTTAATATTGTTTGTTACATTTCCAGAGTTTGAAAACTAGTCTAGAAAATTAAATGTTGCTTTATTTTCATAATAATTTTATTAATGTAGAAACTAACTTTGAATAGATGTCTCACCGCATGTGTACCATTTCAAACATTCTAACAATCCAAGAAATTATCTTTCCCCAACATCCATGCAGAAGTTTTGCACAGTCCATTTGAACGAGTTAGGCACCCGACCCCCTCGCCTTCGTCGCAGGGAATCCTCCAGCAAAGTTTGATAACTCCGGAACTTTGGGAACTGAGTTAAGTAGTGACTCATTCGACCTTCGCAGTTTTCTTAATAAATCATTATAACTAACGAAATTGATTTATTATGATTGGAATACAGTTAATCGAGCAGTTTCTAGATGCATTGTTTTTTTTTATCTTCGCAATAAAGATTTAATACTCTTGCATTGATGATGTATTTCATATGATTAGTTAAGTTTATATCTAGTATACTTTTTCTGAATATAGGCAGTCAAATTTAAGAATATAATTGTAATGGAAGAATCTAACTACTGAATTAAAAAGTAGACAAAAATATGTATAATTTGAAATTAAATGAAAACTGGAGGAAAAATATTACGCAATTAAATAAATAAAGTCGAAAAATAAATCAAGATTATATGTTGAAATTTTAGTTTTGGCTTACTCTCCATTAAGGCTATAAAAGTATTTTGCTTGTTAATTTATATTGCTTAAAAACAAATTTATATAACATTGTCAACATTTTTGCGGATACTCTGATTAAACACTAAATATATAAATACAGCTTAATTTTCTAAGTTATGAGGTGTGTAGCTAATCAGTAATATTGAACAAAAAATCCTACGAAATTTTCGTGATCTATAAGTGTACTTTTATAGTATATTCTTTAAGTGAATTAAAAACATTTTATATGTACAATAATTTTAAAATTTTAGTTTTACATATATATTGGTTTATTATTTTCAATAATGAACCATTGTGATCGGCCAAAAAATTCGAAAACCCCCCCCTCAAAATTTGAGGTTTTGCGTTTCAGGATACGTAGATTTTCAAAAAACGAATAAAAATGTTTTTGTCCGTCCGCCGTTCGCGCATTTTCTTCTAAACTACTAGACCAATTTTTTTCACATTTATTTATAAAATCAGAGGTCACCCGAGGACGATCCTCCTTCATCGACATTACTATCCACCTTTTACTTTCAAAATGGTGGCCGGAAAACTTGCGTTGCTATAGACTGTAACGTCTAAACGAATGTATCGATTTCAATGAAAGTTAGCTAAAGTCATTTTCTCGACGCTATTTAAATTTATCTATATAACACACTTCAACGAAAAGAAGCTGGAAAACAAGTTACGAGAGATGGTAAAATTAAATTCCTAATAACTCAAAAATTATACACTCTTTTGTCCATATTGTGATGAGATGTTTCAAAGTTATTTAAATTTCCTAAAAAATGAAAGAAGTTTTATCGAAATCAAAGCACAGCGAGTAGAGATATCGTGAATTTAAAATATTTTTGGTTTATTATTTTCAATAATGATCCATTGTGATCGACCAAAAAATACAAGGAGAGAGAAACACTTTATTTTCATAAAATATAAAATATAAAGGATTGCTGCCCAATTAGATTGGGTTGCTATATACACAGCATACTCTTCTATCCTTAGGACAATATATGAACTTATATATAAATATACAGAAGTATTAGTTAATATTAGTAAAATAGATATATGTATATATATATATATATATATATATATATATATATATATATACATTTTTATTTTTTTTTTTTTTTCATTTTTTTTCCTTCCTTTCATTGTTCATGCTTTTTTTATTTTTTTATTTTTTTTAACATTTAGTTTCCCTTTCTCTCACTTCTCTCTCTTTATCTCTATTGTTTTCAATTATTCATTAAATAAATAAATAAATACATAAATAAAAACTCTCGGGCTAGCCATGCACGTGGTGGTGAATGATTCCCAGCGAGTCGAGGACTATATTTTCTGCCAACCTCGCTACGTCCTTAATGTCGACACCTAGTTCCTCGAGGAAGCTCCTTGTTCTTTTTGGGATAGTTCCGCGAGACCCAAACCAGAGGCCTCTCACGGTGAACTCTCTCTCTCCGAAGGTCTCACTGAATTTATCTTTTAGGAAAGGGATACATTTATCGTACGTGTTCTTCTTTTCCCTTTCCACTTCACCCGCCTGATCGAGGTCACCCGCTCTCGAAATTTGTTGCTTTACTTTTCAGGATACATAGAATTCGGAAAACGAATACTTTTTTTTTTAATATTGCTTTTAATAACCACCTGCAGACTTTGGGTGGCCTAAATTTATATCTCAATTTTTCATAAAATTTAAGTAAATAGGCTTTTTAAGTGAAAAATATAATATTAATTTTGCATTCAATTGATCTATGAATTATGTGTAACCTTGCTATTAGAACATTTTTTTAAAGGAAAAAAGTGTTTTTAGTTCAGCCTTGCTACTCAGTCGTTATCACTCATAACTCTCATGAATCAACCATTCCTGCTGTAAAAGAAAAAATATAATTCTAATAATAATAATGTGGATCTTCTTTGGAATACAGAAAACTTCCTGTTGTGAACGCCCTGGCACCATAAATTGAGCCCTTTATCCTTTGATGTAGGGAAACTCTTGCAGTGGAATATGATTCGGGCCAAATCACGTACTTCCATAATCTATGATTTAAAGGAAACGGTTCCTATTTCTTAAGCAAATACTAGCTAAATGACCTTCATTGGAATGAAGTATATAGCGTATTTTTTTCATTATTTCTACATATTTTATCCCAAACTAAACGGACGATTATTTGTAATTACTAACAATCAGAATAGTGTGTTTTGAGTACTTAAGAAGATTGTTTAGGAGTATACCCCTAATTCGTATAAGTGGCATTGACGAAAAATGTTAATTCGTATGTACAGTATAATATTATCAAGATAGTCTGTTCCAAATAAAAATTCGTGAAGCTGCTTACTTTACAACAACGGGCAAAGTGACAATTTACGATTAGTGATTAGCTTGTTCCACTGGAAAATTTCTCTCCAGCTTAACAATTAATAATGAAGAAAAGGATAGTTGGGGTGATTAGTCAAAATAAAAATGGCAAAAATAAATAATAATATTTATTTTGACTGATCAGCCCAACCATTCTTCTCTTCATTATTCACTACAGTCAACCATCAAACCACAATTAATAATTAATACTTAATAGTTAGAGCAATAAGTAACAGCTACCCTGAACATATTCTAATTCATTTTGTACTCTTTCTAGACCTCTTTTCGTTGTCTGTTGTTCACTCGCGTACTAAGAGTGTAAAATTCTATTAAATTTTCTTGGTTTGTTCACTGGTTTATTAAGAGTATAGAAGTACGCTAATTGATCTATGAGCATAGAAGCCGTATTTGATTTTTTTAGTTTATTAAAAGTATTAAAAAAAATACTATATTATCCGAAGTTTATAAAAGATCATAGAACCATCCTTAGGAATTATGCCCTATCTCGAAAACAGTGCATTTTTGGGATTTAAAACTCAGAGATATGATGACCTTGACGGTATCTCCTATTATATCCATCCCGTCTATTTTCGAAAGCATATTCGAAACCTCCAAATTTCTTCTATGACTCTTGTCACAGATGTATTAAATGAAATTACCTCTCGTTTGATATATTTATCATTAAAGTTCTTTGCTACTGAGCAATATGACGGGATCTATACTACCATATTGATTTTATAGTGCAGATGTTATAAAGGTAATGCAATAACATTAACATTTTTATTAGACAACAGGTAGTTAGGTGAAATTTACCTTTATATAAGATTAAAAGAATCGGGTTACCACGATTTTTTTTCTTAAAAACTTTATCCGGCGAAGTACGGTGGACAGCTTACTGATAGCCTAATATATCTCAACCCTCTCCCACCTCCTCCTCCCTCAAAAAGGCCCCTAATATTTCTTCGCCGGCCAGCAACTGCCCTTTGCATGACTTCCTTCTCGTATTGCTACCGAGCTAGATAAAACTCGTGCTTCTTAGTAGAATCTCATAATGTATCTCACTTCTAACCATTGGTGTGCACAATATAACCGAACATCTGGAAAATCCTGTAATAACGAGTATCTGATATAAAATCGGTACGGGTATTGAGATATTTGTAGGTTATCTACTGCATTATATGGCAATTAATTTTTTTTAGGGTCTTTAGCGGAGTTTAATTCTATTTCACATGGTTTAATAATAAGTTACATAGACACTCCAACCAGCTAATTAAAGAAATGGTCACAACTATTATGCTAGAGAACTCCAGAGGCCGACTGAAAAGGGTCTGGAAGAGGGACCTACTTAGGTAATTATGTAAGTAAGTCAAAGCCATGGAAGGGATGCCTCTGGGTATAGCTTTTCCTCATGCCTATCAACCCATTTTTTATTTTAATTATTCAATTTTTTTTTCTCATGATGATGATTTGCAACTGAGAGGCGCGGATTAATAAATGAAACTGTTAAAATAAATCCCATTTAATGAATTTGTTTCAGATAATTTCTACATTAGTACTTTGTTCTTTGCCGGTTGGTATCAAAGTGGAAAATAAAAATGAGGTAGATGAACTTTGCATGTGGTATTTAGGTTAAAACATAATTAGATAAGAAAAGGGTGAGGGAGGAGAGAATTGAACTGCAAATATCTTTGGAAGGAAAAGGTCTGTTGTTTCTAATTCTTTGAAGTGGTATAGGACGTCCAGTGTCCAGTGTAGAAATCAAAAAGGCGGGGTGGGCTGGATGGCCAAGCGGGCTAATGCGTGTGCGCATCACCGAAAGTTGCCCGGCAACTCGTCCCGGTGCCCGAGAGAACTTTCAACTCATAGCGCCATAGCGCGGCAGGAAGAAGAATGTAAAATGGGAACATAATACCGATAAAAATATGTTGAGCAATGTATGTAATTTTAAGCAAAATAAATTCAAAACATTATCTCGACATACATTCATAATATGAATGTTTGTTGAGATAATGTTTTTATAAGATATTAGGGCTATGCATGGCCTTAACTTGCTGAAGTGTTATTAGTCATAGTAAGGTTATGCCTGTACTTTAAACAAAGTTTGTGAGCTCTTAATTGATTAAATAACGTTTTGATTTATTTTTAAAATGCCAAAGCAAAGTAAAAAGACTCAGTTAATGGATTATTTGGTTAAAAATGCGATATTAGAAAGTGTTAATCTAGATTAAGAAGACACGGATTTTGATGAATATATAGATGAAATCCTAGCTGCCTTTACGATCCATTTCTGTGAATATTGTACACATAAAAAACAAAGAATCAAAGTCGTCAAAACCTTACAATAACCTTCTTCATGTATTTATGAAGTTAGCAACACCTTACAGGGCCCGAGATTGCGTTAAAATCGAGAGTGCTGGCGGCCATATTTAACACAGATTTCATTATTAATTTTCTCAACTTTCCTCATTCCACAATACTTAGCACGGGTTTCATGAATACCAATTATTAAGGGAACACAGGAAACTTCCCATTTGAGTTTAATTTAAATTAAATGAAGAGTAGAACAACACAGCTGCGATCTCGGCCATACTGACGATATGTCTCAGATGTGATGCAGATTCTGCCATTACTGAAGTGTAGATGCTCACGCAGAGTAAAAATTCATTAGGCTGGCCAATAAGAAAATTAAGAATTCTCCTGATTTCATAAACATAGAGTAAAAAACTCCAGCAATGATCCAAGAAAGGAAGAGAGAAGAAGCATGAATATGAAGACTTAACAATGAAAGAAAGTAAAATCGCAAGTATCACAACCAACTTAAATTTAAACATTGTATAAAATCACAAAATTAACTATAATAAACCAATCAATTTTATATAACTATTTATTTAGTCAACTAACTCCTTTATTTTTACAATTCTATGTATGTACTTATGCACCAGCTATTAAAGCATGATTATTATAAATTAAACATCTCTATTATCTATGACTGTTAAATGTCATACAATTAATTTCTTCGCTCGTAAAATGTAATGAAATATTGCAATTGAAAAAATATATTTATTAGAAAATGACTTAATGATTCAGAGGTATACTCAAGAAGATAATTCCATTGAATATGAATTATGGGTGAAATTATGCTCTTTGTTTGTGGCGAGTGTTTACTCCTACGATATTCTCTGTGTCAGTTCATAATCCTAATGATGTCTCTTTTGGAAAAACGAAAGCACATTTACTGTGGCGTGTAAAATATATCTTTGTTTTCTATTTAATAAGCTATCTCTTTTCATTTATTCATATCCTTGTGAAATTCCACTTTTTTTTTTCTAACACTACTTGTCGCGCAGTTTTTAATTGAAATATCATAAATACCTACTTTTACTTCAGTTCTATTTAAAAAAATAAAAATTAATTTAGACAATGCAATTGTTCTTAAAACACTTTTTTCATTCATTTTTTAATTTGTTCAACGTAATTTATAAAAGTATTAAAAATAAAGTAAAGGTATCGCAACTATATCAAGTAAAAATATGGTTTGCTTACAATATTCTCAATGCTCGTATTGCCTAGTGACTCGCTGACGGAAGCATATTAAATAAAGTTTGAAGCTACTCTTCATAGCCGTCGTTAAATTCATTGTAATTATTCCTGGGTTTGATAACTTGACGCGTTCATTTCAAAGTTATTCTATTACATAACTTTATAATTCAAGTTTTCCTTTAGTCTATTTCTTCAGTCGAATCAATCCCCTGAGATTTGTATACTTTTAGTCCCCCTATCGCTTGAGTTTGAGGAAAGAAAACTGGAGATGTTTTTAACTATCCCACTTTTCATTAGTTATATTATTCCTATTTTTTTAAATACGTGTATTGAAGATGGGGACCTGACACTGAAACGTCCATTTATATTAAATTGCTTGCATCAATTTTTCCATGGTCATATAATCCCATTGTTTTTAGATATCGTGTTTTCGCTAAGGAATAGACAAGCTGAGATATAAATTGCTCAATAAAATCCAAAACTGTTTTGGCGTTAATTTGTTAGCTAAATGACGAAGAATCTGACAATATCGAATACAACTGCAATCAAATAGTATTATCGATGTTTATCACTATAGATGATGTTATCACAACTACCTTGGACACTATCGTTGTTATCTCTACACCAGAATTATTAAAAAAGGAGAGCTGGTCAGATTCGCCATCACAATAAGGAACCGATTCTCTATATACTTGTCTTAGTTATATAAAATATTAAAAGAAAAATGATTCGGTACCATGGAATTTAAAATAAATTGATATTTCGGTATTTTGTCTCCATTTGACTTGCACTTACCTATATATGTAATATAATGTATTGTGGTCGTGAAAATTTTCGAATATTATTGAGGTCTTATCTCCATTGTTGTCACTTTACAGGGCTTAAATGTTCAACATGTCTTCCTCTAAAGTACCTTTAATTTAGTTTATTTTAAATAATCTCCCATTATTAATAGTTACAAAAAAATGGTAAATATACCTTTTGGATTAATTTGATATTTGAAAAATAGAGAGAAAAGGTTTATTTAAGTCGAAAATTAATTTCCGGAAATACTAGTCAGAAGCTATAAGTATAATATATCGTCAGAAAGCGGAGAATTTTAGAAAAATTAATATCTGATATAGAAAGTTGTAAAAGATAACGGAGGGTGGTAAAAATTATAAATAATAATTTTTTAAAACTAATAATATTTAACATAAATCACATGTTTTCAAGAAAATTAACTGAATTTTTTTACTAAATGTAAACTTTTTAATTTTTTTCTAATTTTGAAAAAAAAAGTATTTACAATCCACTGAATTAAGCCAATACCATTGTTCAGAATACTATTTCATTGTATTTGTGTGAAAGAAGAAGTTAAATATATTTTTTTTTCATGGGTATGCTTTTAGCCTAAATACGTTTACTGTAGTTTAATAACTGTAGATATGGTATTATATTTAAATAATTAGGTATCTATTGGCCGTCTATTCCAAAAAAACCATCGAGTAACTTTTTAGAAAATGAAATTAGTGAATAATTTGAAGAATTTTCCCTTTGTGGCATCCCAACTGGCAACTTTTGACTTATCCATGGCAGGCAATGAAGATCTCGTAATTTCATTGTCAGTTGACTTTACAATGGAAAATGACAGTTTACTCACTATTAGTCGTACAATCATAATCATTTATAGGTTAAATATTCAGATGTACTTTCTCTCTAGACATATATGATCCTTTCGGTTGACAGATGAACTATCTCCAATTTTAACATTCTTTATTATTAATTTTAGTGATGTTTCTAGTGGCAAAATTTATACCTTTATTTACAGTTCTATATTTCAA
This sequence comes from Nezara viridula, assembly GCA_928085145.1. Classification (NCBI taxonomy): domain Eukaryota; kingdom Metazoa; phylum Arthropoda; class Insecta; order Hemiptera; family Pentatomidae; genus Nezara; species Nezara viridula. The sequence continues at coordinate 150,493,756 of OV725079.1, read as the reverse complement.
CACTACAATTGACTACTCTAGAATCAACTTCAGCACTTTTTCTTATCTCAGGAACAATTGCATTTTGATTACTTCTAAATCAAATTATCAGTATCATAAAAGTAACGCCATTTAAACCAAAGTCGCTTCAGTGAAATACAAAAACTAAGATGTGTGCTTTAGACCACAGGATAGAAATGAAAATATAACAAGGCGAGATTATTGATATGGAATATAAGTTATAAGTTAAAAGCTGAACATTTCCTCGCTAACAATATTCAGGTCCGAATTTTTAGTTACAGAGATATTTTAATGCATATGCAAAAACACTTCAATTAGTCTATTTCAGCCGACTTTACCGGAGGATTACACATCAGAGATCTAATTGTTTAAACAGGAGATCTAGTTTTCATTCTGGTTTCTAACTCAAGCAACAGAGGAATCGAAGTACACAAATATCAATGGATTGATTTGACTTAAGCAATAGACTAAAGGCAATCTTGAACTATAACTACTTAATTAAAAAACGTTATGATGTAGTAACAGTGATCAAGTAAAATATGACAAAGTAACAGTAATAAAATAATGAAATAAACAAAGTCATAAACAATAAAAATAATCTATTAAGTAACAATAACTATAAAGGAAAACTAAATTTCAATTTTATACTTGAAACTAATAACTTCAAGATAAAAATTGTTTTAGCTAATTAAAATGGAAAATTAATAAAATAAAGTAAAGAATTAAAGTATCTATCAAGATGAAACAAAACTTATCACTTTAAACACTAATACGTGTTACTATTATTATTATTATAACTATTAAATAAAAACCAACTATTAAACTAAATCTTTCGCTAAAACAACACAATTAAACCTTTAAACAAAATATCACAAATAAAATAAGAGTCTGTGAAGATGAAACCTATCACTGAAGATGAAACCAAACCTATCACTTTAAACAATAAACTGTATAACTATTCAATAAAAATTACTTATTGATAAACTAAACCTATACCTAAAAACACAAAATTAAACTTCTAAACTAAAATATTGCTAATAAAATAAGAAAATTTAACAATTTTAAGGTGGCTATAGAGCAAGCAGGTAGCTAGAGACGACCCAATATGGCCAACCTATCAAAACGTTGACACCATTTGTCCGCATCGTATTATTAAGCCACTGTAAGGCTGTTTGCTCTCTATCCCCAAAATAGCCAAGATATATTGGCCAAACGAACCAATATTTTTGTAGCTCACCTATCTTCTCCTTTTTTTGAACAAGTAATCTTATGATTTGAGGGAAAGCAAATGGGCATCCATGTGTTTTAAGTAACCTATCAAGTTAATAATTATAGAATATAACATCAAGTTTATGTCATATGTTTTACTACTTCCTGTTATAAGTGGTTTTTATATCTTCCATTTTCCATTCATTAACTATTCATGAATTCGTCTGTACTCATTAGTTTGATTTAAATATTAACATACTAGGTTAATTTAATTTTTTTAAAAGTTGTTAAATGTTTAACATAATCCATTATCATATATTAAATTTTAAAAACATATTCCTAATTATTATATTTTCATAGATATATTACCATTACATACAATACACATATATATTTTATTCACTTCTTAGGTTTTATTCATCTGAAGAACAAACTTTTGTTCTCATACTATTTTATGGCAGTTGTTTAATAATTTTGTTGTTGTTATCTTGTCCTTCCTCTGCCCTGACGAATGTTTGAAACTTAATAAAGTCCGATTTAATAAAGTAATAAAATTATATTATAAAGAAAGTAATTTATATTTATTTTTATTAGTCTCTGTTGTTTCGACCCGCTGTTAACTTCCTAACCATTTGTTTATAAATAATAGGTACCTGAAATCAGATATTTCAGTTTGCCTAGTATGTAGTGTAATTACTTCACCGTGTTTTTCGCTAATATTTATTATTATTGGCTCATTTGGAATATTTATTATTTTTTATCCATTTGTTGTTGACTATTTATTATTTTTTATCAGTACTTAAAAAAATAAAAAAAGTTTACGAATCGAATTCACCTCTAAATAGAAAGTAATCTTGAAAAAAAAAAGAATAAACGAAAAAAACGGATCTTTACGTTTCTTTGGGCGAGGTGAGGTAACTGGACCAGTCGTGGCCCGGAAATGAACCTGTTGAGGCCTTGCGGTTGGTTTTTCTTTTCCACTTGGACAAAGATTACTTTCTGTTCTCGTGTACAGTATTTGGCCGAGATAACATAAATATTTTCTATTGTTTCTCTCCTCTCCTTTCATTTAGGCTCGAAGAATTCGCTGAAAGTCTTGTATTAGCTTGAAATAATAGCGCTAAATATTTCCGACTAAGAAAACCTTTTGTTAACGAACCCCGATATCTTGTATTTAAGGAACAAATTGGGATAGGCTGGCTTGTGAGTAGGCTTCCAAAATAATGTTGGATTTGGAAATTTTCCTAATTATTATGGATATTATATTTTTCATATAAATTTTATTAATCTTCATTTATACAGCAACGTCTAGATAAAGGGACGAAGGCCGAAAACTGAACATATGCTCTTTATAAATTGGATGTTGAATGGATTAATTTTTTATTTTTGTTATTTTATCAAATTAATTATGATTTAAGCATCAGGTAGCTGCAAACCTACACTTATTTGCACTATCTATAGACTGTATAAAGCTTATTACTTAATGAATTAAAAACTGTTTACTACTGGAACGTTTACCTTATGTATTTATATATGGACAAGTGTTTATAAATATACTTGTTCATTTATTTATATAATATTGTTTTGTATATTTTTTCAGAGCAAATGTATAGTATAGCATATTACAAAGGGGTTTACCATAGGACCACAATGAAATCAATAAAGCATTGCATTTGGAAACCTGAATTTACCGAATATACAAAAGTATTTTATAGCATGCTGGTTTTTTTTTTTTTACTTCTAATTATGTAATATATAGTAAGGGAAATTATTGCAATGGTAAATATTTTTGAATCTGAGTTTTCAACGGAAATACTCGTTTTGATGTCCTCTGAGTCCAAATAACCAAAATGGTTGGTGTGTGTGTTATCTGCCTATGATAAAAGGCCGCACGAAACTGATAATCCGTATTTAAGATAGTAAACTTGAAAAGTGAATGAAAATTAAATTGTATATTTTAGGTTTGTATATTCCGTGGATGTTACAGCAACTTTTTCCTTAAAATCGGCTGACCGAAAGTGCCACTTAATTCAATCGATTTTAAACATGTTTACGATTTTCTTAATACGGATCTAACGGTTTTGATTAAACTCCGTGTGCCATTTTACAATTAAATGATATTTATTATCATTTAGGTCTTATCCCTATTTATGTCGCTTAATATGCCTTAACTTATAATTTTCAAAATTTTTTCTCCAAAGTATCTTTAATTTGGTTGATGCTCTTAATTGAGGCAAACTGTATTTTTTCCTCAATCAAAAATATTAAAAATACCATGTAATCATTGATTCCGCTTTTGCCTATCCCTGTTATAAATAAATTGAGTAACGAGGATTTTCCTGCATACCGTCGATATAATAAATAGGGTTTGTATTATTTTAATGGCCTTAATCAATTGTTGCAGAGCACCTGTACGTTTTAATGTTTAGCTGCGTTAAAAGTTTTTGTAATAATCCAATGTTGCCAGAAAATAATTTATTTTGATAGAGCAGTGAGTGTAATACGCGCGCCAGATTTTTTTTTAAGATCGTCCCACACATTGCATGGTTCAAAGATCTATTTTTTTTTTTTCATGAAAAACATTCATAAAGTGAAAATAGAAAGCTGAAAATGCTGGAGTAGGTGGCGTAAAAATAGCTTAGAATATACACCAATAACAATGATGAATCGACTTTCTATCAACCCCTGAAAGTAGCCCCTGCAAAAGTATAGTCATCCTCTGCTTTGAGATTAATGGTTGATGGAGGATATGAGAGCGAGCTGAATCAAGACAAATGGCACCGCGATTGTTGGATGCGGCTGAGGCAAATAGTCTGAAAGCTCTCCTGCTGCGTATCTTCGCCAGCATCAATCTTCCCCTAACAATATAAGCGTTTAAATCTGTCCGCCAATGAGTTAGTTAACTCTCCACTCTCTAGAGCCAATTATTTCGGTGAGTTGCCATTTCTCTCCCTTCCATATGTTCGCCGTGAGTCTTTTGCGCATGTTGCGTTACTCTGAGCTTTGTAGTGAAGGGTCGCATCTGCCCGGGACAGCATGACTTCCCATATTTGTCTACAATAGTTGGGAATTCGGAAGAGGGTTTGCTTTTCATGAAATTTCTCAAACAATTACCTTCCTGTAATTTTGGAGGTTAATTGTATAATTTTATGGAATAAATTTGTTGATTTATTATCACTCAACCTCTTAAATTCTCCAGTGACTTCATCCTTCTTCAATCTAAATTATTCCTTTTTATATTTCTTAAATTTCACATAGAAAAAAATTTTCTTGTATCTAGAATGATGATTACCATGAGGTTTTTTTGTATTTAATATTTATGTACCCTATAACATCTGATTATATGAGTTATTATAATATTTATATACTTCTATACCTCTCCTATACAACTAAAACTTTCGAACGTTTCTTTCTTGTCCGATCCGTTGCTTTCTGGAATTTGTTCCCATACCCTCAGTTTGGGATTAAAAAAGGTATTACTTCTTATTATACATTCCACTCAGAGATTGCGTCTGGGTTTTTTTCTGCCGACAAATCTCTGTAATCGTGAAAGTACATTTTATAAATCAAATTATGGCAAAAGTAAATAGTAGTTTCTAATGTTTAAGTGTTAACATAAAATATCAATAATTTGTGTTTTTATCTTTTCTTAATTCTTTTTTTCATGCTTTGCCTTTTCTTTTGTTTTCGTAACAATTTATCGTTGAGAATATCTGATTTTTAGTTGTGTATATATTATTGTTCAAGTTACTGTATTTATTTTTTTGAATTTTTGTTAATATATTTTTAGCCCAGATTTTTATTAATTTGTACATATTTGTCATTCTTAAGGGAGCTTGTCCCGTAATAATTTTATTTTTTTTCTATCTATATATTAATTTGTATATATTAAATATTATAAGAAATCGAAAGAACACTCGAACTAACATAAAGATATAGATGCAGTGTAACATTTTTTTTAAAGGATAATAAACATATTGAAAATAGAGAATATTTTTATCTTTAAAATGTGACTGTTTCTATTTATTTTATGCACATTGTCAAACGTTGTCACTACACAATGTAATCCTTACTAAATGTTTCATAACTTTGGTGTTTATTACATTGAAAAAAATAAATCTTTTTTTAAAATTGGTTTGTGTTGTTTAAAATACAAGTCATAGTAGTGTGAACCTTCCTATAATTACATTTACTAATATCTCTGCTTTATTATTTGATTAAAAGTTAATTTTAAGAACATATCTTAATAAGTTTTAAATATGTTCTACAATCCTATCCATAACCTGAGCATCCAATGTATAACCAGCATTCACATGATTTTTATTTCCTATCATTTATACTCTAAAAATTCTCTTACGGTTTGTTCATCTAATAACCTCACACTTTCATCGGTGTAAGAAGTGTTTGGGTTACTTACCTCACACCCTCTGTAGTTCAAAAGGGGTGGGGATTAAAAGAATATAAAGCACTTTATTTTATTTTGTATGTGTAATATATCACTTTTGAGTTTTGTTTAAATTCACTTACCTATATATGTAATATATAGCAAAGGAAAGTATTGCGATTGGGATTTTTTTTAATCTGATTTTTCAGCCAATATATAAGTTTTGAGGTACCCTGAGTCTATATAACCAAGTACCGCAAAAAAGTTTGTGTTTATGTATGTGATCAGTCTATCTCAAAAACAAAAAGTCGTACGAAACTGATATTACGTATTTAAGATAGGTATATGCCTTGAATGTGACAGCAACTTTTTGTTAAAATCGACTAACCGGACGTGACACTTTATCTCAACAGTTGTATACACGTTTCTACAATTTTCTCAAAAATGGGCGCAACGATTTTGATTAAACTCGGTGTATTACATTAGTACTAGAAATAAAAAAAGAGAAAGAAATGAAAATTAAAAACATTTAAAATTCTTATTTCACTAATTTTCATGGAACTTGTATACATGAAATTACTTCGATTTAGAAATCACAATCAAAGAAATAAAAATGAGTTATATGAACTGTTATAACTTTTAATTATGGATAGTTTTTTATTTTGATGCTCTATTTTATTTGAAATTCCTTTACACAGTATGTATAAGCGATCTTATATTTTTTTAAGTATAATATATTTTGGTGTAATAATACTTTAAAATACATCAAACTCTTGAGAGTTCGATTTGCTACCATACGAACCTCTCCAGCTATCATTGAATTCATATGAAAGTTTGGACAGTATAATTATATTCAACCCTTCATATGAATTTAGCTATGGAGTAACACACTTTTTAATGTGATTATTATTTGTTTCATCTTTATTATGATCTGCCGTATGAATTCCGAATATTTTAATCCGTCAAGATGTGCATTGTCCTTATTCAATTCAAACGATTCCTTTATGTTCTAAATGAAGTACGATTCTGCAGGCAATAAATCAAAATATAGTGAACAGGAAAAAATTAGAAAGAAAAACATATATGTTAAAAAAAAAATTCAAAGACTTTGATTTTGAATCATGTATAGAATTCCCACCGCTCTTATTCGATATGTTGGACACTGAACGCTAAGTTAGAACTGTCCTTCATTTTTAGAAGCCGTTTTCCATTTTCTTCTTGGAGATAGGACTAATGTCGCTTATTGGGAAACATTTTCTGAAACGAGTGGTTTTCTGATGAGGTGGCATTAGTGTCTGGAGGATACATAGTCGTCAGCGCTTCTTTCCAAGTTTCCACAGTCCCATTTGCATCACCAAATTTTCAAAAAAATTAAAACCAATAATTTATCTTTAGCTTTATCGGTCGGTGGCCACACGAGTTAGAGCAACGGGTCCGTAAAATTCGGTCGGAGCTGGTTCGATTCCCAGCTGTAGAATATATTATATTTATCCAGAATATTTTTTTTTCCTAGCGGTCCTATTACAGTGTTACACTGATTGATAATTTCTAGTAATAGCATTTGCCTTCTCTATTTCAATTTTTAATTTATTTTTAATCATTAATGTTATAAATAAGACTTTAAGTAATAAACACAATACTGCTTTGAAATAAAATGTATTCTAAATTTTTTTTTTAAACAAATTTTTTTTCAATTTGTAAATATAAAATAATAGAATAGTCATTTATCACACAATATAAAATTCATTTTTCCACAAACATTTAATATTTTTGTATGATCAGGCAACATATTTTTGGCCATTGTTTCAATCTCATCCCGAACAATTGTTGTTTTGATAACAGACCGATCTACCGGAGGGGAGAGCTTTCAGGCTAAAGCCCCCATCCCTCAAAACGGTAAAATATAACCATGCTTAAAAAAAATATTAAAAACTATCTCTTAAAATATTATTTTTCGTGTAATTACATTTAATAGGACTTCAGGAATAAATTAAAAACCATTTCAAAAGGTTAGTTAATTTTTTTTTTAATTGATTATGGTTATATATTTGAAAAAAAAAATCTTTCGGGCTGAAGCCTCCTCCTCCCAAATTAAATCCTGGATCTGCCACTGGTTTCAATAAGTATATTTCTGAAACGCGTCCAAGTTGAGGCTTAGTCTATTTTTGGAACCACTTCAGAAATACATTAATTTGAACGGAAAATGTTTGGGAAGATGGTGTCAAGCCCCAAATCCGAATTTTTTATTTGTATGCGATGGTTTGCCAAAAAAATAGGGACTATCTACTAATATCATTACATTATTATTTTTTTAAAAACAAACCGTTATTCTTAACTGGCTTATAATTCTTCTGGCTTACTCTAATATTGCATATAAGTAAGATTATGTCTAAGATGCAAATTTTACTTTTTGAGTATCTTTTATTTTTTCAATTTGAAATGTTTTATGTTATTTTTACTTATTTTATATGTATTTTATATACCGGGACTTGAACAAATAAAAGTACCCACAATGAAATGTAAATAATTTAATTTAATAAAATATTTCGTAGCACTTAATTATTTATTAAAATCAAATAAATAATTGAAATATACAGTTGTAAAAGGAAATAGCTAATGTCAAACAAAATAAATTTAATACGTTAGATGGCTACGAAAAATATATGGTAATTGATTGTTTTAAATAATGTTTTATGCAGTCTATATTTTTTAATTTCACTTCCTTTTGTCTAAAAATAATAATTATTTCTGCTAACAAGAGGGTGTTAAGTGAATGTTGTGTGATGCGCGCACCGTGCCAAATTTTTTTCTCTTTATGCTGTTTTACTGTGTTCTTATTTGTATGCATTATATTGCTATTACTTAATTTATCTATGTTTTATGTAAATCTTTATATATGTGTGCTCAGGTGTGAATGTGACATCAGATCTCTATTAGAAATGACCTTAATTGAAACAAAATCTAATATCACTCAATAAAGAAGTAAATAAAAAAAATATCGGGGCAGTATAAGACTTCAGTCGGAGTCTTGGGCCGAAGAAAGGGGAAAATGATTCTAAAATTTTCACGATCGCAATACTTACCTTTACTATATATTTTAAATAGAGATAAGGGAAAGTAAAAAAGAAATACTGTTACTCTATTTCTGTTCACGGTTCACAAGTCACCGAAAACCATACCTTGAATTATTATAATGTTCTTATAGGCTACAAGTATAGATCTTTTGAAGTATGGTGTGACGGATCCTTTAAACGATGTCTGGTGTATGTTCTAAATTAGACCAACGGATCCATCATTTGAGGTAAAACACTGGAATGATTATTAAATGCCGTATTGCGGGGCTTTACACAATAAAAATATGTTCGCCTTTATTATGCCATAATTTGAGTTTACGTTGTCAACCTTGAAAATTTTTCTTCATACCTACTATTTGTACTTCTATAATGTTGCTCTGACATCCATTATTTTGCTTTAGGAATGATAATTTTTTTTTAATTTATGTATATTTACTATCCATACAGTTTATAGACGAAAAATGTATTAATAATTTAATTATTTTATAATTTTTTTGGTTTAATTTTTTATTCACACCTGTCATAGTGGTAATGACAACTAGCGAATGTGAGATCGTTGGAAAAAAATAATGTCATGAAAGGCATTATGAGGATCAGTGCCCAGCGGCACCTCATTCGGCGTGATATCTACATTAGGCGAGGAGGTCCCTCATCCAGATCCTCTTCAGTCTCCTACAGTCATTACCTGGCATATTCGTAGTGGCCACGTCATTTATAAGTGTATTAGGATGTCCTTGTAAGTTGTCATGGAATCGTTTGTAATGAGTTCGTATGTTCGTTAACAGTCGGCATATGGAGGTCAGTATGTAAGGTTATGTTGCTAACGTACCAAGGTGCTTTTGTAATTGTTCTGAATGTTTTTGCTTGAAAGATTGTTTAAGTGAGTCTTTTTAGTAGTTCCAAATATCTGTGATGCGTAAGTCCAAATAGGTTTTAGTAAGTAATTGTATGTGTTCAATTTCTTTCTAAGTTTTAGTTTTGAATTTTTAGAAAGAAGTGAACTCAGAATTCTTAATCTTTGATTTAGCGTTTTTCGTTTCTTGACTATATGTGGGCCCCACGTCATTTTTTTGTCAAATGTCAGACCAAGGTAGTGAACGGTGTCTGTCTCTGGAATCTGTGTATTGTCAAGGAAAAGTTTTATAAACAATTCAATTTTAAAATCGTTCCCTTTCACTGTATTATATCTGTAGTATCTATAGTATCTTGTAAACTATGATGTACAGATATCTTTTTATCATATTATTAACATCCATCTAAAACTTTGTAAATGGCTTGAGCTTACCGGAAACTACAACTTTGTTATCTTCGGAAATTCTCGAGAATGGAGCATTTTGAATCTGGAGATAGGTAAACTTTGTTTATTTAATGAGATACTAAAAACTCATGAACAACCATTTGCTTTCCTTATGGATCGTTATATATCAAAACCAAGAACAAAAGTGACCTACAAAAATGTTTGCCAGTTTGGTGTGATCTCCACCGCCATGACATAATAACCCCTTAAATTTTTTTTTTCGGGTGTGGACCAAATTATCTTACGATTTGCTATGTTTCTGCACATCGCGTTTCTACGACGTGTACCAGGTCCCAGGAACCGCATTTATCTCAATTAAATGTATTAATATTTATATTTCTATCGGCTCCAGAAGGAAACTGATATTCTTAACAATGTATGAATTGTGTATTTAAAGGTCAGCTATCACAGTATCCCGCCACTACTGTAGTATTCTAGATTGCATAATATAATTTTCATTGGATATCTTTTCAAAAGGTGTCATGTTCAAAAATTTACTATTTCTTTCTATAACTAAATGGGGATGCTAGGGAGATTGTTAAAATATCTATATTGAATAATAGTTAATCTATTTATAAATTTAAACAAAACAAAAATATATATGTACAACCATTATTGGAGAATCATATTAGGAGAATGCTAATGAGAATATGACCGATCGAAGTTACTGATAAGTTATTGATTCTATTATTGCTATTGACTTTCGAAAGAGAGACGGTCTCTCACAAGGTTACATAGGTATATCTAAATGAGTGTTATGACTTATCTGTTAGGTATAGTGGAGCCATTTCTTCCAGGGTTTTTGTGTCGCTGTCATCTAGGGGTCTCTGCATCTCTTGGCTAGTAGGCGCATTTCTCTAGTCCACAGTTCTTCCATATCTCTCGCGATCTCAGACTGACCGCCTCTCATCTTGACTCCAAGTGACTATTGTCCCAGACTCCTCTCTATTCCCAGACTGTCTCCAAGCTGTCTGCGCTGCACCTCTCGCTCCTTGAGCCTCTCTTTTTGACACTTGTGCCGACCTTTGTACTCTCCATCCTTATCTTTATGACTCCATGGAGGTGACCATAGGTATCGGATCCTACCCTACCTGAAATACTCGGTTTCCATCCCTCTAAGTCCATTTCTATGAAATACATTAAATATATGTTAAATCGAGTATCATACGGTATATGGCAGATTCAAGGGGAAAGCAAATGGGTATTCATGAGATTTTAGTATTTCGACAAATTAATTAATTTATTGAGAAAAAGGTTACATATCTGAGAATTTTCGCAGACAAAAAGGTTTTAAGTCTCGACAAGATGAAGCCATTCCTCATGTTTTTGACGGATGTTTATAATTTAATAAAAAGAGATCTGAACCGTGGACAAGTAAATTGAGACGTCCGACTTCAGTGTAAGTGAGTTTGTAGTATAATATAAACTGTATAATTTTTAATGTATGATATAATTTGGATGTCTATTTCAATCAAAAATGTAAATATAACTCATTGATTTCAATATTTAGCTCTAAGTTAAGGATTTGGTTCTAATACGTTTACGGAGCCTTTGCATACGACTTGCTAATGAACTTTTAACTGAAATGACATCATTTAATAATAAATGAGTTCATTAAAAATTATATCTACTTTAGACCACATATTGATAGAAAAACACAATATTTGATATAAAAAATCTTGTGTTTAAAGTTTTTTTTCTGTCTTGATTAGTCCCACCGTCCGGTATGCTAAAGATCATAATGAGGTTAAATAATTTAAAATTTGATTTGATGGGATCTATTAAATTGTTTGTTATAGAGAGATAACCGCTTTAAGAAGTTTTGCTGTACGTTATGTTCTCCGTCCTCCTCAATAATTGACACAGAACTACTCCCATGCCCATGTACGAGTCGACTTTTTTTCTTTAAAAATTTTGTCCCTTTGAAAAACACCAGTCGTATCGAAGGATAAAAATTATTAATACATTATGTTATAATGCTTATTTCAGTGTGTTTAGCTGAATATATCAAAGGATATTATATATTCTAGTCAACCTATCTCTAGAGATATAGGTCACATCGATTAAGTTCAAACTGAGTCCTTTGAATTCACTTGAGCTGTCGATTTTGTTAACCTCCGATGATTTGATGATTAAATTAAAGGTCCATTATTAGCAGAAGGATGGTATAGTATAGTAGGAATTCACGAACACAGGAAACACGAATTGAAAGTGTTTTGACTCCTAAATAAATAATTTACGTAATATTTAAATTCACATGTGCATAGATGCATACACAAAAAAATATATATACTTAGTGAAACCATCCTTATCAATAAAATTATATTTTTTACTACATTAATTTATGATAATTTCTTTAAAAAATATTTGTTTATCTATTACTGTCGTTAGACCAACTTAAGAAATTAAGAAAAACTGATCGGATAGATATGACATATTTATGTCAAATCTCTTTCAAGATGGTAACAAAAAATATGTTTTAAAAATTTTACGGTTGTTAAAATTATAAAGAAATTTATAATTTTTATCAGAAAAATGTTAGTTTTGACAACCGAATGTTTAGCTGTTGGTTTTTTCAAACTGCCATTATATGAATGATAACCAAAAATTGTATCTTTACTTTGTTCTTTCCTGCTGTATAAAAAAAAAAAAAAAAATATTGCACACATTCTATATGGAAAAAGTAATATAATTTCAATATTCTTTGTTGCCAATATTCTCCTCCTTTCAAAATAAATATAACAGTGAATGGAAAATGAGTTCGGTAAAACTTCAAGAAATAAAAAAAATGTATATGGAAAGTTATCAAACCGAAAATCTAGACGATAAGAAGTGATACTACGTCACCTAAGAATCGGACACTGTGCGTTTTCCCATGGATATCTCCTAAGAAGACTAGAAGCCCCTTCTTGCACACATTGCCAAGTACTCAGAACAATAAAGCATATATTATTACAATATAAAAGGTATACTGATATAAGGAAAATTTTTTACAAATGGGAAGGGAAATGAAAGAAATCCTACAAGTGAGGAAAAGGAAATAGGAAAACTGCTCAAATATTTAAAAGATATTGACTTTTATCAGCGAATATAAAATGAAAACATTAAGCCAATGACCCTTAGGGGTAGATAACCCATACAAACATAAAAAAAAAAAAAAAAAACATTATTATATTATTGCATTTGTATCTGAATACATATTTCATTGTACATAGTATGAATACTTTATACTGAATACAAAAACAAATAAATGAATGGAAATCCCTCTTTTTTTATTTTGTTTTATTTTTCCTTTCAATTTCATTTCAATTATTTCATTTCCTGTTTTATCTGCAATATATGTTCTATAAAAATATGCATGAAATATATATTTAGGAAAAGTATTGCGATCGATAAAAGTTGCTAATCCGAGTTTCACAACGGAATACATGGGCCCCTGAGTCTATAACGTTCCGCAAAATGATCAATCTGTGTGAAGGACTTTGCTAAAAAAACAAGAAATCATAAGGAACTGAAATTACGTGTTAAAGCTAGGTATCTACTTGCCATGTCACAGCCATATTTTCGTCAAATTGGACTGGCGACGCAATTTTAAATAATTAATTTGCCCATTATTATTTTTTATTTTTTTCGAAAATGGCCCTAATGAGGATAGGTTCGCCGAGCGAGCTAACGTATTTGTAAAATACGTGTTGTCCGGCAACCTGATAAACTAAAGATTATGAGTTCGAGCCCAGGTGCGGAAGAGGGGGAGGGGCTTTTAACTCTGACCGTCATCTCTCTTGGTCCGGTAAAAACCCTATATAGCCAAAAAGGCGACGTAGAAGAAAAAAGATCTAATGATTTTAATTAATATCGCTTTATAAATGTAAATAGTTATATGAAATTAAAAATCTAATATAAATTACTTATATATCGTTAATTAAATTATGTTTATACTGGCATAATTTAAATAATTAAAATAAGGCTGTACCCAAATTCATAAACAATTTTTTTTTTTAATGAGACATTTCGGCTAACTAATTACATAAACAAGTGTACACATCTTTAAGCATGTTCATGTGTGTCATAGTAAATATAAAAGCATAACTTATGAACAAGGCCCGGATTTTTATGCAGTATAAGCCTACAGAATATTCCATATAAGGTACAGTAAAAAAAAAACACATACAAAATGCAAAGACTGATCACTCAATATGATAAACTTAGCAATTACTCCATTAATAATCTATCAGCGATGTGTTTAAATATAATCTGTGCCTAAAAAAAAACATTTTTTTAATTTAAATGAATTTATAGAGGGGTTAAAAATTATAAATATTTTATTTCTTTTAAAAATATTTAAACTGAAAAATGAAAAAACAAAAACTAAACATACATAAGGTTGGTTGGTTGGTTGTTTTGATGTTGTAGGCGCAAAACTTCTAGGTCATCATAAAATATTCAGCTGACTGGTTTAGTGAAAAAAAAAAGAAATAAATAAAAAAATGAGTAAAAATAATAGGTAAAAAAATAGATATAAAAATAGATAATAATAAAAAATGAATAAGAGAGTAATAGCAATAAAATAAATAAATAATATAAGGGGGGAAAAGTAATATATATATATATATATATATATATATATATATATATATATATATACACATAAATAAGGTTATAATATACGTATATACATTATAATGATCGAAAACGTAACATAAAACACATTAAAAAAATTAAAATACCAAAATAAGATCCTTAAAATTGATATATTCTTTGAAATATCCATGTGGGCCTGAAGTTATGCCCTTTAAATGCCTGGGTTTATTATTCAATCGAGAAGGAATACGTTGGGTGGTCCCACCTGGTAGAGGAGATCCTACCTCCCCCCGAAGACAATGGGTCATGGATATTTGCAATGCAGATCCTCGGCCGAGGGCCTTATAGCTTTCTTCCAGTCGGGAGGAGGCTATTAATTTCTCGGCAAGAAGTTGGCCATTTCTCGGCTTATTAAACACCAAAGAGGCCACCCCCTGACTTATCCCCGCTCAGGTGAAGTTCCCTCCCATAAGATCTAATCCTAACTTATATTTATACCTCCCAATTTTAAGGGCCTCGGAAGGTTCCTTCCTTTATCCGGCTAAATGCTCTCCCAGCTGTCGGATTTATTTATAAGCTTGTTAGGAAATGCAGTAACACTCAAGGGTCATCTTTTGAAATCGTTTCAGCGTAAAAAACGGGGATGTAAAAACTACCTTGTTGAAATGTACTATATATTTTTGGTAACTAAGGGCGAAAAAAATTCTTCTTTTTCCTAGGACATTATGCATTGAAAATCTATTCGTATTTTTATTATTTTCATTTTATTGTGACTTAAATCAAATAAATGAATAATAACACTCATAGCAAACCTACTTATTATAATTATTATCTGTAATAATTATAATTATTAACTATATGGTTCATTATAGTTGCGAAATGTGGCCGCTTATATTACACTTCCTTTTAGGCTATATACAATTTTCCTGGGATATGGAGTGAGGGCGAGGGATCAATGCCAAAATCAAAAACCTCCTCCCCCCCTTTCTCTCTGTACCGGGACAAGAACTCATGATTATTTTATCAAATAATCTTCCATCAGTTTGCCGAAAAACGTGGTGGGCTAACACACACGTTAGCCTGCTCGGCCACCCTGTCTCCCAACCCCGAATTTGTACGTAGAAATCATTGAGAGGATTCTATTGCGGTAAATAAAATGAAAATGAATAATTAATGGAGTTGTTAAAAAAAGAATTCCTAAAATGTTAATAAGCCCTGTATCAACTGGTAAACGTCCGAGGGGTAGACCGAAGCGAAGATGGGGTGTAACATTTGCTGAGCCTTTTATTATTATAGTATACCGAAAGGTTCGATGCCTGCCTACATGAATCTTTACACCAATCCTCATCTAAAAGTGATCTCCGCCTATTCCGGAAGGCATTGCCGGCCTTAGACGTGACGTCGTCTCCCCATCCCTAAAATAAATATATTTATTTCTTAAGATGTCTTTTACTATGCAATATTTAAATTTTATTTCATTCGACATCTATAATACAACTGCTGTTTTAATAAGCTAATATTAATCATTTTTATACGTTTTCTATTTTTTATTTCATACAAGTGACGAGCGTTCTTGTAGATCGGCTGGCGCCCTCAATAGGCGCCCCTTAAGATCAGGGGGCAATTACCCCGGTTGCTCCACCCTTAGGCCGACACTGCTGCAAGGTCTGCTTTAACACAATGTTACCATCTAGGCCTGGATCCTAATAATTTTTTTTTATTAAAAAAAAACATTTTTTCATAATGAAATTGAGACCTGTTTCCTGACATCTCTTTATTTTTAGCATGAACGATACTTCACCACTCAGTGTTCAAATTTTTCTGATCAAAATTGCGGCCTGCTAGTGAATTTTATGACTCAGGTTGTAATTTAAATAAAAATTAACTAATGATAGAAAAAATTAAAAGTAAATTTATGTTTATTTGCACTTTTATGAGTATGTATTTTCTTTTTAGGCACTCATAACTAATCAAAATATTCCTCTATAGTATCCTGAAAGAGTCGAAATGTATTCAGTTTGGCTGACCTCCGGTAATACGAAGTGACTCCTCAGACAGATGTAGAGGAAAGGAGTTGAGACAGGAGTTGAAAGAAGTTGGAAACTCGAACCGGGCGAGGTCAAGGAGTTTTAGAAGCGGGCGGGTCCAACTTCTACTTCTGAGTAGTACACCCCCTTTGAGGGTTATACTTACTACTTTGACAAGATGGGGGTGGAGAACTGGATCATATGAAAAAGGGCAAGTTCCATCTGTAGATGAACCTCTTTTTTGAAAGATTTCGCCTCCTTCCCAAGTCCGTTGCCAAGTTTAGATTATCTCTTTGTGTCGGAAGTATTCCAAGCAAGAAGTCAAAAGCTGATGGGGTCGGTCCTCAGAGTTATATTTCTCGGGTTCCGACATTTTCACATTTATTTCGCCCACAGTCCTATTAAAAGTTTGGTTTCAACTTATTTACGTAACAGTTACAGAATTATTGTCAGTTGATGTGATTTTGCGTAGCTATGAACATCGTAAACTTAAATTTAATATAATCACGAGTTAATGATTTCTTTTCTGTCGAACATACATATTATTGACTTGATAATTGGAATTATCAAAAAATCCATTCTTTCTCGTATTATTTCACGGGTTTATTATTTTCAATAATGAACATTTTTATTGAACAAAATTAAACAGGAAAGGTTAAACTCCTTATCTCGAAATTTGAGGTTTTAATTTTCTAGGTACCTTGAAAATCGAAAAAAATAAATAAAAAAATGGCCTGGCTACTTTTCTCCGAGTCTACTGGACCAATTGTTTTGAGATTTAGTATTAATATTTGAGGTCATCTCAGGATTGTCCTCGGAACTCAACTTTAACATCTTTCCTTTGATTTTATAATGGCTGCCGAAAAACCCGTGTAGTTATAGACTGCAGTGCCTAAACGGATCTTCTCTTCCAGGGGTGTACAGAAGGGGGTTTCGCCGCGCAAATTTGAATTTTTGAAGTGGGCAAATTTCGACAGGGTTATGAATTTTGGGGACTAAGGGACAAGGAGAAAACATGGAACATACCGCAGTAAGTGTAGTTGTATATGATCTACGATTTTTCTAATTCTACCTTAGCTTGCTCTGCTTTTAAGAAAAGTTAGCAATAAAATATCTTGGAAGAAAAGGAGGAATAGTTTATTACACCATGGACCTTGGGGGAGAGGGGGAGGGAGAGAGATGGGCACCACTGTTCTCTTCAAACTCCTTTAAATTTATGTAAGTAACATACATCACTGATAAACCTTTAAAAAAAAGTTGTGTTGAATGAAAAACTCTATTTGTGAATATCTCAATAAGTAAACACGTTTTGGTTGATAATGGGTATGTTTATCTGAATGTTAGCGAAATTTCCTAAAATAAATCATTGAAATCGGACGATTGGGTGAATAGATAGCTATTCTAAATTATTAGCACACCATCTACAGCAAATCTATTTTTGGCTTTTGATTATTAGAAAACTTTACAACTGAAGTATTCGAGGAAGTTGTCTATATTTCTTAACAAAAAATGAAAAATATAATATTTTAAGTAGGCCAATATCAGCCCTTTCATTTGCTTTAGCCGATGTGGTACACTAAGGTACTGCGCTCTTCGGGTGTCTGTCATGGTGATATAGATATGACTAATTATTTTTTACTATTATTGTTGAATTTAGAATAAGAAAACTTATTATTTAGAATAGATAATCGAATTTAGAACAGATTTAGAATGAATTTAGAACCTGACAATAGAGTAAATTAGTCTTAAATTAATGTAACAACCCAATTCTGACATGTTTTGTAACATGCATTATATTTAAGTTATTTTTTGTAGTTCTGAAGATGTGAGTAAAATTTCGCGAAACTTAAACAAGTAAACTTGGAAATACAACAAATAAATCGATTGTTGTTTAATTGGAAGTGATTATTGCCAAAAACAGAGAATAATTTTTCCATTTTCTCTGTTTCGATTAAGACATCTCGTTGTTGAAAATAATAAACGAAACAATTGTCTTGAAACCTCATCGGCGTCTGCTGATTATTAAGTAGACGAAACTGAATGTTTCACGGATCTCTGATTTTTTTTTTTCGGCTGATGAATTCTATAAATAAATTCTATTCTGATTGGCTTGACAAGAGGGAGGAGATTTGTTATTTGCATGATGTTATTGCACCGAGGTCCATTATGTTCATTAATTCGACTGAAAACGAACTGATCCCCAGGTCGGTAATATTTGCGCGGTAGCTGCTAAGCCTGGAGGGCGGGATGAATTATTACAGCGCCGAGTGCATTTAATCAGAGTGCGGTTGCTTAACATTGTTTCGCGGAAAACATGTAATCTCATGCTATCATGATAGCTACCTGGATAAAAAATTATTCCATGAACCTTTTAGAAAATGTTAATCAGGCAATGTATATTTTTATGATCTTTGACCCAAACCTGGCAAAAAAAGTATTTTAATCATCACTTTAAAATATATTATTTAAAACACCAATTATTTTGTATTTTTAAATTATAGTGTGTTTTAAAAACGGACTATTATATTTAATTGAATATTTAATAGTTAGCCGTTGCATTATAAAGGAAGGAGATGGTCCGGGGTGGCGGTCATAAATATGCTAAATAGTGGCAAAACTATTTTATTAAAAGCCAACGTTTCGACCCGACTTTGCAGGTCTTCTTCAGGGCTAGAACGGAAGATACAAAAAGAAAGAGAATTGTGGAAGTTTCATAATATTTAAACAAAAAATTATAAACAATGTGAATAAGATTATTGAAATTATAAACAGTGAGTACATTAAAATATAAACACAGTAGGCTAAATAACAAGATCCTAAACTGAAGTAAATAGATGGTAACAATTGTTGTAGTTTAATAAGAAATGGAAAAGAGATATAATATAAAATAATAGACGAAAAGGAATGTGGAGAAAGAACAGAAAACCAAAAAATAAATAAATAAGTAAATAAAATTAGAAAAATAAAAATAGAGACTTATGTCCCCAATGTCTACATATTATGTAACTGCCACAATTTTCTATCTCTTTGTATCTTGTCCGTTCTAGCCCTGAAGAAGACCTGCACAGTCGGGTCGAAACGTTGGCTTTTAATAAAATAGTTTTGTCACTATTTAGCCTATTTATGACCGCCACCCCGGACCATCTCCTTCCTTTATAATGCAACGGCCAACCATTAAATATTCAATTAAATATAATAGTCCGTTTTTAAAATACACTATAATTTAAAAATTTTGGCGTAGGGAGGTGGCGGTCCCATCGCCCGGTCATTGTACCGCAACCAGCCACTGGCCCTCCAGGTTGGGGGAACACTTACACGAACACTCACACACCAAGTACACTTTAGACAGCACACTACAACACCTAAACACTACAGACAAAGGTCACCTACAGTACACACCCTAGGGTCACCTTCCCTAGGTAGCCGCCCCGGATGGGGGAGCTAGTCAGGATGCTCGGAGGAGGCAGCCCCTCTACCTGACTCGGGGGCAGTGGGCTGATAACCCACCCCCCCTAAAGTACCTTATTACGAAACCTCAAAGAGAAGAAGCCGGACTGAATTACGGTAACAGACCCAGGAAACGCCTAAATGACCTAAGAATTGGATTTTGGAACATTTTATCATTACATAGACTAGGAGCACTTCGTGCGCTCCTTGCAGAAGTGGACACATACAGAATCGACATAGCAGCTATCCAAGAGGTCCGATGGATAGGACAGGGAATTATGGAGAAGAAGTACCATACACTCTACTATAGCTGCCATGAAAAGCATCACGTCTTCGGCACCGGATTTGTTGTGAGAGGCAGAGCTCGACAGTTGGTGATGCGATTTACTCCCATTAACCAAAGGTTATGCTACATTCGGCTTAGAGGAAAATTTTTTAATTTCTCTCTAATCAACTGCCATGCCCCAACAGAGGTGTCACCTGAGGAGGATAAGGAAGCATTTTATGAAGAACTTGGACGCGTGACAGAAAGCTGCCCCAAAAATGATGTTAAAATCATTCTTGGTGACTTTAACGCACAAGTTGGTAAGGAGGTGGCACTCATGCCGACCATAGGAACCCACAGCTTGCATGAGACCAGTAATGATAATGGGCTACGGATGGTGAACTTTGCTACATTGCACGGACTGGTTGTTGGAACAACTCTTTTTCCTCGAAAGAATATCCACAAAGCAACATGGATCTCTCCAAATGGGCAAACAGCATCACAGATAGACCATGTACTCATTAGTGCCCGTCACAAGTCCAACATGATAAATGCAAGATCTTATAGAGGTGCAAATATGGACACGGATCACTATTTGAGCATTGCCGAGGTCAGATCACGAATTTCGCTGATTAAAAACCACTACCAACGACCAAAGAAGAAGATTGATGTGGTTAAACTTAAGGACTCAGACCACCAATATTCGTATCAACAAGCTGTGGAGACGAAACTTAATGAAGAAGTAATTAATGACAGCTCTATGGTCGATGAACAGTGGAAGAGATGCAGCAACGCAATGAAACAGGCAGCAGAAGAAGCTCTTGGCTACGAGACTAAATCTAGAAGGCCCCCATGGTTTGATGCTGAGTGCCTTCAAGCAGTAAAAGTGAAAAATGAAGCCTACAGAAAGAAGGTTCAGCGTCCCACAAGGCTCTCCCAAGAAACATATAGAAGAAAAAGACGCGAAGAGAAGAGATTATTCCGCGGAAAGAGAAGAGCTTGGGAAAATAAGAACATGGAGGACACAGAGGCATTGCGAGGCCAAAATGAAAGTCGCCTGTTCTTTCAGAGAATAAACGAGGGTAGGGCAGCTTTTAGGCCCAGAGTGACGGCATGCAAAGACACAAATGGAACTCTTTTAAGCCACAAAGATGACGTACTAAGGAGATGGGTACAACATTTCAAAGGCGCATTAAACAGAGGAACGGTGCCTGGAGAAGTAGGTGTAATGAAGGAAGACTCCCTGAATTCTATTGAACCCCCGGATGAGGAGGAAATGGAAAACGCCCTGAGGAAATTGAAAAATGGAAAGGCGCCAGGCCCGGACGGAATCCAGTCAGAGCTGTTGAAATGTGGAGGTGAAGAACTCAAGAAAGCTCTGCATGATTTAATGCTGACCATCTGGGAGAAGGAAGCTATGCCTACGGAATGGGCAACAGCCATTATCTGCCCAATACATAAGAAAGGAGATCAAACAGAATGCGCTAACTATCGAGGAATCTCACTCCTTTCGTGTGCTTATAAGCTGCTCTCTAACATTCTTTTTGAGAGGATCCTCCCGTATTCTGAAAAGGAACTGGGGAAATATCAGGCTGGATTTCGAAGAGGACGCTCAACGACTGATCAACTGTTCTCTCTGAGGATGATCCTAGAAAAGACTATGGAGCGTAAGGTAGTCACCCACCATTTATTCCTGGACTTTAAAGCAGCATACGACAGCGTTGATAGAACGCAACTATACTGTGCCTTGGAGGAGCTAAGCATCCCTCAGAAGCTCGTACGCCTAATCAAGATGACCATGGACAGCTCGAGATGCAGAATACGCGTCGGTTCTGACGACTCCGAAGAGTTTAAAGTGAGCAGTGGGGTTAGGCAAGGGGATGCCCTCGCCTGTCTATTGTTCAATTTGGCAGAGGAGAAAGCTGTAAGAGACTCCGGTATTCAGACCAAAGATATAATCTTCAATCGCCTGACACAGCTTCTTGGTTTTGCTGATGATATTGACATAGTAGGTAGGTCTGAACGGGCTCTCAGAGAAGCGTTTATAAGCCTTGAAGCAGCTGCAAGACCACTTGGTCTAGAAGTCAACGAGAGGAAAACTAAGTATATGAGAGTTGGCGGTGAGGTTGATCTGAACTCTCCATTTGAGGTAGGTTCTTTTAAGTTTGAGAGAGTGAAAAGTTTTATATACCTTGGGTCTGAAATCAATAGCAAGAATGACATGGCTCAAGAAATACAAAGAAGGATCACGGCTGCCAATAGATGTGTCTTTGGACTTGGCCGACACTTAAGAAGTAGGTACCTCTCAAAGAAGACCAAGCTGATCATATACAAGACCCTTGTTCGGCCTGTTTTGACATATGGCTCAGAGGCTTGGACGATGACCAAAAGGGATGAGATGAAGCTGAGTGTCTTTGAGCGAGGAGTCCTCAGAAGGATTTATGGTCCAGTAAAGGAGGGTGATGTCTGGAGGAAAAGAAAAAATAGGGAGCTCAGTTCTCTCTATGCAGACATCGACGTAGTCACGTATATTAAACTGGCCAGACTAAGGTGGGCAGGGCATGTGGCCAGAATGAGCACCCTTGAAATACCAAAAAAAATAATGATGGAGGAGCTGCACCTCGTAAGACGGGTAGGAAGGCCGAGGACGAGATGGTTGGACAACGTGGCCTATGATGCGAGAACCCTGCTTGGTGTGCGGAACTGGAGAGCTGCAGCAGAAGACAGAGCCAACTGGCGGAGGCTCTTGGAGGAGGCCCAGTCTCGGTGACGGGATGTTGTGCCATACATGAATGAATGAATTTAAAAATACAAAATAATTAGTGTTTTAAATACTATATTTTAAAGTGATAATTAAAATACATTCTGCCAAGGTTTGGTTCATAGATCATAAAATATACATTACCTGATAAACATTTTCTAAAAGGTTCATGGAATAATTTTTAATCCTGGTAGCTATCATGATAGCATGAGATGTGACGAACAGGACAGACCACCCTGACAACATAGCTCACGGAGGCACTGCTATACGATACTTATTAGATAGTCACTATCACACAACCATTTACATTTACCTACGATACCTGACGGGCATTTCAGTACATATAAACCACAATAAAATGACTTACTTCAGTTTACTGCCCTCCGAGATACGTGCTGACATCTTCGATGTTTTGTGGCGTTACCAAAAGGCCAGTGTTTCATAACTGGAGGTGACTTCAACGCACCAATATTTTGTCTCGCGTCTTAGCACACCAAGAGGAAGAAATTTGAGGGATGCTATTCACCAGGTTTCATTAGACACAATAAATCCTGACACACCGATATACTGGCCTGTATCTAGACTTAAATCTCCTTTTGGACTTTTTTATTACAGAAGGACTACGAACCATACATCATACCATTAGTACGAGTTATGATATTTGCTCTGATGATTCCGCAGTGCGTCTGCGTGATGAGGTAATCAACGTTCAAACAAGGCCATAACTTTTTACTGGTCCAAATGACTGGGATCTTTTTAATGAATTCTCGGATCCATCGCTCTCGATTCCATTTTCCATTAAAAGTGAAACTGAACTGGTAAAGACAGTTGAAATTTTCTCCTCAACCATTCAAGAAGCTGCATAGTCTTCATCGATATCAAACTTCAAGCCCAGAGAAACTGAGCAATTATCTAAATATCCTCAGTATATAAGGGATTGGATCAGAGCAATGAGAAGATATGGCAGACTGGCACCAATCAGAGAGATTATATTTATGCGACTAAATAACCAACATAAAAGAGAAATGAAAAAATCAACAGGACAAGCTATACAAATGGTCTTTCGACTGCCGATGGAAGCTTGTGGAAGCATACCGGGAAACTGCAAAAACATCGAGAGGTGTCAGCTTCCCTTCGAAGGGAAGATGGTTCTTGGCCCGTGTCGAATGAGGAGAAATCTGAACTCTTCGCTCTTCATCTTTCTTCTCTATTTAAACCATCCACTGAACTCACAAATATTGAACATGAGACCCTCATACTTAAGGGTCAATTTATAAACACTTTATACATTCCTCTGCAACTTACAATACCACCTCCTTCGTTCACTCCATCTCAAGTAGCACATCAAATTAAACATTTACCTAAAAGAAAAGCCCCTGGTTATGAATTGACAGTATGACTTAATAACAGCCGAAGCGCTCCAACAGATGCCCTGGAAAGCTCTAGTATTTATGACCACAATTTACAACTTTATATTGAGGGCAGCAAAATTTCCATTACGAATGGAAATATTCACTCATTAAAATGATACACAAAACAGGCAAAGACATATACAATCATTCATCCTATAGACCAATTAGCTTTCTTTCAATTTGTTCCAAAATATTTGAAAAATTAATATTCAAAAGACTTAATGACATACCGGCTGACCAACAAATAATTCCTGACCATCAGTTTGGCTTTCGCACATTCCATTCGACAATACACCAGTTACACAGAGATATATAGATTACATTGCTGGAGCTTTAGGACAAAAACTGTATGCAAGTGATGTATTTTTGGATGTCGTTCAGGCGTTCGACAAAGTCTGGCACCAGGGTCTTCTCTTTAAACTCAAGTCCATACTGCCGCACAAATACTTCCTGCTCAGAAATTTCTTCTATTCCTCCAGTCTTGGCAGGAGTGCCCCAACGTTCAGTACTGGCTCCACTACTATAAATTGTATACACTTACGACATACCTATTAACAATGAAACATCGACTGCTACTTATGCTGACGACACGGCAATTCTCACAAAACATCATGACCCTACACAAGCCTCACTGACGTTACAACATCAATTAGATAAATTACAAGACTGGTACAAATCATGGAAAATTCAACAAACTACGATAAATCGAAACTTATACATTTATACTTCGAAGAAATACCTCCCCTCCAATTTTTGTCGAAAACACCCAAATTTCTCAGAAGGACACCATACACTATCTTAGTCTTACCTTTGAAAGAAGGATGACATTAGGCCCACATGTTCAAATGAAACGGAAGACCCTCAATAGACGAATTAATCTACATCACTCTCTTTTTCCAAATCTTCAAAACTAGAACTGAGACAGAAACTAAATACATACCTATACTTACTTAAACCAATATGGACTTACTCTTAACAGATACACGGTATAGCTAAAAAGACTCACTTACACAAACCTCAAACTTTCCAATAAAAAATATTGTGACTTAAAATTAAAGCACCTTGGTACGTGACAAACAAAACCTTATATACAGACTTCCTCCTGCCTACAGTTTACCAACACATAAGGCACTTTACAAATGTTTTAACAATAATTTTAATTTTAATAATAATAAGCTGACTTACCCATCAATATGAGGAGGAGACTAAAACGGCGCTGGATGAGAGATCCCCTTCCTTGACTAAGAATGGTAATTGATTCAATCCAGAGAAGAGGTACTGCTGGGTGCTATCCTTCCACATGCCTGACATGTCTGTTTCATTACTCTGATCAGATTCAAAGATAAAAAAAAAAAAAAAAAAAAAACCACTTGGATTATTTAATGACTGACATAATTACATACAATCATAGTATTCATCAATTGCCACTTAACTTTACAATGTTCCTTTTTCATATCTGGAATTAGACCAAAATATTCTATAATGAATGCCAGCAATGGTCACGAAAGTCGCCAAGATTACAAGTTGTTAAGGAAGTGGTTAACTTACCGCCTTTAGTTATCACGAAAACTGTAATGTCAATTCGGCTTGAGGACTTGGCGTGTTGGGACAGTCGGTCCCCACTCAGACTTAGACGAATGTCGTGCTTCGATCTCTGATTGGTGGACTACTTCCAATATTTCACTATTGGCAATATATTTAATCATGCTGAGCCAGCCTGCTGTTGCTTTAGAGATCATCCAGAGAAAGAAAAAATGTTTTAACTTGTTTATTGAGAAATATTACAATCTGTCTCAATTAAGGACATTTATAATAGTGTTTACAGAATACATTCACACTTTAGGTATAATATATAAAAATAAATTAAACATGAAAATAGTACTACTAAAAGTAAATGTATATAAACAAAAGAAACTAAATTATTCAAAATAAAAACTTAAATACAAGCATATTTTTATATAAAACATTTATTCAGGAGATTTCCGAGCCAAGCCTTTCTTCCTACACGTGAAAGGAAAGAAATGACTGAAGTAGTTCCTAGTACGTTTCACTCAGTCGTATTTCTGGAAGAAAATATTAAGAAAATGAACCGTTAATAATATATAATAAACATTAATATTTTTCTTTTTAATCTGATTATGATTTTTTTTTTAGCTCATTAACTTATAGCTTTCTATCTATTTATTTATACATATTTTTTTATGTATGTTTAGTGGTTATTTAAGTAGTACATAGGATTTCAATAATGGCATGGTAAACTAAAAATATTTTTTCTTTTTTGTAATAATTATTCATTGTCTCCACTGTTGTCCAATACAAGTGACGCGGCTGGGAGAGAAGCACTGCGAACTACTAGAGTCCTGCTTTGACTCTCATATTTGGGGAACAAATTTTGATTCAGAGTCTCCTGGGTCAATGTAAATATTGTACATAGGTGTGAATGTGTTTTATTTATTTCATTGTCATTCAGCTTCAATCTATGATTTTATTTATCTGGTATATATGTATAAATCTCATTATCTGATTTATTTTATCTTTTTATTTTATTATTTTACTTTAGTTATTTATATTTATTTCCCTTCCCTAAGCACATATTAGGTGAATGTATAGTGTAGCCCTAGTACCAATGCCCTTCAGTGTGCAGACTCTATTAATACTCCATAAAATCATTTTAAAAAAATTATTGATAACCGTAGACACGTGTTGCTCTTCCCAAATTTTCTCAAATGACATTTATAAAATACAGTTAAATTAGGAAAATGTTATAAAAGTTGTAAGAAATAAATAAGAATTGTAAGAAATTACTTTTATCAGCTTTTTTGAACTTTAATGGAGCAAAAATTTCTATTTTGTATTAAATATTTCTATTATTTTTAATAACCGCTTGATACATAATGAAAATCCTATTTGTTTACGCAACTTTAAAAGCTGGAAATAGAGGTATAAATGGAGAAGTTATAAATTGATGGAGTAAGTTACATCTTTATCAGGAGCATCCAATCTCAATGTTGGAATTTATATAATATTTTTGGGATCAATAGCATCTGTTTATTTTAACTACATGCATATTTACTAGATAAATATTTAGTCAGTTAGTTTTTTCTTCTTGCTCATCCATATTTAATACTAATTATAATCGCAATAATTGCTTGAACCATTAACTAAAATTAAATGTTTAAAGTTTATCTCGGTTGGTAACGTTCATACTAAAGTTAATTATGAAAATGTTGATCTTAACTATTATATGATGTTGTTTTAAACGGAGCCGTATATTTTCACATAATTTGATTCAACCTATCTTGTATTTACAGGTAAAACCTTAAACATCTCATTACTTGAAATCACAAATATTTTCTTTATGGTTTAGCTTCATTAAAAATGCACTGCTAAGACTTATTATAATAGTCCGATTTCACCAGAAAATAATTCTTGTTCAAAGGAAATCTGTAAGTGAAAGTTGTGAACTACCCGCATTTGATTTTTATAAAATAGTTCAAGTTATTCGTAGGTAATGCATAACTAAATCTTTTAAGTCGTTCAGATTTCTCGTAGTTAATTCTCTTTATAAAGCCAACTTTTTGTTCTAGTTATGTTATTGGTAGGGAAAAGATTTTTTGTCTTAGTAGACTCCCGTCACGAAGTTATGTGTTATCGGTAAGGATAGTTTTATTATGTAACCTAATGTAAATCCCCCTTTTTTTATTTATTTCTTTATATGATATTTACAACTGTATACAAAAAATACATCTAGTAAATTCGCACATGGATATAATGACATAAAACACATGTTGAGAAACTACCCATTGGTAGCACTCTAATAATATGTCTATATTAGAAGATCACGTGGCCATCTTCTTTTCAGACGCCTCCAGGGTTATCAGGAATCGAACAGGAAGCAAGGTTAGAAACAAGAGGGTTGGGATGGTTATGAAGTTTATTATGGAAGGACAGATATCTGGATTGGGCCAAATCTGATACATAAGGAACATTAAGGTCATTATGGATGATTTTATTTGTAACAAAGTAAGGAGCATTGAGGATTTTACGAAGGATTTTGGATTGTAAGGATTGGATACGAGAGGAATTTGAAGGTTTGGTGGAGCCCCATAGCTCAACTCCGTAAGTCCAAATAGGCCTTATTATAGTCATGTAAATGAGTCTTTTATAATTAATTGGAAGGTTAGAGCGTTTGTCTAGTAAGTGTTGAAGTAGTCGGAAACGTCGAGCTGTTTCTTGTCGTTTCAGTCTGGCATGAGGATTCTAAGTTAGACGTTTGTCCAGGTGGAGTCCTAGGTAACGGATTTGTTCAACTGGAATAAGTGAGGTGTTGTTAAAGAATACTGAAGGACAGGAAATCATTGGTTTACGACGAAGGGTGAAGGTAATTTGATGGGATTTATTGGAATTTATTTTAATTCTCCAGTTCTGACACCATTCTTCAAGGTTTATGATGTGGGATTGAAGGGTTTGGGATGCAATAGATGGGTCGTTATTAACTGATAGGATACATATGTCATCAGCATATAATGTAAATCCCAGTAGCTATTTTATCATTATTTTATGTCGGATGCTCAGTTTTCATTTATGAGAATGAAAATATATTAAAGATTCACTGATCGAGCGACAGACTGTTAACATTCCCTTTATGGGTTGCCAAGCGTCGTACCCTGATTGACCTAGACAGCGAAGTCATTAAAAACGGTTTTAGCGTGTAGTGTTACAAGAATTAGACGCTCCTGAAGAAGTTCCTCTTTACCATCCCTTAATGAGCATATAATTGAAGAAGAGAGGCAGATACTGAAAGTAACCTTTTAAAAAGTCGTAAAGGCTGTACAGTGGAAATTACAGTACCTAACTGCTCATTAGTACCGCACTTGGGCAGCTAACCCATCCCTTTTTTTATGTTCATAATTCTTTCGGTGTTAACCCCTATTTTTTCCTGTGTATCTCGTTACTACTTTAATTTTTTTTTAAGTATTCGTTTTTAACTACTGTTTCAGAAGCTATTTCACGCTCTTACCTACCATACAATAATAGGTACAATTTACAGTAGAATTTATCACAGTTAGGTGTGTTTTAACACTTTGATTTATTTATTTTTATCGTGAATAATATTGAATCCGAGTTGTAAGCCAGAATATATATTCTAAGGTTGCATTGGAACAGATATAAAGACAAGAATTATTGTTGCCCAAAATTCGTCTTCGACTGTTAAAAAAAAATCGATTTTTGGAATATAAATTAAGGCAAAATTGTTACTAATACTTGACAATCTTAGTTACTATATGCAAATAATTGGTATAACCAATATATTTTTGTATTTAACTCCTCTAATTTTTTATTAGGGTTTAGTTAGGTTTCTACTATCTAAAAAAATACAGTAATATCTCTAGAGTAATAAACTAAAAAGTAACTGCAAGGCTGTTGCGAGACTCTTCCGCAAGACCAAGACCATGACCAAGACTGAGTTAGCAAGACCAAGACACGTCTCAGTCTCGCATTTGGGCAACACTAACAAGAATACACTGTAAATTCTCAGAAAAAATTATTCTTTTATTGAATATCAACACAGTCTGCTATATTTAAGAGCATTAATATTAAGATTAAGGATACACATTAATTAGGCTCTACATAAATACACATTAATATTAATATTAAAGTTACATTAATAATTCACACAATATGTTACAGATAATTAAATTATTATAACTACGTATCATATTTAAATAATAAACGAACATTAACACAACTAAACGATTGGTGAAAACTTTAGAAAAATCGACTAAAGCATGACAAACCCCAACATAGTACTTTCACTCGTTCAAGTGAAACTTGTCCTCCTATTTACCTCAACAGTTACCCAATTCCTCTAACAGACGAAGTGCAATATCTTAGATTGACATTTGACAGAAGAATAACATGGTGGTCAACAAAAGGAAAAAAAATATTAAGCCTCAGACGACGACTATTATATTTACAGCTCTCAAAATGTTTAAAACTTTACTGTTATTATGATATTTACAACTGTATTAGTATGAATACATCAAGTAAATGTGTACAGAGGAATATTATCACATGAAAAACGCTTATTAAGAAACTATCCATTGGTAGCACTCTAGTTTAAAACTAAAACTAAAAATGAAACTGAACACTTACATTTACCTACTTAAATCCATTTGGACCCTGGAACTTGGAAAACAAGAAATGTTTTAGTCAAAAACATTTAAAACTATAGAATATCTATGCTATGTCACAAACATTACTTTAAATAAAGACATTCGAACGTCAATACATGGTATACCTGAAAAGTTATATAGTATATATATATATATAATATAATATATATAAATATATACTATATATTCTTTTCCAGGTATACCCATGAAGCTTTATCACAACTTTGTCGATTCGACCTATCCATCTGCTTCTATGTGGTGTTTTGCCTAGTATTGAGGCATTCATTGTTGTGTAGAGGCTTCCAGATGGATTGCTCCGAGCTCCATCCTCTGCCTATCTAAACCTCCTTGCCTTTTATCATGAGATATTCATCGACTAATTTCTGAAAGTAGCACCATATATATATATATATATATATATATTCCTAGCCTATAGTAACTATATATATATATATATATATATATATATATGAAACCTATAGACGTATTTTATTATTCCCTTCTCCAAAACAAAAACGGAAACGACTTAAATACAATTGTATTTACAGTTATATTGTATTCATTCAAATAATGTTACTTTTACTTTTTGTTGATTTTACTTGATTATAAATTTGACAGGTTTATTAGATGGAAATTTAAGTACAATAAAAAGAATAATATACATGTTATAGGTGCATTAACATGGTAAATAAATCGTTCTGAAAGTCATATTGAATTTCCCTTTTCATATATAAGGATAGTTATATCGTAATATAATATAAATTATTATAATAGAGAGTATTGGCTACTCTCACATCCATGTCGCCTCTCTTTGGTTATACGGGAGGAGGGGAGAGTAATGGAATTCAAACGAGAGATATTCAATTTAAAAAAAAAATACAGATGCTTACACCACAAATAGCCCTCCCAACCCCCTTCCCCACCCCTGTGTAAGTCAAATTTAGTGTTCATTTAAACCAAAATGAAGACCATTAGAGGCCTTCGATACGATAGGGCGGCATATTTCACTCCGAATATCAGTTTCAAAACTCAATTACCTTGGCCATAGATTTAATACTGCCTCAGCCCTGCTCCTGCTCCCTCAAAACGTTATCTGGCCATTAAATTTCTGAATTTTCGTTTCTCACGGCCTCGGCTAGTGAATTATCATTTTGGAGTTATTGTTGTTAGAATTACTTAACTTTGGCCGATGTATTTTACCTTTGGGGGAAATTCTGCGGCCATTTATACAGAAGTTTTCTAATATGGGTTTTAAGAATTTACATTTATATTCATTGGCTTTAATGTTATCTGTCATGTGAATTGATAAAAGATTGGAATTATGTTCTACTAAAATTATCATACATTCATAACTGACTTGCTTGTTCTAATACATGTCTGTGAGATATGGACACACATAGAGAAGAATTATAGGCTATTATAGTGTAACTTTCAGAAATTGGTCAATGAATATCTCTTGATAAAAGGCAAGGAGGTTTAGATGGGCAGGGCATGTAGCTCGGAGCAATCCATCTGGAAGCCTCTGCACAACAATGAATGCCTCAATACTAGGCAAAACACCACATAGAAGGCCAAAGATGTAATAAAGTTTCATGCAAATAACTGAAAAAGAATTTCCCAAGATAGAGATGAGGTAGCCTTGTTGAGTCTGCATGTTGTTTAATATTAACAGAAATAAAACCAACAAAATACTTATTTTTAATATCTTCACAGAATTCCTGTTTTCTTTGTTCTTTTCTTTAACTATCTTCTTATGAGCTGGTGTATATATGAAACGTAGAGATGATTTGCTTTCCAATCGATTCCTGACAATCCTTGTAATTGTAGCCATAATAAGAGGTATTTTGAAACTGCAAATCCGAAATCAAGATCTCATTTACTCATCTTAACCTTTAAGGGGAACTAAAAAACTTTTTTAATCTCCCGTCAATGTTAATTCGTAGGTAAAATTATTCAGATTAAATATTTACTTTGAATAAAATGATAAAGCTTTCGAAGACTGGTCGAAGACATGAATGTCGCATTGCGCTTACAATCATATCTGAATTTATTATTATTATTATTTTAAAAATTAATCATAATTAAAGGGCTGGTATAGCAGAGTGGTTAGCGCGCTATATTAGTAAGGTAAAGATCGTAGGATCGGATCCTAGCCCTACTACCCACTACGGCTGGTCTCCGCGGTAAGTTAGACCGTTAAACTCTTAATTAAGGGAGCCTACAGATTATAAAATACTTGTAAGAACAGGCTAGAAAAAAATAAATAAATTAAAGTCACACTGGTTGTTTATATCTTCCATGCAAACAAATGTTTTTGTCTTGGCTTCGTCCTATGATTTGAGTCACTAAGTGTCAGTTTTTTCTTCGTAAATAATATTTTTTACACATTCAAGTATAATTATATTCAAATATTAATAACTTCTGAAGTGAGCCAAGGTATCGACGAAAGTATCGGAAATCAAATTCGAATTTCACCTTACTACAATTTTTCATTTTTTTTTTGTCAATAATATTTCTATAGATTTTTATAATTATTGAATTTATCAATAATTATCAATTTTTAAATCTGAAAATAAATTACATAATAAGACAGGGTATCCAGATCTCTTTTTTTGTTTTGAAACCTTTTATATACAATAGGCTTATAATATAATATTTAAAATATGTGATAAATAACATTATAATTGATTAGCACGAGATTTTTATAATATTAATTTTGCGTCGTGTAAATTGAAGCTCCCAACTTTTGGATAGATTCATTTATATTTTACTATTAAAATCCATTTGAATTACTTGAAAACACATTTAACAAAAGGAACTTGTTTGTTTTTAATTACGTTATAGAAATTTCTAATTTTGTTTGGTTTTGCCTTACTCGTCCGTGCGTAGTACAGCATTTTATATAAATAAATAAAAAAACACAGGGGGAGGTCTGGATGGAATCTCTTTGTATGATATTACGCAGATTTTTATTATAAACATTAAAATAAAAAAAATTGTATCGTGGAATCGACTAATTTTTGGCATTCTCCGCCAGTTACTTTGTTATTCTCACATCATATAAACATCTTTTATTCCATATCATATAAACATCTGTTATTCTCATATCATATAAACATCTGTTAAATCATATTTTATATGATCATGTACACCCCACCATTTGTTTAATTAAATACAAGATTTCGTTATTCGAAATCATCCAAATACAAAATGAAAAAAAGGACAAATTTCCACACAGCTAAGGAAGGTTATAATCAAATAGCTAATTATAATCAAATTGCATAAAGAAACAGACGAAAACAAAGAAACATATACTCACAAACTAAAATACATAAATAAGCCATAAAAATACAGGTAAAAAAGAGAAAATAAATAATAATGAAATAAAAAAACAACAACAGAGAAACGAAAATAGACATCGGAGGAAGGTTATCATCAAAACAGCTGATCTCTATGACAAAGTTAAAAGAGCAAATTAGCTAGATTTATTAGACTTACACAAGGTGTTCAATGTTTCTGTGTAAAACTTATTCAAATTTCTACGATCACTTTTATAGTTAACCTCAATTTATAAATTCTCAACAATATGCATAACTACAAACATATAAAAGTTTTAGAGTTATAAGTTTGTTTGGTTTGATTTTTGTCTGTTGTTAAATTATTTAATCATTTATATTAACTAGTTTTCTCTAATCTTATAAAATATCATATGATAACTGATGTTTATAAACAGAATAATAACAACATTGATTCAAATGTAACTGATACTTTTCTATAACAATTACAAAAATAACTGGCGGGGCTAATATGCAAAATACTCCATTTTTTCTTTATGGCAGTTAAGAAAGGCGTTATAAACGTTCGACAAAAGGATTTATACTTTAAGGTTCCTCACTAATGGATTCTCCGACATAGGATTACCCCCCTCACATCTAATAATATGGCCCCTGTTTACAGTGTAGTGAAAACTAATTACACTAGCCTAACTTGGAAAGTTTGTTTAACTTTGGCCTTTTGTAAGGCTTTGCATACACTGCTTTATCTCTCCCAGGTGAGGGAGCCTTTATGGAGGAAGGGAAGGGGGATGAGGGGAAGGATGGGAGGGGGGAAGGACGGACTCGTTTCCTCTGCCCGGGGAGTTTTATAATTAAACCATCAACTTCACCTGCCTCAGATTTGATTATGTTATCAAAATCTGCCCGCTCCTGGTGTCGTTAGTGTCGTATAACAATGAGTAGGAAGCTCCCAGGGTTTATGAATTTTAAACAGAAAATATTCTATCTGTGCAGCGAAATCAGGTTTTTTTTCTTTGTTGTACTAAATTACAAAAAAAAAAAGTTAAAATAAAAAAAAACATGCAGTTTTAAATGAATTATTTTTCTCAGTAACCCTTAACCTAATCCTAATTGGAAAAAGGCAACGGACCATGACGTCCTACTATCCAACCAATAAGTTTTTAAAAGTTGTATTTATTATTTTATTATTAAAGCTTGTATATATTGGCATGACTGAGTTTTTGTGTTTTTAATTTAATTATCTTTAGGTTATTTTATTTTTTATTGTATATAGTTATAGATTATTATTTAGTTATTAATTTAGATTATTATATATTATTTATTATTTAGATTATTATTTAGTTATTAATTTACTTTTGTTAATTTTATGTTTTCTGTAAATATGGTGTGAATGTGTTCATATCTCACTATAATGATTGTTCACGTGACTAGTGTTGCCGCTGACAGCCTGAGCACGGTCCACTAGCACACACACGAATAAACAACAGGATCAATAAAAAAATTATATTCAAGTTAATGACTACTCATCACAATGACGACGTTTCGGCTCGTCGAGCCATTTTTAAGTCTAAAAAAAATTTTCATTTACAATCATATGATTAACTTTAACATATTTCAAATTACAAAGATTCTTATTATATACCTAAAATACCCATCATGTACCTGTCCTTTTCCCTTATGCGAATTGCAAGCGTCTACTCATAATAAAATTCCTTTTTATTGTCATGTTCACCTTTAATTATTTTACAACATTATTATTACTCAATTCTTTAGTATTAAATGATTCAAATAAGTTAAAATTACCTTGTTCTTGAGTCACCCACAAGTCATCCATCTCATTTCTATTCAGTGACTGGTATAGGAGTAGGGGAAGACTATTTATTATAAACATGTATAATGCTGTTTCCCAATATTATATGTGGATCTATTTTAAGAAATATTAGCTAATTTATTTTAAATTTTGATTTTTTCAATTGAACTAGCGTAAAACGTATTCATATTATCCACGTCTGTATGATTATTTACCGAGTTTTTCAAGTTTTTAGTTATGTATATTGCTTCCTTAATTCTACGTTTATTCGTATTTCTTTCATTATGTAGGATTTTGGCGTTTTTGAAATCAAATTTATGTTTAGTTTGCATAGTATGTTGAGAGAGTCCAGTGGCTAATTTATTTTTTGTGTTTTTTGAATTACAATTTTGTTTATGCTGTTTATTGTGATGTGTAGTCATTAAGTTGACAAAAAATTTTAAAAATTGGTGTAAAAATGGCTAATAATAAATTAACTTGAAAATAAATAGTATGCACCGAAGAAGAAGTGAGAAACATTGTGAAAAAAATTATAGTTTATTGAATACTAATTAAGTGACCTAATTTTCAATTCAAATATATATATATATATATATATATATATATTAACTAGTTGAAATAAATAAAGAAAAATAATAATAATAACTAAAATGAAAAAAGTACATTAAAAAAATAACAAAACGAAAAAAAATTTTACTAATAACAGAATAACTTGTCATGCGTAGTAGAAAACTGGAATTCCGTGCCTGATCCTCATTAAAGGTTTACAATTGGTTTTCAACGAGTTGAGGTATCCGATAGGTTCTGGATTGGTTGATGTAACCAACTCGGGAGCATTTACATATCACTCCGGTCGAACAGCCTTATAGTGGGAACTGATTGCTCTATCAGGCCGCCATGACTGGCTCTCTGATAATCAACGAATTACAATCACTCAGTCAATCACACAGACAAATAAGCCGAGGTGATAAATTACATCTTCCTCAAGTCGAGATCGCTATCTCTCAGGGCCGTAGTTATTATTGTAATTTTAAAAAATTGGGCCCAATATTGAATCTGATAGCGATGACCATGGTTAATGATCCTGTTACATTACACAAGGCGGATAAATCATGTAGCTATAATTTATTACTTTCATTAGTCCAGTATTGCATGACTTGAAAAACGACCAAAGTACGAAATCGTTCTCTTGTAAAATAGATTAAAAAATCAAGATATGCGTCACATGCCACATCGTGCCGCACGTGTATTTTAAGTTTTTTTTTTCTTTTAGAAATAATTTAAAAAGAAAAATTATTTAACAATAACTTATAGATGCCTGTTAAATTATAAATAATAAATACTAAATAAAGCCGAATTTAGTGTTGCCCAAAATCGGTCTTGGTCTTGTAATGTACAAGATCATGGCCGCCTAACTGTTGCAAGACCAAGACCAGGACTAGTAAAAAAAATCGATTTTTTAAAATAAAAATTAAGGCAAAATAGTTACTAATACTTGACAATCTTAGTTACTATATGTCAATAACTGGTATAACCAATATACTTTTGCATTTAACTCCTCTAATTTTTCATTCGGGCTTAGTTATGTTTCTCTGTAACTATATCTTATAATTTGTTCCGAGATAATAGCATTCACATAACTTGTAATACATACTAAATGCATGGTGATGCTAATCAGTTAACATGAATCTAGAGTGAACACTCGTTCTACACTGCTAAAGCCTTAATAAGTTCAATCGAAAATTTCACTTGTGTTAACATGTGCTTCGCTTTGATTTTAATTTTTAAGTACTTGTCATGTTTTTTATTTGAACTCTGTTTAAGACTTGAAATGTGACAATTAGAAATTTATTTAAAAAATTGAAGAAAAACCATTATTCACATTCAACTTCGTCATATTTTCCAAACAAATTGCTGTAATCTTTTGTCTGTCGTTTTCGAAATTCCTTCTGAATCTTTTCTATCATCCATTTTCACTTGAATAGAAAGTTTCAAAACCTTATAACTTTATGACCTCTCCCACTCATGTACGAAATTAACCGACCCCAAGCTATGTTAAAATGTGTGCAAACGACCTTTAACACATTTAAGCTGTTTGCAATACTTAATACACATTCTCTGAATACTTCTTAAGTTTAACAGTTAGATGCAATTTCAGAAACATTCTATCAATGGGACATCTCCACATTAATTTAAACTGAAATTTCGATGCTGTAACATCTGCTAACACTAAAACATCTGTTAGTGTCACAATTACTTCTATAATTTTTTAGTTTTTATAAAATACTGGACATGTTATATATATATATATATATATATATATATATATATATATATATATATATATTTGTTTTGTACTTGTTGATTGAAATGTATTACATTTTCTCTCACTGAAAAACATTTATAATCAAGATCAGAGAGCACAATCGCAAACATAAATAAATCAATTAAATAATAACAATATATTAATTTAATAACAATATACAAAATAGGAAATAACTAAATTGCATATAGAGAAAAACAAATTTGTTTTGACTCCTATCAGGTTATTGTTCTGGCTGTCAGGCATCCAGTTATTATGTTATTATTAATGATTCAGCTGTTATCCTCGACTGATAACTTCTATATTTAATATATATATATATATATATATATATATATCATTTTAACATAAAGTAATGATCTGGTTATTGGTTTAATTTAATTACAGCCTAAAGAAAATAACTGGTTTGTTCGTATGTATAGGCTTGCAAGAATACACATAACTGCTATTAATTCAGTTATAAAACATTTTGTAACCTAAATAAGCTATGGTTATGTTTGCAAAATATGTTTGGTAAAATTCATTGTCATAAAAGTACCGTTGTGAATGATGAAGCTATTATTTGTAAATTGGAGTCGACCCAATATCAACACTGTAAAAAAAAAATAATTGTGGATTGCAAAAGCAATTGATCTCTACACTTTATATTCGCTCATGTAATTGACAAAATAAAAATTACTAACAAAATAAAATATATTTGATACATAACTAACGAAATGTAAAGCAGCCTTTTGAATATTTCTCTTAATTCCCTTGTGTTCCTCATTTACAAAATGAACTCGAGGCCTCCTTCAACAATAATTCATCAGAGCTATTGTAGTGGAGTAGAAAGCTCCTTTTTGATCTTGTAGTTTGAAAGGATCTGCCTAATCTAATTTCTTTAATGCTATTTGTTTAATTCGTCCTTTAAGCTCTGCATTGACTCTAAAAATGTTCCTCGCTTCATGATGGTTAAAATGACTTTATTTCCATTTCTATTCGGGAAAACCCTTTGTGGTTCTATTTTTATCTCACCCTTTTGATCATTTTACGGTAGCGACAGATTCACTTCGCCTCAAGTGATTATAAAATCAGATCAGTTTTTTTTTTCTGATAAGAGCATTTACCTAAATCGCCATTTTCATTTTCAAAAATAACCTTAAGATATTTCTTTTTCGGATACTTCAACATGAAACTGGTGCTCTGGTGCTCACAACACACAACTTTCACTTATCGTTCTACTTTGAATAGTAAATTATTTTCCGGCAATGTTGGCCTATTATAAAATTTATGAAGTGCATTTTAAACGGAGCTAATACAAGAAGTCTATTGATAATATCGACCTTTGGCTATAAAAATCTAGTTACTCCATCTGCTTTTATAAAATTTCATACTTCAGCTTTTGAGCTTTTCAGTTGACAGAATCACTAACTCCAATTTCAACATTTAAGTAATGCAACTTTAGTGATATTTCTAGTTGGAAAATTGATATCTGTATAGATAGTGAGTAAGTTGATTCCAGAATAGGTGATGGCAGTGTTGAAATATAGAACTGTGAAGAAAGGTATACATTCCTCCTGTAGAAACATTACTAAAATAAATAATGAAGAATATTGAAATTATATTTAGTCATTCTGTCAACTGGAAAGCTCATATATGCCTAGAGAGATTTGAAAGCATTGGATATCTAAATATTTAACCTATGAATGATTATGGTTTGTAGGACTATTAGTTGTTAAACTGTTATTTTCCATTATAAAATTTAATAAAATGAAATTACGAGCTTTTCAATGCCTCCCATGTATAGGTCAAAAGTTGTCACACTAATTTGTGGATAATGCTGGGATTTCATTAAGGGGAAATTATTCACTAATTTAATTCTCTAAACGGTGCGCTGGATGATTTTTTCGAAATAAACTGTCGATAGATACCTAATTAATTAAATATAATGTCTGATCTAGAGTTTTTAAACTACAGTAAATGTGTTTAAAGGTTATAATCATATCCATGAAATAATTTTATATTTCACTTCTTCTTTCCACAAGTAAAATGAAATACTATTTGAAACAATGCCATTGCCTTAATCCGATTAATTGTAAATGTTTTTTTATAAACATAAAAAAAAATCTGGTGCATCTTCATCAAGAAAAAATAAATATATTTTATTATTTTTTATTCTAGTGTTCCCCAAAATAGGGTCTTCGCAAGACCAGGACCAAGGCTGCCTAACTGTTGCAAGACCAAGACCAAGACCATGACTGGTATAAGAAAATCGATGTTTTTTAATATAAATTAAAGCAAAATAGTTACTAATACTTGACTATCTTAGTTATAATGTGTTAATAATTGGTATAACCAATATAATTTTGCATTTAGCTCCTCTGATTTTTCATTCGGACTTGGTTAGGTTTTTCCTATCTAAAAAATGTAACTGCAAGGCTGCTGCGAGAATCTTGCTCAAGACCAAGACCATGACAAAGACTAAGTTTGCAAGGCCAAGACTCGTTTCGGTCTCGCATTTGGGCAACACTAATTCTAACAAAAAATTATTGTATTCAAAAACCACCGATGATTAAACAATGCATATATTATATATAAGAACTTTTTTGTAATTGACTATATTGATATATGATTTTACTAATCATTGATGATATTGAAGATCTGATACGGAAAACCAAGTGTTTCAAGTTCTTGTGGAGGATGAACCAATAGTGGCGAGGAAGGGTTAAGCTACGGTTTTATTTCTTGTTTCATCAGTGGTGTCATTATTTTTAACTGTTAGGATTGTTATAGTTTAATCTTGAACTGTTATATTTCTCAATGAATTTTAAAATTTAAATTAAATCAGTTTTATTATAAACTAAGTAGTACATTCATTTAAAATGTTAAATCCATTTTTAAAAACTACCTAAAAGTATTAAAGTTACCCTTGATTTCATCTGCGACGCTTCAATATTTTTTGTCAATTACTCCCTACTTCGTCATTTTTTAGTATACGGGTTAAGGGTTGTTCTAAAGGTACATCGAAACCTATTGTAAACAGAGCGGGTAAATCATGAAATAAATTTCAAATCACCTAGGCCAGATTCAGCTAGACTCGAGAATTTTAAAGAGGATAACGCTCTCTCTCTCACGCACGATCATCGCACCCTCCTCTAATGTGTTTCTGCATTGCGATATTATAATGACTATAATTATGAGTTGTGTTAATGATCAGATACAGATTTATATGATCATGTTCACGATGTTTGTATGATTATATGATGAGCATTCAGTAAAATGATGTCAGACAATGAGAAGCCAGCCCTCTTCTCTATAGTCGACAAAATATGAGAGGAAGAACAAACTCTGTTCCAATCTACTATTGTTTAAAATAGTTAAATAAAATAATAAAAGTAGAATGCGGTGCAGGTCGCCATCTATAGAATTTTTTTTTTTTTTAATTTCTTAATGACATTTACAACTGTATTACATAAGTGCATCAAGTAAATTTGGACATAATAGATATAATGACATGAATACACTTGCTGAGTAACTACTCAATGGTAGCACTCAAATGATATGACTACATTAGGAGATCACGGGGCCATCTTCTTTTCAGACGCCTCGGAGGGTTATCAGGAATTGAAGAGGAAGCAAGGTTAGAAACGAGAGGGTTGGGATGGTTATGAAGTTTATTATGGAAGGACAGATATCTGGATTGGGCCAGATCTGAAACATAAGGAATATTAAGATCTTTATGGATAATTTTATTAGTGACAAAGTAAGGAGCATTGAGGATTTTACGAAGGATTTTGGATTGTAAGGATTGGATGCGAGAGGAATTCGATGGTTTAGTGGAGCCCCATAGCTCAACTCCGTAAGTCCAAATAGGTCTTATTACAGTCAAGTATATGAGTCTTTTGTAATTAATGGGAAGTTTAGAGCGTTTGTCTAGTAAGTGCTGAAGTAATCGGAAACGTCGAGCGGTTTCTTGTCGTTTCAGTCTAGTATGAGGATTCCAAGTTAGTCGTTTGTCCAGGTGGAGTCCTAGGTATCGGATTTGCTCAACAGGGATAAGTGGAGTATTGTTAAAGGAAACTGTAGGACAGGAAGTCGTTGGTTTACGACGAAGGGTAAAGGTAATCTGGTGGGATTTATTGGAGTTTATTTTAATTCTCCAGTTTTGACACCATTCTTCTAGATTTATGATGTTTGATTGAAGCATTTGGGATGCAATTGCTGGGTCATTGTTTACTGATAGGATACATGTGTCATCGGCATATGTGGTGATGACAGTGTTGGGACAGGTAGGGATGCCAGCTGTATAAACTGTATAGAGGATAGGACTTAAAATCCTACCTTGAGGAACTTCAGCGGACTGGGTCTCTAGAAATAAAGTAGTTTTTAAATAAATGAAGATACTGTCATTGGTATACAAATATCCTGATCTACAGAACATATAAAACAGTCAAAAATTATCTGCAAAATGATTATTTTCTTTAGGGTTGTTACTTCTTAGTACTTAAGAATCTCATGTTATTTTAACGTTCCGTGCCGAATGCAACGGGTTGGGAAGAAAATTTTCTCTTTGTGATCTGCATATAAGTCCTGTCGAACGGGCCTAAAAAACATTTTATACGGTCTCTCGTTGCTCTAAATCTTTGCTTACGCCTTTTTAAAGCGTATTCATGTAGAAATAAATCATTTGCTAATATTTACTAGTTAAGATGTACTATACAAATATCAAGATAAAGATCTCATGGCTTTTCTAAGAACTGTGGTTTGTGTTATCGTTACTAATAGCATGTTAACACCAGCCTTATTACAGTGAAACGTTTAATGTTTTTCCTACCACCTCGAGGACGTAAGTAGATTGAGAGAGAAGTCTAGTAAATTAACAACTTAGCACTTAAAGTTGATAGAAGTTTTTAATTAGATACGGTGTTAGCTAACTTCATTGTTAAAATCGTCGGGGGTAAATGCACACCTGCCCCCTACCGTTTAACGAGATTAAACATAATTTACGAATATCATTAAATCGTTTATTACTTAATTAAACTATTTTCGAA
This sequence comes from Nezara viridula, assembly GCA_928085145.1. Classification (NCBI taxonomy): domain Eukaryota; kingdom Metazoa; phylum Arthropoda; class Insecta; order Hemiptera; family Pentatomidae; genus Nezara; species Nezara viridula. The sequence goes on along the minus strand of OV725079.1, from coordinate 150,450,664 downwards.
ATTTTAACGTTTTCCATATCAAGGGGAATCTCTCGGTTAAAAACATTTTACTGATTTGCTATTGATTTTATATAGGTACGAATGTGTGAGAAGTTTTAATTTTTTTTTTTTTTTTTTATAATTCTCTTAGTGTATTTTTCTTTTCAAATTTATTTTTATTTTATTGTTGCTTTACTGTGTTTTTTAAACATGTATTTTATTGTTTTTAATTTTTATTTTAGTTGTTTACAAATATGGTATAAATGTACACATAGAATCATATTTCCGAATTCCCTTGATGGAGCTACATTCTACTATTCTTCCAACAAAAATTGTTTAAATAAAAATATATAAAAAAAAAAAAAAAATTGAGTTCTACCAATAGGTAGTTTCTCTTCATGTTGTACATGCCATGTTACCAATTTCACATTTACTTATTGTATTCTCTTTGTAATACAGTTGTAAATTCCATTAAAATAATAAAAAAAAATAAAATAAAAAAATAACCGATATTAAAAAATTCTGTACTATGAATTACTCCAAGCCTTTCTTAATCATGTGAAAAGGTAAATTAATTGATTATTTCAGTGCCAATAGAAAACTCCTATTCTTGTCTCGACTATTAAAAGATAGCCCTGAGGATGATGTGGGTCACATGTTTAGGACGAAACGTCGGCTATCCTAATAAAAACTCTTGACTGTAAATCCTGGCAATTTTGTTTCTTCCTAATGATTGATTAGTCGACTAATTACCTATCTTTAAAAAAAAAAAGTTAAATTCTGACAATGTGTTTTGTTTTTTTTTAATCAAAGGAAAAGTAATTTTTAAACATTTTGGAGGAATAAAATATATAGATTAGAAATATATTTTGTTGAAGCAGGTAACATTTAATTTAATAATCATTTCTTTAATTACACCTACATTAAAAGTTATTAATTATTTCAAAAAACAAGAATACTTTAAAATACGATTCGTTTTTAATTTTTAAATAAAAATATACTTCGATGTTTTGTATTGATTCTATAATTACTATGAATAAAATTGTATTAAATATTTAATATTAATACAATTTTAATATTTTTAATATTTAATGTTACATAATATTAATATTAATAATATTTAATATTTAATGTTAAATTTACTTTAATATTTTTTGTACTTAATTTGTCCTGGTATAATTTAAAGTTAATTAAAAACTGTTAAAAATATGAGAGGATTAGATTATTATTAGCCCATTTGACCTGTCCGAATCGAATATTTTTCTAGGATTATTGCTAGTTTAGTTATTGATAATGCGATTAATTCTTACTGTTTTCCTTTTTAATCTATTTTTTTATTGATCTATTTATTTCTACTACTTATATATATATATAAGCTACATTTCCTTGTTTTTTTTTTTTTTAAATAATTTTTCCCTTGTTATATAGATCTATTTTTATTTATCTGATTTTTAAATTTTTTGTTTTTGCATTGTATGTACTGTATGAATGAGCCTCATTCAGCAATAGTACTCAGTGCCCTTAAGTGTGGCAAAATGTATTATTTACCAATAAAAAGATCTAAAAAAAATTCTAATAATTCGTAAAGGAGAACATAATTTGAAATAAATCAGTCATCTTTATTATCTTTTTAATCGCATCAGAAATTAAATAATTGAAATTGAAAAATTGAGTTTCTCTGTGTTGTTTGATTACAAACTGTGTAGAAATATGGCACAGACATTTTTCTAAAGAAGTTCTCGGGCGAGGTCCATACAGACCCGGGGAAGTAATTGAATAGATGAATAATAAACAAGTTGAGGTCCCCAAAGCTGAATTAACATCATGAATTATTTACAATTGCCCTTTTACTTAACCTGTATACTCATATATATATATTTTTTTTTATATTGATGTTTAATACAACAATCATTATCATTATTCATTAAGCGCTTTGTCATTTATTAATTTTTCTTTTATGATTTACAGGTAATGACTGGTGTTCAAAATATCTTTATATTTTTTATTTAAACCAATGTGAGTATTATATTTCAAGATTTCGAAAAACAATACAATTTGAATTCAATATTTAGATACACTAGCTATATTTATTTTGAAATGAATTGAAAAATAATTTTATTCTGGAACTGAAGTCTCGTTAGATTAACAGCAGAGTTAAAATGAATATGCATATTAGTCTGGTATGTAGATATAATACAACTATTTATTAGTACTTGCGAATCTACAATCAATAGACAAATCGATAAATTCGTAGAAAAATAAGAGAGATAATTTAAAATAATTAATCAGTATAATATAATTCCATCAAATTGCGGTTATAAAATGTTTTTCAGGTTCGTTCTGTCTGTTGTCATGTTCTAGAGACAAGGTTAAAAATTGAATACATTTTTCTTGACTTTATGTTTATTAAGTTTTATGTTTATTATTATTTTTTAAACTAATCAAACATTAATTTCACACTTACCAAAATCTTAGTTCTTCATGATATTTGTTGTGATAATAACGGTGTTTCGCTTGTAATTTTCACTTAACAATTTGCAGTTAATACTTTTGTACTATGAAACGATTTAGCATCAAACACAAACTACAAGACTAAAATAACATTAGTTTGCATTCCATTGCTACAGCAAGGCCTTAAGCATACGATCATATTGCTCATCATAATCTCGATCTAAATGTTTGGACTTTCGAAACTAACTAGGCATCAAAGGAGTCGTTTGAAAAAATATGGTAGATCCGTTCTTGTAGAATTTGATTTCGATAGTTAACGAATCAGAGGCAGTGGAGACTTTATAATGTTTTTATTCATAAAGTTACAAATGGCATCTAAAATACAGAGTAATATACTATGGATATATGGCTTGACTACATGAGTTCACTCCTACAGGTCTCCTACAGTTAAGAGAATGACATCAGGGATGCAACTACATTAGTGATTAGTCCAGAGAAGGATGGGGTTTATATTCCCAAGAATAGTGGGGGGGGGGATGAAGGGAAGTGTGGGAGAAGTCGGAAGAGGACGGCAAAGGAAGTTATCAATAGTTAATATTCTTCAGATGTCTGTGTGAAAGTGCCCTTTGGCTGAAAACGGTGATTGTTCCCTAAGTCTTGATAAGTGTCCTCTGTCCAGTCAGTACATTCTAGATAACTATTGACCTGGCTATCTAGGGCTTTGTGTTTTTATGATTTGAGTCGTGAGAAACTAAAAGATAATGCATGATTCACCAATTGGTCTATTTAACAAAATAAAAGTTAAATTAATATCATTATTATTATTTGTTACGTATTAAGTCCATTCCGTAACTGATGAAGTTGATTTGAATGAATTTTATTTTATTTCTTGTTTATGTACAAACTATATTTATTGCTTTAGCTAACACATGTCTCTTATAAACTAAACCATGAGTGCTGCTTGCCTTTGAACCGCCAGGTGTTTTTGCAGGTGTTGGTATGATTACACTCCATGTTAGCGGACATCACCGTTCATGATTTTATGATTCCCTTTTAGTAGCTAACTCGTAAAACAGCAATTTGCCTGCGAATACAATGATTTGCTAAAGTGCTGTTGGATGGATTGTCGAAGGGAGAATGCACTAAGGGTATTGATGATCGATTCTAATCTCTTTTCCAGTGGCTCTGGTTGGCATTTCTGTCTTACACAATTCTTTGCCTGGGTCTCTTTATTGGATTAGTAGCAGTGGGTTATGTGGAGCCGTCCTGTCTTGTTGGAATATATTACTATGTTCTCAGAGAACTCATATCTTGTCAGACAAGAAAATACTTCATTTAGTGATCTCTTACTTTTAGGTAAACAGTAGCTGGGTTGAGTGACTCTTAGAAATTGCTCGTTTCATTTTTTATCTGCCAACGATTTAAGCGATCTTGTATACTAACTGGTAAATAAGTATAGTAAATGGCCACACCCAGGTACGAATTTTACTTAATTAACTTAAAGAATTAAATAGAAATTCTTGTATAGGGAAATACAGCCGATGTAGAGTTTTTTTTTTTATTTAATGTTCTTTTTAGTTATCTACCAACAGTAAAAGATAAAAAGAGGAAATATTTATGAAAATATTAAAAATGTCTCTCTTTACCTTTCATATTTCCTTAATTCAATATCGGAATTCTTTTCCCCAGGAATAAAATTATTTAGACAATATTAATACATTCCAAAATTATTTAGTTTTTCCTTACTAGGAAAATCTTTTATAACATTCAGGTTCGGTTTTGTCAGAAATTTCAGTTTTTATATCGATCAAACTTCATATTCTGAATGACCTATAAGAAACCTAGTTAATGATTATTTGATTTGTTTATAAATAAGTATTTATTACATATATATGGAAATTTTAAAAATATTTATGAATTGGGTTTTATTGCCAAATATTTGTAAAATCTGCTTTCAATGTTATGCTCGTATGTTTATATCCTTTACGATACATAAACGAAAAGAAAAAAAACAAACTTAAAATCAATTTTCGTTATAATATTTAATAATTCTTTTTTTACGATATAATATTCATTTTATAATATTTTTTTTAGATTAAACAACATGGTGGGTAAATTGTTTTTATTGTTAAATTTTTTTTATTGTTCACCTTTAGTTTCGCATTTAAAGATAACTGAGCTTAGATATTGACTCTGAAGTTGTGTATGGATTGTAGGACGCGATCTATTTGAAAAATTATTGAGCAGCGTATGATACTTGTGGTTTACTTAGATGATTTAATTTGATTGATGATATGTTTTTCTTATTCTTAGCTATATAATCCTGCCATCTTATTCTTTAAAAAATTGTATGAAAATGGTTCAAAAAGATGCCTAGTTGTCGTTATAACATTTTGTCCTATGTATCCTCTGACTTTTTGACTATTATTTATTTGTTATTTTGCTTCTGTTATTTTTTTTTTTTTTGTTTTTATAAATGGTGTGTATCTTACCTAACTAGAACTAATGTTCAAGTGACAGAATGTTTCAAAATTCAATAAACAAATAAAAACTTCGGTTTCTTTTGCATTTTGTTGCATCTTCTTTCTCTTGTTGCTTCGATTATATTATTTAAATTTTGAATTAATTTTATTTGTCTGATTTACTGACAAAATTCATATTGCAACAGAATCGTAAATTATTTTTGGCTGGAAATATAAGTCTTGTTTTATATCACATTTTTTGTAACTGACCATAGAAATTCACTGACTATTTATTATATTAGAAACTAATTTATAATTTATTTGTTTATTCTTTTATTTTTTTCTATACACATCTAAGGCTCTGAAGCCCTCAATTTATTGCACGGCTATTCTATTGAGACCAGTTCCAAAAAAAAATAAAGATTATAATTCTACGCCATTAGGTTATATGCCACGTTTCATACATACAACTTTTTAGGTAAAGATAATTACGTAATGAAAGTGAGAAAATTTAATTTATATTATCTACTCTTTAATTGTGGCTTGATGTTACAGGATTGAAATTTTATTTTACAAAAAAAAAAAAGCCTTCCTGTATATTCCATTTATTTTACACTTTTGCACTTATTAGTGCAAAGTGAAAAATAAATGGAATATACAGAAAGACAACGTCTTTTTTTGTAAAATTATATTATCTACTTCATTTATTTATAAATATTTATAATAGGTAAACAAGAAATAAAAATAATAAAAGAAATAAGATAATTATATAAATCCATCGTTTAGAATATAAGGTTAAATGTTATTTATTTATTATATTGGCGTCCCAACGAGAGTTGCCTTTTAAAGTCAGGACTGACTGAGCTTGAATCATTCAAAAGCTTATTACAATTATTATTGTTTTTTATTATTATTTCGAAACGGTTGTTCTCTTTACTAGTAACTACTATGTACAGATTGATGTATAATATAAAAATTATTTATTTATTATTTTGTGATTGGAAACCTTTATTTGCGTGTAACCGATTTCTATAAAATTTCATAAAATTACTTTAATCCAAGTATAACTTAAAAAAATAAAATAAAAGTCATTCTATGAAAATCTTTAAAAAATAAAAAAATCAACACAATCATAAACTTATTTGATTATTATTAAATGACAATAAGGCATACACTTTAGCGTGAAAAGGTTATTATGATTATCTTAACTTTTTTCATCGTTTTTGTGTTGTGTATAAGATGGATGACCTTCATATTTTTTGTTGGCTATACATTTTTTTTTTCAATTTAAATGACGTTTATTCGCAGACAATTTTGTTTAATAAAGAAATAACAAAACAATATGGAAATATGTAGCAGCTCCTATGTATTATATAGTGAAGGAATTAATATTTTTTCTGCTGTCGATTACAATATTCCATTAAACATAATACACCATAATATTTGTACAAATTGCTTTGCTATGACCTATTTTTAAACGCTGACTGGAAAGATAATAAAAGCAATAAAGACCAAATAATGCACCGTATATATGTAAGAACAAATAAATGTCTTTAAGAAATAATAAAGTTAATATATCAGCCAGGGAAAAAAATGTAGTAGACTATTCTACTCCTAAATGTAATATCTTTAAACAGAAAGACATTATTAAATATACCAAAAGCAATGGACTATATATTTGTTAATAATTGTCCGATCTTTACGATTTTGTTTTTTGTTTTGTATGTAATTTTGTAATCTTTCTAATTATTATGGATACGGTATAAAAGAAATAGATACTTTTTGAGTTATTCGCAAATAAATTTTCTTTTCCTTCATAACTTTTTTACCAGAAATTTTGGGGATAAGACTATTTTTCGCATATGAAGGAGAAAAATGTCTTCAAAATGAGTGGTCAATCATTGGATTTCATGAAGAATTTATGGCGTACCGACAATAAAGACATTTTAGAAATAATTTATAGGATTAATTCGGACATCAGTTCCTGATATTTTCTCTCCAATGGAGTTTATATTATTATCGTTGTGGATCCATACAAGTTCTACTTTTTTATTATGGTTATTAATTCGATGTGTAGTTCTTCGATTAATATGCTTTCAGTTATCAACAGATAAAGTTACATTTTTTTTTAAACTACATCATTCATTGTTTTGAAGGGATAAGCTTCATTGCAAATGCATGTTAACTGTGCTAATACTCGGCCCTTACGCACAATATTTGCTACACCTCCCCCCCTCATTGCTGTTATGATTCACAAGGTAATTACCCTCCAGGACTCGTGCGTCTGACGTTGAAGTGGAACAGCAGAAATTAATAGCCGAATCCCTCTTAAGTGAAGTGGTGCCACAACAGCCAGAAGGCCACTTTTGATTTGACTCTTCAGTTCCTACACCGTTTAAGATAAGCATGGTTGGCTTTGGATTTAGCTGTTTAATATTTTTCAATCGATGATCTTCATTCTCTCCAGGGTTCAGAAAAGAAGTGTTTTTGTGATATCGGTTTTATGTTTAAGCTCAGCAAAGCAGAGGATATCAAACAGTTGTCGAGGACAGGATACACAATTTACAGGACTACTGAAATGTAAAAAAGTTAAGGAATGTGAAAATAACTAGTCTTACCGTGTACTACTAACACGTACAAACTTTTTTTTGTTATTAAAAAGTCTAAATATGAAAAAAATCCAGTACAGTATATCGGACAGTGGACCTACGTGTGTGCACAGCACCGCCGTTGCCCGGCAACCTGATCTATGAGACAATGGATTTAAAATAGTCACAAGTTCGCGTCCCGGTGCCGGGGGAGTCTTTTAAATCCCCGTCAACACCCCCTGGCCCGGGAAAATCCCATATATCATTAAAGGCGAGGAAGGGAAGGAACCAAAAAAAAAAAAAGGTGGAGTACATCAGGGTTACTATGGGATTGATTTGATGATTTCAAATCCAAAATAAATTCTAATACATGCACATCCTCTTCTCCTAAACTAAGCACGATTTACTGGATGTATACTCACTGGATGATGATCATATTTAGATGATTTTTTGAAATATTTAAACAATTCCATTACCGTAAACCAGGGTTATTTTAGGAGTACGGGTGACGACGTACTAGAATTTATTTTGAATATGAAATTACTTAATGAACATTTTTGTATTCAGACAACATCTGTTAGGCATTATACAACAATGTTCCCCACTACCAGGTGATTTAAAATTTAAAATAAATTCTAGTACAGAGTCTCATCCTTTTCTCAAAGTAACCACGGTTGTGTCACTGCACGATAACCATATTTAAATGATTTCCTAACGGTACTAAAACACTTTCAGGGGGTTATTATACACCAGAGTAAAAATGATTACATTCAGACCACTTTCCTTTAGTCTTGATATAAAAATGTTCCAGTCCACCAGGTGAATTCAAATTTAAAAAATATTCTTGAACACTGTAAACCCCCTTATCCAAAAGTAACGCCGGTTTAGAGTAATGAACTGTTCAATTAATTTTAGGGAACCATCTGAATGGACTAACATCTAGTAATAGTAAACCGGATTACTTTGTGACATAAGGGCGAATTTTAGTGTTAACTTAACTTGAACTTAATAAAAAAGTGGACATCTTAAGCTTAATTGCTAATATTAAAACTAAATCATACGAGTATTCTGCAGTGAAAACGTTCACATTCAATGTATAAACGACATCAGAGGAACATGTTTTTTCGCATATACAATCTAATATTATCATGATAGTCTATTCAACTGTCACTACTTTTTTTTTTATACTCACCTTCCTCGCCGTTTAGGCTGCACTAGTGTTGCCCGAAATTGGTCTTGGTCTTGCACTTTGCAAGACCAAGGTCAAGGCCGCCTTACTGTTGCAATACCAAGACCAAGACTGGTAAAAAAAATCGATTTTTTAAACAAAAATTAAGGCAAAATAGTTACTAATGATAGAAAATCTTAGTTACTATATGTAAATAATTGGTATAACCAATATAATTTTTCATTTAACTCCTCTAATTTTTCCTTCGGGCTTAGTTATGTGTCCCACATCTAAAAAAATAAAGTAATATCTCTACAGTAATAAGTTAATAAGTAACAATAATAAGCAAGACTCTTGCGCAAGAACAAGACTGAGTTTGCAAGTCCAAGACTTGTCTAGGTCTCGCATGTGGGCGATAATTACATAAGAATGCAATAAAAAAGGACATGATAGACTTGAAAATGGTCCGATGAACCGAAACATGATAATTCTAAGGTAGTGATTGGAAGTGGAGACATTACTGTACCATTGGCTTATGACAAATAAAAACTGAAATATTATACTACACCAAAATAAAAGGAAACAATGTTATCAATATATCTAATTTGTTTTAAATTCAAACAAGCAGTTTTAGAAAAAGAAAACAGGTTTTGGGACAATTTTTTTCGACACTAGCGAAATCGTACGAGATTTTTTAAAATTTAATTTACCTGGCGGATTGGAATTGTTTTTTTAAAGCTGTTTTCTTTTATATATTAAGAAAAGAGTGATAGTATAATATTGATAGTGAAATTAATGGTGACTTTTAAACATGACCATTATGTTGAAAACTTTATTTATAAAAAATCGAGGACCTTTGAAATAATAATCAATTGCAAGGGGTATAATATAAAGCATTTTACAGTTTAGGCTCAGTACTTGGATTTATTTATTTTTTTTTTTTTACACTTTTTAAAGCCTTTAAAGTAATTGTATGAAGTCCCTACTTTATAGAAATCAGTTACTCCCAAATTAAGGTTTCTAATCACGAAATAACAAATAAATAATCTTTATATTATACCCGAACCTATTCATAGGAGTTACTGTTAAAGAATAGCGCCCGTTTCTAAATAATATTGACAACTATAATAATTGTAAGAAGTTTTTCAAGGATTCAATTATTGATCCGAAAGTTATTTTTAAGCTTTTTATTCAATCTCAACCTCTGGATTTCATTCAGCCCTGACGTTAAAAGGCGACCCTCGGTGGAACGCCAATATAATAAATAAATAATAATTAACCTTATATTCTGTGCGAAGTATTGATATAATTATCTCATTTCTCTTATTATTTTTATTTCTTTTTTTGACTAATATAAAAGTTTGGGGAAATAAAATTTATAAATAAACAAGGTAGATAATATAAATTGAGTTTCTCTCTTTCATTACGTATTTATCTTTTCCCCAAAAAATGGATGTATGAAAGGTGGCGTTTTGCTGATTAGACCATTTTTATTTTTGAGCTCTTTTATTCCGAAAATACTCATTTGATTAAAAACGACCCGTTGTTGTATCTTTTTTTTTTCAAAACCCATGAAAAAACAATAGCCATTCTGGCGTTTGTAATTACGTCCCCGTTTCAAAAGTAGTTAGCATTCTGGAAATATATTTTTTATATGGATTTAACATCCAGGTTGTGGCCTTATTTACATTGCTTATATTTTTTAGTCGTATAAAACGTTGTTGAAAGCTTATATCTAAAAGGAAAGAGTTTTTAAATTTATTGGTTTTAGAAACCTATAACTTTGGTTGCTGATGTATTCAACTGGTTAATTTTTTCCGTTCATAATTTATCATTTATGTGACAAATGATTAAACCCCAATAATTTTCCTAATGATTAATGTTTATGATAAATCAAAATTATTTCGTTTAGAATGCATCGAGAATGTTTACATAAATCTCAATCTACGTTTTCGTGTACAGTTTACAATACCATTTAATTGTTTATATTACAATTTATTGGAGGCTTTTTGCTCATTTATCAGAGAAATTTATATCTATATCATTTATTATTTATATTCTATATAGTTTTAGTATTTTGTAAATAGTCTCATTAGTTTGGTTTGGTATATATGATTTGTTTACTTAATTTTATTCACCAATCTATTTAATGCAGCAATTTTTCTGGTGAGATGTTTTCTGTAAAACTCTGCTTTTCTTAAGGAACTTCGTTCCAGACGAAAGTTATTTTTCCATCTATTCTATCTATATAAATAACTGATTAAAGACGAATAATAATAGAGATATACTTTACTGCAGACCAATCCAAGAAGTTGTTTGGGGGGTGTTCAAAAATGAAACTAAACAATAAAGTTTATTTACTGTATTACACGAAAACTTTATTTTTGTACTCTAACTTTTGAATGTTCTTCTAAAAATATTCTTTTAATAATCAATATTAAATATTATGAAAAGTATTTTTAGGTCCATGTCGTCTAAACTCATTTAATTGATATTTCATAAACTTGATTCACTATTATTTTTTATGAATATTTCCAAAAAATTGATCGATTTTTGTTACTATGTTTGATATATAAAAATATTTGTGTCGTTTTAGTCTATTTTTTACTTTCAATTAACTATTTATGCCCAATGTTCAACATGTCTTCCTCTAAAGTCCCTTGGTTTGGTTTACTTTAAATAATTAATTATTTCTCATTGATATAAGTAATGGAAAAATAATAAATATAACTTTCGGATGAATTTTGATAATTTAATAAAGGAGAAAAAAAAAAAAAATGTTTATCTAGATTGAAAATGAAACTCCGGTAATACCAGTCAGATGGTACACGTATAATATATCGTTGGAAAGCGGAGAATTTTAGAAAAAAACAATATCTAAAAAAGAATTTTGTAAAAAGTGACGGAGAGTGACGAAAAAATTATAAATAATAATTTAAGAAAATTAATAATATTTAACTTAATTCACATGTTTTCAGGGAACTTAAATGGAATTTATTAAATAAATGTAAACTTTTAAAATATGTTTAAATTTCTAAAAAGTATTTAAAATCCATTTAATCAAGGCAATGACATTTTTAAAAAAAACTAGTTCATTTTACTTGTGTGAAAGAAGATGTAAATTATATAATCATTCATGGATGTATAAAGCATATGTTTATAATCTTAAATACATTTATTGTACTTTAATAATTCTAGTTCTGATATATTGAAATAATTAGGTATCAACATTTGTTTATTCCGAAAAATTGTCATGTAACATTTTAAAGAATCAAATTAGTCAACAATTTGATGAATTTTCTCTTTGTAAAATTCCAGGATTATTATGTCATTCTCTAAAGTACCTTTTATTTGTTTTTTTATAAATAATAAGTATTTATCATTGTTAAAATATATGCTAAATATAAATTTTGGAAGAATTTGATAATTAAATAAAAGAGAAAAAAAGAAAAATACTTATCTAGGTTGAAAATGAATAATAATGATAGTCAGAAGGTAGAGGTATAATAAATCGTCGGAATGCGGAGAATAGAAAAAAAAATGCTATATAATATAGAAAGTTGTAGAAGATAATGAAAAGTGTCAAAAAAATATATAAATATTAATTTCTAAAAACCACGTGTATTTGAGGAAATGAAATTAAATTTTCTTACTAAATGTAATCATTTAAGAAAATTAAATTAGTGAATAATTTAATGAAGTTTCCCTTTGCGATATCCCAACAGTATTCACTTACAATTAGTGTGACAACTTTTGATCTGTCTATGACAGACAATGCAAATCTCTTAATTCCGTTTCAGTAAGCTTTGCAATGTAAAATAATAGTTTAATAACTAATAGTCGTACAATCCATAATCAACGAATCGTACAATCTATAATCAACCGGTGATATAATAAATAGGACTTTTATTATTTTAATGGTATTTTATATTTGTTAACTGTAATCTTTTAGCTTTAGTCGGTTAAAAATGCAATTCAAAAATTTTATAATAGCCAAAAATAGTTTCTATTCAAAACTGAGCGGTAAGTGAAAGTTTTGTGTTCCGCGAATCACATTTTTTTATCAGCAAATAAGCTCGAGATTCATAAAAACGTTCTTAAAATCTAATCTCCATCAAAAATGTACTTATTGACTCTTTGCAATAAACCGACATTAAGATCAAAAACTAACTATTATTTCATATTCACATATTAAATCCTAAACGAGATAAAAAAAAAAGAAGTCAATAGCTATTTTTATCTTAAATATCTTTAAGTAGTGTTACAGTATACTATAGATGGATACAGACGATTTAAAAAATAAATAATTTGCCTCCGATACTTCTTGTAAATCTAGTATGTTCTGTTCGAGCTATTGAAATAACATCCCCTTTCCCTTTGATACAATATTTATGTGTGTAGATCCCAGACCTGAAAAAGAAGCACTTCTCTTGAGAAGGCACTTTCTCTTCTGTTAATATTTCAAGTATTTTCTATGTATACAATTACTCATATACCAACGATGATAATATAACCTACTTCTTTATTCCTTATATGATGAAACTTTTTTTATAGTATGAAAATATTTCTAAATCAAATCAACGATAATACAAAAAAAAAAAAAAAAAAAAAAAAAAAAAAAAAAGTTAACAACTCTTAGTCGTATTAAAATTCAATTAATAATTCAGTAAAAATATATTTGTTATAGATTTATCTTGTAGAAATCAAAGAAAAATAATTTTATTTCACCTTTTTGACGTTAGTTTATTTTAACTGTCCATTTATTTTACTCTTGAGAACAAAAATTGAAAAATATTCATACATTTTATAGTTTAATTAATATGTATTTACATGATAAATTAAACCATAATAAAAAGATAATAAAAATCATGACAAAAGAAAAACAATTTACTGAATTTGACCATAATTATCCTTAATTGCAACATTTAATTGATTTGTGGGCAATCACTTTTTAATGAGTCAATGATATTTCATAATTATATTATAAATCAGTAAATCTCGTTTATTTTTTCTATGCTATAGTTTTGAAGTATGTATATATTTTATAAGAACACCACTGGGTGCCAATATAGAGTGGCGATATTAATATGTCAAAATTGGAAAGATGATTTCCCTATAAAATTAATGATTTTGTCTGATATTTCAAAATAATAGTGATTCATAACATTAAAAAAAAGGATATTGTATTCAACTATCGGATTATCACTTTGTTAACGTTTAAATGTGGGGAATTATTTTTAATATTTAAAAATAATAATGAACCTATTATTTCTATATATTACCTTGTAACTCCTTTAAAGAAATAAGATAACAAAAATTACATATTACTGAACTGTGGCTCATGTTCTTTAATGAAGCCTATAGGTAAACATTTTTTTTTTTAGACAAACCCGATTTGGAGTTGCCTTGGCTAATTGTAAATTATATATATATATATATATATATATATATATATATATATATATATATATATACACATACATATAGGTATGCCAGTCATAAAGGTTTATTGTTGTGTGTTGTGAATTATAAAGGTTTTATTAAATTTACTTATCTTTAAATTTATTTTATTTACACTTTATGTGAATATGTTGTGAATTGCCTCTTTTCTCTCTATAATCTCTTTGTTATTTCTGTAACAGAATTTTATTGACATTTAGTTATAATTTAAAAAAATTCTCCTCTAATTTTGAGATTTTAGTAACAGTATTTTTCTTACAACGCTTGGGCCCAACTACATTTTTTTTTGTTCGCACTTAACCTTATTTAAAACTAAAACTTATTTACAACGGAAACTCAAAAAAAAGAACAAGAAACATAATGAACAATAAACTGGAAACACTAGAACACGAACAATAACAAAATAGTATATATACAACAGTCACAGTCTAAACACAATACTTTGGAGAACCAATACGTTATCACCAATCACTACCACATCGATCTGGGCCCAACTACATATGTATAACACTTTAAATGAGTTAAGTATATTATATAATTGATACAAATTATAGTAGCATAGTTGGTTTAACATTTTTTTTTCTCCCCTTCCTGGCCTTATAGGCTTTACGAGTTTCTCAGGCCGGGAGAAAGAGGGGTACATATGCACGGTGACATTAAAAGTCCCACCTGCTCTGGGATTCGAACTCGTAATCTTCAGTTTATCCTATAAGGTTGCCATGGCAATGCATGTTTTACACAACACATTAGTCCACTCGCCCCCTTCGTCCCCATAGTTAGTTTAACTTATAAAATTGGTTTAACACTAGAAATATGATTAAGTCCTTCAATGTACTTTTGGTGTATATTATGTTTAGTTTTTGTACCTTCCAATCAGTTGTCTAAGTTAACTTTTCTTCTCCATTTATCTTATCTCCCTTTTCCTCAAGGGTTTATGATTTAGGTCTTTTCATTTATATATTAATCACTTCATGTCTCTTTTTGAGCTATACGTGCAATTATAATTTAGGGATGGTGTTAGATATGCAAAAACCTGAAGTCAGGCAAACCTGAAGATGATGATAGCACCTCAAAACCTTGATATATTTAGTTCACAAAATAATTTTAATATGCAGCTAGTAGAATTGTAAAAATTATTCGGCTAGTCTTTATAAAAGTTATTGTCATTATATCATATGACCTGTATCATAAGATGCAGAAATCAATTCTTATTTTCTCAACAATTTTAATTGCCCAAGGAAAGAAAATTATTTTAAAACTTCATTCTGTATATAGGTATGACTGTGTTTTTATGTTATTTTAATTTACTTATCTCTAGGTTATTTTATTTTTTTATTGTACATAGTTTTTGATTATTATTTTACTGTTGTCAATTTTATATTTTCTGCATATATGTTTTCATGTATCACTATTTACTATTGTCCACGTGATAGATTCTTATAATTCCAAATAATTAAATTTAAAAAAATTCCATCATGTTCTCAACCAACATTTTCACGAAATAAATAAGCTATATTTCGAGAATTTAGTAGCCTTTCAGGTAATTATGGGTGGGATCAACCATAAAATGTCTAACTGTAGTGCTATTCACAAATAAAGTTTCCTTTCCTTCATAAGTCTTTTTGCTGAAAATCAAGAGATTATGTGACTATTTTTCCTTTCTTCAGTAAATGGTTTTAATGAAGAACTAACGGAGATATGGCGTACTGACGAAAAAAACTTTAGATGATGTAATATTAATTGTCTCGATATTATAAACTCCTCTATCGTTCATCGGAACCAAGTTGACGACATAATATATGTATCCCATAGCAACATTACAATTAACCTGAGCTTGTGTCGCTACAAATTGTATAATATATAGCCATATCGTGTACTAATGGAGTTCCCAAGGAACATAAGCGGATTAAAATATTCAAATCTCGTCTTGATTCAACAGCGTTTCACTGTCTCAGTATTAAAGCTTAGCGAAATGTTTATATCGACTTTATTTATTTTAGAAAGAAAGAGACAAACGGATAATACAATTCACTAACCTCTTCTCTCCTCCTCCCCTGCGTGGAATACTGAATAAATTGTATGCATAGCATTAATGCATGACAGGAGCTTATATTCGATACAAAGCCTATTTCGAACCGTAGTGAAACATATGTGGGAATTGATGTTGTTGTAACAATTTTACTCTTTGTTAATGCTGCTGGCAGTGATTATAGGATTAGACGGAAATAAATTGATAGCAACTGAAACTCCGTACTAGGCCCAAATCCTAGAGACAGATGTTAGTTGGTTCTCTCAGTTAGGTAAAGAGCTGCTCCCGGACTTGAATCTGGCGGGTGAGGAAGTTTGCCCAGAAGTGAGGGATAAGTCTCCAAGTTGACGGCCTTCTGGACAGTTAGTTCCAACTTAGTCCTAGCCATGGCTCTTTACTCTTAATTAACGTTTGTGGTTATCATCTCGAACCACGCCTCTTTCGTGCTAAGAAGTGAATTCAACTCAACTATGCTATTGGATTATTATATTAGGGATTGTGGATAGAGATGACTCCGCTGAATTGTGCTATAGTTGAAAGACTTTATTCAAGAAATATATAATTTTCCGAGATATCCTCATGCAAATATAATTTTCTATTCAAATTATGCTATAAAATATTAATTTTAAGACATTTATTTCAGTTATAAAATATGTCTTTTAATGTCTGTTCATTGGCATACATTTTTCATTGGCCAGTTTACAATTTTATATTTTCAGTTTGAATAAAAAAAAATATAAAAAATGAATATTCATTTGGCGTTTTTTTAATTTAAAAAAAAATTCCCTACCTCCCAGGAATTTATGTACTATACAAAATACAGTATATAAATACATAAAGGATATATATACAAAAATTTCTGATTTCCTTTTATTGCCCAAGGGCATTTTAAGGTAAAAGGGCTGTGCACGCTGTATGCGTACTTTGCATCTGTGGCCAGAGGTCTTTTATTATACCACTGGGCGTGGAGGGGACTCCCTGCATTAATTTATTATTTATAGTATTTACAAAATATACAATAATTTAGTGTGTGTGAATATCTACCAAGGGGACTTTACCTTGCCACCTCCCAGGCCTGGCGGCGGTACTATTTCCTGGAAAAGCGGGTTAGCACAGACCTTCAGCCCATCAATAAATATTTGGCATTTTAAAATAGATCAATACATATCTGAATACTATATAGACTTATATCTATGAGTGCGAATGAGCAACTCTCGGAAATTTCATCTTAAAGCTTCCTACCCAGAAAAATGGAGGACGAGGGTTTTCGAGTCTGCCAAAGGCATGCCGCGAGGAAGAAACACAACTTAGGAACTATTTAAGACCTAATGAATGTTACATAAGAGGTCATCTCGCCTAGTGAGGCGCTGGTCTCTGGTTACACTACTTCGAATCTCCAAAGAGAAAATTTTTCCGATACTGTGAATCAAGACCTTCTGGTTGATACGTGAAAATCTAAAAAGCTACGTAGAAGATTTTCCAGAGTTTGTCGATGGCAATAGTATTTAATGATGTGCCTATGATGTATTAGCGTAGGGTACATTATTCCCTAAAATTTAAAAATTCCTTGTAGAAAGAAAGAACCAGGTGAAGCTCCAAATACCTATTGGGCCCGTCAGCGGTTTATCAATTGGAGAGAAGAATGGGAAGAATAAACTACAATTTTTAGGACTTTATTTTAATTTGCACCGTTTTTAAGAAAAAAAGAGAGCAATAAATGTTCTTATTAGTGGGGCTTGCATTATCGGCCTAGGGCGGGTTGGGGCACTTCAGGGCTCCGTATATTTTATGAAGCTGTTGCAGAACTGTATCGATTATGGAGAACAGCAATAGAATCGATTTAGCATATTACATCAGGCTGTTAAGTGCTTGCTGGAAGCGAACATCTCCTCATGTACAATAACATGGCAAATATCGTTCACCAGAAATCGGCCAAGAAATTTGAAATTTCCGAAGACGACTATCCCTCATTACAGGTATAGTCAATAATCAGATATTGATTCCTTTGTTGGTAAAACTTTTTTATTTCAAAGACAGCTATAGGTATTTACCATGTGGTTTTTGTTTCACTTATGTTTTATAAATTCTGATTATTTTTGAAAAAGATATAGTTAATTTGTTGCCAAACCTTCTCGTTCCTTCACCTTTTTAAAGTAAGAGCCAATTAAAATTTGTAAAAAAAAGTGAGAGATAAATTCCTTTAAAATTAATTACTGCTACGATATATTTTATGACCAAAAAAAGGCTAAATAAAAATATAATAAAACAATTTTTAATGAATATAATTTTCGGTCGGAATTTTTACTTGTTGCCTTTCATCTCTAAAGAGAATATAAGTTACTTAGCTATTATTTGGCCATGATTAATCATTTATCCTACCATTCTAGCTCAGGTGAGAAGGGGTTAGGTTGGATATTTTTATAAAGCAGCAAAAAAGGTTAACAGATCTATTTACAGAATTGATACTATGTACAATAAAATCAAATAAAATACAAAAAAAAAAAGAAGAATTTAAACATAATTACTATATACTATTAAAGATAAATAGGAAGCTATTTAAGATAATAAAAATTACAAAAAATATTCATATTCTATATACAATAGTATGGCATGCCACATCTAAACATCAAGAGAAGATAGTCAAGATACAAAAGATATAAGATGTAAGAGCACATGCACATGCTAAAATATGGAATTAATAATCAGGGACAGGAAACAAAAGAGAGAAGAATTTTATTTGTTTTCAATGCTTCCTTAATCTTGGTTATAATTTACTACTTATTAAATATAGGAATAATAATAATGCTATTGTAGGAGTGACTTTCACCTAATCGATAAAGAAATGTATTACGAAAATTGGCCCTTTTCATGTAAATGACTCATTTATATCCCCAAATGTTAAGTTGAATTTAATTATTTTGTGACATTTTAAACATCAAGCCTTTGCAATAAGATTTTAGGATTTGGCTCCTGTTAAATGTTAAGGAGATTTAAATAGTGCATATTTATTTTCCCTTAAATATTTATTATTTTAATGTTAAACACTAATAAATTATAAAATTGTTATTAAATAAATCGGTCTTAACAAACCTATAAGCCTTCCGATAACTGTTAAAGCAGTGGCTAAAGATAAATCAAGACAAGAGATTGATAATTGAAAGTAATGGATCGATGTTAATTAGTGAGCCAGAGGCTAAATTACGTGGAACTGATTCTCATCTTTCAATATCATTTCCATTTCTTAACAATTATTCAGAGTTTCTTTTTTTCCTTTATTGAAAAACTCTTGCTATAAGTGCTTGGGTTTCTTAATACTGTAAACCATCTTCTTTATTTTATCATTATTGAAGGAAGTAGGAGTGGAAATATCTTATATATAATTCTTTAGCCGTAATGATTTTCAACCAATTAGTTGCTCGTCTGTTTTATTTAACTTCTATCATTTCTCCTTGTAAATATTGTATTTCATCGGTAAAAAAAACAGTAATTATCGTGATATTTTAAAGTTAAGCTGTTATATTACAATATGTTTTATTTTGATATCTCAGATCATTGATTATATGTTGGTACTTGTTAATTTTAATTATTGAATGTATTTAGAATTTTAAAACAAATTTTAAAGTGAAAAAATTGGATTTTATTTATTAATAAACTTGTACCACTACAACTCATAAATGTTTATTTTAGAAGATGTATTTACAAATATTAGAGTTATAGTTTATCTCAAATAGATTGTGCAATACTAATATATCGTTTGTTGAGAAGCTAAGAATAGAAATGATTTTTTAGATTGTCTTTTTGCCAAAATCAAGAAAAAAATCTATAAATTATCTGTAAAACTTTTACTTAAAAAGTTGCAGGATAAAGAGTTTTAGCTTCACTGTGACAGAAAATAAAAATTATTATAAAGATTCTACTCATACTGAAACTGAATAAAAATAAATTTTAAAATTTCATTTAAAGCCA
The DNA here is from genome assembly GCA_928085145.1 of Nezara viridula. Classification (NCBI taxonomy): domain Eukaryota; kingdom Metazoa; phylum Arthropoda; class Insecta; order Hemiptera; family Pentatomidae; genus Nezara; species Nezara viridula. The sequence goes on along the minus strand of OV725079.1, from coordinate 150,430,561 downwards.
TGGTAAATGATACGAACAACATTTATGAACGGTAGACAAGTGAATGAATTGCATACCATAAACAATGGCATAAAAGTGAATATTTAAACTGATAGAAATACAGTCAAATAAATATATACATAGTTTTAGAGGATAGATAGAAATAGAATAAATATAACAGATACAATCATACAGGTAGCAGTAAATTATGATAATAATGTGACAGTCACGCATTAAATGGCGACTAATGTGACGAATATTAAAATAAAAGTAACTTAGGACATAAAGATTAATTTAAAATTTTAGTTAAGATCACATTAAAACAACATGTGATAATGTAGAAAAGTACAAAATATAAAGTAAAATAGTGTTATATTTTATGGAATGTTTATTTCCAAAATGAACCCCAATCATTATTTTAAATGTTTCACTGATTAGAGTGCTACCATTGGGTAGTTACTCAGCAAGTGTATTCATGTCATTATATCAATTATGTCCAAATTTACTTGATGTATTTATGTAATACAGTTGTAAATGTCATTAAGAAATAAAAAAAAAAAAAAAATGTTTCACTGAAACGCGGAAAATTATATTTTGTATTCCAATGTAATATCAAAACCGATATTTTTAAAAGATAAATTAAGATATTCTTATTTGGGCAATTTATTTCCGAAAATCATAAATTATTCCTGTAGTAATCAAAACACATTGAAACTTAAATTGGGCCCGTTTTAAAAAGGTATAAGCTTTAATGGTCATTTATTTTTTTTAAAAAATCAGAGAGGGGGGAGTTTTAAAACATGTACTAAATAAAGTTTCCTTCTTGTTTACTATTATGGCACAGTGAAAGAAATTTATTTCTAATTTTCATTGATTTTTTTTTTTTTTTTTATAATTGCTTAATAAATCCTTGTTTTATCAAATTCCTTGAAAAAATGCTGGTTTTATAAATGTATTTTTTTCACACCACATTTTTTTTTATTTAGGTTCATTTTGAAAAATAATGCACCGCCGGATTCGTAGAATGTTTTAACATGGATACTTATCTCAATTTCAATAAAAATTGATTAGGGTTCACTTTGAAAATTAGCTTATCTTATATAATATGTGACCATTGACATACATTTTATATAGTATAGGATTGATTTAGATGTTGCAAGAAAGGTATATTAGAAATAATTTATTTACGAAACGTGGACTAGAAATAAGTATTACGCCATATTAGTGTAAGATTGTTGAACAACATAAAAATCTTCGATCACCTACTCCTTCAATTAAAACTGCGGTCAATCATTTCCATGCCGGAATTTTATTCAATAATTATAAAATTTTAGAGAAATATCAAAATATTCATTGTCGTACCAGTTTTAATGTCCACTTCATTTGGCAGTTCCCTTCCTGTTTGAAGCTTTACCCACAACTGTTTGCTGTTCAATTCCAATGGGAGCGTTACACAGCTCTCTTGCCCATTTACCACTTCCCTCTGGATTGGCATTCCCAAATGGTCGCGTCCTTTTAACATCCATTACCGCCGTTGACTTCAATGGCCTCGAAGAAATTACCGTAACAGCTTCCTAGTCACCGAAATTGTCTTCTATCTACTTTCTTTTGATGTAGTTCCAAATCATTAAATATCATAGAAAGGAGTATTAATAATAGATTTTATAAAAAAAAAAGTAAGGTGTGTGCTCTAGACCACAGAATAGATGTGAAAACATTAACAAGGCAAGATTAATAATATGAAATATAAATTATAAATAATAGGTTATTTAAAGAGGATAAAATGCAGACCCGATTTTAAGTTTCTAAGATATTTTATTTCATATCTTCCATAAAATTCCTTATCATATGGTTTTTGACACTATTTCTTTTTTTCCTTTTCACTTTTCTAACACTGCGTCGCGTTAAAGTACTATTTTGAATAACAGCCCATTATAGAGTGAATGAAATTCTGAATGATTTCCTCGTTGTTTTAATATTTTAATCCGTATGGAAAAACACTCCAATTAGTGGACTCCAGCCGACATTACCGATCTAATCTAAGTTCTCACTTCAAAAAATTAATAATTATCCATTATAACGAATCGACTAGATTCAATTTATAATCTAAGGAAAACGAATGCATCTAAAATAATGTTCTTAAAATAAAATAATGAAATATTGATTGAGTAATGGATTCGGCCAATAAAAAAAAAATCTACCAAGTGATGCCAGTAAAGCTTCCTCACCAATTTCATTGGTTCCACACTTCCTATATCTCAAGGTCAATAATCTTTCGTTTATGGTTAAAATGTTCGTAACAAACCATAATTTAAAAGTATACCTGTAATCCGAAAGCAGAAATTTTTTTTTTTTTTTGCAGTATTAGATAAAATTTGGTGAAATTGATTCCTACATGATTATTTAGGATGCGGTTTATCAAGGCAATATCGGCTTATCAAGGAAAATACTTTATTACATATAAATCAGAAAGTAGGGGGTTGAATTTATGCTGTATTGATTTAAATAAAAATTAATACAGTTCCATTATTGCGTGCGCAACCGGAAGTACTGTACGGAATTCAATAAAATCTATACAGCATCATTATTTTACTAATTCTCACCTTTCCTATAACTTTAAGCCAAATTGAATGAGCGGTTTCTGAAATATTGGCAAACCTAAGGAAATACATTGGCGTGTTCGCCACAGAAAGTGCTATACGGAGTTCAATAAAATAAATACAGAGTCATAATTAAACCAATACCCACCTTTCTTCAACTTTGAGCTACACTGATAAAGCTGTTTCTGAAATATTGGCAATCTGAGAAAATACATTTGCGCGTGTGCAACCGGAACTGCTTTAAGGAATTTAATGAAATTGGTATGGGACCTCCTAGGCACAAACCCCCACAATTCTTAAAAATTTCATGATCATCGGATAAACGGTAGTAGGTTATATGATCGTTACATCGATTTCCTTTAAGAAGTCTAAAATATATAGTAAAGGAAAGTATTGTGATCACGAAAATTTTCGAATCTCAGGATTCGACAGAAATATACGTAACCTGAGATAACCAAGTCCCACAAAATGGACTCTGTGTTTGTGTGTTCAATATTAGCTTCCTTTAATTTTTTTTATTTGAAACAATTGACTATTTCACATTAATCTCTAAAATAAAAGATTGTTAAATATAAAATATGAAAGACTTTGATAATTAACTAAAGGAGAAATAAAAAAAAAATGCATATCCAGGTCGAAAATAAATCTCCATAAAGTACCTGTCAGAAGGTATACGTATAATATACCGTTGGAAAGCGAAGAATTTTAGAGAAAAACAATATTTAATATAGAAAGTTGTAGAAGGCAAGGGAGAGTGACAGCAAAATTATGAATAATAATTTTTGAAAAATGATAATATTTAACGTAAATCACATGTTTTCAAGGAAATTAAATGAAATTTACTAATAAATTGTAAACTTTAAAAAATATGTTTGAGTTTGTAGAAAGTATTTAAAATCCATCTAATCAAGGCAATGACATTTTTAAAAAACTATTTCATTGTATTTGTGTGAATGAAGAAGTAAAATATAAATTATTCCATGGATGTATAAAGCATATGTGCATAACCTTAAATATATTGACTATAGTTTAATAACTCTAAATCTGATATTATATTTAAATATTTAGGTATCTTTCGTCCGTTTATTCCGAAATGTCATCATAGAACCTTTTAGAAAATTAAATTAGTGAATAGTTTGATGAAATATCCTTTTGTGATATTCCAACAGTATTTACTTCCAATTAGTGTGACAACTTTTGACCTGTCTGTGACAGACAATGCCTATCTCTGAACTCCGTTTTAGTAAACTTTACAAGGGAAAATAACAGTTTAATTACTAATATTCATACAATCCATCATCAACCGGTGATATAATAAGGACTTCTGTTATTTTAATGGTATTTATGATTTGTTAGCTGCAATTTTTTAGATTTAGCTCAGTTAAAAATGCATTTCAAAAATTTTATAATAGCCCAACATGGCCAGAAAATAATTTCTATTGAAAGTTGAGCGGTAAGTGAAAGTTGTTTGATGCGCGCACCGCAACAGATTCTTTCGTTACTATCTGTTACCTTCTACAATTTTATTTATTTGATATTTTTTCTAAAATACTCCGCTTTCCAATGATATATTAAACGTACACCTTCTGAATACTATTTCCGAAGATTCATTTTAGAGCTGGATAAGCATTGTTCTTTCTTTCTCCTATTCAATTGAAAATTCTTTCAAAGGTCATATTTAGTCATTTTTTATAGTTACTGTCAATAAAAGAGAGTTACATTTCCAAAATAAAGCATATTAAAATTACATTAGAGGAGGACGTATATGAACATTTGACATTTAAGCTCTGTAAAATGACATCAATGAGGAAAAGACCTAAATGGTATTAAAGACCACCTAATTATATAATGATACACCGAGTTTAATCAAAATCGTTAGAGCCGTTTTTGAGAAAATTATAAAAATGTGTTTCACCGTTGATATAAACTGGCACTTCCGGTTAGTCGATTTTTAAGACCTATCTGAAATACATAATATCAGTTTCATATAATATATAGTAATAATATATAGTACAAAATTTCGTTTTTGAGCGAGACTGTTCACACACACTATTTTGTGGGACTTGTTTATTTGAACTCAGAGGACTTCTAAACATGTATTTTCATTGAAAACTCAGATTCAAAAATTTTCGCGGTCCCAATACTTTCCCTTACTATATATTCTATATATAGGTAAGTGAAAGTAAAAAATATTGAAGCTTGAACTGGATGCCTTTCGGTAAGAATCAAACTTCAAGGCTCGAGAAAAAAAAAGTTTTATTTAAAATTAACCCGTTGTTTACAATAATGGTGCAATAAATGTATCTGAATTTTAAAGAAATTCATTTGTCATTACATTTCTTTTAAACATGCCGGTTTCGGAAATAAAATTATTTCACACAACTATCGTTAATAATTACATTTATTTATGAAAATAAATAATTATACAATTTTATTTATTAGTTGTTTTTTTTACATGGAAATCGACACATCTCGAATTCGGAAAAATCTCCATTACTGGTCATTTTAGAAATAAGCGATCTAATTACGAGAATTATAAAATTTTCTTAGATTATATGTAAGTAGGGATAGGAAGAGAATGTAATCATTCTCAAACTATAAAGCGACTAATAAATCAAGTCTGTTGATGATTTGGAAACATCAAGTTAAAATAATAATAAAATGGTTACAGATTAGTAACAAAACAATAAAAACCGAATCAAGCTAAAAGCTTTGTTACGAGAAAGAGAAATAAAGAAGTAAATTACGGGACAAATTGTTGCAAAACGGTGTACAATATACGGGGGCCCCTTTACCCGAGAGATCTGCTAAACCCCAGCTCACTGTGATATTGACGTGAAAATGAATTGACTTCGTGAGGAGACTTTCAAACCGTGCACGTCTCGTAGGTCTATATCTTCCCTCTCATATCTTTCATTCAATTTGTCTCTCCTGAGAGTAAGCTTTATGTATATGTATTCACCCATATATTACCTAAATATATGTATATTTATTTGGTGTATAGAAATATACATGTATATATAAGCATATTGGTATAACATGGTCTCTCTACGTTCTTTAAAATTAATTTGTTTTTATTTGTTTAATTTATTGAAATGTTATATTAAATTTGCAACTGCACGAAGTAGCGCATCTAGCATCTCTGATATAGCTGGTTATTTATTTCGAATTGCCTTGATAACGATTTTATTTATCACTGAAGGAGCAGGTCTCTTTTATTTTATTTTTAAACAACGTTTAGCAAATAACAACAGGTAACATGTAGCAGATGATGACGAAATTGAATGATTTCGCACAATTGGTTTGATTGGTATTTTTCCGTAAAATTTTGTTTACGTGTATTTGTTTTGCTGAACCCTTAAGTTCTGCTGCATATGAGCAAATTAGTCTCAGTATAGTGTTGTATTAATCTCAATATACAAACTAAAAGACATGGGATTTAAATATTCTGTGTAATACTTATATTTACAATGACATCACATTTGCTTGTTGTCCAGATTATAACAGTTACGAATGAAAATATGAAAAGAGAAAAAAAAAATCAAAATTTAAACAGAACTGTTTATCACGTGTCAAAATATTGCTAAAATTTGAATAAATATAATATTTTTCTTTTGGAAATCAAAGGAAAAAATTGAATAGGGTGATAAATAGTCAAGACGCAGTCGTAATATTTTTTTTTATTATTTGTGCGAATGTTTCACAAATAAAATAAAACCCTGATGATATGTAGAACAGGTGACTAGCTTCCTTTAATAAAAAATTGAATAAGTATATCAGTAGACAGACTGAAATTTTCTAGTTCCTATAGATTTAGTAAATGATTGATAATAGACATATTTATTATCAAGTTTACAAACTCAATCAATGTCCTACATCACAGGAACCGAGAAGCTTGCGTTCTCGCTAAAAGTGAATTTGAAAGTAAGTTGAAAATTAAGTTTATGAAGTTCCATTGGTCACTCAAAAACAACAACTTAGAAACGACAAAAAAATCAAAATACACCTTACACTGTTTTTTAGCAGTAAAAGGACTATTACGAAGACAATTAAAATCCAAGGATTCAAGAAAAAAACAAATTAAAAAGGGGCTATGTGAAAAAAAATCCATTGGTGTATGTATATAAACTATTTTATTTAATTTGTAATAGAAGATTATAGTGTTACAATAGTGTGAAACATGCAATCCTAAATATAATATTTCATATCTATTCACTCACATGAACTCTTAAACAGAAAAAAATATTATCAATAGAATTAAATTCAAGATAAAAAAAAAATTATTGTTATTTTTTTTTGTTTTTAATACATGCATCTTGTCGCTTCAAATGGCTTGAATTCAAGTTCAATACCTTCAGAAACATTAACAGACTAAATTTGAGCAATTTTCGAGTAAGTTAGAGCCAATTTCATAGAAACCCATACGGTCGCCTCTGTATGCGTGTGGTTGAAAGTTAAATTGTTCAGTAAACTTTTCGGACAACTGGCTAAACAGCTAAACTAAAATAGACAATATGAATATGCATTGTATAATAATCTAGTATGCGCGCTAAAGATGAGTAGAGTCGTAACAAACTGTTACTGCTTTGACCCGGTTCTTGTGCAATAACAGTATCTTCTATGTTTTACAAAATGTACTAGGATGTGGAACAGTTAGTTACAATGGTTGCATTAAACCGTTACCATTGTTGGGAACTCCATTGCAATATATTGAAATAGTGTTGAGTTTTTTTTTATTATACCCACTTCAAAAGATTTAAGAAGAAGGTATTCCAACAAAATTATAAATTCATATTTAGAATATTGAAAAACGTCATAATACTATTTCAAAGCATACGGTCTTCAAATAATTTTTACTCATTGTTATTCGTTTCCTTAGGTTTATTAACGACAGTTTTCGTGTATTTTGTTGATGTTTCATTTATTTTATTTACTACTTTTTTTTCCTTGTGAAAAATTCTACCTCCACTTATGAATTCTATCCCTAAGAGGTTATTTTATATTCATAAAAAAATCTTCAAGAGACCACTGAAATTATTAAAATTATAATTGCTCTGGACAGTGTCGGCCTTAAGCATTTTTGCCCTGAGGCAATGACGCCATCCCTTCCAAAAATTGATTGATTTCTTAAGCTGTATTAACTAATCACTATTTGAATTTTATTTATATGCTTATTTATCCTAAAATTAATTATTCTCATAAGCTTTTTAAATTTTGTTTAAATCTTATCAAGTAATGGCAGTTGTACCCTATCCTCTTCACGGTCGGCGCAGTAGGGCTATTGCCCAGCTCTAAGATCGGATCGGCACTGGCTCTGTGTGTGTTTAATATCTAACTAGTTATAATAATAAAAATCGTTTACTTCTTAAATAATCTGATTAGTTTTAACTTGGTATCCATCACTTTTAGATAGATTACATTCAGTGCCGGCCTTAGACATTCGGCGTACCTTTATTCGGCATGGACGTTCGGGTAATGACGTCATCCCCTCCCTAAAAAATTAAATTTATTTCTTAAGCTGTCATATATTATGTAATATTTGAATTATATTTCATTCAACATTATCTAATATTATTGCTTTATTGTACGCTAACATCAATTATTTTAATATGTTTTGTATTATTTTTTTCAATTGCAAACAAATGGGAAGCGTACTTGAAGATCGATCGCTCCACCCAAAGACCGGCAATGGGTACATTAAACAGAAATAAAGCTTTAAATTGTGTTATATTTAATTAATTCCTTATATATTTGTTGTTTTTTTTAATTTCACTTGTATTTTATTTATTTATATGTAAGATTGTAATATTTTGCATGCAATATATTTCATGCATAGGTAAATGTTTTTTGATAGTGAATAATTTCTATTTAGAGTTTTCTCAATGGAAATTCTCTTTTAACGAATATGCAACATGTTTATACAACTCTGAGTCCGTACAGCTAAATGCACAATTTGTGGTACAAAACGTAAATTAAATATTAATCATATGTCAGGAATATTCTCTTTTTTGCCATATATATTCTTCGTCCTGGACATACTGAAAAAGATAGAAACTGTTTATTGGTGGAATATCCCAAGATAAAATCGTACCAAGAAACCATAATATGATCTTCATTTACTCTTTTTGTATACACATGATATAAAAATATATTAAATACATTTTATATTTCAACGTCAGTACTTGGTTGTGAGCAGCTCTCTTACCAAAACTTCACCCTCCCCCCCGCTACACAATCTCAGTTTAAACCAATTTTTATTGCACTGACTCATAACAGACAGATTTTTGAAGAAAAGAAGATAATTGCGTATGGTAAAAAAAAAATTATAAAAGCTTAAAATTTTCAATTTCGGACCATCTGCTAAATTCTGAATAGCTGTAGTTCAAAATCTTCAAAAGCTTTACCGACCTTCTTCTGATTATAAATTGTAGTAAATTTAAAATGTATGGAATACTAGTTAAAAAAATTATGGCATATTTTTTGTCTAAGTGTCTTTTCATTGTCAAAATGCGGAAAACCGAAAATAGTGCGAAATTTTAGCAGTTTTAGTGATATTCAATTGAGATCCGAGGTGCCACCGAGGTCGAAAATTAGAATTATAAATCTCCATTACATGGTATATAATAAAGAAAAGAAACCTACCAGCACTTGATGCAACTTAAAATGTACAAGCTTACTGGATTAGGAAGTGAAGGTGGGAAGATTGCGTTAAGACTGATCTGGCAGAGCTGGGTTTGGACGGCGACCGTTGGAGGGAGGTGTGTAGAGTTAGTTGTGTCGGCATTGAACCTTCGAGTTCGCTAAGCCTTTTATTATCATTACTATTTATTTGTCTAAATTTATGACACTGGAGGGATATGATTGGATCAGTAAATTTTCTATACTGTTTTTTATTTCTTATCTCCCGTCAAACTTTTTACCTGATGGTACCCTGTCAGATATTTAGTCATCAGGTTGGCTGCCTCAACAGTTGGAGGTGGTGTCCCCTTACGCCGAGGTGTTAAATGTTTTTTGCTTCTGGGACGTCGGGCTTCGGTCAGTGCTTTAGTCTCCCATATCGGCTTTCTCATTCCACACTGCGGAATAATTCCTTCTGATCGCTCCGACACTTCACAGATATTTATTTTTTACAGCATCTCTAACTTTTTTTTCTTTTCATTTTATCATTAATTTTTATATACCACCGGGGTTGAAAGTTTCTTGAATGAGCTTATTATTATTTTTTTAATATTGGATTATTATTTTACATATTAAATAAATTAATAAGTAATTTTTAATTTTAAAGAGCTCTATTATTTTCATGGTGAAGGTACCAACAAAATTATACAGTTGCACACTGTATGTATGCTATATGGGTTTTAAACAGGCGCAATTAGCTCCATAAAAAATTATGAGGAGGGCACATTTTACGAGGTCATGTTTTCTTAGGAGACATATTTACGGAGTTATACGTTTTTTGAAGTTATCGTATTTATGTCGTGGTGGAAGCCCCGCATGATTCAATATCTTCACACTCTGGTTAGAATAGGTTTGATTAGCAAGGTGGAGCGTAATCGAAAAAAAAAAATTACAATTGCAAAAAATTCCAGAAAAATAAACAAAGGAAAAATCAAACTACAAGTTTTATAATTTTATTTTAATTTTCATCGTTGTTAAGAAGGGAGGAAGGTAATGGGTTTCCTTGGTTAATAAAAGACCAAACTGTATTTGATTTGTTTGTTTCATTTTATTCTAATACAATTCTTAAAGTCAATATATTGTGAGTACTTGACGTCACAAATGATGGATTTATAATAATAATGGAAGGACAAATACATCGTGGCAGTTCCAGTCACTGTTTTTTTCCCCCTTCTTCGCCTTTTCGGCTATTTCGGCAAGTTTTTCATACCAGGGGAGAGGGTCAGAGATTAATGCTAGACTTAAAAGTCTCACCGGTACCGAGATTCGAACTCGTAATATTCCATTTATCAGATTGCCCGGAGTTAGCCCGTTCGGTCAACCCGTTCTCATTTTAGTCTTTGATAAAAAATACTACTAGTACTGCTCTCAAATTTTTATAGGAATATTACCGGGTTTTTGTTTGGTTTCAAAGAATCTTTTTTAAATTAATTGACAAGTGAATGAGATAAATGGCCATTAGAGAACCAGATCTTAGGATAATTTACAATGGAACCTGAAAAATGACACCTAGCGATAATAAATTAAATGGACCCACTGCGCGTTAAAGTGGATTATGAAGTTTAATCCAATGGCAGGAATCAATCGTCGGATACTTATTAACTAAGTTGGAAATAATAGGAGGGAATTTTAATTGAAAGTTTCCCCAATGCATCCCCTCAAAGCCGGATCCCCCCATTAAGACTACTCCCAGGGATTATTTGACGAGCCATCTCTCTTTTGTTATGGCAGTTTTATTTTCTTCAGTAAAACTCCTGGACAGGATCTCCAGCTGAATGGGTTAATCCTCTGCGAAAGCCTCCTCTTTTTAAGACGTCCCAATTAGTCGGAAAGATCTGGCGCCCTCTATTGGCTCATTTTGTAATTACTTTCTCTCAGAGGATGCACGGATTATCGCGAAGGCCTGTGGTGGATTATAGGAGCTTATGGGTAATTAGACCTTTATCCTTTTCTTTTATTAAAACTCATTTCCTGTTTATTTATTAAAGCCTGTTCATTTCACTTGGGATTATTTTCTCTTTCTATAACCAGCTATGATCTTAAGGGATTTTCATCGTACTTTTTTTTTGAAAATACATTTGTGCTGTGTCAAAGTTCATGAGAGGTGCTGGGAATGTGTTTTCTATCCGTTTTAAAAACTCTTGAAGGCCATTATATTTTATTTATTTTATTTTTTTAATTGTTCACATCTCTACAGTTTTATCAATGAAAGTTGAAGGTTTCCATTGGTTATGGCACCTTATCGGATATAATGGATGTAATGTTTTGATGAAACTTCCGTTAAGTATATGATCTCCAAAAAAAAAAAAAACTTGCAAAAAGAAACTATGAATTTAAATATTTTTTTGCAAATAAGTCAAAATGTTCACATTTATTTATTCATTTATTTCCATCTATACCTTCCTGTCCGATCGTTAGTGGGGGCCATGATTTAAAAATTTATAACAATCATATCACGTTATTTTTAATTCATTTCAAACATAATGACTCTTGCATCTCATTTATAATCCCTGCTAATGATACTATTTCGAATCATGGAATCCAAATTATTTAAGCTTGGATCAATCAATCTCGTAATAACAATAAGCAGCGATAATTTGAACGTAATTAGCTATTAGCCCGAGGGCCAATTTAAAGGGCTCTGAGTTGAATCTAGTATATTTTGTTCTTTCCCTAATCCTCTGATATTATAGATATTTAATATTATATACATAAATTAGAAGATTAACACATCACCTTTTAGTTAACGTCACTTTTCCTTAATGAACTAAACAGATTTGATTAGGATTACATTTATTCCAGTATTGGAAATAATTACAACTACAATAATGTAGATATCTGACATAATAATAATCATTATTTTATAATTAATAATAATAATAATACTTATGTTATAATAATTAATAATACTTATGCTATAATTAATAATAATAATACTTATGTTAGAATTAATAATAATACTTATGTTATAATTAATAATAATACTTATGTTATAACTAATAATAATACTTATGTTATAATAAATAATAATAATAATAAGACTTGTGTTATTATTAACAATAATAATACTTATGTAATAAATAAAGAATTCCAAACTACAGAGCCATGAGTGTCTAGCAGACAGGTCAGGCCATAAATAGGTAGGCATGTAAATAGCATATATTATACTGATGGATAATAACCTTAAAAAAATATGGATTAATACTAATTCTATTAAATTTGTATTCGTGATTATATTTTTACTGTCATGTTTTAGTGCAATATGTTTCCTATATTTTTACTGAATCGAAATGGAATAAATAAATATGATATTTTTACCCATTGATTAAATCATTCAAGAGACAGTTCGTAAGTGATTATCCTACTTAAATATAGTTTTATGTATAATTTTTATATAAAGAGGAATTTAATGTAGTATGAGCTAAGGGGAAAGAAATTAGTAATTTTCCCTTCTTCACATTATATTTTCTTTTCTTAGATATTGGAAATAATTATAATTACCTTTATTTTAATATTATAATTACAATTATTTTAATATTATAAATTATTATAATTACACTTATTGGTCCGTATTATTTACTAATGAACACATATATTTTGTTTGTGGCATAGAACCCCTTATCAATGGTTCTGTACCATGTCGAATATATACATACATTTTATCTTTCTTTTATATTTTTCTAGCATTTCCATCTTCAGTGCAAGAAGGATATCATAAAAATTATAAATATATATATATATATATATATATATATATATATATATATATATATATACATGTATATATATATATAAAATAGAAAATAAATATTATCTCACAGAAGGATAAAAACAACTTTTTAGTATTTGTTAGAACTTTTCGTTGGATAAAAGGAAAGCTACTTGTACTATTAGATTTATAGTTATAGTTGGGGCATATCAGGGACAGAAATTTGATTTATAGCGTTGGGATATTGGTTGAGAAGGCCATCTAGAACTAGTGGTCTGTAACGAATTACACATCACAAATATCGAATCCAACGTCCAGGGATGGCTTGTTATCTAGGCCTGTCGACGGTATCATATTGATAAAGCGTTTATAGTTAGCAATAAAATGCGTATACTGTTTTTATTTAGTTGTATTTATTGTGTGAATAAAGAGATACGGTGAGAAATGAAACGCAGTATGTACCCGGATGGAAAATACACCATATATGGATAAAAAATATACTGCTACCTCCAATGACGACTTGTGTGCTACAGGAAAAACATATTTTCTTAAAACAAAAAAAAAAATATATATATACATATACTTACTTATATTTACCACCATATAAAATGAAATTCTTATTGATTCAAATTTAATTAAATCTGAGTATTTCTTTCAGCCTTTCCAAATTTTTTTTGTTGCCAATTGCCAATGACCCTATCAGACTCAGGCAAATTTAATAAATAAATATTTTTCGTAAATGTTGATAAATGTTAAAAATAAACCACGAAAAATTGTGATTCTTAATTAAAGAAGAAATAAGTGATAAGTGAGGTAATAAGTTTTGTCCAGGTGTATCAGTATCTGGTTATCAGATTTTTTCAACTGGAATAAGTTGAATATTATAAATGGATACTGTTGGACAGATAGTCATAAGTAACAGTAAAGACAATTTTATGGGACTTATTTTAATCCTCCAGTTTTGACACTATTCTCTATTATCAAGGTTTTAAGTGTGCGATGTAGGTGTTTGGAATGAAATTGATGGGTCATTATTAACTGATAGTTCATATGATTCATCGTGGTGATCATCGGTATACGTGGTGCCAATCCTAACGGATTGTGTTGTCAGATGTATAAGAGTAAAATTTAAAAAAAATCTTTTTATTGAGACATAGTACATTTTACCACACTTAAGAGTACTGAGTATTAAAGCTGTAAGGTACATTCAAACCATATTCACATTATAATAAAATTAAATAAAAAAATTAAATACATAAATATATATATATATATATATAATGGATATATAACAAAGATAAAAAGAAAAAATAATAATTTGAAGTGAAATAATACAGAAAATTCTAGGGTGAAGAATATACATTAAAAAAATAAAGAAATATTACTGGTAATTAATTATTAAAAATGAATAGATAGAAAAAACTAGCAAACGAAAACAAAAGCACTTATTTACAATCAGCCAACGGAGCTCCGAGTGCAACTCTTTCATCTATGTGTAGAGGACAAGGGGAGGCCCTAAGAGATCCCAGCGCTTCTCTCAGCCGCGTCACCGGCATTAAAATAGCGGAATTAAACTAGAAGGAAATAATCACATATCACAAACGCTTAACTGTTTTCTTTTGCAGTATTGGAAACTTTTTTTTAAATGTTAAATAATGACATTGTTATCAAAAATAAAAGTACCTTTCCCCCTCTCCCTCTCTCAACTTTTTTAGAACCCTGGAACAAATGGAATTGCAGAGGATAAGGCCCATAATTCGCCGGTTAAAGGTATTGTAGTGTAGCCAGTTAGACTTCAAAGAGACGCCATTGTTGCTGTGAGAGAAAGCTGCAGTAAATAGGGAAGCCGCTTTGTGGAGCCCCCGTACTCCTACATATTACCGCAATAGCTTCACTTACACTCAGCCCCGGATTGTTCCACAATTACTACATCCGAGGGTGTCTTGTTGTCCTGGTTGAAAGCGTTTCCGTTTGTAAAAACTGCCAGTACTCTTAGTCGATTGTTTTGACGATAATCTTGTATAGCTCAGCAACGTAGCTAAAAGTTAATTTCACTTCGGAGTTAGCAAGAGGCTATTGCCATATCACTTGTATAATCTTATATTTGTATCAGGATAATTTGAAGAAATAACTATATTTAAACGAAGTAGATGAGATATAAAATACAAAAATGAAATTAAAAGGTATATTTATTGGTTAAATTTCTCATCAAATTAAACAATCAAGACCCTAATTAGTAACGTAATAATTTAACCTGAAGATTAGTGTTGCCCAAATGCGAGACCGAGATGAGTCTTGGTCTTGCAAACTCAGTCTTGTTCATGGTTTTGATCTTGAGCAAGACTCTCACAACAGTCTTGCAGTTACTTATTTGCTTATTACTATAGAGATTTTACTGTAATTTCTTAGATAGGAGAAACCTAACTAAGCCCTAATGACAAATTAGAGGAGTTAAATGCAAAAGTACATTGGTTATTATTTCCAATTATTAACATATAGTAACTAAGATTGTCAAGTATTAGTAACTATTTTGCCTTAATTTTTATTAAAAAAGGTGATTTTTTTTTTACCAGTCCTGGTCTTGGTCTTGCAACAATTAGTCGGCCTTGGTCTTGGTCTTGAAAAGTGCAAGACCAAGACCGATTTTAGGCAACACTAACCAAGACCAAGAATGGTAAGAGAATTTCATTTTTGTGAATAAAAATTAAGGCAAAATAGTTACTAATCCTTGACAATTTTAGTTACTATTCGTAAAGAATTGGTATAATTAATATACTTTTGCATTTGAGCTCTTCCAGTTTTATCATTCGTGCTTAGTTAGGTTCCCACTATCTGAAAAATTACAGTATTATATTTGTAGTAATAGGTTAATAGGTAACTGCAAGATTGTTGCGAGACTTTTACGGAAGACCAAGACTCGTCTTGGTCTCTCATTTAGGCTACACTATTGTTTACATTTGAGTGATTATTATTTTTTAAGAGTTTCAACAGGTATTAATATTTTTCCTACCAAAAATGTTTTATTTTATGTTTTATAGGATTTTACTAGTTGGAAACTATCCAGTATTTGATAAGACATAAATGCATAGATTTAACCACTAAAATTTAATCTCTGTCCGATCATAGCTTAAAAGACCAGAAGAATAAAGGAAGTCTGTGAAACTTTAGCCTTGAAACAAAAGTGGTCGTGGAAATGTGGAATGTGGAATGTGGAAATGTGTTCTTTAATGGGTCTAAAAATACGGCGCAAATCAGGAATTCCTTCTCTTCTGAACTTGTCAGAGTCCACATCTCTCAGTCATGGATTAATACCGGTCGCATAAGTGTTTTATAAAGTTGGCACTTGGTCTGACTAGACAATACCTCAACTATTAGGGTGCTTGTTGAGGTCTAAGTAGCAGCAATCAGCTTTCTTTTTTCGTTGGCCGGTCTCAACAGATATTTTACTTCAGCAACTAATTATTGAGCCCAAATATATAAATTTGATCATTCTTTTATACTCTATAACTTTCCTCCACCTTTGAGGTAAATCATATTTTAACGGCTCCATGTCACAGAAAATGTTCCGAATTATTATTATCATTTTATATATATATATATATATATATATATATATATATATATATATATATATATATATATATATATAAAATGATATGAGCCTTTAAAATATGATTTAGCTCATATTTAGTCAAAATATGGTTTTATATATATATATATATATATATATATTATATATATATATATATATATATATATATATATATATATATATATATAAATTTGTTTACATTAAATAAATCCCTACGATTGTATTAGACGAATGTATTTTTTTTAAGTTTTTGTTAAGGAACAATATTTTAGGAAAAAAGTATTGAAATCATCGGTTAAAACTTATCAACATTATATAATTTTGTCATTATTTAAAGTTGAAGAGACAATAAACAAATTTCCAAAAGTTATGTTAATCATAAAGTGCTATGGTTATAAGAAGTTTATGAAATGAAATTACCGAAGATTATCGATTCATACAGAAAAGTTCACGCTGAATTACATTTCTTGTGGTGGTAACTTGTTAAATATATTTGTATACCCAATTAAATAATAACTAGAATGTGACTCACATTAGTTTAGTTTTATTTATTTAAACGTTTTTAAAGTATGATAGACAAATAGTCGTAACATAATTATAACGCTTAACACCTGATATCTCATATATGTACATAATTACAAAACAGATTAGTGAAATGTCTTAATATTTGTGATTGAAACATGACATTTATATTTAGTTGAACATAATATTAATCGTAGGTATTCTTAGAATTCGTTTCGAAGATCTACATTTGGGAGTATTCTTACAAAACATGGCAGAAACAAAGCTGATTTAAACGTTCACAAAAAATAATATATTTTGGCAGGTTGATGTAATTTACTACCTATTTTAATGACAAAAAGAATAAATTAAATTTTGATAAAAATAATGAACAAAAAATTATTGTCACATCACGTGATAATTCAATTATTATATCGATTGCAGAATTTTTTTAGTTTATACGCATCATGCCAACTTGAAACAAAGGGGCTGCGACTTGTGGACAGTTGTCTTATGCTGCTATAATATAATCCTTCAAATAATTTTTTTCTTTCATTTGGTCCAATGGCTTTTCTAATACTTTTAATCAAGTTTATTATGTTTTTCAACGATACGTAGATTCCATACCTTCGGTAGTGAGGAAACAATACAATCCAAGGATAGAATAAGTGTATAGGAATTATTGCAACTTGTTA
The DNA here is from genome assembly GCA_928085145.1 of Nezara viridula. Taxonomy (NCBI): domain Eukaryota; kingdom Metazoa; phylum Arthropoda; class Insecta; order Hemiptera; family Pentatomidae; genus Nezara; species Nezara viridula. The sequence continues at coordinate 150,412,807 of OV725079.1, read as the reverse complement.
ATAGTTGCAAACAAAGGTTTGTTGAAAGTTGAAAGGTTTGTTGTGAACTGTACCAAGCATCAGGGACTGGCGGTAATTATCTCGGTATGGACTGTAACAGACTTGGAGGAGATTTATTTAACCGCTAAACCGGCCATGAGAGAAAGAGCCATTTATTATTTCGGAAAGCAGTCCATTTGGTTGCGGTTTGTAGCGTGTTGTACCGGAGCTAGGACCTATGCGGTCGTCAATGATGTCTACGCCATGAGCATTAGTTCAAGTGGTAAATAGGCCTCAGCATCCGACACTTTTTCTATTTGGTTTCATTTCCTTCAATCTCCCGCAGGTTCTTCAATTTTATTTGCTTTATCCAATATAGTAAAATAAAAAAGTATTTCAATTTAATGTTATAATTATAAAATTTAAATTGATCTTGAGTAGTATATAGCTATTGGATATATATATAAAAAAAAAAAATTTTGCAGTGGTATTAATATATCTTTTTTTTCTCATTAATTACTTATTTTATTGTTTCTCTTTACTTTTTTATTGTTTTGTTAATTTTTATTTACATTATAGGTTATATTTGTAAAATTCAAACTAATTCTAATGTCCCTAAAATGCAGACAATGAATACAATAACCCGTAACATTTTTCCGCTTACTGGATTAATTTTAATTTATAATTTAAATTATTTTTATTTAAAATAATTTAACCTATCGAGAACCCCATTGCAGAAGACTTTAAATAATAAAATGCTTTTCTGTTCAGTCTTGACTTCGCCCATATTCAGAAACAGAAGCTAAAAATGTTATTTACATCATATATTTGTCATAGCATAGTGTAAAAATTAAATAAAAATCTAATTCATATAACATGTGGTTTATTTTGTCTTATCAATAGTATTAATTTATGCTCTTGCAGGCGTTTGCAGGGTAGCTTTGACATAAAAAATAATCCAAAAATCTCTAAAAATAATTTATATGTAACATATAGAGCTTTACAACTATATAAAATACCTAAATACAATCAGTAAATCAGAAAAAATAAAGAGGACCATAATTGTTGAGATATTGCCCATTGGCTACACCCCCTAAATAACTCCAAGTATGAAGACCACGAGGCCATCTTCTTTTCAGAAGCCTAGGAGGATTATCAGGAATCAAGGAGGAAGCAAGAGTGTAAATAAGTGGATTTTTAATGGTTTGGTTATGGTGAGTCTGAAGTTTATTATAAAAGGAAAGGAATCTGTATTGAGCCGTATCGGCGACATAAAAGTATAATAATTATGTTAAAGTAAACATCAAATTAACATAATAATGTTTGGGTTTGCTTACATTTTTGAGAACATACTTGGAATCTGAATTTTTATTCTTTATACCAAACATTTTTCTACATAATTATTTGTACAGAAATATCTCATTATGAATTCAGAATATTTCTGAAAATATTTATATTAAAAATGTTATCTTGTTCTGGGACATAACAAAGAATTGCGAATAAAAACGAGGTCCTTAGTAAAAGAAACGAGGAAAAGATAGATATAAAAATGGAGGGAGAAACCACTTCTTGATATATTCATTGTTATACTTAGAGCCCTGCTTTGAAATCGTAATGAGCCCGGCTAAATATGACTTTTCCTTTTTGTTTTCCATTTCCCTCCACCCCTACACAGCTCCCTCCTTCTGTTTTAATGATAACATTTTTGCTACGTAACATTTCCTTCTCGGAACGTGTGGAGCCCCCACAGGACTGTTATTTTTACTTTAATAAATGTTTTAGCTACTACAATTTCATAATTTTCTTAAAGAAAATAAATTTCTTCATATTGAACCAAATTTGCTTGGATGACTGAATGAACGAAACATGTTATAACACAGAAGCTAAATCTAAACCTCTTCCAAAAAATACTTGTATTTCAAATACATAACTAGGAGTGGAAGAGTACAATTGGCTTAGCCCACTTTAACCTTGTATCATTAAGATTTTACCCAAGCATGTGTAACATCCAGCTGCTGAAATCACCTATATAATATTAATAGCAGAGTAAGGTAAAAATTGAAAGAAATGCTGTTTGATAAATCTGGAACCGTTTCACAGCTTACTCTGTTACAGGGCTCAAATTGATAACAACCAGCTATTTTTAAAGTATCAACTTATTATTACTTTTGCGCATCTCCAAGCTTAAGGAACGGATGGGATCCAATTGAAATTAAAATGTTTCATTAAAAGTAGATTTACAGTTGAACTGACAGATAAATATGGGCCTACATTTGTACTTAGATGACTAAAGTGTTAAGTGAGTCGACATCTTGCCCGAATAGAATATCTATAATCACGGTAAGTAAATGGTTATTAAAAAAAACAAAAAAAAGGTTGTATACATTTTTAATTTTGTTTTTCTACCTTTAGTCGCTTTTCTGTATTCCTCAGCTTTTGGTGTTTTCTTTGTTTGAAAATTTCGATTTCGTTATTTATTCCGTCTCCAGGTTTTAATCAACATCCCACCTTTTTAAAATAAGACATGGGTAAGTATTCAGTATATGAATTTGTTATGGCATTGTAGCAAACGTGTCTTACTCAAATTTTCACTAAAAGAAAACTTTTTAATTGCTAATTAAAATTTAAATAATAAACAAAAGAATAAAGAAAATTTCACATACATGTTTTATTTTTTATTGATGGTTGACAATTATAGAATAATTCTTCTTGCCTATGACATGCGCCTGGGCTATTCGATGTCAAAGCAACAACTGAATACGATCCATGAGTGCTACGCACGCTCTAGATTGCAATCCGTTTGGTATCTGTTGTATGTCACTGTTCTGCCATTGTTATTGTAAGATGAAATTACACTGGACATTTTTTGAATATTTCTACGTAGATTATCACTGAATGTAACTAAATATTAAATGTAACTTATATAGAACTAATTGTTAAAAACTGAGGTGGCAGTAGTTTCATAAAAATTCAATGAGAATAAAAGGTGACTTTTATCATATAACTGCTTTTATTTATATCATCCAAAAACTGTATCAAGTCACGTGCGTTATCTTTATTCATCGACTGAGGAAAGTTAGCTCCATCACCTGCAGTTTCTGATCCTAAACTAATTCTTCTTCGCTTCTCGAATATTTTGTAATTGAAGGCAATGTGCCATGGATCTTTTAAGCATTGCCGTATTGGACAGTGACCGCTCTTAGCCATACTCATTAGATGTAGGTATTTATTAGTTCTACCGTGGTTTATCCTAAGCCTGGTCAGCTTTATTAAGCTGGAGCGGTCGTAATGAGATTTGAGAGGCGCAAACCATGAAACCAGTGCTATGTTCTGTTGAACTGTATGATGGTCCTTACCATTCGAGGCACATTCCCAGTCGTAGAAATGCTACCAGTCTTTCATTATTTTCCTCCTCACTACTCTTATCAAATCCAGTAAACGAACCTTAGCATTTATTCGATGTAGTTGGTTTATCAGGAAATGAAATGGAACACAAGGCGACAGATCAAAACCATCTACATCAACGTATTTTATTGACTCTTTAAATAACTATTGGACTATATATTCCCCTCCCCCTCTCCTAAAACCATTTTCTTCAGAAAAAAATCCTTCATCATTCGTACTATCTTCTTTTGGGATTCTTTCCCGTTACTATTTCTCAATCCTCGGGCCCGGATTGTTTTAAACTCTTATTCCTCTATGATTCAAATTCAATCTACCGCACTAGGTTAGGACTTTTTATTTCACTAATAAGTTACTAGTGTAAATACCCTACCTGATTAATGCGCATAATATCTAAGGATTGCTATTATTCTTAGGCCTTCACAGTAAATTTTAATTTTTCTTTGCAAAGGTAAAAAGTTATGAAATGACAGATTTATTGATATGATCCAATTAATATATTAGTTTTAAAACATTAACAAAATATTACTCAACGGCTGTCTTTATTGAGTCAATAAAAAACATACAATTATATTTTTATAACACCGATTAAAGCATATTAGAATAAAGAATAATGATGAAAAATAAGGAATAATCACAGTACAGTCCCAAAATTATATTTCATTTTCTATAGAATTGAAGTAAAACTTTTCATTGGACTATAAACCTCCCACAATTTTCTTAATCCTGCCGCTGTCCAGATTAATTAGTCGACTTCAGTATTTAACCTAGAGTATTTAATTTAGCTGTAACATAAAATACAGGCAGCTATTTCTGGGGCAATAAATAAACATTTAATTGCACAGTTTAAAGTTTAAAATGGGTGCAATGCTTTCTCTAAACTGCTCCTGAATATATTATCAACTACTAAAGGTAAAAAATCACCATTCAAGAATGGGATTTGGCGACGGTTTCACCAGTCTGTTTTTGGTACTTTTATAGAGTATTTGTCAAGCGGCGGGCACCATTAAAAAATAATAATCTTAATCTGTAAAAACTGTATATTTTTATTTAAATAAATAACTATTTAATAATATAATACAAAATTAATTATTAAGATCGATTATTTGCACTGCATTTCATTGATTTTAGAATCATAATTTGGAAAATATTATTGTTATACCATCAGTAGGAACAATAAAATAATATATGGCTATATGGGGGTATAACTAGTAATTAGGATAAGTAAAATGTGAAATTACTAACTTTGTAACTCAATTTTTGTTTTTTAGAAATAATATATTAAAGTGTTATGATGAGGATTTATATTTACTATTGAAATGTTCTGATATCAATAAATGACTATTATATTTCATAATAAGTACTTATTATTAAACATTATATAGCAAAACATCTGTTGCGTTGAGCACATCATACAACTTTTACTTATCAACCTGATTCCTCTTAGCAGAAATCCGTATTTTCAGACAAAGGGGAAGTGAAAGTAATAATTATAGACTCTATGATGATGTAGAGATGGTTGACCGTTGATATAATATGAGAAGGAGTTAGTCGAGGGTGCGGTCAAATGAATAAAAAATTAAGATATATTAATTATTTTAATTTTTGCCGACGTTTCGACCCACTTTGCAGGTCGTCTTCATGGCGTAGGATGTGGCACTGCGGGAAGCAGTTGAAACACTGGTTTTTCAACTGCCTCCCGCAGTGCCACATCCTACGCCCTGAAGACGACCTGCAAAGTGGGTCGAAACGTCGGCAAAAATTAAGATAATTAATATATTTTAATTTTTTATTCATTTGCCCGCACCCTCGACTAACTCCTTCTCATATAGACTCTATAGTTATTTATATTTCATTGTGGATATTTTTATATACAAATTTTAATATTTATATCGCTGTAATCTATACTATTAAATATTGAATAATATTAACAATCGCATTTATGAAAACCGCTTATGTATATTTATATAATATTGTTGGAGTTCGTATTATATTAAGCTCATGTTACGTATGGAAGCGTATTCTAATCTTTCGGACGAGTTCGGGTGCTCTCGTATTCCTTTGGTTCCTCAATTACAACTATTCTCCGTTACGATTTCTTATTTCTCCTTTAGTTAATTATCAAATTCTTTAATATCTTTTATTTTACTATCTTTTTTATATATTGCAGATTAATGTGAAATGGTCAATTGTATCAAATAAAAAAAATTAAAGGTACTTTAGAAAATGCTTATTTTGGAAATTAGTCATTTATGCCTTCTTTGAGAATATCAATCAGAATAAAAACTACATTTTGTTTAAATCTGCTTAATTTCACACTGATATAATGAAAATCGTAAAAATGTGTTTAAAATAAATAATATAAAGTGCCACTTCCGGTTAGCCGATTTTGACGAAAATAACATCCCTAGTATATAAAAACCTTAAATTTACAATTTCACTTTCGTACGATTTTTCGTTTTTGAGCTAGATTGTTAAAAAACACACACACAGACCATTTTGCGGGACTTGGTTATTTAGATGTATTTCCGTTAAAAACTGAGATTCGAAAATTTTCACGATCTCAATACTTTTCGTTAGTATATATTTCTTATATATAGGTAAGTGATAGTAAAAAAGGCGTCGGTATAGCAGAGTGGTTAGCATGCTATGCTAGTTAAGTAAAAATCATAAGATCGAATCTCGGCCCTACTTCTCACAACGGCTGGTCCCCGTGGAAAGTTAGACCATGCCCACTTAATTAGAGGAGGCCTACAGATTATAAAATACTTGTACAAACAGGATAGGAAAAAAAAGTTATATAAAATTATGGTGAGTTAAAAATATAACGTATTTAATATTTTTATTTCTTGTCAAATAGTTTCTTCTTTCAAAAAACTCACAACTTTTATTCAATTTTTAATAAATTGACTAATTGTTTTTTTTAAATTTACTTCTCAACCCACACCAGTCAGAAATTTAGAAAACTTGTGAGTATGCTGTCGGATAGAATAATATTAGCATTGATTGAAGGAGAGCAGTCCCCAGCGGCATCCCTTCCTATCTAGATTTGCTTATGAATTTTTAAGTGAGGAGATCTCCCGTCCATCTTCATTTGAGCCTGCTAAACCGTGTAAGTTGTGAAATTGTTTGTAAGGTGTACCTATATAATTGATAACTGTTGGCATGTGAAGGACTTTATGTTAATTTTTGTGACGTGCCATGGAGCTTTAGTTATTGTTCTGAAAATGTTTGACTAATAAAAATAAAGTTTGTAATTTTTCTATTTTTAGGTCGTTTTGCATGCCCTTTATATCTGTGAAGCGTAAGTCCAAACGAAATGGGCTAAAGTAGTTAAATAGGAGTGTTTAGTTTTTGTTTTACTTTTTATTCTGAGCGTCTTGAAAGAAGTGAGGGTAATTTTCGAGTCTGAATTTTAATATATACTTTTGGTTTATTATTTTCAATAATCAACCATTGTGATCGACCGAAAAAATTCAAAAACTTAACCCCCTCTCAAAATTTGAGGTTTCACGTTTCAGTATGCGTGTGCAGAATTCGAAAAACGAATAAAAAATTTGTTGTCAGTCCACAGTCCGCCGTACGCCCTACGTCGTACGCCGTTGGTCGTCCGAGCATTTTCTCCAAAACAAATGGATCGGTTTCAAATTCTGATATGAAATCAGAGGTCACCAGAGGATGATCCTCCTTCATCGACATTACTATCCGTCTTTTAACTTTCAAAATGGCGGCCAAAAACCCGCGTTGCTATAGACTGTAGCTCCTAAACGAATGTACCGATTTCAATGAAACTTAAGTTATTTTCTCGACGCCTCTTAAATTTATCTATGTAACATACTTCAACGAAAAGAACCTGGAAAAAATGTTACGAGGAATAGTAAAATGTTTTTTTTTAACTTTTATTATGATATTTACAACTGTATTAGTATGAATACATCTAGTAAATTTGTACAGAGAAATATTATTACATGAAACACGCTTGTTGAGAAACTACCCACTGGTAGCACTCTAAATAGTAAAATTAAATTCCGAATAACTCAAAAGGTTTACACTTTTTTGTCGATAGTTTTTAAAAGTTTACAGAATTTCCTAAAAAAATCCTTAAAATCGGACAGTTAAGAGCAATGCTATGGTCTCCAGTTTTTTTTTTACATGTTCTACTCCAAATTTTATATCCTTTGTTTGGTTTTTAAATTTTGAATATGTTACTGAAGTAATGCTATTTTTTTTTAGCATATTACTAATCATTAAAAAAAAAAATAATTGGAATCACCTTTTATTTATTTTTCTTTGTAACTAGGAAAGTAATGTTACTTTAGATGTATAATTGTTTGGAAATAATAAACCACTGTGAAATAATTTGCAGCGTTGTTATTCGTATATATCATTATACGAATTATTATTAGTTCTTCTTATTCTGTCAAATATCGTGCCAAAATATTGAACTTTATCTGTTAGAGGACAGATGTCCTTAAAGACAAGTATACTTAAAACCAGTAAGTATGCAGTTATGTATAAAATAACACTATGAAGATAGAGTTGGCCAATGTTTACCTCACATTAGAAAATTACACTTTTTTGTTAATTCAGGAGATCCCTATATCGTGCATTCTACGAAATTTCTATTTACACTCGAGGAGAGGATACTTGTAAATATTTCTCCTATCTTGATAGGGGGCTTTGTTTGCAATTCCGATGTTAATGAAGTCTTAAATGCTTATCCACTTAATGGAGGGAAAAAGGATTTAATTCCTACGCAGGGAGGTAAATTGTCTCCGCTAACTACCCTCGGCATCAGGAAATAAATTATTATGGGCCTAATGCAATTAGCAGTCATTGCTTCTCATTAACATCCATATATTAATCGTCTGTGCTGGTAGCTTATTGTAAAATCGGATGGTATATTTCTCGCAAGCTACTTGGTCCATAGAAGATAGATTACTTTTCAAGACGTAATTGTAATTGACTTGAATAATTTTTCTCGAATTAAACAATTTATTGACTTGAAGATATTATTTTATTTTCTAATTCGCCACTTCTTAGTTTAAACTGGAGGACAAGTTTCATGTTTAAGAGTGAAATTAATGTGCTAGAATTTTTCTAGGTTGAGTACAATTGTCCAAAGTTTGCACCCATAATTCAGTTATGTAAAGTCTTTGAGGCGTGGTTAGAATTGGATCGGAATTAGTTTTGCTTTGACTTCTCTTTCTAAATATCGTTGGCACCGTGTTAATAAAACTATTTAGGGAAAATTGGTAATGTTCTGTTTCTTAGTCAATGTTTGTACAAGGAGGTGGTTTGACTGAGGTCACGCTTAACCGCTAGGTTACCCCATTAATTAATTATTTAATTAAGGATACTCACTTTATAGAGGCGGGGGGTGCCCCAGGAGGGTCTCCTGATACCAGATTCGCGCCTCGGCTGATGAAACAGAATAACTAATTTTTCTGTTATGAGCTGGGATTCGAACCCAAGATTTTGAGCATAGGAAAACAGTACCCTAACTCTGATATACCCCACTATAACAAAATAATGAATATAAAAAATCACCGAAATCACTAATATCATTTTAACGAATTTATAGCTTTGTTAGATATGTACATGTAAAAACGAATAATCATAATCGAAAGTTTGCTTTGGGAAAATTCACAATCGTTACTTTAACATGGTGCCGACGATATAAAAATCCCTAATATATGAAATAATTTCTGGTAGTAAGTTGTGTGATGCGCACGCCAATTTAACTTAATATGAATTGGTCATTCAAAATAAAATAAATTATTGTCGAATAGCGACTTAAATACAGACTTCTCTATCCAAAGTACAAAAATTATTCGAGGATAATTCTTTCACAACATCTTTTACGTTCCGAATAGAGTTCCTCCACCAAAATCGTGACCAGAAGGTTATTAAAAAGAAATAAACTTAGTAATAACGCTTCATTGCGACGTAAAATAATGCTATTGCTCATAACTAAAACAATAGTTTGTTAAATTGCCTCATAATGAATATATCGTTTGTGGTACTCATACTAACATCATAATCAATTCAGAATATATAATTTTAATAACTGCATGCAATTCCGAAACAAGTACGTTGACTATAATATGTTCTTGACGGGAACTTGGTCATCTCAGAACTCAAGATTGAAAGAAGACTGGACGTTCTACATATAGATAGTGGCGGCGACAAATATAAAGACGGTCCCATGGGGCAACCTTGAGGGACGCCGCCCGGGAAATCAAAACAACCTACGAGTCAAACACATAAACATACCACGCATCATACAACATCTATAGTTAATCTATTCCAAAACTTAAAAAAATAAAATATATATGTTAACATTGCCTCTTTTATAATAAGAAAATTTTCATTATATTTTATTTATTTATTTTTAAATAGGTTGTTTAATTAATTATGTATACAATTTCTTTTATATGAGAAGTCATTGTATTTTTTATTGTAAAAAAAATGTATCAGTGTTTCAAAATATAGCCAAATTTATGCATACATTTTTTATAAAACTATAAACTAAACTATCATTATGGTGAGAAACATTGCGTTTCTTTATTATAAATTTCAGTTCATTCTGGAAATATCGTTACCGTTTATATTTCCTCTGAGCAGTGTTTCGAATAGTCAAAAGTAGTATAGACTAGGTTTTCAATTAGTGCAGCTTCTATTTTTGCTGTATAACATGAATTGAAAATTATTTTGTAATTGAAATTTGTAAATTTTCTTTTAATATTGAACATAAATAAATTGAACTTGGATATCTTTTCAAAATATTTTTGAATCTTCAATAGAGATACCGAGAAGCCTAAATGTTTCGAAAATGCTGGAGATCGTTAGAGGATTAGCAACGCTGAAACGAGTATCAAGTTCGTTGGCGCATTTTCTAAACTAAAAAAAAATTATTCCTCATCTCTTCCTGAAAACAATGCAAGTGAAAATAGAATTAGAATAGTTGTAGTTAATTTAAAATAGTATGTCCCATCTTTCCCCCAGTTCATTGATATCTAATTTGGTCCAACTCGTAACCCCAAAAAAATATTATTGCACAAAGACTCATAATCCCGCCAAAATGTGTTTCCCCGAAGTATTGGAAATCCAGTAAGTATGTCCTCTTAGTAAATATATTGATGGAGTATCTTGCATCATTTCATCATTTCTCTGCATCCCTGAGAGTACCATAACATGACTGATGGGTCCGTTTTTACTAGATTTGTGAATAAATGTTATCGTTAAAATATCATTTTACTAAATGAATAACTTCAAACACCCCGAATTCAGTGTAGACCAGTAAACGTCTGTTACTTAAAGGCGACTTATAGATACCATAACGAGGTGACATAAAGCGCCCAATAAGAAAATTACTCTTTGTTTTTAATGGAGGCAAGTGTCCATCAGAGAATGGAATGGAGCGTTAAACCTGCTGTAGGAGAAGCTAAAGTATGCCATGTTGATAAATAATGTGCCAAGGTTGGAGCCCTTGTTAACCCCGTTTATGGCGCGATCCTGGCTTTTATTTTTTTAATATAAGCTGCCATCCTGAGGATCGTAACAGTTTTATGAAAGTGGGCCGGCACTCAGGCAACACTGTCCCCTTTTACAGCCACTTACCATCCTCCCTCGGGAACCGGCCCCCCCCCTTCCAATTATAATACTTTATATTATGCAAGGGTTTAATGTTCTCTCGGATGGCAATTAGAATTGGGGTTTCGATTACTTTGAACGTTTTAAAATTGATGATCATCAACTTTTGCGCGATGGGAGTAATATCAGTATATTATTTATTTTTGTTTGCGTTCAACAACATAGCGGCAATTGGAAGAATGATGCCTTTACAACAGCACTTCTTCGAATCCCTATAAAGGGTTGTAACTGGTGTTAGGTATCCAATCAAACAGTTTAGCTGTTTCAAACTTTAATCATTTATATTATTCCTTGTATCCCTTTGTGTCACTAGGGAAATGTGGTGGATTTGAATTTCTTATAAATTTTTGCTGTATGTACGAAAATGTGATTATTTTTTTATGAATGAAATTAAGGTGATTATAACATCATGGGTAATAGTATTTCAGTTCGGGGACGGATTAGTCGAGCAGACTACCATGTGTGCATAATAGGTGTTGTCAGGCAACCTGATCAACTGAAAATAATTACGAGTTCGCGTCTCGGTTCCAGAGAGCTTTTTCTAACTCTCGTACTAATCCTCCACTCTCTTCCTCGGCTTGTGAAAAAGAGTGTTAAATTGATGACATAAAGTGGCACTTCCTGTTCACCGATTTTAATAAAAAAGTTGCTATAACATCCCAGGCATATTTAGGTACAAACCTTAAATACGAATTTCAGTTTCGTACGACTTTTCGTTTTTGAGCTTGGCTGTTCACATACATATGCAGACACACACAGACCATTTTGTGGTACTTCGTTATTTTGAGTCAGAAGACCTCAAAAGGCGTATTTTCGTTTAAAACTCAAATTCGAAATTTTCACGATCGCAGCACTTACTCCTACTATGTATTGCATGTATAGATAAGTGAAAGCACTAGCGGATCCAGGATTTTTTTTTTGGGGGAGGGGCTTCAGCCCGAAAGTTGTTTTTTTTTTCTATAAAAATAACGATAATTACTTTGGAAAAAGAGAAGAAACTAACTACCTGTATGAAATAGTGTTCAAGTGATGTCCTAAAGACCTTCTAAATGTAATTACACGAACAATAATACTTTAAGAGATACTTTTATAATATTTTTTTCGATAAAACATGGTTATATTTCACCATTTTTGGGGGAGGAGGGCTTCAGCCCGAAAGCCCCACTCCCCCTCCCCGTAGATCCGCCCGTGAGTGAAAGTAAAAAGCGATAACTTTCGAACACCGGGACTAGAACTAGATATGTCCACCAATTTCAAAAGGAACTTCAACGATTTTAAAAATGAATGTATGCCACTTCACAAGGTCTGGATTGGATACATAAAAAAAAAATAAACTATTGGAAGATTACAGATAATAAATATGCTCATAAGGATAAATAAAAACGTTGAGACAATAGTTTTAATGGGTTGTTTGTAGTAATTTATTTTGTGATCGTAATTCATTCCGACTACTGCATAATCTCTTTCAAGTTTTTTTTTTTTTTTTTCGCTTTTTGTAGTAATATTTCTCCCAACTTCATTCATGTAACTCTGTGGCGTTGTGTTGTCTTTAAAATATAAGTAAATCTCAATACTTAAAAATACTTGATTAGTGGCTACTGAGAGATCTTAAATTGTAGGTATTTAAATGATCTAAAAATTTAGACAAGAAATGGGAAAATATGTGAAGATTAAGACACGAAGAGACTGCAAACAATAGTAGGATATTTTTTATATGTATTTATCTAACCGATATTGATTGTAATCAATTTAACTGTATAGTATTTTTAGCAAAAATCGTATTATTATTTTTCAGTGGATGTTTGGCTATCTTTGTGATTGTTACTAACATATGTTAATAAATATACAGTAATTTGTAATTGCAGTGACTCGAATCTATGAAAAATGATTATGAATTGGGTTTAACATTTTGTATTGATCCTTAGCGGTTTCATCATTGAACTCTTTGTCATTTATTGACTATTGGTAAAAGTACAAGGGTATAAAAATTACAAAATTGAAAAATTGGTTATTACCCAATATTGGAATGGGAAAGAAAGATTAGAGGTCTTAGGGAGGGGGCGCCTGGAAAATTCTCATCTCTGGCTCCCACAACCCACGCTATGGCTCTATACATTCATCAACTTAAACCCATTTGGATTTATGCTTCACAAGTATAAAGGACAGCAACATAACAAACATAACGAACAACATAAGAATACTTTCAGAAGTATAAATAAAGCTTTGTGGTTTATTACTACAGATATTACTTTACATACAGTACTACATCTGCCAACAATTAACGAACACATTTGTAAAAATTACAAAAGATTTCACGATAATTTCGAAAAGTTGCACTTCCAGTCAGTCGATTTGCCAATAATGTTCTGTAACATCCCAGATATACACAAGTTTGGAATACGAATTTCAGTTTGATTTAGTTTTTCGTTATAGAGTTTTGCTCGTTATAGAGTTTGCTCGTTTTGCGAAATATTCAGTTTTGGATACTGAGAATCAAATGTGCATTTTCGTTGATAACTCAGATTAGAAATTTTTCACGATCGCAATACTACAACTTAAATATTTGTCTTATAAAGATAAGTGAAAGTAAAAATGATTTTTTAATTTGGAATAAAAAATTAAGTTTCAAATAAAATGTTTTGTATTATTAATTACAAATACACACACACAAATATATATATATATATATATATATATATATATATATATATATATATATATATATATATATATATATATATATATATATATATATATATATATATAAACAAATATATATATATATTTGTGTGTGTGTATTTTTGTTTTAAAATCCGAAACTTTATTGATTGTAAATTAATAAAACTTCAAGAACATGTAAATTGAGCAAACTTCTAGTCGACTGTTCTACAAATCATGGGTGATAAATATTGAGGACGATGTCATAAAGTTTTTATTGGTGCCGACGTTTCAACTCAAACATGTGGGTCATCATCATGGCTGAAATATTGTTTGGTTTGTTAGAGTAAATTTTATATATTTTTTTTAAATTCATTATATACATTGTTTTTAGTTTGTATTAGTTTTTACATATTTCATTTGTCTATTTCATGTATCATCATTCACTATTTTTTTTACTATTAACCATTATATGTCGTATAATATTATCTCTCTTCTTGTATTAAACAATTTTTCAGCACTGATGATGAGTCACATGTTTGGGTTAAAATGTCGGCACCGATAAAAACTTAATAATGACAGCGTCCTGAATATTTATCACCCATGATATGGAGAACAGTCGACTAACTTCCTTCAATAATTTATGAATATCCATATTTTGAAAAAAAAAATAAAATTACTTGAAATAATTGAAAATTCCTATAATAAGAAAATAAAAATGAATCCAAGGTAGGTAAACTGAGCTTGTAAATGTTTAATGCATAGTTAACACATTATAAAGTGAGTACTTTGGAGGAAATTGAAATCATAGTTACATGAATTGATGCAACTCACTATATTTAGGTATGTTATATAAAGATTATATCATTTGAGACGATAAATCATAATTTATTTTATTTAATAATCTTAAATATTCATTTCTGTCAAACAATGTTCAGGAATCGTGATTAGCTTCTATTTGTGCTATTTGTTTGTAACCTTTAAACTGGAATATGATTTATATCAGCAACGTACTGGAATTTTAATTTAATTTAAGAAATGTTAAGCATTACGGATTCTTTACGATTTTTTGTATTAATAACATAATTATGCATAACTTCCATTCAATTCTTTCTTTATAACATTGACATATAGATATGATAGATTAAATTTTAATATACCATACCTATGTGTCAATTGTTACATATAGTTACAATATATATTTTTAAAAAAGGAGTTGTCTAAAAGAATATTAAATTAAATTTGACTTCGTCAATTCAAGCGGTGTTCTCAGAAATGATTGGATTCTTAGAAGATCGTCTCCTGAGCTATTCTTTCCCTTAAAAAAATTTGTTTACCTCAAACATTTTTATTTTCTCTTGCTCCTTTTTTTTTATTTTTAATCTGGTTTTGTTTTAATTAGTATAAGGAACGAAGGACCTGAAAGTACTCAGATAAGGAAGTAGTCCTTTGATTTCTGATGATTCCTAGAATTGTGAATTTAGACTAGAGGTCTCCAAACTTCTTAGTCGGTGGGCGGCATTCAGACCTCCACCCAAGAGGAAAAAAAAGAAAGCAATTTTTTAGTAACTTCGTGTAAGAGTAGTTCGCTAAATTTCATTTTTTTTAATTCTACCATGTACTCCAAAAAGCTTTTGCGGGCCGTAGTTTTTTTCCCTGATCCCTCTGAAACATAAAACATGAAATAAGTATCATATTCGGACTATTACATAGTGATGGAACGATAATCTGAATTACCTTAATCTTTTTCTACCTGTGGTATTTGAAGGTGCGTTATAATAATTAAGAAATGATATCTCTTCCTGTCCACTTAAGGTCATGTTAAGGTTTTTGGATTTAGGGTCCTCCGCTCGTTTAATGATATATATATATATATATATATATATATATATATATATATATATATATATATATATATATATATATATATATATATATATAATTATATATAATTATAATTTTATAATATAATTATAATTTTATAATTATATAAAACAAATAAAAAATTAAACATAAAAGATAAAAATAGAGAGAGAGAAGCAATAGGGATGTGGATAAGGGAAGGGGAGGGGAGACGAACCGTGGTTTAGACCATGCACGTTCCTTCGCAATTTCATTTGGTTTGAAAACCAACTGACAATTCATGGATGTCATATTATATATTTCCTCCCCAATAATCAATATCCATTACGTAAGAAGGCTTTCTTATTTATGTGAGGGATTAATATAAATTTTTTTCTCGAATTCGAGAACAAAATAATGACACAACACTTGCTTTTTTTTTTGTTTATAAGGGGGCAGAGAATTAATAGCAGAATTAAATGCTCCCTCTAGGCACGGAAAGCCAACTCATAATTATTTAATAATCCAAACTTCGTTTTATCTGATAAATAGCTTGGCCTGTTATGATGCAAAGAACCTATTGCCGGGCAGCTCATGCTTTGCATCACTGCTACTGTCAATGTGATTTTCAAAAAATTATCAGGATTTATGCGAGTAGAAACCTGGACGGTCATTTATCAAGTTCCATCTTAATCCTGGTTAGGCATGCGTCAATATATTTTTGTACCCACGCCTAAATTTCAAAAACAGCTCGTTCGATCAAATTTGGAGAATATTTGGTGATTAGTACAAAAATTATGCTGTATCAAATTTTTTTCCATACATTGATTTCACTTATATATGTGCAAGAGTGTTTCCCTTGATATGCTTCTACCTCAAAAACCGCGATTTTGCTCTTAAATGGAAGGAAGCTATCTTTTAAATTACTTTCCTACCACTACTTAAAAAAAAATATTTCCTCTTACGGTTGTGCAAACTTATTTTCTTTCTAACGCTATGCTTTAAAAATGGCTCGTTCGATTTGTTCCTAAGCTGGAGAAAATTATATGGATGTGCCATATTATTATAATGTTTTTTTATTAAGTCTATAACTTACGGCTGCTGTTCCTCTACATTTACTTTTACCTTTTAATGTAATCAACATGTTTACCGTCAGTTCAACTTATGAGTGACAGTCATAGGGTCAAGAGAGGGAATTGCCTGTACATTGCAGGTAAGGGAGTGAGTGTGTCAGGATTTGCATAAGGGGGGAGGGGAGAGGGCTTATATACATAATGACTAACAAAGTTATAAACAAACTAAATGTCATTCACAACTGCTATGGGGACATGAAAACTGAGCTTTTGAATATTCACAGAGAGTCTCTTTGAGGCCTAATGTTGAAATGTTTGAGCGTCCAGGTTCCTGTCGAGTCAAGGCACTTGAAAATCTCTTTCTTGTTTAACATAATTACATCTCATCTTTATTACGTTCCAAAATGGGGCTAATTAAAACTAAAAAAAAGAAATATTTGAAAAGCGAAATTCTTCAGATTATGCAAATTTCTTCAACACCTGCAGTATAATTAAAAATATACAATTAGCAATTCTGGCTTAAATAAAGAATACTGATTTTTAATTTTTTTATTTAATGAACGTTATCGATTATTAATAAATAAAAGTTAGTGATATTTCTATATATATATATATATATATATATATATATATATATATATATATATATATATATATATATATATAGAAATATCACTAACTTTTATTTATTAATAATCGATATATATATATATATGTGTGTTTGTGTGTGTGTGTGTATGTATTGGCTAAACCAAAATTTCTAATGTGTTTCGGAAATAAAAATATTCTATTGCTAATAGTTGACAACAACAATGACAGCAACATCTGCATACTTAAAATATATTAAAGAGATTAGAAAAAAGTCATATTTCTGATTTGAAAAAGTATTACCTCAAGAATCATTATAATCGTTAGTTGTAAAAAATAATGATCAGGATATGATTTTTATCGCTCATGATCAAAAATAAAAATATCAGATTTGGGCTTTTATTTTTCTAATTATCGATTTCAAATCCTGCTTACAACAAACAACATTAGTAACATTTACTGATGACTAAAAACAAAAATATTCCCTTGATTATCTAATAATCTGAGCTAACTTTAGGTGACCGACAGACGCAAGAGATATTAAAAAATATTTGATGAACAGATAGGAAGTAAGCTAATTGGCCAGTATGATAAAGGAAGTATTTATCCTTGATAGTCTTGTAGATCATTGTAACATGTTTTTCTATTGCAAGGGGGATTAAGTTGTCCTCAGTATTCCGTTATAACATATTATTTAAAATAAATTCACAATATAGTTTATGTTACTAAACATTTGTTACCGAGAGATTGCAAACATAAGATGTACATTTCTAACATTTAACGTTTTATTTAATTTTAATTTTTACTATGGTATCTGACATTATTTCCGACATTTTCCAATGAAGGAATCGGAGTGAGTAATATTTATGGAAACTGGTGCCTAATTGCTATGAGTCATTAGGCGGTTTGTCGCGGTGGTACAGGATGCGGGCGTCTGGTGAGGCCATCACGAACTGGAGGAAGCGCCCCGAACATCTGTAAGGAGGCTGTGGACTAATTGTGACCCCCGTGACCGATCCATTAGTCACATCGTCAATTACCCGAGACCGGGTTCCCTCTCCCCACCCCCAATGGTAAAAAATTAATTAGTTAACTCCTATCTGTTTCTGTGAGAGCATTAAAAAGTCTAATTGGCTACCGCCGTCTTCCTCAGGCCAAAAATTGTGACGCTAATATCGTCGGATTCATTTCTACTTGCGCTTACATTTTCTGTGTCACATACTTAGTACCGAAGAGAGTGATATTCAAATCATCAATTTTATTTAGGAAGGAGATGGTCCAGGATGACGCTCATAAATAGGCTGAATAGTGGTCCAGTTTTACTACTAGATTTACCACTATTTAGCGTATTTATGACCGCCACCCTGGACCATCTCCTTCCTTTATAATGCAACGGTCAACTATAAAATATTCAATAAATTTAATTTGTTTTTACTATTAGATAACTATAGTTTAATTTATTTAATATCTACTCTATCAAGTGTAATAATTATTCTTAAATAGCACGGTGGTTTCACTCCCGTTAAATTAGATAAGTAAATGCCTAAGTTCGTCAGATTTACTCAATAAAAATCTAAATATATTTTGAAAAACATAAGGACCAGTTATTTATATACGGATATATATATAAAATAAAAACGAATTGTTATCAAGATAAGGACTTCCTGGTACAATAAAAATTTATAATTAATATTTGTACGAAAGATTTCCTTATCTCCTGTGGTTAGCGGTTTAAATAAAAATGGGATTCATCTTTATATATGGACATATGTTTATTTTATTAATTAATTATTTATGCCGCTATAGTCCAAGCGAACATTCGCCATCTTCGAATTCCAATCCTTTCCAGTATAAATTCGAGTTTCAATCACTCTACTTTGTCCTCCGCGAGTTCTCAGGAGTGGTCTTTCTTTGCAAAGTTTTCTCCCCGATCTATCCTTCCAGCAGGAGTTTTGAAATCGAGTCTCTGGTTATACGCCCCACATGACCAAATTGTCTGATTTTGTTATTCCTCACAATTGAGACCAAATTCTGCCTCGGACAGATCTCACGATGGTCTGTATTTTTACGAATTCTTCTCCACTGACCAGGTTCAAAAACTGGACCTTAGAAATTATCCAAGTCGTATTCCATTAACTTAGTTCTATGAGAAAACAGCCAGAATCCAGAATCCAGAAAACAGCCATCCTCACTTTCACTTCCTCTACCATTTCATTGTATTTAGACATAAGTAATTGTTTAATTTCATAGTGCTGCTTCTTCTTCTTCATTTTGGCTCTGATAGAATTTTAAAATACGTATTAGAATCCTAAATGCATAGGTATGAGACAAATATATGCGAACCAATCATCATCCAATGACAACTGGTACTCAATATTAGGCTTTTGTATCTACATCGTGGCCGTAGAAGAATCAGAAGCCCAAATCTCAGCTATTTATTTAAATTGAAGAAGAAAATAAATTGCTTTCTAATAATTTAAAAAAAATTCTAATCCAAATATTGTTAAAATTATCGTGATTGTGATAGACTATTATGATTGTTCGTTAGTGTTATCAATTTGGAAGATATTGTTTAATAATTTGCTGCGTCTTCTAATATCTTTTTAAATTATATGTATTCAATTTTGATTTTTGTGAAGCGAACATTTATCTTAAAATATATATGTACCGTAAAAATATACATTACTTGTTCATTGGTATGTATTTAACGATAGGCGATATCCTTTCAGTCTGAAATCAAAATAATAATAATAAAAAAGAGCTGATTTTTAACTTAATTGGTTGGTAAATGGTTTTTTTTTTATATACCGTCTGAATTATTCAAATGAATAATTACAATCAATTATAAATTAAACTTTCAAGCATTAATTAAACAGCAATTAACATTACTTGCATTACAACATTACTTAAATAGCACTTAACATTATGTTGTTTAAATTCAATGAAATTCTAATATTGGATGTACGTTTCTACTAAAAATAATCAACAATTTTATTTATTTTATTAATTTAAACCATTTTCGACTACGCAGTAGCACATCAAGCAAATTGAATCTTTCATTAATTAAAAGAGTCTCAGCTTGGCCGAGAAAGCACTAATGAAAATAACCAAGAGGTCATTTCCTGTAGATTTCCTTTGAGGAAAATAAAAGCATCCTAGGAGGAAAGGGGTTCCCAATGTATGAACGACTTACAAAAGAACGTCGTTCGATGGTGACCTGAATTCTTGAAATTAGAGATATTTTAGAGGTCCTTCGGTGGCACATTCCATTTGTGGCTAGACGTCCATGGTTTCATTTTACATTGAATTTGGATCGAATATTAAAATTTACTTTTATCAAAATTACATACAAATTAAAGCAGTTTATACATATTAAAAACCTTTATCAGGAATCTGCCTTTTTGTTCGAAGATTAGCATAATATGCAGCATTATTTAGGTAATTATCTGAATTGTATCCAAATTAACCATCAAAACGTTGCATTTGTTTTCCTTACACGTTTGTTATTTATATATTTTTTTATTGTTTACCTAACATATAAGTTGAGGAAGCTATAACCTACTTGTAAGCGTTTTTTTTTTTTTTGCATTTTTACTTTAACGCAAAACAAAGATTTAATATTAATAACATAAATTTAACATGTTAATAAATCAGATATTCATTTAGGAAAATTGGTATAAATAAATATTGTTTTCACTTTCACTTTTCAATATATGAATTATGTAATCACTGTTCATGTGTTCAGTCAGCCATGTTTTGAAAAATGTTTGGTGTGTGGGTGTTAGCCTTGTTGCAAAAACCAAAAGTTGTACAGAACTAGCAATTAGTAGGTGTAAAAATCTGCCTTTGTGTCGGATAGATAATTAATTATTTGGCGGTATGCATCAGGCGTACCTGAGGATACTTTTGCTACTGTATATTCTACCTACAACACCTTTACTGCCAACACTGTCATATGTGACGTCAGTGATCACAACAATGTATACTTCCTCGATATGGCTTCTATGTTTGTAGTTTTCTTCCACAATAAACGTATTGTCTGTGTTTGTTTCATAATGAAACCCTAACCATTATTAACAGTTAGTGTGGCTTAAACAGGAGTAGCCATCAGGAAATGTTTTGTTCAAATGTGTGCATAGTAGCGGGATTTTTTTTATATTTTTAACGAAAATTGGAGGAGGTCGAGGGTCTCTGGGAACGGGCAAAGATTCCATCACTTCTTTTTCCTTTTGCAGTACTTAGTAAGAATTCGGGGTGATAAAGGGAGACTCCTCAGCGGTCCCATGAGATGTACCCGGCTGAGGTTGAGTGTCTTCTGCTACTTTAGGTGGAGTCACAGCTGTCGTCATTATTTTCTTTTTTTCGCAGGTGACGAACGTGGTGTAGATCCGGCAGAGCGATACCTCGTTGTTGCACCCTTCGAAGACATGAGTTGACGGTAGTATCTCTTAACACACCACGAGAAAAGTGAAGGAAAAGAAATTAAAACAACCTGCGTGATCTTGATTTTGTATCATCGTCACAAAAGGACCTCTCCCGGTAAAGGCTCCAAGCCCAACTGAGTAGTCTGGGCAAGGTTCTCATGGCTGTGAGATAAGGGAACTGACGTCTATACATCGGCTTCACTTCACATAATTGTACACAATAAATAATTACTGTACTCACTGTGGCATTAGTGCATATTATGGTCTAGATGTTTAGCTCACGTATAGTCACAATTTTATTCAAAAATAATATTAATTTTCCAAGAAAAAGTGAATATATCTATGAGACGAGATAAGAGTGGTACATTGAAATGTAGCGCATCTGAATAACTCTAATTTTCTTTATTCCAAATAAAAAACCTTCTTAAATTGTGATCATTAATCTACAAAGAGCAATTATCACTTATGAAAGAATCTAATAACTAACCGAAGGATAAATATCCGTTGTTTAATCTTCAAACCAAGGCTTAACGAGCGTCACTCGAAAATGACCGATTGTTTTAAAATGCCGCATGCCATATCATTGGTTAAACGTATGCTTGGAATTTTCTTAATTGAAGTAATCCGATTGTTAATAAACGCCGATCTTTCAAAGCAGATTTCATTAAAATATGTTTTCTCTTTTTTTGTTCCTCAATTCTCTAATTAATACCGATTCTCATTTCTGGGATTGTTAGTAATAACAATCGGTTAAATTTAAATGAGCTTTTATATTAACTGTTTTAATCTAAAATCTAAAAAGCTTAGAAAATGAAAGTCGGCAAGTAAATTAAAAATGCCATAGATGTTATACCTTCGGGAAAGTTAAAGATCTTAAAAATATTAATATCGAAAATATACAATCAGTAGAAAGTAATAGAAAGTGACAGAAACTTTATAAAATGTGGTTATAGATTAATAAGCTTATTAGAAATGTGACAAAAATTAAGGGTAAATAATAACGAGGTTATATAGGACAAACGGCCCAATATTTTTGTAGGCTACCTTTTTTATCTATTTTGTGATCAAATTATCTTGAGATCCAAGTAGAAAGCAAATGCATATTTACGAGTTTTTAGTACCTAATTAAACAAAGTTTGCCCCTTCCCCCCCCCCCAAGATTGAAAATGCCCCAATTCCAGGATTTTTCTAAATGAAATAGTTGTAGGTTGCGAAAAGATGAAACTATTTACAAAGTTTTTGACGGATGTTAATAATTTTATAAAAAGACGTCTGTAGCACTTAGTATTAAGTATATTGGATACCCTATCGTAATGTTGTTTATCGTCTCATAATAATATTTCTTTGAATAAATATTGTAAAATTATCGCATAACAATTTCGCGCTCAAATTAACTAAGAGAGCTGCGTTTTAGTTGAGCAATTCGTATAATACACACCATATTGTAATAATATTTATTTTTTTAAATGTATAATACTTCTACAAATTATTTATCAGGGTAAGCTTATAAAGTATTAGTAATTTCTTAGTCTAACCTAATTAGTTAACATTTCGAGGAGGTTTATTCATTTTTTCTGTATGTAGTAAAATCTATAATTTCTAGTTAAATATGTAAATATCTGTTTACTCAAAAATACGGTGGCGTGTGCTAAAAAATACCCTACGTGTGTGAAAGTTGTGTTATTAGATTTTTTATTTATATTTAGAAGCCATTCGACTAAAATATACAAAGATAACTATACTATAATGAGTTTCAAGGTTCTTTCGGCCATAGATGGTTATAAAACAAAACCATCAGAGATGCAGGTGGAAGCATTAAATTAGAATTCATTTAGTATTTAATATAAAATTGTGTGTGAGAAAGTAAATATCTCCGAATATTTCAATTGCAATTTGAACACAGGATTTTGTAGTTAGACATGAATGTCTCTTGAAACAATTAAGTCCTCAACGAGACGGTCACATATGATAGTGATACCGTGTCGTTTCCTATGGCGAGACATCTGCTAAACTGGCGAGGTTTGTAAGCACTTCTCTCGATTGTTCAAAGTTTAACTGTTGAGCGGATAATTAACTTCACCCAATTATCTGTCAGTATTTCTCCAACGGGAAAGGTTTTGTCCGATACCCCACCGAGGTTTACGCAGCCCCGCTCTCGCTCAACATGGCTCCCGCCTCCAGTTTAATCGAATCGGGGGATCTTCAAACGATATCAAAACAAATAAACGACGGAGAATATTCAATCTCCCTTCGGAACCCCTTCCCTCTCCCCCACTTCAGCCCCCAGGCCACTTCCAGTAATTCACTTTCCTCTGAATTATAGCCGCAACACCCCTCAATCCATCTGATTAATTTTTGTGAGTAGCTAATAAAAAGCCTTTTGTTTTATTTGAAAAAATCACAAAAAAAAATGGGTAGTTTTTTTAGAAGGATCCACTCTTTCGTTGAAATGAAACATTTTATCTTACGTAAATATTCACCTTTATCAAAAAAATATTCTAAGATTTATAAAGCCATTTTGGTTTTATTGGTATTAAACCTTCGTGCTCACTTGTCCTTTTTTATTTATGATGTAATTATATAATTATATTTTTCAAAAGCCTTTGTTGATAAATAAAAATTTCTAGGGGATAAATGTATGATACGTATTTTTTGTGAGATCTTTATAATAAAGGAAGGAGATGTTCCAGGGTGGCGGTCATTAATAGGCTAAATAGTGGCAAAACTCTTATATGAAAAGCCAACGTTTCGACCAGACTTTGCAGGTCTTCATCAGGGCTAGAACGGACGAGATACAAATATATAGAGAATTTTGAAAGCTACATAGTATTTAGGAAAAAATTATAAACAATGCGAATAAGCTTATTAAAATTACAAACAGTAAGTACATTAAAATATAAACAGAGTAAGCTAAGTAACAAGATCCTAAACTGGAGTAAATAGATGGTAACGATTGTAATATATGATATATGCAAATGTGAATATACTTCTACAGATCTACAGGAGATATTGAAAGAAAAGGAAAAAGGACATAATATGAAATAATAGACATAAAAGAATGTGGAGAAAGAAAAGAAAAAAGAAGAAAAAAAAAAGTAAATTAAATTAGAAGAATAAAAATAGAGACTTACAGGTGTGTTCAGCTAGGAGTTACACTTAGAACTGGAAAAGCAGGAAAATAACGCATTTGTTAATGAAAGTAATAATTCACGACATATTAACTTGCTACAACATATTCTAATCTTAAAGGGATATACACAGAGTAAGATCGAAGTGGCACAGGACTAGATATCCTTCAGATAAAACGTACTATACCGAATTGACTTACAAACTAAAATCAGATAATATAAAACTAAAAAATTACTTAACTGAAAATGTTACGACTGACAAATCACTATGGACGACAACCAAAAAACTTCTGAAGTTTAAAGACTTTAATAACCCACTTCTTATTGGATCATTCCACCAATAATTTTTTTTAATTTACTTGTTCACTGACACTTAATAGTTTAGACCAAGTTAATAGTTCATTTTGTAGGATCCCGTCATCGTAAAGTGGACTAATTTAGCCAAAGAGAAGGACAAATACAGTAACGTCACTCCTCCTCAGTCTAATTGCTGTTAATTGTCAACGATTGGTTGAGGAGCCAAGCCTGCTGTGGACTCGGACTTGGTCCAACTTGGTTTTAATCTAAACTCCATCTACTGCACGTTAAAGTTATTCATGATATTAAATTTCGGAAAATAATTGAATACAGTAAAATCTGAAAAAATCAAGACTTTATAATTACATACATGTTAGGTACAGACTTTCGATTTTAATTGAGGGAGGAATGGACCAAAGAAGTTATTATGTTTAAAAATTCAACATAACTGTTGTAGAACAAACAAATGTAATATTGAACATTTCAAATTAGTTTGTTTATATGTTTGTACAGTTGTAAGGATATATATATTTTTTTTTGTTTTTCATATTATATTGACTTTAAACTATCTTTAAAAATACACTTGCATATATGATGTATTTGTTTAGATTGAATATAAGAGGGAGGGTTCTCTCTAGCCTTCATAACAGTAGTACATTTCTAAAACTTCTTTAGCTAATAACGAATAATGTAAAAAAGTGAAAAATATTTTTGGTTTCTTATAGTAGATTTCTTAGTGTATAGTTTGCCGTAGAAAATGTGATAAGAATATCACGTGATAATTAAGGGATGATTGAATCATAAAATCCTAGGATATATATATATATATATATATATATATGATTCAAATCAGGATTTTATGATTCAATCATCCCTTAATTATTTTCACGTGATATTCTTATATATATATTTTTTTTTTTTTTTTTTTTTCTCTGCTGTAGTAACCCTACAGAAGAGGCCTATATTTTTAGAAGTGTGCATACACCATGCAAAAGCATATTATATGCATTACATTGTTATTTACAATATGTGTTGGCTAAAGATATTTAAAAAGAATGGTACTTAATATGTATTACAAAGAGAATATTATAGATGTTTAAATAAAATAAATAACAATAAACGATTAAATAAAGTAAATAACAGTATCAGATGAATGAACAGTACCAAAATATACTAAAACAAAATACTCTAAAACAGAGGCAAAATTAAATACAAAAAGAATAAACAAATGTTACAAATTTACAATTGAGTATCAACAAAATAAAGAATAAAATACATAAGTCTAACTTTAAAAGTATATTAAATAAAAGAGCTATGCTGGAATGTCTTATAATTGTATGCTATTAATGAATTCCTTCAACTCCTTGTTGTATTTTTTGTATTGTATGGATTCGGGAAGAGGCCATGTTCATTGCCTACCAAATCGAAGTTTCGAACCCGTTCTTTTTTTTATTTTTTTATTTATTTTTTTTTTATTTTAACAATGAGATCCTCTTCAATGTTTTAAAATAAAGCCTCGATACCTCAGGCTAGGGACACACCGACAGCCTCAGTACCGTCAATATATATTAAGCTGCTAATTTTAAAACATTTAAGACATTGTTAACTTTAAAAAAAAAAATCAGGATCGAATATGCAGCAGGAGCAATGAACATTTGTAGTTTATTGATTAACTATTAAGTAACCTAATTTCCAATTTAAATAATTATGTATATATATATATATATATATATATATATATATATATATATATATATATATACATACATATTATCTTTGAATTTAAATAAACGTAACACTTAGGTATAAAAAAATAGTTGCATTCATACTACTAGGCCCTAGCCTAGCCAGCTGGTCGTCTTTTCTTAATCAATGTTATTTTAAAAATTTTATTCATTCATGTAGATTATTTATTATCTCTAATTATTAAGGCTGGAGAGGGGAGGGGAGCGATTCAGCCTTCCCCTCTACCCCCTTCCCCGAAGCCTGCACCAGTGCATGGTTGTATTCTAATTTTAAAATTAGTAAATGGTCTGCATCAAACTCAGAGTTTCCTGCTTATCAACGGCTTTTAAATGAACTCAAGCCTTTTAATTCACATCTCGCATTTTGACGAATCCAATAATGGTTTATAATTAAATTAAAATCTGGTTCAGCTTAAGTAGCCATTCCTCCATAATTCCGCTTAATCAGATTATATTTGTTTTTTATTGGTATAAAGATATTTATTAAAGAAAATTAGTAAAAGATGAAATAAAAAACATATTAGATAAAAACTATGATATTATGAATAATGGTCACTTTTTCTAACTACATTATATAGATTAAAACTTTAAGCCACATACATAAATGTGTTGTTTTTTAAAGTATAGTTTAATTAATAATACCTTTTTTTATATTCTTAAGGTATATAAAGCAATAAAATTGTTGATAACAATAAAAATATTTCTTAAGTTATATCACATTTTAATTTATTTGTAATGTCTCGGCTATTTTTAAACATATCACCTATTTATATTGTTATACTCCCAATATAAAATATTCATACTTGGTTTAACATTTTAAAAATACGTTAGTTTTTTATTTAGACACTTTTTGGTGGTATTTTTATACTAAAGAAGAGTAAAATCTTTTATTGCTGAATACGTATTTTATACCTTAAATGTAAGTCAAATACAAAAATTGAATAACATTTTCTGATTATAGCTATAGGTTTTCAAGCCAAATTTAATAAAAAAAGAATTCTTTGGTTTTGAAAATAAAAATTATTTCTAAAATGTGACCGATAAACAGGAGTTTTTATCTTAATGAAAAGCTAAAATATTTTTTGAATATAGTTCTTATCCGTTTCATACCATTTCAATTAATTTTTTTTTCTACATTTCATGCATATTGTTTATAAATAATTGGCAATGGTCGTGTATTTTCTAACGGGTATAGTGAAAAAATTGACCTTTCACTATGGCAGTTACCCAATTATTCCTCAAATGCAGGATGTTGCTCTAGATGATACATTTTAGAACATGAATTAGAAATTTGACGATGGACCACATTATTATTAAATTTAAGATAATTACAAATTTATTGTAACAACAAAATTCAAACATGTAATGTAACAAAAACAATATTATAACTCAAAAAATGTTTAGCCTTTCATCCACAAGAGTATTGGGATTGCAGTTCCGAAGATGGGAATAAATATCCCGAAACGTCAAATAACTTGTTAACATGTAACGTTGATTATAGAAATATACTCAATTGTTACCAATTGGAAGTTATTATTGCCAAAATAACTCAACATATATTTGTAATTTGTAAACTATAATATATAGCACGTAAAAAATAATTTTGTACTGATTAGATTATACTCAGTAAAAAATTATTTTCTCCTCTCCCGTTCTCTCCCTAAAATTAAATTTACTTAAGGTATTTTAAGCACTCATTATGATTTATTGTTATATTTACTTTATGTGTTGAGATCATTATATATATTCATATCATATATTTTTTTCAGGTTAGTGATTTTGAAGCATTGGACTGCTGATTATTCTTCCTCTCTGTTTCTAGTAAGTTAATATTAATAATTAATAAAATATATATTATGTTAAACAATTTTATGATAGAATTCTATTATTTTTTTTTCTATTATTATTATTTATATGATATTTACAACTGTATAAAAAAATACATCTAGCAAATTCGTACATGGATATAATGACATGAAACACATGTTGAGAAACTACCCATTGGTAGCACTCTAATAATATGTCTATATTAGGAGATCACGGGGCCATCTTCGTTTTAGACGCCTCGGAGGGTTATCGGGAATTCAATAGGAAGCAAGGCTAGAAACAAGAGGATTGGGATGAGAAATCTATTTTTAAAATTAATTTTACATCTTAGAGTGCTACCAATGGGTAGTTTCTCAACAAGCATGTTTCATGTTATTATATTCCTCTGTACACATTTACTTGATGTATTCATACTAATACAGTTGTAAATATCATAATAAAAGTTATAATTTTATATCTTATTAATCGATTTATGATCGAAGCTCAGTTGGAACATGTTTCCAGTGCCTCTTATATCGGATCGACTCGCCAAGCCATAATTTACTTGACATTGCCTCTGATCGAAATGGTGACTCTTGATTCGTAACGTTATTTCGAAGAGAAAACAATGGTTGGCTGGTCCATCACCACGCCATCCGTTAAATGCCAAGACTGGAAGGAGTCGCCAATCTGTGGAAAACGTGAACCAGCTCAGAATCCTCCGTTAGTCACGACAAAGAAAACTATTCTAAAGGTTAGACTAGATTATGCAAAAGTAATTTGCTCGTGACAGTCATGAGGAGCAGGTGGCCATGGCCGCACGCCGTGACCTCTCCAGCCACCGGATCACCGATCGTTATCTCAAGAAGAGTCTTACTGGGTCTTTCTGATAGGAAATCCTGGAAGAGGGACCCACGAACCGCAATCCATGATCTGGATTCATCAGGAATCTTAAATTAATTATAAATCGGCTTATCACCATGTATTTGTCTCAGTTTTGAAAAATTTGGTAAAAAGCAACGTTCATTGAGCATTGTTTGCTATCATACCACTTAATCAAATTATTAAGTTGAGGTAGTCATTCCTCGCACAATTTAACACTCTTTAATTTGCTAAATGGTACGTTTTTTTTTTTCGCTCTGGTGCATCGTTTAGGAGTTACTGTGAAAGAACAAATCAAAAAAATATACTTTTTTATTTGTAAAAAGTTTTCTCATGGTTGCTAGCATTAATAATTTTAGTCCTTACATGTTTGAACACATATATACAAGGTAGAAATATAAAAACTTTTCCTACTTTTTTAGTAATATATTTCCCGTTTCAATCCTCAAGTTACTCAATCCAAAGCAGTGGGTATGGAATAGCAAACATGGTTCAATTTACTTAAAATAACATATACTTTCGTAATTTACATTCAAACCTTCGCATGCGATGATTTTTGGTTCAAAGCCTTCGCTCCAGTGCTGTACCATTGTTTAGTTGATCGTGAATGTTTTGTCGTAAACATAATATCTTCTCTAGGCACCTGCTGATATGAATAGGATTGCAAGAGTCATTTTGATTACAACTATATATCTTTCTTGGTTTACCTTTCTAGATTTCATAAAGTAGGTATGCAACCATTATTTAAGAAAACCTGGGGTTTGAGCGTGGCAGTTACAAGCCTAATTATCTCCTTGGATTACTTCTACTAAGTACTGCCCTTCATGGACTGTAGTAGTACACGTTAAAAAAAAAGTATTATGATTATTTTTACTAAACACTTTTAAAGATTGAGTTGTTAAGGAATACTGAATTAAGTTTTAATAGTTGTTGTATTTATTTATTCAGTTTTCAATTTCAGTATATCATTAAAAAAAAATTATTTGATTTAAATTTCATGATATTTGATGTTAATTTTTTATTGTGATTTTTAAGAAGTAAATCTACCTCCTCACTTCTCTGCGATTGAACAATGTTGTAACTCCTGGAGTAATCCAAATTCAATAATGTCATCATCGTCCTTCGAAGCAGATCCTATTCACTAGATCTTTTTAATTTTCTCAGGTTTCCTTCTGAGACAAAGTCTACTATTTTGGCTACATCCTAATCAGAAGTTTAAACTGGAATCTGCATACCAAACTTATAAAATACAAAATACAAGAGCTTGACTGACGATATGGCTACAACAAATTTCTAATCCACATGACAATACTGAAATTATGAATTTTTGGGAACAGCAATATTTTTCATCAAATGCATCACATTCTTTCTCTCTAATCTCCTCGTAACTTTGATAAATGTTCCATTCTATGTAACCATTAAAACCCTACTCTAAAACCTTAATATCTTATTTGTTCTATATTTTACCCAAGACACATTACATGTCTATATTCGACCTTAGATATTTAAACCCTATAACTCAGTCCATTTCTAGTTCCAGATTTACCTACAATCCTCTTTGAATGTTGAAATGATAGGGCCTCCGTCTCCTTTTGTAAATATAAATACAGAAATTCTCAGTTGTCGACACTCCACCCAGTTTTCGGCAGTTATTAGAATATTTGTGAATGGTGAATGGTTATTAATTAGAAGGTTGTGAATGGTATAGAGCTGACGAAATGCGCTCAATTGAAGAGCGAATTTCTCCTGCTCCCGCATATTCTAGCCCTTAATGCTATTTGATTTGTTTTATAAAACGGAAAGATCGCAGAAGATCAGAAACTCGACATGTGTTTCCTTCCTGGGCGACCCCTGTGGCTTACGTTGTTGACAAGAGATACATATTACTGTCTAACATCATTGTAGTTCTTTTATTCTGATTTATTATTCTGAAGGGTCCTAAATTTAATTCTTTAGATTTAAAAAATTTGATTATTGATACCGAAAACGTCTGAGTGCCGAAAACAGACTCATATGGGTATTTTTTATATGTTTTCCGTTTTATTCCGTTAATTAAAAAACCAAAGAAATGACACTGTTTCACACACACATACGTTTTTTTTTTTTAAATTGGAGATCTTTGCTGACTTAACCGAACCAAAATTGTTGATCCAAGTACCCACGCGATTGAAAACGGGATAAACACATTTTAAAATTCTCTAGGTGTGCCGAAAACTGAGGTTTATATCATAGATCGGAGTTTTTTTGGTAGATAAGAGGCAATGGTTTCAATCTCAACTCAATTCATGAGTGTCTTGGATTTTAGTTAGAATGTTGAGTATTAGTGTTAAGTTTACAACATTATCTAACAAAACTAAACGATTGGTGCAAACTCTGGAAAATTCGACTCAACCAAGACAAATCATTTTCACTATTCGACATGGAACATGGCCTCCTATTTATCTTGACAATGCCGAAAAAAACCCAGATAAAATACAATATCTTGGACTAACATTCGACAGAAGAATGACATGGGGACCACATATCAACAAAAAAAGAAAAACATTGAACCTCGGAGTACGACTGTTATACTCACTTCTCTCAAGATGCTCAAAATTAAACTTAAAACAAAAACTGAACGCTTACAATTATCTACTTAAGCCCATATGGACCTACTCTTCACAAATTTACGGAACAGCCAAAACGACCCACATACGAAAACTACAAACTTTTCAGTCTAATACTTTCAGAACGATAACCAAAGCTCTATGGTACGTCACAAACATTACGTTACATAAAGACCTTCAAATGCCAACTGTTAACGATCACATACGGACACACTACAAGCGATTCCACAATAACTTACATATACATACTAACACACTTATACCAGGTAAGGCTACATTTAACATGCCCGAAAACATACTTAGGAAGCTCAAAAGGAGCTGGATGAGGGACGTCCTCGCTTAAAAATATGCTAAAATCAAGACAGGAAGGGATGCCGCTGGGTACTCCTCTCCATCATGCCGATCAAGCCACTACCTGAACACTTACCGACAGCATACCCGCTAATTGTCATTACTAATGACAGGTGTGGGTGAATAAATAAAGTTAAAAAAAAAATTATGTAGTTTTGTAACCTTATTTCAAATTTACTGATATGCATATTTTATCCATTTTTAGAATATTCAGTGTTTTGGGTTACATTAATGTAATATATTATACATTCTTTATTTATAACATTATTTATTTGAGGACAAAGACACTGAACAACACTAACACAATCAATCATTCAAATCCCTTCCCCAGAGAACTGCAGGAAACAGTGGAATAATCTATGTGGAATTGATGTTGCCGTTTAAATGGCAATTTGGACGACGGTTTGGGATAGACCAGAGGACCAACAGGTAATTCAATTTGGAGGGCGTCACACCTCCCCTCATTATACACTTCTAGAATACAAACGTAGCTTTAATTCTGCTTCATTTGCAATTAGATGGCCTTGGTTCCGGTTGGGAAGTCCCTACCAGTCTCAAAGCCCATCTTGGAAAGCACTCTGAAAAATTTAAATAAGACTTGTATCTTTTTTCATTCATTTTGTTACTTTAAAGCTCCCTTTAAGTTGGTTGATTTTTATCCCTGGTTGGCAATACTTATTAAAATCTATTTAAAATATCTATTTTTATATTTATCATGTTTATTTATTGTTAATGGCAGCCATATATATTTTTATGACAGCTATCGGTCTTAGTTGTTTACAGATAAGAAATAATACAGCAGGCACTGTTTACCCTGGTGATAGATCGCTAACAGATTCAGGGATGACCTGAAGCCATCAAAATTTTTGAGAGGATATAATTCGGCGGGGGGAATGTAGTAATCCATGAATTAGGGCTGTTTGGAAGAGTGACAACCTGTTCCACTCATTTACGGATAATTGATTCACATAAGGACTAATTATTTAAAGTGGACTAATGGACAAGAGGACTGTTGGATAATAAATATAATATATAACATATTAATATGTTCATAAATTAAGTAAGGGAATGGATAAGAAGACTTTTGTCACTGTCACTGGACCGGCAACTGTGCTCGGCATAGATATTGGATTCCACTTGAAAACAGTCTCATTCCATGTTGTTTAGTGTTAGAATCTCGAATTTCCACATACAAATATTCAGTTAACTCTAGTTTTAAAGAACTAGTTACTGTTAGCGTAATATGGAGAAGTTTTCTGCTGCTGGGTTGATAAGATTAATTTCTGTCTGTGAATCGAGGGAAACGACTAGCTGTGAATCATATAACCATTTTGTTGAAAAGATTATGCAGCGTTTAAATTTCAAGTTACCCTTGACGTGATTTTTCTTGCTTCAGAAATTCTTTCAACTATTTTCCCGTAATAAACCAGTAGTTTTGGTGAAGTTACAATGCCTAGGAAGTGTTTTAATGATCCTGACAACTTTTGTTACATTTGTGGGGAAGCAGCCTTTGCAATTCAAAAACGTCTTATCACTCATATGATCAAGACAGCACACCACAAGTATTTTGGGGTGAAGGTTGGTTACCAAGATAAACCGTGGGGCCTCACATTTTTGCTGCGTTACATGTACTTTTAGAGAATGGTTATACAAGAAAGATC
The DNA here is from genome assembly GCA_928085145.1 of Nezara viridula. Taxonomy (NCBI): domain Eukaryota; kingdom Metazoa; phylum Arthropoda; class Insecta; order Hemiptera; family Pentatomidae; genus Nezara; species Nezara viridula. The sequence goes on along the minus strand of OV725079.1, from coordinate 150,378,709 downwards.
GTTCAATGCGTTTTGCTATTCCCGCGGTGTGGAGGGAGCCTAATAATCACACTGACAACTGCTACTTTCGCATACCCCCACCCCGCTCTTCATCATGGAATGTCTTAAAAAAGAAATCTGAAGTGAAGTACGCTGACATGCCTACTGATATACGGCCAACACCACACGGGAGCGAATTGCCTGTTCCAAGGCCTCCTGAACACTATGAGTTGAATGAGGACGAATATAATAAAGAGAAAAATCTACTAGAAGGAACCTCATCAGATGATTCTGATTTTTCTTTCGAACAAGAAGAACGAAAACCCCACTTGCTTACCCAAGCTGAACTCAGTGACTTGATTCAAGACCTGGATCTGACCCAAGAGAATGCAGAACTTTTGGGTTCAAGGTTGCAACAATGGAACTTCTTGCAACCTGGTGTGAAGATAACAATGTACACAAAAATCATCAGAAAGACTTCATCCCTTTTTTAAAAATGTATGAAAACCTTGTGACGTCTCAGGTCCTATGAATGCATTAAATCTCAATCACAACCCTTCTGAATGGAGGCTGTTCATATATTCATCAAAGTTATCCCTCAAGCCAGTTCTGCTGTACAATGGCAATTTACTTCCCTCTATCTCTATTGACCTTGCTGTCCACATGAAGGAAACTTATCAAAACATAGAAACCCTTCTAAAATTCATCAAATACCAGGACTGCCAATGGTAAATCTGTGGGGACCTGAAAGTGGTGGCAATTCTTCTAGGCATGCAATACCGATATACTAAGTACTGTTGTTTCTTATGTGAGTGATACAGTCGGGATAGAACGTCTCATTACATCAGAAAAGAATAGTCTCAAAGAGAAGTCCTAACTCCTGGGCGAAAAAATTTTCTCTACAACTCCCTTGTGGGACCTCAGAAAATCATTTTGCCTCCACTGCATATAAAGTTAGGACTCGTCATAAATGATGTCTAAATAATAGACCATACAGGAGAGGCATTCAAATATATAAGATGAAAATATCTTAAAAAGATTTTCACTTAAGTAAAGCAAAGGTTAAAGAGAGCGTATTTGTTGGTCCACAAATACGTGAGTTTTCTAAAGAAGGGGACATTTTTAATATTCTTCAAAGTAAAAAACAGAGCAGCGTGGAAAGCATTTACAACTTTTGTTAATGGTTTCTTGGGTAACAAATAAGAGGACAATTATGCTGTCTTATTCCAAACCCTGCGTGAGAAGTACAGAGATCTCTGTTGTAACATGTCACTCATGATTCACTTTCTTCATTCTTATTTGGACTTCTTTTCCGAAAATACTGGATCTGTAAGTGGTGAAGATCTTGAGAGATTTCACCTAGATATCTCATCGATGGAATGAAGATATCAAGGTCGGTGAGATACTTCAATGCTCGCAGACTACTGCTAATTCTTTTATAGCTCATTGTAATTTGCTACTGTTCAAATGGTGTCATTGGACATTCACTCACAGATTCTTCCTGTGCCGTCACAACCCTATCGATGAGTGTGTGGTTCACTGTTCTAGAGTCACCAAAACTGTCTCACAGGTAAGCGGTTCTAGACCGTTGAGTAGGTAGCCATGAAAACATTCACAGTGACCGATTCTGAGGTGGCGCAGGATTAGTTCCTCTCATTCTGATTTTCTCTTCCTTATAAACTATTTAACATTATTTGATTTTTCATGAGCTAGTTTAGAGAGATCCTTCTGCAGGAATCATTCCATTGCACCAATATTTGGGATTTCACTTGCCTTGCAAAATCCTCTCGAGGGACATAATCTAATGGAGTTTATCTCACCATCCGTTCCGCATTCCATTCGAGCAATTCGAGATGTCCCCACATTTGGATGGAGCCCAAATAAAATCTGTTACACTTCTTTCCCTCTTAATGTCCAAAATGAGTTTTACATGTTTCTGATTTTTTTTCATACTTTTAAATTTTTTTTAAAGCATGGTCGAAATAGGAATTTTCGCCTGAAGGGACGAGCTTAATTTTACAGCCCCTTCTTGTTCCTCTTGCTCCCCCAATCAACATTTTATATCAGTAACGTATTTCGAAATAAATAATACAAATACATATCATTAACTCGTTTCAATGAATAAATGAATCCAAAACAGCAAACTAATATTTTTAATTAAAAACATAATTTTTCATACTTAACCTCTTCTAAAATTAGTTGCTTGGGGCAAGGCCTTCTTTATCCACCTTTTATCCCGTCTCTGCGTTAATGTTTCTGTACCAATCGTAGCATTCATCGTTTGATGTTTTCCTGCTTTCAGGAGGAAAAAGGGACCCAGACCCCCTCATAGATCGGAAATAAGAGTTGAACCCTCCCCCTATTCCTTATGTAAGCATTTCCCGAAGGCAGTGTATAACGACCATCGGGTTTTGGTGGCGGTCCGGTCAGGAGTCAGCGAGGGGCGAGACCCGGGTATTTGTTCAGGCCTCGACAAAGGTCCTAACAGGATTACGCAAATTGGATGTTCGTTCCTCCCATTCGGCGAGTGTTTGCCCAGGCGAAGCGGTTTAGCCCCTCGGGAAAATATGTTGGAGCTTTTCATGCTCCGCAAAAAAAAAAAAAAAAAATTGTTTTCTTCAACACCCCGATAGTAGTCTTATCCATTACCGCCACTTGGAAGGTCTGACTGTGATCCCTTGAAAAGTAAGCTGCCTTTCTTTTACCGTTCACAAAAATTATTGGATTTGTAATTATAATAATTTTTTTAATTCATAAAGTTCTTTCGTTCTTAAATATGAGATCATGGTTGCTTTATTGTTTTTATAAAATACTTATTTTACGAAACAACTTTTCGGCCAGTACTTTGGGTTTTTCCTCATGATATCTGGCTGGTTTTATATGGAGAAACAATGACATGTGTATTGACTTAAGTTAGGTAAAAGGAGACTTGAAAATGGCTCAAGTACAGGCTCAAACGTCATATTTTAAAATGACTGTGTTAAAGTGTTAGAAAAGCAATTAAGTAGTGGTTATCAAACGATCTTAGATTTATATTATATATATATTATTATTATTATAAATTTGTGAATAATTTAAATTTTGTGCTTAGATTGATAAATTTCGTCTTTTATATACACTTAAAGAAATATTCAAAAATTATGTAGATTCCTTTAACTATTTTATTTTATATATATTTGATGTTTGAAAAAAAATGTAAAATTTGTTTCACGTCAGATAGACCATTTAAATCACATGTTGCTTAAGTGTGACCACTGGCCAACTAGCTCATAAAGGGTTATGTAAAATATAAACTTAAGGGTTATGTAAAAATATATAAAAATATAAACATAAAATTTTTATTTATGTATTTATATATAGAGTGGCTCAAAGTAGAATTGATATACCCTGTCGAAAAAAGGCTTACATGGTTACAGACTGTAACTTACAGCGAATAAATAAAAAAGAAACTCTTCAACAAATTTATTAATAATCTCAATTTAAATATGTACAAACTCAATGAAATAAAAAAATTCAACTGTGATTATTGGATGTTCGTTCCTCCCATTCGGCGAGTGTTTGCCCAGGCGAAGCGGTTTAGCCCCTCGGGAAAATATGTTGGAGCTTTTCATGCTCCGCAAAAAAAAAAAAAAAATTGTTTTCTTCAACACCCCGATAGTAGTCTTATCCATTACCGCCACTTGGAAGGTCTGACTGTGATCCCTTGAAAAGTAAGCTGCCTTTCTTTTACCGTTCACAAAAATTATTGGATTTGTAATTATAATAATTTTTTTAATTCATAAAGTTCTTTCGTTCTTAAATATGAGATCATGGTTGCTTTATTGTTTTTATAAAATACTTATTTTACGAAACAACTTTTCGGCCAGTACTTTGGGTTTTTCCTCATGATATCTGGCTGGTTTTATATGGAGAAACAATGACATGTGTATTGACTTAAGTTAGGTAAAAGGAGACTTGAAAATGGCTCTAGTACAGGCTCAAACGTCATATTTTAAAATGACTGTGTTAAAGTGTTAGAAAAGCAATTAAGTAGTGGTTATCAAACGATCTTAGATTTATATTATATATATATTATTATTATTATAAATTTGTGAATAATTTAAATTTTGTGCTTAGATTGATAAATTTCGTCTTTTATATACACTTAAAGAAATATTCAAAAATTATGTAGATTCCTTTAACTATTTTATTTTATATATATTTGATGTTTGAAAAAAAATGTAAAATTTGTTTCACGTCAGATAGACCATTTAAATCACATGTTGCTTAAGTGTGACCACTGGCCAACTAGCTCATAAAGGGTTATGTAAAATATAAACTTAAGGGTTATGTAAAAATATATAAAAATATAAACATAAAATTTTTATTTATGTATTTATATATAGAGTGGCTCAAAGTAGAATTGATATACCCTGTCGAAAAAAGGCTTACATGGTTACAGACTGTAACTTACAGCGAATAAATAAAAAAGAAACTCTTCAACAAATTTATTAATAATCTCAATTTAAATATGTACAAACTCAATGAAATAAAAAAATTCAACTGTGATTATTAAATACGTTAGCTACCGTAAGGATCCCCACGTTTCGATATTCTTCTCAATTTCAGCCGAGAATGTTTTGAATTTTGTATATCTTACGAAGTCTCTAAAAATCTCTCACACTGACTAGCTGGGATTTTGATCATCAATGGCATTAAAATAGCTCTTTTGTATTCTACATCTTGACACCGCACTCGCTGATTGTTGGAACTTCGGACAGCTGTGAGTTGAAAAAATTAAGTTAATAAAAAAAAAAAAATCATGTAGGCGACCAGACCGTTAAAGATCAATGATGTCAAAATTTGGTGATTAAAATTTTGCAAACCGATTTTGACAGCCGCGTCCGGTTTAGGCGTCATGCCTACAAACACTACATTTTTTTTTATGAGTTTTTGCAGAAATCTTACCTTTTTTAAAATAATGCAACAAAATATGCCGATAATGAATGATATTTTCTTCTATACTCACAGTGCAATAGCAAACACAACGCTAAGCTAGTTTCAACAAGAGTTGGCAGATATAGTTGTTGACATATTACAAATAGGATAAATAATCCACTTTAGGGATTAATTCATCAAGATAAGAAGTGTATCATAGTAACATACAAATAAACAGAAAAACCGAAAGGACTTATTTGCCAGGCCAATACCTCGGATTAATTATTGCTCACTAGAGACTCCAATGCGGCAGTCCTCGAGATGAACAAAAGCTACACTGAGTAATGAGTACCAAGTATTTTACTCAAATACTTATTTTTGAGTACCAAATAGTTCACATGCTACTTCAGTTCATGCCAATTAACTGAAACAGAATTCGCTATAGTGATTCAAATTGAATATAATACTTGGTGCACAGTACTGAGAGTAGTATTTGCCCATTTTTCCTGTTTGGAAGATACCCCAGTCTGGAGGATACTCAAGTATAGTTAATAAGTGTTTCAAATGAAATCACACGGGTAGCGAATAATTTCCTTTTATCTGTATTCCTTGCTTTAACTACTTCACATTTTACTAAATACTAAAGTGTATATCTGTTTTCTAGCTCCTGTATGTTCAATACCGATTTAGTTGATAAAAATAATTCTATTGTTCAGGTGTATATATATATATATTCCTTTGGTTTAATAACAATATTGTCAACAATATAGGTTATTTTTTTTTATATAAAATTTAATTTCCTACCACCTTATCATCTTCTTTGTTGGCATTAAATTACGGTTAATTTTTTAGCCTAATTACAAAAAAATATAAAATAATTCTTATTAGTTTAAACATAAATCCCCATTAAATTAGTCAGATATCAATCGTATGATAAATGTATTTAAAAAATAAATTTATTATGTTTTTCATAAACGTAAAGATGTAAAAACTTAATAAAAAATGAGCAGTATTAGCCAATGTACAAAAAACGTTCCAACTCCAATAAAAATCTCAAATTAAATCACATGTAAATCATGATTTGCTATTCAAAACCTTGGGACGGACGGTAGTAACCATTAGAAACTGGACTGCTATAGATTTTAACGAGACCACTTAGTAACCAGTTAAACTGAGATCAGGTCCATAACTTTATGTGGGCTGTTGTTGAGCTTATTACGCTGTGCCTAAACTGCTCTGTTCTCTCCAACGTGTCTCAATATCGTTCCACTCCGTTCTACTCATCTGAAAATAAAATATTCTCAATTGGTTTTATAACTGTTACAGTTTTAGTGAATAGAAACTAACCGATAAAATTTAACAGTTATTGGCTTGGCCTCTTGCCTCGAATGAGGAAGCCTGGTTCATTGAGCGAAGAGTTGAAAAAGTTGAAAAGCTATGTGTGCTGGGGCTGAATGGGACGGTGGGCCCTTTAGGATACTGTATTACCCACTATGGGTGGGCCCTTCGTAGAGGAGCTAACCCACTTGTGACTTCATTGGACCCTTTCATTGCCGTACAATTCAGTCTTTTCTACAGTAGGTAACTAGTTCCCTGCAGTACCAATTATTTTTCTCATGGTCCGGATGTATACGAGGAATAAAGACAAGATATCTGTCGTATTACACAATGAAATTGTTATGAATTTTGACAATATTCTGTAATGAACATTTTTTAAATTATATTTTTAATGCTATGTTATGAGTAGAAAAATTTCAACCCATTGCCTTACATTCCTAACACCAGTAAAGAATGAAGTAATCCTTTAACCTTTCACCAATTCAACCACCATCGGGGCAGAAGTAACGAATAATCAGCAAAAAATGTAATTAAGTAATTCACAATCAAAATACATATATATATATATATATATATATATATATATATATATATATATATATATATATATTATATATATATATATATATATATATATATATATATATATATATGACATAAAACTACGGTGTGTGCTTTAGACTACACGATTGAGATAAAAGTGAAAATATCAACGAGACGAGGTTAATAATATATTTTTTTTTCTATATTCACAAAGTAATATTTATAATTTAAACAATTTTAATTGTGTATAAATTACTGTAGTAAACTTTGCTCTGACTGATCGTCATTTGTATCGAACTCTAAATATGATGCAGTAGGTTAATGATAACTAAAATATGTGATGAATACTTTTGATTTTGATTGAAATCTATTTGTTAAATATCTACTGGAAACTCCTTCATTTTTGTAATATAACTTCTGGAATGGGAGTAAGTAATTTGTGAAAACTCAATCGAGTGCAACAGAAAATCGAATAGAAAAATATATGTTCTTATTTTTATTAAAAAAATATATCTGTATTGACTTCTGCAAATCAGTTTCTGAAATCTCCGCGGTATTTAGTTTTCTTACGTCTTCTTACTTCTTGACTATCTTCTTCTTTCCTTCTTCCATTTTCTCTTACTTTTGCCGGGTCTATGTTCCATACCTTCTTGGTCTGTTTAAACCTGCGCCTAATAGCTAACATGGCTGTTTTTTTTTTAAATAATTTCATTACACATAATAAAGTTTTGATATGTTTTTCTCGATTTTGCAGAGATAAGGTTATTCCTTTTCTTATGAGATAGAGGTATTTACCCATTCGATCCTCTTATAATACGATATTTGCTTGTTCATAATTAAATATATGTACTTTCAGATCTCTCTTAGTCTGTAGAGCTCAGAGACTGGCGTTATGTGATTCAAATACACTGATACAGTTACAAGGTTTTTATTGGCTACAATTGATATTATAAATACCGTTTATGTTATTGTGACGTTCTTGATGAGTTTTTTGTATTGATAAATATGACTAAAATTTAAAAATATGTTGTTTGATGTTTAGCTGAATTAATGTTAACTTAAACCAGATTTTTAATGTTAAGTTTGGGATTTTTGGTATAACAGTTACATATTCACTAAATTTAGCGTTTGATATAATATAAGTTATTTTCTTTTTGTTATTTTTTTTTTTAGTATTCCTTTTTTTTTAAGTTTGACAAGTAATTTATTTTTTTTATTATCCTTTTAATGTATTTTTTCCCTTTTCTTTTACAAGTATCTTATATTTTTGTTATTATTTTATTGTATATATTTTTTACTAAGGTATTTTGTTTCTATTTTTTTTTTCAAATTGTATATAATAGTATCAATGTACAAATAGAGCCTTAATGCCCAATGCTCTTAATTGTGGCAGATTGTATTATTATTATTCCAATAAAAAGATTATAAAGTATTCCATTTTAAAAGTAATCCATTTAAGTAATATGTATTAATTATTATTTTTATATATTATTGCATTAATATTTTAAATTTAAACATTGTTTTCTTTCTTCTAAAAACATATTTTATAGTTCTACGATTTAAAATAGAATTACCTATTCTCAAGATTGGAATGAAGTGTTGGAGTTGACGTAAAATATTTATAGATATAATTTTTTTTTTTCAGAGAGAAAAATGTACAGAGTTTTTATAATACCTTTCAAAAATAGTTTCAAAGCGATTTATTTTTTCCTTTATTGGTAGTCTTTTATCGTTGAACATGTGAAGTCCCCTGTCACATGGAGTTGGACCCCTTTATACAGGTCATTTCTATTTCTTTTGAAGCTTTTCACTTATTTCATTCAGAATCCACTAACATTTGATTCTGCCTTTAAGTAGAATTATTTCCTGGAAGATGGATAAAGGTGAACATGAAGGACTGTAGAAGTGGGATATCGCATTCTCCAGTGACAGGTGTCCCAGGCAGACACTATTCAGCGGAACACTACCTTAGGGACCATGACTATACCTGGAAAAGATTATCTTCTTTTTCAAACGACATGACAATTTGGACTCTGATTACCTTTCAATTGAAGTACTTTACAGGCAACAATGGATCTGTCCCATACCGCTTTTTTCCCTTATGTTCTTTTTGCCTTTTTTTTTCAAATGATTTAACATGATTATTTACAAAGAGAACTAGAAAAAACCATTAAAACAACCATTTACTTCTCTATTATCTTATACCATTTATATTCAAAGATCTCGGTTGATTTCAGTTTGCTGATTGAATCGAGAAATTTTTTTCTTTGACCATTCGTGTTCTCTATTATATTTGGTTAAAAATGGTTTGTTTATTAAGGAGCTATTGAGTCTCCTGTGGCATTTATCTTCATACATGTAGTTTATTTTCTATTTCATACTGGAACTTTAAACTTTTCAAAAATAGATCACGAAATAGATTATTTGTTTAATCTACAGTAGTAGCAGACTCTTATCTCTTCAAAATCGAGAAAAAATATCAAAACTGTATTATGTCAAATGAAATTATTTTCAAAAACATCAGCCATGTTAGCTATTAGACACAGGTTTAAACCGACAAAGAAGGTATGAAACATAGACCCGGCAAAAGTAAAAGACACTTGTAAAGAGAAAACGGAAGTAGAAAAGACCTAAGAAAAACTGAAAGTTGAGAGTAGGGTAAATAGTAAGAAAGGAGATTTAATCAGATGGATAGTCAAAATGAGAAGGAGATATTTTGAACCATATAAAGACATTTTTTTTTCTGGGAATTAGTGACAAATAATTTGTCAACAGAATGTTTTTGTAATACGGTGCACAACCTAAAATTTATATACGTTGGTAAGATTTTCCAGCTGTTATTTATCAATGGTTTTGAAATTATTATCAATGGTATGATCAAATTATCAATGGTTAAGAAATTATTTTGCGTCATGTACTGATGTTGCTTAAACTGAGTTATATGTTTATAGATATTTATAAATATTGAGACTTTTATCAAAAGTTTTTTTTTTCCAACTGAAAAGTTAAAAAAATAACTTAACGTTTACTATTTTTTTTTTTTATGAAAAATTTTTATTGAGAAAAAAAAACATTTTGCCCCAATTAAGGGCACTGAGTGTTTATGATGAATGAAGTACAATCATACCATATATACAATAAAAGAACAACAAGATTATAAGAAAATAAAATAAAATAAAACTTGGAGTAACAAAATAAATCAAACATGATACAACATTAGATAAAAACTAAAACTAAAAAAAAAAAATAATAAAAAATAAATAAATAAAAACACATTCAAACTTATTTGCAATATTTACAGTCAGCCAAGGGAGCTCCGAGTCGGGCCTTTTCTCCCACGTGTGGAGGACAAGGCAAGAAATCCCAGCGCTTCTCTCTCAGGATGGGAATCCAGTGGAGACTGAGAGAGGGCACTAAAGCCACATACGCTCATGGCAACGTTTACTATTAATTTAATTTCTCTCTCTCTCTCTCTCTCTCTCTCTCTCTATATATATATATATATATATATGTTGCATTTATCGTTTCAATTTTTTTAATAAGCATTATAGATGTTACTTCTGTCATAATTTTTAAATTTCAATTTTTTTTTTTATTAATATTTTCGTTTTTTTCTTCCATTCAATCGTATCCAACTTGAATTAGAAAATTGAATAATTTACTAATAATAATAATAACTAATGTCACATTAATAATATTTATACTGAATGGTGAATTTTCTAAAAGTAATTCAAAGTAATAAAAGTAATTCTTATTTCCGAATCCAAAATTATAAAGAATTTCTTGTATGTCCATAATAAATAATACAATATGAACTACAGAACACATGTAAATTAATGTTATACCATTAGAGCAACAAGTAGTACAATTATATGAATATGGAATGGTTTGTAAAATGGGGATTGGTACGCCGTTACGCCCCTTAATATTTATAAAAAAAAATCTGTAACTTACAAATCTGTACCTTATATTACAACGTTTTAGATTCAGTACTTTGTTAAATAGTACTATTTCAAGGTCAACTGTTGAAGTGCAGAGAAGTGGTCGTACCAGTATCACGTTCAATCGCCAAATTTTCTCCCATAATTAATTATTTCAATAAAAGGATCTACTTTATAGAAGCTGTGTGTGCCCCAGGAGGGTTTATAGACCCCAGGATCGATGTACGGCTGATGAAAAACTACTTGAAATCAGCCGAATTGGAACCAAGGACATTGAGCTTTGCATTCCAGGGCTTAACTCATTGAATTACTCCACTACCCTTGAAGGGATATGTATATAACTTAAGATAGTAATACAAAATGATCGATTAATAATAATATTGTAATATTATGGGTGATAAATATTCCGGACGCAGTCTTTATAAGGTTTTAGTAGTGCCGAAGTTTCAACCCAAACATGTGGATCATCATCAGGGCGTGGTTTGAGCACTCCAGATATTCAAGTACTCAACTGAGTACTGCGTCCTGAATATTTATCATCCAAGACAAGTAGAACAGTCGACTAATATCCTTCAATAATTTTAATATTATATGTATGTATATACATATATATATATTGCTCTTTAGAATCTTGAGGTTCAATCATCATAAATATACAACTACATTTTTGCAACTTTTCGATAGTTTAACTTTATATTCTATTTCGTGGTATAACTTTAGACTTGTCTATTAATTTTAAATTAATATTTATTCAGTTTATGTTTTCATTTATAAATACCTAAAGTATATTGCTTAATGTTTACAGCATTCATTTTCAGGAGCCCTTGCTTTTTCCTTGAGCTTAAACTCTGTTTTTTTTTTTTTTAACATTTAGATTAAAAAATGTGTTCACTTTATATTGCTTTGATTAAGTTGGGATTGAAGTTGAGTGATGTTCAAATATTTGTTTATTCAACTGATCAACAGATTCCTCTTCTCTTGGCAGAAGTTTTAGAAAAATACCTACAATAAGGATAATAAAAAGAAGCTATCAGCCGAAGAAATTGGGCAACATCAATATTTGTTGAAAGTCCTTTCTAAAGTTGTCTTCCTTTTCCAGAGGTAAAAAAGGATCTTTTCTTCCTTTTTTTTTTTTTTTTTTTTTGCAAGCTACATAAACACTCGATTTTTCTTTTTCAGACTGTAAGAATTAAGTCCCTTCGGAACTACACTTCACCTAAGCACTTACCTTTAATGACTTAATCTGTTTAAAGCACATTAACCCTCCTCTTGAATAAAACTGACTAAACCAGACTTTTTATTTCATTACGTGAGCTTCTCTCAGCTCTTCCATTACTAGAATTAGGTAGGGGATAAAAATTAGCTGTGATTATAATCTGCTTTATGCTAATTAAATCACTAAATAAATCATAAGACTTTCTGCGCGAAGGAAATTTTTTAAAAAGTTGAATACATTTTATCGTAAATTTAGTTCTAAATTAATTATAGAATGGTAGACTTATATTTTTAGCTTAAATTTAAATACCTAATTAATTAATTGGATTGAATTTTTAAAAAAAAGGCGTGATCAGCAGATCTCCGTCACTGAGGTTCTATTTTCCTCTTATTTTTAATTTAATAAAAAATACAAAGGAGTTAAATTGTTTCATTGAGGAATAAAAGCTTTGCAAATTATTTCCCAATGGTTTATTATATTGTTTTTTTAACTGATTATTTGTTTATTCATAAATTACATATTATTACAATCTGTCTCATATTTATTATATTAAAATAGTTATAAGCTCGATATGTATACCGTTTCCCCACGAACAATTTTACACATTGAAAAGCATTTATAAGATAGAATTAGAAACTTCGAAAATATTCATTTAATAATAAATCTTTTAATAAGCTACGTATATAATTATTAAAATTGTCAAATCAGAACTAGAACTCTACGAGTAGATTTGAAGTATAACCAATTTTAATGAATATGAACCGATTTTATATCGATTGTATATTATAGTCTATAACATACTTCACCCAAAAGAAGCTGACAAAAATAATTATAACGTTAAAATTGGACGCCGAAAAACACAAAAAGTATTAAATTTTTTGTCGATATCGATACAAAATTGCAAATAACTATATTAGGAGGAGCTGTGGAGATAATCGATACTTATAAAACAAGAATATTTTTGCAGATTTATGTAGGTTATATTCAGAACATTAGCGTATCCGGAGATAGCCAGATGTGCTCCCTTCCAATGTGGAAACAGATTAAAATAATTAATGACTAATATAAAAATACACCCGAAAAAAAATTAACGGCAACAGATTGTTTATTTGTATTTCAACATTTTGAAATAGACTAATGATGGAATAAAAAAGGTTTCCTGTTCCTTAAGTAAATTGCCAATACTCTTCTTTGAAATCATAAACACACAAATATATTTATTATATTATATGCATTATTCTTCCAAAGAATATTACAATTCCCCAATAAAATCGTGACAATAAGAAACTGCAGAATGAGGGGGAAAAGAAAGTAAAGCAAGGTTGTGGGAAAATTCTCGTAGCACATGAGAAATTCATCACTTGTAATGTTTAATAACGGTTGTCCAAGCTAGGGTGTAATGCCCTTAGGTAATAAAGCGCCTCCAATTTCCTGAATAACTTTACTGCCCTAACGTAAGGATGGATGAAGCAGCTGACTTAATGGGCCCAAGATTTAGCAGAGCTGTTATTGCCGAGAATTATGGAGAATTTATAGAGGCTAATGAGTGATTAATGTGCCTGTAATTAACAAACCGAGCCTATCCGTCGGAAAACAACCTTGATAAAACCATCTACTAAAGATATCACGGTTTATAAATAAAATTCTATATTTAATTCACAATAGATGTGATAAAGAGATTATTAAACAAAAATTATTATGGTAGATTTTCCATGTTATTAGTAGGGTTCGGATTTTAATTTAAGTAGAATTGATATCTTTCACAAAGATTAAAAAAACAAAACACGAGAAGTGTACAAAAATAGAAATTCTATATGTTGATGAAATAAAGTAGATTATTTATAAATTAATCACGAAAATAAAATTTTCAATTGTGTAATATTTGGAGGAAATGTATTATCAGTAAAACAAATAAAAAAATGTGTATACATTTATTTTTGATAACATAATATGAATATAGAAAAAACATTAATGAAATGTGAATTCAGGAACTTGCTATTTTTGAACTCTAAGTGGTTCACAATTTTTTTTTTAGTTGACAATAAGGTGATAGGGCTCACAAGTTTTGTGTTTCTTATTATCATATTACTAACTTACGACTTAACTTATTATTATCTTGCATTCTAAGAATTGGAAAAGAGATTCAACTGATTTGCCAACGAACAGGAACTGGTGCTGGTGTATTGGTGTATTGAATAGTGGATTCCAAAGTCCTTTTAGTGAGGCCATAAATTTGATATGAGTCTTTTTCTTATATATATATATATATGGTGTAATCGTATATATATAGGTGTAACCGTCGGAAATTCAAATATGTGGTGGAGTTGATTTATCCATAATTTCTTTAAATATGTTGAACGAGTCATTCTTTTTAATATACTATTTTGGAAACGTTGGGTATGCCTGAAGACATACCCATACTGAAGTAAGATGATTGAATAATGTTGCGACGTACATCAAAGGAGGTCGTATAATATTTTTACATATTAGTAATTTAAGTCGTAGTGAGAGCGCCGGGGAAGTTGGAAGATGGTCTGTAAGTTTTAAGTCTTATAGACCTTATCTTATTATAAATGTGGGCCAACAGTTTCATGTGCCAATCCAGCTTAAGACCTAGATAAACGCTTGATTGAGACGATGGCAAAATTTAAAAAAATGTTTGGCAATCTACTTCTCTTTCCTTTTTGAAAAGGGAATACGGCGCAACCTGTTTTAGGGCTATTTACTTTTATATTTAACAATCCCAACTTCATGAGAATTGGTTGGCATATCTATTCGGCTTGAGCTAGTGCTTTGGTGAGGTTTAGACTCGCACTGTGAATGTCTATGTCGTCGGCGAACGCGGCGATGTTAGAACGCTTATAGTTATGACCTATTACGTCCGCCTTGTAAATAGAAAACAGGAGAGGTGAAAGAAAAGCTTCCTGAGGCACATTGCAAGTGAGAGGAATGGTGCGGGTTTGTTGGTCGTCGAATCGTGCGAGGTCAATTAGCTTCTGGCAGAGGATGCCGTGAGACACAGAACCAAGTGCTTGACAATCGATAGATATCATCGCCGTTGTTGTGTTTTTATTAAAATTGTGACTGTAACTTCATTATATGATGTTTAGTGCTGAGCTCAGTTTGGAGACCTGTTTGTTCAAAGAGGATCACAGAATGTTCTCCACAAAAGTAAGGTATACTGAAGGTTTCTCCTGTTTTAGCCGGTTTCCGAAGAGGGTAAAGTATTACGTGTTTCCATTGTTCAGGAAAATATCTGTGTATTGTATAAATTAGTCAGGTGTACTAAGCATCTCCGAGGTAACTGTTTTAAAATAATGGTTTGTAGTACAAACTTTGTACACCATCGTAACTCGGTGCAATGTTTCTGTTCGTTCTTCGAATTATATTTTTTAGATTTATAAACAGTTTTTGTTCCAAATTTTGAGGTTGCGTTTTCATCCAGTCTTGAGCAAGCATTTTAAAATGAATTGGGCCACATATTTTTTTTTTTTTTTTAAGTTCTGAACTGAATATTATAATATTATAACTTTAAAATCTGAACTATATATAATCCTAAACGTCTATGCTACTTTCGTCATGATTTATTCAGCCATCGCGCTTCGTGGCCTGTCTTTGCGCTTTGAAACGTGAACCACATTTTTCAGTTACCATTGAGAGTTGTGTTCATGCACCTGAACTTTTGTAACAACCTGGTAAATTTTCTATACCAAATATGACATCTTTTATTATCCTATTAAAAATATAATTAGTAATTATTTAATATTAAAATAAATTGTTAAAACGGTCGACAAACCAACCAAACCCCTCCCCCAAGCTCCTTTTAGGAGAGCTGTTAGCTAGAAGAGATAAGTTACCATTGTGAGGTAGTGGTAGGACACAAAGAGCCTGAGTTAACAACCGTTTCCCCCCACCCCCAGAGCTGCCAGCCAATCAAATAGCGGCCCTTCAGTCGGGCAAGATGTCATTGGCCCCTGGGAGGTTAACTGCTTCGTTTAGTAAAAGCACCTGGGCCCCAGTTCATCTGGTCTTTGTTCAACAATAGCTATTAGACTAAGTAAATAAATAATTCAGTTTGTCCTTATATTACTATTCTTCATTAATTATAAATATCAATCGGTCCCTATCAATTAAATTCATTCAATTAATAAATTAACATACAAGATCGTGAATATTTTATTAAGAAACGATCGATGTAAGAATTAATTATTAATTAACACCCAATCTACACTTTATCTAATACGATAGGTATATATTATTTCCTTTGTCCAGGTCTCAGGAACGATGAATGGGTTATCAAATGTAAGCAAATTTTATAGAGAAGTGACTAATCCCAATTTAGATTCTTCAGTTTAATCAAACTAATTGAAAATAATGCAAGGTTTCAAAACTCAGAGGTTTTGAAATTCCACAAATCGAGATGAGGAAAGATTACAGATATTTCGATATGGCCGTTAATACTCAGTCTAGTTTTCTGAGGAACTTTCGCGCCCTGCGTTTAAAGGCCCAAAAATTGAACGATTCCTATACATACATCGTATTTCTCGGTGAAAGGCTCTTTGGTGTTATTTTTGCCGTGGGATTAGGTCTTTAGATATTAAAGACCTATTTCATAGGAATAGTTTAAACGAAAATAATTGTTATGACCTAAGAATAAGGTAAGAATAAAATTTCCATACATTAAGAGAAAAAAATATTGTTTGTTTATTTTATATTTATTTTTATTGCAAATATCATACAAAATGCCAACATTTGAGCAAATTTGTTTGCACCGTTTGGGAGTACATATCAAAAATTCTTTCCTATAAATTTAAACATGTATGGAAATAAAGGAAATTCACACCAATTTTGAAATTAAATTTAACAATACACTGACCCAAAAAACTGCATATAAATCGTTTACCTTCTATTGGAGAGGAAAAATGAAGACTCCAGAAGATCCCAGTGCTTATCGTTTTTTCCTACCTGGTTACTGGGCACTGGGTCTTGATTATTGATAGGTACTGAGTGAGAAATCATTGATTATTGTAAGGAATCGAAACTTCCTCAGGAAACTTAAATTGTGTATAATGTATACATATTATATTGTAATCTAACATTTACTAGTAAGATGTACTAAAGAAATCTTTTTATTATATGAATTTAGAATCATTCTGTTAAATAGTGTTGCCCAAATGCGAGACCAAGACGAGTCCCTGATCCCTCTTATTCCACTCAGGAGCAAAGGTTATTATGTATATAATTCTTGTAATTATATTTATTCAGCAATATCTGAAAACCAGATGCTTCCATCACCATATTTTTTGTTCGTGAAACTGCCGGGTGCAGACAAATGTCCGAACATCAAACGCATTTAATCATTTCACGATAGGGTCCTTATAGCAATTTTCAATCAATGAATTGCCTTCAACATCTGTTGCTATTTATTTAAATGTTCCATCCAGGAGTAGAGGTTGTTTCCGTAGTATGTCACTTTGAGTTCTATGTAGTAGTCTATATTGAGTTTGCTTGGTTATGTATGTAATTCCTGTTATTATATTTATTGAACAATATCTGGAAATCAGATGCTTCCATAAGAAAAACCGTTTGGGTCAGTACAGTGTCTATTTATTGGACAATTCGCCGTAATATTGCTTGATTCCTAGCGTCTCGTTTATATATCCTTTTTTGGGTAACAAAGCTTAGCTCAAAGTTCTAGAGTATCCAGCCTAAAGAAAATGCCAAGGGAAACATGTAAATATTAGTCATAGATATGATTGTTGAAAATTTATTTTATTTTCCTTTAACTTTGAATTTCCCTCCCGTTTATCTTGAATACTTAGTTATTTCTCATGGGTGATTATGCCAGCGTTTCAACCCAAACATGTGGGTCATCTTCAGGGCGTGGTTTGAGCACTGAGGGTGTTCAAGTGCAACGTTGGCATAAATAAAAAATTATTTTTTTTTTTAAAAAGACTGCGTCCTGAATATTTATCACCCATGATATGTAGAACAGTCGACTAAGTTCCTTCAAGAATCCATTAGTTATTTCTCAACTTTTTTTTATTTAGTTTTTCATGAATCTGTATTATGTTTGTATATATGGTATCAATGGTTGCGTATCACCCTAATACCTGTCGTGAGGTGCGGCAGATTTTATTATTTTCAATAAAGAAAGTAAGTATATAATACAGAAAATTGTAAAAGTTGATCGCTGCCATACTCACCCATCGCTGTCATTTTATTTTCATATTATTTATTTATTTATTTATTTATCAACCCTGCCGTGCCTAGTAGGCAATACGGGTGTCTGCATTATTAAGATGTTAGGCAGGTCAGCTCTCTGCTGCAAATAAATCTTGTTTTTCTGCTCTTTCTTCATTTTTTTTCCTCTTTCTTCATGGTTGCTTTTCTCATCTGTTTCACGCCAATGGCATTGCCCCAAAATACTCAAGGGGAAAAACCGGATGGCTCCAATGAGGCTGTACACTGGGATGTCCAACAACCAGCTTGATCTACCTATGCCAGTGTGGCATCATACCAGCAGAGCTCTGACAGTGAGTATGCTGTCCCATGTTAACGGTATGATGCAGAAACAATGTATCGAAGCGCTCGCAGAGATAATGGATCCCAGCGATATTGAGTAAGGATTCCGAATTCTGAGAGCAGATTTTGCTTTCATTAAAGTAGCAAGCATCAAGTTGATATGTTTCTAGGGAACTAAGCACTTCTGTATAAGGATAGCAGACCATCAGATACCAATCAAAGGACTGGTTGACCCAGGAAAGCGGATCATGTTTCTAATGCCTCAAGCATTTCTAGGAAGGGAAATTCAGAAGCTTAGGATTAGGCTACTATCACCAATAACCCATGTAACTTTGTTTATTAATAACTGATTTTATTATTATGTAAGAATTACAACGGTATTAGATAACAAAATACATTAATAAGAACGATATAAATTAGTAGGAGCAATATAAATAAACGAAAACAAACCTGTAAGAATTAATTAAATTACATGTTAATATTTATGGGTTAACAATCACAGCTTGCGACCTACATGTGATATTGTGAATAAAAGTTTAATAAATTAATTTTAAAATAAAGGGGATTTTAATAGTTTTTTCGCTAAGAAAAAATAAGTATTTTAGCAGAAATTGATTTATTTGCCAAATAAAGGTGTTTTTTTTTATTGTTTTAACATTAAATAATATTCACGAGTAATGCATCATAAGTTTAAAGACGAACGAATTTGAACTACACTGTTCAGTAAGACCATGAAATAGTAACAGACTTGAATGTATATATCCTACAATAACACGTTTAATTACTGAAAGCGAAGAACGTCAAGCACTCGAAAACGTGACAGCCATCAAGAGTGATGGAGATCAGTTAATTTCCCATGACAATTAATTTTCAAACTGAGCGACTCTTCTCATTAGGAATTATAAAGTAATTAACATCCTTCAATTTTATACTTTATGCTGCATTTATATTCCAGTATCGAAAATTTAATATAATTTACTAAAATAAAGTGAGATTGAAATTCACAAAACTTTCTAAAAAGTTCAGCTAAATCAAAAATGTACTTATTTGCTTTATGCAATAAACCGACGGCCTATCCTGTACAAAAAATGGAAAATAGGTGTTGTAAGTTTGTCTAATAAATTTACAAATATGATGAAGCTCTGTAGTTATAAATCGCATGACAAAAGAGATCCGTGATCATAAAAAATTTATTAAGATCCAATCGCCAACTGGGTCAGAGCTTCCATTATGGGAGAACATTAATGTGTTAAGTTTGTTTGTCCGCTAATTTTAGTTTGAGTCGTCCTGGCCCTGCCCTGAATCGTCTATTCCGCGGTAACTCTTTAATTCAAACTGTTTATGTTCCAACTCTCACCGTTATTATATCCTTGGGTCGATATTTTCCTAAAGCTCCATGGGAACTGTTGAGGCAACATTTCGTTCAATAACTTCAAACATTCACACTTACGAGCGATTTATTCATTTGAAGACAGAAAGGGAACAGTGCAAACATCTAAACGCTCTCTAATATAGAAATCGAAAAATAGCCTTACAACAAATCTACAAAGGTTGAAATGGTAGTAGTTTCAAGACTTTGGTTCTGATTAATTATCGAGGAGAAGTTCATAGCATAATTTTTTTGTTATTAATTATATATGATATATCTTTTTAGAACTACGCTATAACGAGTTAATAGGAATAAAGTTTCAGTTTCAGGGATTGGGGTGGCCCAACATCTTGAAAATCCAAAGATTACGAGTTCGCATCTCTGTGTCGGGGTTCTTACAACTCTAGCATTAATTACCCGCCCTCTGTTCTGGTCCGGGAAAGAAACCGCTAGACGTTTCCGACTACTTCATCTCTTGCTAGATAAACGTTCTTCTTCTTATTATTATTATATTCTTGCGCTATTGACCTTAGGAGGATGGGTACCCCTCCCAATTGAGACATATTATTAGAGTAGTAGCAGTGAGTAGTTTCTCAAAAATTTTCATTCTATTCATTGTTCACATTTACTTGATGTATTTTTATTTTTAATTCAGCTATAAAAATCATGAACTAATTAAAAAAAATCAACCCAGCAACTAAACTTTTAAAAGAATATTTGTTACAGCCAATAAAGTATACTTATTTTAGGCTTTCCGATACATTATCAATAAATTATGAAACTATGATATAAGAGTAGTAAATTATCTGTTTCAGAACATGTCTCCTAGATCTTCAATATTATTGAGGATAGTTATATTATTCACTTGTAGTTGTTAGGATAATTATCAGCACGATATAACGCATGAGAGTTTTACATAAAATTTTATAATATTTACATAACATGTGTATATTTATATAGAATTGATATATTTATCTTCTTTAAAGATGTAAGACTTGAATTGAATTTTTGAAAATGTAAGACTTGACTTGTTCTATAGGATGAGGTATTAAGTCAATAGCTCCCCTTCCCCTCAAACTTAGTCTATAATGTTTCTTGTTTGCTTTCCATGGCAACTTAGATGTATATTTGTTTATTGCTATGATGTTAATGATTGCCTAGCCTCCTATATCCTATTTTTACCTATGTTTCTTCTCTATCCCTATTTCAAACTATAATTATATATCTGACAATCTCAATAGGTAATCTGAAAACATTATACAAAAATGTTAAATCATCGTAACCTGACTTCTTACCATAAAGATTTCTTTAGTATTAGTCCAATTATCCCAGTAGAACAGATCCACGAGGACTAAGACTTCATCTGGACTATCTTATCACAAGACTGATACAAAAAGGAACGGATAGACATTTCCTGCTACTTCAACATTTATTAGACTAACCCTTCAAGCTTCAAATTGACTTAAGATTCATTTACTAGACTGTAATGAGACGCATTTAAACTTGAGGGGTTGAGCTATGGGGCTCTACTAAATCATCTGATTTATCTCGGAACCGATGCTTACAATACAAAATTTACTAAGTCCTCAATACAAATAATCTTATCCAAAATGACCTTAATGTTTCATACAAGTATGTTACCAGTTTAGCACAACCAGATACCTCTCCTTCGGTAATACATTTCAAGCCCATCCAAACCCACTAATTTGCAAGCGCACATCTTATTGGATTCCTGATAATCCACTAAGTCATGTTAGAAGAATCCTCCGGATCATCTAATATCAAATTATTTTTTGGACAACTACCATTGGATAGTTTCTCTACAACACAAAGTATCAATTTACATTTACTTGCGTTTTTATTCAACGCAGTTATTTTTTTTTTTAATATATCTAATTTGAAAATATATATATCCTAAGAACTCGTAAATTAGTGATAACTACTGGTTTTTCAGAGGACAATGATTCTGATGTATTCCTAGTAATATAATCATCAATGACAATGATATGTGGTTTATTATGGATCGAAAATTATAAATACCCATAGAACGACTGTCGGGTAAATAATAGCGCTACGGTTTGCCTCACGGAGAGATATGTGAGGCTAAAGTGAATTACTGATGAGCCCATTAATCCGGATGAGGCAGGTATCGGAGATAATGGACTGCGACCACTGCTAACGATAGAGGCAAGAAGAGACCATAAATTGAGTTATATCTTAAACTCGGATAGTGAAGATTATCAACTTGTATCATAAATCCGCAACATCCCAACGTCCTTAGGAATTCATAGCGTTGCGATTTAGTGTATGTCTGATAACAAATCGTGTATCCCATTTATTAGGCTAGTATATTGTGTTTATTAACAACAATCTCCAACAAAACCATTTCGGAATTTCGATAACGATAACACTAATGTATGTGTAAGATCAGAATTTAATTTTGAAGTCGACATTTGTTTCTATAAATTACATGTTCTGTTGAAGGCAGTTTCACGATAAATAATAATTAATAAAAAAATTGATAAAATTTGAATCATTATTTTAAAATCAAATGTTTTTTTCTTTCTGAATTCCGACATAGAACGAGGAGACTAATGTAGAACAATCTACATTTCATATATTATGGTATTATAAATCCCACTTCATGCTGTCTGGAGCGATGGATTTTAATGAATGAGGTATTAAACGAAAGGGAAATTCATAAAAAAGTGACGAATTCCATTTTTAAATGATAAAACCTCACTTCGACAAACGCCTAACTTGGAATCTCCATACCAGACTCAAACGACAAGAAATCGTTCGACGTTTCCGACTACTCCAACATTTACTAGACAAACGCTCTAAGCTTCCAGTTACAAAACACTGATATACATGACTACAATAAGACCTATTTGGACTTACGGAGTTGAGCTTTAGGGCTCCACTAAGCCATCGAATTCCTCTTGTATCCAACCCTTACAATAAAAAATCCTTCGGAAAATCCTCAATGCTCCTTACTTTGTCACCCACAAAATAATCCATAACGACCTTAATGTTCCTTATGTTTCCAATTTGGCCCAATCCGGGTACCAATCCTTCCATAATAAACTTCAGAACCACCCGAATCCTCTCGTTTCTAACCTTGCTTCCTTTTCTATCCCTGATAACGCTCCCAGGCGTCTGAAAAGAAGATGATCTCGAGATCGTCTATTGTAAATACATTTTGTTTTTAGAGTGCTACCAGTGGATAGTTTCTCAGCATGTGATTACATGTTATTATTTTCTGTTATCAAATTTACTAAATGTATTTTATTTATTAATACAGTTGTAAATATCATGAATAAAAAAAAAATATTTATATAAAACCGTACGAAAACTACTATAGAAGTCAATAAAAAGAATTTGAATTTTTATAGATTTCAAACCCTGCTTTTAATATATACCACACTGCTTTACTAGTATACTATTATTCGCTTAGATACATACAGAATATTGTTTTAAGGGATGTTCTATATATTATTGAAGTTGAAAACAGCTTGGAAAATTAATATTTGGTATGGATGTGAACTGTTGCCGTGACCGAAAAATATTTTCAAACGGATTTAGTTATTAAATACAAGTATTAAAATATATATTTTATTTAAATCACCTTTGGTTCACATCCTAGCAACACAGAAGACTTTAAATTACCTTCCTACAACGTAATGTTGACGAAGGTTCTGCGCCTACCGAGGCCCTAATTGAGTTATTGGTCACCCTGTTCCCGTAATCAGCGTACCGAATGCGGATCACGACGCTTTGAGGGCAGCCAGCCCCGTCCGTCAGGTTGTTGTGGGCGTTACCAGCAGATGCTATCTGCCCCAAGAGGCTAATGAACATCTCGTAATTATCAAGATCTGCCGTCAGGAGTGGCCGCCTGGATTAGGTGTGTGTCACGAAGGGGCTTATCTCGGGATCGGGAAGGTCCGCCGGGTAGCCTCGTAAATTAACCCTCGGGGTGGGGTGCCTTTGTAAAAATGAGTCATTGGGAGATTGGGGTCGTATCAAGGGTTGGCTTTTCATCTTAGGTTGTGGCCTATTGCTGATGTTTCTTTCTGTTCTGCGGTTTGGTTGGGTGGTTTGTGTTGATGTTTCATGCGCAAAACATTCATAAAATAATAGGACCATTGAAATTCACAACTGAAGCTGAAAATTGGAACTGCTTCTGGGAAACGAAGGAGTCGCCAGACAGAGACCCTCGCTTGGGTGCCCTCACATTGTAGCATATCTGGAACCGAAGCTGCGAACCTCACAAGAAGAAAAACAAATGGAACCACAATGATCAATTTAACGACTACTACTGACTGGAGATTGGAATGCAAAATAATGTTAATAATAATAACAAATAAATTGCAAGAAATTAAAAAAGATATCCACCCATGGACGACCTCTTTCAGAAAGAACAGAACAGAGGAAATAATTTTAACTTGGCTTAGAATTAGACATGCAGCCTTTACCCATGGCTACTTAATGAGAGGCATGGTACCACCATTTTGTAAAACATGCAACACATCACTTACACTGAAACACATTGTAACAACTTGCAGACTTTACTCTGACACCTGAACAAAACATAATATACCTTCCAACATATCTGACGCACTTTCAGATGACGAAGAGAAGATACAAAAAAGTATTAGAATTCATAAAAGATATTAAATTTGTCCACCTAATTTAATTCCATCTAAAGCCGCTAATGACCCTCTCGGGTAGATGCGGAATGTAACAATTATCTGGGAGATTATAAAAAATAAATAAAATAATATCATTATCAAAATCAAAATAAATAAAATTAATAAACGAAAGTAATAATTTTAAGGGGGTAACCCTTATCCGCCTAGCTGCGGACCAATCCCTATTTTACAAATTATACAACTGTTAATTTAATTGTACTCTTTAATCAATGGTATAACATTTATTAACATATATTCTGTAATAAACTTGCACTGATTGTATTATGTTATAATTATTGCACGTTTTATGTGTAAATTAGACAATTAGGATTTTTATTGCAAGATTTTGCACATTTTGAGTTTTATGATGCACGTTTTTCGGATTTTTACTGCACGAAGATCCGGTCTCTAGGCTATAACTCTGCACCAAATCGTCCGATTACGGTGATTTGTAAAATGTTTTATAGGGGTTTCAGTACGCTTTCAAAAAACCATATTTATAATGAACCCAAAATTGTTTACTTTACGAGCTATTCCCAAATCATGAATTCATTCCTACCCTACCGTCTCGATTCGTTTAGATGGCACCATCACGTGGTTTGAAACCCCTTACTATTACATTAACTTTTATTTGAATCTCAATATGAAATTAGGAATAAAAATTGGGATTCGCACATTTTAAATGATATTCTCTTTCTTTTTATAACTCATTCGTCAAAATACAACACTCTTGATAGCCAGGAAAGGGATATTTATTCAGAAATAATATATAAGAAGACGCGACATATTATAACCGACTGTCCACCGTGTTCAGGCCGATCGGTGTTGTAGGCCTCGCCTTTAAAAATTTCAGATAGAATAATATGAACTTACCCAAACAATGCTGATTCTCTAAGCTTTGTTTCCCCTTGAAATGAACGATTAAACTATATCTTGTAGCTATGGATCATGCTTTTAAAATTGACAATGAAACAGCGTAAAGCTTTTTACACTTTAGCTAAATCGTACGACCTCGTAAATCAATTCGCCTCGATTGGAAGTATTGGAATAGAGTCTTGACCACTCCATGCCCTACGTTCTTGAATCAATATAGAGTGAACTTGAAGCTTTATAACATTTAATGTTTCATATCTCTGTGACTCGGATTATCAAATCGGTTTCGATTCTATTAATTAAAATCTGTTTCTCTCATGATTACAATGTGCAGTCTATTACATTTCCCTGTTGGTAATAGAAAAGTGAAGGGCCACAGGAAACAAGATTGGAAACCTTAATTTGCAGAGTTAATCTGTGCAGGGCTACCACTAATTGAATGTCAGCAACTGAACCTAACTTGATGAAATGTTAATTTGCAGTGAAATGAGCAGATTTTTATTCATTGTCAACTTCTGTATAATTATCACGGGCAATTATAATTGCGGAATTAATTGATGTGCTAAGTGGAAGGGATCCATTTTATAATAGACATGTTTTTATGATGATTGACGATCTAATATTGACACCTCCCTTCCTCACAATTCCTTTACTAATATATCATCATAGGCAATTACCAATCAACAGTTTATAGATCGAGTCTGTGATTGTATTTTAGTTGTTTTGTTACATCTAGTTTGCAATATGCTGAAAAAAAATTCTCATCGCAAATATCCCTTTATAAAAATGAATCGTAAGGCACTCAACAAACGACTCAAACTACTTTAACCTCTTTTTTTTTCTACATCTTCAAAACTGAGATAGTGAATATATGTACATACTTATATAGACATGCATATCAAGAACATACAGTATCGCTAAAAATACGTACCTACAAAAACTTCATACCTTCCAATCAAAATTATTGCGACTTTTTACAAAAGCAGCTTGATACGTGACTAACAACATACTGACCTCCACTTGCAGCAGTTGGCCAACATATAATGATTCTTTACCAATAATTTTAAACTAATTTAAACATGATCACAGCTGACATACCCCAAAAAATGAAGAGGAGACTAAAAAGGCGTTGGATGAGGGATCTCCTTCCCTAAACAACCTAATTAATTAAAAACAGCCAGGAAAGAGGTACCGCTGAATAATGTCCTTTCCGATGACTGTAATGTCATTATTTCTTGCATCTCCAGCACATTAGCACATTTTTTAGCCAAAAAAAAAAATCTTCCGAACTCGTACCACTTACAATTTTAATGTTTATTTTTTACCGAAATCGTCTCGAATTCAGAATAAAACTACAAAACCGACTTCAGTGAGAAATGCTATAAGATCATCCTTATCATGACTTATTGTATTTTATACTATTAATGTGGTAAATAAATAATTTATAAATACAAAAAAATATATAAATGAAATTTAAAGAATCAAACAATTAAAAAACTGTAAAATATATCTTAAAATACCTTATTTTGAAAATAAAATGTAAAATATTCTTAATGTTATAAAAGTTGTAGGAAATAAGATAATACAATATATTCTGACCGAGATTAAAGCAACTATATTTCTTTTGTCATAAAACCTTTAATGTTATTTATAAAAGCAATTTGGGTTAGTATAAATCTTTAAACTAATCCGGTCTTAGACTAAGCTTTAGGTCGGTGCGAACTACAACAGCTGTATTTACATTCCTAGATATTAGATGCTTAGATTACTAGAGGCTTAGATTACTATTTGCTCTTCTCGATATATTTAGAAGATAAAAATAAAACAATAATTATATATATATTTTTTAATATTTTTATGTTTGGTCAATTATTAATATTTTTTATTTAGTCCGTGATGATTGGTAACATTTTAGTCCCTGTACTAATATTTTAGGGAAATCAGTGTATTTTAAGTTTTACTCTCCATTACGTTTAGAGCAGGAGAAATGTTTAACTATTCTGCAGTAAATACCTTAAAATTATATCAATAAGAAGCGTGATTTATAATTAAAATTTAATTGATATAAGAAATAAAAATTGTGTTCTGCGCATTACACAACTTTCACGTTCTACTCGGAGTAGATATTTTTTTCTGCCCAAAAAATTAGGCTATTACAAAAAGGTTTTGAATTGCATTTTTTTGTATATTCAGCATGACTGCTGTGTTAGAAATTTATTTAATAATTGATTAGCTTATTCAACCAGAAAATAACACTCCATTAAAATAACAATATTTTAATTTTTAAAACCTAAACATGTGGTAGGCATTGGGATTAATAATTAGGATTTATCACGATAACGGTACATCTATAAGAGACCTATGGAACAATACCAATACTCTAAAGCTCTATGTACCGTTATCGAGATAAATCTTAATTATTAGAGTCATTTTATATATATATATATATATATATATATATATATATATATAAGTTAAGCGTCTCCGGGCTTTGTAAATAAAAAAAAAGAAGGAAAGAGGAACGATAAACAATACTCACGGCTTCTGAATAAACACTGCTTTATTCGTTCAATAATCTGCCTTATATACAATTGCTATGTTTATTTACATTACAAGATGGTATTAAGGCTGATATCGCCAGTCTCCGGTCTTTATCTCCCCCCCACCAGTTTACGAATAGGATTTTCGGAAACTTATAAATTCCTAGATCGGAGCCACCGGTATCAGCCTTAACCCTTTACAATTATTCGTACCAGTATAAACTTAAAGTACACCAAAACTCACTTCCACTCCGCTGGAACGAGAAATAAATAAAAAGAAATAAACCACAGAAAGTAAACACACAACGTCTTATTAACAATGGAACAGAACTCTTAATCCTATAAAAATTACAATCACCTCTATTATGCTGCCATATCTTTATTTACAAGAACAACAAAAATAATAAAAAAAAATGACATCATCAACAGTAATAATAATAAAAAAACATATTTTTTTTTATAATACGCGATAAGGGTACTACGAATCAATTGGTTTCTGTACCGGTTCTAACATTGGGAGCTTCAATTGTTCAATATGAACAGTTCTCCTCTTCTTAGGTTCGTTAATGCTTTCAATGGTTACCAGATTATGCTCCCTAATAGCAACCACTCTGAATGGGCCCTCGTACCGTAACAATTGTTTCCCTCTGTTGGTTCCAATTCTACGATACACTATTGTTCCGATTTTTAATTCTCCCATTCGGTCACGTACCTGCACATTCTGCCGCGCTACCCGCTTCTCCTTTTCCCGCTGAATTCTCCCCGCTACCTTTCCCCACGTCTTTCCTACCTCTACCCTAGTACTCTGGATTTGCTCTACGAGATGTTCATTGGTCGTTGTTTCCCCCCAATCTCTCCTTGGCCTGCGCATCCCGAATAGTATTTCCACAGGTGAAAACCCCGTTACGGAGTGGATCGAATGGTTGTAAGCTGTTACGGCTTTCTTCATCGCAACATCCGGCTCCAACCCTTTCTCTCCCTGATATACACGGATGTGGTCACTCAACGTGCTGTGCAAACGTTCGATTCCTCCTCTA
This sequence comes from Nezara viridula, assembly GCA_928085145.1. Lineage (NCBI taxonomy): Eukaryota > Metazoa > Arthropoda > Insecta > Hemiptera > Pentatomidae > Nezara > Nezara viridula. Next base: position 150,349,740 of record OV725079.1, on the reverse strand, counting down.
CTCTTAGGGTGTCCCGGTGTGTTATAATGCCACACAACCTCTAACCTTTTCACCTCCTCCCTAATCGCGGTATTGTCGAATTCTCTGCCACCGTCTGATGTGATCCTCTCGGGAACTCCGTAAAACTGTATCCAGATTTGTAGGGCTTCCGCAACTGCATTGGCAGACTTGTCCATGACCTGATGTGCCATAGCTACTTTACTAAAGGTGTCGATGATCGTGACCCACTTGAACCCTTTCCAGGTGAATGTATCGATCTGGAGGTCTTGTAGCGGCATATTCCCTGTAGGTGTCTCTTCCTGAACTCCTCTGGGGGGGTGTCGATCATACTTTGTGCGCATACATACCTCGCATTTCCCGATGATTCCTTGGATAGATTTTTTCATTCCCCACCAGAAATACTTTCGCCGTAATGCCTGCAACGTCTCGTTGACGCCTCGGTGGTTGGTCTTCCCCTGGTGGTATGCCAATGTAATTGCTTGTTGCTGCTCCTCATCCTGTACGGTTTCCACTGCATACTTGCACCGGATGATCGTTCTATCCATGCCTATTCGCTCGGATCTCCACATCCGCTTTATTTTCTCCCATACCGTGTTGTTCCCAACATAGAGATGGTGTGTCTTTCCCGGTTCCGTGGCGTCCTTCAGTGCCGTACGGATTTGCTCCTCGCTCACCCCGGGTTGCGACCAAATGACGCGAATCCTACTTTTCCCGTATCTTCGGTAATCTATTTTCATGATCCCTGTTGTCCTGGTTTTCCAGATTACCTGTCTATGCTTGTCGTTGATGATTTCGTCTATTTCCTCCATCGCCACTGGTCTTTCCTCCGCTGAGCTATCTTCTTCCGGGGACCCCTCCCTGTCCTCTATACTGACGGTATCATCTGCCCCTTCACCCTCAGGAGTCCATTCCCTCAAGAATTGGCGCACGTCCCGCGATGGACCTCCCCCGTCCTCTTCTACCGCGTTGATCATGATGGCCCTAGAGAGCCAGTCTGCCACCACGTTTTCCTTTCCCGGCTTATACACCACCTCCATGTTGTACTGACTAAGGAATTCTTTCCATCTCGTGACCCTCGCAGAGGTTTCCTTAAGTTTTCCTACCCACTGAAGGGGTTTGTGATCGGTGTGGACTCGAAACTTCCTCCCAAATATGTATGGCCTGAAATGGTCGATGGCCCACACTATCGCGAGTAGCTCCCTCTCTAACGCGCTGTACCGTGATTCCGCGCTCGTAAGTCGTCGGCTCGCGTATGCTATCGGACGTTCACCCTCACTTCTGCCCTGGGATAAAACGGCCCCCAACGCGTATTCGCTCGCATCGGTGGTGACGTTGAACTGCTTCTCAAAATCCGGGAACGCCAATACGGGTTCTGCCTGCAACCTATCCATGCATTTCCGAATATTATTTTCCATTTCCGGTGTCACCACGATCCTCGCGCCTTTCTTCAGCAAGTTATTGATAGGTACCAAGTATTCTGCCATCTCAGGTACGAATCTTCTATAATAATTCAGCGTCCCGAGAAGCCTACGAATCCCTTTAACGTCCCGTGGCACCGCCATTCGTGTGATAGCCTCCACCTTTGCCGCATCCGGTCTGACCCCCTCGCTAGAAATAGTGTGGCCTAAAAAATTGATCCGCGTTTGTCCCAACAGGGACTTCTCACTTGACAGTTTCAGCCCGAATTGTCGCAGCCTTTCGAATACCGACCTCAAATGCCCCACGTGTTCGGCTTCCGTTCTGCTAAAAATCAGCAGGTCGTCCATGTATACTTGACATACGGAGTCGTCGATCCCCCTCAGAAATTCGTCCATCAGGCGTTGAAACGTTATGGGCGCATTCTTCAGACCAAACGGCATTCTGGTGAATTCGTAATGCCCCCTTTCGAATGTAAACGCCGTCTTATGTTGGTCCTTCGGGTGCATCCGTATTTGGTGGTATCCCGCCTTGAGGTCCAACGTGCTAAACACCACGGCCCCACTCAACCTATCAAGTATATCTTCGAATCTAGGGATCGGGTACTTTTCGTCTACCGTGTTGTCGTTCAACCTACGATAGTCCACTACCACTCTGTATTTTTCCTTATTATCCCCCGGCGCTGCCTTCTTTTTCACTGCCCACAGGGGACTATTAAATGGCGAGGTGCTATCGACTATGATCCCTTGCTCCTTTAGGCTTTCCAATTCCTCCCGAATATGCTGCCTCAGCGCCTGCGGGTATCTCCTTTCCTTTACGTAGGTCACCCTATCTTGCTTCAGTGGAACTTCGTGTACCGTCTTCCCTGTTACCCCCAATACCTCGCCCTCCCTGAAGAAAATATCTACGAACTCCGCTTGTAACGCCTTTCTCCAGTCCTCCACCCTGTTCACCGCTCCTATCCGCACCCTTCTTTCTCTCGCGACCCCTATACATCCAAATTTCCTCTTTCCCAGCCTGATACTCCAAGCTCCTCTACGGTTTCTAATGCTTACCCCTACCTGTCCTAACAGATCACACCCTATTATGACTTGGTACTCCCGCGTCATGCTCTCTACCACATGCACCTTTAGCTCCCCCTTTTTCCCTGCCCACCGATCAAGCGTAATTGACGCTTCCCCTTCTACTTTACAGGGACCACCCAGAGTGATTAGCTGGCAGCCACAGTTTTGTATCCGGAGTACCCTCTCGCTCCCGCACACTCTCCCCAACGCCCCCCGAGTCAAGATAGTACTCGAGCTCCCTGTGTCCACGAGACACTTCACTCCCCCGTCTACTTCAATAATCGGCAACCAGCATGGCTTACCTCTAATATTGTTGCAGGTTGCTGTGCGGTCGCCTCTCTGCTGACACCCTTCTCAGATGCCACCTCGCTTCCTCCTTACCGCCGTCGCTCGTCGTTGCTCGCTCCGTTGGCTGCTCCTGCCTCCTTCGCCTCCACTGCTGGCTGGCTCGTCAGTCTCCGTTCCCGACGTCCCCGACTCCTCGGTTGCCTCTTCCGAAGATCCGTCTCTCTGCTGCATCCTAGCTCGTTTTTTCAACTTTTGAGCGTTCACCTCCATTGGCTCGTCTAGAGGTCTCTCTCTCCTGCGAAACATGTACGGGCACTGTCTGGCAATATGCCCTTCAGTCCCGCACTCGAAACATCTAGTGCGCGGACATTGTGCTACCAAATGTCCCGGTTTCCCGCACCCGTGACATTTTCTGTCTTCCCTCCGGGGTCCATTCCTAGGCCTGGACTGTCCGGATCTTCTCTCGCCCGTCGTGGCTTTTTCTCCGTTCGGGTGTTTCATTTCCCTCTTCCTCCACCCTATCTGGGCTGTCCGGGGTCGTCTGTCACTCACTCGGGTCCACCCTGGTTCTTCTACTTCCATCCGCGTCTCTTCCTCTCTTGCACTCAGATCTATCATTTCTTGGGCACACTCGAGGAACGATCGCTCTCTAGGCAGTCCGTCCCTTCTCCCAGTCTCCTTAGCCAACTGAACCTTGAGTATTGTCGAAAGGAATTCCATCCTAGCTTCGACCTCTCCCACACTCATGGTTTCACGCATTTTCTCAGTTATGCGGTTGTACTTCGCCACTAGTACCCCCGCATACTGTCCTCTTGTTTGGCGTTGGGACCGACACTCCCTAAACATTTGGAAGATATCTTCTTCCGGCGTCCATCGGCCCCCTCCGAAAGCCTTCTTCAAACGCTCCTTAATCACTGGCCATGGTGTCTCCTCGTCCGCTTGGATTTGGTTGAGGATGTTCCTCCTCACTCGGCACACGAGAGCTGCCTTCAGTGCTTCTGCGTCTCCCAGGTTCACGAGGTCCTCCGCCACCTTTGCTTCGATTCTTGATATGAGGCGGTCTCCACCTTTCAAGAAGTGATTAAGTTCACCTATCTCGCCCCCGAATCGCTCCAGGTCTGCGATTGCTCTCCGTAGATCCTGCGTGGTCGCTGCCCTTATCTTCATCCACTCCAATGCATTGGCGTGCGCCTCTGCCAATGTGTCCCTAGGTAAGGGAGGGATCTCTTGTATCTGCGGTACTTGAGGTATCTGAGGTATCTGCGGAATCTGCGGAACCTGAGGGGCGATCTGAGGAATCTGCGCTATCGGCATTTCCTGAGGTTGCGGCATTTCAGGTGCGTTCAACACTCCTGGTCGGATTATGCCCTCTGTCGGCATCTCGTCTTTTCCTTATGACTAGGAGAAGAGAAGAAAAAAATTAAAAGAAAGAAAGGAAAAAAAAAATTTACTTCCGTGTTCTCCTGACGTTCTCCCGGGTTTCGGCACCAGTTAAGCGTCTCCGGGCTTTGTAAATAAAAAAAATGAAGGAAAGAGGAACGAGAAACAATACTCACGGCTTCTGAATAAACACTGCTTTATTCGTTCAATAATCTGCCTTATATACAATTGCTATGTTTATTTACATTACAAGATGGTATTAAGGCTGATATCGCCAGTCTCCGGTCTTTATCTTATATATATATATATATATATATATTATTATTATTATTATTATTTGTTATATTTTTTAAATAATTGAGGATAATATGCAATAACGATCTTAAACCGGATGAAAAATTAATCATGATGTTATATGTTATATCTTTCATTGTTTAAATTTTTTTTCAATACATTTATAATTTTGTTCGAAAATAAATAGATAAAAGTGAATCAAAATAGATAGATTATTTAGGGCTGTAATTAATGCTGAAAATAATTTCTTATTTGAATATGATTTAACAATTTACATGACATTTAACAATTTCTGTTATAAAATTGTCTTTTAGGAATCTAGATTTTTTTCCCCCATCAGGCCATTATGAAATAATAAAAATCGAAATATGAGAAGGAAATTAAGTAGTTTAGCCGAATTTGGAATTATTTTCATTTTACTTAGGTAAACTTTGAAAAAGCAAAATAAAGAAATGTTTTTATTAATTTTAAAAATAAAACGGGGATGAAATACGGAGCTCTATTCTAAACGTTTTTTTTTTCTTCGTTTTAATTTTGATATATTTTAAAACAACGGCAAAGAGTAAAGGAATATAAAGAAGAGCTTGGATGAAGTCGACTAGAAAGGCCATAGCTTTGATTAATAGGTGAGGCCGGCGCCGGGCAGCTTAAAGTATGGGGTTTGATTTTCATCTAGATCGGAAATTAGAAACAGAAATATGGCGACTGTAGTATCAGATAGGGGACAAGTTTACAATATACAGGGGCCTATCGCTGCCAGTTTTCACTAGGTAATTTTTTTTTTCTTTTCTCCAGCTTTATTGTTATTGTTACGTAGAGAATCGGTATCTCTTTCATCTTCGGACGTTTGTATTGTTTCATTCAACTGTCACTATTTGAACGGGAGTGATTGAAGTTTTATTTAGATGGAGTGGCTATTCAAACAAAAAAAAAAAAAAAGTAAAACTTCATGTACCTTCAAAGAGATGAATATCAAAAATTAAATGAATGGTGAACACTGGAGATAAATGTAACTGTACCTCAATTACAGACAGAATTAAAATTAAATTAAAGATAAATCTGAAAAAAAGAAGCATTAATATAATAAATTCAAAAAAATAAAAAATCTTTATCAATAAAATCCACCATGGCTTTCAAGACTAATGGTTGCGCAGGGATGTGATCCGGTTAGGACCACTCTCAACCGCCATGTTTTCCCTCTTAGTCAATTTTTTAATTATGTGTACCTAATGTATACAGACTGGGTTTGTCCCAGATCTCAGTTAATGTAATCGAAGTGATAACATTGTGGCGACAAAATCATAGCGATCATGTAAAACTGGTAAACATCCTAGAAGTGAAGTGAAGTGTAGCTGCGAGGATTTCTTAATGAATGATCTGTCGGAATTGGGTTTGAATTCTGCAGTATGTAGATGGAAATATGTAGACAGCGATTGGAGGTATCGGCATGAAACCTTCAAACCTTTGGGTTCGCCGTATTTTTTTTTATTATTACTATTTACTACTATTATATTGTTATTATCGTTAAGACCGTTTTGAGTTGATGATTCAGGGGCACATCGTAGCTCCTTTCTTCTTCTTCTTATTTTTAATATTTAAATTGTACTTTTTAACTTTTCTTCTTTTAATATTGATTTATTTTAATAAAATATATTTTTAGCTTTAATTCTCGAAACCATTAACCTTTATTACTTTACATACCAATATATGTAACATCCAGTAAGAGGAAGTATAACGATAAAAGAAAAATTCATATCGAGGCCGAAAATGAATATCCTGAAATAATAGTCAGAAGGTATACATATAATACATCGTTGGAAAGCAGGTAATTAAAAAAACAAAACAGTATCTAATATAGAAAATTGTAGAAGGCAACGGAGAGTGGCGAAAAAATGTAAATAATAATTACTAAAAACTAACATTATTTAACATAAATCACGTATATCAGTTTTAAAGGCAATAAATGAAATTTTCTTACTAAATGTAAAATTTTAACATTTTTTTCTAAGTTTGAAAAAGTGTATATAAAACACGGATTCAAGTAAATGACATTGTGTACACTACTATTCCATTGTACTTGAGTGAAAGAAGAAGTGAAATATAAAAATATTTCATCGATATGTTTATAACCTTAAATATATTTACTGTAGTTTAATAACTCTAGATCTGATATCATATTTAAATAGTTAGGTATCTATCGTCCGTTTATTCCGAAAAATCATCATGAAACCTTTTAGAAAATTAAATTAGTGAATAATTTGATGAATTTTCTCTTTGTGATATTCCAACAGTATCAACTTCCAATTAGTGTGACAACTTTTGACCTGTCTATGACAGACAATGCAAATCTCTCAATTCCATTTTAGTAAATTTTGCAATGGAAACTAACAGTTTAATAACTAATAACTTTAGCTCGGTTAAAAATGCAATTAAAAAATTTTATAATAGTCCAACATGCCCAGAAAATAATTTCTATTTAAAGTTGAACGGTAAATGAATGTTGTGTGTTCCGCGCATCAGGTATTTTTAAATTGTCTTTGTTAACTTATTTTTTTTTAATCTTTAACTTTTAATTTTAATTTTTTTTACTACTTTCCTTCTTATAATTTTTAATATTTAAACTACTCTTTAACTTTTTTTTTTTTTATTTTATTATTAATTTTTAGTTTTTATTCTTGAAATTATTAACTTTTATTTTAATTGTCTTTGTTAACTTATCTTTTTTTAATCGTTTAACTTTCAATTTTCATAACTTAAATTTAATTGTACCATCATATTCAACTATAACTATTTTTAACTTCCTAAATTGTATCTGTTTCCTGCAGTTTTGTTATGAATGCCGACGTAGTAGTTGATCCAATTGTAATATAGGACAAAAACTGACCCAGGCGGTTAAAGATCTCAAAACATTTATGTACAAATAAATTATTTTTAATAAAAAATAAAACCCAAAACCAATCTTAATTAACACCGATGGCATGATTTAAGATAATTGTGTTTGGTTTTATGTAATTCACTTCATCATATCTTTTATACGAAAAATTAAATTTCTAATTATTTAAATCTTTAGATAATCATTTATGTAGATTTTTTAAATCACAGGGATTTTAAAGTATTTAGGACGTGCTTTTAAGTATATTCTTTAAAAAGTTAATTTTTATTTCTGTATCACGTGTATCAGAAACTTGACGGTTTCCAGATAAAGACATTGCCGGAGGATATGTGATATGTGCTCAGACAGCGTAGAGAAACGTAAATAGACCTGGGTAGATTCATACTAGTAATATGTCTTCAGTTATTAGTTATATGGATGAAGGCAAGGTAGTGGTCCATGTACCTCTCTATGATATATCCATCATTAGATACATAGTGACAATCTAGTTCAATTTCACCTCAATGTTAGACTTTTGATCAAATTAACTTTCTTTTAAAACAATTAATAAAGAATTCTTTTCATAGATTTGCAGCTCTAAGTTAAAAATGTTGTAGTCGAGTTGACTGAGCTTCACAAGAGCAAGATAGTAGCGGATGCCGATTCGATTTCAGCGGTTATGTACACATATGTATTTATGGACATTTAATGTCTATGAATTGATCGAAAAATGTTTCTACTACTATTTATCAATCTATATTTTGAAATTATTTACCGTCATATATTGATTCTTAATATTTCATCAATTAACAATGAAACTTCTTGTCCTTCTTCAAGTAGGTATGTGATCGACGGTGATGTTTTTCACCCTTCTCCAAAGTAAAATATACATAAAACCCCTTTTTAAGCATCCCTTTATGTTTCTTATTTTTGCTTGTTTTTAAAAGTAAAAACAGTGATCAGGCTGTAAATTACAAACTATGATAAAGCCAAAGTTCGTGAATTTCCTATTTCGCATCCTAGACTTAAGTGTCTAGGATCAGGATTGTAGTGGCATAGGTTCTCGCAGTTCGTTTTGCAATTTTGATTCTTCATTATTGTAATTTATGAAATTGAAGCCTTTAAAAATAAATGATGATAGATCTCAAAATATTGTTAGGTTATCATTTTTATTAGGATCTTAAAATATGGAATAATAACTTTAGTCAATATCTTTTGATAATGTCTGCCTTTATGTTAATGTTATATGGCTTAACTTTAACTTCCTTCCCTTCTGACAACACTTCCATCATTAATATTGTTATTCCTATACCAGTAGCATTATTTGCATTCTCATTAATTTATTAATCACAAAATAATATTCTGACATTACATGTTAATCTTAATGTGGAAATTACTTAGGGGAAAAACCTTAAGATAGGAAGGATAATGATTTTATAAATTCTAATTTTTAAGTTTCCGGACAACAGGTGCTAGCTAAGTAGTTTTGCAATATAAGTAAATAAGTAACTATGCGACCTTAAGAATGATGGGATTTGCCGATTTCTGCTGTCGTTTTTTTTACTTTCACTTACATATGTTTTTTTTCTTATTTTTTTTTTAAATTTTCTTCCCTACCATGCCTTTTAGGCTATACGAAATTTTCCCGGGTCGGATGGTGAAGGCGGGGAATTTAAAATTTCCTCTGGTTCTGGTACTCGAACTCGAAGACTTTTTTAAATCTCAAAACTTGGTTATCTGATTGCCGGACATCTCGCGGTGCTTTGCACACAAGTTAGCCCATTCAGCCAACCTGCTCCCACAGTTACCTATGTATGAAATATATAGTAAAGGAAAGTATTGTGATCGTGAAAATTTTCAACGGAATACACGTTTTGAGATCTCTGGGATGTTACAACAACGTTTTCGTCATAATCAGCTAATCGGAAGTGGCACTTTAAATCATCCATGAAACACATTTTTACTGTTTTCTCGAAAATGGCTCCAAAGATTTTTATTAAATTCCTTATATCAGTGTAAAATTAAGCTGTTTTTAATATTATGTAGGTTTTATTCTCATTGGTGTTCTCTAAAAGGTTTTAAATGCATTATTTTCAATATTAGCATCTAAAGTATCTTTAATTTTTTATTTTAAACAATTAATCATATCGCATTGATCTCTGTAATAAAAAATATTTAAATATAAAATATGAAAGAATTTGATAATTAACTAAAGGAGAAATAATAGATCGTAAACGATAGTAGTTGTAATGAAAGAACCAAATGAATACGACTTCTCTCGAAAGATTAGAATAGGCTTACTTATACAGACACACACAGACACACACACACACACATATATATATATATATATATGTATATATATATATATATATATATATATATATATATATATATATATATATATATATATATATATATATACCTAAACGGATAAAAAAAACACACAATGAAATACAAATAAATGAGGAGTCTTTCCGTAATTTCTGCAAAGAAGAGTAAGTGAAAGTTGTGCGATGCACGCACCGCAACAGATTTTAAAAAAATTAATATTATCTTGTCTACCTCTTAAACGTATTAAAATACCCTGGTGGTTATTGTTTCTCGACTTTTTTTCTCCTTTTACTCATTGCCGTTTCTGTGTAGATAGATTGCCTTTCCTTGCTGAAATAAATGAACAAATTAAAGACGATCTGCGGAGGACAAAGAAAAGCCGACGTTAAAGAAGAGGGACAAACATGGAAGGCGCTCAAGAATTAAAGACAGAAGTGGAATAAAAAGGACAGAAAAGCGGGGAGCCTGGGCTGGGTGTAATAAACTTAATTGGAGTCCCTTGTCTATGCGGGCCTAATGAATAGTAAGGAGCTCCACGGCCCAACTCCGTCCTAAATCCCTGCTCCTGCCCTTTTTACCTGTGTGAAACTTTCCTCTTTCTGTTTGTACTCCACTAAATAACTTTTTCTTTTTTTTTTTTTTTGTTTTTCCTAGCGGCTGCATGGGTTCTGTTCTTTTCTTTTTTTTTAACTTCAAACTACCAATAGATAATTTATTCGGTTCTTCTTGACAACAAAACAAATTTTAATATTTGATAGTTGACCGTTGAATTATAAAAGAAGGAGATGGTCCGGGGTGGCGATCATCAATAGGCTAAATAGTTGTAAAACTTTTTTATTAAAAGCCAACGTTTCTAACCGACTTTGAGGGTCTTATTTAGGGAGGTGTGTTCAGCTACGAGTATCACTTAGAAATCAAACTATTTCACTTTAGTTCTAAGTGAAACTCCTAGCTAAACACACCTATCTGAAGAAGACCTGCAAAGTCAGGTCGAAACGTTGGCTTTTATATTTTATATAGCTGAATATATTTGAAACCCTAAATTATACATTCTTTTAGGTCTTATCATCGAATGTTTTGTCAATTAAAAAAATTTTATCAGCTTATAAACCTTATATAGATAATGACTAAGGGTGACATGTGTGCCATACTGACTGATAAGTGACCTATAATAGAGGTCTCATTGGAAGGGTGCGGTAACTAACTTATGGCCTCTATCTAGATAAGGCAGTCACGCCCCTGGCAACTGCTATTGCAGAGATAGGGGCGCATCATCCCAGATATCTATCAAAAGAGTGATGCACAACAATGATCTGCCCCTTAAAAATCCAAGGATATTATTATCACTTAACGGCATTGAGGTTATGTTTTATAAGGACCCCGTCCTAGACAGCTAATGGAGGTACGATGAAGACATTTCATATAGATGTATCAATTTACCTGTTTCCACTTAACTCAAGAAATGTATCAAAAATTGTGATTCTAGAAAATCAAATAAATGAAAGGAGTTTTGTATCCAATAATGTGTTGCATCGTTTCCGCATAAGTTGTTCCTATGCGTCCAAGAAGGTTAAGAAAGACGAAGGGAAATATAAAAGAAAACTTGTTTACATAAAACAATAATAATTATAAAAAACTTAGCGAACCCGAAGGTTCGATATTGACACTACCAAGTTTACATATATCTTATGTTATATCTTTTGTTTTTCTTAGGCCTTAAAATTGTACTTCTTTATTCTTTATTTGATCTGTTTTTAGACCCCTGCTATCCGTCACTTAATTCATTTATTAAGTTATTAACACTTCGACTAATTTAAATGGTTCTTTAACAATGTTTTTAGTTTGGCATGTTGATAAAAAATATATATTTTGTATGCATTGATAGAGAAATAAGTAGAGGGTCTGAGAGTCTTTTAAAGAAGCTATCATGTTTTAATCACATTGAAAGTCTTATCTAGTATTGCCCAAGACTCGTCTTGGTCTTGCGCTCTCAGTCATGATCTTGCACAAGAGCCTCGCAACAGTCTTGCAGTTACCTATTAACTTATTACTATAGAGATATTACTGTAATTTTTCAAAAAGAGGAAAACTAACTAAGCCTGAATGCAGAGTTAAATGCAAATGTATATTGGCTATGCCAATTATTTACATATAGTAACAAACATTGTCATGTATTGGTAAATATTTTGCCTTAATTTTATTCACAAAAACGATTTTTTTTTTTACCAATCTTGGTATTGGTCTTGCAAACTGCACGACCAAGATCGATTTTGGGCAACACTAGTCTTATAAGGGTTAAAATGTGGACACACATTGCTCTAGCATCTATTTAGTAATAATAATACTAGGAGTGCTATCAGTAATATTAATTCTGTTTTGAACGGAGGAAATATAAAAGAAAATACTATGGTCTCTCCGATCTACTTGAACTAGTTTGTTCTCTCACACCGGCAGAGATGCCCATCTCCCCTAAGGTCGATGGCGCAAGAAGCAATTCCCCCCACTCCCAAGATATTTTATTTTTGTTAATAATATGAATATAACTATAATGATAACTTAAAAATATTTCGTGTACGGAAGGAAAGTCCTCCCAAGAGCGGCCCACTTCAATCAAGAAGAGGAGGAGTTAATGCAAGACAATCGGATTGAGAGTCTATGATTCAAGAGGAGTGAACATTATTTGTTTGAAACATTATTTTATTATTTCGTTTATTCTCTTTGCATAACTTACTCCTGCTTGTGCCATTTAGAGAATTTTAACCACATATAACTTAGCGGGAGATCCATTAATGGCGTATAGAGGAGGAAGGAATGGGTTCACTGCTTTGACACGTGTATATAGCGCACTTGAAAAGGTTGTTTGTTATCCCCCTCTTCATATCGTGCAATGCAAATGAGCTGTAAGATAAGCACCAGTTTCGTGATCTGTCCTCTTGCTCCCGGCCAGTACATAAATCTCACACGCACGTACTCTTTTCTGGTACACATATCATTGAGTCACCTTCCTCTGTACTGTAATGTTCACCGCTATCCTCCATGAATCTAATCTGTCACTACAGAACTTGGAGGTGTTCAGGAAACATTCGCTCAATGAGGAATTCTGGTTCGTTTCATTACAGAGGTCAATAATGAAAAAGCCTTTTTAATATTTTTTTTTTAAATCATTTGTTATTTGGTGTGATGATTATAAAAACATGGTGCGGTGAGCGCACCACACAAATTTAACTTATCGTCGTCCTCTTAGAATAAATACGTATTTTCAGACTAGAGGGAAGTGAAAGTATATTGTTATTGATTTATATTTCATTGTGAGTATTTTTATTTGCTTATGTAACCTTATATATATACAAATTGTAATATTTATATAGCTGTAATCTATACAATTTTTTACCATCATGGGTGTGCTCGGACGCGCCCGAGTGAGATCGGACGCGCTCATATCCATTTGGTTCCTTCATTACAACTATTCTCTGTTACCATCTCTTATTTCTCCTTTAGTTAATTTTCAAATTCTGTGACTATTTTTTATATTAGAGATCAATGTAAATAAAAAAAAGTTAAGGTACTTTAGAGAAAGCTAATATTGGAAATTAGCCATTTAAGCCTTATTAGAGAACTTAAATGAGAATAAAACCTACATACTATTAAAAAGTGACTAATTTTACACTCTTATAATAAATTTGATCAGCCCTTTTCGAGAAAATAGTAAAAATATGTTTTATCACTGTTAAAGTTCCACTAACAGTTAGCCGATTTTGACGAAAAAGTTGCTGTAATATCTCTGGCATATAAAAACTTTAAAAATACGATTTAACCTTTATACGACTTTACGTTTTTTATCTAGACCTGTCACCCTGACACACGAACTCACAGACCATTTTGCGGGACTTGGTTATTTGGACTAAGGAGACCTCAAAACATGTATTTTCTTTGAAAACTCAGATTCGAAATTTTCATGATCGCAATACTGTATATTATTATATAATTCATATATAGGTAAGTGAAAGTAAAAATTATAATAAAAAAGTCGTATCATCCACCAATACCTCTCATTTAAATATAAAAAAAATAAATTATTCATAATGACAAAGATATAATTTTAATCATTCAAATAACATTAGTTTGCAATAAATTCTACAAATATTGTATTCTGGATCATCTATTTATTTTTACAGAACAATAGATCAACCAGGATCAAGAGTTTGCACAATTTTTCAAGAAGGAAAAAGCGCATTTTATTCTAGAAAATTTTATTTAGGGAAAAGGTGAATGGCCTCCCAATAAAAAAATATTGGGGCGAGAATACTTTTTCACATTCCCTCATTGTTGAGAGTTCATATCGCTACCTTAAAACTTCAAATAAAAATATTTAATATATTCAATAGTTTTGTTGACATATTTTGAAATATGCCCGTGTGGGTGTTTATTTTTACTTTCCTACCTATTATTTTATTTTATTTTATTTTATTTACACCCTACCCTGCCGATAAGGCAATACGGGTGTTATGCAGTAGTGAGTAGCAACGCATGCGTTACAATTCACTGCTGCATTCAGACCAATTACATTTTTTACAGCTGTGCACACAGCCTGCTCTTTTTTTTTCTTTTATCCAGCATCCTGTTCCACCCTCTCTGGCGGTCTTCCGTATACATGTTCATTTCTTCTTCCCAATGAAAAGTGGTTTGACCCAACCAGTTCCTTCCACCCGTATACGAATGCCTTGTAATACGGGTATTTTTCCTTTGTCATAAGTTGAGGGAGATCGCTCTCCGTCAGAGCGTAGAGCCCCGTCTCCCTCAACAACTTAGCCCTCAGTGCCTCAAAGGCGGTACAGACTAGGATGATATGCTCGGCGGTCTCCGGCACTCTGCAACTTGGGCATAGGGGATCGATGTTCTTGCCATATTCAACGAGCTTTGCTCGGAAACCCCCATGCCCTGTGAGGAACTGTGAGACCCAGTAGTCCGGGAGAACCCATGTCTGTTCCATTCTTGAACCAACAGTGGGGAAGTATTTTCTTAGCGTAGCCCCTTTTGGCGTCGTCACCCACCGCTGGTTCCATTCCTTTAATGTGTTCTCCCGAAGAATCCTCTTCCATCCATTAGGGTCTTCACTGATCCTCACACGAAGATTCGCCGGTAGATCCACCAGGCCTTCCCTCTTCATCTTATGCCGGAAGTATTCTTCTCGTAGGAGAAGATCAATAGGAGTAGTTCCGGCTAAGACTTGTACCGCCTCATGAGACACTGAACGGTACGCTCTAGTGACCCGCAGCAGAGCCATCCGCTGGATTGTTGCCAACCTTTTCTTCTGTTGGTGCGAGAGATGATGACTCCACGCAGGGGACGCATATCTCAGAATGCCCAGAATAACTCCTTTATAAATAGTCAACGTGGCTGGGTACCTGAGACCCCAAAAGGCGCCCCCGATGCGACTAAGTCCATTGAGAGCCAGGGCCACCCTACTTTTCATGTAGTCCAAGTGAGGCGTAACGTTGAAATTTCTCCCAATTCTTATGCCAAGGTATGTAACAGCCTCACTTGGACGTATCCTTTCTCCTTCTATTCTGAGAGTAATAGGGTGGGCCCTGTCAGTCTTACCTCTTAAAAGAATGGACTGGGTCTTAGCAGCCGCCATCTTCATCTTTTTTCTCTCACACCATCCTCCTACGAGGTTGGCACATCGTTCAGCTTCTTCTTTTAACCTGGCTCTGCTGTTTGAGGCCACTACAACGGCCAGATCATCAACATAGGCCGTGGCGGGGAACCGCTCCTGTTCTAGTACCCCCAGCAACTCATCGAAGACTAATTTCCACAGGGCTGGTCCAAGAACCGAGCCCTGCGGACAACCTCTTTCCATCGACTCTTGTACTTCAAAGAAGCTACCTTTTATCTTCAATGTTCGGTCCTGGAGGTAGCTCCTTAAAAGATCATATAAGTTGCTGGGAGCCTCATACTTCTGCAACTGCTGGAGTACGCTCGGCCACCAGACGCTATCAAAGGCGGAAGATATGTCGAACAGGATAAGCATGACATACTTCTCCGCCTTCTCTTCAACGTCACGGCGCACTCTCAGCAGGGCATCTGCGGTTCCCCTGCCTTTAGTGGATCCGTACTGCCGTGGATGGCTAGCCCTAGAGAAGACTGGTCGTAGACTCATCATCAACAGGGTCTCCAATAATTTACTCATGATAGGGAGGAGGCATATAGGCCTATAAGATTTGGCTAATTGCTTGTCCTTGCCTCCTCCCTTGTAGAGGAGTCTAACATCAGCAATTTTCCAACTCTTAGGAAAGTATCCCCTGTCTAGACAATCATTGAATAATGTCAACAGTCTCTGTTCAATATAGGGGATACTGTTCCTGAGGATTGCTGCGTCAATGGAGTCTAACCCAGGTGCACGTCCAGTCTTTTGCCTATCCACAGCAGCACGTAGATCCCATATGTCCCACGGTGGGCACAAGTCCGTACCAGGTGGGCATACCGTAGTGCGTCTTATAAATATTTCCTCTTCATTATCCTGGGACGAATCATCTCTGGGGTAGGTCTCAGCTAGGAACATCTTTGCAGTCTCTTCCAGAGTGGTTGCCTGGGAACATCCGCGCCTCAAAGCTGCAATCACTTGCTGTGGAGCAAACTTACCAAGGGCCACTCTGTAAGGTACACCCCAGGGATTCTTAGATGACTCTTGAACAATGAATTCGTCCCAAGACTTCCGCTTTCTTAACCGCACCTCGTTTCGGTATGCCCTGGCTTTAGACTTGTACTCATCACGAAGTGTAATGCGCCTCTCTTCGCAAGTACACTTCTGGTATGAACGCCGTGCCTTGTAGAGTTCTCTCTTCATAGTGGTTAAGGCAGGCGTCCACCATGGGACAGGTCGAGCTCTCGCCTTCCGGTGCTGAAGGGATTCTTCAGCGGTATCGCGGATGACATCAGTGATCCTGGATACTCGGTAATCCAGATCATCTGTTTGCTCCGTTTCCGCCTCATCCCAGTCTTCGTCGACCAGTTTTCCCTCCAGCAATGACCGGAAGGCACTCCAATTTCCTTTTCGAGTAAGGTAACCTTTTTCTATTCCGAGGGAAACTTCTGTATTTTCCGTCAGCCTAAAGGCTATCGCTTGGTGGTCGGAACTCGTTTCAGATCGGAGGACCCAATCGATAATGCGGTTTGCCAGCACCGGTGATACCAAGGTAACATCAATCCAGCTCTGCCCCCTAGCGCTAGAGAACGTCGGGGTAGCAGAGGGATCGTTCATAACCACTAGATGGTTTCGGGCAATAAATTCACCGAGCTTAGCGCCCCTTCTATTAGTTCGATTAGATCCCCAGACCGTGTTCCAGGAGTTGGTATCTGAGCATATGATCACGTTCCTGGTGCTGCAAGCCGTGATCATCTCCATGGCGGATATGTCTTCGTCAATATCGCCCCCGTCCGGTAAATATGATGAGACCAGCGTAAAGGTAACATTGTTCCATCTGATATGACAAGCAACACAATCCGCCATGGTAAACTGCCTCAGATCCATCACATCGAGGTTGGGGTTGTTAACCACAATAGCAGCCCTGGGCCTCCTCTCTCCACTGTTCAAGGCTATAACCCTCGATGTGAGACCAAACCCCGTGACCTTGTTTCCCCAGCAACTCGGTTCCTGGACTGCCATGATGTCGTAGCTTTGTGAGAGGGAGCGTAGCTCTTCCGCAACTAGACGCCGGCGGCCCATATTGAGCTGAAGGATGGAGATCTTATTCATAAGAAGTCCTCATCGCCATTTTTTGTGACCAATTTAAATGCACAGGACAATCACGACTGCCCGCCTTATGCTTAGTGTGTCTCGGATGGGCCTTTGCCCTCACACAGTTGATGCATGTCGGCCCTGCCTGAGCTAGTTTTTTGGGGCACTCCTTGAGAAAATGACCAGTACCTGCACACCAGATGCAGACCAGTGCATCTGGTGGACATGTGGCCTTAGAGTGCCCGTAGTCCTGACACTTGGTACAACGGGGGGCGTCGAGGTTATCTTCAAAGGTCATTGACCACCATCCTCCATTCAAGCTTGCCATGTCTAATAGATGGAATCGTAGGGTTGGGTGCACTTCCAGCACCCAGTTTTTAGTTATTCCATTCCTTGCTGTAGATGAGAAAACAGGCCGAAGTCCATCGTTCACGAGCGAAGCTGGGATCGATTTATCAATTAGCTTTGCCCGTAAAAGCGTAATTAATGCCTCCGCAGTCCACGAATTGGGCACACCTTTAATTTCAAGCCTAGGTCGTTTCTTAAGTGCAAGCTTGGCCTCTAGTCCTACTTCTCGTAGACCCTGCCACCCAATAACTTTCGCCGCTTGGGAGCTATCTTCCATCCGAACTAAGACCGAGCCTCCCTTAGTAGCACGTACTATGGAGGCATTAACTCCTATTTCAGTAGGAGATGGCAGCCCACTGATGATTTCCACGGGACTTTTACCGGGCCCACTAATTGTGACGTAGGTGGATTTAGAGTTAGATATCTCTGCCGGCTTCAATGGCAGAGATTTTACAATATCTGCCATTGTCCGTGGCTTACTTTGTAATTGGGCTGAATCTTCAGGAGAGACATGACTGGTCGGCTCAATCAGGTTATTTAAATTACTAGCTGCCTTGTTAGCTGCTTTGGTCCTCCTGCGGCTTCTTTTACTGACTACGACTTTGTAGGGTTCAGTAGCCGCTGAGGGTCCAGCCGGGCTTACTTCTCTGATATCTGCTTGCGCTTCACTTGAGTGACCGGCTTTGGCTAAGATTTGTGGTTGTGGTTCCACTCGAGCTGCCGTTAGTCCCTCAATAATTTTGGGCACCGTTTTTTCTATTACAAGTCGAGCAATCATCTCATGAATACTAGGAGTCTTAAGTGACTCATGAACCGCTTTTTGGATGAGCTCAGAAACGTCTTCATTTGTGTGTGCCTTTTTACTTTTGTCGTCTAGGGTTTCAATTATATCTATCAAGGTTAGAATTTTTCTATTTATATAATTTTGTACCTTGATATTCAACCCATTATCTGCCCGTTGAACATAAACCCTAAGATTCTCCTGGATTTGTAAGGCCGATTGTAGTAAACTTTTAGCTGCAGCCTCCTCCGAGTTTGCCTCCAAATCAAGAGAACCCTTTCTTGCCCGTTTGGCATTTCGCTTGGAAACCTTTTGGGAACTCTCCTCTTCCATATCAATAACAATTGGGTCAACCATACTGTAAGAAACTAGTAAACACTACAAATGATTTCAGTTTATAGTACACTACAGTTTAGAGGTTAACTAACTACGTTTATTAAATGAAAGTTACCTTTCTATTTATGTCCAATGAAACTTGTATACAAGTTCTCTGTTATAAGTTTTAGCTCTCGTAGGAACGATTAAAGTCCAGAAAGTCATCAACTACAAGAAGATTACGAACTCGTAGTTCCACTTAACCTTACTTAAAACTAAAAACTTATTTACAAAAGAAAACTCAAAAAAAAGAACAAGAAAACATAATGAACAGTAAATTGGAAAACACTAGAACACGAACAATAACAAAATAAGTATATATACACCAGTCACAAGTCTAAACACAATACTTTGGAGAACCAATACGTTATCACCAATCACTATCACAATTTTTCTACTTTCCTACCTAGTATAGGTAAGGAAAGTATTGCAATCGGGTCAAATTTCCGATATGCGGTTTTCGACGAATTTATATATTTCAGAGCTCCCTATTTCCCCCCAGAGTCCGAAAAAAAACTTTTTTAGCCATTGGTCTGTCTGTCTGTCTGCCTGTGCCAAGATTTTCTCGGAACTACTGAACCGATTTGTTGCTCCTTTTTATATTTTGTAGGGTATTGACTAATGATGCCTGTGACAGAAATTCGGTACTCCATGCGCAATAGCTTGCGCGCAATAAATGAAAAACATGTTTTTCTATGGACTGTAGCGCGAAAACTGCTCTAACAACTATGATGAAACTTACCTGTAATGTTCTAATAATTGTCCTTTAAATTTTCGTATATGGACTATATTCCGAGAAAATTTACCAAGAAAAAGTTATAAAGAAAAGAAAAATGCTATGGGACCAAACTCCCTAAATATATATTATACGGTCATAATAAAATCTGTTTTTTGAAACGTAGTGAAATTCTCTACAAAACTGTAAAAAATCGTTCATTTTGGACAACTATTAAAGTTACAATGTAATACAATATTCAATTTCCAACGTAGGATTACGGTTTCATATTCCGGGTCAGAAAGGGATGAATGAGAGGGAAAAGATGACTAAGTGAAAGTAAGAAAATCTGTTGCCCACATCACACAAGCTTCACTATTTCATCTACTTTTAACAGAAATTATTGTTTTACAATACTAAGCTAAGGCAAAAAGTTTTTGATCAGCAATATTAGAGTATTGAAATGTTTACATTGATCTACCTTAAGCCGGTTTATATTACTTTAGTTTATCAAATAAATTGTACTCAAATATTTTCTTTGATTAGTTTTCAGGAAAATAAATCTAGTTCATTTTTTTTTGTTTCTGTTTAATTCCCAGGGATTCATCCATGACAAAGGTTTACTGCTACGGTATTGACAATCTAATTAATGAATTAAGAATTAAGTATAAGAAGGAAAATTGGAGACTGTTTATTTAATTATTAAAATATAATTTAAAAGAAGTTTCGTTACACAGTAGAAATACTTATGCCTCATTGCTGGTTATTCATTCAGTCCGTATGAGCCTGATATTCCTAAAATGATGTTCGATTTCAGCTTCGATGCAACCATGAATATAAAGAAAAAGAAGGTTTTGATATCATTTAAAGAAGTTGTAACTAAGCTTTTGAGCAGTGTTAGAACCATTATTACGAACTTAAGGTAGCTAATATGATAGACAAGTTTAAAACGCTTGGTTATCCATAAATCCCATTTCTTGTACAACCGTCTTGACTTTCATTTCTCTATAAACATGGGTTATGTGAGTGTAGTGTTGAGTATTCTCGGTTTGATCAGGATTTAAAAGGGAATCGGGAGAAACGGTACCAGGGACCGTGTATTATCAACATTTGTGATTGCTGTTGGTCAACTGACGGAGAACAACGAATAGCCCACATCGAAGAAAATGTAACAAACTTTACAGAGAAAAAAGGAAAGCGATACAATTAAATAAACCTCTATTTGTAAGATATTCACACTGTAGTAATTTAATATTGTCGTAAGTAATAATTGTTAAATAATAAACAAAACTTTGATTTTTTAATTTTTATGTATAAAACATTTCCTCATTTTTAAATATGGATGTCATATTGTGAGAGTATTTTGGGTGATACAAAAGAAAAGGAATGAAATACGGTCATAACATCCAAACACTCATAAGATTTAGATGAATTGGTTCAAAAAGTTTTTACAAAATTTTTTTCTGTGTATTTATACACATACACATTTATACACATGACTTTTGTTTATGACCTGAATATTTATAAGTATGATTCAATGTTTGTTTTTGTTTGTAGATAATTTACAAAGGAAAACAGGGAAAAGGACTATCTTCCAGAAAAAAGGTACCTATTGACTTGGGTTGTGTGGTTTTCGTTATGTATTAGGATTAGGTTTGTATACAGCTTGTGTTTTGACTTAGATAAAGCAATTGATCAAGCGATCAGCTGTTAATTCTAGCTGACTGAAGTAAGTTTTCTATGGAAAGCATTTATATTGATTTTAGCATAATTATGAAGGAATATACTTCACATTATTTGATTTTAAATTAACATAATTTCATTAACAATATAAAAATTAATTTCAATTTTTTTCCTATATTTAATCTCAATTTAAGACATTGATCACTTTTAATTGCATTACGAATATTTTTAATTATATGCTATCATACTTCTTAATCATAAATGAAGAGATAAGTAATACAAATTCCTGTAATTAAAAAAATCCTCAAGAATAGAAAATAAAAAATTATAATGGCAACTTAAACATAAAAGAATTTAATAAATATTGAAGACGCTATTATAAAACTATTTTGCTTAATAATTGTTTTTCCATTAGCTTAGGAAAAATCTGTACAGTTTATAATAATTGTGAATGATAAAACTCTTTTTATGTTATTCATTTTTTTTTTTTTTTTTTTTTTTTTTAGATTTTTGTATAATTATTGTATTTAAACAATATATGATCATGTTTGAACAAAAAACCCTTTTTTCTCAAATCCTTTATTTTTAAATTATAACATTTTTTATATGACTTATTATTTAATGTTTTGGCGCTAAAAAGCCATTTTCAAACATTTTTTTCTCCTTTCAAAAACAAAACATTATTTTTATTTTTTTCAAAATTGCTTATATATATAGAATACCACTCAATTATAGTAATTGTTTGCTTAAATGTAAAATATTTTGTGGTTTTTCTTTTTTGTCTTCAAACCTCCACAAATTGTCTGTTTATCCTCCTCATTTTATCAAAACATCACTTAATATTATTTTCTATCCCTTTCTCTACCTTCATAATATTTTTACTAAGTTATAGTCTATCTACACTACAGAGAAGACTACTGCTTAGTATATATAATTAAAAAGCAATACTTTAGACATAATGTTTTTATGACTAATGTTTTATTTTTGAAAGAAGAAAAACATTTTTGAAAATGGCTTTCTAGACCCGAAACGTTAAATAATAAGTCTGGTATAAAAAACTGTTTCAATTTTGAAATAAAGGTTAAAAGATAAAAAGGGATTTTTATACAAACTCAATAATATAATGATTAAATATATTAGTTATTAATGTTCCGATCTGTTCTTTTAAGTCAAATCAATTAATTATTAAATATGCAATTAGAAATAAATGCAAGACCAGAAAACTAGAAACAATAGTTTTGAAATGTTTTTAATGGCCTCTCTTAGCTTTTGAAAATTTCCACCTACGTTTAGGTAGCACATAGTATAATTCATAACAAGAAAATAGTCCAGGATTAGTAGAAATCAAAACGAAGCTTATGCGTTGTAATTAAAAACTTTTTTTATCAAAATGTATTTTAATAGTTTCGAAGAAACTTTTTTTTGACAAATGTCTAAAATTCTGAATATAGTAAAATTTAAACTTTTGTTTTTTTAAGTACTTCAAAAAGTTAAGTTATATAAATAATAAGCAGTTCTAGAACTTAGTTTACACACATATTTAGCATGAATGAATTACGTCATATTAAGAATGAACTGGACAATTTTTATATTTGTTAAATTTACTTTATGACAAAATAAATTGCCCTAACAGAACTTTTTACTAAAAGTATTGAAAAATAAGTGTTCCCAAAAACGAAAGATTTGAAACTTCATTTTCAAGTAAAATAAAAAATAATTAAAGTTCCAATGGTATGTGAACTAATTTAAAATTAAAGTTAACATCTCAAATCAAGCTATGATTAAAAACATATTTAATCTATTGACACAACAACGCAGTATATTTACAAAAATATTGTTCTCTGCAAAAGAATACTATTTTAGATATTGCTGACGTCTCTATTTGCAATTTCTTCAAATTTTGTTGTTTTTTTATCGCTATTGGATCTAGTGGTATTCGACATTTTGTAATGCAGCAATCAACCTTTGCCGCTTTAAACTACCTTCAACCGAAATAGGCTTGCATGTCAAAACGTGGAAATGGAAATATTGATTATCAGTTTTATGTGTGCCTAGAATCAAATGAATCAGAAGAAAGAATGTTTCTATTTTTTTTCTTTTTTTTTTTAATTTTGCATGATAGCTTTGAGTGAATATCGCTAACAGTCGCTAGTGGCAAACTATTTCGGGTGCTTTTTTGAGTGTGTTGTATCTTTCTGAAAAATCTATCGTTTTGGATTTATGAATTGATTAATAGAATTTCTGTAAATACCCCTGTTGTAGTGTTGCCCAAATGCGAGACCGTGACGAGTATTGCTCTTGCAAAGTCAGTCTTGGCCATGGTCTTGTTTTGCGCAAGAGTCTCGCAACAGTCTTGCAGTTATTTACTATCTTATTACTATAGAGATATTACTGTATTTTTTAGATAAAAGATACCTAACTAAGCCCGAATGAAAAATTAGAGGAGGTTAATCCAAAAGTATATTGGTTATATCAATTATTAACATATAGTAACTGAGATTGCAAAGTACTAGTAACTATTTTGCCTTAATTTGTATTAAAAAAATTTACCAGTCTTGGTCTTGGTCTTGCAACAGTTAGGTGGCCTTGGTCTTGGCCTTGCAATGTGAATGATCGAGACCAGGACTGATAAAAAAAAAAAATCTTGAATAAAAATTAATGCAAAATAATTACTAATAATTGACAATCTTAGTTACTTTAATTGTACTATTTTTATTTATTGTTAGAATTGATCTTCTATAACTGAATCATATATTATTAGAAATACATATATTAAAATAATCATCACATAAACGTATAACTTCGTTCTTAGTAAAAATATTTTTCTATTTCTTTTTAGGTATATTTTTAGATCTCTTTTAACTAGTGAACTCTTTTAACCCACACCGCCTGTCTGTTGCAAGATCAAAACCAAGACCGGTAAATTTTTTGAATAAAAATTGAGGCAAAATAGTTATTAATAATTGACAATTTCAGTTACTATATGTAAAGAATTGGTGTAACCAATATATTTTTGGATTTAACTCTTCTACTTTTCCTTTCAGGCTTAGTTAGGTTTGTCATATCTAAAAAATGACAGTAATATCTATCTAGTAATAAGCTAATAGGCAATAATTGCGCAAGACCAAGACCTAGATCAACACTGAGTTTGCTAGACCAAGACTCGTCTCGGTCTCGCATTTGGACAACCCGGAAATATTAAATTTCACTTATTTATTTTGAAAATTATATATATTTTTAAAACTATTTTTGTAAACCCTTCTTCTTTTTTCTTCTGAGAGAAAAAAGTTCACAGAATAAGCATTGTCAACCACCGAATTCTGTTTCCACTTAGTATTAAAATTATTAATGTAAGTTAATAATATATCTCGAATTTGTTTATTTACCAATGACTGGTATAGGCTATAAAGGTAAGTGTGATGTTCATTATTTCATCTGTATCACTAACGGATCCAGGATTTAATTTTTGGGTTTCAGCCCGAATGAGTTTTTTTTTTTTTTTTGTTTTGTATGTATATATTAGGATAATTACGTCGGAAGTAAGAAAGGAACCAAATACCTATATAAAATGGCGTTTAAATCCTGTTTAATGTAATTAGACGAACAATAATACGTTTAGAGGCATTTTTTTTCATAAAACGTGTTTCTATTTCACCATTTTGGGGAAAAGGCTTTAGTCAGAAAATCCATCTCCCCACGTAGATCCGCCTGTGAGCTGTATGGGTGTTCGTTCATCTGAGCTTTTCTTGTCTGATATATGGAATTAAAGTCTCATTTCAATCTCTCAGCATCGATGAATTTTGTAAAGCGAGGTAGCAAAAGAAACTGTATCTCATTAGGATGTTACAATTAACCTCGTTTTGAGGTTAAAACTATTTATAGTTATTGATCTTAATTGTTGACAAATTTGGTAAAAACCAGCATTCGTAGACCGTGGTTTTCGACAATAATTAATCCTTAGTTACTTATTTTAAGCGCTATTAGACATTCTTTGCTTTCTTAAAAAGTTAGTTTTTCACTTTAACGTACCGTTTAGAAATTATAGAAGAAATAAGCATTAAAAAAAAATCTAAACAATCTAGCGCTTTTGCCTATCAAAAGTTTTAGTAATTTTGTTTTTTACACGTTGGAACACATACACTATTTAAGGAATACAAAGTTAATTTTCTAGTCATATCATTCAGATTCAAAAAAAAAAAAAAAAAAAAAAAAAAAAAAAAAAAAAAAAAAAAAATTAGTATCGACTGCGAAAGAGAATTGAAAAAACGACATTCTATGAAATAAAAGAATGACTAAAAGACGAATTATATTGTTATGGTAGATTTTAGAAATTTTATGAAGCGGTGCATGTTAGCAGGATCTTGAAAATGGCAGAAATTTCGAATAAATAATACAGGATGTAAAAACTGTGTATATTTGGAAAACTGTGGCCTAATGTTTAAAAAAAAAAACTTATTAAAAAACAAAGGTTTTCCACATTTTTCCCAATATATTTGATCCTCAAGTTACTGGCCTAATACGCTTTAAATCATCCATCTATTTTAAAAGCTTCGGCTTAGGCATGACATATCAGGTTGGTTGGTTGTGTAGTAAAGGTGTAGAACCTGTTGGTCATCAACGCCGTTAATTAAAATTATGTATTATTATATCTTTTGGTTATAAATATTAAGAATTATATAAAATTAAAAAAACTGTAAAATGCACGTTAAGGTTAAAATTTGTTTATTGTTATTAAAGTTTAGTTATTTAAAGTTCCCACGTTAGGTAAAAAAGAGAAAGGAAGAAAGAGGTGGGGAGGGCTGCGTGAGAGGTTCAGATATTTTTTAAGATTCCTTCTTCTGAGAGAAAACATATGACTTTGACTACGTTTTCTTCATCGTTTCCCAAAGCAGCCGGTGTATTTGCTGCTATTCCCCTTATATTTAATTGTTTAATGTAAAAGGCACAACTCTCGAAGATATGGACCACTGCCATTCTCTCTCCACACTTCTGTCAAATGGGCGGATTTTCTTTCGTGATTAAGTGAAGGTGCGTAAGTCTGGTATGACCTATTCTTAGTCGCGTAAGGACAACTTCCTCTATGCGTTTACTGCGACTGGAACTGCTCCATGGCTTTGCTTCCTTTTTTATTGCCTTTAATTTATTTGGAGGGATAATGTCCCATAATGTCTGCCAATCTTGGTGTATGGCCTCTTTCAGGGGTCGTGCCAGTTCGGATATAGTCAAGAAGGCTTTACCACGTCCTGGAAGGGTAAGAGCTTCTTTTGCTGCTCTGTATGACATATGATATATAAGGTTAATTTCACTTAGAATAACATAAACTTTCGTAATTTATATTCAAACCGTCTTTCGCGATGAGTGCCCTTTTTAGACCCGAAATTCAGGGCTGTGTGTGAGTAAACGAGTAGATACAACTCACTTTTTGCATTATGCTTCAAAATATTGCCTTTTCAAAGCATGATTGTTTAAATTAATAGTATTTATTTATTTTTTTAAATCAACCTGTTCTCGCGTTTGAATCTATGGATCTTATAGCCTCACCCATGTTTTTCATCACTGCGGAATCCCAAGTCACCCGATTCTCTTTGACCCTGCTGTAATTAATAGAGGAGGTTGACTCAGGCAACATGTGTGGTTGGACATTTGTGTAGACCCTGAGTCATTTGCCGCGGATCAAGTTATCCGGCGGGTTAACGACTTCGGTAATGGGCTCGGGAGACTAGTGCCTTATTCAATCCTTTCCCCTTTTACTATAATTCACACATTTACTGGCTTTATTGTAG
The DNA here is from genome assembly GCA_928085145.1 of Nezara viridula. NCBI lineage: Eukaryota > Metazoa > Arthropoda > Insecta > Hemiptera > Pentatomidae > Nezara > Nezara viridula. The sequence continues at coordinate 150,322,669 of OV725079.1, read as the reverse complement.
GCTATAATATTCTTATAGTGGGAGACTCTTATCATAAAGTGGGAGGAAATAGTCCACTGTTTCTTATTAACGTGGAATAAAATTTTCCATTTCGCCACTATAAAGGTGATTAACACATTATCGTAAAAGCGGTTCTCAATTATTGCCAAGGCATCGCATAAAAAGAGCTTTAGTGTTGTGTTTGATTTGATTTTATAGCTTGGCTTTTAGCGCATAATGCCTAAGGGTGCTAGGTCGACTAAATACAGCTAATTTTAGTCTAGTTCGAATCATTTCCATTCGTTATTTATACACTTTTATTTGCGTTATCGTAACTAGTTGGCATGTGCTAATAATTTGCATAGTATATTGGGCAGTGAACATGTGTCAACGAATGAGAAGAAATAAATGGAATGTATTTATGCCAGGGAGGAATTAATTTAAAATATTGGGCCAAAACATGAGCACATATTACGTTTAAAAGTAATTATGCTAATGGTCGAATTTGATGTTTTTATTTTTTAGGAATGACAAGAGTATTTTAGAAAAATTGCAAATCAAGAATTTGCAAGAACCATAATGCCTTCAGGGATACTTTTATTGACACTCGCTTACATTCAGTGGCTCAAAATTGTATTTTAAAGACAATAAATATTGTGATTGTTTAAGTATTTGGCCATTATAATACGTCAAAAAGAAAAAAAATCGGCCCAAAGAAAGACAAAAATCTATTTTTGGAGAAGATTCATCCCGAAATCCTCATTGAATTCTCGAAAAATTTATAGTGAAGTGAAATTTGTGAAAAACGGGAGGTTTGTTCTTCCATTGAAGATTCTGAGAACCATTTTAATTACTAATGTATTTATTTATTTCATTTTGATATTGAATGAAAAAAAAAATAGCTTGGGCACTTAGGCTCTGAAATCATATTTTCATCTCACTTTGTAAAACAGATGAAAAGTTGTTTAATTATTTCTTTCATGTTACCTGAAAAAATTTAATGAGATTTTAGAATAAATTAAACTGCTGAATTTTCTTCTCATGTTTAATTTTTGAATATTTTATAATTTTTTTCCGAATCAAATTTATCATAATGGAAGGGGCATGGAGGAAGAGAGAGAGAGAAAGAAAGTTAAGACCCCCAAAACGCACTTACTTAAAACCAGATAAATTCACATATACATTTTCATTTCTCAATTTTCAGTCTCTGTTTTGTTGCGCCAAACTTCCTTGGCATTTGTCTGCGTAGAAAATAACCACACAGTTAACAGTAAAATCTGTTTCTGTTGAAACAGAAAAAAAAAAAAAAAAAAGAGAAAAAGAAAGTCGAATCTATAATAAGTATTCAGGTCATGAGCTATATGTGAATATGGTCTTATATATAATGTGTAATTTTACATAAAAGATTAGCTGGTGCCTGACTATTTTTGGGACAGGAATTGGAATAGGAGGGTTTTGAATGTAGATAAGGATGAAGAATGTCGAATTTTGATTGGAAGGGAATTCCAGAAACTAACAGAACGTGCAATAAAGTAGTTTTGGAACGAGGCAGATCTGTGAGAAGGAATGTAAAGGTCGGAAGGTCGAGATCTTGTGGAGAGGGAGTGGACTGAGGACTTGAATTGGAGAAGGTTGTAGGCGTAGGAAGGACGAATATAATTAGTTTGTTGCGTTTTTATTCTGTTAGTTATATCCGAGTCTTGTTTTCCTAGTTTATTCCTATCTGTTATGTAATCCGCTATTATACTATTGTTTTTGGTGATATGTGTTACTTTTATAAACGACCCAACAAAACAAAAAAAAAAGATGAAATAATTTTTTTTTTTTTTCAAAATAAATATATATAAATATATATATATATATATATATATATATATATATATATATATATATATATATATATCAATATTGACCGTGTAAAGTGGACTTCAGATTATGACTTAAAAATAATTGGAATGCACGAAATTAAGAAACCATGACGACTCATAGAACACTTTTTTTTTTGTTTTTTGTGACTAATTATTAATATATATATTTCAGCATATGCATGTGCTCTGCACTATTGTTTTTTGTATGTTTAGATGTGGCATGTGGCACTATTGGGCATAGAATAGGTATCTTTTTTCGTTATTCCTATTATCTTCATATTTACCTCTACGATGTCTATAGTAATTATGTTTAAATTTTGTCTTTTCCCTTTTATTTAATTTCTGTTGCTTGTACAAAGCATTAATTCTGTGAATATATATTTCTATAAATAGATCTGTTAACTTGTAATACTTTTTTTTTGCTGCTCTATAGAAGAAAATCTAACCTAACCCCTTCACCTGAGCTAGCATTTATCTCTTTGGAGATTAAAGGCGAGAATAGCCAGGCACCCAACAATTTAAAATTCTAATAGGAAATTATATTTATTTAAAACTATTTTATTATCTTTTTATTTGTTCTTTTTTTTTTTTTTTGGTCATAATATTATTTAAAAGAGGTTTTAAAAATGATAAAATATTCTTGAAGATGTACCAGGTAGGGGAGACGTATTTTAGCTTAACCATTATAGTCCGTGATACAGATCCCTTTTTATCAAATATGTTGGGGTCACGCTAAACGGTTCAATATTTCTGCAGGCCATATTATTTTCTTTATTTCGCTATCATACTATCGTACGATGCAAGTGGAAAGCAAATAGATGATCATGAGTTTTTATTACCTAATTAAAAAGATAAAGTTTTATGACCACCTGATTGAAAATGCCCCAATTCCGAGAATTTACGTGAATAGATGAATTTAAGATTAGCATGATGACATGAATCTATCAGCGAAGTTTTAGTCGAATTTTAATAATTTGATAATTTTCACCTGAACCTAACCCACAATTTTAACCCCTTAGCACAATCCTTATCTAGCTCCAATCATTCCTACAATCCTCCTCGAAGGTTGAAACAGCAGTGGAATAGAGATCTTTTGTAAAGACGTCACTGGGGTTCTGGCAATGGCCAGCTTCTCCACTCAAGTCATGAGTGTTTGTGGCTTTAGAGCCCTCTCTCAGTCTCCACCGGACTGGTAATGCCGGCGACGCGGTTGATAGAGAAGCGCTGGGATCTTTTAGAGTCTCGCTTTTTCCTCCACACTTGGGGGAAAGGGCTGGACTCGGGATCTCTTGCCGGATTGTAAATATTGTAATTAAATCTGAATGTTTTTCTATTTATTTCTTTTACTTATAATTTATTTAATTTTGCAACGAATTTCTGTATTTTATTTAATTTTAACTGTAAGTCACATTTCCTTGGTTTATTATATTTTTTTTATTATTTTTTTTATTTATTTTTTTTATTGCATTGTACATAGGGTATGAATGTGAATGCTTTAGTACTCAGTGCCCTTAAGTGTGGCAAAATGTATTATTTCTAAAAAAAAAGATATATATAAAAAAAAAGTTGATAAAAACAGATATGTACCACGGACTATTATATTGAATCCTGATCTAATGTTATATATATATATATATGTTATAGCAGCGTGTGAAATCGGGCCGTCTAGCATTAATATATGTCAGAGCATTATACAAAGGATATTGGTGATAGTGAATAAGCAGTAATTATTAGAAAAGTATTGTTTCGTCGTGTTGTTCTGGATTAAAATTGTACAATTAATTAAATAAATACACATTGAGAATATTCAAGATAAAAAAAAAAACTGTCATTTTTCTTTTTTTTTTTTTTAGTTTTAAATAAACTCCTCTTTTAGGGAAGAAAAAATACCTCCCAACATAAAAAATTATTTTTTGGATTTAATAACCTTTGAAACACTAACAGGGTGATAGCCTGAAATTAAATGTGGTTTCCAACTTTTGTCTTGTTATCACGGTAATTAATTGATACATACTTTCATTTTATATCAAAAGGTCATGATCGGAGGGTTGTGGGAGGGTACTAATAATCCGTTTCAAAATTTCACAGAACAGGGATAGATGGTAGTTTCGAGAATTTCAGATTTTTTTTCAGGGTTCATTTGGATCAAACGGGCGGAAATCGGGTCTGTGTGGTTATTTTCTACGCAGACAATAACCACTAAAATTAATCTACATGAAATAATGAAATATGTAAACTAAATTCAATAAAGAAAATAGGAAAAGTTGACCAGTTAGCTAAGCTAAGTAGGTAGGCAAGTACCACGTCCTATATTCCTATATACATGTCTACCCTGCCATTTTTACAAAAACGATTTATTACATTTTCCATGACGAATTTGATTCATCGGAGAATTGAGAGTTCTTACTCACTGCCTTAAATCTTTAAATACAAATATTTAATTTATTCTGTAACCTTGTTGACATATTTTGTAATATACCCATTTGCAAAAAAAAAAAAAAAAAAAAAAAAAAAAAAAAAAAAAAAAAAAAAAAAAAAAAAAAAACTGTTATACAAACAACCACACATCAATATTTGTGTTTATTTTATTATTATATTGCCCGTTTTACAATATTATCGCATGTTCTTTGGGGGAAAGAGGAGAGAGAAGCTCCATCGCTTCGTAAATGGGATGAGAAGTCTGCCCCAATGATTTAAACATGATATTTTTTTCTAAATGACAGTTAATTTTCACTTATATAAGATTTTTAATCGTATTCTTCTAAATAAACGGTTATAACTAAAAACGCTGCAAATTATTTCACAATGGTTCATTATTTCCAAACAATTATACACCTAAAGTAACATTACCTTGCTAGGGACCAAGAAAAAAAGAAATAAAGGATGATTCCAAATATTGGACTAACCATTTTTTTTTTTAATCATTAGTAATTTTCTAAAAAAAATATAGCAGTACTTCAGTAACACATTCAAAAATTAAAAACCAAAACAAAGGATATTTGCAGTAGAATATATAAAAAACATCTAGACATCTTTGCTATCTTTCCTATCTTTGCTAATAATTGTCCGATTTTAACCTTTTTTTAAAGGAAATTTCGTAAACTTTTAAATAACAATGTCAACAAAAAGTGTATGCTTTTTGAGTTAATCGGAATCTAATTTTTCCATCCCTCGTAACTTTTTTCCCATCTTCTTTTCCTTGAAGTATGTCATATAGATAAATTTAAAGGGCATCGAGAAGAAGAATTTTGCCAAGTTTCATTGAAATTGGTACATTTGTTTAGGCGCTACAGTCTACAGCAACGCAGGTTTTTCAGTCGCTATCGTGAAAGGAAAAAGCGGATGGTAATGCCGCTGAAGGAATATCATCCTTGGGTGATTTCTATTTTTTTTTTTTTTTTTTTTTTTTTATTTCAATGGAATTTACAACTGTATTACATAGAGAATACAATAAGTAAATGAGAAATTTGTAACATGGCATGTACAACATGAAGAGAAACTACCCATTGGTAGAACTCAAATTAAAGTTCTATATTAGAAGATCCCGAGGCCATCTTCTTTTCAGACGCCTCGGAGGGTTATCAGGGATCGAGGAGGAAGCAAGGTTTGAAACGAGAGGATTCGGATGATTCTGCAGTTTGTTATGGAAGGAAAGGTATCTGGATTGGGCCAGATCGGAAACATATGGAACATTAAGGTCTTTATGGATGATTTTATTTGTGACAAAGTAAGGAGCGTTGAGGATTTTACGAAGGATTTTGGATTGTAAGGATTGGATACGAGAGGAATTCGATGGTTTAGTGGAGCCCCAAAGCTCAATTCCGTAAGTCCAAATAGGTCTTATTATTGTCATATATACGAGTCGTTTATAATTGATTGAAAGCTTAGATCGTTTGTCTAGTAAGTGCTGCAGTAGTCGAAAACGTCGGGCGGTTTCTAGTCGTTTCAGTCTGGTATGGGGGTTCCAAGTGAGTCGTTTGTCAAGGTGGAGTCCTAAGTAGCGGATTTGCTCAACAGGAATAAGTGGAGTATTATTGAAGGATACTGTAGGACAAGAGGTCATAGGTTTACGACGGAGGGTAAAAGTGATTTGATGGGATTTGTTGGAATTTATTTTTATTCTCCAATTTTTACACCATTCTTCAAGGCTTGTGATATGTGATTGAAGAGTTTGGGATGCAATTAAAGGATCGTTATTAACTGATAGGATACACGTGTCATCGGCATAGGTGGTGATGACAGTGTTGGATTGGGTTGGGATGTCAGCTGTATAAACTGTGTAAAGGATAGGACCTAGGATACTACCTTGAGGAACACCGGCAGACTGAGTAAAAAGAGATGAATAAGCATTGTTATGATTGACTTTGAAGTATCTGTCAGTAAGGTAGGAACGTATAATGAGGAAGTATGTAGGTGGTAGGAATTCACGGAGTTTGTACATCAGTCCCGGATGCCAGACTCTATCAAACGCCTGTTCAACGTCGAGAAAGACTCCCGTGCAGTACATTCCGCGCTCCAATGCAGAGGAGACTACATCTACCACACGATGGCATTGCTGAATAGTGGAGTGGGATGTGCGGAATCCAAATTGGTGATCTGGGATAATGTGTTTAGAGTCTAGGATGGGATACAGGCGTTTTAAAATGAGTTTTTCCAGGATTTTGCCCATAATGGGTAAAAGGGAGATAGGACGGTAAGAGGATGGGTGTTCTGGCGGCTTTGTGGGTTTAGGTATCATTTTGACAATGGATAGTTTCCAAGAGTCAGGAAAATATGTGGTGCGGAGTACAGCATTAAATATATAGGTTAGGAACAGTATGGCTTTTTTAGGAAGACATTTTAGGATCTGGGAGGTGATTAGGTCATGGCCAGGAGCTTTGCGAGAAGGTAATCTATTAATGATATTGGATATTTCTGAAGGATGAAATGCTTTAGGTGGAGGAGTCAATTGGAGTGGGGTATCCAATTCTGCTTCAATAAACTCAAGGTGGGTTGGATTAAGGATGTCTGGGTGTGGATTAAATGTTTTTGAGAGGTGTTGAGCAAATATTTGAGATTTTTCATCATCAGATCTGGACCAGGTTTGGGTTTCAGTAATAAGTGGGTGGTTAAAATCTTTGAATTTAAGGAGTTTTTTAGTGGTCAACCATAGTGATTTGTCACAAGTAGTAAGTTTTTCTGTCATGTTATGTAAATTTTGAACTTTGTATTTTCTAATTTCAGCTTTTAGTTGGTTAGTTAATTTGTTGTAATATGTCTTATCTGATGGATATCTAGTCCTGTGCCACTTCGATCTTGCTCTGCGTTTTTCCCTTAATAAGATACGAATATGCTGCGGCAAATTTGTCTGTTGGGAGTTGTCAGTTTTATTGGTAGATGTATTATTCTTTATTTTGTCACTTATAGATGTAGTAAGTTCTTTTATGGCTGTGTCAATATCACGTTTCGTCTTAAGTGGAATATTTAGGTCCAATTTATTTTCCAGGTCTTTACGAAAATTGTCCCAGTTTACTCGTCCTGTAATCAGTGTAGGAGAGGACGAGGGCTTAGGAGCGAAGGTTGTGTGTAATGAAAGCAGAACTGGAGAATGATCTGAGGAGAGGTCATCCAGGGATTTTATTGTGACATGGGAAGAGGAAATTTGGGAGGTGACAAATATGTCGAGGATATCAGGGCGTTTTTTGAGGGATGTTGGCCAATAGGTAGGATTCATAGGAGAGAGGACAGAGTAACTATTGGAAGTTGAGACAGAAGATAGTATGTTACCACGGGAGTTGGATGATCGACAACCCCATCGTTGGTGTTTAGCATTGTAGTCTCCTCCAGCAATAAAGCGCGATCCGAAGGATTGAAATAAGGATTCAAGTAAGTTATAGGTAAGAGTATGACCGGGAGGACAGTATACAGCTGAGAATGTTAAATGGAAAGGACGAGTTGAAATGATAACCGAGGTTGCTTGAATAGCCTCCGTTGGAGTAGAAGGAATGAGAGAATGGGATAAGGATTTATGGATAAGGATGCAAGAACCGGCATGGGAAGTGTTGTCGGGGTGGTCTGATCTATAAGTGATATAGTCACGTATGTAGAAATATGAACGTCGAGTGAAGTGAGTTTCTGTCAGTAGAGCAATATCAATGTGATAGTCATGAAGAAAAATGTCGAGTTCGTCTCGGTGGTTTTGTAGTCCGTTAGCATTCCATAAAAGAACAGCTAGGGGCTTAGTGCTCATCGTGAGAGATTGAAGGGAATTTCGGTAAGGATTCTTGTGAGGAGGGTAATTAGTGGCTTGATAGTCTCTTGGAGATCTTTCAGGAAGGACGCAAGGGTGGAGTTTATTAAATCGATCGGGTTTTGTTGGTCAGGTTGGTTTTGATTAGGAGTTCGTGAGGGAAAGATCTTATGATAAGGAGTGTCTGATGAAGGATGTACCCTTGGAACTTGGGAAGGAGAGTAAATATGAGCAGTAGGGTGGGAATAAACAGGAGTTGGATGTTCGGGCGGTAATTTTACACGTATAGGTATCTGGTGAGGAGGCATTTGCTGACGTGGAGATTTTGAATGAATGTGGGAGATTTGAGTCTTGGATTGGGAGGTCTGGATCTTAGGTTTGGAAGCCTGAGTCTTAGTTTTGGAAATCTGAGGCGTCTGACGTCGCGGCTGTTGATTCTTCACCGTAGTGTCTGAATATAGGTGCCTAGAGTCTTGAGGGGGATGATCTGTTGATGTAGAAGGGTTGTGCGTCAATTGTGGTATTATTTCGTTCGGCAGTTGAGGAAACGCTGCCAAATTTAGGAGTTCAGGTGCCTGTACCTGTGCCTGGGTAGAATTCTTCTGTTCTTCTTTTAATGATAAATTATAAGTTCTTTGCTTATATAGCTTCTTATAGATAATGCAGCCCCGATAGGTTGCAGGGTGGTCCTCACCACAAAGGGCACATTTTGGTGGTTCATTTAACGGTTTCTGGCAGGTGTTAGAGGCGTGAGGCCCGGCGCATTTAACGCAACGCACCGAGTGATGGCAGTAAGCCTTTGTATGCCCTAAGTTTTGGCACTTGGTGCATTGAACGACTATTGGTTTCTGCCTCGGCTCTTCAAATTTTACAACAGAATACAGCAGTCTTTTAACTTCGAAGATTTCTGCATTATTCCGGGCTGGTTCTAGATCGATGAAAAATAATGGCAATGGATATTTATCAATAGGATGTAAAATAGAAGATATATGTCTTACCGAATGGCCGATATCTTCCAGATCTTTTTTTATAGTGGTAGTGGGTGTGGTAGAGTGAAGACCTCTCAAAACCACTCTATATGTTTTGTCTTCTTTTAGTTGATAGCAGTGGAAGTCGTGATTGAGTGCTGTCAAATGATTTATAAGTTTTTTATAATCATCTTTAGTATTGGTGTTAATCTTTATATCGTTGACTCGAGAAAAACACCGGAAGTTGGTCGGTCCGATCAGATTAGCTATTTCTTGACCGAACTGAATGAAATTGTCAATCTTGCTTACATAAATCGGAGGTGGCACTGGTTCAGTGAAAGTTCTAGGTTCAGTGATTTCGTTAATTTTATTATTGGCTGTAACAGAATTGTTACTGGATGTGTTAGTTGATGGTTTAGTGTCAGGTTTCATAGCTGAATTATTACTAGTTTTTGATTGTTTATTTACTTTGAGAGCTTGCTTTGTTTTAGCGGATTTGTTTTTTTTTTTATTAGGTGAGTTGCCCGCCGAACCGGGGGCAGAGTTTCTATGGCGCTTTTGGAGAGTTCGCCTTGTTAAATATTGAGAATCAGTCTCACTGATTTCGGAGAAAGGAGTCTCTTCATCTGATTCGTCAAAAGAAATGTTCTTATCAGAATCCATACCTCTAAATAATAATATATACAAAAAGAAGAGAGAAAAAAAAAAAGTATCACTAATAAGAAAATTTACAAAACAAATACTTAATAACTAATCTATTTACAAATATATATACAAATATTAAAAAAAACATTTTTATAAATAAATAAAATAGAGTCTCAGTAGAAAAAAAAATATTAAAATAAAATAATCAATTAAGAAATAAAAACAGAGAAAAAAAAATATATATACTGTCTTAGGTACGAACTCAAGATATTCTGAACGTAAAATAAAGCGCCGTGACCTTGAATTTGAAAGATAAGACCCGCTGAGGGGAATTATCTGCCACGTAAACTGTCTCTAGCAATCGAGTACCAATTTAATGTTGCTAATTGTTAATAAAAGTCACTCACCTCACTGATTGTAATGTAAAAATGTTAAATTGTTTATAAACTCACTGTTTACAAAGTCTGAGAACAGGATTTGAGATAATAAGCACATAACAAGCTAGCAAAGACGGAACGATACGAATATAGAACCTCAGTTTCGGCCATGACACTTACGACTTCGATTTCTATTTTAAAATCTAAATTTGAAAAGGATCAGTCCAGTAATTTCCGAGAAAATGCGCGGACGGCGGACGGACAAAAAATTTGTTATTCATTTTTCGAATTCAACGTGTCCTGAAACGTAAAACCTCAAATTTTGGGTGGAAGTTTAGTTTTTGGTTTTTTTTTTCATTACAATGGTTCATTATTGAAAATAATAAATTATAATACCAGATTTTCATAGTAACCCATTTATTAAATAACTGGTTTATTCAACTCCCAAGAATACATCCATGACAAAGAATATGAATATGTTAGTGCGAATTTTTTTTTTTTTTGCTATATTCACATTCGACGTTTATAAACAAAATAATATGGCATTTATTAAGAGGTTTAATAAATCATTCTAAGAACAAAAATAGAGTCATATCCACTAGATTGATGCAATCCAATGCTTAAGTAAATGAAAATAATTATATTGTAAATATCGTAGTAAACCTGGAAAATCTTGTGAGCTTGTGTGCTGTAATCTGCAATGCGGGACCATCTGGTGCATCCTCCTGCTAGAATTTGTTGATTGCAATTACAGTTGTATTAGCGCAAGTTATAAGGCGAATAATTACTGCTTATTCACTATCACCAATATCCTTTGTATAATGCTCTGACATATATTAATGCTAGACGGCCCGATTTCACACGCTGTTATAACATATATATATATATAACATTAGATCAGGATTCAATATAATAGTCCGTGGTACATATCTGTTTTTATCAACTTTTTTTTTATATATATCTTTTTTTTTAGAAATAATACATTTTGCCACACTTAAGGGCACTGAGTACTAAAGCATTCACATTCATACCCTATGTACAATGCAATAAAAAAAATAAATAAAAAAAATAATAAAAAAAATATAATAAACCAAGGAAATGTGACTTACAGTTAAAATTAAATAAAATACAGAAATTCGTTGCAAAATTAAATAAATTATAAGTAAAAGAAATAAATAGAAAAACATTCAGATTTAATTACAATATTTACAATCCGGCAAGAGATCCCGAGTCCAGCCCTTTCCCCCAAGTGTGGAGGAAAAAGCGAGACTCTAAAAGATCCCAGCGCTTCTCTATCAACCGCGTCGCCGGCATTACCAGTCCGGTGGAGACTGAGAGAGGGCTCTAAAGCCACAAACACTCATGACTTGAGTGGAGAAGCTGGCCATTGCCAGAACCCCAGTGATGTCTTTACAAAAGATCTCTATTCCACTGCTGTTTCAACCTTCGAGGAGGATTGTAGGAATGATTGGAGCTAGATAAGGATTGTGCTAAGGGGTTAAAATTGTGGGTTAGGTTCAGGTGAAAATTATCAAATTATTAAAATTCGACTAAAACTTCGCTGATAGATTCATGTCATCATGCTAATCTTAAATTCATCTATTCACGTAAATTCTCGGAATTGGGGCATTTTCAATCAGGTGGTCATAAAACTTTATCTTTTTAATTAGGTAATAAAAACTCATGATCATCTATTTGCTTTCCACTTGCATCGTACGATAGTATGATAGCGAAATAAAGAAAATAATATGGCCTGCAGAAATATTGAACCGTTTAGCGTGACCCCAACATATTTGATAAAAAGGGATCTGTATCACGGACTATAATGGTTAAGCTAAAATACGTCTCCCCTACCTGGTACATCTTCAAGAATATTTTATCATTTTTAAAACCTCTTTTAAATAATATTATGACCAAAAAAAAAAAAAAGAACAAATAAAAAGATAATAAAATAGTTTTAAATAAATATAATTTCCTATTAGAATTTTAAATTGTTGGGTGCCTGGCTATTCTCGCCTTTAATCTCCAAAGAGATAAATGCTAGCTCAGGTGAAGGGGTTAGGTTAGATTTTCTTCTATAGAGCAGCAAAAAAAAAGTATTACAAGTTAACAGATCTATTTATAGAAATATATATTCACAGAATTAATGCTTTGTACAAGCAAAAGAAATTAAATAAAAGGGAAAAGACAAAATTTAAACATAATTACTATAGACATCGTAGAGGTAAATATGAAGATAATAGGAATAACGAAAAAAGATACCTATTCTATGCCCAATAGTGCCACATGCCACATCTAAACATACAAAAAACAATAGTGCAGAGCACATGCATATGCTGAAATATATATATTAATAATTAGTCACAAAAAACAAAAAAAAAAGTGTTCTATGAGTCGTCATGGTTTCTTAATTTCGTGCATTCCAATTATTTTTAAGTCATAATCTGAAGTCCACTTTACACGGTCAATATTGATATATATATTTATATATATTTATTTTGAAAAAAAAAAAAAATTATTTCATCTTTTTATTTCTTTTGTTGGTTCGTTTATAAAAGTAACACATATCACCAAAAACAATAGTATAATAGCGGATTACATAACAGATAGGAATAAACTAGGAAAACAAGACTCGGATATAACTAACAGAATAAAAACGCAACAAACTAATTACACTTAATCATATCATACAGGCATTCTGCTTTTAAGAAGAAGGAGATGAGAAGTGTAAAGGGAGTGTACAAAGTACAAACATATTTTTTCAAATGCAATAAATTGTTGGTTAAGATAATAGTTACTGATGATTGGTTTTAAGCAAAAAAAAAAAAAAAAAAAACGAACAAACAGCTTAAACAAAGACAAGAGAAAAGTCTGACAATAGTTTATATGTTTCCGAAGATCAGAAAAATTGGAATATGAATTTTGAGGTGCTTTACGTCCAAATGACCAAGTCTCATAAAATGTTCTAAATGTGTATTTGAGTACATTTATTTTGAAGTGATAAATGTAATTTTCTCTTTTAAAAAAAAAATCATTGATAAAAATTACATTGTTATTTTTTCTTGATAACTTTAATTTTTGCACTTATGTGTTTTTTTTTTTTTGCAACGTGCTTTTTTAAATGTAGTTTATGTTTACTATTCATGTTTATTATTTAGTTTGGTGTTCTTGTTAGAAAGTTAATTATTGAGTGAAATTTGTATCAAAAAGTAAATCAAATCTTATGGTGATGCATTCATATATCTTAACCTTATTCTGAGAAAGATATAAAAGAATCCTAAGTGGTGACAATTACTGGAAAATCTCTTGAAATGGTGGAAGAGATGGCTTAGGATGGGTCCCTCAGGGGTAATTTCATGTTTGGTTCCCTCCTAACTGGATAATAACATAGAATTAGACAGGTCGTTATACCTTCGTCCGACCTAGATTTTATCTCACAACCCTCCCATTAAAAACCTCCATGACCTATCTATTAAATAATTATAATAGGGATTCATTTGTTTTTAAAAGTATTTCCTCGAAATGCGTATGTAATAAGGCGTTTGGTACTTCCTCAATAGTTAGATTAGGTTAAGGTTATCTTCTACTTGACCAAAAAAAAAAAAAATCCATGTAGATCATTACAAAATTAAAACAGTAGCCAATTATATCGCCGCGATAATTCTCACATACTGCATTCAAAGGATAAGAAACATCAGTGAAATACGTCTATTCGTAACTCCGTGAAAGGAGATGATTTGACTGAGACCACGCTCACCCGCTAATTTTTCCCCCTTAAACTATTATTTAATTAAGGGTATCCATAGCTCCTGTTACCCAGGAAGGACTCCTGATCCCAGGATATCCTCCCCACTTGTTAATAAATATAAAAAAACAGAACAAATGTTTTTTTTTGCAATGAGCCGGATTCGAATCATGCCCTTGAGCATTGGAAGATCTGTGCTCTACCGTTGGGCTACGTACTCCCTTATATACACCTCGGAACTCTGTGGTATTTTTTGTTCAGCAATCGAAGAGAAACTGAATATCTGATTTCTTTCCCCATCTAACTAACATTCGACTGGCTAATTAATTGGATAACGACTTTGACGTCGTAGATTTTCAAAATGCAACCGATTGAATCGTCAATGAAGGTGATTTATTTTTTAGGAAAATATTCTGTACATCATATCAAACTTTCACCCCTCTGTTCTGTCGATAGTTACGGAATGGACTTAATCCGTAACAAATAATAATATCAATTTAACCTTTATTTTGATAATAGCGTTTGCTAAATATGCCAATTGGTGAATCATGTATTGTATTAGCAATTTCCATAACTCAAAGGATAAAAGGACAAAGTTATCCCTAGATACCTAGGGTAAGCTATCTCTGATAGCTTAGAATTAGTTATCCAAAAGGTACCGACTGGACCCAACAAGACCCATTATCAAGACTTAGGGAACAATAACAGATTTCAGAAAAAGGTCTCTCTCTTATTGGTCAATACTAAAGAATAAGGATATGAATTTTCAATATTATATAACTCCTTTCCCACACTTCCTAGGCCTCCCAGAATTCCTCGACCCTCCTATTATTCCTGGGCATATTACCACGATGTGGTATATTACCATCTAGACTAATCACTCTTGTAGTCACATTCTTGAAGTCACACTGGTGCTAGAAGACCTAGAGTGAAATCTTGTAGTCAACCCATATATTTATAGTATATTTCTGTATGTTAGGCGCCATTTATAACAGACATTATGAATAAAAGTATTAGTTTTTATAAGTAAGTAACTCACTGCCTCCGATGCGTTAACTGTTGTTATTGACCACTATACTTTAAATTGTAAACTAGAAAGCAACGACTCTCACCGACTTTCTGAAATTGTGTGTTCCGATGTAGTTTATCTAGAATTTTAAATCATCACTACCTTTAAGTCCTTCAGTTAAATGAAATGGTCTATAGCTTCTGGTTTGAAGGCCGGGCGCAAGATGAGACTCAGCTTGGTGAGCGGATGTCAGGAAGGAAGCAGGTTCTTTTGAACTGTAGACCTTTAATATTTAATTTAACACTTTCAAATGGGTGGTATTATCAATTTTTTTTTTGTATCGATTCATTACTTAGTTCGGAGTCTGATTCTGATCATGTGGAAGAAGGAATTATTAATTCATTACTCTATTAATTTTTCTAATCTAAATGTGTGAGATAAGCATTCTATTGCAAAACACATCATCTAAGTTTTCTCAATCAAGAATCACGGTTTATATAAAAACCGTACACATAAGAGCTTTTAATACAATAGCACTTGCTGTTGTAAAGTATTTTTAGAAATATACCGTGGCTCGATGTTTCCTTCGAAATCTTTAATGTGAAACAGTCCTCTGTCGATTAAGGATTCGCCATTGAGAGTTTCACTTGACTACCTCCAAATTGCGAGAGTTGTAATGTCATTAGAATTTTCAAACACATTATTCCAGACTGTCCTAGATTTATCATTTTAAGAAAAACAATGGTAATGGCACCAATATCAAAGAAAATTTGAATGAAAAGTGGCGAAGAAATATTTTTTTTTCTCTCTAGATCTTTATTTGTACTTTTTATGAAAGTGACAATCAACAGATTTGATGGGATTATTGTTGATAACAGGCACCACGGAGGATAGTACTCAGCGACATCTTTTCTTGGCATTCGTTTACTCTCTTAAATCATGAAAAGATATCTCTCATCCTGCTGTTCTTCAATTATCTCCTGATGAGTATGACAACAGTGGTCATGTTGTTTATAGGCCTGTTGCTGTGTCCTTGTTTAACATGAAATCATGATTAAAGAGTACGAATGTGTTGGTCGATAATTGAGTATTCTTAAGTCGGTGTTTAAAGAAAATGCTTGAATTTTTAAAAATATTTGCAAATTGTTTAACATAATGTTCAACAAGATTTGTACCCTTCAAAAAAAAAAGAAATAAATAAATGGTCTTTTATTTCAGGTCATTGAAATAGTCTGACAGGACTGAAATGCCAAATTTCAAAAGAACTACCTCTAAAGTGCATCCAATTTTGAAGTAATTAACAGTTTATAGTGATATTTGAAGGCATGTCAAAGAAAAAAAAAATTAAAAATTCTATTAACAGAAATAACACTTCCTTTGAGAAAATAATTTTTATATCTTTATCTTTGGAGGAGATTACAATGCTAAACACCAACGGTGGGGTTGTCGAACATCCAACTCCCGCGGTAACATCCTTTCCCGTCTCTCATCTTCTAATAGTTATTCAATCCTCTCGCCCACGAGTCCTACTTATTGGCCAACATCCCTCAAAAAACGTCCCGATATCCTGGATATATTTATCACCTCCCAGATTTCCTCCTCCCAAACTATAATCAAATCCCTTGATGACCTTTCTTCAGACCATAGTCCGGTTGTGCTTTCATTACATTCTGACTTTGCTCCTAAACCATCACCTCCCAAACTTATCACTGGACGAGTAAACTGGGACAAATTTCGTGATGAATTGGAAAACAAACTTGACCTCAAAATTCCGCTAAAGACAAAAGAAGACATTAATGGTGCCATAGGAAAACTGACATCAACAATAACAGACAGTATAAATAATAATACCTTTATCAATAAGATTAACAAACCACAAAATACTAACTTGCCACAGCATATTCGCATCTTATTAAAGGAAAAACGCAGAGCAAGATCGAAGTGGCATCGAACTAGATACCCGACAGATAAAGCGCATTACACCCAACTGACTAACAAACTGAAATCAGAAATAAGAAAATACAAAATTCAAAATTTACTAAATTTTACTGAAAAACTTACACCCACCGATAAATCACTATGGACGACCACTAAAAGGCTCCTGAAATTTAAAGACTGCAACCATCCACTACTCACTGAAGCCCAAACCTGGTCCAAATCCGACGAAGAAAAATCCCAAATATTTGCCCACCACCTCTTTAAAACCTTTAATCCACATCCCGATATTCTTAACCCAAATCACCTTGAATGTATTGAAGCAGAACTGGATATCCCACTCCAAATGACTCCTCCTCCTAAAGCCTTTCATCCTTCAGAAATATCTAACATCATTCACAGGTTACCTTCCCGCAAAGCTCCTGGGCACGACCTAATTACATCCCAGATCCTAAAACTACTTCCTCGGAAAGCCATCCTATTCCTTACATATATATATAATGCTGTACTCCGATCAACATATTTTCCCGACCCTTGGAAACTATCCATTATCAAAATGATACATAAACCCAAAAAGCCACCAGAATACCCATCCTCTTACCGTCCTATCTCTCTTTTACCCATCATGGGAAAAGTCCTAGAAAAACTCATCCTAAAACGCCTGTACCCAATCCTAGATTCTAATCACATAATCCCAGATCACCAGTTTGGATTCCGCAGATCCCATTCCACTATCCAGCAATGCCATCGTGTGGTGGATGTTGTCTCCTCTGCATTAGAGCGCGGAATGTACTGCACGGGAGTCTTTCTCGATGTAGAACAGGCTTTTGATCGAGTCTGGCACCCGGGATTACTTTACAAACTCCGTAAATTCCTACATCCTACATACTTCCTCATTATCCGTTCCTATCTAACTGATAGATACTCAAAAGTCAATCACAATAATGCTTATTCATCCCTCTTTTCCCAGTCCGCTGGTGTTCCTCAAGGTAGTATCCTTGGTCCTATCCTTTACACAGTTTATACAGCTGACATCCCAACCCATCCTAACACTGTTATTACCACGTATGCCGATGATACATGTGTCCTATCCGTTAATAATGACCCAACCATTGCATCCCAAACTCTTCAATCGCACATCACAAGCCTTGAAGAATGGTGTAAAAACTGGAGGATTAAAATAAATTCTAATAAATCCCATCAAATCACCTTTACCCTTCGACGTAAACCTATGACCTCATGTCCCACAGTATCCTTTAATAATACCCCACTTATCCCTGTTGAACAAATCCGATACCTTGGACTTCACTTGGACAAACGTCTAACTTGGAATCCTCATACCAGACTGAAACGACAAGAAACCGCTCGACGTTTCCGACTACTCCAACACTTACTAGACAAACGGTCTAAGCTTCCAGTAAATTACAAAAGACTTATATACATGAGTACAATAAGACCTATTTGGACTTACGGAGTTGAGCTTTGGGGCTCCACTAAGCCATCGAATTCCTCTCGTATCCAATCCTTACAATCCAAAATCCTTCGGAAAATCCTCAATGCTCCTTACTTTGTCACCAATAAAATAATCCATAATGACCTTAATGTTCCTTATGTTTCCGATTTGGCCCAATCCAGATACCAATCTTTCCATAATAAACTTCAGAACCATCCGAATCCTCTCGTCTCTAACCTTGCTTCCTCTTCTATTCCTGATAACCCTCCGAGGCGTCTGAAAAGAAGATGGCCTCGAGATCTCTTATTGTAAATACATTTTGTTTTTAGAGTGCTACCAGTGGGTAGTTTCTCAACAAGTCATTTCATGTTTTTATTTTCTGTTATCAAATTTACTTAATGTATTTAATTTTTTAATACAGTTGTAAATATCATGTATAAATAAATAAATAAATAAATAATATCTTTATCTTGACGTTGTTACATGTTCTGGCTAAATTGTATGAGTTATAGTCTAAAATGAGTCCATATATTGATTGCTCATCTATCAATGCACTGATAGAAATCAAATTTTTGAAAAAAAGAGGAATCATAATAACATTAATATGAACTAATACTTTGATGTCAGTTTCGATAACATTGGTACAGAATAAGATGATAAAGTTAAGTTTCAAGTTATTATCTGGATATTAAATAAAAATGTATTCATATTTTTTAAATATTAGCTCTAATGTAATATTTCCCTAAGTGACCGTATTTTAACTTGGTGATATTTCTTATCCCTTGGCCGCGGCCCCATGCTCGCTTATATTAGATTCGAGGAAGAAAAAATAATTTCATTTTACTGTATATAAAAAAAAAAGCATGAGTGGCATCCGGAAATGTGGCGATTTATTGCTTTTAATTAATTCCACAAGTCATGGCGATGTTATCTCAATTAAAGCTACGGTGGCCCGGCATCTAGTCCAATTAATTTATGCTTTCCCCTATCCCTTCACCCACATCCTTTTTTTTTTTATTTTTATTTTAGGTCAGAAAAAAAAATACAAAATGTATATTGGTAATTGATATTTTAAGTACTATGTGATAACTTATGTCTTACTATTGTTGAGTTTTTATTTATCTTCCTTCTAATTTAATTAGGCTCGAAAATACTTAATGATCTTGAGATAGCGTACGTGTGCACTTCATTTTCCAATTTTTAAATTTAAATAACTTTTCTATCTGTTCATATTGTATTTGAGGATGATGATATAGAGAAATAAAACATATATTGCATGAGTAGTAATTACGTAGAATCGAGTATTGCGGATAGTAAGTATTGTCAATGGAATGTTATATGTAACTATTGTCCTATTACTCTATGTTTTAAGTATTTCATTTTAGGCATATACACATCGGAAATAACACACATGTCGAGATCTCTTGGAAACAACAGTTTGCCTTTTCGGCTATGCGAGGTTATCTCTGGCTAGTGGTGAGGACAGGAGATTAATGGCAGACTTAAAAGCCCGCGGCACTCGAACTCGTCATCTTCATGTTTTCAAGTGGCCAGGCAACGCGTGTTTTGCAAACGTGTTAGCCCGCTCGGGACCACGCAATAAATTCTAACCGTATGACAAAGTGTGTCCATCACTTTCAACAGCGAAAGTCAATTCATTGAGAATTCTTGCTGCCCCTCTTGTAAGAGCTTTTACGATTACCTTATTAAGCAATAGGTTATAAATCTTTAGCTGAAGATTTTTGACCTATAAGACTTGGTTGTTTGGTTTTGAGATTTTAGGCGGAAAACACCTAGGTCATCAGCGC
Source organism: Nezara viridula (assembly GCA_928085145.1). Lineage (NCBI taxonomy): Eukaryota > Metazoa > Arthropoda > Insecta > Hemiptera > Pentatomidae > Nezara > Nezara viridula. The sequence goes on along the minus strand of OV725079.1, from coordinate 150,302,653 downwards.
CCAATCCATAAAATAATATTATTATTAAAATATTTTGCTGATAGGTTTAATATTTGTTTTTTTTTTTTTTTTTGCTTTCTTACTACTTAAGGTTGGGAAGCTTTGTATTCGTGCGGGAGGTTAAAACAAATTAATTAATGCTCAGAATCAAAAATTTCCACTCGCGTTTTACGTTTAGGACATCAAGGATCAGATCTGTCTGTCTGTAGTCAAATCGATGTAACGGCCATATCACCTACTACCGTTTATCCGATATTCATGATTTTCAGAGAATTTGCGGATTGGTGTCTAAATGGTCCTACATCAATTTCATCAAATTCCATCCAACACGTCCTTTTAATGTATTTTAAATGCCCGCGCAAATGTATATTCTTAGCTATGCCAATATTTCAGAAATGGCTGGTGAATGAATTTCCTAGTATAACATAACATAGTATAACATAACTTTTGACAGTATGACATATAACCTAGTAGAACAGTATAGAAATTACTTAGTAACAATTTCATTGAATTCCATTCAACAATTAAAATGAATATAAATAACTTCAAAAAATATAACGGTTGTGAAATGTGAAAGGCATTGGTCATGGGAAAGGGTGTTTTTCTTCATAATAATAATAAATAATAATAATAATAAGGCTTAGCGAACCCGAAGGTCCGATGCCGACACCACCAATCGCTTGTTACACACCTCCCTCCACCGTTCGCCGTCCAAACCCAGTCCCTTCAGATCGGCTTTAATGCAATCTTCCCACCTTCGCTTCGGTCTACCCCTCGGACGCTTACCATTCGGCACAGCAAATATTAACCTTTTAGGAATTCTCTCGTTACTAAGCCCAACAACTTTACAAGCCCATTTGATTCGCCGCGATGAAATTACCTCAATTATATTACCCGGATACAGCTCACGTAATTCGGCGTTGTGTAACCGTCTGAACTCTCCGGTTAACTCATCCTTCTTCGGTCCGAATATTCTACGCAATACTTTATTTTCAAAAACCTTAAGACGCTGCTCATCCCTTAATGTAAGCGGCCAAGTTTCGCATCCATAAAGAACTGTAGGCAAGATAATTGTTTTATAGATTCTAATTTTTAAGTTTCGGGACAAGAGGCGCGAACTAAGTAGTTTTGTCACAGAAAAATAACAAGCATTCCCCGCCTTCAGTCTAACCTTAATCTCTTCTTCAATTTCGTTTTTTCTAGTTATCGTAGAACCTAGATACCTAAATTTATCTACCTGTTCAAACATATTACCATCTATATCGATATCACCAGTAGTATCGCCATTTTTGCAGCTAACCATATATTTTGTTTTATCCACGTTTATTTCGAGTCCTAGTTCTTTACCGGCTTTCATTAACGTTGTCGTATTTAGTTTTATAGTTTCAACGTCTTCGCTTAACAGTACCAGATCATCAGCATAGCCCAGCACGGATGTTGTCCCGCCCAGATCCAACCCTTTCTCGGTTCGCATTACCTCCCTAATGGCATGTTCTAATGCCAAATTGAACAGGACAGGCGAAAGAGAATCCCCCTGTTTTAAGCCCGAACGAACCTCAAATTTTTCGGACAAATTATTACCGATTCTAACTTTATTGAGTGTCTCCGTCAAGCACATCCTGACTAGATTTACTAGTTTTTTTGGAATCCCCTGCTCGATTAGAATATTATACAGTTTCTGGCGGTCAATAGAATCGTAAGCCTTTTTAAAATCTATATACAGCTGGTGAACAATACCGTTATACTCCAATTTTTTCTCTAATATTTGCCGTAAAGAAAATATTTGATCAATTGTCGAACGATTCCGTCTAAATCCGCATTGGTAGTCTCCGATAATTTCCTCGGCGTATTCCGTGATTCGACTGGTTAAGATTAAAGTGAATATTTTATAACATACCGGAAGGAGTGAAATTCCTCGATAGTTATTACAATCCGTCCTCGGACCCTTTTTGTGAATCGGAATAAGAATAGATTCTTTCCATTCTTCAGGTAATTTCTCGTTCACCCAGATCTTTTTAACCAACCGATGTATTTTAGAAACTCCAGCTTCCCCGCATGCCTTAATTAGTTCAGTAGGAATATTATCGATTCCCGCTGCTTTATATGATTTTAATTTTCCGATAGCTACTTCAACTTCCTCTTTACTTGGTCCTTCTATTAACGGTTCAGCACTCTGGTACTCAGAAGGAGGACACAGATCATAATTTGCCGTGTTTAAAATATTGTCAAAGTGGTCCTTAAACTTATTCAATATGTCAACCGGATCGGTCAGAATATTGTTATTATCATCCCTAATTCCAGACGTTACGGGCCCTACATATTTACGTGATCTGTTTATACCTTTGTACATGTCTCTTACGTTATGTTCGATTCTATTAGTTTCTATTTCAATTATTTTATTTTTAAGATACTCCCTTTTTTTATTTTTGAGCAATTTTGTCGTTTCGTTCTTTGAGATTCGGAAGTATTCCAGATTGTCTTCGCTAGGATTATTTAGAGCTTTTAATTTAGCGGCTTTTCTTTTTTCACACATGTTTAAGCAATCTTCATCAAACCACGGTTTGTTATTCTTATTTTCCTTTTTTCCTAGACACGAGTTACCGACCGCTTTAATATTATCCCTGATCTCTATCCATAACTTGTCAATATCCTCGTGGTCCTCGTCAGGAAGCTCTAAAGCTTCAAACCTATTCTTAACATCTAGCTCGAATTGGTTTCTACTTGATGGATTTTTTAATTTTTCCAAATTAAAATTCTCAAAATCGAAACGGTTTTCTTTTCTCTTTTTTATATTAAGTTTTTGTCGAAGTTTCGCGATTACTAATTCATGATCCGACCCACATTCTGCTCCGCGATAAGACCGTACATTAATTATACTGCTTTGCCAGCTATGTTGTATCAAGACATGATCGATTTGATTTCGTGTTTGCAAATCCGGTGATGTCCAAGTATATTTATGAATATCCTTGTGTTTAAACGTCGTACTTTTAATTATCAGGTTTTTCGAGATGGCAAAGTTTATCAGACGGATCCCATTATCATTACTATATTCGTGCAAACTTTCTTTTCCAATCGTCGGAATATAAACTTCTTCCCTTCCTACCTTTGCGTTCGCGTCACCTACAATTATTTTCATGTAGTTTCGTGGTAGTTTATCATAAACCCATTCGAGTTCATCGTAAAATTCACTTTTGACTTCATCGTCACTGTCTTCGGTCGGACAATGTATGTTTATTAATGCGATTTTAAACCAACGTCCCTGAAATGTAGCTACCGAAATTCTATCACTAAAGAATTGTACGTCCCTCAAAGCAGATAGTAATCTACTCCTAATTAGAAACCCGGTACCCAAACAATGATTCCCGCTTCCTCCGTACCAAATAGTGTACTTTCCTTCCTTCATCGATCCCTCCCCTGGCCAGCGAACCTCTTGCAGAGCCACGACATCCAAATTGTACCCATTTACCTCATTCGCGACCGATTTTAGCCCCCCTGCTGTGTTTAAACTCCTTACGTTCCACGTACCAATATTTAAATCCCTATATTTCAACTTGCACCATGAATCCCCTAAAGCAGTCCCCACCCGGAGACCCGAACGGGGGACTAGTTTACCTCCGGATAATGAGCGTTTTACCTTAGGGAGATCCATGACTTTTTGTGGTGTTTGGTGAACTAAAGATATGTGAGTAGGGCGTTCAATCCTACGTCACACCCTCCAGCAAGTCTGGTGGGCCCCTACCTCCAGCAAGTCTGGAGGTCCCCTCCCTCCAGCAAGTCTGGAGGGCCCCTCTCATTGTTGGTCAGCGAGTCCATCGGACTTAGCCGGGAGGAACTTCTAAGGAATTTCCACCGACCATCCCCACATCCGCCACCCGTGAGACGCTCCCCATACGCGGTAATGAGCCCGCGCGAGGTTTTTCTTCATAGTATTGTTTTATGAGGTTATACAATGTTAGACTGTATTCAAAAAAGTTAAATCTAAATTAAAAATTTAAACTGAATATTCTGTCGTTTATATATTACTGGAATGACACCTACTGCCGTTACAAGAAATTTCATGTAATTTTCAGAGATTTTGAGTGTAGAAATTTAGATTGCCGGATATAGAGATTGCTAAATTCCTTCCCTAGAATTCGCTTAGGCATGCGATTTTCATTTACTATATGTACAATATATTTGGAAACTTGAATACAATTTTTGACAGGTTGTAAAAAATAACCTCATATTTGTGAGTTTGTTTGTTCCTTTTGAAGTTCAATAAACTGGTTCTGGTCTCGATTTCTCTCTCAAACTTCACAGCAGTAAGGGGTTCTGTTTGAACTAGTTATAATTGAAGGGTATTATGTAAGCATCGATAAGTTTTAAATATGTATAGGACTTCATTTCCTTTATTTTGTTAACTTCATTCATATTCTTATATTTCTTCTTGAATTACTTTTATTCTAACTGATGGAAAATGTCGGTGAATTTGGTGAGGAAGCTATACTGATCCTACTTAGCAAACTGTTTTTGCTAGATCTATTACTGTTTGAAAACCAGAAAATGTTTGAATACTTATTTGACTACATTTATCTTTATTAAATTTGTGTGATTGATCACATCTTTTTATGCACGTAGAAACTTATAGTAGTTCTTTTATCATGTTAAAGTGTATCATATTTTTGTTTCTTGTGATTTTTTAATATTCTTACTTTGATATTGGGACATATTGCGTTTCACATTTTTTGTATGTTTTTATTAGAAATGTATATAAATCGAATCAGATTATTGTTATATAATGTTTGTTGTTCATTCGCTGACTAATCGAGAGGCATTTCCTGCGATGTGGGAAGGCTCTTCAACTCTAGTGGCCCTTGGGTATAATTTATTACGGTCCCATATACCTACTTAACCCTTGAAACATTATTTTTTTTTTTACCATGGATGCTTTATATTAATAGGAACTCATTAAAAACTGAATATAATTAACAGCTTTCAAAACAGGCTTCTCGGTAAACACATGAATAGGCACTACATGTCACGTCGGCGGGCATAAAATGAATCACTTGAAATTTAGTGTCAGCCATCACGCACTGACGGCGACTAAAGTATCCCTGTAGGAAAAAAAAAAAAAAAAAAGAAGGAAAAATGTCATATTCAACCATAATGTTTCGACTACGTTTTAAAATTTACTGCTTCGGCTGGTATCGGATCCGGGTTATTACTCTGCCGTAATAAATAACCAAGCTTAGTTATCTGACGAGTAATGGCCCAATAAGGTACAAATGTAAGGCATCGGGAATATAGATATACTTTATATTTTTGAAAGAATAAATCTCTTTTTTTTATTTTTATTTTTATTGTTTTCATTTATACATAAAATCTCAAGAAAGTTTTTAAACATAATTTTCTAGGCAATCAATATAATGTAGTACTATTTACCTCACGTGGAGCAGTCAGTTTCACGAGTATGTTATTTTTGTCTAACTCCTTTATTCTATCTTACTTTCCTTGTCTTAAAAGGATATCAAAATTAACGATTATTTTTTTAATATTTTAAAATCCATATTTTAAAAAAATCTATCTCTTATTTTATTATATATATCTAGCATATAAGTAATATGATAAAAATACATGTGATATATGTATGAATATGATTGTGATTTGATTTTTTATTTATTTCCTTTTCTTATTTCCTTGCCTCTCGGCAATACAGGTTTTTGGTAGATGTAGCGTGATACTTTTTGTAATAAGCACACTGATGCCACTATATGTGATAATTTTTTACAAAATAATTTATTTACATGTTTTTCTAATAACCAAAACTATGTTGCAGTAATTAATGTAGTTATTGTACATAGGTATGAATGTGTTTTATTTATTTTATTACCATTCGGATTTAATCTGTTATTTTATTTATCTTGTATATTACTTTATCTTTTTTTTTTCTTCTACTTCGATTTTTATTTTTTAATATTTATTTTCCTTTCTTATGTACATATTGTGTGAATGAATGCTATATATAGCTCTAATGCCAATGCCTTTCATTGCGGCAGGCTGTATTAATACTCAATAAAAGAAAAATTAATGTTGTATATAAAGGATCTCAAGTATAAAAAGAAGAAATAAATGATTTAATTTAGATATTTTTGTTGAACCTACTGGTACTTTGTTATGACATAATTTCACAATTCAGAAATGTTTTACTAAACACTAAAAATCTCTGTTTATATAAACACAACTTTGGATAATTTAGTCCTCATTCAAAAATCTCATTCAAATGATTTTAACAAAGACAAGTTATACTAGGTGTTTAGTTAAAATTTTGTGCTGTACACTGTGAAGTAATTGGTTGTTACATAAGTTAAATAATTTTTTATGTAAAATTGGACCATGATCAGTTTGTTATCGTTTTGTATTTTTGAGGTTCGCTATCTCCTATTCAATTATTTTTCATTAATTATGGACATACTGTTTATTACCACCATAAAAATAATTGCACAATTTTTCGACTTTAAACCAAAACTTACCAATGATCTATGTTTTAATGTTTTCATCAAAAGTTAATTTTTTTACTTATTTATTCACTAATTATTTCTCATCAGGAATATGGTCCATGTAATTGGAGGATGGTTTGCACTTCACTTTTGCCAGAATCAAATATGCAATACAAATTAAAGGTCACTCCATATACAATTGTTATTATAAAAAATCTGGTGCGCGCAACACACAACATTCACTTACTGCTCAACTTTGAATAGAAATTATTTTCTGACCATGTTGGGCTATTATAAAATTTTGTAATTGCATTTTCAACCGAGCTAAAGCTAAAAGATTATAGCTATCAAATCAAAATACCATTAAAAAAACAAAGTCATATTTATTATATCACCGGTTTATTATGAATTGTACGATCCGTTGATTATGGATTGTATGACTGTTAGTTATTAACCTGTTATTTTCCAATGCAAAGTTTACTAAAACGTAATTAAGAGGTTTGCATTGTCTGCCATAGACACGTCAAAAGTTGTCACACTTATTGAAAGCGGATAATATTGGGATATCGCAAAGGGAAAATTCATCAAATTATTCACTAATTTAATTTTTAAAAATGTTACATGACAACTTTTCAGAATAAACTGACATTGATACCTAATTATTTAAATATAATATCAGATCTAGAATTATTAAACTACATTGAATGTATTTAAGATTAGAAACATATGCTTTATACATCCATGAAATGATTTTATATTTTCTTTCTTCTTTCTCACAAGTACAATAAACAGTTTTTTAACAATGTTACCTTGATTAGGTAGATTTTAAATATTTTTTCGTACTTAAATTTTATATAATTTCCTTGAAAATATGTGAATAATTGTTAGTTTTAAGAGATTATTATTTATATTTTTTTTGCCACACTCCGTTACCTTCTACAACTTTCTATATTAGATGTTGTTTTTTCTAAAATTATCCGCTTTCCAACGATATATTATAAGTATACCTTCTGACTAGTATTTCCAGAGATTCCTTTATTCAATAAACAAATTCTTCCAAAAGTTATATTTAGCATTTTTTCGTAATTCTGAATAATGAGATATAGTTAATTATTTAAAAAAGTACTTTAGAGGAAGACGCATATGAACATTGGCCATTTAAGCCCTGTAAAGTGGCATAAATTTAGCGTTTGATTTTGATTTAGCGTTATTTGCTTTCAGAATCTACGCTAGTTTTATTTTATCATATCAAAACCAATTAATGGCATTGTCCTGGATTATACCGTCATTGTCTTCTTTGATAGCGCATTTATCAAAATTAACCATTTTGACTAGCTCAAGGCTGAGGATGAGCCAGTAGGGAATAAATAAAAAATGAAAAGTGAGAGAGGGGCTGAAAGGATAGCCGTGTTGCCATGTCCCCTGCGAATCGAGACATGGGAAATCCCTCAGACCGCCCTGATCTGTGTCCGGGTAGATTAACCTAAGCACTCTTCCTGGTTCACCTCACCCTCACTCCAACCTTTCTCCACAATTTTCGACTCATGTATATACACACCTGTCTGGACATTGGGGTTCAAACCAGGACTTTGAAATTCATTTTTTAAAAACCTACCACTGCCATCATACATAGGAGTACCACTACAACCCATGGAGAGTCTTTCCATGGAGAAGTTCGGTAATTTGCTGCAAGGAAGTACTATTTCAAGGCTACGGTTGTGTAGGGTGGTGATGGGGTCGGTTCGACGCGCAACCATCATGTTTCTCCCTTAATTATTTTTTTAATCAAGAGTGCCCACTAAAGAATTAAATATATTCTAAGTGTTTCGATCCACGGATGATAGAACAGGATAAATAGTGACCTGTCGTCAGACAGATGCGAACCTCTCTAAGCTTGAAGTCTCGATTAACTAAGTTGCCCATCTCTGGAATTTGGAATTAGAAAGCAAAATATGAGGAAAATAAAGTTATCTAACTGTACTAATGATTCAGTTCAATGGATTACACCTCTGATGAACGGGATAATAGACACAATAAAATAATGATGTTATTTATAATGACATAACTTAAATTTATCAACATCCAAAATAAATTTACTAAGTTGCATTGGAATAAGTCTTAAGCAGATTTGGGCAAAAAGTATTATAATTCCAGAGGTAAGCGAAAACAATTTTTCAAGGAGAAGGAAAAATTTAAACTACAGCTAACCCAACATTTCGATTTGATATAACAAAAGAATCGTTGCTTACATACCTTCCTCCTTTTCCGATTTGAAAAACCTAAATTTGCAAATTCACCTTTAATAACACCTGCCGATCTACGTCCGTAGACGCCGCCGCGTTAGTAATAAACATTTATTTCATGGTTTTATCGATTATACCCAACAATTTAACATGTCCTTCCCAACCTCATGATTAGGCTGTGCAGCCTCCTAGTTTCTCCAAAGAATTCAAATGTCATCGTGTCAAATATATTATTTTCGAATAAGGAGTTTTTCTTATTTGACATAAGCAGCCATTTTGCACACTCTCGATACAATTACAGTTTTGTGCTTAAGAATATTAGATTTAAGTAACTCTAAGTACCAGTTAGTAAAGCTCCAACTTAGTAAAGCTTAAGGCTCATTTACACGGTGCCAGTTGGCTTGCCAGTCGAGGTCGCCAGTCACTCAATGCCAGCGACTGGCAACGTGTAAACGGTTCATGCCAGTCGCTGGAGAGGCCAGCGAGGCACTGGCAAGAAAATTTTGATTGACTGGCGCACTGGCAAGCGCCTACTTGGAACTAGATATGACTAACCAGCAAAACAAATCATTATTTTAATATCTTTTTTTTTAGTTCAATAAAAATTTATACAAACTTATAGTCCGTGGCACAAACTATAATATAGACTATAATGTAAATAAATAAATATATATATATATATATAATATATATATATATATATATATATATATATATATATATATATATATATATATAATATATATATATACATATTTCAAATTTATATTATTTGAATGTGAATTTAAAAAATGTCATCCCATCTCAGCCCAGTTTAGAAGTTTTAATATTTTTATATAAATATTTAAGTGATGGTAAAATATATAATATTAGATTTTGGCTCAAGCTGTAGTAATATTGTGTTATAATAATAACTATAATTATTATTGAAATATTAAGTAGAAAGAAACCAAATGATTCTCTTTTTTTTAATTTTTATTTTATTTATTTTTTTTTATTAAAACGAGATATCTGCTTGTTAAGAAAAACTGTAATTAAAGGTATAGAAAAAAACACCTTAATGACTTAATAATGTAGTATGATTTCATTTGATTCTAGTGCTTTCATCTTATTCATTATGGTTCAAAATTATGCTTTAAGTATGCTATATATAATAGACTTTCACTAACTATACTTATTACTACGGTTAAGGTCCCCGGATTCCGATATTCGTCTAGACTGCCAAGTGGCCGGGATTGTTTCGAATTTTGTCTATCTTACGAAGCCTATAAAATTGTAGTTTTTAGAAATATTTGAATGGGAGCCGGATAGATGTAAAGATGCTAACGTAAATAATCATTATATACGATATGAAGGTGTAGGACGCCTGGGACCGATACCGCTCGAGACTGATTAAATATGATTTCCGCACGGTATCATCCCCCGACATCCGATACATATTCCTGACGTGACAGAACAGTGCTCACGCATGGTGATTGAGATAATGTTTGGAACGTTAGAGGTCAATTCTTGGATTATCTTTAATATGAAAAAAGAAAAACCCATATCAATTAGAAAATTCTTATCTGTTCTCGCTGATGAACTCGCAACTCAGCGCCAAACATCGTTACCACGTCTGGGTTGTGTCCATTCTTTTATTAAGCCTTCAGGTTAGAGAGGAAAACAGCGATAGCAGAGAATGCTAATAAGAACTGAGAAAGATCCTAGGAAGTAATGAGGCAAATAACTAGTATCACAAGCAGTTAGCAACTTAATACTTCACTTTAATTTTTCCTTTTCTTAAAATAAATTCCAATGTAATAGTGAATACCCAAATACCTATACTTTTGTTGCATTTCCAGAATATGGTACTTATTTGGAAACTTCGTTTTTTTTTTATATTCCATTTTTATCTTTACATTTAAAAAGCTATTACACGAATAATGTATAAATTATATCATAAAAACTATAATTATATGTAATAAATAAACTATTTCTCATTTTATTTTCAATATTTAAGATTTATGTCCCTAAAAATAACACTTTTTTAATGAAATAATGATAAACGGCCTCGGACGTTGGAGTCCACTCACTCCTACGATTGCTGGCCATTAATGAGAACACAATCAACAGATAGAGACTCCGAATAGGGAATTTAGTTCACCTTTTCTTTTAAAAGACAGCGGTATACCGCGAAACTTATGTATGCCTCCTCCGGCGTCTGATACCGTTCGGAACTTCATAAATAGTGTCGGTCGCCGATGACCGATATTGTCGGAAAACACATTTAAGAGATATCATTCTCTGCAGCTAACGTGTTATATTAAATACATTAGTAGAGTATGCTTATATGAGTTTAAAAATACTGAGGTTGCGGGGAATTTCGTTTCAAGTTAATCAATGGCATCATTTTTATTGATATAACACTAATTGACGTTGCAACAAGAACTAGAAAAAAAAATTAATAAAAAGTAAGAAACAATATTTAACATTTCTCTTACCACCAAACATACTTTACCATTTAAACTTGTAATTAAATTAAATTTCTTTTTTCTTTTCTTTTTTTTGGTGCGTTTAGCTCCAATCCAATTAGAATAGGTTGGTTGTACCTCTTAAACAGCCCTATACAAAACCCCCCTTTATTAGAAATAGCGAGGCAGGTAGTAAATAGTTCACGAGAGAGAGACTGGTCTGCCAGTCAACTGGCACATGCCAGTAGAACAAATATTTTTGTTTGACTGGCACACTGGCAAGCCCCTACCCTCGGCAAGGTATGATTAACCAGCAAAACAAATTGTCCAAAATACTTATTTAAATACCTTTTTTTTATGATTGATGAAAACCTATGCCTAACTATAAATCAGCTGAAGGAAATATTACCAAAATTTTAAAATAATATATCCTGTGCGAACGCCAACATTCGTAATATAAGCTTAGCAAATTGTGGATATCGGTAATAGATTACACTGCAATAAGGTGTTTTATTTTAGTTCTAAATCGCTTATAACTAATCTGTCTGTATTTATTCATAACTTTTAACACTTTTAAACGATAAAGATTTGTTCTTATTTTGTATGGCACTTATATGCCAAATCGAAACCAGAAAAGATAAAAAGCATCTTTAATATGACAGTGTCTATCTGTATGGGCGGAAAGATTAAGATTTTAGAGAATATTATATTAAGTAAATAAATCGTAGAAGATGATGGTGAATGACAAAGAACGCTTAAATGTATAGCTTAAAATGGAGGGTAATAACTTATGATAGTCGATTATTTATTTATTCCTCCCTTCCTTGCCTTTCGGCTACATGACATTTTCCATTGTAACAAATGTAATTCATTTATTATTTCATAAATGTAATTTATTTATTTTACACAAAATTTTTAAATTACTTCGATAAATTATTAATATTTTAAATACAGTCCTTCGTTTCAGATTACCATTTGGTCATTGATTAGATCGACTTTAAAGTCAATTAGAATTTTAACAGAACCGTTTCAAAATATTGTTAACATTTGAATAAATACAATATTTTATATTGTATACAATATTTTACATTGTATTATTTAAGATAAAGTAAAAATTAATATTTTATTATTTTGCTTTTAATGCATCCATCTTCGACCTAATGACTTCAATTCAAATTCAATATCCAACAAAACGTAAACAGACAAATGTTTAGCCACTAAATTAGTACTTTTCAAGGGCACTGAATGTTCTTATATATGAGTGAGATAAAATGGAAATTATACTTTATTATTCTGTGACTGTTATATTTCGTAATCAGATGGATTACGAAATATAACAGAATAATAGAAAAAACTAGAATATAATAGAAAAAACTAGGTCTTTAAAGAGGAGAAGTTTGAAAGAGGAAACTGATTGTGTGTGTCTAATATCAGCAGGGATGGAATCCCCGAGGGAGACGGCTTGAATTGCAAAGGATTTGTCAAACACAGCAGTTTGATGAGGGGGAGGATAGAGGCCGGAGTATCAGATCTAGTGGGACGGGATTGGATGAAGTATTTAAATTGTAAGCTGTGAAAAAATAGGAGGCTCGATGAGTTCTAATGATTTGGTACAGAAAGGTAGCTAGGAATTACCTACGGTGATAGGATGGATAGAGCCACTTCAACACGGTGTAATACTGGCGCATCTCTTGAGAGTCCGAAAATAAAACGTAATTGGAAAGTCATTAGGCGTTTAAGTTTGGCTTCGCAATCTCCCGAGAGTCCACCGTACACCATACAGCCATAGTCGAAGTGGGGGAAAACAAGGGAGGTAACTAGGAGTTGACGGACTTATATGGAAGGAAGGAGATAACATAGGCGGTTGAACTGTTTTAGGGAGGAGATTGCGAAGAGAAATTTGGGAGATGTGTGGTTTCCAGGAGAGGGTTTAATCAAAAGTAACACCTAGTTTTTCAACGGTAGTATGGAATAAGATAGGGGAGTTGTTCAGGAGAAGATTGGGGAATACCTCTGGACAAGGGTGGAGATTCTGATGGGGGGTTTTAGGATTTACAACAAAAATCAGGACCATAATCGTTTGTATGGGACTTCTGAATGGAGTTAAGAAGATCATTAGGGATAATGTGGGGGAAAAAGTAGTGATCAGTATTAAAAGAGGAAAACATAGGAGCCGGACTGGACGTGATGTGGTTGCTAAATGGCAGGAGACAAAGTGAGCGTAGAGGTTATCAGCAGAAACGGAAATGGACTGGGACTGAGGTGTATTACCAATGGTCAGTTTTCTAAGAATAGCCCAAGTGGCATTGGTATTAGGGGAGTTCAATAAGGAATAATAGTATTAACTGGATTTGGTACGGCGTACTGCTGATTGAGTACTGTTTCGAAGCTGTTCGAAGAACAGAAAATCTTCAGGAACTCGAGTTCGTTTAAACCGTCGGTTTGCAGCATCTCTTTCTCTCATACACTCTCTCAAAGCAGAAGTCAACCAAGGAGCGGAAGGATTTTGTTTGTGATAATAGGAGCATGTCAGTCGAGGATGGAGTGAAGATGAGTGGTTAAGGTTTCTACCATGGTGTCGATGGATTTTGAGAAGTAAATACGATCCCATTGAATATCGTCAAGATCGTTTGAAAATGTTTCGTGAGTGAGTGGATTTAGGTTTCGGAAGGATATCGTTCGAGGAGAAAAGGATGGGATAGGGATATTGTAAGAAATCTGGATAAGACCGTGGTAAGATAGAAACGGGATCGAGTGCTGAAATGCAGGAAGGAGTTTGTCTAAGAAATCTAGGATAAACAGATCGAGCCAGGACTCCGAGAACTGGGTATATATGGTAGAGTTGTAGGATACTATAAGATAATGGCTAAAGGCTGAGATAATGGAGGGCACTTGTTAGGTAAGAATAATCGATCGATTACATCAGTAAATTGGTTTTAAATTCGCCGGAGAGGATGACATTTGAGTAGGAAGGAATTAAGTTGTACAAAGAAATCTCAAATGATACATCAAAAACAATTCTAGTAGGGCGATATATGACAGCAAACAGAATGGCAGATGAAGTTGTGAGGATTTCGGCAAAGAGGTATTCAATGCGCAAAGAATCGGTTAAGGAAGAGCAACGAAGGATTGTGGATTTAAGGCTGACATGGACAAAGAGACCTACTCCACCATCCGTACGATCCACTCTGTCATGACGAAGGAGACTGAGCGTTGGAATGGCAGGTTAAAAAGTCATAAAAGGCATAACACTCGAATCGTTCTACATTAACGGGAATGTGTAAATTTTAGGCGCCAGTCAACTGGAATGCGACTGGCACCGTGTAAATGAGCTTTAACTGTAATGCGCCAGTCGACTGGAATGCCAGCGACTGGTTTAATCTTCATCGGTCAACCTTAGAAAATTTGGTTTAATCTTAGATAACGCTTAATCTAAGCTTTACTGAGTTAGAGAAACTGGCCCTAAATCAATTGAGAATAATTCAGTTTAAACTGAGTGTTATTCAAAGGCTATTCAGTTCAGTGTTGCCCAAAATTGGTGTTGGTCTTGCAAAGTACAACCAAGACCACATAACTGCAAGACAAAAACCAAGACTGGAAAAAAAATTGATTTTAGATTAAAAATTAAGGCAAAATAGTTACTAATACTTGACATTTTTAGTTACTATATGTAAAGAATTAATATAACCAATATACTTTTGCATTTAACTCTTCTAACGCAAGTTTGTTGCGAGACTCTTGCGCAAGACCAAGACCAAGACTAAGACTGAGTGCGCAAGACTCGTCTTGGTCTCGCAATTGGCCAACACTATGTTTGACTGCAATACCATTCTGAGATTTCTCAATTTTGCAATAGAACGTTCTATTGCATTTTGATATGTTTTAAAAACAGTCATACATCATATCAATTTCTATGGAAACTTCAATTTATTTATTAAATCCGTTATTTAATTAGATTTCATATTGTTTCCTTTGTTTTATTTTTAATATGCTTTATAAAGTATATTCACTTAGATGATAAATAAAATCTTTTAGTTCTTATCCGCAGGGTATTCTAGGAACTTATCGGAAATCATTTCCTTCGATAGGTTAAATTGTTATTAAACTCTTTTGTAAGGTTCCGTTCTGTACCAACATATATTGTCACATTTTCCTACAATTTGTCGTTTTATAACCTTCTCGATTGGAAAAAAAAAATCATTCACTATATGGGTCCTTTTTTCCAGAAAAGACATTACGGAAACTGTTCTGTTTGTGTGTTCTTTCATTTCGGCTTTCTTTCACTTCCTTGGCCGTTTTCCTCCGAGTCGAGGATAATAAAGACCAAGCCCTCTGACCAGCTCCCGGATCTGCCAATAAGATTTTAGCGCTCCCTCTCTATCCCTATTGTTCCAACTAGTCGAATATATTGCTCTATAACCTGGCGATTGCTAAGTAATAAAGTCTGCAAGAAAGAGGGAGACCCAGCCCAGCGACCTTCTCTCGCCTGATTGCTCCATGTTACCTTGTCAGGTGTTATATTCGTAACCTTTGTTTTGATTATCTTTTTGTTTGTTTCATGAATCACAAGAAAAAAAAAATCATTTATTTTTAAAAATAATTTATATTATAACTTGTTATCTCGCAAAGATAATGTGTTTTTATGCTTTTGATATATTAATATTTTTGTTTCCCCGCTCCTGAAGGCCGAAAAGATTTGTTTTCGTGCGGGTGGTTATAAAAAAGTTTTGGGAGCGGTATAGAATAACAAGGATTTTTTTCCTATCTTCCATTTTATTTTTCAACAATTACAATATAAATACTTGCTTTGCAATATATACATATATATCATCTTGCATAGAAAAATCTATAGTTTTGGATTTCTTAATTGATTAATAGAATTTCTGCAAATGTTGTAGTGTTGCCCAAATGCGAGACCGAAACGAGTCTTGGTCTTGCAAACTCAGTCTTGGTCTTGCGCAAGAGTCTCGCAACGGTCTTGCAGTTACCTATTAGCTTAGTACTAGAGTATTACTTAGAGAGTATTATTAGTAATAGAGATATTACTGTAATTTTTTAGATACCTAACTAAGCCTGAATGAAAAATTAGAAGAGTTAAATGCCAAAGTATATTGGTTACAACAATTCTTTAAAGATAGTTCCTGAAATTGTCAAGTATTAGTAACTATCTTGCATTAATTGTTATTCAAGATTAATTTTTTTTAATCAGTCCTGGTCTTGGTCTTGCAACAGTTAGGCGGCATTGGTCGATTTTGGACAACACTACTGTTAAACTTTTAGTCCAGTCTAAGTAAATTTACTGTTAGTTAATCCTCACTAATTTAGACAGGTAAAAAAAAAACCTTAACTGGTTCTATTATATTATTTATTTACTTTATTTATCATATATATATATATATATATATATATATATATATATATATATATATATATATATATATATATATATATATATATAAATGTATATGTATGTCTATACCATATATACCAACATTGCTTCTAAATCCTATTTCTATGCCCATCCAGCCGTATCAGACCTGCGTAACAAAGTCATGAATATTTGTGTTTGAGAACAATATTCTGATTAAAGAGCCCCTCTTATTCCACTCAGGAGTAAAGGTTATTATGTATATAATTCTTGTAATTATATTTATTCAACAATATCTGAAAATCAGATGCTTCCATAACCATATTTTTCGTTCGTGAAACTGCTGGGTGCAGACAAATGTCCGAACATCAAACGCATTTAATTATTTCACTGTAGGGTCCTTATAGCAATTTTCAATCAATGCCTTCAACATCTGTTGCTATTTATTTAAATAATTATTTTGCCTCAATTTTTATTCAAAAAATCGATTTTTGACAACCAAGACCGATTTTGGGTAACAAGAAATCTAAAAATATACCTAAAAAGAAATATAAAAATATTTTTATTAAGAACGAAGGTATACGTTTATGTAATGATTGTTTTAATATATGTATTTCTAATAATATGTGATTAGTTATAGAAGAGCAATTCTAACAATAAATACAATATAAATCAATAACAAAATGGTAGTGTTGTGCAAAATCGGTCTTCATTTTTCACTTTGCAAGACCAAGGCCCAATACAAAAGAATATTGGTTATACCAATTCTTTACATATAGTAGGTAAAATTTGTAAGCATTAGTAACTATTTTGCTTTAATTTTTATTTAAATTTTTTTTTTTTTTTTACCAGTGTTGGTCTTGGTCTTACAACAGTGAGGCGATCTTAGTCTTAGTCTGAAAGTGCAAGACCAAGACCGATTTTGGGCAACACTAATCTTTTTGCATATATCAATTTGGTTAGATATCTATATGACTATTGTTCAATCGATGAAACGGGAATATCTGCTGCTACCGTTTATCCTATGTTCAGTAAATTTTTAGAAATTGTGCTGCTTAGTGTCCAGATGGTCCTATTTAATTTGTTTTCTATGAACTATCTAATCGATTGAGTATAATATCAATGTAAATTGACAAATATAAGATCTATTTAATTATAGTTTTTTCCTGATAAATTCCGTTAAACATTTCAGAAAATGTTCTTCCCATCATCAGAAGCTAATAATATTTTCTGCTGCAGGTCCGTTTCTAAAATTCTAGATCTAAAATTATCGATTAACTTTATTACATTTCGATTTTTTATGATAGTAGAAACTTAACAAATAATTTTTATATAGTGACAATAGGAGAAAAACAGTAGGGACAGAAAAAAAAGTAAACAAATTGTACGAACAAATAAATGTAGTAACATATGGCAAAATGGATCAATAATTTTAGTCTTTGAATTTTGGAGAAGGACAAGTAATTGAAAATAGTATATGTTTCTGACAATAGGAAGGACATTTCGCAAAACGTTAAACGGAATGAACAAACTAATTAATTTAACTATAATCGAAAGGGTATAGATTTGCAAATATATATTATATTTAATAACTCCACTAATGATTGATTTCTATCCATATTGGACCCAAAAATATTTACTAAAACGTATTTGACATATTCGGAGGAATTTATATTATTAATATTGAAGGCAATTGAAGGACATAAAAATCATTTTGTTTTACTTTCGATTATTTAGAATAAAATATAATTATTCTGTTTTTCCATACTAAGAATTAGAATGTTACTATTAGGGAGTCACATTCGAAGCCTGCGACAGAGGAAATTAAGGAAAACATCCCTTCTACTTAACAAAGTTGAGATAAAACGAAAACAAGTTTAATTTGAAGTTGGGTTTCAAAACCTTTGAAATCTAATCTATCCCAAGTTCTTGGCTTAATAGCAATTAATTTTACCTCCAGAAGTTCTGGCTTCCTTCCTCTCAATTTCATATTCTCATTTTCGAATTATTTGGCAATGCAAGGCCAGCCAACTTTTGATCCGGCGATTTCATTCGAGTTTCAGTAGTCATCATTTAAATTTTTATCATAAATATAGAAATGAACATAACAATCTTCAACTTTTATAAATATCGTAATATGAAAATTAAATTTATATTATATGTTAAACGATAGCCATTATTGCTATTGTACATTGTAGAATAGAATTTATTTTCAAATATTATATATTTCCCCAATCTCTGGTATAATAACTGTAGATATATTAACCATCCATGGTCAAAATAATTGATTTATTATATTTTATGCATAATCACCTCCGTCATTTCTTTACTTCAAATGCCATCTTAAGATTTTCACTGTTAACATTTTCAGTTCTTTTTACTCTTTCAACTATATACTAAATTATATATAATATCTTTAAATAGAAATATTATAGTCAAGTACACAAAAATAAATTTCTTCGTGCCAGTGATTTTACTACCTACATATACCTAGCTATTTATTTTCTCGTTACTTATTTGTTATCTGGTCTTTGCTTAGCCCTGATGAAGATCTAAAATTTAGGCTGAAAGGCCCAAAAAAAAAAATAAATATAATTTATTTCGGTGTACTCATATTGACTGCAATACCTAACGAACCTCTCTTATAATAATCTACAGTCTGAAATTCCTCTAACATAATAAAATTACTAGATGTTATTCGTTTTCATCAAAGTGAAGGGATTCTATTTTCACATTTATAATAATACAAACTAGTATCATGCCATATATTATAATTATAATTCTAAAGTTATAAGAACAATTTTATTGTATTTTATTCGAAACTCATCTATTTTGTTGAAACTGTCTGTTTGGACTTTTTCTAATTAATTATTGTATTATACTTTTTTTTTAAATTTTATAGTATTAACATAATACAACTGAACATATCTATTATAATAAACTGTTACCAATCATTTTGATTCATCATTACCATTATGTATTAATACTACCTAATCATTACTCCTTTTAGCTTATTATACATTATGAAATCGTCATATCGTTTTATAATTATTTTACTATTCATTTTTTAAATATAAATTTTTGTGAAATATATGTCTTTATTTTTTTTTTGTGCTTAGTGTTGTATTATTGTTTTGGCCTTTCATATCACTGTCTGTAAATCCTTAATAATCAATAAAATGACATTCTTGAAAACTGAAAATAATACGTAATCACTTCAGTCTATATTTAGCTTTTATTTTGGATTATTTTCCATAGAATGTTTCAAAAAATATTTAATACTTATTAAATGTATATGCGCAATATTAAAGTATGGCAGAATATATTATTTATTAATAAATAAAATAAAAACGGTTTTGGAGTAATGACTTTACCAACCTTAAAAAATGTATTAGTCCTTAAAGCTAAAATTAAGTGATTTCTGAATATTTTTAGTGAATTCGCAAAGCTTTAATTCTCTCTTACTTTGTAGATACGGTGGTTAATTTTGAACGTGTTTCTCTTCTAAGAACTTTAATATACAGAGGTAGTTATGAATGATTAATTTTAAAATTCGACAAACGTAATTTATTATTAACAAGATTACCTGTTTATGTGTTGTTAATATGAATTTAAAGCTTTTATCCTTTTGATATTCCGCTCTGTCCGATTAACATATCGTTTCTTTTGACCTTTTTCTTTTGTTGGTTATTATATTTTTTGTTTCACTTCTCCGTATAAGTCCCTTGAAGTCTGTAGACAAAGAACATGAAAATATGTAGTGAAGAACATGATTATTCCTTAGAAAAAAAAGATTAGGCTGTCTTAATTCATGAGATGATATTAAACTAGTCATTAGATAGAATTAAATCAATACTAAAACAAAGAATTGGATTATTCTTTAGTCCAAGTACAGTTATCTGTATTACATTTTTATTCTGGTTTAAACCTAACTACACTGATTTTAATAAGCCATATCAATATTGACCGACGACTCAACAACTGAAAGTATTTAAATTGTTTCGTTATTGCTCATCATCATTGCTCACCTATTGAAAATAATTTGCTGATGAAGGAGTGCTGATAATAATTTTATGGAGAGTGCTCAACTTCTGAAGTAAACTCTGTTGATTCGAGTAAGAAAATATGTCAGCAACAAAAGCTTTTCTTTTTCTTAAACTTTGTACTAATTTTTGAAACTACTTTAGTATAATAATTTTTATTATTTTAGGTCTGGATAAACATCAGATTTCGTTTTTATCCGAATCCAATTGGCATTACGAATGGCTGTTGGCATAAGTTATCTCTTACTCGCAGGACTTCATGTGAGTTTAATGGGAATAAATTCGAAATTGATACCTCCCTGGGGATTGTTTGATGCTATCAATGCCGGTGAAGGGAAGAGATAAATGGATCGAAGGAATTAGTGTCTGGGAAGTTTCTGGTTCAGGAATAGTTGTCTGGTCTTCGTGAGCACACATTTACTAAAATCTCATATACAGAAACCCTCCCATCGCAATGTTGTGAAATTCTCAAGTTCCATTCATGGAATTAATAGTTCGCATTCTTCTACTCTCAATCCAATTATATTTAAATTCGAACTGAAATTAATTCTTTACAGAATGTTTACCATAATTACTAGGAAGGATGACAAATGATCGGGAAAGTTAAGCTATAATTTATATTTGTTGTTATTGATTTCTATACATTTGATTTTATTCTATGTTCCACATATTTATTGTATTATTTTTGTTACTAAATTACCGTGTAAGGTTGCCTATTGTATCCAAATGATTTTTGTAATTAAAAAAATAATTATCTCAGTTAATCTTAGCACTGATGTTTTTGTATACTTCTTGTTTATTTTCTCAACTAATTATTTAGTTAATTTATTTTAATTCTTTATGTATTAATTTATTTGTATTTATTTATGAGTTTTTCTTTCTGTTCTTTTATGTTTGTATTACTATTATATTTATATTACCAATATCTTATATGTACTTTTCATCTTTTATTTTAACACGATTCTGCCTACATCTCATTTTCTGATGTTATTTTGTATTTTTTTTTGTATACATATCCATGATAAAGACAAACTAATACTTGGCTATATACTTGGCTTGAAAAAGCTTAAAAGCTTAATGAGCAACATAAGACTTTCTTAAGATTTCTTGATCATTTGTCATCCTCTTGATTTTAACGGTCAAATATATCTTCAAATCTTATTTTTTGAAAACTTATATTGGCTATTCGATGTAGACATGAAACAGAATCGATTTTAAAAGAACAAGTAATTGATGTCATTTGACAGAAATTTTTTGTATAAACTTACATTATTGCGTCATAAAGGGTAGTTTGTAGATGAATAAATTAAAATATATATATATATATATATATATATATATATATATATATATATATATATATATATATATATATATAAACTCATATAAAGCCTTGAATTTCCGAAAGGTGATACAATTCCCTACAAAATGAAAAATCATGGAGATCGAAACAATATTAGTTATAATGCATGTTATTCTATTTTCTGCATATGTTTTATTACTTTCTGACATCTACTAGGTAATGAAAGTAGTGCAATCGGATCAAATTTCCGATATGCGATTTTCAACTTATCTTGAAGTTTCAATGTTTTTAAATTTCCGACAAAACTAAAATATATATGTATATATCATCTAAATCAGATCAGTTTTAGCAAATTTATAGTGTACTGAATTTTATATGTTGATTTTAAATAAGGTTCACTTGCTTATTTATACTGCTTTAGGTTAAGGAAGAAATCGTTCTGTAATCACTTTGAACGCTTTTCAGGAAACATTTTCAGGAAACGGTTGTATAGATGTGTCTAAAATTATTTAAAAAGTGACAGGAGACACCAGATGTTTTACCCTGAAATATACATAATGCCTTATGGTTTTGTATGGAATATGTGTGACATGTTTTACTTTATTCTATGCCATTTCGGATTATCATATTGGGTTGGAAAATTAATCCTTCCGGTTTTTCAGGGTGAATTAAAATTCAATGTATTATAGACATGACATTTATTTTAATCCACAATATATTGACTATTATTTGAACCCCCCATCTTACCACTAACTGCACAATTTCATGTTCATAATTTATTGTTAAAAACTGATCCAAGTAGTTTTTGATGTTCTCTTCCTTTGGATACTGGGAATTTTTCAATGAGTTTCTGCACCACGTTTACTTTTCTTAAAATAATACAACAAAATATGCCGATAATGAATGATATTTTCTTCCATGTTCACAGTGCTATAGCGAACACAATACTAACCTAGTTTTAACAAGAATTAACAGATATAATTTTGACATATCACAAATAAGATAATCAATCCACCTTAGGGATTGATTCGTAAGATAAAAAGTGAATCATAGTGACATAAAAATGAACAGAAAAACTGAAAGTACTTATATCCCAACCCAATATAATCTAAAAATCATTTGCTTTTGATTGGCCGGATTTAGATTATTTTTTATTTTTCTGTTTTTGTTATGAAATCTAGGCAAATTAATATAGAAATTCATCAAATGATAATCGCTTTGCTGTTACTGATTAGGTTATGACTATTATGCAGTTTCTCAATATCAGTACTTAGTATTAGTCATGTCTAATCGTGTGCTACATACATTGTGCTCCGAATTCCTTTCCCTTTCCAGGGAGCTCTGGACCAGCTAAAATTCCCCGACCAGGGTATCCTTAGGAGAGAGCCGGGGTCAGAGGTCGCGGAAGATTCCCATAGCGGTCCAGGCACGTATGCCTCACGAATCTCCTCGCTACAGGTTCCTGGAATCTCGCCCCATCAGAGCATGCCAATATATTTTGGCTACAAAAGACAAAGAAGACTATTTTACGTAAACATTATTATTTTATTTTATTATTTTGATCATTTGATAATACTTATTTAAAAATGAATATATTGTCGCCAACATGTCAAAGTAACGAATGAGAAATTTTCGGCAGGTTAGCATTCGTTACTTAAACATGGTTACGACGATATATTTGACTGCTCGAATTATGAAAATAATAAATGACCAGGATATGCAGTCTTCAAATGATTTATTTGGCTTCCCGAAGTTTCAACCCAAACAAGTTGGTCTTCATCAGGGCTAAAAACTAAAAAAAATATACCAGGAAAATGAGATATAGGTAGGAATATATATATATACTTTTCACGGTAAGAATAAAATGTCATTACAGGAACAGGGAAGTAGTGTGCCCAGAATTATATCTGCCAAAACGTTATTTACTTATTTAGAAAGGAGACATCTTCTCTATTGATATTTTGCTGTGTGATCTATTTGAACTGGTGGCTATGTCAAAGTTTACCTAAATTCGATTAGTATGTCCCTGTTTCATTTTATAAAATTGTTAGTGAAAGCCTCACGTGTTGGTCGATTATTGATTGGACGGTACGCAAGCCAAATGTTCAGTAGAATTTGTCAATATTTTGTTTATAATGAATTGAATTTAATGGAAGTGAAATTTGTATAAAACCGTGTTAAGAATAAATGGATTGTTTTATTATAACAGTTGAAGGTTTAAATGTAATCTTTTTTGAGGGGTTTAAATTATGGTAGTTGATTCCTTATTTCTTCTCTACTGCTCTACATGTGTATTAAAAAAATATTATTACTGATGCTTCGTGATTATAGTTAATTAATGCGATGATCATAGCATTTGCCAACGGTTTGATAGTTGAGGTAAAACTAAGACGTAACTATTACCCTGGAAATATTCCTACAATAAGAATAGTTCTAGAAAATGATAGATATACGATATTACATATTTCTAAAAAAAATATTAATTTAAATAGTCTTCTCTACCTCCTTCTAATCTTAAGATAATTAGTCGAGGAATGAGAACGGTTCCCAAAGCTTTCACCAGCTTGAAAGAATATTCCATTCAAAATTGTCCGACTTTGAGATGCTTCTTCCGTGGGAAAAGTCGTTTGAGTTTGTTGTAAAAGTTCTCGAGTTTCAAGAAGTCCCTTGTCTCATTGAAGCTATAATCGATTAAGTCCCTTTGTGGGGAACTTTAAAATTATTTAACTTTGCCGGGCATTTTGAAGTTGGGCAATCTCAAAAATCTTTTTCTACAATTGTAAGAAGAAGTTAATAGCAAAGCTAGTAGATTTTTGGGTTGTATTCATACATTTATCATTATTTTAATAGGATCAGCCAAATTAAGAATAGGAGAACTTTTATAAGTTTTAAAAAGAAATGTCTATTGATATGCTTATATTTAGATCAATTAAAAAATATATAAGCTCATCACTCACTCATACTTGGAGATTTTTAATAAATAATCCGATATTTCTCAAGAAGGATAGGTTCCATGTAAAAAAATATTGGAAGATATTCTATTTTTTTAATGAATGAGGATCCTTTTATTCATTCTTTTTAATGTGAATTAACATTTATTTATTTTAAAAATATTTAACAATATAACATTGACCAAAACATGCGTGAAAAATATATAAACCTTTATTCATGAATATATTTTAAAAAGGATTTTAACCATTCGGAGTTCCGCTTACAAATTTTAGTTCTTTAGAACCAAATTAGAAAAAATCGAAATTGATTATATAATTTCATTTTGTGTGAATGACA
This sequence comes from Nezara viridula, assembly GCA_928085145.1. Lineage (NCBI taxonomy): Eukaryota > Metazoa > Arthropoda > Insecta > Hemiptera > Pentatomidae > Nezara > Nezara viridula. Next base: position 150,277,482 of record OV725079.1, on the reverse strand, counting down.
TGTTATGTTCGTTTATCTGACCTTAGTTTCAATACTAAATCCCTTCAATAATAACGCTGAAAAACTTAAATTTTATGAAGATTATTGAATAAAATATTGCTGATTAGATTAAAAAATAACTCAAATACTCCGACAGGGATATGCTACACGCTAAATACGTCGGTTACAAATATTACAAAAAACTTTTGTATTAAACTAATATCAATTACGGTTTTGTAGGTTCGTTAATTTAAAGTGAAATCTTCTTTCTGCAAAAGGCGCTTTTATTGTGGAGGCTTAATTAGATCGAGCCGTCAAATCTCCGATGTGTAACGCAGTTGGCTGGAGGCCACTTATTGAAATATTTTTGCATATGGGTTAAAATATCTCAAAAACTAAAAATCTAATACTGTAAGCGAGGGAATGGTTCGGAATTTCATCGTCTCTGTCATGGGTATTAGTCGAACTTGTAAGATGTCGTGTTAGAGAGGCTAAAAGGTAAAAAATAGTGTTGAAAACCAAATTATAACGAGTTTTCATAATTGTGGATTGATGGTTGACTGTAGTGAATAATTGAAGAGAAGAATAGTTGTAGTGATCAGTAAAAAAAAAAAAAAAAAATTTGTAAAAATATAATTTTTTTTTTTATTACTGATCACCCGAACCAGTGTGTTAAAATATCTCAGAAACTTAAAATCGGACCTGCATACTATACGCTAAGGAAATGTTCAGAATTTTATCTTCTTTTAATGAGCTATTATTCAAAATCGTACATTAACGCAACGCCGTGTTAGATGTGAAAACAGAAAAAAAAAATGTCCAAATGCAAATTATAATGAATTTTATTGAAAATATGGATTAAAATATCATATAAACTAAAACTCGGGCCTGAATACTTTAAGCAAGAAAAATGTTCAGCCTTTCACCCACTTTATAATCAGTCATTATTTATAATGTATATTTCATATCATTAATCTCTATCGTGTGGTTTAAAGCACCCATCTTAGATTTTTTGTTTCCCCCCCCCCTTCCTGAACTTTTAGGTTATACAAGGTTTTTCCGTACCAAAGCGTGCCGGCGGAGGATTAATGCCAGAGTTAAATTTGCTGTGCCCTGCTTGGCCCCCTAAGATTCAGTCAAATGCGAATTCGACGAACGATATAAGTTTTTTAATATGAAAAAAACAAAATTAAAACAAAAAAAGAGATCATGGACCTCGTAGGCGGAAGGAGGCGTTGTGGGTGTGAATGCGATGGGTAATTTAAAATAGACATTAGGCGCAAGCAAGCAGGAGGGAGTTAAGGGAAAAAATTAAATTGTTAGCTTGGAAATGTTCATCACTTCGTTCTCTTTATAGTGAACAATTATTTATAATTTATATTTCATATTATCAATTCTAACGTGTGGTCTTAAGCGTACACCTTAGTTTTTTTTTTTATAAATGCGCACATACGGCAGGATACGTTTTTTTTATCTATAATTTATTTTCTTGATATGCAGAGATTTTATGGAAGGTGAATCAAAACTTTTCCCAAAAAGATATCTTCTTTAAGAGACGCAACTGAAATATTCACCGGGGAAGTGACTATAAAAGGTGAAATGAATAAGACAGGTAGGAAGGGTTTCGCATACTGAGAGCAGTAAAATATGATAAATATGTAGAGGGCGCTGTTTGATTAGGGAAGGGTCGTGAGGATTTTGCCAAGCACACTCGTCCTGTGTTTTTATGTTTGCTCGACTTGTATTCCTGCTCGTGTTGGTTTAGTCCCGTTCCGAAGATGGTACCCTCACAATGTTCTCTGTATGCCTCGCAATGTAATGAGGTTTAGTCGGCTGGGCAGGAATTATTATGTAAATACCAAGGCCAATAATTTTGCGAGGTAAGAGGACATGTGGGAAAATATTTTCATTGTCAGAGGCTAGTATAAATATAAATAGGGATGTCTAAATAAACTGCGATGGTGATGGCGTATTTTTTAAAAATTTCTAATATGTTATATTTCTTGTTGATTAATAAATATATTTATAGACTATCATTAACAATTACTATTTCAAGTTGTTTGTTTACAATATGTATTTTAACAATAAACTTCAAACTGCCCTTGCTTCCTTTACAAAATCTCTAGCCTAGCAAATCCTGTATCCTGTACCAGTTCCTGCATTTATACAATTGTTCTCTGCTTCCACTCTTGTTTAGAACAGTTTGGGCCACAAATATTCTGCAAAGGATTCGGCGTTCATATATTAATAAGTGCTATGTTTTGGGAGGGGAAGATGAAGTTTATTCGATATGACACTGTGAAATTATTTAGGATAATTACTCAGAAATAATTAATTATAAAAAACTAGTCAAACAAATTTTAATCTATAAAAAAATTATTGGTCCAGAATCAATGAATTAAATTTCTTTTCTCAAATGCTGGTTTATTTTTATCATGTTTTCTAATAACCAACAATACCTGTGATCATCATGATATAAATGGGTGGAAGAATTAAAATAACTTACTAGAAAACTTATGTTATTCTTATGTTTAATAAACTATATATACAAATTATGTAGAAAACTCAATGTACAAATTGTATTCAAACAATCAAAATAATACTATAATTAAATAAATAACGGTGAATGTATGATTTCAGATGAATATATATTTTTTTTTTGCCCCCCAGGAATTTATTTACTATACAAAATGCAATATATAAATGCATAAAGAAATATATATACAAAAATTTTTATTTTCCTTTTATTGCCCAAGGCCATTTTAATGTAAAAGAGCTATGCACACTGTATGCGTACTTTGCACCTGTGGCCAGAGGCCTTTATTATACCACTGGGCGTGGAGGGACCGCCCTGCATCATATGAATTGTTTTGAGAATTAAGTCGTCAAATATTTTAACATTAGTAAATCTATTATTGGGAATAAAAACTTAGCTATGGTTCTATGTATGATTTGGTTAGGTTGTGTTGGTCGTTCCATCACTGCATCTACTGTCCCGAGTTCATCTCCTCAAGTCCAGCTCTAAACTCTGTCCAGACGCCCATCTTTCCGGTCTGTGTAGGCTAAGCTGCCTTCACTCCTCAAGGCCGGACATGAGACGTCCTTTTCTTACTTCTCGCGAGATTTTATACTAATATCCATGGTGGGGCAAGGATGATTTTGATTGGTTCTTAACTTTGACTTGTGTAAAAACTATTTGAACAGGCCACACCTTAAAGTCAACCAGTTACTTAACCCGTAACTTAACCCGTTCATTACTCGTAACCAGTTACTCTAAGACAAGCTCTTCCCACGTCCTTTGTCCTTAAGTTATCTGCTCTTCACCTTGACGCTGTCTTTCATTTCGGCAGATGGGTTTGGATTCAGCATATTTTAATTTTTTTCCCGCACCTCGTAATAATTTTAAAAGATTATTTGCTATGTTCAATCTATAGCACAAGCTATATTTAGGACCTGTTTTAATACGTAACAACTTTTACTAGCACAGTTTTTTTTTTTATTCTGGGAAAGAATTCACTTTTCATATGTCTCTGAAATCCGAAATAGTACCTATTCAGCGCCATTATTCTTCTGTCTACCTCAAGTCACATGTCATTTTTCAAATTTATCTAAGTACCAAAGTAGACGGTTAACTGACCTACACGAAAATATGCAACACCGTCTTGGAGAAGCTGCTCCTGCAGTTCGGAAAGTTAAAATTGAAATTAAAAATGGAAAATAATGACTATGATTAAAGACCCAGGTGTGCATATCCGCTTACAATAAATGTTTAATATTTTATTAGGATTTCACTTGAATATATTCTTAAAAGTTTGAATGAATTTAAAGATACGGATTTTGCTTTATGCCTCGTGAGACCGTTAGCGGGCCATCTTATATTGTCAACGCAACTTATTTTTTCATTCAATATTCTGTTTTGTGACGAATTATTTGTTATGGTTAACCTTACTTACTGTGAAAACTTACCCTAATGTCTGTGATATACAAGTCAAGCAGGAGTTCGTACAGGTTGTCTTGTCTTAAAATATTACTCCTATGGAACTTTACTTTCTGAAGAGCTTGACCTTATATTCCTGGAAAAATTAAGAATTCATATTACAAAACACGCAATTAGTGGAAATGGAAACTGTTCAAACTCGGTCTCTGTTAATAATATATCCATATCTTAGATGGGCATCATTATATTTTGTATTTATATTTATGAATCAAAGCTAATGTTAAAACACATTATTTTCAAACACTATCGTAGTAGTGAGTGCGAAACTTAATAAGTAATTCTACAATGTGTACTAATAGGTATAAGACAGAGATATTTCATTATTTTTTCATAGCAATGTGATCTATGATTAATTCTTATATTTATTGACCATTTGATGTCCCACACCCTTACATTCGTTCTTCACATTGAAAAAAATGTAATAATATTATTTTCTTTTATTTTTTCTAAGGAATATGAGCTTACATTAAAATAAATCTAGTTCAACCACAAGAAAAAATTTCAATCTCAATGTAAATGTAAAAAAACATAACGAATGTTACTGTCCCCAAAGTTATTCGTGCTTTGATATGACATAATCTGTATCCATTAATTATCAACCATAGGAAATTTTATTGTTATATGACGGTATTTCGAATGTGCTTTTTTTTTTAGCTGTCTCAAAAGTTTTGATTCTAATGTAGGAAAATTGGTTTCTCGCCAAAATTTGGAGAAAAACATCGTAGCGAATCTTACCGAATTTTCTCAAAAAACTGTTGATTTAATATGATATAAAATGGTTTTAAAAAATCTGTTTGTGCTGCCAACTATCAGTCCGTGTAATCTTTAGGCATAAAAGAGCTGACTGGAGACTATACATTTGTCTTCCAAAACATGACATGTCACAAAACTTATGGCCATTGAATGTTACTATTATTTTACTTAATATTGTTCAATTAACATAATAGATGGTAATTAAAGAAGTAGTTTCGAGGGTTGCAGTTTCATGTGTATCCAAAATTTGGCTAAATCTGTAACAGTGATTTTGTGGGAGAAAATAACGAATAATGAATGTTACTATCATTCTTATATATTTAAAATAATTTATTTTAATTATTCTTACTACCGATTTTTACTATAAACATTTTAAAAACATGAGAAGGGTTTATATTTTTTTCTTATAAACATTGATGAAAGTAAGGAAACTCATCATTTTTTTTTTCTTTTTTAATGTTTCTCATGTTGACTTGAAATTTTTATAGTTTACTTTTATATTTATTGTATTCATAGCCATTATATCTTTCTAATACACTGATAAAGTTTGTTTATTTATACTGTGTGAAGAAAAACATCCTTCTATTAAATAACTGTAAGTCCATATTAATTAAGTTATGGTTCAAAGAATAATTAAAAATGAAAAAAAAATAACGAATATTAAAAAAAAACCTGACTACAGAAGCTCAAGTCTGTTATCAAGGACATCTATACTAGTATTTGAGATCAATTTTTCTTGAAAAAGTTGATATTTTTATTGCTAATATTTAGTAATGCTAAATGGTCAAATAATATAAGAATGCCTATGTATTAATTTTACTTAATTCCTGTTCAAGTAATTTCTAAAACTGCTATTTTAAATACCAACCTGTGTGAAAATTAAAATTACAGGTTTGAATGTGAAAACTGCCGCTAATACACGAATTTCTCAGGATTGATGAGTTTGTTGCGTTTTTTGGAGCGATTAAATCTTCAAGGTGAATGTTACCCTTTCAGTATTTTTAGCTCAGAATATTTTTTTTCATAATATTTGATTCCTGGTAATTTTGCAAGACATTAATCCTTACATGCGGAATATTCTATCCGATGATTGTTTTGTAATTTAATAAAACATTATTATTGGATTGATGTGAATAAAATTTAAAAAAAAATTGAATGTGTGGTCAATATTTATGCTACCTTACTATGTCTTAATCTAATGTAGTGTTTATCCAAAGAGAATTTTGCGAAAGTGATATCTCATATCATTGGTTAGCTTGTAAAAGTTTACAAAAAAAATACTATTGGTTTCCTGTAACTATATTTTTCACTTTCCTACCTATACTAGGTAAGGAAAGTATTGCGATCGGGTCAAATTTCCGATACGCGGTTTTTGGACGGATCTAAACGTTTCAGAGTCTCCTATTTTTTTAAAGGTAATAAAATTCCTCACAAAACTATATTAAAATCGTTTAGTTCGGACAACTATTAACGGAGTTTAGCTATTCAATTTCCAATGTAAGATTACGGCTTCATATCCGGGTGTCAGAAAAGATTGAATGAGAAAAAAAAATATAACTAATTGAAAGTAAGAAAATCTGTTGCCTACATCATACAAGCTTCACTATTTCCGCTACTTTTAACAGAAATTATTGTTTGACGAAATTAGGCTATTGTAGAAAGTTTTTGATCAGCAACATTAGAGGGTATTGAGAGTGGATCAGCTGATGAGAAGGTTGTCTCCTCAACTCCTCTCTCAGTTTTTACCAATTTTATAGCGGAATCTCTCTGATTATTCACGTGATACAGTTAAAGTGTATATCAGAGCAGTTGATATTTACTGTTGACATCTTTTTTTTTTGTTATTTTAAGAAAAAAAAAAAAAAAAAAATTTTTTTTTTTTTTTTTTTATTTATTTATTTATTTTTCTCTTATGATATGCGGTATGATCAGCAAGTGATGGCCAGTAAGGTGCCCAAGAGGTCTCGGTCAGACGGAGTTAGCTCACCAGCCAAACAAAGGACTCGTCGCTGCCTACGAGAAATACCTCCAGTGACCAAAATGAACACTTCAGAACCAGAACCTCAGCCCCAACCAGGTACGTCTGCACAAGAAACGATTGAAGAATCACCTTTCTTTACTCCAAACCCCTACCAAGTGCTTCAAAATGACAGAGAAGTAATGGAGTCTGCAGCAATACCCAGAGAACCAAAGCCTCCTCCGATATTTGTGAAAAATATAAAAAATTTCCAGATGTTCTGCACCCAACTAAATAAAATCTGCTCTGGCAGTTATTCATGCCTTAACAGAACCAATGACACCAAAATAACACCTGATTCTGCAGAAGCCTACCGAAAAATAGTGAAGTACTTATCAGAAACAAATGCGAATTTTCACACTTACCAGCTGAGGCAGGAAAGAGCTTTACGAGTAGTGATAAGAAATTTACATTCCTCAACCCCCACTGAAGTTATTAAAGAAGAACTAACGACGCTTGGTTTCAATGTACGCCAGGTAACAAACGTTTTGAAGGAGGACAGGGAGCAGCCAGGATTACGAAATAGGATCCCACTACCATTGTTTTTCGTGGACTTGGAGCCATCACCAGGTATCAAAAAAATATATGATATCACAAGAATATACTACACAATGGTGAAAGTTGAGAAGCCATATACCAAGAGAGACATCGTGCAGTGCCATAATTGTCAGACCTATGGCCACACGAAGACATATTGCTACCATCTGCCGCGTTGCGTGAAGTGCGGTGAACAGCACAAATCTGTAGAGTGCACCAAACCTATACAAGATCCAGCAGTATGTGCCCTATGCTTGGAGGGACACCCGGCCAACTACAAAGGCTGCCAAATTTACAAGAATCTCAAAACCAGACACCAGAAAAACCGGATTCAAGATGAAGCACTAAGAACAAGAAGAGAGAGAGAGCCTTCCAGAATTGTAAACAATGATGTATCATTCTCCCAACTACTTAGAGGTAAGACTTTAACCGATAAATGTCAAGCCCTGCCACAACAACAACCTCAAACCCAACCTCAAAATGCTCTTCATCCTAATATACCTAACCACCAACAACAAATTCCTCATATTCCTCCTCCTTCAAATGCAACAGATCTCACAAGTTTGTTAGCATCTTTCCTCACCGATTTCAAATCCCTTGTTACTCCACTCATATCACTCCTCACGAATCTCGTATCTCACCTCATCCCTCCTTTGAAAAATCCTTAAATGACTCACATCCCTAAACCCATATCCATTCTCCTTTGGAATGCGAATGGTGTTAGAAATCATACAGACGAACTATCTACTTTACTACTTGACAAGAACATTGATGTGGCACTAATTACTGAAACTCGACTAACCACTAAACAGCACTTCAATATACCACAATACCTGACATATCGTACTGACCACCCTGACGGAAAAGCACATGCCGGTACTGCTGTAATTGTACACCAATCCCTCTCCCATCACGTACTCCCATTACCAATACATGATTTCCTACAGTCCACCGCTATCGTGATAAAAACCTTCTCCTTTCCGGTCACTCTTGCATCAGCGTATTGCCCTCCTAACCGATCCATATCCAATGCCCAATTCAGTTCTCTCCTCGACTCCTTAGGACATCACTTCATCTTGGGTGCAGACCTAAATGCTAAGCACCAACAATGGGGTTCCAGAACCACGAATTCTCGTGGCCGAACCCTGCTGTCTGCACTCAATTCCCAACGTTTTCACCTCCTTTCCCCCAACTCTCCTACCTACTGGCCCACAGATCCCAACCGTAATCCTGATCTTCTTGATTTCTTTATCCACAGCGGCTTAAGTCCCCTCAATTGTTCCATTACACGTCTAAATGAACTTTCCTCTGACCATAGTCCTCTAATCCTTAATGTTTCACTTGAACCTGTTCCCAAACCTTCTCCACCGTCATTCATTAGGGGCCCAGTAAACTGGGACCTTTTCCGCCAAATAATCTCCGATAATATTGATCTCAACATATCCCTCAAAGCTCCCGATGACCTTGATAGTGCCGTAAATTCCTTTACTACCACAATCCAACAAGCCGCCTGGACTGCCTCCTTCCCAAAAGACTCCTCCAGAATTCCTATAAAGACCATTCTACCCCAACACATCCTTAACCTAATCCACACCAAACGCCGTGCCAGATTATTATGGCAACGTACCCGACATCCTACCGACCGCTGCTCCTATAATTACTACTGCAAACAATTAAAACTGGAATTAGCCACCTTCAGATCACAATCCTTCAACTCCTACCTATCCTCCCTCTCTTCTCGCGACAATTCCCTTTGGAAAACCACAACAAAAATCCTAAATCCTCACCGCATTTCCCATCCTCTCCGACGAGGTGATGGCTCCTGGGCAGCATCTGACGAAGATAAAGCTGAGGAGTTCGCCATTCACCTATCCAATACATTTATTTCACATCCGGAATCCCATCCTGCCCACACCGTAACAGTAGAAGAACTCCTTACATCACCAATCCCACTTTCCTTGCCCCCAAAAGCTATTCATCCTTCCGAAGTAAAATTTCAATTAAAAAAACTAATCCTCCGTAAAGCTCCTGGACATGATCTCCTTACACCTCAAATCCTTCGACAACTTCCATCCAAAGCAATCATATTCCTTACATATATCTACAATTGTATCCTACGCACCACCCACTTCCCTCTGTTATGGAAACACTCCACTATTATCCTCTTCCCAAAACCAGGAAAACCTCTCAATAGCTCAACATCCTATAGACCAATCAGCCTACTCCCAATCCTTTCAAAAATTTTTGAAAAGATCCTTTTGAAACGAATCCTACCCATTATAGAATCCCAAAATATTCCTTCCCATCAGTTTGGTTTTCGCTCCCAACATTCTACTGTTCAACAAGGACTCCGAGTTGTTGATCATATTTCCTCAGCCCTAGAAAACAAGGAATACTGTTCGGGTGCATTTCTGGACATTGCACAGGCATTTGACCGGGTATGGCACTCCGGACTGCTCTTCAAGCTTAAAATCCATTTACCTCAGTCCTTGTACCTAGTCCTCCGATCCTACCTCTCTGACCGCTCCTTCCGAGTTCGCTGTGGAACAGAATTTTCCAATATCTACTCCGTTAAAGCCGGTGTTCCCCAAGGCAGCGTCTTGGGTCCCGTGCTTTACATCCTCTTTACTGCTGACATCCCTGTTCATCCCGATACTTTTCTTGCAACATTCGCTGACGACACGGCAATCTTATCATCCAACTCTGATCCCAACATAGCATCCTTAAATCTCCAAAACCACCTCACCTTGATTGAGCACTGGTGTAATAACTGGCGCATTAAAGTTAATGAATCTAAATGCCAACATATTACCTTTACACTCCGACGCAGTTCCTGTCCACCAGTACACTTTAATTCCACCCAGCTTCCTTACTCAGACACAGTCCGGTATCTTGGCTTTCATTTAGACCGAAGACTAACGTGGAACCCACATACTAGACTCAAAAGACAAGAACTCAACCGACGATACGGCCAGCTATACAGACTACTAAACAGAAAATCCAAACTTTCTATTGAAAACAAATTACTTATCTACAAGACAATACTGAAACCTATATGGACATACGGACTTGAACTGTGGGGGACAGCAAAAGCTTCTAACATCAAACGTATTCAATCCTTTCAATCTAAAGTCCTTCGAACAATAGTTGATGCTCCGTTCTATGTAAATAACAAAATCCTACACCATGACCTTAATATCCCATTTGTCCTAGACCTTATTCCAGAAAAATTCTCCAAATTTCACCAGAACCTTACCTATCATCCAAATCCCCTTGCACAATCTCTATCCAGCACCACCCATCCTTACAATCCTCCTCGAAGGTTGAAGCGGCAGTGGCCCAGAGACCTTTTGTAAATAAGCATCTATTGGAGTTTTGGCAATGGCCAGATCCTCCACTCAAGCCCGAGTGTGTATGATTAGGTTAGTTCTTTTGTTTATATAATTTATTTTATTTTATTGTATTTATTTTTATTTTATTTTTTTGTATTTATTATTATTAAGTTTCTGTATTATTTATTTATTTTTATTGTAAATAGAGTGCGAGTGTGCTTTCTCTGATCACTATTATAAATGTCCATGATGTGACAGAATGTAATATTTCTAAATAAACAAATAAAGAAGGAAGAGGGTATTGAAATGTTTACACTGATCTACCTTAATCGGTTTACATTGCTTTCGGTTATCAAATAAATTTTTTCTTTGATCAATTTCAGGAAAATAAGTCTTGTTTTTGTCAATTCAATCTTGTTTTTGTTTCTTGATGTACATATGTAAGGATATAAATACATTTCTGAAATAGATAGGAAAGTCGACCTAACGACAGACCAACTCTTCATTTTACAAATTATACAACCACTCATTTAATTGTATTATTCGTTCCTCAAATTACATTAGCGTAATTTACATGTATTCTGTCGTTCAGATTATATTATTTTTTGAGCAACATAAATAAAAGGAAGAAAACCATATCACGGACAATTTTTTAATTAAAAAAAAAATTATATTATATATCGTTCCTTATTGCTAATTTATATTATTATATAATTATAATTATTCGTATGGCTTATTGACAATCATTATAAGGAAGAAATGATTCTGTGAATAAGAAATGTGGTATCTTCGTTACTCTCCGTCCCGCTATGTATACGTAAATTTAAATATGACACGGTCACTAAAACGCTTTCATATAACAGAGAGATGAGATAATCTGCCTCATCCTATTATTATAATTATTACTATATATATATATATATATATATATAAAATAATAATAATAATAATAATAAAATATAAATGGTTAACGACAATATAAAAAATAAATACATAATTTTTTTTTAAATGAACAAATAAATATCTAATGTAACAATAACGATTAGATTAATCCCTAGAATAACCTCCAGGTTGGATGTTGATGGATAGAGACCTATAACTATTAACATTAGGTTTATGTTTGACGAACTAAAGAATGTATTCAATGACTTAAGGACTGATTGTAAAACTCCTGTTCGGACTCCTCTGTACGTTTTAGGATGGGGATGCCCGTATGGGTTAACACATGTGCAGAACGCGTTGCCTGATAACGTGACGAACTAAATGAGTTTGAGTCCGGGTGCTTCTAACTCTAACCGGGATAAAAAACCCTTGAGGAATTGATTAGAAAATAAGCTCTCTCCCTTGGATCAAACTTTAGTCATTTAGGTAACATATATATGAATAAAGAAAACGTATTTTATCCAGTTAATATCTGTTTCAAATGAGATTTTCATATTTTCAATCTAACAGTCCCGAAGAAATAATGTTGAGATAGAGGAAATTGTTGTGCCTCCGGTAATATTATCATTTTAAAACTAAAGGGCAGCTTTATATCCGAATTCTTTTGATTAAAATACATAAATTAAAATCCATCTTATGATTTCGCTGTCATCCTGATCTAAAACATCAGGTACAGTCTTTCTCTAATTTCTTATTCAGTCTTCCTTATATCTATTTTATTCTATTTCAAGATATTATTAATTTTTTCCCCTTTTACTTTGTGTAATATAACTGAAGAGAAAATTGTGTTCTTTTCTAACGGAAAATAAATGATGCTGAAATGATTTCATCCAAGGAAACTTTTTTGTTAGATATATTCTTCTGGTTTAATGCTATCAGAAAATCATTATAATGATAATACTTTTTATATTTGGTAACATAAATATACGAACCGAGGTCATAATGGGCCGAAATATCTCGTCATCGATTGACCTTTTGGCATTTTGGCTTATATCTAACATTATTTGTTGGTTATATATATTGTATATATATATATATATATATATATATATATATATATATATATATATATATATATATATATATATATATATATATATATATATACATAAATATATACATCTTTTTTTTCTAAAAATCAACTCACCAGCCTAAGATTCCTTATGCTTATTTATAACAGTTATCTTGTGTGCAAAAGGTATTGTTTGATAAATTTTCAGATATATTTTTAAAAAAGGGTTAATTGGGGTAGCAAATTTTGTGGTTTTTATTTTATTTTTTTAACTGTGACTACAACCCCAAGTATCTTTACAAATATTATGCAAATATATATTCTTTTTTTTTTAATTGATTGGGGCAATGAAATGAAAATTTAACATATGACACTATACAAACGATTCAAACTGATTTCCCCTCGTTTTTCTTCAATCATCAAAACTGCAACTGAGACGGAAACTGAATATATATACCTACTTACTTTAACTCTTATGGATATACTCATCACAGATATAAGGTATTGCTAAAGACACCGACTTACGAAAACTTTAACTAAAGCACCTTAACGTGACTAACAAAACTCTACATACTGACCTCCCATCCAACAATTGACCAACGAATAACGACCCATTACCAACTTTTTTATACAAATTTAAACAGATTATTAAGAGATATGGCAACAGCTGACATACCTCTGAATATGAGGAGGAGGATAAAAAGGCGTTGGATGAGAGATCTCCTTTCTTGAACAACCTATGTAATTGAAACAAGTCTGAGAAGAGGTGCTGCTGAAAACTGTCCTTCACCATGCCTGACATGTAATTATTTCTCGTATTTCATCACATTTGCTGATTGTCAACAGTTGACAGGTGAAAATAAATATTTAAAGCCAAAAAAAAGTTACTATTTCGTTATACCCTTCGTATTTCGTGTTTTATTAAATTTAACATAAAGAAATATAAATCTAAAGAAACATAAATCTCTCATATTTATCTAGCATTATTGGCAAATATTATACATGCACACATTCTATTCAATTAATACTTAAAAACCCGATGCTCAAAAAAGTATCTCGGACTGCACACCTCTCAATTAACGCCGGTAGATTACTTTCTAGTACTGACCGCAAAATAAAAGAATGGAGCTGAACAAGAAATAACAGTTACCGGTCACGAATCGGTCATTAAAACATGTTCCAGAGCGCAGTAACTGGTGCTATTTGGTGATTTAATCCGAGCCTAGTCTATGATTAGTTTCTACTCCTTCATCAAAGGGGCGTTACATTGTTCCGATGGTGTTCTCCTTCGTAGGTAGCTGTAAAAATGGCTCGGCGAGCCTTAACGATCGTGCTATGTATTAATTTTAAATAAGAAATAAAGTAATTTTTGTATTAGTAAGCTAGTATTAACAGTTCGTTAAACAAATAGTTTCGGAACCATTCAGCAAGCAATTTTAATGATGTGTAAGCGCCAATACTTTAAATAGAAAAAAAAATGTATACAACTGAGGAATAATTAACCTTATAGTCTTAAATAATAATAATAGTTTCTGTCACTGAATTTTTCTGCTTTATTTTAATGGCATTTAATGTTAATAGATTTCTGATATTGCACAGAATTTCTGTTGTTATGTATTGTCCTAAAAAAAAAAAAAAAAAAAAAAAAAAAAAAAAAAGAAATGAATTGCAATTAAATATTTAAATCTTATTTATTTGGTTTTGGTTTGTCGTAGTTATTTTGTTTACATTATTATTTTCAATAATGAACTATTAAAATCAACCGAAAAATTCATAAGCTAACTCTTCTCTCAGATTTTTAGTTTTTACATTTCAGGATACGTAGAATTCGAATATCGAATACATTTTTTTTGTTGTCCGTCCGCACGGGCGGATCTACGGGGGGGGGGGGGTTTCTGGCTGAAGTCCCCCCCCCCCAAAATGGTAAAATATAACCATGTTTTAGGGAAAAATATATTAAAAAATTATCTCTTAAAGTATTATTGTTCGTGTAATTACATTTTAAAGGACTTAAGGAATCACTTAAACACCATTTCATATATTTATTTAGTTTCTTTCTTTTTTTCAAAGTAATTCGTTTTTAGAAAAAAAAGCTTTCGGGCTGAAGCCTCCCCCCAAAACGAAATTCTGGATCCGCTAGTGTCCGTCCGCGAATTATCTCCGAGACTACAGTACCATTTTTTTAATTTTTTCAAATTTGGATTTGGAAGTCAAAGATCACCCGATATTATCTTTTTTATTTATCCATTATTTTTCTTTGTATTTTTAGCTAAGCATCGATTATTTAATTCCATTTCTTATTTTTATTGAATATATTCCTAATATATTTTATAAATAGTTTCACTAGTTTGTTTTTGTATATATAGTTTGTTCACTTAAGGTTTTTTATCTATTTAATTATTTAATGTAACATGTTTTTTGGTCGGATGTAACTACTTGTTACTCTTATTCTCTGTTATTCCCAAGGGACTAAGTCCCAGAATGAAGTTATTTTTCTAAAATAAAAAATTATTGAATATAATATACTTTACAAAAATATCTTTTACCTAAAATATCATGTGTGTGTGTGTGTATAAATAAATTGCATGTTATGACAGGATATAGATTGATATGATATATACATATATCGTTATTATTTGTTTGCTAATAAATTTCATATTTGGGTCAAGTTTGTATGATAAAGGATTATAGAATTTATATTACACTATGGTATATATTATAGTACATTCAATATAGTAAAAAATATTGTTTACTGCACAAAGGAAATTTCAGTAAGTTGAATATTTCCGGATATTAGATTTTATAAAAATATAACACCAATAGGTAGGTACAGATTTGTAAAAATTGTACCTACAACTGTAATCTGTTGCTTTAGTATTATCTATTAATGTATTCTCCTTGTATATCTCCAAATGAAAAGATGGTGAAATAATTTAATTTAGAACGCATTCTAAGAATGTTTAAGAATGAATACGTTATCCTGAAAGTCATTAGGTGATGTTTTAATGAATTTGAGTTAATTAAAGTTTCTGATTTATTTAACAAATACGAAAATAGCAATTTGGTTATTTATTTTTTGTTTTTTGCAATTCTAAATATGTACATAACAATGAAAAAAAAAATTAAAAAACTGAAACCTATGACGTACATAGTAGCTTTTTGTACAATATCACTATTAAACAAAACACATTTTATAACCGTTCAAGTATAAAAAACGTGAATCAGACTGAGCTCACTTAGTTTTATTAACCATGTGACCAATTAATCCAGTGAGAGAAGTCATTAAGCACCGGATTGTGAATTTTACCATTCTACTTTTATGTAATTTACAGAACAAGAATTTCATTAAGTAACTTAATGACTTTTTGTTCTGTGAAGTTAGAACATCGTGCATTTGGTGAAGTAATTTTTTTTTTTTTTTAATATTAAAGGATTTGTATTATTTTTATGAGCTTAATCAGTTATTGTATCGATAAATAAACAAAAAATTAATCGACCAAAAATGTAATTAGTGAATTTTTGCAATTAACCGACGACATTTCCTATTATCGAAGTTAATTAATTTTTTGTTTGTTTCAGGTAAGCTGTTATAATTATTTAGTACATATTTGCGGTATTGAACAGAAGTTTTGTAAGTATTTATTAAATCTCTGTATTTTATAATAATAATTTTAGTGACTGTCACGTTTTATTTCATTTTTTGTATTAGAAGAATAGGAGGTAACAGGAGATCAACTTGTTAGGCGATTATTTTACAACTTAAGCAGCTGTTCATTTAATTACATGTGTGTTAAGTTTCTGTTATCTCCTACTCGTCTAATGAAAAAATAAGATTTGAGACTAAAATTTTGACTCTGTACCTTTCCTGATAAAGGTACTCAAATCATTGTAGTGCATGATGATTGACCATCTCTAATTAGGAGGGTACTCTTTATAAAGGCTTAAGGTGGATCTTCCATGGTTCATGATAATAGGAGCACGGTGCCTACCCCGCTCTGGTCGAAACGTAAAGTGAGGCCACGGAATGTTATTTTCTTTTTTGTCTTCCTAAAGTAGTTGAGCATAACGTCCAAGATTAAGTGATAAAATTAAAGTCTTTACACATTCGGTCCTTTTCCTCTAAAGGAAAGAAAGTTATTTGTTTATGCCACATCTATTTAACCCGGTAACCATAAACCGTGTAAAAAAGTGAGTGAGATGCGGTTGGAGCTAATGAGGACCATACATACAATGGTCAGATACAGTATTGTCACTGAGTCCTTTCCTGGTTGCGGATATACTGGCAGAGAAACAATGAACAGACTCTGGCTTTGTCCCGGCTTAACCGCCCGCACTCCCGATAGTGTGCGTCCTGTCTATTTACTAACTGCCTGGAAATGGAATATGGCTCTTATCTGCTTTTCATTTCTCTTACCCTTTCCTTTCCATCAGTTTGTGGGAAATATATTCTGCGAAGCAGGATGTTCTCGCTGTACGGATCACTGACTTGAAATGTTTTTTTTCAGTTGAGTGCCTCGGAAGGTCCACAAATGGCGGATTTTTTCTGATCACATCATATTTAAATGAATACTTTTAAATTTACATTTGTTTTTCTTTCACTTTTCAAATCATTACTTGGTAAACTAACATTTCGACTCCAAATCATTTCATACTATCCACAAACGTCGTTCTGTGTTAACTATTGGGTGAAGGCGGAGACTGGACTAATATACTTCTCTAAAAAGGGCAGTTTTATAAAACCTACCCCCATTATTTTATTATTTCGGTTTTGGTGCGGTTATTTTTTTTTAAATCTATTTATTGAATAATAATACAATCAGCCACTGCTGGAGGAATATAAGTATTAGGGCTAAGAGTTCTCATTCAAACAATACATACAAATAATAGAGAAATAAATATATAAATATAAAAAGTAAATAAATAATACTGATGAAGAAAGTAAATAAAAGAAAAAAAAAAGTAAACAAATAACATAAAATAGAAACTTCTAAACACAATCATACCTATATACAATATATACATTCGGCCAGGATTCTCCGAGCCAGGCTTTTTCCCCACATGTGGAAGGCAAAGCAAGACTCCAGGAGATCCCAGTGCCACTTTTCCAGCCGCATCACTAGTATTAGAAGCCAGTGGAGACTGAAAGAGGGCACTAGAGCCAAAGACGCTCGGGACATGAGTGGAGAAGCTGGCCATTGCCAGGACTCCAGAAGTATATTTACAAGAGATCTCTGGGCCACTGCCGTTTTAACCTTCGTGGAGGATTGTAGGGATGAAGGGAGCTAGATAGGGATTGAGCTAGAGGATTTGGATGATGGATAAGGTCCTGGTGAAAGTTTGAGGATGATGTCGAAGACAAATGGGATGTTAAGGTCATGGTGAAGGGTCTTATTTGTGACATAATATGGGGCATTGACTATTGTTCTAAGTACATTGGACTGGAAGGATCGGATGCGTTTGATATTCGAATGTTTAGCAGTTCCCCACAGTTCAAGTCCGTAGATCCAGATAGGTTTCAGTATGGTCTTGTAGATTAAAAGTTTATTTTCAATCGAAAGATGAGATGTCCTACTTAGTAATCAGTGTGGTTATTGTAATCCAAATCCTATTATTTATTTTTGCCATATTTTCCTATTGAAACAGTTCTTCTCTGGCATTCCTCTTACAGCTATACCCTTATCCATATCTTCCATCCAGATCTTCCTTGGCCGTTCGCTCTTCTTTCTATAATCATGCCTCTGTAGGAAAACGATTTTGGCCATCCACATTACGTGGCCATACCATTAAAGTCTCCTGTTTTCAATATTATATAAAATATTTTTTTAGTGACCTAATTTTTTTTCAAATGGCACTATTTGATATATGTTCTAGCCTTGAGATGCCGCATCATTTTAAGAAATTATCTAGGGCTAATAGTTTTTGGCACAATATAGGACTGTTCCTAGTAGTAGGAAGAATCAAGATAACGATCCTAATAATTTTTCTTCCTCTAGAAATCTTTGATGAAATATGAAATATTCAAGGTTCCTTTTTTATTTACCCATACTTCCATATAACCCTCCTTAATTTTTAATAATTTAATAGCATTGAAGCTTTTCCCATAAATTCGTGAAGTTCATATTCTGAGAACATCACTTATATTTATAATAGCATTATTCAATAATATGCGTACTGAAAATTCTGTTTTGTAGTAGGGATTTAGGTTTTAGGCTTAGCATTTCTTTCATATTTTTATTATATGATTTGTTGGCAGGACTATAGTCGTACAAGGAAATATACTCTAGTCTATCACAACAATAACCACAATTATCGTTTTTGGATTGTTAGAAACAGCTTAGCAGGAATTCATTTCATATAAAGGAATACCACGCCCCCGCAATGATAATAGTGGATTTGTTCATTCTTATGCATTTTCTAATACAATTATGTAAATATTGAAGTTGTGTTACGCTCATAAATGACCATAAACATATAGACCTGGCAAAATAATCGTCCCCTTGAATGGAACCATTTTTCAAATTCATGGGTCATCATGTCATATATTCCAAAATTATTTTAGAATTCATATTTTTTTGTCTTAGAAGATTATTTTATTCTCCTACAAAATAACTTGAATGATTATTTATCATGAAATGATATCTAAATAGATATAATAGTAATTGTTATCAGGAACACATATTTGACTGATACTTACTATAACATGATCAAGGTTATATATACAGAATCAAGATACTAGATACCAAGATACTAGAATCAAGATAAGATTCTTAGTATCCGTTTTCATTACAGCTGAAGCTTCACCAATATGGTTTGCTGTTGTTCTTGTAATAAATAAAATATTACATATATCTCTTTCGCTACTGTCTATGAAAGTTTATGTACTTAAATTGTAGGGGCTAGTGTTCACCAATATTATCTGAAATTCAGATTCATTCAAATCTCATTCTGATAATTCTCTTGCGCAGACTATTCTGCTAATATGGTGTTCGTATCAGATTTCACACCAAGCTTTTAGGGTGGAGATAGTCAGAACAGAACCATTCTGCAAAAACGTTAAACAATAACCCTCCTTGCCCATTAAAGATGCCATAGCATATGCAGTGTGATCAATCTTACAGTGAATCACATATCGATATTGTTAACAATTACCATGTTTCATAGAAATAAAAAATGCTGTAATTGGCATTGGGCCAAAAAATACAATGCTATTACCTCTTTTCCTTTTATTTTTCGTAATCCATGCCAATTTGAAAAGAATGAGATAGTTTTGAAGATTTAATCTTGTGTTTGTGTCCTATATGTTTTTACACTTTCCAATATTCATGTATAACATGTACTCTAGTCATAAGATGGAATTTCTTCTTCACCGTAGTTTTAGCTTTGGGCCTTGGCTTCCTGAACTATAGTTCTCCAGATGTCTGTATTATTAGCTTTTTCATCCACATTCACCTGCCTGAGGTCGTCCACAAAATCATTCAGCCACATTCTTATTAGTTTTCCTCTTCTTCTGGCTCCGTAATGTCTGCTTTCCAGTATCCTTTTTGGTATTCTGTTATCCGGCGTACTCAGAAAGTATCCTAATAATTAGATCCGGCGTAATTTTATAAGGCTTTCAATTTCAGTATTGTATGACATAGAGTAGTATTGGTCGTAGCATACGATACGATTTGTTCTTATCCTTCATTTTTCAATTGCTTCATCGAATAAAAGAAAAGCGCCTTACTACTGAGCTACACCACTCCGGTTAATATCCGATTAATCATGGAATAAGCGGCCAAATATTTTTCAAGTATTCCTCTCGGAGACGTTTCACATTTCATCAGCGAATGTAAGAATAGGTCTAATTAAATTTATTTATAACATCACTTTCCTTTTTATTTATATTAATGATAATTTAAAAAACTTACATTATTTATTTTCGACCTAAGTTAGGTAAAAGTATTGACGTTTCCAAAAACCAAGATGAAATATTATTTAGTACAAAATCCAAAAGTATTTGAAAACAAAGTACTCAATATCTTATTCTTACATATTTACTCTGTGCTCTTCATTTAATCTGTCTTCTAAATTCAGAAATGTTGTTACTTTTTATGAAATTTAGTTTTACCGCTCCGTATTGCTGGATTATAAGTTAGAATATAGTTTCGCAATTTGCATTGTATAATGTGGCTATATTCTCCCGGTTATATAATAACTCTCCTCCGTTGAATACGGCCCAAGATTTGCTGACCCAGAAATTTAAATAAGAGGGAAGTAAATCATGAGGCTGGAAATGCAGCCAGTCCAGAAGTCTCCACCCTAATCCAGCTCCAGGGGCTTTGTCTAATCCTGGAAAAGTAAGGTTGCCTTGCAATCTTTGTTCCTTATGACTCAATCCACTTAGCCGCAGTCAGTCCTAGCCCACTCGCACTAATTAAATAGACTCTTCACATCAGTCTCTTTTGTCGGCTCTTTGGCTATTATCAACTGTTTCATTTTGTCCCTTAATCTGAAGTTTACAACTTTTGTTTGGATCCTATCCTTTGATTCTTCTTTGAGCCGGCAGCGGTTGTAATCTTTTAGATAATTCAATTTTCTAAGTTTCTCATTTTATTTTCATGATAAACTTACAATGCGTAATATTGTATTGTATATTAATTTCCAGGTTTCCGTATTAGCATGAAAATAACTCTTCAATGTTATTTTCGTTGAAATTTTTCTTCTTTTAAAGTGGGAGTGATATTAAATTGAAGAAAATGTTTACTGTCGAGGTTTTGAAAATGAATCGTTAATTTACACTTATTGATTTTATTATTAGTATTTTATAATTTGTGGGTTTGAGGATATTACCTTTTGAAAAACTAAAATTAATTTATGTAAAAGAAGGATGAAAAGTGGTATGCGTGAAGAAGACTGGCAGGACACAAGATTGCAAGAACTGATATTTGGTGACGACAAATGACTAATGTTGTGTGAGTCATTAATTAAAAAAAATAAGTATTCAAATTTATGTTATTTTTGAAAAACGACAACTTATTAACAATAAATTTTAACTTATATGTTATTCAGAGTTATATTAACAATGAATAGGATATAATAATAAAATTATTCTCGTTGTACACGTTTTTTACCTGTATCGTTTAGCTCTTGGCAAAATTAATGGACCACCCTTCCAATCTTCGGAAAAATGGGTTTTCACCTTTTCAGTGCCCTGAAAGCATTTTACTGTAGCCCTGACAACGACCCGCGAGCTATGAATGATGAATCCATCGCCAATATACCATCAGGGAGGGATATAAACGCTACGAAATTCCATAAACTCGTATATGCTTGTTATGTGTGAAATTGAAAAGCAGCTGGTGGTTTCATATAACAAGCGTGTCGCTTGATAATAGTTTTTGATATAGTTGTGCTCTATCAAAAAGTCATAGGCCAGTTATGCATTTTAGAACAATGAGCGCTAATTTATTATAATTCGGATATGGATTTTTATAAGATTTATACAAAATCAGAGTTATGAAACTCTTTAAATACAGCAAAAATTTTGAAAACTGTGAAAGCAACAAGTGGAATTGAAGATGTAATATAAATAAACAAAACAATTTTTAATGCTGTTCTCATGTACAATTAACATGGGCATTTCAATTAAGGTGTCGTTTTTCCTGTCAGAACCAACCATAGTTTCTAATGAAACAAAAACGGAGAGGTTAGAAATAAATTGAATTTTCAGATTTTTTTTTTTAACATTTTTGATCTGGCGCTATTTTCAATTTCCCTCTAACATGATTTTGACTCTGAACTGTAGGTATATAGTTTACATTAATGGATTAAAATAACAGATGTTTCGCTTCTTGACCTTTGGATTATTACTTGACTTACCATGCTACGCTACTTGCTGATATAGCCTGGAGCGGAACAGCTAGGGTAAATAAAAAAATATGATATTATATGTATATGTATATTATTATATTACATAGAAGAGAGCATTGACTATTATACGGAGGACTTTAGACTGAAAGGGTTGAATGCGTTTGATGTTAGAAAATTTGGCTGTTCCCCATAGTTCTAGTCCGTAAGTCCAGATGGTTTTCAGTATTGTCTTGTAGATCAGTAATTTGTTTTCACCAGAAAGTTTAGATTTTCTATTCAGTAGTCTATATAGCTGGCCATATCGTCTGTTAAGTTCCTGTCTTTTAAGTCTAGTATGTGGATTCCATGTTAGTCGTCTGTCTAAGAGAAAGCCAAGATACCGGACTGTATCTGAGAAAGGAAGCTGGATGGATGACATATTATTAGAGTGCTACCAGTGGGTAGTTTCTCAACAAGCGTTTTCATGTGATTGTATTCCTGTGTACACATTTACTTGATGTACTTATATTGTAATACGGTTGTAAATATCTTAAATAAAAAAAAAAAAAAAAATTAATACTATATATATTATAGTTTTCATCCGAATTCTTAATGCTTCAATTCCATTTTTATAATTTGTTCTTAAATTGTGAAACAGCACCAATCCTAATTTCAAATTGTCTTAGGTTGCATTTGATGTATGCATGAGCGTTACTAGCAAACATTTACTGCGCTAACTTAGCTCTAACACCTGAGGTCATTTCGCTTCCATATTCATTGTCATATAGGTGCTTCAGATCGGGCGAGAAACTCCAAACTTGCAGAAAGCCGCGGCGCGGGACGGGGTCTGATATATGTAGAATCTTCTTGTACATATTCATGATGCCGGGGCATTATGGTGATGGAGCCTGCGACAGTCAGCTGATCTCTATCTATCTTATCATGATGACTGATTTATTAGTCCTTCAATTCGGTTGATACTGGCAGCTTCCACTCGTACCCGGATTAAATAGATCTACCTGTCAGTTCTGCCAGTGGCGAATAGCTTCGGCCTAGTTAATTGCAGAGGAGGTACAGATGTTACATAACTGACATAGGTGCTACAAAACGTTAAGTATTACATTTGATCAAAACAATACTATGACACACTGAATAATTTTTTATACCACCTTGGATATTGATAAGCATCTAAAACGTTTTAATTCTCATGATAAATTATGGCATTCCGCAAATCCTTTTTTTTTTTTAAATCATAGATATCCTATAAAGTAAAAAATCCTTGTTCTGTCCTTATCGGGGTTCAGAATGTACATATTAGATAAATAAGGGACTAACGATATGGATCGCTGGAAGTATTTTGAAAATGAACTACACTTATTTTCAAAACACTTACAGATCTTCCAATCTGGTTATTACATGACCTCTACGAGTCAATTTATTTATTTGTTTTTTAACTATTCGTTATTAATTTGTTCTAAATTTTTTAGAGAAGTAAAAGTTCTTAAGAACTGTTGTTTCTTGTAGCCAAACAGTTCATTAAGTAAAATTAGCAGAAACACCAACCTTTGGTCGTGATTAGTGTTGCCCAAAATCGGAAAGAGCGAGGCCGCCTAACTGTTGCAAGACCAAGAGCAGGGCTAGTAAAAAAAAAAAAGTCTGCCAAGTAAGGTCAGTATAGCTTCCTCACCGTTGTCATTGTATATTACAAGGTATACAATTTTTCGTATGAGAATAACATCTCTGAGAGAAGCAGAATCGGAATAGCCGATTACAGTTACCCTTCAACATTCAACAAAAGAGTGTCGTATTTGAAGATTCCATACTTGATTATGCTTAATAAAAAAATAAAAAAAAATAAAAAATGCCTACTGAACATGAATTTCAATACTTAGTTAGTGCAAAAATTTATTTATTGTTTTACAAGATTGCATGGAAACTCATTATTTCTTTATGCTTTATTAGAATAATTTCATATTTTATTGTCATCTGCTATATTCCACAGTAGCAGACTACTTATATCAGTTGCAGACTACAAAATGTCACCAGTAATACACATAGAATTAAAGTTAAAAATTTTTACATTCTAACTTTTGCTCTGATAATAGTGATATACACTACCGGATCCAGATTTAATTTTGGGGGAGGGGCTTCAGCCCGAAAGATTATAAATATATATATATATATATATATTATATATATATATATATATATATATATATATATATATATATATATATATATATATATATATATATATATATATATATATATATAAGATAAAGACCGGAGACTGGCGATATCAGCCTTAATACCATCTTGTAATGTAAATAAACATAGCAATTGTATATAAGGCAGATTATTGGACGAATAAAGCAGTGTTTATTCAGAAGCCGTGAGTATTGTTTCTCGTTCCTCTTTCCTTCTTTTTTTTTATTTTTAAAGCCCGGAGACGCTTAACTGGTGCCGAAACCCGGGAGAACGTCAGGAGAACACGGAAGTAAAATTTTTTTTTCTGTCTTTATTTTAATTTTTTTTTTCTCTTCTCCTAGTCATAAGGAAAAGACGAGATGCCGACAGAGGGCATAATTCGACCAGGAGTGTTGAACGCACCTGAAATGCCGCAACCTCAGGAAATGCCGATAGCGCAGATTCCTCAGATCGCCCCTCAGGTTCCGCAGATTCCGCAGATACCTCAGATACCTCAAGTACCGCAGATACAAGAGATCCCTCCCTTACCTAGGGACACATTGGCAGAGGCGCATGCCAATGCATTGGAGTGGATGAAGATAAGGGCAGCAACCACGCAGGATCTACGGAGAGCAATCGCAGACCTGGAGCGATTCGGGGGCGAGATAGGTGAACTTAATCACTTCCTGAAAGGCGGAGACCGCCTCATATCAAGAATCGAAGCAAAGGTGGCGGAGGACCTCGTGAACCTGGGAGACGCAGAAGCACTGAAGGCAGCTCTCGTGTGCCGAGTGAGGAGGAACATCCTCAACCAAATCCAAGCGGACGAGGAGACACCATGGCCAGTGATTAAGGAGCGTTTGAAGAAGGCTTTCGGAGGAGGCCGATGGACGCCGGAAGAAGATATCTTCCAAATGTTTAGGGAGTGTCGGTCCCAACGCCAAACAAGAGGACAGTATGCGGGGGTACTAGTGGCGAAGTACAACCGCATAACTGAGAAAATGCGTGAAACCATGAGTGTGGGAGAGGTCGAGGCTAGGATGGAATTC
This sequence comes from Nezara viridula, assembly GCA_928085145.1. NCBI lineage: Eukaryota > Metazoa > Arthropoda > Insecta > Hemiptera > Pentatomidae > Nezara > Nezara viridula. The sequence goes on along the minus strand of OV725079.1, from coordinate 150,251,849 downwards.
CTTTCGACAATACTCAAGGTTCAGTTAGCTAAGGAGACTGGGAGAAGGGACGGACTGCCTAGAGAGCGATCGTTCCTCGAGTGTGCCCAAGAAATGATAGATCTGAGTGCAAGAGAGGAAGAGACGCGGATGGAAGTAGAAGAACCAGGGTGGACCCGAGTGAGTGACAGACGACCCCGGACAGCCCAGATAGGGTGGAGGAAGAGGGAAATGAAACACCCGAACGGAGAAAAAGCCACGACGGGCGAGAGAAGATCCGGACAGTCCAGGCCTAGGAATGGACCCCGGAGGGAAGACCGAAAATGTCACGGGTGCGGGAAACCGGGACATTTGGTAGCACAATGTCCGCGCACTAGATGTTTCGAGTGCGGGACTGAAGGGCATATTGCCAGACAGTGCCCGTACATGTTTCGCAGGAGGGAGAGACCTCTAGACGAGCCAATGGAGGTGAACGCTCAAAAGTTGAAAAAACGAGCTAGGATGCAGCAGAGAGACGGATCTTCGGAAGAGGCAACCGAGGAGTCGGGGACGTCGGGAACGGAGACTGACGAGCCAGCCAGCAGTGGAGGCGAAGGAGGCAGGAGCAGCCAACGGAGCGAGCAACGACGAGCGACGGCGGTAAGGAGGAAGCGAGGTGGCATCTGAGAAGGGTGTCAGCAGAGAGGCGACCGCACAGCAACCTGCAACAATATTAGAGGTAAGCCATGCTGGTTGCCGATTATTGAAGTAGATCGGGGAGTGAAGTGTCTCGTGGACACAGGGAGCTCGAGTACTATCTTGACTCGGGGGGCGTTGGGGAGAGTGTGCGGGAGCGAGAGGGTACTCCGGATACAAAACTGTGGCTGCCAGCTAATCACTCTGGGTGGTCCCTGTAAAGTAGAAGGGGAAGCGTCAATTACGCTTGACCGGTGGGCAGGGAAAAAGGGGGAGCTAAGGGTGCATGTGGTAGAGAGCATGGCGCGGGAGTACCAAGTCATAATAGGGTGTGATCTGTTAGGACAGGTAGGGGTAAGCATTAGAAACCGTAGAGGAGCTTGGAGTATCAGGCTGGGAAAGAGGAAATTTGGATGTATAGGGGTCGCGAGAGAAAGAAGGGTGCGGATAGGAGCGGTGAACAGGGTGGAGGACTGGAGAAAGGCGTTACAAGCGGAGTTCGTAGATATTTTCTTCAGGGAGGGCGAGGTATTGGGGGTAACAGGGAAGACGGTACACGAAGTTCCACTGAAGCAAGATAGGGTGACCTACGTAAAGGAAAGGAGATACCCGCAGGCGATGAGGCAGCATATTCGGGAGGAATTGGAAAGCCTGAAAGAGCAAGGGATCATAGTCGATAGCACCTCGCCATTTAATAGTCCCCTGTGGGCAGTGAAAAAGAAGGCAGCGCCGGGGGATAATAAGGAAAAATACAGAGTGGTAGTGGACTATCGTAGGTTGAACGACAACACGGTAGACGAAAAGTACCCGATCCCTAGATTCGAAGATATACTTGATAGGTTGAGTGGGGCCGTGGTGTTTAGCACGTTGGACCTCAAGGCGGGATACCACCAAATACGGATGCACCCGAAGGACCAACATAAGACGGCGTTTACATTCGAAAGGGGGCATTACGAATTCACCAGAATGCCGTTTGGTCTGAAGAATGCGCCCATAACGTTTCAACGCCTGATGGACGAATTTCTGAGGGGGATCGACGACTCCGTATGTCAAGTATACATGGACGACCTGCTGATTTTTAGCAGAACGGAAGCCGAACACGTGGGGCATTTGAGGTCGGTATTCGAAAGGCTGCGACAATTCGGGCTGAAACTGTCAAGTGAGAAGTCCCTGTTGGGACAAACGCGAATCAATTTTTTAGGCCACACTATTTCTAGCGAGGGGGTCAGACCGGATGCGGCAAAGGTGGAGGCTATCACACGAATGGCGGTGCCACGGGACGTTAAAGGGATTCGTAGGCTTCTCGGGACGCTGAATTATTATAGGAGATTCGTACCTGAGATGGCAGAATACTTGGTACCTATCAATAACTTGCTGAAGAAAGGCGCGAGGATCGTGGTGACACCGGAAATGGAAAATAATATTCGGAAATGCATGGATAGGTTGCAGGCAGAACCCGTATTGGCGTTCCCGGATTTTGAGAAGCAGTTCAACGTCACCACCGATGCGAGCGAATACGCGTTGGGGGCCGTTTTATCTCAGGGCAGAAGTGAGGGTGAACGTCCGATAGCATACGCGAGCCGACGACTTACGAGCGCGGAATCACGGTACAGCGCGTTAGAGAGGGAGCTACTCGCGATAGTGTGGGCCATCGACCATTTCAGGCCGTATATATTTGGGAGGAAGTTTCGAGTCCACACCGATCACAAACCCCTTCAGTGGGTAGGAAAACTTAAGGAAACCTCTGCGAGGGTCACGAGATGGAAAGAATTCCTTAGTCAGTACAACATGGAGGTGGTGTATAAGCCGGGAAAGGAAAACGTGGTGGCAGACTGGCTCTCTAGGGCCATCATGATCAACGCGGTAGAAGAGGACGGAGGAGGTCCATCGCGGGACGTGCGCCAATTCTTGAGGGAATGGACTCCTGAGGGTGAAGGGGCAGATGATACCGTCAGTATAGAGGACAGGGAGGGGTCCCCGGAAGAAGATAGCTCAGCGGAGGAAAGACCAGAGGCGATGGAGGAAATAGACGAAATCATCAACGACAAGCATAGACAGGTAATCTGGAAAACCAGGACAACAGGGATCATGAAAATAGATTACCGAAGATACGGGAAAAGTAGGATTCGCGTCATTTGGTCGCAACCCGGGGTGAGCGAGGAGCAAATCCGTACGGCACTGAAGGACGCCACGGAGCCGGGAAAGACACACCATCTCTATGTTGGGAACAACACGGTATGGGAGAAAATAAAGCGGATGTGGAGATCCGAGCGGATAGGCATGGATAGAACGATCATCCGGTGCAAGTATGCAGTGGAAACCGTACAGGATGAGGAGCAGCAACAAGCAATTACATTGGCATACCACCAGGGGAAGACCAACCACCGAGGCGTCAACGAGACGTTGCAGGCATTACGGCGAAAGTATTTCTGGTGGGGAATGAAAAAATCTATCCAAGGAATCATCGGGAAATGCGAGGTATGTATGCGCACAAAGTATGATCGACACCCCCCCAGAGGAGTTCAGGAAGAGACACCTACAGGGAATATGCCGCTACAAGACCTCCAGATCGATACATTCACCTGGAAAGGGTTCAAGTGGGTCACGGTCATCGACACCTTTAGTAAAGTAGCTATGGCACATCAGGTCATGGACAAGTCTGCCAATGCAGTTGCGGAAGCCCTACAAATCTGGATACAGTTTTACGGAGTTCCCGAGAGGATCACATCAGACGGTGGTAGAGAATTCGACAATACCGCGATTAGGGAGGAGGTGAAAAGGTTAGAGGTTGTGTGGCATTATAACACACCGGGACACCCTAAGAGTAGAGGAGGAATCGAACGCTTGCACAGCACGTTGAGTGACCACATCCGTGTATATCAGGGAGAGAAAGGGTTGGAGCCGGATGTTGCGATGAAGAAAGCCGTAACAGCTTACAACCATTCGATCCACTCCGTAACGGGGTTTTCACCTGTGGAAATACTATTCGGGATGCGCAGGCCAAGGAGAGATTGGGGGGAAACAACGACCAATGAACATCTCGTAGAGCAAATCCAGAATACTAGGGTAGAGGTAGGAAAGACGTGGGGGAAGGTAGCGGGGAGAATTCAGCGGGAAAAGGAGAAGCGGGTAGCGCGGCAGAATGTGCAGGTACGTGACCGAATGGGAGAATTAAAAATCGGAACAATAGTGTATCGTAGAATTGGAACCAACAGAGGGAAACAATTGTTACGGTACGAGGGCCCATTCAGAGTGATTGCTATTAGGGAGCATAATCTGGTAACCATTGAAAGCATTAACGAACCTAAGAAGAGGAGAACTGTTCATATTGAACAATTGAAGCTCCCAATGTTAGAACCGGTACAGAAACCAATTGATTCGTAGTACCCTTATCGCGTATTATAAAAAAATATGTTTTTTTTATTATTATTACTGTTGATGATGTCATTTTTTTTTATTATTTTTGTTGTTCTTGTAAATAAAGATATGGCAGCATAATAGAGGTGATTGTAATTTTTATAGGATTAAGAGCTCTGTTCCATTGTTAATAAGACGTTGTGTGTTTACTTTCTGTGGTTTATTTCTTTTTATTTATTTCTCGTTCCAGCGGAGTGGAAGTGAGGTTTGGTGTACTTTAAGTTTATACTGGTACAAATAATTGTAAAGGGTTAAGGCTGATACCGGTGGCTCCGATCTGGGAATTTATAAGTTTCCGAAAATCCTATTCGTAAACTGGTGGGGGGGAGATAAAGACCGGAGACTGGCGATATCAGCCTTAATACCATCTTGTAATGTAAATAAACATAGCAATTGTATATAAGGCAGATTATTGGACGAATAAAGCAGTGTTTATTCAGAAGCCGTGAGTATTGTTTCTCGTTCCTCTTTCCTTCTTTTTTTTTATTTTTAAAGCCCGGAGACGCTTAACTTATATATATATATATATATATATATATATATATATATATATATATATATATATAACGAAAATTAATTTGAAAAAAATCCACTGCAAGTTATTTCCCTATGGTATATTATTTCCAAACAATTATACATATAATGTAACATTAAATTCCTATTTATAAAGAAAAATAAATAAAAGGTGATTCCAATTATTGGACTAAACTTTTTTTTAATCATTAGTAATATTCTAAAAAATAGCATTACTTCAGTAACACATTCAAAAATCAAAACAAAATATAAACATCTAAAAAAAAAAACTAGAGACCATATCTTTGCTCCTAATTGTCCGATTTTAACATTTTTTTTTTTTTTTAGAAAATTCCGCAAACTTTTAAACTTGAGTTATTCGGAATTTAATTTTACCATCCCTCGTAACTTTTTTTTGAGCTTCTTTTCGTTGAAGTATGTTATATAAACAAATTTAAAGGGCGTAGAGAAAATGACATTAGCGAAGTTTCATTAAAATCAGTACATTCGTTTAGGCGCTACAGTCTATAGCAACGCAGGTTTTTCGGCCACCATTTGGAAACTAGAAGGCGAATAGTAATGTCGTTGAAGGAGGATCATCCTAGGGTGACTTCTGATTTTATATCCAAATGCGAAGAAAATCAGTCCAGTAGTTTCTGAAAAAATGCGCGGACGGCGGACAGCGGACTAGTAGTGCATATATAAGAGAAAGTGGTGGACAGAATTCAATAAAATTGACACTACGTAATTTTTTCACCAAACTCTACCTTTTATCTAACTTTGAGCCAAATCGAACGAGCCCTTTCTGAAATATTGGCATATTTAAAAATATACGTTTGCGCGTGCGTAAGCGGAAGTGCTGGATGGAATTTGATAAAATTGATATGGGACTATCTAGGCACCAATCAGCATAATCCCTGAAAATTTCATGAAGATAGGATGAACGGTACTAGGTGATATACCCGCCACATCGATTTGACTACAGACAGACAGACACCGAACCAAATTTGATCCTTGATGTCTGAAACGTAAAACGCGAGTGAAAATTTTCGATTCTGAGCAAACAATTTTTTTTAATCTCTCGCACGAACACAATGCTTCCCTATCTTCGGTAGTGAGGAAGCAAAATTCGTTTTTTAAAATAAAAATTAATGCAAAATAGTTACTAATAATAAAATCTTAGTTACTATATGTTAATAATTGGTATAACCAATATACTTTTGCATTTAATCCGTCTAATTTTTCATTCGGGCTTAGTTAGGTTTCTCCTACCTAAAAAATTACAGTATAGCAATAAGCTAATAAGTGATTGTAAGACTGTTGCGAGACTCTTGCGCAAGACCAAGACCATAAACCAAGACTGAATTTGCAAGCCAATTCAGCCAATAAACCAAGACTCGTCTCGGTCTCGCATTTGGTGATATTTCTACTAACGCGTTACATCAAGCCTCTCCACTAAAAGTAAATATTTTATTACTTATTGTTTTAAAAACAGAACTAAATTTATTAAAATATATTTCGAAACAAATATTTTTTGGTTATTCCATCTACTTTGCCATTTCAGGCATAAAATGGTAATTGTGTAATGATTATATGTTAAACCTTCAAAAACTCAAGTGATTAACAAATTGTATTTTACCGATTTAAAAATACATTAAACTGTTTTGGAAAAAAACAAAACAAAAAATATGGTATTATTATTTTCAGCTTACAATTTGATCTTGTAACTATACATATAATATTTTACAACAAAATTTCTTTGTGGTATTAGTAGGCTTAGGGAGAACTGCCTGTACACAATGAAAGCTTTTCTTGATTTTTTCACAAAGCCTCTTTAGTACCAATCGATACAAGAATCGTTTCCGAATGGGCAAATCCTAGCAGATTTGTAGCGATAACAATCTTTGATCCTACCTAATCCAGAGCGACCCGAAGAATGAGGACGATAGAGGCAGATCAGAAGGGCATCTCGTAATCTGGTCCTTCCTAAAGTCCTCCAATGATTCCACTTAGGCACTCACTCCCCCAATGTGTCATCAATACACTTCTAGTGACCGTACTCCAAAGCTGTGTATAGGGATGATGATAAGTGAAGGGATGAAGCTCCATGAATTTCCATCTTTACACTAATTGCTCTTAAATATTAGTTTAAGATTACTATAATATATTCTTTTTGTTTATAAAGGCAGTGTCCAAGAAAATTTCTAATTTTATAAATATATCTTTTTTATTCTTAGAAAAATACTGCTTTGCTTAAAGTTCTTTATAAAGTCTCATGCAAACAAACTCCATAATTATTTGAAAATTCATAACCTTTTTTTATTTTATTTTGTAAGCTTCTACCCACCAGTTTTGCCATACGGGTGGGTCATTATAGAGGTACAACCAAACTTATTCTAGCCAGGATGGGAAGGTCTAATTTCATTCCGTGGATCCGCCACTAAATAAAAGTTAATCACTCCCAGGCCGGATTCGAACGGGCGTCGGTAGGCATAATGAGGAAACGCTCCACACAAAACACTAATCCAAAAATAAGATATATAACTATTTATTTGTTGCACTGTTAGGTAAAAATAGGGATTCGCTGGCCCTCTATTTCTCGAAAAATCTAATCTGAATCCAACGGGACTCCATTCATATGTCATTTGTATAAAATGATTCCGAGGCTCAGTGAAATAATATTTTGGATGATGGGGACATATTGGTACCTTTTCAACAGCAATCAAAGATTATAAAAAGTTTCTTTTACGCTATCCTTCGCATCTTCAGTGTGTGCGTATACGGAGAAGATTGTTGTGTATCTAAACTTTCTTTTCACTATAATTTTGCAGATCCCATCACTGATTGATCCTAAACTCAATAAGGATTTAGGTGTATTTTAAATGCAAGAAGAAAGCGGCAGGTCATTTTTTACTGAGGAATTATAAAATCTTTCTTGTCTCTTCTATTGTTTTCAGCTCCAGCAAGTGTCTTGTATTGCAATTATTAGTCTTGTATTAGTTCATTAGCAATTTCCAGCATTTTTCCTGGTCTTATCATTGTGAATGCATTCCATGTGGCTAATTAAAGGTTATCGCATTTCCTTCTATTCCGTTGGAAGCGCCTAGTTTCATTGCTATCATGATCGTCCGGCTTATTCTCAATTATTGTTTTAATTTTCTCTCTCCACCTTCTACTAGAAGGTTTTCACATTTTTTCACAAGGTTTTCATCCTCTAGGCCAATTAGACTAAACTTTTTTATATTAAATCCTGAAATATATTTTATTTCACAAGTCAGCCTCTACAATACATATCATTATTGACAATAATAAACCAAAATTGATATTGAAACAAACTGGTGTGTTTGTGTTTTAGACCACGCGATGGAAGGGAAAAAATCAACAAGGCGAGACTAATATTATGAAATATAAATTATAAATAAAAGGTGACTTTATAAAGAGTATAAAATGCAGAAAATTTTCATCGCTTATAGTATGCAGATCCAAACTAGTTATCATTTGGTTTTCGACACTAGTTTCTCCTTTCGTCTCTCTAACAAGGCATCGTGTTGAGATACAATTTTGATGAATAGCCCATTACAGAGAGAATAAAATGCTAAACAAGCTCCTCGCTTTCAGTTAACAGCTCCTCCATATCATCACTAAAACTCGTTATAATTAGGTTTTCGACACTATTTTTTTCCTTTCGCCTCCTTAACAACGTGTCTGGTTTAGATAAAATTTTGAATAATGACTTAAAGGATGAAACGATGAACATTTCCCTTTTCATCAATATGCAGGTCCTATTTTTACTTTTTGAGATATTTTAATACATATGCAAAAACACTTTACTCCAATCACGACTCCAACCGTTTTTACCCGAGCTGTTACACATAGGAAATTTGATGTCTCAATGTAATTCACTCTCAACAAAAAAGTACACTACATGCCTAAAGAAGTTTCCACTTTAAAAATCTCCATTTTTTTTAAAAAAAAACATCTTTTTATAAAATTCCGTAACTTTATAAACCGTAAGTCGATTACTATTATTTGGATTAATTATTAATCCATTTTATACTTAAACATTCTAGAGAATATAAATCATACATAAAATCGTTACCTAATGTTTTTAAAAAAATTATACTATTCAGCCTCTTACTTTATCACTTTATCACTCAAGTGATGAATTTTTAGTCACAACTTTATCATGTTTCATGGCTTAAGTAGAATATATTTTGGTTAAAATAATTGAATAATTTCAAGTAGCAATTAAGGAATTGAGTAGAGAATGATCCTTTCTGTGAATTGATTAAGAAAGTACATTATTATAATAAGCTTCTTTTAATCCTTCCACCCTAGGGAGAGCTCCACTGATCGCGAACAAGTTAATTAGAAAGCTCCGCCGTTTCGGAATGATAATAGGATTTACTATTTCTGCCTCTAGCGTCTTTGAGCCGGGCTTAAACTTTAAATCTGAAGAGGGTAAGGAGGAGGAGGAAGATCTTAATAAAATGCAGGGCAAAGTGCCTGAGGAGGCCTAATGGACGGATCCCGGAGTTATAGGGGTGTTAATCAGGGAGGAGGAGACTGGTGCTACCTGGAGCTGGGGCCGTAAACACCTGTAGTCTGTCCCGGGGAGGACACAATTAACGGCAAGACAAACGGCCTCTGGAGAAAGAGCCTTTCGGGGTGAAAGTAATTAAACTAAAGTAGAGAGCTGGTGTAAATAAGAGGAAGATGCGGGCGAGTCTTAGTCGGATCCTAATTAGCCTGCGAGGGGATAGGCGCTTGCTCCCGAACGATTCCACTGCCTCGCCTGGATGCTGTAAGGGGAGGTTTATAAGAAGGCAACACTTTGACGTGCATCCATCTTCCTCACCTTATCATACCAATAATTAAATCTCATTTTTTATAGTTCAGTTTTATGAAAACACAACTGATGTTATGTTGATTTTTTTTGTTATTGTCACATAGATGTCTGTCCTTATAAATAAAAATAATCTGAGGCGTGTGCTTTAGACCACACGATAGAAGTGAAAACATCAACTAGGCCAAAAAAAAAATTCTAAATACAAATTACAAATAATAGCTCATTAAAAGGATGATGAAATGCTGAACATTTCTCTCTCTTACAGTATGCAAGTCCGATTTTTAGTTTCTGAGATATTTAAATCTATGTCTTCAATAAAACTCGTTATCATTTTTTTTATCGACACTATTTTTTCTGTTTTCGTCTCTCTGACATGTCGCGTTAACATTAGCTCATTTCAAAGAGGATCAAATGATGAACATTTCCCTTGCTAACAATATGGAGGTTCGATTTTTAGATTTTGTAATGTTTTAATTCATATGCAAAAACACTTCCACTCTAAACATGACTCCAGCCGTTTTTACCCGTGAGTTACGCATTGGAGATCTGATGGAAGAAGTTTTCATCTCAAAAGGTAAAGGAAAACATTGATTTATCCTGAATAAATTATGTTATTTATTACTTTTATTCATCGTGGATTTATAGAAAAAAGTCATTAACATTTCGTAAATTTTTTTAATTTTATTTTTTTTTATCCACACCGGTCAGAAGTACTGACAATTAGCGAGTCTGATGTCGGAGAATGACTAATAATGACTTGAGCGGGGTAAGGAAAAGGGGTGTCTAGAGGTATCCCTTCTTGACTTGAATTCTGTATACTTTTAGATGAGGAACTCCCTCATTCATCTCTTCTTTTGAACCTTCGGAGGATGTTTTCGGGCATATTTCTTGGGTTATGTCTTATATCAGTGTGTTATTATGTCCACGTAAGTTATTATGAAATTGTTCGTAGTGTGTTCGTATATGGTCGTCAACTGTTGGTATGTTTAGATATTTATGTAATAAAGAATAGTTTGTGACGTTCCATGGAACTTTAGTCATAGTCCTAAAAGTTTTTGACTGATAGCTTTGTGGTTTTCGTATGTGGCTCGTTTTGGCTGTTCCGTATATTTGAGAAGCGTTGGTCTATATAAGCTTTAGTAGATAAATGTAGGTGTTCAGTTTCTATTTTAATTTTAATTGTCTTGAAAGAAGTAATTATTATAGTTGTAGTCTGAGCTTCAAGTTTTTCTTTCTTCTGTTTTCTTTTTTTTTTTATTGATATGTGCGCTATCATTTTTCTGTGAAATCTTTACTGAAAAAAATTAAACAAAAATATTTCAACGTTTGTTTCGATTGAAAAAAATAATAATTAAGTTGGCCAAAAAAATTGTTTAAGATATGTTCCACTTCTGGAACAATGGCATGTAGAAAGTAAAACTAAAGTTTGTTAAAGTTAGCACGTAAATTAAAATTTAAAAAATAAAATAAAAAAGGCAAAGGGGAAAAAAAGAAGTCGCGAGTGCTACGTGATATGTGAAAGGTTAAGAGATTTTTAGAGTATGTAAGTATATATGGGTTAAGTATATCGGTGCAAAGATGTAAAAACAAAGTCGCTTACGCGGAGCAAACAGGGAAAGCGTTTTATAACTAAAAGAGCTTTTTTTTCCTCATCATTCTTTGTTTTTCACCTATATCCTTCGTTAAATTGTTGATTAGATGAGTACCAAAACATTGTAATTTTTGTTTAATGGTATGGCGGAAAAGAAAATCACGTTTAGGTAACGCTTATTTGTACTGAATTTATCAAAAACTGAGACAAACAACTCCAGATTTGAACTTTGCCTGATGCATTATGATAAATATCTGCCACCGTTGGGCTTGAATCTGATTACTTGTTACTGAAGGTCAGAGCACATTGCCATACTGATATACTTTTCTTCTATTTAATAATGATAAATATATCTATTATTTAAATTTAAAGGTATGATTATCGTTGATTTTTACTTTTGAACTTATAATCAATACTATGTGTAGGGGGTCTTATTATTTTATTTAATTACTTGCTCGCAAATATTTTCCGTTTTTAAGTCATTACTGATGTTATGTAATGCATTGTCGACATTGAGTGGAAATCAATAGTAACGGGAATAAAATAATATCCCCTAGACAGAGACAGATGCATTACACTTTAAGAACTGAAGGGAGACGCGAGAAAACCGAGGCGGCTAATAGAGACATATCGATCACACGTTAACGGATACGCAGCCTCGTTTAAAGGTGCTCCAGGGAAGAAGGAAAGCCATGTTGGTTCCACTTTTCCAATTTGGCTCTCTTGGAGAACGCGCAAAGTTTGGACAGCCGATGTTAACCTCTTGCAAATCTAGCATCTTTTCTCTGAAACAGTTAGGCTTTTCGAAGATAGGCTTTTTTTCCCCCTTTACTTTTTCTAGTTTGACTTGGACCGAGCCGTATCTTGGAGTTGTATCTTTTTTATTAAGCGCATTTAGTTCAATTAACATATGGGGGTTAAAATAGTAAGCCTTATCCGAAAAGTACATCTTTCTCGTCGAATTGGTAATGGAGTGTCGAATATTCATTTTAAAGATTTTTTTATTTTATTTTTTTTTGTTATTGGGAAATAATATTACAATCTGCAATAATATTTATTCATGCTATAGTCGCTTATAAAACCTGTATCACTAATAACCCATGACAGGTTACGGGTTCAGTACCATGTGAGGAAGTACTGTTACAAGACCAACGGTTGTGTAGGGAGTTGATGCTGCCGATATCACGCTCAACCACCAGGTTTTCCCTCTTAATTTTTTAAAAATTAATGGTACCCATTTCATAGAGATTTGGTGTGTCGCAGGAGGGTCTTTCGACCTCAGGGTCGATCCACGACTAATCCACGGATCTTGTACTCTGGAAGTCAGTGTTCACCCACTGAGCTAGCCCCTCCCACTAGTCATTTTTACTATATGGAATTGTAAATGCTGACTAAAATTAAATTAAATAAATCTAAAAACGTTAATAAGAAAAAATGTATAAATAAATAAATTAAAAATTTTACTGATATGAAAATGAGTAGAACAATATCATACTAAATTGCAATTATATAATACCAGGAAATAATATACACAAGATAAAGATAATCAAATTTAAGTAGAAACAAGATATTGAATACTCAATATTTGAGAGTTGAATATTAAAGATGAGATGGTTCGGGTTGGTGGTCATCAGAAAGTCTTAAAATAGTGGTAACTATTTTATTATGCCTACGTTTCAAGCAAATTGTGTAGGTGTTTCTTAAGTATGCCGCTATAGAATACCTTGTAATCTTGTTCTTTCTAGCCCTGATGAAGACCTGCATAGTGGAAGCCAAACGTAGGTTTAATAAAATAGTTTCTAATATTTAAAGATTTTTTTATACCCGTACGATCTGTTTCATAAAAATAAAATAATATTCAGTAAACTTACTTATATCCTTGTTGAATGTTCCATCTATAAGTCTCCTGAAAGCTAAAAACAATGAACATAAATTAACTGGACAGCTTTCTTCTGCTGACAACGAAGTGATGTTTGAAATCTCTAATTTCATTACCGATATTCTAAAACTAAGAACCTTTGTATGTACAAATAAGGCTTTAATCAATTGTTGCTTTATTATGTACGATGCTTTATTACCGTATGTCATGATCCTCATACGGTGAATGTATTGTTTTTTCTTTATTTAAAGAGTCCTTGTTTTGCATTGTATAATGTTATTTAATTATTACTTTGATATGTAGCATGTTAGTAATGCGAAATATGAATGATATACCAGTAGTCTGTTACATGTAAAATAAATCCCTGTTATTGTTGTAAACTAAATATAAATTTGTATTTATTTTTGTTTCAATCTATAATGAAAATAAAATCTAATTGAATAATAAATTTTAGTTTTGCGCAGTTTCACACCTTCATATACTATATTTACATTCAGCCTATGGAAATACGAACAAAGCTTCGTGAACTTCATGTGACAAAACTGGATTTACAGAGAAAAATCTAAAACCTCTGTATTCCATCTTGATTATTTGTAAAACTTTAGAGGTACATGAAAATATTTTTTTAAATTATGAAAAATATAATTTTTTCTATTTTACAAATTTTAAAAAGAAAAAAAATGTCCAGAACATTATATATTTCTTCCATTTAACTACTAAAAAAGAAAAAAAACAAGACAATTGTTGATGAGTTTTTTAAATAGAGGAGTTAATTTTATATAAGTAGGATTTATGTATTGTCATATTAAAAGTTTTTTTTAAAGGTATTAATCTATTTATTGAATAATAATACAATCAACCACTGTTAGAGGGCTATAAGTATTAGGCCAAAAAGTTCTCATTCATACAATATATACAAATATTAATAGTAATCATAATTTATTCACTCCTTTATCATTTTTCCTAACGTTGTAGTGAACTGAAGAAAATGTGTTTAATGAATTTAGAATAATTCTAGTCAATTTCTTATCATCTGGAATAGATTTAAGGCGGAAAATTCATTCTTTCCTGAAATAAAACTTTTAGTAGCTTATCTTGCTTCATTAGTAATTTAATATTTGAAAGTGTTTTCTTAGAACGCCATTATAATAGTCCGGTTTTTTTTTCATAATAAATCTGGAGGATTTATTTTTTTTTTTCAAAACATTCGTTTAATTCTCGTTAAATATTTTATATCAAATTATCTCCTTTGTATGAGGAGAAGATTATACATGATTGATTCTCAATTTTTTTCGTACTAAGCCTGTACGAAGCAACTTTGCATTTTATTGTGCTAAATAAAGTTGATTTTGAGCCATAAATAATTTAATACTGTAAAGCCTTGTGAATGAAATATTTTCCATCCAAAATAAATGTAAAAAAAAATTGAAAAACTAATTCCATTTTTGCTACCCATTAAATAATTATACAATTCGATTTCTTATCCAGGTCCATTACAAGCTTCTATTTTTGACTAGTGTGTGAATTACACACACACATATATTGAGATGTATCTCATCATAAAAAAACCAAGTGTCGAATACTGACTCTCTGGGAAAACCTCAAACATCTGAAAAAGCCGTTAACTAGTTTAAAAAATCCGCAGGTGATAAATAAAAAATTCAAAGGTGTTAAATTCATTCAAAAGTGTGAATTTATTCACATGTAAAATTGTCTTTTTTATAATCTTCCAGTGTTAAATTCACTTAAAGTATTAAATTAATTAATTTGTGTTTTGATTTATTTTGTTTAAGATGATATAAGTATTTCAATATTTTAAACTCCTTTAAATCTGCGTTGTATTTTTGTTCGTGTGTACTTGCACTCATTACTATACATATATAAAACAGACAGCGATTTAAAGTTAAATTGGCTGCTACATTTTCACATTATTTAATTAAATTTCTTACTCTTTTTTAGAATATTTACTTGTTTATAGAAAAATATTATAATCTGTCTCAATAAAGGGCATTTATAATAAAGTTCAGAGAGCACATCCACACTATTTTTACAAAATCATAAATAAATAAGGTAATAACAAAATAAAATTCAGAGAAATAAGAAAAAAATAAAATCTCATAATGAGAGAAGAAACTAATAATAAAATAAAATGTCTTCTTCTTATAATGACAAAGTTATGCCAGGGGCTTAAATCACTATGAAACAACTTTCTTAAGAATGAAATTGTAAGACTGTCAGGAAGTGCGTAGGAGTGAATAAACTTGAAGTATGGAATAAACTTGAGCAGAATTCTACCCACTCGCCGCTAGTCATCCATTGTCACAGGTTCCTTCGGGCCAAGTCATGTAAACATTTGTCGATTCGTGGCAGCAGTGTGCATGAGCACAAGCTGCAATCGTCTGCAGCGTGGGTTACAAATAATATATTGCGTTGAACGATAATGAGGTGTTCATCCTGGGTATCCAGTTGGAAGGTCAGAGCATTTCAATCAACGATTTCCGATGCCTCTTTCTTTTAGTATCGCGAGTGACGACAACCGATCGATGTTGAGGCCGGAGCTGAATATTTTATAAACATAATGAGCAAAATTTATATTTTATGCGATCAGAAGGGAGTTTTATTCACTAAACTGTTTTATCTGAAAATAAATAAGAAATATTCAGCGGCAATCAGTTGAGATAATTGTCTTAATTAATTATTAATATTTTTGTATATTCGCAAGTATGCGTTTTTTGCTTTTTTAAATTTCCTTATTTTTAATTTATTTTATTTTATTTATTCTATCTTTTATTTTTTTATTCTCTTATATACTTCTTGATTGAAATGCTAAAAATCAATAAATCACCAGGGAGAACAATAAATAACCAGACGAACTATTTAAGTATGGGGGAGATACCCTTAGGAAAGTGGTACATAAACTAATCCTATCTGTCTGGATGAAAGAATCGCTGCCTGTATCCTAGCAGAGAACAATTATCAGCCCTATTCACAAAAAGTGCGATCAGCTAGACTGCATTACAGAGATATCTCTCCCCTCCCAACTGTGCACAAGATCTTATCGCTCGTCTTGTTATGGCGTCTTCTCCCGTTCGCTGAGACAGTAATTGGTGACTACCAGCGTGGTTTCCGTCAGGGTAGATCTACAAAGGACCAGATCTTCTTCTTCAGAATGATTCTCGAGAAAGGAAGAGAGTATTCACTATTAAGACATCACCTATTCATCGATGTTGAGGAGGCTAATGACAGCATTAACAGGAAACAATTCCATAATGCGGTGGATGAATTGAAGTTTCCGAACAGACTAATCCGCCTAGCTCGACTCACAATGAACACGGTGGAATGTATAGTGAGAACCCAGGCTGGGGTTTCAGAGGAGTTCTTTACGACGTGGATGGTAGAGCTCTTCTTGGACTAGCTAACTCGAGAACAGCTGCAAGAGAGAGAGAGACTAGTGGGTGAAAATAATTGAGGAGGGCAAGACTCAGCGATGGGTTCTAGGGCCCATGAAGAAGAGGAAGATATACTTTTTGATTATTATTTATTTGTTATTTTGCTTCTGTTTATTTTATAATTTTTTGTACATATAGTGTTAATGTGACGTTAACTCAATATGACTAATGTCGGAGGGTGAGGGCGGGGAATTTTAAAATCCCCTCCGGCACCGGGATGCGAACTCATACTTTTTAATCTTCCCAAAATCTCTTATCCGGTTGCCAGGCAACTCGCGGTGCAGTGCACACGCTTTAGCCTATTCGGCCACCCCGCCCACTAATGTCTTCTTATATGAAGCAACGGCTTCATATAAGAAAATACACGGGGAGTGGTGTAGCTCAGCGGTAGGGTACAGAACTTTCAATGCTTAAGGTCCCAGGTTCGAACCCCGGCTAGTGGCAGAAAATGTATTTATCTGTTTCATTGGCCATGGGTCGACGATGGCCTAGAGGGACCATCCTGAGGCACACCCAGCCTCTATAAAGTGGGTACCCGTAATTAAATAATTAATTAAGGAGGGAACATGGCGGTTGAGCGTGATCTCGGTAAAATCACCTCCTTGCACAACCGTTGACCTATAAACAGTGCTTTCCATAAATAGTACTGAACCCAAGACCGTTCATGGGTTGTAGTGGTACAGGTTTGAAGCAATGGCTTTCAAGCGACTGACAGGAATTGTATATTCAGGGGAGGATTATCTATAATTTAAAATGGTTTACAGCTGAAAGTCCTTCCGTTAAATGAAAACGTTCATAGCAAGTACACTGTAACAGGATTTATCTAGAAGGTGCAGAAGGTAGGGGGAATCGTAACGATTTATTTAATGAACATCTAGTTAACAGTTAACAAACGAATGACAGTGGGCCTCATCTTCGAGAGTTGTGCCTTTTACATTAGACGATTAAATATAAAGGGAATACCAGCAAATACACCAGCTGCTTTAGGAAATGATGAAGAAATCCTAGGCTAAATCATATGTCTTCTCTCAGAAGAAGAAATCTTAAAAAATATCTGAACCTCTCACGCAGCACTCCCCACCTCTTTTTTCCTTTTACCATTTCTTTTTTTTTTTTTCTTTATATTTTATTTTTTACCTAACGTGCGAACTTTACATAACTAACTTCAATAACAATAAACAATTTTTAATCTTAACGTGCATTTTACATTTTTTAAATTTTAACCAATTCTTAATATTCATAACCTAAATATACAATAATATATAATTTTAATTAAAGGCGTTGATGTCCAACAGGTTTTACGCCTTTACTATTCAACCAACCAACCATATGACTCTAAAGAATTTCAAAACTAAATATAAATGTTAATAGATAATACTAAGGTTATACATACATATTTTTAGGATAATATTAACGTAATACGAGTTCAGTTACGAGGTAATAACAAGGTAATACTTATATTATATAAGGTAATATGAATTAAATTATGAACTTTATGAGGTGTTTTAATAAGATGATTTATGTTTTTTTTATACTTATTTATTATTTATTATACTTATTTTTCTTACCTTACTTACATACGGAACATAGTTGATACGGAAGGTAAATGAGAGTAAGTAAAGACTACACAACGAATTTCAACGCTTTGATATTAGTAATGAATGTCAAATATTGTATTTATTTTTCCTAAAAGAATGATAGGGTTGAGGCACTGGTTTACTTTTCAAATTTTAGGAGTACATGACACCATTAAGGGAAATTTAAATTTTGGAAACTGTTGGGAAACTGGGGAAGCGGGTTAAGCCCCAGAAGTTAACCCCTATACTTAGCGGTCATTCCCTTGGGCTAACCACTTTATCCGTAGGCCGCCGGGCTTCGCCTAATTTCACTCCCAGGATTTATTGTTAAGTGATTTCTTCAGTAAGTTTATAAGCTGTTTATGGCTAAGCTTCGTGTGTTTATAGTGTCACCTGTTTGAGAAAGTTTGACAGCGCCTTGTTTGTGTAGTTCCTTAAAGAGAGAAGCTGTTCATGGACACTTTAAAGCTAAATTAGGCGTTTTAATTAGTTTTTAAAAATGCGATTCTCGATTATATTTTATTTATTTATTATTTTTAGTAATACTTACATCCTATATGTAAAAAAATATTGTCTTCAAGGGCAAAATTATCGTTCCAGAATTTGAAATTTCACTTTATCAAAGTAAAAAAAAAAAAATGAATATTACTAGCTTATTACGGAGAAAATTATCTACCTTCCCTAATCTATGTATTTTTTTCCGAAACTGGTATGAGTGATCAAAATATTTTTGATTATTCACTTAAAAAAAAAAAAAAAAAACAAGTATCGAAATATTTTGTTTTGAAACTATTTTAATATTTTTCCTATACTCCAAATTGTTGGAAAAAGCTGTTTTTCCCTAAAATTATCTACTGATAGTACACGAAATGGGCCGAAACGTAAAAGAAGAAAATGAATAGAAACAATAATACAAATTTTTATTCTTGAAGATTCTTCTCAAATTCATTTCTAATGAATTTATCAATAAAATCTTTGGATTTGTAATTTTATAATTGTTATTAACTAGTAATTTAAATGTCTAATTTATAGTTATCTGTATCTCGGACTATACTTCTATAAAAAAACTCACCTGTGTGTGTATCACAATTAGAAAAACAAGAACTGACCAGACGATACAAACAACTGTCACATCTCTCCAATACAGATCTCCACTCAACCTACTAACCAAGCTACTATTCTACACCACCATACTAAGATTTGTTTGGACATACGGAGTCGAACTTTGAAGTTCCGCAAAACTCGTCCACATAAACAAAATTCAAATCACATATTCCAAAATATTTCGTTAAATCGTGAATGCTTCATGGTTATTATTTCAAATCACACCATACTCTAAGAAATGATCATACCAAAAGTAAGATCCTACATACTCATCAAGTACGCAACATTCCATTCTACTATTCTCAATCACCCAAAACAACTCGCTCTGTCTTTTTTCCCTCCTGTTACCTGGCCATCCTCAAAGACGACTAAAAAGACAGTGGTCTAGAAATTTCCTGCTCACAATGTAAACATGTATCAGGAATAAAAAAAGACAGAATAAACGGCAATGCTTTTGCTTGAGGCGCTTGATTACATTGGCAAATGTAATATAAAAAATAAAATAAACAAATATTTGATAGAGGTTAGTAATTGAAAAGTTAAAATCTATATTACAGTACTATTCTTTTCTACTAAATTAAATTGTAGATAATGTATGTGAAACTTTACCTCATTTTTTTTTTGTTATATCTGAAATTAATTTCGTCCTAGCCGAATAAATTGTAGACAAATTACTTTTTTTTCAACTGCTTGTTACAATTCAGTAGTAAAGGTATTTTCGTATTTAGAATTAGGTATATAGATTCATGAGTAGTATCTAGAAGGTTGATTGAAAAGACGATTGGATGTCTACTTGATAAGTATGAAGAGATGGGATTGGCAGGATGTGAATGCTATTCCGAAGGAAGCTGGAGGGAGACAATCGAAGACTATATTGGAACAGACGCCTGGTCGATGGGGATACCTGAGTACCGAAGCTAAACGGATCATTGGCTAAGTCCAGACTTGCAAGTCGGAGTAAATTCTTTAGAGCTTTGGACAGAGGACTTGATCAATACCGAGGTGGTCACACTGCTCCCACAAACCTTTTTCGTGTCAATACTGTCCTCTGTCTTGTGGCCTTTGCCCTATTTTCTTCATCCTTTGCCCTTTTTTCATTAATCGTTTGTATTTGAAGGAAATTTAGTTGGGAATTTTGCTGGTGATATATTATTTTTGAGATTTTGTTGGCAATAACACAACCTAGTAGAAAATTAAACTAAACTAAAACGGAACAAAACATGACATTGCACAATAGCACTTAAGTGTTTTTTTTTTTGAAAAATCTACAGTACAGCTTTTGTAATTATTTATTTGTATTTGCAAATTACTGTTGTTTTTTTTTGTGTGTTTTTAACTTTGACCTAGCAGAATTACATTCCTAGATATATTGTACATATACATATATATAAATTTATTATATACTTTTTAAAAAAAAAATAACACTAGTTAGAGTTTATATATTTGTAATAATTTATTTATTTTTAAAAGTTTATAATCTAACCTTTACTCAAAACTGCTTCGTCGTACAAGTTTTCTGATATTAGAAAACGTATTAAACAAGTCTGAAATATATTCTAAAATTAAATTAAAAAGTGCATCAAGGGGAGATGGGTGTATACAAGAAGCATGTCAACAGGGACAACGAATTGGTCTAATATATCACGTCTCCTATCCCTATACCTCCTTACCCATTCAAGATTTTGGTCAGTATAAATAATTGGTGGTATAAAATCAATCATGTTCCTGTCTTTATATTGGCAGTCGGTATG
The DNA here is from genome assembly GCA_928085145.1 of Nezara viridula. Lineage (NCBI taxonomy): Eukaryota > Metazoa > Arthropoda > Insecta > Hemiptera > Pentatomidae > Nezara > Nezara viridula. The sequence continues at coordinate 150,231,065 of OV725079.1, read as the reverse complement.
AAGAAAAATTACTTTGCTGTTTAGAAAATTCATTGTTATTAATTATTAATTTCTCTTACCTATATATGAAATATATAGTAAGGGAAAGTGTTGCGATCGTGAAAATTTTCATATCTGAGTTTTCAACGGAAATACATGGCTTGAGGTTCCCTGGGTCCAAATAACCAAGTCCCGCAAAATGGTGTGTGTATGTGTAAGTACCAAGGAGCTGATGTTATTAATCTTAATTTTTTGGATTGAAATTTTGTACTTTTTGTAAGTGCTTCTTTTTTGAAGAACCATAAATTTGTGAGGCGTATGTCCATATTGGTTTAAGTAGATAAGTATATGTGTTTATTTTTTGTCTAATTTTCAGTTTTGATTTGGAAAAAAGTGAGTATAGTATTTTCAATCGCTTCTTCAAAGTCTTTCGTTTCATTTTAACACGTGGACTCCAGGTCATCCTTCTGTCGAATATTAGCCCGAGTTAACGTACAGTGTCCGTCTGAGGGATTTAGTTGTCGCCGATATAAACAGGTGGGCATATGTCTTGTCGAAGCGTAAATGTTAGATGTGATTCGCCATGATTTATTTAAATTTAAATTATTTATTTTATTTTCTATAATAATACGAATATATAAAAAGACCATCTGGAGCTTTGCAATAAATATGTACCAGGGATATAATTGATTAAAATTTAATAAAATTTCAATTTAATTGAAATATAAATAAAAAAAATATTAAATTTTAACGAATATACTATAAAAATACATTATGCATTTATTTTATATTGCCCATTTAAAAAAAAAAATACTGTGTTTGCATAGTTTGCACTCCGTCAACAAAATTTATGAAAAACTACATGAAATGCATTTTGGTTCAATTAAATGGCACATGTAGCTGGTATCAACAAAGGTTTGCAACTAAGACTGAAAAATTCACAATACATAATAAATAATGTTTGGCTCTGTTTCCAATTTATTGGATTCACGATTCACGGAAATCGTTTTCCGGTGGTACGAGATAAAACAAACCTTACATTTAAAAATATTCCAATCAAGCTTTGCTATATTATGTTTACTAAATTTCTTTAGAACGTAGGTCATTTATTATCTCTATTCAATCCTCAAATTAAAAATTAAACAATAGATTTTAGCGAATTCACTAAAAACTAATGGTATTCAGGTGCGTTTTGAATAAATATTTTTAATTCTTAGGAAGAGGGATATAATTAATTTAGTCTTTTTTGATGTGATATGTATGTATACCTACATACTATTAGTAAAAAATACATTTGGTACAGTGCTTACAGTTATACTGTAACAGTATAAAAATCGAAGTATAGTGCATGTACTAATATATACGGTAATAAACAACCAGCTGCACTAAGCACGATGGGATTTCAATTTGACAGTAAGCATCACAATTTAAATTCTGTCGCTTATATTTGCCTATTATAAAGTATGAATGATTTTTTTAAGGATACATTCTTTGTAACTTGTTTTGGGAATACATTCTTCGTAACTTGATTATTTGGATCTCAAAATGTAAATTTCTGTAGAAATCTTGAATTGGAAATATTTTACAATCACAATTGAATTTAAATACAGAAGTGACAAAAACAGTTTTCATTTACTTCTCATTAAGTACATTATTATAAAATATGAATGCATCCACCTATATTTGCCGTGAAGTTAAAAGCATCCCTGAACAGTAACATTTGTAGGAGACCAATAATTTAATAATTACCATTATAAAATATTTATTAAAAAAAAAGAATCATATATTTTTAAAATTTTTTGTTCAGATACATTTTTTTAATGGTCTTTTAGAATTTTTTAAAAATCATTATTATAAGGAGATGAAAAATTAAATTATAAATGATGTCGTTGCTAAGAATCGCATTTTTTTTTCAATATTTCATGATCGGTAGTTTCCTTCTTATTTTTTAATGTAGATTCGTGCCCATACATACTTGAATGTTTTTAATATGACCAAAATGTTTTTGACCCCTTCATGTCGTTGTCCCTGGCTTTGCTACATAGTTATCCAATTTAGATTTTACTGTAGGCGTGTGATTATTTATTCATAATTAGATTGTGTACGACACGTAAAACGTTTTACACGCTTGTTGACTCTTGGGAGTTATTCCAATCATAATTTCGATCTGTGCGCTGTTGTGCCGAATCCAACGCAAACAGTCTGCATTTTCAAAAATAATCAACTGCACCTCTGCTTGCTATAATTATGAAACGATATTTAAAAAAACAAGTATAAAATATTTTTTTTCTTTTTTTTTACTTCCCTTTTCCAAATCACTTCAATAAATAAAAACAAATTATTATGAATTAATTTTGTTTTAAATTATTACCGATTGAGTTATTTATTTTATAAGTTGTCGAAAGTCATACAAAGACGTTAAACATTTCATACAGGATGAGGTATAAACATTTCACGGTTAATTATTAAAGAAAATAATGGATAACGAAAGCAGTGCCAGATATAATCGCGAGTGTAAAATTCACAGGACCATGATAGGTTTTTAATTGTGTGAATTTGTTTGACATAAAAAGTACGAAAAACAAAACCCCTTGTTCTGTTGCTATGATAAAAAATATGAGACCTGGCCTTCTTTATGAGTAAAATAGATTTTTTGTTGTTGCATGTTTGTGTTGTTTATTGCTTATATTAATTTTTTTTTAAATACTTGAATGTTGTCAGTTTTATTTATTATTGATGAAAAAAAATCTATCTACTTATTTCTTTATTTGAAAATGAGCTTTTAACTACATGACGATAGTTATTAGCATGTATATAAACAGTTACAAAGAAATCGTCATGTTTCATTGAATAATTATTTGCGGCAACGAAATAAAAATTATTCAAAACATGTAACATCAAATTATCATACCCATATTCAGTTCATAACCATTTTCATATTCAAGCAGTATTATCCTTTATACAATTTTTAAATATTATTTAATTTCCTTGACTGGCGTTGAGGATTAATTTCATTAAACAACATGACATGACATAAACGAAACATTATATGTTAAGTAAACAAATTATCCGTAGCAACTAAAATGCATACAAAAATATTTAAAAAAATAAACATAAATACGATTATGAACTGTGCTTCTTAAATCAACAGATGAACGAGTCTCAATTACTTGATGATGTCGTCTGTCCCACTTATATGTCTTAATGGAGAGGAATGTTATTACATTTTTGCCAATTTCTTGAACCAACCGAAACAGCGGTATTATCCTCAGAAAAAAGTTAACTAAAATGAAAAATTTGAACCCTGATTTTTATCAATTTTTTTTTTTGTCTAAAAAAAATGTATTTGCACCTGTCAACTTATTGTTGACAATTAGCAAATGTAATGGCGATACATGAAATAATGACATGACAGGAATCGAGAAGGAAAGTACTCACAGTACCTCTTCCCTAACTTGTTCCAATTACTAAGGTTGTTTAAGGAAGGAGATCTCTCATCCAACGTCTTTTTATTGTCCTCCTCATATTCCGGGGTATGTCAGCTGCGGTCATGTCTCTTATTAGTCCATTATTATGTCCATTTAAATTTGTGTAAAATCGTTGATAAAGGGTCTTATATGTTGATCAACTGTTGGATAGTGGAGTTCATATGTAGAATTTTGTTAGTCACTTACCAAGGTGCTTGATAAGTTATGAGCCGCAATAATTTTGATTGGAACGTTTGAAGTTTTTGTAGGTGGGTCTTTTTAGCGATGCCGTATATTTGTGATGAGTACGTCCATATGGGCTTAAGTAAGTATGTATATGTATTCAGTTTCTGTTTTAGTTTTAGTTTTGAAGATTTAGTAAAAATAGAGTAAAGTAGTTTGAGTCGTTTGTTAAGTGTTTTACGTTTCATTTTAACATGCGTACCCTATGTCATCCTTCTATCGAAGGTGAGTCGAAGGTAAAGTACCGTGTCCGTGTGAGGAATTTGATTGTTGTCAATATAAACTGGAGGGCAGGTGTTTTTGCGAACATTAAATGTTATATGTTTGGATTTGTCATGATTAAGTCGAATTTTCCATAGTGTGACCCAATCTTATAATTTGAGGAGGTGATGACTCTTATATATTTTTTTTAACTTTTGATAAAATATAGTAGATGGTAGTTAGAGCTAGTACAAATAGTTTTTAATTTGAATAAAACAGTAATGGAATATTTACCGTTTATATATATTTTTTTACAGGTATCTCAGTGACAAAAATATTAATTGAAATATGACCATTTCGTTCATTTGTTTTACTCCGGATTTTATTCAGTCCGTCGTAGCCATATTTTATACATATTTTCTATCTTTCTTTTCATTCATTTTGGATTGTATTTGTTATTTCATCCCTTTTTAAATTATTAAAGTAATAACATTTTGACGTCAAAGGCTCAGAAATGAGAAAAAAAGAAGAAGTAATAAATAGTGGACGGAAATACCTTTAATGAAAACGAGCCTACATAAACGAGCCTAACATTGTTAATATAGTCTCAGCCAGGATGGGCAGGGGACAGAGAAAGGGAATAATGTTTCAAACAAAATCCTCTAAGGGTCCACATATAATATTACAAAGGGATCGTTAAATGTACCATTCCCAGCCCTCTAAGCCTCCTTTCTTATAAACTGAATATCATTTTGAAAATGCCAAGGTATATATTATCCTTTCCTTTTGTAAGCCTTTTGTGTTTTAAGAAAGAGAATTTAATACTTCTGATATAGAACTGTTCGGTTCAAATGTCATTATTTAATAAAATTGTATTAAGAATAATGTAATTAATTTCATAACTATCTTTAACACGATGAATATATCATAGTTTTGATGATTATAACTAGGGACCGGAATTTCATGTTATTGCACTTTTTATTCCCATGCGTGTAAAAACTCCGGACTCCAATATCTATCAGTTTCAGGACCTGTAAAATAACATATTAATATTTTATATTGCAAGATTTTACACGTTTTGCCGTTTTTGGTTTTGTGTTGCATTAAATTGCACATTTTTGCACTTTTGTGCTAAATTAGAGGATTTATAAATACAAATGTATAAGTGAGTGGGTTAATATTTATTTTATTATTTCCTACTATTACTTTTTATTTTACTATATTGTTCAAATTAAAATCATTATTCAAAATAGAAAAATATGAAGAAGGCAAATAATTCTGTGTGAAGCAAAAATCGTATTCATTACAAAGGAAGAAGTAAACACAAGTGTGATCTATTCTTGGAATAGAACTTGCCTAAAGTATTGGATAATAAAAAGCTGCATTCCTAGAATTAGCTGCTTTGTTATAAAGACATTTATATTTATTGTTTTGTTTGGCTTGAATCCAGATATCCTGGCTGAATCAACCCTTCAGTATCTCTTCTGGCTTTAAATTGATTTGTAGAATTTCATTATAGAAAAAAAAAATTGCTAATGCTGATAGTAAAATCTAGTCTCTCGTCAAAAATTAAAATCTGGATATAAAAATGCCCTTATTTGAAATGTTAGAACAAAGAATTTGATGAGGAAGTTCTTTACACCTTATCAAAAATCAATCAGGTGATAGGAAATAGACGGTGATAGACGCTCATTGTGGAATATGTAAGAAAAAGATATTCCTATTCATATTTTTTTTTTTTTTTTTTTATTATTTCAATGGAATTTTACAACTGTATTACATAGAGAATACAATAAGTAAATTGAGAAATTTGCTAACATGGCATGTACAAACTTGAATGAGAAAACTACCATTGGTAGAACTCAAATTAAAGTTCCATATTAGAAGGATCCCGAGGCCATCTTCTTTTCAGGACGCTCCTGGAGGGAGGGTTATCAGGGATCGAGGAGGAAGCAAGGGTATGGACCGAGAGGATTCGGATGAATCTGCAGTTTGTTATGGAAGGAACGGTATCTGGATTGGGCCAGATCGGAAACATATGAGACATTAAGGTCTCTTTATGGTGATTTTATTTGTGGACAAAGTAAGGAGCCGTTGAGGATTTTACGAAAGGATTTTGGATTTAAGGATGGGATACGAGAGGAATTCGATGGTTTAGTGGAGCCCCAAAGCTCAATTCCGTAAGTCCAATGGGTCGTATTATTGTCATATATACGGACGTTCTATATTGATTGAAAGACTTAGATCGTTTGTCTCGTAAGTGCTGCAGTAGTCGAAAACGTCGGGCGGTTTCTAGTCGCTTCAGGTTCTGGTTATGGGGGTTCTCAGTGAGTCGTTTGTCAAGGGTGGATTCCTAAAGTAGCGATTTGTCCACAGGAATAAGTGGAGTATTATTGAAAGGTATTCTGTAGGACAAGAGGTCATAGGTTTACGACGGAGGCTGAAAGTGAATTGATGAGGATTTGTTGGAATTTATTTTTATTCTCCAATTTGTACACCATTCTTCAAGGTTGTGATATGTGATTGAAGAGTTTGGGATGCAATTAAAGGATCGTTATTAACTGATAGGATACACGTGTCATCGGCATAGGTGGTGATGACAGTGTTGGATTGGGTTGGGATTGTCGCTGTATTAAACTGTGTATAAGGATAGGACCTACGATACTTCTTTGAGGGACACCGCACGATGAGTAAAAAGAGATGAAATACGCATTGTTATGATTGATTGGAAGTATCTGTCTGTAAGGTAGGAACGCTTCTAAGGAGGAAGTATGTTGGTGTAGGAATTCACGGAGTTTGTACATCAGTCCCGGATGCCAGACTCATAAACGCCTGTTCAATGTCGAGAAAGACTCCCTGCCAGTATTTCCGCGCTCCATGCAAAGAGGAGACTACATCTACGTACACGATGGCATTGCTGAATTGTGGAGTGGGATGTGCGGAATCCAAATGGTGATTGGGATAACTGTGTTTAGAGTTAGGATGGGGATTACAGGCGTTTATTTTTAAATGTGTTTTTTTTCCAGGATTTTGCACATAATGGGTAAAAGGGAGATAGAGGACGGTAAGAGGATGGGTGTTGTTCTCTGCGGCTTTGTGGGTTAGGTTAATTTTGACAATGGATAGGTTTCAAGAGTCAGAAAATATGTGGTGCGGAGTACAGCATTAAATATCCTATCAAATAATTAAATGTTTATTTTTTTGTTTTGTGTTTAAGGAGTTTGAGAACCTAATTATTACTATTTTATAATAATTGTTATTATAATAGTTGATTATAATCTGGAATTTCCTATTTAATGTTAAATGTTTTCTAAAAAACTCTCGGTTAACTGAAGATCTCATAAGATTTTGATGTAATTATGTTATAAACTAAATAATATTGATGATTTTACACGTTTTAGGTGTTAATTACACAATTATATGTATTTTGGATTTTTACTGCACGATTTTGCACATTTCGAGTTTTTTATTGCACGTTTTCCGAATTTTTACTGCACGAAAATCCGGTCTCTAATTATAACATATAGATTATTGACTAAAGTCTTAATTAACCAAATAACATAGAATACAAGCGAATTGTTTTCACAAAAAGTTTGAAACATTGTCAAAAGTGAGGGTTTATGTAAATAACCGTAGTAAATAATTCATATAAAATTCGAAGCTTGTTTGGTTAGAGAACCATTTGATGATTAATTTATTAATTTCTATCGCAATCAAAATATGTAATTAGCCTAATTCGAATAAGGGTAGAATATTAATAATGTTATTGCGTTTTCTACTGTTTTTCAATCAAGTAATTTTCCATGCAGACATCAATCCAAACAATTTTTTAATTTTGTAATACTTGACAGATATTTATTAGAAAAAAAGCAAAAAAAAAAAAAAAACAATATTTATATCATGGTGCTTTTAAAATATTTAAGAGAAAATGGAAATCAATCTTAAATGTGGTAAATGTTTTGTCACATTTCGTTTGTATTTAGCCTTTGTAATTATCGAATTATTATTTTAATTGTGGGTTGATGGTTGACTGTTGTGAATGGTGAAAAGAAGGATAGTTGAGGTGATTAGTCAAAATAAAAATGGCAAAAATTAATAATAATATTTATTTTACATTTGCCGACGTTTCGACCGGAAGTTAAGGCCTTCATTCAAGCAGGAGGTACTCCATACCTCCATTCTATCCATAGCGATCTCTTCAATCAGCCCTTATGAAGTCCTGAACTTCGGGTCGGAACGTCGGCAAATGTTAAAATAAATATTATTATCTATTTTTGCCATTTTTATTTTGACTGATCTCCCCAACTATTCTTCTCTTCATCATTCATTCTTTATTATTTTAAAAATATTCTATTTTTTTTTATAGCTACCGTCAACAGTTAACCTTCTGCCTGCTTCATATCTTGTTTTAATGAGGAATGTGGCAAAGGCCAACCAATTGGTTCACCGCGACCAATCCAATTGACAATCAAAGTGAGCGATAGCTGGTTATGCTGAATGCGCATTTGCATTCTGATGTTTATAGGAACATCCTTTAATAGGCCTTGCAATTCGAACCATAAAAATCAATGTAGTATTCTTTGTCTAAAATGAATTATTTACAAATGACTTTTATATTACCGAATTGCTAATATATGTATGAGTATCTCAAAGCAAAGCACTTTCATTTTTAGAATTTTGAGAAAAAGCCAATTTTCTTTACAAAGCTTCCATTTAAATGAATTTTGATCATTTTTTTGTTTCCATATTTCAGCTTTAACATAGTTTATTAATTATGGAAAGCCCGTGATATCAATAAGATTTTAAAATTTCGTTAAATTTCAAAAAAACAGATGTCGGAACGAATATTGACTATTGTCCGTTTTTAAAGTAAACATGAAAGACGCTGTCTGTTTTTAATGCAAATGACTCCTAGTAGTTCTTTTCATAAATAATCATGATTAAGCTCTGGAATCAGCTTTAACTAACATTCATAAATGTGTAAAACTGGCAATATAAAATAAAATCGTTAAATGTAACATTAATATTTGAATTAACTTTTTGCAAACTACAAAAATAACATGGTATCTCTGGTAAAATACCACTATTCTAAAGGTCCCAAAAGACCAGTTTCAACCACTTCCTTGTACCATAATAATCCGATGTTCTCTTGCAAGCTTTCCTTATGGTTTTTCTAATAATATTTCCACATCTTATAAGTTTTTCATTATATATAGAGAGATATTTCCTCTGTGCTGATCAGTTTAGGTCTGTAATTCAACATTCGGATTGGTTCTTATATTGCAGAATCAGTGTTATATGTCTGTTTTCCTTTGTCAACTACGATTCCCAACTTAGTTTATCCAATGAATTAGTAGCCTGCATTTGTAAAGTTTACAAAGGATTTCTTTTTTTTTTTTTTGGTTCTTCATTTCACTTCGATGGTACCAATCTCACCTAATCGAATTGAGCTTTACAAATTTTTGGAAACTTCCTAATATTCTACTTTTTTTTTCAAAATTGTATTTTTTTTCTCTGGAACGAGAAAAAAATGCAACGTTAATTAGATGTCATGATACGTGATTTTTTCTAGAACATCTACTGCCGATAATTGTTATCAGCATCTAATGTTTCTGAACTCGGAAAAACTCCGTTTGTCCATAGTCTCATTTCCTGCTATTCATCTGGAAATTTATCAACAGAAACTCCTGCAACTTTCCTTTTTCAACTTAAATATATGGAATTCACTTTCCTTATTAATTTAATAAATCCATTTTTAAACATTTTTACCTTCATGGATAACATGCAACCATTCCTTAGGATAGAATCACGTGATCGGAATCTGGCTATTCCGATGGAATTTGGTAAATGTCCACTTTTGAAACGAACTATTACGTTTAAATTTAAACTAAACATACTTAGGATTTTTTAAAATATAAACTGATTTCAATATTCAAAAGAGCTCGATAAATGCTGTAACAATCAGCTATTAATCCAATTTATATTTTGGTGACAGATTTTCGCCTTTGACATGAAGACACTCGTATATGAAATAGCGTTTTTTGTGATATTTCGTTAATTTTTAGTTAATCAGCCGATAATGAGTCTTTATTTGTTATATAAATTAGGCCATTATTCACCTACATTTTATTTATTAGCTATTTTATAACGATGTTTCGACCATCACTAGGGCCATTTTCAGGTCTTAATGAGTCCTCCATTGGATATTCATCATAAATGTCGTATTAATTTGTTCAATGAAAAATTAAATTGCCCTGCTATTTAAGAGTTTCCCTTACGTCATTTCAGTCCCTCCAGAAATGATTCTAGTGATGGTGGAAACATCTTTATAGAATAGCTAATAAATAAAATGTTGGTGAATAATATCCTAATTTATATAACAAATAAAAACTCAAATAACCAATTTAAGGAATAATGAACAGAAGAAATAATGAGTCTGTTTCAACAATGTTGGAAAATTTTAGTAACGTCTCAACTCAAGTAGTTAATAACCTGCTTCCAGCAATGCTGAAAGTAATACCGTGATGAAGACTTACAACGTAGTTCGAAACTTAGGCAAATTAAATAAACGCTACTACAATACATATGTGGTATGTATGTATTGATCGCAGTCCCGATCAACACATCCTTAAAATGCATGACATATATATTCCAAAAAGCACATTACAGCTGTATCCGATTCAGAACGTTTACCCCCCACAGCTCAGTGCCCCCGACCTTCGCAGATGCTATCTGTCCAGAGTAATGGAGCGACAGATTCAGACGAAACGTGATCCTGAGAACCGAATGACAAACCCTGGAGAGAACTCAAATCCCCAGAAGCAGGCCATTGTGACAGGCAGCGGTGCCTTGGGGAGGGAATTAGTAGGGTCTGTTGGACACACCTGCCTATGGTAGGATGCTCTTCCTAATAATACCTGTCCTGTATGTTTGTGCCTAAGTACCTATAGCTGGGTATTGACATATTGTGCTCAGAGTGTGGGCGGTCTGCAACTGTATCCCCTCTCTTATCAAATTTTGTTCATGTGTAAGTACTTCACCTACGAAGTGTTAACAACATATCTAAGTACATATTTTTATTTGTTTAATGCGTTTCGTTTTTTTACTTAAGAAAAATCAGTATTCGATTCCAGAATATTGCACGTGTAAAGTTTTACAAGGGAGTAAGGCTGCTGTTAACATTTTTTTTTTTTTTTTGGTTTCTCATTTTACTCTGATGGTACCAATCTCACATAATCGAATTAAGTTTTACAAATTTTTGGAAACTTTCTAATATTCTGCTTTTTTTCAAAATTGTATTTTTTTTTCTCTGAAACTGAAACGAGAAAAAAATATGGAATGGCAAATAAATGTCATGATACGTGACTTTTTCAAGAACATCTCCTATTAATAATTGTTATCAGTATTTTATGTTTCTAAACTTGGAAATTATCCGTTTGTCCATAGTCTCATATTTTTATTTGTTTAATGCATTTGGTTTTTTTATTTAAGAAAAATCAGTATTCCAGACTATTGTTCTCCTCATAAATTAAAAACCATCAAGAAGATATTAATTTTATTTTTTGTATAAATGAATTCGTTTCGGTTTGAACGAAGTGTTTACTGGGAGAAAATATTGCCAGCGTAAAAAATTACAAATCTGAGTTTTCAACGGATACAACCAAGTCCCATAAATCCCGAGAACCAAGTCTCGTCAGTCCAGATCAAAAACTAAGTTGTTTCTATAGCATTTGGATGTAGTAGAAAGAAATTTGATAAGGCTGCTCTTTACGTTATACACGGAACTATTTCAAATAATTAAAACAAATAATTATTGTCACAATTGTTAAAAAACTTTTTTAAGTTTACATGTTGCATATTTATAGTTCATTATTCAAGCTGTATAGAACATTCACTTATATATTTATTTCATAATGGAAAATTTATTAGAGCGAAGTGGAACTTGAGGGGAGCCATTTGCCTCAGGCGGCACAACACAGAGAATGGAACTTCGTGCAAAATTTTATTTTAGATTAACTAAAAAAATCTTGCTTCTCCTATTCGGATGTTTGATTTAATTTAAGAATATTAATTCCGCAACATATACGATACATAAAATTCGGTAGTACAGAGCCGTTTTTCGACTCAAAGGAGCAATAATTTTTTATGAATGATGTATTGAACAAAAGACAATTCTATGGTGAAATGAATAAAACTAATTTTAAAACTTAAGACTTACTACAATCACAATAAAAGTCATTGAGATGTTTCAAAAACGAAATAATTTCTCCTTCGCCATCGACCTTTGGAAGATTGGGCACCCATGACAAATACTGTTCACGTTTATTAAAGGAAGTGAACGAACTGTCAGAGAAGTAATACTTGTTTCCTTACAGGAAAAAAAACCTATATCCATCCAATATTTTTAATATTAAATTTAAAAAAAATAAATAATGTATTAATAAGTAAAGCTAATCTCGATTTTATTTTATTTCTGACTAACAATAAGTATTACCAATGGTAATTTTCACTTTGAGGACAATATTCATTATGATATTGCAAATTCGACCTTTTGTAGCGGGCAGTTAAACCAGCAGTTTTGGCTCAGGTCTGTTTTGACAGGGGTTGACAAGGGTTTTAAAAAGTGCTAATTCCATCCATTGTCGACCTCTTGTGGAATATAATTTGTTTTCAATTGTCATATTTTCTCTTTTCGTCCCATTTAATATATATTCTCCCAACTCCTCTCATCCCTCCCCCCCTTTGGTATCCTCATTGTCCCCTGTTTTATTCCCTCTCGTTGGACGTATTGTTTTATTTCTCTTTAATTGCAAAAGTTTACCCCGTGTTTGCTCTAATTTATTCAGTAATATTCAACTTTAAACTATCAGTCTTTGGGGAACAGTAATGTTGCCTCTGGTAACTTCACTGTTTGTTTTAAGTAACCATCATCCAAGTATCTATTGCTAATATCCCGTCGAACTTCCTTTGTTTACACGATGTGTTCACTTAGCCGTTATTTGGCTCAATGATGAATTATACTTTTTCTATTTGATTCCTAGTAGTTTTTTTAAGTTATTAATTATCTTTACTGCCGAAAATATTTTTTTTAATGTCTCCTAATATTTGTGTGTTTATTATTCAAATGTTTCCTAATGAGCTAATTTCGACGAATTTTTGATGGGTAAAAAGAATATATAAAAAGCAAGGCTTGTCTTTAATAAAGAAAAAAATAATTAATTGTTAACAATGGGAGAGATAAAACACTATGCATCTTTTAAGTGAGCTGGGCATCTTTTAGAAGGAGTACTACAATTTAAGTTTATTTGACTTTTATCACTAAAACGAATATAAGAGAAGGAATAAAGTAAAGGATAAAATTTACTAATAGATGTCATCAGTCCCTAATAAAAACTTTCGAAGTAGTGCTGTACCAAGAGCTCTCAAAATAAGAGTATAAAAGACGGTGTAGCAACCAATTGTTATATATGGAAGCGAGTTACACTCCATGAACAGAGGCTTTTGACATGTCGCAATGAAAAACCCTTCACAAAATCTATGGCCCAACCAAAAAAAGAAATATTTGGCTGATGAGGACAAACGAAGTGGTGAATAAGCTATATAATGCAACATAAATTATAATATATCTAATATAAAAACGGAAAGGATAATGTGGCTAGTTCGCGTGCAAAGAATGGTACAACAATTTTAACATAGTCAAAATAGTCTATTCAACACATAGGTAGTGAGGTTTCATTCTAATCTCCCCCCTCGCTGAATGTTTATTTAATTATATTTTCATATATAAGTATAACAAATACAAATATATATTTATATAAAGAACAAGGTCCTTTCACTGCCCGAGAGCATCTTAAGGATTGGTGCTAGGTAAGGGTAGCATATGTGGCATTGTACCTTTCATTGAACGGGGAGGGACCGTTCTGCTGGTTATTTATTATTTACAATATTACCCACCACAAAATAAGATGGTTTAGACATCTTAGGATAGATCCAGATAAAGACACACTTGCGAGACCCACACGGAAGGGAAAAGACTCAGAGAAAGGCCTCGCATCTGCAGGGAGGACAGTTTACAGGAGCCATTCAGGAAGCGCGGAATGGATTGGAGTAGGAGAATAGAGTTGATGTTGGAAAGAGACAGCTGGGCCAGACTCTATAAGCAGGACTTTCAAACCGAACCGCGGTAGAAGTGGAATGATTACGCCGATGATGACAATATTTAGACTATACACTATATATACTAATTAATGGGTCCAGACCACAACCTTCGGCGAATATGTCCACTAAAGGGAGTTTACCTTGCCACATCCTAGGTCTGGATGGTGGTGAGATCTCATTAAATATTTTTTTTTGCAAAGGCCTTCAGCGCATCAAAAAATTTCCAAGTATATTAAAGTAACAATTCACTTAATCATTATATTAGCCTGTCCCATGAGTAAATATCTTTTCAGATTAATAGTTCTCACTTATGCACTTGTAGGTTCTCAGTTGACCTGAACTTACTGCTCTCGCTCAAGACCAATTGGTTTGGGGTAGAAGAGCCTTGGTTAGTAGTTCTACATACTAAGACTATAGAAGTTTATTACTAATAATATCATCATCATAATCCATCCTCTTGAACCGCATTAAGCAGTGTGAGGAGGAAGTTTATAGAGCCTTCTCCAGCTCTGCCGGTCTTCAACAAGACGTCTTCTATCGTTCCATTGAACACCCCTTCTCTTTACCTCATGTTACCATCTCCTTCTAGGCCTTCCTCTTGCTCTCTTGCCGTCTACTTTAGCTTGATAGGTTTCGCTAGCTATTCTATTTGGTTCCATCCGCAGAAGATGTCCTAGCCATCTCAGTCGATTCTCCTCAATCACATCATTTGTCCGGCTTAATATTGAGGTTCGTCCTGATGGTGGTGTTGCGCACTCCATCTCTTCTCGTTTCATCCTTGATCTACGTTTCTTTGTCAGCGTCCATGATTCTGAAGAGTACGTTAAAATGGGAAGAAACAGCTACTTTTGTTTTCTTTTCCACCTCGCGCTTGTTTAGAAAACCTTTCTTAACTGATTCACACATCCTGCTCGCAGCAGCGATTCGTTCAGCCACCTCTGAATCGATGTATCCATTTTCATTAAGGTCTTCGACTCTGATGGCGCGCATATTTCTCCTAGGCTTCTTCCCAACCCTCATTATTTTCGTTTTTACAGGGTTGGTAATCATATTAATCTTCATATTAATCATACTAACAATATGTCATTTTTATTTACTAATAATATCAAGAAGTTTCTTACTATAAATTATCCAAGGTGCACGAGGTATCAAGAGATCTTTAGTTCGTCGAAGAATATCATTCTTAAATAATAAAATTTTAATTTTTAGACCTAAAGTTTTGATCCACTAGCCACTCTAACACTTACGATGATTTCGGCAAGAATTACGATTTATCGCCAAAACTGCTACCGCATTATTTATGGTGTACATAAACCTAACTTTATTCACGAAAAAAAAATATAATAAAAAAAAAAGGACCGTCGTATATCTTCTATATTTTCATATTAATAATGGAATTAATAATGCAGTGACGCGGAGTAAAAATAAAGCGTCAAACGAGGGATGAAATATTGCTGACAGTTTTGAAGGTGGGTTGCGTGCACTGGGAAGGCTGTGGGAAAATGTGCCGGTTAGCTGCTGGGTCTCGTGCCCACCACTAAATAAGTTAGAACCCTCTGTCCCAACAACTTCACACTCACCTCTCGACAAACAGTTTTAAACTGTCTGTCTTGTTACCAGCCTCCTGCCAAACTGTATTATATTAAATATGCTTCTAAGAACCATTTTCGTTACAAGATTCATGAACCCGAGAACATCCTACACCGTTGGGGCTAAATGGAATAATGGTGTTTGAGGAATTACCGTATTTCAGTTGTTACATTAAATTTTCGAATTTATATAATGCTAAAAAAATAATTATATATATTGACATTTTTCGTAGACAGTTACTGTAGTTTTTTTTTTATATTTAAACTTTTTTTTTCTACAATCTTTTCAAAGCATTATTAAGAAATTCATTTCTGCACATTACCTAAAAATTCTCCCATATTCGTTATATAAATATTTTCTTTTCAAGAATTTTTTTTTCTGTTTTGTTTTGACAAAGTTAATTGATACTTACTATTTGGCTTTATAAAATATTTGAATTCCATAATACCGTTATTGATTCGTATATTTAAGGATGATTTTATTTTTTTTTTAGCTAAAATTTAATTACAATTAAATATAATTTAATATGAATCGTAAAATTTTCATGAATCAACCTTCAAAAAATTAAAATAATAAATTTGAATATGTAGAATAAAAAGTCACAACAAGAATAAATTAAAAATGTATTAGTCGTCAGAAAGGTTCCATATATAAAAATCTGGTGCGCGGATTACACAATTTAACATTATACAACTCCCCATTCACTTACCATTCCACTTTGAGTAGAAATGATTTTTTACCGAAATTGGGTTATTGCGAAAAGTTTAATGGAGCTAAAAAGTTTGCTTGTTTTTATTATTCTATTTTTTTTTAGTTTGAGAAATGTTAATATATTGATTCCAATTTTTAACTAGAATAATTATAGAAAAAAACAATACCTAATATAGAAAGTCGTGGAAAGTAATGGCGAGTGAAGGAAAAATATAAATAATAATTTCTGAAGACTATTTTATTTAACGGATCACGTATTTTCAAGGAAATTAAATAAAATTCACTTACTAAATGTAAACTTTTAAAAGTATTTATAATCCACCTAATCAAGTCAATGACATTGTTTAAAAAACTACTTCATTTTACTTGTATAAAATATAAAAATATTGCATGGATGTACAAAACATAGGTTTATAACCTTGAATACATTTACTGTAGTTTAATAACTCTAGATATGACATTATATTGAATTAGATATATATCGGCCATTTATTCCGAAAAAACATCACGTAACCTTTCATAAAATTAAATTAATGAATATTGTACATAGGTATGAATATGTTTTATATATTCCAATTTCATTTAGCTTTTCTCTATTTTTTTTAAAATTTATTTTATTTTATTTTTTTACCTTTGTATGTTAAACTCTTTTTCTTTCATCTCTATTTTAGATATCATTTGTATGTATATATTGTGTGAATGTTTAATGTAACCCTAATATTAATGTCCTCCAATGCGGCAGAATGTATTAATTTTCAAATAACAAAAAAAAACAAACAAATTAATGAATAATTTCATGAATTAAACTTTTGTGAAATCCCAACATTATCCACTTACAATTTGTGTGAAAACTATTGACCTACCCATATCAGGTAATAAAAAACTTGTAATTTTAGTAAACTTTACCATGCAAAATAACGTTTAATAACTAATAGGCGTTTAGTCCATAATCATAAATAGGTTTATATATATATATATATATATATATATATATATATATATATATAGAAACACTTTCAAATCTCTCTTTTGAGGCTTATATGTAGATATATAGCTTAGATACTAGAGTTATGTGGTTAACAAAAAGAGATGGAGTAAAGATGTTTTCATTGCCTACCGTTGATATAATTAATAAGGTTTTTGTTATTATAATGGTCTTAATGATTTGTTAGCTGTAGATCCGTTAAAAAAGCACTTCAATAATTTTATAGTAGCCCAATTTTGCGTTATTGAAAGTTGTGTTGCGCATACCAGATTTTTTTTTGCAAATAAAATTTAAACCAATGAAAATCAGGTAGGGACATATAATTTTTTTTAAATTATTTCCTGTATGCAACATATAGCGTGGGTTTGGCCGTTTTCGTTTTTTTCCGACTCACGCTGTATACATTTTTAATTGGTGCTAATTATGCTCAACTGAGACCCAAAATACCTAAATATATATCCCATGATTTTCCTTTACTTAAAATCCTATCAGAAAGTTCACTATTTCCTTGTTTCTCATTTTTTTTATTTTGTTAAAAAAAATATATACAATTATAATAATATAAAATTTCTGTCTATATGGCTCCATGGCGCTCATGATTCAATTTTAAAGCTTATTCTACCCTCACGCAGAGGTTGTAAAAGCCCATTCTGTGTTCCTTTATGACGGAACCTTCTACGGGCTCAACAACCTGGAAACTGGCATCAGTTTTAAGTACTTCCTCGATACCTTACTGGGCCAATCCAATAGCACCGTTGGAAAGAGAAATGGAAGAACCGCCATCAGACCCGGTCCTTATTTCCATAAACCTTAGCACTCTCCGTACGTCGGGAAGAAAACCTCTCACTCAGGACTTCCTTTCGGCTCTAAGGAGGGTAGAGAAAGGGAGGACTCACTCCCTTCTGACATAAGAAATGATGGTGGAGGTGGGATTGAAAGAAAGACACACAATAAAACGCGAGGCTGTAAAAGGGCGAGTGGCTACAATGGGAGGTACCGGCTCTGCAATTTTCTCTGGGTTAGGGTGAATAGGGCACTTGCTACTCGGAGGGGGGGGGAGGGGGCTCTTAGTTATTTCTCTTCATTAACCCACCTTTTCACGTCTCGATCAATCCATGGGATGTGTATGTTTAGCTCCTCGTCGTTAAAGTCAATCACAGTTTTGAAGAAAAAAAATAGTGATCCAGACACACTTAAAGATAATGTTAAAAGTTTACCTTTAGTCAGGGAATTTCATTTAGTTTCCGTGGAAGTATTTGATTTTCGATAAATAGTATTAATTTTCAGAATTTATTATTTTTTGTATTTTCGGTACTATCTTCTAGGAGTTATTTTTCAGATACTGTTTTCTTTTTTTCTTCTAAAAGTATCGGCTTTCCAATGGTATACATTCTGCATATTATTTCCGGAAATTCATTTTCAATTTTTTTTTTTAATGGATTACTTGTTTATTGATAAATATTACAATCTGTCTCTATAAAAGACATTTATAATAGATTTCAGAGAGCACATTCACACCATATTTACAAAATCAAAAAATAAATAAGGTAATTTCAAAATGATATACAGCGAAATAAGAACAAAATAAAATATCATGAAGGAAAAGCATATATATACAATAGTAATAATAAAATTAAAATAAATGAATAAAATAGAATTAAAATGTTCTAAAAAAAAAATAAATAAAAATAAACATATTAGACGAAGATATACCTATTTACACTATTTACAATCGGCCATGGGAACTCCAAACAGACTTGTCCCCCACTTGTGGAGGGCAAAGCGAGGCTTCAGGAGATCCCTGCGCTTCCTCTCAACCACTTCACTGGTATTAAAAGCCAGCGGAGGATTTCAACCTAATGAGTATGCATTAACGAGTTTTTAGTATTCAATTAAATAGACATATTTTTCCGAATTCCAGATTGAAAATGCCCCAATTCTGTTAATTAAATATTTGTAGGTTACGACGAGATGAACCTATTTAGGAAGTTTCAGGCGGACGTTAATAATTTGATAAAAATAGGTCTGTACCACAGACTATTATGCCTTTATTAATATTTTAAAGAGTTGAATATGGATTATATCAATTCGGTATTTTAATATTCCAACGTATGTTCCGGTACGTCAACGGAAATATTTTCAACTCAGGATGTGTCATTACCAGTACGTTAATAAATTTTCAAGTATTGGTACAGCAGGATCCAAGGGTTTAGTTATGTAATAAACATAAGTCAAATTAACAGGGGATCTGTCACTTGATAGCTGTACTTGTGACAGTATCAAACATATGTCGCATTAATCAAAGCCGAAGTGATATAATGTCAAGATGATTATCGTCATAATATCGCGAGGTGCTTAGTATTTGTCAATTATTTCTCAATTACTTCTTCAGAGTTTTCTATTCGCCGTTCATTTATAATTATTAATTGTTAACCCATTTTTGTTTGTAACTTGTATTTATTAATATTTTGTAAAATCGAGAAATTAAAAATATACAATTTTTATTATTACAACACAACATTAAAGTAAACTCCAGAGGACAAAACATTTATTTTAACCTATTTTATTCCTAAATTTATTTTTATTCCTCTAACTTTAACAAAAGTATCAACTTGATCTTCTCAAAGTGTGCCTGATTCTGTTGCTTTAAAATTTAAACATAATGAATATAAGATATTAATTAAACGTTATTAATAGAATGATTGCTTGGGCAAACCTCAACAGGCTCCTCTGAACGCCAAAAAGATAAAAGCCATTTT
Source organism: Nezara viridula (assembly GCA_928085145.1). Taxonomy (NCBI): domain Eukaryota; kingdom Metazoa; phylum Arthropoda; class Insecta; order Hemiptera; family Pentatomidae; genus Nezara; species Nezara viridula. The sequence continues at coordinate 150,210,972 of OV725079.1, read as the reverse complement.
GATCGGATCCCCCTCACTCCTCTAATCCTTCACGGTATCTCCCAATCTTCTCCTGAACAACTCATCTTTCTTATTCCACACTACCGTGAAAAACCTAGATGTTTTTTTTAATCAAACTTTGTCCCGGAAACCACACATCTCCCAAATTTCCTGTCCACTATCTCCAACCTAAAACAGTTCAATTGTCTACGATATCTCCTTCCATATAAGTCCCGTAGACTCCTAGTTTCCTCCCTTGTTTTCCTCTACTTCGTTTATGGTATACAGTTGACTCTCGAGAGATTTCGAGGCCAAACTCAAACGCCTAATGAATAACGCGCATTATGATTTGTTTTCGGAATCTCAAGAGATACGCATATTACCCAGAGTTGAAATCGCTCTATCCTTCCTATCTACGTCAGTACTTCCTAGCCACCTTTCTGTACCAGATCATTAGAACTCATCGACCCTTCTATATTTTTCACAGCTTACAATTTAAATACTCCATCCAATCCCGTCCCACTAGATCTCGTACTTCCGACCTTTATCCCACTCCTTACCGAACTACTGCGTTTGACAAATCCTTTGCAATTCAAACCGTTTCCCTCTGGAATTCCATCCCCGCTGATATTCGACACGCACAATCCTCCTCAAATCTCCCTCGCTTGTTCAGGAAAACCTTTTTTTGGCCATCTATCGTCTTCTATCATCATTACGTGGTCAAATCAGTGAATCCCTCCGCTTTCAATATTATATAAAATGTTTTTGTTTAGTAATATGTGGAATATTATTTACCAGAAATTGCCACTTTTATTTTGGTATTATGATAGATGTTTAGCTGGAAAAAAACTTAATTGAATTTATGATTTTATATTCTTTAATCGTTAATTGTACTTGTAAATTTAAATGGAAATTGTTGTAATTGAGTTAATAGATATGAAGACTGACTGGAGTGCTAATTGTAGAGTCTAGGGCCTAATGATGTCAGTTGGTGGCTTGCTAACTAATCGACAGGGTTCCTGTATCTATAAATCCCTTGTTAATTAGCCATCCTCACCGTCAGTTGTAAATCAATTTCATTCACTCGGCCGGTCATCGAATTAACAATCTGATCTATGCCACTGTTGCCCTTTACCGTATATCATCCATTTCTGTCATTTCTCTAACTTCTTCATTGTTATATATTCGCTTCAAATAACCCCTTTCGATTTCGAAAATAAAGTAAAGGGGAAACAATAAAATAAATAGTTTTTATTTATTTATTTTTTTGCTATGAAATCGATTTTAATAGCAACAAAACTCTAAGAGCCATCCAAATAAAAATAAAAAGTTGTTCTTCCGGTTAGCTGATTTTAGTTTTGGCTTTATGTTATACTAAGCGAAATTAAAAGTAACGAAATAATGTCAAGCAATAGGATATCACTTGTTTGGAACTTATCACTTATTTGGAACTTATCACCAAATCGTTTTAATGTAGACTTCGAATTCATAAAAAAGAAATAATCAAAATTTACTTCAAGCCACCTAATAATTCAAAACATTCACTTCTATTATACATCATTTCTATTAAGCGAGGACCGCAGTTACTTTTTATAACCAAACCAAGTTTTTAAAAGAGACAGGACTTCGCAACAAGTTTTGAAAATTTCAATGTGACAGAAAAAAAAAAAAAAATGTGTGATGATAACCATCGAAGATTTTCACCAATCAAACTAAAATACAATACTCTTTCACTATTTCCTATTTAAAAGACATTTTCAGAAAACAATTTTAGTGATTATTAATTATAATACATCGTATTTAAAAACAACAGATACTGGGTATTTTAAGAGAATAATTAAACTTTATTGAATATTTAATAGTTGACCGTTGCATTTTAAAGGAAGGACTGACTTCCTTTAGAACTGACAGTTCTAAGTGAAACTTCTAGCTGAACACACCTCCCTGAAGAAGACCTGCAAAGTCGGGTCGAAACGTCGACTTTTAATAAAATGGTTTGACCACTATTTAGCCTATTTATGACCGCCCCAGGACCATTTCCTTCCTTTAATTATACTTTATGCTTATTACTTACAATAACTTTGATCGGCTCTGTACCATAGTTCTTCCGAACCGGAGGACCTATTTCCTTCTCTAGGATGCTTTGAATGAACTCGGAGAGCTTTGTAACTGCTGAATCAGAGGGCATTTTTACATCTTGGGCCTTCTCTTTCTGTTTACTTTTTTCCCCTGTTACAATTATTCAGTAGGGACAGAGGCGGCTGGCAGAGTTCCAGTCCCTGCCCGTGTTCTCTTCCCGGCGGCAATGAATAAAAAACAGGGGACTTCATTTCGACACCGGGATAATCCCGGCTGACCCATATGAAATGTTTACTTGCGCTGTAAAAAAACAAAAAAAAATTCCCATTCAAAAATATAAAACTGGTTGGAGAGATCGACTTTATTTTTATTCAAACTGTAATTTTTATAAGCAAGTACAATACATTAAAAATTTAATTTTTATTTCACATTTTAGCTGTTGTACGCGATTAAAATATACATTACTAGATTCTCTTCGTTAATTAATATTTACTTTTTTATTTCCTTCAAAATAACTACGTTTTTTTTTCAAATTTATTTGCTGGATAGTAATCATTCATACATACTAGCATTTTTTTCAGTCAAGTATTATTTTATATTTTTTTAAATAAAACTATATTGTGGACGCCCATCAGAAATTTTGAAAAATCATTAAATAAAAAATGATTTTTTTTAAAAATCTCTATGCAAGATTTTACAAGACCATGTTTCGGTCGTTTCAAGTCATATATATTGAAATGTTACGTTTTGGAGGTGTTTAATTTTATTCGGGATGAAACTGGATAATTATTGATGATAATTACCCTGAAATGTTTAGTAAAGAAATAGTAAAATAAATTTGGATCTATAATATATAGATTGGTGCATAATTAATTAATTAGATTTCTTTCCCAAAGGCTGGTTTGTGTTTATCATGCTTTCTAGTTACACACATTACCTATGATCATCATGATATAAATAGGTGGCATAATTAAAATAACTTTTACTAAAAACCTAAGTTATTTCTGTGTTTAATAAAGAATATATACAAATTATTTTAGAAATATTAATGTACAAATACTATATACTAAAAACTAAATATAAAACATGATTTAATAATGATTGTGTAGGTATGGTTTCAGATGTTGAGAATTATTTTGCCATGAAATATTTTAACATTATGGTTGGGAATTACAACTTAGTTAGTATGGTATGTGAAGTGGTGTAGGTAGTAGATTTCATCGCTGCTCCATGATCATCTCGTCATCGTTCAAAGCTCTGCTAGGATCATCATGGTCTATGTAGGACGAAGGCTTCAGTCAGAAAACATAAGAAGACCTACCCTCAAGGCCGGACATCAACATAAGACCTTTCCTCCAGTCCGGAGATCGAGATAAGACCCTTTTCTTCTTTCTCGGCGTATTATATACAAATATTGGGTGGGGCAAGGATGGTTTCCATTGGTTCTTAACTTCATCCTATTACTCCACAATAACTGGTAACACCCTAAAAGGAACCAGTTACTTAGCCCGTTACTAGTTTTTATTCTAAGCCTTCCCTCAGGAGTCCAGGTACAGTTGGTCGGTCCTCGTAGGTTCCAGGTACGTGATCTGCCCCTCGACGCTGTTTTTGATGTCAGAAGCCGGTTTCGTTCACCTATGTTATAATAATCAGAAAAACTTTAGTGACCATGGCATACATAGCATATATATATATATGTGTGTGTGTGTGTATGTATTGTATGTATGTATATATATGAATTGAATCAGGATGTGGTCTAGGATACTCACGGTCAAAGAATACATCTTCATGGTCTGTAGTGCCAACCGAAAAAAAAGTACATCCCAATTGCGTGTCAGATGGGGAAAATGTGCAAGTAGCGATGTAGCATACTTTGAATAAACAATTTTTCATCTTTCTCGCTGTGCAAACTTTTTTTTAAAGTTAGTTAGGAGTTATTAACCGCCAAATGTGGTAATTATTACTATTTTGTGTTACGAGTCTTGGTACAATGCTATCTCATCTTGACATTTCCCTACAAAGTCCATATATTTCATCGATGATTCTGTAGTATTTAAATTAATTACTGTAATTGTTAAATTAATTAATTTTCAAGATATGCCCTTAGAGATTATGCTGCGTACAATAGGGATAGAGGTGGGACAAAGCGGCAGGAGGGAGGAGGGACTATTCCAACTGACAATTTCCATCGGGGCTTAGTATTAGCGAAATGAAAGGAGGCCGACTGAGTTGAGATAGCTCCTTAAAGATAGTGGCTGGGACAATCTGGCCTTACCTCTCTCTGTAAGTTTTAATTGGTGCGGAATTATCTGTGCAGATATCGTCCATTCTCGACAACTATCCAAGGATCTAGTCTGATTGTTGCCTATTAAAATTCTTCTAACTCGAGATACCATTTCTACTTTACCCTCTCTATCTAAATAACTGTCACAGGTTATTCCAAAGTTGACAACATAAGGAGATGGTTGTAGTTTTTTAACAAGAAATTTATTGTATTTACTCTAGGGCAAGCTGGGAATTAACTAGCGTTTTGGGGAAAAAAAACCAACTGTCAAATAATCGATTCAAATACGGGAATCGATCTGTTTAAAACTATAATACATACTAATTTAATATAATTATAAAAAGTTCTAGATACCATAGACCTTCCACTCCTGATGTGATATTCTGGACTGATTTTTTATTTATTCAAATTTGAAACTTTATTACAGTAGTACATCCAGTAAATTTGAACAAATCAAGAATAATGACATGAGTAGACACACCGAGGTACTACCCAATGACAGCACTGCTTAAATAGTTGAAGTAAGAAGATCACGTGACCCTCTTATTTTTATACGCCTAGAAGGATTATCAGGAATTGAGTAGGAAGTAATGCTGGGAACAAATGGGTTAGGGAATAGGGTCTAGATTTTATCATGAAATAATAGATATCTGGATCTGACCAAATTATCGAAATATAGAAATCAAGGTATTTATGACTGATTTTATTTGTGATAATATATGGAAGATTACGGATTTTACGGAGGTTTTTGTAGTGGGGGAATTAGATACGATGGTTAAATACGAACCATAACAAATACTAAGCAGTTAATATTTAATACTTTATACGAATTTTTGGTTCTCTCTCTCTATGAAGTAGTACCTTTAAGTTGATTTGTTATATTAAAAACATCCTATATTTTTATTACTTGATCCTTTTTTTTTTTTTTTAATCAGATAGGAATAGAATACAATTTTTGGCGAAATTCAGCTTCATAAGTTTAAACCCAACTATTTTTAAATTCAATGTTTTATTTACTTCCACCTTCTCCCATATGGAATCTATATTAAGGAAATTCCTTTAGCAAGTAGTGTGTACTGCATCAGATTTTTTCGTACTTACAATTTTATTTATTGAATTATTTGGATTTAAACATAAAAAATGTATTAAGTATCACGTTTTAAACCGATACATCAAAAACATTGAAAGAATAGAGTTTACTCATTGTAAAATTATCCTAGAAATTTAAATTCCTCTCGTATTGAGATGGATATTCCAGGCCAGGTTTATCTTCTTTAGTTTAATCTGAGTAATTTAAATTTTTGCTAGAGGCTTGAGAGCCTCCTGAAATGTTAATGGAAATATTATTGCATTACTTATTTATGAAATTCTGATTGCTCTTTCTGAAGATATTCATGTATAATTGAAGTTTTCTTCAAGGCTCGTCATGGATTATTATATTCTTCGATCCATGGTAGTATTCCTTTTTTTGAAAATTATACATTAAGAGAATTCCGTTTTGAAACAGATCAATACTTTTAGCTTTACACATAGAATTGAATCCTTTTGATTTACTATCCCTCAGTTGAAATCATCTTTCAATCCATTGCATTGGCAACACTCCATAGACAAACAAGGACTCCGAGGGGTCGATCATATTTTCGAAGCATTTCTGGACATTGCTCAAGTTTTCGACCGCGAATGGCACGCCGGGCTTCTTTCCAAGCTGAATACCCATCTACCCCAGTCCTTGTACCTAATCCTCCGCTCCTACCTCTCTGATCGCAACTTTTGAGTTCTGTACGGTGCAGAATTTTTAAACTCCTATCCAGTTGAAGCATGTGTTCCTCTAACGCTACCTTTAGTGTTTTGACTACCGTTCTTTATGTTCTCTTTACCGCTGATATCCCAATCCATACCGATACCTTCCTGGCAACGTTAGCTGATGGCACCGCCATCCTATCATCCAACTCAGATCCTTAAATAGCATCCCTAAATCTGCTAAGATCCCTCTCCCTGATTGAGCATTTTTGCAATAAATGGCGCATTAAATGAAGCCAACTGCAACATACATAATACATTACCTTCACGTTCCGGCGCAGATCCTGTCCACCTGTCCACTTTAATTCCTTACAGCTTCCTTTCACAGTCCGGTATCTTGACTTTCTCTTTGACCGGAGACTACTTAATGACCTATTATAGTAAATACGACAATGAAAAACAGATATTTACGTAGTTAATGATTTATTTAAAAATAACAATAAATTAATGTTTGCTGTAAATAAAAATAACTTAATATTAAGATTACGAACATTTATTTTGTCACTTAACAAATAAGGATCAATTTCTATTATAAGGATCTGGATAAGAACACTGTTCCATTATCACTTTGTATCATAAATATGCGAAAAATCATTACTTTAATATTTTATTTTTCATAAATAAATAAATGTTTATTACAATACATTCCAGATTACTTACGAAAAATGGATTAAAGTTTGTTTTAGTAGTTTTTGATGATAACAAGAATACTTTTAGGTAACAGCTTATCGAATCACATAATTTGTTTACGCAAATTAAAGCGAATTTCAATTCATTTCGTAATAAATCTCAATTAATATGGACTTAAAGTTTGTTAAATCAGGAAGTTCATCTAAAAGTGATGTATCTGTAGTGTACTTTTTGCGCAATAAAAATATATCGTAAAAAACTTGTTTTAGTTTATTTGATCTAAAGTCCTCTTTTAATGGTTTCAACAATTAAACATGCTACTTTCGTTTGTTCAATTGTTAATGACCAATAGCAGATCCAGTAATTTTGGGGATTGGGTTCAGCCTTAAAGCTTTTTTTTCCATTTATATAACGATAATAATTAAAAAAAAAAAAAAAATGAAAGAAACTAAATACCTATATGACATGGTGTTTAAGTGATTCTTGAAGTCCTATTGAATGCAATGTAGTACGAAAAATAATACTTTAAGAGATAGTTTTTAATATTTTTATCTATAAAAAATGGTTATATTTTAAAATTTTGGGGAGGGGACTTCAGCCACCTCCGTAGATCCGCCTATGTTAATAAACAATTATTAAATATTTTTGAAGTCATCACTTCCCTTTAATTTTTTTCACTTCCTATTTTGGTGCTACTTTGTGGAATCGAGTTCACTCTTTTCGAAAATAAGAAACTAAACATCGCTGGCTTGTTCAATTACGATCTGATACGATTAGATGGACTACAGGAGGCTGTATTTGATTAATTATCTCAAGGTGAGGAAAGGTGAATCTTGTTAGAGTGCCTTAAGAATGATTTATACCAGGGAGTTGGGTGATCAATGAGCGGGCAACAGAGCGGCTAAAAATTAAAATCGCCTGTCAATAAATTGTTGCTGCTCCATCAATAGTCCATCTCCTACCCTCGCCTCCATTACTTTTTCATCAATTCTATATCATGCCTGCGAAAGATGGGGGTAAATTGTATTACTCAATCGATTCAGGGTTGAATGACTATCGTAAATGTAAGCGATAGATCACATCCTATTGTGCAACATCGCAAAATAATAAACAAATTAATATATATATATATATATATATATATATATATATATATATATATGTATATATATATTAATTTGTTGGATCCTTATTATAGGTTTATATATATATATATATATATATATATATATATAAACAATTATTTATTTGGGAATAAGGTCACTTATTAATTATTTAATAAACTACTACATGTCCATTGCTTCTGTGTTTATTAAACGATTTGATCCCGGTTTTTTATAAGTTAACAATGGGATCCTCTTCAAAGTTTTAAAACAGAGCCCGGATACCTAAGGCCAGGGACACACCGACAGTCTCAGTGTCGTCCACCACCGCATACATTAAGCTACTCTATTTGATCAATATACCGTAGCTTAATATAAGTGCTGAGACTGTCGGTGTGTCCCTAACCTGAAGTATCTGGGTTCAATTTAAAATTTTGAAGGCGATCCCATTGTTAACTTATAAAAAACCGGGATCGAAAAGTCGAATAAACACAGAAGCAATGGACATGTAGTAGTTTATTAAATAATTATTAAGTGACCTTATTCCCAATTAAATAATTATTTTTAAAATTAATATTTAAAGGTCGATTAAACGACTTTTGTATATATATACATATATATATATATATATATATATATATATATATATATATATATATATATATATATATATATATATATATATGTATATGTACATATAATTGAATATTTAATAAATAAACACCATCCTTATTTAACATAACAAAGATATTTTTATACTCGTAGTAACTTGGAATTGTTATGAAGTAAAACTGGTCAAAACATACAGTATAATGAAATCCCTATGAAAGAAGACAGAACGAAGTAGTTCGTATTTACATGTGCAATTAATCAAAGGATGCATTATTTTTTAGCCAGTACTTTTTAGTCAGAATTGTAGTGATTTCATCTCCTATAATTGATTTACTTCATGAATTGGCATATTTTTTTAGGAATGTATGGGTTGATAATGGCAAAGTAGTCTCAATCAATTTCATTATATTTCCTCATACTACTTTTACGTACGACTACTTCATTTAACAATTTAAACTGATGTATTTAAAAAAAAAAATTAAGGTTGTATGTATATATTAACTGCATTAAAAGGCATGTGACGTGGATAACATTTACTGCTCGATGTATAGACGAAATTTTCAAACATTTTGATGGTTCGCTATCTGGAAAGTTATACTGATCTCATTTACCTGGTGTTTCTAAATATGGTGGAATTAATGCTATTTGGATACAGTTCTATCAATTGATAAGAACTGCAATACTGTATATGTGAATAATTGATTACAATTGTGAAAATGTTCGAATCTGAGCTTTCAACTGAAATACAGGTTTTGAGGTCCCCTGAGGACAAATAACCCGCAAATAAGTCCCGCAAAATGGTCTTTGTGTGTGTGAATAGTCTAGCTCAAAAATGAAAAGTCGTACAAAACTGATATTACGTATTTAAGATTTGTATATGGCTCAGATGGGACAGCATCTTTTTTCTTAAAGTTGGCTAAGCGGTAGTGCCACTTTTTTTATCAACGGTGGTACACATTTTTACAATTTTCTCAAAAAGGGCTCTAACGATTTTGATTAAACTCGGTTTATCATTGCATAATTAAGTGGTCTTTAATATCATTTAGGTCTTATACCCATTGATGTCACTTTACATAGCTTGAATAACCAATGTTCATATTATAATTTGTAATTGGTTGACTGTCGTGGATAATGAAGAGAAGAATAGTTGGGGTGGTCAGTCAAAAAGGAAGGCAAAAATAAAAGATAATATTTATTTTTTACATATGCCGACGTTTCGGACAGCCCTGATGAAGGCCTGAACTTCAGGTTGAAACGTCGGCATATGTAAAAAATAAATATTATCATTTATTTTTGCCTTCCTTTTTGACTGACCACCCCAACTATTCTTCTCTTCAATGTTCATATTAGCTGTAGTATGTATTAGCTGAAGCTCTAAAGTACCATTGATTAGGTTTATTTTAAAAAATTAACTGTTTCTCATTGATATAATACTAGTCAGGAGGTATGCGTATAATATATCGTTTGAAACCTGAGAATTTTAGAAAAAAACAATATCTAATATAGAAAGTCGTAAAAAGTAACGGAGTGTGACGAAAAATTATAAATAATAATTTTTGAAAACTAATCTTATTTAACGGAAATTACACGTTTTAAAGGAAATTAAATGAAATTTACTAACTAAATGTAAACTTTTGAAACTGGTTTTTAAGTTTGAAAAAAGTATTTAAAATCCAATAAAATCCACCACATCAAGACAATTGACATTGTTAAAAAAATTACTTCATTGTACTTGTGTGAAAGAAGAAGTTAAATATAAAAATATTTCATGGATATCTTTATAATCTTGAATATATTTGCTGTAGTTTAATAACTCTAGGTCTGATATAATCTATAAGTAATTAGGTAACTAGGTATCCGTTCATTTCGAAAAATCATCATGTAATCTTTGAATAAATTAGTGACTAATTTGATGAATTTTCCATTTGTGATATCTCAACAGTATCCACTTTCAATTAGTGTGACAACATATGACCTGTCTATGTCAGACTATGCAAATTCGTAATTCCATTTTAGTGAGCTTTGCAATGGAAAATAACAGTTTAATAACTAATAGTCGTACAATCCATAATCAACGGATCGTACAATCCATAGTCAACCGGTGATATAATAAATAGGATTTTTATTATTTTATTGGTATTTATGACTTGTTAGCTGTAAGCATTAAGCTTTATCTCGGTTAAAAATGCGATTCAAAAATTGTGTAACTGCCCAACATGGCCAGAAAATAATTTATTTTTAAAGTTGAGCGGTAAGTGAAAGTTGTGTGTTGCGCATACCCGATTTTCTTTTATATAGAGATGATTTAATAGATACCGGTTTGCACTTAAAATATGAAAATAGCTATATCATTATTATAATGGCATTCCTTCTTCTTTTCCAAATGCCATTCTCACCTACTCCGCACAAAATACTTCTTAAATTCTTTATCTCTAAGAGTTGAACTTGCATTCTGATTTTCTTTTTTTTTTTTTTTATGTATGTGAAATTTTTTGAATTTTGGTCAATTGTTAACTAAACATTAAAAAAAAGTCCATAATTCGCATCCATACATAACCACGTCCCTCCCCATATGGGGTCTTGTACATCACATTAATCATCTATTTATTCAATCATCTATAGTATCTCGCAATATCAATATTTACTATTGATTAAATGGGTGATGAATCATCGAGAAATAAATATGTAATCAATTTTATAGTAAAACTATGAATGCTTTATAAATTTAACAACAATATTCATGTATTCAATTTTTTTAATAAAGTAACGAAACTCGATTTTTTTCATAGTTGTTTATTTTTTTAATGTTTGTAATAACTTGTTTATTGAGAAATTGAAAATCTGTCTCAATAGATATTTATAATAGTGTTCAGAGATCACATTCTATTTAAAATAAATTAAACAGAAAAATAATACATATGTATAATAAATAAGAATAAGATAACTTAAATATAAAAAAATAAAGCATAAATAACTATATGCATTACTTATAATACTCAGGCGAGGGAACTCCAAGCCAGACTAGTTCCTCCAAATGTGGAGGGCAAATCAGGACTCCAGGAGATCCCCGTACTACTCACTCAACCGCGTCACTGGGACTAAAACCAGTGGAGATTGAGCGAGAGCGCTTTAGCCAATAGTTTATTAGAAATTAAATTTATAAAATGTATCAAATCAAGTTTTGTAGCTTTTCTAAGTCCTTTTTATTTCAAAAACGAATCTAATCTTATGGCTGATGTAATAATTTTTACTGAGCACCGGATTCTCAGGTATGCCCAAAAAAATTTCCAACCGCATGTAGCGTGATTTATTACCTCCTGTTGCATCGCCCTTCCAAAGCTGTCTAAACATTGGCTACCGCTGGATCGGACTCATTTCCAAGCTGTAAATACATGCGCCCACTAGTCTCAAGGAAGACATTTCATCTGAGACCACCTGTCAGTAACGTACGGTCGTAAACAGTCGTAAATCTGTGACAGAATGAAATGCGCCCTTCAAACCATTTTATTTTTTTTGTTATAGATTGCTTAAGATTTGTTTAGGGCTCGTAAAGTATAAATCAATTTTCCTTCTACTATTTTATTAACGAAACGGCTGGACTTTTTTGGAGCTTTTGTACTTCTATTTCTTTTCACACATGTGATAATTTCATTATTCAGCAGCCAGTAACTTCTTGATAGGATATTTAACTTTCGTTGTGTTATTATTTGTTTAGCCCTTTCCATCAAATTTTATTTTCGTTTTGTAGTCGTCGTAACATTTTCTTTATCAATATAACATTCATAAAATCCAAACTATACTGTCATAAGTCATAGAATAATCATTTACGTATATTTCAAATTAAAATATTAGTTTATCTTTATCATAAAGCATTCGTTTGACAATACATAAACATTAGAACACTCTACCCCTTCAATCTACTTATAAAATACATTTTCCACCTTTTTTGTTAGCTGAATATCAAAGAAATCGGCTATAATGAATATGGTTCAGAGGCCGGTTGAGAAATTAGTTGTTGTTTTGTCTATTCGTTTATCATAACTTTACGCTTCATAATTTTCAAATTATTAAAAAAAATATTTATTTTACATATGAGATATACTAATTTTATTTCGTGTTGATATGCTTTATTGAACTATTTAAAATACTGATTTAGGGAAAACTGTTTTATTGTATTACTATATATTATTCCATTTTTAACATGATTTTTTTTTCTAGGTACGTTGATTTTAATTTCATGAAACTGTAAAACATCCTCTTCAACTGGAAGGTAAATAATTTATCGAACTTCAATTAAATAATGACTCAAATTTGATATTGTTTCAAACTAATTATTATTATTATTATTATTTTAGTCTTTTTGCAGCAATAGCTCTCCATTTTCCAACTCCCAGCTGTCGTAAGTCTGTCTAAACCTCGTCGAACAATCTCATTCTAATACGTCCACATCTTCGGGCACCTCCTGGCTTTTCATGTTATAGTATGATGATTGTTGTGCGATAGTATGATGCGATTGTTCCCCATACAATCCACCTGTTCTAGCGATCTTAACGTTGCCTTTTTTCTTATTGGCACAATGGCTGGTCATATAGTCCTCGCGATTCATTTTTCTTCCATATTTTCCACTCTCGTTAAGATTTTTTCTATGAACTCCTCGCTTCCACGTGGTTAAGCGCCTTTCCATATCCTGCGTCAGTATCCATCATTGTACATTTTTTAATTGGCCATTGTACATGGTCCTCAATATATTCCATTGGTGACTAATGAGAGTATAATAATTTTATAAATCATCACCTTTGCTCTCCTTGCAAGACCCTTGAAGCTTAACGCCTTTCTAACTCCAAAGTAGCAATGATTTCCTGCTGCTATTCTAGATTAAATTTCTGTGTGGTGCTAATTTTTTTCAGTGGCAAAAGATCCAAGGTATTTAAAGGCCCACAAGTTTATTTAGTAATAAATAAAAATAGGAGCGGTTAAATATAAAGAACCATTGCGGTCTCCATCATCACTTTCTAAACTTACTGTGGCCATGATAAAAAAGTTCCCCACCTATGGCTTAGACCTTCAGGAGAAATAGCACCAAATTGCTGATATGAATCTATCAAACCTTTCCAATTGGTTCTAATCTGATATCAATTATTCTCGGATCCTAGGTGCGAACATTTGTTCGATGTAATGTAATAATTATAGATGAATTATGAATAATATGTTAATTGATAATGAAAATATCATGGCTACCTGAAGCTCCGCAGTTTAATTAATTTATATATTACTTCAGAAACTATTAGATGGAATTTTCCGTAAGTAAATTGATATTAGTATATAATATTTAAATTGATGATATTAGATCTTAATAGCTACAAAAAATGTCTTATAAAAATAATTAGAATTTCCACAGAAAAACGTGAAATTAAAAAATATATGTTTTTTTGGTAAGTCGGTTTTTTGTTGATTAGAACTTTTAAGAGCGGTAACTAAACAATTGCTTTATATTAAATTAGACAAAATATTCTTAAAATCCAAGCCGAGTTTGTATTCGTTAAAACCATTTATATGAACTTTTAAGTGTCTAAACTATGCTAAATTCTATTTCAATAAAATCTTGGATTACTCACGATTATCTTTTTTATTAGTATCCAAGTTTAATAAGCTTTAAGAGCATATCAAACGCGGAAGTTTTTTATGTTCATGTGCATGCACATTTGTATGGTAATTTAATTGCTAAACAGATAATTGTTCAAATTCATGGCATTCATATTAAGTTAATATTATGTATCTGAGCTTTAATTTGGTCGTTCTGAGTATTTTGTTTTATATATAGCTTCCCTTGGCATTTTCTGGAGCATTTGAGCAATGTCAGGGGCTTTCCTTTCGGTTAATTGTCCAATTTGCTCTGCGACTTGAAAAGGTTATTACTGGTTAATTTTAAATTATTTTTATTTGCTTAATATACCCAATAACAGGTAAAAATTACAATTGAGATATATAAGGGAAATCTAACCGTAAATAATTATTTCATATGAGTCGAAGGTCACTGCTCAATATTCCACTTTATAAGACTTCATATAAGGACAGGAATTCAGCAATTAAATTTTTTTCCGCCATTGTTTGGTGGATGTTGAAGTATAAAGTTACTGGTTCTCTGTTATTGTAAATTGGTAGTTTTTCATGCCATGATTCTAAAAATATCCAATTTAATAAATTCCACCTTTATCCAGAACACCAATTTTAATCGAAACGAAAAGCAAAACGAAGCTGTACAAACTTAAAAAGGATTTTTTATAAATATTTGTTGTCAGCAACTAAATATAATATAAAAATATTTTTGTTTTCATTTATCTACATTTGTAAAATATTTAGGCAATTAATTAATTTTTAAATAATTTTGTTACTTTCGATAGTATTTTTTCCTTGGTGTACTTATATATGGTGTCTTCCAGTATTGACAAGCTCTTATAATTTTACTAATTATTCATGTTGTAACACTCGAACTACTTTTTTTCATTTTCAAGTTATCAAAACCCGACAAACATTCTATAAATTTCAACATATTTATTTCTTTACATAATCCTATTATTATTTATGTTTCGTCCACAAATATAAAAATCACCATATTCCTCGCATTTCATCTTATGAAAGTTCATTCCCGAAACTCTGTACTACCTTCTCCTTTTATTGCTTAACATAGATTGTTAATCAATACTGAATCGTTATATAATGGAATATGTTGAAATTCATAGATTTACTGATGGATCTTGATAACTTGAAAATGAGAAAAGTAGCTTGTAATGTTGTTATAACTTGAATAAATATTAAAATTATGACGGCTTCCTATCCTTATAATTTCTTACTATTCTTATCATTGGCTTACTATATTTTTTATCAATCCTTGAACAGCTTCTATAATTTTTTAAGTACAATTCTGTCATTTTACGTTCCGATGCTTCTAAATTCGGTATTAATTATCTCTTGATATTGACAAAATTATTATTATAAATTAATTAAAAATTTTCAAATTATTTCAACTGGCCCGGAACTATTTAAAGGGAACTTTGTACTAAATGATGTTTTGTTTGTTAAATTTTGTCCTCATCGAGTCAAGCTTTGGGGCGCCATTAAACATGGAATCCCTTTCGTTTTGCAACCTTTAAAATCTATAATAATTTGTAAAATCATTAGTACCCAGTATTTTACTACCAGTACAGATTGAACAATTCATAATGAGCTTAAAGTTCCAAATGATATACTCCAGACCCATCTCCACCCATTTGGTTCTAGGGAGATCTTCATTCTCGATCCCTGATAATCGTCTCATTTGTATGGATAGAAGATGGTTCAGTGATCTTCTTACTTATAACTATATAGAGAGTCTGTTAAAATTCCACCAGTCTGTTGATTTAATTACCCTTGATTTGGTTACATTTACTGTTTATATTTATTTTCTACAGTTGTAAGTTTTAATAAAAAAAACAAAATTGTGTCGTAATTTAGTTAGATTCGCCATAATGTTTTTTAATTTTATTTCTCTGAAGTAGAAGCTTCTTTAAGGCGCCTTTTGAACTTTTTTTGTGAAGAGTGAATTAGATTGAGTCATGAGCTCTTGTGTAACGCTTGAGTAAAGTCGGCTGGAGTCGATTAATTGAAGCATTTTTGCGTATGGATTAAAATATTGCAGAAACTAAAAATCGGACCTGCATGCTGTAAGCGAGGGAATCGTCCAGCATTTCATTCTCTCTGTAATTGGGCATTATTCAAAATTGTATCTTAACGCGACGCCGTGTTAGAGAAGCGAAAAGGATATCAAATGATAACGAGTTTTATTGAAGATATGGATTAAAATATCTCAGAAACTAAAAATCGGACTTGAATATTTTAAGCGAGAACAATTTTCAGCCTTTCACCCACTTTATAATCATTTATATCATTTATCTCGCTTTGTTGATCTATTCACTTCTATCGTGTGGTGTAAAGCACGCACCTTAGATTTTTTTGTCCTCCCCTTCCTGACCTTTTAGATTATACAGGGTTTTCCCGGGCCAAAGGGTGACGGCGGAGGATTAATACCAAAGTTAAATTTGCTGTGCTTGAAAGCTTTGCTTTGCACACGCATCAGCCTGCTTGGCCTCCTAAGATTTAGTCAAATGCGATTTTAATGAGATTGAGTCAAATATGTAAAGTTTTTGAATACGAAAAAAAGAAACTTAAAACAAATAAAGAGAGCATGGTCCTCGTAGGCGGAAGGAGGCGCTGGGGTGTGAATGCGACGGGTAATTTAAAAAAGACATTAGGCGCAGGCAAGCAGGAGGGAGTTAAGGGAAAAATGATATTGTTAGCTTGGCCCTAAGGGAGAGAGAACAGTTGAATTATAAATACGATAATAAAGAGAGAAAATATAGAAGCATTAGTGGCTACAAACCATTTAGCTAACAAACTTACGACTTTACTAAACATATACAATCCATGGGTTTGCTTCCCTTTTCTCGAGCAATGTCACTTGAAATAACCCTAATGAAGCTGTGCAAGAAACGGCGAATCTTCTGAATTATTCGCTAAAGATTTATCCTTGTTTTTTTTTAGATTTTAATATTTTAGTGATAAGAATATCTCATTGAGTGATCAATATCAATGTAGAGGACATCTGGCATGAATGCATCGTGAAAAGAATCAAATAAATATTAGAAAAAAGTTAATATCTGTACCACTAAATATAACTATCTAACTATAACTATAACTATCTAAAAACTATGCTTACGATACATTAATAGATTAAACTCAAAATATACATTTGCTTCTTCCGTTTTTGAACTCTTTCCAAGTAAATTAATACTGGAGAAGAAAAAGTAGTCCCTCTCTACGGAAGAAAATCCTAATGATTTGGAGAAAAATTATGTTTTTCCTCTTATGTTTATCTATATGAGGGACAGTATTTAGCGATCCTATATATTTTTAAAGAGGATGTATCTCTTCAGTGACTATGAGAACTAAGCAACTTACATTTGCTAAATAATGTATTGTTATGTTGTAAAAATAGTTGTTCCTACAAAATTCTACTCATGGAATACCAATACAAAGAGATGGATGCGAAACATTTTTCGTTCATTTGTAATGGATAACATTGCTTTGAAAAAAATGTCCTCGAAGATTGGCCAGGAGCTCGAAACGTTGAAAAGAAGAAAATAAATAAATTATATAATAACGGATGAAATTCTTTCTAAAAAAAAAAAAAAAAAATATATATTCCATTCTTATCACGTCAATGGCAGGCTCACAACCGAGTATAAAAAGATGCCAAGTGATAATAAGCAACTGCTTTATCGTGGATGAAAATGATTAAAATTCAGTTTTCTCATATCTCGAAAATTGATTCTTGTCACCTTCATCGATTTGACTTTTAAATTAAAATAGCAGTTCATGCAGTGCTTAGTTAAACAAACACAGAAAAAAATTCATTCACACATAGTAAATACGTTCAGTCTGCAGGGATTAGTACTTTTTTTTTAGCAACAAGTTTAATAACTTTTAAGTTTTAATAGGATACCAATACAAACGCTTTTGAAAAACAATTTAAGTTTGATAATTCTTTGCCATCGCTACTCCTCTATTTCCCCTATTAGAATTCCTTGAACTTTTCTTGTTCTATTTGAGTTTTGTCGTGGCTTTTCAACAACCCTGCTCCCATTCAATTCATTGAGCAATTCAAAATTATCTAAAAATTAAAGATATTTTGCAAAAGATCATCGATTCTTTTATTTACTGAGTAATATTCAAGACTTTCCAAATTCAATTATTTTTTCAATGTTATATTGGTAGTTTTATTCTATATGGATTGAACTTCATCATTGTTAAAGTGGTTTATAAATGAATCACCTCTTATGTATACGAAAGCAGTTTCTTAGCCTTGCGTTTGGGCAACACTAACTAGATACAAGTCCATTGTGTTTTATTTATTTAATTTAGGTTGATTTTTGTTAGATAATACCTTTCCTGGAGTTAATAAAACGAAACATTTTCACGATCAGACGTTTTTGTCCAGATATGTGTTTTTTATTTGTTTATTATTTAGGGAATCTTGTCCTAGAGTAAAATTTATTTTTCTATATAACTATCTACATATCTTTTTATTTTGTTCAAATTTTTTATCAGAAAAATTACACTGATTTGTTAATAAATCTTTTCGTCCTACACCTGTAGGGAAATTGAATTGTCACCAAAGTAAAATAGAACAATAGCTGCAATGTTGCATACATTTCTGAAATGAGATTTTAGTGTATTTCTCTTCCACTTAGCTATTCTAGTACAATTCTAGGATGTGGAGTTAAAAAGGGCCTGTGATTTGGAGACGTCATTAATCCAATATGTTAATGAGCAGACTTGTAAGGAAGTAGTGAAACAAAAACTGCTCGACTTGCTCGAGTACAGTTCTCATTAACGTTGTTTCTTATTCTTCCATCAAATCGTGAATATTTCAACAGGTGATTTGTAAAGCAGTGCGCACCATTTTGTCTGATTTGGTTTTTCGGTTACTGTGTACATTCCATATGAGAATGATTTTCAGAGTTTGGTCTATAATCGTGCTCAACTGATCATTAATTCATATTTGATGTAGTCAGTTTTTGTACATGAACTTTCGTATACTTATTATCTCTCTCTTCACTTCAGAGATAAATGAGAGAGCAAATCTACCACTACATTAATAATTTTTATTGCAAATGTAAAAAGAAATAACCTATCAATAGGAAGAAATAAATACTTTTTTTTTCCTTTCTGACACTACACTATTGTGATCGAATCCATGGAATTTTCAAATAATCACTATGATTATTTTAAAGCAGAACAGCCAAGCACCCTGATCTTTTAAATACCGTATTAATAAACAATGTATAATTGATTTTACTTTAAAAAGCAATAATGAATAAATAAATATTTTATTTTGTTTGTCTAAGCGAATTCCTGTGCAAATAAGTGTATAGATATTATAAACAATGGTTAGATCTTGATTCTAGTACTGTTAAACATAATATTAACAACATCCACAGCATTAAATGTGACTCATAATATACTAGTAAACAAATAACAATTTAAATATTTATTAAATTTGTTTACAGTGATATACTATAAAACTTAACAAATAAATGAAAAGCCTTGTATGAAATAATATCGTTGATTTAATTCTTCCATAGTATCTATTTTTAGTATATCCTCTACACTGATGTCTTCTCTGGATTCAGCAAAAAATGTCTTCAAGTACTTATTTCTTGGTTCGTTAAATTTGATACATTGAATCAAAAAATGAGTCACCGGATCAGTTACAAGGCAGTTGCATGATCTACATACTTCAATAGATTTAATAGTGAAAGAAGTATCTTTATATATTATATATCAATACAGAATTATCAGAGATGACTGTTGGATTTTATTTTGTTCAAATTTATAGCCTAGAATTGCAGATATTCCCCTGGTCCGATGCTATTAAACGTGTAGATTATTCTGTATTTGTGTTTGATTAAGAATAAAACACTAGTTCGATGTCCTCGGATGCATTATGGTTTCTCATTTTTTCAATGATTTCATCTTTGAACCTCATCCCAAGAAAACAAATTAACAGATCCTGGCATTCCAGTTCCGCCGCAATCATCTTTAATCGGGAAAAAAGCAATAATTAAAAAAAAAACGATAATTATAGAAATCAAGAATATTCTAGACATTCCGGTAACCAAGATAATGGAAAAGGTAATGGAGTGCTGCTACCAAGGCAAGAGAAAACAGTGATTGTCAAGCCAGTAAGATTTATCGAGATACTATAGAAGATCAGACCGGTGATGACGCATGTGAATTTTCGAAAAAATGAGAAAATGTGTGGAAAAATAGTAAAGCAAAATTGGCTTAAATCAAACTTATAATTTGCTAATGGAAGACGAGTGAGATAAAATCAAGGCAGGATGAAATTATTTTATGTCGTCTCGGCTCAAGCCACTGCAAATTATCTGATGGGTACCTTCAGCACAGATGGGGTTACAAGAAATTCCCAAAGAGGTCTTAGGAGACACTAAAAACAATGTAAAAAAAACATGTATTTTTTTGAAAATATTTGGTGTATATAAAAAAAAAAAGAGGAGAAACAACAGTATTACGACAATGGACCTTTTTGGTTGGGGCGAAGAACAAATAAATAAATTTACTTATACAAAAATTAATATTAAATAAAATATATTCTAATTTTAATGTTAAATTCCAGCATGTAGTTAAATAATAAACAAATTTTTTTCTGATTGAAAAAATATATATGTTTATTTCAACTGCAGAAGAGGGCTTAGTCCGCTGGCTTCACTTCTTTTAAAGTCAACATAATTATATTCATTTTAAAAAAATCAAGGATTGAATTTTCTCTATCTTTTTTTTTCTCTCCTTATGAAACTAGAAAATATAACCTGAAAATATACAATGGTAGCTAAGGTGAAAAAAAAAATGATCAAACAATTTATTAAATAGCTAAGCAAACTAGAGGGTTTATGCCAAGAATGCTTATGTCCTTGTATTTACTGAATTCGATTTACTTCCAAATATTCAAATTCTGATTTTGAATCGCACAATCCTCTCGTCCACGTTTCGGTAGATCTATATAGCCCCTGCTCATTAGATTCACACGGATAAGCCAACATTGGTTCGTGGTATTTTTCAAACTGTCCAATATTTTTGTAAACCACCTTTTTTCACGATTTTGGGATCGCATTATCTTAAGTTTCAAGTGGAAAACCAATAGGTATTATTAGAGTACCTCACCAAATAGAGAGAGAGCAGCACATCTCATTATATACATATAAACTATGAACCATTCTATATGGAATATAAACAATATAAGCTATGACCTTTGGATATATATATATATATATATATATATATATATATATATATTATATATATATATATATAATTAATAATGGATTTCATTTTGATGAAATATACCAAATAAACAATTAATTAAATTATTATTTAAAAAATAAATAAATTAACTCTGTGGCGTCAACTGTTACGATAGGATGAACCTATTCACGAAATGTTTAAAGGATGTCAATAATATGACAAAGTGGCTCTGTACCGCAGACAATTATGTTATGACGTAATGTAATAACATTATTGCTACATTTCCATCCATACCAACTTAATTTCCATAGCTAATGGACCTAATGTCAAGTATCTACCGCAGGTTTAACTAACATATTTAAATAGATTTAGTATTAAAATGGAAGTAAACATTTATACGATCCCACCAAACCTAACTATCTGAGAGATTTGAAGGATTGTGTGGTGAGTAATAAAAGGGAAGACAAGCCCTCTGAAAAGCCCAAAAACAAAGTCCTCGCAGTCTTGTTAAGCACATCAACTTAATCCAGTGGACAGAGGCCATAGGCTATCTAATAAGCCCGATAGGAGTTATCAAGCCTCGCTTCCAGAGGACTAATCCAAGTTGCCACCGCCTGTTGGCCAAATTAACCACTGCCAACTTCAGGAGCTGTGTAGAACCAGCTTTTAATTAATCCATCCCGTTCTACTCCTTCACATAATTAACATTGTTTACATTCCTCTCGGTTTCCGAACCAACGTCTGCTCCCGATTTACCGCTTCATTGGAATTCGTGTTACTAAGAGGGGTTAACATGAGCATAAGACACGAAGGCAATGGATTCCTCTAAACCAAATGGGAAGTGGTTGAAGTCAATAGCGTCAAGGAAGAAATTTTTTTTTTTTTTAAATCTGACCTGACAAAATACAATCATTAAATCAGTAGCCATTATCTAGGGATATTTTATCGTATCGTAGAAATGAAGCTCTATTAACTCATTATCTATTAAGGTCTTTGACTAGTTCGGAGGAGACACATATTTCCTACAGTTTTTCGTTAATAAACAGTCTCCTACAATTTTCCTTTCTTCCTACAATTTCCCTGACCAAATTAAAATCCACCAGTCAGTTTGGTTTTGTTATGTAATATAGGGAGCACTTTTCAAAGTGTGTGGTCAAAGTCAATATTTATTTCAAATAAATTTGAGGCATCTGCCTGCAAAGACAGCTTTATTATTAATTGCACAAAATGATACATTTTAATGTTATTCCTGAATTACGGATGAATATATATCTGTTTTTTAGTAACGATTGAAAAGCGTAAAGAAGCCTTTTGGTACACTACTCAAATGAATGCTCCGTGCTCAATGGTCATTTCAAATTTTATAAATAATTTCGGTGGTTGAGTCAATGCAGCAAAGAGCAATATTGTGTGGATTGAAAAAAATTAGGAAGAATTGAAGATCTGCTGTAATGGGGTTAGTATAGAATTTGTAGAACGCTATTAATACGTGGGTACC
Source organism: Nezara viridula (assembly GCA_928085145.1). Taxonomy (NCBI): domain Eukaryota; kingdom Metazoa; phylum Arthropoda; class Insecta; order Hemiptera; family Pentatomidae; genus Nezara; species Nezara viridula. The sequence goes on along the minus strand of OV725079.1, from coordinate 150,188,126 downwards.
CTTATAGGAAAAAACGGATCTACTTACCTATAATCTCAAACAGGGTCAATAAAGCCAACGGAATCATCTACCAGAATGACACTATAGTTGGTCAAAAAGAGGCTAGTAAAAACACGAAACTAGGATTCTATAAAATAATATTCCTGTCTGTGTGGAGAAGCGCAATGGATCTCCACGAGAAGCATTTATTAAAAATTAGTTGGAGAGTTGATATTTCTCACACGGATCATAGTAAAACCTGTACATAATGAAAATAAACGAAACTATTCCGTATTTCCTCACTTGAGGCAAAAAGGCATCAACGGCATCTAAGGTGATTTGGTCATGTGTACAGGAAAATCTATCGGAACCTGGAAGACCAATCGCTATATGGAAATCAGGCAAGAAGGGCGAAGAAATGTCCTGAGGATGGCGCACTGGTGAACCAGATAAATTTTTTTCGGTGTGTAAAATTTGCCTGTACATATGTATAGTTATTATAAATAAGGGGTCTTCAATCCTCTTTCCCTTGAAAATTTAAAACGTCAAATGTTTAATTTACGTTAAACTGAGGATAGTGTCTAAAACTGCACTTTGGTATTGATTTAGTATTAATGACTAAGAAATTTTATTTGTGTGGAAAATTTTAGGTTTTAGGACATTTAATTCTATTAATTAAATTATTGTATAGACTGCATGGTGACTGACAATATAACCTATTATTGGAGGTGCCTCCCATCCAAGTATCTACAGTGACTGACATTGTTTAGCTTTAATGCCTGACAGCTTTATGCATTTGTCGCACATAGACAATAAAGTCATCTCCCTCCAAAAAATTTAATTTATTTCTTAAATTGCTTTTTAATTAAGTAATATTTTAATTTTATTTCATTCAACACGTCTCTAATTCAGTTAATTTATTAATAGACTAAAATGAATTATTCGCATTTCCTTTGAAGCCTTTTCAAATCCCTAACAAGAGGCGGGTGCCTTTCTACGTTGAGCACCATGATCAATGAACTATTATTTTTACATGATACAATATTCTACTAACTTTTTGGTTTCTTTTTTATGACCTTCTTAAAGGAGTCAACATTTTGTCTTTTATCTTAACAGAAAAAATTATTTTTGTGTTTTGTCCTTAAAATATATTTTGATCTTTGTGTCAGCATTAAGCATTTTATTAAACAATTAATGAAACTATGATTACAGAAATGCATAAATAATTATGAATAAATATTTAAAAAAAAAAAAAAGAATTCGGCTTCGCATAGCTTTTTTTTTTTTTTTTTTTTTTTTTTTTTTCTTTCTTCCCTACCTCGCTCGCCTTTTAGGCTATACGGGATTTTCCCGGGCCGGGGGGTGAGGGCGGGGAAATTTAAAATCCCCTCCGCCACCGGGACGCGAACTCGTACTTTTTATATCATCTCAAATCTCTGTTATCCGGTTGCCAGGCAACTAGCGGTGCTGTTACACACGCTTTAGCCTATTCGGCCACCCCGCCCCCACTGGGCTTCGCATAGCTATAAAATTGGTAGGTGACATCCAAAAAAATATAAAAAGATATATAGATTATTATAGTTTTTTTTTTATAGTCATTTACTAATCCTTAACCAGATACAAATATAATCACAACTCATTTATTTAGTTATGTTATCAATAAAAATAAACGTCAACTATAGTTAGTTGATTGAAGCCGTTTTTATTATAAAATCATTACTATAAAATAATTAAAACAGCTTAATATAATTGACCTGTGATTGTTAAAAGCTTTAATGGCCGCCTTGAAGCAATCACTTGTTGATCGTATTTGATAAAGAATATCGCTATCAGATACAGACGCTGAATCATCTTTTTTCGAAGTTTCATTACTACGGGCCGAATGGAGTTTCCTCTGGTTGAGAGGGTAAATCTATTTAAAATCCCTTTTTTGGCCTCTTTCTCTTTATATAAAGCCCTGAATGGCGGGGCTAGATGAGCAGTGTCTATAGGGGCAGAACGCCCCCCTCTTCCTCTCTATAGAAGAAATTTACCAAATGGCGGGTTTTAATTCAGTTTTTATCGAGGAAAACCGCTTACCGTAGCCGTGCGCCCTGGTAATTGAGTTTCCGGCCGAAATATTGTTGTGTATAGCAGATTTCCTCTTTACAATCAATCTGGCACCGCTAAGCCAGACTTTTCCAGCCTACCTTTACTAGATTAATCCGCAGAAACCACAGTCCGAAATTAGAAACGTACCCCCTCCTCTCTATAGAAGGGATTGGTACTTTGTTACGCGAAGGATCCAGAAAGGATTGGCAACAAATCTTCGGCCTGAATACTTCCCGGTATCTCTTTGAGCTATCTAGATCGCTTTGAATCGATAGGAATTACTTTCCAGTCTTAGAAAAGCAATAACGGAATACGTTTATTCGTTAATTCTTTGTTCCTGAGTCTGTCCTTTTATTAACTCCCAAAAGAAACAAAAAAAAAACAACAACACAGATTTAATTTAATTTATCTAATTACTCAACTGAGCTAAGCGAATCAACGGTTATATGTTTGGGTCGTCCGCTAAAAGCTAAGTAACGCTGTTTTGAGAAAACGGCTGGTTCGATTTTTAAGTTTAATATATTATATTATTCGGTAAGGTCTTGTGAGTGTTTAGAAAAAGAAAATACAGTGTCATAAGGGTAAAGTGTCCGCTAAATGGTATGCAATGCTTATTTGAGCATTCATCTTTGACAAGATAAATTTTTAACTTTGAGTTCAAAAAAAAAAAAAAAAATTGCATTATAGTTTAAGTATCTCCATTAATAATTTTTTATTAATACCAACAAAACCCTACATCAGGACCTCAACATCCCATTTGTCCTAGACCTTATTCCAGAAAAATTCTCCAAATTTCACCAGAACCTTACTTACCACCCAAATCCTCTTGCACAATCCCTATCAAGCACCTCTCATCCCTATAATCCTCCAAGAAGGTTGAAACAGCAGTGGCCTCGCGACCTTTTGTAGATTGTATAAATTGGAGTTCTGGCAATGGCCAGATTCTTCACTCAAGACATGAGTGTATAGGGCTAAAGTGCTCTCGACCAATCTCCGCTGGCTTTAGTACCAGTGACGCGGTTGGGAGAGTAGCGCAGGGTTCTCCTGGAGTTCCCTCGCCTGATTATGCATGTTTTTTTTTTTTTTTTTTTTTTTTTTTTTTTTTTTTTTTTTTTTTTTTTTTTTTTTTTTTTTTTGGTTTATTTAATGAAATTTACAACTGTATACATATACAACAAGTAAATATGCGCAAATATAAATAATGGCATGTACAGGCTTGAAGAGTTACTATCCAGTGGTAGCACTCTCTAAATAATTTTAAGTAAGAAGATCACGAGGCCATCTCCTTTTCAGACGCCTAGGAGGATTATCAGGAATCGAGAAAGAAGCAAGAGTGGAAACAAGCGGATTTGGATGGGACTTAAGTTTATCATGAAAGGATAGATATCTGGCTCGAGCTAAATTAGCGACATATGGTACATTAAGGTCTTTATGAATGGTTTTATTTGTGACAAAGTATGGAGCATTAAGGATTTTATGGAGGATTTTGGATTGTAAGGATTGGATACGATAGGAATTCGATGGTTTGGTGGAGCCCCAAAGCTCAACTCCGTATGTCCATATAGGTCTTATTATAGTTATGTAGATAAGTCTTTTGTAATTAATAGAAAGTTTGGAGCGTTTGTCTAGTAAGTGTTGGAGCAGTCGGAAACGTCGACTTTTTTTCTTAGTTTTAATTTTTTTATTTTTTAGGTTATTTTATTTTATTGTCTATTGTATATACTTTTTTTTTTTTGTACGTATAGTGTGAATGTCGTCTTACCTCACTATAACCAATGTCCAACAGACAGATTGTTATAATACTCAATAAAGAAATTAAAAAATAATGCCATTGAGATCTACGAATATTTAAACTTGATGTAGTGGTCGGGTTTCTATCACACTTCAATACTCTTTTGGATGTTGACATGCACCAATACATGGGACGGAATATATTTGCATAGAGCCCTAATGTGTAGTGAAAGGAAGCCGACCACTACACCAAGTTTAAATACTCGTAGTGTTCAATTTTCCTAACAATATACCAAAATGTTTTAATAGATATTGTAGTGTATTCTCTTAGGGTAGAAAGAATTTCTCAATTTTTTAGTATTTAATTTCCCAGTTTTTTTCATAATTTTTTTTTATTTTACTTTTTTTCCCGACATTTCCTCAAATATAAGGCTGCTTCACTTCTTGATAAGTTGATTTTCAGTTACTGGAGGAATTGCCGCATTTTGCAGTGGGATTGCCGCTGTATGCAACGGAACCCTTATTGTTATTAATTTGATATTGCATTTTAGCATATGGATAATGCAATGAGTGCATTATTTATAATGGATGCTTAATAAACCCGATTTGTTAGCATTAACATTAAATAGTGGGGGGGGGGATGTTACTCGGGTCCATTCGTCTTCCCCGCAGCGATCAATTTGGGCCGATGTATAATTAACAACTGTTGAGTAGGTGGCGAGTAATTGGCCCTTGAATGTTTTAAGGGCCGTTCCCTCAATAGGCTTAGCCGCTCCTCAAGCCTTCCTACATTATCAACTCCTATTGCTTTCCCTGTTCTACCGTCTTATCTCTGATTGCCCTAATAAATTATATATATGCACAACTTTAATGTCATAATTCTATAAAACTTCACTTAAACATCAAAGGATATTTTTTGAAATTTCCAAAATAGCACCTCCATATCTTCGTATACCAGTTAATGACTAAGTAGTCAAAACTAAAAGCCAAGATAACTTCAATGGTGAATAGAGACAGTAGCACACCCCACGTCCATATATTAAAAAATAAATAAAAGTAGCAAATTCAAATCAGTTGGATATATCTGTGGAGTTATATTATATTGGGTAGTAAAAAATAAGTCCTTTCTTTTTTTTTGTTTATTTTTATCTCAATATGATACACTTCTTATCTGATGTGTTAATCTCTAAGATGGATTGTTTAATCATGTTTGTAATATGTCAACAACTATATCAGTTAGCTCTTGTTGAAACTAATAATATCATTTATTATCGGCACATTTTGTTGTATTATTTTTAAAAAGGCTGCAGAAGCTCGTAGAAAAATTTGCAGTGCTTATAGGTATGATGCCGTAACCGAACGCACCTGTCAAAATTGGTTTTCTAAATTTAATTGAGGAAATTTTGACATAATGATTCTCAATTGTCTGGTCGCCCACATGCACGTGAAACGAGCAATGTTAAGCCAATTGTTGATCAAAATACCAAACAATCAGTGCGAGAGATTCCTCTGGCCCTAAATGTTTCGCACACAAGCTCAGAAAATCATATGCATAAGCTCGGCTATATTTCTAGGCTTGATGTTTAAGTATTTCACATTATTTCTTTCTTTAAAAATCACAAAAAATATTATAACTTCGATACGACTTTAGCTATCTACAAGTAATTCAGCAGAAATTTCACAATCAACAGGAGCTTCATAAAAAAACCACAAATGGAGATAAAAAATAAAAACCTATAAGTAGTTTTTGTTTATTTATTATTCATGTACTAAAAAAAAGGTATTAAATAAAAAAAACATTGATACGGCTTTGAAGAGCAGTAATTCAGTTTTCCAACGGATATAGTAACATCTAATTTGGATAACATTCTGAAAAGATATGAATGATCGGGAGGGTGTTGTGTTCCAACAAGGTCACGCTAGGCCCCACACCTCATTGGTCACTCGCAATAAATTATTGAGGCTTTGATGGGACCTTTTGCCCCACCCTCCCTATTCAGCAGACCTCCAAATGACTACCACTTATTCCGATCTGTGCACAACTGAATCAATGGAAAGAAATTCCAAAAGGAAGAGGACATCAAAAACCACTTGATGGGTAGGAACAAGTTTTTAACAATTAACTCCAGAGATTCTACGAACATGGCATTATGCAGTTAGTGGAAAGATGAGAAAAAGACATATTAAATCATGGTTAATATATCTTAGATTAAAATAAATTTTATATCTATAACACATTGAGTTTTATTTTACCCTGAAAAACCGAAAGAATATATATATATATATATATATATATATATATATATATATATATATATATATATATATATATATATATATATATATATATATATATATATGTATATATTATTTATAGGTATGCATACATATAAAGCTTGTGCTTGTTTGTGTGTCTAGCAAACCAGCAAGGGCTGGACGGATGAACGGAAGCAGTACAGCTTTCTTGTGATGGAGTATTCATGGTAGAAAAAACTTCTTTAAAAAAAAGGGATGCAATTTGTAGCGTGATCTCAAATGATCAACACGCAATTTAAAAAAAAAAATTATCTTTCCATAATAATAAGAATATTTTAGGAATTCGAAGGTAAATATTTAAGATTTGAGCTTTAACTGAAACACCTGCTCACTTAGGTTCAAATTCTAGCTATTTATCGTTACTCTTAGTTATAAAGAAATAGTTATTTGGTAGATTATGAATACGAAAAGATTGGAAAATCCTTCATTTTTATGTCTACTCCCAAACTAGTGCTGCGTATCTATAGAAGCGCTTATTAAAATGGGTATTTTTGAAAATCTCTGGTCATATAATTCTATTGAATTTTTAATTGCACTCGGTCTTCTTCAAGTAGTTCTTTTACAATAAACAAATGTTAACAATTTGTCTCAACTCAAATTTAAAATAAAGATCTTGTTTTTGTATAATTGTATTTTTAATATTAAGGAAACAATATCTAGTATATTGTTTTTTTACAATGTTGTTTCAACTCCCACTGGTTCTGAACTTTTTCCTCCCTTCACCCGGCGGTTTACACATGCGGGTCAGTGGCTCAAAAGAGATCATCAACACGCCAACACACACTCTTCCCCGCGTATCTCTTCCTGTCCCGACACGAAATAAACAAAAGCTAACAAAAAACACTGCCATGAAAATATTTATTTTAATTTCCATTTTCAACTGGGTTACACCTGGTGTTCATTCATATGTTTACTGATAACTGTGGGAATGGGAATCGATACAGATTTAAATATAAATTTTATACGAGAATTCATTCTCACCTAGGCGATGGATCTTTTTCATTCAATTTTAACTAAGTTTAACTTGATAATCTGGATATTTGTTCTAAATAATAATAAAAGTGAAGATAACACTTATCTAATATAAATATTTTGCAATAGTTGACCCTTATAATTTTTTTTTCCTCGTGGAGACTTTGAAATTTTCAGTAACACTGTATTTGTAGCTGATTTATATTCTTTAAATATGTCGCTAATTTATCCCTAGCAAGATATATATCATTTCATGATAATCTCCAGTCCAACCCGAATCCACATGTTTTCATCCTAGCTTCTTCCTCCATTCCCGATAATTCTCCTTGGCGTCTGAAAAGAAGATGGCCTCGCTATATTCCTGCTTAGTACTATTTAGGGATTGCTGCCATTGGGTACTGTCTCCACAAGTCTGTTCATGTCATTACTCTTGATTTCCTCATATTTACTAGTTGTATTTATTTAGTAAATTTCAATAAATAATATTTAAAAAAATTGAAGGGAAGGATGGTTGAGGTGATCTGTAAAAAAATAAATAATTACATTTTTTTTATATTTGCCGACTTTTCGGCCCAAAGTTTAGGCCTTCATCAGGACTAAGAAAATAACAGATGACAATAGGTATGAGAAACTATAAACATTGGATAATAAAGTATTAAATGTAAAAAGGTGAATAAGTACTTGAGTTTTATTTTTTTAAATTTTAAAGCTTTATTATTCAATGTTTATAGTCATACCTATTGTTGTCTGTTTTTTTAGCCCTGATGAAGGCCTGAACTTTCAGTCAGCAAATATAAACATAAATATAATTATTTATTTTTACTATTTTTTTTTTTACTGATCACCCCAACCGTTCCTCTCTTTAATTATTCACTACAGTCGACCATCAATCCAAAATTAAAAATTAAAAATATTAAAGTATCCTTATTATACGAGTATATTGGGACTAACTCATTTATCTGTTCTTCGTAATGCGATGTCCATACTGAGCATCGTAGGTTCTTAACATTGTGTGTTAAGAATTAAAAATTAAAAATTAAAAACACCAGGATTATTCTATTTTTGATACCTATAACAATCTTAAAAAATAGAATTTTCTTTTTTAATATTTCGGCTAACATACAGATAATTTCCTCGTGTTGTTTAATTGGAATAATTTTTAAAACATTTTGTGATTTGCTATATTCTTAACAATGAGGAGGGGAGAGGATAAATATTTAAAAAAATATTTATAATGATTAAGATATTTTTATTTCAGTTAGAGGGGTCGTTACGGATAGGATCAATTATAGCTGCTAATGGCTGGACCAGGAATAAGAGAAGGGGATGATTTCATGATTAGAACCACTCCTCCAGCCCCACGATATCCGATATTCACCGTTAATGGCCGACACGGAAAACCGCTCAATTATTTTAATAGTATATGAGCATCTCAGGTCCTTTCCCAGATGGCAATCTTGAGTTTTCCTACTAAAGCCTCTGAATAAGTTAGGAAGTCGAGGGATGTGAATGCGCTGTCTTGAATGCCATTAGGGCTATCACACGTTGGGCGGCATCAAAATACCATTCTTAAAGGCATGAATCCCAAATGGTCTCTTGGAAACAACTTTTGGATGGGTGCCGGGACATAAGAAGATATTTTCGCGACTCAGCGATGTTTTTGTACATGAAAACATGTTTTTGTACCCCAAGTTATCACAATATTACTACAGTAAGGATGTACCTACCCATATATTTAAATGTCGTGTGTCAGTGAGCGGAAATAGCTTCCTATAAGCAGTAATTATCTAGGTTTTAAATATTTATAAAACTTAAAAGAAAATTATTCAGTAATATAACATTCTGTCACGACATGAACAATGATTATAGTGAGGAAAAAGTTCAAACCCTATTATTTTATAATTATTCTTACATTTTGATCTTGACTTTGTGGAGAAAAATCTTCATCTGAGGCATAAAATGTAATTTGTTGCTAGAGACCATCAGCATATTCTTACCGAATCGCTATTGAGTATGAATTTCCTCCTTGCAGAATCTAGAGGAGGCGTCCCGATCTTGAGCCATTATTCAAAAATTAATACCTCGTTCCCCACCTCTCTGTATCCATATTTCCAAGAGATTTGAGGTCTTCCTATTGGTCTTCTTCTTTTCACACGGCTCTCGTAGGTCTTCCTGAGGTTTCTCCCGTGGTCCATTCTAAGGAGATTAGTTATTATGATCCATAACACCATTCTTCCGAAGTGGCAATTTTCGATGAATGAACTTACTAATAGCAGGAGCTTTTATGAATATACGGTGACGCAAGTTTTCTGATTATATATTTTTTTTTTATAGCTTTCTACGCGTTCACGACGGAATAGGACCTGAATCTCTGAGAACTCTTGAAACTTTTTTTTTAACATCGGGTTTCTTGAAGATGTGAGTGTTCCTTCACAGCCACTCGAAGTATGGATTTGAAAGAAATTTTTCAGTGTTGAACCGCTATTATTTGATACAGATGATCAGATCACATTCATTTGAGATTTAACGAAGAAAATTTATTTGCTTGTATCCGATAACTATACTCCTGATTTGTTGAATTATTCACGGACCAAACCAGAACCATACGAATACGCAAATAATAACTTATAGATAACAAAATAACTTGTTGAGTAAGATTAGTTTTAGAATTTTATGAGTTGTAGATCTCAAAAAAAACAAAAAAAAAACTGAACATTCATATTTAGCTTCCTCTAAATATATGTACATATATATAACATGTAAATAAATAACTTTAGCCATAAAAAAAAATCTTAAAACATAATGAAGAATATATATACACGTATATGTGTGTATGAAAGGTAATACTGGTTGACTGACTTCTGACTTCTCCTGAACGATTTTTAGAACATAAAATATCTTAAAATCAGCATTTATTTAATAAAAGAGTTAGTGATTTTGAAATTATAAATAGCCGCAATTCCATCAGTAGATCATAACAAATATATCTAGGATAAGTTTAAGTAGAGCGATTAAATCTTGAGAAAACATAAAAATAAAGTAGTATTCGGTATAGCTGAATTTATAGATTTTCAAGAGTGTGAATTACCATTTTTATTATCACTGCAGATTCCAGGGAATAATTCCTTATTGGATACTAAAATTTATTTTTAGATTCCTATTTGTTCCACGTGGATATCATCTGTATCGAATAACAGAGGTTCAACACTGGAAAATTTCTTTCAAATCCATACTTCGAGTGGCTGTGAAGGAACACTCACATCTTCAAGAAATCCGATGTTAAAAAAAAGTTTCAAGAGTTCTCAGAGATTCAGGTCCTATTCCGTCGTGAACGCGTAGAAAGCTATAAAAAAAAAAAAAAAATAATCAGAAAACTTGCGTCACCGTATATTCATAAAAGCTCCTGCTACTAATAAGTTCATTCATCGAAAATTGCCACTTAGGAAGGATGCTAATGGCTCACACATCAAGTTTTCTAGGTGTGATTTTCAAAAAATATTAAAATAACAATAATATTGTATCTTGAATTCTTCGTTGAGTGAAAATAGATTCTTTGAAACTGAAACTAAAATAGATACTACCATGAATTACGTAAGGTATAATATAAAAATTATTAATAGAGGAATGATAATCCAATTATATTTTCTTTTTACGTTTAAATATGTCTATCCCTTGTCTATTTTAACTTTTTCCTTAAATGTTAAATATCCGATTCAAGAATGCCTGTTACGAATGAAAGTTTACAAATGACTGATCCGTATTAGAATCGGAAGATTTCATTAATAAGATACTTTCGATCAATTGATTATTTTTTAAAATGTCTGTGATTAGTTCTGAGTGAAGCCCAATGTGGTACGTACATATTGGATAACTTCCCTGCCCTATGGTCTGCAGGATTCCTTGAAGAATCGTATTATATATTTGGGATGTTTGATCACGTTATACCTTTCCATTCGGCTTGCTACTTCGCTTAGCTAAGTCCCTTGACCATCCTAGCGGTTGATCAGGAGACCAGAAAGGATTTACGGACATAAAGGGTCTGTTGAGTCAGCAGCAATGAGATTCTGTTGCGAGTCGCTTCTTGATGACCTCTCCTTTTTCTCATTGAAATTGGAATATCATATGTCTTATTGTCGAGTAATTTAATAATTATTATTATATTTTTTTCAGATTAAGTACAAAACGAAGAAAATAAATGAATATTTCAAATATTTTATTCTATTGTTTTATTTTTATCGTTTTTAAAATTCGATTAAAGTGCCAATTATAAAATTCAACTTTAGAAGCTTGGAGGTACTAGGAAAAGAACATCTAAGAGTATCAAACAATATTTATTGTAATGTCTGCATATATGGAAATTGAATAAAATAACAACTCGTATATATTTTTTTCGAAATAAGAATGGTTGTGGTGATCAGTCAAAAAATAATAACTAATTAAGTAAATTTTTTTTGTATTTTTGTTGACGTTTAGGCCTTCATCTGGGCTGGTGAAGCAAAGGGTTCGGCAAGACCGACAAGTCGTCTTACCGAACCCTTGGCCTGGACTGTGGCCGAAACGTTGACAAAAATAAAAATAAATTTAATTACTTATTTTTGTTATTATTATTTTTTTTTATACTTATCGTTTCAGCCATTCTTCTCTTCAATTATTCGCTACAGTCAACCATAAATCCACAATTATATTTTGTTTTCTCTCTCTCCTTCCTCGTCTTTTCGGCTATACGGTTTTTTTTCCTAGGCAAGTAGAGAGGACAGGGAATTAATGCACAAGTTAGAAAACCCCTCGACACTGGGAAACTATCTTCTTATTATTTCTAAGTTATTAAATTCAGCTAATCAGGTTGCCTGGAAACGCATGTTTTTCACACGCTTTATTCCACTCTTCAACCCCGACCATAACAATTCATATAGTTAAAGATCTATATAATAGATAATAATAGTATACAGCACTATCGGATCTACGAGTGAGGAGGGACTACTTTCGGGCTGAAGTTGCCCCCGAAAATATATAAAATATTTTTTATGTGAATAGTCAGGGCTAAATACATGAAAAATCACAATAAATACTACTTTTTAAATTACAGTGCATATACAACTTCTAAATATAAGCAAATTCAATTTTATGTTTAAAAAATACTCTTATTTTACCTATAATATTCTGCATCTGAATTTTTGTTTTTTAAAACTACATTCGACTGTACAGCGACTTGAAGTACACATGAAAATAGAAATTATTTATTGTATCATATTTAATAATAGACATATTCTGTATGTGAAATCAAGATATCAAGAATGTGTTCTTGTAACTCTATTATAATTATTTTTTCGAAGTTTGAGGGGTTTCTTAATGAAAATCTTCCTGTCAATGTAAGTTGTCATTTTTAGCCAACATGACTAAAATATTGTAATTAGAATTGTTAGAGATTATATTTATCTCAATATTTAGTACTGAAACCTTTTTATCAAATGTGGATGTATAAGTTTAATTACGATATCATTAATTATTTATTTATCCAAAAAATATAATAAGAAGAAAGTTATATTATTTTCAATAGAAAATATACATACTTCTATGATACAAAAACGAGTCGTTCAATTTAACATTATTTTGGTTTATTATTTTCAATAATGAACCATTGTGATCGACCAAAAAATTCAAAAACTCAACCCCTCTCAAAATTTGAGGTTTTACGTTTCAGGATTTTTTTTTTTATGAATTATATTTTATTGAGAAAAAATATACATTTCACCTCAATTAAGGGCAATGAGTATTTTCAGGATTAGTGTTGCCCAAAATCGGTCTTGAACTGTGCAAGACCAACACCAGGGCTGGTGAAAAAAAAAAACATATTTTAAATAAAAATTAAAGCAAAATAGATACCAATACTTGACAATCTTAGTTATTATATGTCAATAATTGATATAACTAATATACGTTTGTATTTACCTCCTCTTTTATTTCATTCGCTTATTTATGTTTCCCCTAACTAAAAAATTACAGTAATATCTCCATAGTAATAAGCTAATAAGTAACTGCAAGACTGCAGCTAGAGTCTTGCGTAAGACCAAGACCATGACCAAGACTGAGTTTGCAAGACCAAGACTCGTCTCAGTCTTGTATTTCCGGAACACTATTCACGATACGTAGAATTCGAAAAACGATTACAAATTTTTTGGTCCGTCCGCCGTCCGAGCAATTTCTCCGAAACTACTGAACCGATTTTTTTTTAAAATTTGGATTAAAATCCAAAATTCACCCGAGGATGATCCTCCTTCATCGACATTAATATCCGCCTTTTACTTTCAAGATAGCGACCGAAAAACCTGCCTTGACTGTAGCGCCTAAACGAATGTGCCGATTTTTTTGTGCTTTAAAATAACTTTAAAAACAATTTTTTAATCCCCGAAATCCATATTTGATTTTTCATTAGATTTTTAATCGTAGCGTGATGAATTAAAGTTTTAAATATGCATTATATTTGCCACAAAGAAAACAAAATCACTGTTACTCCAAAAAAAATATCAGTCACGAATTAACTCTTAGCTGCGCATAAAATTTCCTGCTAACATCCAAAGTTTATTAAAGTGGATGAAATACCAAGCCAATCTCCGATAAAACAGTTTCTGAGCGACTTTATTACGTCGTAAAAATCATAAAGATTTATTGCATCGTTTTATCCATCTCTAACTAAACTTTTTTTTTTTTAAATCTGCTTTATTATAGCATCAGATAAATATGCTAATAACCAAAGAAAAATAAATATTGCATCCCTTAAATAGTTAACTTTTGGAATGAGGAAAAAAATTATTGCATTTTTGTATTTTAATAGAAAATTAACTTCTAATGATTACCGGCTATTTTACGATAAAATATTAACGTGCATCATGTTTACTTATTACTCACGAAGCGTAACATAATTGTAATCTCATTGATCACAACAGGAATGTATTTTTCTTTAAACTATAATTTCACTACTAATCATTGTGATTAAATATTTTTGTGAAATTGGTAGGAATGTTATCATCAACTAAGCAGATCAGATAATTTGTGGGCGGGGTCGAATGGGATAACGCGTGTGCATATCACCACTGTTGCCCGGCTACCTACCCGGATGTATGACAAATGTTATAAAAATAGTCACGAGATCGCTTCCCGGTGCCAATGCGTCTTATAAACCCCGCCTACACCCCCCAGGCCCGGGAAAACCTCGTATTCTCCCTGAGAAAAGGGAGGACCCCAAAAGAAAAAAAAAAATATCAGATAATTTAACAAAGACAAATTTCACGCTTGACAAATCACAAATGTGATGGATCTATCACTTTACTGCAATTTTATAAACATTTATTTTCTCTCACTATTGTGAGCAAATATGTTCATTTAGCTTAAAATATATCGAGTTGTATTAATGAATGGGAAAAAGATATATGTATGTATACTCGTTAATAACTTATGATATGAATATAGGAAAAGCTAAGTGGTACCGTCACCTTTTTTAAAATTTGTGATCGACCATTTGGTCTTTCAGAAAGAAAAAAAAAATGATTGGGTGAATGGTATAGATCAGTAGAAATAGAAAAATCAACTTTATTTTGGGCCAATGTTCCTTAATAATTACAACATTTTTCATAAAAATTAACATTATATCTGGCGAAAAGACAAATTACCATCTTTACAGTGCTTTCAATGAGAAATATCAGTTTATTCAGTTCCTAGCCAACAGGGAGTCATAAGATATTTTCTTAAATCGAAAACTCCGATTATTTGAAAATATGAGGCGAAGAATTAAATTGCAGGATAATGTCTTGAAGTATCGAATATAATTAGACGAGATCTGGACCCGCACAGTATCTGAATTTTAATGACGAGTTATTTGGAATATACTGTATTTTTAATTGAGGTCTGGACTTATGTAGAAATAATAGATTAGTTAATATGTTTCAGGATAAATTCGAAATTACACAAAAGAATACTATTGGACAAGAATAAGAAAATTTATTGACCATTTGGTGATTGCTAATGCAGTAGATGTGGTCAAGATTGACCACAAAGTTAGGCATTATGCAGGAACAAGTAGCATTCCTCTCCCTTCTGTTCCTCTCTTTTCTAATAAAAGATGTAGGTGATTGGTCGGTGAATACTCAGACTATTTAGGCGATTTTCGGGGCTCTTTCAACTTCGACCTATCAATAAAAACATTTGAAAAAATAATTACTTACTATTGTTGTTTGTTAAATTGGAAGAACTTGAAAAATCAGTTATTCTAATTTTTAGGTATACTTAATTATTCGGCAGGATTTTTAATTTAAAAAAAAGTGATAATATTCAACGTAAAAGAAGTATTTAATTTATTTTGATTCACACTCGTGTCAGTGACTATACTAAGCGGATTTAATAAAAAGACTTAACATTAATTTAAAAATAAAAAATGAAAATTATTTCAGTATTGTGTTGTATTTTTATGTTCAGCTTTACCTTCTATTTTTAAAAACATCCAAAGTTTCGTAGATAAACCACCAAAAGACTCGTAAAAACTAAAATTGTTAATAAGAATGAAATAAACTGGATATTTTAAACAACGTTTTAGATTTGTAATTCAGAATAAGGGCGTGGGTGATAGCTTTTCCTATTAAAATTGTACTTAAAAGCTTTTGTATTGTAGTTTAATCCATTTTATTTAAAATTGTGTAGTTCATTTAAGAAACATTTTTATTTTTAAATTTCCTTTTTTTTTTCTTTTGCTATAAAAAATGTATTTGTCCCTTATCAACTTTTTTTTAACAATCTGTAATTGTGCTGTAAGTATAATATATAAATGACTTGTCAGGCATGGGGGGTAGTAAAGTACTCAGCAGAGGACATTTATAATAGTGGTAAGAGATCATATTCACACTCTATATACAATAAACAAAAATAAATTAAACAAACACAATAATATGTACACAATAAATAAGAATAAAATAACTTAAAGATAACTAAATTAAAACAAAACATAGAAAAAAAAAAACACAGACATACCTACTCACAAATTCTACAGGTTTCTTGAGCATTTGTTGGATCACTCCGGCAGTTATTAAGCCATAACTAGGCGCTTTTCTTTTCGGTAATTGTTTTATTTGGATTGCAACTTGAGATGGAGGAGGTAGTGACATCTGAAGTGGGATGTTTAATCTGTCAAGCATATCACTTTCTGATAAGATTCCACAAGCTTCCATCGCCAGTCGAAAGACCGTTTATGTGTGCGTCATAGGTGGTCCTGTTAAAATTTTGAATTTCTCTTTTAAGATTGTCAGTCTGCTATATTTTACACATCGATCATATAATGTTTTTCATATACTCATTAATAACGTCAATTTTTTCTTCGAATTTAACCTGAAACAAGTTGGCATGCCTGTCATACAAAACTCACTTACATCGTTCAATTATTGAAATATGAAGGGAATTAGAAATTTCCAACTATAGGAAAAACTCAACTTCTAGTAAATTTCATTGTATTCTTTTTTTTTTTTTTTTTTAATGAACAATATAAATTGCATATCCTGACTATTTTGTATCCTTATAATTATTGCAGCCAACTATATCTCACATCTTATTTAAAAATAATATATACATATTTTAAAATATATATAGTTTTATTATCGATTGTTTTAGTTATATAGAGCAATTTTGGAGTAAATATTATAACTTCTTTCTAAAACCATAATATGATTTGATTGGGTCCAATCATCGTCCCTTATCCGGTCTATTCTCAGCCGAAACGAGGTAATGCGACAGGTTCCTTTTTGAATGGACAGAGCTTAGAAATGTCCTGACTCCGGTCGAAGAGGGGAGACACACGTAACAAGAAGACTTGTTAGCCGTTTGCTGATCTCACACCCTCCCTGTCCATTAACCACTCCCAATCCTTGGACCTATAAATCCTATATCTCTCCACTTTGCTGGGATATCTTGAGCACTGCCACTTTTGTTGAGAGGTTCTAAGGGTCCCTTCCCTATGTGATATATATTGCAAGGGCTAGGGAATATGGTGGTTATGAAAGTCAATAGTCATTGTCTGTGATCTCTTGCTAATCCTATGATTTAAAGAATACTTCTTATAAAAACGGAAGACCCCTGATTTTTTTTTTTTTTAATTCAATCCACCTCACCTCTATTTGTGGAACATTAGTCAAGAAACTTTTTATTAGAAAAATATATGATATATCGAATACAATTTTTATGGAAAAAAAGAACGCTGCAAATTATTTCACAATGGTTTATAATTTCCAAACAATTATACAATTAAAGTAACATTACCTTCCTAGTTACAAAGAAAAATAAATAAAAGGTGATTCCAATTATTGAAATAAACTTTCTTTTTTTTAATAATTAGTAAAATACTAAAAAAAAAAATAGCATTAATTCAGTAACACATTCAAAATTTAAAAACGAAACAAACGATATAACATTTGGAGTAGAACATATAAAAAAGAACTGAAACCATATCTTTGCTGCTAATTATCCGATTTTAACGTTCTTTTTTTTTTCTTTTTTTTTTAGGAAATTTTGCAAACTTTTAAAAAACAACATGCAATATCGACAAAAAAGTTTAAAAGTTTTGAGTTATTCGGAATTTAATTTTACTTTGAGAGGGGGCTAAGTTTTTGAATTTTTTGTTTCGGTCACAATGGTTGATTATTGAAAATAATAAACCAAAAATATTTAAAAATCACGATATTTCTACTAATAGTGCTTTGATTTGTGCTTTGAAACATCTTATCACAATATCGACAAAAAAGTGTAAACTTTTTGAGTTATTCGGAATTTAATTTTACCATCCCGTAACTTTTTTTCCAGCTTCTTTTCGTTGAAGTATGTTATATAGATAAATTTGAAGAGCGTCGGGAAAATGACTTTGGAGAAGTTTCATTAAAATCGGTACATTCGTTTAGGAGCTACAGTCTATAGCAACGAGGTTTTTTCGGCCGTCATTTTGAAAGTAAAAGGCGGATAGTAATGTCGATGAAGGAGGATCGTCCTCGGGTGACCGTTGATATTTTATCCAAATTTGAAAAAGAATCGGTCCTGTAATTTTGGAGAAAATACGCGGACGGCGGACGGGCAAAAAAATTGTTATTAGTTTTTCGAATTCTACACATCCTGAAGCGTGAAACCTCAAATTTTGAGAGGAGGTTACGATTTTTTGGACAATCACAATGGTTGAATATTGAAAATAATAAATCAAAAGCTATACCACTACAATCCATAAATTGTCTTGGGTTCAGTACTTTTAAGCGTCTGCTCCTTTAAGGCTAACGTTTGTGGAAGGAAGTGATCGGGCCGGGATCACGCTCATCCTCCAGGTTAATTATTTAATCATTAATTTATTGTAATTATATAAATTAATAATAAGTTAATTCATAATTATTTAATTAAGAGTACCCATTTTTAGGAGTATGCCCTGGGGTGTGCATCAGGATCGAAACGCGGCTAATAAAACAGTATAAATAATTACTTGCCTTCAGCCGGATTCTAGTCCGGGAACTTGAGCTTCAGTAGTCAGTACCTTTTCCTGAACTTCCTACTATGAATAAATCAAACAAAAAGATACAAAATTTAACTGTAAACAAAAAGAGACATACGAATGGATAATAATTTAAAATGAAAGAACTAAATGTTTCACTGTTTCATTAATTAATGGAAATTTGAGGGGTCTTTTAAGGCGAAACAGCTTTGTTCACCGTGGTGACATTCTCTGAGTGTTTTTCTTAACATTGAGTGAAATTAAATTTTAAATTCAGGTAAACTTTGTAAGTTTTGTTCTAAAAAAAGGCTTCTAAATGAAAAGCGTAAAGTGTGAAAAAAAAGTTCGGCTTACTAAACTACATATAAAGCAGATTGAAAAATAAAGATGTATCAAAAAACTAAAATAAATAAACTGAAGTAAAGTGCATTATCATTAACGTAAGAACCTTACGATTGAAGAATAAATCCTTAAATATAATGAAATCAATGAAGTGTTATTAAAGTGCTGATGAATCGAACTCGCAATATGCGTATAGGTCGTCTATATAGGATCAGTCCAATCTTACATATGGATTGATGTCACACTTTTATTTTATCTTCTATGGATAAACTGATGTAGATGAAATGAACTGACTGGATTAGATTAGATATGCTGTCAATGCAATCAAGGCACCAAGGCAACTGAGTGTGTGAAGAAAATCATGATCACCATCACTCCAATCAGATGATGTATGGTAAAAACGCGGTCCACAAAACTTCACAAACTATTACCATCGACCTAAGCTGTTCATTTGCTTATCAGGACTGCACATAATTGTGTTATTTAACTTTTTTTTATGAAATAATGTACCTCTGGGGGAAGTCCATATCTCGCGCCAAAAATCTGCATGGTATGTAGCGCCAAAATATATATATATATATATATATATATATATATATATATATATACTGTACTGTTGAGGAATTCATTGTCGTGAAGAGGCTTTCAGATTGATTGCTCCGAACTACATTCCCGCCCCTCTTAACCTCCTTGCCTTTATATCATGGGATATTGACCGTTTTTATTATTGACTAGTTTCTGTAAGCAGCTCATTATTTTCAATATTATTTACTTATTATTTTTTATATTAATACTATTATTAAAAATATTTTAGAGTTGACCTTACAAAATCCTTTCTGTTTTTTTCTGATAATTTTCAACGGGGTAAATAGTCACTGGTTAGTTCAATGCTAACATTTATTCTGTCTTAGAACAGCAACAGACAATATAAATTTAAAATTCTTAATATGCTGCAATTCAATAGTATTAGGTTAATACTATTAACTAAAGATTGTATTACCTTATTAAAAATTATTAGTTTTAATGATTACTGATTTTACAATGTTTTGTAAATGCACCGATTTACATTTATTATTAGTTTCCTCTTTTTCATTACTATTCGAACGACGTACTTCAATTCCCTTTACTATCCAATTAGCTCATGTAATCTCTCATAAAACGCTAAACGTTTTTGTGGTCTGCCCCTGGTTTAACGTTCCACTGGATAGTGAATTTCTACTGACAGATGTTTTCGTTCATTTACTTTTATTACCATGGTCGTTCTTTGAAATTCATTTTTTGTTTTATTGGTTGGAATTTTTTAATATCTTTTTCAGAACAATTGAATTTTCTTCCAAAGAGATTAAAATTAAATTTTTATGACTCAGTATTTAATTATAGAGGATTGTTGTCTGTAGAATGATTTCAACAGAGGTCACAATGAGTGGTCAAAGATTTTTTTTCCCTCCGCGACGTGTGTTCCAATGTGACCCAAAAGTCGAGAAATAAAATTTTCGAAAAATATAAAAAAAAATGTCTATTGATATCCCTGAATGTGCTCTCAGAACTTTATTATAAATGTCCTTTATTGAGACAGGTTGTAATATTTATCAATAAACAAAAAAAAAAAAAAAATTGATATCTCTACCGTTATTGGTCGGAATGTTATAGTTTTGTTTTAGAATTAATTAATGAAACGCAATTAAGTGCATTTATACTTCAGAACAGTGGGCAATGTATCATTAATACCCTACAAGATATTCGGTTATCCTTAGACACGTGGGAGTATACTAGTAATAGATTACAGAGTTATTAGCCTGAAGGTGGTTACAGATTCGATAGGGAAATTCCAATCTGTGTAAGCAGTTATTCGATGGAAGTTGGGTCTGGAGGAGGCAGCGCAGTCCATGCATAGAGATGAGCTTTGCTAGAACACCCCTCTCCCCCCTCCCTCCGCTAAGCATCTTCTTGATATATTTTACTTAACAAATTACTGTCGGCATCCTCTCCATCTCGTATTCCCGAGGCGCCTTTTAGGTTTTTACCCCAGGTCATACCTACATTTTGCCTTTCTTTTTCGAAATTGCTTTTAGTTTTTTAGACTATGTTGTATTTCGTTTGCGAATATTCCACCTGCCCGAGTTAATGTAGGGACTCGGTCCTACTATGCATTTAAGTGGGTTTGTTTTCGAAAGTAATTTGGAAAAGGATCAGCACGTTCGTATTTATGGCATGAAAACCTTAGCTTTTTATATACTTACCTACTTTCAGAAATTGTAGTGTTTCTTTCTTGTAGCAGATTTAGTGAAAACGCATACCAACCTAAATACTATTATAAAAAAAAATTCTGTGATTAATATTTACTTTCCGGGGGCTCAGGGAAATGAATCTTGATACTTTCACTCAGATCATTAACCACCATTAATTTAAGGTACTTATCAAAGTGATTTCATGAAGTGTTAAACACTCAAATTATTGACTATTTGTCATAAACCTACCATTTATTGAACTGGTATAGTGTACTATACCAGTATACTATATTCAGACGTGTTTGTTGGTTAAATTATTTCATAACTTGCTTTTATGTAGTACGTAAGGTTTTAATTATTAAAAAAAAATAATAAAATTTTGAGTTTTAATAAATACTTTTGACTTCTTTTTTTTTTATAGAAAATGCTTATATTTTTATAATATATTTATATTTTAATTCCATAGTGTATGCTAATGGAATTTTAATCTTACTTTAGGGATGATTGATTATGATAAATTATTTATTTATTTTTAAAAAAAATATTGGTTTTAATATTACATTTGATGATTTCTAAAAAAAAAACAACCTTCTTTTTTTTAATTTTGAATACTCCTGTATTAGATTTCTTCTTATTATATCTTTTAAATCGGATGAGAAACATTTATGTAACATTTATTCGATTGCACAATTATGTTATTTAATCAACAGTAAACGCTCCATTGCGAAGTAATTATGATTTAGAAAAAAAATGCTGTAGAGAGGTTAAAAAACGTTCAATTCCTGCTTAAAATATCTGGTTTCTCTGTCATGTACTTTAAGTTTTTAATTAAGATTTCGGACGAGATACTACAGCAATCATCCGTGATGGATTTTGTGTACATTACCTTAACAAGATTGAACCAGTATATACAACAAAACGCCATAATTTTGTTTGGTGACTAAAGGGGTAGAAAGGTACTAACATACATGAAAAATATAACCATTAAGAAGCCTAAATGTAAGAATTGTACTATTTCAATTTTCCTTTAATCATGCTCACAATAAGACAAAAAACTAAATACTGGTATTGTTACAAGTATCAATAAATAAATTAGAAATACATTTTTATAACTAGTGTCGTAAAAACATTATTTAAAGGAGGTTTGAATTTTAGTTCTTAATGTCTGTCTTCATAGCAACTAAGAAATGAAAAATATGAAAATAGAAAAAACTCTACGCATTTAAAAATTGTTAAATATCCAAATCAATCGAAATTTGTATCCACCAGTTTATATAGGGGAGAACCAAATTCCTCAGACAAACACAGTACGTCGCCTCGGACTAATTCTACAGAAAGATGACCTGATTTGAGCAAACAAAATAAATTTACGGTTCAGCAAAAAAGACGCATTTACAAAACATACAGTCATTTCAATCCAAAATTTTAAGACCAATAACAACAGTCTCCTAGTACGTAAACAAGTACGTAAAATTTACATAATTACTTACAACAACTCACTATCGACCGAAACATACTTACTATCTACTTCTGAATTCATATTAAACTACACGTACACAACAATGGACTTCGACAATAAACGACATCGCCACGACTGACATGCTCATCAGGAGTCGACTGAAAAGGAGCTGGATGAGAGATCTCCTTTTCTGAATTAAGAAAGTACACAACGTTCAGGAAGAGGCGATGCAGGATGCTTTTTTTCTTCATGCCTATAGCGCCAATCACTAAATTTAACTGTTTAATTCAATTTAAAAATCTGCTGATCACTATCATGGCAGGTGAAAATAAATATCTGAAGGAAAAAAAAAAAATTGAAGGAGTCACCATTACTCTCTTTTATATCAACCAGTTTATTGAAACTGACCTCAATTTCTATAATATTTTAGGAATTTCAATTATGAATTTAAATTAATCTAATTTGGTCGATATTTTCATTCGAAATTATTAATTTTTATAATTGAAAATGCTTTGCTGACTTTTGGTTATTTACGAAAGGTTCTTACAGAAAAAAGTAATTAGAATCCCCTCCTTGAGATCCCCTTTTTCAATTTTCTGCTGGCTTCTGAATTCATAGCATTTAATTTTCTAATTGAATATTTTATATATTTGTTTCAGTTTAAGTAAATACGGAAGGAAGTTCAACAATTCCTTTCCCTAACCGCTTTCTAACCGGAGGTTTAATTTATGAAAAGGGCTTGTGATATGGTTTGAGTTAACTCTCTGGGGTGAGTTACACGTTCAGCCCTAGTTGAATATTAATAGACTTGAGTGATATTTTTACGCAATTTTTAATTATATTTTCCTCGTCTGTATATATTTTTCAAATGTTATATTTTTTTATTTCATATTTTAAAAAAAAAAAGGAAATCGACGTCATCCTATCTTTAAAATTTTCGATGGGACTCATGACGATATTTAGCACAGCTCGGATCGAAACACTGAATTCATTAAGCAGTTTTATTGAAAATAATATTTTTTCATGGTAACTTTTGAACAGATCAAAGAAAAAACAATTAAAAATATTTATTCTATCGAATATAGACTTCAGAAAAATCTACTTGAGCAGTATTTTTTGTACCTTCAAGATTTCTACGTTTTTGAAAACAGTATAAGTATCGAATTCGGCCTCATCCTACTTATCATAAAATTTTCGATGGAACTCATCACGGTATTTCAGCATTTTGTATTGAAGATAGTATTTTCTTAATGTTATCATAACTCCAAAGATAAGAGTTCATAAGTTGATATATATTATCCCATACATTCCAATATATTCCCATATATTATCCAACATTGTGTACATTCCCTCTGACATGCAATTAATAAAATATATCTCAGTTTAAATGATAATTTGTCAACATTAGTCTAATATCGATAAAATTAAATATTCAATATTTTCCGTTGAAATCACTAATATTCTTTATCGGAATGATTTGTCTTTTTTTGACCTTGTTTATTGGGAAATATAACATTCCGGGTCAAGGAATATTTTAAATTTTTTGGATCTTTAGGCCGTTTCTAAAAATATACTTCCTTTTATGTTATGGAAACCATAGTTCTCTCATTTTCAAGAAAAATCGTTATCATCAATAAGCAATAAGAGCATTGCGGTGTCTTACAAAATCCACCGTTCTTCTTGTTTATTAACCTGTTTAACACGATTAAACAATGATTTCAGTTTAAAATCCTGCATCCAGTCAAAATCGTTATTCAACACGTTTTAACACTTTTAAATTGAGGATTGGTGGTTGTAGAACTCTCGGTATAAGTCTTTTAGACACTTAATTTAATTGTTCCTTTATTTTAATAAAGATTTAATAAATGTTTAGGGCATTTCACAGTGGTCGGAAAATGTACAAAAGCGGCTAAGACCCTCGGAAAATTTGAATTTTGTTAAGATATCTGGAAATCAGAATATGTTATAGCATCTCAGACTTTCTGTATTAATATAGAATAAAACAATCTTGGTTAAAACAACCATTATTTTCTTTAATTTTTTTTAACAATAAATAAAATATATTTTTATATAATAAGTTTCAATGTAAAATGTATTATATAATACATTGGTTATTTACCGAACCAATTATACATATCTATTACCTATATCACTATGAAGAGGGCATAGATATAATCGAAGAAAGCTGTGATAAAAGAAGCATATCATATCAGCCTATAATTAAACGAAGATGATTTTTTTTTATTCATATAGAAAGTTTCTATTTCTGTGCCTTCTGAGAATCATAGAAACCCCATTAGGGAAAGCGAGGAGATAAAACAAAGTACTGTTTCGAAATTACTGTACCAGAAAGTAATCCTTTCTAGAAATTCATGAAAAATATTAATCGTAATTCTTCGTAAAAAAAAATGTTTATATGTATCGATAGAATATTTTCCTGCTGTTTGTTTGATGTTTTTAGATATTATTGAATTGGCGTAGATTTGTTTCCAACGTGAGAATAGTGGGACATCAGTATGTTTTTTCTTCCTTTCCAATAGATCCGCAAATATACTCATTCTTTTTCGGCTGCTTGGATAATCTGTGTAATATACCAACACTCTTGGCCATTTGAGATTTTTGGTGATTTTATTGAGAAAAGGGGAAATTAAAAAAAAGCAAGGGTAAGGCAAAGAAAAAAAATTATTTATAAAGAGGATCTTGGAAGCTATAGCCATTCTGGCACTTAAGCCTTTTTACCTTCAGCCTTCAGCACCTGAATTGCTGGGAATTTAAGATTTAAGGTGCAAGGGTCGAGGCTTGAGAGTTATTAAGCAATTTATCCCTTAAGATTTGGCCCCTAAGGGCTTTACCTCCCACCTTCAAGTCACCGCGAGGATAAAAAGATACAACTGCTCCAGTCCTTTGTACAATAAACGACATCAATTAGCGCTAAACGCTTAATTACAGGAGCAATAAACGCCTGAGACCAAAGGCGCGGAGGGGCAATTCTGCTACCTTTCATCACGGCACAATGCCAGTAGTAGAATATTCTTGTTCCTCTATTTTAGCCTTGTAAACCTTTTTTTTTTCTTTATCATTTCCTAAAATATAGCTCAATTTTACATAAATAACTCTTTTTTTCTTGGTGTTAGCTGTTTCTAGTTATTTAATGCAACTTATTGTTAGTAAAATAAATTTTCTAATCAAGATACCCAAGACTTTCTAGGATTAAACCTAAATTTCATTTTATATCTATATTTACAACTTTTCCTTAATCGACCTTTGAATATTAAATTTAAACTTAACTATTTAATTAGGAATAAGGTCACTTATTAATTATTTAATAAACTATTGAATATTCATTTCTTCTATGTTTATTGACGTTTCGATCCCGGTATTTTCTTTTTATAAGTCAACGATGGGATCCTTTTCAAAGCTAGAATTTTAAAAAATACAGAGCTTCGATCAGGCCAGGGACACACCGACAGTCTCATATTAAGCTACTCTTGTGCTGAGTTGACTTATAATTTTTTTTTTTACGTTTTGACACCACACTCGCTGATTGTCGGAACTTCTGACAGATGCGATTTGAATAATTAAGTTAATACATTTTTTTTTTAAATCTGTCATTGCGGAAAATTGACCAACTCTCGAATCCTCTTTCTGGTTATATCATTGTTTTGTTTTTTTCTTTCTGTTCATTCGTTTCTTTAAATATATATATTTTTCTCTTCTTCTTCTTTATCCTCAATGCCAATGTCATACCTTTATTACCATTATTCATAAAAATAATGATAGTAATAAATTTTGAATTCTCAGTGCGGAAAACATTACTTGACGCGTTGAAGATTTAAATCAATTAAAACAAAAGTTTATCATTTATAGAATTGGACAGGAAAGAATTATAACATTTAAACAATAACGGAATTGTCTTAATTTACGTTTTCTTTGATTTATTGTAAACTATTTTTAGAAATGCGTGCATGCATTTATCTGTAAAAATAGAAATTAGTAATATCACTGTTACTTTGGGACTTGGGTGACGTTATTTATAATAAATGTTTTCATCTGACGGATGGTTTTCCATTTTCCAAATTAAGGAAAACCATAGATTACTTAATATTTATGTTATTGAAGTTCCTCTAATAGTCATTTTAAATATCCCTTAACTTTTAATGACTATTCGGGATAGTTCTAATAAGTTGTTTAAAAACTGTTAAGTAAGAAGAATAGGTAATTGTCCAAGTAGTGGAGGGAAACAAACGCTGCATATTCGAAAAACACTCAGAACTTCATACTTCCTTCATAAAATTTTCTCATATTTTATTACTTTACTTTATTCGTCCAATTAACCAGAGAAAAAAAATAATCTGGCGAATTTATGTTTCATGGTATTGACGCATTTTTTCGAAATATTATCGGTAAACTTTGTCTATTTAATGTGGTTCTAAAAAATCACGAACATCTATTTATTGTTCCACTTTAATCCTAGTATGATTAGATCTTAAAATCTTGAAAAAAAAGTGGCCTACAAAATTATTGGGGAAAACCTGACATAGACAGCCAATATGTTAAAAATAACTAGGCTATATAGGCCATAATTTTTTTCGATTTTGTTATCAAATCATCTTAAAATTCAAGTCGAAAGCGAATTGTTGTTCATGAGTTTTTAATAAGCCGTTTCTGATACTTTTTGTAGATAAAATATTAATAAGTTGATAAAATAGGATCTGTACCGTGGAACATCATCAAATTGAGAAGTAATTGAAGTGCCCTTGGGTTTCTCTACTCCAATCATGATCTTGTTAAGAATTTGCATTCAAATATATACTCGTTATATTATCATGGATACATTACAATGAAGTTGTTTATTTGAATAAATATAATTTTAATACAGTTCTTTGTGTTTCATACATACACATCTTGTGTTTCAGCTTCCTGATTATAATTTCAAATTTAGCACGCTAGATTGGACCAATTGACTTCATTTATTAATGACACCCTCGGAGAACTCGTAAGCACAAGGACGACGTACCACCGACGAACTCGGTTATAACGTGTGTGTTTCGGAGGGACTGAATAGCTTTCGCTCCTCCAAGTTGGTGTATTCAAGGAGTTAGTTTATCCACCGCCTGACTTGCTAAGTTGCCAGCCTTTGTGGGCCAGGACAGAGAGGCCAACAAAGCCTCACCTTATATCTCGCAGATTGGTTGTTGAGGGGGGCCGGAAAGATAGGTCCCTCAGGATCGATCCCTGATACAAATGCTAGGCCTCAAAGCCCGCGCAAACGGCTTTCCTTCAAAAGGATTTTGTCTCAAACCATCAAATTTAGGGCATCCGATAAGATTGAGCCCTTTAGGGTCGCATCAACCTCATTTCAATATCATTCAATACCAACCAAATTTCCAAGCCTTTTAGTAAGCTTTATACACCCTTTTACTGAAAATGCCTTTATACTACAATAATTTCGCATAAATAATTTAATTAACTTTAATATATTATATAAAATTGATCATTGTTGATATTGTTTTTGAGGCCACATTATCGTTTAAATTGTATATATGAGGGGAAGAGGGAAGAGGGGATGCCCAGGGGGCGAGACTCCCAATTTCCGGAACCAGCTTCAAATTACGACTATATTAATATCGATCTATGGAGGTACAGCGCTGTGGGAGAGGATTTCCGGGGGTGTCAGTGAAGTTTCTAAAATTTCGATGAAAACGACTGCTTGATCATCTTATTTGTAGATAAATACACAACACATCCTTGAAGAGAGGCTGCTGTAACTTCTATTCATTTCCTAAAATATATTTATTAAAAATAAGCTTAAAAAGGGTGATTTAGGTTTACGTTTTATTTATTTCTTAATAACAAAATTATAACTTTTAATTTTTTTTTTTTTATCTAACTCGTGTAACTAAGTTTCATTCAAAGACTAGAAACAGGACTCTTCTGAAAACGGTCATTCTGAACTGAAGGAATCACTGAACCCTTACATGAGACTTTTCTCATTAAGGCTAACTTAATAGGAATACTTCCTCGACTTCTTCTCCTTCATTAACTTTCTTTAAGTTCACTTCTAACTGCTCGTTCTGTTCTGCCTTTGAGTTTTCCACATCAGTCTACATAAGATAATTTTTTTCTTAACTGTAGATCTGTATTAATGATTATCTTTAAGAATTTTCTCATACTAGGTTTTATGTTGTCATTAAATTAAAAGTATTTTATTAATTTATAAATTTATAAATCCATTTCAGTGATTCATGTTTGTTCAATTATGCTTATTGCTCTTGATTGTTTTTATTTACAATAAAAAGAGATTCATCTTTCTATCATTTTACTCAATGGATGAGAAATAAAAACAAATATTAATCTTATTCTTATTCATTCTTATATTTCTGGGACTAGTGTTCCTTTAGAAAAAAATATAAATACAGGATACATATTAATATTCTGGTGTGTCCTTAAAATACAATTAAATATTTACATTATGATCAGTAATAAAATAAATGTACAGATAATGAAAATATATAAAGCGTAGATAAATATAAAATAAACAGAGGAAGTAAAACAAATAAACAAAATATCAATAAATCACAAAATAATCGAAATATCTGGAGGTACTTTGAGATTATTAGGACTTAAATTTTTAAGTTCATTTCATGATCAACTGGATTGGGAATGGAGTAGATTTTTGA
Organism: Nezara viridula; assembly: GCA_928085145.1. Lineage (NCBI taxonomy): Eukaryota > Metazoa > Arthropoda > Insecta > Hemiptera > Pentatomidae > Nezara > Nezara viridula. The sequence continues at coordinate 150,158,825 of OV725079.1, read as the reverse complement.
TGAGGAGGGATTTGAAAGAGGATACTGACTTTGCGTGTCTAATATCAGAGGTAGACAGCTTGAATTAAAAAGGATTTGTCAAATGTAGCAGTTCGGTGAGGAGGAGGATAGAGGTCGGACCTACGGGATCTTGTGGGACGGGATTGAAAGAACATTTGATTTGTAGGATCTGTAGAATACTGCGAGTTCTAATTCCCTGGCATAGGAAAGTAGCAAAGATATGTTGACGGCGTAGGACGTGTAAACCCTCTTCAATTCGGTGTAAAATTTTATAAGTTTGTAGTAAGGAAGGTAGGCTTTTCATGCTAATAAATATATTTTTCATGTAACAGTATAAGAATTATTATGCTAAATAAGTAGCTCGTAGAAGTATAAAAAACTTTATGTATCATGACTGCGTTTTCGAAAACATGCTTATTATGTAATTAAAAAATTAAAGTAATATTCAGCAGTGTTTGTATAATATTTCCTTAATTAATTTCTTTATATACTCTTATATAAATAACATGGAAATTATTTTTATTATTATTAATGATTAGATAAGATAAATGATTTTGTTTTCAAAAATTCTTTTTTGAGATATATTACAATCTGTCAAATCTAATGACATTAGTAATAGTGATAAGAAAAAGTAGCTCATTCACCCTATGTACAGTAAATAAAAATAAATACACAGCAAAATAATAAAAGTAAATGCATATAAACTAAAAGAAACACAAATTAACTAAACTAATCAAAATAACTACTTAAATACACATATGATTTTATACAATATTAACAAAATTCATTCACTCCCCAAGCGAAACCTTTTCTCCCAGGAAAGACAGGACTCTTGGACTTTCCAGCGCTTATCACTCAGCCGCATTACTGGCGAATTGAATGAATGAAACATTGAAATGAGTAAATTTATTCTAAAACGCAAAAACAGGCTTAACTTGTTATGCTTAGTTACTTAATAAAATAAAAATGATATGTAATTAATTTAAACTTTATATTAAAACTGATTCTGTTTAATTTTTAATTTATCTAACTTTTAATTTCATAGTAAAAGGCGGGCTTCTGATTTAATGTAATAGTAATTAATTTTTTAAATTGTTGCTTAACGAACCCTTTGAAAATTTCACAAAGGTAAATTATGAGTTCGTTTTATTAGTTTTCAGTTTTTTTTTCTTCTTTCCCTCCCACATTCGATTTAGGGAGCCATTTATGGAAATTACATAGAAGTTCAACGTTCTGATGCAATATTTGAAGTAAATACTGAACAAAAAAAAAAATTCAAGAGCAATAAACATATTAGAACAAGCATGAATGACTGAAACGGATTGATTTATAAATTAATAAAATGGTTTTCATTTAATTATAATATAAAAGTAAATTAATTGAAAATGTTAATGTTCACAACAAACTATTTCAAACCGTGGTTTTGTTACATTAAAAAAATCAATAAATTTGTATGGAATGATATATTAGCCCTGTTACCTTATACATCGTAAGTTGCATTAAATGTTGGTAGAAGGTTTGTTTTTATTTTATTGTATGGAGTGCTGCTGAGATGCAAAATCCAAGTTTTGAATTTCCTCAAAACTGCTATATTTTCCCACAGCTTTGGTTTTTCCCCATTTTATCTATAGATCATTCGACAAAAAACATCCTATAAAGTTTTAAACAAGATTAAATATGCTCCACTTAAATACCGAAATAGGCTCGGTAAATTAAATAGTATACTTTTTTTATTTAGAAATATAATAATCTGTCACATAGACAATAATTATAGTGAGTTATGAACACATTCATACTTGAACACATTCACACAAAACAGTATACTAGATACAGGTTTTCAAAGTTTGGAAAATATTATTTCCCATTTAAATTACTTGCAATTGTCTTTTATCTTTAGACAAAACCATTGAACAATTAAAGAAACAAAGCTTCACATTACTAAAAAAATCTAAGTAGGCTTACTCCACTATCATTCTAATCTCATTGATGTATTGAAACAGATTTAATATATCCTGGACACCATGTTAAAGTAAGGACTCATTAAGTAAGGACTTAGCAAGTAACCTGTTTAACGTTGCACATTCGTTACTTTAACATATTGCCGACAATATAATGAGAGTGTGTGTGATTTTAAAGATAAGTTTATAATTAAATAAAATACCGGATATATTTTTTTTTATATATAGGGCATTGAGCTTTATGGCTTTATGTTTACAGTCAAACATTTTATAAATATAAATTGATAAAAAAATAATAAAATAATAAGAAAAATTGTAAGTAAAAATATATAAATTAAAACAAAAGAAGAAAAACTTGTAAAAATAAAAAAAATACAATCAAGGAATAGTAAAGAAAAGAAAAAAAAAATTAACACATATTTACCACCTTTGTACAATATTTACATTCAACTTAAAGGACTCTGAACCATTCCTTGCCGCTCCCACGGGACCATATCAATAATCGTTTGGTATTTATTTTCACTATGGAAAATAAAAATTGTACTTAAATTAATTCAGAAATTGCGTTTGCTCCCAGTAGTTTTTCTTGAGTCACACAACATCTGATAGGGTATCTAGTTTGATAACTATCCGAAATAAATAGGTTGTATGTCTACAAAAATTTATAGGATGGCATTTTTCTACGTTGCATAATGTTCTAAATTTATGTGTCGTGTGATAACTCGGAACAAGTACGTTTTTCCGCCTGACCCGCCTAGTCTGGGCCAAATCTTCCGAATAATTTGCCTGCAGAGGAGCAAGGCCAAATTGTAGCGGTTACTTCCATTTTTTACAACCTCCACCTTCGATCTTTTATATAACAGATAGTCCACCATTTAATTTTTTCTTGTCCCTTATTTCACTGATTTCATAGATGTTGTTTCTATAAAAGGTTATTTATTATATATATATATATATATATATATATATATATATATATATATATATATATATATATATATATATATATATATATACACCTAAATATATACAACTCACCACAATTAACTTTAATAACTAATAGGAAATAATTATAATTTTAAATTTTCGATTTAAAAAAATTAATTTGAATTACTTGATCATATATTCATAGATTGCATAAAATAGATATTTAATGGGAACACAGCTACAAGAATATTTATATTTTTAAAATTATTTATTGAGTATTACAACAATCTGTCACACGAACGCTAGTTATAGTGAAGTAGGATAACATTCACACTATGATAGGGGTGGAAGGATATATATATATATATATATATAATATATATATATATATATATATATATATATATATATGTATGTATAGTTTGGGGTATACTAGTTATAAATTTTTATGTTTTTTATTCATGATATTTACAACTGTATAAAAAAAAAGTCTGCCAAGAAAGGTCAGTCAAGGCCGTTTTCATTAGCCAAAAATGATATTACAAGGCATACAATTTTTCGTATGAGAATAAAATCTCTAGGATTAGCCATATTCGGAAATTTAGTAATACCTCAACATATACAGGCAAGATAATCACGAGTTTCGTACATCAAGAAATACTACAATAAAATGCGAAAGAGTTAGGAATTTGCAGATTGCATATTTAGAAAAGATAGCAGACTGCTTAAATCAGTCGCAGCCTACAAAATATCAAGTTTAGTACAAATAGAATAAAAGTTTAAACTTTTCACTTACGACCTTTTGCACCAAGAGTAATGATATAAACTTAATAGGTATGTTTCCACTCATATAATGGATGAAACGAAAAATCCATTAGAAAAATTCAACTTTTTGTCTGTTCGGAGTTAACAAGACCAATACTTTTCTTCAGTCTGAATAGACAAAACTCGAGGAAATCTCGACGAGCTGGTTGAACGTCAATAGAAATCGCATATATGACTTGTCTTAATGTAACTGCCACTCCATATGATCAATGCCTTACACATTCCACAGACATTGTATTGTTCACAATTATTAATTTTAATTATCAAATGTAATTTAACTATTCTCTAAAACTATTAGAAATTTAGATCAAAATGAATTATCTGTTTTCTAACTATAGGCGTGTCAAACACTTTTACTGCTCTGAAAACGGAAGTCTTTTTTTTAGAGTAGTGGATAGAATTCAATAAAATTGATACTTATTAGTTATCTGTTCTAGCTACTTAAAAAAATAATAAATCAGATCCACAGTTTTAAATTTTATTATAATCAAATGTCAATTTTAAAAAAATAATAATAACTACATTTAAATCACGGTGAACCTACGACAAACTCGTTGGCCCTGTCTCAATGCAGAACGGTATTTTAGATTGAGGAGGGGGATCCCAGGGCAGCTGGTCTGTATTACCCAATATTTTATCCCTTCGGCAATTAGCGAGTACTTTTTTATACTGGGTCACCCTTAGGTCTAATTAAATCTCTGATTTAAACCTCGGATAACCATATATAATGGGAAGGTCTGCGCCTCGTTTCCCCTCGAGCAATATTCATATTAGTCAAGGGGGCGACTTCTGGTTTCCTGCAGGAACCAGTGTTCGGTCCCCCATCGTATCAAATATTCATCTGGCGTAGACACTTGTTTATCATTTATTTGTTAATTTGTTTTTGATACAAGTCAAGTAGCGAGTCCGCGTGGATGAGCTTATTTGTTATTAATAACGGGATAACCCATCCATTAAATGAGATCATTGTGGGTGAATAACAGAGAGGAAAACGGATCAGATATATTTGTTTTGTAATTTATTTTCCCAATATAATTTACTAGTAATTAATTAAGTATTTTTTAGCTCTTTTCTCCCAATATTGAGTGCTTTATAAAAATAATTCTCTGATATGAAGTTCAATTAAACATTTTTTAACATTGTCTTTTTTTGTTAGAAATTTAATGTACTTTTCAATACAGAGTATAGTACAAATGGCTTATTTAAGTTCTACTTACACATTTAAAAGTTAGTACATGTACGTTATTACTAGTTCAATTTAAGATTTAGAGCAATAGATTAACGAAAAATGCGGTAGTTGAATTATAATTGCACTTATTTTTGAAGATTGATATAAGAAAGTAATATAATAGAGATTCTATTAAAAATTAATGCTCAATAACTTCCTTTCTCATCACTACTTTTTAATAATGAAGAGATAAAGAGTGGGATAGTCAAACAAGATAAAAATGTAACGAATTTTATTTGTTTTATTTTAAAAGTTCACGAATATCTCGGAAGCTATGCTCGATATTTTCTAAATATTATCAATATTCTTGTAAATTTTATCAGCTTTGTAAAATATTTTGTGAAAAACATCTTTATCGCTATGTCTCATTTCTTTTCTTATATGAGAAGAAGTCCGAAATGACTTTCTTGATGCCGTTAATAAGCCGCCATTTCGGATCTCGACCACTGTGAGATAACAGACAAAAAAGTTAATATACAAGTTTTATAGAACATATGAAACATTATTTTTTTCAAATAATAATCCGTTTTATCCCCCGTCCCCACAGCTGGGATTAAAAAAAAAACTTTCAAAATATAAGAAATGTAAGATATCATCGATTTTATATATAGTTGGTGACCTAAAAAGTTGCCTAGTAAAATTTCAAAGCTTCTTTAAACTCTCACAGTAGAGAACAGCAGATGGAGTCAGGCCTTCAATACCAGCAATTGACAAAAATTGTAAATCTAGAATTACTTTATTTATACTCTAAATCAGTGTGCGTTAATGTTTAAGCCTGCTTTTGGTCATTCAATTCATTATCTATATTTTTCATTTGATTAATTTAGGTTCAACCAGTTTGATGTTGGTTACAATTTCATTTAAAAAATGTTTTAAATGGATTCATTGAAATACTTAAATAACGCTTATGTAGTCCCGGTATATCGCCGCTACAATTATTTTTTTTCATTGTGTATAATTTTTTATATTATTTCAAAAAATAATCATCCAATTTCGCGTAGCTTTGCGCTAAGCTCAGTTTTTTTAAAAAATTATTTCAGAATATGTAAACTTTATTGATTATTTGTTTATTCATAAATATTACAATCTGTCTCAATAAAGGACATTTATAATAGAGATCTGAGAGCACATTCTTACATATTTCCATATTAACAAATTAAAAAAAAAAACAAAAAAAAAAAAAAACCTAAATTCAAATAATATAAAGCTACAAAGGAATAAAATAAAATATCATATTGAAGGAAGAAAATATAAATAATAGTAATAATAAAATGAAAATAAATTAATAAAATGAAATGAAAATTACCTTAAAACAAAAAAATAATGAAAATAAACATCTTAGATCCAGGCATACCTATTTACACTTAATATGTAAACTAAAGTTTTGGAATTAAATTTTTAAAACTTAATTCTTTTTATGAAACTTTTTAATCTTATGGAAACTTTAGGAATTATATAATAAAATGTATACAGGTTTGAAAGACAGTGTTGCCCTATTTAAATAAAAAATAAATAAATGAGATTTGGACAAATGGTCAGAAAATGATTTCTTTTTTTTTTAAGAAATATTTTACAGCGGAAGCCTATTTTCTAAAAATGATTACAATTGATATCAACTATAAGACTTCTCGAGGTTTTAATCGGGTGAACGAATAATGTTTTTTGTTTGCTTAGAAAAAATAACAAGCGAAATATAAAGGATAACAATAGGTGCACAGAAGTGCATAGCAGCTATTAGCAGGGCTGCATGTCTCAAGTTTCCTCAACAACCTTTTGAGAAAGTACGTTTTTACGGGGTTATGGATTTTTGAAAAGTGCAAATATTTTCAGACTGTATGGACAAGAATAGAAAAACATGAAGGATATAAATTGCAGATAGGAAGCGGTTATGAGGGATTCCAGCCGTGAGTGAGCTCCCTAATATGTTGATTATAAGGTTGATGAAATAGATTAAATAAACTTGAATACTTCCATACTGGTTTTCTTTTTATTATTTATTTGTTAGTTCTTTATTAATTGTTAGGAATTATGATTTTTAATTTAAATTTGAGTTATGCTTACGTGATACCTAATTTCTATTCAAGGATTATACTCCAAGAATTTCGTCCTCCTATATCAGCTATAGACCCCTTTGTGGGCTCTTGGAATATTAGATACTTTAATATCCAACGTAGGTATAGTTTGCCTGCAGAGGTTTTATTGTATAATCTCCAGAATTATTAAGATTGAAAATTTTTTATTTCCAATGAAAACTTTTTCCCGGTATTTGGCAATCTTATGGTTTTATGATTTTTTTAAATTTTAATTTGTAGTAGCATCTATAAGAATATAACCGGACGCTGGCGTCATATGGTGCCTGATGTTTGTTTCTGCAACAGCAGAGATTATTGCCTGCGACAGGTGCACAGATCTGACTGTCAATGACACCCCTCACTCCACACGCCCAGAAACCGCACCTAATATATGGTTTTGATACGACATCGTGTCTAATATTGTTAAGTATCACACCGATTGGACGATAAGTGCCAAACCAAATGGCATCTGTCTTGTGACATATGGAATCCTACGGAATGGTATTGCTTGACTCATTTTAGTTAGGGGATTCATTCAATGTATGCTCTCGTAATAACCTAGGAGCTGCAAAAGACATCCTACAGAATCAAACTGTGTTTTTTAAGGTGCGTATTAAAACACAAAGCTCACTACTGTTGGTGAAAAAAGGTCGTATTATACAAGTTTAGATCGTATGTTACAAGTTATTAAATCGTATGTTACAAGTTTAGATGTTTATGCTCTTTGTGGTGAAGGTGACATTTTGTAGACATCTACTGCTTTGAGGAGTTTGCTAAATAGGAAAATGCCAGAGTGAAATAAAATACGAAATTACACTAAGAAATCATAAAGAAGTAGTCATTTTTCAAGCTTATCTGTAAAAAAAAAAAAATAATTTTTACACACGACCTTTTGCACTAACAGGAGCGATATACTTTGCCATTTACATGATACAAATCTACGGAAACGAAATAAATTAAAATGTGTTATGATTCACCAGCTTCAGTTATTGGCCGTATTTGATGTTAATTTTAGTTTATGAAACTAGAAGAAGTTTCTACCAGTTTTAGGAGTTCATCCCTTCGAAAAGTTAGGAAAAAAACTCCCTCTACAAAACTGGCCCTTATGAATTCTTGATAAGGGAGTTGGGTATCAAACAGCCTCTTTGAGGACCAATTTGCAACAGATCAGAGGATCAGAACCGTTTCTGTTAAGGGTATTAAACCGCGAGGCTCGCCATGTCATTGATTGATGAGATTCCGCTTGAATATGGATATGCAAACACTGGCGTACAGAGAGCAGAAGAGGGAGGTAAGCCACTGAGGAGGGGGTTTGGAACCAATAAGGCCTCGTGATTGGTTGAATATTGATAAGGTATCTTCCAATTAGATCTTCCAGGCTTGTTTGCCGTTTGTTTATCATTTTTTTTTTATTTTGATTCTTTTTTTCTGTACATTTAAATTGAACTTTTGAATATATCATTTTATATTATCTTCTGGTTTTATCCGAAACCCCATCTAGATAAGGCAACTTATAGTTGCCCTGAGATCTTTTTATTCTCTTCTATTATAAAAATCATAAAAAGTTAATCTCTGTGTTTTATTAATATCAATTTCGATATTCGATCAACAAATGGATATTTTACGAGAAGCTGTGATTGTGATTGTTTGAAGTGAGAACAAAGTTACATTTGATTTAATAGCTCGAGGTAGGAGGGCATCTAGAAAACGCAACAAAAATCGAGTTCATATAGGAAAATTTTAGGATCACTAAGTTGCATTATGTACCATATCTGAATGGGGCGAGCATTGTCAAAAATAATTTTTGATAGGTATTAAAGTCATTATATATTATAATTTATTAAGATTTGAAATTCTTGTTATTTCTGAATTCCATGACTGTGTATTTTATATATACATATAACTAATAAATTACCAATATTATCATTTTTTCAGGACTTTGATTGTGTTTGTTATCTTACCCTTTGAAATTTTAATTGTTTATCTTGTCAAGGCTTAGTTTCTGAAAGCTTAAGAAGTAAAATATCTTTTAGATACGACGAAGTGGAAGTTAATTGTTTGCAAGTAATGAAAACATGGCAGTTTAAGTTGAGGAGTTGATACCTCCAACCGCCTAAAAGAGTACAAGAACCGGAAAAGAGGCTGAAAATTAAGAAGAACGCCATTACACTTTTCAAACTTTAAAGAATGTTTACATTGCTTAAAGTTTCGAAAGAATAACTCTCACTTCGGACTTAGAGGGGAACTTCTTAAGTTGGTCTGTTTGCAAGGAGAAGGACAAGGCTAATGAGAAAAATAATTGACTTTCCTATTAGAGAAGGCAGTGGCTCCCTGTCACTCAGTAGCAGTTTTTGGAGTTGTTAACTTTAATTAAACTTCACACGCCACTCCTCTCAAGACCTTTAACTTGTACAAGAAAAAATATGGAAAGAGGATGTCTCAAAGTATAAGAGAGACTTGTCTCTTGAGTGAGTTGAAAAGTGCTCAAATATACTTCAATGCACTTGCACTTTCAATAACTTGATAGGATTCATTTCTGAATTTATTCATTTAGGGACTCTTCTACTTAGTGCAAAGTGTCACTCGAATTTCGAGATATGCTATAGTATAATAAACTTAGTAAAAATAAATTGATGTTAAAGTTATAAAACAATTATCGAAAGGAATTTTTTCATTCTGAATTCCATTGAACAATCATATGAGCTTCAAACTGATGAACCACTAACTCAGGAGCTTGAGGTCAAATCGTTTCCTACTTTTGATAGAAACTGAACCTCTTTCGAAATGAAGGTATGTTTTTACCATTCGAAAATATTTAAGAGATGTGATCTTAGAACTCCAAAGATATCAATGAAAGCTAGATACCATAACTTTGTCAGGTATAATGTGCAACGCAAATTGAGACATTAAGCATTAAATTGAATATGATTTGGAGTGGATAACACCTATTGTTATCCAGGGAAAGTGCAGGATGAATGTCGCTCTAGTGAAGAAGAAGAATTCAACTATGAAGTCTTTTGATTTCAGAGCATTTCAACTTTTTTAAATGAAAATTATATATAGTATAAATACATTTTTATTTAATTTTTTTTCTCTCTCTTTTTTTCTCTCTATCCTCAAGGGTCATTGGCGTTTTACTATGATTTATATTCTTTTGCAATACTCTATTAACTTCAAAAATTCAAACAAAGTATTGACTGTTTCTTTAGTATCTTGAAGGATTTGTTTTAATGTTTTGTTAAGCCTGTTTTTCGTCCGTAACTTTCAAATTGAGGACATTCTTCCAGTAAGTGTTTCACTGTTTGTGGAACGTTTTTACATTTTTCACACGTGGACGCTTCGAATCCTTAGTTAGTAGGCAAAGCATAACTTCTTCTCTCTTCGAGTTTTTGTAGCTTGTGAGCCATTTGTCGCAATTAGGTTTTATTTATGTCATTTTGCATTCTTTCATTTCATATTGCTTCTTTCATTCTGTTAGTACTCTTTTTTTTTTTTCGTGGTGTAGACAGTCTTCTAAGTTAACTTTCTTTAGTCTTATCTCCGCCGTTTCTTCTTCACTCTTTGCTAAATGGATTGCTTGGTAAGCTCTTCCCGTAATGCCGCAGTGGGCTGGCACCCAAACGAACACTATTGACATGCCTTTGTTTTTTGCATCCCAACATACATTTAATATTTCTTTAATAATAGAATTACTTGGGGATGGGTTGTAGACAGCGGCTAAGACACTCCATGAGTCAGTTACAACGACCCAGCACTTTTCCACAGAATCTCTTATAAAATAAACACTTTTCATAATAGCAGTCGCCTCTCCTGTAAAAATGGAGCATTCACTTGGCAGTTTAAATAGTATTTGATTCTTCTTATTTGTTAAAGCCCATCTTACATTGTTTCCTTCCTTGGATGCATCTGTGTATATGAATTCGAAATTTGTATAATTATCAGTCAGTTTTAAAAACGATTTCTGGATTTCAATCGGGTACGTTCTTGATATTTTGGCTAAATCTATATATACATTGGTTTGTAATTTTTCAATAAGGTATTATTAATTCTGGGATGGGTCTAATAATGTTTGTGTCCATGTTTATTTTATTTAATGTTTTAATTTACATATCCTCAAGATAGTGCTATTTAATATACTATTTAACTCTCTGAAATGGTTGCGGAAATTGGGCCTGCTTCCGATCCTCTACTCTGGCACGGAAAAGACGAAACAAAACAACTCTTCCATCCTACCCTAGGATATCTAATTCCCGACGAACGTTTTACTGTTATGATAGCCAGAGAGGCGCCCTGGTAAATGGACTTCTCCCTTGTTCAGCCAATCGCTCCCGCTTAAGAGGCCGTGGGAATACGTTACAAAATTCATTTTCATACATAACCCTGGAGACGGGGTGCGGAAGCTAACAGCCTGAAAAACTACCAGACGAGCGGGGACGGGACGACCGCATAAACTGAGATTGCTGGCGGCCTATTATCCCAAGACTCACCCTCGCATCCCCTCCCCCCGCCAGCAACCCTTATATAATTCCCGAGATTCATTTCCAGTTGTTATTTTCCACCACCATCTCCTCTGTAACGACCCTGAAAACTGTTATGTGAATCCACATCATCACACTACCCTCCTCCGAGCTCTTTCAAATTATTGATCCACTTAGTTATGTAATTCGATTGCTTCCAACTGAGGGAAAGGGAAGAAGGAAAATCCGATAGCTCTTAACAATGCTATAAAACAGGAAGTAATTAATAATGTTGACTTAATATTGTTTGGGATTATTTATGGAACTAATATAATATTATTAAGTAATTAAATAAGTGATACTACAAAATTAATAATATTTGGAGGGTGAATTTACGAATAAAATTAGACTGAGCTATGTAGTTTTAATATTGTGTCCTGACTTTTCGGCTACTGAATTGCATTAAGCCTTCATCAGGGCTAAGTTAATAAAAAATAATCATAACAAACAAATAAATGAGTCTGGAAAACAAAAAATAAATATTATAGGTTAAATGACATCCCTTCTTTAACACATAAAAAAAAAAATTAATGATAATAATTTCGAGACAAACACCGGTTTATATAATCAAAACAAGTTACTAACTAAGTCCAATGAAGGATATAATAAATAAATTGGAACAAAAAAACGTTGCATACAAGGTGGATTGTAATAATTGTGAAGCGACATACATTGGTGAAACAAGACAAAACATGGAAAAAAAGGATGAATCAGCATCTTAATGATACAAAAATAGTAAAACAGACAACAAAACACATTTAGTCCATTATAGTACTACTGAAAGACATAATTTCAACTTAGCACAACCACAAATTTTATATAAGGAAACACACTGTATACATAGAAAAGTAATAGAGTCAATATTCATTATTAAACATAATAAAACAGCTATTAATTTTAAAACTGGTGCGGCTAAAATAGAGAGCCATTATGCCTATCTAATAAACACATTAGATATAAAAAATAAATAAAATAATTAATAATGTTGACATAATATTGCATCGCCATCACATTTGCTGATTGCCAACAATAACTTGACAGGCGCAAATATATTTTTGATAAAAGAAAATATATATATTGTTTGGGATTATTTATGAAACTAATATAATATTATTAAGTAATTAAATAAGTGGTACTATAAAATTAATAATATTTGGAGGATGAGTTTACGAATAAAATTAGACTGAGCTATGTAGTTTTAATATTGTGTGCTGACTTAATTTTATTACTCCTCCATCAGGGCATAAGTTAAGCAACCTAAGTTAAGCAAGTAAACAACCGATAGGAAGGATAGAGGGGACCTTACAACCAAAAAATACAAATATCAGAATATTTGTAATATGAACATGGTATGGTAAACTAAAACATGTCAGAATTTCAAATACAACATTTTACAATAAAAAATAAAGTACATATTTGTATTATGCATTTTTAAAAGTAAATTGTGAACTAGAGTTTTTGTAACAGTATTTTATTATTTTGCACTTCTCCGCCTTATGCCGAACAAATCAACCAACTTAAAACGATGTCAAGGGTACGGTTTTTCGGATAATTAATTTGAAATATTACAAAAATTTCTGACGATATTAATAATTTAAATGAAGTTTTTAGCTCCTTTTATTTCTACCTGAAGAGACCAAAATATAAAATTATTGATGTATTTTCTTTGTTTCTTTGTGTTAGTCGACATAAGGTGATCTTGTGAAATAGCTTAATACAAATAAAATGCATCAATCAAATGAATACGTTGTGACTCCCATTATTTTACATACAAGATCATTTATGAAAAGGATTGCTTTGAAGAAGTATGAAGATCTTATCAAATCAAAGCAGTTATAAACATTTGTTATGACTAATATGATATCGCTCCGTATAATGAAGAAAAATATGTTATTTCTGTAGTTGTGTGAAAATAATACTCAAAATTTTCCCATTAAATCATTGCCGGATCTAAGAGGAAAGGGAGGAAGGAGGCTTTTGAGCTGAAGCTTTCCCTAATCTGAAAAAATGATGAATTACATTTTAGTTACAAACTTGATAAATTTATACAAACATAATAAATTTATTTTTTGTGTGAGTGATCTGAGCTAAATGAACAATACTACAAGGCGATTTGCCAAAAAAAAAAATGAATTATTGTTACCGTGTTGTTTTTTCTTTAAATAAACGCTCTTTAAAAACTGGTCCTTAAATATCACGCAAACAATATTTTATATTTTCTTATAGATTTATTGCTGCTATTAAACAATTTTTAATTAATAAGTAAAAAAAACAAGCTCCCTAAAAAAAAAATAACTCGCTACTGTTGGTGCAAAAGGTCGTATGTAACAATTTTTCACTTTTATGAATGTGACATTTCGTAGTATGCAACTGATATAGGTTGCCTGGTACTATAGAAAATAGCAGAGGAAAATAAAACAAGAAATCACACTAATAAATCATAAAGAAATAATTAGTTTTCATGCTCTCCTGTTAAACACACATTTTTACCACATACGACCTTTTGCACAAACTGTAGCAATATACATCTTCAGTATGTACCGAGATTATTTTTTTTTAATCATGATTCATCAAATATGCATTGTGAAACTGATTGCAATGTGATTTGCAAATGTGAAACTCTTCCTGATATTAGTATTCACTGATGAACGAAATTCGTTATTATTAAACCCTTGAATTTTAAGGAATTACTATATTTCCGAAAACGGCTTCTCCCGATTTTATTTTTATTCTCATACCAAAAATTATATACTTTGAAATAAAGGTATTGTTTAGCCAATGAAAATGATGAGGAAGCTATACTGGTCTTACTTGGTAGACTTTTTTAAAATAGAAAATTGTCAGTATCAAACATTAAATTCAATATTCTTAGAATTGTAAATATTACTTGGGTCGTTTATTTCCAGAGTGAACCTTATTCTATTTAATTATATTTAAAGAAACACGAACAAATATATTTTCTATTCTAATTGTCATATCAAGATATATATTTTTAAACAATTCAATTAATTTATTAATGAATTAATTTATATTGAAAATCGGTGACTATTTCAAAATAAATTAAATATCATTTTAATTTTATTAGGATGTGTTCTTTTTTATTTATTTATTTTTAGAGTGCTACCATTGGGTAGTTACTCAGCAAGTGTATTCATGTCATTATATCTATTATGTCCAAATTTACTAGATGTATTTATTTAATACAGTTGTAAATGTCATTAAGAAATTAAAAAAAAATGATTATTTTATTATTATTTATTGTATATACATTATTTTTCTGTATAATTCATTTTATTTATTGTACATAGAGTGTGAATGTGATCTCTGAACACTATTATATTGATCTTTGAGACAGATTGTAATATTTTTTAATAAACAAGTTTAAAAAAAAAATTGTTTAGGGTAGCTTTAGGAAAGTAACGTCAAGACCTGTTTATAAATTATGAAGAGGTATATTATATTGGGGTTCGGTTAGCAGTTTTGAAAAAAAAAATAAAAATAACTGTTTTTTTCTAAATTATCATTTGAAAAAAAGGGTTAAAAAAGTTGTTGATAAATTTTTTTTTTTTTTTAATGACTTAAGAAATACAAATTTTAATACATTCCTTGAAAAATGGCTTGTTTCGAAAATAAACATATTTTTACACTATTTTTAAAACAATATTTAGAGTTTTTGAAAAAAAAAAAATCGCAACAAAGGATTCGTTGGGTGTTTTTACATGGGAAATAAGCGACATACAAATTACCACTATGCACTTACCCTACAATTACTCAAAAGTGAGATGGGTAATGTTTTAGTTAGATAGAAGCAGACTGGGTTAGATTTCGCTCTGGATTAGTTATTTCAATTTGTTCCATTTTCATTAAAAAACATCTCCAGTAAAATTTTAATTATTTTCGGTGATGTAGTATCCCCTAACGTTTTCGTTTTATTTCAGTTTTCATATTAAAATGGAGTTTTGTAATTTCTGCTGTCTTTGCATTTATATCAAAACTGGACATTTTTTTATGTTGATTGTTTATGCATTAGAGCGTTGTTTATATTAGCAGCGCTATCTCTTCCTAATAAAACTAGGCTTAAATTAACATGTCACATAAATAAAAGAGGAATTCTCCTTTTAGGGGGACCGCACAGCTCTAGAGCCGTAAATTATTTTCCCTGACGGCGAAGGATATAACAGTATTCACTTAGCGTTGACCGGAGTTCCTCAGTGACCCTTTCGTGAAAGTTTACTTTAGGCCTCATATATCGAGTTTTATTAGCGAGAGTTCTGCTACAGGGAACGCGTTTTATTTTTTAAGTGCTAGGGGTTTCGGAGAAGTGCGGAAAGTTTGTATAAAAAAAAAAAGTTCATCAAAATGGGCTGGCCCAGTTAAGGGACCTCTATTGCTTTCAGGTCTAATTATACAAAAATTTTATACAGAGTATAAATTATTTAATTTCGTGCTAGACCGAGTCGAATTTTTTGTTGTTCTTTTTACTCGAACACTTATTCCCTAATTTCTCAAAAATACTTTTGGTTATTCAAAAATCTCTCTAGCTCGTCCCTTTGTTATCATCCCTAAAATAATAATGAATAGCATTATTTAAGAATTTTTTTAATAAATCATTAATTTTAGCTTCACTAAAAATAATGGATTTTGTTCGTTATCTGCTCGATATAAAAAATAAATGAAGTATATACATTTTAATCTGTATCATAAATATCTTAATTATTTATATATTTCTTAAAGAGTTATATAGAATAGTTTAGTTTATTTGTCTAAGGAAATTTCTTTACAAATAAGTATAATGGTATTATTAACAATGTTAGATCTTGAGTCTAGTACTGCGTTCAAACAGAACATTAACAACATATATACCATTAAGTATGACTAATATAATAACAGACTGGTATATAAATAACTATATATAATGCATTATATATATAAACTATATATATATATATATATATATATATATATATATAAATAACAATATATAAATGCAGTCTGTTATTATATTAGTCATACTTAATGGTATATACGTTGTTACGTTGTTAACGTTTTGTTTGAACGCAGTACTAGACTCAAGATATACATATACATATATATATACATACATACATATATATATATATATATATATATATATATATATATATATATATATATATATATATATATTATATATATTTATATATATTTATATATATTTGTATATGTATATGTTATGAACCTATGTATTTAAACAATTAGTAAAACTTTTTTCAATAATAAATTTTTTTTTAAATATTCCAGATGTGTAAAACAAATGAGAATATGAATATATATTAATATATGTTTATATGATTAACTATACCACTTAACAATTCAATGAACAGCCCAGTATGAAATAATATTATGTATATAGTATTAAATATTATAAATTAGTATTAATAATTAGTATAAATATAAATTAGCCAAGTAACCTCATAGTAAGAGAAATATTGAACCTATAGCAGGATCTGAAAACAGTTATTATTTTAGGCAATGAAATAGCAGACCAAGCTGGTCATTTGGAAAAGAACTATCTATCAAGCATAATTGTCACAGTAAGAGTCACAAATCTCAACTCCGTAGGTCCAAATAGGTCTTATTGTTGATGAGGATTTTATAATTAACCGAAAGCTTATTGCGTTTGTCCAGTAAGTACTGGAGTACTCGGAAACGTCGAGCGGTTTCTTGTAATTTAAATCTGGTATGGAGATTCCAAGTAAGAAGTTGTAAAACAATTTAAATTATTAGAAATAAAAACGAATATCAACCAATAATCTGCAAGTACGAGAAAATACAAAAATGATTGGACGATTTTAAACTTGGTTTAACTTTTTCTCTATTATATTCTGAATTACATTTAAATTAGTCATTGTAAACTAAAGGTGCCTTATTTTCTTTCTTTATTTAAACTTATATCCTGCTATTTCTATTTCACCAACATCTTTCACCTTCATCCATCTTTCAATTACTGATCACATATTTCCTTTTATGGCTTTGTTACTAGGATTGTTTCTTTACTGGCTCCCATACACGTTGTTGGTTTTAATTTAATGCACGTTTAAATTGTCGCATGTCCTTGCTGATGAGATGATATCTATATATTTATTTTTATTCATTCATAAACAAACACGCCCTAACTGATGTAGAGAGTGTCATTACCTTTCAACAATCGTCATTTCGCAAAATGATTGACTTATGTTTGTTTTCGGGGGCTTTAAGGTACAAAACTTCGAGGTCACCAACGCCTGTAAATTACTTTTGTTTATCTCTGACATATATGTATTTGATTCTTGTTCTTTTAGTTCCAAATAAATTAAATTATGATTTTTACCAAACGGAGATAAAGACATATCAGCATTTTGTGAACAACGATGTGGAAAATTGCCAGACGAATATGTGATAAATTGCTCGTTCAAATCACGTCGTTACGTAAGTAATGTCGCTATTTAATTGCGTGATATAAAGGATAAGCTTAAATCAAAGCAACAATTCCAATCTAAAATATATTTGTTTACCATCATGTATTATAACATCTTGAAACCCAATTTTGTATGCCTTTTAGAAAAAAAAATCGTTTGGATTTGAATAAAAGAAAGCCAACACCCCGTTTTTACTGAACCGATTGAAGTTGAAGTTCCTACTGTTTAATGAGTTTTGGTGACTGAAAAAATGTGATTTTTCGAAAATACAAAGTTAATAATATATGAAGGAAATAAATGGTCCAGGGTGGCGGTCATAAATAGGCTGAATACTGGCAAAACAATTTATTAAAAGCCAACGTTTCGACCCGACTTTGCTGATCTTCTTCAGGGCTAGAACGGACGAGGTAAAAAAAGTTTTGGTTTCCCCCCTTCTTTCTTTATTCTCCACATTCATTTATGTCTATTATTTCATATCATATTCTTTCAATCTCTCCTGTAGATCTGTGGAAGTATATTCATATTTACATGTATTATATATTACACTACAACAATTTTTAGCATCTATTTACTTCAGTTTAGGATATTGTTACTTAGCTTACTCTGTTTATATTTTAATGCACTTACTGTTGTAATTTTAATAAGGTTATTCACATTGTTTATAATTTTTGGTCATAATATTGTGTAACTTCCACAATCCTCTATCTTTTTGTATCTTGTCCGTTCTAGTACCGAAGAAGACATGCAAAGTCGGGTCGAAACGTTGGTTTTAATATAATAGTTTTGCCACTGTTTAGCCTATTTATGACCGCCACCCCGAACCATCTCCTTCCTTTATAATGCAACGGTCAACTATTAAATATTCAATTAAAATTATATGGTTCATGAAGAATAAGTTCCCAATCAAAGTCTTTAATTCTTGAAATATTTGTTTTCAAACTAGTTCCTCGCATTTTCATGGTGGAATAAAATCCATCGTTTTGCCTCAAGGGTCCGCTTTAATAGATTGAGCTGACCACAACAGTAAACTTTAGTCCTAGTTTGCTTAAGATCAAGGAATTCATGGTGAAGGATCTTTTCTATATCCCACCAAACAGATGTTATTGCTTTTTTTTACCCGGCGTTTCTCCAGAACGTTTAATAAAGACGTTTTTTTCGAAAAATTTCGATAAATTGAAGCAGCATTTTCTCGTAGTCTAATTAAAAAAGTGGTTTCAGGGGGCAGTCGATTGTAATTGAAAATCCAACACAGTATAACTAACTGTCTATAACAAAAACATGATAATGATAGTAAACACAGTTAAATTTTAAAGGATGGGTATATATATTATTATAATATCAGTATAAATAGGCAGATTTTGTATCTCCCGATTAGTTCATCTGTCGGACCATAAAGAACCAATGATGAAGACGGTAAAACTTTCAGGATGAAAGGTATTCAATTTAAATCAAACCAGCCATCCATCGGAATATTTTTTCATGTAAATCCATTATTCATTCCCGGATCCAGCTATGGCCGTATTTAAACTGTTCATTTTTGCATGAGATTTTCAGAGCTCTGCTCAGGTATTCCCTCCACATCCCTTTGAAGAATTGCAGCTAGGAGTTTTTTTTTTAGCTTGAATATCGCCTGATCAGTTCCTGATTTGTGAGGCTGAAGTAATCTTTTCAAAATCACATGGAAAAAAAATTAATCTTAAAAGTTTTTTCCTTTGCCTTAATTTCATTCATCAAGTATTTTCAGAAATACTTCCTCAAAGGGGATTTTAATCATTAAATTGATTTCTTATTTGGACTTCGTTCATTTTTCTAATCGCAATATCACTAAATAATAATTAAATAAATTCTAATTTATTTAACAATGTGTAGTGTGAAGATGGAAACTTTAAAAATAAAAAGATTTTCAAAAATTACGAGTTAAATAATGTTCTTAATACTCAAATATATGAATTCTGTAATTTATCCAATTTCCTTAAAAGCGTAAGAAGTAAACAAATAAATAAATACGATTTCGAAGGTAAAATTACATTCCATAAATGACTTATTTTTTAAAAGTTAAACAAATCACAATTTTGTCTCGAAGTGCTTTATAATTTTCACTTCAGTTTTTGTTGCTATAGATGTTCTTTCTGTAGAAATAGCGAGATATCAAAACTATGGTATTCACTATTCACATTATCTTTGTACGATTAGTAGATCTATTGGCTTATGTCACTGTTTCACAGACATCCGATGACATAAGATAAACTGCAAACTTGACTGAATGTTAATACTCTTCATCTAAGAAATTTTATTTATTTTTTGGACTTATGGCATAGAACTGTGGGGTTCTGCTAAAACTTCTAATATTGAAAAAATCCAGTCTTTCCAATCCAAAATTTTACGAAGAATAGTTGACGCCCCATTTTATGTAACAAACGTTATATTACATACGGACTTAAAAATCCCTCGACGATTACGTAGGCGGTGGCCAAGAGACCTGCTGAACTGAACTATTTCCTGGATTGTAATGGAACGCTGTGAAGCTGCCAAAAAATTTGCTCATTGAAAAGAAATTTGCAGATCGCAAATTTAATTTTTGTATGTCCGATTTTATGTTATGTATTAATAATAATTTTTAAAATTGCTATTGTTATTGTACCTATCTTGGACCTGAAATTCAAATTTAACAAAGACTTTTAAATCTTTATATTTTGCCTTCAAATTTTTTTTCACACCTGTTAATGACATATCAGGCATTGTAGTAGACAGCACCATCTCTCGTCTATGCTTTGATTCGGTTACTAAGGCAAATAACTTCTCTCATCTAGCTCCTTTAATATTTATATCTTACTAATATGGCTGGGAAGGTAAATGAATTATATTTATATTTTTTAACTATTGATGATTATATTTTAGTAAATTATTCCAAATATTCTACGAAAAGTCGGACCAACTAAAAATGGGAACCATAATGAAACACATTACTCCCGATTCGATTTTTAGCTGTCGGGATATAACACATTGTTTACGTAAATGATTTCGAAAGCTAGAAATTTTAAAGCTTCTGTACCTTCTTTCAAACACAGTTCGATTTTATTCAGATTTTCAACAGACTAGTATATCCTCTGATTATTTATATTATATACGTGTTATAAGAATGATATATTTTTTATTGGGACTCGGTGATCAGCATTGGTATTATTGTTAAAAAGTCCCTTGAATTGGGGAAAAAACTGTTTTTGATAAATAATCCGCTAGTTATGAATGTGCAGTTGGAGACCTAAAATGGGAAACCGCTGATTGGAGGGCACTGGGGCTATTGATATAGTTTAATCCAGTTATTGATACTGGCCCCAGATATCGGATATTGGTCCTCTGTCCCAAAGCTCCTCTTCATGAATACATTACACAAATGCTGATCTCTCTATCTAGATAGCTCCGCTCTTCTTCCCAGCTCGTAGTGTCTTTTTTTGTTCTTGTCCACTTGCGATTTCTGTTCCAAAAATAGTTATATTCTTACCGCACACCATCCCGTGAAATAGAACAACAATATCTTATTATTTCATTTTTATCTTTGATAAGGAATCATAACAAATCATTCAGCACTTGACAATCCATCTGGATGTCGAGAAAGATAGCTATTTGCTAGAAAATAGAATTAATATATCATACTTAGCATGTTAAGTATTATCTTATTTTAGTCATCTACTGCTTTTTCAATCCTATCGCTGTCTTAGTTATATTTCTGAGAAACTCCTACACTTATTAACCGTTTTAGATAAAACTTAATAAGCAAGAATCAGGTAGTTAAGAAATTGAATAGAGAAAATTTAATATGGTTTAGGAAAACAAAAATTTGGATTGAGATGCGCATAAATAGTTATTAAAGAAAGATTAATAGAACATATTAAAAATAAAACTTTCTGCATTACTTTTAAATTATTTTTTTGTGGTTTTGGATGATACCACAAGACCTCATCTTGAAGTCATTCTTCATCGTTTACATCCACTAACATGGATGGAAATAAAAATTGAGCATGTATGCAAAATACAGTTGTTTTTTTTAAACTAACAAAATTATAATCCTCATACCACACTGAAACGACAAAAACCGCTCTACGTTTCCTATTACTTTAGCACTTATTAGACAAACGCTCTAAACTTCCAATTAATTACAAGACTTATTTACATGGATATAATAAGGCCTATTTGGACTTACCGATTTGAGCTATGGGGCTCCACTAAACCATCGAATTCCTCTCGGATCCAATCCTTACAATCCAAAATCCTTCGTAAAATCCTCAATGCTCTTTACTTTGTTCCATATAAAACCATTCATAATGACCTTAATGTTCCTTATGTTTCCGATTTGGCCCAATCCAGGTACCTATCTTTCCATAACAAACTACAGAACCATCCGAATCCTCTCGTTTGAAACCTTGCTTCCTCCTTGATTCCTGATAATCCTCCGAGGCGTCTGAAAAGAAGGTGGCGCCTCGTGATCTTCTTGTATAAATTTATTATTTCAGTGATATCAGTGGATAGTTTCTCAACAAGAGATTTCATGTTGTTATATTCCTGAGTGCATATTTACTAGTTGTATTTTTTTTATAATACAGTTCTAAATATTAATGAATAAAAAAATAAATACGATTTTCTTTCTGCATTACTTTTAAATTGTTACTTTTTTTGTAGTTTTGGAAGATAACACAGGACCTCATCTTGAAGTCATTCTTCATCTTTTACATCCCTTAACATGGATGGAAATATAAATTAAGCATTTATGGAAAATACAGTTATTTTTTTAATTAACGAAATTGTATTTTTATCTATTTCTTTCAAGATTTTATATGATGTCCCGGGTTATGGTCCGACTGTGGACAAACATGTAATTTTATTATGTCACCTCGGTCGTGGTTTTATTATACTAGGCCTTATCCAGCCTCTAGAAATTGAATAATCTTAGTTAAATAATTAATTATAGGAAAATCTGATAATTGAGAGTGATCATTGTCTTATCTCTACAACACTAAGCAAAAAAAAAAACAGTTCTTCCTTGGCAACTACTTAGCCCAAGACTCTCCATGGAAAGTACTAGTAAAGGTTTAAGGATTTCATTTATTTATTTTTGTTATTATTTGGTTTAGTATGAAAGCAGCATTTCTAGTCGTTAGGTGACGGATTCTTAAGTTTTCGAATTTCGTGAAATTTTAACCATCTCTCAGATCCTAAAGGAGACTAGGAGAGCTGGAATTGCTGTAAACAGAAATTTGATACTAAAGAATGAATTGTTATTGTTTTCTCTCTCTCTTAAAATTTGAACCTTGTTAGAATAGATTCGTTATGCTTTGTCAATGGATATTAACTGAGATGCTATTAAGATTGAGTAAACTAAAACATAAAGTTGAAATATAATAAAATAATATAATCAAATGATGTATGTAAAATGAATTAAAAACTACAGTCTATCACTTAGCTCAAAATATTTTAGTCATGTACTCACTCGATCATTCATGTTTCAAAATCCAAAAGATTTAGCAAAATAATATTTAAAATAACATTAATTCAACAAATAATAATATACAATTACTTTATTTATTTACTTTTTTTAACTTTTTGTAAGAATGATTTAATCAGTTTCACCAAGACTTAATTTCATTATAAATATAATGATTAATGTCGTGAAATACTAACCTCGCCTCATTAATGAGGGAGAATATCTTTCTCTTCTCAATTTTATAAGTCAAGTAAGTAGACTGATGTTCACTATCAATGTAATGTATACAATAAAGAACAATTAACGTTACAAATATGTGCTTTGAAAAAAAAAATAAAAAATGAAAAGTTTTCCTTTTGAATTCTTATTTATTTCTTTGGCTCCCTTTGGCTCTAACGGCTATTTTCTAAATTACAGCGATTTATATCCTATTGCAAAAAATATCATTTTATATATATTTTTAAATTCCGTTAGATTCGGTTGGTTGTTTTGATAATTGATCGCAAAATATCCAGGTCATCAATGCCCTATCAACAAAATAATACCACTTTTAAATTATTTAGTTGGTAGGTTTAAAAATAATAATAATAATTTAAATAAAATTAATAGATAGATGAACATAAACAAGTATGAAAAAAGGAATAAGAAATAGTAATGGATCAGCGGAGGATCATTAGTTGTAAACTTGTTAAATATATTCTATAACATTTTCTCTGCGTAGAAAATTGATAACTTCAGCAACTTTTTCCTCCTGGTTTTCCAGAAATGCTGATATATTGAGAGGTATGCCAAACTCTTTTAACTTCGTTTTGTAAAATGGACATTAACATGTTTTATAGTTTATATCTTATAGTTTATACCTGGAGATAAAATCTTTTGTTACAAGTGTGTCAGTCTGGTATGACCTATCCTCGACCGCGTGAGAAAGACTTCTTGTATATCTGTGTGATGCGATAGGAGCTGCTCCACTTATTTAATTCCACTTATCATCTTTAGTTTGCTAGGGATTGTTTGGGACTGGGGTTGTCCCACAGTTTCTATCATTCTTTTAATATGATTCCGATTGTTAGGAGCCAGGCAAGTTCGGAAAGCTTTAACGTTGCCTGGAAGGTTAAGATCTTCTTTTGCTGCTCTATCAGCCATTTTGTTTTTGTTTTTGTTGTTTGTCTGTAACGCCTACATTAACAAGCGGGCAGACAAAGTTCCGACACGATGAAGCATTCAAATATTTTTTAAAATGCCGTGTATCCCTGGATGGTTTGAAGTACTTAAATAGTCGGATACCATCACTACATTGGTGACTGGCGTCTTTGACGTATTGGAGACACATTGCAATGGCGTTAATCTCTGGCGTGTAGACACTACAGTAATGATGTAGTTAACATTAGTAGATAGTATCAAGGGTGACAAAGGCTTATGTAGTACATATATCTGATTTGGACCCATCGGTGAATATTAGAAGGTGTTCAAGTAAGGTGACGATTATTTTATGGAACTTTTCATAATATTCTGCTGGAATTGTATTATCTTTGCTTATTGTGGTTAGGTAGTTATTTAATATTGGTTGTATATAGGTCCGAATGGGTATTTAGTTTTCTATTTCATTCAAACTATTTTTTTTTTTTTTTAGTTTATTTATTATGCATTAGTTTTTACTGGTCTTTTCAGTTATGAAAGTTTGGATTTAAAAAAAAAAAACTTATTTTGGTGACCTGGGGCACATATTCTCTATTTACTCCAACATTTCTACCACGCTGATAATGGTAGTGAGTTGGATATTAATCAAAAAATACCTTCGTGTAACTCAATATCTAAATGAGTCCTGGACTTTAAAATTCTTTGAGCAAGGAAGTACTTAAAGTAAATCACGCTCTCTTGAACATGCCTTACAATGGATCTTTGGTTTGGTTTTTGACTCGCTTTATTCTAGCAACGCGTGCTTTAACATGTTCCCATGCCGATGACATTGCACTCCGCGGTGGGGCGTACCATAGATTACTAAGCAAGGGTCATTTAAGTTGATGAGTGAGGAAGGAGTGAAGGTTGGGGTACTCAGTTCCCACCGTCGGAGGTTAGAATTAGCTGCGAAGAGAGCTGCTGTTATAGTTCGTATAATTAATACCTCTCACGAGCGACAGAGCACGACTTTGCCACGTGACTACCCAGCTAGTTCTGCGGTGGTATGTCTTTTGGTACTCGGTTTCCAATATTTGTTGGATCCTTATTGATGATACTTTACGATAATTACATCAGAAGTAATATGATTGCCAACTTTCTTTTCTAAAATATATTTATTGAAGTATACAGGTGTATTAAATAAAAAATACAAGTAAACGTGAATTGGTGTAATGACACTGACAGACATGTAAGAGAAACAATCTATTAATTGCACTCCATTACTGGTTCTATTTTAGAAGATCCCGAAACCTTCTCCTTTTTCTGTCGCCTGAGAGAATTGTCAGGAATCAAGAAGGATGTTAGATTAGAAACTAGTGGATTCGGAAGTTTCTATGCAAGCATTGGATCTAACAGGAATTCGATGGTTTACCCCGAAGGCTCAACTGAGTTAGTTCCAATTGAACGTATTATAGTCAAATAAATGATTTTTTTATTATTAATTGGAAGCTTAAAGAGTTTGTATATTAAGGGTGAAAGTGAACAGAAATGGATTCCAATTAAGATTTGTTCAGATAGAGTCTAATTAGCGGATCAACTCAACAGGGATAAGCGGAGCAATAAAAGTTTAGATAGTACTGTTAGTGCATATGGTATTTTGCTGTGTAACCCCAACGTACTGCTGTGTATGTCCAATTAGGTACCAGTATAGTATATCGATAGCCACACTGCAAAAGCCTGTAAGAAAAAAAACTAAACATTTTAAGGAGACCAAGAAACTGCTTAATTTTTGTTCTATGAGCATATTTTCGGTTCATTTTCAGTTGCAGCCTAAGACAAATATAATGCTTCAAGTAATTGTTTTGATCGCATTTATGCAAAATAGTTATTTTTTTGAGCCATTACTTCTAACTTATAGCTTTTTAGTTACTTTAAAAAACAGGTATTAATGTGGTAAAATCAATAAAATTCATTGTACCAAGACCCATAAAATTTTTAATAATGATCAGATCATGACAGGAACAAAGTCTGTTTCCAAAATGTAGAGGAAAAACACTTCAAATGAAAATTCGTAAAACATTTGACTGGAAGCCCAGTGTAGGGGAAGCTCGGATGGTGAACATATGCCCCATTTTGGAGCAGTCCATGGAAGTTTCGTTATCAACTCACTCAAATTTATATGGCATGGTTTGATTCAAGAATTCTTGGTAAGTTCTAGGTTATCCGCTGATGTATAGATCACTTTGCTTCTGAGCTTCTTGAGTCTTTGATGATTTATTGGTCTGAAAAGATAAAACTAGAATTCTTTTTTTGTCTCGTGTCAAATTTTCCAATTAATTAAATCCATTCTCTGTCGCCCACTTTCTGAAATTTGGCGGAATTTTAGCTTTTTCCCAGTCAAGCTCATTTTGTAGTTGTCATATTTTTATTGTTTTGAATGCCTTTCAATATTATATTCCTCCTTACCACTCTCTTCATGGCAAGCAGTGTCGCCCTCAGGGTAGTGGAACCCGGGCATTCGTCCAAAGGGCTGGAAGTGCATAGACAACAATATCAAATAGCTTTAATTATAGGCTAAAATTAATTTTTCTCATACGCTTTTTATTCTTTTAGTAAATCTCATTAAATTTTTAAGCTCGCTATTAACTAATAGCGGTGCGCAAGAAGTAAAAACCATATTTTTCTATAGACTGTAGCCCAAAAACGTTTTTTAACATCTCGAATTTTTTTTTTATAATTTTTTTTTCTCTCGCACGAATATACAATGTTTTCCTACCTCCGGTAGTGTGGAAGCAAAATATTTTAAAATCGCGATATCTCTACTAATAATGCTGAAAATTTCTCAGGAAATTTTAATACCTTTGAAACATCTTATCACAATATTGACAAAAATGTGTATACTTCTTGGGTTATTCGGAATTTAATTTTACCATCCCTCGTAATTTTTTTTTAGCTTCCTTTCGTTGAAGTATGCTATATAGATAAATTTAAAGGGAGTAGAGAAAATGACTTTAGTGAAGTTTCATTAAAATCTGTACATTCGTTTAGGCGCTACAGTCTATAGCAACGCAGATTTTTCGGCCGCCATTTTGAAACTAGAAGGCGAAAAGTAATGTCGTTGAAGGAGGATTATCCTCGGATGACCTCTGATTTTATATCCAAATTCGAAAAAAATCGGTCCAGTATTTCTGGGAAACATGCGTGGACGGCGGACGGCGGACTTGTAGTGCATATATAAGAGAAAGTGGTGGACAGAATTCAATAAAATTGACACTACATTATTTTTTCACCAAAGTCTACATTTTATCTAACTTTGAGCCAAATCGAACTAGCCCTTTCTGAAATATTGGCATGTCTAAAAATATACGTTTGCTCGTGCTTAAGCGGAAGTACTGGATGGAATTTGATAAAATTGATATGGGACCATCTAGTCACCCATCAGCCTAATCCCTTAAAATTACATAAAGATTGGATGAACAGCAATAGGTGATATGCACGTCACATCGATTTGACTACACCCAGACAGACACCGAACCAAATTTGTTCCTTGATGTCTGGAACGTAAAACGCGAGTGGAAATTTTCGATTCTGAGCAAAACATTTTTTTTAATCTCTCGCAAACACAATGCTTCCCTACCTTCGTTAGTGAGGAAGCAATATGATGTATTTTATTTATTTTTGTAGAATAATGTTTGTCATTTAACGTTAAATTGATATTTATTTTGTGGTATATTGTGCGTATTAAATACCACTTTTAAAACACAATATATATGAGGAGACCAATGATAATACTATAAATATTATCATATTTTTATATCATATTATTATATTTTTTAATAATACTATAAACTGTTAACATAAAACTTTTGTTCCAGGTATGACTGTGATCTGCAGTTTATTCCAACCTTCTGTGTGTCATTATTTTCTGTAAGTAAAATGATTGTTTTAAAGCTCATATCATATAATAGATAGTATTATAACACATAAAATTTCTCACTAGTTTCCAATGGAAAACAATTCTAATATTTTTTTTTCTATTTCCAACTGATAAAAAGTATCCGTTGGAACCATATTTCCTCGGGTGTTATAATCGGAGCAATATTTCTCTTGTTTATTGATCAGATCCGACACTTGCGATAGAAAGGAATAAGGTATTCTCTTGATTAGGCGAGCTTCATAAAATTTCAATCTTTCTATCTCATGGTGGGAGAACTCCATTTCGGTTTGATGGATAGCCCGTGTCAGTAGTTCGATTAGGTTCGTCCGCTTTCATTTTCCTCATTAACAGACTGTCGGGTCGGATTTCTTCTCAAACTTTTCATTCTCCTGGCAAGACCTGAATCTGAGAAAAACGAGATAAATGTTTTAGTTTATTCATCGTAAAACTAAAATTATTTTAAGGATAACGACTATCATGTTTGCTTATAAACCTCATTAATATATCTCATTTATTCTGCTTTTTATTTATTTTTTCTAATTTTACATACAGTATACCATTGCTTCGAAATAATTACCTTATTTCTGATGTTTCTCAATACCATGGTTTGCAAGTCGAATGTTCCCGATTTTCCCTATTAGTTACATATATTGCTCTCTTCTTCGTAACCAAATCCCTGCATAATGACCTTAGTATTCATACATCACCCAAAACCCGTTGCACAATTTCTATCAAGCACCAACCATCCCTACAATTCCCCTTGTAAATTAAAGCGGCAGTGGTCCGAGACCTTTTGTAAATATAGATATTTTGGAGTTCTAGCAATGGCCAGATTCTCCATTGAAGTCAAGAGTGTCTTTGGCTGTAGCGCTCATACTCATCCTCCGCTGGTTTTAAATACCAGTGAAGTGGCTGAGGGAGAAGCGCAGAGATCTCCTAATCCTCGTTTAATTCTCCACATGTGGGGGGACAAGATTGGTTTGGAGTTTTCCTGGCTGATTGTAAATAGTGTGCTTAGGTATGATTGTATCTAAGATGTTTATTTTACTTTTATTTCTATTTTTACTTATATATATATATATATATATATATATATATATATATATATATATATATATATATATATATATTTCTTCTCTTTTTATTCTTATTCTTAGTTTATATACATATATATATTTCAGCAACAGCTGACGTCAATAATTATAATCTTGCTTGTTGAAACTATATCATATGTCTCTCTCTCTCTCTCTCTCTCTCTCTCTCTCTCTCTCTCTCTCTCTCTCTCTCTCTCTCTCTCTCTCTCTCTCTCTCTCACTCTCTCTCTCTCTCTCTCTCTCTCTCTCTCTCTCTCTCTCTCTCTCTCTCTCTCTCTCTCTCTCTCTCTCTCTCTCTCTCTCTCTCTCTCTCTCACTCACTCTCTCTCTCTCTCGCCCTCTCTTTTTCTTTGTTAGCAATCCTATATAGTTTCTAAAAGGTGTTCTAAAATTTATAGAGGAAAATAAATTTTATTTGCGAATAACTCAAAAAGTATGTATCTTTTTCTGAGTTGTACCCATGGTTATTAGAAAGATTACTAGATTACCTACAAAACAAAAAAAAGTCGTAAAAGTCGGGCAATTATTAACAAAGATACAGTCCATTAGTTTTGGTATACTTAATAATGTCTTCCTGTTTAAATATATTGCATTTGGGAGTAGAATAGTCTACTACATTTTTTTCCTGGCTATTATATCAGCTTTATTATTTTTTAAAGACATTTGATTGTACCTTATTTTATTTTTATATAGACATTTTATTTTTTTTAATAATTTAAAATATGCTATGATCGGGGTATTATTTTGTCTTTATTGCTTTTATTTTCTTTCCA
This sequence comes from Nezara viridula, assembly GCA_928085145.1. Lineage (NCBI taxonomy): Eukaryota > Metazoa > Arthropoda > Insecta > Hemiptera > Pentatomidae > Nezara > Nezara viridula. The sequence continues at coordinate 150,128,462 of OV725079.1, read as the reverse complement.
GTCAGCGTTGAAAAATAAGTCTTAGCAAAGCAATTTGTATAAATGATTTGGTCTATTATGTTTAATGGAATATTGTAATCGACTAAGGAAAAAATATTAATTCTAGTTATATACTTAATTATATTTAAATTTTGACGACACATATGAACTTCTGTGATAAACCATCTGATATCCACTACATAGATTGTCATTTAATTTAAAGAATATTATCTCATTCTCAATCTTATTTTGCTACAATTCTTTTATCTTTCTGTATTTTTCTTTCAATTTCCATTTCATTTCCATCTTAAGTTGTTCTTTTTGCTTTTAATGCCGTTAATTCGGCGCAGGATCCGGTAGCTAATCTAAACAAGGGTATTGTGGTCTGCTGAAGAATGAGCCTGCTGACTGAAAGGAAGAAACGATTTATGTCCTGAAAATAAATGATGCCGAACCGCCGAGCTTGACCTTTTTTTTCCCCCCGACGGGATAAAGGGAATTCGGGAAATAAAGGGAAAAAAGAGAAAGAATTCATTTGGCTAATGATATGGAAACTAACCATTACAATTACTACCCTTTTCTAGTTTGCAGTAAATTCCCTTCCTAATGCCCTTAAGATTCGAGGACGGTTTATTGGTAAGTGTTTTTTAGTTTTTGTTGTTACTATTAAATATAAATACGGATCAGAGATTATTTAAAAATCCCATTGATTTTCCCTTTTTTAGTTTTCTAATTAATTAATTTAGCAGCACTTTTATTGTTTACAGTTCTACATTAAAGAAATCTGTTGCGGTGTGCGCATTACTCAACTTTAACTTACCACCCTCTTATTAGCAGAAATAAGTATTTTCAGACCAAGAGAAGTGAAAGTAAAAAATTATAGACGGTACCAAACATTATTTAAAACAATACATTACCGTACGTTTTTCAGTGACGTGTAATGTACTGTATATATATATATATATATATATTCTGTTTGAAACTATTTATTTCATTTTACAACTGTATATTTCAATTATTTATTTGAATATAATAAATGATTAAGTGCCGCGAAATAATGTTTAGTCTGACAAGAGTGCTTCTGATAAAGAAGACTGATATATTTCATTGTGGTTATTTTTATTTGTTCAAATACCGATATATGTACAAATTTAAATTTTTCTATCACTGTAATCTATTCAATTAAATATTAAAATATTAAATTAAATAATATTAGTAAAATATTAAATGATATGAACGATAACATTTATGAAAACCTCATTTGTTCATTTATATAATATTGAATCCGTATTATATTAAGATTATGTTATGTATGGCAGCCTGTTTTAATCTTTCGGGTCAGCTTTATTTTTCTTTTAGTTAATTATCAAATTCTTTCATAGATTATATTAAACTATTTTTATATTAGAGTTAATTGTAAAATGGTTAATTATGTCAAATAAAAAAATTATTAAAGGTACTTTAGAAGAAGAAATATTGAAAATTAGCCGTTTAAGCCCTGAAAGAGTACATCAAGGAAAAATAATAATAATAATAATAATAAAAGGCTTAGCGAACCCGAAGGTTCGATGCAAACACCACCCATCGCTTATACACACCTTCCTCCAACGTTCACCGTCCAAACCCAGTCTATTCAGACCGGCTTTAATGCAATCTTCCCACCTACGCTTCGGTCTACCCCTCGGACGTTTACCATTCGGTACAGCAAATGTTAACCTTTTAGGGATTCTCTCGTTACTAAGTCCAACAATTTTACAGACCCATTTGATTCGCCGGGATGAAATCACCTCGATTATATTACCCGGATATAGTTCCCGCAATTCGGCGTTGTGTAACCGTCTGAACTCTCCGGGTAATTCATCCTTCTTCGGTCCGAATATTCTACTCAATACTTTATTTTGAAAAACCTTAAGACGTAGCTCGTCCCTTTATGTAAGCAGCCACGTTTCGCAACCATAAAGAACTGAAGGAAAGACAATGGTTTTATAGATTCTAATTTTTAAGTTGCGGGAAAAGAGGCGCGAGCTGAGTAGTTTTGTCACAGAAAAATAACAAGCATTTCTCGCCTTAAGTCTAACCTTAATCTCTTTTTCAATTTCGTTTTTTTCTAGTTATCGTAGAACCTAGATACCTAAACTTGTCTACCTGTTCAAACATATTACCATCTATCTCGAAATCACCAGTAATATCGCCATTTTTGCAGTTAACCATATATTTTGTCTTTGTTTATTTCGATACTTATTTCTTTACTATCTTTTATTAACGTTGTCCTATTTAGTTTTATAGTTTCGACGTCTTCGCTTAACAGTACCAGATCATCCGCATAGCCCAGCACGGGTGTTGTCCCACCCAGATCCATTGCTTTTTCGGTACGCATCACCTCCCTAATGGCATGTTCTAATGCCAAATTGAATAGAAAAGGCAAATGGGAATCCCCCTGTTTTAAACATAAATGAAAATAATATCTTCATTATATTTAAAACTGCTTTATTTTACACTTATATTACGAGTTTAATCAAAATAATTTGAGCTGTTTTCGGGAAAATCGCAAATATGTGTTAAACCGCTGATATGAAGTATCACTTTCGGTTTGCTAATATTTACGAAAATGTTTCTGTAATATCCGAGCTATGTTAAAACCTTAAATACGCAATTATGCCAATGGCTTACGACTTTTCGTTGTTGAGCTAGAATGGTCATCTACTTTGCTAAAAATTGCCCATTGTTCATATGAATTTTTTCGTAACTCTTGAGGTCTGATATCATTCCTGTAAATATTTCTCTCCACTTTTGGGACACCCTGGTTATTTGGACCGTAAATTAAAGGCCGTCTCCATTCCTGCATTTTTTCATTCTATCCCTGTTCACTTATTCTTTCACCGTTCGACCATTATTTCATGATCACTCTAAAAGTGCTCGTTATAAAAAAAAAAACGTTATTGGGTTTACAAACTGAATCATTGGAGATTTTTTAAACATTTCTATCCTGTTTTTTGAGGGGAAAAACGTTATTTTGAAATTTATCATTTCCATCTGACTGCGATGCCAATTTTTTTCTTTTCTAATGTCATTCTTTTCACTATATCCTATTCGATATAGGTAGAAGAAATAATATTCCCTTGCGACATTTATTATCCTTATTGAATACGCATTTCTTATCTTTATTGAATTCTTGTCTTCGATAAATTAAGGCAGGGAAATGTTGCACTTTATTCATTTACTTTTAAAATTTTACTCTTTTAACTAATATCCGAAGTGTTTTTGGTTATTTGTCAAAGGAGCGTCAAGGGAATTTAAGAGTGTTCGAAGAATCATCTCCCTCAGGAGAATGTTCAGGAGGGGGGAAGATATAGTACGACTATATCATAGCCCTGTACATGTTGAGTATTTCATTTTCATGACATTGCTGGGGAAGAGGCGTGAAGATGCCTTTAATGAATGGCTTTCTTTTCTGATGGAATTGTATAGTCAATAACATTTTTTCATGTACTTTATATTTCCATCCTTGTATCTTAACGATAATCCCATACAATTTTATACAACGTAAAAGAAACCTGCGAATGACCTTTGACCAAACTCTCTCCTGGAAAAAAACATGTATTCAATATCTCTCTCTCTCTGTATTTTTCACTACAAAGCGTCTAAATTAACCCCGTCATATATTTCCAGTTGAAACCGTATAGGATTCTGGTTACTTCCTTAATATTTCGTTACTTTGACTATTGTTATTTGGTATACGGGGGTGTATTGGGATCTCCAGGAAAAACTAAAACGTTTGATCAATTGTACGAATCATCTTCGGAATCCCTAGGGATACCTCTCTCTCTCTCTCGTTTTTATTATCAGTCGACTACCTTTATCCTACCTGCAGTCGTATTTTCTGGCATCTTCCCTCTTCCAAACCAAGTAATTCAGCCGCCACTTATATATATCCCAGATCTTTTAATTCAAGCTCTGTGTTCACTCGCGCAATACCCGGTTCCAGTTTTCAGATTTATATAGAATGATCCAGCGTGCCGCGGCTTCCGACGGACAATCCACTCCCGAATAATTGTAAATATGTGTTTCTGTAAATATGCATTCAAATTATTTGATCGTTTCTAATTATCGTTATTTATTTAATTTTGTTTATTCATTTTTTTAGAAATTACGTATAATTTATCATTACTTTCATTTGTTTATTATGGCATTATTTTCTATTTACATCTGAGGCTTCAAAGCACACAATCGACTCATTGTATTTTATTCAAATGGGCCTCTGATTCTTATGTATTTATCAAAGAGCTATTATCTTTTGAGGGGTATGGAACTTTTCGGTTCGGCATCTGGGCCACTAGTACTTATTTTATTCATCCTTGTAACCTGTTAAATTCTTTTTAATACATGTTGCTCATATATTTTTAAATATTTTTATCCCCAACCTGAGGAAATCAGCCATCCGAAAAAGACAATCATCAGAGTATATTATTTTGTTTAAGTTAACCAAATATATTTCCAGTCCATTTTTTTGAAGAAGATATGTTTGTAGTTAAGAGAAAAAATAAACAATTGAGGATATGATGGATTTTTGTTGGATATTCTAGTGAAATATTTATAATAGCATTTGTTAGCTCGAATTATCTACTAAGTATTAAGAAATTCTGCACCATGCTCATAAAGGTCACCCTTGGCTTAAACGATATCACATTTGTTGCCCGCCATGCTACAATGGCAAATAACCCTCTTGCCCGAGTAACGGAAAATATGTAAATGCACTCTTTATAATTCCCTAAGGAATACATCAGAGACCCCCCTCTGCCTGGAACATTAAAAATTTAATTTTGAAACTTTTTCCCAAGACGGAGAGACTTGAGATTAGCATAATCCGAGTTGTGCGCTCGTTTACGCTTGCGGCGAGAGAGACGGCGAGCCAAGGAAAAAAAAAATATGACCATAGACAATACCTTAAGGCCTAAGAGAGGATATAATATATTAACATACATTATATCAAGGTTTGGCGGGGGTGGTGGCATAATTGAGTTTCTTCTTTCTCCTGTTAATTCTGTTCTGTGGACGTACTCTCCGGCGCGAGATATACATAATTTATCTTGAGGAAAGAGAAACCCAGGATTATCATATTTGCCGAAAAAAGGGACACCAACCCCCTCTCTTCCAACACAAAGGGGGTATTTGAATAAGAATATCCTTCGTTTATTTATACTAGACGGTGCGACCAAGATTCGACAAAGTCATCTCTCAGGTATGCTAATCTGTGAGGATCTTCCCTAGTTTGTTGAGAGAACACTGAAGAAACATTGATTAAAAAAAATAAAAATAAAAATAAACAAACAGTTTTAAATCTGAAGCCTTTGCAGATATATTTATTATTTATTTTATTTTATTATTTTTTTTTAATTTTAAAAGTTCATTGATTTATTGATTTAAAATAATGTATGGTTTTTTAAAAATTTGTTTATTTATCTATTCTATTTTATTATCTACAAACGTCTATTATTATCATTATTTATTAATTTTATTCTATTAATTCTTTTTTTTTTTTTTTTTCATTTGTACCAACCACCTGAACCGTATATAAATAGTGTTATTTAGTTGATCGGACACTAATGACCTGGATGTTTTGCGCCTAGACATCGAAACAAACAATCTAAAACACTTCTAATAAAGGATTTATTAGATTTTATTTTAGTTAAGTTTAAAATCAAAATTGTCTTTTATTACCTACCTACAGCCTATAAAAATAGAATTTGTCTTTGATAAAACCATTTAAAGCGAACTTTTGAGCAACTAAATTAATCTAGGTCCTGTTTAAAAAAAAAAATCATAAATTTTTTGAGATTCCTAAAATAGAGGTTTGTGTAAAAAACACAGTTTCATAACGACTTTAATTGAAAAATATATTAGAAAAATGATAATTTTCAAGATTTCTTTGTTTAGAAATAAAAAAGTATGTTTATGCATTTATTATTATTCATCCCAGGTCATAAAAAAATAAGATATTAAAGCTTTGCAAAAATGCATTGTAGTCATTTTTACTGAAACATGGATAATTTAAGGGGATATGACATGAAATCACAATTTTTGTTTACGTAAGCAAATCTCAAGTTCTTTTTCTTATAAACTACAAATTAATTAATATGAACTTGAAGGATGTTAAGCTAGGAAGTTTTTATAAAAATCGGGTATCTCTAGTATAGTTTGTGATGAAATAAATTTGAGTAAAATAGATATTTTGAAAGAATTTATGTTTATTTATATAAGCGGTTATGTGACTGCGTTTTTCACGAAACTTTCTATTATTAAAATCTGAAATAATTTATGATTTTTTTTTAACTTTCAACCAGATCTTATCTTAGTCTGGTTACTCAAAAGTCTTCTTTAATTGTTCTTAACAATGACGAACTCTTCATTAAGTTAACGTAAATTTTGTAAAGTTTTATGTAAAGCAATTTGTAATTACTCAATTTAAATATTCCTTTAGCTATCGCTTCCTATTACAACAAAAACCGTGGCTTGCTTAAAAGAACACAAAACTTAAATTTTCTCCCTTTCTGCCGAATATTGGGCCAATGTTTATATAAACCTCTTTGTTGCTCTTGAGATATGCTATCTCTCTTATAAATATTTCTCTATACTTAAGGAACATCTTGTATAATATTTTTTCTGAAGATTAAATTAATCTTTTTTTAAACATTTATGTATCTTCGGCAGTTGAAACGGCAAACATGAAAATATTAAGCCAAGTTATATTTTCATTTTGACATCCAACCCATGTCGAATAAATGTTCAACAGGATATTAATAAGAGGATTCGCCGTCTTGAGGACATTGTCAGGACGGGGGAGAGGGAATATAAAGCAGCCACGGGAGGAAGGGTGATATTAAAAAATGAGGTATTGACCAGAGAGGTAGGACCTTTCCTAAATCTTGCCAAATGAAAGGGACTCCGCGTCTTATTAAGGCACTAACTCTTGCAGACATTCCTTACAAACAAAGAACCAGAAGGCCATTGAGTGTTCCCTCCTGTAAGTATTAATTTATTGTTATAGCAGATTACTCATTGGTCTTTTGAGAGGTTCTCGGACCAGGGCCTTCCGAATGCTCCTCCCCCCTTAAAGCCAATATCCGAGGGATATAGGGATATTAGTATCCCCTCCCTTAACGTCAGGATGCTTCCCTGCAAATAACGCCTTTACTATACTTTACCCTCCGCTCTGCAGACATTATATAGGAAAGGAATGAGTAAGCACCCTTGGATTACACACTCTGCTGCTCCCCTCTGTGTTCACCCCACCTCGATTACCAGCGTAAACCACTGTCCCTATATTGAAATACAATCATAAGAGCGTGCGTATACAACTTGATGACAAGTTGAGGATTTTACTCAGAAACCGGTTAGAAGAATTATTTACTTTTTCTTAAGTAGTCTGAAATAAAATTGTACCAATAAAAACTTCTTTCTAAGAGATTAAGGAGTTAAAATCATATTATTTTTTTATCATAGCCGAAGAAAACAGAACTTTTTATTTATGCAAGAGATTAAAAAAAAAAGTCGTTCTCACAATCGAAAATTTCCACTCGTGTATTAAGTTTTAGCTCTTCTTCAATCAGTTGTATTACAATCTGTCACAATTAAAGACATTGGTAACAGTGATGAAAGGCTCTATTCAAACTAAACTAAAAACTAAAAAAAAAATTGATTGCAGTAGCAGTAATACAAATTTGATTTAATTTCTTTAAAACTCTTCCTTGATTCCTTGATTTACATTAAATATTATTAGTTTTCTAAAATTATTATTAGTAATATTTTTGCCAATCTCTGTTACCTACTACTACTTTCTATATTAGACATTGGTTTTTTCTAAAATTCTCCGCTTTCCAACGATATATTATACGTTTACCTTCTGACTAGCATTTCCGGAGATTCTATTTCGACCTCGATCTTATATGCGTAATATCAGTTTCGTACGATTTTCGTTTTTGAGCTATACTGCTAACATACAAACACACATACACAGACTATTTTTCTGGACTTGGTTATTTCGACTCAGGGTACCCCAAAACGAGTATTTCCGCTGAAAAATCACAATGAAAAATTTTCACGATAGCAATACTTACCCTAACTATGTATTAGTTATATACGTAAGTGAAAATAAAAACAAACCTTCTTATTTACAGTATTTACAAACATTCGTTAAGGGAAACTCCAAGCCAAGTCTTCTCCTCACTCCAGCTCTGGTGGGCAAAGCCAGGTCTCTAGGAGATCCCAACGCTTCACTCTCAGCCGCGTCACCGGCATTAATGGCCAGAGGAGGCTGAGTAAAGACACTATAACAACAGACACTGTGATAATAGACTTAAGTGGAGGATCCGTCCACGAATAAATTTGGTTTCGTGCACTTTTTTCATTAATCCATGACGCACATAACACTTACTACTGCATTTAATATAACGAAATTTTTAGTGATTTCGTGGAATAGTGCGTAAATGCGCCCGTATCAATTTCATTAAATTCCAGTTGCTACTCTTCCTTATTAACGCGACAAACCATTTTTCATGACAAACCTTTATCACTTTCCTACTTATACTAGGTAAGGAAAGTATTGCGATCGGCTCAAATTTCCGATATGCGGTTTTTGACGTATCTATACGTTTCAGAGCCCCATGAGACCAAAAAACACATTTATAGCCATTGATCTGTCGGTCCGTCTGTGCCAAGATTTTCTCGGAAACTAGTGAACCGATTTTGTTGTTTTTTTTATTTTGTTTTGATTACTAATGCATGTGACCCAAATTGGAATCTCCAAGCAAGTAGCTGCTGCGCAATAAATGAAAAACACGTTTTTCTGTGGACTGTAGCGCGATAACGGCTCTAACGATTTTGATGAAACTTTAGTATAATGTTCTAGTAATATCCCTTTTAATTTCCGTATCAAACAAATTTTAATCAAATCTTTTCTTTCATCAATTTTCAGGAAAATAAATTTAATTCAATTTTTTTGTTTCTTGTTGGAAATATGAAAGATAAAAAACATTTCTGAATTAGGTATGAATGTCGTGTGAGTGGACACACCAGATTTTTTCATTACCCGTCCTTACCATTTAGATAAAAACTAAATGGAGATTTATATTAGTAATTTGATAATATTGCTTCAATTTTATTGACAACCATCCACTGCTATTGATCAATTATCTGCAAACGTCTCTATCCATCTATCCTTGATACAACCTCATCTACAAAAGGCATAGTCGATTAAGCCCAAAGTTGAAAAAAAAGTTGCAGTGTAGTGATCAATTCCTTTAGTATAAATTTTATCAAATAGCGTTAAATAATTGAATATCATTGTATTAGTTACAACAGTTAAATGTTGTAGACAATGAAGATATCGAATGGAATTTAACGCATACATGATTTTAAACATAAATTCTTTTTTTCGATTTGATGATAATATTATCTTATGATTGAAGTGGAAAGCAAATGGGTTTTAATACCTAAATCGACGCGACTTAAATAGACAAAGTTTGCCAATCTCCAGATTGAAAACCCCCTAATTCTGAGAATTGCCGCAATTAAAATATTTGTAGTTTATGATGAGACGAAGCTATTTACGACGTTTCAGGCGGATGTTAATAATTTGATAAAAAGAAAGGGTCTGTACCACGGACTAAATTCCATTGCTTCTGGTATATATTACCAAGGCGCTTGGAGCCTGCAATACCTTGCCGCTGCGCATTCTTAGTATATACCTCATATTCTGCATAAATACATTTTCACTAGATAACATCATGGCATTGAATATGAATTGTATTTGTATAGCTTGCGTCTTGCGTATGACAATTTGCATAGTTTATATTGCTATAAATTTTTGTATACATTCAACTGAACAGATTAATGCATTTGAAACAATAGTTTTTCAATAAAGCCGTTGTACAACTCTCTAGGATTATAGGTACGGCCGTTTGGTCAAAAAATCGTTTATTCAAGGATCTGTTATTATTTTGAGGCCAGTATGTTCCAAATAACCCAGGGGTTGTCATTGAATAATTTGAGACATCAAAAATAAAAATCGGGCTATTGTTGGTTCAAAATTGTTGAATAGAGGACAATCGAGCGTCTAGGAAATTATTGGAAACGAAGACAACGGATATCTTAAGGGTATAGGTAAAACCTTCGTAATCTGTATATATGAAAAAATAAAAAATCTCAAAGAACTTACTGGCAAACATTTTTATATTTCTCTTATATTCATAAATTAATTCATTACATCGATTAAGAATAATTAATTCTCTTATGCTCAATTATAAAATATTTTTTAATTTAAATTATTGCGACTCATAACAAAAGCACCTTGGGACGTGACTAACAAAATCCTACATACTGATCTCCACTTTCCAACAGTTGACCAACATATAACGAACCTTTATCAACTATTTTACACAAATTTAAATGGACATAATCAGAGACAGACTAATAAGAGACATGGCCACAACTGACATACCTCAGAACATGAGGAGGAGACTAAAAAATCGTTGGATGAGAGATCTCCTTCCTTAAAGAAACTAAGTAATTGGAACAAGTTAGGGAAGAGGTGCTGCTGAGTACTTTCCTTCCTCATGCCTGTCATGTCATTATTTCATGTATCGCCATGTACATAATTTTCATCAATAACTTGATAGGCGCAAATGCATTTTTATAGACAAAATTTTTTTTTAAACTATGTAACAGTAACATTAAATACAACATCTTATTAATCCGAAAGCCAGAAAATTCTATAATAATGTTCTGGTATACTTCCTTTAAACGCTGAAAAAAAAACAATGTTAAGTATCTTATCGCATCCCTAATACTATATTAAGTAATAGCCCCAAATGCCCCGAAAATCTATTGCAACCCTCAAACAGTTCCTAAGAATCCATGACTCTACTCCCTTAGAAATCCTCAGCTCCTATTTTGCTCTACGATTTTTCCCATTTTGATTGTATACGGTGGACTGTCTGAAGAGATTGAAATCAAATTGAAGTGATTAATGAATTGTTTCATCAGATACTTCTTTGGAGTCTTCGGAAGGATCTATGTCGTCAGTTGGTATGCCGTGTTAAATTTGCGCTATCCAGTTTTCCGACGGAAATATTTCTTAGGTGTAATTTTTGTCCGTGACCCATGCAACCAAAAAACCTTCCCACCATCTTGATTTGATTATCTCTTGTTTCTTTGACGATTCTCTTAATACAAATTCTCAGCCCGCAAACCTACTCATAGAACTGCTTCCATTAAATAATCCTTTATTGTCTTGTAATTTTTCAACCACCTTCTTAAGCATAACCTCATCTTTAATTTCTTTTAAACACTGATTACTTAACCATCTCAGTAATGTATCATGAATATATGACAGAATCAAACTTTCTTATTTGATATATATATATATATATATATATATATATATATATATATATATATATATATATATATATATATATGAATGTTTATCTTTTATTCTAATTTGAAGGTTACATCGCTCTTTAATTTAATTATTTCTTATTTTACGCTAGACAAATGACACTTATACTGTTCATTATCATAGAGGGTTAAATGTTTCAGTGTTAAATCAACCTTAATAAAGTATATCAAATTGTTATATATATAACAATTTACCATAATTGACATCTGGACCATATGTACCACAATTAACCATACCCATTTGCTAATAATTTAAGTAAGTATTTGCATGTAACTAGGTTGTTACAAATTGAAATGATCGCTATTGCCTATCGCCTCCGTGCGTCACAGTAATGGTGTTCAACGCGGTGTATCATTACCCAACAGGGTAGATACCGGTATTAACTAATTAGCAGGAACCAGGTTCCTGATCGAGTTTCAGGGGTCAGCTCGTATTGAGTTATAGGTCGTGCCCTGCCATTGGCCAGTTAGTTCATCAGTCGAGTTAAACCAATCATAGGCTTGCTAACTCACAGCGGTGCCGGCTGCATTTCGTGGCCGGTGCGTCATGTATATTAAACGGCCTCATACCGTTAATTAGAGAAATCGAATTTTATAATTGAAAATTGATTTACTGAAAATTTGGATTTTTTGCTTCAATATTTTTTTGAACTTGATTAAATGCATTACGTTAATTAATTAATTATACTAATTCACAAGACAAGGCCTTGCGAATTATCAACATGGTTTTTGTTAATTTAAAAAAATTATCTTTATGTTGTGTCACAAAACCTGTTAAGGCTAATGGAAATCTTCAAATTTTGTTGAAATATTCCATTAGAGAATCCAGGATTATTTTAGAAGGTGGTTATTTGTTTTGTTTTTTTCTCCTAATAATGTCAATTACTCTGGAAGAAAAATAAAGAAATTATATTGAATATGTTTAAATGGTCTAACGTGTACGGCCATCTGTCCTCAGTCAAAATATATATATATTATAATTAATTTTGGACAAATAGCTCCACTGCAATTTAAACAACTGAATATGTGTTTTATGTATGTATTGAACTAGCCTAAGTAAAGGGAGCTAAAATGTTAAAAATAAAATATGTGGTTACATTAAATTAATTTTTGAATTAATGATTTATTTTTTTTAAATTACTGAATAATTATTATATAATATTTAATGTCCCGATTCCAGACAAATTTTAGCGGGAATCGTAAAATAATTATTTTCTCCTCCTGCTTGCTTTTATTAATGCTATGAGTTCACTTTTACTTTCCTTCTTTATGCCATTATTACTTACTTAAGAACCAATTAGCAACGTTATCTCAATTTTCTCTCAAGCAATTTTGTAATTAGCACCTTCAAAGTAATTTCTCTGACATTTTCTCTAGGCTTAAATAAACAGGCTCTATAAGGCTATGAACTAATAAGGGAAAAAGTCCCCCCAATGGGAATCCAGGGGGCATATTCTTCTTTTTACTTTCGGGTCCGTTCTCAGATTTCTTTTTCCAGTTAAATTACTTTTTTTTTAATCGTCTTCGGTTAAAAAAATTCTGTATTCTATATATATATATATATATATATATATATATATATATGGAATAGAATAGAATAGATAATTGAACAAAAACAAAATACAAATCTAACCAAAAACTAACTTATAAACATTCTAACATTATTTAAAATGTAGTATGTAACCACTAAAAAATAGACAAAAAAAAATATATATATATATATACAAATGAACATAAAATCTTCTCAAAATTACATATTATTGTGATGGAAAAAAAATATATATTACATATCCATATATACATAACTACACAATTTATAGACACTAGGCTATCTAATAGAAAAATAACTTTATACAAAATGTAATAATATCTACAGTGACTTATATGAGAAGGAGTTAGTCGAGGGTGAGGTCAAATAAATAAAAAATTAAAATATATTAATTATTTCATACAGTGATTTATATAATAATAATATGCAAACACTAAGATAAAATAAAATCTCAGGATTACTTTTATATATATATATAAGGTTAACGTTTAGTGAATCTGAAATTCAAAATATTATTTAATAAAATCTGCGTGCTTAATCAAAAAAGTTAAATTTTATTTATAGAGGGTCGTTTTGTAAATAAGAAAAATATTTAAAGGGACGATTATTTACTTCAAGTTAAAAAATGATTTATGTGAACAACGGTTATCTTTTCCTTACATCGTTATATTTGTCAACTTCTATCGCACATAGTATATTATAGGATAAACTAGGTACTATTATAGAATAAGAAATACACCTTAAATACTTACTAAATAATACGATTTCTGTTCATTCAAGTGCTCTAATATTTTCTTGGGTCATTATTTTTCTAAAAGTTATTTAAAAATAAACTATTGTATTCATTTAAACGATTTTTCAGTTTAATAAAAAAAATATGGTGTGTCCAACCACACTACTTTCCTACCTATTTCAGAAAAGTTGTTAATGGATGGCATATTTCCATTATATAGTGTTATTAAATCCTGTGAGTTGTAGAATTTTATCAGAAATGAGTGATGCGTAAAATGAATAAATTCTTACTGAAAACAATTATTTTACTTACTAAGTATGATAAATAACCAATATTTATATTCATTACTCAAACTTTTTCCCTGTTTAAAATGATAATGCACCTTAATTCAGTAACTTATCAATAATAATAAACAGTAAGTATTTCTCGTATTATAAACATTTTCTTTTGAGTCTGTGTGATGGTCAGTGGATATAAGTATCTGGAATGTGATGGTTCGTGTCGTCATTGAACTATTTATTTCTAGGGTTTGTTGAGGCATTTATGGTATAGTAAGTCCCGCAAGTACATTTAAATATTTAAAGAGGATTTTGCTCACCTAAGGAGCTATAAAAAGGCTTATAGAAGGGTCCAATTTTTAGCAGAAGCTTAAGAAATTTAAGTTTTGTGTTTTGTGGTTTATTTTTAATTAATCACGTTTTTTGTTGAAAATGAAACGATAACCAAAAAAAATATTTTATTTATAAATTTAAACATGCTTTACAGTAAATTAAACAAAACTTACTTCAAATTAAAATGGAGTTTGTCATTATTAAAATAATTTAAAGTACTATTTTAAAAAAAAACATGAATAGATTGCGATTTTTTTTTGTCTCTCTTTAACTAAACTAACGATTTAAAAAAAAAAAAATAGAACTTAGTTTAGTTTATAAGCTCAAAAGCCCTCTTAAGTAATGTTAACAACGATAAATTCTGATTTAATTTATCGTAAATTTTATTTAGTTTACTGTAAAGTAGTTGTTAATTATTTAAATATAGTGTATATAGTTATGTATGTTTTATTTATTTATTGTTAGATTATTTTATTCTTATTTATTGTATATGTATTTTTTTCTGTATAATTTGTTTTTATTTTTTGTTTATAGAGTGTGAATGTGATCTCTGAACACTACTATAAATGTACTTTGGGACAGATTGTAATATTTTTCAATAATCAAGTTAAAAAAAAAAGATTTACTTGAAAAGCTCGAAATTTAAAATGTCTACTTCTCTGCAAGAAATAAGACCAGTGCTTATATAAACTTTTTTTAGCTCTTAATTATAGAAGTATTATAATCAATTTTAATTTGTTGGAAGAAATCTTCTCTGTTTATGAAACTCCATTAATTGGGCCTGGGCTGTTGCAATAGGAAACGGTTGTGCCGCCATATCTTCATACATAATTCGCCAGGGTACATATTACAGGGAAGGCAATATTGCGGCCTGTCCCCGTGAGCGAGAGTATAATTTAAGTCAACATTGTCAGCTGTCCTTCAATTAGGAAACTGCCGCCACAATCAATTGCACGATATATGGAGCAATTAATCATTTTTATACACATTACCAGTACATTTATATCTCTAGTGCTGAGAAACAGACCATATATTAAATCTGAATTACGTTACTGTATCAATGAATTATAATATATAAATTACTAGCTGATGTACCCGCCGTAGATGGATGTATAGTAAAAATTTGAGAAACTTTTTTTTGAGATTTTTTTTTGCGGGGGGGGGAGGAAACCAAATTTAATTCCATAAAATTGGGTGGGGGTTGTTATGAACTTTTTTTGTGGAAGCTTATGGAAGTCAAGGTTTCGCAATAGTCATAATTAAAACATTATTATTAAAAACAACTAAACCAACTACCACCGATCCATTAAAATTTTTTAAGTGTTTAATTTTCAATTATAATGAAGCGAGTATATGATAACTTTGGCTCTACTCAATATTTTGTTATTACTCAAAGCCTGTTTTAAGTCAAACAATCCTAAATATGATGTAAAAATTTCAAAAGTCCCACCATTAGCCATTGCTGAGTTTATCGCTGGCAAAATTTCGTTGCACAAATCGGACATTCAGACAGACAACAATTTTTTTTAAAGTGTATTTGATGTCTGTAATGTATGGAACGGAAAGACATATTGAACGAGAAGATTGGACAAAGGTGAAAAATAATAGTATTTTATTTGTGTTTTAAGCGACAACACGTTACAGATGTTCGGATTTTTCTCGTTGAGTTGTAATAATTTTTTCCATCAGTTGAATAGTACAACTTTTTAATGTGACTCGCGGTAGAGTAGGTTGTGATGGGAATCGAAATAAGTAACTGCATAACCGGGATCTCTAGACAAATTACTCAAGAATTTATAACTTTGGTTCTACTCAATATTTTGTTTTACAAGCCTAAGTTTTAAGTTAAGCAAACCTACATTAATGTCAAATTTCGTGCTAACCCGCTTTTCCAGGAAATAGTACCGCCACCCAGGCCTGGGAGGTGGCAAGGTAAAGTCCACTTGGTTGATGTTCTCGCCGAGGGAAGGGGTTTGGACTCTGTAGTTCACACCCACTAACAATAATATAAATAATAAATTAATGCAGGGCGGTCCCTCCACGCCCAGTGGTATAATAAAAGGCCTCTGGCCACAGATGCAAAGAACGCATACAGCGTGCAGAGCCCTCTTAACTTAAAATGCCCTTGGGCAATAAAAGGAAAGTTGAAAATTTATGTATATATACATTTATATACACACTGAATTTATTCAAGAAATTCCTGGGGGGTAGGAAAAAAAAAAAAATAAATAAAAAAAAAAAAAAAAAAAAAAAAAAAAAATGTAATGTCAAAATTTCAAAAGTTTACCATTAGCTGAGCTTACCCCTGACAAAATTCGTTTTACAATGCGGACATTCAGACAGACAAATTTTTTTTATGAACTGGATTTGGTGTCTGTAATGTATGAAACGGAAAGACGTCATGAAACGGGTTGATTCTATTCAATGTACAGACAAAACATTTGTTTTATTTATATAGATTATTTAATTAGAGTAATAATCATCATTATTTAGTTCTGGATGACGAAATAGTGAGGTGTGCTTTACAGCTCAAAATAAACAGAAGATTTCATATTTAATAAAAATTTAATTATAAAATATTTTACATTTTAATTTTCGATTACTCGATTCCAGTGAATATGGCGTTCAAATGAAAAAAAAAATCCTTAGGAAAATAATATAGAAAAACAGTGTCCGAAACGTACATGGTACAGAGGCGGCCATTGACGATTATTCAACTCCGTTCGTCCCACGCCAAATGGAACGATCGGGAGTGAGAAATCCTTTAAGGTATTTTAGAGTGTTGGAATTCCGTCCATTTTATCTTCAACACCCTAAACTCAATCACGCCAGGCCATGATCTGTTCCCTTCAATCCATCATAATTATTAATTGGTATTATGATTAGAAAAATTGTTGATTCCAACCTTCAGACTCCCAAAATAATTTTTTATTTTAATAATAAGTGTTAATTTTTCGACTTGATACCTGGAGTAGTAGTGATTAAAATGATGAAATACAATAGTTTCGATGATGTCCAGTTGGAGCATGATTGGCAACAGCTGGAATAATATAGTGGATTTATCATTAGTTGTTTAAATTGAACTTGAAATCGACATCACTCCAAGCCAAACAAACGGTATTATCTATTGTTTTATTTGGAGTTAGCTCTTATGGCCTTCTCAATGGTTTCACAGAACAAACAATATTCAAAAATTGATAAACTATCAATACAAATCAGAACGGTTACAGGTTATTCATTTGAAAAAAAAAAACGCTGCAAATTATTTCACATTGGTTTATTATTCCCAAACAACTATACATCCAAAGGAACATTACCTTCCTAGTTACAAAGAAAAATAAATAAAAGCTGATTCCAATTATTGGACTAAACTTTTTTTTTAATCATTAGTAATATGCTAAAAAAAAAGTAGAAATACTTCAGTAAAACATTCAAAATTTAAAAACCAAACAAAGGATATAACATTTGGAGTAGAGCACATAAAAAAAAACTGGAGACCATAACCTTGCTCCTAATTGTCCGATTTTAACGATTTTTTTTTTGTTGGAAATTCCGTAAAATTTTAAAAAAACATAATAACGACATGAATGTTTATACTTTTTGAGTTATTCGGAATTAAATTTTACCATCCCTCGTAACTTTTTTTCCAGCTTTTTTCGTTGAAGTATGTTATATAAATAAATTTAAAGGGCATCAAGAAAATCACTTTGCCGAAATTTAATTGAAATTGGTACATTCGGTTAGGAGCTACAGCTATAGCAACGCAGGTTTTTCGGACGCCGGAAAGCAAAAGGCGGATAGTAATGTCGATGAAGGAGGATCATCCTCTGGTGACCTCTGATTTTATATCCGAATATGAAAAAAATTGATCCGGTAGTTTCGGAGAAAATGCTCGGAAGACGGACGGACAAAAATTCTTTTATTCGTTTTTCGAATTCTACGCATCCTGAAACGAGAAACCTCAAATTTTGAGAGGGGGTTAAGTTTTTGAATTTTTTGGTAGATCACATTGGTTGATTATTGAAAATAATAAACCAATACGTAAAAGAATGCACATTAATTTGTTACAATTGTTGAAAAACAAACGTTTAATACTTGGTGGCTTTTACTTCGCCATGGTAACACCAAAACTGGCTGATGGTCTTTTAATGCTTGGCCGCTTTGCTACAATATATTTTTTGCCTCATCTAATAACCATAATTAATGAATTGTGAAATAAATAATGCGTTAATATATTATTATAAATGTTTATAAATTAGTTTACCTTAGGTGCGCAAAGGTTGTGGGGATTATCGCACTTTGAGGAACTAAGTTGGACGGCACAATAAATATTCATAGGGATGATCCTCCCTAGTTTTCTGTCAAGGTGGAAGGAGGGTCGGGGTGGTCGGCAGATCAACCACCGCATCTATATTCATTGTGGCTTATAGCGGTATCTTCATTGCGGTCTGTTTCAACCAAATTTTCCACTTCCAGGCCAGGGTTGTGGTTGGCACCGGGAGATAATTATGTTTCGAGTTAATTAATTTCTATCTGAAATTTGCGATAGTTTTTAAAGAAATTATATGTATATTAATACTTATTGGATAAATATATTATAAAGTGTTAACGATTTGGGTATATTTCGACTACTATATCGCGTTATGTGTGTGCATGAATGTTGTTACGATCATAAGTTTTGTGTCCATACGTGTAAAAGTTTCATTTATCAACATATATATATATATATGTCACTGATAGGTCAGTGGAAACTGAATATTAAATATAAACACACACACATTTATCTGTGGCTCTAGTGGCGTCCTTCAGTCTCCACTGGCCTACCAGTGACGCGGCTGGAAGAGTGGCACTGGGATCTCCTGGAGTCCTGCTTTGCCTTTCACTTTTGGAGGACAAAGCTTAGCTCGGAGTTTTCCCGACGTATAAATATTGTACATAGGAATGAATATGTTAAGATGATTTATTTTATTTTCACCTATTGATTTATTTCTTATTTCGCTTATTTATGTTTTTATTCTTTTTTTATATTTACTTTTTCTTAGTTTACTCATTTATTTTGTATTTATTATTTATTTACCTATTATATGTATATATAGTATAAATGATCACATTTAGCCTTGCTACTTATTGCCCTTCAATGTGGCTGATTCTATTATTGATTGTACAATAAAAAAAATAAAGTACTTCATTTATCTTAGTAATTTTTTAGAAATGAATGTCTCCAAATTAATAGGTGGGTGCTCAAACTCTTTTTGAATATCGGTGGACTGTATGAAATGAACAAAATTAACATGAATGTCCAACAGAAATTAAACTATAAACTATCCAGTACATGAGGGTAAAACAGAAAGCCAAATGTAATATAATTATTGTTAGATAGTTAATGAAAATTTGTGATAGGAGTAAATTAGAAAAGAACATGACGAAATTACTTACATTAGCTGCGGTGATTATTGTAAGTTGACGTTTAATGTTAAACATAACTCTAAATTTGGGCATCTTTTCCTCATCTTTGCTGCCCCTCTTGCCGGAGAATTTTCTCCTCCATGATTTTATAATAACACATTGGAGAAAAAAACTTAATGGCTAGCCTTGTTTCACACTCCTGCGATATCTCTGCTATACCTCAGTGAGTTTCACGTTTTCTCCGACAGAATCCGCCTCATGCAGCCAAGTATGCAACGCCCGCGAATCTCGAGATTTTCGGGAAACCGAAACATTAATAATACGTATGATCCTTAGTTCTAAATTTGTTTTCTTTAAAACTAACGCTTCAGGACTTTACGTAATTTTCAATGGAAGAAATTTTCCAAAAACAAACATCAAATCCTTATTATTGTTATATATTAATTATTGTATATTCTATATACATACCTTACTCTATCAAATAAAATTAAATCATTTGGCCTTGTCACATTCTTCATTTAATAATGAACCTTTCTCCATGAGACCTTTCCTCGTGATATTAAAACTAGTTAAAGCCTTGTAACAATTAATAACATTTTAAATTTTGCACAGCAACATCACGCAGTGGATTTGTGCCAGAGTTAAAAACCCCCCTTGTCAACGGGACGCGAACTCGTAATTATATTATCATTTGTTTTACAACTTCGGTTATCAAGTTGCTGGTCAACGTGCGGAGGTGTGCACATTGACGCACTCGGTCGCCCCGAGTATAAGCCCGCCCCTTAGTATAAGCTTGAACTCAAATTCCGATTCTTGATCATGACTAGGACGACCTTTTAGAAGTAAACACTAAGCCAGTGACTAATGAAGTTGACTAGTTTTCCCCATCACTGGAGCTAATCCAGACGCCCTCCTACCATTCGCTAATCAGTTTTTACTATCAGATCCTCAGGTAGGAACAGACCCCACCCTATTAAAAGATAATGGCCCTGAAGAGGGCCCAGTCCTCCTTTAGAAACGTAGCTGATAAGACAGCTGTTCCGCGAGACAAGGCACGGGAAGGACTAACGCGGTTTGCAGTTTGGAATGAGTTTGAAACAGAATTAGAGACACCTTTTATCGGGCCGGCTCTGGTTGGTTGGGAGCAATTAAAGCTCATATGCATGGATATTACTTCATATGCATAGAGCCGAGTGATAACACGGCCTCCCTCGGTTGGAATATTTAATTCCTTCCGAGCTCTCTTTGTGATCAAAGGGGAAATGTCATTTGACTAAGTTCAAAACCATCAGCTAAATTGTATTAATAGACACTTTTCTCCCAAACATTTATTTAAAACTAATAAGCGGTTATTTAAATAAATTAACGGATTCTGAAACAGTTCATCGAAGTTAGATATAATGATGATTTGTTTATTTTAAACATGCATTTTACAATTGCAGTAAATTCTTTATTTTTACACGCAGTAATTGTAAACATAAAAACATCAATAAAGTTATGGATAGACTTGAAGAGGCAACTCAGTGGCAGCACTCTACTATACGTTATACATCAGCTGTTCCCGGGTTCATTTTCTATTCAGACACTACAGAGGGTTATCTGGAATCGAAGAAGAAACAAGTTTATAAACGAGAGGGCTTGGATGGTTCCGAAGTTTATTATGGAAGGACAGATATCTTTATTGGTATCTTAACACCTTATCTTATTGATATCTTGGTACCTCAACAACATATAGAATTTTAAGGTAATTATGGATGGATTTATCAGTGACCAGTTAAAAAGCATTGATACATTTTACAGAGTATTTTGGACTGAAAGGACTAGATACGAAAGAAATTGGAGCATCAGAAGAACTCAGATACCTGTTATCTGAGTACTTTATAATTAATTCAAGGCTTAGAGCGTTGTTTGTCTAGTAAGTGCTATAGTTTCGGGAAACGTCTAACTGTTTCTTATCGTATCAATCTTGTATGAAAATTTCAGGTTAGACGTTAGCTCAGTTGAAGTCCAAAGTATCGGGTATGTTCAACACGCATAATTAGTAAATACTATGGGTATACTATGGGTCAAGAGATTAAATGTTTACGAAGAGGTGATTTGATTGGATTTATTGGAATTTATTACAATCCTCCAGCTTTAGAACTAAATAAAACAATGATCTAGGATATCATAAGGAATAGTTATTTTATTTTTTTACTTTTCTTATCCATTTCCTAATGGAAACGGAGAGGGCTAATATCACGCATTTAATGCCACTAATGTCGAGCCAAGTTTTAATACAAACTATTTCTATTTCTAGTTTTTTATAATGAATTCACATTGTGCGAACTTAAATTATGTCACTATTTAACACTATTTGTCCTTGCAAAAAGGTTTATTAAAAGAGATTATAAAACTCAGTAAAGAGTTGTTAGATTGTTAACGTGGTAAATTTATATTTATTAAATAAAATAAATGTATATATATATATATATATATATATATATATATATATATATATATATATATATATATATATATATATATAAGTTAGCATAATATAAAATATGTTTTAGTGTTAAGATATATTAACATGTGATCGATTATTGATATTGTTTGTTTTTGTTTGATAAGGTTAACCTGCAATAAAAAAGTTATAAAATCTCATTGCTAATATTGATTCAATCTTTTTCATACTAATAATCATAACTGGTGCCGAAACTAAGGAAATTACTTCAACATCACTTTAGCAGTTGGCTGGTGCGAAATTTGAAACTGTGAGTACCAATTTTATACGAACTATTAGTGGAATTGCATAAATATGGGAGAATCTGAGCAGATAAGCAAGTTGGAGCATCAGTTGGCTAAGGCTGTAGCGGAACTAGCGAAATTAGAATCACAAGTATCTATCGCGGCAGAGACGACGCAATTAGAATTGTTGAAGATTAGAACACAAAATTCTACATTTATACACGAAGTAATTGGTCAGTTAGAACCATTTACTGGAACAGTAGGGGACCTCGAACATTTTATTAAGAGAGCAGACCAAATTAAAGCCTTGATATTATCCCGGCATGAAGCTGGCACATTAATAGAGTCTGATGTTAAATTACTAGAGGCATCCTTAGTCGGGCGTATCTCGAGACGAGTATTAAACGCCATCCAAGGCGATCTAACATGTTCCTGGGACTCCTTGAAAGTAAAACTAAAGAAACTGTACGGTGGAGGAAGATGGACCCCAGAAGAAGACGTGTTTTATCTATTTAAGGAGCGACGAAACCAGGGCCAATCAGAAGGCGTTTTTGCAGAAAAACTCCTAATTCAATACAATAAATTGACAGAGAAAATGGTAGAAACCTACGGTCAAGCGGAGGGAGCACAGAAACTAGAATTCTTGAAAGGAATTTTGAAGGTACAACTGAATCACTACGTGGATCGTCCCGGTTCACTGCCAAGAGATCGAGATTTTATTGAGTGTGCGCATGAGCTCATAGATTCTAAGGAAAGAGAAGAAACGCGCTTCGAGAAACAGGAAACAGATTGGATAGAAGTGAAATCACCGAGGAGGAAATACAGAAGTCCGCCCAGGCAGGTCAATAAAAATAGCAAATTTGATAGACGGCCGAGCAAGTTCCCCGATGAGAGAAGGCGTAAAACAGAACAACGTTGTTATGAATGCAACCAGACTGGTCATATAGCAGCCCGGTGCAACCTTACGAGATGTTTTGAATGCGGCAGGCGAGGGCATCTAGCCAGGGAATGTCCAAAGCGAAACTCTCGCCAGAACAGGAGGGCACCACAACGTGAGCCAATCGAGGTTAATAACCAGGACTACAGCAACCGGAGGACTGGTAGGAGGAGCGGCAGGTCCTATACCAGCGGAGAATCTTCAGAGGAGGAGAGTTCCTGTTCCGAGCGCAGTGGCCAGGCAACGAGAAAAACCGAGGTAAGTGGAGGGAATCCTTGGAGGGAGGATCCTTCCGTGTCGAAAGTAGTAGCGGGACACCCACGTACTGATTGAGGGTACAGCGACGGGCGGGGCGACCAAGGGAGTAATTTGATAATTAATAATAGCGTTAGGGGTAAACATCGGACTAGGTTGCCCGTGGCGAGATTAGAGGAATCCGGAATCAAATTTTTGGTTGATACAGGGAGTACAAATTCGTTAATTAGCAAGAGGGGAGCGGAGAAATTAGGTATTTGGATCGGACGTAAACAGTGCAAATGTATAGTATCCACGGTTAGCGGCAGATGTCAGACCTTAGGCGAATCCTCTTTGTGTCTTAGTGAGCTAACGGAGCGGGATTCGCATATAAAAATTCACATTATTGAGCAATTATTGCCAAGTTATGATTTAATTATTGGTTGTGATATTCTACAGCGAGTGGGTTTAAAGATGAGAGTTAACAATAAGGAGTGGCGTTATAAAATAGGAAAACGAATGTACCGTATTACAAAGAAGGGAAATCACGAAGACATTAAAATCGGGGCCGCGGAATGTACAAAACAGGCAATTACACATTTAGTGAAACAAAACAAAGATTTATTTTACAAAGAAAACGAAGTTTTGCCAACAACGGGGAAAACGGTACATCGAATTCACCTGAAGACCGAATTCCCAATCTACGTTAAGGATAGGCGGTATCCCCAAGCCATGAGAGAAATTATTCGAGAACAATTGGAAGAGTTACGGACACAAGGAATTATCAGATATAGCAATTCCCCGTTTAATAGTCCTTTATGGGTAGTTGAGAAGAAACCAGGTGAACAGGAAGGCGAACCAAAGAAATATCGAGTAGTAGTAGACTACCGGAAGCTAAACGAAGCGACAAAAGACGAACGTTATCCTCTTCCTCGGGTAGAGGATATACTGGATCGACTGTCGGGAGCAAATATTTTCAGTACTCTGGACCTCAAAAGTGGTTACCACCAAGTTAGAATGGCGGAGGAGGATATCGGGAAAACAGCATTCTCATGGGAACGGGGCCATTTTGAATTTGTCAGGATGCCATTCGGGTTAAAAGGGGCCCCATTAACTTTCCAAAGACTCATGGACGAGCTACAGAGAGGATTAGGTGAAGATTTTTCCCAAGTCTATATGGACGACCTTATCGTTTTCAGCAAAACTGAGAAAGAACACGTTCAACATCTAAAGCAAGTTTTCAACAGAGTACGCGAATTCGGACTCAAATTATCCCGTGAAAAATCTAAATTTGGGTTAAAGGAAATTAAATTTTTGGGACACGTAGTTTCCTCCAGCGGGGTACAACCTGATGAAGGACGTGTAAAAGGTATTCGGGAGGCACCATTACCTAAGAATGCTCGCGGAGTTCGACGTTTTTTAGGTATGGTTAACTATTATCGGAAATTCATTCCAGGAATAGCAGAAATAATTCACCCGTTAACAGAAATATTAAAGAAAGGGAGGAGATTTCAATTAGGGCCGGAGCAATTATCGAGTATTCAGAAATGTCGTGAGATTCTTACCACTCGTCCGCTGTTAGCTTTTCCCGACTTCCGCAGGCCATTTAAAGTTACCACAGACGCGAGTGAAATTGCTATTGGGGCCGTATTGTCACAGAATTATGAAATAGGAGAAAAGCCGATATCATATGCAAGCCGAAAGTTAAGTGACGCCGAACGTCGCTACAGCGCTATCGAACGCGAATTATTAGCGGTAGTGTGGGCAATAGAATACTTTCGCCCCTATATATACGGAAGACGTTTCGAACTGATCACTGATCACAAACCCCTACTATCCTTAGACACTCTGAGAGAATCATCCGCGCGGGTTTCACGATGGAAAGAACGCCTCGCGGCGTATAATTTCCATGTTGTTCATAAAAAAGGAGTTGACAATGTAGTCGCCGACTGGTTGTCGCGGGAGCTGGTAGTAAATGCAATTGACGAAGAGGACATACCTACCGAACCTGACATGGAGGAAATCCTTAGAACACAAATAGACAGATCACAAGAGATACCCGAAGTCGACGAGGTTATAAATGATAAAAAATTTCAAATTATCATAAAATCGAAGCAGAGTCCGGGGCTGGAAACACACGCGAGTGTGTACGCGGGGTTATCAACGATTTTAGTCCATACACCTGCATCTATAGACGACAACGAGCTAGAGAGGATTTTCACAGAATTTAGTCAACGGGGCCGTACATGTTATGTTTATGTGAGAAATCGTGCAATTGTCGATAAAATGAAAAGATTATGGCGACAAGAGAGAATAGGAATGGGCTATTCACTCGTTAGGTGCTTACGACAAGTAGAAACAGTTACCGAACCGGCGGTACAACAGAAAATTGTCAATGATCACCACACTGGCAAAACGAACCATCGGGGAATGGAAGAGACCTTGCGGGCGCTGAAATTATTATATTTCTGGAAAAATATGGGCCGAACGGTACGCGATTATATCGCAAAGTGTGAAGTCTGTCAGCGGGCGAAATATGATCGACAACCTCCGGTAGCTGAACAAGTAGTCTCGCCCACAGCACCAGAACCACTACGCTTAATACAAGTAGACATTTATTCTAACGAGGGTCAATCATGGGTAACAATGTTAGACACGTTTAGTAAAATCGCTTTGGCTCATCCCATTGAAGAGAAAAAACCCCGAGCAGTATGGGAAGGGATTTTGCAATGGTGCGCGATTTATGGTGTGCCCGACGAAATTGTGTCAGACTGTGGCCGAGAATTTGACAATGCCTTTATTCGAAATGAATGTAAAACGCTGGACATCACTTGGCGACTAAACACCCCCCATCACATCAAAGGGAGAGGTGCGGTGGAAAGATTACACAACACTTTAGGTGAACACCTTAGATTATTTAAACTAGGAAGAAATTTGGATCCATTTGACGCTATGCCGCGAGCAGTGATTGCCTACAACAATACAATACATGCAGCGACGGGTTTATCTCCAGTAGAAATCGTTTTTGGTCAAAGGCGACGCGATAGAGGAGATCTCATCACAACTAATAATAATAAATTATGGGAGGCACTATATCAAGCTCGAGTAGAACGACAGACGTCGTGGAAAAAAATTAGAGAAAAACTAATTCGCGAAAAACAGACTCGCGTGGACCGCGCGAATAATCGCTCCGTAGTTTATAGCAAGAGTCCGCTAACATTAGGAACAACTGTGTACAGGCGGCTGAGAACAGCGAGAAATAAAACTGCCGCACGCTACGAGGGTCCCTATAAAATTATAACCATCAGGGAGAATAATTTGTTTACCATTCGGGACGTAAAATACCCGTTCAGATCACGTACGGTACATCTCGAAGAACTTCGTGTACCCCGAGAAGTATCAGGTCTCGAGTCTGGCTGCGGCGCTCAACAAGAAACTCCACGTCGTTAAAAATCAGTAATTAGTTTTAATGTGTTTTGTACAATTTAGATAATTTTTTTTTTGTTTTATATAATATTTTTTTTGCTTGTATAAATATGTGTAAACAGTTCTCTTATTCTTCAAGTTTCAGATAAATGCAAGTATTTTCTGTTATCATTTAAATTTAAAATATAGACCAGTTTTTCTTTTGTTTAAAGTATTAGAGTTCCTCCTTAAGAAGGAACTGGAGGGAGGAAGTTAGCATAATATAAAATATGTTTTAGTGTTAAGATATATTAACATGTGATCGATTATTGATATTGTTTGTTTTTGTTTGATAAGGTTAACCTGCAATAAAAAAGTTATAAAATCTCATTGCTAATATTGATTCAATCTTTTTCATACTAATAATCATAACTTATATACACATTATTATATATATATATATATATATATATATATATATATATATATATATATATATATATATATATACACACATTATTATATATATATACACATATATATTATTATATTATATTATATATATATATATATATATATATATATATATATATATATATATATATATATATATACACATTATTATATATATATATATATATATACACACATTATATATATATATATATATATATATATATATATATATATATATATACATATACACACATTATTAAATGTAAACATGTTCCTATCAGATTACTTCATTCTCATTTTCTTTAGTATTATAAAAATCTCACAGAATCTCATACAACTAGTCACATAGAGAATAAGGAAATATTTTGTTTGTTTATATTTTTAGCAATGGAAGAATAATCCTCATATGGCAGAAAGGAAAACAAAGAGAATAAAAACAAAACAAAAATAGATATTGCTCAGCAGAAGCTATAGAACTCCCAATGCAAAAATTATAAACAAACAATATATTTGCATATTCTCTGTGTGAATTGATGTTTGGTATTTTGTAAGATTTTACTAACGCAAACGAAAATAATAATGAAATCACTGTGATCATCACCGACAAAATTAACATTGATATTTAAATAGATATAAAAAATCATCTATATTCTGGGACAAAGCCCATTAAGAATAACAATATTGTATATGCAAATAATCTATAAATCTGGCCAAGAGACCTATTACAATTAAGAGCAACTAAAGCATAAATAATAAGACAAAAGTATACATAATTTTGGAGATCTGTTAACGAAACCAGATGATTATTAGGGTTACAATATTGCTATATAGCTGTTAAAAAAAAAAAAATTAAATGATATTAGACAGGAGCGTTCAATCAACTTTATAGGCAAACCATTATCATATATAAAACAAACTAACTGAAGTAAAAAATCATTTAAATCTATTCTTTAAAAATGTTTAAATGTAGATAATCACAATGAAATTGTAAAAAGATAGAAAATTATGTACTTTATATATGAAGACATAGATTAAGATTAAAAAAAAACACATACACACGCACACACACATACAAATATGCGCACACTCACACGCATATACATATACATTCGTACACACATAAAAATATAGTGAGAGCATGTCTAGTATCAGTATAAATGAATTACATCTGAAAACTTTAAAGAGATAAAATGTTATGAATAGGAAGATTAAAAATAAAAGAAACTGAACCCACTCACAAATCTTATTCATATTCATAACAGGAAGAGAAAAAATATATATATGTTCTAATTTGAGTGTTACTTCATTACTATCTACTTTGTTAACAAAATCATAATAATAATACCAAAATGGTAATACATAAATGAAGTTTTGTTTATATTTAATTAGTCAATAGAATTTAAACTAATGGAAAAGCGAATAAGGTCATATGAGTTTTTATTTTAATATTTTCCTGTGTACGAACCTCTCCTGGAGTTTATTGGTTCCACTCGATCATCTAGAATTAATATAATGTTTTGAAGAATAATTTTACTAAATATATTATTTTATTAAATTTGTCGGTTAGTCTAAGGTATGAAACGTTAATGTAAAAAAAAAAAAAAAAAATACATAAGGTAGGATTGTAATGATCTAATATGTGAATTCGTTATATATTTATTATTTTATTTTATTGGCTTTTGTAAGTTTCCTATACACTTTAAAAATGTGAGAACATTTATTAAAAATGAGTAAATATTCTTATTACAATTTTGTCCAATTTAATCTGTTGTGATAACTTTTATGTTAAAATATTAGTATCTTTTGTTTTAAGTGTATATACTTACTAGAATTATTAAAACTCGTCCAACAAACTATTGTGGATTGGCAGAAACAGCTAACTGTAGTGGGTTGTTCTTTTTCCATGACAATATTTCTCTGGGTCCTTTGGTAGATGTTTCTTTTCAGGTGTTGCTGACGCGAGTTCTTAAGTTGGTGTAAGTTGTGCTAACACACGAGCCGCTTGCACCCCGTCATTCAATTTTACACGCTCTCTAATCGTTTCTTTCCCCTTAGGGATCCTTAACCTCTCCTTACTCCTTCAATGTTATAAAGTTATCTAGATATTTCTGTTTTATTTATATATTATCCTGGCTTTATTCTTCATATTGTTACTAGATTAATAAATTTACTTTGTAAAAGTGACTTTATATTAACTCTGAAAATAAATGAATATTGATCAGTAATGGTCACTTCCATCCTTTACAGGTGGTTGAAGCGTAAATATAAGATTCTTTTAAAAAACAGAAATGGTAATGAAGCTATGACAACCATACTTAAGTTGAAATTGCTTTTGGAATATAAAAATCCGCTATTTCTAGTGAACTATTTAAGGAATATATAAAATAATAATAATATTCATATTCACCAGGATATACATGTTGACAGGGCGTACATCTATGTCCATCTTCACCTATGTCCATTCAATTAAAGTTTAATCAGGATGTGCTCCTTGAGTTACTAATGGTAATAAATCAAATTGTAATAAAAAGTGTTTGTACTATTTTTTTTTTTCTATTTTGAGAGTAAAAACTGATTTGGTCCAAATATGATTTGGTCCTCAAGAGGGCAATGGTTCATCAAATGCCTGATACATGTGGTTTTATTTTAGCATTCCATGATTATTGCAGTTTTTTTGCAATAAAAGTTGAATTTCATTGGTTTCTTTTGATGTTATTGCTAATAAACTGTATATATATAGAAACTAAATGATATGTGGATATTAAATGAAGTATTACTATATTTTAACGTAAAAATGATCGTAGATGCTTTAGACTGTGAGACCAAAACTCATTGTTTGTTTAAAAAAATATATAGTAGTGTTAGTGTGTTAAATTAGGTTTGACCCTTGCATATTACGTATTAAATTGGCTGCTAGGCGAATTTTATAATGCTGTACTTACGAGTTTATGAAGTTGCTTCTGCGAGTTCTGTTACTCTCTTCTAAGTGACTTATTGGTCGATGGTGAAATTCTACATTTTTATCTTTTTATTAGACAAAACAATATATACATATATTCATATATATTCCCAAAGTATCTTTAATGTTAGCCAGGCATGTCTTCAACTTGACTTGGAACCTTCAAGACCCTTGGCTCCATAGATGTACTTTTCCCAAGCTTTCCTTGCTTTTTTAGATGGCAGAAGCGTCACTAGGCTTTATTCAATTCATTGAAAATATAATTGAAAATGTATTATTTTCTCTCAACAGTCTTGTTAAGTTGACTTAAAACCAGTATATTTTAAAGAGAATTTATAGAATAAAGTTTATTAATCTATAGTTTGTTTTATAAAAAGTTAAAGAAACACCACTTTATTTTAGCCCCACTATTACTTGTGGAACTCAGAATTTCCTGCTTTTAATAAATCAGTTTTATGTCTACCGGTTGGTCCTGAACACAATGGTTATTGGCGCAACTCTACAATAATTTCGTAGACGCCATATTTTAGAACTCCTATAATAAAAAAGATCTTTCTCGGAAAGGAAAAAACAAAAATAAAGCAAACTGCGGAAACAAACAGGAAGATCGCCTACCAATAAAAGGAACCTAATGGCGGAGGTTATGTTTGAAAACTGTTCCGATTAAGGAACTAGTTATCCTTGTGAATAATTCAGGCTGGCAGAGGCGGTAATACCCTATTTGTTTAATGTAGTGTCACCTAATTCTATTTCAGGATCCTTCGGCTAAACCCTAGGAGGAACACCCCAAGAAAGTCCTTGGGTAATTTATAGCTACCATTTCCAGCCGAATATCTTCCCTCATTAGTAATATCCGACCCTCCTGGAGGCCGCTTCTTTTTCCCTCGCTGTTTGTTAGTGGCTTGGGGTTGCTCCAGATACAGCCTTGCTTTTTTATCAGATGCAGTAAATCCAGTGTAAATGGCTACTATCGTAGAGAATGTGACTTCTTTTATTGAGTTGAAAAAGAAGTTTTCAGTGGCTTCCACATATCAGCGCTGGTAATATTATTAGTTCTACCATTTCTTTTTGTATTACATATATTTTCACGAACAAATCTAATGTATGTAAAACGACCAACCTGTCTTACAAAAAAAAAAAAAAACGTGTACAGGACCTTTTTGTTTGGAAGTATACGTTGACTATTTTCTGTAATAAATCTTGCATTTTATAAATGAACTTTTCTAGTCCACGGTGCAGACCCCCTTTTCTAAAATTATTAACATCTGTCTAAAACCTCGTAAATGGCTTTTATCGTAACCTACAACCTTTATGTCTACGAAAATTTTCAGAAACCTTTTTCTTATCATTTTAATTAATTTAATTAAGTACTAAAACTCATTATTACCCATTTGTCCATTAATTATAATTGAAAAATTCCCTGGTCTTTATAAAATACAGGTGAAAAATAAAATAATCCTTTAACTTTTCTTCATCTCAAGATTATCAGGACGAAAAATTAAATAAACCAAATAATATTTAACTCCATGACATCCAATCCCATATTGGATGAAAGCTGAGATAGCAAATCAGATGAAGATTACAGACAAATAGCTGAAAAACAAAATAAAGACAGACGAAAATGCATGTTATTACAAACTGTAAAATATCATTACATCAGGAAAAATACAAATAACAAGAAATACCAAAATAAAAAAAGAATAAATGAAAATTAACATAAAAGAAAGATCATCTTAAAAAACATCTGATAACGACAAATTAAAAGATGTTTAGCATTTGTACTTTCAATCCTGTAATTAACAGCATTCTTCAACTTCTGTGCAATATGCACAGCCTCAAATATCTTTCTTTTAGAACTATTCACCTCTTTCTCTAACATTAGTACATTATCGAAATCAAATTCATGTTTAAATACGTTAGAATATTGAACTGAAGGAGTGTTAGGCTCCTTTATGTAAATATTCTGGCAATCGTGTTGATTCTGATTTTTCTTTGCTAAGTTTTGGACGGTTTGTCAATATACCATTCGAAACAATTTACGCATTACGATTTCATAAACTGCATTACTGCTTGGTTAATATATTATCGTCTCATAAATACTAACTATTTTTTGTCATACTTTATAATTTACTGAAAATTACTTTACCGTTTTTGATGTGATTGTTATAATAACATTTAAAAGTAATTAGAGAATGGCAAATAGTCGACTGATCAATTACTAAGATAAAACAAAATTGTTAGGAATTTCGGTACCGATAATATTTATTCAGTTTCGTTTCAAACACGTGGGTTATCATCAGAGCTATCGTTCGGATGTTGAAAACTAATTAAAGTATCAAAAGTAATTAATGATTCTCAGCCAGCGAGGCAGGAACCGAAACAGACTGGAATTGAAATGTAACACCCCACTCATCCCGTTCCATTGTCGGATATTTAGATACGGTGGATGAACGCCCAGCAGACAAGAAGTGCTGGATTCGTCAAGGGGGCGTGCAAAAGTGTTCCCTACGTGATGGCCAGCGGGATACATTGTCCAAGTGTCCATGGCGGACAATACCGTCACTGGGGAGCATGTCTTTCGATCCGGCTCTTTTTCTAATCTGCGCCCGTTTCTTTGCCTCTCTCTGTCCGGGAAAATGGTGGGAGGATGAGTTTTCCGTTGTGGGTGGAAAGAAAGAAAATCATTCGAGATGCTATGAGATGACTCCGTTCTAAAAATTCTTTTATATAACTTTCCTTTTATCTGGACAAATACATGGACAGGTCAGTTTGGATAACAGATCCTACATTTGATTAAGAAATAAATTATCGAATTTATCGAATCTTTCATTACATTTTTGGCAGTGTAATTTATTATTTATCTAATACTCAAATGTTGTAAATATCAATTATCAACAACTGGTCATGTATATATATAAAAAAAATATATATATTGTCTCAAAAAGTCGGAAAACTATAGATATTTATTATTTTTTAAAATGTATTCAACCTTTCCTTTTGCCATATCCCCACATTTATTATTTCAGTAAGACTCGAAATCGGTTTTGTATTAAATATAATCTCCGGTCATGCTCAAATACCATGAATGTGGTACCGTTGTATTCAGAATTTCACAGGGATTTAACGAATCGTATTCTCCACTTTTGTTTTTCTTTCTAAAATAAATGAAGCTGATATAAACATTTTGCTAGGCTTCAATACTGGAATGGTGGTAGGTCTGTAGATCGATAAGGGACAAATTGGATGTTGAAAATTTTGGATGCGTACAGCAAAACCCGGATAGTTCTTCTGGAACTATTGGATGCTGCGTTTTCAAGCCCAAAAACGTACTATTTTCGAGATAATGCGAGGCATAGGGTTCGCATCCACACAACCTTATATTAATTGTAGTACTGTCATTGAATACATGTCTCATTTCGTCGACTTGAGTTCTCTATGATCGAGAGAGGAGGATTTTATATTATTTATCGATGGTGTTTTTGATCGGCAAGCCATAACATCGTTAATTTGCCACCGAATCTCATGATTGAGCCACAGATTTCGAAGGCTTCCTTCTCCTTCAGGCGTTCAAAATAGTCCAATCACCTCGAAAATTCAGGCAAACAAGTTATGAAAGAAAACAAACTTTATTTGCGAATAACTTAAAAATTATACACTTTTCCCTTGTTTATGCCCATGATCATATAAACGATTACTAAATTTCTTACAAAATGAAAAAAAAAATCATCGAAATCGGACAGTTTTTAGCAAAGATGTGAAATTTGTAACAGCTTACTGAAATTTGTAAACATGTTGGTTCCAAACAAAAATAAAGATTTAAATTAATTTTTGTTTTCTTTATCGACTATATTTATCGATAAAGTAACATTTGATTTCTTAATCTTTTAATACGTTGCATTATTTTATTTTCTTATTAATTTGGTGTTTGATAACTATATGCAGTGCGAATTGTATTTATTAATTTAATGTAGGGAATATCAAATTTCAACACTTGAGTGGCCCATATCAAACAAGAACATGTATCATTTTTAAAACGTTAAGAAAAAAACCTAACAATTTTTGTAGCCTAGCTTCAATTTAATTATATTGCATTTTTTTCCACGATTCTTCAAAAAATTCAAAAACAGTTTGAGATGAAGATATACAGCTATAAAAAGTGGCTTTTTCTCTAGTCTCTGAAATTTATAGATGCCCAAGCCATTGATATAAAGCCACTCACTAGTCTATGAATATGAGAATAATAAATTCTTTAAACATTGGGAAAAATAGTTGTATATTTATTACATTTATTCTAAATTTTGCCGTGTTGTTTACCATCTATTTTATTTTCAAATGTAGTAAGTATAAATTGTTTATGAATATGGAAGTATTAAAGTTCCAAAACTGCGAAAATATTTTTTAAAGTTTTTATTTATTTATTGACTGGACCTAATTTTTAGCGTTCTTGAATTTTAGTAATCCTCCTGATAATATTAGTAGAAAATGTACGATATATAAATAAAAAATTATCATAAATAACTTTTTTTTTCTTTTGATAACGCATACGAAATCGTATAAACAATTTTGTAATATAAAGAGAGCTTATGAAAGACTGAATTCACATATTAGCTTTCCTTCTTCACGTATGTACAGGAGCTTAATGAGGGTACTAACCAGAACGCCTTTTCAATATTTATTTCTGTATTTATTATACGGAGTATCTAACTGTTTCTACGTAAATTAGTTCTGATTTGAGTTGTATATCGATGGGTAGAAGCATAATCATTGTATGTACCATACATGTTATCAGCACGAGCTTAAGAATTTTGAAAGCTACTAAGTCTTATAGGTTAGGTTATGTTAAGTTTCCTATCGACACTCAACAGTTGTGGTTTTTTAGTGTCCTTCAAGTTTTATTTTTCTCACAAATAATAGATTGTTAAATATATTGATTTTTTTTTTCAGAAATATATTATTGTTCTGTTTTTATATTGATTCTGTTATCTTTCAAAATAATTTCGAAATTTCGTTCTATTCCCAGATTATGAAAAAAACTTTCGTATCATGTGGAGTATTGCAAAACATGACAAATCGTCAGCTACACATTGCATATTTCACATTTCGGATGTGTTGATTTATCGATGAGGGACCCATGTGTCATTCGCGTGAGGCCAATTCCCAGTCAGGTGATAACAACTTCTCTTATTTTTTTTTTTCCAATAGAACTTTTCCAAGCTTTACAATAAGTCTCTCTTTTAATACTTTTCAACTTATTGTACTCATCTATACCATGGAATTGGTACTCAATACTTTGAATAAAATATTTCATTTTTTCTACTTAAAATTGTTAACCGTATGATGTTGACCTATTCTAAATTGTTTGAAAAATTCTGTAGTGTCACTTTCATCCTATTCGGATTCTTAAAGGGTAGTAAGTAAGTAAGGTCGAGTTGTCCTGAAATAAAAAAGTTTCTCTCTCATTCAAATCATCATTTCTTCTCATTAGTTTTAATTTTATGATAGATATATTATTGAAACTATATAATATATAATATATAGAAATTTAGAAATTTGTATTGTATAAAGTAATATAAACTATCCCCAAAGGCTGTTATTTTCTATCTTCTCGTTGTGTCTTTTGTTTTCTTAATCTCAATAGGCAAAAACTTCGTAAAAAAATCATTGTTTACTGAGATTACACATTAACGACTTCCTATACTGCCTATTCAAACTCATATTAAAATATAGTGAAATTTCAACCTAACGGAAAAACTGCGAATAACGAAATGGACATTTATGGGAATTAATCCGCAACCAAGAGATCTTTTTTTGTTGAATATTTAACTCCACAACTTGGGAATGGGATGGAATAAAAGTGGAAAATATCTCAAAAGGAGTAGAAAGTTTCCCCAATATTTTTTTCCCTAAAGAGGTGTAAAAAAAAGTTTATTTTTTTCAGAATGGAGTCGGAAAAAAGGGAGCAATATTGTTTCTTCGGCCCACTACCTCAGTAACGAGATGTCTTTGAGTTAGAGTCCTTTAGCATTGGCGACAGGCTGCTTTGTATTTCGTGATATATATATATATATATATATATATATATATATATATATATATATATATATATATTATCTAAAAAAAAAAACTCATAAAAACGCTTCTGTTGGAGTGAAAATAGTGCCCCCAAGGAACGAATTTCAGTTAGACTGATCAGCAAAGAAAGCCAGGCGTACTGAGAAGACCTGCAAAGTCTGGTCGAAACTTTGGCTTAAAATAAAATAGTATTTCAACTATTTTAGTCTAGTGTTTCCACTATGACCGCCACCCCGGACCATCTCCTTCCTCGAAAAAATGAAATGTTAGATTAATAGTACATCTCGTTGGAACCATGTTAAAATAACTAATGTGAGCCTGTTTGTCGACGATATAAGCTAAATGAAATGAAGATATAGTAGAATACGAAAGCTGTTTTATTCGGTATTTATGTTTTTTTGGACAAACGTAATGTGTCAATCAAGGCTAGTTTTATCAATCAAGCCTTATTTTCTATCTGAAATTCTAATACATTTCTATGAATTAATGTTAGTCATTCATTTTTGTACTAAATATTATCTACTTTGATACCCATATCTGATAAATACCCAAATAATTTGAAATGTTAGCGGCTTAACTTCAATTATATATAAATCCAATAAAAAGCAGGAACACTTTTAAAAATTTGTATATGTATACAAAATATTAAATCAAAATCCAATCTACAATTCTTTTACTATAATTTTAAATTTTAAATACTATCAATTCATCAATTTTGCTTGAGTCTATAATTTTTACAAAATATACTGAAATTGAGAAAATTAATATGAAATGAGAATAACTTTTGGAATTAAAAAAATTATTTAATTAAAATTTTTTTTCCTAATATCAATGTTGAAAAAAGATCGAAAGTCACTTGATATTATTTTTTATTCACTGAGATGAAATATTTTGGAATGTATTCTATGTTATTTTAGATCTATAGATATAATTATTAGCTATTATTATTATTTATTTATTTTTTTTTTGTAGATGAGTAGTTAGTGAGGCCATTTTTTTTTTTTTTTTTTTTTTAAGAAGACATCTCTTCTTTATATAAATAGTATATATTTTTTCTTTTTATCGATGTTTCTGGTTCTTATATCTTCAAGGACAATTTATTATGATTTATGTTATCCATTCTTTATAATCAAAACTTTTTTTTAACATAAAATACTTTTTTTTTTTGGAAATGAAAGTTGTTACAACTTGAATAGTCACATTGCTTCCTGCTTGGTTATAATTTTTTTTTCATATTTGTTATTTCTGAAGTATGGATCTACTTGAGTTGTGATTCTGGCCTCACTAATTCCAAAACGATGGCCTGTAATGACTTTGATTGCTACACGTTTTTTGAAAACGAGGGAATAATAAAGGATCCAAGTCGTTTGGGATTATCGCGGTGCTAATTGGTCTAGTTTTCTGCCGTTAATTCGAAGGGATTAGGGTTTAACTGGCTCCTTGGGTCACAGATGTCTTCCCGCTCTGGCCCCGCTCCAAGCCAAACTTCCAAACGCCCTATTTACGGGCGACTTATTTAAATGAGATGGGGGGAGAGTTATTCGAATAAAAAAGGCTTTTTCAGTTTTCGTGCCTCCTTTATTCCCGATATCTCCGTTATGCATTTCGGATGCTTCGTAACGACCTTAATATTTCAATTTCACCTTTGAGATGAAAGAAGAAAAATTCTTTCGAATGATTTCTCGATATATATTTTTTTCTCATATATACAATACGATACATATCAGAAAGCGTTTTCTTAAATGAGTTGAAAAGATTTTCTTTTGTGTTTTTCAATATTAAATAAATAAAGTTAGAAAAGTATTGATAAATGAAACATGATCTTCCGTTTACCGCAATGTTTATATTTTTTAGATTAAAAAAATAAAGTAGAAGAAGAAGGCTGATTTTACTTCCATGTATTTTCATTTATACCCTGAATCAATGTTATGAGATGTAATAGTTTAACTGCATAAAATAAATATAAAGACATAAGGACATCCAGCTGCTGCAAAGTTCATTCATGAATAAATTATTTAATGAAGTTTATGGATCTTGGAAAGAAAATACGGTAACTGTATTTGAAACTGAAAACCGGGTCAGCTAACGACGGGAGTGCATCTAGATTAGTAAGAATGATTGCTATGTAATGAATGTTAGGTGTTAAAACTCTTGCGTATTTTGGGCAACCGGGTTGAAAAGCAAAAGAAAAATGCTGTGATACCACTCGGAATAGGATGAAGAATAAAGAATGATAGTTCTATAAAAATATTTCAGTAGATCAAGTCATACACGCACTATACAAACTATATTAAAAGTTGTAGCTACATATTATTTTATCATTTGCAATTCAATAAAATCCTTTTCATCAACCAATAAACTAATAGATTCAGTTGTACAAGTTCGTTTTGACAATGAATACTAACAGTCTTTAGTGGATGTGCTATGAGCACTTGCAAAACTAAGGTGAATACCTAAATAGAAAACTTGTTAGGGAAAAGATCGCTTACCTTTAAAGAAAACTTTCGGTTATTTATAGAATGTGTATAGAATTGTTGTATTTTTTTTTTGTCATTTTGCCTACTTCGATGTTATTATCGATATAAGAGTAGACTTATATATATTTATATATTGTTTTTACAGAGTGATTTATCAATAACAAATATATATATATATATATATATATATATAACACATTTTTTTCATTTTTTTATGTAAGTTGGAATGTATTGATGATATTCTTCTAAATAGGTCTGTCCCTTTCTGCCAAGGTAGGCGGCGCATGTCCCTTTCTTAAGAAATTTTAATGCTGTCTATTCTGGAAAACTTTGGAAGTGAAAGTAGACTTGGATAAATTGTAGTTTATATATTTTTTACAGATTACAGATATGATCTATTCGATAATTTTCCTACCTTAATCTCTGGTTCTGAAGTTCCTTCAAAATTGAAATTTCACAACATTATTATTTCTTCTATTAATTCATATCGCTCAGAAAAATGTGCTCCCTCAAAAAATATTATGAGCGCAATGCCACCCTCTTCTGATCCTCCCTTCCTAAAATATTTGGCTTTCTCCCACAAGACATCTCTTGCCAACTAAGATGAAGGTCTTTTATTAAACTTTGTTACCTATATTGTTTCCTGCATAATTAAATAAACTTTTAAATGAACGCCTGGCTTGCTAGTCCTAAGCATACAAAAGATGACGAAGGAACAAGGTGAATGGAGTAGTCTAAATTATGTGTTCTAAGTAGTATTGAAGTTTTGAAGAGTAGTATCGAAGTTGACTGTAAATTAACTCATTTAGAAATAAATATGAATATCTCCTTTTTAACTAGGTAAATGAATTAAAGATAAATGTGATAAAAATTGTCGAAATAAAAATATCTTTTTTTTATATTAACACTAAACAAATCGTTATTAACAAGTACTGGTAATGAATAGTACATTATATAATTAATAATGGTGTATTTTGACAGTTGTATTTAATTAGACTATTTGAAAAGGGCTTATAAAAACTGAAAGGCAATGAAACTTGAAAATTAAATAAAATAATTGTTTTGTTGAAAAGATTTTATGGCCAAATATGTTTTTAGAAATATTGTGGTATTTTTAAACCTTAATTTATTTACTAAAGCTTAAATCTAATTTAAATCTACTTATTGCTATTTTTCATTGAACATTCGCGAATGAAGTTGAAATAAAATTAGATGTCTTTTCAAAGACTCTGAGAAAATAATAAATAGTCATTGAGTGAATTTGGTTAAAAAAATAATTAGTAAAAATAAGTGAAGGCAATTTCGAAGAATCCATTTATTAAAAGGAATTTCATTCCTTTTAAATCAGGTATAAGAGCATTGTTACAACTGAATAATTTTATAGGCTTTTAGAAAGTTAAGTGTTTCCAGTATTTCCTGTTTTGTTTTCTTACCTCGTTGTAGGCGGGAAGAGGTGGAATATTAAAATTCATCGAGTTAATAAATGAATAAAATGGAATAGTGAGTTATGAAAAATTGATAAGGGCGATTTACATTAATTAGTAAACTCCCTGAGGCTGTTCTTGGTTTTTTCATTTAATTAATCGCACCATTTACTTGGACGAATCACCTTTTCTTTTCTTTTGTCTTTTAATTTATCTTAAAAACTTATTAGTTAATAACTTATTAGACTCTTAATATATGTATTTTTTTTTCTTTTTGTACAAAATGAAATCAAACTTGATAATAACTAAATTTGGAAGTAATTATTTTGATTTTCTTTGTTGATTTAAGTTAGAATATTCGTTGGAAACTAAAAGCGAATGATTTAACATTACGTTGAAATTTAATAAAAGGTATATTTCTTAAGTGATTTTTAATATACATTTGAGATGATTATAAAGCTAAACATCGTTGAATTTTTAATATCCTCTGTTTATTTTCATTGTTAGCATTCTACAATATTTTCCTCGCTCTCATAATTTCGGTTCAAATATTATCAGACATCTCTGCTATGATTGACCTATATCAAAATCTGAATTGTTTTACATTTCATTGTCGCATTTTCGTCTCGAAATATATACAAAATTAATGGAAGATCACACGGAAAAATTGCTATATATCGAACACGAATGTATCGAAACACATTAGATAAATATAAATTTCTAGAATGTATTAGAAAATTTCTATAAAACAGTATAATAAAAATTTTAAGTTTATTATAATTATTTACTATAATATTATAAAATTATAATAAATAATTATTTATCCTTGTCAACTATTCCAATGTATATATCTTTATAAGGAATAAAAGAATTATAAAAGGCAATGTTTCCTTTTATCTTTTTTTTACTTCAGATTTCTCCTTTCCTTAAAAGTTGTCGATATAGGAAGATGTTTATTTTCCCTTAAGTAAATCTGTTACATCATCCTCTAGAATTCCTTTTTGAATTTCATATAACTTAAACATAAATTAATTTGTCCCAGTGTTATATTTTCATCTAATCTTTTAGTTACTCCCTGTGTACCCAATATTAACATTTAGCTTATTATATTATTTTGCATTTATTAGTTTCTATATTGTATTAATATAAGCATATCACATTTTTGAAATATTTATAGTGATATTGAATCAAAAATAATAATGTAAAATAATATTGTTTATCATGATATATTATTTTTTCATTTGGAAAACGTCACAACCACCTCAATTATAATGCACACTGATGGACTAATAACAAAATCAATGATGACAGGTATAGATAGTCTGAAATAAT
Organism: Nezara viridula; assembly: GCA_928085145.1. Classification (NCBI taxonomy): domain Eukaryota; kingdom Metazoa; phylum Arthropoda; class Insecta; order Hemiptera; family Pentatomidae; genus Nezara; species Nezara viridula. The sequence goes on along the minus strand of OV725079.1, from coordinate 150,086,704 downwards.
CTCTTGATGTGGAAAGAAAGGCACAGCAATAAGTTCGAAAATTTCTAAATATTTAAAAACAACAAATAATATAAAGATGGATGAACATTGTCTCCCACTTCAGTTATTCAACCCGCAACAGCAAGAAAAAAAAATAATAATGATAATATATTGTATTATTAAGTTTTATTTTCAGTTGTAATACGAGTGGTAGTCGTAACAGTTATATTTGCATCATCTTTTGCTCCTGGAAGTAAAGCCATTGAAATACATTACGTACAATACTATTAAAAAGCTGTTGACTTTTATTGAACTGATAAGAGTTCGTATAAGAAAAAAAAGTGTTATTAGGTTTGCTTTTTTTTTGTTGCTACGCGGTTCCAATTTAATATAACATGATGAATATATATTTTTTTAACATAACTTATTTATCTAATAATTACTTATTTTTGTCTTTCAGGGCTAGAGGATCTTGAAGAAAAGTATATTCAAGAAGAAATGCCTATGTTCGCCACGACTGGGAAAACTTTCAAAGTTACGACCACAGACACAATCGTACTCCCATGCGAAGTGATCAATATCGGTGAGTAAAATTCTTTATCTATAAGTATTATGTAAGAATATCTTCGTTTTATGTTATTTTCACCAATTTTTTTTTTTATTAAAAATCATTTATTATTTTGTTTTTTCGTTGGAACTATGGAACATAAGGGATTTCGGTCGCACGATGCGGTATTCTTACCGTAACAAACATATCGCTTGCGGGAGCATTAATAGCCTTGAGGGGATCTTTCAACCACACCTTGCTTGTAGAGAGCAACGTAGGGCAACACCAAGCTTGTAGAGTGGAAGAACGAAAAAAACTATCTCTTTTATTGATAATAAGATAGTTCTCCCGAATTATGGAATAAAGAAATGGTCAAATTAAAAGATAACTTGAAATAATTATCTGATAAATATAATTATTGCACGGTGAAGGAGATAAAAATAATTGGTTTATTTATAAATGGTTAGTTTATTTGTATAGGAAAACATAGTTGTACTTAGATGGAGGTTAAAAAAAAAAAAAACAAAAAAAAAAAAAGCAGGAATTCGCTGTCAGCAATAAAGGAAAATAGTTTCCTCTTGAACTACTAACTTTTTTATCGGACGTCGATGTAGCTAAATCAATACTGTCAACTTCTGACACTGATGCGACGAAATGCAATTGCCGGCAGCCCAAATGAATATTCCACTTCTCTTGGAGCGTGTTACGTTAAAAAATATTTTAATTAAAAAAAGAATTTCACTTCAGGAATAGGGAAATTCTGTCCACCCTAAGGGAATGTACTTCCATACACTAGCGGGTCCAGAATTTAATTTTGGAGGGCTTCAGCCCGATTGTTTTTTTTTTCTCATATATATAACTATAATTAATGTTATGAAAAAAGAAACTAACTAACTGCTTGTAAAATAGTGTTTAAGTGATACTTGAAGTTCTATTAAATTTATTGAAAGAAGTTTGTCGACTGTTCTACATATCATGGTTGATAAATAATCTGGACGCAGTCTTTTTTTTTTTTTTAATTAATTTTTTTATTTATGCCAACGTTTCAATACAAACTTTCAACGTTCAAAACACGCTCTGAAGATGAACCACAAGGGTTGAAACGTTGGAATAAAAAAAATTAAATTAAAAAAAAAAAAAAAAGACTGCGTCCTGATTATTTACCACCTATTAAATATAATTAATTACTCGAACAATAATACTTTAACAACTATTTTTAAAATTTTTTTTTTCATAAAACAGGATTACATTTTACCATTTTGGGGGGCTTCAGCCCGAAAGTTCCCTCCCCTCCTCCCCCGTAGATCCGACTGTACTTTCATACCTACTGGAACATTTTGGTAAATTGATTAGGAAATTTGCATCTACGAAATCGGGGTAGTGATCGGGTTCATTCCATTTAAAATCATTTTTTTTTTCATTTTTTTTTTATGAGTAATTATAGGAGTCAAAGTTAAAAAAAAGTTTTTAAGTCTGATGGCTCAAATTATTTGTAGAGATTCCGTTAGTGTTTTGGAATAATTGAAGCTCAAAATTCTGTCAAATTACTATGTTAAGTGTATTTAATCACTCGACTGAACGGTACTTAAAGATTTATTTAAATTATGACATGCTCGATTTTTAACTTTGACATGATACTGAAGAAAAAAAATATAGTTTAATGATCTCGATTATTAATTGATTTGAAATGAAAGGAACCCGATCTCTACCCCAAGTTCAAATATTCGTAGATGTCAATTTCCCAAAATATTTCAGTAGGTATGGAAATACATTCCCTTAGGGTGGATGGAATTGGGGGCGGGGTGGCCGAATAGGCTAAAGCGTGTGCACAACACCGCTAGTTGCCTGGCAACCGGATAACAGAGATTTGAGATGATATAAAAAGTACGAGTTCGCGTCCCGGTGCCGGAGGGGATTTTAAATTCCCCGCCCTCACCCCCCGGCCCGGGAAAATCCCGTATAGCCTAAAAGGCGAGGTAGGGAAGAAAAAAAAAAAAAAAAGGGTGGATGGAATACCCAATTTCTGTAGTGGGTTCCTTTTTTAAATATAATATTATAAAACGCTCGAAGAGTAGTGAAAAATTCATTTGGGTTGCTAGCAAGTGCATTTCGTTACATCACTGCTGGAAGTTGACAATATTGATTTGGGTATATCGACGTCCAATAAAAAACTCAGTAGCTCATAAGGAAATCATTTCCCTTTCTTGCTAGGAGATGAGATTTTTATTGCTGAAGTTTTTTGCTCTCGCGATGAAATGCTGACTGCAAATTCCAGTTTTTTTTTGTTTTTTTTTACCTGCATCAAAGTACAATTATATTTTCCTATTCAAATAAATTAACCATTTATAAATAAGGCAATTATTTTTACTTCTATTAGCGTACAATAATCATATTTATCAGATAATTGTTTCAACTTAACGTTTTTACTTCGTATATATTTTTTGGGCGATTTTATTATTTCATAATTCGGGAGAACTATAATATTCGTCAATAAAAGAGGGTTCAATCGTAACCAGCAATTATGTTTCAGTCTCAAAGTTACCAGAAATTCCTTTATATTTTATTTATAACTATATGATTTATGGAAGGCATTAATATATTATATGCTGATTTGATTTATGAGACTCTTTGTTTTTTTATATTGAACAATTTAAATAATTCGATTAAATTTTGCGGACGATTAAAAAAAAAAAATTTTTATTCAAGTTATCAAATATTTAATCAGTTCAATTTTATTCTTTAAAAAGTATTTTATTTTGTTTTAATATATTTTTTATACAATTGCTGGTTTCTTGCAATTTTACTGATCTTAATATTATTGCATAGATAAAGAACATGTTTATTTATTAATGTTGTGCTATTTCCAAGCTTAAAGAAATTGTTTTTTCTATTTTTTTTTTCAGTTTTTACAAACGTGGCAATTAAATACGATAAATAATAAAAAAAAAAAAATTGTCCTTTAGGGTGCAACAAATTGGAAAAAAGATGCCGAAAACTGGCGCATACTCATAATTTTACATTTTTCTGCTTTACTATAAAAAAAAAAAAAAATAATTGAAAACCTTTATTTCACATATATGTTTTCAAATTAGTGATCTTTACTGACTTAGCAGAACCGTAATTGTTGAACCAACTACCCAATTGGAACTACCACTACACAATTAAAATTGAAAACGGAAAAAATACATTTTTAATTTTACTTAAAGATGCCGAAAATTGAGAATTTAGTCATTAGTGTTTTGTCTTAATGTTTCTTATTGTTTTACAGAAGTGTTCCAAAAATCTTTAGTGTTTGTCAAAAGTAACCGTAGGATGTATGTATATAAATAAATGTTTGGAAAGGCTTTGTTATTTTGCACAATATGATTGAAATTAAGTATATTTATTTTCAATTTGTGTTGATAGAATTCTATGAGAATCTCAGTTAGGATTGCGCTCAATGTGAACTTCATCAAAGTTTCAACAACTTGGCCAACATTGTCGTCGGCCCTTAAAAACAGACCCTGTCTGTCCAAAGTTTACACCCCCTGAGGGAATTTTCAAACTCCATTGGAGTACTTCCAAGAAAATGCGTTAAATTCTGTAAAGTTTTTTTTCACAAACTATTAAACCAATTGTTATTTGGAAAAATGTTATTTCTGTTCATGAATTCATTAGAAAGTTTTGTTTCCGCAAGAATTTTAAATATATGCACAACTCAAACAGGGATCGATTCTACGATGAAGAACCACATTGATCCAAGAGAGATGGCTGATGGAGAAGAGGATTATATTTAAGAGCTGTCAACAGACTGCTTCACCTGTTTAATCCTCCTAAGACCTCAGGATTGAGGAGACAATCCTTGGCAGTAATTTTAGCCAGAGCCGACTTCTCAAACTTCACCTGTAGTTTCAATTCCAGTGCGCAAACCGAACCTTATCTTCCATGCTCCAGAAATAGCGTCAGACTAACACATAGTAGTTATGCGTCGTGGAACATGTTATGCTTCTCAGGGCCTTGAAGAGTAACCTTCTAAAGACCTCTGGGATAATTTTCTCGGGTCCCCGTTTAATATTATAAAAAAAGTATATTCATATATTACATAATGTATGTAATGTTATTTATACTTTATTTAAATTTAAGCTTTGTAAGCTTTGAGACCTGATAACTCGGAGTTGCTTTATTAGGAAACAGAGATTTGTTTTTCAAAGGCTGTGAAATTAAACGTTTAATTAAAGAAGAGAGAATTTTTTTATGTTTAAATGTAAGCTATTGTTTATAGATTACCGATGTCCGAATTACAATAAAATGTAAGAATTATTGTTGTATTATCAGATAGTAAAAATTCTCTCTAGAAAATAAGTAGGGGTACAATTTTTATGGAATCGGTTCTGTATTCAGTTTCTTGCGGGATCAATGACAAATTTAAGTTCGCACTTTTTTTAAATTTTTTTATTTCGGTTTTTCTACAACTTAAGGAGTCATATTCCCCACACTCAAAAGCCACTGCTCCCTGTCCATCCAATCTCCTTCACGAATCCCTCTGGCTGGCCATGCTTTCCTCCACGTCCTCTATCCATTTCTTTGGCCTTCCACCATTCCTTCTTTCAGGTGGTATATAGTTATAAATTTTCTTTGGCCAGCGGTTCTCATCCATTTGCATTAAATAGCCATACCACTTTAACCGTTTGGTCCCGATCAGGAGAAGGATGTTCTTTTGGAATCCGACCTTGTCTCTAACTGCTGCGTTTGGGATCCGCCCGATTCTCGGTATGCCACAGCTTCTTCTTCAGAAATCCATTTCCATGGAAAACAATCTACTTTCCGCCTTTTTTGTAATTGTCCAAGCTTCTGATGCATAGATGGCTACGGTTTCTACAAAGGAATGGTAGATCTTCTTTAAGTCGTCTCAAATTTTCAATTATTACTCACTCAATTCGGCGTTGTTTAACCGCCTGAACTCTCCGACTAATTCATCCTTCTTCAGTCCGAATATTCAATGCAATACTTTATTTTAAAAAACCGTAAGACATTGTTCATCCTTTTATGTAAGCGGTCACGTTCCGCATCCATAAAGAACCGTAGGTAAAGTAATAGTTTTATATGTTCTAATTTTCAAGTTCTAAGACCAGAGCTTTCAGGCTAACCTTAATCTCCTCTTCAATTTCATTTTTCTAGTTATCGTAGATCTTAACTAACTAATTATAACGGCGCTACAACTCTGTGACGAGTCTTGGCCTCCTCCACCAGATTCCTGCAGTCATATCTGTTCTGTGCGGCCATCATCCAGCTCCTGACTCCCAGAACATCCTTTGAATTTCTTGCCTCACCGTCTGACCATCTTAGTTTTGGTTTTTTTTTTCTTCTTGTGCTCTACAGAGGTTCTGTCAGAATCATCTTAGGGATTGCTTCAGTCTCCATCGTAGACCTAAGACACCTAAAAATTATTATCAAGACCATCAACTTCATATATTATTTTAATAAATTCAAAACTTAATATCTTCAAAAAAAAATTATTGTACAAAACTTTATGGCCGGGGACATTGGGACATGTGTCCCAAAATGACCGGTTTAAAAGTTGTGGATTTACCTCCCACATGAGACAGTTATTATTTATTTATCGGCGGCTAGCTAAACGAATCTTGACATTTCCAATATTTTTTATTTTTCTTCCCGTTCTCGCCTCTCGTCTGTGCAAGTGGTTTTCTCTGGCTAGAAGAGTTGGCGAGGTATTAATGACAGAGGTATAAATGACATCCCTGGCACCCGGAATAAAATTCGTATTCTTCAGTTTATCAGGTTGCCGGACAACATTTCTTTTACACTCGCGTCCGTTCGACCAATCCGCCCCAGAAACCCCCCTGGGTGTTTACACAGTGGCAACCTCAAGGTAGGTACCGTCAAGTGTTGGATAAAAGGACTATATGGCCCAGGTACCGTACTAATTCCCATTTCTGGTTCTTTTCCTAGAAATGCCATGATGAAGGCCTGAACTTCAGGTCGAAACGTCGGCAAATGTCAAAATAAATATTATAGCTTATTTTTGCCTTCTTATGTGACTGATACTTCTCTTCATAATTCCCTTTTCAGTGGCTCGAGCATTACGGAGTAACAGATTCCGATTGAGAAACAGAAACTGAAAGAAACCTTCACTAAAACTTTAAATTGTCTTTCAAAAATATGATACTCGTGCAGAGCCTGTAGACTTTTACAAAGAGCGAATAGATAAAACATAACCTTTAAAAACATATTTTTTTTGATTTCATGTGAAACGCTAAACAAATCAGTCTCTTAAAGAATTAAATTCAATGTTCATTAATATGAGATTCCTTAGACAACCATGCCTAATTATGTTACTAAACCCACTTTTTACATATTTCAGAAATATTTTTCAATGCTAAAGGTAGTCAATGTTTAAAAAAGACGTTTTAATTAATTTTATGTTTTTAAGCTAAACATTTCCTACTATGCCCGAGGCTCTTAGAAGCCTTTTGCCGGTTCAGTTTCTACTTCTGTTAAGTTGATAATTTACCATTGTAATTTCCTTATAACTTAATTTGGTGTGCATACAAAATAATTGAGGAAATTAAGAATAGTAAAAAGTTACTGGTAGAGAGTAACTGGTGGAAAGAGAGCTCTTTCATAACCAAATTGTCGTTATTTCTTGTATCGTGAGATATAAAACTATAGCAATTTGATAAAATTAGTCCTTGTTTTTATTTACTTTTAATTAGTGGTGTTATTAACATTTAATTTGTTACTTTAGGTAAAAATAAAATCTTGTAGCATAGCGGTTACGAATTTTAACATAGCTTATCCACATCCTTTTTAATAACTGTTTAGTTATGAGAAAAAATAATTTAAATTTCTGTCTGGAAAAGGGGAATAGATATGTTTGGACTGACTTTGACTGTAATATACCCTCCACACTAGCCAACCAGCAGTCAACAACGAATCCTGAACTTGGGATAGGGCTTGGCAAGTATTCGGCGCTGTTTATGAACCCAATTGGTTGGCAGTTTACTTGCCTGTTCTGTCAACGTTCGAACAGACTGCACTTTTAACCGTGTTCTATGGACGTATGTTTGTGTGGCTCTCATAGTGCTGATTGCCAATTTCTTACCTGTCCACAGATATGATATAGAATGTATTCATCGACTGCAAGTGATGAATATACCTGCTGCCTTCTGACTAGTTGAGCAGTTTTTATAGAAACGCATAAAATTCCTCTACGACCCACAGAAAAGAAGATAAAAAGCGATCTGAAAAATTTCTCTCGTTAATCAAGTGTGACGATACAAGTCTCTGAAGATATTTGAGTTAACTTAATAATGTATGAGATCGTAATTAAAACTGTACCCGTGCAAATGTCTGAAAAAAAAAACACCATTGAAACTACTGTGATATTTCTTTAAATAGACTTTAGAAAGTACTGTGATGGTAAAAAGAAGGCATAAATTCATATTATAAATCGATAAAAAAGAGCAAATTATTTCACAATAGTTTATTATTTCCAAACAATTATACCATTACCTTCCTAGTGACAAAGAAAAAGAAATAAAAAGTGATTCCAAATATAAACATTTTTTTTTAATCATTATTAATATTCTAAAAAAATTAGCATTACTTCAGTAACACATTCAAAAATCAAAAACCAAAACAAACGATATAACCTTTGCAGTACAACATATAAAACAACAACTAGAAACCTTATCTTTGCTCCTTATTGTCCGATTTTAAAGAATAACCATAAGATATCGATAAAAATGTGTATAATTTTTGAGTTATTCGGAATTTAATTTTACCTCGTAACTTTTTTTTCAAGCTCCTTTTCGTTGAAGTATGTAATATAGAAAAAAATGATGGGCTTCGAGATGAAGATTTTTGAAGAAGTTTCATTGAAATTAGTACATACGTTTAAGCGCTACAGTCTACTATACAACGCAGATTTTCCGGTCGATTTCTTGAATGGCCAACAGAAATGTCGATGAAGGAGGATCATCCTCCTTTGAATAGATGGTGTTGTTTTTTAATTTCGGTCCTTAGGTTGAATAAAAAAAGGAGATTAAAAATAGAATTATAAGAATAAATGACAACATTGTGTGAGCAGATGTTTAGAAGAGCGATTTTTTAATGGGTACAGATTTTTCCGCCTGTTTTATTTAAATTAATAATATTTCACTTTTCTATAACAATAATGGTGTTGCTTTGATTTTTTTATTTAGTGATTATATACATTGTTTACTCCTAGCATTATTGCTGACATTAGATTTAAGTCTGTAAAACCTTTATATATATACAGCTTATTAATTTTTACCATTGTCTTTCTTTTGCTTTTAACTGTATAGCTTAGAAAATTCTAAGAATACAGGAAACGTTTTAGGCAAACAAATTAAAACCAAACTTATGGTACAGGAATAATTGTCATATGCCATCTGGAATATAATAAATAAAAAAAGTTGTAAAAAAAATTGATTAGGTTACTTTGTCCGCGGTGGGTTTTGTGCAAGTGAAACTCGCCTGGATGTCGGTTGACATCTCTTTTCAAACTCTATACAAAACAGTGGCTTCAAATTTATTCATCCCTTTCCCGCACCAACAACACGCTTTTCATTTTTCACTGGCTTCGACTGAAAAAAACCCGAGTGCTATTCCAGAATCTGTGTTTTGAAATCGCATGTTTTTTTTTTCATTTTTATTTTTGCTTTCTTCCTTTTTTCAATTGAAGGAATTAAAAAATCTGTTTTCTTGTTGTTCGGAGTTTTAGGCGATTGATTTGAAAATATTTAGGCTGATTGTTTATCGTTTCTTTATTATTTTGGTCATACGTAAAATATTTATTTTGAAATCCTGTTAATTTATTATTGTTTTTTACAAAATTTGTTTCTTCCTTAAATTATATCATACATTTTTTTTTTTTTTTTTTTGGAAATCTTTAGATAAAATAAACATATACTTAATTTTCTACCACCTATCCTGTTCAAGCTTTTTATATAATTTCTGTTGAATGAATCCACTACCTAGGACTGGATTTGGGAAAGTGTCTGATCTAGAAATTTCGTTATAAAATTCTTCCTCATTTACTAATCGAACACCAAATGCTTGCTGTACTGCTAAACGTTGATTAACCTTCAAATTTTAGCATTTTTGAAGAATACGGAATTGAGGTTTTTGATGGCCTTCATTCCAATTATTTGCTTTGTGGAACAATACATATATTATTTGGCCACAAATGAAAAATTCCATGGATACCTTAATATTTCAAATTTTATTTAATTAGTATGATTGGTCTGATATATGATATATACATATATATATATATATATATATATATATATATATATATATATATATATATATATATATATATATATCATTATTATTGATAAATGGACCTATTATTCTTAGAGCTTGTGCTCTGATATCGTTGGCACTGTGATATTACTGTTTCGTAGAGACCTTATCTTCGTGCAGTCAAATTCCGAAAGACGTGCGGCAAAAAATTCAGTGTAAAAATTGAGCATTAAAAACCCAAACTATGCAAAATTGTATAATTAACATCTATTTTTTATTTATTTTGTTCAACTTATGATATAAATAAATCTCATTCTTATCAAACCTTGTGTTAAGCTTCTGAACTATGCTTTTCAAGGGTTAAAATTGTTGATGTTTTTCTAGACGATTAACCAAATATTTTCGTGACAAAGATAAAAGGGATAATCCTTTCTTTAAAAATCTTGAACAGAAATATTTACTGTTCTAAAATCAGTGTCTAGTTTTGATTCCTAATCATGATCGATGGATTTTTCACAGTGCGGAATATTTTTAAATTTTTAATGGTAATGAAATTACGACAATTCACCTTAAATTCAGGAGGGATACTGAAGGACTGAGAAATGAATGAGCATTCAAGTCAAAACAATAGATAGATAGATAGATAGAAAAACAACTTTATTCTGGGACACAGTACCTTTAGAATAATAAAATTGTAGAAAAAGAAAATAATACTTAAAAGTTGAAAAAAATTATGTATATATTTGTTTATTTAGAAATATCACATTCTGTCACATCAAGGACATTTGTAATAGTGTTCAGAGAACACACTCACACTCTATTTACAATAAATAAAAAAAAAATAATAATAATACAGAAACTTAATAATAATAAATACAATAAAATAAAATAAAAATCAATACAATAAAATAAAATAAAAATAAATACAATAAAATAAAATAAATGTATATAAACAAAAGAACTAACCTAATCATACACACTCGGGCTTGAGTGGAGGATCTGGCCATTGCCAAAACTCCAATAGATGCTTATTTACAGAAGGTCTCTGGGCCACTGCCGCTTCAACCTTCGAGGAGGATTGTAAGGATGGGTGGTGCTGGATAGAGATTGTGCAAGGGGATTTGGATGATAGGTAAGGTTCTGGTGAAATTTGGAGAATTTTTCTGGAATAAGGTCTAGGACAAATGGGATATTAAGGTCATGGTGTAGGATTTTGTTATTTACATAGAACGGAGCATCAACTATTGTTCGAAGGACTTTAGATTGAAAGGATTGAATACGTTTGATGTTAGAAGCTTTTGCTGTCCCCCACTGTTCAAGTCCGTATGTCCATATAGGTTTCAGTATTGTCTTGTAGATAAGTAATTTGTTTTCAATAGAAAGTTTGGATTTTCTGTTTAGTAGTCTGTATAGCTGGCCGTATCGTCGGTTGAGTTCTTGTCTTTTGAGTCTAGTATGTGGGTTCCACGTTAGTCTTCGGTCTAAATGAAAACCAAGATACCGGACTGTGTCTGAGTAAGGAAGCTGGATGGAATTAAAGTGTACTGGTGGACAGGAGCTGCGTCGGAGTGTAAAGGTAATATGTTGGCATTTAGATTCATTAACTTTAATGCGCCAGTTATTACACCAGTGCTCAATCAAGGTGAGGTGGTTTTGGAGATTTAAGGATGCTATGTTGGGATCAGAGTTGGATGATAAGATTGCGGTGTCGTCAGCGAATGTTGCAAGAAAAGTATCGGGATGAACAGGGATGTCAGCAGTAAAGAGGATGTAAAGCACGGGGCCCAAGACGCTGCCTTGGGGAACACCGGCTTTAACGGAGTAGATATTGGAAAATTCTGTTCCACAGCGAACTCGGAAGGAGCGGTCAGAGAGGTAGGATCGGAGGACTAGGTACAAGGACTGAGGTAAATGGATTTTAAGCTTGAAGAGCAGTCCGGAGTGCCATACCCGGTCAAATGCCTGTGCAATGTCCAGAAATGCACCCGAACAGTATTCCTTGTTTTCTAGAGCTGAGGAAATATGATCAACAACTCGGAGTCCTTGTTGAACAGTAGAATGTTGGGAGCGAAAACCAAACTGATGGGAAGGAATATTTTGGGATTCTATAATGGGTAGGATTCGTTTCAACAGGATCTTTTCAAAAATTTTTGAAAGGATTGGGAGTAGGCTAATTGGTCTATAGGATGTTGAGATATTGGGAGGTTTGCCTGGTTTTGGGAAAAGGATAATAGTGGAGTGTTTCCATAGCAGAGGGAAGTGGGTGGTGCGTAGGATACAATTGTAGATATATGTAAGGAATATGACTGCTTTGGATGGAAGTTGTCGAAGGATTTGAGGGGTAAGGAGATCATGTCCAGGAGCTTTACGGGGGATTAGTTTTTTTAATTGAAATTTCACTTCGGAAGGATGAATAGCTTTTGGGGGCAAGGAAAGTGGGATTGGTGATGTAAGGAGTTCTTCTACTGTTATGGTGTGGGCAGGATGGGATTCCGGATGTGAAATAAATGTATTGGATAGGTGAATGGCGAACTCCTCAGCCTTATCTTCGTCAGATGCTGCCCAGGAGCCATCATCTCGTCGGAGGGGATGGGAAATGCGGTGAGGATTTAGGATTTTGGTTGTGGTTTTCCAAAGGGAATTGTCGCGAGAAGAGAGGGAGGATAGGTAGGAGTTGAAGGAATGTGATCTGAAGGTGGCTAATTCCAGTTTTAATTTTTTGCAGTAATAATTATAGGAGCAGCGGTCGGCAGGATGTCGGGTACGTTGCCACAATAATCTGGCACGGCGTTTGGTGTGGATTAGGTCAAGGAGGTGTTGGGGTAGAATGGTCTTTTTAGGAATTCTGGAGGAGTCTTTAGGGAAGGAGGCAGTCCAGGCGGCTTGTTGGATTGTGGTAGTAAAGGAATTTACGGCACTATCAAGGTCATCGGGAGTTTTGAGGGATATGTTGAGATCAATATTATCGAAGATTATTTGGCGGAAAAGGTCCCAGTTTACTGGGCCCCTAATGAATGACGGTGGAGAAGGTTTGGGAACAGGTTCAAGTGAAACATTAAGGATTAGAGGACTATGGTCAGAGGAAAGTTCATTTAGACGTGTAATGGAACAATTGAGGGGACTTAAGCCGCTGTGGATAAAGAAATCAAGAAGATCAGGATTACGGTTGGGATCTGTGGGCCAGTAGGTAGGAGAGTTGGGGGAAAGGAGGTGAAAACGTTGGGAATTGAGTGCAGACAGCAGGGTTCGGCCACGAGAATTCGTGGTTCTGGAACCCCATTGTTGGTGCTTGGCATTTAGGTCTGCACCCAAGATGAAGTGATGTCCTAAGGAGTCGAGGAGAGAACTGAATTGGGCATTGGATATGGATCGGTTAGGAGGGCAATACGCTGATGCAAGAGTGACCGGAAAGGAGAAGGTTTTTATCACGATAGCGGTGGACTGTAGGAAATCATGTATTGGTAATGGGAGTACGTGATGGGAGAGGGATTGGTGTACAATTACAGCAGTACCGGCATGTGCTTTTCCGTCAGGGTGGTCAGTACGATATGTCAGGTATTGTGGTATATTGAAGTGCTGTTTAGTGGTTAGTCGAGTTTCAGTAATTAGTGCCACATCAATGTTCTTGTCAAGTAGTAAAGTAGATAGTTCGTCTGTATGATTTCTAACACCATTCGCATTCCAAAGGAGAATGGATATGGGTTTAGGGATGTGAGTCATTTAAGGATTTTTCAGAGGAGGGATGAGGTGAGATACGAGATTCGTGAGGAGTGATATGAGTGGAGTAACAAGGGATTTGAAATCGGTGAGGAAAGATGCTAACAAACTTGGAAAAAAATTAAATAAAAAAATAAAGAAAGAAAACCTTAAGTGAACAAGTTATATACAGAACAGATAAAACTATGAACAAAGCACTTAAAACTATATATAATGGTAAAACAGCATAAATTTAGACTTCAAGAAATGAAGAAAATAAAGAGACAAAATAATTTAAATTTTCTTAAAAAAAAAGCTTTCAGTTTTTCCATAAAAATTAAAGCTGTAAACTGTCAGTATATACCTGATTACGTAAATGCTGGATAATGTGCAAATACATTGTAAGAAGAGCATAATCATCTGTTATGGAGAACAGGTTTAATTCTACATAAGAAAAAAAATAGTGATAATTAAATTTTTTAAAATAGAAGTATTGATTAGTGTCCAAAGAAGGAAATACGTAATAGGTAATATCCCTAGCAAATAACGATATCATATGAAGATTTGATAGCAATAAATGCCTTTCTAACAAAACAAGCTGTCCTAGGAAGGCGTTACTTTATTGTTATCCAACAAAAGTCAAAATCGTGCACTTTAGTCAAAAAAGGGCAAAACGGACAATTTCGTGCAATATCAAATTTCAGTATATGATTAAATTAAATACAATAGATAATACGGTTTGGAGTTCACTAACACGGAAACCCGGTCACAACTGATTAGCAATACATTTTTTGTTTAATAATAAATCAAGATTATATTTATGTATATATATAAATATGATTATTTATATATGATTGTCTTTCTGTACTTTCTGTACTAATCGGCTATATTTAGGAGACCCAAATAGCTTAAATATGTTTTCTAATTTATTTCGACTCCTTCCGACCTCAGCGCAACCTCACGTATTAATTGCTCACGACTTGAACATTCTTCTCTTTGTGGGGATTAGTTTGGGGCAGCTGATGATTACCTTCACCAAGAAATATTTCTAAGCAGCTTCATCCATTTACTATTAGTCTTATAATTATATCGTAGATTGGTGAAATATGTTTTGGCATAGCAAAAAGTATGCGGTACGTGTTGTAGCTTTTGGCTTGATTTTCATTGTGACTTTAGTTTACTTTATTAATTTCAAATATTTAGCCGTCGTGGGATGATACTCCTTATTATTAAAACATATACATACATACATACACACACACACACACACACACACACACACACACACACACACACACACACACACACACCACACACACACACACACACACACACACACACACACACACACACACACACACACACACATATATATTTAAGTACGAAAATATATTTTAGTATCTGACTGAGAACTCATAAACTTCATTGTAGGAGACGGTAAATCAACAAAAATTAGAGAAATGAAGCTGGACAGTATTAGATGTTTGGTAAATAACATATAAAACAAGAAGAATCTCTTTATAAAGGCAAAAATTATAGTACCGTATCAAAACCCGTGCTATTGTATGAAACAATTAGTTTTACTAAGACAGAAAATAGAGAGAAAGAAATTGAGGTTTAGCTATATGCCAAGAAAAATGGGAGAAGAGTACTGGTCACAAAAAATGAAATAAAATAAAGGGTTGTGCTTTAATGAAAGATCTTGAGACCAATATTATATTAAACCGTTTTCATCCGATATTCTTATCACATTTATCATAAAAATGAAGAATGTCTAATCTGCCCATCCAAGCGGTTTTACACTATTCAATTTTCTTTTTGAAATGATGGCAGTCGACGTTATTATCTCATCGTCCTTTCCCGAACGCATTATTAAACCCGATCACAGGGAAACGCTAGAAACTTGTCGAGTCAGTTACCCGTTTCCTTAGAGGTAACGAACTGAGTACTCCTTAACTGGAAACAGGGGAGTCATTAGAAACACGGCAGTCGGAGTAAGAAGTTTATGCGCTAAATCCTGAGGAAAGTTGGCGCCAGCAACTTAATATGCACGCCGCTCTACGCACCATTAGACCGTCCTGGCGCTGCAACGTCTAAGGCCGGCAACTTAGTCTGTTCCTCTCAGGTTGAGCGTTAAGTAACTAATCTGTTGTTTGAATAATCGTCTTTGCTAATATTTACTTGCCCTTTTGGTTATTATCACTTAATTCCCAATATGCGGGACTAGCCGTCTATCTCATTGTCTTAAAAATAAAATGTTTATC
Source organism: Nezara viridula (assembly GCA_928085145.1). Taxonomy (NCBI): domain Eukaryota; kingdom Metazoa; phylum Arthropoda; class Insecta; order Hemiptera; family Pentatomidae; genus Nezara; species Nezara viridula. Next base: position 150,070,945 of record OV725079.1, on the reverse strand, counting down.
TTCGTAACTGTTACTTACCACAAGGCATAAACTAAATATTTCAACTTATTTCATACCCTAATACCATACACCTCACAGATATTAGATTCGATAAACACGAAATCACTAAAACTATAATATTTCACATTTTAAATATTAAGACTAATTAAGGACTTATAAAGTTTGGAATGGTGTATTGATGAGCACTATCGCTCCACATACCTAACGCATATGATATTTTCTCAAGCAATAAGACAATTTTCAGTTCTTCATGTCAATTTAATGGGACATGTATAAATATTGTGTAAATTAACTGTTTAAATAAAAGAATATCTTATGTATATTTGATAAAAGAAATATGAAAAACTTTGCAAGTCTGTTGTAACACAAAATGAACAATAAAAACAATAACATAGGGATTTCTGAATTTACTAGCTGATGTACCAGTCGTTGATGGGTGAATAGTTAAAATTTGGGAATCTTCTTTTGAGATGGATTTTGTATCATGGGGAGAGGGAGGGCCCCAAATTTATGGATCCCTTTTTCACGTCACATCTCTAGACAAATTGCTCATGAATTCATACCTGGTTCTGCTCAATATTTTGTTTGTATTAAAGCTTGTTTTAAGTGAAAAAAAAACCTAAATATAATGTACAAAATTCAAGTCTACCTTTAGCCATTGCTCCGTTTATCGCTGGCAAAATAACCAAAGTAACATTGGATATTGAGTCAAATACGTCCCTGTAAAATTAGAACTAATCTGAATATTGTGGCGGTCGTGGTGAAATTTTTGGGAGTTTTTTTTCCGATTTCCGACTAATCCGTTTAATTAATCCTAAAAATGTCAACGACAACATTTCTTAAGGTTGGGAATTTGAATCAAATGACACCTTGAGCGGAAAGATCGGACATAATTGAAAAATTAGTGTGTTTTACCCGTGTTTTATGCGACAACGCATAACAGATGTTCGGGATTTCGGTTTTTTCCCGATGAGTCGTGATAATTTTTTTGATAAGTTGAATAGTTCACCTTATTATTGTGGTTCGCGGTAGAGTAGGTTGGGATGAGAATTGAAGTAAGTAACTGCCTAACCAGGATCTCTTGACAAATCATAACTTTGGTTCTACTCAATATTTTGTTTTCGTTTAAAGCCTATGTTTTAAGTCAAGCAAAGCTAAATATAATGCCAAGAATTCAAAACTATACCGTTAGCCATTGTTGAGCTTGCCCCTGACAAAATTTCGTTGGACAATGCGGATATACAGACAGACAAACATTTTTTTTAAAGTGGATTTGGTGTCTGTAATGAATGAAACTGAAAATATGAAACAGGTTGATTCTATTCAATATACAGACATATCCTTTATTTTATTTATATAGATTACTATTTTTGTTATATTAAAATTAATAGCATTGTCCATATTTGCAGTTGTAATTGTGTATAATTACTCTGATAAACTCTGAGCTATCGTCATTTGTACCTTACAAGGGTCAGTTATTTGTCGGTAGTGCAACAGAAAATCAAATAGAAACACAGTCTAACTTTGAGTCTAATTTTATAGCTTTAGACTTCACTTTTTTAAAAATTATATGTTCCATGATTGAAATAAACTTTTGCTCATACTTATGTTTTCGCTTCTCTTATAGATGACTATTGGCCAAAAAGCGGTTGGTTCGTCAATCGAATATTGAGCATTCCTTAAATTTTATTAAACGGGAAAGACTTCGGCTAAGAAGTAGACAGGAGTACTCTCGAGTTCTCCTAACACTGCCAAGAATAACATGGCAAATAGGACAAAAAGAGTGTTGTGGGGAAAGGAAAAAGGGGAAGAAAACATAGCGGGGCGGCTAAGAGGCGTAGTGTTGTGCTAGCCAGGTCGAGGTGGGCACTTGTTAAATGTGTTTGGACAAGCCGTGAATCGATCTCCCAAACAAGGGTGTCGCTCTACCGTTCCTTCTCTACGCGATTACATATTTTCAAGCTCCAGCTCAAAATTTATGTTTTCATTATCTCTTACTTAGTAAGGAGGGGTTGAGGGAACGTCGTAAAATTTGAATTTTAACTGCGCCATATCTTTAAAGCTTTATTTCCTTCCTCCACCTAGGCTTCATTACACTTTTCTCTTTTTTTCCTCCTCCTAGGAAGGTTATTTAGACGTCTTCCTAATTCAATCTTCTTTATTAAACCATTTACGAAGGATTCTGTTGTCTGCGTGTGGTAATATCCCGCTCGCACAAATAAAAAAATTATAAATTTAGCATAATTAGAGTTTGTTTCTAAATTACCAACAAGAAGAAATATAATGATACGATGGCGGTTAAGGTATCTTATTTTACAAACTTTTATCTATAACTTAAATTACTCAATTATGTCTTATATTAGAGGAGGAACACTTGCAGAAGGAATAACGATTTTTAATATTTCAAAATTTTAGTGAGCTTTAAAAATCGTGTCATATTCATACTCTGAATTGCTTCATAAGATTTATCTTTAGGATTCCCAGACGTACTCATGTTTCCTCGAAATAAACCGCTTTGAAGTTGAAGTGGCTTTATTCTTATTCACGACGACAATTCCTTCTGGATGTTTTCCTTTTTCAAGTCCTCAGAACCAAAATTCTGTCCTACATCCTAGAAATCCTTCCTCTATCCGCTTTCTTTATACCAGAACTCAACCTATAATCTATATACTCTATAAAAGAACTTCTACAAGCAAATTCTACGTCATTCGTGCTACCTCCTTTTGGAACTTCTTACTTATCGCCATACATCAAACCACGTTCACAAATTCCTCCAACCATCTCCTATTGAACCACCTAATACACATTCAAACTTCCTCAAGTTTGTATGAATTTTTAGGTTATATAAATGCAATTGCTCACCAACAGCTAAATGATAAGAGTCATTTTATTTTTATATTTAATTATTTTGCTCTCTTTATTTTTTGTAGATATCTTTATCTTTTCATATCATTTGGGGTATTTATCTGTATTATATCAACATGCCAAATTGATGAATATATTTTTTTAACTCTTTAATTATTCCAAGAGAATTTTATTACCAGAATAATACTAATTTTTCATTCATTCCTCCGTTTTTGGCTTTCCGCTTCTCTCAGGTGAGTGGGGTGTTTCATAGGCGGTACTGTTTTTAATATATTTAATCTGTATGGTACAGAGTATATTTCTGTCTTTACCGATCAATGTAAAAGTATATGAATAAGAAAGGCTAGATACCACACTATCAATGATGTATACTGCATTGTATTATTGATTTGGTTAAATAGTTGACTGTTGCAATTTATAACCATAAAAAAATTGTCAGGATTTCCAATCACCAATTTTTTTTATGAGTTAACTATAGAAAAAATCTATTTCAGATTTAAGCATTATAAATAAGTTGAGAATATTGCACTTAGGATGCTGATATGGATACCGTTGATCACCTGACTATTGATTGCCAACAAAGATTTGTAGAAGTATATTTTGAATTAATGTTATAACTTAACTGATAATTGGAATCCAACTTCTTTGCTAAAAACTACGTTCAAGATCTCTTTCGAGAACCTCCTAGTGACCTTTTCTCTGCACAACAATTTCCAAAGAACTCCTTGTTCTCATGGAAAAATATTTGAATACAAATTTTTCTCCTTTTTTTTTCTAGGATTTCTTCTTAATCGAATATTTATTCCAGGGCGGGATCCTACCTCCGTTTGTAGAATCATGAAGAGTTGTCCAGATCTTATTAATCTAATATTGGAACGTTTGGTTTATACAACCTCGTTCTATGTTGTGGTTGTGGTAGAGGTTCAAACTTTAAACGGTATTGTTGTAGATCGCCTTTTTTTCTTGATTTTTTTAAAATTAAATTATCTAAAAAATCAATTGGAAAACAAATTGGTGATATTAAATGTTTATTATCTCATTTAATAGATACATTTTACCAATCTCCAGATTTATAACGCCCCATTTCCGAGAAATTTCGTTTACATACTTTTAGAGGAATGTTAATAATTTGAAAAAAAAATCTTGTGTACCGAGGACTTAAAATTATGCTCAAAATTTATATTTAGTAAGCAATATAAGCCTCCAAGGCTTGCAAAAACAATTTTGTCGAAGCATTTCATATAATGCTTAAATTGACCTAGCAGAGAAAGGTTTTGTTCTTCTATGGACCGTTTTAGATGCAGTACCGTTCTATTTTTAACTTCTCTGTACAGAACCGAACCCTTTACGACTTTCCATTTTACAAACGCTTAGATTAGTGCAGTTTATTGCTATGGAATGCTTACCTGATCTCCAATTTCAAAACAGTCCTTAAATAAGCTGGTTACTAATTAAGTGTTTAGCCATCAACTGCTCGTGCCAGGAATACTGACTTGAGTCAGATTGTCTCAGTTTTGGCTTGTCTTGAATATTAACGATATGCTAACACGTTCTAATTTGAGTCAGCTTCAACCCCGCTCGATGCCTACCCACTTGGATAAACAGTTTCATTGCGATCGATTTCCGATTCAGCTAAAGCTGTTTCAACAAACAAAAGCGAATAACCATAGAAGTCTTTTACAAACGTAAAAGTTGCGTGCTGCTAACGTTTGGACAGCGATTACCTTCATTTACCTTTAAAGATGTTTTGTACTTTTAAAGATGGTGCTGTAATTTAAAAAAAAAATCATTCTACATGATATTTACAACAATGGAAATTGAATTCATGGTTAAAGATAAAAGGATTTTACGAAAATCATCGTGAAAACTGTAAATGTGTTATTTTACACGGTTTGCCAAAACCAAGGCCCGACTTTATATGATATAGCATATTATCCAAATATTTTCTCGGTATCCAGATGAATATTTGGATTATTTCATATATAGAATACAAATGAGAATTATCAAAATAAATTAAAATATAATGTTGAAGACAAAATTTTATGTATACTACAATCATAGATTCACTTGCAATAAAAAAAAAAAAAAACTACAAAATAACACTACCTTTAATCATTTAATTCTTATAATATGGATTACAGTCATTTTCATTATAAACTGGAATATATTTTTTTTTAAAGCTCTATTTTTCTTTTCATATCCCCTTTTTATTTATTTTTCACTTGGATCCTTTTCATTGTTTTCATAGTAGTTCTTTTACTGCTTAAAAGCATTGTAAGGTGTAGTTTTTTTTTTTTGTTTTTTTTGTCGTTTATGAATATTTTGTTCTTCATCTGTAATATAAAAGGTGATGGGGCTCACCTCAGGCTTGAGTTGACCTTATCCTCTAGAGCTAACAACTAAATTAATAAATCATCTATATCATGTGATTTGTTGCCAACGTTTTGGAATTTGGGCTGGTAATAATTTGTTGAAAAGAGGGTTTGCCAATTGTTGGGATTTTTTGAAAAATGATTTTTTTCTTTTTGCCAGAAATTCGTTTATGGTTGATAAATTTAGTGTTGCTTGAATATCCAATGTCTTCTTTCTCTGCAGCGTGGTTCCTCTTACATTTTTTTTAATTATTCTATTTTGGAAATATTGTAATCTTTTCAGGGTGGTTTTGCTGATGTGTTCGAACAGAGATGCACCATACGACAGAGTCGGCCGTATTAGCTTCTAGTCTATAAGTATTTTTGCTTATATTGCTACCTCACTACCGAAGATCCGAAGAAAACGAAGCTTTGTATTGGTGCTCAGAAACGAAATTTTCACTCGATTTTTTGTGTTTTAGACATTATGGTTCAAATTTGGTTCGGTGTATGTCCGTCTGCAGTCGAATGGATGTGACGATCACTTTTCCTACTAACGTTCTTCCGATTTTTATGAAATCTTCAGGGATTGTGTGGATTATTGTTTAGACATTAATTTTATTAAATTCCATCCAGGGTTTCCACAAACACACTCGCAAACGTATGTTTTTTAGTTAGATTTGTTAATATTTCAGAAACGGCGTCTTCGATTTCGCTCTAAGTCAGATGAAAGATTGGTATTGATATTTTATCATGAATTTTATTCATTTACGTCAGCTACTTATTTTTATATACACATGTTTTTCTTGGTACATCTACATCTCCAAAAAGGCTCTTTCGATTTGGCTCAAATTTAGGGGGTAGTTTTTAAAAAAGAATACTTTCGTTTTCATATAAGGAAATGTATCATTTGATACGCTTATAGTTTCAAAACGGCTAAAGTTTAAAACTTGCAGGAAATTTAGAGAATAGCATAGAAATTGCCTGGTATGAATTGCATTGAATTCCATTTATTAATTAAAATTAATATAAATAACTGTTAACAATATATTGGCTTTGAAATGTGGAAGGCATTGATCGTATGGAATGGGTGTTAGGTTAATACAATATTTTAATGAGGTTATAAAATTTTAGGTTTTATTCAAAAAGTTAATTTATACTGCATTGTTTGGTCGATTCCATGTGGCATTTAATGGACATTTGGTACTAACAAGTAACATGTAATACTGTTACTTAGATTTCGTGTAATTTTCAGTAAATTTTACGTTGCGTTTTCAAAACGTGGATATCAAGAAATCGAGATATTTCTGTATTTTCGAAAACATTTTTTTCCAGAAAATGTTATTCTCATACAAAAATTATAGATTTTGAAATATTGATATTGTTAGATATAGTTAAGGTCAATCAGTTAGTGATTTCCAAAATCGGTCTTGGTCTTGCAAAGTGCAGATTAATTATTGCAATACCAATACTAGACTGGGAACTGTGAAAAAAATAAAACGATTTTGTGAAACGTTTAAAAATTAAGGCAAAACAGTACTTAATAAAAGAAAATTTTAGTTACTATGTAAGGAATCGGTAGAAACAATATATATTTGCATTACAATATATTTTTTCCAATTTTTCATTCGGAGTATAGTTAGGTTTTCCTATTCTGAACATTTGACAGTAATATCTCTCTAATATATGTTGGCAATTCTTCAAAAGATTATTAAATTTCCGAAAAATCTATTTAAGAAATCAATTTTAGTAACGTTACAGTATATTGAATTGTTTACACTTATTTTAACAATTGTTTACTTGCCCGATTACATTACTGTAGTTCATCGAATAAATCGTACTTTATTGATTTATCTGATCGGTTATTAGGAAAATTAGTCTAATTCAATTGTGTTATTTTTAATGAGCACATTTAAAATTAAAAAAAAAAGTTTAAAATCCGTAGAAAAGTAATGCAAATGGATACACTCGAGATTTTATTTAAATAATTAATGACATTGTATAGATTGTCATTACTCTACAACTTTTCCATTCGAAAATGGGTCCCATCACTTCATCTTTCTTGACAATGCCTTAAATGTATTGTCAATTTAATTATATTAATTTGGTTGGACTTTTCTATGTTTTTGTCAATAAAACAATCACAAATTAAAATAAATAGCAACAACTGCAAAACTCTTTCGCAATATATACATACATACTCATATACATATATGATATAATATACATGATATATATATACATGATATATATATATATATATATATATATATATATATATATATATATATATATATATATATATATATATATATATTATATATATATATATATACATATATATATATATATACGTGATGTATATATTATATTTGTACAACAAAATCGCTGGAAGTTGAGAAAATATTGTTTGGCTGAAAAAAGGGGTGTAAGCGGCACTAGTGCACCGTGAGTCTAATTCATTAAGTGTCTGATATTTCAAAACCTAGCGGATAGCCAGAGATGGGGTATTTTGTGCAACTTTCAGGCTTGAATCTAAGAAATATATTAATTTATTTAATATATTTTACATTTGGTGAGCGCTGTTATAACCGATCGAACTCCAAATACGGTTTGACATTATTCACTGGTTCGGAATCTTGACAAGATTGGGGCGTTGTTAGAATATTATCACTTGAAAATTAGAATTAGCATAAAACTAATACTAACGACCATTATCAACCGTTGAATGGTACTGGCATTTATCTCGAATTGTGTCAATTCACATCGAATAATACCGCATTACGGACAATAGCAGATGAACTGACAATAGAATTTGCATTCATGGAGATCGTAGAATGCTGCTATCATTGAAAACGAATTTTCCAACGTTTATATAATCCCTGGGTTGATCAAATTCGCTGTGGCACTGTAAACGTCAATCAAAATGTATCTATTGTCATGTAATGCTGAATTACTCATGTTAAGTAATGGCAATCAGAGCTCATTTTATATATCTTTTTGGATACATAACCAACATCGGTTATAATGAAGATAATGAAAAAAATATATTTTAATATTAACCACTAGTTGACCTGTGTAAACAATGCGCATATTATATCGATAAGTTAATATAAAATAATAATAAGAATACGCAATAAATGAAGAGGTATTTTTTTCTTGGACAGTTACAATGAATTATTATTGAAAATAAACCAAAACGTATGAAAAGAATTTAATAGGCTATATCTTTTCTCATAATAATCTATTTTCAAAAAAATAAACATTATAGTTTTGTAGGGAATTTAGAAACTTTTCAGGTTCTTGAGGTAATGATAGTTACTTGTGTGTATACTTTTTTTTAATTATACGCAAATAAATTTTGGGCAAAGAAAAATAAAAGGTGCTCTTTTTTCCCATCTGAAGAAGAAAGAAATATGATGGTCCAATGCTAAGACTCAATGAAATACCGACGAAAAAAGAATTTTGAGCTATAATATATGACGATAGCTAATACAAAATACTGCTCTGGCTCCTATTCAATCTGATCAATTTTAATTAGGAATTTGTTTTTATTGATTTTAAAAGTTTAAATGCAGTCTGCCACACTAAAGGGCATTTGTACTTGAGATGCAGTATTCATTCATACAATATATTCATGCTATATATATAAAGGAATATAAATATAAATAAAAAAGGAAAATATATAGATAAATAAAAAGATAAAGTAAATAAGATAAAAAGAATTAATATGCATGTATATAAAATAAATAATATAATAGATTGAAGCTGGATAATAATAAAACAAATAAAATATATTCACATCTGTGTACAATATTTACATTGGCCCAGAGAATTCTGAATCAATCTTTGTCTTCCAAAAGTGGGAGGCAAAGCAGAACTCCAGCAGATCCCCGTACTTCTCTTCCAGCTGCATCACTGGTATTAATTAGGATATTAAATAAATAAAAACTCGCCTAACAGAATCTACATCATCTTACAAACAGATGATTAGAGCAGGTTTCTAAAAATTCTGCTTAACCAAGCCAAATCCCTATTCATTGCTTTTACACTTTGACAAAAGTTCATCTGGACAAACACTTCACAGATATACGCTACATCCAAAACGAGCTACATACGAAAATGTTTAATTTAACGCTAAACGTTCAAAACTATAACTAAATCTCCATAGTACGTCAAAAACCATAATTTTACATAAATTATTTATATGATACTTCGCGTGCCAATAGTTGGCAACCACATAGGTCACACTGCAAACGTTTTCACTATATCTTACCTCATAGACTAACAAACTAACACAAGCTACAATTACCATTCCTGCTACATAAAAGGCTAAAAACAAGCTGAATGAGAGATCGCCTTGTTTAAAAAGTTTACGAACATCAACATTAGAAGAGATGACGCTGGGCAATCTATTTCCTCTTGGCTATCACGACTATTATTCTTTCCGACAACAGATGCACGGGTGTCAATATTTCTGACAGTTGTATGTTAAGGAAAAAAGAAAGAAATTAGACCGAATAATCGCCTAACATACATAGAGCAAGAAAAAAATACAGATAACGTTAAATGTATGTATTTATTTATTTTATTTATTTATTAATGATATTATTGTGTTTCTATGTATCCACCTTGTCACCCTTGCTCAAATATGTATTTATTTTATCTAATTTGCGTTCAAAAACTCTTAATAGACATGTTATAATTTATCCAATCGCTAAAAAATAATCTAAAAGGCGATGAGTTAAGATTTGTAGTCACACCAAACTGCGATTATAACAAACCCTCCCCTAAATTTAATTACTGATACAAGGGAGGAAGTTGCTGTTAAATGGCCGAAGCAGGGCTGTTTATGAAGAGGCCAGTTGCCGTTAATTATATTACAATCGCCGATAATGGTCTTCCTGTTTTTGGCCCCCATCCTCTCCAGGCTGTTCTCATCCATTGGGGCCTCAGGCACGTTGTGGCCCACCTCTTTTTGCAAGGATATCCAGAGAATCATTAAATAGAACTTTAAAAAATACAATTAAAATTACAGTATTGAATATTTAATAGTTGACCGTTTTGTATTTTATTTTTGTATTTTGTATAAGAGGAAATAGCCCGGGGTGGAGGTCATAAATAGACTAAAATAGTGGAAAACTATTTTATTTCAAGCCAACTTTTCGACCCGACTTATCAGGTCTTCTTCAGGACTATAGCGGAAAAGATACAAAAAGATATAGAAAATTGTGGAAGTTACATAATATTTAGATAAAAATTATAAAGGAGGTGAATAAACTTATTGAAATTATAAACAGTTAGAACATTGAAACATTAAGAACAATAAACTATATAAACGGAGTAGACTAAGTAATAAGATCCTAAACTGAAGTAAATAAATGGTAGCACTTGTTGTAGTATAATATACGGAATTCTAAATATACTCCTACAAATTTCATGGAGGGATTGGAATAAAAAAATAAATATTATGAAGTAATGGCATAAAGGGATGTGAAGAAAGAAAAAAAAATTAAAAAAAGAATAAAAAACATAGACTTACAGTTAGTGTTGACCAAATGCGAGACCGAGACGAATCTTGGTATTTCAAACTCAGTCTTGGTGATGTTCTTGCGCAAGAGTCTTGCAGTTACTTATTAGCTTATTACTGTAGAGATATTACTGTATTTTTTTAGATAAGAGAAACCTAACTAAGCCCGAATAAAAAATTAGAGGAGTTAAATGAGAAAGTATATTGGTTGTACCAATTATTTACATATAGTAACTAAGATTGTATAGTAATAACAACTATTTTGCCATAACGTTTATTCAAAAAATCGAAAAAAAATTTTTACCAGTCCTGATCTTGGTCTTGCAACAGTTAGGCCGCCTTGGTCTTGGTCTTGCAAAGTTTAGTTTAGCAGCAAGGAGGTTTAGTTAAAACTGGGAAAACTTGGGTAGAGGGGTTGGGGAAATTTGCTGACCTGGTTGGGCAGTGGTGAGGGGGTAAGTTGTTATATATAAGCAAATCAAAACCTAGAATATTACAGTATCTACAACTTGAAGATATTGATGTATACAAGAACAAATACAATATCTATGAACTGTTTGTTTGTTTCGATGTCTAGGCGCAAAACATTTAGGTCATCTGCGCCTGATCAACTAAATAACACTACTTTTATACTGTTTGGATGGCTGATACAAAAAATAAGAATAAAAAAAGGATAAAAATAACTAAATAAAAGGATTGATAGAATAAAATAAATAAATAAAAATAACAATAGACACTTATAGATAATAAGTTAGAATAGATAAATAAATAAACTTTAAGAAAATAGAAATAAAACCAGTAAATGAATTGAAATTAATAACCAAATTAACTTGTGATAAAAAAATAAAATGAAATAAAGTAAATAAAAAATAATAATGAATCTGCAAATGATCATAATTTATAAACTTGTCATATATGTTGTTTAAGTCATTCATTATCTAGGAACTTGATAACTTTGGTAACGATTTCTTCTTGATTTATCAGGGATGCTGATATATTCTGGGGTATTCCTAGATCTTTTAACCTTTCGGTGTAAAAAGGGCACTCTTCCAAAACATGTTTTATGGTTAATGATTGGTCACGCTATGAACTAATAAATTATAAATATATACATATACATATAAAATAGAATGAATAAATTATAGATAGAAGTACAATGTGAATGAGAACAAAAATGAAAGGAGTAAAACGTACATTCAATTCATTAAAGTATGTAAAACCTTTTACAAACTCTACAACTTTAGAATAGAATAGAATAGATAATAATTTTATCCTGGAATAAAATCCCTTTGGAATAACAAAAAAGTATAAAATTAAAATATTATGTCTGGCCTAAATAAAAACAAGCATGAAAAGTTAAAAAAAAAAGAGAAATAATTAAAGAAAATATTAGTTGAATATACTATATACAAAATAAATAAAAAATTCTTTATACTAAACACATGAAACCATTCCAAGACACTTAAAACTATGCACAGTGTTAAAATATAAATATAAACTTTCAAAGAAAAAAATAGAATAAAAAATACATTACATTCTTCTTAGCAGTAAACTATGTGTTTCTGTTGAAAAAAAAAAGAAAGTCGAATCTGATAGTAAGTTTCTAAGTGATGAGTTATATGTAAATACATCATTTTGAATAATACGTAATTTTACATAACGTCTAAGATGTTTATTTTTATTACTTTTTTTTCTCAAAGAAAATTTTAATTCTATTATTCCTATTATTTATACTTTCTTCCTTCACTATGATATTTTATTTTGTTCTTATATAGCTTTATTTTGAAATTACCTTATTTATTTTGTAAATATGGTGTGAATGTGCTCTCAGAACTCTATTATAAATGTCCTTTATTGAGAAAGGTTGTAATATTTATCAATAAACGAATAATCCAGTAAAAAAAAAAAAAAAACATAAAAGGTTAGCGGGTATCTGACTAATTCTGCCACTTTTTTAGAGTAGGAGATTTTATTCAAAATGTGATTTATTTTTATTATTTTTTTTTTTTTTGTCCGGGAAGATATTTATTTTTTCCTCCGAAGTAGGTCTCTAACTTACTGAATAAATCGAAATAGTGGTAGTATAATGTATAATACCTTGAATATTTATTATTAGCCTTCGGAATACATGAGTGTAGACCTCGCTGTGGGGCAATTAAGACTTCTATGCTAAAAATGTCGAAGTGGCAGAGAGGGAGAGAGGATGGCAGGGGTGAGGGATGCCCTGGCTGACAGAGGCAAGCACCTCAGACGAATGAAGGACATAGATCTGCTCCGCCTCAAGCTCCTGTTAATGAAGAGGAGTGATTAGCTCAAGTGACGGGGCATAACTCAGCAGCTACCAGTTAATCCCCGCTCAAGTCCCGACTTTTTACCCACTTTTTCAAAGAATTAGTGTCCGACTTAGCCGCGCGGTCGGGTCAGGATTAATTTTATTTATTGGCCCCTAAAATCGGGGACTTAAATTAGCCTAGTGGGCTTAGAGGACTTGATTAAAAAACTGAAGCCTTTTATACCTCTTCTGAGTTAGAGTTCGGCCGTAGCTCTTAAGCCCTTACTAAGCCCGCATGGTTTTTACTGCTATCGCTGCCTCATATTTCCGAATTCTTATCCTCCTAATTTCTGGGTAGCGCTGATTAATGAACCTGTCATGGTCAACACGTTTTTATTATATCTACTGAAATATTAAAAATATATCGTGTAACTTCTTTCAAAATGAAATTAAAGCTTAAATTCGGCTAAATATATTCCTCTTTATTTACAATTTTATAAATTTATAACAAAGCTTTTATATGAGTTTTATAGCGATGTTGAGATTTTTTTTCCAGATAATTTGTTTATGATTTTCAGGTATAGTCATCATCAAATTAATGAAAAACACATTTTTTTTTTTTTTTTTTTTGTATTCCTCCATTCGACTTTGAATATCCAAAGTACAATCCTAATACATATTTTTTGGAAATCAAGAAAGGTAACGATTTCCGAATAAAAATGCCCAATAAATCCGATGGCTTAATTTTTTTTTTTTATATATAAACCTAAAAATGACTTGAAGGTTTGTTTATTTTTGAAACTTCCTTTTTCACGAACCGGAAAGAAACGCATTTCTTTGGTATATTTGAAAAAACAATTCATCAAAATTTATTTCCACAGTTTTATTAAAATTAAATTAATTTTAAAGTAAATTAATTTGATTGTGTTTTAAAAGAAATTATTTTTTTACCTTACGATTATAGTTATGAAATATTATAGTTATAGTTATAACTGGTCTTGAGATTTAATTGAAATAATAAGGGATTTTTAGAAACATACGTTTTTTTAAATATTGGTTTTGATATTATAATTTGAATTAAAAATATAGCTTTTCACGTTTCTTAAAGAAATACTAATGATGATTAGGGTTTATGTTGCAAATATATGATTTATTTGAGATTTTGTTGAAACTAGCCGTAGTTTTCTGCTTTAAAGTCTAAAATATTGTTGTTTTAAATAGAATATTTTTATTTTATTTTAAAAGAGGTGATTTAATCAACTCATTGTGTTTTCAAAGTTATCTTTAATGACGACATCTTGTTTAGAACAAAGAGTTTAAATAATTTATTTTTCAGTATTATTTCTTGTTTGAACAGAAAAATTGATATTATCAAAAAGGCTACAGTCATGGCAACCAATCCTATCAGTTTGCGTTTACACATGATATACTTGAAAATATCTGAATAAAACGATTGGATTTATTAAAAATTGCATACATTAAACTTGGAAGGAATGAGGAAAGCTTTCACAACATATATACATCTCCCTAACTTTTCCAGATAAAAATATAACGAAATAACTAGTTATATAAAATTTTCTATAAAAATATTCTCTATAAAATATATTTATACTTGTACTAATTAAATATATTTTTCCAAGTTTATCGTAGAAAATTTGCAAGATGCGTGGTTTAGCTGCTTAGAAGCTCATTTAATATGGTTTTAACAAGGATAAACTCTACTATCGTTTTTCTAATATTATGGAATAATTGTTCATTGTCTTAATTAAATATCGACAATTATTAATTTATTATGACAGTATTTATTAATACTAGCTTCTTTTAAAACGCTCAAAATTTAACCTAAAACAGAAACTGAACGGTTACATTTACCTATTTAAGCCCATATGGTCTACGCCTCACATTAGTGTTGCCCAAATGCGTGACCAAGATGATTCTTGGTCTTGCGAACCCAGTCTTGGTCATGGTCTTGGTCTTGCGCAAGAGTCTCGCATCAATTTTGTAGTTACCTATTAGATTATTGCTTAAGAGATATCACTGTAATTTATTATATAGGAGAAACCTAAATAATCCTGAATGAAAAATTAGAAGAGTTAAATGCAAAAGTATATTGGCTATACCGATTCTACACATATAATAACTAAAATTGTCAAGTATTGGTAACTATTTTGGGTTAATTTTTGTTTAAAAAGTTGATTTTTTTTCTACTAATCTTGGTCTTGGTCTTGCAACAGTTAGGCGGTCTTGGTCAACACTACTTCACATAAATACCAAACAGCCAAAACGACCCACATATGAAAACTAAAAAGTTTCCAGTCAACAAAATTCATACCTATCACTAAAGGTATATGATACCTCACAAACATTAATTTAAATAAAGACCTGCCCTTGCCAACAGTTAGCAACAACACACCGACGCACTAGAAAAGATTTCACAATAACACCCGGATACACTATCACACTTATACAAGGAATGGCTACAATTAACATGCCAATACTTCAAAGGATCAAAAGAAGTTAGATGAGGGATCTTATTGCTAAAAGAATATACTACAATCAAGAGAGGGAGGGATGCTTCTAGGCACTCCTCTCCCTCGCATCGATTAAGTTGTGATTGACCATTAGTTGTGTAAAAAAAATTATGTGATCTGATATCATGTCATCCTATAGTAAAATTGACTACAATAAATAAATATTGAAAAGTTTTTTTTTTAATTACCTGCCATTTATTATAACAGATAAATGGGAGCACAAATATAATTTTTAAAATGGAAAGAAATATTAAAAATATTACTTTTTTAAATATTTATTATATAAGGCTTTAATACAGAAGTATTTCTTGCCTAGATCATGGAAATCGATGCTTATTATTTTAGTGACCAATTAAATATACAACTATTCCATTGGCCTGCAATTTTCCCCAATATCATCTGGAAAATTCAGAGAATTGCAAAAGAAAATTGGTCAGGCACTCCTTATGCGTATTATTGTTTTATATTATTTATTAATCGTTATTTTATTTATGTTTTTGTATTGAATAAAAACTCACCCTGTGATCTCTTCCATAAAACCATTTGTATCTGACCTATGGTTAGTACATAAATCTGATGGAAAAGAGAGCTGGGCTGTATCGAACTAGTACAGACCTATCCATCAAGCGACCTTGTAATCGTATCTGTCAGGAGAGCTTACTGCGGTGACCCGACAACACAGCGAACGGGCGATCGTCCAAACAGCACAAAACACCATTTCATAACCCAGCGCTTTGCAATCGGATTTCAACAACGGTAGGGTTTTTGGAAATATGAATCACCTCATTTTATCGGAAAAACAACAATTAAATAAAGTTACCATAAACATACAATATTTATTTATAATTGCCAGGAGTGTCAGGTCCATTTTACTATGTGTTAGGGTCAGGGGTATTTCAAAATTGAAAATACAAATCTTTCCCCGGTGAGTTTCCTTAAGGGTTGGAAAAATTCGAGTAAAATTAAAGGGTGAGAAAGAAGGGAAAAAATGAGTGAATATGAGACCTGTAAAACATGAAAAATTCATTCACATCAAAACATTAAAATAAAAATATTAAAAAAATTAAATATGTTAAGATAAACAAATAAAAAATCTCCTTCTAAATGCTTACAATATTTATTAAGATAAAAAAATATATATATATAAAATAGTTAAAATATAAATAAACAATGGGAAAAGATTATTGAAATGTACTGAAATAAAATCAAGCACAAAATACAATATTCGGAGAAAATAAAAACAATTTAAGCATTAGGAACAAAATATAAAATAAAATCAACCTCTAAAATTATAAATAAAACAAGAGAAAAATAAATAACTGTTTAAAAGAATAAAACTAATTTAGCGAAGAAAAAATTAAAATAATTTGCTGCCTTTCGTGACAGTGGAAAATAATAAAAAGTTGGATGTACTGCTTCAAATGAGGTTACCTTCCACTATGTAAAACAGTCGATAGTGGGAAAGTATCGAGTGTATAGCCTATCAATCTCGATCGACGACTGCCAATGCGCCAAACAGCTGGGATCTTCAAAATGGCGCAGGCAAGGTGTGGTGAACCTGGAGTTGGTGAGGGTAGACGTCCACTACATGTATCTAATGTCAACAAAGGCTAGGCTCCAGTCTGGCTTTAGACCGCATCCCAGCAGTATTATGGCATTATTTTTATGTCTTAATTCCTAAGACTGGGTATTACTGCCGGACTGGGGTGTATACACAAACGAGATAATACATCGCTAATGAAGCTAAATGTATAAACAATGTACAATTCTGGAACAATCGTCCCTCAGTTTTTTACAAAAAAAAAAAAATAATAAAATAAAAAATAAACATTTAATTATTAACATTTAAAAGGGTAAAACTGTGAGAAAAAAACAAACAATTAAAGATACAAAATATGAGTGTATGCAGCGTTAACACTATTAGAGCCTATAGCACAACGGACAAACGTAATGATACCTATATTCTCAAATGATTGTCTTTGTCCAGCAGGATCTTCAAATCTTGTGGTCCAGACCTTGTGTGTTCATTTTGGCTGAATTTTTGCTCAAATATGCAAAATTTCGAAGCTCCATTCAATGGAAAGACAATTAACTGCAAACTTCAAAAACATATAACACGTAGTAAAGTTATAAATCCTTGCAGAAATTTACGGAATCTGGTGCGTTTTCAAAACTGCCGCTTTCGAACGCGTCAAATATTTGAGTTTTATTCAACTGACTTATAATTGGCTGTTTTCTAAACTGTGCAGCATTGCATAGTGCAACCCTGGAATGTGTGTTTACAAAACTGAGGGAAAAAAGTTTTGGAGAATCTTTTACTTGATTGGAAACACGAAACAATCGATTTAAACTAATTGGAAAAGATTAAAAATTCAATAATTTTAAAGATTTAAATATCAAGTTTAATGTTGGATAAGAACTTACTTACAATTACAAGTAAAAACAAGTACCGTAAGTAGTCCCAGAGTCGTTTTCGAAACCGACAAAAATTTCTAGTTTCAAAATAACTGAAAAAAAATTGAAAACAAAGATTTCAGAACTCGCAAAACAAATTAAAAATTACTGTTAAAATGTTATTTCAAATCACGATTATTTCTATATATTTATCTTAAAATTCGAATTGACAGGTACACAGGATTTAATAATTTTTAAACTTAATATTTTATTAAAATATTGAAATTAATTGTCAAAATAATGTCTATTTATTCTATTCGAATGTCATTCATGTCTACTCTAATAATAAACAACCATTAAAATTTACCTAACGTATTACGTTTCAGGTCTCTAGGAAAAAAATTAAAAAAACGTTGTTTTTTAATTTCACTTACAAATATATGACTACTTATGTATATATTAGGATCATCCTTCTGTCGAATATTAGTCCGAGGTAACATACAAAGTCTGTCTGATTAATTTGGTTGTCGCCGATATAAATTGGTAGGCACGTGTATTGTCTAAGTGGAAATATTATGTGTTGTGATTTGTCATAATTTAATACAATTTTCCAAAGTGAGTACCAATTCTGTAAATTTAGTAAGTGATTTTGTAAATTAAGTTAGACTATTCTGGGATTATAGTGTAGCAGACTGATGGTGGATTTTCTTGAAATTGTTTTATCGTCAGTGTAGGCAGCACTCAATGTTTTTTTATAAACTTAAAATATTAATAGCTTTTCCTTACACATTTTATTTAATTATTTAATATATTTGTTGTTTGCATTTGATTAGTTCAATAGGAACTGTGAGAAAACTATGCTGGCCCACTTGGCAAGTATTTTATATATTTAGTTATTAACATTTTAAAAGCATTTATAAAGGCCTATGCTTAGTTCGAGAATTCAGCTTTAACTAAACAATATTCTAAAATATATATACATATATATATATGAAACCTAAACGAAAAACAACGCAAGCGAATATAAATATTTGTATGTATGGGAAAATTAAAAAAGAAATAAAAAAAGAGAGAGAGAGAACAGTTTTCCCGCTTTATCTTTTAATTGCCTCAGTTTTTGTAGAGCCAAGTCGGCTTATCTTCAGATGGGATGACTCTATCTACACTCGCGAGGTATAAAACCTGATTTTTAATTTGTTCCATGGCAGACACAAAACTTTCTATGCCATTGTTATTCTGTCAGGGTCACCGCTCTGCCAATTATTATTTTATTTATGGTCCTGTATTTATTTTTTATTTTTTTTACTTAGCCTAGCTAGTCACACATTGAGATAAGTATTATATCTGGAAATTCAGGAAAACATTTTTATGCCTGACTTATTACAAATAAAAATTTTATTTATTTAAATATTTTACTTCATTTGAACCTGCGCAGTAATAAATCAAAGAAATCTTATGTAACTGCTAATTTTCTTTGAATTTGCTTGATGGAGACTTTCATAAATGTTGAAGAAGAAGGACTCGTGGCCATTTCCTTTATAATCTGCGTTGAGCAGGAAACAGGGTGAAGAATATTGTTAGAACTAGTGGATTCAGGCAATTTTGAGTTGAAAAGTAAAATTTTGTGTGTTTTCGTAGAATTTCTGATTGTGTTGTTTGTATCCTAAAGTTCTTCTAAGTATTTCCAAATTAGTCTCAGATTAGGGTTGCAGATTTTACATGTGCAAGACAAAGCCTGGCTCGGAGTCTCTTCCTTTTATTTAAGAAATTCATATATGCTGTATAGAGGTATGAATGAATTTTATGTATTACTTAATTGTTGTATTTACATTTATTTATTTTTTTTTTTTTTTTAGGAAATTTCTTTATTGGGATATATTACAGTCTGTCATTTTCAAGGATAATGTTAATAGTGATAAAGAGTAGCCCATTCATACTATGCAAAATTAATAAAAATAAATAAACAGCAATATAATAATACTAAAAGTAAATGTATATAAACTAAAATATCCTAAACTAAACAAAAATAAACCATTCTAACAAAATAAATACTTAAATACACACATGAGTATTTACCTTTAACTTACTTTTGTTATCTACTGCTTTCACAACGCCTATCTATTAATATATTTTCTTTTATTTGAGAAATTCATATATTATTTTACTTTAATCTTTATGCTATCTTTATTACTACTTATTATTATTTTATACTTTAGTTTGTTCATTTTTGCTTTATATGATTCATTTTATTTATTTTTTTATTCAATTTGATCTTAATGACTTTATTTGTCATGTATGTTTATATGGTATTTTAACATATATATTTAGAGCTATTACAATCTTTCACAATTAAGGACATTTATAATATTGTTCAAAGAGTACATTCACGATAAATAGAAATAAATAATACAGCAAAATAATAATCCTAAAAATAAATCTATATAAACTAAACTAAACAAAAAGAAACTAAGCTAATGAAAATAACTACCCGAATACCTACATGCTTCTACAATATCTAAAAAAAAAAAAAGCATTCACTCAAGATCTCCGAGTCAAGCCTTTCTCCCACACGTGTAAGGAAAGGCAGGACTCTAGAAGATCCCAGCGCCCCTCACTCAGCCGCATTACTGGTATTAAATACCAGTACAGGTGCTATTACCACACGTACATGGCTTGAGTAGAGAATCTGGCCATGGCCAAAACTCCAATATTTACTGATTCACAAAGGTCTCTAGGCCACTGCTTCTTCAACCTACGAGGAGGATTGTAGGTATGTGTGGTGATGGATAGGGATTGTGCAAGGGGATTTGGATGATGGGTTAGGTTCTGGTGAAATTTGGAGAATTTTTCTGGGATAAGGTCTGAGACAAATGGGATATTAAGGTCATGCTGTTGGGTTTTGTTGGTTCCATAGAATGAAGCATCAACTATTGTTCGAAGGACTTAAGATTGAAAGGATTGAATTTGTTTGATGTTAGAAAATTTTGCTGTCACCAACAGTTGAAGTCCGTTTGTTTACATTGTTTTGTAGATATGTAATTTGTTTTCAATAGAAAGTTTAGATTTTCTATTTAGTAAGTAAAAAGAAAAAAATAATAAAAATGTATATATATATATTTTACTAATATTAACTAATACTTCTGTATATTTATGTATAAGTTCAAATATTGTCCTACGGATAGAAGAGTATGCTGTGTATATAGCAACCCAATATAATTCTGCATCAATCCTTTATATTTTATGAAAATAAAGTGTTTCTCCCTCTGTATAGTTGGCCGTATTGTCGGTTGAGTTCTTGTCCTTTAAGTCTAGTATGTGGGTTCTATGTTAGTCTTCGGTCCAAAAGAAAGCCAAGATACCGGAGAAAGGAAGCTGAATGGAGTTGAAGTGTACTGTTGGACAGGAGTATATAGTATTAATAGGTACTTTTATCACTAATACTTATTGTGCTTGGGTGTGTTATTTTTTAATAAATTTATTAATTTATATATATATATATATATATATATATATATATATATATATATATATATATATATATATATATATAAATAATTTAATTGAAATAAATTTAATCAAAACAGAATTGGAATTCCCGATGATATTCAATGTAATAAAGTACTGAAGCATCCTAACAGGAATGTTTATAAACCTGGGAGCTGAGGAGTTATTCGGCTTGAAATTGGCAGGAAAGGAGGGTGGGGGTAAATTTCTCTTCTTTTGAGAGATGTTTCATCTTAATAAATATTATGATTATTTAAAAGGGAAGAATATGGCTTACCAGTTTTATCTTAGCATTTCTCATTTTATTGTCTGGCAAACATATTACCTTTAAACTTGGTTTAACATTATTTTTTGTTGCCGATTCGGAAATAATGCAACGTTTAAAAAAATCACCGTTTTTTGTATTATTATTTCTTTGATATAATATACAATTAATACTCAATGTATAGTCCATTGTTATCAACCGCCTTTAGCCATCTTCTAGCCAATTGTTTGATCCCAGGCTGATACCATTCTTTGGAAATGGAAACAAGTTTAGAAAATGTTCTTTAGGGATCATTAAGTATTAAAATATTTAGTCTTTTGAAATCTTTTGAAATTTGGTAAAACGGTCATTTTTTTTATACACCCGAATATATACTATACCTATATCACGATGCTCTTCCTTATAGTTTTTACTTCCACATTTATCAACTGGTAAATATTCATTTATTTTTCTCACAACAACCAAATATAGATATATTTTATTTTCAAAATCGTTGTATTACCATTTGTTCATAAAATGTACAACCTTATGATTTTTTTTTTCTTAAGAGAATTTTCTGTAGTATGCAGAATCTGAATTAATTTTCAGTAATTGAAGTAGGAATTATTTATCTAAAACTTATATTATAACAAATGGGTAGTCATATTAAAGAAATTTGAATAATTCTAGAAAAGACAAAACCCTCTTTTTTTTAGTTATATCTCGACAGCAGTTAATAAGAAAGTGCGGTTTGTGGTACGGAACTACTTTTCCGAAATGTGTCTCTTAATTACTAATGTTTCCTCCTGGGTTGTCCTGCAGACTATTTTTTTAGAAATATTCAGTATAAATGGTACTCATGTAATATTTCAGCTGTTACGTGAAAGTATCGCACAAGAGAAGAAACCACTATTATTTTTTTTTTTTTTTTTTTTATTGAATAATAATACAATCAGCCACTGTTGGAGGGCTATAAGTATTAAGGCTAAAAGTTCTCATTCATACAGTATATACAAGTAATACAGAAGTAACTATAAATATAAAAAGTAAATAAATAATACTTATAAAAACAATGTAAATCAATAGGAAAAAAATAAATAAGTAAATAAAATAAATAAAATAAATAAACAATCAAAATAAAATAAAAACTTCTAAACACATTCATATCTATATACAATATATACATTCGCCCAGGAATCTCCGAGCCAGGCTTTTCTCCCCACATGTGGAAAAAGCAGGACTTAAGAGATCCCAGTGCCACTTTTCCAGCCGCATCACTAGAATTAAAAGCCAGTGGAGGCTGAAGGAGGCCACTAGAGCCACAGATGCTCAGGACTTGAGTGGAGAAGCTGGCCATTGCCAGGACTCCAGAAGCATATTTATAATAGATCTCGTGTCCCCTGCCGTTTTAACCTTCGAGGGGGATTGTAGGGATGGTGGGAGCTGGATAGGGATTGAGCTAGAGGATTTGGATGATGGATAAGGTTCTGGTGAAAGTTTGAGAATCTGGATGGATGATGTCGAGGACAAATGGGATGTTAAGGTCATGGTGTAGGGTCTTATTTGTAATACCACTATTCTAGACCACCTAAATAATTAATAAAACTAGGTTAATATATTTATTTGTTTGCTTTGAAAAAAACAAACAGATAAAGTAAATGTAAAAAAAAAATACAACTAAAGCTAATAAATAACAATTTAATAAGTATTTTATTAAATACTTTAAATCGAAATTTTCTCTTTGAATTTTCTCTTACTGGCTGTAGTCTTAAATCAGTACACTATGTTACTTTGATTCGCCCAATTCTTTATTCCTTGTTTACAACAGAAAAAGAAAACATTTATTTAGATTTTTTGAGATAAGATTGTTGGCCGGGATATTTCTGGTCGATTCCTTTCCTAACAAAGTTCTAAAGTATTCATATCTTTATCATCCTCAAGAAATGCGATACCTTGGTCGCGAACAAAGTTTTCATATTTGAATATTGGGTAAAATGTTATTATTTACTCTAGTCACTTTTTTGTATATGTAAGATTAACCCTGAAAAAAAATCCTTTCAAATTTAGGAGTATGAATTTTCTTTTTCAATATTACTAAGCTTCAATATGATTCTATTTATATTGACAAATCAATATGAAACCCAGGATCTCAGATTTGTTTTTACTTTTTCTTTTTTTTTTTTACTTATTTCAATTACCGTTATTATTCATAAGAACACATATTCATAGAAAACAAATAAATAAAATTTTAATAAAATAATATGTGGAAAATAAAAATGAAACACACTATTTACGACAAGCAAGAGGAGCTTAAAAACAATCTTGTCCTACTTATTTGGTTGCGAAAGCAGGACCCGAGGTGATCCCACTGCTTTTCGCGCCGCAATTCCACTGCATTTCTAAAACTAAAAAAATTAAGAAAAAATAATATTTTTCCCTTTGAGAATTGTGTGCTGCATAATGTAGATCTAGTTGTGGTTTGAACATATGAACACCAAGTGGGAAAAAAAACAACTATAATTTTAATTTTTAAATATATTTCATTTTATCGACTCAACTAATTTTCCTGCCGCTTAGTAAATTTTGGATACTACGAAAAATGTGTTAGTGATAACCTTAATGTGAATATAGTAGGTTAGGAATAATTTCCTGTCTAAAATCCTTCAATTTTTGCAATGTTTGTTTTGCAACATGGGATCTCGCATTTTCATGGTGGAATAAAATGTCTCGCTTGTATCAATAACTTATCACTATAACTTATTTAAGTGAGGGACGTTTTCCCTCAATTTCCCGCTTCAATCGATCCAACTGATCATCTTAGAGATCTTATGTGGTAGGTTGGCAAAGACCAAGGAAGTCACGATAAAGAGCTCCTTTCATATCCCAGGAAACAGACATCATTACTTTTTCCGATGCAGTTATTCTCTGGCTTCTGTTCTCGGTATACCTCCAGGACTTAACCTCTTGTCGTTCCGCTAATAACGTTTTCTCAACATGTTTCTGCAAGTTTCCGTTAAGTTCTAGCAGCATTTTCTCTTTTATCGCATTCCAAAAGTATAACGTATGTGGTTTTTGAAGAAATCAATTTTAATTTCAATTTTGGAATAACTAACTTTCTTCATCGAAACCTGACAAACAGGAGATTACATAATGCTTTAATAAACAATATTGTAGAGGAAGAATTAGTAATATTGACATCATCAAAAAAAGGTTTAAAAAAACTGACAATTCTTTAACGATAACTTAAATATACTTCAATCCTTGCCTCATATTTCTGACGTTATTTTTAGCCCTTATGACAACCCACATTCTTTCGTCGAAACGTAGGCATACTTCATAGCAACATAAATGACATTCATGACATTGTCATCCTCCTTAAGTATTTATTTATAAAGATGTTAATAATATTAAAAATGTAATCTGATCTATTATGTGAAATATAGTGTAATATAATACTCATGTTATGCATTGTTTCAGGTCACTACATGCAGGCATGGAAACGTGGAATCACGATTATTACCGCGGGCAGCGTTAAGGTTTCCCCAATCGACAGGTTCCGACTCGTAGACGGCTACAATCTCGAGATCCGTGACGTCCAGACACAAGACGCTGGTGACTATGTTTGCCAAATAGCAACGCTCCAACCTCAAGAGATCACGCACACGTTGGAAATTTTGGGTAAGTTCTTGTAACTTAAATTGATATAACTGTTGAAATTTCCAGAAATAAATTGGCCTATTTACTTCCTAGCATTTTAGTTGCAACTTAGCTATATCTAGAATAAGTGAAATATTAAAACAAGTTGTACCAACTGACGTTGAAATGTGAGACTAAATATTTGTTTAAAAGAGAAAAAAAAGTTTAAATTCGTATTTTGAACCTTAAATATTAATTTACATAGCTATCGAAAAATAAAAATGTTTGTCTACATTGGACCAATCCAATTTTTTTTTTAATAATATTAACATTTTGATAACTTTAAAAGAACTGCACTGATTCAAATATTTTTTTTGTTGAGATTTATAGCTTGACTACACGAAATGACATAAACACAAACTCCGTAAACAAATTAGAACCAATACTATAATAAAAACCTTTTTGAAGCATTTCGTTATTTCTTTCTTATGAAGAAATTCAATAATTATTGGAAGAGCTCTATAAATGAGCTATCTAAGGATGGTATATATTTTTATTTATTTATTAAGAAATATAATATTCTGTCACTTGTGAAATAGTTATAGATAGGTAAGACCACAGACACATTACCTGTACAGAAAAGATAAAATAAACAGAAGAAAGATAAGAAATAAAGAATAATCAAAAAGTGTATATAATAAATAAAAATAGAACAACTTAAAGATAAGTAAAACATATAAAATGTTTAGAAAAATACAGATATACATATGTATACTATTTAACGGTAGTATTAATGTTGAATTTTGGGAAAATCTTGAGGAGTTATGAATGTTCAAGTGCTCAAGTTCATATTTTTTTAGCTACATAAAAATTTATAAATATTAACAATAAGTAAAAATGAAATAACTTAAAGATAAGCAAAATATAAAAAAAAAATCAATTAAGACAAATTAGATATACCTAATATTAACATACACTATCTAACGGCAGTATCTATGTTTAATTTGGAGAAACCCTTGTGGAGTGATGAATGCCGTAGTGCTCCGTAGTGCTCAAGTTCATATTTTTGCTTCCTCACTACCGAAGGTATGGAAGCATAGTATTCCTGCGAGAGGTTAAAAAAAATGTGCTCAGAATCAAAATTTTCACTCGCGTTTTACTTCTCAGATATCAAAAATCAAATTTGATTCTGCGTCTGTCTGTAGCAAAATCGATATGACGGGCATATCACGTTATCATATATCACTACCTTTCATCCGATTTTCCCGGACCAGGGGAGAGGGCGAAGGATTCATCCTGGAGTCTGGTTATCGGGTAACACGTGTTTTGTACACGCCTTAACCCAGTTACCCACACCGACCCCGAGTAAAGTCTGTGTTTATATCAAACAAACCTTTTTAAAATAGTAATGTAAAACTATTCTAAATATGCAGGTAAATCAGCCCAACTCGTTCTGGGTTTCTTCATTTGCTTGGCTTTAAAGTAAATAAAAATGTGTTCATGAGGAAATGAAAAAAATGTCTCGTGCTGATTATAAGTATTTAAGACACAGTCAGTATAATTATGACTATATTTATGTATAATTTATTTCTCGTTTCTCTAATCTTTATTTGGCTAGAAGAAATCCTGTTGGTCAAAGTGTCTGATTTCATTTTTCTTTTCTTCAATTTATTGTTCCGATCTGAAAATTAATTAAATGCATAATGAACTAAAAAAACACGAGTTGTTTAATGTTGAAAATATCAAAGCGATGCATATAGCTTCATTTTTTTATTAGCTAATATAAAACAAGAAACTTAATATTAGCCTCCCATCTATTTATTTTTGGCGGATGCATCGGATTTACATTGATTAATTTTTTGGAGTTTAATTGCCTCTGACAGCTAGTACATTTCTATCATAATTTCTTTAAAAAAAACTATTAGTGTTACCCAAATGCGAGACCAAGAAGAGTCTTACTTTGCACACTAAGGCTTGGTCTTGAGCAAGATTTTCAATACAGTCTTGCATTTATCTATTTGCTTATTACTAAACAGATATTACTGTAATTTTTCAGTCAGGGGAAGCCTACCTAACCTCGAATGAAAAATTGGAAGAGTTAAATGCAAAAGTATATTGCTTATACCAATTTTTTACACATAGTAACTAAAATTGACAAGTATTAGTAACTATTTTGCCTTAATTTTGATTCAAAAAATCGATTTCTTTTTTGCCAATCTTGGTCTTGCAAAGCGCAAGACCAAGACCGATTTTGGGCAACCCTAAAACCGATTGTATGGATAATGTATATATTGTCGGTTTATTTCAGAAGGTCACAAAGTACATTTTTATTGGTGCTACACCTTTTTTTTTGTTAATTTCGGACTTAAATATGAAAAACGTCAGGCCTTGTAGGCATGAAACTTAGATGCACCAAGTGCACAATCTTCTGAGTACAAAGAGAGGAAATGTATCAATTTAATTATTAAATCGATTTTATAAAATGTTTCTTAATGTTTTTTTCATTAAACCCGTGATGTAACGTTTACATATTTTTACGTTGATGGTTTAATCTTGCTTTTTTCTAAAAATGAGTTTTTTATAAATTAGTCCTATAAAATATTATAATTGCTATTAATAATATATATATATATATATATATATATATATATATATATATATATATATATATATATATATATATATGCATATATCATGATATTATAGTATTTTATGATTTTTAATAAAATGGAGGAAAATTAGAAGATTACTTAATGATTATGTCAGTCGTTGGAAATGCTGCATTGGACATCTAAGGGTTGTCGTTCACTGGCTTATCCAGGTATTGTCGCCCTCTGGGAGTTCTAACATTTCGGCCAAGACATCCCCGAAGACCCTCCAGATTTACATCCCGTCGAGGAAGTGGCACAGATATGGAAATCGCCAAGTGCCCTGGGGATATCTATCCGCCCCTGTGGAAGACAGCACTGATGGAGTAGCCTCTGTTCGAGAAGCTGTGTATATCGCTAAATGTGTACTAAATATTTCTCTGTTCTCGATAATAGCACCACCCAATACGTGCACAATGGTTCCAAGCCATAAATTGCCGTTATTACCTCGAAAATGAGGTCAGGGGGCTTTAGGGTTTTTGAGGTGGCGCGTCTATTTCCTTCTAATATGTTGCTCCCACGTAGAGAAATATTGCGACTATTGAATTCGGGTAGATTTTTACATGTATGAGACAAGTAATGCATGCCGGATGGCCCCTTACACCTTCGTTCCTATTCGATGTTTCATTCTCGTATCAGATTGACCGATTTGTAATATGACCATGTGCACTAAAAAGTATGATAGAATGCAATTATATTACTATAAAAATATTGTAGCATAACTGTGTAAAATCAACAAAAGATATTTTTTCAATAGATTTATTTCATCATAAATGTTTATTCTATTTATATTTTTCATGTATACGTTTTTACTTTCACTTACTTACATGTGTAAAATATTTCAAGGAAAAGTATTGCGATCGAGAAAATTTTGGAATCTGAGTTTTCCACCGGAACTACACGTTTTGAGGTACCCTGATTTCAAATATCCAAGTCCTCCAAAATGGTCTGTGTGTCAGTGTGTCTTTGTATGTTAGCAGTCTAGCTCAAAAATGAAAATTTGTATGAAACGGATATTACATATTTAGGATAGTTATGTGCCTTAGATATGACAACTTTTTCCTTTTAATCGGCTAACCGGAAATGCCACATTGTTACAATTTTATCACAAACGGCACTTTATCACAAAAGGATTTTGATTAAACTCTGTTTATTATTGTATAATTAAGTGATATTTAATATCGATCAGGTCTTATTCCTATCGATATCACTTTACAGGGCTTCTAAACCCAATGTTCATATACGTCTTCCTATAAAGTACATTTAATATAGTTTATTTTAAGCAATTATTCATCTCACATTATTAAGAGTTCGAAAAACTGCTAAATATAACTTTTGAAAGAATTAGATAATTAAATAAAGGAGGAAAAAATAAAAATGCTTACCCAGGTCGAAACCGAATCTGCGGAAATACCAGTCAGAAGGTATATGTATAATATATCGTTGGAAAGCTAAGTAATTTAGAAACAAATAATATATATGTAGAAGGTAACAGAGTGTCGGAAAAAAAATATAAATAATGATTTTTGAAAACTAGTATTATTTAACGTTAATCACATGTTTTCAAGAAAATTAAATGAAATTTACTAACTAAATATAAACTTTTAAAATATTCTTAATTTTGAAAAAAATATTTAAAATCCACCTGATCAAGGCAATGTCATGAAATGTTAAAAAACTATTTCATTGTATTTGTGTAAAAGAAGAATTGAAATATCAAATCATTCCATGGATGTAAAAAGCATAAACATATGCTTAAATGCATTTACTGTAATTTAATAATTCTAGATCTGCTATATTTAAATAATTAGGCATCAATGTCCGTTTATTCTAATAAAACCCAACATTATCATGTCTTCCTGTCCTCTAAAGTACATTTAATTTGATTCATTAAGTATTTAATAATAACTATTTCAAATTTTTAGGATTTATGAAAAAATGCTAAATATAACTTTTAAAAGAATTTGATAACTGAATATGAGGGAAAAATACTTAACCAGTAGATGAATATCCGGAAATAATAGTCAGAAGGTATACGTATAATATATTGCTGAAAACCGGAAAATTAAAAAAACAAAAACAATATCTAATATAGAAAATTGTAGAAGGTAACGGAGATTGGCGAAAAATATAAATAATAATTTTTAAAAACTAACATTATTTAACGTAAATCACGTGTTTTCATGGAAATTAAATGGAATTTTCTAACTTCTTCTAATTTTCTTAAGTGTAAATTTTAACATTATTTTTTAATGTTTAATAAAGTATTTAGAATACACTGATTCAAGGTAATAATGACACAGTGTAAGATACTATAAGAAAGAAGAAGTGAAGTATATAAATATTTCATAGATATGTTTATAACTTTAAATATGTTTACTATAGTTTAATAACTCTAGATCTGATGTTATATTTAAATAATTAGGTGTCTGTAGTCCATTTATTTCGAAAAATCATCATGAAACCTTTTCGAAAATTAAATTAGTGAATAATTTGACGAATTTTCCCTTTGTCATATTTCAACGTATCATATTCCAATCCTGATACCCTTCTAGCAACATTTGCTGACGATACCGCCATTCTATCATCCCATCCAGACCCTGAAACAGCATCCCTAAACCTACAAAGACACATCTCCCTAATAGAGCAGTGGTGCAACAATTGGCGCATCAAAATTAATGAACCAAAATTCAAGCATGTCACCCTCCGAAGCAGATCCTGTCCACATATCCTTTTCAAGTCAGTACCTCTTCCCAGTTCGGTATCTTGGATTCCTTTTAGACAAATGACTAACATGGAACCCACATTCCAGACTTAAAAGACAAGAACTTAACCGACGTTTTGGCCAGTTATACAGACTACATAACAGAAAATCTAACTATCTACTAATATACAAGACCATAATGAAATCCATCTGGATTTGAACTGTGGATGACAAATAAATTTTCGAACCAATCATTCCTGTCTAAAGTTTTTCATACAATAGTAAATACTGCTCATTATATTACAAACAAAATTCTACATCATGATCATAACATCCCTTATATCCTTGAAATTGAATAATATGTTATTTTAACTTCTATTTATGAATGAAATAAATATTCAAAAATGAATTTCGAAATAGCTTTGTTTTTGTAACAACCCAAACTTTTATCAGTTGCTGAACAGTTTTATAAAGCATTGTATAGGAAAAATAAAACAAATTTATACAGATTTGACAAACTGTTAAATAAAACTTTTTAATGATTATACAGCTTGTTAAAACCTTTCGGCAGATATTGGAGAAAAAATGAAACAATAAAACTAACTATAACAACGTCGATGAATGAACTGGGGTTCGAAATAAATACGGATTAGACAAAAGATACGGTTAGCTGCAAACACAGCGACAATTTCGGTGATATCGATATAAAAGATAAAGTTTTTGAGAGCGTAGAGAATTTCAGGTATCTATGGTATACGACAACTGAAACAAATAATCGAAATTGAAGAGGAAATTAAAGTTAGGTCGAAGGCGGAAAATGCTATTTGTTTTTCTTACTACTTAGCTCGTGCCTCATTTCCCGAAACTTAAAAAATTGAATTTACAAAACCATTATCCTTCATACAGTTCATTACGGATACGAAACGTGGCTACAAACGTATAGATTTGAGCACGTCTTAAAGTTTTTGAAAAGAAAGTATTGCACAGAATATTCGGACCGAAGAAGAAGGAGTCAACTGGATAATTTAGGTAGTTACACAATGCGCGGATTGTACCGGGTTAATATAATTCAGATTTGTAAGTCTAGGCGAATAAAATTGGGATGTAAAGTCGCTGGAATTAGTAACAAAAGAATTTCTAAAAAGGTGATATGCGCTGTGCCAACTGGTAAGCGTCCGAGGGTAAGATGGAAAGATTGCGTTAAGGCTGATCTTGAGGGGTTGAGTTTAAAGTGCGCCTGGTGGATGGAGAAATGTAGACATCGATTGTTCGTATCGGTATTGAACCTTCGGGTTCACTGAGCCTTTATATTATTATTGATAAGAACTATTATTAAAGGGTAGTCCGCGGTAAGATCCTTTCACTTTCAAGCCAGCTTTCTATGAAAACAGTGCATTATTTAATACTTGTAAAGGTTACAATTAATTAAAACACAAAAGGGTGTCTGGTGGTCGAGCTGGCTGACGCGTGTGCACATCACCGCGATGCCTCGCAACCAGATGGAAGATAAATGGATAAAATATTTTCGAGTCCCTGTGGGCGATGAAGGGGAAGACAGAAAAAAAAAAGATCAATAAAACACTGTACAGTAAAAAAAAAATTAGCATTTTCTCTAATTGGCCTTCATCAATACCCATGTTTCGATTAACGACTTAGTATGTAATATGTTCGCCACATGGATTTGTCTACCGGTAGATAGATAAAAAACCGAAATGGAAGTGTAAATGAACTAAGGACAGAATTTTTTTTTATGCTTTCCAAGCTAACACAAACTTCACTGTTATCTGTATTGTAAGGAAGCAAATAAGGAAAAAACTAAAACTACTTCTCATTTTGTAGAACAAGTTCTCTATCACAGTACGTACTTAAAACGTTCGAGCAACTAATAAAAATTAAATTGGAATAGTTTATTATTGGCAAATCAGTTCTTATTACCATTGCAAGTATAAATATGGATATTTACTCAGCGTTCAGTAAAAGTATAATATTATCATCATTTTGATATAATTCTTCGGGGAACCATGTAGATGGTGTTGTTGACATTTGGTAACCATTATTTCAGCAGTTTTCTCGATTAGGGGTCTCAAACGCTAAGAGATAAGATCTGCCTAAGACTTCGTAATTGGCTTCATCTCATCATAAGCGACAACCTTTTTATTTACGAAGTTTTCGAAACGGGGCGTTTTCAATCTGAAGATCGGAAAATATTGTCTATTAGGTACTTATTCGTAAGATAATTTAATCACCAAATCCAGGAAAAGGGAGGCCCACAGAATATTAGACCGTTTTGTGAGACCTCCACTACCGACACGTTAAAATAACGAGATTATGTAGGCTAAACCACCCAATATTTTTCTACGGGTATTTACGAGTTTGTAATACTGCATTAAATTAATAATTTAATTATAAAACGACCCATTTCTGAGAATTTTATTGGTAAAAAATATTGTTGGTTACGATAAGATGGATTCATCCACGAAGTTTTAGGCGGATGTTAATAATTCAATTTAAAAAAAGGTTCATACCACGGAATTTATACATAACGACATAAACACTTTACAAGCGTCAGCTACATATATTTTTTTGATGAAATAATCCAAACTTAGCTGCAAAAATCTTAAACAATAACAAGGAATTATTCATCTGTATGAAGAGCAATCATAAAGAAGTTGCCTGAACAAAATGAAAAGATTTCATCTCTTCACTGGTTCTTTTATTCAAGACAGGACTCTTTAAAGTTTGCCAAGTTATTCTCTACTTTCTTTGTAGTTCGAGCTTGAGAAATTAGGAACAGTTTTATCATTGAAAGTTATTTTTGTGAGAGCTCAATGGCCTCTATAATTTTTAAACGTTGCAGTAAAAATACTTCCCCACTCTCATCCGCTGTCTGTGTAGGCTTAATAAATAAACTTGAGAATCAAATAAATTTCTCTATGATGATGGTGGATACTCAACTTCATTCGATTTGTCATTTTCTTATATTATAGCATCGCATTGAATATATGTAATTAATTAATTTTAAATTAGATCAATACGCGTTATTTATTAGATCAGTTACGTATTTATAACATATTCCGATATTTTTGGGACCATACTATAAAACACCATTGAGATATCTTATTCGTGCCATTATTATTATTATTATTATTATTGATAACTGGGTAACTGTATACTGAAAAGCCTATCTACAAATTTAAATGATTTAGGACGTTATAACTTGGCTGTATTCATTTATACACTGTTTTGTGCGGTTTAATCTATATAAAACTGCTTATCAAGAATTTTATTGTTTTTTTACGACACTTTTACATGTCACAGGCATCCCATTACAAGAGAATCGCCTGTCTGATATTTTATGCTCAGTTACTAGATTATCCAAAATAATAATAAGTTTAATAAAATTTTATATACACACAGGTAATATATTACTTTATTATGTTTTTTGTAGCACGTTATGTCACAAGCAGTTGCGGTATAGATATGAATAGGTCGTTCAATAAGTTCAATAGATTAAATATCAAGGCCATATCAACAACATATTTATTTGTTTATAGTAGTTTATAAGTAATTAAATTAATGAAAATAAACGAATCCATTCCATTTTTTAATAATTGATTCACCTATGATAACAAATAAAATTCTATATTTTATTCACTTCATTCAATCGTCTTTTTTTCTCGCTGTCAGATACTTACTTTTTTTCAAATTGTTACTTAAATTGTAAGAATCACTGTTTATTAAATGTAATATGTCATTATCATTATTATTCTTTACTCATCATCAATTATGCATAGTTCATCTCCTACAGTTATCACTCTTTATTTGGGTTATTTTTCTAATATGCATAACCAAATATTACATTCCATTTCTTCATTATTTAATTGCTTATTTGATTTCATTATTTCACTATTGCTACTTAGTCGCTGTTTACTTCATTACTTCGTTACCGGTGCGTTATACTTCCATATTATCAAATTTTAATTTGGTATATCCAACTTTTTTTTCTTTCACTCTGCAACTTCACACCTTTTGGCTATACAAGCTTTTTCCCAGTCCAGCGTTTAGGGTGGGGTAATTAGGCCACAATTAAGTCTCTCGGGCATCGGGACTCGAACTCGTAATCTTCATAGCTGCCGGACAAAGTGTGCTTTGCCAACGCTTAGTCCATTCTACCACCCAAACTCTTTATTGTATATATCTTATTAAATATATTTAGTTTATTTTCATAATCATTCTCATATAAAATCACCCAAAGAATCCGATGGAAAATTATGGGGGTTTGTCTTCTAATTGATAGCTGTGAGAGTGGCCGAGCCTAGACTTGCTATTGTGACTTCCTCTTTTCTTTTTCGAGGTACAGTATTCTAGAAATTTGATGTCTCTCTAACTGTTTTTATTTAATAATTTTTGTCTACCAGCCAATTCTTATTCCCTATACTTATTTTAACAATGACTTAAAATCTGACAATGGATCGGAAAGCCGTGGTGAAGGAAAAATGGTGTCTGCTTGCATGATATAATTGTAATTAGTGGACTCGTTATAAATGCCGAACGAGAATGAGACTATATTAAATATTTATCGTCACTGATTGTAACCCTCAACAAACTCCCCAACCATTAAATTCTACCTGTTCGATTGGTTGTTATAGATTAACATATTCTTACTGACAGCTTTTTATTATCTATGTTCAACAATACATGTTTTTCTCATTATTTTTCGAGATTCCAAAGATCGGGTAGTCACATTTGGATGACTGCACTACTCCCACCGGGACATAAGAAAGCCGTTGGGCGCTGATCTGTCTTTGTCCGTCAGACTCTTATCGATTTGTCATTTTTCCTTTTTCCCGACATCCATTACTCGCCATGTTTGCGCCTTCTGGGACCTGTCAACGTTCGGGAAATATTTTGTGTTCCCTTGTCACCGTCGCCTACAACTGATTCACTGGGCGTATTGACCGTGGAATCTTGCCTACGAACCGTGTAACATCTGAACCCTACGGTCCTAATGGAAAATCATTTCCATACTGCGGGGAGAATTTCTTGTTGTTAATATATTTTTCCAAATCTATGTTTATTTTAAAAACTTGAAATACAATGCCAGATTGGATATTGATTACAATTTTATAAGAATATATCTCCCCATTATATCCCTGCTCATTCCGACACCTTCCTAGCAACGTTGCTGATGTCACTGCAATCCTATCATCCAACTCAGATCCTGAAATAGCATCCTTAAATCTACAAAGGCACCTCTCCTGATTGAGCACAGGTGCAATTAATGGCGTATTAAATTGAATGGGTCGAAATGCAAATATATTACATTTACTCTCTGGCGCAATCCCTGTCCACCAGTACACTTTAATTCCATTTAGCTTCCTTACTCAGGCACAGTCTCGGTATCTTGGTTTTCCCTTAGACCGAAGACTAACATGAAATCCACAATCTAAAGACAATAACTCAATCAACGATATGGCGACCTATACTACTTAACAGAAAATCTCAACTCTCAACTGACAAAAAACTACTGATTTTGATCTACGGACTGGAACTGTGGGAGACAGCAAAGTTTTCTAACATCAAACGCATTCAATCATTTCATTCCAAAGTCCTTCGAACAATAGTTGATGCTCCGTTCTATGTAACGAACGAAAACCTATACCATGACCTTAATATCCCATTTTCCCTAGATCTTATCGCTGAGAATGT
This sequence comes from Nezara viridula, assembly GCA_928085145.1. Taxonomy (NCBI): domain Eukaryota; kingdom Metazoa; phylum Arthropoda; class Insecta; order Hemiptera; family Pentatomidae; genus Nezara; species Nezara viridula. Next base: position 150,034,557 of record OV725079.1, on the reverse strand, counting down.
TTCCAAATTCCATCAAAACCTTCCATATCATCCGAATCCCTTTGGACAATTCCTCTCCAGCCCTACGCATCCCTCAATTCTCCTCGAAGGTAAAAGCGGCGGTGGTCCAGAGGCTTTTTGTAATAATAATTAGAGTTCTGGCAATGGCCAGATTCTCCGCTTAAGCCATGAGGTTATAGCATCTGGTTTTAGTGCCTCTTCTCAGTCTCCACTGGTCCTTAATAACAGTGATGCGGCTGAATGAGAGACGTAGACCTTGAGTGAATGTATATTGTATTAAAGCATGTGTTTATTTAAGTATTTATTTTGATTAGTTTAGTTTCTTTCTTTTTAGTTTAGTATAGTTTAGTGCATATACATTTACATTTAGTATTGTTATTTTGAATATTCAATAGTTTACCGTTGCATTATAAAGGAAGGAGATGGTTCGGGGTTCCGGTCATAAAAAGGCTAAATAGTGGTAAAACTATTTTATTGAAAGCTAACGTTTCGACCCGACTTTGCAGGTCTTCATCAGGGAGGTGTGTTCCTCTAGGAGTTTCACTAAGAACTTCAGTTGGCTTTCAATAAAATAGTTTTAACACTATTTAGCCTTTTTATGACCGGAACCCCGGACCATTTCCTTCCTTTATTATTATTTTGCTGTTTATTTATTATGCATAGAGTGAATGAGCTACTCTTTATCACTATTACTGTTGTCCTTAAATATGACAGATTGTAATTTATTTTAATAAAGAATTAAAAAAACAAATTAGAATATATCCTTTTATAATACCACATAAAATAATAATGATACAAGAAACTAAGAGGTTTTCTTTTGATTACGATGATTTTTGTAATGCTAAATGTATTATTTTTGATTTTATTATGTGTATTTATAAATTACTGAAATATTTATATTTTGACATAACAAGAAATTTTTAAAGTAATTTTAATTAAAATTCCCAAAGATACTTATAGTTGTATAATAATACAACTTATATAATACCTTCAGAAAAGAATAAAATGCGAAAACCAAGTAAAGAAAAGCATAGATTTTTTATAAACCTAAACAGTAAGCTAACTTATAAAAGATAACTTAATAGAAAATGTAATAATATATACAGTGAATTAAATAATAATATGCAAACACTAAAGATATATATGCATAGAGAGACAGAAGTATGACCTGAAAAAAAAAAGCAATAAAATTAAAATCAACAATAGTAAATAAAGAAATGCATTGAAATACCTGTTAAAACATAAACAGTAGGAATAAAAACTAGCACTAAAAAATCTAACAATTTATGCAGTAATTTAAATAAGGGTATGTAAACATCTTCTTGGAAATCTTCTCAGACATAATTATAGTTGAAATGGAAACATGGAAAAAAAAATACATAAAACATATGTATGCCTAACAAGGAAAAGCAAAACCTGAAGCCATGAGAAAAACAAACAAATAGTAAAATAATAACCAAACTAGGTGAAGAAAAAACATTGATTATTTATGCTAAAACTTAAACAATAGCCATCACCATTTAATTCTAATAAAATTAAATTTATAAAATGAAATTTTATTGTCTGATATATTTAAATTACCTATATTTAAATGTATCACATGTATGAATGTATATGTTATAGGCCTGTGGATATTTACCAGTTTTATAGTTACTGAGCTGATCATTCTTACAGCAAAGGGATAAGTGATGGGATCCTGTTTAGGGGAGTATTATACACCAAAATAATATTACCTCAAACCGTTGTATAATCTCAAATGAAGCATGAAAACTATAAACCAACATAACTACAGTCCTTTAGGGGTTTCATCCAGTCGAAGTGAAACGACGAACGCGTTAATTAATATTTGTGCCGCAGCCTTTGATTATGGTTAGGCATTATTATTATCGGGTGTGTTCCACATTACTGCTTCCCTGAAGAGGTTATATATGTTCGATCTCTCTATTCGATGCCTATTTGGATACAAACAAACTATATTTTTTATTTTATTTTATTTTTTATTTTAATGAAATTTACAACTATATTACATGGAAAATATAACAAGTAAATGTGACATTGGAAACATGACGTGTATAGCATGAAGAGAAACAACCCATTGGTAGAACTCAAATTAAAGTTCTATATTAGAAGGCCATCTTCTTTTCAGACGCCTCGGAGGCTTATCAGGGATCGAGGAGGAAGCAAGGTTTGAAACGAGAGGATTCGGATGGTTCTGCAGTTTGTTATGGAAGGATAGGTATCTGGATTGGACCAAATCAGAAACATATGGAACATTAAGGTCTTTATGGATGATTTTATTTGTGACAAAGTAAGGAGCGTTGAGGATTTTGGATTGTAAGGATACGAGAGGAATTCGATGGTTTAGTGGAGCTCCAAAGCTCAATTCCCCAAGTCCAAATAGGTCTAATTATTGCCATATATATGAGTAGTTTGTAATTGATTGAAAGCTTAGAGCGTTTGTCTAGTAAGTGCTGCAGTAGTGGACAACGTCGGGCGGTTTCTAGTCGTTTCAGTCTGGTATGGGGGTTCCAAGTGAGTCGTTTGTCAAGGTGGAGACCTAAGTATCGGATTTGTTCGACAGGGATAAGAGAGCTATTGATGAAGGATACTGTAGGACAGGAAGTCATAGGTTTACGATGGAGATTGAAGGTAATTTGATGGGACAAACTCACTATTTATGGTACATTTTACGTATTTTATTTTACACAATTTTTTATAAAGAAATTATATTAAATATAATAAAGTTATTTAATTTAATTAATGACATACTATAAAACAAGATGTTCAGTAAAATAATCTGAAATATTATCAATGGGATAGTTGAAGAGAATTAAATTATATAGATTAGGCTCTACTAATTTCGGCAGTCGATAGATATTTAACAGTCCTAGATATGTTGAACCGTTAATTGAAAGGAACTTAATAGGTGTTCCAGTAAACATTGATTGGTTTCTAGCTTCCACCGATTTAGCCATCTAATTCGTATTACCTGCCTATTTTATGTGTCAATCCACAGTTCCTGGTCAGTCTTCAATGTCTAATTATTCTTTTGTTTCCTAATTATTATGCTACCGTGCGTATCGTTGGTCGAAAAAGAATTTCAATTATAATTACTATTACATCAAGGGACTGCGGTGTTCGAACGAGTTATGTCTTAGCTTTACAAAAAATGTAAGCTACGAGTTTAAATCCTGTTAACGGGATCTTAAGCAAAGAAAAAAGATTTAAAAAATAAGTGATAAATAATAAAAATAAAAATAAAACAGTGCCGTTGAGTGAAAAGACCACGACGGAGCCGACTCGATTCTCGATCCTCGCATTCACAGGAAAGTGAGCGACTCTTGTGTCTTGCAACAACATAGCTCCTGGTCCTCCAGATTGGGGGTTGGGTTCAGAGCCATCAACTAACCCTATCCCGTAAAAAACAACATGATGGAGAAGTCTGCAAAAGGGTTGCCAACCATCATAAAGATGAGGGAGTGATTACTGATCGCGTCCTGTTATTATAAACCACGAGCTCCCTGAATATCTATACGAGTATAAGAGAACCAAACAATCACAGCTATAGGACTAATGACGGAAGTCAATAAGTCAAGAGGCATTAGAAAAAAAAACATTAAATTTACTTTAAATTATCAGTTTGAAATAATTTTCTTGCAATTATGAAATGAACCATTTCAATGGTTGATTTTATTTTAATTGTGATCTACAAATCCAGCTATCGCAACTACACAATTACAAACTAAAATTTTGTCTATCTAAGTGTAATTTTATCTCTCTAATTAAGATATTTTAATTGTCAACGGAAATTACTTTTTTAAATTGTTTTACAATATATTATCAACCGTATTGTAACGCATCAAGCAAATGGGTTATGGTTTATTTTGTGTTAACATTTATCATCTGGGCCACTCCTGTTTTAATCGTTGTTCAGGCTAGCCGGAAGTGAATTTTAATGATTAATAGGAGTGAAATGCGTATTTTTGCGATTTATGTAGGAATTTACTGTTTATATGTCCATGGCGTTATGTATTGCGTCATTTGAAATTAGCCAAGATGCATCTACTATTGTTAGAAGTATTTTGGATTCTGCGGTATGTATTTTTTTTATGTGGATGTGTTTTATAGATTAATTGTTTAATTAATTAATTGTTTATCTAACACTTAAAAAAGTTAATAAGAACTGGAATAATAAACAATGGATTTTTAGATCGGCTAACTTATTAAAGAAATTTTGACTGAAAATCCTGAAAATTTTTTCCTTCTCAAAAATTAAAATACAAATAACGCTTATAAAAGAGTGGGGAAGATGCATGAGCAATGGAAAGTCAATAAAATTAACGCCGGGATACTACGGGCGAATAACGGACAATGGAAGGTTGGAGCTGTGACCGGATGCGGCAGTATTTTATCCTTTCAGATCATTGATGTCAACCTGATGACCGAAATACGATCGTCATACGTTCTTCTTCCGATATCGATAAATATGAAGAGTCTGACTCGTGTCCCAGGGCGGCTTTTAATACCAGGATTTTTCTTTATTGAAATAAAGCTGCTCTCTGTCCACCGGCTATTGTCCTATCCGATTTTCCTCAATCGTATATTGACTTACCTTAATATTAAATGTTAATATGTAGCTTAAGTTTTGATTTGATTTAAAACAGAAGGAAATAAAATCAGGCTTTAATTCCTCTATATAGGAGTGAACCAAATTCCTGAGACAAACATAGTACGTTACCTTGGACTAATATTCGACAGAAACCTGATGACCTGATCACCTGGGGCCCACACGTCAAAATAAAATTACAACCTTTAAACAATTAACTGAAAATGCTGTACTCATTTTGCTCTAAATAGAAATTGAAAGTTCGACAAACACTAAATACATACACAGACCTACTCATACTCATCTGGACATACGCTTCTCAGATTTACGATTTGGCAAAAAATACGCACTTACAGAAACTATATTCATTTCAATCCAAAATATTACGACTTATAATAGGAGCTCCCTGTTATGTGAACGATAAAACTTTACATAACGACTTACGACAACCAACTATAGACCAACAGATACGCACTCTCTATTCTCGTTTTTATCTTAAACTACATTGAAACACAGACTAATAAACGACATGGCCATGACTGAGATGCCCATCAGGAGGAGCCTGAAAAGGAGCTGGATGAGAGATCTCCTTACCTAAATCAAAAAGATAATGAATGAACAGGAAGAGATGCTGCTGGGTACACAACACTTTAGAAGGTTGTTATATACATCACGCACAGTGAGAAGAACGTTCGCGATTTGTTGAGAATAAGATTCTCATTCACATAACTGCTGATAGTATTTTTATTGATCTACCAAATTTTAAATCAACAACACTAAGGCTCTTAACTTGGGTCGAAACGTCTGCCCAAACAAAAATAAATATTTTTCTTTTTTTTTTCCTATGTTGGCTCAAGATTTCCGTTGAATCCCAGAATGCCGATTCTGTTTATTTATTTTTTCTTTTGTTCTTTGTTTGATGAACACCCGAACCAACTTCTCTTCAATAATTATGAATAAGTTATCCTACTACATAGTAAAAATTACAGTAATTTAATCTATCACTTCTTACATGATTCTATATTCTTATTTTTTCCTTTAGAAAATTTATCAAAATACAATTAATGGAAAGTTTTTAATGTTTCACAGAGGAAAAATTCATGAAATTGGAATTCACTAGTTTTATTTTTCTGATGAGTTACCTGGGCGTCCATCCAAGTAGGTCGCTCAATCTCGTTTTATGGTTTTGTGACTTGAATTAATTCCCGGTTTGTGAACAGGAACTCCTAGTCTTTGAAAGAAGAATCCTCATACGTATATATGGTAGTGTTCTCGTCGGAAGAAATTGGAAAAAGAGGAATCGTACACCACGTCTGAGGAGGCCGTTATAGTTCAAGTGATGAATAGTTCTTACTATACATTCATATTATTCATATTAGTGAGGTGGCATGACACATTTTAGGATGTGCAGTGATGATCCTCCAAGATAACTTATGATGGAGCCACTCCATGATACCAGGAGAGGAGAAATACCAAAGCCATGATGAGTTGATATTGTTGCGGCTGATGCAACAAATATACTAATATACAAATATAATTGCCGGAAACTGCGAGAGGAGAAGATTCACACTGGATTGGAGAGCCACTGTCATTGCAGCCATTAGCTGGCATTGATGAAGATAAAACCTATAATTAATTAAACACATTTAATTTAATTACAGTGACCTATTGAGTATACTAAAACTCGTTTCTAGAATATCGTAAGAATATGTTATAACGATGATATGAAGTGCCATTTCCTGTTTTGACAAAAAAGTATCTATAATGTAACTTTATTTTCATACTTTTCATATTTGAACTAGACTGAGAGAGACATGGTCATTTGGACAGAAGACTTCCGTGGTCTCCGTGTATCAGCTACATATTTCAATAATAATATTTTTATGGATAAGGTGCTGATGACCTAGATGTTTGAGCGTAAAACATCAAAACAACCAACCACCTTCCGTGTATTTCTGTAGAGACTCGGATTTGAAAATTTTCACGTTCGCAAAATTTTCCCACATTTCACATTATTGAAAGTTTGATAGAAAGTTAGTGAAGTAAAAAAAACAAAAACAAAAAAAAAAACTGTTAGATTTGAAGCAAAAATCTCTTGCAACCGTAATATTTATAAAAAATAGATATAAGTAAAAATACTCGACTTATCTACTGAAGATACTTATTAACCAATATTAGGCAATCTTGTCCTTACATATGCATAATTAGTCAACTTCCAATTTATATGACATGATGGTGTAGAGATGGTTGACCGTGATATATTATTAACTCCTTCTCATATATGATATAATAATGAAAAAATGGAAAAGAATTAGATTTGATTAAACGAATACATTTCATTATCAATTGTGGATTATTGAACGAAAAAATGCATGAATTTTGTGCATTAATTTATTTATTTCTATAACGAATATGATGATACTAAGTTGACATAATTTTGCAGATGTCCCAACATGAGCGCGCTAGGAGGAGGGGTTGAGGAACACTTGACTGCTCTTCGCATGAGGAGTTTATTTATTTATTTTATTTTTTATTTATCATCTTATTTTTTCATTAATCTGCTAAACTTTGCTTTTCAATATTATCCTTATATTTTTTTTTTCTGTTTGTTATTTTAATAAATGATTTTTTTTCAAATTTTCATGTGTTTCTTATATAATCACCTTCTTCTGTGGGTTTTCATTTTTTTTTTTTAAGTTTTTCTTTTCTAAAACCTCAACTTGCTCCAGAATTTTGAAATTGCATGGTTAACTAAAAATATACAAATATCTATCGTCGCGACAATAATATGTCCATATGATTTGTTATTTATCATAGTTATTAGGATAATTTAGGTTTAATCTCTGGACCATAGTTTCTTAAGCCTAGTACACACAAGTAGACATTGTTGCGCGATTTGTCTATAGATGCTATTCTTTGCCTCGTCTAGCGTCCACTCTACGATGAGAATTTCTCAGTCTTATCTTCGCAGCCCACCATGGGGTACATAGCTTTGTGTGGAATTAGTTCCTGCTTAGCGCTAATTACAAATAAAATAACGCAAAAATCTAAACGTTGGTGGATGCGCAAAGTCCTCACAGAAGTATCAAGTTATAGAAATGAATTAAAATAATTTCACCCGTCCATTGCCAAGATGTTGATAAAACATTGGAATAGAAATTACTTACAAAATCTGTTAATATAAATTAAATGCCAGGTGGTTAAATATTTATAAGGAGAGATCGCTAAAGAACATCGAATTATTTTAGGAATGATACCTAATTTTTGTATATTTATATATTTTTTTATTGATTGATGTAACATTCTGTCCCATGGGCAATGGATATGGTGAGTAGTGTTACCCAAATGCGAGACCGAGACGAGTCTTGGTCTTGCAAACTCAATTTGGTCATGGTCTTGGTCTTGCACGAGAGTCTCGCAACAGTCTTACAGTACTGTATTTTGTAGATAGAAGAAACCTAACTAAGCCTGAATAAGAAATTAGAGGAATTAAATGCAAAACTATATTAGTTATACCAATTATTTACATATAGTAACTAAGATTGTCGAGTATTAGTAACTATTTTGCATTAATTTTGTATTAAAAACATCGATTTTTTTCACCAATCCTGGTCTTGGTCTTGGTCTTGCAAAGTGCAGAACGATTTTGGGCAACACTAATAGTGAGGTAAGATTACATTCACACTATATAAAATAAACAGTAGCGAAATAACAATAATCATTAAATTATTACAATAAATAAAAATAAAATAATTTAAAGAAAAGTAAATAATAAAAAAAAAAAAAACATACCTATATACACTATTTACAATCAGGCGAGGAAACTGCGAGAAAGGTTTATCACTCGTGCTCAAGCCAATGGTGATTGAACAAGAGCGCTTTAGCCACATATCTCATCTTGAATGGATTTTATAACTACTGCCAAAACTGCAGTATAAACGTACTACAAAAGGTCACGGGGCCACTGCCGTTTTAACCTCCTTGGAGGATTATAGGAATGGATAGTGCTAGATAGGGACTTTACAAAGGTATTGGGATGGTACGCAAGGTTCTGGTGAAATTAGGAGAATTTATCTGGGATAACTTCTAGGACAAATGAGATGATGAGATCAGTGTGTAGGGTTTCGTCAGTAACATAGAACGGAGCATCGACTGTTCTTCGAAGGGCTACGACTTCAGAAGATATTTTTCATTTATTGTTTGACAATTTTGTTTCCCCTCCCCTCCCGCAGTTCTAGTCCGTAGATCTCAATAGGTTTCAGGATTGTTCCTTGTAACTCAGTAATTTGCTTCCAAATTTTTTTTTTAAATTAATGGTTTTTAATTATTGAACTTTAAGGAAGAGAAACTATTTCAACTATTACCTATGTATTTTTATACTTTTTGTTTTGTTTTTATATAAAAACATAGAAAGATTTTTCTTTATGATACCTAAAAATTCCTAACTTCAAAAGGAATTGTTGAAAATTTTGATTCCAGGACAAGTCTGAATATATTTACTACATTTAAATGTGTTTTCTTTGATGGAACGACACACATATTTGCCTTATCATGTTGAAACCCACCCCTTGGAGCAATAATTGTATTGTTTAATTGATGGAGAATAAATAAGGATGAGGGATCAGCTTACATAATTTTCAGTAAATAAAAGCCATGGAAAGGAGACCGCTGGGTATCGTTTTTCCTCATGTCTATCAATCCATTTTTATATTTTAATTTTTTTTTCTGGATGGTGGCTCGATGTCTCCATGTCAATGAACAAATAAAAAAAAATATACCGGAGAAAATCGTCTGTTAATATTTTTTCTCATAATTATGCCTTGTTGGTAGGTGTAATTGACAAGTGCGGTTTAATAAACGATAATTGAAAAAAAAGTATAGATAACTATTGTAAATTAGAGTATGTAATTGAAAGATTATTAAAAACAAAACTGTAACTTAATTTAAAATGTGAAAATTAAGTACTTTTTACAAAACATTTTGTGAAATAGATAATGGAAATCTTGTTGAATTCGCTCATTATTCTGAAGTAAAAGACTAAATATGACGAATGGGCGGCGGTTTACTGCTGGGGTATATATTTGTATTAATTCTTGTGAATTAGCCAAGGCATGCAAGATATATTTAGGTTTAAATCTAGTGATATTATTACACCTCACATCGTAATAAAAGACCTACCATAAGAGATCTTCACCATGCATAAAATGGTAGTATAGATCATTATTCCAACTCCCATGAGCGAGCGATTTTAATAAATGATGTGTCAAACTGATGGATATTAAATTTAAAAACTTAACTGCCACTGCAACAAAAAAAATGGGAGATTTAAAAAAAACAGATGGTTTTAAAATACAACAAATCGAGACAAGATGAATAGTGTTCTAAAGATTTTGAAGCTGGCCAAGACATGGTATAGATTTAAAAGAACTATGATATCCCATGTTCTAAAGCCTTGAAATGTACCGTTTTCGAAATAAATCATAATTCTTACCAAGAGCCTTTAAGATGTTATAGCTGCCATTAGGATAATTAGTACATCAAATTTTTAGGTTTTTAATATTTCAACTCTTCGTGTACTGATGGTGGTTTGGGCATAATGAGCTTTAGAAGTTCTATACCTTCGCTCAAGCTCGCTAGGTTACGACGTATAGAGTATTCTGGTTGCCCAGTATCAAGAGCCATCTATCATTCCTTCTTAAATATTGATTAAATGAGAAAATTCACATTATATACGTTGTATATATATATATATATATATATATATATATATATGTATATATACATTTCTTTTTTGTCTTTCATCGACTGAGCTGCTGTATGTAAATGAAACGCTTAGTATCTCATGATGTAATGATAACACTTTTATATGTTTGTTAGATTCCACCATCCAAAATAAAATATTATGGTGAAGGTAGAACCAAATTGAATTAGAAATACGTAAAGTTGCATGTATGAACTACCAAATAAACTATACTTTTAAACTTAAAATCTATTAGAAAAGTAAATGGAGGGAAATAGCTATATGATTCTTGGGCTCTATTAAATAGAAATTTTTAAAAGAATAAAAATTATGCTGTTATGCCTAATATATTCTCAAGACAAATATATCTTGAGCGAGTAAAGTAATAGATGAGTATAGCCGTGTCTTATTGCTTATCTAATATTTTTCGCAATTTATTACTTTAATCCAGAATAGATCAACAAGTATGCACTATTTTTTCATATATATATATATATATATATATATATATATATATATATATATATATATATACATTGTTTGAGACCTCAAAACGTGTATTTCCCTTGAAAAAGTAGATTCAAAATTTTCTACGATCATAATATTTTTCCTTACTATAGATTTCTATAGAGGTAAGTAAATGTAAAAAAAAAATGGAGGAGGGGAAAGATAGAAAGAGACGCTACAAGTTTTTTTTTACTTCTCTTTCTTTAAAGCCCACAGAAAATAGACTTGCTGTTGCCTTAATCTGCCTCTTTATGTTGTATATACTATTTATCATTATTACTCTAAGAGACCAAAGCTTTCATATTTAGTTGAGTTGGCTTCGAGTTTTCTTTTAATATAGCTTACCTGTAAATAGGGGCATCTGTAATATTATGACAGCTTCAGTAAAATCAACATGGTCCGTCGACTTTGTTTGTTCTCCGTCCTCAACAAACAACTAAAACCGTCGGTTTACTTAGCCTAAAAGATAATTATTATTCGAATTTCTCTATATAAATACAATCTTGTTATGAAAATGAAACATCAATACTGTTCCAGAATCTGTTACAATTTGTGCATTCAATGTTTGTAGGATTTAATGTTTGGTAGAAGAAATGAAAACCGTCTTTTTTATATTTACATCTGGTTTGCCGGTACATTTTGATCAAATCTAATTCTGCTGGACAGAATAAGGTTTTTCTAGTGAATCCTAAGACAACTGATATATTGGTTTTTAAAAATATACAGGCTTGTTATGACGTTCGAACAATCGCGAACAATATTGGTCACAATTTCACCACCCGAAAAACTACATAGACCGAATTGTTAACAAAGGTTTGAACTTCTAAAAGCAGAACTTTCCTTAACCGGCTACCTGGGAAGTTACTCAGGATTTAACACGTGGGAAAGTTGAATTTAGAGTGACCATAATTACTTTTTATTTATTTAATTTTTTTAATAGCGTATTCGAGTTATTATCGATCCAGTTTTTGACAAAATAACATCTACTTGGCTATACTGGCCAAATCATAAACATATCCACGAGTTTAATAGCTAAGTTATATGAAATAAAGAAAAATAAAAAAATATTTGTATTATATCATACAGGAAATACTTTCTTTGTATATTCTATTATAATACATCGTTATAAAATAGCTAATACATTATACAATATGGGAACAATGTAATATTTACAATACAAACTATTAGTCATAGATTTTAAACAATCTATTTGTATATACAACAAATATTTTTACAATGTTTATTTTATGACAAGAATACTTATATTTATAATTTTTATAATTTTACACGAAATACTTATTATTTAACATAAAATACCTGATATAAATAGCAAATGGCACGTTACAGTTACAATGTCAAAAAATATTTTGTTCTTAGAAAATTTGTTTAATATAAATCAAAATGAAAATTGAACTGTTTATCACGTTTCAAAATATTGCTATTATTTGAAAAAAAATACAAGACTTTGCATGTTGATTCACTTGAAAGACAAAAAAAAAAAAAAAAAAATGACTATGCAACTATATCACTAAATTGATTGAGCTTTAGTTCCTATAGACCTATCTAGTCACCGATTAATAATAGGAGAGACATATTTAAAATTTTGTTAATCGATCCAATTTCATATTACGAAGTTTACGAACTGAATTAAGGACCAAAAAATTGGCGTTCTAAAAGTTTTTTTTTTTTTTTTATTTATATGATATTTACAACTGTATACAAAAAATACATCTGGTAAATTCGCACATGGATATAATGACATGGAACACATGTTGAGAAACTACCCATTGGTTGTACTCTAATAATATGTCTATATTAGAAGATTACGTGGCCATCTTCTTTTCAGACGCCTCGGAGGGTTATCAGGAATCAAATAGGAAGCAAGATTAGAGACAAAAGGGTTGGGATGGTTATGAAGCGTTCTAAAAGTAAATTTGAAAGTGAGTTGAAAATTAATTTTATGTAGTTCCATATAGATATAAATGATTTTATTTAATTTATAATTATTTTATTGTGGTACAAGAGTGTGTAACATACTATCCTCAATGTAATATTTCATATGTATTCACATAACTTTTAAAGAGATAAAAATTACCTATAGTATTCAAAATTAAATATCACATACATTATAACATAACAAATACACACACAAAAAAGATAATGCAACAAGTAGCTCAATGCAATAAGTCTCTTGGCCACCGCCTCAGCAGACTTCTGGGCGGATTATATGGATTTGCGGCAGTAGATAGAGCTTGAGTAAGTGGATTGGAATTTAGAGTCAGTCTGTCATGAAAATTATTAAAGCGGTCAATGGCAGTTGCCGTGATGAAAGGAGTATTAAGGTCAGTGTGTAACGTGATATTTGAAACTTAAATATAATTAATATTTTATTATTTTGCTTTTAATGCATACATTATGTCGATCGAATGGTTTGAATTAAAATGCAATACTCTCAAAGATATAAACCAAATTTGAGTAGAATGATGGAATTTCCGAGGAGGTTAGATACGATGTCCAAAGAACCTTGCTCTGCCCCAGTGTGCGCCGGTTTGAATTCGACTTGGATAGGTAGAAATCTGTTTTGCGGTGTACCCACGGTATGAATTTCGATTTTTCCAGTCTACTTAGAATAGATTTGGTTGTACCTCTAGAACAACTTTCCCCTAGTATTCCAGAAATGACGAGGTAGGTTATAACCGAAAACAGTGGCAAATCGAGGAATTATTAAATTTATCTTCACTATTTTAATTCATTCCATTATCGATCGTGTTGGTTATCAATGTAATGACAATTATTCTTCTCCTTTAGATTTAAAAGTAACTTTCAAGTCTTGAGGGACTTTTAATAAAGGCTTGTAGGACAAGGATGACCGCACGTAGACATAAACTCGTTAAGGTTTCCTCATTATCTGCTAATGGCTACGAGGTGGTTAAACCAACAAGCAAAAACTTTCTCCGCAGCCCTTAATTTATTTCCGTTTAACAGCATATTCCACCCCTTATCTCTTCTCGTCCTTCTGAATGAAGTCACCGCATATCAGCTTTGCAATTATTTCTACATTACGAATAAATCACCATCTGCAGGAAACGACACCTTCCTCAGGAATAGTTAAATGGGAAAAACATGTGAGTCCTTTATCTGCGTAAGAGAGACAGCCAAATGCGAATTACTCCTGCCGAAGCAGCCATTCGGAGGAGTCGATCTGATTACCGACTATCAGAATAAGGAGGGTATTCAGGACCCTCCGGGGAGGAAGGAGGCCCGCAGGCGACACGGAAATAAGGGGATCGTCGACCTTGGGGTGTTTTTTTTTTATCGCAAGAACAAGCGACCGGAATTATTAGACAACAACAAATTACGTAGGCTAATGTTCCTGGTTCGGAAATGACATGCTTCTAAACGGATGTAACACCGCTTATCAAATACAGTTTTGTCCAACATTTTTGAGCAAAATGAAGTATTTTCATCAAATATTATTATTCCACAAATTAACTATAATAATAATAATAAAAGGCTTAGAGAACCAGGAGGTTCGATGCCGACACCACCAATCGTTTGCCGTCCAAACCCAGTTCCTTCAAATTGGCTTTTACGCAATCTTGTCATCTTCACTTCGTTCTACCCCCCTCGGACGTTCACCATTCGGTACAGCAAATATTAATGTTTAAGAATTCTTTCTTTACCAAGCCCAACAATATTAAAAGTCTTTGAATTGATTCGCCGCGATGTAATCACCTCAATTATATTAACTGGAAAAAGTTCACGCAATTCGGCGTTGTGCAACCTTCTGAACTCTTCGGTTAACTCATCTTTCTTCGATCCGAATATTCTACTTAATACTTTATTTTCAAAACCCTTAAGACGTTATTTACCCCTTGGTGAAAGCGGCCACCTTTCGTATCCATAAAGGACAGTAGGTAGGATAATGGTTTTATAGATTCTGGTCTTTATATTCCAGAAAAAGATGTGCGAGCCAAGTAGTTTTGTCACAGAAAAATAACAAGCGACAAAATAAAAATTAACTGTGCATACAAAAACTGTACTCTTGTCTTTATACGATAAGTTCTAGGCAACCCATCTAGTTTTCTGTACCCACTGCAGTTATTGAAGAATAACAGCAAAATAAGAAAATATTGAAGCGTTGGGAATTATCTAGAGTTGATGAAAGGGGCTCATTTGATGCGTGAATCCATCCTGCACTCACATATTCTAGCATATACCCCTTTTAATTCGGTTTGATAGGTCAAAAAAAAAAAAAAAAATCTTTGAAGTATAGAAACCCGGCTGTTGTCTCCCAGTAAGGACATGCCACTAAGTTTTTGGTAAGAAACATACATTCCTGCACAATATATTTGAGACACTCTCTCACAATATATTTTGAAATTATAGATCTTTACTGACTTAATAGAACAACTCTAGAACAACATCTCAACTAGAACAACAAGTACTCACGCAATTGAAAATGGGAAAAACACATCTTAATGTTTCCTCAAGGATGCCGAAAGCTTAGAGTTTTGTTTTACCGTCATGCACACCTTAAACTACAATGAGTTGACTATCAGAAAAGTAGATGCAAAAAGAGGAAAATAAATTTGAGGTCTGAGGAAGCACAGTAAACAAAAGGGCTCCCTTTTAACTTTTCTCAATAAGCTATTGTATTTTTCTCTTAACATTGTATAAAATCGTTGATAACGGGTGGTTATTTGTTGTTCAACTGTTGATAGGTAGAGGTAGGTTGTTAGTCACATACCAAGATACTTTTGTAATGAGTAGTAATAATTTTAATTGGGAGATATGATGTTTTTTTTAGGTGGCTCTTTTTGGCGATACAAAAAAGGTATGTATAGTAGATTGAGGTTTTTGTTTAGCATATCCGTTTTATTTTTACACCGGGCTCTCATGTCTTGAGTTAAACTCTGACGATGTTCAGTCCAAGATAAAGTTTCGGATCAGTTTAAGGAATTTAGTTATAAACAGAAACTAAAGAACAGGTTATATAAAATTATGTTATATCGCTATGGTGATTTTTTACGAATACGAGGCAACTAAGAACTTTCGAATTTTTCGTTGGTTATTTTTCGAAATAACATTTTCATGTATGCATATATAATTTAATATAGGACGGACAATCCTAATTTGTTCAATGCAGCACGTCAAATTTCCATTAACTCCAAGCCCCTCTAACGTTCGAATCTCACAGTTAGATTCACCAATACATTAGCATTGAAGCTGAAATTCAAAATATCCGACAGCCTTTGGTGAACAGTTGTTTATTGACAGGGTTGCCTACGAAAATGTGATAAAAAATGTATATGTGTCATTTTAATGGCACCGTTACCCCCCGTTTCAATGTCACCAGGACCAACATAGAACGCTCAATATTTCCTGTTTTTTATTTCTGTACAATATTTAGAAATGTTCATTTCCGCGTTAAAAAATGAACAAAGTACTAAACAATTCATCACTATAAATGACGAAGTTATAACTCTCATTTTTATTTGGTTGATATATTAGATATTTTTCTATTTCAGGCAGTGGGTTTGAGATAGGGATGCAAATTCTAGTTTATAATTGTATAAAAAAACATACATTCTACCATAACATGCGTTTTAACTATTATCATAATATTCCGTGTTACAGACCCCTTTTTATCGAATTATTACCATCCGGCTAGAACTTTGTAAACAGTTTCATCTCATTGTAACCTACAAATATTTTATTTACGAAAACTCTTGAAATTAGGGCGTTTTCCATCTGGGTAAGTCAAACTTTGTCCATTCAATTATGTACTAAAAACTCGTAAATACCCATTTGCTTTTTACTTGGATCGTAAGATAATTTGATCACAGAATCGAGAAAAAATATGGCCTTAAAAAATGAGCCGTTTGGCGTGGTGACCTGCACCCCCAAGTTTTCAAAATAACTAGGTTATATTAGACAAACGACCCAATATTCTCGTAGGCCACATTTTTCATCGATTTTGTGATCAAATTATTTTATGATCCATGTAGAAAGCAAATAGGTATTTACGAGTTTTTAGTACCTAATCAAATAGACAAAGTTTGCCACCTCCGAGATTGAAAACGCCCCGATACCAATAGTTTCGTAAATAAAATAGTTGTAGGTTACGAAGAGATTAAACTATTACAATGTTTCAGGCGGATGTTAAAAATTCGATAAAAAGGGGTCTGTACCACGGACTGCAACCCTATATCTATATATATTATTTATATTTTGTAAAAATCGTAAAATTATCCATTTAAATACATTAAATATAAAGTATTAAAAAACAACCAATATAATTAGTAGAAACTGGTGAAATAAAGTAATTAAATTTTATAGTATAAAAAAATAAAATAAACTGAAAATATGATAGAAAATCAAAAATACTTAGGCATGTTATTAGAACGATTTATAACGAAAAACTAGAGACATGTGAAATACGAAGAAATAAAATACGAAGTTTATCAAATAACTGCTTTCAAATATATCAAACAACAACAACTTGATTATAAAGCAAAAAACTTATTATTAACATTGTATAAAAAAGTTAAACATGAAATCTCATTAACTGAGTTTATAACCGTTATCTTTTTTATGAAGTCATCAGTGAGGTGTCGATATTCACTTTATTTGTATTTGTATTTATATAGGACAAAAATACAGATAATATTTTTAAAATAAATGTATCGACTTTCTTTCTAGATATTTCTAATTAGTGTTGGATATATCTAGTAGAATCTGATTAATACATTATCATATTCTTTCTGTGTATTTAGCTAATATTTTTAAAATGATAGGTAACTTATTTAAAAACTTGTCATTTTGTAAAATTGATGTGGAATATGATCTAATTAGTTTTCAATTATTTTCACCTATTTAAATATCTAGTCTCATGTTATGCCAGAGAATTCGTTCCTAATAGGCCTAAAATAAAAAAATATAATATTAAAATAAGCAAAAATATTAAATATTTCTCAGTGGGTTGACTGCGCTACTCGTCAAAAATCTGAAGGTGCACTTAAACATTTCATGAACAACAATTTTCTAACTTAATTAATACCGACATTAGAGCTACTATTTTTTTAAAGGTAGGAGATGGTCCGGGGTAGCGGTCATAAACAGGCTAAATAGTGACAAAACTATTTTATTAAAAGCCAACGTTTCGACCCGACTTTGCAGGTCTTCTTCAAGGTGGTGTGTTCAGCTAGGAGTTTCACTTGGAAATGAATTAAGTTTTAAGTGAAACTCCTAGCTGAACACACCTCCCTGAAGAAGACCTGCAAAGTTGGTTCGAAACGTTGACTTTTAATAAAATGGTTTTGCCACTATTTAGACTATTTATGACCGCCACCATCTCATTCCTTTATAATGCAAACTATTAAATATTATTATTATTATTTTTTAAATTCTCTTGTTACCGACCGCAGATATAATACATCACTAACAAGAGACAAAAACACAAGCATAGAGAAAAAAACATTTTAATATTTTTGTTTCCTATAGTTCGTGAAATGCTTGAACGCGCGTTTAGGTTTTGTACTCGAAAGAGGAGTACTAGTTCTTGACCAGTGGTCAACAGGTGATGTGGCCAACCTGACACTCGACCGCCTGATTGTTTCTTGACAAACTTTGGTTCTCCACAAGTGTTTGGTTCCTCCCTGTATCTTTGGGGGCCCCGTTTCCGATGTTGAGAGTCGGGAATGTTTAAGAGTTGTTATCAATTTAAAATTTGAGAATGTTAATAAAATAATATATTAAAATTGATATCAAATTTTATGTCAATTTTAGTATTTATGTAGATTTTTCAAAGTTCTACATTTTTGTTTGTTTCTAATTATTCAATTTTATTATTTTCATTATGTAAATAGATATTTGTTTTTATGTGTATTAAATTGAACCATAATTTCATACATAGAAAAAATTATAGTCCGTGATACAGACACCTTTTTATCAAATTATTAACTTTTTAAATAACTCTATCTCATCGTATGCTACAAATATTTTATTTACGAAAATTCTCGGAATTGGCGCGTTTTCAATTTGTAGGTAGCCAATCTTTATCTATTTAATTAGATTCTAAAAACTCGTAAATACCCATTTGCATTCCACTTGGATCGTAAGTTGATTCAATATTTTTTTAAGAGCACCTTTTTCTCGATTTTCTGCTCAAATTATCTTACGGTTGAAGAGGAGAAAGCAAATGCGTTCTTACGAGTTTTTAGTAACTAATTGAATAAACAAATTTTGCCAATTCCGAGAATTTTCGTTAATAAAATATTTGTAAGTTACGATGAGATGAAGCTATTTAAGAAGTTTCAGGCGGATGTTAATAGTTTCATAGAAAGGGACTATTTTGGCAGTTCATGAATAAAACGAATGTATGTAATGTAAAAAAAATGTATTATTCGGTCGCAATCAAAATTCGTATTCTAGAGTATTTCCAGCTGCGAAATACAAATCTCAACACAGTTTCTTCTTATAAAAAAAAACAAAAAAAACCGCCCCAAGGCGACATCCCCTATTTTGATATGAGGCATTATCCCTTCACGTAGTAAATTAATTCCCTTTCACATACCCCACCTCTCATACCCTGCTTTAGACCCTAGTCATGTCAGAACAATAGGGCCCCGAATCTGTTAATCTTACTTTGATGTTAACTTGAGAATTTCCGGAAAAATAGAAAACCAGGATTAGTCGATCTCTTGTACTAACCGTACCAAGTTAGATTAATTTAAGGTACAAAAGACTAACTTATGCATTGTCTCAAGTTAGCTTAACTTCTTGCCAGACCTTAATTCAATCATAATATCGTAGGCCAACTTTGAATTTAATATTGTTTAAATGTTGGAGATACACTTTTCGCTATAAGCTATCCTCACACGAGGATCGTTTATTTTCATTATAATATATTATTCATGGAAAATTATAATTAGTTGATTAAAAATACAATAAAGTACTATATGTATTATTTAATAATTTATCAACTGCTTATCATGAGTTTTATAAATAATTATTTTTTATAACATTCTTTTGTGTAAATTATTACAAACATTTTTCTTCTGTTGATTGATAAATAATAACTATAAAGAATAAATAAGATAAACGTACTCAATAATATTATCAGAGCTATAAAATATTTCTAAAATAGTATTTCGTTTAATTTCCTTAGTTTTTTTTTTATTAGTATTTAATCAGAATGATATTAAAGAACCATCATCATAGATTTATATTTATATAAATATTGCTGCTGGATAGAACTTAAGAAGCATTTAATTTTATTGTTAGCTGCTGCTAGGTTTATCTATGCATTTTATACATTCTTTATTATATTTTATTAATCAAATATAATTAAATAAAATATTTAATATATTCACTAATAAGAATAAACTAGAAATGGCGAATAACTGCCGGTTTGTAGCAATTATTCTCAGAAAGTATTATCTTCAACATGTTTCGTTCTATTGTAGTCCAGTCAATGAATGATTAAAGAAGCGAAATGGAAGGGACATGATTTTTTGTTTTACGACATTTTTCGGACTAGTTAGGAGAAAACCTATTAAAAGTCTCTATTCCTAGTCATATTGTTGATATCCATTTTTATGCCTGCTCATATAGTATCCGAGATATCATACTCAATAATCGATGATTTAAAAAAATATCTTTTGCCTCACGTTTTTATCTTTGTTATACTATCCAATTCTTTTCTTGTCCATTCTTCGAAAAAGTAATACAAAAAAAAGTTGTTGAGCATTAAATTTTTTTTTAAGAGTATATATATTTTAACTTATCTTCAATCCTTTAAACGTTTAAGCAATTATAATTTAATGCTGAGATTTCCAAAAAA
The DNA here is from genome assembly GCA_928085145.1 of Nezara viridula. Taxonomy (NCBI): domain Eukaryota; kingdom Metazoa; phylum Arthropoda; class Insecta; order Hemiptera; family Pentatomidae; genus Nezara; species Nezara viridula. The sequence goes on along the minus strand of OV725079.1, from coordinate 150,013,857 downwards.
AAAAAATCTTTTTTTTCGTATTTGAAATACTCTAATTTTCCGTATAAGCCAGTATCTATGTATTTATATATAAAGAGTATGAATATTACATGAAGGGTATGTATTTTATACATACATAAGACTTAAGTTAGTAATATGTATTTTATACCATATTTTGAAGTACATTTCTATTTTTATAAAAGTCTTATTGCTTGGTAATGTTGGAAACTATTCTCGATCCTGATAGTCCAACTTTATCAGCCCACTTCATACCCCTATGGAAATGCAATGGCAATATACGATGAAATAATTATATAATGTGTTACCTAACACAGTACACGACAACATGTCCTACACGTTCTCTATTTCAAATGGTTATTGTAGTTAGATATGAATGCTTTTCTTTTATCGATTTATTTGTTTTACTTGATTGTTAATTTGCTAAGATTTTCTGTATTTTTTTTTAAGTTGATTTCATGTTACATTTCGTTGGTTTTATACCAATAAATATATACCATTATAAATTGGCCTCGATGATGGATTAGGAGTCTGAAACTTTGACCAAAGAAGAATAAATCAATTATTTATCAATGTATGAACCTTCTTTTATAAAAACCCTCATTTATTTAATTGTTTTCCACACTCTTGTGTCTGGTTGATAAGCATTTGATAGACGTTTTCTGTGTTTTTATAGTGTTTTTTGTCATTATTATTTAGTCATCTTTGAGCTAACTTCCATTTTTTTTTTCTTTTGTCGGAAAGGGATTTAGCTGTTTACGAGTTTTCGTTTAATCTTTTCTGTAAGAAGTTTCTTTTATATTTTACCATCCCCTCTCTTGTAATGGATTGTCCTTCTTGTAGTGAGCACTATAGTGCGTCAACCACCCTTATTTTCGGCTTGTGGGGATAAAGCAATGAGGAGTGGCAAAGCAAAAGAGGTCCTAATGATGCGGCGGACGGACACATAGCCGGGACGGTATTAGTGCCATGTTTTATTCAAGGTGTACCTCGACTTGCATTATTCAAGGGAGACTATTCCTTCTGAGAGGAAGCCGTTATTGTTCTGACCATTATCCCTGGCACAAATCAACCCTCTGAAGCTGGAATAATCAATTCCAGACCCTGGATCAGTCTTTAGCCTCCTCCAGCCAACTCTAATCCAAGGGCTTACTGGATAGTTGTTTTATCTGGAGAGGAAGGAATTTAAAACCGAAGGATTAACCTGGATCTGCCATAATAGGGAGCGAAATCTTTTATCAGCCCTTTTATTGAGATTTCGGCGAGATTTGTCTAGCTGGTCTGTGTCTCTCCTTCAATTGTATATTACATCATAATCTTTCTTCTATTGACGTTCTATGAGATTTATATTTTATTTTTCAATCATTGTCTCCAAATTGAGACATTCGTATATTTGTACATATTTTCAACTGTTTTCTCAACAGGGACATTCTTGTATATATTGCAACATCTCAGTAGCGGACACTTGATGGAAATCAAATTATGTCTGTTTTAGTGAAACTGAAAGACAAATATGCATTATTTTTTAATGTCTTTTCCTTAATTAATTTTTAAGGTCTTTTCCACTACTATGGTTATCCTTGACCTAAATATTATTTAAGACATTCTTCCACTGCTTTTTTCCATTTTTCTTTTGCTCTTCCTTTTCTCCATATCCCTTCTACTTCTAGTTCGAAACATATCTTCGGCGATCTTTTATGCGTCATTATTTTCACATGCTCAAACATGGATAATCTTTTCTTTCAAGACCTAGGATCAAATTGTATTTTATAGATAAAATAAATGAAAACGTTTTTATTTTTAAATTTACAACTTAAATATATATTTTTTTTCATCTTAACATTCTGATCCTAGATATCTCCGGATACCGCACGGAGGATTTTTCTTTCAAATACTTCAATACTCCTTTCTAGGGTGGTGGTTATTGCCCAGGTCTCACAGCTGTATATGGTAACTGGTTTTATCACAGCAATCTACACACTTAATTTAAAATGACTTCGGATTTCAATACTTAAAAGCGAAGAAGGAACACGGAAGAAGAAGGAATTCAATAAAGAAAACAAAACTCTGTTTGTGCTTGTTATGCGCTGGTCTATTTGAGACCGATGGTCAATCATTGAGGTTATTGTGGAGCCGCGATATTTGAATTCGTCTGCTCAATTTCTTCTCTACATAGGTTTTATTATTATTATCCTCTACATTTTTTCATTCAAATTTTATCATTAATAAATTCTTGGTTTTATCATTGAATGTTGCGTGAAAGCGTGTTGACATTCAGATCTGCAGAACTTTATCCTTATTTCAAAAATTCCCAATAATCGTAATTGAACTACTCTACGAGTCAATGAATTTAAATAAAGCCTAATATAAAAAATTGTAAAATCTTTAACCATTCCAAATTACGAACTTCTTTATTCATTCACTAGAAGACCTTGACACCATTTAGCAATGCAAGCTCCAATGTTTCATTTATTCATTCAAAAAATTGAATATATAGATATGTATATACATTTCAACTTTTAGGCCCGAGTTTATTGCTAACACTTTTATCTTCTATTTTTTTTTTTATAAGTTTTTGCTATCTTGAATAATTTTCAAGTTAATGCTGCTTTTTCATTTAATATATCACATTAAATAAAAAATTCTAGAATGATCATACTATGTATTGTTCAATACTTCCTTATTATAATGTAGATTGTACATGACCTTTTTTTATAACTGTAAAAGGAAAGCATAACCTATTATTGTTACCATCTTTTATATTTTATTATTGTATATTTATTTAATTTTTTTGTTGTTTTTGTCTATAATATTTTCAAAGTCAATAATTTTATAAGTTGTATTTCAGTTTTCTTCTCTTTATTTAATCTTTATTTTATTAATCATATTTTGTTTATTTAAGTTACACACACACTACACACACACACACATATACATATATATATATATATATATATATATATATATATATATATACATACATATACAAAAAAAAAATCTCCCATTTCTCTCAATAGAGAAATTTTCATTCATTCATTCCTTCTTTTTATTACGATGGACTATTCCTGCTCTCTTATTAAATAATATAAGTTTGATCTATTGTTTTTTTTAAATCTATTGCTGAGATTATTTATTGAGTAATATAACATTCTGTCTATTGAAAAATAGTTATATTGAGGTAACAACACATACAAACTATATATACAAACAAATATAAAACAATGAGTAACAAAATAACGTCTAAATAGTAATAAAAAGTAAAATTTATTTCAGTAAATAAAAATAGGCACTCATTCTGGTAAACGTGTGTTAATTAGATATTTTATTTTTTTATTTATTTCAATATTAATTTCAAATCATAATATTTCTAATGTTACTTCAGTTTTTATTAGATGATTAAGTCGTCCACAATATACTTCGTTTATTTTCTTAACATTGAATTACCCGGCCCGACAAAACATTTCCTAATTTTATTTCACCAATATAATGGTCTTCATTTACTAGCAGAATTGATTACCTTATTAATAACATTTAGGATATTTTGAATGTATCATTAGGAACTTTTTAATAAAGAATTAAGTATGAAATATTTAATTATTTGCCTAAATCGTTTATTCAAGTAATACATGTTAGTTCTATAAATGTTTCTTCTAAAACCTAAGAAGAAAGAGTGCATAAAAATTGTTAACTGAGTTTTATTTTATTATTGAAATATGTGTACATGATTACTGAATTTAAATTTTGAATAAAAAATATCTGGAATTAATAAAATAACAATGAATTATCATTTTGGTGGACTTTTCAATGAGAAAATAAGTTAATAATATACAAGGTATTTTCAATTACTCAAAGTTAAGTATTGCTTCGTTTTATTTATTTAATGACATAAGAAATATTCTAAATAGGATCTTAGACATATCTAATCAACACTTGATTGATTAGTAATAATCATTTATTGAAGTGTAATAACGTATTAGCCGAATACATCTTCAATTTATGGCACACAGCTGGTTCCGAGGTATATTCGCTCTATAAATTGAGAGAAGATTACATGCACTCCACATTTTATAGTCAATTTATTTTTGCTATTAAATGACCCATTAACTTGTAACTAATGGTAAACTATAGGGGTTTACTTTCGCCTTTATTATGTGCCCATTAAAATTAATTGTTGATACTTTCCTCACTAGCAGTTTATTGGTTGAACGTATGCCTTGACACCATTTTTGTTTTCTTTTTAATAAATATTCAGCTCGTTAATTTTTATCCATAATCCATAATCGAAGACAGTGAAGACTTGATAAGTAATATCATTATTCATAATCGTTATTCATAATGTTGCAAATGGCATCCTAAAATACAGAATAATATACTATGGATATATGCGTTGACTACAAGAGCTCACTTCAGCTCTCCTATAAGAGTGTGACTTCAATAATGTAACTGCATGAGTGATTAGTCCAGAGGATCATGGGTTTATAGGGGGGTGAAAGGAAGTTCGGAAGAGGACTCCAAAGAAAGTTATCGATAATTAATATTGTTAAGATGATTTCTGTGAGTAAGAGACCTTTTGCTGAAATTTGTTATTGTTACCTAAGTCTTGATAATGGATCTTGTGTCCAGTCGGTACATCCTAGATAACTATTTCCAAGCTATCAGAGATAGCTTGACCTGGCTATCTATCTATATATATATATATATATATATATATATATATATATATATATTCGTTCACAGAAATACTAAAATTCAAAGAGAAGCTTAATAAGTGCTGTTGAGTCCTTAAAGAGGCACAGGCCCGAACAATCTCAGTTTGGGATATTACACCTTTAATATTATTCCACTCTGGCAGTTTTCTTTGATTGTCGTCTTCAGTCGAGATAATTGGGCGCAGTAAGCATCACTATTGATAGTTCGATTTCATGGAAGTAACTCATTGTGTATTTGTCCCTTCTAGGACCTCCAGACACAGAGCGTAATCTTCCTTAGATGGAAAACGGCCTTTGTCGTTGCTAGTGTTCCTATTCCAGTTATTCCATCCTATTTCCAGTTGGGGCCACATTTGTTTCTTTAAAAAAAAAAACAGAAGCATGATGTGGCGAAAATGGACTTATTTGGTTTACACAAACTGGACGTAACGATCCTTGATGAAGAAAAATCAGGAGTATAAACAGTGATAATACATTGAGAATTAAAGTTATATGAACATACATAAGATTTTGAATTACCATTATGAGTTTGAATAATAAAAATAATAACTTTTTTTTTTTTAATATTTTCGATGACCCTATAATTGGATTAAAAATACAAAAAGGAAGTTGATGAAATAAAACGTACTGTCTCATAATCGGATTGAGAAACAACACAAAAAAAAAAAAGACATTTAATATTCTTTCACAAACGATCTATACCGAGAAATAATAGATACGTACTAAATAACGACAGCCATAATAATTATTAGCGATAGATGGTGCGCCTTTATAGACAATGGGGCTGCGATTTGTCATTTATGGGAGGGTGGGCCGGCTATAAATTATTGTGCGGAAGAGTGTTTTTCTCTTGTTCCATTTCTGAACGGCGGGATGCCATTTTAATATTTCAGCCCCTCGGCTCCCTAAGATGGCTCCTTGCTCCATACACTCCCGCAAGTCGTAAATCCGTTGCGGGTTTAGTGTCTTCGGGATAATTGCCTAGGCGTCGGCTCATCACTCCCACCCTTTTCTTCAAACTCTCCTCCCTCCTATCACTTTTTATAATTTTATTTTATTATTTTTTGGGTACTCCCTCCCCTTCCTCGCCTTTAAAGCTGTGCGGTTTTTTTTCCGGACCAGAGGGTGTGGGTGGAGTTTTAAAAGACTCCCCCGGCATCGGGACGCGAACTCGTGACTGTTTTAAGTCCATTGTATCATAGATCCTGTTGCCAGGCAACGGCGGTTCTGTGCACACAAGTTAGCCCGTTCGCCAAAACCTGTGAAACATACTGACAATCAGTAAGTCTGCTGACGGAAAAAAATATAGTATTAATAACGTTGATCTGCGTGATCTAGAGCAGTACCCCTTTCCTACCTTATTTAGTTGATTTTTAAGCGAGGAAATCCCTCATCCAGCTTCTATTGAGACTTTTAAGCATGTTATGAAAGGCTGTTAATTGTAGCCGAATTCTTGAAGGAAGTGAGTATAATAGTCATAATTTCATGTTGATTGGTTTTAATTTTTTTTTTCTATTGATATGTGGGTCCCATGTAGAAACTTTGAAACATAAATAGAACCCGTTTTGAAAAAAAAACAACAACAAAATATCAAGTCATGTTTTGAACAGAAAATATTTAAATGGTGTTAGGTTTGGGGAAATAAATGTACATGACTTGAAGTGAGAGGGGTAAGTTATAAAACATTGATTTTTAAAAATTATTTCAAATTTTCACTTGAATAAAGTGATTATTATTTTGAGAATTCTTATTTATTTTTGAACCAATTTTTATTATATATTTTTGGTTCGATATGTGTATATATATATATATATATATATATATATATATATATATATATATATATATATATATATATATATATATATATATATATATATATTCACTTACTTAGGAATCGATGCTGACATCGATTTTTATAAAGATTTATTTGGGTTCATTTTGGAAACAAGTGATTCAGTAGATGTATTAGATTTCGTTGATAGTCTGTTCTACTGTGCCGAAAACTATCTTTGTCTATTATTTATTTTAATTTTCCTCACAGCTGTACTGTTGTGCAGATGATAAATTCTCCGAATTGAATGTTATTTTGAAATTGTTTTAGAATAAAAGCGAGTGTTAATGAATTTATTTTTAGTCACACATCCTAAACATTTTCCATGTAGTTTCATGAAAATCGGTTTATTATTTTAAAAAAATGATGTTTTGTGATTTTTAAATTTTTTTCTCTCTCTCTTCGTACTTGTATCCACACCTGTCGTAGTATTGACAATAACCAGATGTGATCTCATTGTAAAGAAAGTTGGCATTTAAGGCTTGAGGAAGATTAATACCCAGCAGTACCTCTTCCTGGTCTTGGTATGCTTGATAATTTAGAAAAGGAGATCTCTCATCCAGCTTCTCTTTAGTCGTTTCCTGATGGTCATGTCAGCTGTGGCCATGTTGTTGATAAGCCGTGTAGTTGTGATGTCCGTGTAGTTTAATATGAAATCGGGAGTAGATAGTGCGTATGTGTTGGTCGATAGTTAGTTGTTGTAAGTCGGTATGTAAAGTTTTATTGTTTCCGTATAAGGGAGCTGCTGTTATTTGTCTTAAAATATTGGATTGAAATGATTGTAGTTTTTGTAAGTGCGTCTTTTTCGTAGAACCCTAAATTTGTAAGGTGTATGTCCATATGTGTTTGAATAGGTAAGTTAAAAATTTCACCTGAACTTTAATTTTTTTTTGTCTTCATATTTCCATCTACACCTATCGTGAGCTTGGCAATAAGCAGAAGTGCTGTAACTAATCCGAAAAATTGACATTTTAGGCATGAGGAAAAAAATAGTACCCAGCAGCATTTCTTCCTGGTCTTAATTTATTTCCTTGATTCAAGAAAGGAGACTCTCATCCAGCTCCTCTTTAGTGGTCTCCAGATAGGCATGTCAGCTGTGGCCATGTCGTTAATAAGTCCGTTGGGTCGTCCGTGTCGCTTAAGATGAAATCTGGAGTAGAGATCGCGTATGTGTTGGTCGATAGTTGGTTGTCGTAAGTCGGTATGTAAAGTTTTGTTGTTTACGTACCAACGAGCGCGTTTTAAAGAATTTTAATTAAATTAATAATTAATTTTTCATGAGTTATAATAATCTTCTTATAATACAGGAGTGAAGCTGCCAAAAAATTTGCTCACTGCAAAGAAATTCGCAGACCGCAAATTTAATTTTGATGTCAATTATGATATGTTTTATATGTAAAAAAAAAATGATAAAACTCAATCATTAATATTATTGTACCGTTTGTTAAATATGTTAGTATTTCTTAAACTGACACTTCAGAAAATAAATTGGGCTTTTAATCCTTACTTATATTTGAATTTATCTCCTAGGAGGGTTTAGAATGAAAACTATCAGACTGATAAGTCTAAAGGTATGCTAGGCAAAGCACGCATGAACTTATAGTATTTTTAATAATTAACAGTTTTGACTTTTTCCCCTCTAGATTTGAATACAGCTCATTGCTCTTAGTCTAAGTTATTGTTATTAAAATAAATCAACAGTTTTGTTCCTGAATAGTTTATTTCGGTCATCTTTGGAAACGTTAACCAACAATACTTAATGCGTGGCATGATTTTTACAAAAAAGGCTAAGCAAATGCTAGCCATCGGTTCTATTTAGCATTGTTTTATTAGGTGTAAAGGGAGTTTTACAAGCAACTCTTTGACTAGGGCAGTTATGAGGAAGATTGTAAGTTGGGAAATGGGCCTGGGCCTTAGCTCGGGTAATGAAAGGATCGTAAACCGCTGGCTCTCTTCTCAACCTTTAAAGTTTTCCTGTCAACTCCAAGTCCCTCCTTACCTGATACCTCGCCCATCAAACCTCCTTCAATTTAGGAGTAATTGCAATTTTATGAGCCTTTCCTATTTCCAATACTCAGTAGATAATTTGGTTTGTTTATGCCGGAATGATGTCCGCTATATTGGTTATACCCGCTGTATAGATGTATGTTTACTCTAATATAAACTGACGATCTATGTATTTACATTAAAAAGGGGACATGAAAAAAAAAATTTACATTTTATTTTTCATGTTGAAAAATATTGAATATTTAATAGTTGACCGTTGCATTATAAAGTAAGGAGATCGTCCGATATATAGCCATAAATAGACTAAATATTAGCAAAACTTGTTTTATTAAAAGCAAACGTTTCGACCCGACTTGCAGGTCTTCTTCAGGGCTAGAACGGACAAGATTCAAAAAGATAAAGAATTATGGATGTTACATATTATTATGATGAAAAATTATAAACAATGTGAATAAGCTTATTAAATTTATAAACAGTAAGAACATTAAAATATAGACAGAGTAAGCTGAGTAACAAGATCCTAAACTGAAGTAAATAGATGGTAACAATTGTTGTAGTGTAATATATAATATATGCAAATGTACATGTGTGTGTGTGTGTACTTATATATAGATACACATCTACAAATCTCTTCATTGAAGTTATAAATAATAATTACTCGACAATTAGAAGTGATAAAAAAATTAAAGCAGTTCCAGACAAAGAAAAATAATTCCATTCATTTCAATGAAGCATAATAATAAAACATATATATATATATATACAGCATTTCCCATAAATAGAAGGAAATATTTTTAGAAGTTATATTAGACATCAAAATCTGAAAAAAAAACCTTATATATATAGTAAGTCGCGTTTTTTTGTTGAATAGGTTCCGATATTTAAAATAATATATAATTCCTCCTCAGTAAACAAATTTACTTCAAATGTTAGTGGAGTTCTAAACTAGGCAAACAATGTTTTGAAAAAAATCATAAATTATTTATGATTTTTTTTTACCATTCTCTAAAATGATAATGAAACTATGTCTGATTTAGAATATATATTTCAGAAATTGTTCCACATTTATAAATCATGTAATAAATGTTTCTAGACCTAATATTTTCATTCAAAGTAAAGTAACCTGATGATTGCTTCAATTATTTTTTATTAGGTTAACGTAAATATTAGGATCAGGAATATTTCGTTCGTCATTTATAAATACGGATCAATTTATATAATAGAGATCTGGGTGAACATCAGTTTCAGAATCACTTTGCGTGGAAAATAATAGAAAAAACATTTATTTTATTTTATTTTTTATTTATTTATTTAAAAATATAATAATCTGTCACGTGGACAATAATTATAGTGATATATGAACACAATCACACCACATATACAGAAAATATAAAATTAAAAAATAACTAAATAATATTCAAAAACTATGTCCAATAAAAAATAAAATAACCTAAAGATAAGTATATTAAAAACATAAAAATCAACCAACCATACCTTTGTATATACAATATATACAAAAACTAAAAAAAAAAATATATCACAGGTCATGGGAAAACAAGCAATGAAAGCTTTGCAATAATTGTTTTAGCGATTTTTGTTGAAAACACATGTATTTTGAAACGACAAGTTATATAATTGCATCATTTTTTTTTAAACAACTTGAGGTGATCTCAACTTAATCAATGCAATTTTTTCTAAAATTGGTGTGTCTTTAGTATAGTTAGAGGATGATAAATCATGAATAATTGACACTTTTTTTTTAAAAAGGACATATCTTTTTAAGCCGCTCACAAGTCTCTCTTAAATCGTTGTAACGATGTCAATCTCTACTTTCATTTAATATAAGTTTTGTCTAGTTTTCTGAAGAGCAATTGTTAATTACTTAAATTGGATTTTTTTTAAAATCACTACATATTCAATAAAAAACATGACTATATATATATATATATATATATATATATATATATATATATATATATATATATATATATATATATATATAAGTAAATTTCATGACAGTAAGGTTCAATAAAGTAACCACATCACTGGAGCCGTATAGACTAATGATCCACTAAACTAATGAAAATTCCCTTGCCCGACATTCCCATGCGGGTTAAGGCACGTTTCATTAGTAGTCTCTCTTATGTATTTGATGAATTTTCGAGTCATTTTCTTTGAAATTTTTCATTTAAAATACCTTGGATATGTATTGGTATTCAACTGATAATTAGATTAATAAATAAACAATAACAAATTTATGTTATTTTCAACTCAATAACGTAAATAAAATAACGATTGAAAATAATATTAAACATATAATACAACTTAACATATAATAATACTGATGTAGAGATGGTTGACGGTTAATATAATATGAGAAGGAGTTAGTCGAGGGTGCGGTCAAATAAATAAAAAAATTAAAATATATAAATTATTTTAATTTTTGCCGACGTTTTTGATTTTTGCCGACTTTTTTGCCGACGTATAATAATACTGATAAAGTATGGATTGCCATTGTTTTCGCATAAATTTTTTAAATAAATCTATCCTATTCTCTGGTTAATATATCTGTGATTGTATACTTAATTTTAGGTCTTGAGTGAATGCTTAAAGGTGCGTTTAAACATTCCAGAAATTGTTGGGCAAACAATTGTATAAATGGTTATTTAACTATATTTGTTTTTTGTTCCTTTTTTTTCCCCATCCGATGTTTGTATCAAGAGAAATAAAATCAATAGTTTAGTTTAGCAATAATATCGCTGTTATTTAATGTAGATAATTGTGTTTCACATAGATTAAACTTTAATATTTACAATTGTTCTATTATTACCTCAATATGTTCTAAGTTGTAGACGTATTCTTATTGTAATATATTTATCTTTTATTAATAATAACTCTTACACGTGTACCCTAGATAGAGTATAAAGTTGTATTTTCTAAATAATAGAGTTTTATGCTCTTAGCAAGTGAGACAACAACGAACTAAGGCCGTCCTGGATAAAAAAAAAATGGGTTAGCATGATAATGGAGTACCAAAAGTTGAAAGATAGATATATCTTATTGTCGATTTTTTTTAATTGGATCGATATTTTTCAGTGAGACAAGCTAAAAACTTGCTGAGGTAATTGTTTACTTTGATGATAATGGAGTAACAAAAGTTGAAAGATAGATATATCTTATTGTCGATTTTTTTAAATGGGAGAGATATTTTTCAGTGAGACAAGCTATGAATTGCTGAGGTAATTGTTTACTTTGACTTTAACAGTCGTAGTAAACTTTGAAGCTTTGCCAATGTTTGTGTCGAAAAGACTATCTTGATAATATAATATTGTACAAATGAAATAAACATGTTTTGCCTGATGTTACTAATACGTGGAAATCATTATGAAAGAGTATAGAAATAATAAAAATTGTGAGATTTCTGATTAGGATATAGTTGTATTAGGTGTTAGGAGGATTCCTAATGTGTCGTTTGTCCCGATGGAGTTATAGGTAACGGATTCGTTCAACTGGGATAAGTGGGGAATCGCGAAAGGATACTGTAAGACAGGTCATAGGTCTTCTTTCGAATTTTAGGTTTTGAATCGTCGATTTTTTTAAACATCCCTTTTAAAATCACCCAATTTTTCAATGGCTTTTTTTGTAGTGTTAGTAAGATTTTAACATTTGAAAGTGATATGTTATCACATGTCCTCACTTCTCCATGTAACAAATAACCTTCCGTTCGATACTTCATTCATCATAACCAATCGCTCCTGAATTGGAAAAACGGTTTCATACTACCGTATTATATAAAACGGAGATGTAGATACGATCTAAGTTCTAGGCCACTCCTCTCACCAACAATATTGAAAGAATAACTTAAAAGTTAATTAGCAACATAGGAGATCCGGCGGGGGCAAGATAAAACTGTAGAAAAGACATGCAGTTGCAGTTTTTGGTTATATTTTTTATGTTTTTCCCAAGGATATTTACAGTTTAGGATCTCAAAGTTTTTCTTCCTTTCCTCCTACCCTTACAATTGATTTTCGTTACTTTATATTTCCCTATCTGTAAATTATCCTTCTTCCCACATCATCTCAACATCGTCGAATATTACTTTATGCTCTCCCTAAAAGCAATCATTCAATAATAGATAATATATTATAATTTGTGTTGATTGTTGGATGACACCACTATCAATAGAAAGCCTTCCAGTAAATGAAGGACATCACTAATGATGGTTTTTCCATTTTCTCCTAGTGATTGATAAGCAAACAAGAGGGAGCCTAATAAATGACTCCTCGCTCTATTGTTTGTACAGAAATAGTGAGACCCATTCAACGACAGAGTGCCGAGTTCATAAGACTCCACCGTCTTCTTTCTTCTCTCTCCTATTGAACACATAATGGCTGTTCCATATCCTAGATATCGATTGGAATTGATTCTGTACTCTTAGTATTGTTCCAAGTTGTCGGCTTCCAGTTTTCAGCTTGGTTAATCCAATTTTTGAAAGCGACTGGGTGGCGGTTGGTGAAAATTATTCAAAAGACCCAATTCCGACGATATTATTCAGGCCCTTCTATTTACATAAGCCTTACTTTTTCATTTTAGCGCCTTCATTCGTAATGGAACTCTATATCAATCTGGAAGGGCCAAAGTGGTCCGCAGATCTGCTCCTAAAAATTTCTTCGAAAAAGGTTTTCGAAGAATAAATGTGAATTAATTTTATTTAAAAGGTAGTTTTAATAATAATGCTTAGTTTAAGGTTAAAATCTGACCCAGATTTTAAAAACTAATATCTACCTAATAAAAACAAACTTCCCCCCTAAAAAGTAATTAATTTTTTTTTTTAGGGTTCTCGATATTAATATCAGGATTTTATCAATATACACGATTATTCTTTAAAGATTAAAATTCTCTTTAAGAAGGTTTATTTTCCCTGTTTTTTATTCTTTTTTATTAATTCAAGATATTTAAAACTGTTAAAACAAATATATCTAGTAAATGTGCACTCAGGGATATAATAACATGAAAACGCTTGTTGAGAAACTACTCACTATTACCACCCTAATAATATATTTTCATAAGAAGATCACGAGGCCACGTTCTTTTCAGACGCCGGAGAGCCTTATCAGGGATCGAGGAGGAAGCAAGGTTTGAAACGAGAGGGTTGAGATGGTTCTGACCTTTGTTATAGAAGGATAGGTATTTGGATTGGGAATATCGGTAACATATAGAACGTTAAGGTCATTATTGATGATTTTATTGGTTGCAAAATAAGCAGCATTGAGGATTGTAAGTGGATTGTAATGATTGTAAGTAGAGTCCCAAAGCTTAATTGCGTAATTCCAAACAGGCCTTATTAAAGTCATGCGTATGAGTCTTTTGTAATTGATTGGAAGCTTAGAGCGTTTGTCTAATAAGTGCCGGAGTAGTCGGAAACGTCGAGCAATTTCTTGTTATTTCAGTCTTTTGTGAGGATTCGTTTGTCCAGGTGGAGTCCTAGGTGAAGTTCAACTGGTATAAGTGGGGAATCGCAAAAGGATACTGTAGGACAGGTCATAGGTTTTGCGACCAAAGTTTTAAGTAATTTGATGGGATTTATTGAAGTTTATTTTAATTCTTAATTTTTTAAACCATTCTTCAGGGGATTGGAGGGTTTGTGATGCAGTTGATGGATCGTTATTAACTGATAGGATATATGTATCATCGGCGTACGTTATATAGAGATCAGATAATTTCTTGCCATTTTCAAATATTATATTTAGTTGTTTTCATATTTTATTTTTACCACAAATTCTTTGTCTGTTTTTTTCTCTTTTCGCTTACAACGGTTTTCCTTATGATCCTTTTACCTTTTAAATGATTTCAGTCACAGTTTAATCACTATTCTTAAAGGTATACTGATTTAACTTTGTCTTTTCTACTAGAGATAATGTTAAAACTGTGGCTGAAGTTATTTATAAGAAAAAAAATTAATATAAGGAAAACTGTTGTTGAAAAAAAAGAGAACAAATAAATTTCTGTTTGGTGTGGCAAAATGAAATCTCTTTGAATTCGCACATAGTATCTACATTATTTTTATTTTTTGTATATTGCCCATGTTATAAATTAAATGTTTGACACTTGCTTTTTATTTGATAGATAGAAGAAAAAAACTGAATTCTGCCACAAGATTCTTTAAGAATAATAAAAGTATTTACGAAACAACAAAACTTCAAGCAAGTTCTATTGCAACTTTAATAACAATATTTTTTTTTCTATAAAAAATGTATTTGCACCTTTCAACATATTGTGAATGACAATATATGAATAACTAAAAAATTGAATTTCGTTAGGAACAAATATAACTGAAATAAAAAAAATAATAAATGAAGAAGATAAAAATTTTGCTAGAGGGCGGAAATTCATGAGGTCAAATAAATGATTAACGTAGACACCAATCACATCGCACACCAGCCATTACAAATTTATTAACTCTTTCAAAGTAATCAGTTCGATTGATTTGTCTATATTTCATAAACACAAGGCCGTATCATTTCTTACATAAGTTTTAACTGTTGTGAAATGTGCTGGAACTGTTTGGGGAACGTATAATATTTCTTAACTTAATTTTCTTTAACATGTACTAGAACTTAACGTTATCCAGTGAACTGTTCCGCCTGCTAAAAAACCACGCTGGTTTTTAGTGAAATTTCTTCGTGAAACCAGGCCTCTGAGGAGTCATTAGCATTAAGTTTTTTTTTTCTCCTTTCTACCCAATTTTAATCATCGTTAATTCTATCCCAAGTGTTCCAGAAGGGGATTATCATTAGGGGATGTCATGTCGTTAACCTTTAATTCCTTCCAAATTAGCACCGCCCTTTTCCGAGATGAGATTTTCAAACGGAAACTTAAGTTTATTATGTTAATTATATGATGGAATAAATTAGACATTAGTCAGTGCCAAGAGACTGGAATATTCAACTATTTTAATGAGCATTGACTTAAATGTTTCATATCAATGGTTCTGTTGTAATTCAGTTCGGAATCAACTGGGTAATTCTTCATGTGTTAATAACTTTTTAAGAACTCTTATTTATGTTTTTAGCTGACAATTATATCATATATTTATTCCTTAGAAACTTCATTTTATTACATAACTTTTAGGCACTTTTCATATCATATTATTATTTTAAACCAAAACAAAAATATAAATATCAAGGATAATTGATTTCGATAATCTATCTATTTTAGTTGCTCGTTTTAAGGTTATATTTTTTTTTATGCTCGGTTTGTTTACGAAATAAATTCAAATTCATTAAAATGAAAGATTCTGTGACAGCGAATTCACTAGTAGTGCTGAAAGATTCCAATAAAAAAAAAAATCATAAAAATAAATTGTTATTAAAGAAACTGAATCTTTTAGAGATTTATGTTCACTTAATGTTGTAAAGCTTTCTTACTTTTTTATTTCTTATCCAATGCTACAGAAACAGATCGGTTTCATTTAGCCCTTTTATTAAACAGAATAAAATTCACGAAGGGATAGAAAACAAAAGCAAAAAGGAGGAAATCTCGGCTTTTCACTTTTCTCTTAAAGGATAAGTTTATCTCCTTGATGGCTTCTTTATCTTCATCTCTTTAAAAATTTCCATTTTAAGCTCGTTTATAAGCTACCGTTCTCGGAGGAGAAAGAAGTTAAGTTATTCCAATAATAAGGCCATTTCTTAGTGTGTAAGACTATCCTTACTGTCTCGCCCTGGTGATATATGCTGGTAGTATAAGCATAGCCGATAGCCGCTTTATACACTAATGAATAAACTCTTACTTGAAATCAAGATTTGTGTATTCAATAATTAACAATGATTATAAAGAAAGGAGATGGTTCGGGGTGGCGGTCATAAATAGACTAAATAGTGGCAAAATTATTTTATTAAAAGGCAACGTTTCGATCCGACTCTGCAGTTCTTCTTTAATATCATACTAAATCTCTACCTTAATTCTTGGTCACAACTAGAGTATCCTAAAAACATTCGTTGGAGGTTCAAAAGAAGCTGGAGGGAGCAACTCAAGTAACTATTAATAATCAACTGAAGAAAAGATGCCACCGGACACTAATCTCCTTCAGGCTCATCTCATCATATTATTCACAAGGGGCAGTTACGAACGTAGAATAACCAATTTCAATGAAACGTTTTTTGGTGATACTAATTCGAAATATATTACTCATCCCCAAGGGTTATTGCCAATGTACTCTCGGCGCTAAGAAAAAAAATTATATAATTTTAAACAAAATTTAGGTTATTAATTTTAGCCTTTGCTTTCCACGGATTATTATGTTATTATATAACTATCTATTTCTTCTGTTTAGCAACATCAGATAAATATTTACTATGGTATCAAATAATTCGTAAAGCTTCTTAATTAACAAAAACTAGAAGGCGCTTCCAGTAAATTAGGTCGCGTAAATTTTTGTTTTGAAAAACAACTTTAGACTCGTTTTTAGTTTTCTTTAAAACTCTTAAATACAATTTTTTATAGAAGTAAAAAAATTTAAATTTTAGTACTATTTTTTTGGTGGATTGTCTTTTCGACCGATTTTGGCGCGACTTCCATTTACCGAGACTGAGCCTCCGCCAGTTGGCTCTGTCTTCTGTTGCAGAAGACAGTTCCGTACGCTAAGCAGGGTTCTTGCATCATAGGCCACGCGATCCATCCTTTTCGTCCTCGGCCTTCCTACCCGTCTCCTCAATCATTATTTTTTGGGTATCTCAAAGACGCTCATTCTGGCCCCATGCTCTGCCCACCCTAGTCTGGCAAGTTTAATATAGGTGACTACGTCGATGTCTGTATAAAGAAAACTGAGCTCTCTATTTTTTCTTTTCCTCCAGACATCACCCTCCTTTCCTGGACCATAGATCCTTCTGAAAACTCCTCGCTCGAACAAACTGTTTTCGGTCGTAAAAGGCTAAAATTAATAACCTAAATTTTGTTTAAAATCATATAAAATATTTGTTCTAAGGTCCTAGGGCACATTGGATAGAACAATCTGACATTGGTTTATTTTTTAACCTATAATCACCAAAAAAGTTTCATTGAAATCTGTGACCCCACGTCTGTAATCTTTCCTTCTCACTGTTTAACTGTGATAGATGTCAATAAAATGAAAAAAATAAAAATAAATCGTTATTAAAGAAACTGAATCTTTATAGATTTACTTTCACCTAATGTTGTAAAGCTTTCTTACTTTTTTATTTCTTATCTAATTCTACAGAAACAGATCGGTTTCATTTAGCCCTTTTATTAAACAGAATAAAATTCACGAAGGGGTAGAAAACAAAAGTAAAAAGGAGGAAATCTCGGCTTTTCACTTTTCTCTTAAAGGATAAGTTTATCTCCTTGATGGCTTCTTTATCTTCATCTCTTTAAAAATTTCCATTTTAAGCTCGTTTATAAGCTACCGTTCCCGGAGGAGAAAGAAGTTAAGTTATTCCAATAATGCCATAAGGCCATTTCTTAGTGTGTAAGACTATCCTTACTGTTTCGCCCTGGTGATATATGCTGGTAGTATAAGCATAGCCGATAGCCGCTTTATACACTAATGAATGAATTCTTACTTAAATCAAGACTTGTGTATTCAATAATTAACAATAATTATAAAGAAAGGAGATGGTTCGGGGTGACGGTCATAAATAGACTAAATAGTGGCAAAACTATTTTATTAAAAGGCAACGTTTCGATCCGACTCTGCAGGTCTTCTTGAGGGAGGTCAAAAAACTTAGTCACATTAATCCTTATGAAATTAATAATTCATTTTACCTCAAAGAAGAGTTGTCTTCTCTCCATATTCCTGACAACTTTATCCTTGATTCCTTAGATGCCGAAAGCTTATTTACCAAAATCTCAATAGACAAAGCCCTCCACATCCTACGGAAAAATGGACAACCATCGAACCTCACACCACCCTCAACCTCTCCCTATACCCAGAATTCCTTGAGCTTTGTTGGACCTCCCTGAAGAAGGCCTGTAAAGTCGGGTCGAAAAGTTGGCTTTTAATAAAATAGTTTTGCCGCTATTTAGTATATTTATGATCGCCATCCCGGAGCATCTCCTTTCCTAATAATACAATGGTCAACTATGAAGCATTCAATATTATAATTATAGTTTACCATAATTAACATATTTTTATTGAAAAGCATACAATCCAAATTAATCTGTTATTCTTCGTTTTCAATTAATTAAAAAATTAGATACCCTAATAAAACTCTTACATGAATAGCTTTCCTTCTCCCATGTTTATTCGTATATAAAATATAACATTATTAAGATTGTCTCTTCAATCTTTTCGATTAAAGAAAATTAGAAATCAAAATTAGGATTCGTTACTTCTATATGAACTTTGCTTTCGTTTGATTCCTCATTAATTTAAAACCATTGCTCCTCAGAGTCGGGAAAGAGGTCTGTAACATATTATGATATACAGGAATTTTAAAAACAATTAACTCTAACAAATATCTTGTCATGTTTCAATTCTTCAAGCGTTAGAGATTTCAGTGCTTTTTGTTCAACGAGTCCATCTGCTCTAAGTGACCTTGTATAAATCCGTAGTCTAAGAAAGTCTTGAGAGAAAAATCTGGCCATTGGTAAGACTCTCGGGAGCATATTTCACAAGAGATCTCGAGGCCACTCCCGTCTTTATCTTAATCCTAAAAGAGTATTATAGAGATGGATGGGGCAAGATCGTGTTTAATCCTAAGCCATAAGATTAGGATGGTTGGATAGGTTCTAATTGAATCTCGGAAAATATGGATAGGTTTATTAGTTCAAGCAAGTTATCTATGTGAAATCGTAATTAAGGCAACTGTATTTACAATAAAATTAGTGTATTTTATACTAGCCCGTTTCTGAAGATTTGGCCCAATCCAGACAGATATCCTTCCATAATAAAGTTTACAACCATCACAACCCTCTCGTTTCTAGCCTTGCTCCCTAACAATTGTTGTAGTACAATATATAATATAACATATGCAATTGTGAATATACTCCTACAGATCTACAGGAGAGATTGGAAGAAAAGGAAAAAGGATATAATATGAAATAATGGACATAAAGAAGACCTGCAAAGTCGGGTCGAAACGTTAGCTTTTAATAAAATAGTTTTGCCAATATTTAGTCTATTTATGACCGCCACCCCGGACCATCTCCTTCATTTCTATATTTTGTTGAATAATCTACGTGTTTTAAAAAAGTTTATGACTGTTTAAATGTTACTTAATATAACTGAAATATCCAGTCTAAGAGATAATCTATTTAAGCTTGAGATGTAATAGGGGAATTCCTGAAAAATGAATGGGAATTCCTTTGAGTACTGATAACCCACCGAGGTGTTTGCAAAAGAGATGGTCCCTGGATCGCCTAATGTAAACGTATTATTAGACTACATAATGTAGTATAACTATCAAGAGGTAGTTTCGCTACAAGTTTTATCATATTACCATATTTATTCGATCACATTTATTAATTGTACTTTTATTTTTTAATGCAGTTGTAAATATTGTGAATGAAATAAAAATTAAAATTATACTTCGATTGCTATCAAAATTCGTATTAGAGAGTTTTTCAATGCGCGAAATACAAATTTCGACTCTGTGTCTCCTTAAAGGACTATTTGAACCATCTTTGCTTCTTCGGTTGGTAAAAATTGTTTCATATGAACAAATTTATCACAGATTTCGATGATTTTTCTTTTGTTAGGAATCAAATAATCTTTTATATAATTAAGGATCTAATCCAGATTTTTTTTTTTGAGTCCTCGCCTTTAAGGCTATACGGGGTTTTCCCGAGCCAGGGGATGTGGGCGGGGATTTAAATGACTAAATGGCACTGGGACACGAACTCTTTCCTTCTCTCATGAATGATGACTATTTTAAATCCATTGTCTCATACATAAGGTTGTGCGCACTGTGCGTTGTGTGCGGACTGTGCACACACGTTAGCCCGTACGGCCACGCCGCCCATTTTATATATGTTGTTTGATTGTTTACTTATCCATGAAATTCACTTTCGTTTGATACTTCATCCATCGAAACCCATCGCTCCTGAGAGTCGGAAAAGTGATCTATACTGCGAAATACTACCGTATTAAGTATAAATAATTATTTTATTGCTTATTAATTAAAAATAGCATTTTCTTTATTGTTGTTTTTGTAAGTATATATCAGCCTCGTCAATATGATTCCAATATCGATAAGAGATAGAGGAAGATATCGAATTGGGATGCTAATGCTTTTCCGATCCCCGGGGGCAGTCTCCATTCTTCTATTAGGGCTGCCTTGTTAAACTTCCCCTATATAACTCCCTCGCCCTTTTAATAAAATACAGAAACTCTTTGTCTTTTACTAACATTTTATATATATTTTTTTAAAAGAATAAATATTCAGGATAGGTTTTGAAATAACTAGCCAGTTACAATTTTGCTAATTGGAATGGAGATATATCTTTTTTTTTACCTTCGTGCTGAATATTTTTTAGAATTCAAGTGGTCCTATTTCAGGTGTCTGCTTGTGTATTTTATTTCTTTAATACTGTTTTGAGTTTTGTGTTCTTTTAGGTATGGTTGTTGTTTTTTTTTAATTCATATTCACGTTATATCAATATAAAAATTCAAATTAAATCAGGAAAATAGCAGCTTGAAACAAAGTTATAGGGCGCATTTTTTTTTTTTGAAATTTCAACTGAGATTAATAGAATACAACCAATAAATCTGAACAGAACAAGAATAATAACATGAAAACAAGAGACAAAATAAATAACGGCACAACACAAATGATAGTAATCTTTAGATAGTAAGGAGATCCCAATACAATCTTATTTTTAAGGCCTAGAAGAATTATTAGCAATTGATGTGAAAGCAAGGTTGGAAGGAATTTGTTAAGAATGGTTGTGGAGTCTATCATGAGAGAATAGACATCGGGCATATCATATGGAACAATAAAGTCTTTATTAATGATCTTGTTTGTAACAAAATATGAAGCATTCTGGATGCTACTAAGGATTTTGAATTGTGATGATTGGATACGAGAGGAATTCGATGATTTAGGGCACTTCCTAAGATCAACTCAGCACTTCCATATAGGCCTTCTTTAAGTCATGTAAAAAAGCCTTTTGTAATTAATTGAAATCTTAGACCGTTTCTCTAGTAAATGTTGGAGTAGCTGGAATCTTCGAGCAGTTTCTTGCCGTTTCAGTCTTGTATGCGAACTCCAAATAAGATGATTGTCCAAGTCTCAAATCCTATGCTATCCAAGGCTCAAATCCTGTCCTAAGTCTATGCTCAAATCCTAAGTAGCGAATTTATTTAACAGGAATAAGTACCGTATTATTGACGGATATCGTAGAACTAGATGTTATAGGTTTATGACGGAGGGTGATTAATTAGATTTATTTTATTTTTGTTCTTCAGTTTGAAATCATTGTTCAAGATTTTTAATATGCGATTGGAGGTTTTGAGAAGGTCTGAAAAATCAAATTACACTTATCACACTTTTATCTGGTAATCACCTCTGCAAATTTATGAGAACCAGCTTCTTTTTTGTCCTTCCTGGCAGTTATTAATTTAAATGCACAGTGAAATTACATTTTATTTTTAATTTACTATTACTGCCAATAATGAAATATTAATCTCCTGTTTATGATTTATGTTACAGTTCCTCCAAGGATACACACAGTGAGCGCAGGTGGTTCAGTTGAGATTAAGAAAGGTGCTACGGTAACACTCGAGTGCAAGGCTTCTGGAAATCCGGTTCCTACCATCACATGGACCAGAAAGGTGAGTTTGTATGTTGATAATATTACAGAGTAGACCAAATAATCACCAATGTTTGCAACATTTGAACAAATAAAGAAATAAATTTACAATTCGAGGTAACCTTTAATCGTTTAGAACCAAACTAAACCAAACTAGTAGGATACTACATCCCATACATAGCACCAATCGGTAATAGAGTATAGTGGAATAGTTTCTATTCTTATATGTATTAGTCGTTTACATTATGTTAATGAGGAGGTTGTAAGTAAAACATGATGCATTTTTTAACATATTGACCGAGGGTAACGATCCTAAAAATTAATATTAAAACTAAAAACTGATGTATCAAAGTAAATAAGGTTTCAGAAGGTGCATAAATTGAATATTATTTTACTACGGCAAGTCTTGGTAGTTAGGAAATAGAAATTCGTAGAATGATAGAGCAGGAAATAGAATGGGAGGTAACCAATAACATCCAAGGGAATCAGTCTTCCTACATTACCGCAACCGCAACGGAACTAGTCTTCAGACGTTGCCAAGGATAAGGAAATTGCAAGTGGAGGGATCCATCCTCTAGATCTTACGGATACAAGCTGTGGGGAATTAGCTCAGTGCTCAGACCTCTTTGTTGGAAAAATAAGAATGTGACGGATCATGATAAATATGAATTCCAATCAATCTTCAAATAACAGGCATATCATACCATGGCATACCTTGTTCGACAGGAACTTCATTCGCTGTCCAGAACGTCACACATCATGTATTTTTATTTTTTCCCTGCCTCGCTTTTTCGGATATACGATTTTTTTCGGACTAGGAAAGGGAGCGGAGGATTAATGCTTCAGTTAAATGACTATCGCACCGGGACTCAAAATCGTAATCTTCAAGTTAACGCGTTAGGCCGCTTGATCACCCCCCTTGTATGTTTTTATATAAATCGAACTCAAAACTTATCTAAAATTGTTTATAACTTGAAAATACAAAACTTTTTTATAGAAATAAGACCAAAGATAACCCCAATGATGGTTATAAAATCATCAAATATTTACATTTTTGTCACTTAATCTAATGTTTTCGTCTTGGTCACCGTATATGTTAGTGTTCATGGGCACCTAAATGTAGTCATTTAAGTTTACCTAAGCACTACTAAATAGATATTAATCGACTTTTATAAATTCAATAGGTTTTGGTGAAATTTAATATCATAGTTATCCATTCAGTTATATTTATTCAAATCCTTTCATCAAAACTAAAAATTTGCGAAGTTATGAAATGTAATTGAATCTAATTGCGTACTACTTACAAGTCATTAATTATTTTTATTGGAAAAAAGTATTCCCACAATGGTATGCATTTAATTTCATAGCAATAAGGAAGTAATAAAATATATTCTTTATTGTGTTAGCTAATAAAATCTGTAATTTCGTTATTTCGACAACATTTTTTATTTCTATGACCATTAGTCAGCATCAATAAAATTAGTAAAACTCGTATAAAAATTCATTTTATTGTAACCTTCTTTTATCTACGAAAATACTCAAATGGAGCAATTCAAATTTGGATATCAGTACGATTTAATCTAATAGAGTACTAAAACCCATGAAGACCTTCTTTGCTTTCAAATTGAATCTTAAGAAAATTCGATCATGAAATCGATTAAAAATGTGGCTTACAGTAAGTTGTAGGTTATGATGAAATGAAGGTATTCACGATTTTTTAGATGATCTATATAATATACAATTTATACATATATAATATATATTTATACAATATAACGATGTTAATAATCTGGTAAAAAGGTGTCTCAATTAGAGTTGTCCAACTTTTGTTTGTGGATGAGAATTAAGGCAAAATAGTGTTGCCCAAATGCGAGACCGAGACGAGTCTTGGTCTTGCAAACTCAGTCTTGGTCATGGTGTTGGTCTTGCGCAACAGTCTCGCAACGGTCTTGCAGTTTTAGATAGGAGAAACCTAACTAAGCCATAATGACAATTTAGAGGAGTTAAATGCAAAAGTATATTGGTTATAACAATTATTTACATATAGTAGCTAAGATTGTCAAATATTAGTAACTATTTTGTTTTAATTTTTATTTAAAAAATTGTTTTGTTTTTTTACCTGTCCTGGTCTCGGTTTTGCAACAGTTAGGCGGCCTTGGTCCGATTTTGGGCAACACTATACTTAAGCATTTAACTCTTCTAATTTTTAATTCGGGCTTAGTAAGGTTTTTCCTATCTGAAAAAATGCCATAATATCTCTGTAATAATTAGCTAATATGTAACTGCAAGATTGTTGCGAGACTCTTGTGCAAGACCAAGACCAACACCAAGACAGAGTGCGCAAGACCAAGATGCGTCTTGGTCTCGCATTTGGGCAGCACTAATCTCAATCGTCTCTCAAGTTCATGACAGTATCGTTACATTTACTTGTATAAATATACATATATATTTTATTGTTGGTTACATACAAGTTTTAGGTTTTACACAAACATTTTGGCGTTTTTAAAGTGAAATGTATCACGGACTGCTCAATAGATCGCTTTGACGTTTGCTATAGTTTTTCAAAAAAAAATATTTTATCCATTTTTCTTATGTGATGAGATGGCCCATTACACGGAACGGAATGCACCTAAAGGTGTTTAAAAAAATATTTAATAATTTTCACCCTAAGCAGTACCGCTTAAAAGACCTCAAAGAAATGGAATCGGAAATCTGTAGGAAGTGAAGTCCGTCGAGGTCTGCGGGACAGACACTTGACTCGTGAAGGAGCTCTTAGCCGACTCGAGTAGCTCCTCTTGTTATGACATACTTCTACACTCTTTTCCTACCCACTCCACCTCAGGCCCTCCGGTATTAAATTCACCTCGTTTAAAGTTTCCCTCCTAGAGGCCACATTTCCCCCTCTCCTCGGACGGAGTTTAATACAGGCCTGAATACTCTGAGAAGGATGTTTAGAAAAAGGGTTGAAGAAGCTGCGGGAGACATGAAAACAGAGAGCTCATCATTAAATAGTTCTAAAGAATTTTATCTACCCGAGTTGGGAACTTGTTCGGCCAAAGAATACTCCAACCTGATCCAAGGATCAATATGTCAATCTTCTTTAATGAGTTTATGAGAATTTCTTATTATTTTCATCTTTCTGAAGAAATAATTATAACTGAAATAGGAATTTTATTTATTTTTTCAGTATTTCAACATTAATTTACATCTTTCAACTGTTGTTTGTTGACAATCAGCAAATCAGTTGACTGTTTGAGGCAATAATGACATGTATACAGATTCATATATTGCCTGGTTTTATTCAATTATCGGTTGTAAAGGAAGATGATCTCATATTAAAACCCTTTTAATCCCCTTATTCAGAAATATATCTACTTAACCTTTTTGATTAATATTTTATTTATTAACATAAAATTGGACATAAAAAATTAAATTTGCGATCTGCGAATTTCTTTGCAATAAGCAATTTTTTTTGGCAGCTTCACAGCGTTCCATTACAATCCAGTAAATAGTTCAGCTCAGCAGGTCTCTTGGCAACCGCCTACATAATCGTCGAGGTGGGCTATACGGGTTCCTGGTGCTTTTAAGGTTTTCTGTCAGAGGATTTGTGTTGTAATTTAGTCTTTGGTGAAAGTTGTTGTAGTTTAATTTGTCGTTTGCGACATAAAATGGTGCATCAACTATTCTTCGTAAAATTTTGGATTGGAAAGACTGGATTTTTTTAATATTAGAAGTTTTAGCAGAACCCCACAGTTCTATGCCATAAGTCCAAATTGGTTTTAGTAAAACTTTATAGAGTGTTAGTTTGTTAGGCAAAGATAATTTTGAGCGTCTGTCAAGTAACCTAGATAAAAGACCGTATCGTCTGTTTAATTCCATACGTTTTTGTCTAATGTGTGTCCTCCAAGTTAGTCTTTTGTCGAGGTAAAGACCCAAATATTTAATTTCCTCGGATGTAGGAATTTCAATGTCATTAAAATATATTTCGGGAGAAGGGGTATGATTAAGAGTGAATACTACGTACACAATTTTAATTTTCCACCTTGTGACCCAATCAGCAATATCGTTTAAGTGGTTTTGAAGAGTGGTGGATGCTCGGATAGGATTTTTATCTGAGCTGAGGATTGCGGTATCGTCAGCAAAAGTAGCCAGTAGGGTGTCACTGTGTTGCGGTAGGTCAGATTAATAAACTGTTAGAACTGCTCCTAGGTGGTGAGCAAGATTTGGAGGGAGCGCTTAGAAGTTCACTTTTGCCCGGCTTTCGCTTATATCAGGAAAACTATCCGCGAGATGAGGTCTTCACGGCAGTCAAATGGGCAGTATGCGACGACACTCATAGCTCATTATAATCGTATCACGGAAAAAATGCGGGAAACAGTAGGCGCTCCGGAGGTAGAAGCAAAAATGGCCTTTTTGTCTACAATATTGAAATGCTTCGAGTGCGGGACAGAGGGACACATTGCAAGGCAGTATCCGTATATATATTCACGAAGGGACAGAGACCCACAACGGGCAGAGCCGATGGAGGTGAATGCGCAAGGTCTGAGGAGAAGAAGGGTGCAGTCCAGGAGACGTGACTCATCGACGAAGGCTTCAGAAGAATCGGCAACCACCGAGACCGAGGAAGGACCAGAGGACCCAGTAAGCCGGGAAAGCGAGAGGAGCGGAGAAGGGCGGAGAGGCGGTGGAAGAAGCGGACGGCGGCCAGCAGTAGAAAGGATCTGAGGAGAGTGTCAGGCGAGAGATGACCGCACGCTACTAAATTATAGCATTCGAGGGAAAAGCTGCTGGTTACAAATAATAGAGGCAAGAGGAGTGAGATGCCTGGTAGACACCGGGAGCTCCAATACCATTATGACGCGTGGAGTGTTGGAGAAGCTGTACGGGGGAGATAGGACACTCCAAATCAAGGTATGTAGTTGTAAGTTAATCACCCGGGGTGGCCCGTGTGGAGTGGAAGGGGAAGTTGAGATAGGATTGAGGGGATGGGCGGCCAAGGGCGGTAAACTTACGGTGCATGTGGTGGGAGAAATGCCCCGGGAATATAAGGCAATTATAGGTTGTGACATGCTGGGAAAGGTGGGTGTGCGAATCTCGAATAGGAGAAAGGAGTGGAGAATAAAAATAGGGAATGTGAACTATACGAGCAGGGCAGCAGTAAAGTATGAGGTCGATAGGGCGCGCATAGGAGCTATAAGTCGAGCCGAGGATTGGAGAGTTACAGTGAGAAGGGAGTTCGAAGACGTTTTCTTTAAGGAGGGGGATAAATTGGGGGTGACAGGTAAAACGGTGCACGAGATCCCTTTAAAGCACGAGAGGGTGAGTTACGTGAAAGAGAGGAGATATCCGCAGGCGCTTCGTCAACACATTAGGGAAGAGTTGCAGAGCTTAAAGAACCAGGGCATAATCGTGGATAGCACGTCGCCTTACAACAGTCCGCTGTGGGCAGTGAAGAAGAAAAGCGCACCGGGAGAGAATAAGGAGAAATACCGAGTCGTTATCGATTACCGCAAATTGAATGAAAATACGGTAGATGAGAAATATCCAATCCCGAAGTTTGAAGACATTTTGGATAGGCTAAGCGGGGCAACGGTGTTTAGCACTTTAGACTTAAAGGCGGGATACCATCAAATTGGAATGCTCCCAAAAGACCAGCCGAAGACGGCATTTACATTCGAGAGAGGGCACTACGAATTTACTAGGATGCCGTTTGGGCTCAAGAATGCCCCTATAACATTCCAGCGGTTTATGGACGAGTTTCTCAGAGGAATTAATGAAGGAGTCTGTCAGATTTACATGGATGAATTGTTGGTGTTTAAACTGAGGCAGAGCATGTGGAGCACCTACTGAGTGTGTTCGAGAGAGTGAGGCAATTTGG
The DNA here is from genome assembly GCA_928085145.1 of Nezara viridula. Classification (NCBI taxonomy): domain Eukaryota; kingdom Metazoa; phylum Arthropoda; class Insecta; order Hemiptera; family Pentatomidae; genus Nezara; species Nezara viridula. The sequence goes on along the minus strand of OV725079.1, from coordinate 149,985,662 downwards.
GTTGAAATTGTCACACGAGAAGTCGGTGCTGGGACAAGACCGCATCAATTTTTTAGGCCACACGATTTCAAGGGAGGGAGTCAAACGCGCAGAAGGTAGAGGCAATTCGGAAAATAGAGATACCTCGGGACGTTAAAGGGATTCGCAGGCTGTTGGGTACCCTCAACTATCATAGAAGATTCGTGCTCGAAATGGCGGAAGACCTCGTGCTCCTTAACAACTTATTAAAGAAAGGCAGAAAGGTAATAGTGACCCCTATAATGGAGGATAATATTAGGAGATGCATGGCGAAACTGCAAGAGGAACCACTGTTGGCATTTCCGGATTTTTCGAAAGTATTCACCATAACGACAGACGCTAGTGAATACGCGTTGGGGGCGGTGTTGTCACAAGAAGGGAATGGGGAGGAGCGCCCCGTAGCGTATGCCAGCAGGCGGCTTACGGACGCAGAAACCAGATATAGCGCGCTGGAAAGAGAACTGCTGGGGATTGTGTGGGCGATCGACCATTTTAGACCCTACGTGTTTGGGAGGAAGTTCCGTGTGCACACGGATCATAGACCTCTACAATGGGCAGACAAGTTGAAGGAGTCCTCGGCTAGAGTCACACGTTGGAAGGAATTCCTGACTCAATACAATTTGGACATCGTATACAAACCTGGGAAGGAGAACGTAGTGGCAGATTGGTTGTCAAGGGCAATCACCATAAATGCTATAGAGTAGGACACGCGAGAATCATCCAGGGATGTGAGACAGTTCCTGAGTGAGTGGACGCCAGAGGGAGAGGGAGGTCAGATTGGGGATGAGTCCCCAGGACATGAAAGTCCAGAGGAAGAGAGATCAGCGGATCTGGAAGAACGGGAGGAAATCGTCAACGATAAGAACCGCCAGATTATCTGGAAGACCAGGACGTCGGGTCTGATGAAGATTCTATACAGCAAATATGGAAACAGCCGAATAACAACCATTTGGTCACAACCAGGGGCCAGCGGGGACCAGATCTGCAGAGCTTTAAAAGACGCGTCTAAAGCAAGGAAAATTCACCACTTATATGTGGGGAATGAAACGATTTGGGAGAAGATAAAAAAGGCTATGGCGGGATGAACGATTGGGGATAGATAGGACATTCATCCGGTGTAAGCTGATGGTGGAAACGGTGCGGGACGAGGAACGACAGAAAGAAGTGATTCTTGCCTACCATCAGGGCAAAACGAACCACCGCGGAGTGCAAGAGACATTCCAGGCGTTACGTCGTAGGTATTTTTGGTGGGGTATGAAGAAAACAATCGAGGAAGTCATAGGGGCGTGTAAGATTTACCTAAGTACGAAATACGATAGACACCCCCCCAGAACAATGCAGGAGGAGACACCCACAGTGGAGGCACCGCTCAGCGACTTGCAGGTGGATACGTTCACGTGGAAAGGGTACAAGTGGGTCACGCTCATAGACCTCTTTAGCAAAGCCGCGATGGCACATCGGGTGCAGGACCGATCAGCAGAGACAGTCTTCGGAGCCCTTCAGACGTGGTTCCAATTTTACGGAGTGCCCGATCGCATAACGTCCGATGGGGGTAGGGAATTCGACAATTCTAAGATCAGAGAGGAAATGAAGAGCTTAGGGGTGAAGTGGCATTTCAACACTCCGGGGCACCCTAAGGGTAGGGGGAGTATAGAAAGACTACATAGCACTCTCAGTGACTACCTCAGAGTATACCAGGTGGAAAAAGGGCTGGAACCGGACATGGCAATGCGGAAGGTGGTGGCAGCATACAACCATTCGATCCATACGGTAATGGGGTTCTCTCAATTTGAAATCCTCTTCGGACTACGCGGGCGGCAACGGGACTGGGAAAGTACAGCTGTGGATGAGGAAATGACGAGAGGAATCATTAGCAATAAAATGGAATTGGGCAATCTGTGGGAAAAGGTCAAAGGAAAGATAGAGGAAGAAAAGCGTAAAAGAGTGGCGCGGGAGAATTTGAAAGTAAAGGAGATAACAGGGGGATTGAGGATCGGGTCCATCGTGTATCGCAGGATAGGGTCTAACAAGGGGAAGGAATTGCGGAGATATGAGGGGCCATTCAGGGTGATAGTCATTAGGGAGCATAACGTCGTGACTATTGAGAGTGTCAAAGAACCAAGGAAAAGAAGAACGGTTCATATAGAACAATTAAAACTCCCAATTTCAGAGCCAGAGCAACCGTAGAGTTGGAGTGTCCTCATCTCTGGAAAGAGGATTTTTTTTTTCTTTCAGGTATTTCAGGAGATCATTTTTTATTTCTTTTGTTTTGTATTGTGTGTATATAGCGTTCGTACACGACATAGTGTATATATGTGAAGAAACGTGAAGTGAAATGTGTAGTGTGTTTGCAAGGAGGACAGTGTATTTTGTTTGGTTATTTATTATGGTATATGAAAATTTTTTTTTGTTGTTTGATTACATTGCCAGGCCCGGACGGAATCCAGTCAGAGCTGTTGAAATGTGGAGGTGAAGAACTTAAGAAAGCTCTGCATGATTTAATGCTGACCATCTGGGAGAGGGAAGCTATGCCTACGGAATGGGCAACAGCCATTATCTGCCCAATACATAAGAAAGAAGATCAAACAGAATGCGCTAACTATCGAGGAATCTCACTCCTTTCGTGTGCTTATAAACTGCTCTCTAACATTCTTTTTGAGAGGATTCTCCCGTATTCTGAAAAGGAACTGGGGAAATATCAGGCTGGATTTCGAAGAGGACGCTCAACCACTGATCAACTGTTCTCTCTGAGGATGATCCTAGAAAAGACTATGGAGCATAAGGTAGTCACCCACCATTTATTCCTAGACTTTAAAGCAGCATACGACAGCGTTGATAGAACGCAACTATACTGTGCCTTGGAGGAGCTAAGCATCCCTCAGAAGCTCGTACGCCTAATCAAGATGACCATGGACAGCTCGAGATGTAGAATACGCGTCGGTTCTGACGACTCCGAAGAGTTTAAAGTGAGCAGTGGGGTTAGGCAAGGGGATGCCCTCGCCTGTTTATTGTTCAACTTGGCAGAGGAGAAAGCTGTAAGGGACTCCGGTATTCAGACCAACGATATAATCTTCAATCGCCTGACACAGCTTCTTGGTTTTGCTGATGATATTGACATAATAGGTAGGTCTGAACAGGCTCTCAGAGAAGCGTTTATAGGCCTTGAAGCAGCTGCAAGACCACTTGGTCTAGAAGTCAACGAGAGGAAAACTAAGTATATGAGAGTTGGTGGTGAGGTGGATCTGAACTCTCCATTTGAGGTAGGTTCTTTTAAGTTTAAGAGAGTGAAAAGTTTTATATACCTTGGGTCTGAAATTAATAGCAAAAATGACATGGCTCAAGAAATACAAAGAAGGATCACGGCTGCCAATAGATGTGTCTATGGACTTGGCCGACACTTAAGAAGTAGGTACCTCTCAAAGAAGACCAAGCTGATCATATACAAGACTCTTGTTCGGCCTGTTTTGACATATGGCTCAGAGGCTTGGACGATGACCAAAAACGATGAGATGAAGCTGAGTGTGTTTGAGCGAGGAGTCCTCAGAAGGATTTATGGTCCAGTAAAGGAGGGTGATGTCTGGAGGAAAAGAAAAAATAGGGAGCTCAGTTCTCTCTATGCAGACATCGACGTAGTCACCTATATTAAACTGACCAGACTAAGGTGGGCAGGGCATGTGGCCAGAATGAGCACCGTTGAGATACCCAAGAAAATAATGATGGAGGAGCTGCACCTCGCAAGACGGATAGGAAGGCCGAGGACGAGGTGGTTGGACAACGTGGCCTATGATGCGAGAACCCTGCTTGGTGTACGGAACTGGAGAGCTGCAGCAGAAGACAGAGCCAACTGGCGGAGGCTCTTGGAGGAGGCCCAGTCTCGGTAACGGGATGTCGTGCCACACATGAATGAATGAATGAATGATTACATTGTAAATACTGAACACTCCCTACCTTTGCTACAGTAGGTGCAAGAATTTTTGTAGATATGTATCTGTTTTATTTCCCTTTTGTTTTGTTGTTTTTATCCATTATTATTTGTAAGTTTACGAAGGATGTCCGTAAACTGGTGGGGGGGAGTTAAGGTACGGAGCGGGAGTGAATTAGCGTTAATACCAAATTCAGTGATGTAAACAATCCCAGATTGTATTTATAGAGGATTAGAAGGAGAAATAAACCAGTCTTGATTTCGTCTTCATGCGTGTTATTTCTTAATCCTAGTACTTTTTTTAAGTGTTTCAAGCCCGCTACGCTTAACTTATATATATATATATATATATATATATATATATATATATATATATATATATATATATATATATATATATATATATATAATAACGAATATTATAAAATAGAGCAATCCTAGTCTAATACAGTCAAAACATGAGATAAAATGTTTTTTTTTTATCCCATTAGCGATAATTGAGGGCATATATCTCAGAAACTAAGCAAGATAGCGATAAAACAGATATTTTCAATGATGATGAAAATTTCATCAGCTTTAATTTGGTATAGAACATCTTTGAGGATGCAATACATAGTTTTCCTGGTATTAACGAAAAATAACAATAAACTCAATCTTTTTTTTTTTTTTTTAAATCAGCCTTATCTGAAGATAGATATTTCGGAAATTAAATGATTTACCGAAAACGGTACATATTCAATTATATAGCAAATTTGATCAGCTTTGGTTTTTGTTTAGAACGTTTTTGTCGATGCGATGGATAGTTTTCCTTATATTAGCGAAAACCCTAAATAAGTGAACTAGGCGCCCTCTCTTCCCGCAGACTGGACTAGTATTATAGTTATAGTATTATAATATCATAGTTATAGTATTATAGTTTATTTACTGTACTAGTATAGGTGTACATATTTATTTATTTATACATATTTTGTTTCTTTGCGAGTTTTAGCTATGAAAAATTGGAAAAAATGAACTGATTCTGGATTATTTCCCTGTTTAATTTATTTTTTATTCATTGTACATACAGTGTGTGAGTGTGTCCTCTAAATAATATTTTAAATATCCTAAATTGAAACAGATGGCAATATTAATCAATTAATAAGTTTAATAAAAAAACATATTCTAGATCTTGTTCCCGAAATGTATTATGTATGTATTAATCACTGAGTTATCTTACTCTCATATCATTCTATAACACATTAAACAACAATAGCATGATTTCTGTAGACTTTAACTTATTAAAGCCTTCAAAAGGGGCACAGTCCAGTGCGGGGAGCACAGTCCAAGCGCGTTCTTTCTTTCATTTTAACTGTAGGAACTTTAACTAAATACATAGTTTTTTTTTATTATTATTTATAGGGTAGTATAACATTCTATCAATTGGACAATGGTTTTAGTGACTGCATTCACACTAAATGTAAAAAAAAAAAAAAAAAATAAACAAATGAACAGCAGCAAAATAAAAAATATTTAAAAAGTATATACAATAAATAAAAGTAAAATAAATTAGAGATTAAAAAACATATATGTATATAAATTATTTACTATAAGGTGAGGAAATTCCGCAGCAGGTCCCTGAATCTGAAACAACCACCGTAACATGCTCGACCACCATGTTACTTCTGTAAGGTAGAATTTAGGCAAATAAAAATATGTAAAGTATATAATATTTTTGTTTTTAAATTATGTAATACGAATACGAAAAATCTAAGCTGTAAATTTCTACAGTTAACAGTTGTAAAATAACTCAGTCTGTATCTATCGGCTAGATAGTTGGTCTTAAGCACTGAAACAGTTAAGGTCGTCCCTGTAGTGGTATTTTGTTTAATAGGTTTAATTCTATTCTTAAATTTGTATCGTGGACTATGAGCGTATGTGTGTGAATTTTGAGGTAAGGAAGCCTACTATAAAAAAACAAAAAATAACAATTTAAAAAAATTCCGTGCGATAGTGGTTTGTGAAAGATCGCGCAAATGCTCCCTCACTTTGGCATTCAAGTCAGATGTTTATACTCTGAGAAAAATCATTGCACCTTATACATCATATTGCTTTCAGCAACAAAAATAATATTTGTTGAAGTACGGTTGTATTTTTTCCCGTAAGTTATTACAATATGGAGGATTTAAAGAAATTAATGTGAATAAACCAACTGATAAAATTTAAATACATACTACATAATCCTATTTTGGGGTTGTCCTACGCTACTGTTTATTCGAAGGGTATCTTAACGCAATTTGAACTTTTAAACATTAGATAATGTAATTATCACTAAACATATTAATAAATTAAATAATTTTAATGGTTTGCTTGGCCTTCAGTTAACTACTTCATGGTTGCTCACATTAAATTGTAATGTTTTTGGGTTGGAGGAAGAATGAATTGATAGGAAAGAAATCAGTGTCAGGTAGTGCTGTGCACATAGTGGGACCAAAACTTAGAGATGATCTATTTATATTATGAAGTTATTAGTTGGAGTAATTTACTTTATTATTGGTATCGTTTAGAAATATCTTTATCCAGAAAAGGTTTGTTTAGGGTTTATTCTTCTTTTCGTTGACGATTTAGAGGAAATTTAAAAATCAAAACGTGGTTTGGTATTGTCTTTAATGGTGCGCATGGATTTCATGTGCGTTTAGCGTGATCTTAATGAGCAAATAGATTCATGTAGCTAGTATTTCTAATCAGAACTATTAAATATACTTAACTTACCTACAATAAACTTCTTTAGTGAATCGAAAAATTTTCATTTCCTGATTGTTAGCACGCATTATAAACTTTTTAATTCTTGTTGTTTTATACGTCCTCAAATAAAAAAACAAAACAAAAGAAAGTATCGGGGATAAGAAGTATTGCCCTCACGAGTGGGACAAAATATTTAGCCCTGAAGGGGAGAAGGATAAAGAAGAGCATTGAGGAATAGAGGACATAATTGAGGAGACACAAACGTTATTGATCAGACTGGATTGACGGGCCAAGTCCGAATCCTCCAATCAATGAATTACTTCTTCAATAATAGGATTGGTTGAACCAATCATTGGTACCATTAGTAGATTACATAACTTGGTTTTTGACGGATCCTTAGATGTGTGCTCCAAGTGTTATTGTATTTTCTGAAACTAATTACGTAATGAAAATTAATATGCTGCTTTAAATTGATCTATGGTTTAAAAAAATGAATATCTTTAGTGATTAAGTTAATTTGTTTTTTAAACTAATAAATATGCATAACATCGGAAGTAATGAACTCTCGAAATTGGTTCATGAAATGAAATGAAAAATTAGTTTTATTCTGAGGCTACATTCTCCTAAGAATAGTTATTATATGGTACAAAACATTTGTCCATTAGTCTAGCTTGACAAAATACAAACAAGTTCTTATCATTTGAATGTTAATTTCAATTGATATTGCAATCATACTTGAACGATACAGTAAAACTAGTACATTATATATGGTTTACATGTATACGAAGAAAAAAAAAATGAAATAAAGTGAAGTGGAGCTTGTCGAATGAGTTAGTGACCATTATGAATCCAATTCGAAAGTTTGAAAATGCAGTAGATGGTGGAATATGAGTTGCTTGAAGGAATTTATGGATGAGGTTTGCCTTTTGGTGATTTGTAAAGAATCAGGAACAGAAGGAGGTAGCATGGGGAAGGATTTGCTGAAGTTTGCAAGACCATGACCAAGACTGGTAAAAAAATTGAGAATAAAAATTAAGGCAAAATATTTACTAAAACCTCACAATTTTAGTTACTATATGTAAATAATTGGTGTAACCAATATACTTTTGCATTTAACTCCTCTAATTTTTCATTAGAGCTAAGTTAGGTTTCTCTTATCTAAAATAAATACCGTAATGAGCTAACAAGAGCTAACAAGTAAGACTGTTGCGAGACTCTTGTTCAAGACCAAGACCATGACCTAGACTAAGTTTCCAAGACCAAGGCTCTTCTCGGTCTTGCATTTGGGCAACACTAGCTGAAGTTATATAGTTTAATGAGAAGGGATATATAAAACAATAGCTTGACGTATTGAGTGGATAAAGGAGCGTAGAGTGATCAGTTTTATGATGAAATGAGGCTTTTTGGTTCTTAGAACCTGAGGAAAAAAAAACACCAATAAGAAATTGTCGTCGGGAGTCGGAAGATAGGACAGAGCCACTTCAACTCGGTGTACCGGTAGGAAACATGAGAACGCCTGGGAATTCCAAAGATGGATCTTATAAAAGAGTTTATAAGTCGAATTCACCTCCAGTCTTTCAGACAGCTTTCCATACACCAAGCAACCGTAGTCGAAGTGGGAGAAAACAAGAGAGGTTACAAGGAGCTGTTCTTTTTTTTTTTTTTCATGTTATGGATTTTCGGATTATCTGGGTAATATGGTTATTCCAAGAAAGGTTCTGATAAAAGAAAGATTATTCCTAGACTTTTTAATGTTGGGTCGGAAGAAATGGATGGGACGGTTATTGAGATAGAGTAGAGGACAGTAAGGAAGAGAACTAACGAGATGCTTGGAGCTGATGAGAATAGCCTTAGTTTTATCTGAATTCAGCTTTAACTCATTTATTTCTTCCCATCTGTATTCACTTATAAATTCATCTCTTTTTTTAACATTACAGTCATATCTAAATAATCAGTCTAGATAAATGGCGGTTGAGGTAAAAAACCATCTTGCCTCGGTATTTTCCTCCTCTTTATTTGGTAAATTGATATTTCTAAATTCTTCAGAATTCTTGTAATCAGAATATCATAACGTATTAAGGGAACATAGCCAAGTTTCCACTTAGTTTAATTTGAAATTAAATGTTGATTCAAGCAGCAGGTAAGAGAAGCAGCAAGGACTTAAGACATGCAGAATTCCTGCTAGAATCATGTCCACTTAAGACTGGAGCATAGCTGACCAGCAAGCGTATTTTTCCATGTAGCATATTACACAAGAAGAACACAAGAGACCTACCAAGGGCAAGTGGCCGGAGAGAGAGAGAATAATGAGGAGAAGAATGCAGCAAGTACCTAATTAATTCATTTTCATCCACCGCCCACCTAATCCAGAGTTAAAATAATTTGTAATAAGCATACCAAATTCATCAATCCCCTTATCATTCATTGTAATAGATCCGGCTTTAATAAATCAAATCATAATTTAAATTTAGTAACAAATATAGCAATATGCTCAATCCAATGGTTTAATTATAATGATCAAATACCTTTTATAAGTCCACACCATTCAAATTTAGAATCAGTGCTCTACAGAATAATTATTATTTCAATATCCCTGACAGCTGTGGATGGGATCGGCTTAATAAATTAAACATAACGGTTGTATCATTCGAATCCACTTCGCTACCAACTAGACTATTCGAAGGCAATGAATGACGTGTTGATTTAGTGTTTAAACTGACTGGAATAAGATCAATTGAAATGAAATAGCTATGAAAGAACAAAAATATTTGAAATTCATTTGATCAATAATGAATCTTATGTAGTCGTGGAAAAAAAGAATCATTTTAAATTTACTTCACTACTTTCACTGATAAAATTCCAAAAGTTATAGACCTTACATTATGTCTAAGCTCATCGGACGATATGGTGCATCTGAATTCGCATCAAAATTTTGAAGCATAATCATAATGTTTGAAATGTTTATTTTTTTAACTATATCTGGATTAGTGTTGCCCAAATGCGAGACCCAGACGAGTCTTGGTCTTGCATACTCAGGTTGGTCATGGTCTTGATCTTGCACAAGAGTCTCGCAACAGTCTTACAGTACTGTATTTTGTAGATAGGAGAAACCTAACTAAGCCTGAATGAAAAATTAGAGGAATTAAATGCAAAACTATATTGGTTACACCAATTATTTATATATAGTAACTAAGATTGTCGAGTATTAGTAATTATTTTGCCTTAATTTTTTATTAAAAACATCGATTTTTTTTTACCAGTCCTGGTCTTGGTCTTGCAACAGTTAGGCGGCCTGGGCAACACTAATCTGGGTAGGAGTTAATTTAGGAGGTCTTTTGTCCACCGACTTAAAAGTCCTCTTGATGGGATGTACGGGTTCGTGTTGGAAGTAAGTTTTTGGGGTAATGGGTTCACGTTGTAAGTCAGTGTATGTTGAAAGTTTTGTAGTACTGGTTTTGCGGTATCTATAACCGTATGGATATCCAAATCTTGGTGTATCAAATCATTTATCACATAGAAAAATGCAGTCTACAATTTCGAATGAATTGTGGATATTAGACTATTTGCAGTACCCTGTAGCTCTATTGCGTAAATTTGTACATGTTAAGTTTGTTAGTCGAGGATAATTTGGAGCGTCTGTTAAGTAGGTTGGTTAACAGTCAAAATTGTTTGTCCGGTTGTTTTATTTGTAATCTAATATGATTATAGTATGTGGCTTTAGTGCCCTCTCTTAGTCTCCACTGGATTCCCATCCTAGTGATGCGGCTGAGAGAGAAGCGCTGGGATCTCTTGGAGTCTTGCCTTGTCCTCCACACGTGGGGGAAAAAGCCCGACTCGGAGCTCCCTCGGCTGACTGTAAATAAGTTTGAATGTGTTTTTATTTATTATTTTTTATTTATTTTTTTTTATTTTAGTTTTTATTTAATGTTATATCAGTTTGATTTATTCTGTTACTCCAAGTTTTATTTTATTTTATTTTCTTATAATCTTGTTGTTCTTTTATTGTATATATGGTATGATTGTACTTCATTCATCATAAATACTCAATGCCCTTAATTGAGGTAAAATGTATTTTTTTTTCTCAATAAAAAAATAAAAATGATTACCCATTTCAGTTTCTTGTCGAGGCAAATTCACAAATTGCACAGTTATTTTCAAGTTGGGATGATAAACTATGGGCATGTACCATGATTTAGTTTAAAAAGAATAAATACGCTTTTGATCTCGTTCATTATTACTTTCAACCTAGTAGCCCAATTAAAAAGATATATCTTCAAGATGGTCATGTGTGTTAATATGGATTAGGTGAGTTTTAAATAGTGCAGCATCATTGGAAAAGTTTGCTTGTAAAGTTTGTTTGTATTCTGGTAAGACAGCTGTGAAAATGTTGAAAAGTAATGGTCTCAGTACGCTACATTGGAGAACTTCTAGAACTGCCCTAAAAGATTTTACATTGGAAAAATCGTTGCATACTTTTACTGCAAAGTGTCAGTTTTTCAAGTAAGAAAGTAATATAATATAAGTGAACAATAGGTGAAGTTGAACAATGTATTGCATATTTTGTGTATGGTGAAACGAAACACCATCCGAGATTATTGCTTTAAATTAAACACAACTCCTTCGGCAACTTGTGATAGAATACTGCCTCAAGTTTAATTAAGCTTGTAGTAGATAAGGAACTGATTCAAACTCACGTGAGAACCTTCCACACTCAGACGATGCCTGTATTTCTTCGGGCAGGCAGACGAACCAAATCAAACTTTGGTAGAAACTTGTCTTATATCTGGTACTACCTGTTTGCTACTGATGAATAATTTGATTCCAGAGTTTGTCTGTGGCGGTCTTTGTATTGTAATTTTAGAAAATCATCCTTAGTGTGTAGTTATTTAAGACTAAAACTTTCATATCGTATTTATTCACATTATATTTTTATTAGAATAATTAATTCTATATTATTTGTTTATACCCTTAAACAATTATTTTATAACATACATTCACTGTATATTACCATAGTAGTAGATATAATTCTGATGGCAATAAATTACAGATTTCGATTTGTCACTTAAATATAAACTCTAGTTCCTCTTCTTTCACTTTTTTAAAAATATTCTTTTCCTCGCTTAATGCGTTTGACTGTTTATAAAAATCCATTTTAATCACTGTAATTTTCAATACAGAAGTTATCCTTCATCTAGAAGTAACATTTACTGATTTTTTTTTCAAATAATTTATATTTTTATTTTATTTTTTAAACTTTCCTCTAAATGCGAAACGTTCAATAAACAATAATTTTATTGATTAACAAAGACTAATTTTATTAATTTAAACTGGTCATGAGGCAAATAAATTAGTTTATATTATTTAGTTGTTGTTTTTCTTCTGTTTATTTTATAAGTTTTTTTTTTTGTAGATTTAATGTGAATGTGATTTTAGCTTCCTAAGACCATTGCCCAAGTGTCAGAATGTTATATCAATTCAATTAATTGAAAAAATAGATAAATAAAAAAAAACGGATGACAATACTCATCACCGTCTTTGAAATTTGCATATTTTCAAGCAGCTCTCATTAATTTTAACTTTATAATCTGGGGGTGGCATATTCTTTAGGAGTCTAAGTGCTCTGTTTAAGGAAATCAGCCTATGAATATGGAAACGGAATAACAATAAACTTTAAAGCAGCTATAAATTAAACGCGTCACGGAATTTATGGACATTACTGTCCTGGAGTAAAATTTATTGTTAATAATTTAAATGTTCTGCTCAGATATAAACCAACTTTGGTCCACAAGCTTTATTATTTACCAACTCACATGAAGTTTGTTACTTTTTGGTTTTGTAGGATTTTTTTTTTAATATTAATTAGTATGCAAACATTTATGGCATTTTAACATAAAAAAATGAAATAAATAAAAAAAAAGATCAATAAAAGAATAGATAATTAAAGTTACAAAACAAATTAAATTACCTAAATCAAAATAAAAAAACAAATTAAATAATACTAAAATTGTGCCGCGAAAATATTATCATGTTCCCTCTGTTTCGTCCAAATATTTTAGTGGTACCATTTATGAAACTAAAGTTTTATATAATTTTATATAAAACTAGCTTTACTGCGTTGCTGTGGCTTAGCCTGGAAAAATGAAAGAGAAAGAACACATGTGAGTAGATTAATAGCAAAGGATATCTGTCATTTTTAAAAAGTTGGGAAACAAATTTGTCTGTAAAATGGCTTCAATTTAAACTAATTCTAATGATTTTTTTTCTCATGATTCAAATTGAACAATCATAATCACCTGAGTGAATACGCCGCCATTCATAATCATCAGAAACAGCCTGAGTTGAACTTATAAAACTAAAATAAAAAATTAATATAAAGAACGTATAATAGTATTGACCTACATAAGGAGAATCATATAACTTCTTCAAATGATTATTTCAATTACTGTAGTAATTATAACAATTTTCGATTAATCAATAAAAAAAAAAAAAATGCTTGCCTACCTTCGGTAGTGTGGAAGCAAAAGAAAATGGCCTTTCTGAAGAGAAAGCAGTAAATGTTTAAAATTATATAACTTTGCAACGCAACTTATTAACCGTCCGATTTCGATGATTTTTTTTTATTTTGTCAGCGATTCAGAAATCTTTCATATAAATATAGGTATTATCAATCAAAATTCTGTACTTTTTTAGTTATCGTCAAATAAAATATTGAATTCATCGTAACATTCTTCAGCTTGTTTTTGTTAAAGTACGTTATACGCATGAATTAAAAGTGTTTCAAGGGGAAGATTTTAGCCAAGTTTCGTTAAAATCGGTAAAGCCGTTTTGGTGGTAGTTTATAGCGACACATTTTTTGCTGCTTTGAACAGAAAAACATTTGCATTTTTTTTTTTTTTTTACATACATAAAATTATCGTAAGACAGAAGTACTATGCCAGAAACCTTCCCAGGAGTGTACGGAACAACTTCCCAAAGTTTCATGGCGATCGGTTGAATGGTTTAGTAATGCACTAAGGACAAACAGACAGACAGACATTCATTTTTATATATATAGATTAAAATATAATAAATATTCAGATATTACAAGTGAACTTTGAGATATTCCAAGAAAATATTATTAAAATCGTATGATTTATACTATTAACCATCTTTATCATGACATGAAATTGTTATCATTACACGAATGCAAACTACTAGTAAGATAGTATTACTATTTGCTAGTAAGTAGATCTACTGAAACTAAAAGTACTGATAGATTTTTCTTTCTTCTAAACGGTGGCAGAGAACGCAAACTTGTTCAATGGATTAAACCTGTTTTTAAATTAATCTTCTCAAAACTATCCTCTCTAAAAATAACCTCGCCACTTATTGACTTGTAATTATTTCTTATCAAATCATAAAATAAAAATTGTTAGTACTTGTACTTCGTGGTTTTGTACATTTGTACTTTTTACTAATACTATTAGCTTGATCATGAAATAGGCCTCTGGTGTATTTAGTAGGTTAAGGAATCATTTTTATTGTAGAAAGTTTCTAAATAGATGAATAAAACTTATTTCATGAGAATACCAACGAAATTCCTCATATATTTTTTCTGTATCACATATTAATTAGTGATATAAAATATATTACAATTTAAATCATATAAATATTATAATTGAAGTTTCACCTAATTACTTTAAAGAGGATCTAAATCATCGCGTTGAGATACAAATTTATATAATTTCAATCCTGAATAAAATATAATGAACGAATTTTCCCTTCTCTCTGCGAATTTAATAATTTATCTTCTCTTCTGGCCCATTGTTGGCAACCGCTCTTTTTAATAAATTTGTTTCACTTTATGTCGTTTAAATATTTGTTTAGTATTTATAAGACGAGGCTAGATTTCTAGACTCAGTAATTCTTTGATGATTCAATAATCAGTATACTTTCAAAGTTCTTGTCGTACATTTTTTTAATAATTATTATTATTTCAAGACTTTTAGGTAGGGTGTTTAGTGGTGGTTTGACTCAGTGAGTAAATCTTCTGGGAATGGGTTCAAGTCAGGCTATACTATAGGAACAATATTTCCTTGAGAAATTCTAAGCCTAAGATAAGTTGTTTGTTGAATAAACGGTGAGTTTGAAAGCGCGCTAGTTTGGTTTGTAAGACGCTGACTTCCTAAGCTCAAGGACCCGAGTTCTTATCCGGCTGGTAGCGGGTAATTATTTATTCCTGTTTCCGGAAGACCCTCCTGGAGCACATCTATCTTCAATAAAGTGGCTACTCTTTATTAAATTATTAATTAAAGGGGAAAAGTTAGAGGTCGAGCGTGATCTCGACTTGATCATTGCTTGATGCCTCGTTGAACAACCGTTGATCTTCAGTTCTTGTTTTGAAAATATTAAACCCGAGATCTTTAATGGGTTGTAGTATTACAGTTTTTTTAATTTTTTTTTTTATAACAAATAACATGATTACTTTATTTTTCAGAATAACATCCTGCCATCGGGAGAAAAGTCTGTGGAAGGATTTTCAGTAACGATCGAAGAGACCAATAGGCATCACGCTGGAACTTATCAGTGTACAGCAAGTAACGGCGTTGGTCAACCCGTAACAAGAGATATTCAACTAAACGTTTTATGTGAGTAACCCATTGAACTTCTATTGAAATATGTATTTTTCTAACAGTTGTAGCTAAATATGTTTTTTCCTAATCTCATTCCACATTCGCTGTATCAAACATTACAACCTACTGATATGCTTGAAGTGACCTGAATTATACATAAACTACATATTTACGCAAGGATTTTAAACAACGATCTGAAGCTGAACGGGGAAAAAACCATTCTCGTTGACGACCAGAGAAGACCAGTTCCTTTATTTATTTATTTAAAACTCTCTCAAGACTTTAGAATGGAGCTTAACTAACAGAATAGGGAAAAAAAAATTATATATAATAAAAATAAGAAGCTGTATAATTGAAACAAAACAAAACCTGGACTGAGCATTTATTTGCAGAGCTGTAATTGTGCATCTACATTATTTTTAGGGGTATCAGTGTCCCAGAATAAACTATAAATTCTTTCTTTCTTCTATCTGCATTGAATTGTATTTTGGTTCTTATTTTTCAATACATTGAAATATTTATAAATTGAAATTAGTAGTATTAGAAAGACATATGTTGTATAGAAGAATTTTTGACGATTTTTGAGATCTTTTTTAAATATTTTTATCGTTGGATTTATTTTTTTATCTGATGAATAAAAAGTTGTAGAGTTCAATAGAGCTTATAATCGAAGAGAATTTTACGAATTTTTAAGAGGAAAAAAGTTAAGCTAAAAAGTCAACTGATACAGAAGTTTTAGGGAGCTATTTGCAATTGAAATTATTAGTTAGGTTTATTTAAGTTGATATATAAAGGCAGCTTTTTGTTAGGGAGTTATGATAAAAAAAAAAAAAAAACCGCGTCCTTTAAACTCCAAAGTTTTAAGCTTATTACTCTTCTAGAAAAGTTTTAGACAAAATCCCTTATACCTCTTTTTATTATGTTCAAGAATTTTGTCATCTGGTGCAGTGAAGGCAGTCTTTTAACTTTAAACTTTTAGTGATTTCACTTAAGTTCAGAAATTAAACAAAAAATAATCCCTCTGGCATACTTTTCATTTACCTGTCTAAAGACTTCAAAGGGAATATACTAGAATTTGATTTTTTCCGTGTAGGAATTTATGTTTTACTTTACCATGTTTATAATTTCAGCTTAAGTAAACTATATCAGAATCATTACAGCGAAAATAAATTATCAGTTAAATTTAATTTTATCATTCTATTGATTTAAAAAAAAAAAAAATGTCTTCTTTCCAAACATACTATTCTAAAAGAAAGAGGGGATACATTTGTACATCACAGGAGACATTTGTTATAACTGTGTTTAGTGATGCTTTTGTAGCCATTTATCATGAAGAGCTTTCATGAAGAACTTGAAGTAGATTATAGATAATACATAAATGTTCTATAAAGTAAAATAAAAAACAAAATAGACCTGCTCAATGTATTTAATCCTCATCGATGTTTTCTAAACAGTTGGGATTTAATTCTGCTCACACACACTTCTGTAGATTACTTATTCTAATTACTGTGAGTTTTTTTTTCGTTCTCCCATTCATCGCCTTTTAGGCTACACGGAGCTTTCCCGGACCTGGGGTGAGGGCGGGTGATTAATTCCACAGTCAAAACCCCTCTGGCGCGAGACGTGAACTCGCTCTTATTTTATTCCATATATCTTCATCATATCAGGTTGCTAGGCAACGCGCGGTGCTGCCACCGCGCCATTAAAAGAAATATGTCTTTAACCGGTATCCTTCACTACGTAAGAACTGTACGCTAACCACCAGGCAGTCACTGCCCTTAAATTACTCTTAACTGTAACGGATTCGAATTTAACCAACGTATATATAATTGATACTTTTGTTCACATTTGAATTGAAAATTGGAAAGTGGAATGAGGTATAAATTCATTAAGAGCTTTAATTTGTACAAGAAAGGAAAGAACATCTGAGAGATTGTTTTTTTCTGACCATTGTTGTAATATAATCTAATATATCAACTGTTTACAATTTCTAAACACAAATTCGAATGTGGGGCAAACCCCTAATGAAGTATGGAATTGTTCAATAATTCGAGCATTGCAAATTTTTGCATTCTCGCTGATATGAATTAGTTTACCTATCATCAGTATTCGATTAAAGCCACGGCAGTTAGTTGAGTTATAAAAAAAGAGTGCAGTCGTTCATTGTCCAAGTCACAATTTATAATAAGATTTACCTGAAAACACACGGGAAGAATCGAATTGACAAGACACACAGAGCTATCTCCCCAATCAGTGTGTTTTTCTTGTCTCTCGTGTAATGATGTCTGTCTGTTTGCTTCGGGTGACCTCTGCTTCCATCTAATATTTGCTGGGCCCCCTCAAACTTAGCTTTGATTTTATCAGGGTTGTTACCGTACTCAGGAGTTTTTTACTCCTTCCAAGTCCCCTCCTCGTGTTCGTCTTCCCTAAAGTTAGGACGTATTGGTTTTGATAGAGGTCGTTCCATGCCTTGAAATGTCCTTCACAATGCCTCGGATAATATTTGCACACGACTGCAGTAGTCAGGACACACCTCGGTCAATAGCAAAAACTTTTAACCGTATCCAAGTTTGAGGGGAGCTACGAGGGACTATGTTTGCCCATATCGTCTCCTCCGTAAACACAATTTAGGTACATTTCTTTTTCCTTTGCTGGTATAACATTCTCGATTCAGTATGCATCAATTTAGTATATACAAGAGAAACTATACTATCCATAACCAGAGACATTAAACCAAAAATTAAATCAAATAAAAATCATTAACAATAAAAGACTAGTTATATTATGATTACTTCATAAATTTACTCAATTTTCAGATGATTTTTTTTTCTTAATTAATTTAAATTAAAAACGAAAAAATCTAGATTTTCGAAATAAATGACTAATAATACAGAGGCAAATTATTATCATAGGTAGGTTTTAAAGAATTATATTGCATCATCTTAGGACTCACTGCAATAATCCCCTGTTCGTTTGTTTAGAGATGTGTAATTATAGATTCACATCTATTATTATTAGCTTAATTGAATTCAGGATGATTTATCCTAAATACAAAAAAAAAAGAAAGATGTGAATCGATGGGTTTATACATACAAAAATGAAGGATAACCATTATTGATTTATGTCTATCCGCGACAAAAGTTTAAAAACAAAATCTGGTGTGTCCACTCACACGACTTTCGTACGTATTTCAGAAAAGTTTTTATATCTTTAATTGTGTCTAGCAAGAAACAAAAAAATAGATTCATTTTTCTGAAAATTGATCAAAGAAATGATTTTAGTACGATTTCTTAAATAAACTAAAGCAATGTAAACCGGCTTGTGGAAGATCAGTGTAAAAAATTCAATACACTCTAATATTCAACAATAATTTCTGTTAAGAGTCGAGAGAAAACTTTTGTGATACGGGCAACAAGATTTTCTTACTCAGTGGACTCTGAAACGTATAGATCCATCGAAAACCGCATGTTGGAAATTTGACCCGATCTCGATACTTTCTTACCTGGTATAGGTAGGAAAATAATAAATTTAAACGTGTGTAGAAAATAAAAGACGCTATATCATTGCTAATACTGGTTCTATTCCGATGGTTTTTTTTTTTTTTTTGTTTTGTCGATAATTCAATTACCTTCTAACAGTTTCTATATAAATTTTATGGTAGAATACATACTTAGTGAGTTAGGCCCCAAAACATTTTTTTTTCTTCATAAAATTTTTGTTATATGAATTTTCTCTAGAATTTAGTACATGTACAAAAATTAAAAGAATATTAATTAGAAAATTATAGGAAAGTTAATAGCATATAGGAGGAAAAGTATAGAAAAAAAAAAACTGAATGAAAATTCGAAGGAAAAGATTGAAGAGAAATTCAAACAATTTTGTCACTTATAATTGATACTGAGGTATTGTTTTCAGCTCTCCAACATGTATTTGTTTTTATCTTAATTTAGTTGTTGGTTGATTCGCCATTTTTCTCTTATCACTATGTACTCTTGATAATCCTCCTCCTCCTCCTGTACCACTACAACCCATGAAGGGTCTTGGGTTCAGTACTATTTAGGGAAAACACTGTTTCTTGGTCAACGGTTGTGCAAGGAGGTGATTTGACCGAGATCACGCTCAACCGCCAGCGTTTTCTCCTTAATTAATTATTTAAGTAATGGTACCCACTTTATAGAGGATGGGTGTGCCCCAGCAGGGTCTCCCGACTCAGGGTCACCCCAAGGCCAATGAAACGTTAAATAAATTATCTGCCATGAGCAGGGGTTTGAACCTGGGACCTTTAGCATTGGAATCTCAGTACCCTACCACTGAGATACCCCACTCCCTCTTAATATTAATATAGGTAATTAACATTTATAATTCATCCAGTCAATGAAATTATACAACAAATTTTCATTTTTACAACATATTACATGCAAAATATGTTTTATTTATTATTGAAAAAAATGATAATAATGATAACAGTAGGTTTTATCAAAATAGTTTTAGTCTATATTAATTCAGAAGGCCCGACATGCTATAATAATTTCCGTTTTTCAAGTATCTTGCCTAAATTAAAAGTTCTCCAGCGCTTTTATTCCTTTTCCGACCACTGTGCAGCGTCACGTTAAAATACAATTTTCATAGAAATTATATGTATATATATATATATATATATATATATATATATATATACATAACTAAAGAAATTTATGTTATACAGCTGATTAGCAGAGTTTGTATGTATGTATTTGGATGAGATGTCTGTTGCATTTTTTTTTTCAGTAATTTGGATTTTTCCATTTATAACAAAATAAGTTTATGTCTCATTTCTAGCTTCTTATTAATATTAATAAATCGATAAAAGCATACACCTAATGTAAAAGCTACCTCTGAAATATCTAACAAAAAAAAATGTCATATACAACATTAAGTGCACGTGCAAGGTCTGAAACAATATCAAATATGAAGCAAATAGCAATATGAAACAAGAGGGTTTTGAAATATTTCAAACAATAGTAAGTTAACGCTATGCTTTAATTAATACCCTTTGCTTTAATCGTGTCATGGATTTTTAGGAGATTCTGATGATAAATGTCTTTCATGTTAGGAAAATTGTTAAGTATGAAGAAATAACGGATGTTCTAAGAAAAAATTATATGCGAACAATAGTCATTGCTATTAAAAGTAATGAGATATTTTTTTCCATTCCTTCGCTACAATACAACTGAAAACCTCTAATTAGAGAGGAAAATGAAATACCTTTACGGAGATAGACATTGAAAGCTGATTGACCATTCTTTTTATTTTTGTTATTACTTATTTGTTAGTTGCTTCTGATCCGGCAGCCCTTTAACTGAGAAGCTCCTCTCTTTGAATTCATCTGTATATTTTACTTTTAAGTAGTGTAGGCATTTTTTCTTTCTCTGCCTACTCCTTACAGTCCTAGTTTTGATCGTTAGTTTCAAAGACGATCGTGGGATCCTTGTGTAGCCTTCTTTATCTACACAATAGACTTCGAGGAAACATCCAAACCTATTCATTTGTTGAGATTCGGATAGCTGTTTATTTATATTATTGTGCCAGGATGTTATAAGGATCATGTTATTCAGACATTTTCCCAATACATGAGCTATGGTTTCTGACTCGGCCACATTTGAGAACGAGCAATGCAAGTTTAACACAAGCGTTTGCTCGCTCTTCCACTTCGCCCCATATTTCATAATACTTATGAATCCAACGTGATCGCGGTCAAATCACCTCCTTGTACGACCGTTGACCTAGAAACTACTTCTTTACAAAGTACCAAACCCAAGACCGTTCGTGCTATAGATTTTTATTACTTATGGAATTCCAAAACAGGCACATAATATATCAAAACAATAACCCTATTTGAAAAGCTCATATTCTGAAATAGTTAACTGACTGCTTTGTAAGCATGTTACCGCTAGGAAACAAAGTATTATTTATAATAAATTATTAAAAAAATCGAGAAGCCAGAAGTAGACGCCAATGTTTGAAAAGCTCTATGACTAAATTGCATATATGACTTAAAACATTTATTATGATGTAGAGATGGTTGACCGTGATATAATATTAGAAGGAATTGGTCGGGGAGGGGGCGGTCAAACAAATACTAAATTTTAAAAAATAATATTTTTAATTACGCCGACGTTTCGACCAACCTTGCAGGTCTTCTTCAGGGCTTGGCATGTGACACTGCAGGAGGCAGTTGATAGGCTAGATAGATTGAGGCAGTTAATTAAAAATACTATTTTTAAAATTTAGTATTTGTTTGACCACACACTCTGAACAATTCTTTCTCATGCAACATTTATTATTTCCTTTTTTGTTATTATTTTCTTCCTTGAATGTTTGTTAGTATTTTTGACTAATTATTTGTCTTTATTATTAATAATTCAATTGAACTACTCATTTCTTCAGATAAACCATGCACTAAAGTACACAATATGGTGGTTTGTTGATTCCTCCCGGCTTTCAGATCTTGACCAACTTCTTCCGGATCTGCGTTGGGCAAGGTCCTGCAGATGCTGCTTAGAATTCTGCGGTGACTTTGTAATTCCTAACAACTTCGTCACTCTAGGGTTCTCCAATCCTCCATTCAAAGTAAATAAGTGGATTTGAACTGCTAACCAAAGGTTGAGATTATCTAAATAGCTTAAGATATTTATGCCAAATCCTTGTGCAAATATATATGAATATTCATACAATTTAAAAGGCGATAAAAAAAAAAAAATACGAAATGACGAAATCTAAGACTGCAGGCACTGAGGATGCCGCCAGATCGGATAATTTCTCAATCTTATATTTCTTTGTTTTTCCAACAATATTTTGTACTGTGCGAAATTTCTTAAACCGATCTTATGTCATCTAAAATACTTAACTTTTATTGTAATGGCTTTATAAATAATTTAATGCATTGTTTTAATAAATTTTAGATAAATAAATTTATTAATAATGGGATATTATTTTATAATTCATTTATTTATTTTTAATGTGAAATATCAAGAATACTTTTCTGAACATAGATAAACCAAGTGGAACTTTTTCTTTTTCCAAAACATCTATTTGACGCTTTCAAACTTCTTGAACTTTCTAGGCTCTGTTTAAAATGAAGCATTTGTAATTTTACCAATGTCAGTAATTTAACCAGTAATTTTACCAATGTCAAATTTAAAAATCTTAAGATATTTAACACTAAATCTAAATTTTAGTGAACCCTCTAAATTTGTCCCTTTCTTGTAACAACCTTCAGTTGAACCCCATGTTTTAAATTGATTTTATTCGAAGTTTCTATTTTGTTAAATAATTCTTCATTGTTGTTAATAGTATTGTATAATAGCAATTAAATTTGTAATGATCCACATCAACGATTTGTGATTCTTTTTCGACAATCCTGAAAAAACTTATAGTTTGACAGCAACAATATACTGTTAAAAATCATAATTTATAAAATTATAACTTATTTTTATTAATACATATATAAGTATGTACAACATCATTTTGTATAGTTGTAGTACTAATTTTATTGTTGTATGAACTAATTTGCGATTTCTGAATCGTTGTGTCGAGAGTATTATAATTTTTTTAACTGAACTGCACCTATATTGTTCAATTACCTTCCTCTCTGACTCAAATAAATCCCCTTTGAACAATTAATCTGAATTTTCCGTCTACAGAAAATGACGATACGCCATATTTTATCGAAAGCATATTAGTTCGAGGTACAGCTTTGTAATTACGAAAATTCTCGGAAATGCAGCGTTTTCAATCAGTTGGCATCAAACAACCGAGGAAAAGAGCGATATAAAAACGGTTAGTCCGTTTGTCTTGATCTTTAATACCAACTTGTCAAAATAGCGAGTTTATTTTTAGCCATACAGCTCAATATTTTTGTACGTCACTTTTTTTATAGATTTCATGATAAAATTATCTTACGATTCAGGTGGAATGAAAATTGATATTCATCAATTTTCAGTACCTCACAATTATAAACGTCATATTTTTTTTAAATTTTCGTATCACAAAAGTTATTGGTTATGATAAGATAAAGCCATTCACGAAGTTTTAAAGGGATGTTTTTTATATTAAAAAAAAAGGATCTGTTCCGTGCTCTACTATAAGCATCATCACTTATGATCCCTGAAAAACTATGTTACCATTTACGGCAGTAAGTGTTACGTAAATTTGAAAAGTTTGACTAAAGTATAGTGATAACCTTCCTTTTCACTTGTTCACTATCTGCAACATTTCATAGCCACGAAGTTTTAGATGGATGTTAATTATTTGATAAAAAAAGGTCTATGCTCTGGACTATATATACGTCCCGATATTCCTTTCACTTAGATATATATGTAATACATAATAAAGGAGAGTATTGTGATCGTGAAAATTTTTGGATCTGAATTTTTAAAGGAAATATACGTTTTGAGGTATGTTATGAGGTCTCCTGAGTACAAATATCCAAGTCCGGCAAAATGGTATGTGTTTATGTCTGTGTGTGTGTTAACAATCTGGCTCTAAAACGAAAAATCGTACGGAAGTGAACTTTTTCGTCAAAATCGGCTAACCGAAGTATGTGGAGTGGCATGAAGTGTGAAGATGTGTTAACTGAAGAATAAAGTGACACTTTATATAATGGACTAAACACATTTTTACGATTATCTCGAAAACCGCTCTTACGATCTTGATTAAATTCATATTACCAGTGTAAAATTAAGCAGTTTTAAATAAAGTATAGTTTTTATTCTGTTTGATGTTGTCTAACAGGGCTTAAATGACTAATTTTTAATATTAGCATCTTCTAAAGTTCCTTTATTTCTTTTTTAAACAATTGACCATTTCATATTAATTTATAATTTAAAAAATATTAAAATATGAAAGAATTTGACAAATACCTAAAGTAAAAATAAGATATCGTAACGGAGAATAGTTGTAATTGAGGAACCAAAAGAATACGAGCGCACCCAAGCTCCCCCGAAATATTAGTACACGCTTCGATACGTATTATGAGATTAATATAATACGGAGTCCAACAATATTATATAAACATACATATTTGATTTTCATCAATGCTATTGTTAGTATTATTTAATACTAGTTGGCCCGTGCAAAAATTAGAAATTTTTTTTAGTGAAGAAATAGCTAAGCAATATAGAAATAAGTAGTTCCTGTGTATTATGGAAGGAAGGAATTACTATATTTTCCTTAATCGATTACGATATTCTATTAAACATAATAGACCAAAATATTTATACAAATTTCTTTGCTAGAATCTATTTATAAACGCTGACTGGAAAGATAATAAAAGAAATAAAGAAAAATAATGCTCCGATCATAGGATATTCTAAAGTATTAAAAAAAAAATGAAATGTAAGAACAACCAAATGTCCATAAGAAGTAATAAAGTTAATAGAAAAGACAAAAAAAAAAATGTAGTAGACTACTCTACTCCTTAATGCAATATCTTTAAACAGGAAGAGATTATTAAGTATACCATAACCAATGGACTATATCTTTTTTAATAATTGTCCGATTGTTTTTTTGTTTTGTAGGTGAATTAGTAATCTTTCTAATTATCATAGGTACAATCGAAAGCAAAATGGATATTTTTTGAGTTGAGTTATTAGCAAATAAAGTTTCTTTTCTTCCATAACTTTTTTTCTAGAAATTTCGGAATGATAAGACAATTTTTAGCGTGTGAAGGAGCAGAATATCTTCAAAATGAGTGATCAATCATTGGATTTGATGAAGATTGACAAAGTAATGGCGTACCGGCAGAATAACACTTTTTAGGAATAATATATAGGATTTAATTCTATAGATTACAGCGATATAAATATTAAAATTTGTTTATATGAGGGTAATAATACAAATAAAAACATCCACGATGAAATATAAATAAATACAAAATCTATAATTTTTACTTTTATTTCGCTCTGCCTGAAAATTCGTATTTCTGCTATGAAGAGTAAGTGAAAGTTACGGACAATGCACCAGATGTTTTTTGTTTTCGTACAGTTAACTCATAGGAGGCATCTAACATACAGAGTAATATACTACGGATATATGGTTTGACTACACGAGTTCACTCCACGTCTCCTACACTGAAGATTGTGACTTCAAGAATGTAACTGCATGAGTGATTTGGTCGGAAGAGCATGGGGGTTTATATACCTAAGAATAGTAAGGGGGTGAAGGGAAGTCGGAAGAGGACGGCAAAGAAAGTTATCGATAGTTGATATTCTTAAGATGAGGTATGTGAGAAAGTACCCTTTAGCTGAAATCGGTTATTGTTTCCTAAGTCTTGATAATGGGTCTTCTGTCCAGCCGGTACATTCTAGATAATTATTTCTAAGCTATCAGAGATAGCTTGACCTGGTTATCTAGTGATGTTTTATTCTTTTATCCTTTGAGTCCTGAGAAGGGTCAATACAATACATGATTCACCAATTGGCATATTAAATAAAATAAAAGTTAAATTAATATTATTATTATTATTATTTTTTACGGATTAAGTCCATTCCGTAACTGTAAGGAAGACGGTTGGTAAGGATAAGGTAAGTTATTATTCTCACCTCCTTTCAATGTCGAAATCGCTGCAGCTAGACCTGTCTCCCTTCGCGATTACTAGGGGGAAAAAAAAAAAGAAAAAAATAAGCCTCCTCTCTTAAAACAAATGGGATTTTAATGTACTCTGCCCCGCCGCCCCTTCCCATTCCAGCCGTCTATTAAGATTTCATTTTTAATTTAATTTTTTACTCTTAATTACGTTTCCCAGTTACTCTGACTTTTTGTAAAAATTTATCGTCTGAGAAAACGTTGCGCATTAATCTCTCCCTCTTGCTAGTGTTATGGTAAGCAGGCGCCTCGGAAAAACTTCCTTTTCTTCTCGCTCCATTGATTCATTATTAAATTATTGAAATAGTCAGTTTTCTTTCCATCTTTTTCCCTGTTAAAAAACAAAAGAAAAGAAAGAAAAATGCCTTTTCCTGGGTAATTCTAATTTAATCTTAATTAATTAACGCAGTTGGTCCTTTAATTTCTTCTCAGACTGAGGAGATTTTCGAGAGGGCTGAGTCGTAATGAGATTTACTTAAACCGGGTGTCGTGGCGAGAGTTTCCGCTCCCACTCTCACTAAAAGAGGGAATTTATGAAAATTTATCACAGATTCTGAAGTTTTCCTTAATATAAGTAACTTAATGGATAGCAATTCAATAGTCTCTCTGATAGATATATTTTACTGTACTGACTATCAAATAATATGACTTGAATAGTACCCGATGTCACCAGGATTCCAGATGTGTGTTAACTATTTCAGTAAGCACTTACCCTTCCAGGACGGGGCGCTGCTGTTATAGCTTCAGAAGATACATGTCTTCCTCTCACACATTTTCAGCCATTGGTCTGTCTGTCTGTCTGATATAAAAACTTTTCTGAAATAGGTAGGAAAGCCGTGTGAGTGGACACACCAGATTTTTTTTAAAAGTCAGCTTCGTGAATTACTACTTTATATTTTGTGAGATATTTTTTTGGTCCGTTCTATTAAATATGTCGGTAAAAATGTTCAGTACACCATATAATATATCAAAGATGGCCGCCGGTAGTATTCTGCTTCCAATCTTTGAAAATATCATCAGCTTATTTGGGGACTTGAAACTTTCTGGGAAGATATTAGAAAACATTTCAAAGTAAATTGATTCAAGTGACTTAACCAAACGGATTAAAATCCTGGTATAATATATAAATATATCTTTTTCAATATATTTTTTTATTAATTTATTTTTGCGTTGCTTTTAAACTAGTATCCTAATTATTTTTGTGAGTGCTAAGTCGTCGATGTAGAGTAGTATATTCTAATTGAAAATACAACAGTTTCAACGAACATATATTTTTTTCGTAAAAATTATTTCTCACTTTCGTATTAATTTTTTCAAAACATCATTTTTCGAAGGGAAATCACACCTCGTTTGCTATAGCTGAGAATTTATTACGTTTTTAACATTTTGATTTCTTCTCTTAGTCTCTACCTGTAATATGAAAGTATAGCTGAATCCGATTTCAATGACTTTATGGCAGGGAAGATGATGGAATTTATCAATCGATTTTTTGAATAAAAACGGTTGCTGTAGGCCTTGTGTTGGAGAGGCACTGTGGTTGACAGGTGCCAACAACAGCTGGGCAGGCAGGCCAGGCCGAAATGACCGAGCTTTTTATAGAAAATTTTCATATGATAGTGTCACTGTTTTATAATGTCAATCATGGGAATAGGATGAGAATGATCTTGTTAATAAAAGTCAATAAAAATTATCGCTTGTAACTCCGGTTGAGGAGTTCAACGTTGCTGAAGTAGAGTGGAATCTATTTCAACTAAGTCCTCAAGGAATTGTAATCTAGAACACTAACTTGTATTTTTAACGGTTCCTACTGAGAACGGTGGAACGATATTCCAAATACCGTGGTTACTTTGGAACTAGAGGGTGAATATGTACTAGAGTTACTTTTTAATTTGGAATTACTAGGCGGATTGGAACATTGTCATATCAAGATTACAGAAATGTTTTAGCCCTGCGAGTTAGTTTCATATTCAAAATAAATCCTAGTCACAATGTAACTCCGTTTCATGGTATTGAAAAATCTATATTAAATGTATCTAACAGTATTGCATGAACTCCTAACAAGTAATCTATAAAGTTTAAAAAAAAACTTATATTGTCATCTTTATATTTAGTGGCACAGTATAGCTGAATTATTTAAATGATTTTTGAGCGAAGGTCAGTGAGCCAGTGATTGTGAGCCAGGAATATGTACAACTAATAAATGAAATAAAATTCATCCGGGAAAGATTCTGATGTGTATAGTGATCCAATTTAAGTATAGATATTTTCTATTCCTAATCCCAATGATGGGTTATTGAACTTTTCATAAGATTGTGGGATAGAATGCCATGAAGTAGGTATGTATTATAAAAGTAAGTTATAAGAAGTTGAAATTTATTAAAATTGGTACGTTACGGATCGCTTTTCTAATTATAGGAATCTCTAGTTGTCTTGCGTCGGTCCAGTTAGTCAGCAGTCGTCAGTTTAGTCAAGTCTGAGACTTTTCTAGGTTATTGTGGAGTTGGTCTGTTTTTGTTCTTTGTAATGACATGTGACTCCAATACGTTTCAGTATTCGGTTCTAAAATTTCTGGAGTTTGCGCTGAGGCAGATGTATTGATAGCAACTCCGCTACCCTTCATTAAGAAGATGAAATGTCACATATTCACGTTACATTGTTCGTACTTAAGAATCGATAAAGCTATAAGTGAGTAAGTGGGAGAGAGGGCGATGGAAGGCGTTTTCGCGATTAGAGTAGCGTGGGGACTATCGCCTGCCGTGGGACCTCTGCATTAGTCACGGATCACGCGAATCTCTCTGGCCAACCTCTGGCTAGAACAACAGGCTTCGTCCCTCTTAACAACTTATTTCATTATCGAATTTACATGGGTCATTGAAACCGATTCCATTCCGGCTCGTTCAAAGAAAAACTCATTCTAGCCAAAATGTCAATAAATAATCTCAACAACTCAATTTCTTGCTCTAACATATGCAAAAAGAGATGAGCATAATCGTAAAAATACTGCAAATCATTACACACTGTTTTATCATTCCTACATAATTATAGAATAGAAAATTAAACTTTATTCTGGGACTAAGTCCCTTTAGAATAACAATGATGAGTTAATACAAAGTAAAGTACAAATCTGGCCAAAAACTAACTTCTAAAAATTATTTAGAATTTACATTTAAAATAATATATTAAATGTAGCACTGATTTTCGTGATACTTTGAGAAAAATTAATGAAACGTATTTGCTAATATTGGCCTGCTTGCATTAGAATTGTTTCTCCATTTATTATTGAGAACTATAGACTTCGATCTTGCATGTTTATGTAGATGTGAAGCTTTCCAGTAATAAGAAAAAAAAGAAAGGGGTCTGATTATATATACGGAACCAGGAAATTTCCTAATTGAATATTGTGATGCTTAAGCCAACCAACCACGTTTTATGTTGAACAAAAAGTAATAACTAAAAAAGTGTTTAATTTAAGTTACAACAAATTACTTCATGGTAAACTAGATTAAATGCAAGTACATCTTGTCTTTTTTCAAATAATTTAAAGGAGACTTGTAAGGAGTTAAAGTTTTTCTGAAAGTATGGTATCATCAGTCTAGTTAGGTTGTTATAAAATAAACCGCTAAGTATCCTTCATTTTATGAAAACCTGAACTTAACGAGTTTATTTAATGCTTAAAAGTCTCCTTTATTTTTTTTTAATTACAGAGTTTACTTGTATTTAATGTGAATTTTACCGAGCTTACTATGAAGTAATTGGTTCTAACCTAAATTAAACATTTTTTTTAGTTATTACGTTTTGTTCAACATAAAACGTGATTGGCTTACAAATTAAAAAAAAAAATCATTTCTACAAAATTATATATTAAATGTAGCACAGCTTTTCGTGCCACTTTGAGAAAAATTAATGAAAGGTATTTGCTAATATTGGCCTGCCTGCATAAGAATTTTTTCTCCATTCATTATTGGGAACTATAGACTACGATCTTGCATAAGTAATATCTGTATTGCCAGACTGGTTTACAATAATTGGATAGACTTTTTTTCCGTTTATATGTGCAATTATATCCCCAAATGTCAGGCTATCTTTTCCAAAATAATTTCTCCTAAGTTTCGCCATAACAGTACATTCATCAAGAAAATGTTTCTATATTTGCTATTTCATTCCCATTGCATAATGAACATAGTTTATTATTTGTTTCATAATACGCTCTACAGTTTATGGTATTAGTATTAGTAGAATTGTATTAGTTCTCCTCTGGCTTTAAATAGCCATTTTATTATCTTTTCATAATATTTCTGATCGAAATAATTGTTCCCTGATACATCATGATTTAAGCTTTTGTATATTTAAGTTTTATTTGAATTTTTTGCTACGGCGTTGAACCTATTTTCTAACTCTAGTTTTTCTATTATTTTCTGAAAATGCACATTTCAATATCTCTATAAAAATGATGCTGTACATTTTTTTTTTATAAAATCATAGAGATATTTATGAGATTTTATTTATTGACTTTCCACTTTAAGCAAAAATTGCTCCAACCATGAAACTGATACTGTTTATAGTAGACTATACCTTTTTGAAGTTCAATTTAGTTTTTTTTTACATTTTCGATCGTTCAAGTTACCATTTCTTTCTTTCAGTGATTATTAAAAGTCATCAACAACAGAATTTTATATAATTCAATCAATGGGAAATTTTGTGATAATGATTGGATTGAAATCAATTTCATATAATTGGGAACATGTTATAGAAGACATTATTACTTATAAAAATTTAGCATAAACCATGGTATGACTACATACAGAGAACCATTTTTTTATTGTTGATGTCAATTCCTAATTTTACTGGACTATATAGCTAATCACGTAAACAGTTGAAATGGAGAAGAATTTAGCGTAAGTTGTAAATTAGACAGCCGTATTGACCACTTTTATCAAATTATTTTCATCGAAAGAGGGGTCTCTACCGCTGACTATAGTGATCCTACATCATAGTAGAATAAAGAGCAAACCTGCATATTAAAAAAAAATGTTAGTATTTTTTTTTTTTTTTTAGAATGTTATTATACAAACATTTATTTTTTAATATGCAGGTTTTTCTTTTATTCTTTTTACAGAGATTCATTAGGTCAGAAATTAATCAAATCAAAATTAGCCTTTGATTCCTAATTTATTTGAACGTTTCGAGGAATGCTTCGTCCTCCTCTTCAGAAATATGGTTTCAACCCAATAAATCGGCTGTCACAAAACTCAATATAATAACATTGATCAATGGTACTGAAGTAAAATTAAAATTAGTTTTTAATTTAAAATTCATTTAGATTTAGTACCATTGACCAATCTTATATTGATTTTTTGTGGCATCCGATTTCTTGGGTGAATAGTATATTACTGAAGAGTAGACGAAGGTTTCCTCGAAACGTTCACATAAATTATCAATCAAAGACTAATTTGGATTGATTTATTTCAGACCAATAGGCAAATGAATCACTATAAAACAAACATTTATTACAATATTAATGTAAGTCATATTTTTAATTGTATTATTAGTGAATAAAAAAAAATAAATAAAAAAAAATACTATGATGTAGAATCACTATAGTCAGCGGTAGAGACCCCTAATTTGATGTCTCCCGTTTACATGGTTACCTATATAGTCTAGTAAAATTAGGAATTGACACCAACATTAAAAAAATAAAGATGAAAGTTGTCAGAAATTGTTCATTATCCTGCCCATAATAACTGGTAAAAAATCTCAAAAATCCTGCCTCGGGTTTTGGTGGGGAGAGGGGAGAGAAGAATAGAAAACTGATATATATATATATATATATATATATATATATATATATATATATATATATATATATATATATATATATATATATTTATAATAACATTTTAAGTGTGTATGTTATCCTACCTCACTATAACTAATGTCAAAGAGACAGATTGCTGTAATACTCAACAAATAAAAAAATAATAATAACATTTTGAAAATATTCTATTTCCTACATATCTGAGTGGAAAATAGAGAAAATAGCAGTTTGGAAGGATGATATAAGGGTTCCATTTGGTAGTTGGTTGCAATATCGGCGGCGGCGGAGTAACAAGTGTTTGCTCTAACGTCACTCAACAAGGAAGGAAGCTCATCAATTTTCCGGAAACCCTCCCGGATCCTCGCTACATTACCAACCCCAGCTCGAGTTTTCTTTCACTCACCTGCTAAGAACAATGTCCCTTTTCCTAATGGCTCTTTGTACTTGTGTTTCAGAAAAATGGTTCTCTGGATGAGAAATGGCACTCCTTGAGATAATGCTAAGGCTCTCGAACCATTTGCCACATTTCACTAATAACTCCATTATGAATGAATTAAATTATTTGCTTACAATCCAAAATCCTTAATGCTCCTTACTTTGTCACAAACAAAATCACCTATATCGACTTTGATGTTCCATGAGTTTTCTATTTGACCCAATCCAGACACTTATCCTTCCATAATAAACTTCATAACCATTCGAACTCTTCTCTACGACCCCTGATAACCTTCCGAGGTGTCTGTATAGATGGCCTAATGTAGAAATTTCCCAAAGCAGAAATTTTACTGGTGCTATCAATGAGTAGTTTCTTTACAAGTATTTTTTCTCATTATATTTCATTGTATAACATGCACGAAAAAAATAAGGTTCGTGTATTTTACAAAAAAATTTCAAAGAAATAATTCGAATCAATGGTGTTGAACCATCATTGAAGTTTTAAAAGTAAACAAAAAAAAAATTAAAAATTCGTAATAATAGTACGAATAAAATTTAAATACGAAATAAAACAAACATAGGATTACAGAAGAAGTAAATAATTGCTTGTAAATGCTGAAAAATTTACAGTTTTATTATTTTTTTTTCCTACGTTTTTATTATCTTTTTTTAATCTTTAATATTTAATTTTTATGTTGTTTGTCAACTTTTCTTCCTGTAGTTTTTAATATTTGAACTGTACTCTTTAACTTCTCTTCTATTAATATTATTTTTTAATTTTAAAAAACGTATTTTTAGCTTTCGTTCTTAAATTATTAACCTTTAATTGTCTTTCTTAACTTAACTCCTTTTAATCTTTCAATTGTACTTTCATATTCACCTGTAACTATTTTTAACTTTCTAAACTTTAAATTGTATTTGTTAGCTGTAGTTTTGTTGTGTATGCCTATGTAGTAGTTGATCCAATTGAAATATTGGCCGAAAATGACCCAGGTGGTTGAATATCACAAAACATTTATGAATAAATAAATAAAAATCCTTGTTTTTTTTCAAATAGGGGGGTTTCAGTTGTGCGGGTATGATATATCCGGAGCGCCGTCCTTTTCCAAAACGGTCAAATCACCCAAAAGATGCGTTTTTTATTTCTTTTATTGGAATGCTAATGTCTTGAAAATTCGATACAAACTTTTAAATAATCTTTTCAATAACAGCATAATCCTTTGACGTCAACAGACGTTTGTAATTTAATATTTGTAATTCCTATGTAATTTAGTTAGATGACATCCGTAAGCGCTGTCAAACGGGTGAAGGGGCTGAAAACGTTTGTTTCTTTTTATTTTGACTAAATAACTCTTTAAACATTCTTCATACTCTCATTTAAAATGATAGATGCCTCTAGCTGTCTCGTGCCTTCTAAACATTTTCATTGAATTTGACACTGAAAATCCACTATGATTTATAAAAACCAATCAAAGCGAAAGTTTAGAAATGTTACATTAGATATTACTAAGATGAGAACTCCCGCATCACACGATTATTATTCTACTTAATTCATTACATCGAAATTAGCTACTTAATTATAACCGACATTAGTGAGACATACTTATTGATATATACAATATAATATTATCAAGGTAGTTGATTTAACTCTTCTATTTATTCTTCTTCTCGAATGTTAAAGTAACAATTCACGTAATGAATGATTAGACTGCCTCACTGGGAATACCCCTTCAGTTTATTACTGATTTAATAAGACAAAACTATCCCAGAACTAATACTAATTCATTATTGTATTTACTAAACATTTATTTGTATGATTCCTTGGTTCGTAGTTCTCCCATTAAGAGTATAAGACTATTGCTGAGGGTATAGAAGATATATCTAATACATATATTTTACATATGTAATAAATTTTTATTTATTAAAAATTTATTAAAAAGTATCTTTTTATATTACCCGTTGTCGAAGTGATTATAAAACAGTTTTCCTACCTATCTATCTTTTTAATAGATTTTTTAATTTTTAGCATGAAAACCATAGTATGGTTGTATATATCGGCGAGAACGGAATTTCTCATTCGCAATATTTTCACTTGGATTAATATTCTGCACGATGACCTGGAGCTCACAAGCTAAAATGAAACGACTTTAAACAAGTTATTGAAATTACTATATTTACTATTTATCATATAACAATTAAATATTAGACAACAAATAAACACATACATAAATCGATTTGTATCGATATACCTATCAGATTTATGGTTTAGCAATAAAGACCCAGTTAAAAAACGTAGTGAGTAAACAACAAAGTATCACATTAGAAAACTAATTATCGACCGACACATACGAACTATTTACTCCCAATTTCATATTAAACTATACAGACACAAAAATACACTTATAAGTAACATGTCCAAGGCTTACGTGTTCATCAGAATGTGGCTGAAAAGAAGCTGGTTGAGAGATCTCCTTTTCTGATTTAAGGAAGTAAACAAAGACCAGGGAAGAGATGCTGCTGGGTATTGTTATTCCTCATGTCATGTCTAAAATGTAATTTTATAACATAACAACAAAACTGCTAATTGCCGATATCATGACAGTTGCGGATAGAGATTTGAAGATAAAAAAAAAATTCAATGACATTTATTGTAATAGTAGTAAGTTTTGAAATATGGAATCTTCACTTCTCCCAGAAATTTCCTTTCATTTGATACATTGTTCATAAAAATCCGTTGCTCCTAAGAGCTTAGAGCCATCATAGAGATCTGTACTGAAGTATTACAGATATGGTATAGATTATTGATATTTTTTTTGTAATTCCAAACAGCCATCACTTGGTAATATCCCGCCTTCCTAAGATGAGTGAGGATACGCGAGGATTCCAGTTGCTTGGAACAGGGCCCTAGAATCTGGGTTATCCTCGACTCTATATCGCCGAACGTTAATTAGGCTTGGGTTGTTAGCGGTTTGTGGCCTCAGGTACACCCCGTCCTCGCCTTTCGTTAACCATTCACGCCGCAACGACGCCAAGTTCTTGCCTATCAACCTACCGAGCTTCGGAAAGTCAATAAGCCCGAAAGTTATTTGCGGTTTAATTATTAATAAATCCTAAATATTATTTGGTCTATGAGAATAATTCTTATACAACAAACCAGCGATCAAATGTCAAAATAAATCTATGCGATGAATTATGGGATGGAGGAATTCATTTTCTTTTTCTCTGTTGCATCGGAAGTAGCTCATTAATAAAAACAAATAGTGTACAAATCACTAGACTTGTTTTTTAGTTATGCGCAAATGAAGTTCCTCTTTTTCCTTAACTTTTTGCTCTAAAATTTTGGAGGACTATGGCGATTGTTTCCATTTGAAGCTAAAGATTATTTTCAAAATAGTGGTATCAAGATTCACTATCGCTTGTAGAAGATTGGGCCTATGTGTTGTAAACCAGCAGAACTTTTGAAATGATGTTAATTAATAATAATCAATCAGTAATCAATCGGTAAGAATAAAACAAAAGGTTAAAAATGCATTGTGTTCTATCTTAGATGGACTGCGGATAGTGTTGCTCAAATGCGAGACCCAGACGAGTCTTGGTCTTGCAAACTCAGTCTTGGTCATGGTCTTGCACTTGCTCAGGAATCTCGCAACAGTATTGCAATTACTTATTAGCTTATTACTATAGCGATATTACTGTCATTTTTTAGATAGGAAAAACGAACTAAGCTCGAATGAAAAATTAGAGGAGTTAAGTATATTGGTTATACCAATTATTAACAAATGATAACTAAGATTGTCGAGTATTAGCCTTATTTTTTATTTAAAAAATCGTTTTTTGTTTTTTTTTACTATTCGTGGTATTGGTCTTGCAAAGTGCAAGATTTGAGCAACACTAACTGTGGATCCCAAACTGAAGATTAATCTGTCTTTCTAAGTTATACTAACAAATATGTACCATTTAGTTTTTTATTATCGTTATAGATATAAGAAATATTCTTCTCGCTCACTCACTAGTGATCGCTGCCTCTTAAAAACTTCGTTGTATATGAAGCTCATAAATATTACTTTACCTTTATTTATTTTGCATGTACAATAAGATTTTTAAAATTTATATAATTAATTATATAATTAAAATTTAAAAAGCTTTATAAAATTCGTACCCAAAGTAATTACGAACAAAATTATTCCTATAACCTAAGAATATATCATTTCCTTGAACTTTGAATCTCAAAAGCTATCGTGTTTTACATTCAATTTCTGTTTTCATTATATCATCTCATAGGGAAGTATTGAACTTAAAAAAAAAAAAAACGCCAATTGAAATGACCCTGGGTTATTACATTCTGGCAGCTATTTCGGATTGAATGCTTCACGGATTTCGAACAGTTTATCACCATTGTTGTGTAGATGTTGTAGATCCATATACGTTAAAAATCGCATTAAGGTTGCACGCGTGTTACCATAATATATGACAGTTAAACTTAGGGCACACATGCCCGCAACAAGGTCACAAATGCTTCGGGAAAATTCTCCTACAATAGATAAAAATAGTTCTCACATCGCCTCACCGTATGGACACATCGTGTTCGCACTAGACGTTCGGTTAATTTGTTGAAGGTCCAGCTGGGTACCTATAATATAATAATAATATAATGTAAATTAATATAATGTAAATTAAATAATTAGTCGAACAAATTCGAAAATGTCTGCCCTACATCTCCAAATCCTAATTAGTTAAATTTTGAATCATTCTCCAGAGTCAAAATCGAAAATCAAACAAGTGTGAAATATACAATTATGCAAGGTTAGGGGAATACGCAGGTACCACACACAGGGCCATGTTTGATTTTATTAAGATACGCGGTGCAGATTTGTCTGTCCCACACTTTAATAAAATGTTTTTTTTTTCTTTTGAAACATATCGATAGCTTTCCTTTCAAACCTTGTAAAGTAAGAATAAACTTCAAATAAGATTTGGTTAAGTTACAGGATTACAGGAAGCCGTCTAGTTTCTTTTACAATATACCACCAGTTTCCTTGAAATATTTCCAAAATACCACTTTCTCTTTCGATATTACTCTTGTTTGCGTCCTGAAAAGACGACCTTTCTTTGGGATTATCCATTAATGAATTTGGTCGGCCATTGTCACGTACTTTTTTTATTCCTTTAATTTTACATAGAATAATTCCTGAATTACTCCAAAATATCAATGAATAACTAATCGGTTTCAAATTTCGATAGTTTATCGTGAGTTACGGAATGGACTTAATCCGTAACAAATAATAACAATGATAATATTAATTTAACTTTTATTAATAAATAACTTAATATTTAATATGCCAATTGGTGAATCATATTTTGTCTCTTAGTTTCTCACATAGAAGCACAAAGCCCTAGATAGCCAGGTCAAGCTATCTCTGATAGCTTAGAAATATTTATCTAGAATATACTGACGGGACAGAAGACACTTATCAAGACTTACGGAACAATAACCGTTTTCAGCCAAAGGGCACTTTCTCACAGACATCTTAAGAATATTAACTATTGGTAACTTCCTATGCCGACCTCTTCCGACTTCTCTCACACTTTCCTTCACCCCCCCCTTACTATTCTTGGGTATATTACCTCCATCCTTCTCTGGACTAATCACTCATGTAGTTAATTCTCTTGATGTCATACACTTTACTGCAGGAGACCTGAAGTGAAGTCATGTAATCAACCCATAGTATATTACTCTGCATTTTAGATGTCATTTGTAAATTTATGAATAAAAGCATTACTTATAAAGTCTCCACTGCCTCTGATTCGTTAACTGTGGACTTGATTCTACAAAACTCCTTAACGGTTGATATATGTATATATGGAGATAAATATAGATAGGCTAAGGATAGGATTTTAGTAGTTTAAAAATTTCCTTATTCTATAACTTTGAATATAGTCAAACCTTATTACTAAATATGCATAACTGCATATTGGAAGTACTTTGCAGCACAGGTGGGAATGGCATAGAAGCCGTTGAGGTGGATTATGCAGCTAGGATGCAGGGGCTCTTCTCTGCTTGGAAGTCGTGGTACTTATATTCATTCAATTTTTTTTTTATTTTAAGCAAAAATTTTGAATATCTTCTATTTCAGGATCTAAAAAAAAAAATGAAATCTTGTACAATACTTAAATTATTAAACGAATGTTAGCAAAAGTCTGAATACAATCAAGAAAATAATGTAGTTTAATAGTGGTACATATCTTAAATGTGCTAACATTTAATGTTTGTTTATTTTTTAAATTATCACCTTTTACAGTATTTCTTAATAATAAGATGGTACAGTTCTAATAGACGCCTTTGTGTCAAAAAAGGTCTATAATGACAGTACATATGTAGAAATTTAGATAGTACATTGAGTCTCAGTGAACACTCAACACAATATATAGTCCATAAATAGATATTTATATCTCCATGTTGAACCTCTTTGGATGACATAATATTCGTTATTAATGTTTTTTATCAAACCCATAGTTCCTACTTAATTTATAATTATTAGGATACTTTTCCAACACAAAATTTAATTTTCTTTAACTCTTGGAATAATATATTTTTCGCTAGGAATCACCGTTTTGGAGTTAAAATTAAAGGTGAAATATTCTCAAAATTGACTCTAGATCTGAGAATCTAGGTCCATGTATGTTATAATCTATGTAAATATTTTATAATTTTAAGTTTCATGTCTATCAGAGCTTGTTTAGAATTGAAAATCTGATTAAAACCGATACAAATTTTGCTTAAACCGGAAGTTTGAAATCTAACTGTCAAATGTATCTTCCTTGGAGATTCGACAAAAATTTGTAAGATTTTGAGAATTGTAAAATGCATTTGCGATCCGTTTGTTGATAGTTACTACAGTTTTTTCACAATAAACCTTTTAAGATAAGTTCATCAGATTTTAAGGATGGGTCCACCATTTTGAATATTTTCGGGAGTTTACATAAACTTTTTTTTTTCTTAATTCGACTATTAGACACTGGTAAAATCTATAAGTTGCCAATTTATAAAGTTTTAAAAATATATATATTTATAAAATTTGTCAATTTTCAATTTATAGCTCTTCTAGTTAGTATGCTAGAATTTTTACTGGCTTCTAATACTAGTGATCCGGGTGGAGAAGTGGCACTGGGATCTCCTTGAGTCTTGCTTTGCCTTCCATATGTGGGGAAAAAAGCCTGGCTCGGAGATTCCTGGGCGAATGTGTATATTGTATATAGGTATGATTGTGTTTTGAAGTTTTTATTTTATTTTATTTGTTTATTTTTTTTCTTTTTATTTACTTTCTTCATCAATATTATTTATTTACTTTTTATATTTATATTTATTTCTCTATTATTTGTATATATTGTATGAATGAGAACTTTTAGCCCTAATATTTATAGCCCTCCAGCAGTGGCTGATTGTATTACTATTCAAAAAATAGATTATTAAAAAAAAAAGGAATTTATACAGTCGCATAAGTGGTTTTGTAGTGTTGTATTCTAAATCAGAAGTATTCCCTTAACACAAAACCTGACGCTCTACGATTTTTATTCGAAAGATTTTAATTTACTACAGTTTTAATGACACATAAATTTGTAAGTCACTAAAGTGGATATCTCGACCAATTTCCTAAATCTGCAGTTTTATGACCGTCAATTTCGACAAAATTCTTTCCCTCAGTTTATGATAGGTATGTTCAAGTTGGATACGCATTCGAAACAAAACTAAATGTTCGTTAATTCTTAACATTCATCCCTCCTCTTCCCTTTCTCCCTGGGAATAAAGAATAATAATTAAAAATTGTTTATTCATGTTGGCACACTAAATGTCCGGATGCTCTTGCATAATGATAGTATTATTGATTAATTGACTTGAAACAACTATAAATAACAAAATCTTGTACATTATTGTAAACTTGTAGTATAAGTTTGAGTATGGGAAGTAAATTAATTAAAACTACCCATAGATTTGATTTGGCCTATTCTGAGAATATATTTCTGTCTATCATCGGAAACATTGCAAGCAAGTTTCTAAAAGCACGATACGTAACATCGTAAAATTGAGAACCATAGTAAAACCTTATAATAGTATAGCAACAACAACGTTTGGCTCATCTCATTAATGATTCATATACAACTAAAGGAAAACATAAATATTAAGAATGAACAGGGTTTGAAGTAGTTCGGGATTTGTAAAGGAAGAGGAGCAGGCGTCTAAGTGGTTCTGTAAATCTCTAGCCGGGGCACTAATGACGTCATATTTCCCCAAGCTAATAGGGGGGAGGGGGGCAAGCAACATGGGCACTTAGCTTCGACCTCTTGCTGCTTAGCGGCAAAGCTGTTAGGCCCGAACTGTACCTGTGGGGGGGGGGAGGTACCTCTGTTAGCTTGGCGAGCTGGATTATGTTGAACATTGCTTGATGGAGGCGCTTCAACCTGAGTCCCTACTAAAATAACTAATATAATATTCGAGCAATAATAAATATTAGCAAAAGCGTGAAGTGAAATATACCTTATCTAAATTCTTTGGTTCTTCCTTTGTTTAATAAACTTTAATATCCTAGTGAATCAGCAAATGGTTTAAATAGTGATACAAATTATTTTCAAAATGCCTCATTATATAAATAGGCAAAGGCAAAATAGTTCAGTACATTTTTCTTTCTCCTTATATTTTTTTTAAGCAGCTATTGACAATTTTTAGTGTTATCAAGAAACAAATTTTGAAAACAGTGTATATTTAAAATAAAACTGCAAATAAAATTTGGTTCAAAACTGCCTACCTTCGAAAGTTCTTTTCAGCGATTACTTTAAAATTTTGAAATGAATTCAAGAATATTCTCATAAAAATTTATTACCATCCTACCTTTCATTTTGAAATGGCGTTTGAAAAACACGAAAAAAAAAAAGGGTGGATTAATAATTTTACTTGCGATAAAGTTTATTTATTTATAAAATATTATTAATATTAATACATAACATAAAATGTGACATACAAAAATTAAATTTGCGATCTCTTTCTTTAATTTCTTTGCAATGAGCAAATTTTTTATGAAATTTTTAATAAAATATAATTTTATTTTCAGCACATATAAAATTGTATGTTCTCAGGTATATAATGATCGAATGATAAAATATAATTAAATTAAGTAAAATTTTTAATAATAATAATTTTGATTGAATTTCGACCACCTGGCAAACACTAGTTAATATAATTTAATTACGCATTGCCAAAGAAGTACCCGTGTCATTTTGTTTCATTTAATTATTGTTGTTAATTATTATATTTATTGTTATTATTTTTCATGTGTGTACGGATATAGGCTAGATAAGGACCACGCGTAATCATCTTAGCCTTCCTCTACCCCCCCTCACCACTTTTTTTTTCATTTTTTTTCCATTTCTAAACTTTTTTCCATCTTTTTCGTCCTTTTCTATGATCTCTATTGTCTCTATTTCTTCTTTAATCTGTTTAGGGTATCCTTTAATGTTCTTAACTTTTATCACTTTGTCAACTGTCATCCTATTCATGTGACCGTAAAACATCAACCTACTTATCCTCATTTATGTTTCTATGTCTTCGGTGCAATTATTTGTTCTTTTCTGGTCAGTACTTTTCTCTCATTTTTATTTATTTATTATTGTTTTATTTTTTCGTATACAGTATTATAAAAAAGCTAACAAAAACGGATTTGTAAGTAAGAATCGGTGAATTTTATTGTGGAAAGTTCTATAAACAAGAACGCTAAATTAAATTATGGGAATTTATTTCCGTATTTCTATTTACAAAAGCCGTGAAACACGTTATTATACTCTTAACACTACATTTCATGTTGAAAAGGGTTCAATTTGAGGAAAAAATATATCATT
The DNA here is from genome assembly GCA_928085145.1 of Nezara viridula. NCBI lineage: Eukaryota > Metazoa > Arthropoda > Insecta > Hemiptera > Pentatomidae > Nezara > Nezara viridula. Next base: position 149,943,628 of record OV725079.1, on the reverse strand, counting down.
ATGGCGATTTGTTTCTTGTTTAAAGAGGAAAAAATCAAGTTTATTACTGATGAAATTTAGTGTAGAATTTCCTATTAACATAAATATGAATAAACCGAAACAAACATACATTATCGTTAACGGCAACGATTTCACGGGCTTAATCCTTGTATAGGAAGGTAGAATTGGATCTGATCTGATAGAGTTGGATTTTGTCGTACTTTTGTGAATGTCGCATCGAACTATTCTGCATATTATATGTACTTATTTTCACTTTAATTATCGTTAAATAATCGCTAAATGGTCTAAGGAAAATCAATGAATGTCTTGACTTTTAAATCTCATGTTTTATTTTTAATTGTTTGTACCGTAAAAAAACATGGGCATTGTAGTTCTTACGTCTTACTAATTATTATTGATTATTACTGTTGTAGTGGATTGCTGTGTAACATTCCACTGCTGCAAACAACAGTGCTGCTTAATATTTATCTGGAAGGATTGTAAATAAACATTCATTTCTATTAACTGATAATGATATAAAGTAAGAACTGATTACAATTATCATCATCCCTGCCCTTCTGGATATTGAGTTTTAACATTTGACTCTTTCGTACCTCCTGAAGTACGCACGGTTAGTTATATAAATCAAACATTAAATAGTTTATATTTATTTAAGAATTCTAAAAAGGTATAAAGTTTCTTAAATTAAAAGTTACTATGACGAAGTGGAGCACCAAATCGATACCTCATACTCTCCGTGGCATCATCAGTGTTGCCCTTTTCAGTATAGCTATATAATCTGCATAGCATTGGCATTTTCAGCTCATGCGGATACACATCATTTGGTGATTTGTACGGCTTTGAATGCGGAATCTACAGGTAAATGAACCAAGCATAAAATAGAATATAGGATAGAGATCCGCCAAATGGTGAATATGCCTAGAGTGTTGGATAATTAATAATAATGATAAAGATTATTTGTTTGATTCAATCGTTATTGTATAAGTATAACTTGAAGGACAATTATTTAAGAGACTTGATATGTCACTAATAACATAGTAAAAATATATTTTTTTATTAATGAGTGCTCGGTATTAACTAATCAATTTTGACTGAGCTATTTACTCTAACTCAACCTTAAACAAATTATTTGACTTTAAATTACACATATGTCAAATTTAATCCTTTTAATTTTTCATTACTTTTTATCATTAGAATTGGCCCAGTTAAAGACCATTACTGTTATAAGCGTCGGTTCGCATTGATGTTATATTTACTAAAACTCCAGTTGCAGTAATAACAGAGTTATATAACTTATTTCCTTTTAAACTGAGGATCAAGGAACCACGATCCCCTCCAACGTATAGAGAGCTAATCCCAAGAGATCCCCTGACCGCATCACAGGATTGAAAGCCATGGGGGATTAAGTGAGGGTGCATTTAGCCCCAGACTTCAGGTAATTAGTTTAGAAACTGACCACAGCCAAGGCGCTAAAGCTAAGGCAATGTTAATCTCCATGAAGGATTATAATGACAGAATGGAGCTGGATAGTTATTAGAACAAAGGCTTAGTGACATTTAATGGCTTCTGATGAACATTTACAATTTGAATCCTTTCCAATAAACGTACTATTGAACAGTTGTATTGAAAATATATCTCCAAGAGACACTTCGCGAAATACGTTTCGGGAAATATACAGTAAAAAAAAATATTTGGGAACTTTCTAAATGTGAATAAGAATACTATGGTCATGCTCCTCTTAAAATATTTCTTCCGAAAATATTTAGCCAAACAAGGACAGATTGCTGCTAGGAAATTTAAAGAGACTTGTGTCATCTAACTTAATCATTATTGAATATTGAAGGGAAACATATATGACTTTACATTCATCCAACATTTTTTGTCTACTCTTATACATTCCTTCATTGTATATCTGAAAACAAACAGTTGTATATGTACTTATAATAAAAAACAGTTCACTACCATTTGTGTACTTTTTGAGTTTTTCTCAAATAAAATTCTGAATCCATCCTTACTTTATCCTCAACCTCTTTTAATCGGCAAGTTGCGTTATTTTATACGTTTTAGTGCTACTCTATAGAGACACAGGTTTTTGATCACTATTTTAAAACAAAACGTCAGATGGTAATGCAATATATATTAAAACACTCATAAATTTGTTGTAATCGTATCAAAACGGCAAAGAAATCAGTTAAGAACTTTCGAAGATAAGCGTTATAAAAGAAACAAAAATTTATATTACACAATTAATTACACACTGTTTTTAAAATAAGTTTATTGATAAATCTAAAGATCGAACAACCGTACTGAAAACATAAAATAAAAATCGGTTGACAAATTGAGGATAAACGGTTATGATTTTTTTTTTATTAGTTTGTGTAATGATTGCTTAGGAAATACATGCTAGTTGAAGTCAAGTATTTATATTTTAATTAAAAATTTCTATTAAAAGCCATAATATCTAATGAAGAAAGGTAACCATTAAAAAAAAAGTTTACTAAATCTAAAATGACACGGTAGTCAAGCAAGTAGAGAAACGAAATTTTATAGTGTAAGTTGACATGAGTTGGAGTGATGTCCTTACGTATCGTATCTGTTATGATGATGTGAGATGTGCAGTATTCGGGCAGCAATTATGTACTATTTTTGAATTTTTCTTTATAATAAAAGTATTACCTTACGTAACTAAAAACTAAAAAAATAGCAGTAATCTATGTATAAATAAATACGTGAACGTAATTTGTTATAGAGCCGAAATTAATCTGCTGACAGATCAAAAATTTGATGCAGTGTGTACATCACGCAACTTCGACTAGCCACTCTACAATGAGTAGAATTAGGTATTTTCATAATAGATGTGAAAGAAAAATTATGTACTGTATAACATATTCATTTGAAACAATTAATTACCATAAAAAACTTATTCATAGGTTGGGAATATTAAAGAAAATACATGGATATTAAAAAGTAATTGTGAGACTCATCTTCCAGAAAACAAGTTTTAAAAAATATTTAATTTTTGTATATAGATATATTAGTAGATTCTCAACGTTTAGTTTGAAAATCTTTTTTGAAAATTATGTGTAAGCGAAATATGTGAAATATAGTCAAACTAATAATAAATATATAATAAATCAATAATATAGAAAAACCGTAAATAGATGTTAGTAGTTAAAATGGAGGAGGAACTGCAAACGTCGAGCGTCTTTGGTTATTTTCGATTTTACAGCTTCTGTCTACGACTGTCCCTTATATTTCCTTTATATTATTATAATTAATATTATTTATCAAATTCATTCATAGCTTAAATTTATCTATTTTGTGTTACTACATACATTGAAACTCATTTAATAACAAATAATGTTAAAAGAAAATAGAATAATGGTACTTTAGAAGTAGATTTTTTTTTAAATTAGGCTATAAAGCCCTGGTAAACGAATTAGTAATATTAACACTTGTCTGACGTCAATATTTATATATCGAGTTTGATCGAATCGGTTGTTAGTGCATTTTTTGGGAAAATTGGAAAAACGTGTAAAAACGATTATATAAAATGGCACTTCTGCTTAGATGATTCTCAGAGAAAATTTTCTGTAACATCCCAGAGATATATTTACCTTAAGTACGTAATTTCAGCTTCGGTCGACTGTTTGTTTTCGAACTAGGCTATTTGCACATTCACTAACCGTTCTACGAAACTTGGTTTTTTGAACTCAAGCACCCCTCAAAACATGTATTTCCATTGAAAACTTGACTTCGAAATTTTGCTCGATTGCAATACTTGTCCTTACTATATATTTCATTTATAGGTAACTAATAGTAAAAAAAACAAGTATTGCACTTGTTGTCCGTAATTGATGAAGTCTTGTTTATTATTTATTTTAGCTTTTTTTTTTTTTTTTTTTTTTTTTTGTTAATACTCGTTCCGTAACGTGGCACCGAGCGCTATACATAAGTTAGGGGCTACTGGAAAATAACTCACCGCAGAGGGACCGTTCCTAAAGTAAACTAATTACCAGCGGGACCGAGCTAAGGGTTAGGTACTGGGCCGCTGGAAATTGACCTGTTGTCCGCTCCTAATGGTGATAGCCCTATTTATTATTTAAGGCTCCATTTTCCGCTGAGTTTTCTTTCCATTCCTGGGGGCCTTTTTAGCGATTACTCTGAGGTGAAGAAAGGAGAAGTATAGCGCTGAAATTGGATAGAAAATTAGTTAAATTAATTTTTAAAGCTTAATTGTCCAATACTAGTTCATACAAGAGCGAAAATTATATCTAGCGTATTCATTCAGTTTATTAGTTTTGGGGAAGAAGATATATTTTACATTTTAAGACGGTAGGTTTTACACAAAACTTACAAATAATACAAGAAAATACATCTCGCTTCATTAAAAATGCCTTAGTAGTCAATGTAATTTAAAAAAACTAGCTGACACGTGCAAATATTCCTATTCACAAACTAATATTTGTATCTCATTTTAATAAATTAAGGTCTCTGCACACTTTCTATTTAATATTTTTTGATACGCAAAGGTTTGATATACATATATTTAATAAACTATCAGTTTATGAATATGATTTACAATTTGTCATGGTTTAACTAATGCGTTTCCTTTAACTCCTCCAATTGATTATCATAAATTTACAAATGTTTCTAAACATTGCTTTGAGCATCCGATGACCGCTAAATGCTCAAATTCCCAGGGAGGAATAGTTAGACCTATCAGTATGTATGTTGCTTTTTCATTTTTTTTATTAAATTCTGTTTATTTATTGAATATTCTGTCACTTGGACATTAGTTGTAGTGAGGTAGGATAACATTCACATTATATGTACAAAAATATATAATATAAACAGATAAAAAATAGCAATAAATAATAATCAAAAAGTATATACGATAAATAAAATAAAATACCTTATAAATAACGAAATTAAAACAAAGCGAAAAACACATACATACTATACACACTATTTACAATCAGGCGAGGGAACTCCGAGTTATAATTTTCCCTCCAACTATGGAGGGAAAAGCAGGACTCCATGAGAATCCTGCGCTACTCTCTCAACCGCATCACTGGTACACTCATGTCTTGAGTGGAGAATCTGACTATTGGCTGAACTTCAATATATACAATCTGCAAAATGTCTCGGGACCACTTCCGTTTTAACCTTCTTGGAGGATTATAGGGGTGTATGGTGTTTGACAAGGATTGTGGAAGAAGATTTAGATGAACGACGAAATATAATTTCAAGGAACTGTAATGTGTAGTGAAAGGTACACGTTTTTACACCGCGTTTAAATATCCATAGATTTCATTTTTCCTTACAATTTACCAAGGTGTTTATATACATAGGGAAGAACATTCTCTTAGGGAAGACAACGTATACGTGTTTCTGTCGTCCTTTCGATCAAGATCTTACACTCGATATTATATGAAACTAATACAAATTTGAGAATACATAAATATCCTTAAATAATTTTTCTCATTGTTTGAGCTCCAATTGTTTCAATGCATTCACGAGGACTCATCGGGTTATTTTAACCATTGAACTAAAAAATAGTTCTAGTTTTTCGCTCAATATGTCGTTGCATTACTTTTAATGAACAGATTATGTATATACTATCCAATGATTTTTTTTAGTGTTTTAACCCAAATTGTTTCAATATATCAAAATACTCACGGCATCTGCCCGAATATTTTGCTCCATTAAACTCGATCAATCAAGATATTTCCTGAAAAAATCGTTCTATAACGTTTAGCGTTCAACTAAACACATAACCTTTCATTTTGATTCACCATTGTCGGTTTATGATAATTCATCAGATTTAGAGAAAAGGAATTGGACTTAAAAAGTTTAAATCTCACATTTCGTACCAGAGGTATCAGTTACGGTAAATGCAATATGGCAATGCCGACTCATTTATACTTATATTAAAATAAATCAGTTATTTTAATTTATTTGTTTTTACTCAATAAGTAAAGGTGATTGGAAAATTGTCTTTAAATTCAGAAAATTCCTAATTGATTGATATCGAATACTATTATGTTTCAATCACTTTTTAGAATCATTTTAAAAACTATTAACTATTATTTGGACAATCGAAAGTAACAACCAACAATGTGTTGGTTTAGATCAAGTTTTACTTAAAGTAAAAATGCTATAGATGTTTACTTAATATCTCTGTAACTATTGATTTTATCAAAAAAATATAAAGTATCATTTTATATATGTAATGGTTAGAGTCGTTGCCTAAGTATATATTATACGGTAAAATTTATAGTATAACTTTTGAAAAGTGATTAAATTACCAACAAAACAAAAAAAAAAAATAATCGGAATCGAACCAGTATTATCGATAATACAGCTTATTCTATTTTTAAAACTTTTTTTAACTTATTACTTTCCTACTTATACTAAGTAAGGAAAGTATTGCAATCGGGTCAAATTTCCGATATGCGGTTTTCGATGGATCTATACGTTGCAGAGCCCCTGAGTCCGGGCCAAAAAAACGCCCATCTTTTAAAAGGTAATGAAATTCCCTACAAAGCCATATAAAAATCGTTCATTTTGGACAACTATTAACAAAGTTACAGCTATTCAATTTCCAATGAAAGATTAAGAGTTCATTTGCTGGTATCAGAAAGGGGTGAATGAGAAAATAAAGATGACTAAGTGAAAGTTAAAAAATCTGTTGCCCGCATCACACAATCTTCACTGTTTCCTCTGTTTTTAACAGATATTATTGTTTGACAATACTAAGCTATGGCAAAAAGTTTTTGATCAGCAATATTAGTGAGCATTGAAATTTTTACACTGATCTACCTTAAACCGGTTTCATTGCTTTAGTTTATCAAATAAATCGTACTAAAATATTTTGTTTGATCAATTTTTAGGAAAATAAATTTAGTTCAATTCTTTTTTGTTTCTTCATGAACATATGTAAATATATAAAAACTTTTCTCAAATAGGTGAAAAGTCGTGTGACTGGACACACCAGATATTTTATTATTAATGTCATGATTATTTATTTATAAGTTTTACTAGACAAGATGTAAACCTTCTTCTGATAATCATTGGTGAAAACATACTCGTTAATTTGAACAGCCCGCCTAGCCATTGGCTAATAAGCCAAAGGCCTGATGAAGAGAGATGGCTAGCGAGAGCAAAAAGCCCCTAATAAATAGATCCCGAGGGCACCTGATTCCCCAAGCAATAACTTAGGCCCCCCTCGTTACAGCGTTGGCTACAATCATTGCCTCTCCCTACCCCCTTCCCCCAATCCGCTACAAACAATATCTCACCTTTCAATTCCCCTCTTCTTCCTGCTCTAGTTTCATGCTGTATATACCCCGATAGCCGTAGGCTTAAGGCTATTCTGTTATGATCCTTTGATAAGAAACTCGAAGCGAATTCATTCAATAAAACGCAATCAATATCCTATTCATATATCTGTGGTTCCACTTTTGAACGACTATTCAACTCGAAATATCAACATGAATGGAACTTCATTGATACAATGTTTTTATATCAGATTTTAATTTAATTTACTATTTACTATCATGTATATAAATAAGATTAGATGATAACAAGAAAAGGTATTGGTTTAAACATCAGAAGATCAAATCTATAATCTTTATTTCAATACCATATTCCCAACACTTCAATTTGATAAATATTTTAGGAATATGAGACTGACTGGCTCACTAATATCTGTTAAAGAGAAACATTTTCGTAAAAGTTCTTGCATCAAGCCTTTTATGTGTCCATTATAGGGAACTTCTGTTCTGAATTGTAAAATCATTGAAATCAGATCATAGTTATAAATTTACTCAGTGTAGAGATATGTTCGCCAAATGGAAGTGTCCGAACTTTAACTGTAATCAGCCTGCTAATTGCACATTGCATAGTTTCCTATCTATTTAATTTTTATATTGATCTAGAGATATTCTGCTCCGTGTCTTAGCCCATGGAGTATGGTGTTGAGAACAGAGGTGGGAAGAGAATTAAATATGGGACTGCTTTGCACTGGACAATGTTTGCTGCACAGAGTGCATTTTAAGGAAGCGATTTCGAATTGAAAATAATATTTATTTTTATTTGTAATTATTGTTGTCTTAGTCTAGTGACAAACCTGACCTGACTAGTGTAAGGCCTAACAATAATTACAAACTAATGTTTTTATTTTTTTTATTAAACTCCATAATTTTATATAAATATTTACATATATAAGTATAATATAATATACATATACATTCCGCAAGCTTTGTCTTTGCAATGTCCGAGGGCTGTGTGTTGTACTACAATACAAACTGAGAATGTTCCAAGCAATAGATTTTTGCTATCCAGGAGATTTTCATCTTGTGGGGAAAAACTTTTGAGTCGTCGTTATTGTAGGACTGTGACTACAGTAATTTTCTAAACTGGGTTTGTAAATGATGAAGAACATAAATACCTTACAAATTTGGCAGATATACATGAATGTGATTCCAAATGCATATACATGCATCATCAATATTTTAGGAGCTATAAACATTTATAGTATGATGTATTTATTTATGAAGTTTTTAAGCAATTAAATGAATATATGCGTGTTTATAATATATATGTATTGATACAATATCTGAGAGTATTTGTTAAAAGGGTTTGTTTTGATATTTTGTAAAATAAGTGTGCAGAAAAAAACTTCTTTTAATCTAACATCGCAACTTGTTGAACATTTTAATTCTCTGTTTCATGCTTCCTCTCAAGCGGGAAGTTAAAGAAAGAGGGGGAAGGAGGAAGTGACAGAAAAGCTAAGAAACTTTCTGGCGACGTCTGTGTGTTTATGTTGCAAAGTTTTTTAATGGTCTCCTTTGTGAAGCTTGGCCACGGACCCCTTCCTCAATCGATAAAAACAAAGAAGTTGTAGAAAGAAGGATAAACATTACCATATTTTTTGTACCTGAGCTGCAAGAACTTAACAATGGCTTTCTTTCTTCTAGATTAATTAGCCCAAATTTAAGATTGTTTAGTTTATTCGTCTGTAAAGCCGCTTGATTATTTACCAACAGGATTGACAATTTAAATATATAACGTCATAGCACTAATGAAACCATTGTGAAAGCCCCATTTCGATGTTAACAATAGAAAATAATTATCTTCTATAGACTTGAAATTCCGTTTTCCGACTGGAAATTGAATAGCTAAATTGTGTTTAAAATTACAAATGAGAAATCTGAACTTATAACATTACTCAATATTGATTGCATACAGTAGTGAAAATAGTGATTTAGTAAAGATCTTTTATGTTTCGATTTTCGCCAACACAACTAGGTGCCAGCATAGAAAAAAACAACAACTAAATAAGTGATATTCTTTATTCATAAAATGTCAGACTGTTTCCAATATACCGAAGTTATAAGTACGTTTAAAAAACCGTAGCGCTGAAGTCAAAAGCTATCTTGGACGATTAATGGCAATTGCATTATTAAATTGTTTAAAAATTAAAATTAAAAAAGTAACGATACGTTTATAATACGTAGCTTACTTGTATTAAAAAATAAATAAAAATTAAATATTGAAGTTTACTTGATTTCATTCTAATGAAAAGGATTCTAATGAAACTAATTAAATGTAAATATGTAAAAAGTCTCAAAAAATGTTAATTAGTATTCTTCAAACAATGGTAATGTTGATTTTGTTTGCTTCACTAAAATAAAATGTTATATTTATATTTACAGTTAATTATTATTTAATAAATTGTATAATTATAGAAACTAATTGTTCTAGATTGAATAGTCGTGATTAGATATTTTATATTGAATGTTTTAACGACAAAGTAGACTATTCAGCATTCAGTTCATCCGTTAAAAACCTAGGAATCACCATAGACGAAAACCTCTCCTGGAAACCCCATATCGCCCTCATCTCCCGTAAGTCAATAGGTACCCTTAAGCTATTTCATCGCTCCCGCCACCTACTCCCACAACCCATCCGCAAGCTCCTTGTATCCTCTCTCATTTTCCCCCACTTTGACTACGGCTGTGTGGTGTACAGAGGCATCCCGATGGTACTCGAGGATAGATTGAAGCGACTCATGAATACGTGCTTAAGATTTGTCTTCGGTACATCAAGGCGATCTCATGTGTCCCACCTTTACGACGAGTTAAAGTGGTTCTTCCCTTCTTTCCGCAGACAATATTTCCTCGGATCTTTCCTATACCAAACAATCCACACCAGACACCCTTCTTACATCTACAGTCTCCTACAGTTTAAACCCGTGGTCCATTCCCAGAAAATAAGATCCCGTGTTTCCGACCTTTATATCCCTTCCCATAGAACTAAGACGTTTGAATATTCCTTTATTTCCCGATCCACAGCCTTCTGGAATTCCTTGCCATCTGAAATCCGCCATGCTTCTTCCTTGTCCTCATTTAAATATCATCTGTACCAATTCCTTCTCACATCCCAGAATGACGTTATACAATAAAATAAATATTGTGAAACAGATTTTGACTGAGGTGAATGGTTGATAAAATTTATTGAGTCTTAATTTTAAAAATCAACCCATGCTTATTTTATTTTATTTTTATTTTCATTTAAATAATGTTTTTTTTTATTTCGTTTTCTCTCAAAATTTTATTTTATTTTTACTTGTTTTAATTTAATTTCACTGAAGATACTGTATATATTCTTTAATATTGATTAATGTAATTTTTGGCCAGATGTAGTTTTTATTTTTTTGTTCATATCTGTTATTCATAAGGGACCTTGTCCCAGAATAAAGTTTACTTTCTATCTATGAAAGTAATATTATGAAAATTATGAAGTTACTGGATGAAATTTTTGAGAGGTGGGACAAAAGAATCGATTCTAAGCTTTAAGATTTTATTCAGAAGAACCATGTATAATCAAAATTAATTTAAAAATATAATTTGAGTCTAAATTAAAATGTTTGCTCCTTTATTTTTAAACAACTATAATTGATAATTACATTTGTATTTTTTTTTACTATATATAATTTTATTGCACCTTCTTGTTCTTTTTAGTCATTTTTCCTTCTACGGCTAAGTGGTGTGAGAACCGAATCCACAGCTGTTGATCTCTGGCCAACTGTCACCTCCTCCTCCAGTCAATATCCCTTCTGCCAAAATCCTGCTTGACACCGACCTTCCAAGTCTTCATGGCCCTTCCCTGAGGTCTTCTTCCCTCAACTTTACTTTCCCACGCAATCCTGGTCACTCGGTTCTCAGACATTCAAGAGACCTGACCAAACCATCTTAAACGATTTTCCTCTATCAGAGTTTCGGCTGGTCTTACGTTTTGGTTTTTCCTTATTGTGGAGTTTCTCATGCGGTCTATCTTTTTTTTTTCCTTCGACTCTGTCTGACCGACATATTTTGTGGTATGGATCCATGAATCGCTGAAGTAGGTCATTATAGGGAGGAGAGTATTTTTGTATACAGTCGTTTTGATCTCCCTTCTTACTTCTCGCTTGTACAAGAATCCTTTCCTGATGCCTTTAAACCATCTTCCTGCAGACTTCATTCTTTACTTTATTTTTTCGTCGATCCCTCCATTTATTGTTGTTGTTTTTTTGTAACTATTTACACATATAAGTATAATATAATATACATTTGTAACATATTATTTCGTATATACAACTCAATAAGACCAAGATAATCTACGTAACACTAGTGTTGCCCAAATGCGAGACCGAGACGAGTCTTGGTCTTGCAAAATCAGTCTTGGTCATGGTCTTGGTCTTGCGCAAGAGTCTCACAACAGTCTTGTAGTTACTTATTAGCTTATTATTGTAGAGATATTACGGTATTTTTTTAGATTGGAGAAACCTAACTAAGCCCGAATGAAAAATTATATGAGTTAAATGCTAAAGTATATTGGTTATACCAATTATTAACATACATCAACTAAGATTGTCAAGTATTAGTAACTATTACTACTATTATATGGCTTAATTTTTATTTTTAAAATCGATTTATTTTTACCAGTTCTGGTCTTAGTATTGCAACAGTTAGGCGGCCTTGGTCTTGGTCTTGTAAAGTGCAAGACCGAGATCGATTTTGGGCAACACTACTTAACAAACAATATTTAAAGTGATAATTTACTTAATATGTGATTAGCTTGTCCCATTTTATGTACCTCCTCCTCTCCCCCAGTTCAATAGTTAAGTAATAAAGAAATAAACATTGTATTCGCTCTAGACCAATGTTCAGAAGAGCCCTGGTTTATAGGTCTCTCACTAAGCCTATAGAATTATATTTCTGAGAGTTTAAAAGCCACAACTGGATATTTTTATTTATTTATTAAAAAACAGTTTTAATAGTTTCTTTTTACAACCTCACAAGTGATAAAAATACAATTGAACTATTCTTCGCCACATTTCTTTTCAATAGAGTTTATTGATCGAAACCTACCACAGAAAGCAATATTTTAATTTTAAAGACCTAACACGTGATAAGTATTCCATGGTAACCACAGTACATAATAGCCATTCGGCAAGATTAAAATTTTACTCAAAAATGGAACCTTTTTAAACGTTACTACAGTAACCAATAGTTTATTTAGAATTACACCGGGCCTTGATGACTCTGTAGAAATTTTTAAAACAATTTATCCCGCATCGATTCGTTGACTTATGGGTTCCGAATAGTGTTGCCCAAATGCCAGACCGAGACGAGTTTTGGTCTTTCAAACTCAGTTTTGGTCTTGCGCAAGAGTCTCGCAACAGTCTTGCAGTTACCTATTAGCTTACTATTAAAGAGACATTACTCTATTTTTTTAGATAGGAGAAACCTAACTAAGCCCGAATGAAAAAATAGAAGAGTTAAATGCAAAAGTATATTGGTTATACTATTTCTTTACATATAGTACCTAAAATTATCCAGTATTAGTAACTATTTTGGCTCCATTTTTATTCAAAAAATCGATTTTTTTTAACAGTCTTGGCCTTTGGGCAACACTAGTTCCGAACATTTTGAGTTTTGAACTCCATCAATTGTTCAATAACTTTTATTAAACTTGTTGAATCTAAGAATCGAAGTATGAATTTATCACTATTATATGAAATTCACTTTCCTTCTTTACAGTTTGACAAAACCGATCGCTCCTGAAAGCCGGAAATGGGATCTATTCTACCATGTTAAATGTAGGGTACATAAATAATATTTTAAATAACATCTGTCATTCCATACAAGAATTGTTATAAAAGATGTATACCGATACCTAATTTGATTATAGACTTCGTGAGTTTATTTTATGAAGAGAAGGAGGTTTTATTGAAATTTATTATCGAAGCCCTTAAACGGGTTCACTTCACTTTTTAATTTAACCCTAAATGATGATATTCTCTGTACAGACTGGGTGTGGCAAGGATTTCGGATTTTCGACTCGTTTCTAATATTATTTGGGACATTGATATAGAGGACTGAGATTATGTCAAATATGTTATCCGAGCAAGTAACTGCTCATCTTCCCGACCGGTGATATGTATTAATGTTCCTATATAGTGAGCGATATTAATCCATTTTTGCCATATTGGTGAGGCACCGAAACAGTTGCTGCTAGGGTTGATTAAAACTTTGCCAATAAGCGGGAGATGAGGACCAATCCATCGCAGGAGACTGATGGTGTCTGGAGGAGGTGGTCCAAGCGAGATAGGTATCGGGGGGCTGGATAAATGGTCTACGGCTTCGGTGTATAAAGAATGGTCCCTGTTTCTTGTCGGTTATTACCAGTGAGCCATAACCTTATTTTTCAACGGAACATTAATTTTTAATATTTTCTACCTTCCGAAAGAAGGATGCACAGTTATCTGCCTTTTTTTTTTTTTTTTTACTTTGTTATATTAGATTGAATAAAATGTCCATTAGTGCTACTTTTTGCAAGGTATGCCTTATTATCCTGAATAATATTTTTCTATGAAATATATTTTTTAATAATGATATTTGGCGTTGCGTGCACAATTGGGCATAATCATATTCAATGATTACAGTAATTATGATCACGTTATTTTTTTAAAAGAATATTATTTGTGGCAAACAACACCAGGATAATGAAAAATCGCTTTTGGTTCATTACAATCTCTAGCTTATAAATCAGGAAACATGTAGATTTTTATCCTCATATTAATTTTTAATTTCTTTATTTTTATGTTATTTTATTTTATTTGTTGTATATATTTTTTTTATTACTATTTAGTTGTTATTTTGCTTCTGTTTATTTAACATTTTTTGTACATATAGTGTGAATGTGATCTTACCTCACTATAACTAATGTCCAAGTGACAGAATGTTGTATATTCAATAAATTAATTAAATAAAAAAGTATGTTTCAATGTGTAATGAATTATTGCATTGTTGCATCTATGGAGAATTATCTTTGAATATGAACAGAATAATAACAATGATATTAATTTAAAATGTAATTACATGAATTGAAATTTAATAGGTACCGTTTGCATTAATAATTATTGCCCTGAAATAAAGCAAATTATATTATTCAATTAATTTATAAAAATATTTGAATGCCTGGTAACAAGAGATCGAAGAATCTTTTCTTAATAATCAGGGCCATTGCTCATTTAAGAATTATGTTTCAGAGTACGCCTCTGGTATGAATGATTTTGGATATGGTAGTATGAAATATATCTTACACATATCTTTGCAAATGTCTCTGGTTTTAACTGAAAAAAAAAATTACTTGAAGTATGCCAGCAGCTGATGTATCGCTCGCTAATATAAGCGTACGTAAAATCATAAAGATTATGTGAGCCTTTCAGTTGACAGAATGATTAACTCCTATTTTAACAGTTTTTATTATTTATTTAAGTGATATTTCTAGTGGGAAAATGTTCTACTATAAAATCAGCTTGCTCACTGTCTTTAGAGATGTACATTTTTCAACTAGAAATATCACTATCAATATGACTTATTCAAAAATATTGAAATTGGTCTTAGTCGTTCTGGCTACTGAAAGGCTCATCCTTGTATGTCTCAGATTTCTAACCTTAGTTCCAGTTCAAATTGTTGAATAAAATACAATGGCCCTGCTACAGAAACTAAATTTATCTATCATTTTGCAGAAGTACAAAACTAAAAAACTTAAAAAAAATGAGATAAATAGGCTCTTGACTTGCACCTCACGCGATGTCCCTGCTTATAATCAAAATAAAAGGAACTTACCTATATGATTTTTCTCAATGCCTATTTATTGGATTTTTTTCTCACCATTTCCATCCTAACCAAGCCTTATTTTATCCAGTCCTTATCTTACGATCTAAATAATATTTCAGGTAAGAAAATCTTGAAGCTTATAACAAACTTTGCCAATCCTTGTCAATTCTCGTCTATCGAGACTCCCAAATATTTAAAGTTTGTAATCTTATGTCTGAATTAAACATAACTATTTGATATATTTTTTATTTTTAGTTCCACCCGAAATCGAAGTCGAACGAAGTTGGGTTCATTCAGGAGAAGGTTATGAAGCTCAATTGGTGTGCATCGTACACGCTGAACCAACAGCAGAGGCAAGTTTAATATTATTTTATTGTATTATATAATCTTTAGCTATGTTTATAGTAGTATCTTTATTAAATTTATTATTTATTCAGTTCTATTACTAATTTGTCTGTTACTAATTTATCTTAATAGCTCCTTTGA
The DNA here is from genome assembly GCA_928085145.1 of Nezara viridula. Lineage (NCBI taxonomy): Eukaryota > Metazoa > Arthropoda > Insecta > Hemiptera > Pentatomidae > Nezara > Nezara viridula. The sequence continues at coordinate 149,927,966 of OV725079.1, read as the reverse complement.
CCAGTTGAAATGTTAATTTGAATGAAAAAATGTGTTATTCTTAATTATTCTTGTATATCTTTTTATCATGTGATTGTTTTTTTAAATTTTTTGAGAGGCTTTCCTCTTTTTTACTTTCCTACCTATACTACTAGGAAAGGAAAGTATTGCAATCGGGTCAAATTTCCGAAAAAGAACAACACATTTTTAGCCATTGGTCTGTCTGTCTCTCTGTGCCGTTTAGCCTGTCGTTCCCTAAAAGTCCATAAAAAAATCGTTCATTTTGGACAACTATTAACGAAGTTACCGCTATTTAATTTCCAATTTTACGGATTCACATCTTGGTGACAGAAAGGGGTGAATGAAAGAATTTATTTTTATATGACTAAAGAAGTCGTTTTTAGATGACTAATTGAAAGTAAGAAAATCTGTTGCCCGCATCACACAATCTTCACTATTTCCTCTACTTTTTACAGAAATTATTGTTGGACAATAGTAAGCTATGTCAAAAAGTTTTTGATCAGCAATATTAGAGGGTATTGAAATTTTTACACTGATCTACCTTAAGCATGTTTACATTGCTTTAGTTTATCAAATAAATCTTACTCAAATCTTTTGTTTGATCAATTTTCAGGAAAATAAATCTAGTTCAATTCGTTTTTATTTTCTCATAAACATATTTAAAGATAAACTTTTCTGAAATAGGTAGGAAAGTTGTGTGAGTGGTTACACCAGATATATTTTTAATACGGCCATGCATTGTATGATTTTTTTTTTGTCTCCGTTTTTCATGAATGTTAACATAAAATTGGAAAGTTAGTTTTACGCAGGATGTTTTGCAGAGGGTATCCCATATGTAGTGGGAAATATTTATTGGAGTGATAGACAAAAAGAGCCACAAAAAAGTATCTATAAACATCGCTCCGATTTTCTGCAGAAAAGTAAAAATATAAGTTTTGTATTTTTTTTTATTTAAATATTATTTTTTGTTGAATAGAAAGCGATAGCTAAATAAATATTTAATTGAAAGAATATACGGTGTAGAGATGGTTGATCGTGATTATAATTTGAGAAGGAGTTGGTCGGGGGAGCGGTCAAATAAATTCTATGAACTAAAATAGTATTTTATTAGTTACCCCATAATGGCTTTTTTTTTTTACCTAATTTTACTTTTTATTTGCTTAAAAAAAATGTTAAATTAATGATTTTTTGACTTTTTCTCCCAGATCTTAGTTTTAGAAATTGACCCTAATTTATAAGCGACAAACTGAATGTTCCTGATCTTATATTTACCTTGACATATGAACACTTGTACACAGTGAACATATAGAAAAATTAAAGAAATTAAATATGAAAATATCAGGTGTTATATCTTTTGTGGGAGGTATTCGTTCTTATCTCCATATCTATCGTTTTCCCATCCTGTAATGTTACACCAAGTACTTGACTTAACTTTAAATGTTGACTTCTTGAAGATAGTCTGACCAGTCAAGCGATCTTCAATTAAATGACAGTGATTTCTTGTCCATTTATTGTGAACCTATTCTTACTGCCACACTTATTCTCTACAAATTATATACAGAATTAATCTGGCAAAGGAATCTCGCGTGTTTCTGACCACGCCATGTAACTAATGTTCCATTCCCCGTTTCTTTTATCTATAATTAAAACTTTTTGATCTTGTTCATTTCACTTGACCGTAACTGAGATATTTTATATCCACATGGTTTCGTGTTTGATAATAATATTTTTCTTTATATACACTTTTAAAATTATTACTTATAAATGTATTTCTGAGGAAATTAATAGCATATTATCTTAAGGCTTGTATTGAACATAACGAGTGAATTATGTATAATTAAATAAATGGGATAGTATACTGAACAATTAATATATGACTAAGTTCAGATCTTACTACATAGAAAGTTTATTAACTGTTCCATAAGTCATATTGATTCTCGACACCTTCATAAGGCTCATCCATCCCTTATATATAGCTATGATAATCGTGCAGAATATATCATTGTTTCAATATGTGTTTCAATAATTGTATATTACAAATCATGAAGATTGTAAAAATCAAATGACTCGATACATATAAGATTCTAATTATCCTACATTCTTTTAAAAGAAATTAGCAAAAACCCTGCCAATTTCAATCTGTGATAAATAAATATATTTTTTTAACATAGGATTTTACCTTTTTTTAACAACTGGTCCATCTTCTTCCTAAAACGGATGACTCCGAATTCTCACATTTAATGCGTCAGAATATAATTAAAGTCATATAAATTTTTGACATCTCTGTTTTGATTCTTTGCTATAAAATTAACTTTTTATCAAATATTTGTTTTACATGTGCCTATAATAAAATTATTGGACATATTTTGTCCTTTTTTTATCTGTGGGTACCTCAATTATTGGTAAAAATGATAATTTTTTAATATTTTGCTAGGGAATACGTATACTACATGCGTGATGTAAATATAATGTCATTTTTCATATTCAGTACCATAGTAAAAAAAGTTAAAAAAATCATTGAAAAAAATGTTGGACCATAACGCATAAGTTTTATAATTAATTTATTGTATATTTATATATTTAAAATTCTAGAAGTTAAATACAAATACGTATTAATACAAATGATTTAATGTTATTTATCAAAATATTTTTGTATTGATGGAAAATCCTGAACTTTAAGATCAATAAACTTGAAGATACAATGATTTTTTTTCTTTTTAGGATTTAAAAGTCATTTAGGTGGTAGAAAGATCCTATTTCCTCTTGTTTCAATTCAAGACATTTCAATTTTCAAGTTCTATTTATTCTATCCTTAATGAACAGGATTTATTCTTTTTTTTTTTTTTTTATATACTGGATGTCCTATTCCAATGGATGTCCCATTCTTCTTTTAAACCAAGTTTCTTAATTTATTTTTCTATTTTAAGCGTTTATTGGTCTGCCTATTATTATTTAGTCATATGTTTATTTCCACTGGCTATCTTAAATTTGGATATGTCTACCGTAAGCTCCAGGTGTTGATTATTCAATGTGGTCTCAATTTCTGCTCCATATTTCAAAATACTTAATAATACATCTTTAAATATATTTATTTTTGTTTTATGAATGATATTTCAGCAGTGTAATAATCGACGGTACAGATCTCTTTTTATTAGTATTAGTATTATAAATTATTATTATCCGTAAAACTTCAAGGCTGATTTCATCTCATCGTAACCTAAAACTTTTTACGCAAATTCTCGGAAATGGGTCGAATTAAGAAGATCGATAAACTTTATCTATTTTATGATGTACTCAAAACTCATAAGAGGTCTACAAAAATGTTGAGCAGTTTTGGCGTGATCTCCACATCCAAAATATCAAAATAACAAGGTGATGTTGGCTAAACAGCCCAATATTTTTTGTAGGCCACCTTTTTTTCTCGATTTTACTATCCTATGGTTAAAGTGAGTATTCATAAGTTGTTAGTGCCCCATTAAATTAATTAATATAATGACAATTCTCCAAGAAATGAGACAGCTATCCAAGACCGAGAGCCATGGCTGCATTGGATCGAGGATCCTTGACGCATCGGTAGTCGTCAAAGAAGAACAAGAATGTAATAAGAAAACGCCTTAATTTAAAAAAAATTACTAATAAAAAGTCTGTAAAAAAGTATCTGTATTTTTTTTATTTTTAGGTTATTTTATTGCTGCTTATTATATACATGTATATACAGACACACAAAAACACACACATACACATATATACATATATATATATATATACATATATATATATATATATATATATATATATATATATATATATATATATATATATATATATATATATATATATACATTTTTCTGTATAATTTATTTTATTTATTGTACATGGAGTGTGAATGTGATCTCGGAACACTATTATAAATGTCCTTTGAGAGTGATTCTAATATTTTTCAATTAATAAGTTAAAAAATAAAAAAGTCGAAGGTCACTATCGAAGTTTTAGACGGATGTTAATAATTTTGTAAAAATATGTCTGTTAAGCAGATTATAATAACAATCATTATTTTGTATTTAATAAATAATATATTGTAAAAATAACTAGTAAAAATTCAAATCACATTGCAGATTTTTATTCCTGTAAGTTGTCTTTAAGTGGATTTCTCGATGATAAAATTTTGTATAATGACAAGTATAATCGTTTATATTATTTCAAATTTTATCCCCTTTACCAAAAATGATGAAATTTTGTAATTCCCCAGTATATTAGAAGGACCTCTAACGCTCCCGGTACGTGTAGGTTAGTGCCTTCAGGATTTGTGAGTCCCCTCGGAAAAGCGACCCAGTCGTCGAAAGCATTGCCTTGTTCGAGGATGGTACTCCCCAAGTCCGGGCCCTCCGCTTGCTGTATTAATAAATCTCGGCTCTATATAAGCCCCAGCTTTAAAAATTACGCATCCGAGTTAGGGCGGAGCAATAGGGGTTATAATAGAGATTTATACTCCAGTATTTTATGTTAAACCCCCGCCGATTTCGTGGCCCCGATACCCATACACCGTTAAGGATTATAATGCGAGCAATTTATAAACATTTTCACTCTTTATATCATGAAAATAGGGGGAATATATAGAAAAAGATATGCATGAGTGGTGCTGCCAGAACGGCTTCTCAAAGATAGATTCATCAATATATCACTTCATTCGTATAATGTATATATCCGGGAACCAAATATATTTCAGACAAATCATTTCTCGAAAAATAGGTGAAATAAATAAAATATTTCAATCTTATTTAAAAAAAAAAAAACGCTGCTAATTATTTCACAAAAGTTTATTGTTTCCAAACAATTATACACCTAAAGTAACATTACCTTCCTAGTTACAAAGAAAAATAAATAAATGGTGATTCCAATTATTGGACTAAACTTTTTTTTTAATCATTAGAAATATGCTAAAAAAATTAGCATTACTCCAGGAAACATTCAAAAACCAAAACAAAGGATAAAACCTTTGCAGTAGAACATATAACAGAAAACTTTTTTTTTTTACATTTTATTGAGAAATATTACAATTTGTCTCAGTTAAGGACACTTATAATAGAGTTCAGAGAGTACATTCATACCGTATATACAGACACATAAATAAATAAAGTAAGAACAATAGAAAAAAATATATATACACATAAGTAAGTAAAAATAGAAACAAAAGTAAAACAAACATCTTAGATACAAGCATACCTATATACACTGTTTACAATCAGCCAGGGAAACTCCGAACCAATCTAGTCTCCCCACACGTGGAGAGAAAAGCGAGGCTTAGGAGATCCCTACGCTTCTCCCTCAGCCACTTCACTGGTATTTAAATCCAGGGAGACCATATCTTTCCTCCTAATTGACCGAGGTTAACGAATGTTTTTCGTTTTTTAGGAAATTCCGTAAACATTTAAAATGCCATAACATTATTGAAAAAAAGTTTATACTTTTAAGTTATTCGGAATTTAATATTACGATTCCTCGTAATTTTTTCCAGCTTCTTTTCGCTGATGTATGTTATATAGATAAATTTAAACTGCGTCGAGAAAATGACTTTAGCGAAGTTTCATTGAAATCGGTACATTCGTTAAGGCGCTACAGTCTATAGCAACGCAGGTTTTTCGATAGTATAACGCAGGATAGTAATGTCGATGAAGGAGGATCATCCTCGGGTGACCTCTGATTTCTATCCAAATTTGAAAGAAATCGGTCCAGTACTTTCGAAGAAAATGCGTGGACGGCAGACGGACAAAAAAATTTGTATTCGTTTTTCGAATTCTACGTATCCTGAAACGCATAACCTCAAATTTTAGGAGAGGGTTGCGTTTTTGAATTTTTTCGGAGATCACAACGGTTCATTATTGAACATAATAAACCAAAAATCATCTGGTTTGACAACAAACTATTAGCATTAGAGAAGAAGAAATGGTCAAGTGCCTCCAAAACCTCTTACAAAAGATTTGGTCGCAATAGAAAATTGGGAAAATAATATTATAATTCCAATTCTTAAGGAAAGCAATCAGACAAAATGCGAGAAATATGGACTTAATATACCTATCCTCGGTAGTATATAAATTATATACAAGAATATTGGAAAACAAGCTTAGGAAATTGGTGAAGCATGGTCTGAAAGAGAAGCTGGCTGGTTTTGAAAAGCAAACGCAGGATCACGTTTTCTTATTAAGAATGATTGTTAAGAAAGCATAGGATAGAGAAAGAATGCGATTTTTGGAATTCCTGGACATGAAGGCTGTATTTGATTCAATACCTCTGCCAAAGTATTTGGAATGCTCTACAGGAAAAACGGGTGCCATTCAATCTCATCAATGAAATCGGTATACCGGTATCTCAAGGAAACAGTGCGGAGTCAGGCAAGGTGATAGCCTAAGCCCACTACAATTCATTATATATATGGGTGGAGTATGGAAGGTCTGTAAGCAAAGGACATCCAGAGGAACATTGAGGTATTGACATTTAATTCCTGTGCAGGCACAATCTCTCCTACATGGAGATGACGTGGTCTTGATTGCCGAAACCCAAGAAAGGCTTCAGAATGCTGTCAATGAATGGTCGGAAGAACTACAGAGGAAGGGGACGAAAGGCCGAGATATGAAAACCAAGTTCTCATAATATGTAATAATGAGCCGTTAGAAAAGGTAGATAACTACTACTACTTGGGCACGGTTTTCAGCAAAGATGGGAGGATCGACCAGCTGGTTTTGAGTTGAGAAGACAATGTTTAACTCCATTTGCCTTACAAAATTAGCCAAAATGGGCCAGAGGCAGCACCATGTTGGATATGAGAAGGAGGACAAGTGGACGATATGGGTCGAGGCTGTTCCTTCACGCTGATGGCACTAAGGATGTGGCAAAAGAAGAAGAAGTTCTATCTTATTTTTTTCTCTTATGACCAAGTTCTATATTAGTATGATGAAAAGTTCAGCATTGCTGACCACTTCTAATATAAAATGTTGAAAAATTATACAATTGGAAATCCCAACAAATACTGTAGAAAAGAAGATGGCCAACTTTTTTTCTACATTATTTATTTAATAATATGTTCAAAATATTTTTTTTTTTTCAATTTGTACGTTCTAATAATCCTAATTAGAAGCTCTACGATTCGAAATGATTGATTATATTGGGCTCGGGTATTTTCAATAAAAAGTTAATTTGAAAAAAAAACAACTATACTATGCTAATGTTAATTTTGATCAAATTAATTGATTGATATAAGGATATTTTAAAATAGATAATATTTAGAATAAAATTATTTTTTTATAAAAAATAAAATAAAATATAAATATATAATTGTGGATTGATGGTTGACTGTAGTGAATAATTGAAGAGAAGAATAGTTGAGTGATCAGTCAAAAAATAAAAATAAATAAATAAGCATTTATTTTTATTTTTTCCGAAGTTTCGACCCGTAATTCAGGCCTTCTTCATGGCTGGTCGAACAAATGGATTCCCCAAGATCTTAAATAAACATAAAATATTTTAAAATTTCCACATTTTCCAATGTTATTAACTTTTCTTTCAATTTACACAAATCATGTGAGATATGGATTGTTTTCCTTGTGTTAATATACCACTATAATAAAGAATGATTATTTACCAGTTAACGACGGAATTAATGCAAATGTTATTTATAGGATCTAGAAGTTTTCGAAAACAAATATATTTTAATTTAAAGCCACAGACTGATTTGGATATCATAATTTTAATGTTTTAACTCTTGACCGAAGTCAGTAATCCAAAACATTATTATTGTTGTTCATTGTGGACTTCATATTAGAATTAAAATAATTATTGAAAATGTAACACTGTATAAGTTCACTCCACTTTGACGAGTAGAACATCTGATGATCACGGTGTAAGTGGGGTCTTTCAGTAGTACCTCATAAATAAAAAAAGTCTTGTCTTTAAGCAATTATAAATTAATTCCTATGATGGAGTGACGATTGCAATTATTCAGTTAGCAACAAACCGACATTTTGAGTTGCCTCGTGGTTACTACCTCATTACCTGTAATCTGTTATTTAATCTATGTTAGAGGCTTAGTTCTGGATTCATTTAGACCTAGGAAAAACCCTAAGCTCCGGAAGGCTGGTGTAATCCTTATTACAGTCGCTACCAGGAATTGGTCATCACAAGTACAGGTGATACCGTAGGTGGTACTAGGTATTTTCCTCCTAGTTTAATCAACTTGGTCTGGGGCAATCCAATCTTGATGAACCACGCCTCTCCGATTCTCTTTATCTCTTTTTATTCTACTTTTTATCTATAGATCTTGGGCATTCTTTTCTTACACTTGGTATATTATTTAAGTGCTTTTCGGATTCATATATCCAGGAATGCATTCATCAAGCTATTAGATGAGAATATTAAGAATAATAGTTTTCTATTTATTTTTTAAGTGAAAACTTCTTTAGGCGCACTATACACTTTTTATTTGTGCAGTGAATGAAACTGAGCATTCTCGATCGGATATGTAATGTTAATTCAGATAAAGTCGACTTGAGTCAACTTATTGAAATGTTTTTGCATTTGGATTAAAATATCTCAGAAACTTAAAATCGGACCTCAGTGCTGTAAGCTAGAGAAATTTGCAGCATTCTATCGTCTTTGTAATGAGATATTACAACATTGTATCTTAATACATCTCCGTGTTACAGAAGGAAAGAGATAGTGTAAAAAACAAAATGATAATGAATTTAGTTAAAAATTTGGATTAAAATATCTCATATTGGATTAAATGTTTGATCTATAAATCGGAAAAATAGCCAAGTTAGTAGAGAGGAAAGAAGATAAAGTCGTAAAGAAAAAACGGCAAAAAAAAAAATAATAACGCTCGTTTTGAAAATTTAGACTGAAATATCTCAAAATTTAAATACCACGTTGAATACAGATACCAATTTGGGTAAGAGAATATAGATTTTTTTTTTTAATTAGCCTTAAGAATAAGAAATGGTGTTTTTCTTCGATTTTCTCTTGTACTTTATAGAGTTTAGACAAATTACTGAAACTCTCAAAAGTGATATTTAAAATATGACGGAGTTTTCATTAGTTATTTAGCAAATAGATTTCAATCAAAAGTATTCATCACATATTTTAACTATCATAAACCTATTATAACATTTTTAGAGTATCACACAAATGACGTCATAGCAAAGTTTACTAGAGTTATTTATACACAATTATAAATCGTGTATATTGTAAATGTTATTATTTTGAGAATATAGAAAAAAAGGTTATATTTCATAATGCTAATCTCTTCTTGTTGATGTTTTCATTTATATGTCAAATTGTTTAGTCCTGTTTTGAGAAAAGCTAATGGTCGTTTGCTTTTATTTTCACAATATGGTTTTAGTAATACACTAACATTACAATAAAATAAAAAACGTGAAGAATATTTTAAAATATCACCAAGGTTCCGGATGTTACATTAAAACCACAAATAAATATAAATTTATGTATTTCTTTTAGGGAAAATTGTGTCCGAATCAACTGATTTCGACAGATATTTGGCCAACATCTTACAGGTCATCGTATAAAATGCAAATAGATCGAGATTGTTGTTTATGCCCTGACTTTCCTGTGATTTCTTTTTCCTCGAAAAACTGTAGCTGCATGCTGATCCAGAATCGAGAGATGCCACACCGATAGCTTCTAGTCCATTGAATCCTTCTGCAATACCCTCATAGATACGGTTATTTGAGTAACAACAAAGCATTGGATGTACCCGATGACGAACTGCGGCTACGCACCATCAGATATGTATTACATTGCAGACAGTGTACGGCACATGGTGGTGTACCCATTTTGGAAAATTAAATTGTGATTACTTTGATGAATATTCCGTCAATAAAATCACAATACACTTAGCATGACTACTTTTGAACTATCGATGGTTGGTAATGAAAATCTCAATTTTGATAACATTTACAAGAATAAAAGTCATTTATAAAATGATAAATATTTAGTTTCTATAATTTTTTGGTATATAATTTTAAATAATCAACGAAAAATTCAAAAACGTAACCCTCTCTTTTAAAATTTGAGGTTTTACGTTATAGGATACGTATAATTCGAATAACGAATACAAATTTTTTGTTCATCCACGATCCGTGCATTTTCTCTGAAACTACTAGACTGATTTTTTTTCAAATTTGGATTCAAAATCAGAGGTCATCCTAGGATGATTCTCCTTTATCGATATTACTATCCGCCTTTTCCTTTCAAGATGACGTCCAAAAACCTGCATTGCTGTAGACTGTAACGAATGTTATGAATTCAATGAAACTTGGCTAAAGTCTTCTTCTTCGTGCCCTTTAATTTATCCATATAACATACTTCACCGAAAAGAAGCTGGAAAAAAAAGTTACGAGGGATGGTAAAATTAGATTCTGAATAAATCAAAAAGTATACAATTTTTTGTTGATATTGTATGGTCATTTAAAAGTTTACGAAATTTACTTTTAAAAAAATATATATATTTAAAATCGGACAATCAGGAGCAAAAATATGTTTTCTAGATTTTTCGTATATGTTCTAATGCAAAGGTTGTATCCTTTGTTTTGGTTTTTGATTTTTGAATGTGTTACTGAAGTAAACCTATTTTTTTACAGCAAATTACTAATGATTAAAATAAAAATGTTTAATTCAATAATTGGAATCTCCTTTTATTTCTGTTCTTTTGTCACTAGGAAGGTAATGTTACTTTAGATGTACAATTGTTTGGAAATAATAAACCTCTGTGAAATAATTTGCAGCGTTCTTTACTGTGGTGTTCAATCCTTTCATATTTTTTAATAAAATATACATGTTCTTTCAAATTTCTCTTTGTTTGTAGAACATAGAGATTGGAGTTACGTGGTTAAAACATGCTGGTGTATCTATGAGATTTTTAACGCCTACCGTCGACATAATAAATACGGTTTGTGTTAATTTGACTGTTTTAATGGGTTTTTACGTTTATAAATATACCTAAAGCTCACGAATGTGTCTTTTAAGGTTTCGCTTTAGGAAAAAAATCAATTCAAAACCTTTTGTAATGGCTCAATTGTGAAAAAAAAATATTTCTCTAAGTAGAATAGTTTAAATGTGCGACCAGATCTTTTTAATTTGGAGTACTAGCATTGCTTAGAAATAGAACAAAAGAAAATTAATGGATTCTAATTTACATAAATAATGTGTTCTGCTTGGAAATGTTCTTGTATCCTGTTAATTAGTTGTTGGGAGATTAAAGCGTAAAACCTGTTGATCATCAACGCCTAATGTACTTTGATACACCGAATAGCTACATGCATGTGTTAGAACGACAAATAATATTAAGAAAATGGGGCGGGGTGGTCGAATGGGCTAAAGCGTGTGCACAGCACCGCGAGTTGCCTGGCAACCGGAGAACAAAGATTTGATATGATAAAAAAGTACGAGTTCGAGGGGATTTTAAAATCCCCGCCCTCACCCCACGTCCCGGAAAAATCCCGTATAGCCTTTTAGACTATAGATCATTTTCTTGTAGACTACTTAAATATATTTTATAAGATTTTCATTATATTGCAAGTTAATAACTTCAGTCGCTGTTTCTTTCTCATTTCCCAAGGATCCTGATATATTCAGGGGTATTCCACTTTTTTTAACCTTCTAGTGTATACATATATGTTATTACATGTACTGAAAAATGTATCACTTGCAATTTCGTTGGCCAATTCTTACTCACCCGTTTGGACACGGTTTCTCCTAAGGATCCATAATAAAGTGATTTTATTGACCGGGGCTCCGCATCGGGTGTAGCGAATGTGATTAAGAGGTTACAAGAAGACCTGGAAAGGAGAACCAAGATTAATACTTGCCTTTTATCAGAGCTAGGTTTAATGACGGTTCCTCAGCGATCGATGGCTACAGAATGGCTTCGGCTTTTATCTCTGATCCGTCGGCGGATACTTGCGGTTATCCGTGATGGCCATTGGCCCGTGGGTAGCTCCAATCAACCTGAGAGTGGAGCCTCTACCATACCTGATGCCCTTCATTAAATTCTTCATGGCCAGGTGCGTAGGAACTAATCGACTCCTCTACTAAATCTAGTTCCGCAAGAATCCAAAGTTGACCGAACTTCTAATTATTTACAGTCACCACTTCCTCAGAGGAAAATAGCAGGCGTTGCATTTGGAAGAAGAATATAAATTAAAAGTGATAGTATTGTAAGTGATTTAGTCCCATCGTCCATCATATATCTTAGATTTACTTCTGTTAAATACTCTGTTCCCTACTCGTTCTCGGTCTTCAAATTTACATAAAAAGGCAACGAACCACCGAACCGCAGTTTTCGATAGATCTTTTATTATTCGATTCTCTACTAACCATGCAGTTTAGTATCCATTTCCAAATAACTGTGAATAAGTTTTTATAAAAAACTGAATTTATTTATAAATGTTTTGTTCTCTTCAACCACTTGGGTCGTTTTCGCCTTATATTACAATTTGACCAATTACTACACACATAACAAAACTACAGCTGACAAATACAATTTAAAGTTTAGACTATGTACAGATAAATATGATAGTAGAATTCTTAGTAGTAACCTTTACAACTCTTGTCTACGGCTTCGCTACTTCCCGGATTCATGGAAACATGCTGTTTTATTTCCACTGCTAAAACCAGCGAAAAATGGTAATAACCCAGCTCATTACCGGCCGGTAGGTTTGTTACCTCACATTGCCAAAATATTCAAAAAATCATTTTGAACTACTTAAGAAGGTTTTGCACACAAAATGATTTGATTCCACCTGATCAAAGTGGTTTTCAAGCTGAAATGTGCACTGAACATTCACTGGTAAAACTACAGACGGAGATTACAAAAAACTTAAATCGAAATAAGGCCACTGCTTTAATATAAATGGACTGCTCGAAGACATTTGATTCGTTTGTCAACGTCTTATCTATCTGGATTGTCCTGAACAATTATACGGAGTGTTAAAAACATTTCTAAGCCGTCGTACCTTATCAGTAAAAGTTGGCAATGAGAAATCAAATAATTTCGATCTCACTTGTGGGGTACCCCAAGGAGCTGTTTTATCTCCTGTTCTTTTCCTATTATATACTGCGGAAATAGTGGGAACTAAACACCAAAATGCTACCGTGACAGCATTTGCTGATGACATTGCTGTCTCAAGTAGCAGTATGAATGCCAAAAAAGCTATGCAGCAGGCGGAAATAACTTGTGAAAAAATTTCAGAACAGCTAAAAATCCTAAACATAGATGTTAACACTGAAAAGACGAAAGGAATTATATTTTCATACCAAAAAGGAAAAAAGAAAATGCCAAACGAATTCAAAATTAACAATAACAGTATTAAATTATCGACTGACTTAGCATATCTCGGTATTCACTTCGACAGACATTTAAAATTTACTAGACATTTTGACAAAAAAATTAAAACAGTAAGATCTAAGACGTACAGACTTCAAAATTTAATTCGGACAACAAACTTATCTTTACACCTAAATCTTCTAGTCTATACAAGTATAATACGGCCGGCTCTGTTGTATGGTGCACCTCTGTTCGAACACATCAGCAAAACAACTCTGAAAAGATTACAATATTTCCAAAATGGAATAATTAGAAAAATTGTAAGAGGAACCACGCCGCAGAGAAAGAAGACATTGGATATTCAAGCAACACTAAATGTATCAACTATAAACGAATTTCTGGAAAAACGAAAAAAATCATTTTTCGAAAAATCCCAACAATTGGCAAACCCTCTTTTCAACAAATTATTACCAGCCCAAATTCCAAAACGTTGGCAACAAATCACATGAGATATATGTTTTATTAATTTAGTTGTAAGCTTTAGAGTATAAGGTCAACTCAAGCCAGAGGTGAGTCCCATCACCTGTTATATTACAGATGAAGAACCAAGTACTCATAAACGACAAAAAATCAAAAAATACACCTTACAATGCTTTTAAGCAGTAAAAGGACTATTATGAAAACAACGAAAAGTATCCAAGTGAAAAATAAATAAAAAGGGGATAAGAAAAAAAAAAAAAAAAAGTACAATTTAAGTAATGCTATATAAATTAAAAGTTAAAGATTTAAAAGTACATAAGTTAACAAAGACAATAAAAATAAAGGTTAATGGTTTTAAGAACAAAAACTAAAAAATACATTTTTAAATAATAAAAACTAATATTAATGGAAGCGAAGTTAAAGAGTGCAGTTTAAATATTAAAAAGTACAAGAACCATTAAAATTAAATATTAAAGATTAGAAAAAGATAAGTTAACAGTTAACAAGGACATTTAAATAAAAGGTAAATGATTGCAGGAATATAATCTGAAAATGCTGTTTAAAAAATAACATTAATATTAAAAGAAGAAAAGCTAAAAATTACAATTTAAATATTAAAAATTACAAGATGAAAAATTGAAAAACCATTATAATTAAAAATTATGATTAAAAGAAGAAAAATTAACAGATATATATTTACAATTTGAAGAGGAACCTACAAACCTAAAAGATTTAACAGGTATATTTACAATTACAAGATTTCATTAAATTTCAAATTTGAAGACATTAAAATTCCAATAAAAGCAATAAACAACGCATCTGTTAAGTGATTTGACCGATTTGGGAAAGCACGGCGCTCCGGATATATCTTACCCGCACAACTGAAAACTCGGTATTGAAAAAAAAGATTTTTATTTATTTATTTATTAATATTTTGGGCTCTTCAAACACCTGGGTCATTTTCGTCCTATATTACAATTGGATCAACGACTACATAGGCATACATAACAAAACTACAGCTAACAAATACAATTTAAAGTTTAGAAAGTTAAAAATACTTACAGTTGAATATGAAAATACAATTAAAAGTTAAAGATTAAGAAAAGTCGACAAAATCATGAAAATTAAATATTAAAGATTAAAAAAGGATGGGTTAACAAAGACATTAAAATAAAAGGTTAATGATTTCAAGAATATAATCTAAAAATAATATTAATATTAATAGAGGAAAAGTTAAAAAGTACAATTTAAATATTAAAAATTAAAGAGAGAAAAATTGAAAAGCCATTGTAATTAAAAATTATGATTAAAAGAAGAAAAATTAACAAGTATATTTACAATTTAAAGGCGAACCTACAAACTTAAAAACTTAACATGTATATTTACAATTACAAGATGTTATTAAATTTTTTGAAATATTTTGATTTCCTTAAGGAACAATATGAATTTAAACTATTAATTCTATATAATTACTTTCACTTACTTATATGTGTAAGATATAGTAAGGGCAATCGTTAAAAATTCAAAGTTTTGAGGTCCTTTGAATACAAACAACCAAGTCCCAGAATATGGTTTGAGTAAGTATGTGTGAACAGCCTAGATGAAATTGAAATTTCATATTTAATTTAGCTATATACTTGGGATGTGACAATAAATTTTTCCTTATAATCGGATGACCGGAAGTGTCACTTTATATCATCAATTTTACACATTTTCGCATCATCACATACAATACTTATACAATCTCATTTATCCTACACTGCATCGTTTATTCCATTTTTAGATTTTTTTTTTACTATCAGATAACATATAATTTTTCATATATTTTTATGAATGTAATTTGTTTTTTCTAGCTTGTCTTTCCTACCCCGATGAAGGCCTGAAAATTGAGTTGAAAAATCGGCAAAAAATAAAATCATTTTTCTTTTTAATGTTTATTTGTGTTGCAAATAACGGACTACAACCTTCAATTAACTTCTCAACTATTTATTAAACTAATAAAACAAACTAAAGTATCGGAGGTCCGATTAACTATGTGAATATTCTTGAACTCTAAGTACATTTCCTTTGTTATGAAAATGAAATTCGCACATCTTGCATTTTGTTTTTCTTATTTCTTTTCGCTGAATTATTAATTCTAACCGATCTCATAAGCTAATTTATAATTAAACTAAACCTTTTTATTCGTAGGTGAGATCTACGAGCGTATTTTTTTATAGAACATTAAAGGAATAAGTCGGAAACATTATTTTTAAACATGATGTTTAATACGCCATTGTGAAAAAAAAAATTCTAGCTGTTACAATAAAACTGATATGACATGCTCATGAATTATTTTGTCGAATATTTGAAAATAATTCAGGTTTTTTACTAAAACGTTTTTAATTAGGCTATTCATAAATTTTATGATTTTTCCAAATATGGATCCATATTTCTTAATAAATTGATAAATGCATCCTTGAAAGCAAAAGTGGTGTAAATCAAAAATTGAAGTATTGACATATACATTTTAGGGAATGTACTATGAAGAAAGATATACAATATATTATCATATGACATTATATTCGTAATATAGTATTATATTCTATCTCGGAATTCATTTGTACGGATTAACAGATTACTTTATCTGTGAAAAATTCTGTCTTAAGCATATCAGACTATATTTAAAAGCATGAAATAAATAAATTAAGTTATTGATTAGTTATTTTATATGAGAACGATTAATACCACTTTTATATCCAACAGTGGAAATGTTTGGTTTTATGTATGGTTTTAAATTAAAAATTTTATTTATGATTTTAAGGAGTTTGAATTAGAGATTATTTGGTGAATTCTTAACCTTATTAGCACCTCTACACCTCTTTGAGGTGATAATGGTCTATGTTACCTCAATGCAAGGTTGAAGACATGCTATTAAACACTTTGCCCGTCCGCGGAGAGGTGTAATTGTGGTAAATGACACTTAATGATATAATAACCAAGCGCTTGCCAAGCCGTGTGGTTTATGAGCCTCGCCATGAGCACGCCACTTTATCCTATTTCAAGCGATCCGTGTCTTTTAATCTTAAGTCAAAGCTATTTTCGTGCTATCAATTTGAATGGGATATTTATTTATACTATGAAGAGGAAGTGAGAATTTTTTTTTCACTATTAAATTGTAATTTATATTTTCTGTCCAAATTTGTAATTACTTTGTAAAACAAATTAAAATTACTTTACCACCACAACCCATGAGGTTTTGGGATCAGTATTTTGTTAGGAGGGATTGGGGTAGCTCAGTGGTAGGGTACTGAGCTTCCAATACTAAATGTCTCAGGTTCGAATCTCGGCTCATTGCAGAAAAATTATTTATTCTGTTTCATTGGCCGTGGACCGACCCTGGGTTTAATATATATATAGACACTTTTGGAGCACGCCCAACCTCTATAAAGCGGGTATCCTAAATTAAAATAATTAATTAAGGGGGAAAACCTGGCGTTTGAGCGTGATCTCGGTGGTTCCTTCAGTACGTTCCCTGTAAACAGTACTCAACCCAGTACCCTTCATGGGTTATAGTGGAACTGCTTTTTTAATGTTTTTTACTTTCCTTCCTATACTAGGCAAGGAAAGTATTTCAATCGGGCCAAATTTCCGACATGCGGTTTTCGACGGATCTATACTTTTCAGTGCCCTCTGTGTCCGAAAAACACATTTTTAGCCATTGGTCTGTCTGTGCCAAGATTTTCTCGGGAACTACTGAACCGATTTTTTTAGGGTTTTGACTACTGATGCCTGTGACAGGAATTCGGTGCTCCATGCGCAATAGCTTGCGCGCAATAAATGAAAAACATGTTTTTCTATAGACTGTATTACAAAAACGGCTCAAAAGATTTGGATGAAACTTTCCTATAATGTTCTAATCATTGTTCTTTCAATTTTCGGATATAAACTAAATTCTCGATAAAATTAAGGAAAAAAAGTTATAAAGAAAAGAAAAATGTTATGGGGCCTAACTCCCTAAGTATATATTATACTGTAAAATTTATAATAAAACTTTTGAAAGGTAATTAAATTACAAAAACGGCAAATTAAATTACAAAAAATCATCGGAATCGAACTAGTATTAGCGATAATACAGCTTATTTTATTTTTTACACATTTTTTAACTTATTACTTTCCGACTAGCTAAATAAAGCCTGTCGTCTAAAAGGTAATGAAATTACCTACAAAGCAATATAAAAATCGTTCATTTTGGGCTACTATTAACGAAGTTACAGCTATTCAATTTCCAACGTAAGATTACGGTTTCATATCCTGGTGTCAGAAAGGGGTGAATGAGAGAATAAAGATGACTAAGTGAAAGTAAGAAAATCTGTTGCCCGTATCACACAATCTTCACTGTTTCCTCTACTTTTTACAAAAATTATTGTTTGACAATACTAAGCTATGGCAAAAAGTTTTTGATCAGCAATATTAGGAAGTATTGAAATTTTCACACTGACCTACCTTAAGCCGGTTTACATTGCTTTAGTTCATCAAATAAACCGTACTCAAATCTTATGTTTGATCAATTTTCAGAAAATTGTATCTAGTTCAATTCTTTTTTCTTCATGAACATATGTAAAGATATAAAAACTTTTCTGATATAGGTAGGAAAGTCGTGTGAGTGACACACCAGATATTTTATTTTGTTAGGAAGTACTGTCGGTCACCACGGATTCAGCAAGGTTAAATAAATCTCTTGTTCTGGGTGGATTTTAATTGTGCAAACCTGTTGATGTTATTTCTACTACTCTTATCTGAGGAGGCTGACTAATTGACCAACTTTTTAATAACTAGGTTAAAATTTATGTGTATTATGTATGACAAATAATAATAGTTACCATAATATTTTTAACAAATTAAATGGTACCTACCGTTGATTGTTTATGTTGTGTCTTACAAATTATTCACTGTCACCTCATACTCTATTAGCTGAAGGGTTGCACATTTTTTAATAATCCTGATGAGGACTCATTGTGAGTATATTCCTAGATGTAAGTTTTCCTGTCACTAGTTAATTAGGCACCATTCTAAAGTGTATGATAACTACTCTTGTTTATCGAACAATCTGGAGCTTCTTTCCCCGTTTCAAGGCTCAGCTTCTGTCTGATTTAGAGAATTTAATTTATTTATTTGGTTTTCCATACCATTTCTATAAATTATTATATTAAAATTTGTATCTTTAAAAAAAAAGTCTCAGGTTTCTTAAAAACATCTGATTAGTAGGTGAGAGGTGTGGATAGTAAGATGGATGAGATTTGTGTCTATTTGAGGTGTAGTGCAAACTAAATTTAGGATGATTTTTTAGACGGCCATTTATATCAATTAGGGGTAGTTGGTTTGTTAACTGAGAGTTTCTCTGCTGTTAAATTGAATTGTTTTTTTTGTTTTTTTCAAAGCTTTAAAAATATCTTCATAAATTAAAGACATCCTTTCATGACCATCTTCAAGGATAAGGTCTTCCTCTAAAAATTTTTAAACCATCATTGAATTGTGAACTCACTCATGCTGCCATCTCTCTCGTCCTCTAAAGTGTAGTTATTATTTGATAGATTGGCTTTTTTAGTACCGACTGGCTTTTGTTTATTAGCATCTTAGTAAGAATTGAATTATTTTCAATTAGTGAAATTCTGCAGAATATATACTAATATTTTGATAAGATTAACAGGTGTTGACACCTAAACTATAAAAAAAAAAAAATATCCCTAAAACCTTTTATTTTCTCTAGATTTTGTTTTTTCTTTCGATGTTATTTATTATTATATATATTATATAATATATATATATTATATATATATTATTCCTACTATAAATATTATTGAAAAGCATTTATTTCTGTTTTATACGTATTGTTATTTAAATTACTGTAAATATCGTCAGAATTTCTTTATGTTACTTTTTGGCCAAATACGTTTCTATTTTTTCATCATTGTTGTTCTGAGGTATATTTTTTCCTAGAATAAAGTTAATTTTGCTAAAAAAAATATAGATAAAGAATAAAATAACGTCAACGTTTTGGGAATTCTGCTACATACTAATATGTCGTGTAGTGATGTAATGTTGAGTTTGTTTTCTTTTCTGTCCTGATAATGCCTCAATCGATGAAAGTTTTCCGTCTTATTTTATTCCTTACTAACATTTCAGAGACACACTATTTTGTTTGATTATTTCCAACTATATATAACCTAACATTGACTTCTTGTTTGTTATTCATTCTTCAAATAATCCTCTTAACATCAACATCGGCAACCGAAGTTTTTTTTGCAAAAAATATTCAATCTCTTTAAACCTGGCTTCCCCACCATTACTCTTGTTGGAATGGCAGCCTGAGTAAGCCGTTTTCTTTCCTGCTAGGTCATGGTCTGCCCATCTCACAAGTCAGTGACGAATGGTCAGGGGTAATCCGTGCTGTCCCACGGATCAGGGCTCCTTGGTTATTAAATTATTTTATATTTTAGTTTTAATTCGCTTTCTTTATTACTTATTTTATTTAAATTTTTTTTTTTTAAATCTTATTTATTGAAAAATATTACAATCTGTCTCAAGGACATTTATAATAGTGTTCACAGATCACATTCACACTCTTTGTACCGTAAATAAAATAAATTTTAAATTTATTGAAGAAAAATCTAAAATGACTTGTTCTTGTGAGCTTCCTAGCATGCTTGGTGCCCGCCCCTTAGCTCCTCTGTTTTTCAACTAAAAATAAATAATTTTAAAAAATAAAATAAAAAAATATAAACCCGACTACAGAAATTGGGAAATTTTATTCACTCTAAGAGATCTTTTATCCACATTAACTTCAACATCTTGGTAGATTTATTGATGAGGAAATTTTAATCTACGAATATTTAAACTTGGTGTAATAGTCGGTTGCCTTTCATTTTTTTCATTCAAATATTTTTTGCTTTCACATTTTTATGTTGAAAATTTATTCTCATAACATATAGTCGACACCTTGTTAAAATAACGAATATTAGATCCTGTCAAACATTGCACATTCGTTACTTTTGCAAATCGATTAAACACATTTTATTTGGTACCGAACCAGTATTTGTAGCTCAGATTTTTATAAAACACTCAGGAGATTTCACCGAATAATTTAAGCCATCAAACATAAAAATCGATTCAGCCGTTCGCTTCAAAACGCGTTACATAGCTTTTAGTGGACGACCTAAAATTATAACCCTCGTGTCGTTTTTCACAGTCCGACTACGATACCGCGGAAAACGTGATAAGAATATCACGTGAGAACTGTGAGATGATTGAATCATAAAATCCTAGGACATGTTGAATATGAATGGTAGTTTAAATAAAATTAACATTTAAGTATCAATAAAATAGGTACAAAGCTACTACCAGACTCTAGCCTAGCCAGTTATTCGACTTTTCTTAATACGTTTTAGTTTACTTCTTTTATTCATTCATGCGAGCTTATTTATTATTAATATTAATTTTTTTTTACCTCAAATTATCGGAGAGGCGAAACGATATTCCCGCTCCCTCAACATTTTTATTTTTGGGGGGTGGGGAATCGTCCCCCGTATTCTGGGCCTATGCTGTCAATCGATTTTGAACTTTGACTTGGCAGCTGGAACAGAGCTCCATCACTGCAATTAACCTAACTAATACACTTGGGAGTCTCCCTAGGGCTCCTAATTAGACTAATGCTCCTATAATTGGTCTACAATAATGTTCATTGAATATATTTTAAATCTTAATCTAACATGGATAAAGATGTAACATACTATTAAAAAGAAATTTAAAAAAGCAAAATCATAAATAGTTTTTTCTTGTATATTCTTCCTATATTTATTTTCTTATGATTTCCTACACTATTCAAAAATTAATCAAGAACATTATCAGGATGAAAATAGAGAAAATGCAGTCATTTATGTTGTTAATTAAGTTTGTCAACACTTTAACCCGAGCATGTGGGGCTTAAAAGTACATCAGAAAATTGAAATTTAGGTAGTCGTCAAGATTTTTTTTTAAATAAATAATAAATAATAATTAGAAAGTAAAAATAAATTAACTAGATAATTATTACTGATAAAGAATTAAATACATAAGAAGTATGCCAAAGTTGAAATTTCATTTCATGCCCTGCCATAAATTAATAAATCTAAAAATTTTAAACTAAATTATTCTTTTGTCCGTATTAGAAGTTAAATAATTCGAAAGGACATTCATAGTTTAGAAAATAGATTTGTTTTGTACATTATTCATTATTTTCTCTTTTTTTCTTATTTAAACTCTTTCTTTATTCGGTGTTGTTCACTATACCATTCTTGTATTTGTTCCACTCCCATATTTTTCAAGGCCTTACGAAGGCTCTCCCCAGACATCCATAAGGGCAGAGCTTTAAAGCATACCCCTCCGGAAGGAGAGAAAAACACCTAGGAATACATAAAGGAATGAAAAGAAAAGGGTCCAGTGGGTTGAGGGTTGGGGGAGGCTTGGAAAATAGGCCGAGAATTTTTCCCCTCCCAGTTCTACCATAAAAGAGGATAGGGCCTTGGGAAGTATATGGTTCCTAGGGCGATAAATTCTTGGGCCCCCCGGCCACAATGGCCCTCAATGCATAACGCATCCCTAACGGTTTCATAATGCATGGGGATTAACCTCTACCTTGCATATCCCTCCTTCCAGCCTGTCTCGGCTAATCCTCAAGTATGTTTTGTAGTCTTGAGAATTCCATTTCGTTTAACATTCCTTTTCTGAGCATTACAATTTATGCCTCGGTAGCAGCTGGATGATTAATTATTCTCTTACATTTTCAAAAAACAATGTTGTCTAGTTACATCATATAAACATGCCGCCACAGAACACCCCCAACAATTTATTTTGTATCTAGTTACACATGAAGTAAATTAATTGTGGCATATTAATTTACTGTTGCGAAGTAGGGAATTTGGGTAAAGGATACTTCTTTGGCTATCTCGTTTTCAGACTTTTTTTCAAACTTAATATTTGAACGATTATTTCATTGAAATACTTCATTAATTCTTCTATCAAAAATTGAATACTCGTTTTACAACTATTGAAGTTATTTTTTAAGACGAGATGAACACAGTATTTTATATTGCTAGAAATGGTTTTATTTATAAATGACAGCCTTATAATGCTTTCAATGACTAATATGATTTTCTGTGACATATGCGATCAATCAACTGGTTTCGAAGTTTTCAACTTCCTTTGATTTGACATCTTGGATGCCCCTGACCAGTCACTGAAGTCCGCGCTGAGGATCAGTTGAGGAACAGGAATAGAGAAAAAATAGAGGATAAGAGGACTATTGCAAGTGGCCTTTAATATCTGGCCATTAAAGTATATCTTGGAAAGAAAGAGTAGAATAGCAATATTGAAGTCTTTTTTATCAACTTCAACTTTATCTTACTTAATATTACACTTCTGATATATATGATAATAACCAAAAAAAAATTATTGTGCAAATTCAATGCTTTTGAGTCTTAAAACGTTTAAAACATCAGTTTAGCGCTAATCAAGTGATTTGGTTGTTCTCCATTTCGACAAAGTCACGAGCATTAAATAAATCATTAGTAATTTCAATAGTATATTTAGTTGTTATTAAAATAATAATTGGAATAAATAATTCCTCTTGGTTCAATGACTATGTTTGATCATTAACGAGATCTAATAAAGTTAAAATATTGGAATTTCGAAAGCTAGTTTGGGAAATTAAACAGAAAGGCCTTGTATTACTTTCTTTAAGGTTCCTTCTCATCGATAAACAGATGTAAGCAAACTATCAAATGCTGCCTCTTGGTTAATTCTATCAGATAATATAAACAGTTAAAAACTCAGATAATATTTCTTGAAAAAATCTGTGAGACGGGTGAAATATCAAATACTATCACCATGAAATTGTACAAAAGAAATCCTTCGAGACTACTGCGAGCAAACTCGAATTGCGCCAAAATAATGAATAGTAGCAGATAATTAAGAAGAGAGGAGGAAATATTGTTATTTGATTATCATTAGGAAATTAATAGAAAAACCTCTACGGTCTGGAATCTCCACGACCTGAATATCCATCATTCAACATCCTATTCAGGTGTGGTGTCCTTAGGATTTTGCATGATATACTGGTGGATTGTAAACATTATTGTGCCATGATGTAGAAACCAAACCTGTGCTTAGGACATTCAAGAAATCTTAGTACGCTAAGACAAAATATAAATAATGTTTAAAAACTATGTGACTAAGGAAAACGAAATCGGACAGCCCGAACTGGCGAACACAGCCAAATAAAAATCCTAAATTGTGCCTCTCGGAAAGATTGAGTAAAGAAGTTCAAATCCTTGCTGGTTACCAAGTGGAATGAGGCTTGGAGGAGCTACCTTTTAATGTTACTCCAGGTAAAACAAAACAGCTTAAAACGGAAGACTAGCTGGAGAGGAACTCAAACAAGAACAAATAATATTCAGGTTCGGTCATTGTGAATTCTCCTATGGATATCTTCTCCTCTATCTGTAAGCCCCTGCCTGCCTCGTATCTGTTGATCCTAGGAAGTCACTCATTTACTGGTTGAATGCCAGTGAGTGCCGCATTAAAAAAATACTGAAGGCAAGTTGTAGTATGCTAGAAAAACTGTAAGATTCGAAATGCGGTGTGAAATCCCTTCTGCAATTATTAATATGAATAACCTTACAACTGCGTGGTATCACGATGGTGCTTGAAGGTAGATTAAAAGGACTTATTAACTCTCTCTTACGATTTTTTTTTCGGTACTTCTAGGCGGTTTCATGTGTTCCCACCTTTACGACGAGTTAAAGTCACTGTTCCCTTCTTTCAGCCGACAATATTTCCTTGGTACTCACCTATTCAGCTACAATCTCCTACCATTCAAAACTGTAGTCCACACCCAGAAAACAAGATTCCGTGTTCCCGACTTTTATAACTCTTTCCAAAGAACTAAAATGTTTTAAGATTCCTTTATATCCCGATCCAATGCTCTCTGAAATTACTTGCCATCTAATACCCCCATGCCTCCTCCTTGTCCTCATTCAAACTTTACCAATTCCGTCTCACGTCCCAAAATGATGCTGTACAATCATGAAATAAATTTTGTGAATGGATTTTTGATTGAAGTGAATTATTGTTGAAATTGTTCAATTTTCAATTTTAAGAATCAACTCATAGTGTTTATAATAATTTGGTTTTATTTTTCCTGATTTATGTTTTTATTCTGTTTTCATTTAATTATTTTTTTATTTAATATTTTTACTATATGCTCTTTTTTTTTTTTTTTTAATTCTTAGTAATGTAGGTTTTGGCTAGACATAGTTTTTGTTTTTCGTTCATAATTGTTATTCATAAGCGACCTAGTCTCCGAATAAAATTTATTTGTTATCTATCTATCTATCTATATACATATAGCTACCCCACAAAAGGGATGGCATTAAAATTGTCACGTTTTGGGGTCTTATAATTTATTTGGAATACTACTGAATAATTACTGATGATAATGACCCAGAAATGTTTAATAAAAAATTAGTAAAATAAATTTGTGGCTATAATATATTGATTGGTCCAGAATTAATTAATTGAATTTCTTTTCTCAAAGGCTGGTTTGTGTTTATCATGCTTTCCAATAGGTGGTAGAATTGAAATAACTTTTACTAAAAAACTTAATGTATTTCTATGTTTAATAAAGAATATACACAAATTATATTTAAAAGAACAAAATACGTGATTCAACGAATTTAATAATTAAGTGTGAAGGCATGATTTCAGATGGACTGTTTTGAGAATTGTTTTGCCATGGAATATTGTAACATTGGTAATATTATTGTTGGGAATAACACTTATCTACTGTATATGAAGTGGTGTGGTTGGTAGATTTCATTGCTGCATCCGATGATCCGAGGTAATCTTTTCAAGCCTAGATCCAAAAACTTCTCCAAGACGTCCATATGTGTGGTCTATGTAGGGCCAAGGCTTCAGTCCCCAATCCGGAAGAAAACATCTGACCTATCCTCAAGGCCGAAAATCCGCATAGGACTCCTTTTCTTCCTTCTCGGTAAATTTTATAGAAATTATTTAGGGTGGGGCAAGGATGGTTTCCATTGGTTCTTAACTTCACCCTATTACTTTACAATAACTGGTAACACCCTAAAAGGAACCAGTTACTTAGCCCGTTACTAGTTTTTACCCTAAGCCTTCCCCAAGATCCAGGGTCCAGGTATAGTCAAGGTATAGCTCGGTCCTTGCAGGTTCCAGGTAGGTGTGTGTACCTACTCCTTCATCTTGTCGCTGTTTTTGATGGCAGAAGTCGGTTTCGATCAACTCTGTCTTCCGCAGATAATAATTTCAAAAACTCATAATAATTTTAAAAACTTATGCTATGTTCAATACATTGCAATATATATATATGTTTTATATATACTATATATATGTTTTACTATAAATTTTTTATATATTGTGAAATATTACATTATGTCACGTCTTAGGAAGCCAGTACTAGCGATAGAGTACCGCATTGTCAATCTGTGTACAATAAATAAAAATAAATTAAACTGCAAAATAATAATACATATAAAAATAAATTTATATAAAAAAAAAGAAACTAAACTAAACAAACATACAATAAACTATAGATATATCTTAAGTGATAAAACTATACATATTATAACAGGGCAAGCAAATGGCAAATGTGCGTGAAGGCAGTTTTTATCTCGTGATATTTTTTTTTTTAATCGCGTATTCATTTATCATGTTACATTCCCTATGCATGTCGTTATCGTACTCTTATGCCATGATCTCTGAATGTACTTCGCGGTACTCTAAGAAAATAAGAACAAGAGGGGCCATAGAGAAAAAAAGAAATGAAAAATGCTGATTTCAAAGTAACATGTAAGGAGCTGTTAGCGATAACATACTAGAACAGCAGGGCTATCTGGTAGGAAGTGGAGGATCGATTTCCGCCGGATCCGCTTGCTCATGTTTTTATTTATGTGGGTGCGGGTTAGGTATTGTTTCCTAGGAAGCCCACGGTTCCCCTGCACCCGCAGTTTAACGGCTGCCCGGGGACACACGAATTTACAACCTCGAGAGTTAGATGTCAGATAGCGCTCGAGTCGCTTTGTTTATCGCAATTATCTGTCTTGTAGGTGCGTCCCCTTTTGAAATATTTTGTCTTCAGGACAGTAGTAGGTTTATTTCTCTTCGGTTAGGGTAACGACTCCAAAGGGCTTTAAAAAGAGAGAAATATGTCCCTCTGGATTTACAGCTTATTTTGCAAAACATTTTTTTTCGTTCGTATTCAACTTAAAACATCCCATAACAAAGGTGGTCTGACAAAATAAAGAATGAAGAAGATATTATTTGTAATAAAAAGCTTTGTTAGGATAAGAATAATATTACATATTTAACCTGGATTGTTACGATATCAGGCAAATTTTGATATTCTTTACAGATATCTGCCTTTGATATAGATTGTACTAATTTTTTAAACCCTCTTCTATTTTTTAAATAATATTTCCATATTTATAAAATGGAGTTACAATGATTTCTAAGGAAACAGCTCATATCGCTGAGTTTTTACAACAAAATAACTAATGTGAATTTTGGCCTTATTTATCGATTAAAATAAAAAATTCGATAAAAAAAAAACAGTAGGAACACTAAAATGACACAAAGTCGTTAATGTATCAAATATAATTACAAAAAGCTCACATTTTTCTGATTACGAAAATGTATCAGAGTTCTAACTGATGAAAGATTCAGGTAATGACTTTCTGCAATAAAGCAATTATATATATATATATATATATATATATATATATATATATATTTATATTTATATATATACAAACAAATTTGAGAAGTTAGACCAAATGAAATAGTTGCTTTATTGCAAAAAGTCATTACCTGAATTTTTCATCAGTTAAAACTCTGATACATTTTCCCTTTTTGTAATCAGAAAAATGTGGGCTTGTTGTAATTATATTTGATAAATTAACTACGTT
Organism: Nezara viridula; assembly: GCA_928085145.1. Lineage (NCBI taxonomy): Eukaryota > Metazoa > Arthropoda > Insecta > Hemiptera > Pentatomidae > Nezara > Nezara viridula. The sequence goes on along the minus strand of OV725079.1, from coordinate 149,900,138 downwards.
GTGTCATTTTATTGCACCTACTGGTTTTAGCGATTTTTTATTTTTATCAATAAATAAAGCCAAAATTCACATTAATTACTTTTTCTGAAAAAAAAAAATCAGCGATATGAGCTGTTCCATTAGAAATTATTATAACTCCATTTTATTAATATTGTGATATTTAAGGGTTTAAACATATTTCTAAATATTGATTTATATTTTATTTATTTTTTTATATTATTAAATTAATTTAAGTTTATATTGTGAATAAAAAAAGAAAATATATCGAAATCCAAAATTGGCATTTTTATAACTTAAACCAATTTTGCTTTTAATAGAAATTGCGGATTCGTAAATTTGTTTATATTTTTAATACACCCTTATATTATTGTCGATATTTTATTTTATTGGAAAATTCATATATAATATTAAAAATAAATACGAGGAAAGTACAGAACAACAAGCAAACAAGAGATTTGGTAAATTCATTGGTGGAGAAGTGCCCACTTGCCAGAGTCGAAAATCCAATCTGATCAGACTTACTGATAAGTTCTAAAATATTCCAATAATATTTTTATTATTCAAATCCTGATTCTTGTATTCACATTAATTTATCGAAAAATGAATGCATACTAATGCACAAATATTTTAATCCTAAATTAAATAATAGTTTTATGTAAATATTTTACATTTAATCCGGTTTCTTAATTATTATGTAATTTCAAATGTTAATTGATACCTTAGCTAGCAACAACTTCACGGAATGAATGCTAGTTTAGATAATCACTAAGTCATTAGTTACGGAATGCACTTAATCCGTAAAGAACAATTCTATTAATATTAATTTAACCATTACTATAATAATTAAGTTTGTTAAGTATGCCAATTACTATGATTATAGAGGATTTGACCCCTAAGAACGTTGGATTTGGACCATTACATTTTTATGTTATTTTTTTTTTACTAGCGTATTCGAGTAACTATCAATCCAGCTTTTGACTAAATAATATCGAATGGTCTATACTGGCCAAATTACAAACATATAACGAGTTTAACAGCAAATTTAAAAAACATCAATAAATATTTTTTTATTATTCGATCCATGTAACTTTATATATTTATATTTTATTACACAGGCGGATCTGCGAGGGGAGGCTTTCGGGTTGAAGCTCCTCCCCAAAATGGTAAAATGGAAACATGTTTTATGGAAAGAAATATTAAAAAAATTATCTCTTTTAGTATATTTGTTCGTTTAATACATTTAATAGGACTTCAAGAATCACATAAACACCATTTCATAGAGGTAGTTAGTATCTTTCTTCTTTTCATAGTAATTACATATATATATATGAAAAAAAGTTTTGGACTAAAGCCTCCTCTCAAAATTAAGTCCTGGATCCGCTAGTGTTTCATTATAATAGGTCATTATGAAATTTTTTTTTTTTTTTTAAACTTTTATTATGATATTTACAACTGTATTAGTATGAATACATCAAGTAAATTTGTACAGAGAAATATTATTACATGAAACACGCTTGTTGAGAAACTACCCACTGGTAGCACTCTAATAATTTGTCTACATGAGAAGATCACGAGGCCATTTTCTTTTCAGACGCCTCGGAGGGTTATCAGGAATCGAAGAGGAAGCAAGGTTAGAAACAAGAGGATTTGGATGGTTATGAAGTTTATTATGGAAGGATAGGTATCTGGATTTGGCCAAATCGGAAACATATGGAACATTGAGGTCTTTATGGATTATTTTATTAGTGACAAAGTAAGGAGCATTGAGGATTTTACGAAGGATTTTGGATTGTAAGGATTGGATGCGAGAGGAATTCGATGGTTTAGTGGAGCCCCATAGCTCAACTCCGTAAGTCCAAATAGGTCTTATTATAGTCAAGTATATGAGTCTTTTGTAATTAAGGGGAAGTTTAGAGCGTTTGTCTAGTAAGTGTTGGAGTAGTCGGAAACGTCGAGCGGTTTCTTGTCGTTTCAGTCTGGTATGAGGATTCCAAGTTAGACGTTTGTCCAAATGAAGTCCAAGGTATCGGATTTGTTCAACAGGGATAAGTGGGGTATTATTAAAGGATACTGTGGGACATGAGGTCATAGGTTTACGTCGAAGGGTAAAGGTGATTTGATGGGATTTATTAGAATTTATTTTAATCCTCCAGTTTTGACACCATTCTTCAAGGCTTTTGATGTGTGATTGAAGAGTTTGGGATGCAATGGTTGGGTCATTATTAACGGATAGGACACATGTATCATCGGCATACGTGGTAATAACAGTGTTAGGATGGGTTGGGATGTCAGCTGTATAAACTGTGTAAAGGATAGGACCAAGGATACTACCTTGAGGAACTCCGGCAGATTGAGAAAAGAGGGATGAATAGGTATTATTGTGATTTACTTTGAAGTGCCTATCAGTAAGATAGGAACTGATGATAAGAAAATATGTAGGGGGAAGGAATTTACGGAGTTTGTAAAGCAATCCCGGATGCCAGACTCGATCAAACGCCTGTTCAACGTCGAGAAAAACTCCAGTGCAATACATTCCGCGCTCCAATGCAGAGGAGACTACGTCTACCACACGATGACATTGCTGGATAGTGGAATGGGATGTGCGGAATCCAAATTGGTGATCAGGGATTATGTGGTTAGAATCTAGGATGGGATACAGGCGTTTTAAGATGAGCTTCTCCAGGATTTTGCCCATGATGGGTAAAAGAGAGATAGGACGGTAAGAGGATGGGTATTCTGGTGGCTTTTTGGGTTTATGTATCATTTTGACTACAGATAGTTTCCAAGGGTCAGGAAAATATGTGGAACGGAGTACGGCATTATAAATGTAAGTAAGGAATAGAATGGCTTTTCGAGGAAGTAGCTTAAGAATGTGGGAAGTGATTAGGTCGTGGCCAGGAGCTTTGCGGGAGGGTAATCTGTGAATAATATTGGATATTTCTGAAGGATGAAATGCTTTAGAAGGAGGAGTCATTTGAAGTGGAATATCCAGTTCTGTTTCAATACATTCAAGCTGATTTGGATTAAGGATATCAGGATGTGGATTAAAAGTTTTGAAGAGGTGATGAGCAAAAATTTGGGATTTTTCTTCATCAGATTTGGACCAAGTTTGATCTTCAGTAAGAAGTGGATGATTAAAGTCTTTAAATTTCAGGAGCCGTTTAGTCGTCGTCCACAGTGATTTGTCGGTAGGTGTAAGTTTTTCAGTAAAATTTAGTAAATTTTGAATTTTGTATTTTCTAATTTCTGATTTTAGTTTGTTAGTCAGTTGGGTATAATGAGTTTTATCTGTTGGATATCTAGTTCTATGCCACTTCGATCTTGCTCTGCGTTTTTCCTTTAATAAGATACGAATATGCTGTGGCAAGTTAGTCTTTTGTAAATTGTTAATCTTACTGTTAAAGGTGTTACTGTTTATACTGTCTGTTATTGATGTTGTAAGTTTTTCTATGGCACCATTAATGTCTTCTTTTGTCTTAAGCGGAATTTTCAAGTCTAGTTTGTTTTCCAAGTCATCACGAAAGTTGTCCCAGTGTACTCGTCCTGTAATCAATTTAGGAGATGATGGTTTAGGAGCATAGCTTGAATGTAGTGAAAGCAGCACTGGGCTATGGTCTGAAGAAAGGTCATCGAGTGATTTGATTAATTCTTGTGAGAAGGAAATCTGGGAGGTGATAAATATATCTAGGATATCGGGACGTTTTTTAAGTGATGTTGGCCAATAAGTAGGACTCATGGGCGAGAGGATTGAATAACTGTTGGAAGATGAGATACGTGAAAGGATGTTACCGCGGGAGTTGGATGTTCGACAACCCCATCGTTGGTGTTTAGCATTGTAGTCTCCTCCAGCAATAAAGCGCGATCCGAGGGATTGAAATAAGGATTCAAGGAGGTTATAGGAGATGGAATTACCAGGAGGACAGTATACAGCTGAGAATGTGAGATGGAAAGGGCGAGTTGAAAGGACTATAGAAGTTGATTGAATGGCATCAGTTGGAGTGGAAGGAATAAGGGAGTGGGATAAAGATATATGGATAAGGATGCAGGAACCAGCGTGGGAAGTGTTATCTGGGTGGTCAGATCTGTAAGTGATGTAGTCATGTATGTAGAAATGTGTCCGTTGAGTGAAGTGAGTTTCCGTCAGGAGGGCAATGTCAATGAGATTGTCATGGAGAAATAAGTCTAGTTCGTCTCGGTGGTTGAGTAGTCCATTAGCGTTCCATAAAAGGATAGCTAGGGGCTTTGTATTCATCGGGGGAAGTTGAACGGGATTTCGGAAAGGAGTCTGGTGAGGAGGGTAATAAGCGGTTTGATAGTCTCTTGAAGATCTATCAGGAATGTTGAAAGGACAGAATTGATGTCGGAAGGTTTTTGGCTGTGAAGTGGATTTAGGTCAGGAGGATGTGATGGGTAATTTGTGCGACTAGGATTGCTGGAAGGGGGATGTGCCCGACGTGGGATGCGAGGAGTTGGATCTATATTCTGTTGGGCTTGTGATGGGATGTTTACATTGGGATTAGGAACGGATGGAACTGGGGGTGGATGCTCTGGCGGGAGTTTGACCCTTAAGGGTAGTTGGTGAAGAGGGATTTGCGGACGAGGAGGTTGAGGCTGAGGTTTAGCAGTTTTAGGCTTGGATTGGGAAGCCTGAGGCGCCTGTCGTCGAGGCTGCTGGTTCTTGATGGTGGTTTGGAGATATAAATTTCTCGAACCCTGTTGAGGATAGTCCGTAGCTGTGGAGATGGATGGTTGAGGCTGGATGACTTGAGAAGGTGACGACGGCAGTGCTGGGAAATTTGTTCTATCATCGATTGCGGGAGCCTCAGTCCCACTTTTATGATCAAGGTTAAGGCTTTTCAAAGCCATATTATGTGATCTCAGCTTCAGAAGATTTTTATAAACTACGCAACCTCTGTAGCTCGCTGGGTGTCCCTCGCCACAAAGTGCACATATAGCAGCCTCTTGCCTTGGTTTCTGGCAAAGATCAGACGGATGTGCCCCAGCACATTTGACGCATCTGGCCTGATGATGGCAGTAGGCTTTTGTGTGTCCCAAATTTTGACAGTTAGTGCATTGCACTACTATAGGTCTTTGTCTGGGCTCTTCAAAACGGACTATTGAATATAAAAGACGCTTTACGTTAAAAATTTCCGGGTTGTTTTTTGCAGGTTCGAGATCTATGAAAAATAGCGGTAGCGGGTATTTTTCCTTAGGATGAAGCACGGTAGCTATGTTCCTTACGCTATGGCCTATTTCTTCCAATCCCATTTTGATTGCGCTTATAGAAGTAGTTGGATGAAGCCCTCTTAATACGACTCTGTATGCTTTTTCCTGTCTCAGTTGGTAACAATGGAAATCGTATTTTCGTGAAGTAAAATGTTCAATTAATATTTTGTAATTTTCTTTAGAGTTGGTATTTATTTTAATATCATTGACTCTGGAAAAACATGTAAAATTTGGCTGCCCAATCAGATCGGCGATTTCTTGTCCGAAGGACATAAAATTTTCAATTTTTGCGACGAAGATGGGTGGCGGTTCAAGATCACAAGTTTCTTTTGGCTCCAGAATCTTGTTTGTAGTATTGTTGGCTGTAACAGAGTTACTGATTGAGGTGTTTGGTGAAATTGATTCTGATTTGATGGCTGAAGTGATTTTGCTACGCGTGTTTGGTGTATTTTTGTTTGTTTCAGATGCCTTTTTTGATTTGGCCGATTTATTTTTTTTCTTATTTGGTGAGTTGCCCGCTGAACCGGGGGCAGAGTTTCGATTGCGCTTTTGAAGAGTCCTTCTTTTTAAATATTGTGAATCGGTCTCACTGACTTCGGAAAATGGTGTCTCTTCCTCCGATTCTTCACCAGACGTATTGTCAGGTTCCATAATGAGAGAAAAAAAAAAAAAATCTGTACCTGTTATAACACTAAAAAAAAAAAAAAAATTACGAAATAAATTCTTAAAACTAAGCTATTTACATTATTTACAGTTAAAGTAAGAAAAAATCGTAATATACATAATTAAACCAAAGTAAAAGTCTTAGAGTAAAATAAACAAATAAAATAAAGAGAGAAGAAAAAAGAAAAAAAAAAAATAGTTTATCAGTTTGGATACGAACTCGATATCACTCGAAGGAAGTAGTGTTAGTAAATAGAGCCTTGGCCGTGTATCTTACGTAGATAGGGCAAGACCCGTTAAGGGAATTACCGATCAGCTGTGCTGTCTCTACCGAACTAGTATCAATTAACTATTAAACATAATTGTTAATAAATATCTCTCACCTCACTATTTAATGTGAAAATGTTTAAATGTACAAAAGCTCACTGTTCACAAATTATAGCAGCAGTATTTGCAGAATTAGCCAGTTGAGAAGGAGACAAAGACAGAGCGATGCAAGCATTAAACTGTAGTTGCGGCCATTTTCAGATCGACTCCTTATTATGAAATAAATAATGAATCATACATTTACATACATCTAAACAGTTTACTGTTTACAATACAAACCACAAGACGTGAATTTCAAACATTATATTGGTATCTAACACGAATATTTTTATATTTATTTTTCTTGAAATACAATAAAAATAAACCTATCTTTATATAAATAAAATATTCTTTAAACTAAATCTTTTTAACATTATTGCTCAAACTTATCAATTGCTATTTATATCAAGTATTTTATATTAAATACTAAATGTTGAAATAATTATTTCACGAAATTTAAGTATTTGAAGTATATGTATTCCACGTAAAAAAAAATTAAAAATATTCGCGGTATATACCAATATAATGTTTAAAATCCACGTCTTTTGGTTTCTATTGTAAATAGGCCATTGTCTAGATAATGTATAATTTATTACCTATTTTATAAAGATCTTTATAAATATGAATATATAAAGTTCCATGTATGAATAATAATTTTATTATTATAATAATATATATATAATTTATTATATATATAATAATATATATATATATATATTATTTTATTGAATAAATATTATTTTGTATGAAAATCCGGCCTCTACTTATTAAATTTCCCTGAGGACATATATATATATATATATATATATATATATATATATATATATATATATATATATATATATATATATATATATTTTTATAACTGCATATTTTGATGTGAAACTAGAGAGAGAATGACTTCATTATCATAAAATAAAATGGTGCTGCCCAATTACATTGGGTTGCTGACATTAACATTAAATAAGTCATTACTGAAGATCATGTTGATTACCATCGACAGTCTATGGTATAATTTATTTTATTTTACACCTTTAAATTAGCGACGTTTTCTTTGTACCTGCACTATATTCATCTCTATAGTTATAAGTTAAATTTCTTTAAAAATTCGGTCGTTTACTTATAAACTCGGTCTCTTAACTATCACGTTCTATTGTAGTAATAAAAATTGTCTATGAAAAATTCCTTGATAATATAAAACACAATTAAATAAGGTTATTTCGGGCTAGTCGTAGAAAACCAATTTGTTCGGTAGCCCTTATCCAGCTAATTATAAAAGTACCCTGGTGACACTCGCGTGCTCACTATCGAGATATCAAGCCTTAGATTTATTCCTTTGGAGTCGCTCTATAGCCAAGGGTTGGCAAAAATAATAATAAATAAATGATAAAAAATACATTCAAGTGAGTGCAGGATTTCTTATCTCGTTATTACACAATGCTGCCTCATATTTCTCCTATATCTGATATCATTATGTCTTCAGATATTTTTTTTTTTACTTTTTACTTTGGTCGAATTCTCTCGTGAGCTGTATTTCTATTTTTAACATTTTTAAACTGTTTAAAATGATAGAACAAACAAAGATAGAAATTAATAAAATAAAATCGAGGAAGGGACAATATAAAATAAAATATAACAGATAATAAAACATGAACTGGAAAAGCTAATGCTAAATTCATCAAGACCAAAGGCATAAATGTTAAGCCTTAGATTACGACTATTATACCTGCTTCTCTCAATACGCTAAAAATTAAAATTAAAACAAAAAATGAACACTTACATTTATCTACTTTTTTTATTTTTTTATTTATTTATTTGAAAAACATTCACACAATATATACATACAAATGATAACATAATTTAAAAAAAAAGGGAAAAGCTAAATGAAATTAAAATATAAAAAACACATTCATAACTATGTACACTATTTACATTCGCCCAGAGGATTCCGAGTCATGCTTTGTCCCCCAAATGTGGAAGCCAAGGCAGGACCCCAGGAGATCCCAGTGCTTCTCTCCCAGCCGCGTCACTGGTATTGCAAGCCAGTGAAGGCTGATGGAGGGCACTAGAGCAACAGACGCTCAGGACATCAGTGAAGAATCTGGCCATTGCCAGTACTCCAATATACATATTTACAAAAGATCGCGGGGCCACTGCCGTTTTAACACCGGGGAGGATTATAGGGATGGCTGGAGCTAGATAGGGATTGTCCTACAGGATTTGGATGATGAGTGAGTTTCTGGTGAAATTTGGAAAATATATTAATCTACTAAAGTTTTCACGTAAATACGCTTCACAAATATACGCAACAGCCAAAACGACTCACCTTCAAAAACTACAAACCTTTCAGTGAAAAACTAAAGGTCCATAGTACGTCTCAAACATTACTTTACAAAAAGATCTACCATATACCGACGCCATACAAAACAATTCACGATAACTTACATGGACACATTAACACATTACATGGACATAATGATAGAAGAATTGTCTGCGAATAACATGCACGAAAATACGATTTGGAGGCTCAAAAGAAACTGGATGAGGGATTCCTCAGTTTATAATATAGTATAATCAATTCAATACTCCTTTCCATCACTACAATCAAAGAACTAACAGTATTTTTACAGCCAGAAAAGTCGATAATAGTCATTATTTCTGACAGGTGTGGGTGAAGAAATAAATTAAAAAAAAAACAAATATATATATATATATATATATATATATATATAAGTTAAGCGTCGTCGGACTTCAAAAATAAAAAAAAAGAAGGAAAGGGATAGAGATGCAACACTCACGGCTTCTGAATAAACACTGCTTTATTCGTTCAATAATTCTCCTTATATACATTTAGCATGTTTGTTTACATTGCCAGATGGTATTAAGGCTGATATCGCCAGTCTCCGGTCTTTATCTCCCCCCCCACCAGTTTACGAACAGGATTTTCGGAAACTTAAATAATCCTAGATCGGAGCCAACGGTGACCAGCCTTAACACTTTACAATTGTTCTTACAGTATACCCTTAAAAGATACTAAAACTCACTTCCACTCAGCTGGAACGAAAAAAAAATAAAAATAAAACACAGAAACTAAACACAACACTTGATTCCAAGAACAGAACTCTTAATAACCTACACAAAAAAAAATAATACAATTTCCTCTACAGTATTGCTATAATTCTATTTACATGAATAAAAAAAAATTACACTATTTTTATGTTTTGACAGCCAAAAAAAAACATATTTCTTATATACAGCGGTGAGGGTACTACGAATCCGTTGGTCTATGTTCCGGTTCTATCATTGGGAGCTTTAATTGTTCGATGTGAACAGTTCTCCTCTTTCTGGGTTCATTAACGCTTTCGATAGTTAGCAGATTATGCTCCCTAATAGCAACCACTCTGAATGGACCCTCGTACCGTAGCAATTGTTTCCCTCTGTTGGTTCCCAATCTACGGTACACTATTGTTCCGATCTTTAGTTCTCCCATTTGGTCGCGTACCTGCACATTCTGCCTCTCCACCCGCTTCTTCTTTTCACGCTTAATTCTCGCCGTTACCTTTCCCCATGTTTTCTCTACCTCTACCTTATTGCTCTGAATTTGCTCTACTAACGGTTCGGTAATCGTAGTTTCCCCATAATCCCGCCTTGGCCTGCGCATCCCGAATAGAACTTCTATGGGTGAAAATCCCGTTACGGAGTGGATCGAGTGGTTATAGGCTGTTACCGCCTTCCTCATCGCCACATCCGGCTCCAACCCTTTTTCCCCCTGATATACACGGATGTGGTCGCTTAGTGTGCTGTGTAACCGTTCGATACCGCCTCTACTTTTAGGATGTCCCGGGGTGTTATAATGCCACGCAATCTCCAATCGCTTCACCTCCTCCCTAATCGCGGCATTGTCGAACTCCCTACCACTGTCCGATGTAATCCTCTCGGGGACCCCATAGAATTGCACCCAGGTTTGTAGGGCTTCCGCAACTGCATTGGCTGACTTATCCATGACCTGATGTGCCATCGCCACTTTGCTGAATATGTCGATTACCGTGACCCACTTGAACCCTTTCCAGGTGAATGTATCAATCTGGAGGTCCTGTAGTGGCATATTCCCTGTAGGTGTCTCCTCCTGAACTCCTCTGGGGGGGGGTGTCGATCGTATTTTGTGCGCATGCATATCTCACATTTCCCAATGATTTCCTGGATGGATCTCTTCATGCCCCACCAGAAATACTTTCGACGTAATGCCTGCAACGTCTCGTTCACGCCTCGGTGATTGGTTTTCCCCTGGTGATATGCCAATGTGACTGCTTGCTGCTGCTCTTCGTCTTGTATCGTCTCCACCGCATACTTGCACCGGATGAATGTCCTGTCCACGCCTATTCGCTCGGACCTCCACATTCGCTTTATCTTATCCCATACTGTATTGTTTCCAACGTATAGATAGTGCGTTTTACCCGCTTCCGAGGCGTCTTTCAGTGCCGTACAGATTTGTTCTTCGCTTACCCCGGGTTGCGACCAAATGACGCGGATCCTACTCCCATATCTTCTGAAATCGATTTTCATGATTCCGGCTGTTCGAGTCTTCCAGATCACCTGACAATGTTTGTCGTTCACGATCTCATCTATTTCGTCCATCTCCGCTGCCCTTTCCTCCGCTGAGCTCTCCTCTTCTGGGGACTCTCCCCTGTCCTCTATACCTGCGGTATCATTTGCCCCTTCGCCATCAGGAGTCCATTCACTCAAGAATTGACGCACGTCCCGCGATAGTCCTCCCCTGTCCTCTTCAACCGCGTTGATCATGATGGCCCTAGAGAGCCAGTCTGCCACCACGTTTTCCTTTACCGGCTTATACACCACCTCTATGTTGTATTGGCTAAGGACCTCCTTCCATCTCGTGACCCTAGCTGAGGTTTCCTTGAGTTTTCCTACCCACTGAAGGGGTTTTTGGTCGGTATGGTCTCGAAACTTTCTACCGAATACGTATGGCCTGAAATGGCCCACACTATCGCGAGTAGCTCCCTCTCCAAAGCGCTGTACCTTGATTCCGCACCCGTAAGCCGACGGCTCGCGTATGCTATCGGACGTTCCCCCTCACTGCTTCCCTGAGACAAAACGGCCCCTAACGCATATTCGCTCGCGTCGGTGGTTATGTTGAATTGCTTTTCAAAATCCGGGAACGCCAATACAGGCTCTGCCTGCAACCTACTCATGCATTTCCGGATATTGTTCTCCATTTCCGGTGTCACCGTAATCTTCGCGCCTTTCTTCAGCAAATTGTAGATAGGTACCAAATACTCTGCCATCTCAGGCACGAATCTCCGGTAATAGTTAAGCGTCCCGAGAAGCCTCCGGATCCCTTTACGTCCCGTGGTACCGCCATCCGTGTGATTGCCTCCACCTTTGCTGCATCCGGTCTGACCCCCTCGCTAGAGATAGTGTGGCCTAAAAAATTAATTCGCGTTTGCCCCAGCAGGGACTTCTCGCTCGACAATTTCAGCCCGAATTGCCGCAGCCTTTCGAAAACTGATCTCAGATGCCCCACGTGTTCGGCTTCCGTTTTACTGAAGATCAGCAGGTCGTCCATGTACACTTGGCATACCGAGTCATCAATACCTCTCAAAAACTCGTCCATCAGGCGTTGAAACGTTATGGACGCGTTCTTCAGACCAAACGGCATTCTGGTGAACTCATAATGCCCCCTTTCAAACGTAAACGCCGTTTTGTGTTGATCTTCTGGGTGCATCCGTATTTGGTGATATCCCGCTTTGAGGTCCAATGTGCTAAATACTACTGCCCCACTTAACCTATCGAGTATATCTTCGAATCTGGGGATCGGGTACTTCTCATCCAGTGTATTGTCATTCAATTTCCGATAGTCTATTACTACCCTGTATCTTTCCTTGTTATCCCCCGGCACTGCCTTCTTTTTCACCGCCCACAGGGGACTATTAAATGGTGAGGTACTATCGACGATGATCCCTTGCTCCTTTAGGCTGTCTAATTCCTCCCGAATATGCTGCCTCAGCGCCTGCGGGTATCTCCTTTCCTTCACGTAGGTTACCCTATCTTGCTTCAGTGGGATTTCATGCACCGTCCTCCCCGTTACCCCCAATACCTCGCCTTCCCTGAAGAAAATATCTTTGAACTCCGTTTGTAGCGACTTCCTCCAGTCCTCTACCCTGTTCACCGCTCCTATCCGTACCCTTCTTTCTCTCGCGACCCCTACACATTCAAACTTCCTCTTTCCCAGCCTAATACTCCAGGCTCCCTTATGGTTTCTGAACCTCGCCCCCACCTGCCCTAACAGATCGCACCCTACTATGACTTGGTATTCCCGTGTCATGTTCTCAACCACATGCACCCTTAGCTCACCCTCTTTCCCTGCCCATCGGTCAAGCCTAATTATCGCCTCCCCTTCTACGCTACAGGGCCCGCCCAGAGTGATCAGCTGGCAGTCGCATTTCTGTATCCGGAGTACCCTCTCGCTCCCGCACACTTTCCCTAACGCCCCTCTGGTCATGATAGTACTCGAGCTACCCGTGTCCACAAGACACTTTACTCCCCCATCTACTTCAATAATTGGCAACCAGCATGGCTTACCTCGGACACTGTTGCATGTTGCTGTGCGGTCGCCTCTCTGCTGACACACTCCTCAGATGTCGCCCCGCTTCCTCCTTACTGCCGCCGCTCGTCGCTGCTCGCTCCGTTGGCTGCGCCTGCCTCCTTCACCTCCGCTGCTGCCTGGTTCATCCGTCTCCGTTCCTGAAGTTCCTGACTCCTCGGTTGCCTCCTCCGAAGATCCGTCCCTCTGCTGTACCCTAGCTCGCCTTTTCATTTTCTGCACATTCACCTCCATTGGTTCGTCCTGAGGTCTCTCCCTCCTGCGAAATATGTATAGGCACTGTCTTGCTATGTGCCCTTCGGTCCCGCACTCGAAGCATCTAGTGCGCGGACACTGCGCTACTAAATGTCCCGGCTTCCCACACCCGTGACATTTTCTCTCTTCCCTCCGGGGACCATTTCTCGGCCTCGACGACTGTCCGGATCTTCTTTCCCCCATTATGGCCTTTTCTCCACTCTGTTTCCTTGTGTCCCTCTTCCTCCAACCTGTCGGGGCTGTCCGTGGTCGTCTATCCGTCACTCGGATCCATCCCGGTTCCTCCACGTCCATCCGTGTCTCTTCCTCTCTTGCACTTAGGTCGATCATCTCCTGGGCGCATTCGAGGAACGATCGCTCTCTGGGCAGTCCGTCCCTCTTCCCCGTTTCCTTAGCCAGCTGGACTTTCAATATTGTCGACAGGAACTCCATCCTGGCTTCGACCTCTCCCACGCTCATCGTTTCACGCCTTTTCTCGGTTATGCGATTGTACTTCGCCACGAGTACCCCCGCGTATTGTCCCCTTGTCGGTCGTTGGGACCGCCGCTCCCTAAACATTTGGAAGATATCCTCTTCCGGCGTCCATCTACCTCCTCCGAAAGCCTTCTTCAACCGCTCCTTAATCACCGGCCACGGAGTCTCCTCGTCCGCTTGAATCTGGTTCAGGACGTTCCTCCTTACTCGGCACACAAGAGCTGCTTTTAGTGCTTCTGCGTCCCCTAGGTTCACCAGGTCCTCCGCCACCTTTACCTCGATTCTTGACATGAGGCGATCTCCGCCTTTCAAGAAATGGTTGAGCTCACCTACCTCGCCTCCGAATCGTTCCAGGTCCGCAATGGCCCTCCGTAAGTCCTGCGTAGTTGTTGCTCTTATTTTCATCCATTCTAAGGCGTTGGCGTGCGCTTCTGCCAACGTGTCCCTCGGTAAGGGAGGGATCTCCTGGATCTGAGGGATCTGTGCTACCTGAGGGATTTGAGGTATCTGAGGTACCTGAGGCGTGATCTGGGGTACCTGGTTGATCTGAGGAATTTCCTGAGGTTGAGGAATTTCCGGTGCGCTTAATACTCCCGGTCTAATTAAGCCCTCGGTCGGCATCTCTCCTTTTCCTTATGGCTAAACAACAACAAAAAAAAATATACTTAGCAAAAAAAAAATTACTTCCCTGACGTTTTCCCGGGTTTCGGCACCAGTTAAGCGTCGTCGGACTTCAAAAATAAAAAAAAAGAAGGAAAGGGATAGAGATGCAACACTCACGGCTTCTGAATAAACACTGCTTTATTCGTTCAATAATTCTCCTTATATACATTTAGCATGTTTGTTTACATTGCCAGATGGTATTAAGGCTGATATCGCCAGTCTCCGGTCTTTATCTTATATATATATATATATATATATATATATATATATATATATATATATATATATATATATATATATATATAACTTACGTCTGTTCGAAACAAGAAAGATAAAAAAAAGAAAGAAAGGTCCGAAATAAAACACGTGGTTGCTCAAATAAGACTGACTTTATTCTCTCCGTAATGCTATATTTATAGCATTACGGTTTGTTTACAACTGTTGAATAGGATTAAATAATATATCAACTTACATCTAACCATAACTCCCCCCCGCCAGTTTATCAACACTCCTCATAAACTAACGCTGGGTTACTGATATAATACATAACAAAACAAAATAATCTTCCTTGGCGTTCCCATACAGCCATAGTACAGAACAAACAAAATTAAACATTTTCTTGCAAAAAAAAGAGCTACAACTGAAATAAACCCTCTACCGTCCTTCCATAGCTTGTGGGAGACTTATTTACTGATTAGAGAGCTGGGGGACCACTTATTTACGTTACTGACCCGGCTCTATCGGGAGTTTCAACTGTTCTATGTGAACGGTCCTCCGTTTCCTGGGATCGTTCAGACTCTGAATTGTACAGAGATTGTGTTCGCGAAGTATAATCACTTTGAATGGTCCTTCGTAGCGTGCCAGTTCTTTCCCCCTATTAAAACCTACCCTACGATAGACTGTCGTCCTTATCTTCAATTCCCCCATTCTGTCCTTGAGGTTCAAATTGACCTTCTCCACCCTTTTCCGTTTTTCCCTCTCTATTTTCCCCCTCGTTTTTTCCCACACCTTCTTTATCTCTGCTCTGTTACAAGTGATCCGTTGAGCTTGTGCTTCGTCCGTGAGTGTTTCCATCCAATCCCGTCGCCGTATATTTACTCCAAACAATACCTCGACCGGAGAAAACCCTGTAACGGAGTGGATTGAATGATTATAGGCCGCTACTGCTCTTTTCATGGCTACATCCCCTTCCAATCCCTGCTCCCCTTGATAAATACGTAGGTGGTCGCTTAAAGTGCTGTGCAACCTCTCGATATTTCCTCTGCCCTTTGTATGTCCCGGAGTATTAAAGTGTCAATCTATATCTAATCGTTTAACCTCCTCACGTACGGTACTGTTGTCGAACTCTCTCCCTCCGTCCGACGTTATGCGATCAGGCACTCTGTAGAACTGGGCCCACGTTTGTAGAGCCCCCACAACCGCCTCCGACAACTTATCTCGCACTTGATGTGTCATCGCTACCTTGCTGAAGAGGTCGATCATTGTAATCCACTTAAACCCCCTCCACGTAAATGTATCGATTTGCACATCTTTCAATGGCATATCTCCCGTAGGGGTTTCCTCCTGTAATCCTTGAGGTGGCCGTCTGTCGTACTTAGTGCGCGCGCACACTTCGCACCTCCCAATATTTCTGAAATTGTCTTCCTCATGCCATCCCAGAAATATCTTCTACGCAATGCTTGAAACGTCTCTTGTTCTCCCCGATGGTTGGTCTTGCCCTGGTGATGTGCCAGTGTTACCTCCTTTTGCTGCTCCCTGTCCATCAACGTTTCAACTAGGTATTTGCATTTAATGAACGACCTATCGACGCCTATTTTCTCTGCTCTCCAGAGTTTTTTGATCTTTTCCCAGACGGTCGCGTTGCCCACGTACAAATGGTAAATTTTTCCCGACTCTGAAGCGTCGTGCAAGGGCTTACAAATCTCTTCTTCGTTCACCCCTGGTTGGGACCAAATGGTGTTAATTTTCTTCTTGCCATATTTACTGAAGTCGATCTTCATAAGCCCCGACGTTCTGGTCTTCCAAATGACCTGTCGTCGCTTATCATTGATGATCTCCTCACATTCTTCCATGTCTGTAGGCCTTTCGTCCACCGAGCTCTCTTCTCCTCTTGATTCCTCTGTTCTCGCATCCCCGGGTTCCCCTTCACCTTCCGGTGTCCACGCTCTCAAAAACTGCCGCACGTCCCTCGACGACTCCCCTTCTTCCTCCTCGATGGCATTTATCACGATGGCTCTGGACAGCAGTCCGCTACCACATTTTCCTTACCCGGCTTGTACATGACCTCCATATTGTACTGGCTTAGAAATTGCTTCCACCGAGTGACCCTTGCTGACGATTCCTTCAGATTACCAACCCATTGCAGCGGTCTGTGATCGGTATGAACTTTAAATTTTCTACCAAAAATATATGGCCTAAAATGTCCTACTGCCCATACTATGTCCAAGAGTTCCCTCTCCAGGGCGCTATACCGCGTTTCCGCGTCTGTAAGCCGCCGACTTGCATATGCTACCGGTTGTTCCCCATTAGTTCCTTCTTGAGCAAGTACTGCCCCCAACGCATACTCACTCGCATCTGTAGTGATGATAAATGTCTTCGTAAAATCGGGAAAAGCGAGTACCGGCTTATCTTGTAACCTCGCCATGCACTTCCTTACATTGTCCTCTATTGCTGGCGTTATTGTTATCTTCCGGCCTTCTTCAGAAGGTTATTAAGAGGTGCTAAATACTCCGCCATTTCCGGCACGAACCGACGGTAATAGTTTAGTGTTCCCAATAACCTGCGGATACCTTTTACATCTCTGGGCATCGCCATATTTTGTATTGCCTCGACCTTCTGTTTATCGGGCCTGATCCCCTCCTTCGAAATGGAATGTCCCAAAAAGGTTATCTGGTCCTGTCCCAAAATCGACTTTTCCGCTGATAATTTCAACCCAAATTGCCGTAATCTGTCGAATACGCGCCCCAAATGATCAACGTGCTGCTCTTCATCCTTGCTAAAGACCAAGAGATCGTCCATGTATACTTGACAGAATTCTTCGTCTAATCCCCTCAAGAATTCGTCCATAAATCTCTGGAAAGTTATGGGAGCGTTCTTTAAACCAAATGGCATCCGAGTAAACTCGTAATGCCCCCTCTCGAAAGAAAACGCCGTTTTGTGTTGATCCCTGGGGTTCATACGAATTTGGTGGTAGCCCGCTTTTAAATCCAAAGTACTAAAAATGATTGCCCCACTAAGCCTGTCAATAATATCATCAAATCGCGGAAGCGGGTACTTCTCGTCTAGGGTGTTGTCATTGAGCTTTCTGAAGTCTACCACCACCCTGTACTTCAGCTCTCCCGACGACGTCTTTTTCTTCACCGCCCACAGGGGACTATTGTATGGTGACGTGCTGTCCACGATGATGCCCTGCTTATTCAAACTTTCTAGCTCCTCCTTGATATGGCGACGTAAAGCCTGTGGGTAACGTCGCTCCTTCACGTACGTCACCTTTTCCTGTTTTAACGGAATCTCATGTGCCGTCCTCCCCGTTGCGCTCAACACCTTCCCCTCTTTAAAAAAAATATCCGCGTATTCCCTCTTTATCCTTTGTACCTAATGTTCCGCTTGTTCTATTGCCCCAATGTTCCCTTTTTCTCCCACTCTCCCTTTCTTACACCGGTACCTCTTCCCTCCCATTCGCACCCTCCAACCCGTTCCCCTGTAATCTATTCTTGATCTCACTCTACTCAATAGGTCACATCCTATTATACCCCCGTATTCCCTCGGCATATTCTCTACTACATGAACCCTCAACTTCCCACTTCCTGTTACCCATTTGTCTAAATCTAATTCTACTTCCCCTTCTATCCTGGACCACCCAAAGTAATCAACCTACACGTACATTTTTTTATTCTCGGTATCCTCTCTCCTTTACACAACTCCTCCAACATCTGTCTAGATACTATTGTATTAGAACTTCCCGTATCCACCAGACACTTTCCCTTCCCCACAACACTTATAATTGGCAAACCAACGCACTCACCTCCAATATTATTTATTACCGCGTGGCTGCCTCCCCTCTGCTCCTCTCCTCATTCGTCTGATCTTCCTTTCCTGTCCGCGACGGCTCCCCCTTCTCCACTCTTTCTGCTAATTCTGCCTCCTCGAGCTCCTCTTACCACCGGCTCCTTCTCCTCGGTTCCCGATGTTCCCGACGAATCATCCGACTCCGATGCCGCTCCTCTCTTCCTCCACAATCTCTGGGCGTTCACTTCCATCGGCTCATCTCGGCCCACTTCTCCCCGTCTACTCATATACGGGCATTGTCTGGCAATGTGCACCTCAGTTCCGCATTCGAAACATCGGGTTCGCGGGCAATTCGCCACTAGGTGACCTATCTTTCCGCACCCGTGCCATCTCCTGTCCTCCTTTGCCCATTTCCTTCTCTCCTTTCCTGGCTTTTTCTCCCTCATTGCTGTTCTTTCTCTTGCACTAACTTCTCCTCCTCTTTTCTTCCACCCTTCCTGTCTCGTTTTAAATCTTTCGGTTTCTGCTCTCCTGTACGATACTCGGTTCCACCCATTCTCATTCTCCTCTTCTCCCCTGGTTGCTTCTTCCTCCCGCGCGCTTGCATCAATCATCTCCTGGGCACACTCCACAAAACTCTTGTCTCTAGGTAGTCCGTCCCTCTTTCCCGTATCTCTACCCAGCTGAACTTTAAGGATGGTTGACAAGAACGCCATTCTTGTTCCTGTTTCCGCCGCATCCGCTACTTCCCTCGTCTTCTCAGTTACATTATTGAATCGTGCCAACAGGTTTGCGGTATATTGTCCGTTGGTCTGATACGGCTGTTTCTTCTCTCGAAACATCTGCAAGATGTCTTCTTCTGGAGCCCAGCGGCCTCCTCCAAATGCCTTCTTCAGCATATCCTTCACGGTGCTCCATGGGGTGTCTTCATCCGCCTGAATCATATTCAGCACGCTCCTCTTAACCCGGCATACCAAGGCTGCCCTCAATGCGTTGGCATCCAGCGGATCTATTAAGTTCTCCCCTTCTTTAGCCGCTATACGCGATATCATCCGATCGCCTCCCTTTAGAAAGTGATTCAACTCACCTATTCCTCCATCAAATCTTTCTAAATCAGATATAGCTCTCCTCAGGTCCTGCGATGTCGCCGTTCTCACCTTCAGCCATTCCAGCGTCGTCGCATGTGCTGATGCTAATGTTTCAGTAGGTAGCGGAGGAAAGTCCCTCGCTAACGCTTCTGACAACGGAGGAAACGCTGGCGGTGGAGCCAACGGTGCTGCCGGTGGCGCAGTCGGCTGTGCTACTCGTTTATTTGTTAAAATTCCCTTTCTGAATAAAAATAAAACCTTCCTTACATCACTATTATTCTAACTTCTTCATATTACCTTAAAATTCATGGAGGCATCCCAAACAACCTTTGAGACACTGAATCGGCTAAGTATAACTTTTAGTGATTATTTATTTTATGTTTTTATTAAGAAATGATCGATGACGTCGCTGTTTGTCGATGCCACTCATATCAATTAGTGTGTTTGTTTGTTGTAGTTTAAAGGCAAAAAACCTCTGTTTATCAACGACTTTGTAATAGCGATTGGTTTTAAAACATGTACAGGAAACTGAAAGAAAAGAAAGAAACTTTGATTAATAATTTGAAGGATCGAAAATGTTAAACACTAAAAGGTATCGTCTACTACCAACAATATCAATTTTGTTGTTTGAAGCTATTTTTACTTAAAGTGGAAATACAATAAATATAATCTCCTAAATATTTCCGTAACCAATGATTTTATCAAGTTTTATAGAATAATTTGTATAGATATTTTAGAGTGCTTTAATATTATACCGATCAATATTTGCGAAAAACTTCACAGTTTTTGAAATATTCTTAAAAAAAAGGTAATTTTTCTGTCCGTCTTCCCCTCCTCCCATCAAAACCCGACTCAGGATTCTTTGGGTCTTTTTACCAGTTATTATGGTAAGGGTAATAAATAATTTCTCACAAGTCTTATCTTTATATTTGGAATATCTGGACAAGGCTTTTTTTCCCCTAACTTTACTGGACTATATAATAATAATACTTTATTTATTTATATAGGATGATATATTGTTGACAGGTTTGCCTGGTTTAATGTCAAAAATGACATTGGTGGAATGTTTTCATAGGAGAGGAATGTGGGCAGTTCTTAAGATGCGATTATAAATATATGTAAGGAATACGATAGCTTTGGGTGGAAGTAGTCGAAGGATCTGTGGGGTTAGGAGGTCGTTTCGAGGAGATTCACGAGAAGTGATTTTGTGTAAAAAGTATTTGATCTCAGATGGATTTAAGTGTCTTATGTGCTAAGGAGAGTGAGGTCGGTAAAGAAATGAATTCTTCTACTTTTGCAATGTGGCTGGGATGGGATTCTGGATAAGGAGTAAATGTACTGGAAAGTTTTCAGGCAAATTCTTCCGCTTTGTCTTCATCAGACGCTGCCCAGGATCCATAGCATCGACGGAGGGAGTAGGAGTTATTATGGGATTTTAGGATTTTTTTGTTGGTATTCCAAAGGGAATTGTCATGAACAGAGAGAGAATAAAGGCAGGATTTCAAGAATTGGGACCTGTATTAAGCTGAACTTCAGAATTATGATTTGAGTTCTTCTGAAAGAAAAAAAAGGAACCTCAAATAAAATCTTATGAATGATTGTTATTCAGAAATGCTTTTAATCAGGTTAATTAACAAAAGAATAGGAGATACTCCTCCGTGGACAATTCCACCAATCGAAAATGAACTAGGACTGAACAATCTTCCAAACAACACTACACCAGAAGAAATTAGATATAGTTATCATGAAACTGTCCATAAATTATTCCATAATCATGACATAATTTTTACGGACGGTTCAAAATCAGAGAAAGGTGTAGGATGCTGTATAGTAACTCAAAACAATATAAAAAAATGGAAATTAAATAACAATAATTCAATTTTTAGAAGTGAAACGTGGGCTATTCTCAAGGCATTTGAATACATAATCGACACCAATATTGAGAAATCAGTAATTGTGACCGATTCCTTATCTGTAATCAAGGGACTGCAAAATGCATGTACATGTAACACATTGCACAAAAAAATTCAGCTAATGAACTTGAAACTAAATAAAAATAGTCGAAAAATAATATTGTTTTGGGTACCCTCACACATTGGCATAATTGGCAATGAACGAGCCGATGAGGGAGCAAAGGAAGCCGCCAGAAGCACAGATTCACCTGTTTTAGGATCGATGTTTCTCAACGAATGGAGAAGAGAAATTTCAAAGAAAGTGAACGGCAGTTGGAATGCACAGTGGAGATTACTGCTGCGCAATCACCTTCATCTGACCAAAGACGAAAATCGAGCTTGGTATCCTCCAAAACACCTGACATCAAAAGAGTGTTCTATAATAAGCAGGCTCAGGATTGGACATACCAAACTGACCCATCTCCACCTACTTCTTGGCTTACATCGACCAACATGTGAGGTATGTGAAAATGCTAATCTGACAGTTGAACACATATTCCAGTGCAAAAAGTTCCGGAAACAGCAAATCGAACTCCAAATTGAAGACAAGGCACCGTACAAGGAAAACGTTGGTATTGAAAAAACGCTGAAGTACATCCGAAAAATAAAATTGATTAGTTATATTTAAGAAGAACGATCGTCGCTAATGGCCCTGGCAGTCGATGCGACGTTAAATAGCAGCAAATAAAAAAAAAAAAAAAAAAAAGAATTTTTAATATGTCATGCCATTTCAATTTTTTTTTTTTAACGAAATCCCCAATTTCGAAATACAGATGTGTGTGGGCAGTGATTTACATTTAATACCTTTGCGAACAAAATTACATTTTCCCAGTGGCTTATTCAGGCATTAATTTTTTTCTGGGAAGGAGAGCTAAATTTTGTTTCCACATAATAGTAGTAATAGGAACAATAATGCTTTTAATAATAAACTTCTTTGTTTGATAAGTAAAGCACGTGCTTCATACTTCAGAATTAAAAAAAAAAATATCATTTAATAAATTTGTATATATCTAATGTATGTGTCGCTTATTTACAAAGAGGACCCCAACGATTTTCTGGGAATCGAGATGAGTCTCGGTTTCCATGTAAAAATTCATCAAATCCCATGATACTGTTATATTTGTTAAAAATGAACTTAAATAAAAAAAAAAAAAGGTTGTGTGAAAATAAGTTTATCTTCTGAACTGACCTTTTCAAGGAATGCTATGAAGCTTACATTTTTATGTAATAATAACCGTTTTAATTAAATAAAAATCATAAACAAATAAATTTTGTTTTACCGTTATTGTAAAAAAATAATTTTATTGTATAATTATGATGACATTTCACCACCGAAACATACAACTTTTTTTTTTTTTCGAAACTGGACCTCCGTAAATCTTTTTTCTTTTGTTGAACATCGGATCTTGAAGTTTCATTATTTTCAAAAGCGGCTCTATTCATGTTTCAATGTTTTTAAATTACTACTGAAGTAATCAGTGATTTTCGAATATTAATGCAGAAAATAAAGAATTTCGTAATTTGTTTTTTAGAAAATAATGGTTTTGATAACACAATTAGAAAATGAAATATGTTGTTTATGTCAATTATGATTATGGTTCTCATTAGAAATAAATCTTTTATATTATTTATAACTTAAAATGTAACCATTTGTTCCTTTCAGCTTCTGAACATTCTTCAAAGGTTTTTTTTGTTCCATAGAAAAAGAGGAATAAAAAAATATGGCCAATTTCTTTCTCCTACCGATATCGAAAGAATAAGAAGAATTTAAAGGCGCGCCAGTAAAGGAAATAAAGAAATATCGTAAAGAAGTATTGCGATCTTCCGTCCCTTTTGTATGGTAATTCTTGATCCCCTTTTATCAAATTTACCTTTAATCCCGCCTAGAAAATCCTCAACAATAGGGTATTTCCACGGGCGAGGAGATTCGTCGCACGACTGCACAAGATGCACTACCGCACGAGAATATTTCCGTAACGACGTTTGCTTATGATGGTTCCTCAGGATAGACACAATGCTCCCGCCGAAGAAGAGCCAATTCAGTTTTTCACCGAAGGATCTTCTTTGATGTATGCCACCCCAACCCTCCTCCTTTTGTCCGATCCTCCACCTCACTCACTCCGAAAGATATTACCCCCCAAATAAGATCTCGATTTCATGGTAGGTCTACTTCCCATCCCGTGTCATACGAACCGGTAAATATCCAATACCATTTTTCAATAAAAACATATAAAACATTTTTATCAGATGAACTAGCATTCCGCGCTCTTGAGCAAAGGAATATATTCCTCGTTGAAGTGCGTATACGTTTCGTTGATTCAATTATCCAGAGATGAGACTTCGTAATTTAACATTTTTTAATAATCCGTCGTTTTTTTATTGAAGTTAAAACTTTAGGCGCGTTTTGCCCTTTTTTTGTGAATAGTGAATTATATTGAGCCGTTAAATCTCCGATGTTTTAGGCTCCGGTAAAGTCGGCTGGAGTAGACTAATTGAAGTGTTTTTGCGTATGGATTAAAATTCGCACCTGGATGTTAGCAAGGAAAATGTTCATCATTTCATCTTTGTAATAAGCTATTATTCAAAATTGTATATGTATACTTCATCATGTATAGCATAATAAACACGAACAAGCATACTTGAAACAGATCTCTCTTTTGTATTAAATTATTTTTCTACTCACAACTCTCGGAATTACCATCATCACGTGAGTTTGTTATCGGGAAGTAGGCTATACGATATTTGTCAGAAGCAATTAAATATTGCTAATAATAAACAAGTAACAATTACGAAATGAAACAAGCCTTCCTCTCTAAAAGGGAATTGCGCTTGGCTGGCAGTCCATGTGGAATGAGAACCCACTGAGCAAATTAAAGAAAATCAAAAATTTGTAAAACCAACTCGTCTATTCGTTGAGAGGAAGTGTCCTTAACTAGATTACGGATAGGTCATACAAACCTAACGCATACTTATCTAAGTAATTAAGTAAGTAAACAAACAGCCTGCATCAAAATGCAATTACTGCTACAGTACTCTCACAGTGTCCTTATTACGTATTAATTCTAAACAAATTAGGACTCATAAAAAAATTATCACTAGTTTTAAATAATAAAGCCTTATTAGTGCTAGACCTGAACAAATCAATAGTGAACGAATACTAAATAATTGTGAAGTAATTTACATTTATTTAGCAAAAGATTTATGGCAAAAATCTTATATATCCATTTTACATCATCATAAATCCATTAAAACCGAATCAAGGTTTGTATAACACTTCCTAATAACCGACTTCACAATACGCAACAATATCTTTCCAAACACAAACAAAAAATGGAGAATGACGGTTGAAATCCTCACCCCACACTAAATAAAAGTTGGTTTTCGTTCTTTGGTTATTTAAATCATCGTCTTTCTATTTTTTCTCTTTCGCTTACGAAAAGATATAATTTTCAATATTCAAATTTGATAGTATTCTGACATTCAAAATGCTCAGTTTTTGAAAAAGCGCAAATCCTACTATGGAATAAATTA
This sequence comes from Nezara viridula, assembly GCA_928085145.1. Taxonomy (NCBI): domain Eukaryota; kingdom Metazoa; phylum Arthropoda; class Insecta; order Hemiptera; family Pentatomidae; genus Nezara; species Nezara viridula. Next base: position 149,875,290 of record OV725079.1, on the reverse strand, counting down.
TCTTTTTATTACTTAACGATTTCTTCGGTAAATGAAAATCATCTAAATGTTCCCATGTTTACATGCGAAATAATTTAACAAAATCCTATGTTTGAATATACTATGGAAAATAAAGAATTTATGTAATCGACTTTGAGATTCCTTTCAGATATTCTGTAGCTGATACTGCTCTCATAGATTTAAACAAAATATGATATTAAGCCTATTTTCTTTTTTTAAATTACACGAGCAGCTTCCAAATTTTAGTGCAACCTAAGACAATGAATACCGCAAACTCCGAATCCAGGATAAGCTCGCCGGTTAACCGGCATTCAGTTCTGTCAGATAGCATTGAGTTAAAAGTCAACCATCCGAGCTAACATTCCCTCCAGGTAATAGCGGAGGTGACAATGGAACAATGGCCCAGTCGGATTTCAATGACAAAGCGGCGCAGGTTCCTATCTCGCTCGAAAACAGTCCCCGCCCTTAACAATTATCTTGGAATATAATTTCTCGGAATAACCAGCTTGCTATTTTATTTCTCTCTCGTTCCGGTTGTAGATCACGATTACCTCCTGATTTAGGAAACCGATTAATGTAAACATTAATTTGTAATCATTATAACTAAATAACTGAACTTCTGGATTATTTTTAAAATATTGAAACTGCTCTCAATGATTTAAACAAAAAATTATATTTAGCTTATTACTTCCTCACCACCGAAGGTAGAGAAGCATAATATGTTTTTCTTATCTTATTTAGCTTATCTGTGTATTTCAATATGAATTGAAATTTTCTTTTATTCATAGGAGATTTGTTGCTCATTTATTAGAGTACCTTACTTTGTATTCTACTGTTTTTTGTTTCTTGCTTTTTTTCTCTCGCTTTTTTTAATATATTGCTTTTGATTATTATAATCTTTAATTTTTTTAACTGTGCAGTAATTAATTTGTTAGCCTTTTTAATTTCTCAATTGTATTGTATATAATTGTAGTATTATAGAAATAGTCTCACTGGTTTGATTTTGTACTTTTTAATGTAACAAGTTTTCTGGTCAGATGTTATTCTTCTTTTCTATAATATTCTATTCTATATAGTCATGTAGTTTTAATGATGTATTCATATCTTTTTAAGTCCAATGTTGGATAGTATTAAATCGGTGGTCGGTCATCAAGGAAATTTTCGCCAGTAAAAAAAACTATAACGCATTGCGCTTATTAGAAAAAAACTTAAAATTATTACAAAATGGTATATCATTTCAAAATAGTTATATATATGTGGCTTTTCAAACTACATTCTTTACAACTTTTCTAAAAAATACTTGTTTACAGTCCTACTTTTTTAAATTCAAAAAAGAAAATACCAATGACTGCTTTCTTTTAAAAAAAAAAGGATTGCAGTTATAAAAAAATAAAGTAATGAAATCATTGCCTATGCTGATAAAACATTTTATTAATGCAAAATAATTTCAGGTTGCAATTTTTTTGTTTATTATTACAGTTTATTTTGATTACATTAAACTATAGTAAAGTATGATGTTTTGGCCAAGCTTTATTTGACTGCATGCATTAACGATTATGTACATTTGGTTTCTACATTGTATACGGATACCAATATGAATGATGTTAATGCTTTAATATTTTTTTTTTACTGGATTATTTGTTTATTGATAAATATTACAATCTGTCTCAATAATGAACATTTATAATAGAATTCTGAGAGCACATTCACGCCATATTTACAACTTTTATATTAATAATATTTAATACATAGCAGCTATCTACTCCCGGCACCTTTTCTGCATTCAAAGTCTTTCACAATTAATATCCGTAGTCTATTTGCAAAAAACAAGATCTCATATTTCAGACCTCTTTACTCCTTCCCGCTGAACTAAAACTGCCGAACATTACTTTCTTGCTCGCTCCACTGGTTTCTGATTTCCCTTCAATGAAAGTTACAAGGCCTTGTCCCAGATATTAACCTTAGCTATCCCCAATCCTTAAAATGCCCTCGGGAAGTGGAAGAGCATTATTATATATATTATTATTGTTATACTTCTATATGTAATTTATTGAATAAACGTTTTGGGAGGTTAAAAAAAAAAATTCTGATTTCGTAACTATGCTCCTTGTCTTTCTTCATTCATTTACCTCTTTTTCTGTTTCGTTCGCACACCTTAAAAAGACGTCTCCAATTTTCAAATTATAATTTAAGCATAAATTGTCGATTTATGGTCTCGGAATCTTATTACTTAATAATATATAAGTAGTACTACTTTCAATTAAGTAGTGTCTCGACAAGATTTAGAGTTGTAAATTTCAATAAATAAATAAAAAATTTTCATTCTGTTTTTTTTCTCAAGACAATTATTTGTATTCTCTAGATGTTTTTTAGTTTTTTTTATGATTATATTTTAAATTTTCAATGCAATTTGTTTTATCCTTAATAATGTTTTTCGTCAGTAATATTTTTTCTTTTTATTTATATATATAAAAAATTGTAACTCTTAAGGAACCTGGTCCAAGAATAAAGTTAATTTTTATTGTATACTTGTAATTGTCATTGTCTATTTTTTATTGTAATTGTTGCAAGTATTATGTCGTCCGAACCCCGGTTGATCACAACAAAAAAAAAAAAAAAGACAAAAACAAATAGGATCTTAACAACATAACCTAATTTTATGGTTAATTAGATTTCTTTTCCAATAACACCAGACATTACCATGTGTTCTTTTCTAGAATAGCCTTTGTTAAGATGAGCAAGAGACCGCAAAAGTAGAAGACTCCCCTGAGTCAGAGGGGGCCAGCCGCAGGTAGAGAGTTCTATCTGGAAGCGGGCGTTAATTACGGCCTCGGGCTCCCAGGGGGCCCTAACGAGCACATTATCCCTAATCTTCCCCCACCTCTCCCTTATTATAAATGAGTTGTTCAATTTATGGCTAACCGTATTTTCGCTAACCGTATAAACTTGACCAAAAAAAAAAAAAATAATAAAAAAAAATAACCCAGTATATTGTCTCTAATGGATAATAAAAACTTTAATGGGTCTTAACAACTTTTCGTGGCAACCTGGACATTCTACTTCCACAACAGTAATGGATATGCTAAAAATTAAGTTTCTCATCTTCACGTTTAACATAATTCCATCAATATAACAGCGAAGAATTTATTATTTCGGTATTCGTGGCAGTTAATGATATTAATATTGAAAATCGAAATGTAATATTTCTCAAGCTTTTTAATTTATTCAACCTGTTTCAATTCAACTTATCATTTTTTTTTTTATTTCTTAATGATATTTACAACTTTATAAAAGAAATACATTTAGTAAATTTGAACATATGGATATAATGATGTGAAAACATTTGTTAAGAAACTACCCAATGGTAGCACTCTAATGATATGTCTACATTGGGAGATCACGGAGCCATCTTCTTTTCAGACACCTCGGAGGGTTATCAGGAATTCAAGAGGAAGCAAGGCTAGAAACGAGAGGTTTGGAATGATTCTAAAGTTTATTGTGGAAGGACAGGTATCTGAATTGGGCCTGATCTGAAACATAAGAAACATTTAGGTTATTATGGTTGGTTTTATTTGTAACAAAGTAGGGAGCATTAAGGATTCTACGAAGGATTTTGGATGGTAAGGATTGGATACGAGAAGAATAATCGGGTCCCTTAAATGATTGAGCAATTTTATTTTGTTATTTATTTTTTATTTCATTAACATTTTGGATTTCTTTTCTACATATTCCTTATGCATTTTTATATTTATGACTATATTTATATGTAGATATTTTAACTTTCTAGTTTACAGGAAATTCTAATAACATTTAAAGTCATAGACATCGTTCTTTAATTTATAATCCTTTGGTAATTATTAGTTTTTGGTTTTGGTGAATACAAATTAATAATTAGTACAGAACCTTAACTTATTCAATAACAAACCTCAACTTAGTTAATATTAACTTAGAGCTTATTAACAAACAAGGAAGTTTTTCTTGAAATGGGGTAACTGTCTAGTCTAGTTAGTGGGTATTGTTGCCCAAAATCGGTCTTGGTCTTGCACTTTGTCAGGACTGGTAAGAAAATCGATTTTTAAGTCAAAATAGTTACTAACACTTGAAAATCTTAGTTACTATATTTTAATAATTGATATAACCCATATACTTTCGCATTTAACTTCTCTAATTTTTCATTCGGGCTTAGTTAGGTTTCTTCTATCTAAAAAATTAAAGTAATATCTCTATAGTAATATGCAAATAAGTAACTGCAAGACTGTTGCGAGACTTTTGCGCAAGACTAAGACCATGACCAAGACTGAGTTTGCTAGGCCAAGACTCGTATTTGGGCAACATTATTGGTAGCTGATAAAAAATAGCAAATATTCAACAATTTTAGGACAAACGCAAGATGACATAGTCTACTTTAACTTAAAATATATTTCATCTTGTTAACTAAGAAGCAATTGTCAACTATTTTTATTAAATATTTTTTTATTTATCCCTTTCCAATCAACAAAAAACATTTTGTAGCCCTTGAGGTACACTATCATACCTTCAAATATTTCTCCTCACACACAAAATATCCTGTAAATTGTGTAGATTGTGGCTACTGGTTTTGTTTGTGATAATTGATGGCTCAAGGCTTAGCCTTATGTTGTTCCAACCGTTAAAAGAAATAGAATATTTCAGTTTAGGATTTGCTAATGGAATTAAACATACCGCAACACCATTTTCATCAGATGTATCATCTGATAGATAAATGAGTGAGTATTCGAGGACGGACGTTTCGCGGGACAAAAGAGGATAGTCTTTCTTATCGAGCCAGCACGTCAAAGTTTTGAGGAGGGAGTCAGATGGAACGAGATAACGAAGGCAACTCAACTCCCATTCATTCCCCTCCTCGCTGTTATATTTTTGGTTTGCAATGTGTGAAATGAGTTAATGATAAAATATTTAACAATTCCATTGAAAATAGTTAGATAAGATGCTTACGCTCCCCGAGATACGATTTTGCCATTTAAGCCCCAAAATACTTATAAAGATGAAGCTTTATAAATTGGTTATTCATTTTTTTTATATATACATAAATAAATAATATATATTTTGTATGTTATACAAAATATTATATAAAGACAGAGTGTATACACAGTAAAATTATTGCAAAAACAAAGAAAATCTAAAGAATATAAATAAAACAGTAATATTACAATATATTTTTATCACATTAGTTCAACAAAAGTATATCATCATGAGGGCTTATGGCATAATTTTGATTTTGAGGATATTAAAATTATACATAAAGAAAAAAATAAACATAAAAACAAATTAAAGCTATCACTATTACAGAAAATTTAACTAGTGTCGTAAATTTCAAAACTGACTCAAAAAACATATACAAACCATAAGCCGAACCATTAAATAAACTAAAAAGTTAATAGACTACATTTTTTATACATTATATTAATGATATATATATTTTTTTACAAAACGCGTTAGTGCTACAAGAATATCTACTTGAGTGCAGCAAAATTACGGTTTCCTTCCATTTTCAATACAGTTGGTGATAAGATATGTATCAGAAATGTAGCAAATAAAAATTTAAAAAAGATTTGAAAATAGTACAGATCCGTGTTGTTAAATATTTATCTACGACATACATATATAAAATTATCGGAATGGAAACTAATAAAGAGTTTTTATGATTATATTAGTTTTTTATACAATAAATAAATTTTGCCTGATAAAATTATTAATTAAAAAGTTAAAATGAAAAATCATATATATAATTTTAGCAAATAAATATTTAAGTTATGATTTTTTTTTATTTATAAATGAGCTTCAAACTTCAATTTTCTTCTAATGACCCAATTTTTCTAGACAAAAATCTCTTTTCGAAGTAAAGCGGTAAATTAAAGTTATATAATGTGCGCACAAGATTTTTTTTTCTAAAGATTACAAATTACGACTATGAAATCAAATTATAAATTATTTGAGAGAAAAAAATAGAAACGACTGGAGCAAAAGATTAAATAAAAAGCTTTTGTTTATTTTTAATGTTTCTGTGAGAGATTAACGAAAATAAACCAAAAATGAACCATTTATTATTGCCAGCCGTTTCTATTTATCATTCTATGGGCCTAAGTTGTTTACTGTTAGAATTCGTTTAACACGAATTTAAAAAAAAAAAAATTAAAATAGTACATATAAAAAAAAATCTTTGTATGCTAGGTAACTTTAAATATTTCTCTTCTAAAAATATTTGGCAATATACATTGTTTTTAATATTACTAAAAATAAGTATTTAAAAGACATAAAGTAATTCGAATAGAAATGGAAAATCCAAACCATAAAGCATAAAGCCTACAGTCTCTTACACGCAGGTGAAAAAACCATGTCTCATACATATAAAAAAAAAAGAAAGAAAGAGAAAAACAAAATTTATTAGAGACTAATATTTGAATAGAAACATCACATTAAGCCATCGAAACACATACTGACGAAAACGGGAGGTTCCATTAACACAGAAGAGAAAGTCTATATACAACAGATGATTAGAAGTAATGAATGAGGGAAAACAAATTACATATACCAAAAAAATCAAACATATAAATGTGTAAAATAAATTGTTCCAAGATATTTGTGCCATCCGTAGTCAATAAAACCCAGTGGATATACAGCTACTCTAAATAATATTACTGTAAATTAACATATTGCTCGCAAATCAATTAGGATATAAATGAAAAAATCCAACAGTAAACCTGCCAATGTTTCGCCGATTCAGGCATCTCAGGAAATGTTTATTTTGTAATTGTAAATTAATTAGATATAGCCTCGGTTAACAGTTTTTTTTTTTCATATTATTTCCTTATTCCTGTTATCTTTGACAGCTTTAAACTACTTTTTTTAAAAAAAAAAGGTTTTTTTTTATCGGTTCCTTTCATGTTTTATGAAAATATCTGTTATACCTGGGAATAGATTCTTCCATTGGGAGGCTACACCTCAAGAGCGCCTGTTATTTTCTACTTACCCCAAGGAGATGAACCACTCCGCGCGGCAGGAAGAAAAAGATGTGAAGAGGGTCGGGGATTAGGTGTAGCGAGGTGAGCCGTAAGTGCTCCCTGCTCTCTAGGCAACTCCCCCCAACCTACAACCATGAATTAATGCTCCCTTTCTTCACTGGGATTATTCCGCTTTCAAGAAATATATATTAAATATTATATCTTAGATCTTACTTTAATGGCCTCGCGGAAATTGTGTTCGTAATTTAGCTAGGATTAATTTAACAGGAGAAAAATATATATTTTACTAACCGAAATTATTATAACTCGATTTTAAAATATTTTACGTAAGTATTAATGAAATGAAAATATATTTTAATATTCTGGGACTGTTGTCCCTTTAGAACAAATTATAAGTACTGAATACATGTATAAGTGGCCATAAATAGAGTAAATATTTACAATATTGGTTATTTAGAAGTAAAAATACAGACAGCGCCAGAGAAAAAGACATGAAAAGCTAACAAATATATATAATACAAACAGAGAAAACTAAAATAACAGAAATATTTTCTGGGGTACTTAGATATCTCTGTTAGGTATATTTCGTAATCAGGTGGATTGAGAAAGGAGTAGGTGTTTAAAGAGGAGAGATTTGAAAGAGGAAACTGATTGTGCGTGTCGGATATCAGCAGGGATGGAATCCCAGAAGTAGGCGGCTTGAATTGCAAATGATTCAAACGCAGCAGTTCGCTGAGGAGGAGGATAGAGTTCTATTGGGACGGGAATAGATGGATTATTTAAATTGTAAGCTATAGAAAATATAGGAGGGTCGATGAATTCTAATGATCTGGTACAGAAAGGTAGCTATTAAGTACTGACGGCGATAAGATGGATAGAGCCACTTCAAATCGGTGGAATACTGGGTAATATGCGAATCTCTTGATATTCTGAAAACAAAACGTAATGCGCAATTCATTAGGCGTTTAAGTTTGGCCTCGAAATCTCCCGAGAGTCCACCGTACACCATACAGCCATAGTAAAAGTGGGGGAAAACAAGAGAGGAAACTAGAAGTTGACGGGACTCATATGGAAGGAGATAACGTAGGCGATTAAACTGTTTTAGGGTGGAGATAGTGAGACGGGAAATTTGGGAGATGTGTGGTTTCCAGGAGAGGATTTGATCAAAAGTAACACCTAGGTTTTTAACGGTAGAATGGAATAAGATAGATCAGTTGTCCAGGAGAAGATTGAGGGTTGCTGGGAAGGATTTGAGGAGTGCGGGAGATCCAATCAAGATGGATTTCGTTTTCTCAGCGTTCAGAGTGGACCTGTTGAGGTTTGCTCTTTCACTTATTGTATCACTATCTTTTTGGATTTTTAGAATGGCATCTGAGGAATCAGTCGGATTGAAGGAAGGGTAAATCTGAACGTCGTCGGCATACAGGTGGTTAGGTTCGTTACAAAGTATCGTGGACACAGAACGCGATATATTCGAAACTTCAGTTCAGTTAAAAATTTATAATGATAGTCCATAGTGGAGACTCCTTTGTATCTATTAATATCCGTCTAATGCTTTGTAAATGGCTTCACCTTACGAAAATTTTCAGAAGCTCAATCTGGGGATCGATAAGTAGTATATATTTAATATACACATAAGAGTGAATGTGTTAAGATGATTTATTTTATTTTTACTTATTAATTTATTTCTTATTTGGCTTATGTATTATTTATGTTTGTAATTCTATTTTTATATTTACTTTTTCTTAGTTTACTCATTTATGTTTTATTTATTCATTTTTTTTTATTTTTATTTCCGTAGTATATGTATATATGATATGAATGAACACATTTAGCCTTGTTACTTATTGCCCTTCAATGAGGCAGATTGTACTATTTACTTACTGTTCAATAAAAATAAAATTTAATAAGGTACTAAAAGTTTTGTAATAAAATAATCTTATGATTCAATTGGATAGCAAATGGGTGTTTAAGAGCTTTTAGTTCATCATTAAATGGATGTAGTTTACCAATCGCTAGATTGAAAACGCAAAAGTTGAAGGTTACGATAATTCGAATCCAAGTACGAAGTTTTAGATGGATGTTAATGATTTGAAAAAAAAAAATGGTCTGTTCGGCGGGATAAAACTTGCGATTAATAATTCTCCTGATAAATTATAGAAAAACTTAAAAATATTTCTTTATGATGAGCAACCTTATTTTTAATTAATTTAATTAAAATTCGATTAATATTTTACAAATATCACATTATTCTTGTGTTTTATTTATATCAATAAAAATCACTTTAAGATTTTCTTACTTCATATACATTATGAAGTTTCGTCGTTAGGTTATGTCATTTTTAAAGAATCTGACATAATACTTTTTTCCAGCTTCTTTTCGTTGAAGTATGTTATATTGATAAATTTAAAGGGCATCGAGAAAATGACTTTAGGGAAGTTTCATTGAAATCGGTACATTCGTTTAGGCTCTACAGTCTATAGCAACAAAGGTTTTTCGGTCACCATTTTGAAAATAAAAGGCCGATAGTAATGTCGATGAAGGAGGATCATCCTCGAGTGACCTCTGATTTTATATCCAAATTTGAAAAAAAAAAATCGGTCCTGTAGTTTCGGAGAATCTGCGCACACAACGGACGGACAACAAATTTGTATTCGTTTTTCGAATTCCATGTATCTTGAAATGAAAACTATGAAAGAGGATTAAGTTTTTGAATTTTTCAGTCGATCAGAATGGCTCATTATTGAAAATAATAAACCAATATGTTGTTAAAAAGGCTTTTAATTGATGAAATGAAATGAAATAAAATTGTGGGTGTAATGTGACCTTTATAAAACCTTGATCGTTTATTGATAAAATGTAGTAGATGTAATGTAATTATACTCTTTATTTAAAACAAAAGTTTCGCTTAAGTGGAACACTATCAACACAATTAGTTCACTAAATTCATAAAAAAAAATTCCTGGTCTAAAATTTCATAAAATGTATAATCTAAAACGATTAGATATAGTAGATCTAATTATTATTATGTGACTAGACTTTAATAGTAAATATAGAGTGAATTAATGATTCTTATAAACATATCTTCTTGACTTCTAATTGATAATTTCTTTATTGATAACCCTCAAGGAGGACAGCATTCTCTAAATATTGTACCTTCGCTATTTTACGATGAATATTCTCGGTTCTAATTCGTGTCTCAGGGATCTGTATTAAAATGGGGTTTCGAAGAAATTAAATTTAGAAATACCGCTTCAGAAAAGAATTCGAACATAGTCTTCCAGATATGTCGATCTCATCTCTGCTGGAATGTCTGGAATTCGGCCAGCTCCAAGTTCTCCTCACTACAGGGTTCTTGTCAATCCTTTCTGTATTTTGTTTCCCTCTTAACGTTATTCCTATATAAATATTTTTTTGTGTTATGAGAAGTTAAAATGTGGCTCTTTCAATTTATTATTATTGTGGTATTGTTGATAATATGTATTTGCTTTTAAAAAATGAGGTTTAGAATTCATTCCTTGATTATAAACCACTTGATAAAGATCACTTGATAAAAAAAAAAGGAACTTAATTATTAATCAGGATAATTTATTTTTCATATTTTTACAATAATCACGTATTCCTTATAAGTTGAATCCAATTTACCTCCTAACAATAACATATGAATGTTATTAAAATATTAGTAGTAATCGTTTTACATTCATAATCTTTTGATTTTTTTTTATATAGGTAGGTAGGAGAGCGAATTAAAAAATTCACAAATCTTTATTTCATATCACAAACTTCTTATTATGTTTAATTGAATTTTTTTCAATATCAACTCATAGAAAAAAAAATGCTCATAATCTCCATTAATTCGATCTCTGTATCTGTTTTGTTTTTTTCCTCCTCCGCTCCCCTTTTGAGCTATAAGGGATTTTTTTCTGGGCCAGGGATGAGGGAGGGGAATCATTGACAGATTTAAAAGTTTCCCGACGCCGTTAGAAGCGAAACAATGATTATTCCATCATATTAACTTCAGATAATCAGGTTGCCTAGTTCACGTACTTTGCAGACGCTCGGCAAGAGCGCCCCAGTTGTTTCACCTTCCAATTGGTCTCTTGCTTTACTATTAAGGTATTCATTGATGTGTAAAGGCTCTCTGATGGATTGCTCCGAGCTTAATGGTCCTCTTATCTGAACCACCTTGCCTTCATATTTTCAAATGTTCATTGACCAGTTTTAAGTTTTAAGTTCCTTATTGATCCTCCTCCTCAATGCTACTCAGACTCCAGATCGCTCGAGTTATCGTCCGGAGGTTATTTTTCTCAAATATTTTACAACTTCTTTCTAGGGTGTTGGTTAGTCTCCAGTTCTCACAGCTGCATATTAGAACTGGTTTTATGATTGTGATATATACACTCTTAATCTCAGATTTCAATACCTTTGAAATATTTGTGTTAGTCTACTCTCGGAAACAATTTCTTTAATTTTTATTGATTGTTTTTTTCCTTTTCAGGTGGTTTGGTTCCGAGATACACTGAAATTAGACACGACAGAACGAAGAATCATGGAGGTGAGGGGTAGCAGACATACGCTGATCATAAGGAAGGTGCAATCGTCTGACTTCGGAAACTATTCCTGCCTTGCTGATAATCAGATTGGAAAGACGAGACAGTACCTGGAGTTGTCTGGTAAGTTTTTATTGCTTTATGTATTTTATTTATCATACCTCTTGAACTGACGAAGCATCTCTTTCTACTTATTTTTTTTCCAATTTTTAGTATGAGATTTATTCTGCATATGTGATCTCCCTATATTAAATGTTCTGTTTTGAAGATGTATGAATTAGAGAAGGGCTGAAATGTTAGTTCCATATTGGTATTAAATTCATCCAATCCTTCCACTCTAAAGCCCTCAAACAATATTCAATGCTTTATTCTACGTAACCAACAAAACCCTTTCTTCATGACCTTCATATCCATTTTGTTCCAGACATTATTTCTGAAAAACTCTCCAAAGTTTATCAGAACCTTATAAATCATCCAAATCCTTTAGAATAATCCTTGTTATACTCCATCCCTCTCTACAATCCTTCCCGAAGGTTGAAACGGCAGTTGCACCTCGGCCTTTTGTAAATATGAAGTAATCGAAATCCAGATTCACCATTCAAGACATGTGTGTATCTGACCATATTGGTATATCTCCTCTGAATTTTGGTACATGTGACTTTTAGATCCGAAGACCTGCTTTTTTTTTTTTGCTGCTGGAGTTTAGTAATTTTTTTTAATTAATTAATTGCAATCTAAAACTGGCAATCGAAACATTTTATTGAAGATTTCTAATCCTAATCAGAAGATTGTGGAAACATTTTGAGATGCAAAATAATTTTTTTCAATTCAAAGTTCCATTCAAAGAGATGAATATATATTTATACTCGCATTCCATTGCAATAAATTTCATAAATTCTGGAAATAAATCGTTTTCTCTTTTCGAAAATAGTAAAGCCCTAAAAAAAAAAAAAAGGAAAGGTACGTGGAGGGATTCCCATAAGAGAAGATCTATTACTCTATTGGCCTCTATGGGCGAATATATTCCAGGACATGGCTCGCACATTTGAATACAGCTCTCGGATGCCAATTGAAACTTTCAAAGGCTCTCTTTCTTATGAATTATTTAGACGATTTCCTGGCACCTCAGAGATACACCTCTGTTTTCCACCGAGCTCCTTGGCTCTGTTATATTCAAAGTCTGGATTTCCATATTCTTTTTGTTATTCTCATAAGTTTTCCCAAGAGGACAGGAAAATCGATGTCTCAAATCGTCTTTAGTAAAGTGATTCTTTATTACATCTGACCTGGGCCTACACAGATTTCCTAATTTATTTAACCTTTATTGATATTCTGAAACAAATGTTTAATATAAAAAAAAAAAAAAAAATGATTCGTTACAAAATGAGTATTCGATGACTCCATTAACCTAAAGTGTACAGATATGTTTCATAAACAGTTTTTTTTTTTTTTTAAATTATTGGAATAAACTGCTAATTAATATAAAAGGCCTCTCTAAAAGTTTCTTAAAATCTACAAAGTGAAATTAATTAGGCGATTACAATTGTAAATTTTAATTTATAAATATTTTCTTCTTTTTGAAATCTTAATCTGCTACTTTTAAATAAGTCACAATAAGCAGATTTGTTGTTATTATTTGGAAAATAGCATGGCAGGCAGAAGCAAGAATGATACTCAGCAGCAACTCTTCGCTGTTTTTAGGTTGCTTTTTTCTGGTATCCCTCAAAACAACTAACAAAGAGAGAAACGACGAAAAATGATGATAACCGACAAATTATGATACCAACGTGTGGTATTTTGATGATGCATGTCTGCCAGTCTCATAAGGCAGCTTTTTCTGCAATTAGGTTTTTCATGACGGATACTTTTTCTTGGTACACATATCCTTCAAAGTGCTTTAATCTGTACCACTACAACCCATAAAGGGTCTTGGGCTTAGTACTATTTAGGGAAAGCACTACGGTGCTCTTGGTCTACGGTTGTGCAAGAAGGTAATTTGACCGAGATCACGCTCAACCGCCAGGTTTTCCCTTTAATTAATTATTATAATTAAGGGTACCCAATTTGTAGAGGCTGGGTATGTCCCTGGAGGGTCTACCTACCAGGGTCGCTTCACGGCCAAGAAATCAGAATAAATAATTTTTCTCCCATGAGCCGGGATTCGAACCTGGGACCATTAGCATTGGCAGCTCCGTACCCTTCCACTGAGCTACTCCATCCTCCCTCCAAATTGCTTCGGTCAAGATCAATTAACTAATAGTACATGGATCGTATTGAAAAGGAGAAGAATTGGTTTTGTTTCATAAATAATTTATTCAAAAAACTAGTAATAATAATATTCATGGACAGCGTTTCCATTGTTGTATTTTATGATATGTTTGTATTATCTTTACGCTATATGTAACTAAGTAGACAAAATTTAATAAATTAAAAAATTTATTGTATACATATATAAACATATATTGACTTAAAAATAGATAAGGGAAAAATAAAAATGTATGAGAGATATTACAAAATTAATAATTTTGTTTGTGTTAATTTTCTATAATCACATGAATTATTGAATAAATTAGTATTAGATGATTGAAGAATTTTTTATTGGGGTTGCATAACATATAAATTAAGATGAAAAGTAATGATCAAAATTAGTATCCATGTTTGTTCGTTTACACAAACTTTATTAAAAACGCTTTAATTTAGTAATAAAAGGTTCATTGCAAAAAGTACATGAGCTCTTAAATTAAATTTTCACTAGAATTGATTAAAGGTGTTTTCTTTCTGAGAGCGTTATGGAATAGCAGTTGCTCCCTTCCCACATTTATTACCTTTTTTCATTGCCGTAGTTTTTCTCCGAGGCGCTTCCTAACCGTGATCTCCAGTCGGAACAGACAGCTGTAGCTTTCTTATTCATGCCAAGGAGACGAGTTAAACTTCTTCTTTAGATACCTTCCATCTTCAGAAAGTCTTACATAATACATCGTAATTGACAAACATTTTCGTCGGACAACTGTTTGTCTCATGTTAATATTGGATTTGTACTCTTAAATCCTATATTTGATGCAGAGAGAATCTGATTTCGTCTAAGAGCCATTGTAAAATATTCAATTTTGTAATACCTATTCCTTGAAATTATTAAAATAGAATAGAATAGAAAATAGAACTTTATTCTGGGACCAAGTCCCCTTAGAATAACAGAGATGAATTAATACAAAATAAAATACAAATCTGGACAAAAACTAACTTATAAAAATTTTAACATTATATACATTATTTAAAACGTAGTATGTAACCACTAAGAAATAAACAAAAAAAAAGATATATATATATATATATATATATATACATACATACACACACACACACACACACACACACACAAACACACACACACACACATATATATACATTCACATACATATATATATATATAAATGAACATACAATCTTTACTTATTATTATGATCAACTCAAAAAGGAAGGGGGCTGTTTAAACAGCGCACGATGATTGGCAAAGACATAGAAACGGCAAAACCCTTGAAAAACTTTCAATTTAGGTAAGATACTGAAAAAAAAAGAGAATGTTATACATCATGTTAGGAATAGAGCCAGTGTTCCGATTTGAGACTGTGAATTTATGGCAAACATGATCTGTCATATATTGCAGACATTATCGTTCTACTTAAAATAATATTGGATTAAGTATTATAATTATAGATTTTTTTTTATATTATTACATTTTTTATATTATATTTTAGGCAAACCGAACCCCGCTGTATTCAGGAGCCATGCGGTCGGAAGGTCGAAGGATTCTTATAACATTACCTGGAGTGTGAACAGCTACACCCCCATTGAGGAATTTAAACTCTCCTTCAGAAAGGTCCCAACACCAAGCACACCCGGAACAGCGCAACAACCTAGCAATCAGTCAAAGAGGACAAACAGGAGGGTAAGTCAAATCAACTGACGTTTTTAATTTTCAAAACTATATCTTTTATGTATATATATATATATATATATATATATATATATATATTATATATATATATATATATATATATATATATATATATATATATTATTCCTTTAAATCCTAGTTGCAAATGCGTTGCAACTTATCAAGTAAATTCGTTGTTTTCTTTTTCTTTTATTTATTTAATAATAGGTATGTCTTGATTTCATTGGGCAATGATGATAATCTCTGTAATGCTTGTAAGTTTGAATTGTGAGTGGTAATGGCGTGATTTGGAATCAAGAAGATTTTTGGACTGTCCTGTTTTTATGAAAGTACTTTACCAACTCCAAAGTTTTTCTCTTTATGTCGAAATAATTATTATGTGTGGATAACTCCTTCCTACGTAAGATGAGTATCATATATTAAGTATTAATTAAAAATATATATTAATATTATGAATTACAGAAAAATATTGCACTTCTTACTATATATATATAACTAAAAGAATAAAAAAAAATTAATTAAAATTATCAAATAATTAGCGCTTTGTTCATTCCACTTTGATAAAAAACAATTAGGTTTTTAGTGTGCTTGTTTGAATGGTGAACTATGCCGTTCTTTTGTTTGTAAAGTTCACTAACTCGCTTTGTATCTGCATTACCTTGTTAAAAAAATAAATAAAAACACGCCAAGTTAATTGAAATTTTTTGAATTCGTTGACGTTGAACCACGAACAAACGAGATGTCTATACATTCCGATCCTGAGCTTTAAAAAGTCTAACTGTGAAACCTTTTTTTTTTTTTTTTTTTTTTTAATTGAAACGTTTCGTTTACAGCAGAAGCTCAATTGTTTTGTCCTTTATTGAGTTGGATCTAACTTCTGTGGGGTGTTGAACAGTTTTTAGCTATCTCGTTATTTTTAAATGATTTCAGTTGAAAAGTTATTCCTGAGTTGTGAAAACCTTTTTTGTGACATTAAAAAATCAGTTAACCAAATGTCATTCATTCTGGACTTATTCATCCATAAATAAATATATTTTTTGAAATTAAAATAAAACTGAAATTATAAGGCAATCAATATTCATCAAGGAAAATTTTAGTATTCACCTGTATCAAGAACAAAGCCTGTGCAGTACACTAACCATATAATAAGTACTGAACAGGTTTTATATTTTCTGCTGAAATCATTTCAATTCGACATGTTTATTTTCTTTAAAAATAATGTTTAAAAAAAATATATAAAATTATAAAGGTTCCATAGCCACTTCACCTTGAAGATCATACATTTCCACCTGCAATTTTTATTCTCGGTACCAGGTAAGTTTATCATGCGCTTAAACGTAAAACTATCTCTAGCATTGAATAAATATTGAATTGAAGAAATTTGTAACTTTTTTTTTCTCTCCTTTTCCATTTTTTCTTGAAATGGAAATGCTGTCTTGGCAATATACGCAAATACGCTGCCATCATCAGGGCTAAAAAAATCCCTTTATCCTCATAACAAATTATTAGCCACAAGATCCCGTGCCTTCCTCTCATAAAAATTCTTAATCATGTTTCATAACACTCCGTATTTTTTGTTTTATTTAAAAATAGCTCAGAATTGGATTAATTCATTATATCGCTACTGATATTGCAAAAGGTCATTTGTAAAAATTAACATTTTTTTCAAAAGTTACAAAAAAACCGATTATTTCTTTATGATTTATTAGTATCATTTCATATTTAATTTCCTTTTGATATTTTCCTATTTAGCAGATTACTTAAAGCAGTTACAGACCACAAAACTTCATCTTTCTGGCAAATAGTATAAGGATATATTCTTATATTAAATTCATCTAAATTAAATCATTTCTTTATATTTATCTGTGTATAATTAATAAAATTTTGGTCTTGGAATAGGCGTGAGGGAGAGGAGTACCCAGCGGCGTCCTTCCTGTCTTGAGTGTCATTATTTATAGTTAATGGAGGAGATCCCTCATCCAGCTTCTTTTAAGCCTCCTTGGGTGCTATCGGGCATGTTAGTTGTGGCCATGCCTCGGATCAATGAGTTTGTATGTCCGTGTAAGTTATTATGAAATCTTCTGTAGTAAGTTCGTATGTGGTCGTTAACTGTTGGCATCTGTAAGTCTTTATGTAGAGTAATGTTACTGGCGTACTAGGGAGCTTTGGTGATAGTCCTGAAAGTTTTAGATTGAAAAGTCTGTAATTTACGTATGTGAGTCTATTTGGCTGTCTCATATATCTGTGAAGCGTAGGTCCAAATAGGCTTAAATAGTATACGTATTCAATTTCTGTCTAAGTTTTAATTTCGAATTTCTTGCAAGGAGTGAGTACAATAGTCGTAGTCTTACGTTTAGAGTTTTTATTTTGTTTTTGATATGTGAGCCCCTTGACATTCTTCTGTCAAAGGTTAGTTCAAGATATTGAACTTTGTCTGTCTGGGGAATTTGGATATTGTCAAGGTAAATAGCAGGGCAAGTTTCACGTCGAAGGGTAAAAGTGATATGTAGTGATTTTTCATGGTTGAGTCGAATTTTCCAGAGTTTGCACCAGTCGTAGAATTTGTTTAGGTGATATTGTAGAGTCTGTAAGGCGTATGTTGAATTTTGATGTCTTGTCAAGATTGTTGTATCGTCTGCGTAAGTCGCGGTCAGAGTATTGACAGGATCTGGAATATCATATGTGTAAATGATATAATACAACAGGGGAGCAAGTACTGTCCCCTGAGGTGCTCCTGCTAAGGCTGGTTTAAGAGTAGATAGTTCTGTACCTTGGCAAACAGAAAAAATTCTGTCAGAAAGAAAATATTGAAGAATAAGATAGTAGGTTGGAGGGAATATAGTCTTAAGTTGGAATAGAAGTCCCTGATGCCAAATAAAACAACAGTTCGTGGTACAGATCACTTTTTACCAATTGATTAACATATGCCTGAAACATCGTAAATAGCTTCATCTCGTCGTCATCTACAACTATTTTATTTACGAAAAATCTTGGAATCGGAGCATTTTCAATCTGGAGATCGGCAAACTTGGTCTATTTAATTAGGTACTGAAAAATCGTAAATATCTATTTGCTTTCGACTTGGATCGTAAGATAATTTGATCACAAAATTGAGAAAAAATATGACATAAAACAAAGACAGTTTGACCAATATAACCTCGTTATTTTGACAAGTTGTGGATGCGGGTCATGCCTAACGGTCCAATATTTTTGTAGGAAATCTTTTTTATTGAATTTGCGATCAATTTATCTTACGACCCAAGTAGAAAACAAATGGGTATTTACGAGTTTTTAGTACCTAATTAAATAGACAAAGCTTGCCCGCTGTCAGATTTAAAATTCCCCAATTCTAAGAGTTTGCGTTAATAAAATAGTTGTAGGTTACGATGAGATGAAACTATTTACCAAGTTTCAGGCGGATGCTAATCATTGGATGAAAAGGGGTCTGTACCATGAACTAATTTGTTTAGTTATATTTTTAATTGTAATAAATTTCTTTAGAACTGTCTATTCATTTATTTTAATTTAGTTAAATGTTTATTTGTAGATAAATATATTCATGCTTCATTGATATAGTTAATATTGCGATTATATTTTTCAAAATTATTTAAATTTCCTAAAAAAACGAAGAAATTTTCATCGAAATCAGAGCACTATTAGTAAAGATATATATAGAAAGTCGTGTTGCAATATTTTTATTTTTTTTTAATTTCCTGAATTTTTTCCTGTCAAATGTGAGAAATCGGGCGATTGCCAGCCTCAGATAGCTATCAATCAGGAAATCCCATGGAGATATAAATTAGAGAGGCAATATGCAGATGTGGGGCCCTAATCATTTCTCCTATATTACAGGGCTCTCTACCTTGGCACCGGCGATTTGTCAGTTCTGTTTATCGAGTCTCCGGTGGGCCACATAGTACACTTCCAATAACACTCCCGCTCCATATTTCATTTGTTAATATGGGAAATGGTGGGTGGAGGACTGTGGTAACGTTTCAAATATTCTGGTCATGAGCTTTATTACTAGAAACATTAAGGTGGTATTTGCGATTAAATTGTGAACTTATTGAGAAACATTCCACTACTGGGAAATTGTGTATATTGTACAACCAATACTGTTATATATTTTATTTTCTAAAGACTAAGCAATCAAATACTATAATGATGTAGAGATGGTTGACCGTTAATATAATATGAGAAGGAGTTAGTCGAGGGTGCGGTCAAATAAATAAAAAAATTAAAATATATAAATTATTTTAATTTTTGCCGACGTTTCGACCCACTTTGCAGGTCGTCTTCAGGGCGTAGGATGTGGCACTGCGGCAGGCAGTTGGCATTGTCTGCCACAGTTTACTTGAGGCCTGTGTTTCAACTGCCTCCCGCAGTGCCACATCCTACGCCCTGAAGACGACCTGCAAAGTGGGTCGAAACGTCGGCAAAAATTAAAATAATTTATATATTTTAATTTTTTTATTTATTTGACCGCACCCTCGACTAACTCCTTCTCAAATACTATAATGTTTGCAAAATATCGTAAACGCGCCATTACTTCTGACAAATAATTTGTTTCAACAGGACTCAGACAGCCTGATTACGAAAGTTTCAGATACTTTATTTTTTAAAAATATTATTACTTATTATTGTAAAATATTACAATCTGTATCAAGGACATTTATAATAGTGTTCAGAGATCACATTCACACTCTATGTACAATTAATAAAATAAATTGTACATAAAAATAATGTACATATATATATATATATATATATATATACAATAAATAAAGTAACCTAAAAATGAATAAATAACTATACATATGTACACATACATACCTATTTACAATATTTACAATCTGGCGAGAGAACTCCAAACCAGACTTGTCCTTCCAACTGTGGAAGGAAAAGCATGACTCCAGGATATTCAGATACTGCAACATATTACTATAAAATCTTCCACAAAAGACTGATTTACAACATGACACTTAACACTCCCACGAACTCGTACATCCCACACCAAAGACTTTTAAGGGGGTGACCAAGAGACATACTAACTTAATCCCTACCCCAGAATGAGTAGAGTTTTTCTAATTGCTAAACATACTTAAAAATATACAACATAAACATGCTTTGCTAAAATTTCTAAGACGACAGATTAATATATTTATGTTAATAATAATAAATTATTTTGAGATTAAAAAAAAAATTTATTTCATTCTAACAAAATATGTATTTATATAAATTCTCTACTTCTTTTAACTTCGGCCTTTCAGTTCCTCATTTTCCCTCCACAAGTAAAGGAAATACTTACTTAGGAATTCCCAAACTCAATGTGATTGTTGTATGTAGGTATAGGTGTATAAAACTTTAAATAGTCTCTTATAATTACTAGATACTTTTATTTACCTCCAGATTATTAATAATGAATTATATTTATAATAATTTCGTAGTATGCCTTCGAGTGTACGGGCCTTCGTCCAAGAAAAGAGAGGCTAGGTAATTAGACGCGTTTTATTTTTGTTAAAAACTGTGTTCATTTGCTTTATTTTACATTAATATTTTTTAAATTAAATTTTCGGTATTTTACCCTTCATGTGTGGTCTTCTACAAGCAGAATAAAATGTTACACTATATTTAGGTAAATAAATTACAATTTTTTTTTCTGTTGTGGAAGACATAAAGACAAAATTTAAGGTGAGCCGGTTTTCATGACCACCAGTGTATATTATAATTAAGTATCCTCAATTTAAGACAGATTGTAATATTTCTCAATAAATAAGGTTAAAAAAAATAATTCAGTAATTAGCATATTATATCGCATATAAATACATTACATTAAGTTATGTGCTAGAAATTATCGCAATCAGTTTTTAATTTACTATGTCCTCTCTTCAAAACAACGTTAGTTGAACGGACCTTCGGAAAGAAACCTATATTACAGAAAAATCTCATGAATATTAAGTGGAGTATATTAATTAATTAAATATCAGCAATGTTTTCGGTAATTCTAAAAGTAAAAGAATAGTGGCCAAGAACATATAACAAATAACAATGGAACTTTTCTGTGATTTCTGGAGTTTTGATGAATGAAATTCATAGAATATTCGAAACAAGCAATATGAAGTAAATACAAGTTATGTCGAAAAAGTAATAAACAATTAATGTCTGTTTATTTTTAAACCACTGTTATAAATTTGGAACTCACTTTAAGCGATTTTATCTCTAATTGAAACAATTATATTTTTGTAATGAAGTAAAGCAATATCAATAAAGTTTGTGAAAACTACGTTACATTTAGTATAGCATTGGTAAGAAAAAGTCTTATTACGACCGTTTTTGTTTGATTCCTGCTTTGAAACTAATAATAAAAATAAAATAAAACTAATGAAAAAGGAGAAAATAAAAATGTTATTGTTCTCCTTTTACAGTAATAGAATGTTTTTACTGGCTTTTAAAATCAATAGAAATCATAAGTTATATTACTAGCTCGCTTCCCTTGCTCTTAAACTTCATGTTTTATTATAGCAACAGAGGTTGCAGGATGTAGATATTTTCATCATTATTGTTTAAAATCTTCACTCTCCTATCCGAAAGAATTGACAAATTTGGCTACACTTTATATCTATCTATAAATAATTTCGTGTAAGAGGAACCACGCTGCAAAGAAAGAAGACAGTGGATATACAAGCAACACTAATCATATCAACAATAAAATTTTTTTTCGCAAAACGAAAAAAAATCATTTTTCGAAAAATCCCAACAATTGGCAAACCCTCTTTTTTACAATTTGTTACCAGCCAAAATTCCAAAACGTAGGCAACAAATCACATGATATCGATGTTTTATTAATTTAATTGTAAGCTCTAGAGAATAGGGTCAACTCAAGCCTGAGGTGAGCCCCATCACCTTTCATATTACAGATGAAGAACGAAATACTTAGAAACGACAAAAATCTAAAAATAAACCTTACAATGCTTTTTAGCAGTAAAAGGAGTATTGTTAAGACAATGCAAGGATTAAAGACAAAAATAAGTAGAAAGGGGCTATGAAAAAAAAAAATCGTTTAAATATTCAAATTTAAGTTTATACAAAATCTTGGATACAAACTCAGAAAAAGATTAAAAAGATGTTTGTTAAGATAAGACTCCATTTACGAAGTTTTAGACGGATGTTAATAATTTGAAAAAAAAAAAAAAAAAGAGTCGGTTCTGAGAACTATGTCATTGTAGGATAGGTTAGGTTAGGTCACGAGTTGAACTAAGCGATCTACAACTTGGTTATTACGCCCTTGAGCTATGGTGTTATTATTTGTAACTTTGTATTTGTGCAAAAAAAAGAAAGTGCTTTTTATGTATTTCTTTAATTGTTATATTGAATGGTACAATTGTGTTTGTTTTAAAAGTTTTATAATATTTTCTATTGAATTTACTGAGTCATTTAATGCTATTTCTCTACAACGGGTTATTTTGTTTTTTACAAAGGCTTAATGTAGTAATGTACAGTTTTCTATTATATGCTTTATGGTTAGTGGCGACTGCGAGGTATCTTAATATGGTTGGTATTCTTATGTTATTAAATGGGCATGAGTCAGATTAGTATAACCAATTTTCATTCTTGTCACAACCATTTCTTCTCTTCTGTTTTCTCTTCCAGCACTTACCTACTGTTACTTTTTTTAATGTTTCTAAGTTTATTGGTCAGTTGTATTTTATTCCACATGGACTCCCAATTTAACCGTACACTGTCTCTTAGCAATGTTTTTACATCACTCAGCTCGTATATTTGGAGAGGTGGGATATTCATATGAGCAGGTTCTTTAGCAGCTTTATCCGCTGCCTCATTTCCTGTTATCCCGGAGTATTCTGGAGTCCAGAAAAACATTATACTTTTATTAAGGTTTTTTTATAATTTCGGTGTATTGGTGGATTCTGTTTATTGTAGGTCCGGTTTTATTGAAGTTTACTATATTCTGAAGAGCGGAAATTGAATCAGAACATATTACTATTTTCGACCTTTCTATATTTATTGATGAATATAATACTGTAGAAATAGCCTGCAATTCCACAGTATATATTTTTGAGGTTGGGGGTAATTTATACTTATCGGGCATCTCATTTATAATTACTGCAAAACCGACATCATAATTCTATTTGGATCCATCAGTGTATATTATTTTATGAACTGAATATTTTTGAATTTCTTTTAGGAATTTTAGTTTATTGAAATCTGAGTTTTTGTTCTTAAAAGTGAGGTCTATTTTAACTGGTTGGTATTTTCACGGTGGCGATCTAAAAATAGGTTCAGATTGGTCATTAGGCATGATGTATATTTCTCCAAGGACTTCTCTTTGCCTTATACGTAATATCATTGTAAGCTTAATAATAGTATGAAATAGTAGTGATGCTATTTCGTGGCCTGGATTGTGCATCAATAGAAAATTTTGCAAAAACGGATTTGAAGGGATGATAGAAATAATGAGGGAGAGATACTGACAGGTACAATTTTTTGGTAGGTTTCTGCAGTATCTGGTGTTATTTTTGTATCGTTGGTCCTGTTTAGGCAAGAATAACTGTCGGAGCAGAATTAGTTTAGTTGTGTACACTATAGCTGTAATTTTTTTATATTTTTTACAAATATCGGAGGAGGCCTTGGTTCTCTGGGTATTGCTGCTGACTCCATTACTACTCTGTCATTATGAAGCACTTGGAACGGGTTTGGATTAAAGAAAGGAGATTCTTCAATTCTTGCGAAGAAGTACCTGGTTGAGGCTGAGATTCTGGATCTGAAGTTTTCACTGTGGTTATTGGAGCGATTTCTCGCAGGTAGCGACGAGTTCTTTGTTTGGCTGGTGAATCACGAGGGGTACTAACGCCGTCTGACCGAGTCCTCTTAGTGGGCACCTTAATGGACATCACTGGCTGACAATGCCGCTTATCATAAGAGAAGAAAAGGAAAAAAAAAATTTGATTGGTAGTCTTTTTTTTTTAACTTATGGGACAGTAAATTAGTGAAATAAGGGAGAGGGGGTAGGATAGCAATATCTTGTATGTTCGATAGTTGTCGTTATATTACTTATGTGTATGTATTCGATATAATTATTTCTCTTGTCTTTTACAGTTTCCTGCCATAGAATAAAACTTTGATCAAAATGCTTTTATAATATTATCCCCAAAGTTTAATCACTTCATATGTTTCTTTATCCTAATGATAAAAGTCTACTATGTTTTTATTATCTTTCTTCGTACAAACGTTAATTAAAACATCAAACAGGTATCACTTCGATTTGCGTAGAAATTGGTATTAAATAAACAAAGCTCTTCGGATTCCTGTATACACTGCTTCACCATAAACAAAGTGTTATGATATAGTATTTGTTCATGTACTAAAACAACGAGTTATTAAAAAGATCAAAGAATTCCATTTCATTTGGTCCCATCAGGTCTTTGCCTCTTGCTCATGTGTGGATCCGTACCTGTTTGAAGTTTAATCGGGCCAGGGATGAGTGGGAAGGGAGAGGGGGTAGGGGAGCGTGGATTAACTTCTATTTGCACAACGACCGCACTCTTCCGGTCTCGATTATAAAACTTCGTTTCCTACATGCTCCTTCCGCCCTGTCGGTTTAGGGAACATGATAGCCTCTCATAATTACGGAAGGGTTCGAATGTTGTAAAGAGAATAGCAAAGGACTTCTTTTTCGACAGGTTATTTTAGGAAAGCCAAGGTTTGGCACTAATGAAATAAGCGAGGCATTATGTTTTATTGTAGATACGATGGAATTTTTCTATTAGTAAAGTAATATTATCAGGCAGCAGTTTACCCATTGTTCTTTCATTTTTTACCAAATTAGTGTGCCGAAATTCTTTTAAAAAAGATACCTGCTAGTTTTTGAATCCCACTACAAGTTTTCATATGATTCTGCGATCCTCTCCTTCCCAAACCCATAACTGGTTTTACTTTTTCGTAATAAAATATACAAGCCAGTGGTGCTACTAAGAAATATGCATTAAAAGGGTAAAAGGGCTATATTTAATTTACATTTTCCTTTTTTTTTTCGGATAAATATCTTATTATAATTCAGTAATATTTTTTTAAAAATTAAATCACCGCTATGTTTAAGGTTCGATGTATTAATGGTTAGGTTAAAATGTAATTAAAACGTAAACTAATTTTCGTTTATATACTCAGAATATAAATGGTAGAATAAAGTAGGTTTGAACAGGTTTAGATAGAGTTTGGGGCATGGGCAATACTGTAGCTGGAGATGGCTATCTAATTGCTCTCCACTGGCTTTCGGCCAACTCCGAAGCTCCAGGAACACCTGTTCTCCAGCCCCTGCCTCTTGTATCGGTTCCTAGAGTTTTATCAACGATATATCAACCTCTTCGCAAAACGATTTGTTTGAGCGGAAGTGTACATTTCTTTATTAAGATATGAAAATCGATTGCGAGGTTTAATTGTACTTTATAAAATAAATGTATATATTATCCGGTAGAAGATTTGTAAGTCATACTCATTTGTTTGTATGAATTAATTAATTTAAAATTCGTATTATTAATTAAGTAATGTATTGATGGCACCTTATTATTTATAGATGAACAGTTAACCTTCCATGGTTTCACCAATTCAGGCAACATCAGAAAATATGGAAAAATAAAAGAGGATTGAAAAAAAAAAAAGAATACATTTACTAGAGACATTTCACTAAGCCATCTAAGTACATACTAAACGAAACAGGAGGTTGCCTAAACTCAATAGAGGAAGACTATAGAAGACTAATTAGAAGGGATGAGAGAGAAAAAAACAACACGTACTCTTGATAACTCGAAATTATAAGTATGCGGGGAGGCCGAACGACCTAACGCACAGCACCACCGTTGCTCGGCAACCTGATCTATGAAACAGTTGGATTTAAAATAGTCACGAGTTCGCGTCCATGTCCGGGGGAGTCTTTTAAATCCTCGCCAACACCCCCAGGCCCGGGAAAACCCCGTATAGTCTTAAAGGCGAGGAAGGGGAGAACCAAAAAAACTCGAAATTATAATAAACTAAAATTAATTTGTAAAACAAAATTACGAGGTTTTTGTTCTGCTGAAAATAGGCCCATTATTTGTATGAACTTTTTTTAGCCCTTAAGATCTGATATCACTCCTATAAAAATCCTGCTCTACTTACGGGACACCCTGCTTGTACAGTAAGTTCCATAAGTAGGGGAAAATATTAAAAAGGCTTATAGTAGACATCAATATCTACAAAAATGATTATATAAACAGTTGTCCGATTCCCAACAGATAAGTAGTAAATTCAAGATATGTGATCTTTTTAAGTTAGTCGGATGTTTTGTTTAATAAAAAGCAATAACTACAAAAATATGTAACGCCAGTAATTTTAAATTACTTCCTCATAAACTAGATAAAATTTACTTCAAACGAAAGTGGAGTTTGTTATTGTTAAGACAACTTGAAGAGGAGTTTTGAGAGGCTGAAGTCAGTAAGGTTCAGATTTAAAAAAAATCATAAGTTATTTACTATTTATTTATCACTCTCAAACTATACTGTATGAAACCCACTTTTAGAAAAGCTTCTTATTAATTAATAAAGTCCATATTAATTAAGTAGAAGTTTATTTTTATTTTTTTTAAACTTATTTATTGAAAAATATTTCAATCTGTCTCAAAGGACAAGAAGTTAATTAGAGAAAATTTTGAGAGTTGACTCAAGTTGAATAAAAAAATCCATGTGATTTTATATCGTGTCACCTAAAAGTAACCATACTTTCAACAAAAATGACTACAATAAATCAATGAAAAGCTTTCATTTCTTTTTTTCTTTTTTTTATCGTTCTATGATTTTGGATGTATTATAATAATTATAAATGCATAAGTACACTTTTTATTTAATAATAAATGTTAAAAATAATTGTTTTTCGAATATTTGTCATCTAAAGTTATAATGAAACTGTGTTTCTTTGCCAAAATCTATATTAAAGATATTGGTCTGTGTTTATAAGCCACCAAATAAATATTTCCAACCCTAATATTTACGTTTAAGATAAAGTAACCTGCTAATTGCTTCAATTATGTTCACAAAAACTTAAATATTGGGCTTTGGAATATTTAGTTGGGAACTTAAAAATACAGGATAGTATCTATAATAGAGATCTTGGAATAAAAATCACAGTTTTATTATCACTTTAGTTGTTAAATATTCTAAAAGCCAGTAGTTTAAACATATACTTATGTAAAAGCGTACTTATGAACATATATACCTATCAGATATATATATATATATATAAAAAGATTAGCTAAAGGTGCTATGAAAATTCATCATATATTTGATGATACACAAATTTGTTAACATTAAAACTGGCCCAATTAAAGGTAATTATGCCGTTTAATGCTAGTAACGTGTACGTTGTCATAACCTGCAGGTGTTGGAAACGTTTGTTCTACTTTACCGAAGTTATAAGTTTAAAGCTAAAGTTTAACTGCTTTAGTTATAAGTTATTCCAAGCTATCTCCTCTCTTCCATGAGCACAACTTTGGCTGGAGCATTGGTTTCGTTCCAGATTTGAGCTATGCTGAAATTCGATACTAATGAACTTGAAGCAGTAAGCTGTATTTGATTCGGAGGTATTGTGATATAGCTCACAATACAATACATACATTAAAAAAAAAGAGGTTGTACTTAAACAGTTGATAAGAAAAAAATTTGCTGCGCGCAACCCACGACCTTCATCTACTGTACCATCTTTCTTCTTCTTCTAATTCTTTCATGTACTGTACCACCGCTCTGCTTTGAATAGAAATTGTTTTCTGGCAATGTTGGGCTATTATAGAATTTTTGAATTGCATTTTAAACGGAGCTAAAGCTTAAAGCTTACAAATAACAAATCGTTAACACCATTAAATTAACAAAGACTCTATTTATTATATCGACGGTACGATATAATGGAGTAAAAATCTAGTTACTCCATCTCGTTTTATAAACCAAATTACTTAAGTCTCTGAGCTATGTGTGCCTTCCAATTGACAGCATGACTAACTCCAATTTCAACATTTTTGAGTAACTTCATTTTAGTGATATTTCTAGATGAAAAAGTTATCTATACAGACAGTGAATAAATAGATTCCATAGTAGGTGATAGAAGTGTTGAAATATAGAACTGTGAATATAGGTAAGAATTTTGCCACTAGAAACATCACTAAAATTAATCATAAATATGGTGAAATTGGAGTTTGTCATTCTGTCAATCAGATGGGTCATATATGCCTTGAGAGATTTAAAATTACATCTGAATATTTAACCTATAAATGATTATGGATTGCAGTACTATTAGTTATTAATCTGTTATTTTCCATTTATGGTTTACTAAAATGAAATTAGGAGATTTTCATTGCCTGGCATCGATATGTAAAAAATTGTCACACTAATTGTAAGTGGATAATGTTGGGATTTCACAAAGGAAAAATACATCAAATTATTCAGTGATTTAATTGTGTAAAACGATACATGAATATTTTTCGGAATAAACGGACGTTGATTAATAATTAATTAAATATAATATCACATCTAGAATTATTAAACTACAGTAACTATATTTAAGATTATAAACATATGCTTTATATTTATATCCATGAAATATTTTCAGAAATTTATTGTATGTATTTGTATTCTTTATATGTATTTTTATCCTTATTACACTTGTAAATATCATAAATAATTAAAAAATATGTTTTTTATCACTTTCTGTTTCCTTATATAACTTTATATATTTGATATTATTTTTTTCTAAAATTCTCCGACGTACCATACGTATATCTTCTGACTATTATTGCTTATTCAGTTTCGACCTGGATAAGCATTTTTCTTTTTTTCTCCATTATTCAATTATCAAATTATTTCAAAAGTTATGTTTCACATTTTTTCGTAACTCCTAACTATGAGAGATAGTTCATTATTCAAAATAAATAAATTAAGGGTACTTTAGAGGAAGAAATCTTGAAATTTGGCATTTAAGCCCTGTAAAGTGACACCAATGGGAATAAGACCTCAATGATATCAATAACCACTTAATTATACAACGTTGCACCGAGTTTAATCAAAATCGTTGGAGCCGTTTTTGAGGAAATCGTAAAAATATGTATCACCGTTCAAAAAAATGGCACTTCCTATTAGCCGATTTTAAGAAAAATGTTGCTGTCACATCTCAGGCATATACCTGTCTTATTTACGTAATATCAGTTTCGTGCGTTCGTTTTTGAGCTAGATTGTTCACATACACACAGACCATTTTGCAGGAATTGGTTATTTGGACTCAGAGGACCTCAAAACGTGTATTTCCATTGAAAACTCATATTCGAAAATTTTCAGGATCGCAATACATTCCCTTACTATATACAACATGTATAGTTAAGTGAAAGAAAAAAGGGCAGATGAGAAAACATGTAATATCCAAATTCATATATATGTCACAAACATTTCAAAAATTAGAAACAAAAAAGGTATAATTATATATATATTTTTCATTTATTTATCGATATTTACAACTGTATTAACTAAAATGCAACATTTAAATATGAATTGGTAATTGATATTTATTTGTTTGGATTTGAAGGGAAATTACCTATTTTTTACTCATTTATGTGATTAAATGATAAAATTAAATAGTATCTAAAATTAAAATTAAAAATAAATAAACTGTCTGGGAATGACTAAGTGATATCATACAAGAATTTAAATGATCCGGAGATAAATACACAAATAAGAACTAAAAATCTGTTAACCCACTATTTGAAAATAAGATGGCCCATGTGCTTGGATCGAAACTTCGGCATCTAAAAAAAAAACTGATATTCCCGACTATTTACCATCCACGACTTCACACAATCATTAATTAATTATGTAATTAATTTTGGTATAGATTTTTTTTATTAAATGGAAAACAGATATTTTTAAGTATATTTGGTTGTATGTTATATTGTAACATAAACAGTTTTAGATTATTTGGTAAGGGAATAAAGGACGCAAGTTTTTTCAGGAGTTTGTCGTTTAGAGCTCCGTGGGTAGTGACCACAGGTAGGAGTTTCAAAGCCACTCTGACAGCTTGTCCTAAACTTTTAACTACCTCGAGCTTCCAATTACTTCTCATTGTCTTTTTTGTCTTATATATATTTTTGTCTTATAGATATATATATATATAAATACATTTTTTCCTCAAAGATTCGCAACCTCAAAAAAGAGTTCAAGAATATATACAATAACTATCGAATTAAATAATTTTTGCTTATGTTAACTATAGCAATTAGAACGATGAAAAGATTAAAATAAAAGTGTTATTTATCTATTTAATTTAAATTGATGTTTTATTGATAATAATATATTTCAAGTGTTTTATAATACCCTAAGCAATAAAGTAAAATGAACGCATATATTCGATATACATGTTCGTAAACCTATGACTTCTTATTCTACAGTATCCTTCAATAATACTCCTGTTGAGCAAATCCGCTACTTAGGACTCCACGTGGATAAACGTATTACATGGAGTCCTCATACTAGACTGAAATGTGAAGAATTAAATGAAGTATGAAGAACTGCTCGACGTTTCCGACTGCTCCAACACTTACTATACAAACGCTCCAAACTTTCAATTAATTACAAAAGACTTTTTTTTTCTTCTTCTTTGGGTCCTCCCCTTCCTCGCATTTACGGCTATACGGAGTTTTCCCCGGGCCAGGGGTGTGGGCGGGGATTTAAAAGACTCCCCCGCCACCGGGTCCCACTATTTTTAATCCGTTGTAGATCCGTAGATCAGGTTGCCAGACAACGGCGGTGCTTTGCACACACGTAGACCTGCTCCTTCAACAATGACTAAATTAAAGACATTATCAAAGTAGATTAGAAGAAAATAATCAGTTGCATTAAATTTACTAAATACAATAATTCATGCAGTTGCAAATAGTATTTACTGAAGATTAAAATAAATAATAAATAAATGATAGATGTTAACACGAGAGATATAATTTATGACCATAATTAATAATATTACATTTCATTTGTCCAATGCAATTTGTATTGACATTAACCATTTCCGGATTGGATGAAAAACTTAAAATAGCAATCAAGTATTGCTGCCGCCGAAATTGCTGTAGTATTGTTTCGGGTTAAGCAAACAAAGCGCAGATCTGAGCATGAATAATTCTATCACATTCTCAATTTAGTATACACATGATCACACCGGACTGTGTCAATCCCTAATCCAACAAATCTGCCATCCCAGTAAATTGATTATTAAACCACTGCTGTCCACCACAAACTGCATAAATATTTCTTCGATTATTGTTGCGTTTTAACTGATTAGGAGGTTTCTTGATTACTTTTCGACATCTGATTAATTTTATATTTTTTTATATGAAAATAATTTTTTTTTATTAATATTCATTAATAAGGAGTTGAATTACCTAAAATGTCTTACACTCGTACTAATATATACTAAATTGTGTTGCATCTGATATATAATCTATTCAGAGATAGAAAAAATCAGAATCAATGATTACAACTGAAAATAAAACTTGATAACAACGGTAATTTTATACTTTATTCAATTAGCACTATAAATATAGCAAAAGTGTGACACGATTACCTGATTATAATCGTAATCCGAAACCTGATTACGATTGTAATTGTGTAATCACGTAATAAAAATCATTGTAGTCGTAATTGTTGATTATGGTTATTCTCATCTGTGATTCTAGCTATTCATGGATTATGTTTATAGCCAATTCAATTATCATTCATTTTCATCTGCTATCCTTACTAGCTAAAGTGCAAAAGGGTCTGTGTGCTTATTTTCTTTCATGATTCAAGTTTCAACTTGAATAGTAATAAATGAACATGACAATTAAACAGAAACATTTTTACTTTCTTACCGCAGATTGGAGAATCAATTGAATCATACTTTTCGTAGTATGTAACCTAGCACAAAGGCATAATATAAACAAACATTTTGAACTTCAATTTCGGATTTCCTCACTTCAATTGTTTATTCACTTATGAAGAGCGTGGTAAAATAAATTTCTCTGCTATCACCTTTCAATAATAGTAGTAGTCATTTAATAATATATTTTTATGATATCAAATTCTCCTTTACCCTATTATCGCCTAATACCCAAATTACCCTAATGGTCTGCAGCTCGTTCTCATGTCGCGACCACTATACCACTCTCGTAATGCGGTATAAGGGTAACTCTGATCCGGATAAAAAATATGCCTAAAAATCTCTAATTGAGAACGCATACCTAAGAAAAAAAGTTTTTTTGATTTATTATCACTGTCTTTTATTTTTAAAGATTTACCTGAATTCTTGCACATATTTCAGTTTAAGCTATTTTCTTTTTTTTCTTTTTTTTTTTTTTTTTGATATAGTCTGTTTATCTCTATTTCTCCGTTATTGTACTTTTTTTTTGTAAGAAAGGGTATACTCTAAGGTTATGAAATATTTCTCTCCCTCTCTCTTTTGTTTATTATTTTCTTTTATCTTTTATACTAAGCAGCAATTATTTTGTCTCATTTCGTTTGTTCTAGTATTACGTAAATTGTCTAATTAATTTGATTTTGTCTTTATAGTTTGTTCATCTATCTATATAGACTTTTTATCTGTCTATTTTTTTAATGGTAAAGTTTTTCTCTTTTCTCTTTTTTTTTTTCTTTTGTGACACTGTTATTCCTAAGAGACTGCGCCCCAGAATAAAGTTATTTTTCTATCTATCTTTAGCCTAATAATGTCGATTATCTTCAAGAAGTTATTTATGTTTTTTTGAAATTTATATTAAAGAAGTGTACTGATTATATTCTCAGATTGTTTCTGTTATCAAGCACAATCTGCACATCGTAACTTTGACAGAGAAGGATTTGTTGGATTTTTTTTTTTTTTTTTTTTGTCTGTTTCTTCGGATAAGACACCCGTGCAAAGGTAATAATTTTATTCCTCCGGGAAGGAGGAGGCAGGTTTGGACTGAGGCCTTTGTGGAGAACTTGGGCCATCAATTCTCAACTCCGATGCGGCAGCTTACAGAGAAATTGGGGTCAGTTCTAATCGCTAGTGTCCAACTTATTTTCGCAGCTCACTATCACTGTTTTGTTTGTTAGGTCCTCCGTGACTGTTATACATCTTATCATCTAGGTATAATCACGAACTTACATATGATTTGATATAACTTAAAAAAAAAAAAAAAAATGAGAATACTAATACTTCGGTAACTTAAATTTTTAGAAAAATAGAATTTCTGTGATAAAAATTAAATTAAAAAATATAATGTCTGATGAATATTAAATTTTAAAAAAAATAATTTCTGTGATGAAAATTAAATTAATAAATTTAGTATGTCTGTGGTGAATTATGGTTTGGGAATCACATTCCGTTAGTTGTCGTTAAGCATTTTCTGTCCTAACGTTAATGTGTGACCCGCACCAACCGTTTCATGAATAAGTCTCGGATTTGTGTTTGTTTTGTTCCTTGAGTATAGTCAATGTTAGCTGGGGAAGGGGAAGGTTTCGCGTCGGAATGTGAATGTTATATGTTGTGACTTAAATGTTTCAGTTCAGTATCAGTTTCCATTGTTTGTACGAAGTTTGCTTCCGGTTGTATTTTGAAATTAATTTAACTTGTATTAGGTCTCTCTTCCGGCTAAATTATGGTGTTTTCCTTCTCGTGTCGCACATGCGACGTGCATAATTGTGGTTACGATGTTGTATTTAGTGTTGCCCAAATGCAGACGAGTCTTGGGCAAACTCAGTCTGGGTCATGGTCTTGGTCTTGCGCAAGCCTCTCGTAGCAGTCTTGCAGTTACTTATTAGCTTATTACTATATAGATATTACTGTATTTTTTTAGATAGGAGAAACCTAACTGAAGCCTGAATGAAAAATTAGAGGAGTTGAATGCAAAAGTATAATAGTTATATCAATTATTAACACACAGTAACTAAGATTGTCATGTATTAGTAACTTTTTTGGATTAATTTTTATTAAAAAAGTTGATTTTTTTTTTATCAGTCCTGGTCTTGGTCTTGCAACAGTTAAGCGGCCTTGGTCTTGGTCTCGAAAAGTGCAAGACCAAGACCGATTTTGGGCAAAACTAGTTGCATTGACGATTTCCTGAGATTCTTTTCAGAAAATGAAAAAAATGATAAGAGAATATGAATAGTTTAATTATTAAAACAATGTGTGTCATTAGTTTAGCCTTGTTTAAGCTTATATCTACTTCCTTTACTACAATTTCTGTGCACCAACTCTTCCACTCTGTAATCGGATTCGCTAGAATAGAACATTGACTAAAAAAGGCAATGAACATGTCACCGAAAAATCAACAGATCTTTATTAGTGATCTTGCAATTCCATTCTTAACAAAAACATGTAATTCGTCAGTGAAATATCAATCTGATTTGGAAAAATAATGTTACATAGATTTATGAAAAGAACATAATTTCTTACAAATCTCGCTTTTATTTCATCCTGATAATTTTCATTCTCCATGGAATTTTCAACACTTTTAAGTATTAATTTATTCGCCCGAAGCTATCATACTATATTTTTGGTCTTCCTAAGAAACTATATTAATTTTTCAATCATATTCTATACGATATACTCTGTATATGAGAAATCAGCCTCCAGAAACTCCAGGAACTGGTTGTACTCAGATAAACTTGTTTTATAATTACAGATAAACGAAATTTAAAAAATAAAT
This sequence comes from Nezara viridula, assembly GCA_928085145.1. Taxonomy (NCBI): domain Eukaryota; kingdom Metazoa; phylum Arthropoda; class Insecta; order Hemiptera; family Pentatomidae; genus Nezara; species Nezara viridula. The sequence goes on along the minus strand of OV725079.1, from coordinate 149,840,046 downwards.
GATTATTCGCGTTTTTGGTTGCCAAAATATTAATAAATGTTTGATAATACAACCATTGACTATAAAACATTTTCGGCTTTGTTTATAAAGAATGATATTTTTCCTCCTCATTGTTTTATAATTCCTTTTAATGTCACCTACAGAATTTTTAATAGGCTGAATAATCCTTACAGTGAAGTCTGAAAATCATAGAAGCCAACTAATCCAAATATTGTCTCACCTGAGAGCCAAAATGAGCAGGAGCTCTATTATGCTGAAAGTGCATTTGTATATTGATCTTTAGATGAGCATTCTTTAATAGTTCTTATAATTCAAATCGAGAAAAAATTAAGTGTTAGTCTTCTGTCAGACAATTTTCTAAAATGAAACACTTTTATACAATAAATCAAAATTCATAATGCGAATAAGTTTAGTATAGAATAGAAGAGAAAAGAAACTTTATTGCAGGGCAATGGCCCCTCAGAATAACAATGGTGAACAAATAAAAAAAAAAGTACATATCTGGCCAAAACTAACTTAATAAAAAGTTTAACAATATATAGAATAATTTAAGTAATAAATAATTACGTGTAAACAACTAAAAGAATATATAAATAAAATAAAATCCTTTGAAGAATAGTTATAGTTGTAATGTGAGAAACGAAAACAAATATATATAGATATATACATATAGCAAGAAAGAAAAATCAAAATCTGTAGAAAAGAAAAAATGGTTTTTATGTTAAACAAATAAACAATAGGTTAACTTAATAAAAATTCTAATATATACCGTAATTTAAAAATAATCTGAAAATACTAAAAAGCAAAAATAAAAACTCATCATGAATAATTACAGTTGTAATGTGAGTAAATAAAACAAAAACATATATATTGTATGTATACAGAAAGCAAAAAAAAACCTGGCGAAACGAAAAAATATCAAAAGTCAGTGAAGGAGAAGCATTGATTTATTATGTTACACTTAAACAGTTGGCACTACCTTGAAGGGATAAGTTATAAATGAATAGAAGGACTGGACGGATTTCAGGGGGGTATAATTTTAAATACCGTGGAGTTGGAATGACATTTCATAATGGTTTATGAAATATTGTTTATTTGTAACTAGTCAATGAAATTTAAACAGATAAAAACATATCAATTTTTGTTTTTAGTTTCCTAAACGTTCCTCAATGCTCCTTACTTTGTCACAAATAATCCATAAAGACCTCAATGTTCCATATGTTTCCGATTTGGCCGAATCCAGATACCTATCCTTCCATAATAAACTTCATAACCATCCGAATCCTCTTGTTTCTAACCTTGCTTTCTCTTCGATTCCTGATAACCCTCCGAGGCGTCTGAAAAGAAGATGGCCTCGTGATCTCCTCATGTAGACAAATTATTAGAGTGCTACCAATGGGTAGTTTCTCAACAAGCGTGTTTCATGTTATTTTATTCCTCTGTACATATTTACTCGATGTATTCATACTAATACAGTTGTAAATATCATAATAAAAGTTTTTAAAAAAGTTTCCTAAACCTACTACAGGAGTTCTGCCAGGTCTTCCCGAATCATTTTTTATAAGTGGCTACATACCGTCTACCGATGGTATTTTATTGTGTTGATGGATACTCTTACTACCTTCGTTTCAGAGATTCGTTTCTATAGCGTCTTGGCAGTAGATACAGAGCAGATGTCCAAGGACCCTCCAATCCCTCACAAATAGATGCCGTTGCGGTCGCCCAACTGAGCCGTTTGATCAGATAAGGGAGTGCTGAGGGTTAGACAGGCGGAGGAGGGTAAGACGGAGGATCCAACAACGATCCATCAAGCCTAAGACTGGGGCAATTTACACAACCCCTATCGCGGATAATTGTACACTAAATCCTGGTCTTATGTACCCACTGCGGGTTCTGACTGGGGTCCGTGGTAACCATGGAGAGCTCTGTTGAGAAATGACAATTAGCTCGACATTTGACTATTAAAATTATTTGAAAAAGTGCTATGATTTAGCCGTATGTTTCTTTCCCTTTTAGGAAATATAAATACCTTTTAAGTACTTCTTTATAAAAGTCACAAAAAGTGTATATTTTTTTATTTATTCGGAAATTCAAAGGGCTTTGAGGAGAAGAGATATTCCAAGTTTCATTATTATTATTACATCCATTGAGAGGCTACGGTCGGGAGGGAAAAAGATTTTTCGGCTGCCGCCATGAAAGGAAAGATCAGATGATGATGGGTTCCGAGGATGAACCACGGGTGATCAATGTCATTGATCCCGAATCATAAAATAATTGCTTCACTAGTCTCGGAGAAAAACCTAAGATGGCGTACCTACTTTTTTTTTTTTAATCAAGCTTTGATTTTCACTAAATTTGAAACATGAAATCTCTAATTTTAATGTTTGATTACTTTTTTTCTTTATTCGTCAACTACACAGAATCATTCTTTAAAAAATAAATCAAAATTTAATCACATTTAATTTTTATAATATTTTTAATTTATAAATTATAACATAAGAACAATGCAATTGTTTCTGTTCAGTCCAGTCAAATATTCAATCGAGTAAGGTTCAGATAACCTAACTTATGGGCTTTAAATCTAGATGATATTTACTGAGATGATTATAACATGGTTGAGCCTGTTTTACATGTTGCTACAAATATGATGCAAAATATTTTAAGAGTTTTATTAGAAAAAAACGCTGCAAATTATTTCGCAATGGTTTATTATTTCCAAACAATTATAGATCAGTGAAAGTAACATTACCGTCCGAGTTACAAAGAAAAATAAATAAAAGGTGATTCCAATTATTTTTTTAATCATTAGTAGTATGCTAAAAAAAACCAAAACCAAAACAAAGGTTATACGCTTTGCAGTAGAACATATTTTAAAAAAACTAGAGACCATATCTTTGCTCCTAATTGTCCGATTTTAACGATTTTTTTTTTTTAGGGAATTCCGTAAACTTTTGAAAAAATATACAATATCGACAAAAAATTGTGTATCCTTTTTGAGTTATTCGGAATTCAATTTTACCATCCCTCGTAACTTTTTCCCAGTTTCTTTTCGTTGAAGTATATTATATAGATAAATTTAAAGGGCGTCGAGAAAATGACTTTATCGAAGTTTCATTGTAATCGGTACAATCGTCTTAGGTCTATAACAACGCAGGTTTTTCGGCCGCGATTTTAAAAATAATAGGCGGATATTAATGTCGATGAAGGAAGATCATCCTCGGGTGACCTCTGATTTTATATCTAAATATGAAAAAAAAAACGGTCCAGTAGTTTCGGAGAAAATGCGCAGACGGCGGAAGGACAAAAAAATTGTATTCGTTTTTCGAATTCTACGTATCCTGAAACGTAAAACCTCAAATTTTGAAAGCGTGTTAAGTTTTTTTTATTTTTTGATTGATCACAATGGTTCATTATTGAAAAGAATAAACCAAAATGTAGAAATTACAAAAGGCTACTTTTTTATTCTTTTAAAACAGTTTTATTCAGTTGGCATGGGTTTTATTGGTTTATGCTTGTATTATTGAATCATCCAGCACCTATTTAATAAAATTTTTTTATTAAAATCTATTCCAACCATTTCTCAGTTTTGAAATAAATATAAACAATATATTTGTAAATATCATATATTTTTTAGTATTTCTTAGATGAGTTTCGTAATCCTATATAATGTATTTTAAAATGATTTATCAAACATCTCTCTACCACGATCATTTGTAAAACTATGAACATTTTTTTGATAAAAAAGATGGTGAAATTTGAGATTTTCTCCAATTTTTAAACATCAATATTAAAAAACAGCTTAAGAAAAAAATATTCAAAACAATACATTTGTTGTATATTAAGATGGAATAATTAATACATCAAAAAAATCAAATGGAATGACCCAAATAGGATGTGAATCTTATTAAATATTTTCTTTGTAATGTAACGAAATGATAAATTGTTGTTCTGGTTTTAGCTTATTTTATCAACTAATGTATGTTATATATCACAATTAAAACGAATGAAAATTAGGAAAAATCAGCTTTATATAATAAAATAAAGCCAATAAGTACATTGGATTAGGAGGGCGCCGATTATTGGAGGTCAGTTACAATTTAGCTAATCCTACAAAGGGAGTGACCAAATGAACCGAAGGCGAGAGTGCCTGGCCCACAGCCCGTTAAACCAAGCTGCTCCACTAAGGCTCTTGATTAAAACTCAGGCTAGTTTTTTTTTTCTTTTTTTGTTTAGTCCCCATGGGCTCAGCTTTGTGAATAAATCGATTCTTTTGCAACAGCCTAAACCATTATGATCGATATACCGTTATCATAATAATATATTTTATTATGATTACGGTATTTATATTGCACCATGACCTATATTGCTACTATTATAGCATAGATTTAATATCTATGTATTTTGCTCTTTTCATTTTGAAACAATATGTAAAATTACATACAAATTTTCTAGTTGGTTATTCGTGCTACAAAGTATGAAAAAATTTGGTAATTTGAGAATCAAAATGACAGAAACATAAAATTATTTAAGTTTAGACAACAATCTTACAAGTTTAGCCACTTGCATACAACCCCACTCCTTATTTATAAAAATGCTTACTAACAGAAACATTCGTCGTTCTTCTCCTCTCTATGTTGCTCCATTAATATACCACTATTGGAAGAAAATAATATTTCACGGTACTGAACTATTTTTATCAAAGTACTAATGCTATGTATTCTAAAGACCACCTGTGGAGTTTACTTAATTATTTTAAATGCATAAATAAAGAAATATCATAAGTGCTCACATCTGGCGGTTGGGTACCTGAGTGAGGGTAACGACCCACGAGGACAACCTTTTGTAAGTGGTAATAAAAACCCTTAAGAACCACCGACCAAGACCGACAACTGAGTGTTTAACAGGATCCAAAAAGACCTTTCACACCTTCCACCAGAAATACGTAATATCTGTTACCTGCTGCTTTATCCTTGGCCTGGGGGAGAGGGCGTGGTCATCCCTTAGGCTAGGAATATTCAGCCAATCAGAAAAGACTACCAAAAGAGAGGGGGATGAAGAAAGGTGGGAAATAGAGAATTGGGACTGAACACTGAGAGCTGGGACACAGGCTGGGACTTGATCAGGAGAAGCGGAGAGAGGAAGATATGGACTGATAGCTGGGACTCAGGCTAGAAGACAGCCGGAGGGAGCAAGATGAAGACTTGAAGACCAGATCGACGGAGCTTCCAGAGAGGTAGCCAGAACAGCTAGAGATAACGACAACACCCCTCACCAGCTATGTAATAACCCTCATTGAGTTATACAGATGTAAATTTGTGTTGGCAACCATAAATCATTAATTAATAAAATCAATAGAACACATGTAACTCTAATCAAGCATTCTCCTCTAGTATGATTCTCAACGATTATTATGTATATAGGTTTGTTCATTATCATTGTATATATTTTGGTTATTTATATGTTATATATATGTTAGTAAACCATCTTGATGATTTTACATTCTACCTTGCATGCCACCAATTAGTAATAGAAACAAATGGTAAATTTAAAAACATGATATCTTTAGAAAGGAAATCCAATAAAAATTATATGGTTCAATATACGATACTGCAGTAGGGGGTCTGTGGTATCTAACCTTTTAATACAGAATTAATATATTTTTCGGTAGATCGGTTCCCTTCTGGGACCGATATAAATACCAATATAAGTATTAAATACAAATAAATGTGGTTTCTGGAACCCCCTACTCGCCGTAGAAACGCGAGGCCAGGAACATAGCACTAACAACCGTCCAAAAGTTCCTCAGTCGCTTTATCTATTCGATACCAACATTTTTTTATAAACGAAAATTCTCAGAAATTGGACATTTCCTCACTAAGTTCGTTAATTTAATGAGACAATAAAAACCTCATGAATACCCATATGCTTTCCACTTCAATTTTAAGATAATTTAATCACAGAATAGATAAAAAAAAGGTGGCCTAAAAAAAAATTGTTCCTCTTGGCGTGACAGTGGCTAAAGCATCTTGAATTTTGTAAATATGAACAGAGCAAGAAAAATGACATGAAAAGACTTGTCGAGGTACTATCCAATTCCTAAACAGTTCTTATTTTGAAGGTACGGAGGCCATATTCTTTTCAGACGCCTAAAAGAATTATCATAAATACGGTAGAAGTACGGTTGAAAACAAATGAGTTTCCGGATGAATCTGGATTGTATCTTAATAGCCAAGTCTATCTGGGTCAAGGCAAATCAGCGACAGAGAAAACTATCAGGTGTTCATGATTGATTTTATTGTAACAAAATATAGACCATTGTGTGTTTTACGAAGGATTTCGGATTGTAAGGATTAGATACGAGAGGAATTCGATAGTCTGTTGAAGTGAATTGTGAAAACGATGGTAGGTACGGCAATTTTTTTTCTGACCGAAAAAAACATATTTTTCAAGATTTTGATAATGATGATATTAGGTTGACAAATAAGAATTTTCTTGTTAAACTAATTTTGCAAATATTACTACCATGTTCCTTTTTTTATTTATATTTCAACCGTTTTCAGTACATTATTTTTAAAAATTGTTGCCCTTATTACTTTAAAGAAAATAAAAATCAATTCGAATTAACAATACAATAGTTAATTTCTCTGATATTTCCTCTACGATAATTTCGACAACCGGTAAAATTGGATTCTTGGAAAGGTGTACAAATCGGTTGTGTAAATAAATGCCTGATAAAGTGGGAATACAAACAGGAACAGAGCAAATAGCTTCATCGAAAGCCCTCCTATGTTCGACAAGGCTTGAGTTGACGTGCTTCCCGCCGCATATTTGCTCTAACATAAATACAAATTTATATAAAGTGACTATGATAAAAGTTTTTTTTTTAAACTCATTCGTGAATACTATGAAGAGACTTGTATAGTTTTAAAATAAAAATATTACAATGTTTTGGATCGAGCAATATTTTATTATGAGCAAACTACTCCAATGAAGCACTCTGTAAATATGCCTAATTTGTCCCCATCCTTAGTAAATCTGAGCGACAGTCGGTTATTTCTAAATTATATTGCTTTGTTACTACGAATAAATAGTAATAATTTATTAGTTCTTTATGGATAGTTGATATTGAAAATTAGTGTTGCCGAAATACGAGACCGTGACGAGTCTTGATCTTGCAAACTCAGTCTTGTTCATGGTCTTGATCTTTGGTAAGAATCTTAAAACGGTCTTGCAGTAACTTACTATACACATATTACAGTAATTTTTTTAGAAAGGAGAAACCTAACTGAGATCGAATGAAAAATTAGAGGAGTTAAGTGCAAAAGTGTATTGGTTATACCAATCATTAACATATAGTAAATAAGATTGTCAACAATTAGTAACTATTTTGCCTTAATTTTTATGAATAAAATCGATCTTTTTTACCAGGCCTGGTCTTGGTCCTGCTACTGTTTGGGACTTTGCAAGACCAAGACCAATTTTGGGCAACACTACTCAGAACCGCACCACTGGTACTAAAGCCAGCGGAAATTGATCGAGAGCGCTTTAGCCACATACACTCATGTCTTGAGTGGAGAATCTGACCATTAATAGAATTCCATTAAATAAAATCTACAAAAGGTTGCAGAACCAGTGCCTTTTTAACCTTCTTGGAGAATTATAAGAATGGGTGGTGCCTTGATATATGATATAGATTGTGCAAGAGGATTTGGATGATAAGTAAAGCTCTGGTAAAAATAAAAGAGAATTTTTGTGGTCGATCTTTTTTACCGTCCTAGTCTTGGTCCTGCAATTGTTAGGCGGTCTTTCACTTTGCAAGACCAAGACCGATTTTGGGCAACACTATTGAAAATACATGAAAGAAAAATAAAGATAAATAAGAAGCATGAAAACAATAACAAGAATTTGCAATAATTCTCTTATGATGGATAGAATTTTTGGTGTAATTGGTTTTTAAATTTATTTTGTTTATTATGTATGTTAATTGTTCATTTACATTAATTATTAATATTACAAATAAAATTATTGTAATAGTTATTTATCTCCGAGCCAATTAGGAATTCGCTTGTCTGATCCTCAACCGCAATAAATAAAAAGAATCAGCCTTTTACACCTGTTCCCTTTGTTAGGCCGGTAATTCTCCTTTCTGTCGAGATATTCCCCAAACGAGAAGTAAGAGCCACTGTAATAAAGAAGCTTTTAGCTTGCCCATTAGGAAGGGAAAAGACGGTAATTTCTCCTTCGGTCTAAAAATGGCCCAGACGGAATAATAACCTCTCGTTTCGTTGCGAGGAATACATATTTCATATCCCGGCCTTCCGATTATGAGGTTCCGGTTGATAAGAAAACTGCGTGAAGTACTGGATTCTAATCTGTTATCTAACAGCGACTTAGACCTTCTCTAATATTATCCACCACAGCATAAAGTTAAGATGAAAAACGACTCGGGGTTTGTCGTTCGGAAAGATAAACAACTTGGATGTTTTAATTATTTATCTCTCCACACTCTAGTTTCCTTAAGAAGGTCGCCGGTTATTTATTTAAGGCCCGAAAACTAAGGCTTTCAAGCTTCTTCATATGAAACTAACTAGACGTATACTGTCCAATTTTTCTGTTTCATTTCAAATTTAGGAATAGAAAAACAGGATTGGGGACTAAAACTGCATTTGGACTGTTTTAGAAGAGTAGATTAAGAGTTTGATAGTGATAACACAACAATATGAATAAATCTAATAAATTTATGTTGATATCGCAGCAATATTAATTAGAATATATAAGTATTACATCGACATTTGTTATTAAAGTTGAGACTGGATTCAATTTGCGAAGTTCCCCGACATAGTCGCAAACAATGATTTTATTTTATATGTATATATAAATGATTGTATTCCATATTAAAAACTTTGATTTATCATTTCTTATAAGAAGCATTGAATAATATCAAATTCTTTGTCTAATAATGATTTTAATGGTAGTTCTCCTCCTTTTCGGGTTCAACTTACGACAACACACTACCAACCAACATATACATACTCTTTATTTTCGATTTCATAACAAGATATATGGACTCAAACTTATAAATGACACGAGCACGGTTAATATGGCCATCAGGAGGTCACTGAAAACGAATTGAATGAGACACCCCTTTTTCTTGATTAGAGAACTAAGATTAAGAAGATGTACAGCTGAATACTACCCTTCCTCAAGCCTGAAATGTCAGAAATAAATTTATCATCACATTTGCAGATTATAACTAACATCTGTCCATGGTGCAAGTAAATATATGAAGATAAAAAAAAATATTTTGAACTATCTTTTCCCGGCTCAATATTGTGACTTAAGGTGGACAGAGACATTTATTTAAAATGAGCTAAATTACATTACAGCATTAACTCCTTGTTACCTTTGTGCTCAAGATTTATGTTAATGCTCAAGTGTTTTCCAATGATTATTAAGTAGTTTTACAATTCGTTAGCAGCTTAAAATATACCAAAGGTGCGTTTGAACATTCAAAGTACTATGGAAAATACCATTATCTAACTTAAAAACGACATTATTGCTAAAGTAAAGCGTTATTTTTTATTTTATTTTTTTGGTACCGTCTGCTGATGGAAAATATCAAAAGCAAGAAACATAAATACTAGCACATTGAAATAAACATTTATATATTTGTTTGTCTCTAAATGTATCTGAAAAAAATGTCTAATCGGACCTTGAGAGGTTCAAAGATTCCAACCCTCCATATTGATGAGGTTAAGAACAGTGAGGAGATGTTGGGAGGAGTGGAAAGATTAAGGTAGCCAGTCCAGGCTGATAAGACCCTCCTGGAAGACAGCTGTCCAATCAAAGCCGACTGGATGATTCTCGATTCAGATCCTTCACAATCAAGAAATTGCGAAAAATCAAATAACTGGTTGATTTATATTTCCCCTTAAGTATTTTAAAGTAAAGGGCTTTGAATCTAGTATACATAATCAACAATAGTCTATTTAATAAATATTTTTCATTTCTGGCACGATGACTAGGAATAGGTCAGAATTCCTTGAACTAAAAAATTAAAACTTAATACGAAAGTAATAAATATCATTCTATAAATAGGCAAAGCCCAAACAGTCCAGTCCCTTTTTCTTTTCTGTTTCTCAACCTATTTTCGTTTTTCTTTTTTGTTAAGTAGCTGTTGACGAGCTTTATTGTTATCAATAAATAACAATTGGAAATAGTGTATATAAATACAAATATAGATATTAGTTTGATCGAAACCGCTAATCTCCGAAAATTCTTCACTGACTGCTTTGAAAACGTTGCAATCAAATTAAGGAGCGTTTTATTTACAATTCATTATCATCCATCCTTTGGTTTCGAAGTGGCAGCCAAGGAACCTGAGTAACTTTAGACTATAGCACCGAAACAGCTGTAACAATTTTAATGAGACTTTGCTAAGGTAAGATAAACAGCTTGGATGTTTTAATTATTTATCTTTTCACACTCTAGTTTCATTAAGAAGGTTATTTATAAGAGGAGTTTATAAGAAGGAGTTTATAAGGTTATTTATAAGAAGTTATTTATTGAATCTAACCGGCATAAGTATCCTCACGATACATTCTCGTTGAATCCCTTTTAATCTACAAAACATACTGCCATGAAAAGAGGCTTAAAAAAAGTAACTATAATAACAATTATATTTGAAATGAAATTATTGCATTTAATGTAATTGCATTTGCAATTACGCAATTGATTGAATCACAGTATACCGAAGCATGTATATTATACATGCTTGCGGAAGTTTGAATATGAAGTAGGTGGTGCAATAGGAGTTGTTTGAAGGAATTTGTGGAGGAGGATAGGCGTAATTGGCGTAAGGGGTAGTTAAAGGGTTCCAAAAGGGGATAGCACGAATGATGAAGGATTTGCTATTTTAAGTAATGAAGGAAGTAGTTTTAAGGGAGGGAATATTATATTAGTTGAGATCTGGTATTGCAAAAGTGGATAAAGGAGCGTGAATAAGGAATATGTGCATTTAAAAGTTAATGTATGAATGTCAGAGTAGAAAAAAAATTTTAGTAACTCTAAAATTCATTTATCCTTCTCTTAAACTTTTAATATCACTTATTGTCAAATTTGTTTCCGATGTTCAAGATTTCTCCCTTTGGAAATCTCTCTAAATTGATTTAGGGGTTTGAAAATATGTATCTGAATTGAGATCTTTTTAGAAAAGTGCCTTTTGAAGTATTTCCTTGCCTAGATATTAATAATAATAAACTTATTTTTTTTTATTCATACACTTTAATACATATATCAATGTAGAATAAATAATTATTACTATATGAGGTGGATAACAATTTTTTTCCTGCGTTGTTACGCTAATTACTTCTGGGAAAAGAGTCATTGGTGTGGTTTCATTAGAGTAAAGGTTGTTTTGGAAACAAAGTTCACTCAGTTTCGTGAGAATATTTAGTATCTACTTAAACAAAGTTCTGGCCCATTCTAAACGGCTAAATAAGGGATCTGTATGTACAATGAACGCCTTGCATTTATTTCTCCTTAATACTCTTATCGTATTGGCTTTGTTTTTTATGTGTATCGTATTGACTCAGTTGTCAAAATGATTACGTGACGTATATATGAAGAGCAAAAGTAACTTTTAAATAATAACGACCCATCAAGGAAAGGACATCTTTACGCTGATGTTTCTTTGATTACAGGTTCTCGTCCAGTTATAGGGATCTTATCTTTATTTCTTGCAGAGCGTTCAGCTTTCTCATCACTTTAGAGGACTCAAAGGCTTGTAGAGATGACTGAATATCTATATTGAACAAAGTAAACCAAAGATTGCTCATCTCACATCAACAGATAAGACCAACTAGAATTAGTTTCAATTCCAAACAATTCAACTTGAAAAAATAAAAGTAACATTAGTGCAACTTTAAATGATATTTAAGTTACTTATCACCAATATCAGAAAAACTTAAAATGCCTTGGTATCATTGGAGTTTGTCTTTATTTATTTTTAAAAAAATTTCGGCTCTCGATGTCAGAATTTTTACAATCACATATATTTATGTTATATTCCATATTCTTTAAAAAAATATTTTTAAATACACGTTACATTAAAATATGCATACAATATACATACATATATAGACATTAATTATACCACACACAAACACACACACACACACACACACACACACACACACACACACACACACACACACACACACACACACACACACACACACACACACACACATATACATATAAAACCATACAATAAATTTTAAAAAGTTGTGCATTAAATTTGTTAACTGTCACTCAGGAATCCGCATACCATTACAGTGCTCGTTCAATCCATTTTTCAGACTTCGTTCAATGTATAAATTGTATCAGGCATTATAGATTGGTGTCTAAATTTACAATAAACTTTTGTACGGGCTGTTCCATCTGTAAGTTAGAAGATAGATTTAAAAAAATGTTTGAAAACTGTGGTGTAATAGATAATTGAGTGTTATAGTTCAGTCTGTTTTAATTAACCAGAATCAAGAATTTACTTATAACATCACTTACTGCGTTGTGTTTTTTAAACCTGACGATGCCTGAATTGGCGAAACGTTGATTGTTAGTTATATTAAGAGACTGCATTATTTTATTTATAAAGAGGCTTTATTTTGATACCTTCCACTTATTATTTTCTTTGTTTTGCCCGCAGGAAAACGAGAATGGTTATACGATCCACAGAGGAGGAGACTGGAGCGACGTTATCCTTCCTGCAATACCCAGCGAACAGTTTACCCAAAGCATGTTCTACCTGATCAAGAATCTCGAACCCGCGAGCCAATACGAAGCTAGAGTGCAGGCCAAGAACAGGTTTGGATGGAACGAGATGTCAGAAAACTTCTTCTTCACTACAAAAGGGGCTGGTAAGTATTGCATCTGTCACTAGCTCAATTTAAGCTCTTTTTCTTAGCTACAGTTTAGAGAGTAGTCCCTTGCGCATTAGGTGTACGACTCATAGACTGCTTAGGAACAATAGCCAAACTCATTCCTTTTATTCAAAAGATATTACATTCAAATTCTGCGATTATAAATTGCTAATATTACTGTTGAAACTTGAACTGGTTATGACCCCAAATAAATTATTATCAGAGTAAAATGCTAGAGGAATTTTCCATTCAAATAAGATACGAAGGCTTAAATAGAGATTACTAATTGTTAGTCGATATTGTAATGAAATCAATAATTATAATAATAAAAGGCTTAGCGAACCCGAAGGTTCGATGCCGACACCACCAATCGCTTATTACACACCTCCCTCCACCGTTCGCCGTCCAAATCCAGTCCCTTCAGATCGGCTTTAATGCAATCTTCCCACCTTCGCTTCGGTCTACCCCTCGGACGCTTACCATTCGGCACCGCACATATTAACCTTTTAGGAATTCTCTCGTTACTAAGCCCAACAACTTTACAAGCCCATTTGATTCGCCGCGATGAAATTACCTCAATTATATTACCCGGATACAACTCACGCAATTCGGCGTTGTGTAACCGTCTGAACTCTCCGGTTAACTCATCCTTCTTCGGTCCGAATATTCTACGCAATACTTTATTTTCAAAAACCTTAAGACGCTGCTCATCCCTTAATGTAAGCGGCTCAATAATTATTATAGTTAAACTAATTAACTAAATGAAAATATGTGTTTTTGTTACTTGGTTTCCTGATTCTTATAAGTAATATTATGTTATAGTAACATTTTGTTAAGGTCCTATTGTCCAAACGATTTAGTAACCGAGTGTAATAGAATTACACTGAAGGACTGGTAGAAGGGATCATTCGGAACTACTTACGGTACTACTCCTATAGCATAAATAGACTTTTTTAAATATGTTGCATCAACTATCACAATGAAGAGATTTTGCGGGTGTCCATTTATCTGATAACCTGATAAACTAGAAACCGGGGAAACTTTTAACCCTCGCATCAATCCCCAGCCCTCTCCCCTGACCTGTGAAAACGTCTGTATAGCCGAAAATGCGAGAAGAAAAAGAAAAAAAAATGTTTTTAATTAACCAAAGTGAACAGTTTTTTACTTTTATTTATTTATTTATTTTTTTGTTCTTCACTACCTCGGCTTATAGACTATACCGGATTTTACCGAGCCGGAAGGTGAGGGTGGAGAATTTAAAATCCCCTTCGGAACCGATTCGTGAACTCTTATTTTTTTTTTAATCTCATAACTTCGGATATCTGGTTGTCAGGCAACTCGCGGTTCTGTACACACGCGTTATCACATTCAGCCAGCCCGCCTTTTTTTGATTTTTTTAATTTTCTCTTTCCTTGCCTTTAAGGCAACAAGAGGATTTTTCGGGTCTGCAGAAGAGGGCGGGGAATTCAACCGAATTAAAATTTCCACCGGTACTGGGATTTAAACTTGTTACATTTTTCCATCTAAACTTGGTTATCAGGTTGCCGGACAACGCGCGTTACTGGGTCATGCGTTAGCTCATTCGGCCACGTCACCTGAAACTTTCATTCTGAAAATACGAAACCCCTTCAAAATGTGCCTTCATGAAAATTTTGATAAAACCCCCGTCTGAGCTATTTTGAGCTTTTGTTGACTACTAATTTATTTGTCGTTAATGGCAGCTCCTTCCGGAATTGGTTAAAACATATTATAATAGCAGTATAAAACTAATTCAACCTATTAGTATAAAGCCTAGATTTATGTATTTTTCATAAAAGGAATGAATATAGCTATACATCAGTAATACCTCACGAAAAGCACTTCATTTTTACCATTACAACCATTTGCATTGGCTATTAATGCAACATTCTTACAAACTTTGTTTTTAATCATCTAAAAAAGTATATATAAATAATTAGGATACATAGCACTACTTTTTGTATGCTGTAATATATAACCAATATTATAAAATGTTCTTTCTGAGATAACAGTTAATACCATTATTAATGAAAGTCGATAAACAAAAACATTATATTCTAAGTTCAGGAGCTTAACAGGCTTTATTTTCGAGCACTGCTGTAATCGGAAATTTATACTTTTCTATCAGCTGTTGGTCATTCCTCGGTTTGAATAAAATAAATTAATACCTAACCTCTTAAAAGGCTGGGGCAGGCAAAACCTGGCAGTTGAGCGTCATTATTAATTGCCTCCTTTTACAGCAGTTGGACAAGGAACAAACATTAGTTCTTTATAAGATACTAAACCTTTCATGAGTTGAAGTAGTAGAGTTTCTTCTTTACTTCTATCAAACAGGTTTAATATACTAGCATTTTCCGGACAATTCACTTGAAGAAAGTTTTTAAGCACAGATTGCCAAGTCCCATTCCTAAAATCGTTCTCTAGTTCAGAAAGTTTTGGCAAGTTCAGAATAAGTCGCTAGAAGTCACTCTCAATGGTTAAAGCTTTGGACACACCCTCTTGCTCAAGTCTCAATGTCGCCTTTGGTGTTTAAAATTGAATTTTAGTCAATTAAATTGATTAAAATATCTTGAGTTTGTTTTTAATATTGTATCATATAATCTTTAAACTTTGACGCTATAAACAGAAGCTCTTATAAATATAAAAGTTTTCAAAATTTATTTTAAGAAGTGCTATTCAAGAAGTATTAAATTTGTTAGTACTTGATTTAAAATATTATTTAATAAGTACTTGTAGCAGCATTTTATCCGTTATCAATATTATCATCGCATGATTTTTTATGTCATCCTTTACCTCGCTATTATATAATATACTCATTCATACAACTAATTTCAGACTATCTTTTATGTTACTAACAATTTCTCTTTTTTTATTTTATTTAAATAATATTTTATAATATATTTTTATTATTTTTTCGATTATCAACGCGACCAGCATTCGTTCTTTTTTATTAAGTTTAAATTATTATTATTATTATTGCTTGCTTTTGAATGTTATTTATTTGCTGTTAATCATGCACTTTTATTTATTTTTTTTAATAGCATTGCTCTTTTGGTAAATGTTGTCATTAAGATACTTAATAGAAACTAGAAGGCATGATGCCCTGCTCCAGTACCCTAGCATATGTTATACTGCTACGGCATGGGCTATTTATAAATTGTTATATGGGTTATCTGGTTTTGTATTTCTGACAGGAGGTAGTCTGCTGGTTCAATTTGTATAATTCATTTTTTTTTGTTGTACTGTACGCTTGAAGATTTTGTTGGATTTTGTAAGTGGTTCATCAACAAACTCATTTATGAGGAAAGTTCTGCTCTTTTCGGATTTCGGATCACAATCATTCATCCAGTTAGATTAACCTATTGACCTCCACTATTGTTACCTGGGGAGGAGGACATAGACGTAGTAAAACCTTTGATCACAAAACAGTACTTCCTTATCGAGTACTGAACCCTTTTATAAGAGGCAATGCTTCAAGTTTGTTTTT
Source organism: Nezara viridula (assembly GCA_928085145.1). Taxonomy (NCBI): domain Eukaryota; kingdom Metazoa; phylum Arthropoda; class Insecta; order Hemiptera; family Pentatomidae; genus Nezara; species Nezara viridula. The sequence continues at coordinate 149,823,621 of OV725079.1, read as the reverse complement.
AGATATCTACGATCCCACAAATTTTTGTTGATTTTAGAACACTGTATACAGAAATTTCGATTAGTTGTGATATATAAATCTTAAATGATGTTCTTATTTTAAAATAAATAAATAACAAGATGGAGATATTTTTGCAAATTAAAAACGTTAAAATCTAAAATAGTTCGAAATGAAATTTTTTGTTTTATAAATTTGGAAATATTTTATTCAACTCCATTGACTGTAAAAACTTTTAGTAATGCACAATTAAAATTCTCTTTCATTCATAGCTTTTTTCTTGATGTTTCTTCAAAATGTGCTTTCTTTTCCCACCTCAGGAAGAAGATTATCTTCAAAATGATACCTTAATCATTAGATTTGATGAAGAATCTTACTGACAAACATCTTTTAGCACGGGCGGATCTGCGGGGAGGGATGGACTTTCGGGCTGAAGCCTTCTCGCCTCTCGCCCCCCCTCCCCCCAAATGGTAAAATATAACCATGTTTTTTGGAAAAATATATTTAAAAATTATCTCTTAAAGTATTATTGTTCGTGTAATTACATTTAAAAGGACTTAAGGAATCACTTAAACACAATATCATTTAGATAGCTAGTTTCTTTCTTTTTTTTCCAAAGTAATTATCGTCATTTTTATATTTAAAAAAAAAAAAAAAAAAAAAAAAAAATCCTTTCGGGCTAACTCACCCCCCAAAATTAAATCCTGGATCCACTAGTGCCTTTTAGTAAGATTCTTCATCAAATCTAATGATTGAGGTATCATTTTGAAGATGATCTTCCCCCTCAGGTGGGATAAATAAGCACATACTGAAGAAACATAAAAAAAAAGTGACAAACATAATACATTGTATAATAATTCAAGTAAAAAGCTGATTACTGAACTACTTCTTTATGTACAATGTTCAACCCCCTCTCTTCCACCATTCATTGGACAATGTTATACTGCTACACTAATCTTAGCCCTTCCAATATGTTCTAAGTGATAGCGCCTAAGTTTTCAGGGGAATTTCTTGCGATTTTTTTTAAAACAGTAGATGAAAAATATTTAATAACAATGATGCTACTCTATTGATAAATTTTTTAAGTATAGATTTCTCAAGAATATAATTTTTAAAAAGATTATTTGTTTCATTAATTTTATTGATAAACATTACTTACATATGCTCTTAGTATTCTCATGTGAGAATGTGATATACGAGCATGTTGGGGTGAGGATTTCAGGATGTAGGATTAACATTTTTAGGTTTGATTCTCTACCAGATTTGTTAATTTTTATTCCTCTTCAGCTCTGATGAATGAATCTTGACACTTCCACTCTTGTTAGTACATGGTTGCAACCTGATGTGTGTGTGTATATATATATACACACATATAAGGTATAAATTATTTATAAAATAGTAAATATTATGTCTTTTGCTTGCTGTCAGAAATAAATCTTAGAGACCCATTTAATAACTTTTTTTTTTCATTCTTAAATCTCAGTTTTTAAAAGTGAGACAGCATTTACCGAAATCTCTTGGTTGGATGTTCGTTTATGTAACCAGTAAATGTTTTTCTTAGGTGGCTATGAATCTCCTTCTCAACCCGCTGTTTTGTCAGGTTAGTTCCCGATCATCACTTCATCATCATCATTTATTCCATTACTATGTTATTCGCATGTAATTTTTTTTAAGAAGGCCTGCATGATATAATTTAACTCTATGTCGACCTTTTCTATGAATGAAACCCAGCTTCTTTAATTGTAAACAACTTTGCTAAATAATAATTATTTTTATATTTATATTTAAATGTCAGCAGTTCATGAAATGATAATTTGATCATTGTCAATGTTATTTTTATTTGAAATCATATTTATAGGAACAAGAAATATGAGAGTAGCTGTGAAATTGATTCTAAATCTTTTGTGGAATTATTGTTTTAGAAAATACTTATAAGATACCTTCTAAATAACAATCAGGAAATATCTTTTGAAAATTAACTTAAATAAAAAAAAAATTAGCTATGTTCTCAGATTTAATTTTAGTATCATTATTATTAAAAAAATATTGACATTATGTTTGATTCACATACACATTTAACCTTATGAAAATTTCTTTTTAATGACTGATAATTTATAAATTATATATATTTTAATGACTGATAATTTATAAATTATATATATATATATATATATATATATATATATATATATATATTTAAAAATATGCATTAATCATCACATACATCAAATTGTTTCATTAAATAATATGAAATTGCATAAGATTTTAATTATTCTTAATATGTAATGGTGATAGGGCCGTGTTATTAGGTTTAGTTGATTTATTTTATTCTTTTGTTTTTTAGCTGATCCTGATTTTCGAGATTTAGGAGTTAGGTCACTGAATGGAAGTAACAAATTCACATCTTCTGCTGTTCTGATTATCATCCTTGCGGTTTTTGAATTTATCAGGATGTAAAGCTTCAAGGAGGTAAATATAAACTTTGAAAAATTCAATTATTTAAGATGATAACAGTTTATTATAATGGTATGCATTGCTAATTGTTTGAATAGCATTTTATTATTTATTCCCATAGTTCTAAAGCATCATGCCATTCTTACTACAAAAAAGACACTGTTTTGAGTCCTACCTAGAAAGAATTTTATTAACTTGGGTACTCATACCTTCCAAGGTCGATCACGCTTGACCCTTTTCATGAAAAATTTCAGTGCTCTCTTCTTCTTAACCTTCTCATATAAACATCTTCCTACCACACGTTCTAGTAACACCAGTCATTCAGACTTGCATTGTTGCAGATTTGCATTGTTGAAGTTTTCGATTCCATTGAACTCAACTTCAAAAGTTAATCGAAGAACATTTAATCTATTAAAAAGCAATATCAATAATTTATAGATTTTTTCGTTGCACTTAATTTCATTTTAATGTTGCCGAAAAAAAATATACTAATATCATGATAAATTACAATAATAAAATGTATGAAGTCTCTTGAGGTGATGTTTAACTGTTTATGATCTACTAATACATGATTAATAAACAAGGATAAAAGGTAACCTAAAACCATTTATTTCATAATATACATTAAAATGCTATGCACTTGATATTATAATAATTTTAATAAGTTATTATCTAGTCAGCATTGATTTGGATCATCATATCACAGGTGTGGTAGTTTCTTTAGTCAGGATTAAATTTCAACGATTTTCGCCTATTCGTTATGGACAAAAAACAATTTTTATTGTTTGAAAATTCTGTAAAAAAAATAATAATAATAATAGTCAAAAGTAAGATACAAGAACAAATTAGGTACAAAATTAAGAAATTTTTTTTGTCTTAATAAGGAAACACAGAAGTACATTAATAATCATTGGATAAACAATGAAACCTAACAATGAAAAACATTGAATTTCAAATAAAAAATATTAATATCATTGTAAAAACAAAATTATTTGCAGAACTCTTTACATTTCACTGCATTGTCATTAGAAATTTTCAAAATGTATTTTTAACCAGTGTTCTTCTAGGTGGTAAAATACCAATTCTAAAATATTCATTATTCTTCATTAATATACAATATTCTGAGACTGGTTTAAATATAAAATTATTGGAACATTGTTTCCTGAACGATGTATAATCAACACCTCCAGAAACACTGGTCTCTCAAACCAGTCACTTATGAAATAAAAATAACTTTTCAGAAAATAGTGTGATGATTGACGTCATTTGAATTTGTATTCTTTGAATGTGATATTCACTAGCACATTAGTTCGCTGAAGCTTATGAGGAATTAGGAAATCTATCCAGCTATCTGTAGGATACTCATTTTCGTTATTGAGAGCTTTAAGGATCTCATGGTTCTATGTTGCAACCAGAAGGTTAAAAACAGTAAAAATAGAACTATAATTTTTTTTAATTTAAAATAGTTTACTTAAAATTACATACTTGCTGTGTTTTTTGCTCCATGTTTACTTTTGTTCTCTGATTGAAAGTTAAAAAAAAATATTCATAATCCTTTAAAATCGTGTCCTCATTAAAAATGTTAATAGCAGAACTTGTGTCTTACTAACAATATATTTTTTCTAAAAGTGTTCAATTCTGGCAACCCATTACAAAATGTTTTTCAAGAATATTTTTCTTTTCAGCTTTATGAAAAACAGGATTTAAAACATTATTTAGTGAAGCAAGGTGCTAATTTGAATTAATTAATAAAATCTATTTATAATTTAATAATGCCGTCACAAAAACTTGATATTTTATCATGTTATCCAATGTCAAGTTCAAAAGCAGACAAAAAAGAAGTTTTTTAGTACACTTAGCTCTAGAGCAACACACTGGGGTGTGATACACATCATAACATTTTAAATATTAATTTACATTCCTATAAATAGCTCTTTGGCCAAGGATATTCATGAACATAAACATCATTCATAGCGAGGCTAATTCTGGTCATTAGCACTCCATTGTTGGATTTATATCATTATTGGGAGTTGGCGAAAGTCATTGTGGGGTATCCACAAAGCAACACTTTGCTAGAATTTTTGTGAGTGACTGGTCACTTAAATGGCTCCCATTATATGTTTCATTATCTTTTAAGTACAAAAAAATTGTTTTCCTTTATAAAGTTTATATTTTACATTCCAAATACATGTATATTTAATTGATATAAACTTAATGCATTTTGAATGAAAAATATTGATCCTTATTGATGATTCCAAGTAGATGTTGACTTTTTAGTTTACATGAGTATATAAAATATATTCTCTAAAGTTACCTTGAATTTATTTGTTTATTTATTTTTTGTTTACCTGATCATTAAGCTCATTTCTGAAAAGTATTCGAATTTTCCAGAACATGACAATTAAATTGTATGATAATTTAAAGTTTAGAGTGTACCACACTCCAGAGTGTCAGAATGAGTTGACGTGATAGGGTTAATGAAATATTGATATATCTCTTCCTTGGAAAACAAAGTTCAGATTAAATTTGGATGAGCAATACAAAAGAAATCTTGACACATTATACATCAAATGGTCAATATCCTTCTGTTATTATTTAGCCTCAAAAGTTAATAATGGGAGGACGTGGATCCTTTGTTTATTAATAAATATTCTTCCTTGATCATTTTTTTTTGCTTTCAAGTTAAAGATATTTTCTTTTATACGTGTATGAATACTGTCGGCTTTAGGGCTGGGTAACCCAATCAGCTGCCTGTGAGAACTGACGTGGAAGGGAATGAGTGCCTTTCATTTATTTGGAATAAATAAATAAATTATGAAGTGTATGATAATAATCAATTTTAGCCTATTAATAAAGCAATTGAAACATTGAATAAAATAAAATTCAAATGTTACTTTGTATAAAGCAGCTTAAGAACTAAATTAAATTTTTTAGCGAGCGATGACATTGCCAAATGGCAGAGGCCGGCACTGTTAATGTACACAGTTTCTGTTATGCTAAAAATGTTTATTTGGATTTTATTTTTAGAATATAGTTTTTGTGTTTTTATATAAAATATTCACATATTTTAATGGTTTTACTTTTTTTTTTTTTAGAGTTTATTATGGAGCATGACAGATTCCTTCAATGTTTCCTGTTACATCAAGGTGCTCCACAACTAAGACTGAAGCTCAGATTCATATTGCTTTTCTCTTCTACAGAAAACAAACTATATTCTTCATGCAATCTTTATCTTTCTATAATTCACAAACTATCTATTGAAACTGTATATGTGTTTTAAACTTGTAAACAATTTCAAAAACTGGGTTTAAAATTGAATTGAGCGTTTTAAGAAGTATATAAATGTGAATAGGATGATACTAAAAAAAAAAAAAAACTTGCTTTATTTGACATATTGTTGGCTTAGATTTAGAAGTGTAGAACAGTTAAATGTTTTAGTCGGGACCTTCTCTACCAGTCAAGGACCCTATATTTTTGTTAATCCAAAAATATCTTGTAATTTCTTCTTATTTTATTTAATTTTTATTTTATTTACTTATTTAATTTACCTAATTTTAAGTGGAATGTGTGATTGTTGTAATAAGCTCTATGTAAATAGCATTTTCTTATGGTGAACACATTAGTCAAGTTTGCCGGTTAATTGTAGGTAATATTTAAGGATTTATGAGAAGATATTAATTTTATAAAAATTTGCAACATCTTCAAGTAGATTATTTACCTCCTTTGTTACGTTGCCTATTTTGTAAATTTACATTTGTATCGCCATGTTCATTTAAAAATCCTCAGTGATATTAGATTACTAATTTTCTGACATTTTTACAACTCAAAGATGACAAATTATTCTCTGGTATGGATTATTTTCCATTGAACTAGAGGAAGAAAATAGATAATTTCTTTATACCTACCTCCTTGTATCTGTAATGTATTCACTTCACTAGGTATACACAAGCCCAAGAAAAAGTATATTCTTCAATCCGGATCCAATATTATAAAATTAATTTAATTGTAAACTCTAACTAAACATGGGTAATGATTAAAATTTTAATATCAATGTGATTCATAATATACAGCTGCTAGGTATTCCATTATATATAGCAGTTTATGTCATAATTTATAATGTTTAAGTGTAAATAAGTAATTTTATATCCACCATTATACCTTAAGAATTATATAGAGATAAAAAAAAAACCAAAAACTATATTTTTAAGAGAAAAATATGTTTTAACAACCCTAATATTAAATATTTTAAAAATTTATTTGCCCCTATTTCTCATAAAAATAAATAGGATGACACTGTGTATAGGATTCAGATATTTTATGCTTTGTGTGTTCTTCTAAAAAAAAAAAAAATACTATGCAAGCCGAGCTTCAGATCTGTCTTAAGTTTTGATGTCTATTTGATAAATGTCATATGTGTTAAGTAAATCGTTAAGTACAACATCAGATGTGGTTAATAGTAAATATTGTCCATCTGATTCATTAAATGTACATTTATTTATTTGTGATTTATTTTGTAAATGTATGAAGAATAATAAAGTACATGTCTATTAGATTTTTCATTATTGCTTCTTCAAACCATATTCTGATTTCTAGTGCCTCTAATTAATCTTTAAATGAAAAGTAGATATTTCTATGGGGACACGAATGAGCTTTAAAGAGTTTTCAAATGATTTTGATCCTTTTCCTTCATATTTATGTCTAGTCTATTCCAAAGAATAGGATATAATTTGGTAGGATAAGTCACATTTTAAAGGACTCTGACATGATAACACTTACTTAATGGCGCTACAGCCCTAGTTGGACTTTGGCCTCACTTAAAATTGGTAGCTATTCCTGACTTTCTTCTGCCTTTCTTCGCCATCCTCTTACTCCTATCCATCGTAAATCTTCCTCTGTGTCATCCAACCACCTCAGCCTTGGTCTTCGAGCTAGTCTCCTTCCTCCTGGCCTGCCATTCATTATATTTTTGATAGCCACTCATCGGGCATCCTTTGAACATGGCTCAGCCATTGCAAAGTTCCTTCTTTGATGAATGCCCCAATATTAGGCTCATCAAAAAGCTGTTTGAGCTCTCTGTTTTTCCTTACTTTCCAATGGCCATCTTTGTTTACTGGGCCAAACATGTTTTGGAGGATCTTTCTCTTCTAAACCCTCAGAATTGTCTCACTCTCCTTGGTCATCACCCAGAAATCACTTCCATATGTCACCAGCTGTCTTATTATTGTCTTTTATATGATTATTTTTGTCTTTCTAGAGCTGGGTATGCCTGCAATAGATATTTCCTCCTGGGTTGATTCTAACTGCTCTTATTGCCTTTTCAAGAGCCAGATTAAATACTATGAGTGACAGTGGGTCTTTTGGGAGACTCCTAGGGACCTGATATCCCTTGTCACCCTTTCCCTGTTTACTGAGTCATTTGCCGAACGTGGTGATCTATAAATCTATAAAAATGTGGTGCAGGCTAACATTCTGTTCATGGCTCTTTTCCAATAGCTGTCTTAATGTGAAGATGTGGATCTTTCTTGTCTAAAATCACACTGGTAATCACCAATAGCCCCCTTAGACCATCTTAAAAGCCACAGACAACAGAAGCGCTATCCCACGATAGTTGTCGCATACCATCCTGTTGCTTTTCCCATTAAACTCGGCAGACTATGACTTTGCTCCACTCTTTCGGCATACTTTCCTGAGTCCAAATATCCCATATCAATTGATATATTTGGCTTATCACTGCCTGTTCTCCATATTTCAGGAATTCTGCCAGTAACTCGTCAGTTCCTGGGGCCTTATAGTTCTTTAGTGAAGAAATGATTTTGGGTATTTCCTCGTGACTTGGTGGTACATCCTATTCATCATTATCCTTTTGCACCTTATTGCATTCGTCCTGCTGCCCTTCTGTGGCACTACTAACTTATGTCCTATTTAAATTTAATAAATTCTGGAAATATCTTCCCCATCTTTCCTAGACTTCTTTACTATTTCCCAATACCATTTCTTTATCCTTTTAAAGTGTAGCCTTTGGTACATACCTAAGATATACCATCTTTGTATCTTTGAACCCCCTGGTAAAACTTTCTATTGGTCATTTTATCAAATTCTTTTTTATCTACTCTAGTTTCTATCTCTCCTCACCCTTTTTTTTCTCCTACATATTCTTCTTGTCTCTGCTTGTTTGTTTTTATAGCTCTCTGCTGATATTCTTGTTACTCTCTGTATCAATTTTATACTGGCATCGTTTCTTTTCTGCTGTCTAGTTCCAAGAAAAAGAAGAAGAAGAAGAAAGAGTTGCCACACTCTTCACTATATCTCTAAAAGTACTTGACTTCATTTCAGGATTCCATCTAGAACTCTCTCTAGAGTACCATCAAATTCATCCTTCTCTTCCTATGATTTATCTTCTGTCAGCGCATGTACGCTCACCATAAACATGTTAACCATTCTACATTTTAGTCTAATCCTACATATTCTGTCATTAACAGTCTCATAATCTATCGCTGCTTCTTTGAGAGTGTTTTATACCATGAAACCAGTCTCCAACAGATTACATTTACTGCCACTATTGAAGAGAGTATAGTAATTCAGAGTCACTATATTCACATCTTTCCCCCTTATTTCCTACAATATCCATTTTATATTTCAAGAGTTCCTCTTCAAACATCTTTCTCATTTCTTATGTTCCATGTTCCGATCTATATAAGTCCATTTCCAAGCTTGGATCTTAAATCAGTCCGGCTATTTTTTCTTTGTGTGTTTATAACAACAGGCTTTTTATGAGACCGAGTTGTCAGCCCAGCGCCCAACCCACAACCTGCAGGACCAGAATTTACTGACAGGATTTACTCCCTTAGTCTCTAAACTTTCGTTCTAATCCATAAGATGATGGATGGTTATGAAAATAAGGAATACAGGAAAAGGATAGGAAAGACTGTGTAGGATAGTAAGGATAGTAAGGAATGTGTAGGATGAAGGTATGAGGTCAATGAACAGTTATCCCTTTAGTCGCCTTTTACGACTGCGCTAAATACTGTGGGTCTACTGAACTCCGAAACCCATAGAGGATTCTGACATGATAGTAAATTCTTGAAAAGTCAAATGACGTGTAGGAATTTTCTTTGGCTTATTTCAAGTGCATATATTTCATAATATCAAAATTATAGCTTCTTGATTCCCATGATGATTGTTTCAATCAGTTTTACTATATTACTGTTATTATTTCAAATATTTTGTTAGGCGTTGCCTAAGCAGTTAAAGAAGGCCGTATATGTTAGTGTTATTAGACCAGTGGTGACATATGGAAATGAGACAGAGTTCCTTACCAGGAAATCAGAAAAAGTGCTCAATATTGTCAACTGCATCAAGAAGAGTAGAATTAGATGGTTAACGAATTTACAGAAGACGGAAAGCGGCATATCCCGAAGAACCTTCTGGAACAATACCCTGGTGGAGGACGAAGTAGAGGGCCTCCCAGATTGCGGGGACTGGAAGATGTGGACTAAGACTTAAGGACACTTGGAGTCCGAAGGTGGAGAAGAGTGGCTTTGACAGGGACGAATTCGGAGAATTGTGGAGGAGGTCAGGGTTCTGCAAGAGTCATAGTGCGATCGACAGAAAGAAATAAGAAGTTCAAATATTTACTAAATAATTAAGTAAAGATGGTCAAATTTATTTGGTACTCACTCATAGATAAAAGAGCAACCTGCAATGCCATCAGATAAAGTCATTTGAATTATGGATGTTATTGTCGTGGTTGTCATTAGATAAAATGACTGCAAAAATCAGAATTATAATTTCGTCCCCTGAAGAATAGGATGATTAATTATTCATATTTCAAACTCTCGTACTAAACTAAAGAGAAAAAATGGATATAAGGTGAAAGTGGCACGTGCATCTTTGGTGTGAAACCTCTCTCAAGATGCAAGAGGGCACATGCATCCTGCAACCAGGATAAATACATCTTGCGTATTGCATATTCATTGTGAAAGGCACCCAAGAGAAAATCATTTGCCATTGTTAAAGAGGACTTTTGAGCGAACTAACCTTGGTTCAGTTATTTAAAAATAATCATGAATTATCTTCGATTTTTTTGTTTATCATCCTTCGACTGTATTAAAGGTTTACCACGTTTAGAAAAACTTTCTCGTTTAATTAAAGCTTTAAGTCCCTATTAATAAGGTTGAGATTTATAACGAAATACGTGATAACCTCTCACCAAAAAGCAGCCATGTTTTCAGCAAAAATGACTACTACAAATTCTTGCAAAGCTTTAATTTCTTTTTTTTTTCTATTGAGAATATATTTACTACATAAATAAACATTTTATCTACAATCAAAAAATCTTTAAAATAATGATTTTACCCGTCCAAGCGAAGCGACAGGCACTAGCGGATCCAGCAGAAGGGCGCGGGTGGTGCGCCCCCCCCCCCTCCCCGGAGAGCTAGAAAAAAATTCCAAAAAAGATTTTAAAAAACAGCTATTTAAAGAAAATGGAAATATAGGGGAAATTCATCCTCATATCCTAATGTAATCTAAAAAAAAATATTATCGTGCCCAACACTAGGGAACTCTGTCAGGGGGTGCGCCCATGGATGGGGGAAGAAATTCCGAAAAAAAAATGACAAATACATCTATTTAAAGAAAAGAGTAATTTAGGGAAAATTCATTGTCATGGACGAATTTTCTGATGTAATATAAAAAAAAAAAATCTATCGTGACCAGCCTCTGGCGCGCCATCTCTTAGATTGTGGCAAAAATTTCGAAAAAAAGTGACAAAAACACCTATTTTAAGAAAAGAGAAATAAAGGGAAAATTCATTACCATTCACGAATTTCCTAATGTAATGGACCAGCACTAGCGAATTCTGCGAGGGGACACCCCCTTCCTTGGATGGTGGAAAAAAAAAACGCGTATTTAATGAAAAGAGAAATATAGGAAAAATTCATCCTCTAAGACGAATTTTCAGTAATACAAAAAAATTATTATCATGACCAGTACTAGCGGTTCCAGCCAGGGGCGAACCCCTCTCTCCTCTGGATGGTTGGGGAAAAGTTCCAAAAAACAGCTATTTAAAGAAAAAAGAAATATAGGGAAAATCATCCTAAAAGACGAATTTTGTAATGTGATCCATAACTGGATCTTGTCTGCCTCAAGAGTTTTCCACCATGTTTTCCTGCCCTGAGCAGCCTCCACCAGTTCCTGATTCCCTGGATACTGGCATCAGCACTTAATCCATTTTCCATCTCAGTTTCGGTCTGTCCACTTTTCTTTTTCCAACCGGCTCCATGCACAGCAGCTTCTTTGGGATTGAGGTCTCGTCCATCCGACGAGGGACAACTTGGCCCTTCGATCTCAGCTTTGCTATTGATAGTTCATGGTTGCGTCTAATTCTCCTTTCACTATTCTCCTTACTGTACTCACAGTACTATTCACTATACTGGGCCACATATCTTCCGAAGGACCTTCCATTCAAAAACTGATATTTTAAGCATTTTATTTAATGAAAATAGAAATATAGGAAAAATTCATCCTCATAGACGAATTTTCTAATGTGATATATAAAAAATATTATCGTGACAAGCACTAACGAATTCTGTAAGGGGGCGACCCTCCCTCTGGATGATGGACAAAATTTCTAAAAAGTTCCAAAAAGCAGCTATTCAAAGAAAAGAGTGATGTAGTTTTTGGGCTGCCATGAGATGTGAAGGCTTGTGCTCCTGTCGCAGTTTGTTCCTATAGACTCCGAACTGAAATATATTTCGCAGATGAAATACATGATGGAGGAAAATTTATTTTATAAAATATGATCTTCATTTATTCTTTCGAACGACCTTTTATTCGCGCCCAAGAAAATTCGTGTTTTCTCCCGGACCCAGTTTTTATTCAGTTCCAATAGATGAATTGCAACCATAGTCTCCTTGAAGAATCCATGCGATTCATAATACTGGTCACTATAATAATTTGTACGTATAAGATACAAAAACTTAATGCAAGGTTGTACATTCTGAAATCCGACAATATTTTCAGAAAAAGCGTCCTCGACAATTTAATATGGAATAAATATGAAATATTTTAATAAGCCGATAATTTATTGATTTACGTTAATATTGGTAATATTTTAAAAAACTATTACCCCCATAACATAAGAATGGACATAAATGTTGAAGAAATATAAAATATTATGATCCTGTAATTCGTCAATTGAAGTACTCGATTACATTCAATTGTCGCCAATATTCTTTTCTGTAGTTAAGAGAGGTTTCGATTCCAAGCTGGGGACGCGTACCTCAGGATACCCAATACTACTCTATTATAAATAGTCATCGTTGCCGGGTATCTGAGGCCCCAGAATATGACTTAGGCCATTGAGGTATTCAAGGTGAGGGAAGATGAGGGCAGATGAGAGCAGGACTACTGCTTGGAAATTTCAACGATCAGGAATTATATATGTGGGTGATCGGATGGAGGAAAGAAGTGGAGTCCGGGTCTTTCGTGATTATACAAAGCTAGACCTCCGCCAGTCCAACTAGTCCAATCATGGCGGATTAGTGTGTAGTTCGGAAGGGAAACAGATGAGGAAGGGATGTAAGGATTGTTCCAAGTTTCACAAATTGCAATTATATAGTAAAAATATTGAGTAAAGTATTCTAGAAATTCATCGTAATGGCCTGAGAGGGTTTGAGAATTGGCGCAAAAGGTAGACATGATCAGGATTCAGAAAAGTAAGGTCAGTATTTGATAGGAAGACGCTGTACCAGATATGATACATTATATAAAATAAAGTAAAAATTGAAATATAATAAAAAGCAGATTAAAGAGAAAAAACATTTGAAAGTAATGATTAATAGAAATAAATGAATTAGTAGAAAAGTTGCATTAGTAACATAACATAGAATCCAGATTTTCAATGTGTTCTTTAAACTATGCCAAATTTTTTATAGATATTGAGAAGTAAACAGAGATCGAAGATTCAGCCGAGGACATCTGGTCTTATTGACTTTGGTCGATAAAGAGAACCAACGGTTTCTTACATAACCCTATTAAAGACACCATTATTGAAGGAATTAAAAGAAAATATCCATACTTGTTATAATGATAAAAAGTAATAAAAGGAGTATGGCACAGTACTTTCTGTAATCGAATATAACACCGCGAATACTTTTTGTACTTCACTTGCGTGAGTAATCTCAGTACTCGCCAAGATAGGGCCTAGTACAGGAACTACTTTTTCCTAATAAAAGTAATTAAACTTAGAATACTAGTGCGATACAGGTATGATATACCATACCTGCATTACTCAATATGCGTTCTGTATTGTTGCTTGCACGTTGGAATTGGAAAACCCTGTTTAAAATTGGTAGGTAAGAGGGGATATTTTAATTTATTTATTAAATCTTTATTTGTTTTGATAGAAGAACCCCATAAAAATTAATCCCCATATGTTATTCCGGTAAGTATAAATACGAATATTATTTATTTGTATAACGTTTACCTTGCTTTTAAAACAGTACTTCTACACTAAGTATTGATTGGTTCCAAAAACATGAATGGATTTTGGTGGAAATATTTAAACAATTCATTTTTTATATACGCTAATCCTAAAAATGAATCGTTTTAATTTAAAGTAATAAAATAAGTAGTGAGGTGATTCATTTATTCAACATTTGTTTTCTTAGCATATTTCACCCTCAAACTGACCACCTTATGAAGATTAAAATCATAATTTATATGTGCTGGTATATAAAGATCGATGGGGTGTGGTAACGGTTAACAGTAAGAGTTAAAGGCCTTCCGAAATTCTATTTAAGGACACGATGAATACGTTATTCCGAATGCTCTTTGACAAACTGTCTCGTTTCCATTCAATCAGAATCAACCCCCTTTCCTCATTCTCGCCTTCTTCCCTGAGACACACTCCTTCTGATCGTATCTGCTCCTTTCACGGACACGGGAAAGCGGAAAATAAAAGAGGATCGAAATCTCATCCGCAATCAAGAGGACATTCATATTCCACAAAGCTTTGGTTATGGAGGTAGTATATACTGCCCTCGACGCCACGCCTATCGTATAAATTATTGAGCAATTGCCGCGTATTGGAATAAACGAGCTCTTTTTCAACCTTTTATTTATCTTCCATTCGTTATCATTTAGACATGTAAATATCAATTATAAAATTTATTATTATTTTATATTTAGAGTCTATATTGTTTTTTGATTTAAAAAAAAAATCTTGTGTGCGCAACACACAACTTTAACTTACCGCTTTACTTTGAATAGAAATTATTTTCCGGCAATTTCGAGCTGTTATAAAATTGTTGAAGTGCATTGTAAACGGAGCTAAAGCTTAAAGCTTACAAATAACAAACCATTAAGACCATTAAAATTACAAAATCTTTATTTATTACATTGCCGGTAGACATTAAAAATCTAGTTACTCCATTAAACCACATAACTTCAGTCTCTGAACATTTTTTAATAATGTCGTTTTGGTGATATTTCTGGTTGGGAAATTGTATCTAAACAGATAGTGAGTTAGTTGATTCCAGAGTAGGTGATTGCAGTGTTGAAATACAGAACTGTGAATAAATTTTCCCACTAGAAACATCACTAGAATTAATAATAAAGAATGTTGAAACTGGAGTTAGTCATTCGTCACCTGAAAGGTTCATATGAGCCTAGAGAGATTTGAAAGTACATCTGAATATTTAACCTATATATGCTCCAAAATGATCCTGGTGGTTGTCGCCTTTAAATGCATTAAACCTTTTTTTCAGAATTTTCATTACCTGCCATAGACAGGTCAAAAATTGTCGCACTAATTGTAAGTGAATAATGTTGGTATTTCACATAGGGGAAATTCATCAAATTATTCACTAATTTAATTTTCTAAACGGTTACATGATGATTTTTCGGAATAAATGGCCGATGGATACCTAATTATTTAAATATAATATCAGATCTAGACTTATTGAGTTACAGTAAATGCATTTGTGGTTATAAACATATAAATGAATTATTTTTATATTTCATTTCTTTCACAAAAGTATAATGAAATAGTAATTTAAACAATATCATTGCCTTGATTCGGTGAATTGTAAATATTTTTTTCAATCTAAAAAAAAAAAATTAAAAGTTTTAATTAAATAAGAAAATTTCATTTAATTTCCTTCGAAATACGTGATTACGATACGATGAACGTGACTTTAGAAATATATGAGTTAACTTAGTCAAACATTAAAATATTAAATGAAACGTTAGGTTATGAAACTTTAATTTAATTTTATTTATAAAATGCAACTACTTCTAACTAACTGACCGAATTTGTGTGTTTAGATGAGGTTTATCAAGAATTTAAAATGGTTATTAACTGCAAGTCCTTCAGTTAAATTGAAATGGTCGGTCACTCCTTTTCTATAAGCCAATTGTCATAAAATTCTTTATGTTGCTTTATGCTATTAGGTTCAATTCTAATATTAATTGAATTTTTTATGATGCAAGATCCTGAAAAAAAATGTGGTATTTAAAAAAAAATTATTATCACCTTTTTTATATTTTAAATGTTATGTAAACTATTATTTCTAAGAAGATAATTACTATGAAGCACTATGTAGTGCGTCTTATCAGCTTCGATTTTAGCCCTAATAAATTTCCTTATGTTCAATAATTTCTAAGATACTTTTCAGAAACAATACTTTTTTAATATATGCGAAAGATCGCCATTTTACTTAAATGAATAATAAAAGAAACTAAATCCATACAATAATTATTACAAACTACTTAATGGTACATTTTAACACCTTCGATTCAAGACATAAGGAATAGTCCTGGAATAGATATATTGTAGAATAATAAATAAAATTACTTCAGCAAATGGATCGATAAAATAATTGCAATGTGAAGAGCTCTTTTCATATGCAACATACCTTAAAGGTATGGATATTAATAATATAAAATAATAAAATATTTCATTCCCAATCGTTTATGATCAAAAGGAAATGATCAATATAGGCTGCATCAAACTGCACTGTGTGCCTGGGCAGCACTTTAAATAAATCATTTGTCTTTCATGTTAGTTTTGCATCAGAAGGTCGGAAGAATTTGGAACATACTCCGCCACCTGCTCCCTCGACTCATCCGCAAGCTCCTTGTATCCTCTCTCATTTTCCTCCACTTTGACTACGGATATGTGGTGGACGGAGGCATCCCGATGGTACTCGAGGATAGATTGAATCGACTCTTGAATTCCTGCTTAAGATTTTTCTTCGGTACTTCGAGGCGGTCTCATCTTTAAGACGAGCTAACGTGGCTCTTCCCTTCTTTCGTCAAATAATATTTCCTTGGATCTTTTATATTCCAAACGATCAACACCCGACAGCCTTCCTACATCTACTTTCTCCTACAGTTCAAATCCGAGGTCCACTCCCACAAAACAAGATCTCGTGTTTCCACCTTTATATCGCTTCCTATTGAACTAAGACATTCGAATTGCCCGATCCACAACCTTCTGGAATTCCTTAGCATCTGATGTCCGCCATGCCTCTTCCTTGTCCTCATTCAAATATCATCTCTACCAATTCCTTCTCACATCCCAAAATGACGTTGTACAATGAAATAAATATTGTGAAACAAATTTTGATTGAGCTGAATGGTTGTTGAAATTTTATGAGTTTTAATTTTAAAAATCAACCTATACTTACATTATTTTGTTTTTTATTTTACCTGGTTTCTTTTTTTTTCATTTCATTTAAATAATATTTTCTTTTTTTTAAAATGGTGTTACTTTTTATTTGTTTTAATATACTTTCACTATAGATACATAAATGTTGGTTAATGTTCATAATTGTTATTCATAAGTTTATACAGAATAAAGTTTATTTTCTATCAATCTATCTATATTAGCATCCCTGAGAAACGAGAAGATAAAAGTTACTAAAGTTATCAACTTCCTGTACAAAGAAAACCTTTATCATTATTATTTTTACCTTTTCTTATATTCATCATTATCGTTTTTATTATTGATTTTAATTTTAAAAATTAATTTATATATTTTTTTAAATTTATTAATGTATTAACCGACCACTGTGTATTTTAATAGGAGTATAATTTTATAGATCAGGTGCCGATGTTCTGGATGTTTTGCGCCTAAAACATCAAAACAACCAACCGACGATCAGTATTAAGTATTTTTTGTTCTTTCATGACTGGGAGATATTTTTATATCTGTATGGTATTTCCAGGAGGATAGAGAGGTAACAAGTATAGAGTGGATAAAAAGGATTTGTCCAGAAAATGGCCGACACTTTGTATTCATTTGCCGAAGGTAGTATAGCCATCACGGACGATAATGCGCTTACAAATAGCCACATTTACCGAGACGACTCCTTATTGACTCTGGCTATCACGGATCAAAGCTCCCTCCTCCAGATTATCTAGGGGCTTCCGTGTGGGACAATTTACACGAGACAATTTCCTCCAAGCTCGGCCAATCTAGATGGCAGTGGGCGGCAGACCTTCCGGATTAGAGGATTTAGTTCCCATTGGCTGCTTTAAGTATCCCAGATAGCAGCGGTACCCAGGAGATGTGACCTTGCATTGCTATTATCGTCCGTTGGGCGGTTGCCTCCTGTTGATTAGGGTGGCTAATTTTAGGTTCAGGGGGGTGGTTAGAACACCTTTGCGCTAGAGTCCTGGAAAGTTTTGATATGTTCCAGCTGTATTTTTAACGTTTTCACGATTTAATATTAAAGCTTTAATATTCTCACAAGTTTAATTCAATTAAGTAAACTTGCAAGGGAATACCTAAAACATGTCAAAAAAACTCGTAATTCAGGAAAATGAATAGCCATTAATCCATTTTGCTATTATACATCCAATGTTAGTAGTTTAATATCTAATATGTGACTAATATTGAGAGCGTATATCACTAGAGAAGGTAGAATGGTCAACCTCTGGTTTTTCGATAAGTCTTGATTAAACTTGATAAGAAAGCTCTGAACATATGGCATCGTTCTCGTCAACTCAAAATAATTATTTGACCATTATTTTTTTCAGACTGTAAAATTTTGTACTTCAAATTAAATTTTTTTTGTGTTATGACCAGTGTTAGCAGGAGTATCTCAAGGATCAATACTGGCTCCTTTACTCTACATTATATATACGCATTAAGTACCTCCGAACAATGACCGCCACCTACGCTGATGATACAACAATTTTAACATAACACCAGTCTACCCTTGATAAATTTACAAAATCATTTACTGACTTTACAAAATTGGTACTCACTTTAGAAAATAATATTAAATCATGACAAGTTACAATACTAGCGGATCCAGGATTCAATTTTGAGGGGGGCTTCAGCCCGAATGATTTTTTTTTCGTATACATATAACGATAATTAATTTGAAAAAAAAGAAAGAAATTAACTAGCTATATGAAATGGTGTTTAAGTGGTCCTTGAAGTCCTATTAAATGTAATTACACGAACAAAAATACTTCAAGAGATAGTTTATCATATTTTTTTCTGTAAAACATGGTTATATTTTACCATTTGGGGAGGGGGGAGCTTCAGACCCAAAGCCCCCCCCCCCGTAGATCTGCCTGTGGGTTACAACATATAACATTTACACTTTGACGAGAAACGTGCCCACCAGTTTATGTAGGAGAGAACCAAATTCCTCAAACAAACGCAGTACGTTACCTGGGGCTAATATTCGACAGAAGGATGATCTGGGGTCCACACGTCAAAATGAAACTACACAGCTTAAAAAAGCGACTGAAAATACTGTACTCATTTTTTTCTAAATCGAATTTAAAAAAATAAATACGTACACGAAAATACTCGAACCCATCTGGGTATACGCCTATCAGATTTACGGTTCGGCAAAAGAGACCCACTTACAAAAACAACATTTTACGACTTATAACAGGAGCTCCCTGGTACGTCAACAACAAAACTTTACATGACGACTTACGACAACCAATTATAGACCATCACATACGTACTCTCTATTCTCGTTTTCATCTCAAACTACACGGCCACACAAACTGACATGCTTATCAGGAGGAGACTAAAAAGGAGCTGGATGAGAAATCTCCTCATATAAATCAAAGAAGTAAATAATGACCAGGAAGAGGTGCTGCTGGGTACTATTCTTCCTCATGCCTATAATGCCAATCCTCATCATCACAACACATCTGCTGACTGTCACTACCATGACAGGTGATAAATAGTAAAAGATAAAAAAATTATCAATGAAACGTTAGAAATTTTCACTTCTATAATATAAATGAATATATATATATATATATATATATATATATATATATATATATATATATATATATATATATATAATATTAAAATATTTTAGAACTCAGTCTCCGAAGAGGCGGAAGAATATATAAAGATGTTTATATAATAAATATGGATTTGAAATAAATAAATATGAAGTCTCTTATAACCTATCTTCGGGTCAACATTTTAATTTAATTTTATGATCAGTTAGTGAATCATTTCATACAATCTATAATTGAATATGAAGGGTTTAAAAGTCTTGATTTTGCTAAAAATGAACTATGTGTTGTAACTGCTTCCATATAATTAAATTTCATTTAATAAAACACTTAAGCCACTAGTTTACTTTTTAAACATCAAATTATACAATATAAAATTAAAATTATATTGACCAAAAAGTTAACGGTTTGTATTTTTCAATTACTTGATTACCTTCGGTGCTCGAAACATAACCCATGACCCATGAACATGATCCACATGTTTGTGTTAAAATGTCGGCACCAATAAAAACTTTATAATGACTATTTATCACTCATTACATTTACTTTAGTTTTATAACTCTAGATATGATATTATATTTAAATAATTATTTGTTTATTAGCCGTTTGATCCAAAAGATCATCAAGTAACTTTAAAGAAAATTTAATTAATTTAATAATTTAATAATAATAATTTGTGAATAATGTGATGAATTTTCCTTTTGTGAAATCCCAAGATTATCCACTTAAAATCAGTGGGACAACTTTTAACCTATCATTGGCAAGCAATGAAAATGTCGTAACTTTATTTTGTTAACTTTACATTGGAAAATAACAGTTTAATAACTAAAGGCTCGGTCACACAGAACGCGATATTTATCGCGGCGATATAGCGCCACAGTTGTATTACTATCTATTCTACTATAACAGTCACATAGAGAGCGTTACGCTACAGCGATACATGCTGTAGCGCCGGGGCCGGCGATACATTGATACAAATTACAAAAATATCGCCCTCCTTCGGCGTTATTCTCTACCTAATGTAGGCAGAAAAGTTAGCTAACACCCAAGTTAATAGGATTATTGCAGGATTATAACGGCGTGTTCACACAGAAGGCGTTATTTAGCGCGGCGCTACAGCGCTACAGTTGTGTTACTATCTTTTCCACTATAGCAGTCACATAGAGGGCGTTACACCTCAGCGATACATTCTGTAGCGCCGGGGCCGGCGTTACGTTTGAAAAATATTACAGGTGTATCGCCGGGGCCGGCGTTATGTTTGAAAAATATTATAGATACAAATTAAAGTTGAAATTATTTAGTGGTAGTATTCATATAGATATGTTAAACACCGAATTATTTATATAAAAAGTGAGGAATTTTCCATTTTTATTTGATATGAGACCTCAAGCAAATATTTAAAAAAATTATTAAAACGGAGGTTACATGGAAAAAAATTGTGGAAGAGCTAAATATCACAAGTAATGTATTAATTGATATTATTATTATAATTATTGAACATTATAATAATTATATGTTATATACTTTTTTTATCTTGAAATCATTTAAAAATTATACTTACGTTCTTTTGCTAATTTTAATTTTGCCTATACTAAAGACATAAATGATAAAAAAAAAATCTGTGTATATTGCATATTTAAAACGGTTGAGGAACAGATAATAACTATCCAAGATATATATGGCAATAAAAGAAATTCGTTACTACGAAATTAATATTAAATAGATATGTCATTTGAAGTAAATAATAATTTGAAATAAATCTGGTTTTACATAAAAAAAAAGGAGAACGAAAGTTCATTATTAAAATATCTTCTGGAATATATTAAAAAATTATATATATTTGGTTATTCCTGTATTTCTTGCTGTATTTCAAAGCAAGAAATACAGGAATAACCAAATATAATTCTTCTTTTTATAATTTTATGTTCATTAGCACAATTTTTAAGAATTGGAATGTAATACAATTTTGTTAAAGAGAAATAAGCTTCATCGCTAGAAACCGGCAGTAAATATTCGAAAAACGTGTAGCAAAAACTCAAACACTAGCAAAAAATTGTTGGAAAACCTAATAAATATAAAGCAAACAATTTCTTAATAAAAACAAATTAAATTGAAACATAGTTTATTTATCTATAAAGTTATGGCCTTATTGTTAATTTAATTTTTTTATTATATTATTAAAAAATAGTTGGTTTTTCGATTGTAGATTGTCAAGTCCCCATTTATTTAGTGTTGAATGGAGTGATTCGTAATTTTTGACTAGTGGTTCACGTCAATAGTCATCTCAACAAAAATAATCAAACCAATCGTCCTCTCATATTTATTAATAGAAAAATTAAATTTTGAAATGTCACCAAAACAGTTGTTAATTAATTGGCTTAACCTCAAAACTATAAGAAAATATATTGGTATTTTGACTTTTGCTTACCTATGTATGTAATATATAACAAAGGGAAAGTATTCCTATCGCTAAAATTTTCGAATCTGAGTTTTCAACGGAAATACACGTTTTGAGGTCCCCTAAGCACAAATAACCAAGTCCTGCTAAAGGGTCTGTGTGTCTGTTAGTCTGTGTCTGTGTGCAAGTGAACAGTCTAGCTCGAAAACGAAAACTCGCACGAAACTTAAATAGCGTATTTAAGGTTTTTATATATAAAATCAGCTAATCGGAAGTATCACTTTATATCAACAGCGAAACACATATCTACAGTTTTCCCAAAAACTGCTCTAACGATTATGATTAAACTCGGTGTATCATTGCATAATTAAGTGGTCTTTAATATCATTTAGGTCTTTTCCCCATTAATCTCACTTTACAGAGTTTAAATGTACAATGTTTATATACATCTTTCCCTAAAGCACCTTTAATATGGATTATTTGAAAAAATCAACTCTCTTATATTGACAGTAACTATAAAAAATGTCTAAATATGAAGTTTAAAAGAATATGGCTAAATATGATGTTCAAAAGAATATGATAACTGGAAACTGAAGAAAAAAGAAAAATGCTTATCCTGATTAAAAATGAATCTCCGGAAATAACAGTCAGAAGGTATACGTATAATATATCGTTAGAAAGCGAAGAATTTCAGAAAAAATAAAATTAAATAAATAAATGTAATAAATTTATAGAAGGTAACGCAGAGTGACAAAAAAAAAATAGAAATAATAATTTCAGAAAACTAACATTACTTAACGTAAATCACATGTTTCCAATGAAATTAAGCGAAATTCCTTTACTAAATGTAAACTTTTAAAGTACTTTTCTAAGTTTGAAAAAAAGTATTTAAAATCCATCGAATCATGCCAATGTCATTGTTTAAAATACTATTTAATTCTACTTGTGTGAAAGAAGTGAAATATAAAAATATTTCATGTATATATTTATAACCATAAATACTTTTGATGTGGTTCTACAACTCTAGATATGATATTATATTTAAATTATTGGGTATTTATTAGCCCTTTCTTAAAATCGTCAAGCAACCTTTTAGGAAATTAAATGAGTGAATAATTTTATGAATTTTCCCTTTGTGAAGCACCAACATTGTCGACTTCCAATTAGTATGAACATTTTCAACCTAACCATGGCAGGCAACGAAAATCTCGTAATTTCATTTTAGTAAATTTTATAATGGAAAATGACAGTTTAATAACTTACAGTCCTACAATCCATAATCATTTATATGTTAAATATTTAGATTTACTTTCAAATCTCTCTAGGCATATATGAACCTTTTGGTTGTCAGAAAAACTAACTTCAATTTCAACATTCTTCATTATTAATTTTAGTGATGTTTCTATTGGCGAACTTTATGCCTTTATTCGCAGTTCTATATGTCAACGTTGAAATCAACTACTCTGGAATCAACTTGCTCACTGTCTGTATAGATACAACTTTTCCAACTAGAAATATCACTAAAATGACATTACTCAAAAATCTTGAAATTATAGTTATTCATTATGTCAACTGAGAGACCTCAGAGACTGAAGTTATGTGGTTTATAAAACTAGATTTTCATTGACTACCGTCGATATAATAAATAGACTTTTTGTAAGTTTACTGGTCTTAAAGATTTGTTATCTCTAAGCTTTAAACTTTAGCTCCGTTTAAAATGCACTTCAAATTTTTTTAAATAACCCAACATTGCCACAAAATTATTTCTATTAAAAGTAGTGGGGTAAGTGAAAGTTATGTGTTACCCGCACCAGATTTTTTTTGTTACTTGTTTATGCTGTTTAAAGATTTAATAAATTATTTAGATTTTACTGACCTAAATGAAGTTGGTTGGTGGTTTGTCTCTCTGGATAAAGAACATCCAGGTTATCAATCAATCCCCGATCAATTAAATAACACTACTTTTAAACTAATCAGGTTGTAGTTTCAAAATAAAAAAACGTCTGCCAAGTAAGGTCAGTATAGTTTCCTCACCGTTGTCATTGTATATTACAATGCATACCATTTTTTGTATGAGAATAAAATCTCTGGGAGAAGCCGATTCGGAAATATAGTTACCCTTCAACATTCAACAAAAGAGTGCTGTATTTGAAGATCCCATATTTGATTATCCTTAATAAAAAAAAAAATAAATAAAATGCACCCTGAACATGAATTTCAATACTGTTAGTGTAAAAGGTCTTATGTAATAATTTATTGTTTTACAAGAGTGCATAAAACTCATTATTTCTTTATGCTTTATTAGTATAATTTCATATTTTATTGTCATCTGCTACTATCCATCGTAGCAGACTACTTATATCAGTTACAGACTACAAATACAATTATACCTTTAATACAAATGGAATACAATTTGAAAAATTTTACATACGACTTTTTTGCACTAATTGTAGTAATATACAGTAGCGGACCCAGATTTAATTTTTGGGGGGAGGGCTTCAGCCTGTAAGATTTTGTTTTCATATACACAACGATAATTAATTTGAAAAAAAAAACCGCTGCAAATTATTGCACAATTTCCAAACAATTATACATTTAAAGTAACATTACCTTCCTAGTTATTAAGAAAAAAGGTGATTTCAATTATTGGACTAAACTTTTTTTTTAATCATTAGTAATATACTAAAAAAATAATTTAAAACCCAAAACAAAATCTTTGCAATATCTTTGCAGTAGAAAAAACTAGAGACCATATCTTTGCTCCTAATTATCCGGTTTTAATGAATTATTTTTTTTTAGGAAATCCCTTAAACCTTTAAAAATCATTATAGCCATAAGGCGAATGGCGGACGGCGGACTGACAAAAAAGTTTTTATTCGTTTTTCGTATTCTATGTATCCTGAAACGTAAAACCTCAAATTTTAAAAGGGGTTTAAGTTTTTGAATCTTTTGGTCGATCACAATGGTTCATCATTGAAAATAATAAACCAAAAATATATTAAAATCGCGATATCTCTACTAATAGTGCTTTGATTTCTATGAAACTTCATTCATTTTTTAGGAAATTTAAATACCTTTCAAACATCTTGTCACAACATCGACAAAAATGTGTATACTTTTTGAGTTATTCGAAATTAAATTTTACCATCCCCCGTAACTTTCTTCCCAGCTTCTTTTCGTTGAAATATGTTGTATAAATAAATTTAAAGGGCGTCTGGAAAATGACTAAAGAATTTTCATTGAAATCGCTAGTTCGTTTAGGCGCTATAGTCTATAGCAACCTAGGTTTTTCGGCCGCCATCTTGAAAGTAAAAGGCGGATGGCAATGTCGGTGAAGGAAGATCATCCTCGGACGACTTTTGATTTTATATCCAAATTTGAAAAAAAATCGGTCCAGTAGTTTCGGAAAATGAGCGGAAGGAGGATGGCGGACGGACAAAAAAATTGAATTCGTTTTTCGAATCTACGTATCCTGATACGTAAAACCTCAAATTTTAAGAGGGTGATAAGTTTTGAATTTTTTGGTCGATCACAATGGTTCATTATTGAAAATAATAAACCAAAAAGACTAAATAAATAATTAAAATAAAATAAATACACTTAAAAATATTAGTAATAAGATAAAATAAATAAACTTTAAAAAAATAATAATAATAAAATAAATAAATGAACTTTAAAAATGAAAAAAATAATAATAATAAAATAAATAAATGAACTTTAAAAATGAAAAAAATAATAATAATAAAATATAAAATAAAAGTTCTGCTAAGTATCATTAGTCATAAACACCATATATTTTTTATAAGATTTTCATCATGTACGAACTTCAGTTAAACCTAAATGAAGTTATAACCTGAATTATGAACATATTATTTTATTGAGCGTTTGAAATTTTAAGACACTTCTTAAAATTAAGTAACATTCTTTCATCAGAATTAAAGGGTAACAAAATGATGCAGAGGAACGAATATTACTCAGAAAATGAAATGTTTCCGAGTACATGATGTGAAATTTTACCTTTCTAAAAATGGTAAAACTATGTAGAGGTGTAAATTAAGTTAAATTTTCGATATTTGTTTTCCATAAAGTTAACCCGTTTTGTGTTTATCTGCTTTTCTAATATTAATGTTTAAAAAAAAATATTTATTTATGACATATGAGATTATAACTGTTTTTCTACTAAAAGTTACTGGCGATACTTATGTAAAAAGACCCAAATATTTATTATTTAACGATCAAGACAATAGAAATCAACATATATTTAAAATTAGAGTTCCTGATTATTTAAAGCATATAAATAAAATCACGATTGTTAAACCCTCTTGAATAGAATAGAAAAATAACTTTATTGTGGAACGAAGTCCGTTTAGAATAACAAAATAGTACAAAAGAAACAACTTAATTTTGGCCGAAATGCTTGGTATTTAATTTCATTATTTTTTTTATTCTATTTAACTTATTTATTGAAAAATATTACAATCTGTTTCAAAGGACATTTATAATAGTGTTCAGAGATAAATACAATAAATGAAATAAATTATACAGAAAAATAATATATATATACAATAAATAAGTCATTAAATCAAATACATTTAATGAAATTAGATTAAAAAACACTGAAAACATGAAATAATCTTGCGATATACAAAACATTCAATCATAATTTCATAATAAAATAATCTATGTTTAAAAAAGAACATAAATGTAATATAAAAATAAAATTCGGAAATCTATATTCGTAAAATTGAAGCAGACCGCCGAGGCGATGGTATTCTACCAATCACTCTATGTGCTTTTTGATTTCATGAATCCTTTTTCTTTTTTACCTCATGCTGAAGAGCTGAACTAATGAGCCTCCTCGTCAGAATCACTTATTTTCTATTCAAAAAAATGAATAAGAAAAATATTGAAAACAAATTATTAATATACAAGTTGCGGGAAGCAGGCTCTCTAGCTGACTAGGCCAGGCAGAGGGACGGGGCTGCTGTATCGCTTTCAAAGTAACGCCCTCTGTGTGACTGCCCCGGATTAGATATCGCCGCGAGTATCGCGCGTTATTGTAACGTAACGTCGGATCGCGTTCTGTGTGACCGAGCCTTAATAGTCCTACAATCCATAATCATTTATAGGTTAAATATTCAGACATAATTTCAAATCTCTTTATGCATAAATATAGCTCCGATTCTGCAATTTACAAAAACAGATGGAGTAACGAGGTTTCTTGAATCTGCAGCTCCGTTAAATATGAACTTCAAAATATTATAGTCTATAATAGCCCAATATTACTAGAAAAATAATTTCTATTCGAAGTAGAGCGGTAAGTTAACTTTTGTAATGCTGTGGTCAATCCCTAATTTTACTGGACTAAAAGTAATCGAGTAGAGAATGCACTTATTGTATTTTAATTTTTTTGTAATAAATTATATTGTTATTTTATTCATCAATTTCCTTCTTAAATTTCACTTATATTAATGTCAAAACTAAAAATGTTTTCGCTTTTTTAATCTCAATTATTGTTTTCATCAAACTTCGCTTTTGTAAGGGAAAACTTGACACACCAATGTGAGATAAATGCTTCATCCACACTGTTTTACTGCAAAATTACGTGCTAAGCTGTATATACGTTATCTTGGGTCTATTAGCAATAATCAAGAATAAAATATTCAGGGACATGCGACCCATTAATGCATCGCAATCTGATCATATAATTGATTCATTCGGGAGAAAGCATTAGGCAATAGAGTAAATGTACACGGATATATTAAAAACACAATAATCGATAGCTTTATACACTTATGAACAAAGTTACTAATAAAGGTGTATTTATTTTAAATTTTCCTATCTTTCTCCTTTAAATAAAGCTAGCCAGTAAATATGCTTCCACATTAAAAATAGCAGATCTTGATTTTCCATTTTTCATTAAGAAAAAATACAAGTTTGGATCCCAAAAGCTCGGCTTTGTCTTTCGGGAAGTTCAAATCTCCCATCAGGTCGATTATACCATCGTACATAATAAGGCAAACTGAATTTTCGGAGTGATTGGAATATTGTGCCCGCCTGAAGGAGCAGGAAGCCTTCGAAATTGGTTGCTCAATCTTGAGATTTGGTGAAGAATTAACGATGATATGCCATGCCGATCAAAAACACCATTGATAAATAATATAAACTCCTCCTCTCTCGGTCATGGAGACCTCAAATCGACGAAATGAGACACGTATTCATAACATAAATTCAATAACATTACTACAATTAACGCAAGGTTGTGTGGATGCGAATCCTATGAGTTGCTTCATCTCGAAAATAGTACGTTTTGGGACTTAAAAACGCATGATCCGATCGTTCCGAAGAAACTATCCGGGTCTTGCTGTACAAATCAAAATCTTCAAGATCTAATTTGTCCGTATCAATCTACAGACTTACCACCGTTACAGTATTGAAGCCTTGCAAAATGTTTATATTGACTTTATTTATTTTAGAATGAAAAACAAAAGCGGAGAATACGATTCGCTAACCCCCCGTGAAATCCTGAATCCAACGGTACCCCATTCATGGGGTACAATATGCACATATTGTTATGAAGGATATTACATTATGTTTTGAAATGTAATATATTTTATTAGTGTTTTATATTAATTTTTACTTTGTGTTGTACTTCAAGAATTTGTTTATTGTTCATTTTTATGTTTTTGATTGTTTTAATAAAAGAACTGAAGTAATAAATTTTATTATTGCCGGGTCAGATTGGCCCAGTGTTACAGTTACTGTTTCACTCTTCACTGCTACTATTAGAGTGTTAACTATCTGAGATAAAAGCCGTTTTTGAGCATAGAATGACTCTTTACCGATTATGTGGTAAAAGTTGGCAACAAAATAAAGCATTTTTACAGTTTATTTATACAATTCTTGGAAAGTTAGAAAGTGTCAATGTGGTCAGCTAAAACCACAACCAACCAGCTAAAACAAAAACCAATTTGAAAATAATAGATGTCTCAAATAGGTTTGTCAACTGCACAAAAAATTATCAATTAAACACAAAAATTCCTAAAAATATTCTTAAATTATATTATATCCTCGAAATAAGAGCTAAACTTTTTTAAGGTCAAATTATTTTTTTTTAACCGAAATAGTATACAAATTGCCTACTTTCAATCCGAAAGCACTTCTGCTGTTGGCTATGGTAAGCTGTCAATTATTTATGTATAATTATACATATAATTAATTTTCATTTAATTAATATGCAAGCCAAAAGTAGGGAACCTTTTTATCATTAGAGGCCACAGCTTCATATTAATTGAAAATTCAAAGTATTTCAAATCTAGATTATACAGCTATTTATGAAGTTACGCAGCTCTGGGGTTTTTCAAACAAGTGAACCATAAAGCAGTAATTAAAAATTAGTAATTATCTGCATATAACTAGATTGCAATTAATTAACTCAGGGTTAAATACGTGATTAAATTTCATTAGTTAAATCTACAGAATGTAAGATATCAAGATTCAGCAAAATAATCTGGTTGTAATATCCTTTTTTGTTTGAATTATGTGATTGTCATTATCATTACATAAGGTGCACAGTTATTATATAAGCAATCAGGGTAAGTGACATATATTAACGCTAATGAATTATTGGTTCAATATTCTTCAAAAGAGTTTGCATGTAATATATTTGCATATATATAGAATATTAGATGATTGTTAGCTCATTAAGTTTTATATGTACGTGTATATATATACAAAATGGGAAGAAACCGTAGAACATCGACTCTAGAACTGGTGATGGTGTGTTGTCGTGGTCCTTTTTAGCTGCTCGTGCGAAGGTGGGGTCTTTCAGTCAAGCTGAGGTTAGCTATCTGCCAGGTCATCGCATTGATAGCCGGGTGTAGCTTATAGTCACGTGTGAGCTGGAAGATGTTTCTTAGGTTGTCCCGCTGATTAATCAGAGCAAGATGTGCCGTGGAGGTCTCATGATGTCGTTGGGCTGCTGGGTAAATCTAGAGATATTCTGGTTGACTGGCTGCTGACGTTGACGTTGCATGTTTGTACGTTGATAAAGGCTAATAAAATGGATTGGATACAATTGGAGAAAACGGGATTGTAAGAAAATGCTATAGGTACTTCCGTTTTTCCTCGACACCCATTCCTTCGAGTAGGCGGGATGATCGCTTTTACGCACCTGTCTAGCGTGTGCGTACAACAGGAGCATGCACCAACACGACCACAATATTTCACCCGTATATGTGGCGGTACTATAAGCAGTTGCGGTATTGGCGGGTGGTTTAAAGTTGGCTATTCTAAATTTTGTGTAGCATATATTTGGAAGGCTTCTGAAGTTCTGAATTGTGACTTAGTGATAAGCATGATTGGTTCAATTTCATACATCTTGCCATATTCAATTCGTTTAGTTAATTTTTGGGCTATTTTGAATTTCGGCAATTCTTCTTTAACTCTCCCGTGATGTAATCCATCTCTTTATCTATATCAAATCCATATATTACGAATTTGTTGGATCGGAGGTTCCTCTGAGACCAACGGAATGGAATTGGACACTTTCATGCACGCTCATAACCTGTATGACCTTGTAATGGCCGCTATCTGTCTCCATGCAGAGACGGGTTTCATAGGGCAACGAAGTGGTTATGAACCTCGTAAGTCACTCTGCGTTCAACTCGTTTCTAAGGGAGTTGCAATACTAGTGGGAATATGACTATTGGCGATGGAAGTTATTTAGCCTCTTCACTGGGTCTAATGGCATCAAACCTTTTAGAAACTAGATTTGGAGCTGTTTCGACTGCAGGTCGAAGATGAAAGTCATTTTTCTTCGTCACCTCAGTAAATTTTGGCATCTCGAGCGATATTTTCTTCCTGGGATCGACGATCTCGCTGGCACCCTCTTCAATGCAGTCCATCGCCATTTCGGATGAGATACGGGTCTTACCAGCGTTACGCTGCCGGATTGGATGTCGAGGTGCAGTTCCACGAGATATAGAAATATATAGAAAACTACAAACAAAAGAGAGATGTGACCAAGAAACTATGCAAGAGAAAAAGAGGAAAAAGGACAGGAAACATAAAAGCAATAGTTGAGGATTTCGAGGTTAAAAAATATGACAGGCTTTTACAAAAAAAAAAAATGAAATCATTGAGGAGAGGATTTCAGTCTCGGGGCTCTTAAACTTATTCGGATAAATTTCTTTAAAGACAAGGATATGTCACTTCATGGTGGGCAAAAGGAAATAATTGAACGATAAAGAAGTTATTTCAGGAGGAAAAACAAAATATATGATATCTTCCAAAAAAAGTATGACATATGGCATTTTTTCGAAAATTCAAGTACCTCGGCACGATTTTTAAAGGAAATAATAAAATAATATAGAAGAAGAGATCAAAGTCAGAATTCTAAATAGCAAAAAATACTATTGGGAACTCAGGAAAATATTTCTAAATCGAAACGCATCCCGAGGAATTTAAGTAAGAATAACACCGTATGTCAATGAGGCGGGGACTGTTACGAAGCGACTCCCATGAATTGAGAGAACTCTTGATGACAATATCTGACTCAAACAAAGTCAAATATGTTTACAGAATAAAAACTAACAGGGAACTTAGAGATTTGTCTGAATCTTGTGAACCAGATTTGGTTTCGTGTATCAAGAGGGATAAAGTGGTTAGGGCATGAACATCGAATGGATCACGAAAGATCTCAAGGAAGATAGAGGGACTCCTGGATGATAAAGAGGAAGAGGTAGATCCACGCTACGGGACATGGAAAATGTCGAGGTTGACCTACGTCTGGGGGTAACCGAATGGAGAAGAGTTTCTAGATGGTCGCTCCGAGTGGAATATAATTGTTGAGGAGGCCATATATTCATGTTCTATACAAGGAGAGAGAGAATCACTTTATTATCATAAAAGGGTGCTGCCCAATTACATTTTGTTGCTTTAAACACAGTATACTTATTAATCACTACAGACAATTTTCCAAAACTAATATACAATTATATAGCATTAGCAAAATGTATGAGCACAGTATATAATTATTTTTTTATGTATATATTTTTTTTTTGTTTTATATTATTATTTTATATATATATATATATTTTAAATATTTATATATATTTTTTTATATCTTTTTTTTTCCTATTTCTTTCATTCATTTATTAGCATCATATGTCCCTTTCTCTTCCTTCTCTCCCCTTACATTTTTCTCATTCCCTAGATTCTTTCCTCTCTCTTCCCAACCTAATTCATAAAATGCATACAAATACATAAAGTGAAGTGGACGTGGTCAATAAATATTGTATAAATGCTGTAAAGCCTGTAGAATAGTGTTAAATAAACCATTAACTAATCAATTTTTATAATAAGCTAACTACTTGAACTAACTTGAACAAACTAATTGTTTGTTTTGGAATAAGTAGATCATCAATAATTGTGAATAAAGCTTAAATCATGAATAAGAGTCAAATTAAAGGACTGATAATTTGAATGGTTAAGTCAATTCTTTTTTCAGTTTGGATTTACTGAAAAACTGTTTGATATGGATGAATCTTGCATCATACAAGTAGGTTTTAATAAAGAACAAATGTATTTTATTATCACAAAAATAATAAGTTCGGGTAAAAAGCCGATCGTAGGCTTTTTTATTTTTAATAAGCTGGAATTTTAACATTTTCGTTTATGAACAAAAAGTGCATTTATGCAATTATGTTCAATATAATATTTCCCAGGGTTAAAAAAAATTAAAGCTTTGCAATAATTTTTGTATATTTTGTACATTTGCAATATATATTTTGTACATGCATTGTAAGCACAGCTGAAAAGAAGGGTATATTCAGGTGACAGAGTATCAAATAATCTTATTTATGTAGGAAAACTTGAGGTGGATCTTGAATTATTTCGTTATAAACCAAAACTTAATTAATATGGACGTAAAACTAATTAAACAAGGAAATATTTCTAAAAGTTTGGTATTAGTAGTCAGTTGGAGAGTGATAAGTAATCGGGAATAATTCCTGATTTTCTTGAAAATAAATCTTAGCTTAGTTTTCCCGCTCTAAAGATCTAATTAAACGGGTTTAGCAATGACAAATTGTACTTTATTTTAAAGTAAAATTTGTATAGTATTAAAATAAATATTTCTTTAGTTAAAGCTATCTATTCAACGAAAACGTAACATACTTGAAAATATAAAAATCCTAAATTTTCTACATATCTTTTGAAAATCCGGCCGTTGTTTATAAAAACATTTTTGTTGGTCTTGATGTTCGCTATCGACTCTTTAAGGGTCTGTTTCTGCTTGCAAGAGTCCTGGACTACTTGTTGGAACACATCTTAAGTATTTCCCTGTGTTTATGGAGCACCCTGTGTCCACATGCATATAGATCGAATAACCACGTAAAACCTTCCTAACATTAAATTTTACAAAATTGAAAGTTCTGATAAGTGAAATAATAAAAAAAGTATAGTATTTTATAAACATTTTTTTG
Source organism: Nezara viridula (assembly GCA_928085145.1). Lineage (NCBI taxonomy): Eukaryota > Metazoa > Arthropoda > Insecta > Hemiptera > Pentatomidae > Nezara > Nezara viridula. Next base: position 149,790,000 of record OV725079.1, on the reverse strand, counting down.
TAGATTAAGAGAAAATTTTACTTTCCATCATTTATATTCATATTTCTTGAAATATAGCTAATCTCTTTACATGTCTTTCCATAAAAATACCGAAACAGTATCATTAAATATTCTATTAAAATATTTGAAAACAGGAAATATTTTTAGTAAATGAGCCATCGTTTTTATATGTCTTCATTTAAAAATTATATTTAATATGAAAAAAAAATCATCGACTTAAGCACTTTGCTAAAAAAAAAAATAATCGTAATTTTTTTCATTTGTACCAGAGCAATATGTTTTTCACTGAATTATTTTAATGAGATTCCAAAATATCAGTGATAATTATCGTCTCAGATACTAAGGTTATGCGATCAACGACAGCACGTGGCGGAAGGATTTCATCATTTCTGCTTATAAAAATAATTTTAAAATTCAAAATTCCATTCGTTGTCACGTTATTTGAAGTAAAAAAACTATTATTGCACGATGTTTTGTTAAGCTGTTCAACTAATAATTGATATTGTTAATATACGGGTTTGATAATGATGATGGGAGGGATTTTTAAGTTCACAATCCTTCGGGTCCATCTGATGCCCTAACCCTAACTACTCAAACTTAATTCTAGCAAACCTATGGTTTAAACAGTTAATGTCACTAGCTGCTTCATCCTCATATTGACAGAACCTAAACAGAAATTATTTTCGCTTAAATTTGGATGATCTTAATGTTTAAGAGAAAATAAAATCAGTATAACCATGTTAAAATGAAAAAGAATTTTATTCTGGAACTGAAGTGCCCTTAGAATAATAGAAAATTTCAAACAGAAAAATATATATAAGTCTGGCATGTAGGTGTGATACAAATATATAAAAAAAATACTCAGGGAAAAACAAATATATATATATATAGTAATACAAGGAGAAGTATTTGAAGCCTTTGAAATTCGAACGGGTTTGAGGCAAGAAGATGGACTCTCGCCGATGCTGTTCAACTTAGCCCCTGAGAAAGTAATAAGAACAACATCACGTGAAGATGTAGAGGTGGACGTCGGAATGAAACATAAAATCCTAGCCTATGCTAGTGTTTAGCATTTTAGTCTCCTCCACCAATAAAGCGAGATTTGAGGGAGTGAAATAAGGATTCAAGAAGGTTATAGATGAGGGAATAATCAGGAGGACAGTATACTACTGAAAATGTGAGATCGAAAGGACGAGTCGAAAGAACTACCAAAGTTGATTGAATTGCATCAGTTGGAGTGGAAGGAGTAAAGGAATGGGATAAAGACTCATGTATAAGGATGTAGAAACCGGTGTGGGAAGTGTTGTCTAAGTGGTCTGATCATAAGATGTAGACAGTTATGATGAAATTGGTCCGTTGAGTGAAATGAGTTTCCGACAGGAAGGCAATGTCAATGTGATTGCCATGCAGAAATAAATCCAGTTCGTCTAGTAGGTAAAGGAGTTCATTAGCGTTCCGTAAAAGGATAGCTAGAGACTATTTGATCATCGAGGTAAGTTGAACGGGATTTCGGAAAGGAGTCTAATGAGGAGGGTAATGAGCGGTTTGATGTTCTCTTTAAGATCTATCAGGAATGTTGAAAATTTATGTCGGACCGTTTTTGGCTGTGAAGTGGATTTGTGTCAGGCGATGTGTTTCTTAATTTATACGACTAGGATTGCGGCTAGAGGGGTGTGCCCGACGTGGAGTACGAGGACTTGGATCTAAATACTGTTGGACTTGTGATTAGAAAACTATGGAACTGGGTATGGATGCTCTGGTTGGAGCATGACCCTTTGCGGTAGATGATGATTAGGGATTTGCTGACGAGCATGTCGAGGTTGAAGTTTAGTGATTTTAGACTTGGATTGGATTGGGAAGCCTAAGGTGCCTGACATCGAGGCTGCTGGTTCTGGATGGTTTGGTAATGTAAATTTCTCGAACCCTGTTAAGGATAGTCCGTAGCAGTGGCGATGGAAATTTGTGACTAGAAAACTTGAGAAGGTGATAACGGCAATGCTGGGAAATGTTTCCTGTCTTCAATTTTGGATGTCCTAAATTCTGTCTTAAATCCATCCATTTTACGAGGGAAAACATACCTATTAAGTATATATCACTACTGTTAGTGCAAAGGTCGTATGTAAAAGTTTACAATTTTTAATCTATTTTGGACATTATGTAATCTGCAATTAATATAAGTAGTCTACTACTACGAAAAATATCAGAGAGCAATAAAATATAAAAGTATACTAATAAATTATTAAAAAATAATTAGATTTTATGCTATCCTGTAAATCACTCAATTTTTATATTCATCATTTGCACTAACAGTATCGAGATACATATTGAGTATGCACTGGCCTTTTTTTTTAATTACGAATTATCAAGTATGTAATCTGTAAATACGGAACTTTTTTTCATTTTATTATTTGCTAATAAACAAAACTCGTGGATATCAAGCCCGTATATATTGTATATAAACAGCTTCTAGCAGAGATTTTGTTCTCATAAGAAAATTTTTAGACCTTTCAATATAGATATTTTTTAGCAAAGGAAAACAGTGAGGAAGCTATATTGACCTTACTTGGCTGACGTTTTTTTCTTGTTCGGTGTGTTGGTTTTTCTTGTTTGGTCCGCTGATCCGAGGGTTTCAGAGTTTCAGAGGGTGTCTTAGAATAGTCCTTTATTTTAAATATTGTAAATCGGTCTCACTGACCCCGTAAAATGGAGTATCTTCCTTCTTTTCTTCACCACACGTTTTTTTCAGGTTCCTCGATAAGAGAAAAAAAATTATATAACTGTTATAACAATAAAAAATAAACATCTACGAAATTAATTCTTAAAACTAAACTAAGGAGATGGTCCAAGGGTGGCGGTCATAAATAGACTAAATAATGGCAAAACTATTTCATTAAAAGCCATCGTTTCGACTCCACTTTGCAGGTCTTCTTCAGGGCTAGAACGGATAAAATAAAAAAAGATAATATTTACATAATATTTAGACAAAAAAATATAAACAATGTGGATAGGCTTATTAAAATTGTAAACAGTAAGTACATTAAAATATAAACAAAAGATAGCTAAGTAATAAGATCCTAAACTGAAGTAAATAAATGGTAAAAATTGTTGTAGTGTAATATATAATATATGCAAATGTGAATATACTTCTACATATCTACAGGAAAGATTGAAAGAAAAGGAAAAAGGATATAATATCAATAAAATAGACATAAAGGAACCTTGAGAAAGATATAAAAACCAAAAATTAAATAAATAAGTAAATAAAATTAGAGACTTACAGGTGTATTCAGCTAGGAGTTTCACTTAGAACTGGAAAACCAGAATAAGGGCAGTTATTGGGGGATTTGCTGACTTGTTAGGGTAATGGGGAAAACCTAGAAAATTATAATTGAAGATATGGATGGATACAAGGGAAAAAATACTATATCTATGAAATATTAAATTATAAATATATACATATACATATAAAACAGAATTAAGAGATTATAGATAAGATTACAATGTGAATAAAAAAAATGGAAGAAGTAAAACGTACATAGAAGTAAAATATAAATATAGAAATAAGAGACCATACATTACAGAACTAACTTAGTAGTATAGAGAGGGAAAAAATGAATAATTATAATTATATTTGGTTGTACATATGTAAGAAAATTACATTTAAATATTGATACATGGTTGAAAAGTAAAATGAATACAAAGTGAAAACGGATGATCATATCAAATAAAATAAAAGAGAGATCATACATCATCATAGAGTTGTAAAAGTATGGGATCCTTCAAGTTGGTGAAAAGGAAAGAAAGTTTGTTATGGGACTTAAGACCAAGACATAAGTTGGTTAGAGTCGATTTAAGGAATTTTGTATATTATCTGAGAGAATAGGAACATAGGGGAGAGATTTGTATATGAAAGGAGTGATAGGTGATCGTGGGGAGTTGGGATAAGGGGAGGTTGTACTCTTTTTGATTGTATTTTAGTTAAAATAGGATGTTGAGAGGATAATTATTGGAAAGGAGTATATTTTTGACACGCTGAGTGTTGGCTTGATGGATCAGATAAAGAGAGGGATGGGTGGATAAGGTTTTTGGCGGTATTGATTTTTTGGTGATAGTAAAGTTTGAGTAGGCAGCCTGAGTACGTGGTTTTAGTTTATCAGTCAGTAGAAACATAGCCGTCAGTGTTTTTTATTATTAGGAGGTCTAAGAACGGGAGTGAATTGTTAACTTCTTTCTCTATAGTGAAACGGAGACGGGGATGGAAAGAGTTGAATGAGAAAAGAATTTGAGAATCGACATATTTTTTAATGAAAATGATGTCTTGATGAAAAAATTGCAATTGCATCTTTAGTTTTTTGAGAAAAAAAACTTTAGGATCCACTTTTTTAGCAGGTCCTCTTCAGGATTCGGAGGTTTCTCCTTGGTTTCGAGATTTGTGAAATTTATTTTTGTAGCTCTCACAATCCTCGTAATTGACCTGATGTCCTTCCAGACATACTGCAGGTGCTGCTTTCGATTTCGTGCATTTGCTGAACTTATGTGTCTGTTCGCATTTCACGCATCTTGGTGTGTGATGGCAATAAGTTTTAGTTTGACTATATGTCTTGCAGCCTGCTGTGGCACTGGAAAATTTCTCTTTTCGTGTATGGTTTTTCTCATACTGTAATGAACAAGTAAGCAGATTCAATTAAAAAAAAAAAAGAAGCAATTTTTCAACTTTTGTACCATATTGAGAGAATAATGACACCATTTTGTGCCGTTCTTTCGACAAATATATTAGATAGAAGTAGATTGATAGAAAGATAGAGAAATAATATATAATAGTAGAGAAGTATTATGTAATATTGCAATTTCAGTGAAAGCCAGTGCATTCTTCTGCTTCGTATTATACAGAATAGATTAAAATAATGTATCATGTTTAAAAGTTCATAACAAGTGCACGTATTCACCCTATTCATCCCTACGTAATTAATTTATACATTTATTTTTTATTTTTTATTTTTTTTATTTGTAATCGCCTCTACCCTAGAGGGTCATTGGCGGCTAGTTTTCTATATTCTATTGTAATAATTCGTCTCCATTAAGTACCGGAATAGGGTTGTGACTCCTTCTTCGTTGTCTCTTAATATTTCTTTCATTGTCATTGGTAGTTTCAATTTTCGCCGAATGTTGTTGAATTCGTTGCACTCTACTAACAGGTGTTTTATTGACTGTGGTTTATTGTCACACTTTTGACACGTGTGTGGTTCCAGTCCTCTGAGAAGGTATCCGTGAGTAAACAGGCAGTGGCCTATTCGTATTCTGCACAATATTGTTTCTTCTCTTCTGGATATTCTTGTGCTACTATCCCACTTGTTGCAGTCTGTTTTTATTTCCACTAATTTATTTATTCCATTTATTTAAAATTATTATTATTAATACTTTATAATTCCAATTTAATAGGCGTAAGCAAGATGAAAGATCTTTTCTTATGTCAGTTGTTGAATACTAAGAATTAATAGTTGTAATGTTATAAATAAGGATTTTTGAATTAATCTCTTTTAATAAAATTGCAGATTCTGAATTGCGAAATGACAGTGCATTTCACAGTCTTTCGTAAAACATATGACTGAGATTAGAGCCATTCATAAAACACAGGATTAGCTGTCAATGACACTGCTATCTTATCAAATCATCTGCTTCACTGTGAATCATGTTAGCAACGTTAGAAGCCCAGTGTAGTCATGTCTGAAAGTTTTCTAGCTGATTAGTTATGAAACTCAGTGAATAACTATTAATATGAATAACTATGAAACCTGGATCCATTTTTTAAAAATATGTAGTATTTTATCAGACCACAATGGTTGTGAAAATAGTTACTATTAGAATAAGTTTAGTTTATATCTATTTTTATTTATTTATTTTTAGTTTTAATATTTCGTTATTAAGAGAACTGAAATAGAGAATATACCAACACTTTAATAATATTTAAAAAAGTAGAGAATAGGCCCATATATAATAGGCTAAGGGATTCATTGAAATATAGCTCTTCAAACATAATCATTCTGATATCTAAAAATGAATAATACTTACCAAACCCATCTTTATTTACAATAGATGAAATAAATGTTTTGTCGGAAAAAATTAAAATGATTTTTTTTTCCAAATCTAGAGTTAACTATTTCTGACTCCAATTATAATTCTTAATCTATTTTCACTTTACAGGACTATGAAATAATAAATTACAAAACGGGTGATAAAATTTATTGACATTTTAAAATATATTTCTCTATTTTTATTTTATTTTTTGTATAGATCATTTATTGATATGTTTAAAATTAAAATTAATTTAATAAGATATAAAATAAATCAAAGTAGGAGATCACTTATGTAGACATTTTATAATTGTGCAGCTACAGGACGGAAATATTACATAATAAGAATATTATGTACTAAGTATTTTCAAAATGAGAGATTGATATGTATTACAGTATGTTAGTAATAAATTAGCGTGAACCTATATCGTTTATCACCGTAGATTACCAACGACATTGACCTAGTCTGGGGTTTATTGCGTTCAATAATTAAATGGAAGGAATCTACTCGCAAAGATTTTATCAACCGCATTATCATTTATCAAGGAAATTCAAAGGAATAAATTATGGGTATTGTTATTAATTATAAGTACTAACACCACTACTTACCGTTTTAATTTATCGATGTCTTAAATATAATTAATAAATAATGTTTAATAAATATAAATTTATTATAATCATAATTGTTTAATGATTAGAGATTGAAAGGAGCGGAATAGCTCAGTGGGTAAGTCACATAATTCCTAAGCTCAAGGTTATGACTATTAATCTGGTTAACATTACGTAATTATTTATTCTGTTTAATCAGGCGATCCTAGGGTCGGGAGGCCCTTCGAGGGCATACCCAGTCTCTATAAAAGAGGGTAGGTACTCATAATTCAATAATCAAATCTGACGGCTGAGCGTGATCTTGAAGGGATTACCTTCCAGTACAACTGTTGACCTTAAAACAGTCCCTTCTTACAAAGTACTGAACCCAAGAACATTCATGGGTTGTAGTGGTATAGGGTTAATATTTTTTACATTGGAACATTGTTTAAGCTAGTAAGAACGTTAACATACTAAAAGTCTCTACTCCTAGGTGGTGAACCTGATGTGGGAGGGGGAGGTGAGAGAGGGCGTCTAGGAGGTAATCTTCTCGGGTTTTCGCTTACATCAGGAAAACTATTTGCTTCATCGACAAAGAGGCTCTATACGAACTTGAAGCCGATGAAATTTTCAATATGATTGACTGTATACATTTTTTCGCTGCCTAGCATAGTTTTGATGTTATAAACGGGGTGTCCCATATGTACAGCGAAATAATTAAAAGATTGATAATAGACATCTATAGATCTATAAAAACGTTCATATAAACAATTACCGAATTCCCAGCAGAAAATACAGGATTTGTATTTTTTTTTAAGGGATTTAATTTTTTTTTTTTGGAATGGAAGTGATAACATAAACAAATTTGATATAAGTAACAATAACAATTCAAGTAGCAATGCTCAAGTAACAAAGAGAACTATTGGGCGGGCAAACGCAGCTAATTTTCGTTGAAAAAAAACTCATAAATAATTGTTGATTTATTTTATCAGCCTTTACTGTACTAGATACACCCCTCTTTTACAAAAATTTCCTAGTTTAATAAGGCTTAAGTGCATATACTTAGGTTGAGATTCATTTTTAAAAAATTTGAGATTCACCTCTAAATGTGTCTTACTAAAATTTACGATTAAAATAAATACACCTAATGGCTGCTTTAATTATTTTCATGAAAAAGCAAATATTAGGAATTTATTTTCACTTTTAAATACCCATAAATTTCTATAATACATTACTATGTGAAAAATACAATTATGTAAAATACGTAACCTCCTTATGTAAAAAATTTTTAAAAATGCATATTTTAATTTTTTTATTTTTATAAATAAAATGTATTTTTAGGCAATTGTTCTTATTACAATGCACTCCTAACGTCCTTGAGGTGAATCTCATTTTTTTTTTCAAAACTTTACCTTGATTAATACTGACTTAAAGATTATTTAACAAGGAAGTTTTTCTAAAATTGGAGTAAATTTGCAGTTAAAGAGTGAAACAAAATAACAAATAATCTATGACTCTTTTTATAAAGGAATTTAGCAGTGTTTGTCTGCTCATTAGTCCTCTTTAAATAATTTTAACAATGACAAACTCTACATTTGTTTAAAGTAAATTTTGTCTATTTTACTATGGAGTAATGTTTAATTATTTAAATCAAATATTTTTTGAGTGATCGGTTCCTATTCAACATAAAACATGACGCTTAAAAAAAAAACATATCTTAACTTTCTTACTTTTCTAGTGGAAATTTGGCGATTGTTTACCTGAACTTTTTTATAGATCTTTAAGTCTAATATCAACCCTTTAAATGTTTCTCTCTACTTACGGGACACATTGTATATAACAACCATTATTATAACAATTATTTTTTTATCCAAATTCTTTGAAATTATGAACGGTTGGAGATAAAATTGATAAGGATTGGGAATTGGGCTTTAATACAAGTTTATGCTCCGACAAATGATGCTAACATCCTAGATAAAGAGTGCAGCGATAAAGAGCATAGTGATCATGGGAGACTTCAATGCAAGGACAGGCAAGGATCATCTAAGAACACAGAGTGATAGGACCGCAAGGTGGAGAACACATTAAAAATGAAAGTGGGCAACACCTTATTGATTTCTGCATTAAAAATGATTTACTACTAGGGAATTCATTCTTCCCGCATAAGCTGGTCCATAAAATTACCTTTTTAGCCGCAGAGAGAAATGTCAACAGTTTCATAGACTATTTTATCTATAGCCGCGACATTAGAAGATACTTTTCAGATGTAAAAATAATCAGAGGTGCATAAATAGGAAGTGACCACATGCTCCTGGTTGCTGATACCCGAGTGCTCAAGGAAAGAAAGCAGAAGATAAAAGCATACTCAAGAATAAAAGTAGAGAATTTGCAGAACCCTCAGAAGAGAGATGAGTATGAAGCAGAGTTAAGAAATTGGCTCCATGAATTAGATGCAAATGCAATCCTGGACAATATATGGACTCAAATAAAGGAAAGCATTCTGAAAGCAGCTTCTGTAGTGTGTGGAGTGAAAAAGATTTGCAAGAAAGGTAAACGTACATCATGGTGGAACGAAGAACTGAAAGTCTTACAAAAGAAAACAGCGTGGAAGGGATACTGTCGGGACAAAACTCCAGAGAAATGGCAAGCATACGTGTTGGCCCGAATCAAGACAAAATAAGCAGTAAGAGTGGCAAAACAAAAATCGTGGGAAGAATTTGGAAGAAGGTTAGATCAGGATCATTGGGAAAACATCAGGATTTTCTGGAAAAAAAATTAAAGCTCTAAGAGAACGTAAGAGCAAAGCAGTGAGAAATATGAAGAGTGGAGAAGGAAAAGTGGTCACGGAAGACAGAGAAATCTTAGAGGTCTGGAGACGTCATTACATGAAGCAGCTTGGTAGCGATGATCACTATTCAACAAACGGAAATGGAAACTGGAGTGAGGAAGAGTACGACGGGGTGATTGAGGAAGAAGAAGTAGAGAGAGCCATATACTAAATGAAAACTGGAAAAGCGCCAGGTTGGGATGGTGAAGTAGCTGAATTAATAAAGAATGGCCGCCCTGAGCTGGTGCGAGCATTGCAAATTGTTTTCCAGAAAGACTTGGACGAAAAAAGGATTCCAACGGATTGGGAATATAATATTATAATACCAATTCACAAGAAACGATGTCAGGCAGAATGCTCTAACTACAGACCCATATGCCTCTCGCCAGTTGCAAACTATATACATCCATATTGGTGGGTCGCTTAAGACCACTAGTTGAGCACCTAATAGGATCCTGGGACCTTGATAAAAATATGTACCTGGATTTCCTTGACCTCAAATCTTCCTTTGATTCGGTTCCACGAGATGAAATATGTGAGGCTCTCAAATCGAAGAATTTTCCGAGAAATCTGACAGAGGCGATAAAATCTATGTATCAAGAGCCCAAAGACGTCAAGCTACACATCTTCAAGACGGTGTACCTACCTATACTTTTGTATGGAGCTGAGAGCTGGATACTAACAGACCGACAGGAGAGTAGAATCACCGCTGCCGAAATGAAATTTCTGCGAAGGAGGGTTGGGAAAACAAGGAGAGACCGAGTTCACAAGAAAAGTATTCGTCAGGAACTGCAGAGCTCCTAGAAACTCGTCAGATAAAGTGGTTCGGCCATGTTATCAGGATGAGATCTCTCTGAGATCTCTGATCACAGAGATCCTCTAAAGACCATGGAATATGTCCGAGATGGCAGAAGAGCTAGGAGCCACCCTAGGATGTTCTATCTCGACTACATTGAGCGACTCTGTAGGGCGAGGGAGAAGGACTTTCGACAGGCGAGGAACCTAGCTAGAAATAGGAAAGAATGGAATTCCTGGCTGAATGCTCCTCTACGCTGAAAGGCACTAAAGAGGAAAGCTAAAGAAGAAGAAGAAGAAGGAGATAAAACAGTAGTGTTGGGAGGCAATCGGGCCAGGATCACGCCCAACGAATATTATAAAAATTATTTTTTTATCCAAATATCCGGAATCGACATTTAAAAATTATAATTGATATAACTTTGGAACGGTTGGAGATAAACTAGTAAAATTATATATATTCTAGAAGAAAATTTAATTATTCAAAACTTTCTTTCCCATGACTGAATATTAGAACGAAACAATCACGTGTTAGCTAGTCAAATACAGTAAAAGATTTGTTTTCCCAAATTAGCGATGGTTGAGGACAGATGTCTAGGAAACTAAGCGAGATAGCAAAAAAAAAGGTTAATAATAGGTATACAATTTTATCAGCTTTTATTTTGTATAGAACTTCATTGTTGATGCGATGTATAGTTTTCCTGAAATAAGCAAAAACAAGAAAAAAGTGACCTACTAAGCATCCCAGCAAAAAGTTTTGGGTTTTTAAATTAGTCGCTTTTTTTTTTGTTGGAACGGAAGCCATATCTAAAAGAATACTTAAATTAAATAATTAACAATTGCTTCGCAGTTAACTCTAGTTTACTAAATTTTTCATTGTGCCCAAAAACAATAACACACAACAGAACACTATTTAATACGGAAAAAGAGCGACTTAAATGAAGCAATAGAATGTCGTCGGTATGTCATTAATATCCAGAAAAAAAAATCATAATGAGCTTTTGTACTAACACCAATCAATTGATGTAACCATAAATAAAGAATACAAATATAAGCCTTTTTTTTCTTCTAAATATTCGAATAAAGTCTTTAAAATTACATTTTATGATATGCTTATGCTCCAGCAACCAACGAGACACACCATCAAAATCACGAGGTTGCGAATCATTTAATGACATCATATTTTCAAATATAAAAAAATAGAAAATGAATTGAAATCAAACGATGTATGATTCATATGAACTTTGAGCACCAAATTATGGTGTGATCCGTTATAAACATCATGCGATTCCCTGATAGTAAAAAAAATAAGTTACATAATCATCCTTATTAACGAATAATTACACATATCTGCAAGCAAATAAAAATCATAAAAATATCAGCCGGCCTATTTTTGCTAAATAGTATTTTTTAAAGTGATTAAAGTTCCATCACGAGCATTTCAGAAACATAATTGATTTGAAAAAAATATTCGCAGATATTTAAAAAATCGTTATTTTATTACTATGAACTGTAGAAAATGTAGACGTAAGTCGATTTACAAATATGTACCTACCTCTAATAAGAAGTCCTAATGATCCATGTTCCAGATTTCAAATACCATTCTAAAGTAATGGCTTGTTTATTTGTAAATCATGTTTTCTGGTTTGAGCCTAGTGTTAACAAGGAATGTGCGTGTAAGCTTGATGTCGGCTTTGACACTTGTGGATATATCTAGCAACACAGGCCGATATACGGGAGGGCTTTCGGGCTGAAGCCCTCCTCTCCCGCTCCGTTCCAAAAAACGGTAAAATATAATCATGTTTTATAGAAAAAAAGATTAAAAATTATCTCTTAAAGTAGAATTGTTCGTGTAATTACATTTAATAGGACTTCAAGAATCATTTAAACACCATTTCATATAAGTAATTAATTAATTTCTTTTTTTCAAATTAATTATCATTATATATTTGAAAAAAAAAATCTTTTGGTCTGAAGCCCTCCCTCACAAATTAAATCTTGGATTCGCTAGTGGTGCACAATAATTAGTTAGATTATTTTAGAAGAGATGTCAATTTCTTTTATTGCACAAAAGAGTTCTCTCACGATAAAAGTTCACTTTCAGATCGTACGTTGCCTTAAAATCTATAAACAGTACCCCCACTGCGTACCGAAACTCTTTCACTTTTTCCCATATTTGCCTCAGATAGAAAATTTGGTCAATGGTATATCCACCCAGCTAATATCCAAACTTCCTCTCAACACTATGAAGTAGACGATTACAGCAACCAATAGAGAATATCTTATATGAAGTGTTTAATTGGCTTTTCTCTATATAATAGATTTCCTAGTCTCTGGTATCTCTCTTGATTTCAGAAATTGGGACAATCGATGCCTAGAGCCAGTAATTTTTTCAGTCTTTCATATATGAGAAATACCTTTGCGAATCTCACCAACTTCGTGATCATTGAAGTTCATTTTTAAGAACATCTTCATCTATATCTTCTTATACTTCCAGAATGCAGGTCTGTATTCATAAAGATGGCAGTCCCATCAGCAGACAAGGATATGCAGAGAGGATCGATTGCCCTGCTACTTGAAAAACGACCTGAAATGATCGTGAAACATAAAACAGCCTCGGATAATAATATTCAACTCAGTACGTAATGTTACTGAACCGACCTGGAGCTCTCAAACAGCTTCTAGATCAACTCAACAGATATAAAATATACATAGAGGGCGATATACAGAAAATCAAAGGACCCCAATGCTATTAAAATCTTAATATTGTTTCTTAAGGAAACCAAAATATTTCATAAAAATTTAATCACGTCTACAAATTTTTTGTACAAATTGTAATCACATCTTGTAATTGTAAATATAGGTGCCTGTTAAGTTTTTTTAAGTTTGTAGATTCCTCTTCAAATTGAAAATTTACCTGTTAATTTTTCTTTGTTTAATCTTAATTTTTAATTATAATGGTTTTTCAAATTTTCCTCTTGTAATTTATAGTATTTAAATTATACTTTTTAACCTCACTTCTTTTAACACTAATTTTATTTTTTGAACCATATTTTTAGATTATAATCCTGAAATCATAAACCTTTTATTTAAAAGTCTTTCTTTACTTATATTTTTCTAATCTTTAATGTTTAATTTTAATGTTTTTTGTCAAATTTTCTTCTTGTACTTTTTATTATTTAAACTGTACTCTTCAACTTCTCAAGTCGACTAACTTCCTTCAATGATATTACTTTTAGAGATGTACAAATGTAACGCAAAACATATTACTAATTTAAATGCTACTTATAAATATAATACTTATAATTTATATAAAAATACATAAATAAAACCATTGAAATGAACAAATCCATTAAGATTGAATATTTGATAGTTGACCGTTGCATTATAAAGGAAGGAGATGGTCCGGGGTGGCGTTCATAAATAGGCTAAATAGTGGTAAAACTATTTTATTAAAAGCCAACGTTTCGAACCGACTATGTAGGTCTTCTTCAGCTAGGAGGAACTGAATTTCTAGGTGAAACTCCTAGCTGAACACACCTCCCTGAAGAAGACCTGCAAAGTCGGATCGAAATGTTGGCTTTCAATAAAATAGTTTTACCACTATTTAAAATATTCATTAAACAAAATGAATATTTTGTCATGCCAGCGAGCAACATGAGTCATTTAAAGGTCGATTTCCGCAGTTGGATCATCAAATTCCCACCGATGGCCCGAAACTTTTATAATCCCAAAACTCTCAAGTCAACTATCTCAATATTTAAGTGACAGGACTCATAAAAAGATATCTTTAGAAACCGCTAGTTATTAGAATAGTTTTACCACTATTTAAAACATTCATTAAACAAAACTAATAACTAGCGGTTTCTAAAGATATCTTTTTATGGGTCCTGTCACGTAAATATTGAGATAGTTGACTTGAGAGTTTTGGGATTATAAACGTTTCGGACCATCGGTGGGAATTTGATGATCCAACTGCGGAAATCGACCTTTAATTGACTCATGTTGCCCGCTGGCCACCGTTACCTGATGGGGACACAAACGCCTCCGCCCCAGCAGGACCGATACCTGAAGGAAATGGACGCGATGTGTGCCCTTGCTGGAAGGGGCTACATTTCCTCCAGGAGAGGGGATTGCCCTTTCCAATATCCGACCCGCTAGATAGCTTATTACCGAGCCTGCCTTCTAAGAATATTCGATTAAAATGCTCTAACTACTGTCCCAGCTAGAGGGAAATCCCATTGAGAACTCCATCACCGGCTCAGTAGGCAATAAGGTACTCCCTGCATCTCAACTAAGATTCTTAGTCGATATATTTAGGCCATCATCAAGTTTGAAAATCTATTCTGATTTTATGTTTCTTATTTAAATGTACTAAATTCACGAATATCAAGTGAAAAATGTATGAATGAAAAAGTAACTTTTTAGTCCATGACACAGACCCCTTTTTATCGAATTATTAACATATGCCTGAAACTTCGTAAATAGCTTCATCTCATCGTAACCTACAACTATTTATTAACGAAAACTCTTGGATTTTTTTTAAATCTGTAGGGGAGCGGACTTTGTCTATTCAATTAGGCACTAAATTATATAATTATTATAATTATGCAGTTAATTGAATTATAAAGTATATGGTGAATGCTCCATTTTTACAGGAGAGGCGACTGCCATCATGAACATTATTTATTTTATAAGAGATTCTGTGGAAAAGTGCTGGGTCGTTGTAACTGAATCATGGAGTATCTTAGCCGCTATCGACAACCCATCCCCAAGTAATTCTATTATTAAAGAAATATTAAATGTATGGTGGGAAGTAAACAACAAAGGCATGTCAATAGTGTCCGTTTGGGTGCCAGCCCACTGCGGCATTACGGGAAAATCTGACCAAGCAACCCATTTAGCAAGGAGTGAAGAAGAAACGGCGGGATAAGACTAAAGAAAGTTACCTTAGAAGTCTGGCTACACCACGCAAAAAAAAAATACCACAAACAGAATGGAAGAAGGAATATGAAATGAAAGAATGCAAAATGAGAGAAATAAAACTTAATTGCGACAAATGGCTCATAAGCTACAGAAGTTCAAGTAAAGAAGAAGTTATGCTTTGCTGACTAAGGATAGGACACAGCCAGTTTACACATGCCCACGTGTGAAAACACGTACTGTAACACGTAATACGTAATGTAACAATTACTGAAAGAATGTCCTAAATTTGAAAGCTATAGACAAAAAACAGGCTTAGCCAGAACAATAAAAGAAATCCTTCAAGTTACTGAAGAAACAGTCAATACTTTCTTCGAATTTTTGAAGTTAATAGAGTATTACAAAAGCATATAAATCATAGTAAAAGGCCAATGACGCTTGAGGGTAAAGGCGCGAAAGAGAGAAAAAAAAGGTATATAGAAACAACAGGGATGCCCTGTATAGAGTTGAAACAAATGTCCCTCTTCTGTACCAGCTCTTTCCTCCTGATTCAGTCCAGTCCAGATTAACAATTAGTTGACAATTGAAATTTGAAAATAATAATAATAATTAATAAATAGTGGATATAAAAACAATAATATTCTTCAAGTTGATTTAAACATAAAAAGTCTTCTGAAAGTCAATCAATGAATAATTATAGAAGGAAATGGAAGGAATACATTTTTTGACTATGGAACATTGTAGAATTTAGTAATTTGTCAATTAATTTTATTGCAAAGCATGTTGCATAATAGACCAATTTGAGTTTATTTTATTCATGTCTCAAATTATTTTTTAAATACAATCGTTACAAATGTACGTCTTTTTTATAAACATAACTTTCTATTTCTTTCATATTTTAGTATTATAACTATAAGTGCATTTTACTTTATCACATTACTTTTGATTAATAACTAATTTATATACATCAGTTATAAATATTTTTGTTCTTGAAGTTAATTAAAAAAAAAAACGCTGTAAATTATCACACAATAGTTTATTATTTTGAAATAATTTAACATTACAATCAACATTACTTCCCATGAAACATGAAGGAAAAAAGAAAAAAAGTTATTCCTTACATTGGCATAAGTTATGTTCATTTCCTTTTTATATCAAATATTTCCTTTATTGCCATTGAGAATTTGCTTTAAAAAAATAGACAGAATTGTTTCAGTTGATGTAAAATTTTCAAAAAAACTAAAAGAAAAAATACAGTTTTGTAGAAGACCATATAGTAAATATTTAGAACAACATATCTGCGCACCACATAGCCCAATTTCAATGTTTCATATTTTGTTCATTAGGAAATTTTGTAAAACATTCGATATGCATCAACAAAAAACTGTATACTTCGGAAATATAATTTTACCACCTGTCACTACTTTTTTTCAGTTTTTATTCGTTGAAGTATATTGTATAGATAAACTTAAAGAGCATCGAGGAGAAGACCTTAGCCAAGTTTAATTGAAATTGGTGTATTCGTTTAGGCGCTACGGTCTATCCAACATAGATTTTTCGGCCGCCATCTTGAAAGGAAAGGGCGGATAATAATGTCGAGGTAGGATAATTATCCTCAGGTAACCTCTGAATTTAATTACGATTTTGGAATAAATCTGTCGAGTAGTCTCGGAAAAAAGCCGCGGAAGCGGACCGATAAAATCATCTTTATACGATTTTGGAATTATACGTATCGTGAAATGTAAAACCTCAAATTTTGAGAGGAGGGAGTTAAATTTTTGGACGATTATAATGATTCATTGTTGAAAATAATAAACCAATATATATATATATATATATATCATACAAGCCAACTCTTTTTCTATCCATTTTAAGAAAAAGTTATGGATGAAAAAGTTGTTGAGCATTCAATTTTTATCAAGAATATTTTATTTTACTACCTTATCTTCAACAGTCAGAGCAATTATAATTTTATTATGAGATTTTACAAAAAAAACAACTTAACTTTCATATTTTTTGTTATTTTACAGATCTATGTCTTTATATTATCATAGATTGTACAAGCACTCGTTTATAATTAGTAGTTTTGTAATAATATTATCTCTTGGCAGATTAAAAACATATAAAGAAATCTGTGATTTAATTAGGGTTTTCTATATCTCTTTGTAAAAATATATATATTTTAAGACGCATTGTAAGATGTCTTAATCTTTATTACTGAGATATGATAATTTTATTTATTCAAAAAGTAGATTATTTCAGAATCGCTAGAGAAAGCACCTAGACCTCCGAAAATGTACCTGTTACATTTTTCAGTACTTCTCATCTCAGAATTTTAATTTTCTATTTCTTGTATAACTACCAGTATAAATTTACTGAAAAAATAACATTCTGAAAAAAAACAAAACATTCTCCTTCAATCTCAAACTTAACTTCATAGTTAGGCTTTAACTTTTAAAGCTTCATTAATCCACAATAAGACTAATAGTAAAATAAAATAAACTAACTAAATTAAAACTGTTTCAAAGAATTATTGTGATAAAAATTAAAAAATGCTACACGTATAGATAGTCATTATCATTAGGGAATAAAAAGAAAAAAAAGTAGAAAGCAAGAAAATTCCATGATGAATAGTAACATGATGAAATTCGTTAAGACAAAAAGACCTTAGCGGGAATAGGATAAGACTAAAGAAAAGAATGCTAGAACCGAATTTCAGTGGCAAAAGGAAGATGGTGAAACAAGTGGTGAGGTGAGATGAAGGATTTAAGGAGGTTGGATGTCCGCTAAAGAGACGGTACACAGAAGGTAATGGATTTCTCCTCGATAAGCAAAAGATCATTCCCTCCTTTTATTAAGGACAGCATTGATTGGGGTCAAGGACAGTGGCAGAACAGTCTTAATCCAAGCGCCTTATCCCGTACGGCTACCCCAGCCCCTATTTATATTATTATATCTAATTGTATTAATATATATATATGTATATATATATATATATATATATATATATATATATATATATATATATATATATATATATATATATACCACTCTGACTTGTTCAATTGTAATTTAAATCAATACATTTTTAGTTAAGATAGACAGATTTACAAGGTTTAACACCTATAATCGGCACAAAAGAATATAGTCACCAAGACGTGATAATTAACGAGGAGATTTAAGACAATGATGATTATATGGATTCAAAGGGAGACTACATATTCCTGGAAAAGCAACATTTAACAGTGGTGATGGTAGCGCTATTTTCGAAAAGGTTTGCTGCATTATACCGTCTTAACATTATAAACACTTAACATTATACCATTAGTTTATTGGAGCCAACTCACACCGATCAGGCAGTGGAGTGATTTCACTACCCCAAGTACCTTAATCGAGAATTGTGATGTGTGTTTTCCAGAATGTCATTAGGCTCCCAGAGGTTTGGTCTGTAGATGATCTGTCTTAGTGAAAGAAATATAAATCATCGTGTGCATTCTGACTCTGAGCAGCCATAACTCAGCCATAAGTCAGAGTGGTATATATATATATATATATATATATATATATATATATATATACATATATATATATTAATACAATTAGATATAATAATATAAATAGGGGCTGGGGTAGCCGTACGGGATAAGGCGCTTGCAATAGGTAATCAAAGATAAGCAACGTCGAGCGCAGTTGATACTCGGATGAGTGACCGTCTACCAGGGAAAGCCATGCTGCCAGAGTCTCTCCCCCTCTCTCGGTATGTGAGTCCCATCAGTCTACTGGAGACAACTCACACCGACCGGGAGTAGGACTGATGACTTTACCCCGTTTACTAAATCGGGAATCGAGATGTGGTCTACCAGGATGTTCGTAGCCCCCTTGAGGTTCGGTCTATGGACGGTCTGTTTCGGGAAAAGAAATATAGGTCCTCCTACGCCTGCTGACTTCAAGCAGCCATTATCCATGGATCTAGACCGATTTGTCACTGCCCTTGAATCTGAGTGAGTCGGTGAGAAGGAAATTGTTAGATTGTCCCCAAAGGAATCGGCTATGAAGCTACGGGTGATCTGCCTCTGCACCATGGAGACCATGGTTCGTAGCAACGTGAGGTTGGGAACCCCTTCCAGGCTATCTGAGCTCCCGCAAGCAACATACGTCTGTAAGGAGATCACCTCTAGCGCCCAAAGATCTTCATGGTCTGTAGTACCAAATATATATTTTTTTTTTTCGGTTGGCGCAACAAACCGTGCAGATCTTTGACCGCGATATGCGCGACACATCCCGATTCATGATTTAAGTACACGGGGGGAGGGGGGGAGTAGTGTCATCACTCCAACGCCCCGTCAGTATGAGTTGTCTGCAGTGGGCTGACGGTCCTCACATACCCGGGAGTAGGGATCTCGGGTAGCGTGGCTTTTCCTGGTGTACGGCCATCGGGCAGTCACCCATCCAAGTGCTAAACACGCTCGGCGTTGCTTAACTTGGTTAAATATTGCTAGCTCCTTAGCCCGCATGGCTACACCACACACACACACACATATATATATATATATATATATATATATATATATATATATATATATATATATATATATATATATATATATATATATATATATATATATATATATATATATATATATATATATTTTAACATCGTACATAGTTTTAAGTATCTTAGCATGGTTTCAAGAGTTTTTTATATAGATTTTTTATTTTATTTTGTATACAGTATGTATAACCAATATTTTTTTCTTTTCTTTTCTTTAATGACCTATCATTATCTTAATTTGTTATGTTTGTTTTTATCTGGCCAGATGTAAAATTTTAATTTCTGTACTTTTTTGTTATTCTGAAGGGACTTCGTCCCAGAATAAAATTATTTTTCTATTTCTATTCTATTTCTATTTCTATATATATAATTTAATTTATATAAATGGTGGGAGAGATTAAAAATAAATTGATACCTACAGTAGCTAGTTTCAAACTTTTTTTGTAGGAGCTGTAGATGTAATAATATAAAACAAACAAAAAACCAAATCTTGAAAACCGTGCTGTATAGGATATATAACGTGTTTATTATACCCCTTCGCCCCTTCTGCCTCTCATTTTTTCATCAATTTATCTAACAAATGCTCATCGAGGCCAGAAACGTTTATACGTATTTTAAAAAATTAAAAAAAAAATGCTTTAAGCAAACAAACATTTTATAAATATGAGGTTTAATTTAAACTCCACAGAATACGTCAAATGTGTTATATTTGATATTTCAGGAATATTAGATTTCAGAGCATATTACAGAATTATCTCTTTTTTGAATTATAACAATGAGATTTCTTTTATCTAGGTCAGGGTTAGATGAGATGGAGTTCGTTATCAATCGCTTAAACATATATAAGAACTGATCTCATACAGATATATGAGGTAGTTCAATTCTAGTATTGGGTAAGATATACTCACGGGCTGTCTCGATGGTAGCATGAGATTAGGTTGTGATTTTGGGTGACAAATGTTTGCTCAGCATTACGTAGAAAGTTCATCGCATTATAAATCACATAAAAAAAAAAAAAAAAAAAAAAAAAAATCAATTTGAGCCAGTGTGAATTAATTCCGGTGTAATATTTTGTCCAGATTCTGGTTATCACGCTTTGTTGGTAGTTGATCAAACTGTCCAATGTGTTATTATGAATAAGTAACCACTTAACTTTAAACCATACATAAAATTAATCTAGTTATCGCTTTTTGTTTTCTAATTTAGTTCTATCCCTCAAAAATGTACCGGAATTCATTAAGTTTTTCCACATGTCCAGCAATAATTAAGAAGTGGTCTTGAAAAGCAAGACCAATTTAAATCATTCATATTTCCATGAAACAATGCTAAATTTATTGTTTTATTGGTTATTTATATTTGTACTATATTTTAGGTATGTACTAACAGTTTTCGCGGCTTTCGGTGAAAGTTACCATTAAGTTACCTACTGTATGTAAGCGCCTAAGCAATGTCACTGTCACATTATCAACTGTAATTGTGATCGGTAGGTTTTGCACGTGGTCTTTTGCCTTCGATTGATTGATAGTTATTTAGATACTTACTGATGAAATGCTACTACCTACATGCCTCGCACATCTTAATCTCCGTGTCTTTACACCATGAGCAATTTATGTATATATATATATATATATATATATATATATATATATATATATATATATATATTCTCATATACATATATATCTCGTTATTCTCAAATCATTTACCGTAAAGAGTAATGCAAAGGTGAAAATTGAATCTAATAGAATAAATTAAAAAACAGTTTATAATAACTATCTTCTTAGAGATAGTTGATTCATTGATACGTACAAAAATTTACTATTGGACTAAGAAATGATGATTATAATTTTTTTCTGCCGTTGCTATATGACCTCCTAACTTGGAGTTGTTCAGTTTCGTGTGGGCTTAAAACTAATTGCCTCCAAATAATATTTTTTCAGTCTCTTCTTTATCCGTCTCTACCCCTAGTTTCTTATCGATGGAGTATTGAAACAGCCCTGCTTTGGGTAAGCAGACGGCTATTGGAGTATACCACCATATATCAGAAAACACTAGTCGTGAATAATGATCTACAGTGATGTTCAAGTTTTTTTTAAAGAAGCTAAATTAGTGTTTAGTCCACCATACTAGTTTTCCATCGGATTTCTTGGTTTGCCATTTATATATGTTTATAGAAGAGAACTTATCTTGAGTTCTACAATCTTTTGGATTATTCCGATGTTGCCTACATATCAGTAGGAAGGCGTGATTATGCATGTCACATGGATCAAACTACAGTATTTCTAAAATATGTACATTTTTCGCTTCCCTTCCACATTCAACTGGCGTCATATCATATCAACTGCTCATATAACCTGGTGGCTGGGCGGCCTAGTGGACTAACTCGTGTGCACTGCACCGCGTTGCTCGGTTGTACACAACAGGTTGTAACTTGATAAAACGTGTTCGCTTCCCGGTGTGGGTGAGAGGAGCTTTTAACTCTGGCTCATTAATCCCCCGCCCTCACCCCCTGAACCTTGAAAACCCTGTATAGCCAAAAAGGCGCGGAAGGGGTGAAAAAAAAATGCTTATAGAATTTGGCACTAGGAAAGAACAAATCGGGCAGGGTTTATACATACATATATCTTCTTTTTATTTTTGTAACTAATAATAGAGTGGGTTGTACTGTTTTTACATTTTAATTGTATAGATATTTCCATTGAGTAAATGTAGTGAAACGTTTGTGCCCTCATGGTCAATGGTGCATAAACTCCTCACCGCTCTTCCTCCCTCCCTCCCATCCTCTCAAGATATATTATTGCTCTTCTTAAAAACAGTGCAAGCGAAAGTAGATTTTAAAAAAATAATAGATCACGTACAATTACACCTGCTCCACCTCTCCAATTACGTCTCTTCCCTAATTTGGAACTTTTCATTCAAAAATCCATAATCCCGTCGAAATGTGCCCCCTTAAAATTTCAAAGCCACGTTTAAATGTGCCTAACTCAAGAATTTTGAAGGCGAGGTTTGATCCCTGACTTATTCTGGGTGATCCTGAATAAGTTTTATGTTTTTGTTAAATGATTGAATAAAATCGTTTATGTAATGCATTGTATTTATTTATATTCTTCTCCAATATTGTAATTATTTTGCATATTTAGCTAAAAATAACAGAATGATCTCTATGAAATAACAGAGCTATGCTGTATAGCAGAAATCGTGGATATCAATTAATGCCTGTAACGCAATAAGTTATAATTATAATGTTTATATATCAACTATTCGACCTTATTGACATAAGAAGATTCGATAGCATATTATCTAATATAGAACCGGCTGCCTTATTCTCTTCGAATACAGCTTACACCACTCAAACATTCCTCCCGCCTCTGACGAGAGACCAATGATCCCGCATTATCAAAAAAAAATTTTTTTATGCATTTTAATTAATTTAAAATTGATGAAGGGACCTCTGACACGCAAACCGATTCTGTTGCCAAAAAAATAAAAAAAACGAAATTGTAAAATGAGAATCTTTTGAAAAAGATGATAATTTTCTCTCTAAAGATCAAAGGTCCGCCTGTATCAAATGTCCCATAACTTTCCATTCCTACTTGAATTCTAACTGATAAAAGGAATCAATGAACCTCTCAAATTATTGTTTTCTTTCTTATTATTGAATATTGACTCATATACGTATATCCAATAAGTGACAGCTCGTCTAGTGATTATATTAATTAACCATTTTAGTGATTTTTATAAGCTAGATTATTATTGATATAAATATTGTTTAGTTACAACTTACAGATTGGATATTCATAATCCAAATGTACAGCAACATATTTAAAAAATAACTGTAGTCAAAATATTCATTGGGACAACATATACATGAGGCTCAAAGGCTACCACAAGGCTCCCAAATTTTGATTTTTTAAATTTCAAAGAGTCAATAAGAATAGAACATTTTAAAACAGACATTCAGAAGAAGGCGTTTGGATTGTCGCATAATTCGAAAAAAGAAAATATTCATTGCGGTGTAATTCCTATACTGAAATTATGGAGATGAGAGGAATTTTTTTTTTGGTCAATCTACTTAAAAACTATTTTTTTCAATAGATCTTTTTTTCCAACTATAGCAAGTAAGATTATAAAATTCTTGTAGATATCGATATACGAAGATATACGAAAAATTATGTAGATCTAGATAAAAATAGAAGAAAATGGAAGTTATTGAAATATTCAGTTTAAAGTATCAACTATTTATTTTTATAACACAAGATTTAAATAAAATTATTTACTTAAAATATAATAAAAAAAAAATTTAAAAGTATTTTGTGCATATGCAAACAAATTCATCTCCGAAAACATAATAATAGATTTTGACAAAGAAAAAGCCTCAACATTTAAATAAATCTATAAGCAACTCATTTACATTAAAATCGAAAGTATTTTTAAGAACTATGCTCCTTCCCCTAAAATAATAGACAATGATACCTTAGAAACCTGAAAAGTATAAATGAAACGATACGCAAACTTATAAAATATGAGCAGCGTCCATCTCCACAACTCAAATATGGAAGCTATAATTGAAGACATTTTCAATGAAAAAAAATATTGCTTATAATAATGGTGGGAAATTTAAACAATTGGACTTTTTGTACTTGACTGAAATGGAACTAACTCTACGTGAATACTTTTAATACTCATACTGAACAGTCCTAGAACCGAAATTACACTGTACTTTTTACTTGAGAGGCATTAAAAACAGACAAACCGTTACTAAAATGAAGTAACTATGAAGAGTAGTTTGTCAAATTAGAAGAGATTTCATCCAAACGGTTTAGAGAAGATGTCGAGGTGCCACCAAAGCTAAAAAAAACCGTGGGAGTTAAAACAGCTCAAATAGTTCAGTGAAATTATGAGAATTGGCGAAAAAGGATAACCCCGGAAATTCCGCTAGGCTCCTAATTATTCAACAGTTACAATAAAAAATGTTATCACAAGCTGTCTGAGGCATGTAAGTGTTTCACATAGTTCAGCAATATGACTAGAAAAATATGGCTAGACAGTAAATGAAATCACGCCCAAAAGTACTGTGTAATATCTGAGAATTAGAGGCAGAAGGAATATAATTGATAGATAATTTTTATAGATATGAGCGATAGTGGCCAATTAAATAAACCAACAGACGGATTTTTTTTTGTATAATACACAACGACTCATCGATGCCGTAATCCAACCTAATCAAACTTTTCACGTGACTGACTTTTGGGATAAAACGTTAAGCTTTCCGTAATAAACCGTGATAATGTGATGAGGAAGATGTTCAAAAATAAAATATATTCAAGGCATAAGTCAGTAAGGGGAAATTTGTATATGAGTGATAGCAGACCTCTATAGTTCGTATAAAAAAAGGGCCAATTCGCAGTAGAAAAGTAACAAATCCAAGTATTATGATTTATTAAGTGAGTCGTGTTTTTTTATTTAATCGAAAGCAATAACTAAAGGAATAATTTAATTAAATAATTATTTATTTGTTTATTTATTGTCTGAATTTGCCACTACCCGATAGGGTCATTTTTGTAGTAAGATTTTTGTAGGAGCGATAGCAGATTCCAAGAAATTATAATAATTGCTTCATTGTAAACAAGATGAAAATAGAGTTTATCATTGTTAATTTTTACTTGAATAAGGTCGGAATTTGATCCTGGGGGTGAATGTACATATACAGGGTGTATCGTAAGTAGAGAGAAATTATTAAAAAGTAGATAGTAGACATCAAGATCAACAATAAAGTACATATAAACAATTGCCCAGTTTGAAAGTAGGGAATTTAAGATTTGCATTTTTTAAGTGAGTCACGTTTTTTTTTTTTTTTTTTTTTTTTTTTAATAAGAAGCGATAACTAAAAATTTGCTTTATCATCACCTAGAGTAAAAAAATCTTTTGTCATCATCTAACTGCTGTACTACAGATACCCCACTTTTACAAAAACTTCTTCGTTTGATAAGCTTTAAATTCGTATTAATTAATTTGAGGTTGATTAGGAAAATTTTTCGATTTAGGTCAAGTTGTGTAAAAAGATGAGTACAATTTTTATCCTGTCAAGTAAAACTATCTCTGTTTTGAACAAAAATGGCTACAATAAAAGTTGCAAAGCTTTTATTTCACGTTTTTTCGTGATATGGGATGTATTGTAACAAACATGATTGCCTTACAACACATTTTATTAATAAAAATAACGATTTTTCATTTAAAGTGTTATGTCATGTTATGAAATTGTGATTTTTTGCCAGATTTCTTCCAAAGCAATGAATTCGTACTTATAAGTTCCAAACTTAATGTTTCTTACTAAAATTTATGTTTAAAATGAAAAAAAACTACCTTAATCCTTGAATTATATTCATGAAAACATAAATATTATGGCTATTTTTTTTTATTGTAGAGTTTCTTTACGGCTTAGCCAATTGTGTTTACTAAAATAAATCCTATTAAAATGGAAAAACAAGAAATAACAGTTAATTGTAGTCGTTTTTGCTTACATGACGGGTATTGGAAAGTAAATCTCATAATTTATTTTCATGTTTATTTGATTTTTTAAGAACATTTTTTTTAATTTTACTATTATTTTCTTCCTGCATTATGTTATTTTATTTTATTCTTATTTCGCTGTTTATTATTTTGTTATTACCTAATTTATTTATGATTCTGTAAATACGGTGTGAATGTGTTCTATGAACTCTATCATAAGTAAATAGAAATAGAAACAGAAAATAACTTTATTCTGGGACAAAGTCCCTATAGAATAACAAAATGGAACATAATTAAAATACTACATCTGGCCAAAATAAAACAATAATAAAAACGAGAAAGTAAAGAAAATATTAGTTAAAAAAAAATCTATATACAAAACACTTAAAACTGTGATAAAACACTTAAGACTATGTACAGTAGGAAAAATTATAATTATACTCTTTTGAAAAATAAAATAATAAAAAATAACTTGAGTTCTTCTATAAAATGAGGTGTGTTTCTGCTAACAAAGAAAAGACAAAGCTGAAGCGTCCTTATAAGTGTCCTTATAATTGAGAAAGATTGTAGTATTTACCAATAAACAAGTAAATAATTTCTTTGAATACTTAGTAGTTGACTGTTGTATAGAGGAAGGGGATGCTCTGGGGTGGCGGTCGTAAATAGACTAAAATAATGGTAAAACTATTTTAATAAAAGCCAACGTTTCGATCCTACTTTGTAAGTCTTCTTCAGGGCTAGAACGGACAAGATACAAAAGGATATAGAAAATTGTAGAAGTTACATAATATGTAGATAAAAATTATGAACAAGGTGAATAAACTTATTGAAATTATTAACAGTAAGTACATTGAAATATTAAGAACAATAAGCCATATAAACAGAATAAGCTAAGTAACAAGATCCTAAATAATAAATAAATAAAAATAATAAATAAAAAATGCCTAGCGAACCCGAAGGTTCGATGCCGACACCACCAATCGCTTATACACACCTTCCTCCACCGTTCGCCGTCCAAACCTAGTCCCTTCAGATCGGCTTTAATGCAATCTTCCCACCTTCGCTTCGGTCTACTCCTCGGACGCTTACTATTCGGCACAGCAAATATTAACCTTTTAGGCCCTCCGCTCACGAGGCGAGAAAACTCGAGGAGAACTGCGCGTCAAGCTTAACTTACTCGTCTTGTGCGTCAAGTGCCTCCCCAACGAGGCGAGAAAATTCGAGCGAGAAAAATCGAGAGTTGCACTCGACGAACTGTGCGTCTTATGCGATTTTAGCTACAATATATATGTATATTAATACTTTTTAAAATCGGGAATGAAGACTTTGTTTTTCACTGTTAAAACAATTTTTCGGCAATGTAGAAGTAGACGAAAATAAGAAAATAGTGTAGATAATTTTCTAAATTTTTATTAGATTTTCCTCTTTTATCTTGTGAATAGCTGATAGGATTTTTATAATCGATTTTCTAATGGTCCAACCATTTTCGACCAACGAAAAACTCGGCGAAGATAAGGAAATAATGTAGAAAATTTTAAGAATTTTCATTCGCTTTTCCTCTTTTATTTCGGAAATGGATGCTCGGATTTTCACAAATCCAATCATTCCGTTAAGAGGAAGAGGAATGGAAACAGTACTGATACAAATTTTCCGAATTTTCTTTCTCTTTTCCTCTTATATTACGGGAATGGACGCTTGATTTTTCGTCCAAACAATTTTCCAATTGTTTAGAGTTTGACGAAAATGGAGAACGAGTGCGAACCTTTTCCAAATTTTCATTCGCTTTTCCTCTTTCATCTCGGAAATGAAGGATCGGTTTTCTAGTGTTCCAACCATTTTTTGGTAATGTAAAAGTAGGCGAAAATAATGAATAAATGTATTGAATTTTCATTCACTATTCCACTTTTATTTCGAGAAAGGATGCTCGGATTTTCACTGTTCTAACCATTTCCCAATTGTTTAGAGGTAGGCCAATGAAAACAGTAGTGGTACTAATTTTCGGAATTTTCTTTTACTTTTCCTCTTTTATACGTGAATAGACGCTACGATTTTCACTGTTCTAACCATTGCCAACTGTTTAGATGTATAACAACGGAAATTGTAGTGGTACAAATTTTCTGAATTTAGATTCGCCATTCCTCTGTTATTTGGTGAATAGATGCTCGGTATTTCATCGTCTCAAATATTTTTCAGCTGTTTAGAGTTAGGCGAAAATTAATAAAAAAGTGCAAACGTTTTATGAATTTTCTTTCGGTTTTTGCATTTTTCCAACAATTTTTTCGGCAGTTTAGAGATGGGCAAAAAAGGGGAAATGGTTTGGAAAGGTTTCCGAATTTTCATTCGTTTTTCCTCTTTTCTCTCATGAATGGATTTTCACTATTCCAACCATTTTGCGAACTGTTTAGAATGGAAACAGTAGTGGTACAAACTTTCCGAATTTTCTTTAGCTTTTCCTCTTTTATTACGTGAATGAATGCTCAGTATTTCATCTTTACAACAATTTTCAAGCTGTTTTTTTTTTTTTTTTTTTGGTGAAAATGTGTAAAAAGTGAAAATTTTTATGAATTCCATTTCCTGTTCCTTTTTGAACTCGGGAACGAAGGGTCGGTTTTCAGTTTTTCCAACAATTTTTCGGCAATGTATAGGTAGGCGAAAATGGAAAGATGGTGTAGATAATTTTTCATTCACTTTTCCTCTTTTCAAACAATTTTTGAACGGTCAAGCGAGGCAAAAATTTCGTTAAGAAATTCGTGAAATTGTTTGAGCCGCGAAAAACGAATATAAGCTATGTTCCTCCCTAAAAAATTATTTACTCTGGAAACAAGACTGATTTTTAATAAATATTATATTTGGTTGATAGCTACAGTATTAGTATAATTAGGACAAAACTATGTGGGGGTACATATTTTTTTTATGGAGAAACTAAATTTGTATTCGTTTTTCGCACCACAAAAACCCTTAAATACAAATTTTTATAGCAATCGGAATTAATTCGAGACTAGAGGGACCCGAAACATGTGGGATTCCCCAACCACACTACTTCCAAGTCAATTTCTACATAGATCCCCAACAAGGCGAGATGGAATCGTAGCGAGGGGGAGACTCGAACTCGAAGCGAGACGACTTGACCACGAAGCGAGATGGAATCGAACTGTGCGTCAAGTGCCTCCCCAACGGAGCGAGAAAAATCGAGAGAGCTAGGCGCGGTGCCCCAACAACACTTCTTCAGAGTCAATTCCTATATATCTCCTCAACGAGAGAGTAGAAATTCAAGCGAGATAGCAGTGAACTGTTTAAGCGAGAAAATTCGAGCTTGACGCATGAATTACTTTATAAAAAATATTATGGCCGTATTATAATTAACAAAACTCATTCTTATTTCTATTTCTTTGATTATTTCTATAGTATGATAAGTGACATTTTATTTAGGACTTCTTTATGGTGTAAAAAATTTTCCGAATTTTCGTTCGCTTTTCCTCATTTATGCGCGAAATGAGTGCACGGATTTTCAATGTTCCAAATATTTTCCTAATTTTTAAAGATATGCCAATGAAAACAATATTGGTGAAAATTATCAGAATTTGCATTCGCTTTTCCTCATTTATCTCTAAAATGAGTACTTGAATTATCATTTTTCCAAAACATTTTCAGCAATGTAGATGTAGACGAAAATAGCGAAATGCTGTATAAAATTTTCCAAATTTTCCTTCGCTTTTCCTCTTTTATCTCCTAAATGAGCGCTCGGATTTTTAATGTTCCAAACATGTTTCTAATTTTTAAGGATAGGCCAATGAAAACCGTATTGGTGAAAATTATTCGAATTTTCATTCGCTTTTCCATATTTATCTTCTGAATGACTTCAAGGATTTTCACTGTTCCAAACATTTTACCAATTTTTAAAGATATGCCAATGAAAACACTATTGGTGAAAATTATCCGAATTTTCATTCGCTTTTCCTCATTTATTTCTAAAATGAGTACTCGAATTATCATTTTTCCAAAACATTTTCTCAACTTTTAAAGATAAGCCAATGAAAGCAGTATTGGAGAAAATTATCAGAATTTTTCAGAATTCGTAAAATTTCTGCACTTCTTTCTCATTTTCGCCCGACTCTAAACAATTTAAAAATTGTTGGGACGATGAAAAACCTAGCGTTCATTCACGTAATAAAAGAGGAAAAACGAAAGAAAATTCGGAAAATTTGTATCAATACTGTTTCCATTTCTCTTCCTCTTATCGGAATGATTGGAATTGTGAAAATCCGAGCACTAATTCAAGATATAAAAGAGGAAAAGCGAAAGAAAATTCGGAAAATTCTTTACACTATATCTTCATTTTTACTACTTTTAAATTGGCGGAAAATGGTTATAACACTAGAAAACCGAACCTTCATTCCCGAGATAAAAGGAGAAAAGCGAATGAAAATTCGGAAAAGTTTTGCACTTGTTCCCCATTTTCGCTGAACTCTAAACAATTGGAAAATTGTTGGGACGATGAAAAATCGAGCGTCCATTCACGTAATAAAAGACTAAAAACGAATGCAAATTTTCTACACTAATTTCTTATTTTGGTCTACTTCTGCATTGCCTAAACATTTTTTTAACAGTAAAAAACTAAGTCTTCATTCCCGATATTAAAAAGTATTAATATGCATATATATTGTAGCTAAAATCGCATAAGTCGCACAGTTCGAGTGTATCTCGACTCTTTGTGTTGGGGAATTAAGCGAGATTTGACGAGTTTGACGCACAGTTCTCCTCGAATTTTCTCGCCTCGTGAGCGGAGGGCCTTAAGTAATTCTCTCGTTACTAAGCCCAACAACTTTACAAGCCCATTTGATTCGCCGCGATGAAATTACCTCAATTATATTACCTGGATACAGTTCACGCAATTCGGCGTTGTGTAACCGCCTGAACTCTCCGGTTAACTCATCCTTCTTCGGTCCGAATATTCTACGCAATACTTTATTTTCAAAAACCTTAAGATGCTGCTCATCCCTTAATGGAAGCGGCCAAGTTTCGCATCCATAAAGAACTGTAGGCAAGATAATTGTTTTATAGATTCTAATTTTTAAGTTCCAGTGACAAGAGGCGCGAACTGAGTAGTTTTGTCACAGAAAATTAACAAGCATTTCCCGCCTTCAGTCTAACCTTAATCTCTCCTTCGATTTCGTTTTTTCTAGTTATCGTAGAAACTAGATACCAAAATTTATCTACCTGTTCAAACATATTACCGTCTATATCGATATCACCAGTATTATCGCCATTTTTGCAGCTAACTATATATTTTGTTTTATCCACGTTTATTTCGAGTCCTAGTTTTTTACAGCCCGAAAGCTTTTGTTTCATAAAAATAACGGTAATTACTTTGAAAAAAGAGAAAGAAACCAACTGCCTATATAAAATGGTGTTTAAGTGATTCCTAAAGTCCTTTTCAATGTAATTACACGAACAGTAATACTTTAAGAGATAATTTTTCTCCATAAAATATGGTTAATTTTACCATTTGGGGAGGGAGGCTTCAGCCCGAAAGCTTATCTCCCTCCCTCCCACAGATCCGCCTGTGCTCAGGACTAGAATGTACAATGTCAATTCTCTGAGAAAAAAAAAAAGTTAAAAAATAAATCATAACATAACCTGTATGAATAATAATTTAAATACAACGAATATAAGATGGATTACTAAAGTAAGAGGAGAGCTGCTATATCTTAATTACAGGAGGTATATCCAACATGCAAATGAGTTCTGTAAGTTTTGCAATATGAAACAGAGAGAGGATATTGCTAATTTTTTGTGTATCTGTCCTGTATTAAGAGAGTTTTAGGTAAAATATTTTGGGAAAATTGATTTAAATCGAGAAGATATTATATTTATATGAAAAGAGTTGAATTGAGCTAATCCGATATAATTAAGAGGTTTGGGATTATAGGTGTCTGTTAATACAATAAGTCAATAGTTGATTATGATTGTATGATTTACATGATATGAGTTGCAATTTTAATGCACTATTTATACCTGTTATGTTTGATCTATTAAATATTTTTGCTATATTAGTATTGTTATATCTATATATATTTATGTGATTCTAGCGTGTAATTTTTATTTAATATATATATGTATATGGGGGTAGGATAGCGGTTCGGGCTAAGGCGCTTGTAGGTAATCAAAGTTAAGCAACGTCGAGCTTGGTAAGTACTTGGATGGGTGACCGCCCAATTTGGGTGACCATCCACCAGAGAAAAAACCATGCTGCCCGAGTCTCTCCCGGATAAGTGAGTTCCTTCAGCCTACTGGAGGCAACTCGCAACGACCGGACGTAGGACTGATGAGCCTACCCCGTTTACTTAATCGGAAATCGGGATGTGGTCTACCAGGATGTTAGTAGCCCCCCTGAGGTTCGGTCTATGGACGGTGTGTTTCGGGGAAAAAACTATAGGTCCTCTTGCGCCTGCTGATTCCAAGCTGCCATAATCCATGGATCTAGACCGATTCGTCACTGTCATATATATATATATAAATACAAATATATATATATATATATATAAACATAATATATATATATATATATAAAAACAAAATATATATATATATATATATATATATATATATATATATATATATACATATACATATATATATATATATATATATATATTTTTTTTTCGGTTGGCGCAACAAACCGTGCAGATCTTTGACCGCGACATGCCCGACACATCCCGATTCATGATTTAAGTACACGGGGGGGGGGAGGGTAGTGTCATCACTCCAACACCCGGTCAGTGTGAGTTGTCTGCAGTGGGCTGACGGGCCTCACATACCCGGGAGTAGGGATCTCGTGTAGCGTTGCTTTCCCTGGTGGACGGCCATCGGGCAGTCACCCATCCAAGTGCTAACCACGCTCGGCGTTGCTTAACTTCGTTACCTATTGCTAGCTCCTTAGCCCGCATGGCTACCCCATATATATATATGGGGTAGCCATATATATATATGGGTGGCCTACGGGTGGCCTGCCGCTGCACCATGGTAACTATGGTTCGTAGCAACGTAAGGTTGGGTGACCCCCTCCAAGCTATCTGAGCTCCCGCAAGCAACATACATCTGTAAGGAGACCACATCTCGCGGCCAAAGATCTTCATAGTTTGTAGCGCCAATTGAAAGAAAAAAAAAAAGAAAAAAAAAATATATATATATACATATATGTATGATTATTAATTAATAAATGTTTCATTGTAATTAATGAATTGAGTAATCATTATATTGTTCACTGTTAGACTTATCCTCTAATGGTATTTTAAACCATGAGTATTCTAGAAATATATGTAAAAAAGGTGTTTCAATAAATGCATTATTATTATTATCACTATTATATATACTTGTTTATTTTAGGGTGAATGATGCTTTATCATTTCAAATAGTTGCCTGTTTAAAAAAAAACTAATAAGTTTAATACAATTTACAAAATTAAATTACAGAGGCAGGTGGACGCAGCTGGAATATTTTAGAATCTTAGGATTCTAGCCTAAATAAACAAATTGATGTTAAACCTAAAAGGTATGGACCAACAAATTATTTTTCTTTCTATTTATTTTAGAATATTTTTTTCAAAATAATATTTAATAATAATAAAATGATGACTTTTAAATTCGAATAATTAATTTCTTTTCTCAGGGGATGTATCGTTTGGAATAGTTGTTCATGATTATAAAAAGATATCATAGAAAGATAACATTATTCCATGATCAGATTTGAAAGGCTCTTATAAAGTTATTAATCAACATTTTACCGATTGAATTAGTGAAATATGATAGTCAACTAATTTATTTATCATTAACAAAAAGAAAATTATTTTTCCAATACCTTCAAAAATCGAGGTTTTTCGTCTTCGAGCCACTGTGCGCCATGTTACAGAGGCAAAAAGAAAACAAAATAATTTAGAACAGCAAATGATAACGAGTTTTGTATGGATATGGATTAAATTATCTCAGACACTAAAAAACGGACCTGGATATTGAAAGCGAGGAAAAGGACAATAATGATCTGCTAAATGAAACTGGTCAATCAATATCTCATGATATAAAGGCAAGGAGGTTAAGAACGGCCGGGCATGTAGCTCGAAGCAAGCCATCAGGATGCCTTTACACAACAATGAATGTATTAGTATTTGGCAAGAAACCACGTAGGATGCCAAAAACCAAATGGGTGGATAGGATCAACAAAGATACGATAATCAGTAGCCCAAAATATACAGAAGGCTGGTTCAGGCGGCCAAAGATCTACAAGGTCTATAAATCCAACGAAAATAAGTGTGTGTGTTTATTTTCCGTTTTATTTTTTCCTCAAGTAATTAATTCGAATTCCAATGGTTCAAATGCACCTCAAAAGACTGTCATATGAATGTATTACTGTTATTATTGTTTAAGTGTATTATTATTATCGTGTAAATCACAACATAGTAATATGTTGATAACAAACAGTCTCAATAGGCTATCTAATCGCTCCTACTCATATCTAAGAAGTTTAACTGAATCCGGCGGTGATGTAGTTTCCTCGCAGCTGAGCCAACCTTGAAAATATTACAAGGGAATTCCAATAATTAAGGAAACAATAAACGTGAACCATATCCATTTTATTTTACGTGTGCCAATATGAGAATGTACGTATAAATAGTTCCTTTTAGTTATTTTTTTTTCCGTTACACCACAAGTATCGTAAGACTTTATTTTATCTTAGTGTCTGCATATTATTGTATAAACCACTGTAGATATTATTTCATTTTGTATTAAGTTAGTTTTCAATTAGATAGCCTATTGTTTATAAATTGTGTTATGTATATATAAATATGTAAGTTCTCTTCTTTTTTTTTTTTTCTTTTTTTTCATCACAATTAAGTAATTTTGAGAAGATTTTATGTTCATTTGTATATATATTTTATTTTTTATGTTTTACTGGTTAAATACTTTTTAAATAATCTATATAATATTAAATTTTTAGAAGTTAGTTTTTGGCCAGATTTGTACTTTACTTTGTATTAACTCATCATTGTTATTCTAAAGGGACTTAGTCCCAGAATAAATTTTAATTTTCTATTCTATTCTATTCTATTCTGCTATATAATTAGATGTTGACCTGGGACAAAACTATAATTGCTTAAGAAATTTCACTTGAGCTAATTCGATCGATTCAAAATATCTTAAGCCTCAAATTTCGGATCCATGAAGAAGAGTTGAATCTAAAAGAGCCATTTTGGTTTCCCATGCATCGCTCTTTTCTCTTATTAAAATCTCACATGCTTTTTCTCCTGCAACATTTGACCTCTGTATACAGTGTTCAGAGCCTTACACAATTTTGACGATGTTGAAAATAGAACTCCTAGGTAGTTATAACATTCTGTAAATCCCAGGGGTTTATTGTAAGGATTAGTAAAACAGTGACTTTAGTTTTTTCATTCTTGGTGACTTATAGCATACCAGAACTTTTGATTTTTCGGGGTTTATGACCAGCGAATTTTGTGCGCAAAACCGTTCAAGGATCGGAAGTTTCTTTTGGTTGCTATGCCACGATTGACTAAACATTACAATGTCGTCTGCGTATAGGAGCATTAGGATTTCATTTTTGCCAACTGCAAAAGTGCAAGACCAATACCAAAACCGATTTTGGACAACACTAATTTCAATCAAAATCGAAAAGTCGTACGAAACTGAAATTGCCTATTTATGCTTCGAATAAGGCTGGGATGTTACAGCAACTTTTTCGTCAAAATCGGCAAACCGGAATTGGCACTTTATATTATCGATTTAAAACATTTTTACGATTTTTTCGAGAACGGCACTAATGATTTTGAATAAACTCGGTATATCGGTGCATTGTTAGGTGATCTTTAATATCAGTTAGGTGTTATCCACATTGATGTTACCTTACAGAGTTTAAATACCCGATGTTCAATATTTCTTTCTCTAAAATACTTTAAATTCGGATAATTTTAAAAATTAAACTGTCTCTCATTGTTGATAGTTACGAAAAAATGCTAAATATTACTTTTGAAAGAATTTGATAATTGAATAATGAATAAGGCTAAAGAAAACACTGTTTATTGTATTTATTGTAGGAAATCAGAGAGGTTTAGAAAAAACTTAAGTAATTTTTGCATGACATACATTGCAACATAAATGCATATTATGACAGAGGAAAAAAAAAGAATATATATTTGAAAATTCGGAGGAGTTATGACGTTTTTTCTCTCTCCTGAAAAATTTGAAAATTGTGGCTGAAGTGGTTTCTGCACTCACCGATTCAATTAGTGTGACCACTTTTGACCTATTGTAGACAATAAAAATCTCGTAATTTAATTTTACTAAACATTACAATGTAAAATAGCAGTTTAATGACTGATAGTCATACAATCTATAATCATGTATACTTTTTTTATATTGAATTTTTCAGATATATCTTCAAATCTCTGAAGAAGTATTAAGTGTCATGACCGCAAGTCATGTGTTTATTGCTATTCACTGCATGTTATTCTCAAATATTAGTGGAATTAGTTCACGTATTATTGTGAAAACTTATAAACATTGAATATATTCGGAGTTGAACAATTATTTCTTATGTTAACATTCAGTGAGGTGAGTGACTATAATAATAATATAATTAGAGTAAAGTGGGATAGAGAGAAAAGCTACGTGGCAAGCAGTCTCCGTCCTGCTTGCTTCTAGCTTCTTGTTATCATTGCAAATGTTTCTTTCCTACGACATCATTCGTAGCTCATTGGTCTTGGCGTTGATCATGAAACTCTTATTAATGACGGACATGTTAATAACGGACACGAGTTCGATTCCAATTTTTTTTTCCAACAACTAATATGTTTTTTTTGTATTTTATTAATGGATATATTTTTAGATATTTCACAAATAAATTTTAAATTTCTAGTAAATAGATTAATTTTTAAGTATATATCTTGTAATTAAATATATAGGGTTTTTGTTATTTTAATGGTCTTGATGATTTATTAGCTGTAAGCTTTCAGCTTTAGCTCCGTTCAAAATACACTTATGAAATTTTATAATAGCCCAACATTGGCAGAAAATAATTTCTGGTTATAGTAGAGACGTAAGTGAAAGTTGTGTGTTGCACGCACCATGTTTCTATAATATAAAATACCTGACAAAAATAAAGCTTTCTAATCTATATTTACAATTAGATTAAAACAGGAAATATAATTGAACTCCTATTTGAGGTTATAGATGAGAATGTTGTCAACAAGCCTATAATCACTATCAAGGGTTATTAATTTTGTTATTTAGCCAAATTATCTTAATGATCTGATATCAAAAGGTTCAAAGCGCAAGTTATGTGTCTCTGTTGTAATGGCAATAACATTATATGTAAAGAATATCGATAGAAAATACATTTACTAAGTTGAGTTCCACAGGAGAATAATTTGTATTATTAATATTTAGTCATTCAATATAAACATAGTCACTCAGTACATCATTATGTACAGAAGTACATAATAAAGTACAACAGATTTATGTATTGTTTTTATGTAGTGACTTCAATACATTGATACATCACAATAGTCATTGTAAATATATATTCATTACATATAGGCATTTCATGTTTTCTCTTCTTGAAGCGGAGTGGTTCAAACGTTTTAATGAATGTGGCCAGACGATGTGGTTGCAATATATCGATTTTAAATCAGCTTTTATCGTAAGACAAGAGATTTTTTTTTATCGCTCTCTTATTTTCGTGCATACTTCACCATTGTCAAACCACTAAAAAGATAATTATCAATCACAATTGTAAATGGTTGTTCCCTACTAAACACGGATTTGCTCTCTAGAGACTTAGACACATTGTGTCTTTAAAATGCAGGTAAAGAATAAAATAAGTTGTCAGTCAATCACATATCCAGGCATCATCAGAACATATAAAAAAAGAAATCCCAGGTCATACCAATTCATGACATTCTCTTGTGATTTCAACAGAAAATGATTTCTAACACTTTACTGTAATTTCGGCATCAAATTTTAAATCTTACACGGTGATATCAAGAAAAATAGGTAAAAACATATAGAGAAATAGTTGAGTCAGAAAAATCGATAAAAAAAAGTATAGTTAAAAAAAATTAAGCAATAGATTAAACTTTTGGTAAAAATAAAACAATTGTTCAAAAAGGGTGGAAGTATGCAAGACCAGCACAACTAAGATACACACTAAAAATCTCCAGCCGGCTGGTCCCCAAAATGCATGTGAATCTTGCATCCAGTGCATATCTATAGTTGGTTTGACATTGGTCCGTCGCAGAATTATTATATCCGGCACACCCAGAGCATTTTCAATGTTTAGATCCGAAAAATGATCAAGAAGTGTTTCTATAAAGTTTTTCTACCTCATATTACCCTCATAACTCCTCATTGCAGAATAATACCTTATTTAGTATATGTCTTGGGTTAGTCTTGATTTTAAGACGGTACTTCGTTGTCATAAATAACCTTCTGAAGGTTAGAAGAGGTTCACCAACTTTCTGCATATAGTTTCTACATGGAAGGTTGACAATGCCCGGTAAAAATTCTTGTAAGCAGAACAGTGGAATATCAATATAATTTATGAAGAGAAGAATAGTTGGGGTGGTCAGTCAAAAAGGAAGGCAAAAATAAATGATAATATTTATTTTTGCCTTCCTTTTTGACTGACCACCCCAACTATTCTTCTCTTCATTATCCACGACAGTCAACCATTTACCAATTATCAATATAATTTATAACAGGCCGTTAGTAAAATACTCAAAGTGTATTTGATTTGAGTAAAATACTCATAGTTAGGAAGTTCAAAATTTGAGTAAAATACTCAGAATTTGGATATATGGGGAAAGTAATCAGAATCGAGGAGGTCAATAGTTGAGTAAAATTATTATAATACGGGACTCGGTACTCACTTTGCCATTTGCCCATCTCTGGGCAAAGGAGCTCCTCTTCCAGAGAAGAGAATGTAAAAATTATAGACGTTATTAAACTTTCATACCGTCATCATTTTTACATTCACTTCCTTATGTCTGAAAATATTGATTTCTGCATAGAAGAAAATGGCATTTTTGAGAATGAATTTCATTTATAAATTCAACTGCTGGTCCTATTATCTAATTTTCATAATTGAAAAGAAAACTTAATTTCCCATATTAAACTTATATTAACTTAGTGATCCTGAGATATAAAATTAAATAAATATATGTACATATGTGGACAGAAAAAAGAATCCAAAGAAAATGTCCTGGGAGCTTAATAAAAATAACTCACCCACCTTCTCTGTTCGCGACGATCCTCTGCATGATTGATATAAAAACTTCTTAGATTCACTCGTATTTCCTATCCCCTTCGGTGAATTGATGTCTACAATCGGTGATTTGATGCCTTTTGAGGTACTTCGTATGAAGATATAAATCCGTGGAATTTTCCGAACATGTTTCCCGCATAAAATCATGTTTACACACCTCATGAATACCACAGCACTAAAAGTTTAACTTTTCTGCTAAAACAGTTAATCCCCCTTAGGTCAAATATTTATAAAACATAGTTCTCTATTATTATCCTAGATATGTTTTTTTTCAGCCTCAGATCACTTGTGATACACCTAAGCTATTATGACTTCAGAGTAGGACAGGCGTTTAATATAATATCTTATATTACCGGAAATGCATAATTTTACCAAGGACTTTTTTCAAAAAAATATTGCTGTTCTCATAAAGAAGTAGTCGCCAAGATGCTCCAGGCAACAAAAAAGGCAACAACGAACTAGAATCATGTATCTCAGAATCGGAAAATGAATGTCTACTGAATACTCCTACTGAATATTGAAGATGTTGAGGACTGTAATGAAGCAATAGAGCTACAATTCGTGGTTCTTATTTCATATATTACATAGGTTCTTATTCATCAAAATCATATGTAAAATGTTAATTCATTAGTTATTTTTTTTCCATTTTTTTATCATTTTTATTTTGAGAAACACGAAAATGCTTTTTCTTGATATATTCCAGTATATATTTTATTTTTATCTTGATAAACCTTGCCTTTTTGGTTGTGTTTTTTTTTTTTTTCCAAAGCAGAGGGGATAGATTAATGCCAGACTTAAATGTCCTCCTAATTGAGGTTTCCGGGCAACCCGTCTATTGCAAACATGCCCGAGTGTGAGTGACTTTTAAATGCTGGAGTTACATATAAAAATGCCCCAGAAGCAGTATTTTTGCAGTTCAAGTACCATAATAATGAGTTCTGTGACTCTGTATAACTGTTTTGTGGTGGAATGAAATATGTGAAATCCTATTAGTGATATGGTATTGTGTTCTGTCAGTATGTTAAGGATACGTTCTTATAATAATTTTTAAACTTTTTGAACCATATAGGAAAAATACTAATAGATTTATTGGAATCAGGTTTATGTCTGTTTTTGTTAGCTATAGGTATAGGACACTTCCTACATCCACAGTCTCCTACAGTTCAAACCCGTGGTGCAATCCCAGAAAACAAGATCCCGTGTTTCCGACCTTTATATCCCTTCCATACTAAGACATTTCAATATTCCTTTCCTTGTCCGATCCATTGCCTTCTGGAATTCTTTGCCATATGATATCCGCCATGCATCTTCCTTGTCCTAATTTAAATATCATCTCTACTAATTACTTCTCACATTCCAAAATGACGTTGTACAATGAAATAAATATTGTGAAACAGATTTTGACTGAGGTGAATGGTTGTTGAAATTGTATGAGTTTTAATTTTAAAAATCAAACCATGCTTACATAATTTTGTTATTCATTTTTTACCTGATTTCTGTTTTCATTTCTTTTCATTTAAATAATGTTAGTTTGCTTTCGAAATGGTGTTATTTTGTATTTGTTTTAATATACTTTCACTGAAGATACTGTATATATTCTTAAATTTAATTTTTGGCCAGATCTAGTTTTTATAGCTTCCTCACTATCGAAGGTAGGGAAGCATTGTATTCGTGCGAGGGTTTAATAAAATTGTTTTACCCAGAATTGAAAATTTTCTCTTGCGTTTAACGTTTCAGAGATCAAGGATCAAATTTGGTTCGGTGTCTGTCTGTCTGTAGTCAAATCGATGTAATGGGCATTTCACCTACTACCGTTCATTTCACCTAACTCCGAACAAGCAACAAGTTGAATTTTT
This sequence comes from Nezara viridula, assembly GCA_928085145.1. NCBI lineage: Eukaryota > Metazoa > Arthropoda > Insecta > Hemiptera > Pentatomidae > Nezara > Nezara viridula. The sequence continues at coordinate 149,748,546 of OV725079.1, read as the reverse complement.
CCTATGGATTCTCTATTTCCATCCATTTTACAAGTGAAACATACATATTAAGTATGTATCACTACTATTAGTGCAAAAGGTCGTATGTAAAAATTTTTAACTTTTATTCTATTTGTGCTAAAGGTGACATTTTGTAGTCTGCAACTAATATAAGTAGTCTGCTACTGTGGAAAATAGCATAAGACAATAAAATATGAAATTATACTAATAAAGCATAAAGAAATAATGAGGTTTTATGCACTGTTACAAAACAATCGATTTTTACACACGACCTTTTGCACTACCAGTAGTGAAATGCATGTTCAGTATGCATTTTTTTAATTTTTTTTTATTAAGGATAATCAAATATGGAATCTTCAAATAATGATACTCTTTTGCATTTTCATGTTAGCTGATAAACGAAATTCGTGGATATCAAACCCGCGAATGTTGAAGGGCAATTGTATTTCCGAATTGGCTTTTCCCAGAGATTTTATTCTCATACGAAAAATTGTATACCTTGTAATATTTTAATATTTTAGCTAATGAAAACGGTGAGGAAGCTATGATGATGACCTTACTTGGCAGACTTTTTTTTTTGTTCATAACTGTTATTCATAAGGGACCTCGTCCCAGAATAAAGTTTATTTTTATCATCTATAGGTGTCATAAAAATTGTAACATACCGACATTGTAGCATTGAATAAAGAATTTTGCCAAAACATTTTAATCAATTAAATTGACATTTATTTTTAGGACTGTTGGACTACCGTAATCCATCAGTGTTCAAAGTGCTTTTTTTTATTATAAATATTGACACATTTAAAAATGATTAAACAATTAAAATAATTTATTATAAGAGTTTAAGCAGATATCAGGGTTTAAAGACTGGTAAGAGTCCAATACATAATGATTTGAAAAATACATATCGCTAAGAGATAAAGTTCAAACCTAAATAAATACTTCAACAAATCATTTTATCTTTACTCCTTCAAATCAAATTATTATGCTCACATCATGTTTGATTTAAAGTAAATGGAAAGCTGCCAGTTGCTTATTAAAATATATGCTAATTATAATATTATATGGAGCGGAATTTCCTATTGTAGGTCTGAAACCTGAGATAGGAATATCCAAAAAGCATTAGCGGAAAGAAGTCCTTGATTGGACCTAGAAAAAAGCAGGGAAACAATGGGGGGAATGCACTGGGCTTAGACTAGCTAAACAATTTATCAAAAGCCCCTCTCCCTCCAAAACAAAGTGGTTGCTGGGTCTAACTAGGAAAGAAATTCGACTCATCATCGGAGTACTAACAGGCCACTGCAGACTTTTAAGACATTTAAAGATCTGTGGGATAGTGGATGATGAACTCTGCAATCTTCGCAGAAGTGTACCTGAAATTGCCCTCCACTTCATAACAGAATGTGACCGATTTGCGTCACTCAGATACAGACTCCTGGGAGCAGGCAGAATCCAAGTATGCAAAGCTGCCTCCACAAAATGGCAAAACCTTTTGAACTTCATTAGAAAAACAAAAAGATTAGAAACAGAGTTGGAGGTACAATAGACAATACCAACCAACAACAACAACACCAAACAACAACTATAAATGTAGTGTCATCTACATTCAATGGTTCAAAAAAAATTGTCGCAGGGCTTTTTTTCGTAGACATGAGCATTTACCTCGTAAATGACGTCGAATTAACTTCATATTTAGTACACTTGTATTTACAAGTCCAAGAAACGCGAATATGACGTCAAAATATTTACGAAAATCAAAAAAAAATCGCGGTTTCTTTGTTAAAAAGCTAGGAATTTTTAAATTTTACAGTAAATTAACTTCGAAAATGATAGAGACGTCATAAAACTCATAATTTTAGATACCTATTTATAACTACTGTCTACATTAAAACATATAACTATTATTTTAATTTTTTTTTACTTTTAAAATTACAAAATGTAATTATAATACATGTACATGTAATAACTTAAAAAGTATATCGTTTATTAATTTTAAATATTCATTTGATAATAGTTCTTATGAAATAATAAATATTTTATGTTATTTTATTACTAAAACATTTAAAAACCTACGATATTGAATTAATTTATATAAACTTTTTACCGTTTTGGTTTTTTAATTCATTATACATTTTATATTATAGTTTTAGCTTTATTTTTTAATTTAACTATTTTTTGGTTAGGAAAATTCATATATTTGTCTCAAATATTCTCTTAACCTAAGTTTCAGAATAATATTAATCAATAAAAATCCATTTCTGTTTTCCAATTTGCTTTGTTTATTATACGCACAATTTAATTAATTTAAGACTTACTTATTTAAAATAAAAATAACTGCAGACGTAGACACTTTATCCATATCATAAGCATTCCAAATGGATGATAAAATTAAATCAACTGTCCAGCAGTTTATCGTTTGCTTCCTGCAGTGCCTGATGCACGCCCTGACGAAGACCTGCAAGGTGTTCGAAACGTCGGCGAAACAATTAAAAACAACATTAAAAAAAAAAAACAGTATTTATTTGACCAACCCTCCGTCCAACTTTTTCTCATAAAAATAAAATATTAATAAAAAAGCAAAAATTTGATAAAAATCAATATTTTTTTTAACTTTTAAAATGTTTAAACAATATTCATATCCCTCATGACTTTTATAGGCAGCTAAAAAAAGTAAAATAAAATTTCAAATCTTAGGATTTCTAAATCCAAATAAACCAATGACATAAGATCTTCTATGACAAGTTTTCTTTGCACAACAGAACCATATATTTATCATGAGTCTTAATAATAATAATAATAAAATTTGATTAAAATATCACTGATAATTATTATATTATTATTTTAATAGTTTATATGAATCTTGGCATTATAATTAATATTTTAAAATTTACAAATTTCTAACATAAAATTATGGTTGGGATGTTATTATATTTTATTTTATTATATTGAATCAAACAGCAAATTAAATTTAGACGCTATGGTTCACTTTTAATTAGTATATGCCGTATTTATTTAATATTACTTATTATTAGTATATTATAATTTTTATAGTTTATCTGAATCTTCATAAACATTATAATTCATATTTTTAAATTTACTAATTTCTATCTTAAAATTATGGTTGAAATCTTATTATATTTTATTTAATTATATTGAATCAAACAGTAAATTAAATTCAGTCGTTATGGTTCACTTTTGAAGCAAATAATCTATTCGACTGTTCAGTTAATCCACTTCGGCGGCCATCACCTCACTATCCTTAATGGGTATTCATGAGTAAAACCTAATTAAATAGACAAACCTTGCTGATTTCCAGATTGAAAACTTCTGGAAAAGCCTGATTCTGGTTCCGAGAATTTTCGTATATAAAATATTTGTAGGTTACGATGAGATGAATCTATTTAGAAGGTTTAGGCAGATGTTAATAATTTGATGAAAATGGGTCTGTACCACGGACTAGTTATCTTTACCCAGATTGTCAGCAGTTATATTTTCCAAAATAGCAAAGTTTATTTTCGTGATAATAATTTTTACTATAAAATTTCTGTCGAAATAAATATTTTTCTGAAATTAAGAATGTATCCATACTTTTAACGGTTTGGTGATGACTTTCGAAATTAAACCACATGAATTAGACATGAAGTAATCCTTTGTAGAATACGAATGAAAAAAAAAATCTTTAAATTCAAGAGGTAGCAGCGATATATCAAGTGTTGCCAAAGTGCCTATGCGTGTTCACCAACGGCCTCGTAAAATAATTGACCTTTGTACGACTTCAATAGATTAAAGAAATTCGTTTCCAATGTTATCTCTTTAGATTTTCCGGATAATTGATCGGCGAAGAGAAACGGATTTTTTTTTATTTTATTTGTATTTTAAGCATATTTCTTAGGCATGATAATATACTATATACATCATTATTATTTTTATTATACTAGGGGGCACCCCTGTCCGCCTAACTCCCATTTTACAAATTATACAACTGGTCATTTAATTGATAAACAATATACTTTTAATTCCCGTGTATTCTTTAGTTCAGATTGTATTATTTTTTTTATCAACATAAAACAAATTTTTTATCAACATTAAAGAATCCATTTCCCATACAAATTTTTAATCTAAAATCTTTATTTTGTATTGGTAGAATAAGAGGTAACAGGAGCTCAACACATATGTATTTAAATCAACAGCTGTATAATTTTTGGCGGTTTGGGCAACTTAGGTGAAAAACAAGTCCTTTATTATTTTTTAAAATATATATATATATATATATATATATATATATATATATATATATATATATATTTCTTAATGATATATACAACTGTATTAAAGAAATTCAATTAGTAAATTGAACATAGGGATATAATGATGTGAAAACTCGTGTTGAGAAACTACCCTACGGTAGCACTCTAATAATATATCTACAGTAGAAGGTCACGGGGCCATCTTCTTTTCATATGCCTCAGAGGGTTATCAGGAATTGAAGAGGAAGCAAGGTTAGAAACGAGAGGTTTGCGATGATTCTAAAGTTTATTATGAAAGGACAATTATCTGGATTGGGCCAGATCTGAAACATAAGAAACATCAAGGTCATTATGGATGGTTTTATTTGTAACAAAGTAGAGAGCATTGAGGATTTTACGAAGAATTTTGGATTGTAAGGATTGAATACGAGAGGAAGTCGATGGTTTAGTGGAGCCACATAGCTCAACTCCGTAAGTCCAAATAGGCCTTATTATAGTCATCTATATGAGTCTTTTGTAATTAATCGGAAGTTTAGAGTGTTCGTATAGTAGGTGCTGAAGTAATCGAAAACGTGAAGCGGTTTCCTGTCGTTTCAGTCTGGTATGAGAGTCAAGTATTTAAAAACGTTCTTATTTTTCTTGAAAAAGGACTATTCTTGCTTTGGCTAAGAGAACTGACTGTTGAAACTCTCTTAGAACATCAAGAGGTAATTCCAATCTATCCTTGACAGTTGATCCTATCTTCACCACTTTATGCTCATATCGATAATAAGGAACCAGATTAGTTATCATGTTATATAATAAGGCTAACTAAGACTTGGTGCATAATCTTGGCTAAGTTATTGTGTCTCATCAGCCATTCATTACCTGCTAATTCTTGACATCCCGATGATATATAGCTGCACTTATATATCATTGATGAGATTTAGCTGCACTTTTACATTGGCTACACCGGTCACCTATTTTTTCTCCACATATATATTTCCTATAAGGATTGGTGAACCTGAATTGCCAAAATAAATCCTCTGTTTCGGAAAACATCATCCTTTTTCAAGGTAATTAATAGAAGCGCCCTTGTTAATTCCCGATTGATAATTTTTTTTTATTATTCTTTATGAAATTTACAACTGTATACAAATTAATATACATTCAGAAAATGTGATACAGAGAAATACATGACAAGGCTTGTAGAGAGCCTACCCTTCACTCCTAGGTAGCCTTGGTTCAGCTTCAGCCTAGGTAGCACTCTAATAAAGTATCTAAATTAGGAGATGACGGAGCCATCATCTTTTCAGACGCCTAGGAGGATTATCCGGGATCGAGGAGGAAGCAAGATTAGAAACGAGAGGATTAGGATGGTTCTGAAGTTTATTATAGAAGGATAGGTATCTGGGTTGGGCCAAATTGAAAACATGTGTAATATTCAGGTCATTATGGATTATTTTATTTGTTACAAAGTAAGGAGCATTAAGAATTTTACGAAGGATTTTGGATTGTAAATATTAGATACTAGAGGAATTCGATGGTTTAGTGGAGCAGAAATTCCTGAAGTCCAAATAGGTCTTATTATACTCATGTATATGAGTCTTTTGTAATTAATTGACCGATTGAGAAATATAATTCTAATAGCTGTCATGCAGTGATATACTTCTCCATCATTCTATCAGAGTCATTTGTATAGGAGCATCTTTATGCTCCGTTGAATCCAAGTTTAAAGTGTGTAGCCATCGTCCAGTGAGTAAACTTTTTGCTGATCACGCAGATGAGTTACAGAGCAAAATTGTGCATCTTAAATTAGTTTCTTGTTCTCTGCAGCTTTTTAATAAACAGACAAGACACCTTCCTGTTCTTGTCGATGCAAGTACATCCTCTCAATGGAAGATTTGGGTTGTCATTTCTTGGTAGATGTAAATAAACTCTCATTAAGCGATACATTTCCTCCAACTGCGTTTGAACCACTTTAGAACGCTAAAATTATAAGTCAACAAAAGAGTAGCCTATATATTTATTACTTTAGTTGAATAACCAGATGGTGAGTACTTAATAGTAAGCTTTGAGGAGTTTTTCTATTCTTCTACTGAATTATTTTTTTAAAATTATCATTATTATATTTCTTGAATTTCGAAAGTTGACCAAAACCAATTGCTATCTGCTGCACTATTACATCTTGAATACAGTCAAGATTACTGCCTATTTTCAGCTTTAATTCAGATGATTTGTTACCCGAAAAGAAAACTTTCGTTCAAAGATTTGCTTGACTTGATCTGCTAGTCTCTGTCCGGATACGTGAATCTAAGGAAATATCACATTCCATTATCCAGTTTTATTTGTTCCTAAGTTTATAGCCAATAATAAATATCTGGCACAGATATCCAATTGTAATGCTGTTGCTCTGGATAAACCTTTTGAAAAAATTTATAAACTAAGACAATTGAGCGTAGCTGTTTACAATATGTATACGCAAGAAAGAGTTCTGAAGACAAGAATGAAATCCTGAAACGTAAACAAAAAGAAAATGTGACGAATACAACATTTTTTTGCATTAAAGAAAGTTTTTATTGCCGACCTCTTAATTAATACACCAACACTTCCTAACAAAAGAAGAAATGAATTATTATTTATAAACATGATGATATTAGAAACTTACTACATAACATCATTCTATCAATATCCTCCTCCCTGATACATGATCGAAGCAAATTAAAAAGCAAATGGCCCTGATATCAGCTGCTTCATAAATAAGTAAATCAAGTTCATAATCATAGAACCTAATCAGTTACATACAAGTTGCTAGATGCGCAATTGCTTAGTTGCAATAGAGGCAAAATAATAAAATAAATGTTATGAGCAGTAACTATTAATTAAGAAATTAAATGAAACAAAATAATTGAAATATTTATTAAATTTTTTTATTGGTATCATAATTGATATGAATGAACACGAGAATTTGATCAATGATGATCAGAACCAAAAATAGTAAATTTTTTTAAAAATATTTTTTAATGAGAAAAAAATACATTTTGCCTCGATTAAGGGCATTGAGTACTCAGGATATATGAAGCTCAAACATATCATATATGCAATAAAAGAAAAACAAGATTATAACAAGTGAAAAGAAAAGAAAACTTGGAAGAACAAAAAAAATCAAACATGAGACAACATTAAATAAAAAAGAATAAAAACACATTCATACCCATTTACAATCAGCCGAGGGAGCGCCTAGTCGGGCCCTTTCCTCCACGTGTGGAAGATAAGGCAAGACTTCAAGAGATCCCAGCGCTTCTCTCTCAGCCGCATCACTAGGATTCCATTATCTATATAGCTACTATTATAGCATAGTTTTAATGTCTATGTATTTTGGCCTTTTCATTTCGAAGCAATAAGTAAAATCTATTAATTAAACTCCCACATTTCGGTCCACATTGCAAAATTTCTTCTAAGCATATTTGTTGCAAAGTACTTAGATCTAATTAATTTATATACATATAATTATATATAATTTTCCAAGGCGTTTGATTCCGTTAATCATGAGATCCTTCTTTCCAAACTCCAAAGCTTTCCCATGTCAAATAGGGTCCAAAAATGGTTCCTATCCTTCTTATCCAATCGATCTCAGACAGTTACAATACCGAATAAACCTCCATCATCATCACTTCAATTAACGCGAGGTGTTCCTCAGGGTTCTTCACTCTCCCCGACCCTTTTCTCCATCTATATTAGTGACCTTCCTAACGCCATTCAACACTCCAATTACCACCTATATGCCGATGATTTCCAAATATACCAATCATTCCAACCTTCTGAGATGCCTGAGGCTGCCCGGAGGCTACAAGAGGACATCGACTGCATCAACAGATGGGCAGAAATAAATGAATTAAAGCTGAATGCAGATAAAACCAAGGCTATTATCATTGGGTCCAGACATCTCATCAGCTCCCTTCCTTACTTTCCTCTACTTTACCTCAATAACCACCCCATCCATTTTTTCCCTACAGTCAAAAACCTAGGAGTAACCTTTGACCAGAACCTCTCCTGGGATAATCATATCTCCCAGATTACCCGAAAATCCATAACTGCCCTTAAACAACTCCTAAGATTCCGTGATTGTATTCCTTTAAAAACCAGACAGCTCCTTGTTGTATTCCCCCTCTTCGACTACGGCTGCTTGGTGTATGGAGGGCTATCTGCCAGGCTGGAAATGAGACTAAAAAGACTTATGAATTGTTTCATAAGATTCATTTTCGGGATCCCCAGACGTTCACATGTTTCACTATGGTACACCGAGTTGAAGTGGCTTTATCCTACTTCCCGACGACAATTCCTTCTTGGCGTTTTCCTTCTCCAAATCTTCAGAACTAAAAACCCTCTCTACATCCTGGAACTCCTTACTCTGCGCTCCTCTATCCACTCTCTCAATACTAGGTCTCAACCTATAGACTTATATATTCCCTCCCATAAAACTTCCTCCTTCAGCAAATCCTTCGTCATTCGTGCTGCTTCCTTATGGAACTCACTTCTTACCCCCATGCGTCAATCCTCATCTACAAATTCCTTCAAACAACTCCTGTTCCAACACATACTCCACATTCAAACTTCCCCTAACATGTAAAATTACTTGCATCTAGACAATGTTTAATTTCAATCCATTGCATAATTGAAATAACAATTAACAATAAATTAGTTGGTATTTTTATTATGTCAGACTAAGATACATAAATTTGTAACTCTGTTATTATTCTTAGAGGACAGTAGTTCCAGAATAAAATTATTTTTTCATTTCATTTCATTCCATAATGATATACCTTCTATCTAGACAGAGGTCAATGGGTTCGTCATAAGATAGAAGTCAAACCTACCGAATGGAATTAAACTTTTGATCATTGATTGGCATAATATTTACTTATCATATTGACTGATTTCTGAAAACCACTTATCATTTGTGAATGGAAAAATATAACAGCAGTTCAAAATAAAAATGATAAGCGATTGTCAAGTCGAGATGAACTGTCTCCTATGGAGAGCTGAGAACTCAACTTTGGCAGTCTAATGACTCAGCACACTAATCAAGGTGTAATAATTATATAACTAATTGCAATTTTTTTTCTAGTAGCCATGACCAAAGATCGAGTAGTATAGTCACATATAATTTTAGAGCTTCCGCTTTTACCTTTATCTGATAATGTATTTATTTATTTTAATCTACTAATACATTTTTCACTAAATTATCAATACGCCTTGATAGTTAATGAAATTATTTAATTGTTTTGTTGGCTCTACCCTACAGGATTATTGCCAACACCTCTTACTTACACTCTATTATATAGTTTTATTATTTTTCAAAATTCAAATGATTTTTTTCACCGCTTCTTAGCTGTTGTTCGAGTTTTCTTTTAAACTTTGTGCCATATAAAATTTTATCCTCACAGTTTTGAATATAGGGCAGTCTTGAACGGTGTGTTGAACTGTTCTTTTTACCTTACAAATCTCCTAGGTTAATGGGTCCTATCCTCTTAATAGGTAGGCACGTCAGAACTCACAGTGGTTGAAGATCCCAGTTTCCAAAAACTTTTGACATTTTTGCATACTAAACAAACAGATTTGAAAATAATTAGTTCGCGATTTCATCTAGAAAACTTGATAAAAAATTTCACAACACACGGATAAAATTAGGAAAATGTTAAGACAAGTTCCCACCGTTAGTTCAAGATTAGAACAGACATGGGTTCTCCTGGACTAGTGGGTCTCACTGTTCCTCATGGATCATGGGAATTTCCGAAAAAAGCTCGTTGCCCGCCGAGCATATCGTGTTAGTCTGTACCGCCTTTGAGGCACTGAAGGCCAAGTTGTTGAGGGAAACGGGACTTTACTTTCTGGCGGAGAGCGATCTCTCTCAACTAATGACTAAAGTGTACTACCCGTACTACAAGGACTTCGTATACGGGTGGAAGGAACTCGTTGATCCGAACCATATTTCATTGGAAAGAAGAGATATACCTGCATCTGGAAGGCCGCCAGAGAGGGTGGAAGACATCGGCTGAAAAGTAGAGCAGGCTGTGGGCACAGCTGAAAAAGAAAAAAAAAATAATGTAATTGGTTCGAATGCAGCAGTGAGCTGCAATGAATGCGCTGCTACTCAATGTTGCATAACACCCGTATTTTCTTACCCGCAGGGTAAGGTTTAGATAAATAAATGTGAGAACTCACTATATCCCATCTTTAATTTGCAGAAGGCTGTTTCTTCTTTTCTGGAGGATCGGTGATAAGTTTCTAATTCTATCGGTTGGTTTTTATTCCCTTTAATTTGGATTATACAACACAGCTGGCAAAGCAGTATAATTAATGTACGGTCTTATCGCGGAGCAGAATGTGGATCGGATCATGAATTAGTAATCGCGAAACTTCGACAAAAACTTAACATAAAAAAGAGGAAAGAAAACCGTTTCGATTTTGAGAATTTTAATTTGGAAAAATTAAAAAATCCATCAATTAGAAACCAATTCGAGATAGATGTTAAGAATAGGTTTGAAGCTTTAGAGCTTCCTGACGAGGACCACGAGGATATTGACAAGTTATGGGTAGAGATCAGGGATAATATTAAAGCGGTCGGTAACTCGTGTCTAGGAAAATAAGAATAACAAACCGTGGTTTGATGAAGATTGCTTAAACATGTGCGAAAAAAGAAAAGCCGCTAAATTAAAAGCTCTAAATAATCCAAGCGAAGACAATCTGGAATACTTCCGAATCTCAAAGAACGAAACGACCAAATTGCTCAAAAATAAAAAAAGGGAGTATCTTAAAAATAAAATAATTGAAATAGAAACTAATAGAATCGAAAATAACGTAAGAGACATGTACAAAGGTATAAACAGATCACGAAAATGTGTAGTACCCGTAACGTCTGGAATAAGGGATGATAATTACAATATTCTGACCGATCCGGTTGACATATTGAATAAGTTTAAGGACCACTTTGACAATATTTTAAATACGGGAAATTATGATCTGTATCCACCTTCTGAATACCAGAGTGCTGAACCGTTGATAGAAGAACCGAGTAAAGTGGAAGTTGAAGTAGCTATCGGAAAATTAAAATCATATAAAGCAGCGGAAACCGATAATATTCCTACTGAACTAATTATGCATGCGGGGAAGCTGGAGTTTCTAAAATACATCGGTTGGTTAAAAAGATCTGGGTTAACGAGAAATTACCTGAAGAATGGAAAGAATCTATTCTTATTCCGATTCACAAAAAGGGCCCGAGGACAGATTGTAATAACTATCGAGGAATTTCACTCCTTCCGGTATGTTATAAAATATTCACTTCAACCTTAACCAGTCGAATCACTTAATACGCCGAGGAAATTATCGGAGATTACCAATGCGGATTTAGACGGAATCGTTCGACAATTGATTAAATATTTTCTTTACGGCAAATATTAGAGAAAAAATTGGAGTATAACGGTATTGTTCACCAGCTGATTTTAAAAAGGCTTACGATTCTATTGACCGCCAGAAACTGTATAATATTCTAATCGAGCAGGGGATACCAAAAAAACTAGTAAATCTAGTCAGGATGTGCTTGACGGAGACACTCAATATAGTTAGAATCGGTAATAATTTGTCCGAAAAAATTGAGGTTCGTTCGGGTTTAAAACAGGGGGATTCTCTTTCGCCTGTCCTGTTCAATTTGGCATTACAATATGCCATTAGGGAGGTAATGCGTACCTAGAAAGGGTTGCATCTGGGCGGGACGACACCCGTGCTGGGCTATGCTGATGATCTGGTACTGTTAAGCGAAGACGTTGAAACTATAAAACTAAATACGACAATGTTAATGAAATCCGGTAAAGAACTAGGACTCGAAATAAACGTGGATACAACAAAATATATGGTTAGCTGCAAAAATGGCGATACTACTGGTGATATCGGAATAGATGGTAATATGTTTGAACAGGTAGAGAAATTTAGGTATCTAGGTTCTACGATAACTAGAAAAAACGAAATTGAAGAAGAGATTAAGGTTAGACTGAAGGCGGGAAATGCTTGTTATTTTTCTGTGACAAAACTATTCAGTTCGCGCTTCTTGTCCCGGAACTTAAAAATTAGAATCTATAAAACAATTATCTTGCCTACAGTTCTTTATGGATGCGAAACTTGGCCGCCTACATTAAGGGATGAGCAGCGTCTTAAGGTTTTTGAAAATAAAGTATTGCGTAGAATATTCGGACCGAAGAAGGATGAGTTAACCGGAGAGTTCAGACGGTTACACAACGCCGAATCGCGTGAGCTGTATCCGGGTAATATAATTGAGGTAATTTCATCGCGGCGAATCAAATGAGCTTGTAAAGTTGTTGGGCTTAGTAACGAGCGAATTCCTAAAAGGTTAATATTTGCTGTGCCGAATGGTAAGCGTCCGAGGGGTAGACCGAAGCGAAGGTGGGAAGATTGCATTAAAGCCGATCTGGAAGGGACTGGATTTGGACGGCGAACGGTGGAGGGAGGTGTGTAGTGGGCGATTGGTGGTGTCGGCATCGAACCTTCGGGTTCGCTAAGCCTTTTATTATTATTATTATTATTAATTTCGATTTTTTTTACTCCCACTTATTTTGCTAAACATCCTTCTTAATTTTTTTAAAAAGTAATATTCTAAAAAGATTTCATTAATTGAAATCACCGGAGCTATTCCAGGCTTTCTTGCTATATGGGCTGCTTGGTCAGCTTGTTCATTTGCTCATTGTTCACAGCTGACATACCCTACAATATGAGGGGTACTTTACCATGTTAAAGAAACGAATGTGAAATTGCCCAACGTTGAACATTCGCTACTTTAACATGGTGCCGACGATAACAATTATTATAATCAAATATTAATAACTTCTAAAGTGGTCCGACGTGGAATGAAATTTTTGAGATTCACATTAGTTGTATGCCTAAAAATTTTTGAAGCTCTTTTTTCAATAAAATTCAATATTCAATCTAATTTTTGTAATTTCTGAAATTTTAACAATATGAAAAATCTAAATCCAAAAATAAATTACTTAATAAGACTGGTTATCCGGATTTCTTTCATTTTTGTTTTAATACCTTTTGAATAAAATATTTTAAAATAAGACAGATAGCATTATGATTGTGTTGCAAAATGTTTTATAAACATCTGATTTTGCGCTATATAAATTGAGCCTTCCTATTTTTGAAAATACGTATTCAAATTTAACCATTAAATAATTTTAGAATCGCTTGAATCCCGATTATAACATACTGCCAAGTCTAAATAACACGTTTATATACATTGCAATGTCACAAGACTGCATGAAAACGCAACCTTAAAATGGTTTTAAAATGAAATATGTATTTTTAATATCGTTTCAGAAAAAAACTAAAGATCCTACGTAATATATTTCATACGATTATTCAAATTGGGGGTTCGGAAAAAAAAAAAATAAAGTCACTGTAGATATATCAAATTTTAGTCAATGTCGTGAGTTTTCCCTGATTTGTTCCACTGTGCGCATTTGTAATAACTTTTAACATTTCATTGTCATGTTTACTGTAATAACTAAATTTATTTTGTTTCATCGTTATTTTACTTCTACTGATTACATAACGGATTTGAAATCAGTGAACGTATTATCTTTAACCGATTAAGACAATTACTATCCATTTAATTAAACAAATGAGTAATGCATTAAGCATTGTCTTTTTGTTTAACTATAACATACATAATATAGTTTTTATAGATACGTTAATCAAAAGAAGTGTAGTCTTACTAGTTATGTTTATAAAAACGTTTATAAAAAATTCTTTATAAAATATATTCAAACGATATAAACAATAATACCCAAGTTCATTCAAAGGCATAAGAAGCGATCGTAGAGTGGATTGTAAACAGTACCAAAATCTGAACAGAATCATACTCCTAGATACAGAATCATAATTCATAGGCTGAAAGAAATAATAAAAGAGAATGGATCAAGCGGAAAGGAAGAGGTACGTAACATAATTTAAAATTGAGCTGACGAATTTTAATCCTTAGTCTCATTATAAGCCTCATGGCTAATCAATAATGGAAAGCATTAGATAAAGGAAAAAAAAAAAGAATAGAAAAGAAAGTACGTATTCAGAAAAAAACAAAAATCCAAGAAATGATTGACAGAGAACACTTATGGGGAAAGAAAACTTAATGCCACTAAGTCAAAATAGATAAAGGTACTCAGGATAAATAAACAACCACCATGACGTGCGTACAACTTCAAACAACCTTCACGTTAACCGTTGAAGACAGCTGGCAGAATGGAATTATATACGAATTCTACGCCAAATAACTAGATCAAGAAAGAAGTGTATGATATACAGCGAAAAATAAAGAAAGGTGAAATATTGGCGATATTAAAAGAAAAGATACTAAGATTCTCGAAAGAACATTCAACAACTTCTCGATCGAAGAAAACCCACGAACGAGGAAGATGTGGACCTAGATCTATTTGCAGTTATTCTCAGATCTACAAGAGATAAATTATCTGTTAATGGTGAGTATTTGTGTGTGGTGAAAATATCTATGATGTGGAAATAGCTTCAGACATAAATGTAGGACTCAGATATCACAGCTATTTAAAGATGGGAAAGAACAATTAAGATCCAAGCTATGCAAACTAATCTGGTAAATATGGTAGGAGGGAGAGATAACAGAAGCTTGGAATACTTGCCCAAGGAAGTTTGTGATAATTACACAAACAAACAACTCATGCCCGTTGCCGTACACATACTATGAAAGTATTCGAGGGCGGGGTGGCCGAATGGGCTAAAGCGTGTGCACTGCACCGCCGTTGCCCGGCAACCGGATATATGATTCTATGATATGAAAATAGTCACTAGTTCGCGTCCCGGGGCCAGGTGGGATTTTAAATTCCCAGCCCTCACCCCCTGGTCCGGGAAAATCCCGTATAGCCTAAAAGGCGGAGTAGGGAAGAACAGAAAAAAGAATCAGGATACAGAAAGAGGAAGAAGTGCGTAATTGGCCTGAAAAATGATTGGAAGAAGCTCGGATGTGGACGTCTTATTTGTCTCTTCCAAAACAGCGTATGATTCCTTGGAGAGAAACTAGTAGGCCAGTGAAAAATACAGCCTCACCCCGACATTAAAAAAATAAAGATGAAACTCATTTGAAGTTGTTCAATGTCTTCCCCTTAATAATTTGCTAAAAAGTACCAACTTATTTATGGTTGGGAGAGGAAGGAGAGAAAACTGACTGTTTTTTAGTTTATTGTGCATTAAAATCTCTATAAAAATGCTCCCATACATCTTTTGATAAAATAAATGGTTACGGAGATATTTATAAAATTATATTTATTGCAATTCCACTTTAATCAAAAATTGCTCCTAACCACGAAATTGATGTTCATACTAGATGATATCATTTTAAAGTTTTATTCGTTTTTTAAACATTTTTCATCGTTCAAATTATTATTCAAAGTTTCTTTCTTATGATTAAGTTTGATGGTTCTAAAAAGCTATTGTAAAGTTAAATTTATAGTTATAGTTAGAAAAGTTATTATGTGATAAAATACATTAAAACATTGATAAAAACTTATAAATCATGGTCTGATTACATACAGAGAATCGGAAACTTAAAATTTGTAATTTTTAGTCAACCACGTTTTATGATGAATAAAAAGCAATAACTTAAAAAAATGTTTAACATAGGTTACAACCGATTGCTTAATAATAAACTAGATTAAATTTACATTTAATGCAAATAAATGTATACATTAAAGCTTTAAGTTGATATCAATTAAGTTTACTTTATATTTTCTCTAATTGATTAGTTATATGAAATTTTCCTCTTCTCTCTTTTATAATGGGGAAGAGGCGACTGCCTCATATTTACAAGGGAATTCATTCTACGTATTTTCTCAGTTATCATTACCGTATACTTAGAACCAAATCAATCAATTAGCCATGATTATACAGCTATCCTAAAATTTGTTCTGATAGAAACTCACTGAATCAATGCGAGTACGTAAAAAAGGGATACGGAAACTTACAATCATCATAACCTTAACATTTCTACGTTTTTGTTTCTTTTTTAATCTGAATCAGAGACATTATCATTTCTTCATATTTGTTTTATTTTAGAATATTGGTACATACTGAAATGACTCGTTACAACACAATGGAATGTAGATTAATGTCTTATCAGAACTAATGAATTCGTTTATGCTAGCAGAGATAATTCACATTTCACTAAGTGCCCGAATGAATAACTATTGAAAAGTATTTAGTCCATTGAAAGCCACAGAGGTTATTTTTCTTGCACCATTTATTTGGTAGTCTGAGTAAAAAAAATGAATAATTCTGACGCTATACAGTATTAGTTTACTGATTCGAAAATAAAAAAAAACACAGGAGCAGCAAATGCGAGAAATAGCCTATAAACTTTTAATATATTTAGAACACAGTCAAAGGATATGTATTTATCAGAATAATAAAAGTTTCCACCTCTAAGGGAGAACGGAGGAGCACTTATCTTTCCCAAAAGACTTTTTTTTTATTTAAAACGGTCCATTTTTCAAAGAGATCATTTATGGTATGAAATATTTATTGTAAATTTCGACAAAAAAAAGAAGTCCTACGCTGAAGATAGTATTTTTTTATTTAAAAAAAAATTAATGTATTCTATCATTATTTTTAAAATTTTATAGCAATTTTGGTGTTTAATGTTATGTCCATTCTTTTCTCCTTATCGTTACAACTTCGTACAACGTAAGTCTAGCAGATCACTCGGTTATCATCTCTAAGGGGACATGAAAGTGTATTATCGTTTAGGCAGAATTAACTTATTCAACCGAAATTATTTAATAAAAACATTTTTGTTCTGCAGATTTCTATTAAAATGGCAAAAAAAAAAAACAGATCAAAATATGATAAAAATATCAAGACACATGATAAAAAAATCAACTAGTTTTACGTCGAAAGAGTATGTTCATACTATACACTTGTCTAACGGATGGCGCAGAGGTAAACATGATGATCAATATTATGATCGGATTAACAATAAACGTTAATATAGTTCTGTGTCATACGTTATAAATTAAAGAAAATAAAAAAGGAATAAATAGAAGTGATGTCAAAAAATTATCAATTATAAAAAAAAAATAACAATATTGAAAATGAAAAACAATTCATGGACGAGAATTCACCGGTATATGTCAAGAAAAAAGCATTTGCATAATAAACTAAGATGTAATAATTGTATACTGAATTTTATGTTGAAGCCCTGAATCCTTTTTCACGTACAAGAGTTGAAAATTAGAAATGAAAATATTATTTTGCTCGCGGAAAGTCTAACCTTGGCATTTTCTGAAATTTACGATATTATAAAAATAAAAAATCCATCAGTTTTCGAGAAATTATTTTTTCTGTTGAATGATCCAAATTTAAAATTAATCAAATTTATTAAGAATAAAAAAAAACATAAGTCGTGATATCATATATATATATATATATATATATATATATATATATATATATATATATATATATAAAATGTTTTTAGAAGCTAAAACAAGGATTTTGAATGCTCGAAAAAAATTATTGAATTTTATAATAAGTTATCTCACGTTATATACAATAGTGTCACTTATTTTTGTATTTTCATATATTATTTCTGATAATATTTATATTCACTGCACAGATATTGGAGAATATTTAGTGGTGACACTATAAAACGAAGAAGCAAGGAAATCTGATGAAAAATAACCAAGTTATAGAATTAACCGGAAACGGTGCAAAGGATTAATTAGGTAATAAAAAAATCATTTATACACATTTACTTTACACTTGAATCTTGAGATAATATGATAACAAAATCGATAAGAAAGGTGGCCTACAAAAATATAGAGCCGTTGGGCCTATATCACCTTGTTATTTTGACATTTTGGGTGTTGTGGTCTCGGCAAACGGATCAATATTTTTGCAGGCCTCTTTCTTTTTCGATTTTACTATCATATTATCTTACGATTCAAGTGGGAAGCAAATGGGTATCCATTAGTTGCTGATAACTAATTAAATAAACAAAGTTTGCTGATCTCTAGATTAGAAATGCCAAATTTCCAAAAATGTTTATGAATACAATATTTGTAGGTTACAATGAGATGCAGCTATTTGCGAAGTTTTATTAATTAATATTCATAGGAGCTATGATAGATGAATAGTTCCTCGAGCTCCTTTAAGCCTAAGAACATATGTAATTGACCAATGTGGTTTCTCTCTGTGTAAATGTCAACATGAAATCATCCAAATCGATTTCATTATCAGTGACTTTTAAATTTTTAATTCAGACGAAATAAAAAAAAAAAAAACTCGCTAAAACTCATTAAAACACGATATAGATCTTCTCAGGCACCTGATAAATGTTTTTTTAATTAATTAACACTGTTTTCTTAATTTTTTAATTAACAGTGACGCGGCTGAGAGAGAAGCACTGGGATCGCCTTGGCTCGTCCTGCCTTGGCTTCCACGTCGGAGAATAAGGCATGACTCAGTCCCCTGAGGGTGAATGTAAATATTGTACATAGGTGTGAATGTGATTTATTTACTTTAATTTACTTTACTTTAATCTAGCTTTTATCTATTATTTCATTATTTTTTTGTACACAGGCATACCAATTTACTTTTTTTTTTTATATTACTTTTTCTTTATTATTGATATTAATTGTGTGTACATATTGTGTGAATGAATCATGTAGCCTTAATATTAATGCCCTTCAATGTGGCAGAATGTATTAATATTCAATAAAGAAAAAAAAATTTTTTTTTAATATTTTGGTCTTTCAAACGAAACGGAATTATGGATTTAGTTACTCAAAAGTCCATTCGAAACAAAATGTGAACGCCTATACAAGATAGCTACCAGTTATTATCAGGACGCCCTACATACTATTTTAATACTCAATTATCGAAGGTCGATCAGAACGCTCCAAATAAACATCTATGTGGCTCTCAGGGGTCAACGTTCATCTAATAAAACTATATGAAACTACAATACGCTTTTAAATTTCAGATTTTACTATATATCTTCAATTGGAATCCATTTGTAATAAATTCTCAGCTAACGAAATAACAAAGTGTTAATTTCAAATGTTTATCTCCATTACTTTTACAGTCACATATTAAAACTGATTGAATTTGGTAAAAGTTTGAAATGAAAGTATATTAAGATATCTACAGCTGATGGGTTGGTTTTTGGCTGTTTGTGTGTTGTGATATTTTTGGACTGCATATATATGCTTTTGTCTTTTGTTTCCATAATTTTGCCAGTATCGATAAAACGTCGATTGAAGAGTAATCTAATATTTTAGGGTCTTAAGGTTAGTTTTTCACCTAGAACACTATTATTGGAATAGATTTCTATTTCTATTTGACAAGCTAAATGCCCCTGATTCCGACATTAACGTTTCATTATAATAATTGAAGCAACTCGCTTTTTTTCTTTTTTTGTTTCTTCTTTTTTTTTAAACGTAGATTTTAGAAATAGAAACATTTATTTTATCACTTATAAATACAGATAGATTCCTATAATACAGATATGGGTGAAACAAATTTACAGAGAAAATATTTTAAAAATCACTATTTTTCAAATAATTTTTTTTTAATAAATAAAATGTGTGTTAGGCAATTATTTTTATTATAATACAACCCAGGTCATGGAAAAAATAGAAATAAAATCTCTGTAACAATTAATTCTAGCAATGTTTTTTAAAACAGGGATGCCTTTACTTAAAGCCTTTACTTGACAAGATTAAAACTAACATAATTTTTTTACAAAACGAACTGGATCTCAAGTTTTTTTCAAATAAACCTCAACTTAATTAAAACGGACTTAAAGCTTATATAATGAAAAAGCTTATGGGATGCCTGTGGTATAGTTGAATAATGATAAAAAAATATCGCGAATAATTTATTACATTTTAAAAACAGATTTTAGCTTTGTTTGGCCGCTCAAAAGTCCTCTATTTATGTTTCAAGTAAATTTTATCTAGTTTACAATGAAGTAATAGACAATTCCTTGTATTAAATATTTCTTCGGTTATTTTTTTCTATTCAACAAAACGAGTGCCTTGCATAAAAAAAAAAATCTCTTAAATTTCATCATATCTTAAATTTCCTTTTTTTCTTCAGGAGACCAGACAATTGGTTATATGAGCTTATTATATATCGTGTGGTCTACTATCAACCTTTGAGATATTTCCTTCCAAAATGCATCATTAAGATTTTAAAAAAATTATATTTCTGATTTAAAAAAGTAATACTCAAGAAGTATTGTTATTGTTGATTGTAAAAATTTTATTCGAAAATAACGATCAAAATATGATTTTTATTACTTATTATCAACAATAAAGATCGCTCATAATGAAAATCATCAAATGATTTTTTAAAATCCCAGATAAAAATTTTGATTAAATTTAATTTTTATTTTTTTTAGTTATCGATTTCAAACCCTGATTTAATCAATTAACAGGGCTTTAATCAAGGCTTTAATGTTTTTACTTTTACTTCATTAAAATAGTTTTTGTCTAAAGGCATTTGACAGATACTGACTAGAGGTGTCAATCAATGCTTATACCAATGTGGTATTTTATAGTTTAAAAAGTTTTACTATACGTAACTTATGAAAGCTGAAAAAAAGTAGTAAGTAAAGTAAAAAGAAAAAAAAATGGTATAGACATAACAATTCGTTCATTCGTTGCGATTCATATTATTACGCGTAACTAAGCTATTTTCATAGAATAGATTGAATACTTTATATTACACATCGTCGATTTATTGCAAAAAGTCATTATCTAACATTTTAATGAATTTTAAATTTTTTAATTATTAAAAAAATACTAAAATAGCGATTTGATTATTTATTTTTAGTTAATTGCATTTCTTTTCAACAATTGATTAAAATATTTAACATACACATATCAATTAAAAAACTGAAACCACGTCGCACCTAATGAGTTTTTACGGGCTATCATAGGTAAACAAAACACTAACATACTTTTATAACCTTGGAAGTACATCATTTTTGCTGACGTATGCAAGGTTATATTTCTATGAATGAAGTTTAGAATTGTTTTACAATTATTATTAATATATTAATATTTATATTGATATGAAATACTGAACTCCTGTTGTTTTCGAGACAAATAAATTGCAATTATATCTTCTTTAATTAAAGTATGATTATTATTTCCTTCATAAATCCATGATTGTATATATATGGTTCATTTTAATTTTCTAGAAAACAAAATTTAATTTTTTTTTTAAAGATTTTTATCGAGTATAAAATAAAATATAAGAAAATATATCCATTATTTCCTTCATAATTTTTTTAAAATATATATTTTTAAAAATGTGTTCTAAAAGAAAATTAAAAAGAAATTTTTACCGTCATTATTATCAAGAAATATAAAATACGATAGTTATGCCCATTATTTCCTTCGTAATTATTATTTGCTTCATAAAACTACAATTGTAAATATATTTTAGATAAATATTTTTTTTTTAATTGTTACTGTAATTTTTAATAAAATATTTTCGATTTTTAATCGAGTAAAGTAATTAATTGAAAAATTAACAAGTATTCACAATGAACCCATCTTAAATAATAGGGAAAAAAAGTATTTTTGTAGAGGTCCACATTTGTTTTGTGCGAGACCTAATTGTAAGCTAAATACTGAAACAATCACAATCTATTCATTTTTTGTAGTATAATGGATTTCTCTAAAAACATTAATGCTCCAATAATTACTTTTTTTGACATTCCATAACCACTGACATCCTTTCATAAAAATAGTTGTTTTGTTTTTAGAAAAAAAAAAACAAAATGAGTCCTCCCTTCCCAAATTAAATCTTGGATATACTAATGGATACTAATGAAGAGAACTTTAAGAAGTTTATTTCGCTATTTTATTTTTTATATAAATTTTCGAGTAGTTTCTAAAAATATATAAACTTTTTAATATATT
Organism: Nezara viridula; assembly: GCA_928085145.1. Lineage (NCBI taxonomy): Eukaryota > Metazoa > Arthropoda > Insecta > Hemiptera > Pentatomidae > Nezara > Nezara viridula. The sequence continues at coordinate 149,726,288 of OV725079.1, read as the reverse complement.
TTATTAAGCTAATTTTACATCTTGACCCATTAACTTAAAAAAAAAAAGTAATGTAAAAAGGATTTAAAATATATGAATAGAGGTAAAAATAAAAAGCTCTGATCTAATTTTACTATTAAAAAACAATAACACAGGGCTTAAAATAGTACGAGTTATGAATGAGCAAGCGTACGAGGATGTACGAGGTTCGAGTACGAGGATTTTTCAACACGGCAACATAGAATGTGAGTTTAGTCAACCTTATAATCAATTAATCCAGTGAAAAAAGTAATTAAGTACCAAATAGTGAATTTTAGCGTTCTACTTTTACCTTATTTAAAGAAAAGAATTTCATTAGGTAACTTGATTATTTTTTGTTCAATATAGTCATAACATCGTGCACACAATGAAACTATTTTTTACATACAAAAGAATTAGTATTATTTATATACATTTCATGAGTTATTGTATCGATAAAGATTATGTAAATTTACAGCTACGTACCTTCAGGTTCAAATCGACCTAGAGTGTACTTAGTGACTTTTAGAAATAAACCAAATTTTTTTTTTTACTCAAAATAACAATAACAGCTAGTCAATTATTATTTCTTTGATAGTTGGAGAGAATAGAGTTTCATATTCCGGGATCCATGTGTTATTTCTGAATCCAATCATGATGATTTGGTGATTTTTGCTTTTGCTGACCTAAAACTAAATCCAGTTTAACATTTTAAACATATTTGTATCTGTGTAGTCTTTGAAGGTCGCACTTACTGAATAAAAAATTATCAAAAGATCCATTGTGAAATTAGATAGTGTAAAAGTTATTATCATTGGATCAGAGAGACCGAACGTATGTTTTGGATTCAATGATGTAATACATCATATTTTGAGCCGTTTGAAATTTGTAAACAACGATAAATTTTATTAATTTAGAATAAGCTTTATATTTTTTAATTGTATTTCACTTTTGTTCTCAGGTTTCTTCAAATTCACAGTTACATTAACGTTGTTTATTGAATTTTTAGGTTTAAATAATCCTTCCTAGACTTTTGCAAACATGATCTCGGGTTCTTCCTATGGATAGTTTATATGCAAGTATGTCTCTCTCTTCCTTTGGTCCAATTTCGTTATAAAAGTTATTAGGAAATTTTGTAAAGAGGGAGGAGGAAGACTTAGTGTAACATGCATAATATAGAATGCCATACATACAGGAGTAACTCAGTCGTCAATTTATAAGCTGCAAGTTTTAAGTTAAAACTTCTGCAGGTGCGTGTCACGCGTTTTGCCCTTTTTTGTGGAGAGTGAATTTGATTGAGCCGTCAGATCTCCGATGGGTAATGCTTAGGTCAGCTGGAGTCGACTAATTGAAGTGTTTTGGCATATGGGTTAAAATAAATGGGCTGTAATTCTAAATTGTATCTTAACGCGCCGCCGCGTTAAGGAGGAGAAAAGGAAAAAATATTGTCGAAAACGAAATGATAACGAGTTTTACGGAAGATATGGATTAAAATAGCTCAGAATCTAAACATCGAATCTGCATACTGTAATTGGTGGAAATGTTCAGCATTTCATCCTCTGTATAATGAGCTACTATTTATAATTTATTTGTCATATTATTAATCTCGACTTTTAAATGTTTTCACTTCTAACAAAGCTACACACCTAGTTTTTATTTTTTGTTTTTTCAACGTCATTTCTTCACCTACACCTACCAGAAGTATTGAAAATTAGCGAGTCTGCTTTCGGCAAGAATACGGGTAGTGGCTTGATCGGCGGAAGAGAGGAGTGCCCTCCGGCATCTAATCCTTTTCGGTCTTGATTATAGTATACTTTTTGTAATGGATTGAAATGATATGTAGTACAATATATCATACAATATTTTAAGAATAACATTATTAATCATAATAGAAATATGTATGACATTAAGGTTTTAATAGTATAAGTATAAACATGTCTGTGCATGTTCATAGTAGTTAAGCGTCGTCGGACTTAGTAAACAAAAAAAAAGAAGGAAAAGGGAAAAGATGTAACATACACGACTTCTGAAATAACACTACTTTATTCGTTCCATAAGCCTCCTTATATACACTTAGCCTGTTTATTTACATTACCAGATAGTATTAAGGCTGATACCGCCAGTCTCCGGTCTTTATCTCCCCCCCACCAGTTTACGAACAGGATTTTCGGAAACTTAAATATTGCTAGATCGGAGCCCACGGTGACCAGCCTTAACACTTTACAATTGGTTTTACAGTATATCCTTAAAAGAAAATAAAATAGTTCCACTCAACTGGAAAAATATTAAATAAAGAAGAAATAATTAAAAACACTGAAACTAAACACAGCACTTTAGAACTCCTACCACTTGAGAACTCCTAACAACAACAAAAAAAAAACACAATTTCCTCTATACATGAAATAATACAACAAAACAAAAAAAATCTTTTACAACTTGTTTTGTTTTGACAGCCACAAAAAAAACATATTTCTCTGTTTTATATACAGCGGTGAGGGTACTACGAATCCGTAGGTCTATGTCCCGACTCTATCATTGGGAGCTTTAATTGTTCGATATGAACGGTTCTCCTCTTTCTGGGCTCATTCACGCTCTCAATAGTTACCAGGTTATGCTCCCTAATAACAACCACTCTGAATGGACCCTCGTACCGTAGCAATTGTTTCCCTCTGTTGGTTCCCAATTTCCGGTAAACTATTGTTCCTATTTTTAGTTCCCCCATTTGGTCGCGAACCTGTACATTCTGCCTTTCCACCCGCTTCTGCTTTTCCCGCTTAATTCTCGCCGTTATCTTTCCCCATGTTTTCTCTACCTCTACCCTATTGCTGAGAATTTGATCCACTAACGGTTCGGTAAGCGTAGTTTCCCCATAATCCCGCCTTGGCCTGCGCATCCCGAATAGAACTTCCATGGGTGAAAACCCCGTTACGGAGTGGATCGAGTGGTTATAGGCTGTTACCGCTTTCCTCATTGCCACATCCGGCTCCAACCCTTTTTCACCCTGATATACACGGACGTGGTCGCTTAACGTACTGTGCAGCCGTTCAATACCGCCTCTACCTTTAGGATGTCCTGGGGTGTTATAATGCCACGCAATTTCCAATCGCTTCACCTCCTCCCTAATCGCGGCATTGTCGAACTCCCTACCACCGTCCGAAGTAATCCTCTCGGGGACCCCATAGAACTGCACCCAGGTTTGTAGGGCTTCCGCAACTGCATTGGCTGACTTCTCCATCACTTGGTATGCCATCGCCACCTTGCTGAATATGTCGATTACCGTGACCCACTTAAACCCTTTCCAGGTAAACGTGTCAATCTGAAGGTCCTGTAGCGGCATATTCCCTGTAGGTGTCTCCTCCTGAACTCCTCTGGGGGGGTGTCGATCGTATTTTGTGCGCATGCATATCTCGCATTTCCCAATGACTTCCTGGATGGACCTCTTCATGCCCCACCAGAAATACTTCCGACGCAATGCCTGCAGCGTCTCATTAACGCCTCGGTGATTGGTTTTCCCCTGGTGATATGCTACTGTGATTGCTTGCTGCTGCTCTTCGTCCTGTACCGTCTCCACAGCATACTTGCACCGGATGAATGTCCTGTCCACGCCTATTCGCTCGGACCTCCACATTCGCTTGATCTTATCCCATACCGTATTGTTTCCTACGTATAGGTAGTGCGTTTTACCCGCTTCCGAGGCATCCCTCAGTGCCGTACAGATTTGTTCTTCGCTGACCCCGGGCTGCGACCAAATGACGCGGATCCTACTTCTCCCGTACCTTCTGAAATCGATCTTCATGATTCCGGTTGTTCGTGTCTTCCAAATCACCTGACGGTGTTTGTCGTTCACGATCTCCTCTATTTCTTCCATCTCCGCTGCCCTTTCTTCCGCTGAGCTCTCCTCTTCTGGGGAATCTCCCCTGTCCTCAATCCCTGCGGTGTCATTTGCCCCTTCGCCATCGGGAGTCCATTCCCTCAAGAATTGGCGCACGTCCTGCGATGGTCCTCCCCTGTCCTCTTCAACCGCGTTGATCATGATGGCCCTCGAGAGCCAGTCTGCCACCACGTTTTCCTTTCCCGGCTTATACACCACCTCTATGTTGTATTGGCTTAGGATCTCCTTCCATCTTGTGACCCTAGCTGAGGTTTCCTTGAGTTTTCCTACCCACTGGAGGGGTTTGTGGTCGGTATGGACTCGAAATTTTCTCCCGAATACGTATGGCCTGAAATGGTCGATAGCCCATACTATCGCGAGTAGCTCCCTCTCCAAAGCGCTGTACCTTGATTCCGCACCCGTAAGCCGACGGCTCGCGTATGCTATCGGTCGTTCACCCTCACTCCCCCCCTGGGACAAAACGGCCCCTAGCGCGTATTCACTCGCATCAGTGGTTATATTAAAAAGCTTCTCGAAATCCGGAAACGCTAACACCGGCTCCGTCAGCAACCTATTCATACATTTTCGAATGTTATTCTCCATCTCTGGTGTCACCACAATCTTCGCGCCTTTCTTCAACAAATTGTTAATGGGTACCAAATACTCTGCCATCTCGGGTACGAATCTCCGGTAATAATTCAGCGTCCCGAGAAGCCTACGAATCCCCTTGACGTCCCGTGGTACCGCCATCCGCGTGATTGCTTCCACCTTTGCCGCATCCGGTCTGACCCCCTCGCTAGAGATAGTGTGGCCTAAAAAATTGATCCGCGTTTGTCCCAGCAGAGACTTCTCGCTTGACAATTTCAGCCCGAATTGCCGGAGCCTTTCGAATACTGCCCTCAGATGCTCCACGTGCTCGGTTTCCGTTCTGCTAAAAATCAGCAGGTCATCCATGTATACCTGGCATACCGAGTCATCGATGCCCCTCAAAAATTCGTCCATCAGACGCTGAAACGTTATGGGCGCATTCTTCAGACCAAACGGCATCCTGGTGAATTCATAATGCCCCCTTTCAAATGTGAACGCTGTTTTGTGTTGGTCTTCCGGGTGCATCCGTATTTGGTGGTATCCCGCCTTGAGGTCCAGCGTGCTAAAGACCACGGCCCCACTCAACCTATCGAGTATATCCTCGAATCTCGGGATCGGGTACTTCTCGTCTACCGTGTTATCGTTCAATTTACGATAGTCTACTACCACCCTGTATTTTTCCTTATTATCCCCCGGCGCTGCCTTCTTTTTCACCGCCCACAGGGGACTATTGAATGGTGAGGTGCTATCAACTATGATTCCCTGTTCTTTTAGACTATCTAGCTCCTCCCGAATATGCTGTCTCAACGCCTGCGGGTATCTTCTCTCTTTCACGTAAGTTACCCTCTCCTGTTTCAGTGGGATTTCGTGCACCGTCCTCCCTGTTACTCCTAATACCTCACCTTCCCTGAAGAAGATATCCCTAAACTCCTCTTGTAGCAACTTCCTCCAGTCCTCCACTCTGTCCACCGCTCCTATCCGCACCCTTCTTTCTCTCGCGACCCCTATACATCCGAACTTCCTCTTTCCTAACCTAACGCTCCAGACTCCTCTACGGTTTCTAATGCTCGCCCCTACCTGACCTAACAAATCGCACCCTACTATGACTTGGTATTCCCGAGTCATGTTCTCCACCACATGCACCGTTAGCTCACCCTCTTTCCCTGTCCACCGATCAAGCCCAATTGTCGCCTCACCCTCTACACTACAGGGACCACCCAGAGTGATCAGCTGGCAGTCACATTTCTGTATCCGGAGTACCCTCTCGCTCCCGCACCCTTTTCCTAACGCCCTTCGAGTCATAATAGTGCTCGAGCTACCCGTGTCCACAAGACACTTTACTCCCCCGTCTACTTCGATAATTGGCAACCAGCATGGCTTACCTCGGATGTTGTTGCATATTGCTGTGCGGTCGCCTCTCTGCCGACACACTCCTCAGATGTCGTCCCGCTTCCTCCTTTCTGCCGCCGCTCGTCGCTGCTCACTCCGTTGGCTGCGCCTACCTCCTTCACCTCCGCTGCTGCCTGGTTCGTCCGTCTCCGTTCCCGACGCTCCTGACTCCTCGGTTGCCTCCTCCGAAGATCCGTCCCGCTGATGTACCCTGGCTCGTCTTTTCATCCTCTGCACATTCACCTCCATGGGTTCGTCCTGAGGTCTCTCCCTCCTGTGAAATATGTATGGGCACTGCCTTGCTATGTGCCCTTCCGTCCCGCACTCGAAGCATCTGGTGCGCGGACATTGCGCTACTAAATGTCCCGGCTTCCCACACCCGTGACATTTTCTCTCTTCCCTCCGGGGCCCATTCCTCGGCCTCGACGACTGTCCCGATCTTCTTTCCCTCGTCGGGGCTTTTTCTCCGCTCGGCTGCCTTGTGTCCCTCTTCTTCCAACCTGTCGGGGCTGTCCATGGTCGTCTATCCGTCACTCGGGTCCAACCTGGTTCTTCCACATCCATCCGTGTCTCCTCCTCTCTGGCACTTAGGTCGATCATCTCCTGGGCGCATTCGAGGAACGATCGCTCTCTGGGCAGTCCGTCCCTCTTCCCCGTTTCTTTAGCCAGCTGGACTTTCAATATTGTCGACAGAAACTCCATCCTGGCTTCGACCTCTCCCACGCTCATTGTTTCCCGCATCTTCTCGGTTATGCGATTGTACTTCGCCACGAGTACTCCCGCATATTGCCCCCTTGACTGTCGTTGGGCCCGCCGCTCCCTAAACATTTGGAATATGTCCTCTTCCGGTGTCCACCTACCTCCTCCAAAAGCCTTCTTCAGCCGCTCCTTAATCACCGGCCACGGAGTCTCCTCGTCCGCTTGGATCTGGTTCAGGACGTTCCTCCTTACTCGGCACACAAGAGCTGCTTTTAGTTCTTCCGCGTCCCCTAGGTTCACCAGGTCCTCCGCCACCTTCACCTCGATTCTTGACATAAGACGATCTCCGCCTTTCAAGAAATGGTTGAGCTCGCCTACCTCGCCTCCGAATCGTTCCAGGTCCGCAATGGCCCTCCGTAAGTCCTGCGTGGCTGTTGCTCTTATTTTCATCCATTCCAAGGCATTGGCGTGTGCTTCTGCCAACGTGTCCCTAGGTAATGGAGGGATCTCCTGGATCTGAGGGATCTGTGCTACCTGAGGGACTTGAGGTATCTGAGGTACCTGAGGCGCGATCTGGGGTACCTGATTGATCTGTGGAATATCCTGAGGTTGAGGAATTTCCGGTACGCTTAGTACTCCCGGTCTAATCAATCCTTCTGTCGGCATTTCACCTTTTCCTTAAACACCAAAAAAAAAAATATCTACTTAAAAAAAAATTACTTCCCTGACGTTGTCCCGGGTTTCGGCACCAGTTAAGCGTCGTCGGACTTAGAAATAAAAAAAAAGAAGGAAAAGGGAAAAGATGTAACATACACGACTTCTGAAATAACACTACTTTATTCGTTCCATAAGCCTCCTTATATACACTTAGCCTGTTTATTTACATTACCAGATAGTATTAAGGCTGATACCGCCAGTCTCCGGTCTTTATCTTAGTATATATTTATATTGAGAATGGACATATATATATAATAAACGTAAGAATAGTTACCTACATAAGTTGACGGGGAAATGGAAAAAATGAAAAACAAATTTTTAATGATTATAGACTACTGTTTTTATAGACCGAAAATATTTGAATATGTGTGGCAGATCTTTTATTTATCTACTTTATGGTTTACCGGATTATTTTTTCCAAACTAATTAATATAGCTTCAGAAAGTAGTCGTTTTTGGTGATTGGGAACTGTTTCAAGTATGGTTGGGTTTTCAAAATCAAATGTGTGGTTAAGGGTTATGGCGTGTTCGACCAGTTTGGAGGCAAGCGGGTATCGTGTGGAGATGCTGTATTTGTGTTGATATATTCGTTTTAAATAGTTTTTGGTTTCTCCTATATAAGAAGAATTACAGTTTGGGTTCGAGCATGTGATATGGTATACAATATTTGATTGTTGTAGGAGCGGAACAGGATCATTGAGTTTGGTGTAAATATTTCTTAATTTACTGTTATTTTTTAAAAATTGGGGAATTTGGAAGTTAAAGCTTTCTTGATTTTTTGAGATAGGACCGGAATGTATGGAATAGGTCTGCATTGGCGAATTGTGGTGACAGATTGAGAGCAGTTTGTGGGAGACTGGTGAAGATGAGGTTTGGATTGATTTTTAATTAGGTTTTTTACAATGTGATCAGGAAAGGCGTTGGATTTCAGGATCTTGTGTAGTTTAGTTAGGTTACTATCGTGGAATTGCGGGTCGGTTAATGTTAGATTGCGGTGTATCAGGTTTTCAGCTACACTGATTTTTTGGTGGTGAGGATGTTGGAAAAAAATAGTTTAGGAGACGACTGGAGTAGGTAGGTTCGGTGCACCAATTGAATAAGGTATTATCATTATTATGTAACAGTTCCCAATCACCAAAAACGACTACTTTCTGAAGCTATATTAATTAATTTGGAAAAAAATAATCCCGGAAACCATAAAGTAGATAAATAAAAGATCTGGAACACATATTCAAATATTTTCGGTCTATAAAAACAGTAGTCCATAATCATTAAAAATTTGTTTTTCATTTTCCCATTACCTCGTTTATTATATATACATGTCCATTCTCAATATAAATATATACTATGAACATGCACAGACATGTTTATACTTATACTATTAAAACTATGTAATCCTTAATATAATACATATTTCTATCATGATTAATAATGTATGATATATTGTACTACATATCATTTCAATCCATTTCAAAAAGTATACTATAATCAAGACCGAAAAGGATTACATGACGCTGGGCACTTCTCTCTTCAGCCGATCAAGCCACTACCCGTATTCTTGCCGACAGCAGACTTGCTAATTTTCAATACTTCTGGCAGGTATAGGTGAAGAAATGAAGTTGAAAAAACAAAAAATAAAAACTATGTGTGTAGCTTTGTTAGAAGTGAAAACGCCAAAAAGTCGATATAATATATATCGTATAATATAATATATATAATATAATATGGCAAATGAATTATAAATAGTAGCTCATTATACAGAGAATGAAATTCTGAACAGTTCCACCACTTACAGTATGCAGGTCCGGTGTTTAGGTTCTGAGCTATTTTAGTCCATATCTTCCGTAAAACTCGTTATCATTTGGTTTTCGATTTCATTTTTTTCCTTTTTGCCTTCCTAACACGGCGGCGCGTTAAGATACAATTTTGAATTATAGAACATTACAGAGAGGATGAAATGCTGAACATTTCCGTCGCTTACAATATGCAGGTCCGAATTTTAGTTTTTGAGATATTTTAATCCATATGCCAAAACAAATCTTCAAAAAAAAACACAAAAAAAAAACACATCAATTAGTCGACTCCAGCTGACCCGAGCGTTATACATCGGATATCTGACGGCTCAATCTAAATCACTCTCCACAAAAAAGTGTAAAACGCGTCAAAACAAGTTTTCACTTTAAAATAACTCATAAAAAATTAACAAAACCGTATAGGTGATAAATATTATTGCAGCTAATAAATTGACAACTGAGTTACTCCTTTATGTATATTATGCATGTTACACTAACTCCTCCTCTCCTGGATACCGGCCGGAAATACCCGCAACTCCCCTCCCCCCCCCTCACCATGAAGAAGCAGCTAAGCCATAACATTCATTTAGTTATACGTATGTAAACTTGTAATGTTAATCATTGGTCATTAATAGAATCAATAAATCATTAGTAACTTCAAACAGTCCTATCCAAAAGAGCATTCTCCTCTAATATGATTCTCTACTACTCATTGTGTATATATGTTTTGATTTTGTTTAAGTTTATAAATATTAGTTATATTCCATCTTGATAATTTTACAATCTCTCTTGCATGCTACCAATTAGTTATTGAAACAAATAGTAAATTTTTAAACACGATACCTTTTGAAAAGAAATTCAATAAAATGTATATTATTCAAAAAGTATATCAATCTAGAATACTACAGTAGGGGGTCTGCAGTATCGAACCTTTAAATACATAATTCTTATATTTTTCAGTTGATCAGTTCCCTTTTGGAACCGATATAAGTACAAATATAAGTATCAAATACATTTAATATAAATAAATGTGGTTCCTGGAACCTCCTACTCGCCGTAGAAACGTGAGGTCTTGGAACACAGCAATACATACATCAATAATCCAATAAAATCCATAAAATCCAAATATAAGTAAGTATATTAAGTAATGACCAAATATATATATATATATATATATATATATATATATATATATATATATATATATATATATATATATATATATATATATATATATATATATATATGAATAACAATAATAATTAAATTGTTGTGAAATATTGGAGTGATAGAGAGGCTGAGGCTGAGAAGATAGCTGGACGTACCTGGTGTATGGAAAATTGCAATAACTTCATACATCTGGAAGCATGTTTACAAGTATGAAATTCTAGTGTTAATACCTAAGGTAGATAAAGAACCGCACTTCAACCTCTCTTTGTACGAAAAAAAGTATGAAAATATTATTATATATATATATTAAATGAAATAAAATTCAAATAATACTTAATATAAAACAGTTCAAGGAATAAATTTAATTTTTATAGAGAGAAGAGGTCATTGTTCCGGGGCACCAAATGTCTTAGGCCGGGAATGAATTATATAATGCTACATCCAGTTATTGACTTCTTTGAATATATATTTTTTTCATTTTCCAAGCACCTCCAATTCTGCCTACGATATGTTTTTTTGACTGCGTGGTAAAGTTTTAAAAACTATTTAAAAATATGTAATTTAGTAAATCACTAAAACACGAGGTTCTTCCTCATCTTTCATGGTTCCACAATCCGCCAGGAGTCAAGCTCCACCATTCATCTCGAATATCCATGTAGCCGCTCTCCGTTCCCGGATCCCCAGATTGATACCATCATCCTTGGTTACACCATCCAACTACCGTAGTCCGCCTTCTGGACCATCCACGCCTTCTGGTGGTGATTTCTTCTTCGAGGAGTTTCCTTGGTATCAAGTCAATAATGTTGGTATTAAGTCAACATCATATTTCCAGTGTCAAGATTTTTCCCATTTGAAAAATATCGTCCTCAAAAATTTCGAAAATAATACATTTACAATGTAGGATAGTAATGAATGAACCTTTCTTAGATATACTTGGCAGTATAGAAAGAAGGAAAGTTGATTTTAAACAATTGAGTTAAAAGAATGATAATGACATATGTTAACAGGTAATTAAAGAATCACGTACGTATCACGTAGCAAGATTCCCTTCGTTTTATTTATCTCGTGATTAATTCTAGAGATCTTTTATTTACATTTATTTGTATTTACATGCCATCATAAGAAGTACTATTCAAAAGAATTCGATTATTTGGTCAACAAAAAGATAACATTTTTTGGTTTATTATTGTCAATAATCAACCATTTTCAATAATCAACCATTGTGATCGACCAAAAATTCAAAAACTTAACCCCCTCTCAAAATTTGAGGTTTCACGTTTTAGGAAGCGTAGAATCCGAAAAACGAATAAAAATTTTTTTGTCTGTCCGCCGTCCGCCGTCCGCGCATTTTCTCCGAAACTACTGGACCGATTTTTTTAATATTTACTTTTTACCTTACCTTAATATTACCTTTTACTTTCAAAATGGCGGCCGAAAAACCTGTGTTGCTATTGTCTGTAGCTCCTAAACGAATGTACCGATTTCAATGAAACTTCGTTAAAGTCATTTTCTTGAAGCCCTATATAATATATAGCCAATCTATATAACATACTTCAACGAAAAGAATCTGGAAAGAAAGTTACGAGGGATGGTAAAATTTAATTCCGAATTACTTAAAAAGCATACACTTTTTTGTTGATATTGCATGTGGTTTTTTAAAAGTTTACGGAATTTAGAAAAAAAAATCGTTAAAACTGGACAATTAGGAACAAAGATATGGTCTGCTGTTTTTTTGTATATGTTCTACTCCAAATGTTATATAATTTGTTTGGTTTTCAAATTTTGAATGTGTTACTGAAGTAATGCTATTTTTTTTAGTATATTAGTAATGATTAAAAATAAAAAGGTTAGTCCAATAAATGGAATCACCTTTTATTTATTTTTCTTTGTAATTAGGAAGGTAATGTTACTTTAGATGTATAATTGTTTGGAAATAATAAACCATTGTGGAATAATTTGCAGCGTTTTTTTTTTTTTTGTTTTTTTTGTACCTAAACAAATATAATTCGAATATATATATAGTCGGACTTATGAAATTTAGTATGTTCCCATCAAATTAATTTAATTAGATCTGTTATAATTTTAGGTTGGTGTGAATTTGTTGATTTAGTAAACCCCTGAATCCCACTAATCATTACTTAAATTTGTTTGAATGATGACCCCCTTTCTTGTTAAAGAAGTAATAATTTTTAAAAACCTTAGTAACAGACATCCGTCAATGAAGTCGTTTTTTTTCTATCATGTTTATTTGAAAAACAAATGAAAAATGATTTAGTTTTTATATTTCATATCCTTGTTAATTCTAATCAAATTCCGGGCGAACTTTTATTTTTTTAATAATTACCTATAAACAAAATGATTGTTCCAAAATCGATAGAACAACTGCAGAACTTCTTACTCATGTTTAGTTATAAACGTATTATCATTTGTTTATGACTGAAATATATAGAAATGGCGGGGATGGAAAAAACAATTCGGAACCACAAAATTCATTTCTTTAACACCAATTCACACACGAATTTTCAATTCTTCTTATATATCTTATTAGAAGGGACTGTAGAAGTGGAAAAATTATTTTTAAAACACAAAGGTATAAAAGAAAAAAAAAAGTTGAGACCTCTAAAAGTCATTTCTCTATTACCAAATTAATTTACTTACGGAATTAAGTTGGTATTTATCTGTATAACTATGGAATTTGTTTACTTAGTCTAAGGAATTTCAGCTCACCAGATTATTTCTAGAAGCTATAGACGTGGGAAAAACTTTTAAAACCGTGAAAATCCCGAAAAAAATCTTTCACAAGCCGAAGTTTATTGAATCTTTCATGTTTTTTTATTGAAAGCATACCCTAAATACCGAATTTCAACTCATTCTATCTATATATTTAAAAAAACTCTCATAATCGTATTGCTGAGGTATTAAAACGGGTGTAACACGGTCATAACTGATCCTTGAGGACATTCCTCTATATTGAAGCTTCTACGTTGTAATAGTTACATCTGATTTTTACTCGCCTATCCTGAATAAAACTACGTACGAGGGCTTAATAGGTGGCTGGGTGCATCACATTTTCGCAGCTGGGCCAATATAAAATATCAAAGGTAGAGAATATATCAAAAATAAGTAAGATGACATATAACTCCGCTCTTTTTCAACTTCTATGCGATTCCGCTGCCTGATTAAGCCATATTGCCGCAGATGACTTGCTTGAACAATAACCCTAGTCTGGTCATCATGAAGCTCTCCAGGGTCTTACTCATCACATGGAAAAAACAATAGGTTTATATACTTTAGGGGTTCGTTTATCACTTCCTTCTCCCTTGTAAAGAAGTTTCAGATCAGCGATCTTCCACTTCTTTGGAAATATTCCCTATGTCGACAATCACTAAAGATTCCTATAAGCAGCTCTTTGATTTGGGATATACATTTAGAACCACTACATCTATAGGTATCAAGCCATGGAGCCAATCCATCGCAACACGGTCATATACGTAACATTGTGGGCAAAAATGTATGTCTGGCGATCATACCGTGGTATGTCTCATAAAATGTTACTCTTGGCAGTCTTGAGATGGGTCGTCCTTGGGGTAAGTCGCTTCAATGACGAAATTACCTGTTTATTCTAAGGTAGTTTGGGCACCTTCACGCCTCTACACAACACCGCAATGGTTTCCTGCCAGGTCAACTTCCCTAGAGTTACCTCTTTACGGAATACCTAAACGATTCTTTGATGGCTCCTCGACGATAAAATGGTTTAAAATCATCCGAATTCTTGAGCAAACCTCATTTCGGTATAACCTGATCCTTATATTGCACTTGTACTCGTTACGAAGTGCCATTCGCCTCTCGTCTGCATCTGTACGTCTATATTACAACCGCCGAAGTTGGTAGAGGTGCCTCTTCATTGTAGTTATGACCGGCGTAAACCACGGGATACGTCGAGCCCTCCTCTTCCGGTGCTGGATGGTGTCCCTGGCATCATCATAGATGAAATTGGTAATCCTTGAGCCTTGGCATCCTGTAGCTCAGGATCATTTACCAACACCATTTGGTTTCTAGCAATGAATTCACGAAACTTGAAGTCTCTTCTGTCTATTCAATTGGATCCACAGATCGTATTTCAGGAGTTGGTATTTGAACACAAGATCTCGATGTTTGTACTTATGTTCATCAATGGTTGGTCAATTTTTCCTAATAGATATTTCATCCTTTTTTTTTTTATATCTGAAACCTTCGTTGAGGAAACTTAAATAGGTATAATAAACTCATTCATTACAACAAAGGTTTGGAGGTAAGAACATTAAAATGTTTATAAAGTCAAGTTCGCGTTAAAAATATAACTGTACCACTACATAAAAAAATGAAGGGTTTAGTACAATTTAGGGAATGTACTATTTCTTAGTCAACGGTTGTGCCAGCTGATTTGGCTGAGGTCACGCCCAACCGCCAGGTTTTCCCCCTCAATTAATTATTTAATTAAGATTAATCACTTTATAGAGGCTGGGTGTGCCCCAGGATGATCTTTCGACCCCAGGGTAAATAACTTTTCTGCCATGAGCCGGGATTCCTACCCGGTACCGTGAGCATCGGGAGATCAGTGTCCTACCACTGAGCTATCCCACTCCCTCTTAAAAATATACAATACTGTTAAATAAATCCATTATAAAGCATCCCTTTCTATTAAAATTTGGAAAGGTGTGTTTTTTTTTTTTAATTTCTGAGTACAAATCGATTCTTCTAAATTATAACCAATAATAATTCACTTCAAAAATTTATAAAAATATTATACCAAGGTAAAAATGAAATCGATATAATTTTAGATCTAAAACCATTCGAAAGTAGTAAAGTTAAAAGACTGGATAGATAAGCTCCAATTTCTCCTGAATATCAAAAGTTTTCTCCCAACCTTGTGCCATTGGAAATAAATTAAAAATTGGAATTCCGATCCTATCTTTGTAACATTCCTGCGATTGGATTGTCGCCTTAATAATCAACTATATTGCGTTTCAATCGAAGAGCCAATTATATTATAAGTAAGAATATGATAAAGAGGAAGACGACATAAAAAAAAAAAAATAATCATATTCAATAATATCATGATGAGCTCAAAATTTATTCAACGCGTCTGGAAAATTTTATATCCACTAGACATCGGTGATTCATTTTTATGATTAAAACAAAATATTGTTTAATATTAACTTGTTCAGTACCTAAAAGGAATATTCAGATAGTTTGGTTCTTTATGAAAAATGCTCTCATCACATAATTTGATACAAATTTAATTTAAGTAAATTGCCCGATGCCAAAATATAACAGATGGTACAAACCAAAGGAGGGGGAACTCATATCATATATGAGAATATGATTGATATATATATATATATATATATATATATATATATATATATATATATATATATATATATATATATATATATATATATATATATATATCATTAAAGGCCGTATTATTATAATGAAGACCGCAATAATTTTTTTATATTTTACTGTTGATATTTTTATTAATAAGTAAATGCATACCCTATATTCAACTTAATTCTGTTGATTTTCAAGTGTCAAATTAATTTTCATAACCTAAATTATAAATTATTAATTAATTCTAGAGATAGATTAATGAGTACGACGCAAAAGTTTGGCCACAGATTTCCTACCAGAGTTATAAGGTTATAATAATTATGAACCACCTGTTCGAACCAAGAAATTTTCTAAAACTTACAAATCACGTGAAATTCCACAAAATGGCTAGGTTTTCAATCAAACTATTAAATAAAAACAGTGAAAATGTATATTCTGTCAAACTGAAAATATTCTCACGAATTTCAGAAGGTATCAATAAAACAGTTTATCTAATTATTAGTATTCTAAAACTTCACACCGGGGTGCGAACTCGTAATTATTTTATAAACATCGATTTATAAGGTTGCTGAGCAGCGCGTTTTGTACATCGGCCTCCCTGCCCCAATATAATTCTTGACTTGGAAGTCGAAGTGCATTGTCAGCATCTCGATATTGTGAATCCTTTCAAACCCTATTATATAGGGTGCAACCCTAGGTACTAAGAACAATAACGTCAAAATTGGATGTCTCGCATACGCAGACGACGTTGCCCTTTTATCAGAAACTGAAGAAGAGGCGATTGCCCAAATAAAAACCCTCTCGGAAATAGCGAGGAAAACAGGCTTACAGATATCTTTTGAAAAGACGGAATTGATGACCACGGACGCGAATTTTAAGAAGAACACAATTAAAACCAAATACGGAACGATTAAAGTAACTCAGAGATTTAAATACCTTGGAGAAATCATATGCAGCAATGGGTCAGAGAGAGAAGGGTTTAAGGAAAGAATCGCCAAAATAGAGAAATTAAGCTTTGCCACCAGTGAGCTTTATAAAAAGAACTTATCTCTAAAAGCCAGAATACGACATTATAACACGGTCGTCAAGCCAGTGGTACTCTACGCAACAGAAACTTCTTGTCTTCCCAGCCTAGAAAGCCTTCTGAAAATAGAAAGAAGAATTCTCAGAAGAATCTACGGGCCTAGGAGAACACCTGAAGGATACAGGTTGAGGTCAAATGCGGAAATATGTAAAGAAACAACGGATCTAGAAACTGACGTTAGAGTGGGAAGGCTGAGGTTCTATGGCCATATGATAAGGATGAATCCTGAAAGACTTAACCATAAAATCTTTCAGCGCATCCACAGTCATAAGAATGTAAGCGGGTATTTTAAATAAAATAAGGATGATATGGACCAAGTGGGGCTAAGAGACCAAGATTGTTTAGACAGAGATGAGTACAGGAAGGCGCTCAAGAGAATAACGGTTCTTGCGGGCAAGAAGCGCTCCAAAAAGGGTGTTGCGTGGTCTGAGGAGAGAAAACGTAAGCACGCGGAGCTCATGAGGGGCATATGGGAGAAGAGGAGGCAGATGAAGAGGAAGCATTAACTTCATGGTATTCGCGTGGTCTATAAGGCCTGTTCGTGAAAACAAAAAAAAAATGTTATTATTTATTTCAATATTTTGACATGAATAAACGTTCAATAAAAATTATTACGAACTATTAAAATGTGATACTATGGAAGTTTTGAAATATATTAAATGTTTGATTTTGTCTTTGCCACCTACAATCACAACCTACAAAACAATGTTTTAGACATTCCAGAAAATAAAGAAGAAAAAATACGTACTTACTTATAAGTTAAAAAACAACAACAGTAGTGTGTACTTAAAACCCACGATAGAAGTGAAAACATCAGCAACGCGGGATTAATAATATGAAATGTTCAAAACATTAGTTAATATTTGTTGTTTTTTTTTTTTTTTTTTTTTTTGTTTTTTGGCGTTCTTTTCCCCTTTTCGACTCTCTAACTTGGTGTCACGTCAAAATGCAATTTTGAATTATAGCTCATTCCTAAGAAGATAAAATGCTACAAATTTCCCTTACTTACATTATGCAGTTCCGAATTTTAGTTTTTTTGAAGATATTTTAATCCATATGTTCAATAAAACTCGTTATCAATTGGTATTTGACAGTCTTTTTCGCTTTTTGACTTTCTAACAATGCGTCGCGTCTCGATACAATTAGTTTCTAAGATATTTTAATCCAAATGCAAAAATACTTCAATTAGTCGATTCGAGCCGACTTTACTCGTATGCCCCTTACATATCCGAGGGTGAAGGCTCAATCTCATTCATTACTCATAAAAAAAAACACAAAATGCGCTTAAAGAAATTATCACTCCAAAAATGGTTTTATTGTTCTATTGCTGTTCTATTTTTGTGTCGAATTAGAATCACCGATGTTAAGTAGCTAATTTCATGAGTCTATCGAATAGAACCCATTAAAAAATATGGTTTACACTTGGCGAAATGTTGCATTATTAAAAAAAAAAAAAAGGCGTTTAAACAATAGGTACTGTGTGAAAAATCTGATTGTTTAACTCATTATACCCAGGCAGAAACCGACATGATTTTGTAATAAATATTTAAACAATACACCAAATGGTTTGGTTTTGAAATGATTTCAACACGACAAATTAAAAAATCAAAAGCGATGACAGCACAGTAAAACGATGATGGAACTTAAAAGTTATAAGAATTTAAATACCCATATAAAATCAGTTAGTTTTTAAAATCATTTATAACAAATCTTGCATGTGAAAGTAACTAATGAAAACGAATTGAAGATTAGTAAATCAGTTAACAATTAAATTGACATGAATATTTCTGTGAATTAGCAATTTTAAACCACATTACGTAACAAAATTCTCAACAGAATTCCTGAGACAACCCCTGCAAGGAAAAGATCAGGTATTTCTGAATAGGGGGCAGGCGTCATGACACATGTCCAGCGTGTGATAGTAATTCTTATAAATGGTGGGAGGAGCTGCTCTGATAATTATTCGTGTGCCGACTTCTGTAGTGAGTGATTTGTGTGCGAATAGGATTGGGACAAGATGACGTCACAAGCTGTGGTGAGTATCTTGTGTTTATATTGATATGGCTTAAACACCTGTTACCTCTTTGCACTTTTCCTCACCTGTAGAGCGTTATGAATGGTTGAATATTTTAGTTAATTAGTTCTGATAGGTTTTTATATTAACGTTTTCTAACGGTATTTTCATTGTCACTTAGTAATTTAAACCACTTACCATTAGGCACTAGCGGATCCAGGATTTATTTTTTGGGGGGGCTTCAGCCCGAAACCTTTTTTTTCATAAAAATAACGATAATTACTTTGGAAAAACAGAAAGAAACTAACTACCTATATGAAATGGTGATTAAGTTATTCCTTAAGTACTTTTAAATGTAATTACACGAACAATAATACTTTAAGAGGTATTTTTAATTTTTTTTTCCCATAAAACATGGTTATATTTTTCCATTTTGGGGGGGGGCTTCAGCCCGAAAGCCCCTCCCTCCCCCCGTAGATCCGCCCGTGACATTAGGGATAATTAAATGCTTAAAAATGCGTTTTTTCTAGTTGTATATAACTAAAAAAGTTTAACTAAAGAACACTTCCATTGTAATTCTTTATGGTATTTTTTTTATTTTGTTTTGGGGCTTAAATTTAAAAGAAAAAAACAAAACATAATGGTAGATGTTCTTGAATCGAAAAAAAAAAAACTCAGTGATATTTATTTCAACCATTCTAAACCATAAAAATAAATTCATTTTTCAATATTTGCTTAACAAGTAATAGATATGTTGCCAGGATAATAAATACCTGGTAGCTGACTAAAAAAATTCTCTAACCAGGATGTAGGAATAATTAAGCAAACAATTGATTTTTACCAAAACCAGAGTTCAATTAATTAAAGAAAAAGGATAAGCATATATATTTCTTAATAGTTAAATACCACATGTCTTTCTTTCAAAATAAAATATTTTTTAAAAAACAATGACAGCTATTTTTTCAGTTTTTTTTAATCAATTACAGTTTCCCTAATCAATTTTAAATTAATATAATAATTATTTTGTATTAAATTAATCAATTTAATAAGCATATGAAATCATAGGCTGATCTATGGGGCTGAGGATGCAAGAGGGGGTAAGGAGTAGCTTTCGGGCTAAAATCTCTCCTCCCCAATATGGTAAAATGTAACTATATTTTATGGAAAAAAATACTAAAAAGTTTCTTCTTAAAGTATTATTGTTTTTGTAATTACATTTAATAGGATTAATTAATTACAATTATCAATAATCAATTAATTACAATTAATAGGATCAAGAATCACTTCATATAAGTAGTATCTTTCTTTATTTTCCAGATTAATTATTCTTAAGTAAAAGAAAAAAAAAAAACTTTGGGGCTGAAGCTCCCTCCTCTAAAATTAAATTCTGGATCCGCTAGTGTATGAAATGAATCTCCACCTTCATCACAATCACTAGCTGAACCAGGATTTAATTTTGGGGGGCTTCATCCCGAAAAAAAAGTTTTCATAAAAATAACGATAATTACTTAGGAAAAGAAGAAAGAAGCTACCTGTATGAAATGGTGTTTAAGTGAATCCTAACACCCTTTTAAATGTAATTACATGAACAATAATACTTTAAGAGAAACTTTTAAAATATTTTTTTTGATAAAACATAGTTATATTTTAGCATTTTGGAGGGGGCTTCAGCCTGAAAGCCCTCCCCGTAGATCCGCCCGTGATCACAATTATCATTGTACCTTAGTTGAGACAGAATGCAGTATTATTCAATGAAAGAAAAATATATATAATATATAAAATCAACCTTTAAAATAATAAATAAAGAAATTAAAATCAATTATTAACTTAATTATCCAAAACTGAATTTTTAAAAATTTATTTTTACATTTTTTATCAATTTATAATAATTATATTCAATATTATTTTTCAGTTGTGTGCTTTTGGACTATTACTTATTACAAGCCTCCTTTGTGAGGTATCTGCGTATCCACAAGGCTATGGCAAATTGGTTACTGATGAATATTTCAATGAATGTCATGAAACGGTAAGATTTTTTTTTTTTTAATTGCTAACTGGTAGATTCTGGTTTAAAGTTTTCTTATTGAACTATATCTTAAAAAACTACAAGCAAGAAAAAAAAAATCTTTGACCAACTAATATTAAATTGAAATTTTCACTCGCCATTAATTTAAACAACTAACTTGTTTTTTTTTTTATCAAATACCAGTATCTTTAATGTTTTAGATTGTGTTATCTATTCTATTAGGAATTCACTGTATTTATTGGACTCTAACTTCCAAGATAATTTCCACTAATTAGTAATGTGATGAACAAATGTTTTTTATAACTCTAATTACAAATAACCAGAGATTCCCTTATCAAATCTCATGCCAGCCTAGACATAATTGCTTATGGCATATTTTAAACATAACAAATTCCACTATGAAGAAATCAAAATCAAAGGAAGGTTACAAGTGCAATGGGTCAATGGATAACATTTGATAATTCAGATAAGCTTGAACAAGAGAAAAAAAGAATAATTTCCAATTTTTTTGTGTTAAACCCATGAAATAAAAAAACGATGAAAATAATTATTTTCAAAATTCATTTTTTTTTTTTTTTTTTACATTACATAGGCTTAAATTTCCTTTCTTTAATGATACCAGTAATAAATATTTCTTAGTATTTTGAAAATGGCATGTAGCTGACTAAATATATTATATATGTAATAATAGCATAAAAAAAAAACAATATACTATATAGGCATTATGTATTGTGAAGGTAGGACTGGCTAGGAGAGCTTTTAGGCTGAAACCCCCAAAATGGAAAAATTATTTTCTTTTAATTGGTTCATACTTATTATTGTGAATGATCTACTTCTAAATATGTAGAACAAGAACATATGTTCTATTTTTTAAATAATAACACAAATGAAGCTACAAAATATAATCATGTCTCATGAAAAAAAAATATTTAAAAACAATCACCAAAAGTATCATTGTTCGTATAATTATATTTTTTGGTTTTTTAATAGGTTTTTTTTTCTTTAATAATCTTTTCATATAGGTAGTTCATTTCCTTATATTTCTTTCAAGAAAATTATATTTATATAAATAGAAAAAAGCTTTTTAAATATTGTAGAAAAGCTATGAGATATTTTAGTAGGTATAATAATAAATTTTAAACCTCAATAGAAAAAAAAAATAGCATCTTACACTGATAGGGGTACTGGTGGGGAAACTAGTCCAGAAAGTGTGCCACATGATCCTTTTTGCCAACCTCAGACGACAACCTCGAGTTTGCCGTCGCTAACTTGCTAGAGTGGGAAAGTCAAGATTCATTTCCTAGGACCCTGAGAAATGAAAAGTAACCAACCCAGGTGGAAATCGGACTCACCACGTTCAAAACTGGGCACCCTGGGACCTATGCCCCACCTGCTCATTCATCCCAACCTCAGCATCTTACACTTCATTGGATTTTTCTCTATCAATGTTTTTTCGAAAATTCGCTTCTTAATGGGTTTGCCAAAAAAAAAAACGTCAAATCGATGCTAGTTCAAGGAGTTGGTCCAAAGCCTCAAAAATATGTTGTTTTTTAAAGTAATTTAGAGTATTATAAAGAAAGGAATCCTCTGCTATTTATTATTACTCATTTTTTTTTTTTTTTGCTAACAACAAATAGTCATCTCTCACTTCCAACGTAAACCTCTTTCAGGTGGTAATTAATTTAGTGTTCCTTTTTTCTTTATAATTAAAATAGATTTTCATTGATAATTTATTGTGAAAATTATTCTTATTATTGGTCATTTTATGTAGTTAGTTCAATAATAATTTAAATTGTTACAGCTCCACCCAGCCACAGCAACACTTTGTCAAAGATGTGCGAAGCACTCGAGGGCCAGTAATGTATACCCACTTTGTTGCGAGGACAGAGAAGAAGTACGGACGTGGTGTGAGAAGTACTTAGCATATGGACAGAGGCAGTAAAAAAAAACAATTTCCAATACACTATTTGTGTCATAAAATTTCAAATTTTTCATTTACTTAGTGTTCTGCTCCTCTTGGTGGAAGTTGAATTCTGTATGTGCAGTTGAAGTTGATGTTTTTGTGATATTGGCATATGCTACGCTGAGATGTCTATGTATATATTTTACAATGTTTAGAATTTTAGTTTTTCTATTAAGATTTAAATAGATTAAGTTAGACATGCTGTAATTTGTACTTTGTATTTTGATTGATGAAATTGTCATATTTTTTGCTGTTGGATAAGTGCTTTGTCAAATTTTGTTTATTCTCTTAGTATTTTTCTGTTTTTCTATTGATCATTTAGATTACAAGAAATTGTCATACTGAAGAGAGCATGACACTTAACAAATTTTTAAGTATTACTGACAGTTGTAGTAAGCTATAGTTTCACTTAGAAATTGATTGAATGGAGGACAATTATGGATATATGCTTTTTATATAATTATGAAAAAATAGGTTACTACTATTCAGTTTTGTGTGATTTATTCTGTTAATAAGTATGTATTTGGATAAATGACTTTGTGATACTTTTTTATTATTTTTTCTATTTATTTAAGTCATCTTATTTGTGATAGAAAATTTTATTTATTATAATTTATTCTAGTCATAATTCATTTTATAATTGCTAGTTTGTAAGTATTTATATACCAAGGATAAAATAGATGAACATATCATTTTTAAAATGTTAAAATAGATCCATAAAATTAAGTTTGAACTCTGTACTTAGTAAAGCTTAAATTAATGAATCATTATAGCCAAATATGTTTTATATATAATTTTTTCAACAGGGCAGAGCATAACAGCTTACCATTTAAGTAATAACAACTTGATTTAAGGCTGTGAAATCTATTTGTCTATCAGATAAAAACATAAATTTATATACTATCTTAACTTGAGCTTATTTATTTTTTAGTATACCCTAATAACAATATACTCATTTTTATTTTTTTCAATTCAGAATAATTTTCTAACTTCTATTATCACACAATGGGAACAAGGCTGGAACTAGGAGGGGGGAGGGGCAAGGGAGTACTTGCCCCGGACTTCATAATTAGAGTGGCTAATTTCAAGCAAAATTTTATTTTTATTTTAAGTAAAAAACATTTTTCTCAATTTAAAAAAAATTGAAAATCTTGTGCGATCATTACAATCATGAACAGTTTGAGGTTCACAAAATATATTCCTGTTTCGTGACCAACATTCTAAATGTAAATTTATCAAATTCCTTGATCTTTTGAAGGATTAGTTCCTCACTTTGTAAAGGATGGAATATCTAAGAAGTGTCTGCTGATAGAATTTTCTCAAAGACTGAAGTTCAAATCGATAATTTGAGATAACTACAATAAAATTTCAGGATTACTAAAATTTGTTGATTTGATAATTCTATTCAACAATATTTAAAAAAAAAAATAGGAGAAACTAAATAGAATTGTCATAATAAATATAGAACATTAAGATTTTTTTCCTTTTGGGAAGACACTATTAAAAAAATGGTATAGTCCTAAAACCAACTTAGACATTTCCAGCGCTATAAAATTTTCAGTTTGTTATAATGTTGTAAATAATGTTGGACCTCCCAATCTTTTTCAGACAATTGACACAAAAATATTGTTTGGTTTAAGGATCTGAAAGGTACTACCAATCAATAGGTTCCATGAAATATCTTTATTTGTTGTTATAAAGTTGTAAAATAAAATAGTCACACTGATAACTGTAATATAACTTCAGAGATGAAAGATTATGGAGTCAATCCAATTGAAACTACTCAGATCATGCAGCTCGACATTTTTGATTTTTATAATTCTATTTATAACATTGCTTGCAATAGTTAATCAAAGTTAAGCAATGCCGAGACGCAGAGCGTGGTTAGCACTTGGATGGGTGACCATCCATAAGGAAAAGCAACTCTGCTCAAGAGTATGTGAGGTCCGTCAGGTGAAGGTGTTTTTGTTAGATATTTTGCAAATAGATTTCAATCAAAAGTATTCATCACATGTTTCAGTCTTGATCAAGCTATAGTATCATTTTAAACTTGAATTTAAATTGATTTTAAATATGAATTTTCAAAAACAGACAAAAAATTATTTTCAGTGAGATTTAAATTTTAATATCACAAAAGGGATTATGTGAAAAATTATGATACTTTCACATTTTATAAATCTTTACAACAAGGAAACATGGCACAAATTTGATGATTGAGACCCAATCAGATCCTGAGTTGTATTTTATCAAATATGTCTGAAAATCGCATTATTTACCAAACGCATCCTACAATATGAAATTGGGGCACCAAAGAGTTCGGTATGAAAAGAGGTATATCTAGTTCGGGCCAAGTCTTCCACTAGAGGAATGTTGAGGTCTTTATGGATAATTTTATTTTTTACATAATAAAGAACATTTAGGATTTTACAGAGGATTTTGGATTGTAAGGATTGGATACGGGAAGAATTTGATGTTTTTGTAGAGTCCCAAAGTTCAGTTCTAAAAACACAATATATTGATGTGTTTATTGGATCTCAAAATTGTTTCTATCTAGCTTTTTCATGTACGCAATTCCTTAAGAATGAATAAAATCTCTTTATATTATTAAACATTTAAAAGTTCTATTTAAATTTATTTGTATTTTCACTTGTACCTTGTAAATAGTTTTTTTATTCTGCCAAACAAATTTAATAACAAATAAAAGTTGGATGGACACAATTTTGAGTTTAGAAATAAACATCAATATCAATGATTTTTAGAACAATGTTTTCCTTATTCACAAATAAAGTTGTTCAAGTGACAGTTTACTGTTGATTTGCTTACATATATTAGTTGATCTGATAGCAGCTGTTATAGCAGTGAAAATTTATGTACCAACCGCAGATGGCGCTATAACTCTGTGATGGGTTCTGGCCTCCTCTATGAGCCTCCACTATTTGGCTTGGTTTTGAATTGTTGCCTTCCAATTTCAGACTCCAAGTAGGTCTCATGCGTCTTGTACCACACCATCCATACACTAGAGCTTGGGCTGTCCGACTCTTCTTGAACAATGAATTTCTTCTTCCATGACTCTTTTAGGCATTTCGTTGGGACTCATCCGTGCAACATGCCCTGCCCACACTAGACATTCCGACCTAATAAAGGTCACAACATCTACTCCTGCAGCAGATCATAGAGTTCCTGATTTCTTCTTCTTCTCCAACCTACCTCATCCCTTACCAGCTCATAGATTCTTCAAAAGATCTTCCTCTCGAGATTCAGGAGATTATTTCTATTCTGTGTGAAGTGTGCATGTCTGGAAGGCATATGTTAGGACAGGCCTGATCTGTGTTTTATATAAATAGACCTTTGTTTTCTTGCTAATGAGCGTGCTCCGGAGCTGTTTCAACAGAACTTGTTTAATGATTAAATAAAAATCGATACAGCGCTCCAATTTCAGATTGCAGGATGTTGATTTATCGCTTAAATAACGTTATTTCCCAGCATATTTAATGTAATATAACTCTGGAGCCGATTGAGTCAATGTTAAAATTCAAATGATTTTAAAAAGTTTTAGAAAATTCATAATGAAATTTCAAATGATTGACTCAATGTTAAAATTCAAATGATTTTAATCACCAAAAATGATTTTAAGCAGTTTTAGAAAATTCATAATGAAATTTTCAGCCTCTGCTGTTATTTCACAATTATCTATATATTGTACTATCATTTCATAGTTACCTATGTATTATGTACCTATCTTTTACTGTTATTTCATAGTTATCTATATATTATCTGTATTGCTTATCAGTACAAATATGTATATGATTTTATTTGTTTATTTATGCTTATCCTTTATTTTAATTCTGAGGTTACATCATTCAGTAATTTAATTATTTCTTGTCATTTTATGCCAGACAAATGATATTTCTATTGTACAGCACTAAATGACCCAGAATGAAATTTATTTCCTATCCATAAAGGGCTATCAAACATCTTCTGATTCCTCACACTAAAAGATAGTTAGGTAAATACCAGGATTATGAAAAGAATGGGCCACTATGGACCAAATATTTACTCTAAGAATGATATTAGAGAAGAGTAAAGAACATTCTGAATTCTCTTAGTAGATTATAAAACTGCTTATGACACTACAAAGCAGTGTCCTCCACAAACTTTTTGGCCCATGGGCCACATTGATACCTTGACTAAGTTCCGTGGGCTACATTGAGACCTCCACCAAAGTCCCGCAGGCCATGGCTAGTGATGAAAAAAAAAATCTTGTTTTATAAATGTCACTTCAGCTGTGAAATGAGCTTTTTAAGAGGAGAAAAACTATGCAATAATGTTCTAGTAACCTAAATTGCTAAATTTCATATTTCTAAATAGTTTTTCAAATTTTATAACCTTATCAAAGAAACTTTCGAGTGCCAGAATGAAGGTGCTTGCAGGCTTTGCTAGGCTGAACCCCAATTACTAGGGTAAGTTGATGACTTTGAGATTGTTCTCAGTTGGGAATATGCATATGGAACTCGTCGAGAAGAATAAGATAAAATATATGAGAGTTGGAGCTATATGATAGGAGACAGAAATTGAAACTTTCAATCATGGAATTTACAAGTTTAAAAGAGTGAACAGCTTTGCACACCTAGAAACTGATATAAACTCGCAAAATTATATCTCCCAAGGGATCAGCAGGAGTATCCTGGCAACCAATTAGTGCTGTTTCAGCCTTGTAAGGCGTTTCAGGAGCAGATTTAGACCTTCTCATTCTTGGAATAATTTATACATGATATAAATGATATGATTATTTCATGAATAAATTATTTCCGAAAAAATGGTTATTCTTGAAATAATATTTCAAATTGCCAATGGAATAATCTCAGTGAAATAACTACTAAATTTATTTCTGAAATAATTGTTTTGATATTTTAACATTCATTGAAATAAAGTAATTTATTTCAAAATGAATTATTTAAAGAATAACTTAATCCCCTTTTTGTTTTTTGCTAATAGAAAATGTTTGAGACACTTTAATCTTTGCAGAGGCTGTGTGCGCCCAACGAAAATTTGCTTTTTTATTTAATCCTTCTTTAGGTTTTCTGCCATTTGACAGATTTGAGGCATTATATCTACTGCTGTTTGAAACACTTTAATGTTAGTAGAATTTGAGTGTGACTGACAAAAATTTCATTTTTTCTTATGCCTCTTTTTTTTATTCTGCAATTAGATGAGCAAGAGGCAATATATCTATTTGAAGTGTCTCAAACAGCAGTAAATATAATGCCTCAAGTCCATTTAATAGCAGAAAACAAAAAAAGGGGCAAAAGAAAATATAAAATTGTTGTGCACATTCTGTTTAAAGATTAAAGTCTCAAGCAGCAGTAAATATATTGCCTCAAATCCATCTAATTGCAGAAAACAAAAAAGGAGTAAAAGAAAAAATGAAATAGTTGTTGGGCACACTCAGCTTCTACTAACATTAAAGTGTCTGAAACAGCAATCAATATAATGTATGAAGTTTGTCTAATTGCAGGAAACAGAGGTATAAGTGAAAACTATATTTAGAGTAAACAATAGGATGTTTATTATGATTAATTCAATCCCTCTTGAATTTATCAGAATGTTTATTTCATAAATAATCATTTCAGAAATTATTATATCATTAATCTTGAAATAATTTATTTCAGAAATAATATTTAAATTATATTATGAAATAAATTATTTCTGAAATAATTGGAGAAGGTTATTTAACGATTTGTTCTGAGAATATTATTTCAAATAAATTCTGCTCAGGTCTAAGAAGATTCCTAACTTTTGGAACTGAAGTAAACTTGTATAAGTCGCTAGTTCGTCCAGCCATTACGTATGGGTCAGTGGCTTCAATAAACTTGATAAGACAAGACTCCTGGATTTTGAAAGGTCTATGTTAAGAATAATTTTCAGTTTAGTTAAAGGGGCAATGTCTGGAGAAAAAAGAATATGGACCTGATAATGTCTAAATATGGATACAGACATCATCAAGTTTATCACTCAGAGCAACAATATCAGTTCTCCTATTTGTTGCAATAGAAGTTTAGTGTATATGGTAAAACAAAATCCTATACTAAAACTGGGCGGTTACTTGCTGATTGGCCAGTGCTTTATACATTACCATGCAACCAGTCCACTACATCACCTTCCCTCCAATGACTTTGTAGAGAAAACCTGACCTGTATCTCTTACTACTTGTAGTTGTTTCAGGACCTGGCTGTCTTAGCAGAGTCATTAAATGCATTATTCATAGGTATACTAGGAGGATCCGGCTGGCTGAAACTTGAGTCTTGATCCTGAAGCAAGAATGCTGGCTTTAATCTGTCGACGGTCACAATTTTGGAACCATTTGGTAATTGGAGGACTCAAATTGATCTTCTTGTCTCTTTTTAGAATCTTATAGGTACCAGTATATAGTGTGAGTGGCTCATTTTCGCTGCATGGTAATATTGTCAGCTCTAACCGCCGACTCTGTCATGACAAGAGCAAAGCACCTTTACCTAATTCTTTGACTGACTCGCAACCTTCTAATGCAGCCATTCTCTCTCTGTTAATTTCTCGAGGACAGTAAGCAATAGGTCTTCATAAGTAGAATAGTGAGTCAGCTTTACTGTAGCCACTTCTCCAAATTGAGTCTTACCTATCTTAGCTATTAAGTCAGCTATTGTGCTGATCTTATCCAAGTCTTGTTGGTCATTTACTGCTAGGGTTACTTGCATACTTTCAGTTTTAAAACCTCACATAACCAAATGGACTTTATGATATCCGTTAACCAACATTTATTTCTATAGGTATATTTGGATATTAATGTGGATCTTCAGTTGGTATCATCACCTTTGTGTATATGCTAGGATATGTTGCCTGATCCAATAAAACACACTAAGAACTTTTTAAAAATATATTTTTACCAATAAAGATGTTTAAAAAACAAAATAAACAACTTATACTCAAACCAGATTACTTGCTGGTTCAGCAGTGCCTTTTGCATTACCAACCAACCATTCCACTACAAAAGTTCATTAAAATTAGTATCATTGGATAGCGATAGTTAAATATTAACCTGCCCTCTTTTACTCTTAGTCCATTGGTGTAAAAGCATTTTGAAGATCACAACAGAACAATTTTTAATGTGCAAGGTATTCATTGTCAGTTTTATTATACAATTGACCTTTGGGGTAATTACATAGGCTGGGGAAAATACTTATTTCTATAGCATACAGAATAATAACTCGATCGAGTCCCATTCTCAGTTTGAGATAATGAGTGGGAATATTCCCGTCAATACAATAATTCTTGCAGCCCTCAGTCCCTATAAAATCAAATAAACTTATTTATTGTAAATATCCCAAATATGTATATTTTATAAATAACATGCTGATAGCGCAAATTGGTGAACAGTTAAATTGGCTTTCAAGCTAAGTAAAATAGGTATAGTATATTTTGTTTAATACAATTAAAAAATGAAAGTAATATGTTTAGTGAAATACAATTAAACTGATTTAATGGTTACGAGCTAATAGTTTTAAAATTAAATGGTATTCTTGTCATTATTTGTAGTATATTACAATAAACTCAAAATAATTATTTTCCTATTATCTACCAGATAGCAATGCAATTCATTTGGAGATAACTTTCAGTCCATCAACTAATTATCCATTTTCTTTCTTATTTGACTTACAACATTTCAAATTACAATAATGTCGTCCTTAGTTATTTTAATTTTTATATCTGTTATTGGGACATTGACAATTAATCTTTATTCTATAAAGTAAATTTACCAAAATGTAAATTATATTCACTATATGAGAAGGAGTTAGTCGAGGGTGCGGTAAAATAAATAAAAAAAATTAAAATATATAAATTATTTTAATTTTTGCCGACGTTTCGACCCACTTTGCAGGTCGTCTTCAGGGCGTAGGATGTGGCACTGCGGGAGGCAGTTGAAACACTGGCATCCTCCACTAACTCCTTCTCATATATTCACTATATTTTATTTTATTTTTTTTATTATAACCTTTCTTTCAGATATAAAGGTTCAGGTATTTAAAACTTTGAAGAAACTAATTACGACTTAAAAGCCATTATCTAAAATATAAAAGAAAAGTTTGGTATAGGCATATTTATTACAAATCAAATTGAAAAAAATAGATAAAAATAACATTTTAACTTAATTTGAAATTTATTTCCTATAAATCTCAAAGAAAAAAGTTTCATTTCAAAAAAATATTGGCCACTGACCAATTTACTATGCGAACTATTCGTAGAGTTTAATTACTTTTTAGTTATTAAAATCAATTTTCATGAATAACGTTACTATGATTTTTACCATGTTTTCCTCTAAACCTCCTAAACTCAAATAAAAAAAAACGAAAAAACGAATCTTCCTAAAATTATTGAAAAATATACTTATCTATTTCACATACAAATCTATATTTATATATAAGTATGGAGAAGAAATAAATACTTGTACAAAATTTATTTAAAATTAAATATTTACATTGGTATATAGCATAGTGTACAATTAATTACAATAAAAGCATTAAATTAAATTATTTATTGAACTAAATCAGAATAAAAATGTAAAATTTAAATCTATTTAGATAATAGATAATAAAATAATACAGTTTTGAGATTTCTTCATATAAGATGTAGATAATCATTTTTGTTTACATTACCAAAGATAATCAGGTTTTCCAGGTGAGATGGACTACTATTAAAAATACTTTTTATGGAAGGGAGTTGAAAACATTACATTTATAATAAGTTCTGAACACTATCTAGCAGAAATAATGATAGTTAATAAAGAAATTTATTATATAGAACAAAATTTTTACATGATTTCAATTATTGCTTAGCGGTTAATTTTATGTGGGGGCTTTAGAAAACTACCAATAAATAAAATAGTATCTCCTTTAAAGATTATATAAAGGAATGGACTGTTGCAAACCATCTGAGGGGGTAGTGCTTTTGCAGTCAAGGTAATACCTGAAAAAAAAGTCAAATAAAAAACAGTTTAATAGAAAATGTAAATAGAAATATTTGTTAAAAAATTAAAACTAAAGGATTTTGTGGGAAAAAGTTTGCAAAAAAATACATGAGGTTTTTTTTTTTTTTTTTTTTTTTTTTTTTTTCTTTCGAACCACTTTTATCTTAAAAATAAATAAAAATCATATTAACTGATTATATATAGAAGATATAGTATCAATCAACATTGTTGCATTATTTTTACTTCTGAAATATCAAAAAACATAATTTATAAATTAGTTCAAAATAAGAACCAAAAGGTTTATGCAAAAGTGCTAGAATGAAACTAACCAGGAATATTAAAAATAAAATTTTAATTACAGGTAAGAAAATATTAGGTCTAAAAAATTAGGGAAGTATATTATACCAAAAATATTTATCTCAAAATTCTGTAATAGTTTAAAAAAAAAAAAACTCGAAACAAACAAATAAACGTCTTTAAAATTTAAAAGTAGAAACAGTCATCATCAACATCATAGTTGAAAAAACAACAAGCAGCATCGAAAAGCAAAGTTAATTATCATTAAAAGATGAGTTTCAATATCTGGTCTGAGCAGTTGAGCGCTTTCCTCAAGAAATGCTGCATTCTACTGATGACTGGCCACGAAGATTAAATGCCTCTGTCAAGGCAAAAGGGGGACATTTTGAGTAATTCCTTTTTTTGTTTTACTCTCTATTGATATAAATTTTATTTTCTAATAAAGTTTTTGAAAAAAGTTAATTTTTCTGTTGAAATCCATATATTTTTCCTTATAATAATATTTATGAAAGGACTAGGTATTTAGCTAAACTAACCAAAGCAATGATAACTACAACCATAACAACATAAGCAATAAAAAAATAGATATCAGTTTGCCGAAATGCATTCAGAAAACAACATTTTATATGGAAGTGTGGTATAAAAATATTGTTTAACATTAATAAACCAATTATTTATTTTATTTTATATTAAAAATAAAAAATAAACATATGTAATAAAATATCATACATTAGTAGATAAATTCTCTAAAGGAATTTTCAAAACCATAAGATCATTATTCTAAGGAACATAAATGAGATTAGAAACATTACAAAATATGAAAAGATTATGATTTAAAAAAAAAAACATTGAAAATGTAAAATAGCAGAAACAATTCTTTATTTTATCTCACATCTATTTTATCAATAAGATACTGGTATTTCTTTATTATATTTAGGCATAATAAAGTAAATGAATAAGAACGAAATGGTATGTTAGCAAAAAGCTTTGTCAGTAAAACGAATAAAAGAATTACTATTAACGATGCAGTTGTCACTACAAGAAAGAAAAATTAACGCAAAGGTTATCCCTTCGTTATTTAGGCTATGTTACCTCTACTAAATAATAAAAATAATCAGAATTATCTGATGTAGGAAGATTCCACCGTCAAGGATCACTTGTGAAATAATTTAAGATAGCACTGCTGAGAATAAGGAGTGCCAGAAGAAGAGAATATCCCGAAACTAATTGGATCAAGCAGAAACTTTGTCATTTTGACACATTTCCCGGAGTAATTAAAACTTTATCCATTTGTTAATATTAACTTGTCCATCTATTGGTATGATATTGGATAACCTTTCAATATAATATGGAAATTTATTGAAACATACTAGGAATCTTTCAAAGCATCGTGAGGGGTCACCATCTCTCCGAAGAGAAGATGATTCCTTGGCCATTGTGGAGAAGGAAAGATTTGACTCTTTGCTAACTTCCTTTCCTCTGTTTCTTTTTCTCTGATGTTAAACCACGTACGGACTTCAATAACCCTAATGACATAAGAATTTGGTACAAAAAAATTTAAACATACCTCTACTACTCACACTACCACCGCCACCATTTTTCACCATCACAGGTGAAATTAAACAATCGCTGAAAAGGATAACTCCTAGACATGACTTGGTAAATACTGAGACGCTCCAGTAAATGCCTAGGAAGGCTCTAGTGTTTCTTATTACAATCTATAATTGCATCCTCAGGACCACTATATTTCCTATTCAGTGGAAATACTCTTTCATAACCACGGTTAAAAAAAAAACCAGATAAACACAAAAACAATCCTTCCAATAGAATAATCAGTTTGCTGCCAGTATGTTCTAAAGTATTCGGAAAATTATTATACCCATGACTATTAGAAATACTAACGGACAACAAATAATTTCTGACCATCAATTTGGAATTAGAAAATTGCACTCGGCAACACAACTACGCAGGGTAATTGACTACATATCGATAGCACTAAAGCACAAATTTTATGCAACTGGAGTATTTCTGGATGACGCCCGAGCATTCGACGAAGTCAGGCACCAGGAGCTCCAAAGCTCAAATTTCAAGCTTAAGACCATACTTCCACACAGAGATGGGTAACTGCTACTCTGAGTACTGAGTGCCAGGTATTTTATTCGAGTATTGAAATTTTAAGAGTACCAAACAATTTAATTACTACTTCGGTTCTTATCAAAGGATTAACAGAAGTAGTAATTGAATTCCCAATAATGAATCAATTTGAGTAAAATACTTCATAATCGGTACTTGGTAAGGCCATGCATTAGCCCATATATGCTTCCATACATCTACTAATTAATTTCTTTTTTCTCTAAGGTAGATTTTTCGCAGCAAGACCCATATCTTACCAGCCATCTCTGGTCTATGCTCCATCATCCGATCTTAGCCGGTGTTCCTCAAGAAACAATTCTTGTTACTCTTCTATACAACAAATAGGCACACGACATTTCTTAAAGTGCCCACTCCCTTACAGCTACCCACAAATGACGGTATGGCCGAGCACAATGGGGATTCTGAACGTTGTGAATTAGATTCCCATCAGGATCGGTTAATTTTCATTTCTCGGTGGTGTCAGGAGATGAATGTTGACATTCACACTCTTTTATTTATTTACCTCCCTCCTTTGAATAATGGTCTATAAGGCCGTTTGCAATAGTGGGATGTTATGCATGACTGCGTAACAACTGCAAGGGAACCAGTTTAAGTTTTTATCTTCTATGACTTCTGATCATGGGTCTTCCAGCAGTCTTCTTGGTGCTGGTCCTCTTCTCTATGCTCCAATGTTGAAGTGGGCTGGACCCACTGCATCCTTCCAGCCATAAATACATTTCTTGAATCGTGTGAAGTTAATCCTTACTTACCAATTGAAGAAGTTCATCCTCTGTTAGGACCCCTCGGTTCTCATCATTGTTGCCCTTATTCTTTCGAATGCAGTGGAGGTTGTGACCACATGTTCGACAGTCTCCAGAACTCCAGAAGTGGGGCATTCGGATCTGTATCCTCGCCAAAACTATGTAGCTAGCTCGAAAACTCCCATGCCCCGTGAGGAATTGTGGAACCCAATAGTCCGGGAGGACCCATTGTGCATCTAGGCGCGATTCTATGGTAGGGTATTTCCTAAAACTACTCCTTTTCGGGGTAGCCACAAAACCGACGGCTCCATTCAATTGTATTCTCCCGGATTATCTTCTTTCATTTGTTAGGACTTTCCACAATCCTCACCCGTAGATCTTCTGAAATTCCTGCCAAGCCTTCTTTTGTGAACTTTTATTTAGTCCCATCTTCTCACAGAAGGTCGAGAGATACCGCCCCCGCTAGGATCTGCACTGCTTCGTGTGATGTTGTCCTAAACGCTCTGGTGACACGCAACAAGGCCATACTCTGGATTGATGCCAATCTTTTACGCTGTCACGGTCTGTGAGGTTCCTGTACCAGAGAAATTCACACTCTGATAAGTATGCGACGGCACCCTCAAGGTAACCGTCAGGAGTTGGAAAAAAGGCTCACGATAGTAGAGCCCACTTGCCTAACTAGTTCCCCCAGCAGTACCAATACAGCTACCTACTCAGACGATACTGTTGTCATCACTAAACATGAAAATCATAAACACATATCACTTATCTTGCAATATCACTTACAACAAATACATGACTGCAAAAGTTATAACATATCACGTTTACTCTACGACTAGAAACATACGCTCCTGCATATTTCGATAACATCTAGATTCCATAAACGGTAACCCAAGCACTCTGGTACAAGAATAAAACACTTTACACGTTAACCTGACTACCAAAACATTCCTACGGGCGCATTTCAAACGATTTTATAATAAGTTTAAAGGACATTCCAACCAATTAATAAAAGAAATGACCATAATTCGACCAATTGACAATTTGACCAACCGAAAAATCCCAGAAGATAGCTGATAATGATCTCGATGAGGGACCTACTTGTATTAAAGCCGTTGCTTTTCCTCGTGCCTATCAAGATTCATGTTTTATTTTATTTTTCAATGTATTGAAAAAAAAGCGAGAAAAAACATTTGCATACCAGAACCTGCAGCAGCTCGGGTACCTTTTTCCTTTACCACAATCATTGCTTTCTGCATAACTTTACTGACTGAAATTGAAGAATTAGTCATCTTGGAGAAATCAGCATATCTTGAGAAGGCAGTAAGCATTCCCATCTAAGAAAGTAGAAATAAAGCATTTTATTATATGAAATATAACTGTATTATATTTAAGTGAACATTAAAAAATTAATTTCGTGAGGGTATTTTATATATAATAATTAAAACTACTGTTCGCCCAGTGGTCGAAATTCGACCATGATTATCATTGTAAACTTGAAGAAAACATAAATGAATTTCCATATTACCTAATTTTTTTCCTATTTTTATTCGTACTTTTTCACGTACTTACAATAGAAAACAGAGCAGTACCATTGGTGTAGTTTTTTAGTTATTCGCCAATAAAATTCTGAACCCATTGTTACTTTTTTCAAAAACATATTTGAAACCAGTTTCTTTCTTCGGTCGGTTTCATTTCATCGGTTTCATTTCTTCGGTTTCATTGTTTCATTTCAACATTATATTCAAACTATAGCGATATGCTGATTACAACTTTGTCATAATAGAACTTTCCAAAAAATATAAACCGGAAAAATGTTTTTAAAAATGCAATAAGAATATTTTATCGCACATGAATATTTTTTTCGATTTCCATGATGTTTTCTATTTTATAAGAAACTTTCAAATACTCGGAGGTTTAATGAACCTAAAATTGTATAATTTTTAAGTTATTTGCAAACAAAATTCTGAATCCATCGTTATTTTTCCTTTAGCATTATTTTCTTTATTCCAGCAGAGAACTGGCTCAGGAAATAGCCGATGCTGTTGGGACCCAAAGAAACACCTATTATAAGGACTTAAAAGATTGTTTTCCCTATTTCTTCTATTCTACTATTTCTTCGGTTACTTATGTATGCCTTAAGGTCAGCTTATCAAATTCAAAGGTCAGTTTATGCCTAAATAAAATCAAAAGTTAATTCTGATTTTTACTATACTGACCTTACGGCGTACACTTTAGCGTGAATAGACACTATGATATCATTTATATCATATTGAATGAAAGAATATTTTTATTTGTTTTCGGGGAAACCTCCATATAAACAGAATTAGCCATATTGATAACAATGATTACAAATACAAAATAGAATTCATTGGGATTCAGTAACAACATCCTCTCCTCATAACAGCCAAGCAACTGCTTGTATGCCTAAATATAAACAATGAAATGTTGAGTGGATCCAGAAGTTCGTTAGGTTTTTGCTAATAGTGCGAATTGTTTTCAAATATCTCCAGATCTCTTTCCTTATCTGACCATAATGATACTTATTCGAAAAGTTGAAGTCCGCTGTTCGAAACCGTTGTGTTTGGTTTCATTATCATTAGTTTTGTTTGTGCTATAGCGTAGTGAATTTGGCAAATGATAAAATGCATTTTCGGCATTCATTGCTTTTTGATTTCGAAGAAGGCAAGCGAGCTTCGGAGATCCACCGAAAGATATTTCCTTACATATATTGGGACGATGCCTTAACGCTATCGCAAAAATGGTTAGCCAAATTGTATTGCGGAGATAGGAGCCTCGAACATGCACCCCGCAGCGGACGGCCCACCTAGGTTAATTCTAGTTATATCAAGGCTCTAACCGAACAAGATGGGTCGCTACAGTTACGAGACACTGAAAATATGTTTTGGCATCGTTTAAAGGCATTTACAACAGCTTGACTACGTGTCCCGCCTCGATGTTTGGTAGTCATACCAACTGACTGAGACAAACATGGCCAACCGAATATCAATCTGTAACTCTTTTCTCAACAGAGACGAAACGGATCCATTCTCAGTCGAATAGTGACGGGTGGATAATCTACAACAGTGTGGTGCGCAGGAAAACATGGACAACTGCTGACGGCCGCCTAGTGCCATAACAAAGACCGGCAAAGATGTTTTGCGAGACTGGAAAAATGAAACTGTTACAAAGATGGCAAGAGGTCATTAATAAAAACGACAAATACAGTATAGAATAAAATTTATTCTTTGTATGAAAAAAATCGTGTTTTATTTCACCCTTAAAACCGAACGAATTTTCTCCCAATATAATATAATATTCCTTATAATACAATAATAATACTAATGTAACAGTAAAACATAGTAAGTAATAAAAATACGAATAGTAATGATTAATTAATTAATTAATTATTAGCAATAAATATAAATATAGGCATAGCATTAGCGGATCCAGGATTTAATTTGGGGAGGAGGGGGAAGAGGCCTCAGTTCGGAATCTTTTTTTTTTTCATATATTTAAAGATGATGACTTTGGGAAAAAAAGAAAGATACTAAATACCTATATGAAGTGGTGTTTACGTGATTCTTGAAGTCTTATTGAATGTAATTACACGGACAATAATACTTTAAGAGATCATTTTTTAATATTTCTTTCCACAAAACATGGTTACATTTTACAATTTTGGGAAGGGGTGCTTCAGCCCGAAAGCCCCTTCTACCTCCCAAAGATATGTATTCCACATAAATATGTTTTATGCATGAGTAACAAACTATAAACAGAACAAAATAAATTAACTTCAAAGTTTATTGTAAACATTTTGTTCAAAGATTTATGATGTCATTATTCATTGAAAATAAAGGACCTCAATCTGCAACATTGTTTTATATATAAAAAAAAACAGGTTTTTGATGAAGATTGCATTGTCAGTTTTGAATAATACCAAATAATTCGCCCTG
This sequence comes from Nezara viridula, assembly GCA_928085145.1. Classification (NCBI taxonomy): domain Eukaryota; kingdom Metazoa; phylum Arthropoda; class Insecta; order Hemiptera; family Pentatomidae; genus Nezara; species Nezara viridula. The sequence continues at coordinate 149,687,457 of OV725079.1, read as the reverse complement.
GTCATGTTAATGGAATGAGGTAGGAAGTGATTAGAGCGGAAGGGATCGTAAATCGGTCACCGGACGAAAATATGAAAAAGGTCCTCTAATTCATTTACTTCTCCACTGGGTTTAGCCCCAGTGACGCGGTTGAGAGAGAAGTGCAGGGATCTCTTGGAGCCATGCGTTTCCCTTCACACTCGGAGGGACAAGTCTGGTTTGGAGTTCTCTCACCAGATTGTAATATTGTATATAGGTATGTATGTGTTCTTTTTATTCATTTATTTTTAGGTTATTTTATTCTTATTTATTGTATATATATTATTTTTCTGTATAATTTATTTTATTTACTGTACATAGAGTGCGAATGTGATCTGTGAACACTATTATAAATGTCCTTGAGACAGATTGTAATATTTTTCAATAAATAAGCTTAAAACAAAAAAAAAAAAAAATCATTTACAAAGCATGCAAATTTATTTTGGCTTAAAATGATAATGTGTATTGTAAAACGTTAAAGAGTTGAACATTATAGTGAAGGATACTAATTGCAATTGAATCATTCATTTTTATTTTACTATTCCGCGATCTCAGTTTTGGTTAAGCACAAATTGAAATAACAGAGTCCATTGCTACCTTAGTCTTGGATTCAAAGTACTTAGTGGTTCTATAAAACAAACCAGTATACGAGAATGGCACTTCTAGGTAAATGTACTCGGGGACCTTTTCAATTTATGTATATTCATAAAATAATTTCCTTATTTTTTTCCATCCGTTACATATAATTGTTATATATTATAATTATATACATAATTATATTTAAATATAATATTTTATTGCTTCCTCACTACCGAAGGTAGGGAAGCATTGTGTTCGTGCGAGAGATTAAAATTTTTTTTTTGCCCAGAATCGAAAATTTTCACTCGCGTTTTACGTTTCAGACATCAAGGATCAAATTTGGTTCGGTGTCTATCTGTCTGTCTGTCCGTCTGTCTGTCTGTCTGTAGTCAAATAGATGTGACGGGCATATCACCTAGTACCGATCATCCTATCTTCATGAAATTTTCAGAGATTATGCTGATTGGTGCCTATATGGTCCCATATCAATTTTATCAAATTCCATCCAGCACTTCCGCTTACGCACGCGCAAACGTATATTTTTAGATATGCCAATATTTCAGAAAGGGCTTGTTCGATTTGGCTCAATGTTAGCTAAAAGGTAGACTTTGGTGAAAAAATAACGTAGAGTCAATTTTATTGAATTCTGTCCACAACTTTCTCTTATATATGTACTACTAGTCCGCTGTCCGCCGTCCGCGCATTGCCCTAGACCGATTTTTTTCGAATTTGGATATAAAATCAGAGGTCACCAGAGGATGATCCTCCTTCAACGACATTACTATTCGCCTTCTCGTTTCAAAATGGCGGCCGAAAAACCTGCGTTGCTATAGACTGTAGCGCCTAAACGAATGTACCGGTTTTAATGAATTTCGCTAAAGTCATTTTCTCTACGCCCGTTAAATTTATCTATATAACATATTTCAACGAAAAGAAGCTCAAAAAAAAGTTACGAGGGATGGTAAAATTAAATTCCCAATAACTCAAGAAGTATACACATTTTTGTGAATATTGTATATGTTTTTTTAAAGGTTTGCGGAATTTCCTAAGAAACAAAAAACAAAAAAAAATCGTTAAAATCGGACAATTAGCAGCAATGATATGGTCTCTAGTTTATTTTTAGATGTGCTATTGCAAACGGTTTATCTTTTGTTTTGATTTTTGAATGTGTTACTGAAGTAATGCTATGTTTTAGCATAATACTAATGATTAAAAAGAAGTTTAGTCCAATAATTGGAATCACCTTTTATTTATTCTTCATTATAACTAGGAATTTTATGTTACTTTATATGTATAATTGTTTGGAAATAATATACCATAGTGAAATAACTTGCAGTGGATTTTTTTTCAAATTAATTATCGTTATATTTATATATGACGGAAGGGCTGAAGCCCCTCCCCCAAAATTAAATCTGGATCCGGTAGTGTATATCACTAATATTATAGCAAAAGTTCGAATGTAAAAATTTTCAACTTTAATTCTATGTGTATTAATGGTGACATTTTGTAGTCTGCAACTGATATAAGTAGTCTGCTACTATGGAAAATAGCAGATGACAATAAAATATGAAATTATTCTAATAAAGCATAAAGAAATAATGGGTTTTTACGCACTCTTGTAAAACAATAAATAAATATTTACGTAAGATCTTTTGCACTAACAGTATTGAAATTCATGTTCAGTATGCATTTATTTATTTATTTTTTTTTTATTAAGCATAATCAAGTATGGAATCTTCAAATACGACACTCTTTTGTTGAATGTTGAAGGGTAACTGTAATCGGCTATTCCGATTCTGCTTCTCTCAGAGATTCTATTCTCATACGAAAAATTGTATACCTTGTAATATACAACGAAAACGGTGAGGAAGCTATACTGACCTTACTTGGCAGACTTTTTTTTTTTTTATATTTACATCTAGCTTTTCTATTGAGTAATATTCACTTAGAATTTTTATCTTATTTATAACATCTGTATAGCTGTCGGCCACAATTATTTAATCATCCGCGTAAAGAAGTAAGATATTTATATAAATAGTTATAATTACTATGAAATAGAAAAGGTAGCACAATTTGACGTACAATGAAAACATTAGAAATAAAAGGTTCAAATTATTGTCGGACTTATAAGAAGACAAGTTGAATATATATTACGGTTACTAAAGTTATACAATTTGAGCAACGAGTAGTACAATAAATGAACAGTTTTATAATTTGTAAAATGGTGGTTGGTGGCACACGTGGCACTTCCCTATTTTATATAAGATAAATTATAATAAAATATGCCATTTATGTATAACAAAATGCAATGAAGCATGGTAAAAGAAATATTTCTGTAGCATACCTTTTTTAGACCATTAACCAAGTCGACGGACTTTTTTATTTTAAACCTTGGAAGAAATACGTCAACAGAAGTTTCTTTAATAGAATTTATTAATTCTGAGAGGTCTTCATAGGTAAATTTTCTTTCCAGCTCAGCTAAACCATTATCTGGCAGAATAATAATCATCCTGAATTCTTTCTCCTAAAATTAAAAAAAACATTTCATATTTATATAGATATATAAACATGATCTGCTATGACTAAAAGTTCATACTTAAAGACCATATTGTACATGCTACTTAAATTAAAATAAGTCATCAAAAGCTTACTACAGAAATATCGAAATATATGTGGCACATGTCCACGTAGCTATTAGTCTATTTAGTTTATATTTTTATTGTTCTTTTTTTTTTTTTAACATAATACTTCTGGAACTTCCTTTGAGCCGTAGAAATAATGGATTAATCCGCCACATTAATTTTACATAGAGACTTGATATTGATTCCACACGATATAACTTCGAATGAAATATGTAAATTAGATAAAATTACTCTATAACATAACTATAAAAAAAGTTTTTGTCTCAAAGTTGAAACTTGTCTCAAACTTTAGTATAGCATCCTTAGATAAGAATACAAAAAAATAATAATTTTAATTTCATTTAAATCATTCTTATTTGTGTATGTGAGTGTGTTTGTGCGCTGAATCAGATATTTTTCTAGGATCTATATAAATAAAATAAAGTTTTTGTCTGTACATTGAATAGAATCAAGCCGTTTCATAATATCTTTTCGTTTCATACATTACAGGCACCAAATCCACTTTTAAAAATTTTTTTGTCTGTATGTCCGCATTGTAACGAAATTTTGTCAGAGGTAAGCGCAGCAATGACTTATTGTAGACTTTTGAAATTTTCAGATTATATTAAGGTTTGCTTGACTTAAAATATAGGCTTTAAATAAAAACAAAATATTGAGTTGAACCAAATTTATGAATTCTTTAGTAATCTCTTCTAAATATCTCGGTTAATGTTGATAATAAATGTTAATAATACCATATGTTTATAGCTTAAAGAACATCAATATAAATAAAATAAAAGTTTAGTCTGTGTATTGAACAGAATCAACCCGTTTAATGATATTTTCCGTTTTATACATTACAGACACCAAATCTACTTTAAAAATGTTTTGTCTATCTGGATGTCAGCATTATCCAACGAAATTTTGTCAGGAGTAAGCTCGGCAATGGCTAATGGTAGACTTTTGAAATTTGGACATTATATTTAAGTTCGCTTGACTTAAAATATAGGCTTTAAATGAAAACAAAATATTGAGTTAAACCAAATTAATGAATTCTTGAGTAATTTGTCTAGAGATCCCAGTTAGGCAGTTACTTACTTCGATTCCATCCCAACCTACCCTATCGCGAGCCACATTTAATGCTTATACTACTCAATTGATAGAAAAAAATATCACAACTCAATGGGAAAAATCCGGAATATCGGCCATCTGTATCGTGTTGTCGCACAAAACGGGCAAAACACCATCATTTTTCAACATTGTCCGATCTTCTCGTTCACGATGTCATTCGATTCATCTTCTTGAGCCTAACAAATGTTAGCGTATACATTTTTAGGATTAACCAAACGGATTAGCTGGAAATCAGGAAAAAAATGTATCCCGCATATCACAATATTCAGATCAAGTTCTAATTTTACACGGATGTAGGTGACTTAATGTCAAATGTTATTTTAATCATTTTGCCAGCGATAAACTCAGCAGAGTTAAAAGAATTGGAGAGTTTGCAAGTCTTTTTGATAAATTAATATACTCCACAATCTCCTCGCTTCATCATAATTGAAAATTAAACACTTAAAAAATTGTAATGGTTCAGTGGTGGTCGGTTCAGTTGTGTTGTACCTCAACAAATAGCTGAATAACAAAGTTTTTTATTGATGACTATTACGAAGCCTTGACTTCTATAAGCCCCGCATTAAAAAAAATCAAAACAACCCCCCACTTCCCTCCCGAACCAATTTTATGAAATTGAATTTGGACCCTCCCCCCATAATACAAAATCCATCGCAAAAAAATGATTCTGAAATTTTAACTATACACCCGTCAACGATGGGTACATCAGCTAGTTTAAAATAATTTAGTTCATAGGATATATTATAACTTTAATTTATCTAAAGAAAAATAGTTGAAAGACCTGTGGAAGTGACTTTATTTATAAATTTGCTGTTATTGATTTAGAGTGATTAATCATATTTACTTTGTAAGGTAATTCCACGATTTGAAGTTCATGATCAGAGTTCCAAAGATATCGAAAACGGCCACCTGTCAGCCCCATCATATTAACACTTCGGCTTTCGTTTCGCGTAATATGGAAACGCTCTACTACAGTATTTTTCTTATTAAATTTATGTTTCCATTCTCCTTTAAAAACAGTGCCGCTAACCATAACCATTTCAGTACTAGAATCAATCGAACCTGCAAAAGAGAAATTAACTAAATATAGACAATTTAAAAAATAAATAAATAAAAAATTGTATAATTGGGCACTTATAATTAAGTGATTCGTATGCAAAATCATGTTGTTGTTTTTGTAGCATTTTTCAAACTTAACGTAGGTAAAAGTTGGTATTAGGCAATTTTAGATTATTTTATATTTTTAGGAGATCAGAATTTTCACCAATTACAGTCTCTATAATTTTTATTATTTTATTCCCAGGGTAGCTTTCGGTTTCCATGGAACATCTATCTAAAAATCATAGAAATTTAATGTATAATATGCTATGTAAAAAATTGGTAAACTCATATATAGGAATGACATCGACCGAAACAAAACAACAATGAATAACCACAAAAGCACCCTAAACCTCATTCAAAAACAGGTACTGCTTTAACAAACCACTTAACAATAACAAACCAAAGACATAAAACAATGTTAAAATAGTCCATAAATCAAATTACCGATCAAAGTTCAAAACTTTAGAATCCATATATATATATATATATATATATATATATATATATATATATATATATATATATATATACAGGGTGTCCCATAAGTATGTTTAAAAAATATTTAAAAGGTTGATAGTAGGCATCAAAATATACAAAAAAGTACATATAAGTAATTGCCACGTTTCCAGCAGAAAAGTAGGAAATTTAAAATTTGTGTATTTTTTTTTAGCAAGTCAAGTTTTTTGTTGAATTGGAAGTGATAACTTAATAAGATAGCAAATGTAAGACAACAGAGCCAGAGGGTGGTAACATTTTTGTTTGTGGAATGCAAACCATTTGATAAATAAAATATTCAAATTTACATTTGTACAATCGCAACGTTGTTTCTTATAGTTGAAATAAATTATGACTATTGGCTTGTAATGAACAAAAAATAAATAAGAGAGATGACAATCAACATGAACATAAAATAGCTTGAATGAAAGAATACAATAGTTTGAAAATTAATGTTTACAATACGGTTAATTTAAAAAAAAATTAAATGATAAGTACTACAATATAAAATATTTTTTATAATATCTAGTAGAATAGAATAAAATATAAATATCAATTTTATTGGTTGGTTGGAAAAATCAACTTCTTAAACGGCCTACGTATAGAATAAAGGAGGTTAAATTAAAAAAAATAATAATACATTTTTTTATAATATTAATTTTTGTTTTTTTTTTACAATTAAATTATTGTATTAATATTTGTTCGTTAATAAAACCAATATAATGTACCAAAAATGTTATTATATCACTATAACTAAGCCATTTATGTGTACTGAATGGTGTGGTAGAGGCCTGTAGGTACCGCTTTTCTGCCGCATAAGTGCATTTTCTACGGAACTGCTTGAAATTTTCTAAAAAATAGTCAGCGTTTTATAAAGAGAAATATATTCTCCAGATGTTTTACTTCAGCACATTTTGCGATATTGTTGGCCGTTTAATTACAAACGACGCTTGATTTGTAACTTGAAAATTCTTTTTGTTAAAAAAATTGAATTTACTGGTGTTTTTCAGAGCCTAAGCCAATTATTTTTTAAAATTTCTTCATATTTTATTATTCTATGACTATTAAGCTTTAATAAAAGACCAACTATGAGGAAATTAAGCCAAATTCTGATTCTCAGGGACCAAAAAAGTAACTAAAGTCAAAGTCGTCAATCCGCCATCTTTGAACGCCATTTCGGCGTTCACTTTTTTTGTGGGAACATTGGCATTTTTTTAATAAATAGTTAAAAGGAACACAACGATATGAAATTTATAGGGATGTGGGGGGAGGGAGAAAGGGGAGTGCACGGTAAGGGGGTCTGGCCCACAGACTAAAAGAGAGGTCGACCTGAAAAGAGATAGATGGGAGGTATACCGGAGGTAACACCAGCAAGATGGCCCTAAGGGGAAGAATACTACCTATAGTACCATTCGACAATAAGCTAGTTAAGTAACACAGTTGAATAATATAGATTTATAATATTTAAAAAATTATACCCTCAGGTAGAAGAGTTTCGATTTCACCTTCTGTGTGATCCTTAACCCAGGCATTTATCATATCACTAGAATTTTTTGGGTTTTCTTTGAAATCATATTTTTTTATATCTGTTTTAAAATATTGATTTAGGTGTTGATTCATTCGATCAACTTCCGATAGCGGGAAAGATTGATCTACTGCAATAGCTGTCGCTGTTTTGAACTCAGTCGTCTGGAATCATAAATCAATTTAGTTAGGTACCTATTCACATTACCTATTGGCGTTAGTCTGTTCTACTCACCTTGTCTTTATGATCCAGATCTTCCAGGAAGTTCTTGTAAGCATTTAAAATCGTCTTGTCATCTGCTTCATGTTGTAGAACTCTTGCGATTTCCGCAGCAGTTGTGCCGTTCGCACCTTGAAGCAGTATATCAAGTAGCAGCTGTAAGCTGATTGGTGAAAGGATGGTATTTTCAGAAGGTTGCTTAACTTCCTATAAGGTACAACCATTATGACTTGATATAGAATACTTTTTTTTATAGTTCCTAATTTACCTTATACAGATTCCACGCGAATTTATTTGTTACTTCATTAAATTTTAGTATATTTGGCGCTTCACTCTCCGCACACCCAAATAGTAAGATAATAAGATAAGCTGTAACACAAAAATATATTATTAATTGATACATAACATAAAATTGGACATAAAAATTAAATTTGCGATCTGCAAATTTCTTTGCAGTGAGCAAATTTTTTGGCAGCTTCACAGCGTCCCATCACAATCCAGGAAATAGTTTAGTTCAGCAGGTCTCTTGGTTACAGCCCACGTAATCGCTGAGGTGGGCTGTACGGGTTTCTAGTGTTTTTAGGTTTTCTGTCAGAAAACTTGTGTTGTAAGTTAGTCTTTGGTGAAAGTTATTGTAGTTTTCTTTTGCAGTGTCTAAAATTGTTGGGATGTTCAAGTCTTTATGCAATCTATCGTTTGCGACATAAAATGGTGCGTCAACTATCCTTCTTAAAATTTTGGATTGGAAATACTGGATTTTTTTAATATTGGAAGTTTTAGTAGAACCCCACAGTTCTATACCATAAGTCCAAATTGGTTTAAGTAAAACTTTATAGAGAGTTAGTTTGTTAGTCAAAAATAATTATGTACGTCTGTCAAGTAACCTAGATAAAATACCGTATCGTCTGTTTAATTCAATACGTTTTTGTCTAATGTGTGTCCTCCAAGTTAGTCTTTTGTCCAGGTAAAAACCCAAATATTTAATTAAATCGGATGCAGGAATTTCAATGTTATTAAAATATATTTCGGGGGAAGAGGTATGATTAATAGTGAATACTACGTACACACTTTTTTTTTTCATTCATTTTAATTTTCATTCTTGTGGCCCAATCAGCAATATCGTTCAAGTGGTTTGGAAGAGTGGTAGATGCTCGAATAGGATTTTTATCTGAGCTGAGGATTGCGGTATTGGCAGCAAAAGTATAAGCGAAATATGATGCTCTACAACTTTGATTCTATGGTTTTTTCCTCTTATGGAACTCATTTCCAAGTTACATGGCCAATTATAGTCATTTGTTCCAGTTTTTGGCAAAACTCAGAGTTGGTTGACCGTGGTTTTATACTTTACAGCGAAACCAAATTTTAAAGTATATGTACTCGTTTGACGGAAAATTTAACGTTCTTTAATTTATTAAAGAACACATTTTTCGCTTTGATGCATTGTTTAGGAGTTATAGATGAAAAACCCAAAAAATCTTACTTTTTTGGCTGTAAAAAGTTTTCCCTTGGTGGCCTGCGTTACCAATTTTGATTTTTACATGTCTAAACCCATATATACAAGTTAAAAAATAGAAACTTTTTTCGCAAAGGATTTCCAGTTTCGATCCTCAAATTATTGGCCTAATATTCTTTAAATCAGCCGCCATTTTTGAAAGCAGCGGCTCCGGAACGGCAGGCAAGGTTTTTTTTACTCAGAATAACATACAGTTTCGTAATTTACAATCATACCTTCTCCTTCGATCAGGTCAATTTTTGGGCCCTGGCTCCAGGGCCAAGTCTTTATTTATAGCTTTGGCCACCTGGTATTTTTATTAAATGTATTTAGTAACAATTACAACTAAAATCTGGATCTGAAAGTGCAATATGGATAGAGTTATCACTATTGAAAAACATTTTGTATATATTCCAAATATTTTTGTTCCTGATTCGCGGCGCCATCTTGATCGTAGCGCCCCGCCCAGATTGCCACGTATTCCTCTTCCTCGCAAAGACTATCTTTGGAGCTCTATAATAGATAAGAATAAACCATTTTCCATACCATGCAATATTTTCGAGTTATAATAGCCAATTGCGAAAAACCTTCAATTCACTTTCCGCCTACGCGAATGTCTATGAATTTATTATTGGTAGTTCAAGCTACTCACCCATTGTACTGTAATTGGACACATTGGACGTATTTAATACCGAGGAGGTGTTTTAGTTCAATGCTCTTATATAGGGACTTTTATAGCGTTAATAATATAATGGAATATTTTACAGATTCCGTTAAAAATAATTTCCAATACGTTGATATTGCACAAAATAGGTCAAACGGTCACATATTCTTTTTATAACTGCTACTACCACTGATAAGAAAGAATGTACGAGAGGGCAGAAACAAGCGCCATTATGATACCAAATATAATGTTTCATATAAAATCATAAATTACATAAATAATATATATTAAGAGTTTTAGTTTATTCCACAAGATTAAATGTCCAATTTACACCTAGCATCATTTTTATGGCATTACGTTTCCTTGTTATAATTAATATTTAAGAAAATTGTTATTAAATCAATAATTTAATAACAATAGTGTTTTGCAGCATGTTGAAAAAATCAGAAATCACGGAAGTAAGTGAATCACTACGCAAAAATGTGATTATTTCAACATTTATTTTATGATTTCAAATATAAAATACCTCTAAATCAATCTTTATCACCTGAAATAATCTTTATTCGATGATTCAATTTTCATTTTAATTTTGATCTCATCTTTTTCTTCTTTAGTTGGGAAGTCCCGGATTATTAATTATGAGTTTGACAAAGAAAACTTCATTGTAATTTTGTAAGGTGTAAACATTGTAAGTAGCAATGTATTGACCAGAAATATGTGGCTCTTGATAATATTTAAATTAAAAAATGAAAAAATATGTCACTGAGAGAGGAGCACACAAACAGAAAGTAAGTGTAATAAAATACCACAAGTTCTGATTATGTGAAAACATTCCCGATACGATAACGTGTAATATTATGTGACAAAAATACTAATTACTTGTTATAAAAAAAGCTTTCTCTGCCAAACTCATAATTGATAACATTTTATTTTAATTTTTGAGTAATCTAGCTTATTTTAAAGGGATTAAAATCGAATTTTGAGGTTTAGAACTATAATTTGCAGTGAAAATCGTAAGAAAGTAGTAGCAGCTTAAATGACAGCGTAGTTACTAACCTGAAATAAATGTTGGATTGAGGAATGCCATCATATAGCTTCTGACAACTGGGGGTTATCAGATGGAGCAACTCAATGAATATACGTAATCGTTTTTAATATTTATCATCCCCCCTTACTCTTATCTTCTTCGAAACACAGGAAATAGCAAATGATTAAAAAGCCAATCGTCAAGGGAATTCCCGCTATTCCTCGCCCCTCTCTCATCCATGCATTTTGGGTACATCTCCTTAATATTTTGACTTGATAATTTTGTATATCTGGCAGATTTTGTAGATCGCTGGAACAAAGCACATATTGCAGGGCCTCGTTTCAGTTTTCGATTTCAGATTTCGTTTCAGGACTCTCCAGATACTAATGCTCTCCACACTTCACATAACATGGAAATAGTGGTAGTAAGTCTTAGTGTAGCCATCTGCCTGGCAATTGTGGCACCGGGCGATTTCTCTCATAGAATATGGTTTCTCTGTTATCATACTTGTATAGTGCATTCGTCTTATTTCGTATATTTTTTAGATTCTTAGAGTTGGCTTCAAGTCTACGAAAAATAAGGATAAAGGAACTCTCCGGGCTGTCTTCTTTATTCTCTTTCAGAACATTGGTATAGATTTCTTATAAGTATTCTTAAAGTTCTTGCCGTAATTGATATGCAGGAGAATCTGCTTTGGTTTCTGTTAGATATTTCATGATTTTTTTGTAGATTTCTGCTGCATCTGGTGATATTTTAGTGTCTTTTCTTTTGCCTAGACATGAATATCTTCCAGAGCGTGTGATATTGTTTATCTGAGAACATAGTAACTGAAAATTTGTTATGTTTTTAACGAATATCGGTGACGTTCGGGAGTATCTTGGTATCAGAGCGGACTCCATCACCTCTCCATCATTCTGAAGTTCCTGATAGGGGTTGGGTGTAAAAAAGGGAGATTCTTCAGTTGTCTCTTGTAACAATGTATCTGCTTGAGTCTGAGGTTCTTTAATTGTACCTTTTGACGATGTGGTTAGGTTTTATGTCAATGGAGGTGTTTGACGAGATTGATGAGGCTTTTGTTTGAGACCCAAAAAATGAGTTGTCGAGCCCAATGAATAGACGCTCTACAAGACATGACCTGATGGAGACCTAGCATAAAAGAAAAGGAAAAATAATATTTATATACAATTTACAGTACAGAGTAAATAACAGTTGTTCTTTGCCGTAAATGCGGCAGAGAGTCTGAAAGAACAGCCCATGTGCTGGGAAAATGCCCCAACAACTCCCTCCTCATAACACGTCGTCACCACCAGGTCAAGTTCGAGTTGATGAGACTCCTTAGAGAAAGGAAATTCATCTGATTTGACGAGGTATGAAGGCTTTACGAGATACGTGGATATCGTCGCATTTCCCAAGACAAGAAGGACGGCGCTGATCTTGGATCCAACTGTCCGCTTTGAGAGCAATGACCTCGATCAGGCGAGTGAAGTGGAAAGGGAAAAGAAGAACACGTACGATAAATGTATCCCTTTCCTAAAAGATAAATTCCATGAGACCTTCGGAGAGAGAGAGTTCACGGTGAGAGGGCTCTGGTTTGGGTCTCGCGGAACTATTCCAAAAAGAACAAGGAGCTTCCTCGAGTAACAAGGTGTCGACATTAAGGACGTAGCGAGGTTGGCAGAAAATATAGTCCTCGACTCCCTGGGAATCATTCACCACTATGTGCATGGCTAGCCCGAGAGTTTTAGTTTATGTATTTATTTATTTATTTAATGAATAATTGAAAACAATAGAGATAAAGAGAGAGTGAAGTGAGAGAAAGGGAAACTAAATGTTAAAAAAAAATAAAAAAAACATGAACAATGAAAGGAAGGAAAAAGAAAAAAAAAAAGAAAAAATACATAAAGAAAAAATATGTATATATATATATATATATATATATATATATATATATATATATATATATATATATTTTACTAATAGTAACTAATACTTCTGTATATTTATATATAAGTTCATTTATTGTCCTAAGAATAGAAGAGTATGCTGTTTATTTAAAATATTTTATATTTTATGAAAATAAAGTGTTTCTCTCCCTTGGCCTGTTTTAAATTAATAATCTCAGAGATTCCGCTGAAAAACAAGCAAATTCAGAGAGCCGAGGAGAAAACACAACGTTTCGCAACAGCTGATCGATCAGCTAACCTAAATTATTTTAAAATAATTTCAATGTTTAGTTCCTTTTATATTCTTGCATTTTCGAACATATGCTTCTGGGATATTTTTCGGACAGATGTACAATTTAAACGCAACAATAGTATAGCTGACAATAATAGTTGATTGTATCTGCCGCTATACTAAGTTTGGCTATGTGGAAATTTTATTTAAGATCAGATTTTTTTTTTCTCTTCTTAATTTCATACACATATGTTAATATTCTATTTCTATACATTTATAAATTGAAGGATCATATATAATTTTTTTTTTTTTGTTTTGTTTGTGGAGCAAACACACCTCTCTTTCTTTTCAATAAAAAATGTATTGCACATAAATATATTTAACTTTCATTGTTAATCTGGTCATAATGGCTTATAACATTAAGCACATCAGAAGTATTATAATTGGATTATTTTGATTTTCAAACAACACCTTCTCTCTCCCAAAACTCTCACAAAAGTTTGAAGGACGTAATTCACATCGTAAACTTTCTTTGTAGAAACCCATATATTATTGTATAAACAATAATGCAACTTAAAAGAAAAGATAAAACAAATATTATAAAACTGAGTTATTATAGCAAACATTTATTAAATCTGTCGAAAGTTAGGCAAGCTTAAAATCACACCTGTTATAATTTTTTTTTAGGTTTCTTTGGTGAAGGCTTGATAAAATTGCCTTCAAACATCACAAAATTATAATCCTTTCTGATGATCCTAAAAATAAATGGATGATCGCATTTCATTTCTTCGGGTTTATAAACCGCTCTCAACATTACAACATCACCTGGAAACCATTTAATCGTGTTTTATTTTATTGGTAATATAATATGTTTAATATTCATTTACATTTCAGGAAATAGAAATTAATATTTCAATCATAATAAACATTATTTTATCTTAGAAGCATTAATATTTATTAAAAATACACTCCATTAGGTATTATTGGTTAGATACAAACATTTGCGTATAAATAGTTTCTCAAATCAGACTACAAGGATTTGGGATCGAAAGCTACTGAACGAGAAGTACTACAGAGATAGAGTGGCCACTTCAAACATCTACTTAAATAAAATCAGACACAAGAAATTAAAAAACAAGAAGTTTGCCTTAATCGAATTCCTGAAGATGAACTCGAGTCCCCAGACGAAGAGGAATTATTGTATTATTGTTTTTTGTTTTTTTATTTATTCATGATATTTACAACTGTATTAATAAATAAAATACATTTAGTAAATTTGATAACAGAAAATAATAACATGAAATCACTTGTTGAGAAACTACCCATTGGTAGCACTCTAAAAACAAGATGTATTTACAATAAGAGATCTCGAGGCCATCTTCTTTTTAGACGCCTCGGAGGATTATCAGAAATAGAAGAGGAAGCAAGGTTAGAGACGAGAGGATTCGGATGGTTCTGAAGTTTATTATGGAAGGATTGGAATCTAGATTGGGCCAAATCGGAAATTTATTAAGTTAAAAAAGGAAAAAGGCACAAGGCTTTGAAAAATTGTTCGCTTAACTGTTCAAGAAAGGAGGAGATCAGCTACTTCAAGCATTACAGAATCTTCTTGTTGTTATCTGGATTTAAGAAAGGATCCTGACAACTTGGAATAAGACGATTTTATCGCCTATTCATAAGATAAGAGTAGATTTGTTGTAATGCAATAATTATCGAGGAATCTATCTTCTGCCATGCGCCTACAAGATCTTTTCAAACATATTGCACCAACGGTTTGCTACCTTGTTCTGAGAGTGTCCTTCGGAAATATCAATGTGGCTTCCGTAAAGGGAAATACATTACAGATCAAATATTCGCCTTACAAACTATTATAGAACGAAGAAGAGAATATCAAATCCAAACACACCATCTGTTTAAGCTCAGCCTACGGCCGAACCACTGTATCAGGTAATCACAGATCTTAATGTACTTATTAAATTTATCCGCCAGGTAAAACATACGATGAGCAATATTGGTGCGCGTTGTGTGATACGCACTCTAAATATATATATATATATATATATATATATATATATCTGAAGTATTTACTTCAGATAATGGTGTTCGACAAGGAAATTCATTCGTCTTTATATATTATTCAATGTTGGTTTGGAAGAAGCTATAAGAGAATCAAAGATCCAGGCCTGAGGAGCAGTCTTTCATCGTATGGTACAAATAGGATGTGCGGATGACCTTGATTTAGTGGTGAGATCAAAAGCTAGGACTCGTTGTAAAGACTTATAAACCCACGTATATGATTTCTGGTCATGTTGGAAGTCATAATTAAGATTTTTCCAGTTGGGGCACAATCCATTTGAAAGAGTGGATGAGTTTTTTTGCCTTGGTTTATAGTTAAATACAAATAATGATGAATCGGCTGAGATAAGGAGGCGAATAACATCAGCTAATACGTTATAGACTGAGTCTGACTGGCATGAGCCACAAATATAAGGCTGTGTAAGACTTATAAAAATAATAACAACAGTGCTTACTTACGGGGCAGAAACATGGTCCTTCTCAAAGACTGATGAAAGGAATATTTTAACGTTTGAGAGGAAAATTCTTAGGCCCATCTATGACCTGTATTCCCATTGCCCGTATGCAAGGAAATATACCATCTTTAAAGTATGCTCTAACTAAACTAAACTATCCTGAAATCAAAGAGCATTTTTCTAATCATACCGATGAGAATATTCGAAACATTAATCCTATTGATGAATGTTAGGGCCCACAGAGGGGCTACTATATAGACTCTGAACCATCACCCTTTAATCAAGAATCAGAAGAAGAATTTCTATTGCCCGTGTGCAACGAAATATACCACCTTTAAATACACTAACTAAACTAAACGATCCTGAGATCAAAGAGCATTTTTCTAATCATATGGATGAGAATATTCGAAACATTAATCCTACAGTAGTACTGGTAGAAGGTAATACTGGAAAAATGTAGGGAATATAGATAAACACTTATTACCTCTTCATTGATTTTTGGGTTTCGTATGACAGTGAGTATGAGAGAAAAACTCCACAAAGGACTGTTGAATATAAGAATTCCTGTCAAGCTCATTCTCCTTAAAGGCATGACAATGATGGGAGATAAAATGTATGGTCCCATATTCAGGATATCACCTCACAAAGTTCTTGCACGTGTAAAGGCCTTAGGCAAGTAGATTCTAAATGAATGAGCAGAGAGGAGATCTGAAATCCATGTTGGAGGTTCAATTTTCAATAGATCTGCAATGATATTTGGGTATGCCGATGACATAGACGTGATGGGATAAACCTTTAAAGCTCTGAAAGATGTATTCCTAAAGCTCCAACCAGTAAGAATGGGGCTCATTATTAATGGGGCAAAAACAAATTACATGACTACAACCCCTCACGGCCATTGAACCACCCACGGAGAAGAATCATTCACGCGAATTGGGCCCTATTTCTTCAATAGAGTGGAGGAATTTAGTTATATAGAATCCCAAGTCAATTCCCAAGATGACAGTGAACAGAAAATTCGGCGTCGGATTATCTTTCCAAATAGGTGCTACAATCGAATAGTTGGATATTTCAAGAGCAAAGTAGTATCCACTAAGATCCACCTCGATCCGAATCCGATCCACTAAGGTCCTCCTTATGCTGGACTATTACCAGCTCATCTAATATTTGGGAGGTTGATTCTGAGGAGAATCTTGAAAGGAATATGTGAAAGTCGAGTCTGAAGACAGCAGACTAAAGCTGAATTACTGGAATTGTATGAGGATTCTGATGTGGTGACAATTATTAAAGTAAGCTGGGGTGGAGATGTTATCAAAATGCCTGATGATCAGGTTCCAAAAAACTTATCTCTGAAAGAAATCTTTGGAAAAAGAAGAAGAGGAAGACCAAGGTTGCGATGAATGGATGTTGATGCTGCAGATGCCCAATCCATACTTGGGGTTCAGAACTGGAAGATGGCAGCAAGGAACAGATCCCTCCCCAGACATCCAACTGCTGCCAGAAGCCTCGTTTCAACAAAGAGGAAAAGGACAGTCCACATTGAACATCTAAAACTCTAAATCATAGAATTGGAGTGTACTCTGTTATACATATTATTATTGATACAAAGTTTATGAAAAATGTTCGTAAACTGGCAGAGATAATTAGGATCTGGAGTGCCATGGTATTAGCCACAATACTATTTCATAGTTATAATTAGACTTGGACAATAATGGCATCACATGTTTGATTAATTTTACTATAGAAAATTAGTTCTGTCATATTTGAATAAATTAGTTAGAAAGATTTGGTTCTTTGATTCATTGACTACATATTCAAGTGACAGCATTCACAGTTGTTTTACCCCTGTGAAACTTAACTTATATATGGATTATCACAAACATATGATGTTTTGATGTATATATGTGAATCTGTGTGTATGTGTGTAAAGCTTATTCTCAATCCATAAACCGTAAATATTACAAAAAAGAAAAAGGGAGTAAAAAACAAACATTTTTCAATTACTTTTTATTCATTTAAGCTCTTGTGTTAGACACATTGTTGATTGTACACAACAGAAAATTTACCAGTTGAATAAAATTCTGATTACCAACAGTTTAAAACAATAAAAGTCACTTTACTGAAACACACATTTGCTCATTTATTTTTAATAAATAAATTTTCATATCTTGTAGTGACTAGACTCTTTAAAGTGGCAATGATTTTACATATTTAATAATTAAATAAATAACAAATACTCCTGTGTTAAAATTTATAATAGAAATTTGTTATATATGTTTTGAATACAATAGTTTTACAAATATTATTAGTATCAGTTACTAATGTTGATATACAATAATTAAATTATTTTACTGGATTTTGTGTCCTTATGATTAAGATTTCAAGTGATGATGTAAAAAATAAAATACAGTAGAACCTTGATATAAATACTAGAATTTAATCAGGTTGATAAAAGTAGTACATAAAATGATTATAAATAGATATATATATATATATATATATACTGTAATATCTGAACCATTAACAATAATTTAAATTAAAAATGTCATAAACCTAAAAAAATGTATTAAGGTTTCATTGGTAAATCAAATTTTGAATGAAAATAAGCTATGTTTATATATCATGATATATTTATTTTATGATCATATATCTTATTATCATCATAGAAATATAATCAACTGCAAAATAGTTTTTGTAAATAAAGGTAGAAATATTGTTGATATTAGCATGAATTGTAGTGGTTGTTAGTTGTGAGGAGTCATAGATAAAATAACACACAAATAAGAAGTCCTATGGTATAGGGGCACATCTCCCAATCAAATTCTATTACAATTTTTATATATAATATAATAATAATTACAGGTTCTCCAAATTTTAGCCATCCTGAATCCTTCATTTAGATGGGGAGGTAAAAAACAGTTAATGAGGCACAAATTTTAATCAATTTCTTTCTTTTTTTTTTAGTGCTTTAATATACCAAAATTTAATGGCTTCTGGGAACTGAGTAAAAGGAAATATTAAAATTTTAAAAATTATGGAGTTTTATAATATTTTGCTTCTATTATTCAGCATTTATAAAAAATTTATTTTTATACAAAAAAAAGATACACAATTTGAAGAAATTTAAACATAATGATTATAACAAAAACAAAATTTATTTCCATTTGAAGTAAATTTGGTCTAGTTTACGGTGAAGCAATTGAAACATTGACAGTGAAAATGTTGTAGATGCCAAAAACACGAAAACAATTCTTTTTTTTTGTTAAAATGATATATATTTCATACATATTTCAGCTATATTTCATCCACAGTGACACTGAAAAAATAATAACTGCCAGTTGACCTTAGTTTAGTTTTCCTTTGATGGCAAAAATTGCGCTAGTTTTAACTGAAGGGGATTTTGCATTGATAATGTAGTGGTTTTGGCGTCCCCTGTAAAAATTAAATTTTGGCACTTACTAGCTATTGATTTTCAATGCCTCAATTGTTAATTACTTAAATTAAATATTTTTTAGTTATGTTTATTCAGCAAAAAACGTGGCTTACATAAAAAATAAATACTTGAATATTCTAGTTTTCTGTGTAAAAATTGGCCATTGTTTATATAATTTTTTTTGTAGTTCTTGAGATCTGCTATCACCTCTTTAAATATTCACTCTACTTATGGGACATCCTGTATAAAATTTGGAGACCCCTCACATGAAATGTACAAAATAAAAGAATTATCTATTAAATTTTCAAGTGAATTTATTGGTAATTATCAATAATGAAGGACATGCATTATAACTATAAATAAAGTAAAACTAATTATTTATAAATAATTATTTTATGCAATGTTCTTTTTCAGGTAGCCCAGAACCAGTAATGGACAGTTGAACCAGCATCGATGATTATTTTATCCAGAAAAAAGTTTTGGATTACCAATTTTGCCAATAAACAGAGGAGTATTAAATTTTTTCATTGTCAATAAATAGAAAAATGGATGATCCACAGTGAAACTTCTTGTCTGAGAACTGATAAATATGGCGTTGCGAGCAAGAACAGCTAATAATTTAAAAAGAAAATATAAATACACAGATTTTTAACAAAAATAATAATACATAAAAAACATAATAAATCAGTTATTAAAAATATCTAAGTAATTTAGATAAAAATCAATTATATAATGATAATATGAACAAATTGGATGAAATTTTAGAGAAATATCACAGTAACTCTTTAATCCATAAAGTGACAGATGGGTTAGTGGAACCCATATGAATATTATGTGTCTTAAATTGGCAGCACTATATTTGTAAATTCACAAATTCTTTTTGTTGTTTTTTTAATAGTTTCCGAGAAGGAACGATGCTAACCTTTTCTTTTTTTTTAAAGTTAAGATAAATGTACTGGTGATAAATATTTTAAAAGAAACTTTCAATATTAAAGTGAACCACAGCTTTAGTTTCAATCTTTGCAAATAAGTTGAATGATCAGCCAATTTAGACTTTTATCATTTTTTTTTTCTAAACACTCAATTCGTTAATTATTCATAAAAAACTTAAAATATTCTGACAGAAAAATTTGCACCAATAGTTGGCACCCAGGTTTTGGTACCAACATATTTTTTATATGTAATATAACTAAAAACTCCAAACGTTGAATAGTTTTAAAATAAGAAATGGGATATTGTAGATGAATTAATAAAAGTTTGAAACTTATTCTCTAATGAAAAGAAGAAAACCTTCCTGAAACAAATCAAGCCTCCTAGAAAATTGTAATAAAAAAACAAGAGCAATAAATGATATTTTTTTCAAGTAAGTATTCAAGAACCATTTCCTTATTATTGCACATTTTATTAAACTTCAAACCTGATTATCTATTTGTTTCGCAATCTAGCACATTTTTAAACTAAATTAAAAGTTTTTTTTTTTATTAGACGATGTTCCATATTTTGCACTTCAAGGACTTTCAATTTCAGTTTTAAACCTAAATTTCTTTAATAGATATCCATAACTTTGTATAGGCCTCCTACCCATTCCGCTGCCACTATATTTATATGGCTTGAAGGTACAAAATCAGTATACAGTCAAAAATTAGATTTTCAATTTTTTTTTTTTTTTTAGGTGTTATAAACACAATTTTACCTTTTTTAGGTTTTTACAGCACGATTTTGAACATTTCGTGTTTTATATTGCATCTTTTTCAGTTTTTTACTGCACGAAAATCCAATCTCTACTTAACATTATGCAATTATAAGTATTTAAAGTTTTATCGATAAACATTTATAATCAAAATGGATTTGATATGACCTTAGTTCTTGACGAAAGTGGCAAACTTTAAGAACGTCATTTCCTCAATAAGTTTTACCATTCCATGGAGAGCAAGATATTCCAAATAATTTACATGGCATGATCAAATAGTGAGTTCATATAACTTCTATAGAAAGGTATTGGGATATTTGTAGAGAGAAAAAAGGGAAATATTCAAATCCTTGCCTTTGATGACCTAATAAGTATTTGAATTGATACTTTAGAATTATTTTTTATATATTTCCATTGGAACATGGTTAATTCTTAATTGCAGTTCTGGCAAAATTAAGGATTACTCTTGGCAAATCATTACATTTTAATTTTATTAGGGTTTCAATTAGAGCATCACAATGTGAATTCTAACATTGACAAATGATTTTTTCAGGCATTGAGGCGAGCAGCCATTCTTTTATTATTTCATTTTAGTAATAATAATAATAATAATAAGGCTTAGCGAACCCGGAGGTTCGATGCCGACACCACCAATCGCCTGTTACACACCTCCCTCCACCGTTCGCCGTCCAAACCCAGTCCCTTCAGATCAGCTTTAATGCAATCTTCCCACCTTCGCTTCGGTCTACCCCTCCGACGCTTACCATTCGGCACAGCAAATATTAACCTTTTAGGAATTCTCTCGTTACTAAGCCCAACAACTTTACAAGCCCATTTGATTCGCCGCGATGAAATTGCCTCAATTATATTACCCGGATATAGTTCACGCAATTCGGCGTTGTGTAACCGTCTGAACTCTCCGGTTAACTCATCCTTCTTCGGTCCGAATATTCTACGCAATACTTTATTTTCAAAAACCTTAAGACGCTGCTCATCCCTTAATGTAAGCGGCCAAGTTTCGCATCCATAAAGAACTGTAGGCAAGATAATTGTTTTATAGATTCTAATTTTTAAGTTTCGGGACAAGAGGCGCGAACTGAGTAGTTTTGTCACAGAAAAATAACAAGCATTCCCCGCCTTCAGTCTAACCTTAATCTCTTCTTCAATTTCGTTTTTTCTAGTTATCGTAGAACCTAGATACCTAAATTTATCTACCTGTTCAAACATATTACCATCTATATCGATATCACCAGTAGTATCGCCATTTTTGCAGCTAACCATATATTTTGTTTTATCCACGTTTATTTCGAGTCCTAGTTCTTTACCGGCTTTCATTAACGTTGTCGTATTTAGTTTTATAGTTTCAACGTCTTCGCTTAACAGTACCAGATCATCAGCATAGCCCAGCACGGATGTTGTCCCGCCCAGATCCAACCCTTTCTCGGTACGCATTACCTCCCTAATGGCATGTTCTAATGCCAAATTGAACAGGACAGGCGAAAGAGAATCCCCCTGTTTTAAGCCCGAACGAACCTCAAATTTTTCGGACAAATTATTACCGATTCTAACTTTATTGAGTGTCTCCGTCAAGCACATCCTGACTAGATTTACTAGTTTTTTTGGAATCCCCTGCTCGATTAGAATATTATACAGTTTCTGGCGGTCAATAGAATCGTAAGCCTTTTTAAAATCTATATACAGCTGGTGAACAATACCGTTATACTCCAATTTTAGTAATCATATACAAAAAAATCTGATGCCGGCATCACAAAACTTTCACTTACCGCTCTACTTTGAAAAGCAATTCTTGGCACATTCGGACTATAAGTTTTTGAAACAAATTTTTAATGAATTTTAATATTAAACAACATATTTTTGAATTTCGGTCATATTCATCAATACAAGAGCTCATTAAGACCATCAAAATAACATATACCCTAATTATTTTATTCATTGTAAGCAATAAAAATCTTTTAATGCGTCAATCTATTTTAATCACATAACTCCAGTCTCTCAGCTCTATAGACAAAATTTGAAGAAAGTAAATATATTTATTTATGAATAAGTAAGATTAAACTACATACAGTCCAGTAAAAGTGGGCAAAAAACAGTGCCTACTTCAGGGGAACAGAGGAATCAAGAAAATTCATACTTGGCTGTAAATGTGGGAATTAATTCCTTATCGATAGTGGAATAAACTATGAAGTCCCCTAAAATTCCATGACTGCTTGCATCCAAAATGGAGGGTCAAAGATGGCGACCTTGCACTTTCTGTCTTATTTTATGTTTTTTCTCTTAACTCCAACCATAACTATCGTTCTTAAATTCCAAAAGGACTAAAATAATCGGCAAGAATTCTTGTATTAGAATTAATCCAAGTTTTCCTGATAGACTAGGATTTGATAAAATGCATTGTTTCTGAATCATATCTAAGAAAACTAAAAAAGGGGCAGAAAGTTCGCTATTTTTTGCATATATCTCGGAACGTAATCTAAAATTTCACTCGGTAACTTCAAATTCAGATTCAGCATCCCAAAAAACATAAAAAACCGAAGAGAAACCTGAAATTGAAATTTGAATTTTTCGCACATCCAACTTCCATTCGACTGGACTATTTCGATGACTTTAACGTGGTCAGTTTTCAAAATACAACCGACTACTTGTCAGACAAGGTGAATTCTATTTTAGGGAAATTTATATTGTTTACACAAAATAAAAATTTCACCAGTAATTTCTTCCGATAAATGAAATATCATATTTGACTATTTTTATTTAAATTTTCGTATAGAAACCCTCTGCTTTCCATCGACAGATCGATATTGTGAGGTCAGATGAGGTATATCTACACTTAAAAATTATTACTAACTGTAAGCCCTACAATTAAATGAAAATCCTATAGTGTGTAGCTCCTCATCTATAACTAACTATCCATTCAGTTCGAATAGTCCGCGATGGAATTCAGTTTTGAGATTGCGTCTTTTTTTATTAAAAAATAACATATCTCCACTACTTTTTAGAAAATATAAAAAAAAAAAAAAAACAGGTTTCGAATATTTCTCTTACTAAGAACTACAAAAAATATAAGAAACATTATTTTTCATTTGTCAGTAGTTATAAAGTTATGAGAGGTGACAGAACTAAAATCAATTTCGCTTTATTGATACCAAATAGATCAATTTACAGCTCGTTTTTAATTTTTTTTTTTTTTTTGTCATGAAACCTTCGATGAATTCTAAAACAAGCATCGTTGCCGATTATATTAGTATTTTTGGAATTCAATAACGATGGTTTTTGACGGAGATATGAGGAAAATCATAAAATACGACAGAAAGTGCTTTGACCCTCTGTTTTGGATGGAAGCGGGCATGTGATTTAAGGGAACTTTTTATGGTTTGTTCTACATTCGATAAGGAACTAATTCCCACATTTACAGCCAATTATGAATTTTTTAAATATAAAATCCTAAATTTAGCGAGCTAATAGGCAAAATTGTAGGAATTAAATCTTTAACACTTTTTACATGTATTTATATTCTTATTGTTTACGATTGGGAAATTTACCGAAACACAGTTAGTTGCTTATACAAATTTACCCATAACTCAAAAGTCGTCATACTAATTGTAAATATACAATGTTTCTTAAAAAGATTTCACAAAAAGAAATTTTTCGAAATGAATACAACGATGTATACCTAATTTTTTAAACATAATGTCGGATCTAAAGTTATTAAACTACAGTAGGTAAAAGTATTGAAGGTTATAAACATATGTTTTACACATCCATGAAATGTATTTATTTTTCATTTCTTCTTTCATACCAGTACAATGAAACAGTATTTTAACATTTTCATTGCCTCAATTCGGTGGATTTTACACTTTTTTTTTTTAAACTTAAATTTTTTTTGTTTTTAACAGTAAGGTCAGTATGGATGATTTTATTTGTGACAAAGCAAGGAGCGTTGAGGATTTTACGAAGGATTTTGGAGTGTAGGTAATTTGATGAGATTTATTGGAATTTATTTTAATCCTCCAGTTTTGACACCATTTTTCAAGACTTGTGATGTGTGATTGAAGAGTTTGGGATGCAATAGATGGATCGTTATTAACTGATAGGATACACGTGTCATCGGCATAGGTGGCGATGACAGTGTTGGATTGGGTTGGGATGTCAGCTGTATAAATTGTGTAAAGGATAGAACCTAGGATACTACCTTGAGGAACACCGGCAGACTGAGTAAAAAACTCAAAAATGATTTAAAATATTTACATTTAGTTTAAAAAAATCATTTAATTTCCTTGGCTACGTGTGGTTTTCTTTATATAATATTACTTTTAAGAAATTATTATTTGTAATTTTTGTCACTCTCCATTACCTCCAACGACTTTGTATGCTAGATATTTTTTTTTCTAAAATTCTTAACTTTCCAGTGATATATTATTATACGCATACATTCAGCCTGTTAATTTCGGAAATTCATTTTCAACTTAAAAAAACTCTCCTTTTTATTTTAACTTTCTTATATATGTAATATTTAGTAAGGGAAAGTATTGAGATCGTAAAAAATTTTGAATCCGAATTTTCTACGGAAATACACGTTTTGGGGTTCCCTGAGTCCTAACAACTAATACTCGCAAAATGATCTGTGTGTGTGTGTGTGTGAGATCCCAGATCGCTCCGGGTGGGGTGCGGAGGATTTTTTCCTCAAATCTTTCAACACTTTTTTCTAGGGTGCTGGTTAGTGTCCAGCTCTCACGGCCATATATTAGGACTGGCTTTGTCATAGTATTGTACACCTTTAATTTGAGATTTCTTGAGATTTTCTGGATTTTAATAACTTTGAAAGGGAGAAGAAAGCTCTGCTTGCTATTAGTTTTACGCTGGTGTATTTCTGCCCGTTGGTCATTCATTGATGTTTTGTGGAACCGAGGTATTTGAATTTTTAATTCTCGGAAATTATTTTCCTTCTACTCAGATTCTGTTATTGGGGTTAAATTGTCGGCTTATTATCATACACTGACAGGCAAAAAATTCCACCCACTTGATTTTTTCATGTTTTCATCTAAAAATGTTTCTGCTTTGGATTGGTCTATTGTTTTTAATGAGTAAATAGGTAATCTTTTTGTTTATTTTCAATTAGGAATGTTAATATAGAATACAATAACCCTTAATCCTTAATTCAATGAAATGATTCTAGATTACAATGTTTACTTTCTATGGAATCAAAATGTTTATTCAGTATCATTAGTTCAGTGCCGTTTCTTGCAGCACATTTCTTAGTCTCCGGCTTTTAATTTTTTCAATATCAAGTTTAAAAATGCCTCTTAGTGCTGAGGATGTTGCGCGTGGTGTGGCACTTATTGATGATGGACGTTCCATTAGATATGCAGCTAATGCCATCGGAGTTCCATATGAAACTTTACGAGACGCCGTCAGGCGTTTTCGGGAAACTGGTTCTTACAATAGAAGGCCCAGTTCTGGACGGCCTAAGGTAACAGAACCACGGGATGACCGGTTTTTGACTTTGAGAATTTTACGAAACCGGCACCTTATCGTTGTTCGAGCGATTCATCAGCTCGAAGAAGTTCGAGGTGTGCAAATTTCTGAACGTACCGCTCGGAGAAGATTAAATGAGAATGGATTAATGGCTTTTCGTCCAGTAAGAGGACCAGAGTTGACCAGAACTCACAGAGTAACACGGCTGGCTTTTGCTCGAGAACACAGCCATTGGACTATGGACGAATGGAGTGCTGTACTTTTTACAGATGAGTCAAGATTCGCTCTTCGATCTCCAGACGGGCGTGAAAGGGTGTGGAGAAGAAGAAACGAAAGATATGCAGCCTGTAATTTTTCCCAGAGCCAACCTTTCCAACGTGGTTCCTTAATGGTGTGGGCTGGGATTTCAATGGAGCGCCGCACAGAATCGGTTGTTGTTCTTGGAGGGTCTTTGACGGCCATTCGCTATGTAGATGAGATTTTGGAACCTCATGTGTGCCCTATCCTCAATGAAATGCCTCGCTTATCAGTGTCGTAGCGAGTTTCTTAATGTCCTCTTGATTATTTCCAAGGACAGCTATATCATCTGCATATTATTTATTTATTTATGTATTCCACCCTCCCATGCCACTATGGCAATACGGGTGTTTACGATAGTGTGTTATTAGGCATGAATGCTTAATAACACACTACTACTTGTTAACATAATGTGTAGTTCTTCTGTTCTTTTTCTTTCGGCTTAGCTTCCAGAATCTGGAGGTCTTCCAGAAGCTTATCCTCTTCTTCTGCGAGCACCAATATGGAAGTGAGCGGGCCCCACCGCCGTCTTCCATCTATTTATGAAATCATTAAACCGCGGGAAATTTTCCTAGCTGAATAACTGAGGAAATTCATTTTCAGTGAGGACATAGATTCCCGCGGCTCTTGTCATAGACGCTCATAACGTTTCAAATGCGGTGCGGGTCGTGACGACGTGCTCTACAGTTTCCGGAACACTACAGATTGGGCATAGAGGATCTGCATCAATGCCCAGACCGTGAGGTATAGCTCGAAATCCTCCATGCCCCGTGAGGAACTGGGAAATCCAGTAGTCCGGGAGAACCCACTTTGCCTGAAGCCTGTACTGTACTGTTCGGAAAAGTACTCCCTCAATGTACTTCCTTTAGGACCTAAGCTACCCACCTCCGGTTCCATGCTTCAATTGTATCCTCCCGGAGTATCTTCTTCCATCTATTAGGCGTTTCCATAATCCTCATCTGTAGATTGTCCGAAAGTACTGTAGAGCCTTCCATCTTATAAAAATATTTTGTCACTTCTTCTAGTAGGAGGAGGTCGAGAGACACCATCCCCGCTAGGACCTGCACCGCTTCATGCGAAGTTGTCCTGTATGCTCTGGTGACCCGAAGAAGAGCTGTCCTCTGAGTCGACGCCAGTTTTTTTTTTTTTGTCGTAGTATGAGGTTACGGATCCAGGATCATTCATCTCCATATCGAAGGATTTTATTAATAATTCTGAAGTAGACCTCTCCATTTTCCTATGATGTATAAGAACAACATCGGCAATAGTCCATCTCCGGCCGTATACCCATAAGAACTTTGAAGGCTTTAGATACTTGTATTAGGTATACCTTGTATTAGGACTCTACATTTGGGATCATTTGTACACGCCTTGGTCAAACTCACCAAATTAGCGGGAACTCCCAGTTCCGTCATGATTTTCCAATGACAGCTCCTGTCCACAGAATCATAGGCTGTTTTGAAATCGACAAATAGAGCGTGGACATCCATGAGCTACTTTCCATCGTTTTTCGAGTACTTCTTTTAGGATGAAGCTCTGGTCTAGCGTGCTCCTCCCTTTTCTGAACCCAGCGTGGTGCTAATAAGGATATATGTGATTTAGTAGGATATTGGCCATTATCTTGTAGATGACCAGAAGGAATGCTATTCCTATCTAATTATTGCACTCATACATGGATCTTTTCTTTAGAATAGGACAGATTAAGCCCATATTCCACACCTCAGATATCCTTTTCTCTTCCCATATTTTCTGGATTAGTTGTAGTAGCTTGGCTCTAAAGTCGTCTCCTCCATCTTTAAACAGATCTGATAGTAGGTTGTCTAACCCTGCGGCTTTTCTTGTTTTGGATCTTTCGATAGCTATTTCTACATTCAGTATATCTGGTTTTTCAAACTTCTCTGGGTGAAGGTTCTCAGTATGGTTAATATCTTCTTCGTTCGTGGGGTCACCTTGATTGAGAAGTTCCTCGAAATGTATTTTCCAGATATTCAATATCTTTTTTTAGATGCCGTCAGAATGCCATACTTTCCTCACATTTGCGTATTTTTCACTTTCTTTTATCCCATTATCCTACCCTTTCTTTCCTAACGTCTGCATGGAATTCGCGTATAACTCCAGTCTACCAGTTGTCCTCAATAGTTTTCTATCTTTCATTGAGGAATTCCCTTTTTGATCTGATAGTTTTATTTGCCTTTTTCTTAGCAGATGTGTACTTGTCCTGAGCAACTTGTTCAGTTGTAGCTAGGCAGAGGACTTAATTTTTCTTCTTTCCTCTACTGTCTTTTCGCATGCCGCTGTAAATCACATTATGGCTTTTCGTTTATACTTACATATTGATGTTTAAATAAATTATATTGCATTATTTTTATGGAAATAATTGTGCATACCTTTGATAAATCGAGCTAAAAAGGGTATTAACAGGTGAAAATTAGCAATTTTATATAATGTTATATCTTATGACAAATCAATAATAAATAACACATGTATAAGATGATATTATGTATTTTTTAATGATAAGAATATCTTGATTCAAATTTTTGGTATCTTCAGCAGTCCACAAAATAACATCTTGCGAGCGTTTTCACAGTAGTGGATAATAAAGAATATGAATGGATGATTTGCAACAAAAAAAGGATCACTGGATTGGCCATCAATAGTTATTGCTGTATAAAATAGATTTAGAAGAATAAATGAAAAACAACAAATTTTCTTAGATCAATGTAGTACAAATAACTATGTTTAAAAAGGCTAATTCCATCATACCCAGTTAACATAATAAAGCCTAGTATAGACAAGTAGACCATGTTGCTCAATTTGTCTATAGACCGTCTAGAGACAACGTTCTTTGTCTCGTCTAGTGTCCACACTACCATGTGAATTTCTCAATCTCATCTTCGCAGTCTACCATGGAGGACATACGTTCGTGTGGCTTATGTTATTATGATGGGTAAAACTATTATCATGATTAGCAGTAACAGCAGTTTCTGCTACTTTCAAAAAACAGTTTCAACAAAACAGATACAAGTGTTTCAAAACTTGATGAGTGAAAAAAAAAAAAAAAATGTTTTCTGTAACCTTTATACCATTTTAAAAGATATGAATACAATTTTTATCTCAAAAGTAATTATCGATATAATTGTTAGATTAAAGCCGTACTATAACAAATTTTAAAGATAATAAGTAAATGTACTAATGAAAATAAAGAGAAAATAGTAATTAGATAGGAAAATGAGTTGATGAAAATGTTTATTAAACAGAAACTGCATAGTTCTTAAGTTGCAATGGCAACAGTGCAATGGCGGGTGTTTCACAGGAACAACTAACAAAACAGTTTAAAATGCAGTGGAGCTGTATCTGTTTCAAAGGGCTGTTTGTGTTGCAAGAAGCTGTTTAAATTAAACAGTTTTCTGTATCTGTTTCAGAAAACTGTTTACGTATCTTTTCCACGAAACAGATTAATGAAACAGGTTTCTGTATCTGTTTAAATTAAACAGCTTCTGTATCTGTTTCGGAAAGCTGTTTAATTTAACATTTTCTGTGTTTTCCTCTTTTCCCACATTGAGTGAAGAGTTTACATTTTTCAATTGTAGCGAAAATGCTTATTTAAGGGTGAGAAAAAAAAATATTTCATGGTGTAATATGTGTATAATATGTACAATAAATGCTTTATTCTTATTTTCGGTTTGAATATCGACAAAATACTAGAATTTGTGCATATAACATTTGATACCCGTCCGGTTTAGACAAATATATATTAGGCATACAGCTATAGTCTGTGTTCAATTTTGAAACAAATAGTACTGACCTAAGGAGCAAAGCAGGTTTAAATATTTTTTTAAGAATAAACAAAGTTGATAATTGTATTGTACCTCGAAAAATCCGTAAATACGAATTTTCATACTAATCGAAAAATACTTTTTTTTTTGGTTCATACTTTCCGCCTGGACTGGAGTCTTAATTTTTTTTTCCGAAAAACACAAAAGTTGTGATAACTTTTCGTGATGGCTCCACGAAAATTATCATGAATTTGGAAGTCTGCAATATACACAAAATGGCACAAACCAGAATATCGCAAATAAATGAGGTTTGAAGATAAAAAATAAAAAAGTTTGAGAAGTTGTTATTTATTTATTCCTTAGAAAAGTTAAATATCAAAGCTATCGATATAGATTTGAATATAAATAATTTCGCTTTCTAACGGCTGTACTAACGTCAAAAAAACCTGAGGAGTTACGAATATTTTAGTAAACGGCATGAAAAAAATCCTCTCATAAAATGACGTCCAAAAATTTATATTTTCTGATATCAAAACAAACTCGTATTTAAGATATTTAGTAAACCCTAAAAATGAATTTGAATAGTTTTTCTTGACAAAAATTTACTTGGGGTCTATGGATTTTTAAAATTTATTATAATAATAATAATAATAATAATAAGGCTTAGCGAACCCGAAGGTTCGATGCCGACACCACCAATCGCTTGTTACACACCTCCCTCCACCGTTCGCCGTCCAAACCCAGTCCCTTCAGATCGGCTTTAATGCAATCTTCCCACCTTCGCTTCGGTCTACCCCTCGGACGCTTACCATTCGGCACAGCAAATATTAACCTTTTAGGAATTCTCTCGTTACTAAGCCCAACAACTTTACAAGCCCATTTGATTCGCCGCGATGAAATTACCTCAATTATATTACCAGGATACAGCTCACGCAATTCGGCGTTGTGTAACCGTCTGAACTCTCCGGTTAACTCATCCTTCTTCGGTCCGAATATTCTACGCAATACTTTATTTTCAAAAACCTTAAGACGCTGCTCATCCCTTAATGTAAGCGGCCAAGTTTCGCATCCATAAAGAACTGTAGGCAAGATAATTGTTTTATAGATTCTAATTTTTAAGTTTCGGGACAAGAGGCGCGAACTAAGTAGTTTTGTCACAGAAAAATAACAAGCATTCCCCGCCTTCAGTCTAACCTTAATCTCTTCTTCAATTTCGTTTTTTCTAGTTATCGTAGAACCTAGATACCTAAATTTATCTACCTGTTCAAACATATTACCATCTATATCGATATCACCAGTAGTATCGCCATTTTTGCAGCTAACCATATATTTTGTTTTATCCACGTTTATTTCGAGTCCTAGTTCTTTACCGGCTTTCATTAACGTTGTCGTATTTAGTTTTATAGTTTCAACGTCTTCGCTTAACAGTACCAAATCATCAGCATAGCCCAGCACGGATGTTGTCCCGCCCAGATCCAACCCTTTCTCGGTTCGCATTACCTCCATAATGGCATGTTCTAATGCCAAATTAAACAGGACAGGCGAAAGAGAATCCCCCTGTTTTAAGCCCGAACGAACCTCAAATTTTTCGGACAAATTATTACCGATTCTAACTTTATTGAGTGTCTCCGTCAAGCACATCCTGACTAGATTTACTAGTTTTTTTGGAATCCCCTGCTCGATTAGAATATTATACAGTTTCTGGCGGTCAATAGAATCGTAAGCCTTTTTAAAATCTATATACAGCTGGTGAACAATACCGTTATACTCCAATTTTTTCTCTAATATTTGCCGTAAAGAAAATATTTGATCAATAGTCGAACGATTCCGTCTAAATCCGCATTGGTAGTCTCCGATAATTTCCTCGGCGTATTCCGTGATTCGACTGGTTAAGATTAAAGTGAATATTTTATAACATACCGGAAGGAGTGAAATTCCTCGATAGTTATTACAATCCGTCCTCAGACCCTTTTTGTGAATCGGAATAAGAATAGATTCTTTCCATTCTTCAGGTAATTTCTCGTTCACCCAGATCTTTTTAACCAACCGATGTACTTTAGAAACTCCAGCTTCCCCGCATGCCTTAATTAGTTCAGTAGGAATATTATCGATTCCCGCTGCTTTATATGATTTTAATTTTCCGATAGCTCCTTCAACTTCCTCTTTACTTGGTCCTTCTATTAATGGTTCAGCACTCTGGTACTCAGAAGGAGGACACAGATCATAATTTCCCGAATTTAAAATATTGTCAAAGTGGTCCTTAAACTTATTCAATATGTCAACCGGATCGGTCAGAATATCGTTATTATCATCCCTAATTCCAGACGTTACGGCACCTACATATTTACGTGATCTGTTTATACCTTTGTACATGTCTCTTACGTTATTTTCGATTCTATTAGTTTCTATTTCAATTATTTTATTTTTAAGATATTCCCTTTTTTTATTTTTGAGCAATTTTGTCGTTTCGTTCTTTGAGATTCGGAAGTATTCCAGATTGTCTTTGCTAGGATTATTTAGAGCTTTTAATTTAGCGGCTTTTCTTTTTTCACACATGTTTAAGCAATCTTCATCAAACCACGGTTTGTTATTCTTATTTTCCTTTTTTCCTAGACACGAGTTACCGACCGCTTTAATATTATCTCTGATCTCTATCCATAACTTGTCAATATCCTCGTGGTCCTCGTCAGGACGCTCTAAAGCTTCAAACCTATTCTTAACATCTAGCTCGAATTGGTTTCTAATTGATGGATTTTTTAATTTTTCCAAATTAAAATTCTCAAAATCGAAACGGTTTCCTTTTCTCTTTTTTATATTAAGTTTTTGTCGAAGTTTCGCGATTACTAATTCATGATCCGACCCACATTCTGCTCCGCGATAAGACCGTACATTAATTATACTGCTTTGCCAGCTGTGTTGTATCAAGACATGATCGATTTGATTTCGTGTTTGCGAATCCGGTGATGTCCAAGTATATTTATGAATATCCTTATGTTTAAACGTCGTACTTTTAATTATCAGGTTTTTCGAGATGGCAAAGTTTATCAGACGGATCCCATTATCATTACTATATTCGTGCAAACTTTCTTTACCAATCGTCGGAATATAAACTTCTTCCCTTCCTACCTTTGCGTTTGCGTCACCTACAATTATTTTTATGTAGTTTCGCGGTAGTTTATCATAAACCCATTCGAGTTTATCGTAAAATTCACTTTTGACTTCATCGTCACTGTCTTCGGTCGGACAATGTATGTTTATTAATGCGATTTTAAACCAACGTCCCTGAAATGTAGCTACCGAAATTCTATCACTAAAGAATTGTACGTCTTTCAAAGCGGATAGTAAGCTACTCCTAATTAGAAATCCGGTACCTAAACAATGATTCCCGCTTCCTCCGTACCAAATAGTGTACTTTCCTTCCCTCATCGAGCCCTCCCCTGGCCAGCGAACCTCTTGCAGAGCTACGACATCCAAATTGTACCCATTTACCTCATTCGCGACCGATTTGAGCCCCCCTGCTGTGTTTAAACTCCTTACGTTCCACGTACCAATATTTAAATCCCTATATTTCAACTTACGCCATGAATCCCCTAAAGCAGTCCCCACCCGGAGACCCGAACGGGGGACTAGTTTACCTCCGGATAATGAGCGTTTTACCTTAGGGAGATCCATGACTTTTTGTGGTGTTTGGTGAACTAAAGATATGTGAGTAGGGCGTTCAATCCTACGTCACACCCTCCAGCAAGTCTGGTGGGCCCCTACCTCCAGCAAGTCTGGAGGTCCCCTCCCTCCAGCAAGTCTGGAGGGCCCCTCTCATTGTTGGTCAGCGAGTCCATCGGACTTAGCCGGGAGGAACTTCCAAGGAATTTCCACCGACCATCCCCACATCCGCCACCCGTGGGACGCTCCCCATACGCGGTAATGAGCCCGCGCGAGGTTAAAATTTATTATATATTATTTAATACAATTAGGAATGTGTTTTTCGTATTTTTCACAAAAAAATCTATTGTTATATAATAGCTTATAAATTCATTCAGAGCAAAGTCAGAAAACATTAACATAAGAATATAATACAATTTTATAATTTTTTTTTCTCGGTTCCTAGTGCGCATTGGCAAGAACCCTCGGACATGGGTCTAATATTTTTTGACCTCACCAAAAAAGTTTCATTGAAATCGGTGAACCCACGTCCGTAACCATCCTTGTTAGTCCTATTTATTTTGAACATTTATTAATTGTGAAGAGTTTTGCCGGTGAGATTCTGGTGAATCACATATAAGACGCCAAAGTTATTTTTAACTTTTTCTATAAATAGCCTACTGTGGCCTTGCCTTCGTCCAACGAGGTTGAACACAAGAACATCAGCCAACAAGGTATTATCACAAAAGTTGAAACATTTGTTTAATTTATTTTTTAGATGAATTTTATTTTAGTTTATTTATTTTTATGGGTTTATTTTATTTATGAAAATGGTGGGTTTTTTTTGCCTTTCTTTATTAATCAGTATTCCAACAGATTAAAATATCTCCTAAACTAAAAATCGGCGTTGCATAGTGTAAGCGAAACAAATGTTATGCATTCCATCCTCTTTATAATGAGATATTATTTATAATTTATATTTCATATTATAAATCTCGCCTAGTGGTCTAACGCACACATCTTAGTTTTTTTTTAATATTTTTGTTTCTCATAAATAAAAGCTGTATTTTTTGTTTAGTTTAATATAATAAAATAAAATAAAAATAAAAAATAAAATAAAAGGTTTTTAATGAATTACTGTGATTATTTTTGCTAAAAACAGGTACTTTGGAATGACAGAACATCAAATGGCATATTATTTTTACTTAGCTATCTGCAAATATCAACTTACTTCATAACAAGCCTCAACTTAATTTTATATCGACATAAAGGTTATTAACAGATTAGCAGCGGTTACGGTCTCCGGGTTCCGATATCCGTCTCGACATCGCCCTGGATTAGTTTCGAATTTTGCCTTTCTTATGAAGTATCTAAAATGGTCATTTTTAAAAATATTTGAATGGGAGTTGGATAGATGTAAAGATAGATTCAAACGTAAATAATCATTATATCTGATAGAAAGCTATGGGACGCCGGTAACCGTAAGCGCAGCTAACATGTTAATCAATGGAGTTTTTCTAAAAGTGGAGTAACTGTAGTCAAGTTTGAGAATGATAAAAAAAAAATTATAAGTAATTATAAAAATGGTTTTACATTTTTAACACTTAATGTACTTTAGCCATTTAAGTGATTTTAATAAATGCAAATCTATTTACTTGTATTTAAATTATATTATTCTGGTTATCTATGAAGTAATGGTGAATTACCTAAGTTAAATTAGTTATCGCTTCATATTAAATATGCTGAGTTAAAACAGCATAAAACTTAAAATTCCTATTTTTTCGCACGAAATAGGGCTATTGTTTATATGAACTTTTATGTAGGTCTTGAGGTATACTGTCACAACTTTAAGTACTCTCCCCCGCTTTACTTAAAGGACACCTTGTATAAAACAATTAAAATATTCTGTAAAGCTTAATATATATTTTCTAAAACCTAATATAATAATAGATATGGTAGGTGCAAAATAAAAAATGCATTTGGTTTTAGTCTCTTGCCAATGTATTAGTTTTGAGATGTACTGGTAAAAATGAATCAGGGAAATGGGCCCTCTGGTCATTTCTGTCGAGAGATGTATATTTAAGTTCTCTCTAATGTTTTAAAGTCAAAGCTTTATTTGCTTCCACTGGTGATCTTCAAACTTAGTAAGGTTCAGCAAAGAATGGACGCAAAAGCTGGATTGCTAGTTTTTGTATGTGCCACAATCAAACTATCAATATTAAAATGGTATATTGATGATTGACTGTGTTGAAAATTGAGGAGAAGTTGGTTGGGGTGTTCAGTCAAAAATAAAACGTAAAAAATGCTCCACTAATTTATAAAAATATTTTATTTGAAGATTCTGATTATTCAGTTTATTGATAATGATTCTGGTAAATCACAACAGAGCTATGAATCATTGTACAAATAACTACAAGAAAGCTTTATTAGACATAAGAAAAAACATAAATTCATCAATGAAATAGAATGTATCTCCAATACTGTCTTATCCAGAAGAAGCATAACTATAAACAACTTGACAATGATGAAGCAATTAGACAAAACTAAAAATGAATGAGATGAAACAATTGGTAAATAGATAACCTCTTATAATTTTTAAATTAAATTGTTGTATATGTTTTAACAGATTCCAATGTTTCGCAGCAGTACAGACAGGTATGACATGACATGGAGATAATTTAATAGTTACATAAAGCAAATAACATAACATTTATTACTTTAAATAAATGAATTGTAAATATTTTATTTAAATAGGGTTAGAGATGAAATAATTAACATGCAAAAATTTGTAGCTTTAATTCACAGGATTTACTACTCTAGCCATAAACAGAACAAAATTTGGGTTACGGACTAATAGGACTATAAAAGGTCGATCACATTTAAATGTAGGCCGAGGAGATGAGCGCAAGGAATAACCAACAAGGTGGACGACTGGAACAAAAAAATAATTAAATTAAAAAAAACAACTAAAAATCTTAGCAGAAGAATTAGTTGGTCAGCCATTGCTATAAACAAGCAATGTTTAATATCAATTTGTTATTCATGCAAAGAAATCATACACCATTAAAGTAAATATATATATATATATATATATATATATATATATATATATATATATATATATATATATATTCATTTTGGCTTATGCATATTCCACAGAACAACTCTTTAAATAATATATTGGTTCAGTATAACTCCCATATTGCATCTTTGTAGTCTGTGTAAGTTCTCATATTGTAATGATTCTCACTCTTCCTGTGACATTCACCAGCTAACTTGATGATACAAATTTCTATAGTGAAATAATAGCGACTGGATAGCTGCAAAGCAACTACTGCAAAGATTCAGCCCAAGCCAATTACATATAAATGTCCTTTGTCAGAACAAATGAAATTTTCGGCTTATTATCAAATATTCTGTTTTGTCTTCATTTACTTGAAGGCTGATTTGCTCTGCTTCTCTTATTATAGTCTTAACGGGACGATGTCCCGAAAATTATTTCTGAATATTATTTAGAAATGAATGAAACTGGTTTTGAAATGAGGCATCTCATTTCAAAACTCAAACTAACAAGCAACGTTACTAATGCAGTTTTAACATCAATTGACATTTATACATAACTATGTATTTTACACACAAACCCACATACAAATTTAGTTCCATATAAATATATTTACCTTAAATAAACATTTAAGATATGATAAAAGGAATCAGAACTATTAAAATTTAGTAATTTTAGAGAGGAATAAGCAAGTTCCTGAAGGATTATGGACAATAACTGAAAGGGATGGTCTGTCACATTTGAACTTAGCTGTTGGTGTTGGTACCGCAAAAGATGTAAGTTTCAAGATAATAGCTACAACAAACGCAACATATTTATATAACTTCAATAATCTTGTTTGACAAACTCAAACAAATATGCATTTATAAATGGTAATAATTGAATTAATCAGCTTTTTTAAAATTATGTTCGTGTGCATAGGTGGCTTAGGTAAATAGTTTAAACAACAATACTATAAATAAATTACCTAGATTGTTATTGGTTCATTATTTTCAATAATCAACCTCTGTAATAGATCAAGAAAAAATTTTAACCCCCTCATAATTTGAGATTTAACGTTTCAAGATAAGTAGAATCCGAAAATTGAATACAACAATAACCGTCCATCCACCGTCCGTTCTTTTCTCCGAGATGACTGCACCGATTCGGTATCAATGTCAAAGTGCATCTTCGGAACTCGACATTGCCATTCTCTTTCTAATCCAGATCTTCACCATACTACATCATCATCAACATCGGACACATAGAATCAGCATGTTAATTCTGCTCATACATTTTGTGTCCAAATTAAAATCATACGAATTTCAAATAAATAATGTGATTTTCTAGAGTATATAGTAACTTAGTAGACTGTTTTCATTTTGAAATATATATATTTTTTTTAATGTCAACAAATCTGAACAAATCAAGGGCACGAGTACACGTGGGGGAGATTCATACAAGAATTCAACTTCGGGGTATAAATATAAATTCGGGGATCGGGGTGTTCGAGTGGACTAAACATGTTCACACCACGCGAGTACAAATTCCGGTGCCAGGTGTTTTTTACTCGTCATAAATCCCTCGCCCTCTCCCCGGACTGAGAAAAAAAAAGTACAGCCTAAAAGTGAAGGAAGAGGGGAACAAAATAAAAATTGTCGATTTATATTGTTTTATTTTTACTTAAACTGTTTTTAAGTTATGTTTTATCAGCTTTTAACTTAAAGGGATTTAAAATTTAAAACGTCTCAGCGACTGGAGCCATGCATTGAGCCTCGGTAACTGACAAGCCTGCACTAGCAAAATTCAAAAAGATATACTTAATAAATGAAACCATATACTTTGTATAAAAATATTTTTAAAATAAAATCGCTGGAGGATGAACACATATTCACTACTCTCCAGTTAAAAGAAAAAATCTGGTGCGCGCAACACACAACTTCTCCTTACCCCTCTACATTGAATATAAATAATTTTGTAGGCATGTTGGGCTATTATAAAATTTTTGAATTGTACTTTTAACTGAGCTAGAGCTAAAAGAGTACAGCTAACAAAATACTATTAAAATAACCAAAGTCCTTTTTATTATATGGCCGGTTGATTATGGATTGTACGATCGGTTGATTATGGTTTGTTCGACTATTGGTTATTAAACTGCTATTTTCCATTGCAAAGTTTATCAAGACTGAATTAAGAGATTTACATTGTCAGTCATAGACAGGTCAAAAGTTGTCACATTAATTGTAAGTGGATACTGTTGGAATATCCTGAAAATTCTCAAGAATATCAATGCGGAACTGCCAGGTCCCCAGCACCCAGCCGTCAAATTTTACAGAATGAGAAAAAATAAATAAAACGGAAGTGACTGACAAGGGTGCTGGACAAGTCTCAAACCCGCAAAGAGCGAACAAAGTTGACAGGAGTTGTCGGCAGGAGCAGTATCAATATGAGGTTGCACAATATAATTATTATAATAAAAGGAAAAAGGTTGTGCAAATTGTTATGAATGCCGACGCTCCTAAGCGGTATCCTCTAAAGAAAGCTGATATCGAAAAACATTATAAAGACCTAAATGTATTGAAGGTTTTAAAACATATACTATAAACATCCATTAAATTATTTTATATTTTATTTCTTCTTTGAGGCAATTGCAATGAAATATTTTTTTAACAATGTAATCGCCTTGATTAGGTGGATCTTAATTTTTTTTTCAAGCTTACAAATATTTTTTAAAGGTTACATTTAGTTAGTAAATTTTATATAATTTTCTTTTATAAATTCTTTATTTATAAAAACATGTGATTTTTACTTTCACTTACGTTCATATGTAATATGTAGCAAGAATAAGTATTGCGATCGTGAAAATTTTGAAATCTGAGTTTACAACGGAAATATACGTTTTTGGGGTTCCCTGAGTCCGAATAACCATCTTCCGAAAAATGGTCTGTGTGTCTGTGTGTATGTGAACACTCTAGCTCGAAGAGAAAAAGTCGTACGAAATTGATAATACGTATTTAAGATACGTATATGCTCTTAGATGTCCTAGCAACTTTTTCCTTAAAATCGACTAACCGGAAGTGTCACTTTATGTCAAAGCTGAAACACATATGGTTTGTTTTAAATGATTGACTATCTCTCATTATGACGTGTTACGAAAACGTTCTAAATATAAATTTTGAAAGAATTTGATAATTGCCGTGTTGCTCTGTGAGTTCTGGTCAACTCTGGCCCTCTTACTGGACGAAAAGCCATTAATCCATTTGCACAGAAATTTGCACACCTCGAACTTCTTCGAGCTGATGAATCGCTCGAAAAACGATAAGGTGCCGGTTTCGTAAAATTCTCAAAGTCAAAAACCGGACATCCCGTGGTTCTGTTACCTTAGGCCGTCCAGAACTGGGCCTTTTATTGTAAGAACCAGTTTCCCGAAAACGCCTGACGGCGTCTTGTAAATTTTCATATGGAACTCCGATGGCATTAGCTGCATATCTATTGGAACGTCCATCATCAATAAGTGCCACACCACGCGCAACATCCTCAGCACTAAGAGGCATTTTTAAACTTGATATTGAAAAAATTAAAAGCCGGAGACTAAGAAATATGCTGCAAGAAACGACACTGAACAAATGATACTGAATAAACATTTTGATTCCATAGAAAGTAAACATTGTAATCTAGAATCATTTCATTGAATTAAGGATTAAGGGTTATTGTATTCTATATTAACATTCCTAATTGAAAATAAACAAAAAGATTAACTGCCATGCCCCAACAGAGGTGTCATCTGAGGAGGATAAGGTAACATTTTATGAAGAACTTGGACGCGTGACAGAAAGCTGCCCCAAAAATGATGTTAAAATCATTCTTGGTGACTTTAACGCCCAAGTTGGTAAGGAGGTGGCACTCATGCCGACCATAGGAACCCACAGCTTGCATAAGACCAGTAATGATAATGGGCTACGGATGGTGAACTTTGCTACATTGCACGGACTGGTTGTTGGAACAACTCTTTTTCCTCGAAAGAATATCCACAAAGCAACATGGATCTCTCCAAATGGGCAAACAACATCACAGATAGACCATGTACTCATTAGTGCCCGTCACAAGTCCAACATGATAAATGCAAGATCTTATAGAGGTGCAAATATGGACACGGATCACTATTTGAGCATTGCCGAGGTCAGATCACGAATTTCGCTGATTAAAAACCACCACTAACGACCAAAGAAGAAGATTGATGTAGCTAAACTTAAGGACTCAGACCACCAATATTCGTATCAACAAGCTGTGGAGACGAAACTTAATGAAGATGTAATTAATGACAGCTCTATGGTCGATGAACAGTGGAAGAGATGCAGCAACGCAATGAAACAGGCAGCAGAAGAATCTCTTGGCTACGAGACTAAATCTGGAAGGCCTCCATGGTTTGATGCTGAGTGCCTTCAAGCAGTAAAAGTGAAAAATGAAGCCTACAGAAAGAAGGTTCAGCGTCCCACAAGGCTCTCCCAAGAAACATATCGAAGAAAAAGACGCGAAGAGAAGAGATTATTCCGCGGAAAGAGAAGAGCTTGGGAAAACAAGAACATGGAGGATATAGAGGCATTGCGCGGCCAAAATGAAAGTCGGCTGTTTTTTCAGAGAATAAACGAGGGTAGGGCAGCTTTCAAGCCCAGAGTGACGGCATGCAAAGACACGAATAGATCTCTTTTAAGCCACAAAGATGACGTACTAAGGAGATGGGTACAACATTTTAAAGACGCATTAAACAGAGGAACGGTGCCTGGAGAAGTAGGAGTAATGAAGGAAGACTCCCTGAATTCTATTGAACCCCCGGATGAGGAGGAAATGGAAAATGCCCTGATGAAATTGAAAAATGGAAAGGCGCCAGGCCCGGACGGAATCCAGTCAGAGCTGTTGAAATGTGGAGGTGAAGAACTTAAGAAAGCTCTGCATGATTTAATGCTGACCATCTGGGAGAGGGAAGCTATGCCTACGGAATGGGCAACAGCCATTATCTGCCCAATACATAAGAAAGGAGATCAAACAGAATGTGCTAACTATCGAGGAATCTCACTCCTTTCGTGTGCTTATAAACTGCTCTCTAACATTCTTTTTGAGAGGATACTCCCGTATTCTGAAAAGGAACTGGGGAAGTATCAGGCTGGATTTCGAAGAGGACGCTCAACCACTGATCAACTGTTCTCTCTGAAGATGATCCTAGAAAAGACTATGGAGCATAAGGTAGTCACCCACCATTTATTCCTAGACTTTAAAGCAGCATACGACAGCGTTGATAGAACGCAACTATACTGTGCCTTGGAGGAGCTAAGCATCCCTCAGAAGCTCGTACGCCTAATCAAGATGACCATGGACAGCTCGAGATGTAGAATACGCGTCGGTTCTGACGACTCCGAAGAGTTTATAGTGAGCAGTGGGGTTAGGCAAGGGGATGCCCTCGCCTGTCTATTGTTCAACTTGGCAGAGGAGAAAGCTGTAAGAGACTCCGGTATTCAGACCAACGATATAATCTTCAATCGCCTGACACAGCTTCTTGGTTTTGCTGATGATATTGGTATAATAGGTAGGTCTGAACAGGCTCTCAGAGAAGCGTTTATAGGCCTTGAAGCAGCTGCAAGACCACTTGGTCTAGAAGTCAACGAGAGGAAAACTAAGTATATGAGAGTTGGTGGTGAGGTGGATCTGAACTCTCCATTTGAGGTAGGTTCTTTTAAGTTTGAGAGAGTGAAAAGTTTTATATACCTTGGGTCTGAAATTAATAGCAAAAATGACATGGCTCAAGAAATACAAAGAAGGATCACGGCTGCCAATAGATGTGTTTATGGACTTGGCCGACACTTAAGAAGTAGGTACCTCTCAAAGAAGACCAAGCTGATCATATACAAGACTCTTGTTCGGCCTGTTTTGACATATGGCTCAGAGGCTTGGACGATGACCAAACACGATGAGATGAAGCTGAGTGTGTTTGAGCGAGGAGTCCTCAGAAGGATTTATGGTCCAGTAAAGGAGGGTGATGTCTGGAGGAAAAGGAAAAATAGGGAGCTCAGTTCTCTCTATGCAGACATCGACGTAGTCACCTATATTA
Source organism: Nezara viridula (assembly GCA_928085145.1). Classification (NCBI taxonomy): domain Eukaryota; kingdom Metazoa; phylum Arthropoda; class Insecta; order Hemiptera; family Pentatomidae; genus Nezara; species Nezara viridula. Next base: position 149,644,408 of record OV725079.1, on the reverse strand, counting down.
AACTGGCCAGACTAAGGTGGGCAGGGCATGTGGCCAGAATGAGCACCGTTGAGATACCCAAGAAAATAATGATGGAGACAGAGCCAACTGGCGGAGGCTCTTGGAGGAGGCCCAGTCTCGGTAACGGGATGTCGTGCCACACATGAATGAATGAATGAAAGTAAACATTGTCATCTAGAATCATTTCATTGAATTAAGGATTAAGGGTTATTGTATTCTATATTAACATTCCTATTTGAAAACAAACAATAAGATTACCTATTTATTCATTAAAAACAATAGACCAATCCAAAGCAGAAATATTTTTAGATGAAAAAATCAAGTGGGTGGAATTTTTTGCCTGTCAGTGTATATCGTTGGAAAGCGGAGAATTATAAAAAAAAACAATATCTTATATAGAAAGTTGTAAAAGGTAACGGAGAGTGTCGAAAAATTGTTTCTATATATTATTTCTAAAAGGAGTTTTTTGGTTGGTACGCCATAACTTCGTCAATTCTTCATCAAATCCAATGATTGGCATTTTGAAGATATTCTTCTTCTTAACATGCGAAAAATAGTCCCATTCTCTCGAAATTTCTTGAAAAACAGTTATAAAGGAAATGTAGCTTTATTCGCAAAAAACTGAAAAAGTATGCACTTTTTTCTTGATTGAAAGCAGAAATATGTTTAGATGAAAACATGAAAAAATCAAGTGGGTGGAATTTTATGCCTGTCAGTGTATATTACACTACAACAATTGTTACCATCTATTTACTTGAGTTTAGGATCTTGTTACTTAGCTTACTCTGTTTATTTTTTAATGTACTTACTGTTTATAATGTTAATAAGCTTATATTCACATTCTTTATAATTATTTGTCTAAATATTATGCAACTTCCACAATTCTCTATCTTTTTGTATCTTGTCCGTTCTATCCCTGAAGAAGACCTGCAAAGCCGGGTCGAAACGTTGGCTTTTAATAAAATAGTTTTGCTACTATTTAGCTTATTTATGACCGCCACCCCGGACCATCTCCTTCCTTTATAATGCAGCGGTCAACTATTAAAGATTCAACATTACTCTAAATTTGTAGTATCGAAGCACATGAGATCTACGGTTTTGGACTTCCTACCCATTAGTAATAGGATATGCAAACTTAGGATCAAAGGGAGTAACTGTAATATGACTATAATGAATGACAGATACAGAGAAAGAATAGTTTTATGATGAACTGGAAAGGACAATAGATGCTTGCCCATCTTATGAAATGAAAGTTATAATGGGTGACTTCAACGCTCAAGTTGGCAAAGAGGATGTATTTTTACAAACAATAGGTAGAAATAGCATGCACGACCGTACCAATGACAACGGAGAGCGTATGATAAGTTTTGCCGCAGCAAATTCCTTAGTCGTAATGAGCACAATCTTTCCCCATAAGCAAGCACACAAAGGAACGTGGACTTCGCCAAATGGGGTCACAACTCAGATAGACCACATTCTTGTCACCAGTAAGTACTTTAACAGTGTGCATGACGTCCGGACTTACCGATGCCCGATGTAGACTCATAACATTTCTTGGTGGTTGCCAAGATAGCATGCCACATACATCAGACATATATTATAGCCAGAGGCACAGGTGGGACAAAGGCAAAATAAATAGAGCGGAGGTAAAAAGTATTTTTCAAAACTGCATTGAAAGAGGGGTTGAGAATATACCAGCAAGTGAAGATAGCAGGAACGTGCAGGAAGAATGCAACAAACTTAAACAAGTAATAGAGGAAGCCGATCAGTGCTGCAAGAAAGATAGCAGAATTACTTCCACTTCCTGGTATGATCACGAATGTGTAGAAGTTAGAAAAATCAGGAATATTAAGAGAGCAAAATACCTGAACAGAGAAACTCGTCGGAATCGCAGAGAGTACCAAGAAGCAAGGAGACATTCTAAGAAAGTGTTGACACAGAAAAAAAGAAAAGCCTTTCAGGAAAAAGTGAAAAAAATTGAAGAAGCAAGGCTTAGGAATGAAACAAGAAAGTTCTTTCAGGACGTAAATACCACCAAAGTCGGTTCTGTGAATGAGTCAGGTATGGTAAGAGATAAGAATGGAAAGATGGTTGTTGTTTAGAACCAGCTACAGGAGAGATGGAAAGAGCACCTTCCAGGAGTTACTCAACCATACCGATGGAGAAATAGGAGACCGCAGAAGCATGCAATCAGTAAGAGAGGAAGACATGAATGAAGTCATGCCACCTGATTCGGATGACATCGAAAATATTTTGAAAAATCTCAGGAATAATAAGTCAGCAGTATCAGACAGGATCCCTGGGGAATTTCTCAAACAATGGGGGAGTCGGCTTTCAGATGAAATTACCAAATTAGTAGCAAATATTCGGGAAATAGAAAAACTATCGGAAGAATGGAAAGAATACCTCATTGTCCCAATTTATAAGAGAAAAAGAGCTGTAAGTGACTGCAGAAATTACAGAGGTATCAGCTTACTTAATTCTGCTAATAAAGTATTCTCTATTGCTTGTATAATCGCATTATGCCATAAGTAGAGAGACAGCTTTAGGACACAATCGATCAACGATCGATCAAATTTTTGTCCTTAGACAGAGCATGGAAAAAATGAAAAAGTATAATAACTTCATGTGGATGTTCTTAATTGATTTTAAGGAAGCGCACGACACGGTGGTTAGAGAGGAACTTTGTTAAGTAATGTATGAATTGGGCATACCAGCTAAGCTGATTCGTTTAACAATGGCTACCATGGAAGGCACCGTCAGTAGAGTTAAGGTAATAGGAAGAATTGGCGACTCCTTTTCAGAGTGTTCCGGGCCTTAGGCAAGGTGACTCATTAGCCCCACTCCTCTTTAATATTGCCCTAGAGACCATCATGAGAAGGGCAGAATTAAATAACGAAGGCACAATATTCCACAGAATGACCCAACTGCTCGCGTATGCTGACGATGTGGTCATTGCAGGGCGATCACTTCAAGCAGTGAAGAGTGCATTCAGTAGGTTGGAGAATGAAGCTGGGAAAATGGGGCTATGCATCAACGAAAGTAAAACCAAGGTCCTTATTTTAAGGAAGAAAAAGCTTGTCCATCCACCACAGCACTATGTCTTAGGAAACCATACTTTTCAAGCTGTATCAAGCTTCACCTACCTCGAGTCCATAATTAACAACAAATATAACGAAGAGGAAGAGATAGGAGCTAGAATAATGATTGCCAACATAGCGTACTTTTCTCTAGCGAGCCATCTGAAAAGTAGATTGTTAAGTAGTACAACGAAGTTTAGGATATACAGAACGATTATTCGGCCAGTTGCAACATATGCGTGTGAAATATGGACTCTAACAAAGGCATCTGTTGAACAAATAGATCGGTTTGAAAGGAAAATACTAAAACGGATAATAGGACCTAAACTGGAAGAAGGAGTTCTCCGCTTAAGAACAAACAAGGAGGTATACTCAACGTACGGTGATCTGTCTATCTCTCAATTCGCTGGAGTGCAACGAATGAAATGGTAAGGACATGTCCTGAGAATGGATGAAGCGAGGACAGCGAGAAGGCTTTATCATGGGAAGCCAGAGGGAGTTAGGTCTAGGAGAAGACCGAAGGCAAGATGGATGGATAATGTGAAAGAAGATGCAGGTGAGCAGCCAAAAGGGATGACTGGGCAAAGGAAATTGAGCAGGCCGAGGACGGCAACATGCGTCTGTTGTGCCAGTAATGAATAACTTACTCTAAATTATTACATTTCAGGACAAAGATGTAGTAACAGGGAGAAAAGTATGTAAATGTTAAATGCTTTAAGATTCCGATTAAAAATATATTGCCTCAGAAGATAAAGAAGCAAATTTGTGAATTGCAGGAGCATAGGGAAGAATTGTGTTATATAAATTGAAAAGTGATTATAATAAATTCATATATTTTTACAAAATAAATGAGCATAGATAAATATGATAAGCATAGCATTCTATAACAAACCCACAGGTATACGCTAGATGGAATAAAAAATATAAAAAACACAAAGCAGTGGATAGTTGCTCACAAAAAAAAAAAAATAATGAAACAAAAACATAAAATAAAATTATAAACGCTGCTCAATAAGCTCATTTCATTACAATTTACATATTGTCGGTTTCTTACAAGTCAATAAACGAATTTCTTGATATTGATTAACCTTCAAATGTGTTTTTGTGCATGTCGGCCTTATTTATCAATATTAAGGTGCATGAAAATTACACTAACCATTTTATATATCAAATATAGTTACAGCAAGCACACAATTTTCATTGATTACACATAATGAAATGTCACTGAATGACTTTTTGCAATCAACCGACGCTATATAGATTTCAATATGTATTCACTTGCAATATATATAAACAAAAATTAATTAAATCTCTTCCAAAAATATTCTAAAAATTACAAAAAATATTTGTTTATACAATAAGCATAAAGCTAGAAAAGAGGCATAAGATGATTTTGTTATAAATTGAATAATTCAAACTACACACCCATGACTTTCCAACGTAAAAGTGAATATTTGACGAAATGTTGTCTACTTAACTAATCACCTGTACGTTAGAGAGTCATGGCTTTGTAGTTTGCATTTTTCTAATCATAAAAAAAATATTTTTAATAGATACAAATTATTCCTGAATATTATTTAGAAATGAATGAACCTGGTTTTGAAATGAGGCATCTTAAGCAACGTTACTAATGACATTTTAACAGAAATTGAAAGAAAGATTAAATTAACACACTTAAAAATAAAACCCAATCAGGTTAAAACAATAATAAAAAAAATACAAATCATTTCAGAACAAAGAAGACAATAAAATTCTGTTTATGATTCAACTAAAAGAAGCGACACAAGATTTCACATTTAAACATATCCGTGCATTTTACACACAAACACACATACAATTTTAGTTACATACAAATATATTTACCTTAAAAAAACATACAAGATTTAATAAAAGGAATAGAAACTACAAAAATTTAGCAATTTTAGAGAAAAATAAGCAAGTTCCTGAAGGCTTATGGACAATAACTGAAAGGAATGGTCTGTCACATTTGAACTCAGGTGTTGGTGCTGGTTCCACAAAAGAAGTAAGTTCGAAGATAAAAGCTATAACAAACGCAACAAATTTATATAACTTTAATAATCTAGTTTGACAAGCTCAAACAAATATGCATTTTGAGATAATAATAATTGAATTAATCAGTTTTAATAAAGTTATGTTCATGTGGTTAGGCGGTTTAAGTTAATAGTTTAAACAACAATACTATAAATAAATTACCTAGATTGTTATTGGTTCATTATTTTCAATAATCAACCTTTGTAATTGATCAAGAAAAAAAATTTAACCCCCTCATAATTTGAGATTTAACGTTTCAAGATAAGTAGAATCCGAAATGCGAATAAAACAATAACCTTCCATCCACCGTCCGCTTCTTTTCTCCGAGATGACTGGACCGATTCGGTATCAATGTCAAAGTGCATCTTCGGAACTCGACATTGCCATTCTCTTTCTAATCCAGCACTTCACCATACTACATCATCATCAACATCGGACACATAGAATCAGCATGTTAATTCTGCTCATACATTTTGTGTCCAAATTAAAATCATACCAATTTCAAAAAATAATGTAATTTTCTGGAATATAGTAGCTTAGTAGACTGTTTTGCTTTCTGAAATATTTGATTTTTTTGTAATATGTCAACAAATCTGAATACATTAGGGGCGGACTGACACGTGGGATCCATAGGTGGAAAACTTTTCATGGCTTCCAAAAAAAAAAAAGTTTCAAGAATACTCAGATAGCTTAGAGATTCAGAAAAGAATTCAACTTGGAAAGCGGGATGGTCGGTGTGACTTTTAACTCTGCTTAAATGTATAGGGCGCCAACATAGCCAGTGAAAAAATCTGGTGCGCGCAACACACAACTTTCACTTACCGCTCTACTTTGAATAGAAATAATTTTCTTTTTAATTAAGCTAGAGATAAAATATTACAGCTAACAATTCACAAATACTATTAAAATAAAGAAGTCCTATTTATTATATCGCCGGTTGATTACGGATTGCACGATCCGTTGATTATGGATTGTACGACTATTAGTTATTAAACTGTTATTTTCGATAGCAAAGTTTACTAAAACGGAATTGATTTGCATTGTCTGTCATAGACAGATCAAAAGTTGTCACACTAGTTGTAAGTTGATGCTGTTGGAATATCGCAAAGGGAAAATTCATCAAAGTACTTACTAATTTATTGTTCTAAAAGGCTACATAATGATTTTTCGAAATAAACAAACTATAGATACCTAATTATTTAAATATGATATCAGCTCTATAGTTATTAAACTATAGTAAATATAATATTTAAGGTTAAAAACGTATCCATGAAATATTTTTATATTTCACTTCTTCTTTCTCACAAGTACAATGAAATAATATCTTAAACAATCTTGAATCCGTGGGTTTTAAATACATTTATCAGGTAGATTGTTTTATTAAAGGAATTGGAAATTTAACGAAGGTTTCAGCGACTGGAGCCATTTGTCCGTAACTGACAAGCATGCACCAGCAAAATTCGAAAAGATATACTTCATAAATGCAACCATATACTTTGCATATAAGTATTGTAACAATAAAACGTTAAAAGATAAAAATGTCTGTCAAGTAAGGAAAGCATTGCTTCCCTTTAAGAGAATAAATTCTTCGGTAGAAGTCGTTTTTGGAAATACAGTATTCCTCAACATTCGCCGTTTTGTTTTCCGCTAGTTTTGTATAAACTTTTCGCTGATAACTGCGTATTTGATAAATCGTTATGAAAATCTGAGTATATACTGAAGATGCATATCACTATAGTTCGTGTAAAAGTTCGTATGTAAAACTTAAGTGTTTTACAGTATAGCATAAAAATTAATGATTTCTTTATGATTTATTAGTACAATTTCATATTTTATTGTCGTCTACATTTTTCCATAGTAGCAGACTACCTATAGTTTCCGAATGTCATTTTTAGCAGAAATAAAATTAAAAAAACAAAAAAATGGTACATAGGACCTTTTGCGCTACATACACGTTACTACTTGTATATAATATACCAATACTTATAATAGGTATATTTAGTTTTCATTTGTAAAATGAATAGAACAGAAAATCCATTGGAAAAATTCAACTTAGCGTTTGTAAGATGTTCACGAGGCCAATATTTTTTCTTCAATCATAACAAAACTAATTTAAGCAGAAATATGAAAATATGTGTGAAGTTTAACGATACACGACTTTGATGTTTAAGGATCACGACATACTAGTTTAACCTCAATAGAAATAAACACAATCACAAATAAGACTTTTTTAGAACTTTATGTAAATATTTAAATTTCTGAAATTACACTATTACAAATAGTGTCATAATACGTTGATCGATCAACATATAAATTTTTTGTATAAAACCTAAAATTTTATAACCTCATAAAAATATTGTATTAACCTAACCCCCATTCCATATGCCTTCCACATTTCAGAGCCACAATATTGTTAATATCTATTTACATTAGTTTTAATTATTAAATGAAATTTATACTAGACTATTTCTACACCATTCTCCACATTTACTCCGCCTATGGGTCAAATTGAGTTTGAAAACGTACCAACTATAGGCGTTTCAAAAACAATAGGGGTGATTCATGCAACCCGTGTTAAGTATTGTAAACCTCTTAAGTGTTTAAAGTCGAGAAAATTATTTAAGAAATGTTTGCTAAATATGACCGCAAGCACTCTTGATTTTAACGCAGCTTAGGCTCCTCTAAGATTTGTTGGTCTCGTAAACGCACTGAAAAGGTCACTGTACGGTTTTTATTAATAAATACCAAAGAATCAAATACATCAAAAAACTGTACAATCATCTTTTCCGTGCGTTTACGAAGTTACCAATCTTTACAGGAGCCTAAGCTACGTTCAAATCGAGAATGCTAGCGGCCATATTCAATACATATTTCTTAAATAATTTTCTCGACTTTAAACGTTTAAGAAGTTTACAATGCTTAGCACTGGTTGCATCAATACCCCTATTGTTTCTGATATGCCTATAGCTTGATTGAAAATGTCCGTTCAATGTGAAGGAAATGTGAAGAATAGTGTAGAAATTGCCTAGAATCAATTTCATTTAATTCCATTCAACAGTTGAAACAAATATAAATAACTGTTTAAAATATAATGGTTCTGAAATGTGGATGGTATTGATCGCATGGAAATATCTTTATTGTTTTGTCAATTACTTGATAATTTACATACACACTCACACATATATGTAAATACAGGCATAACCTTGCTTTAATTAATAACACATTAGCAAACACAGGTTATTTGCCATTCCTTAAAAATTTGTGCTGACTTTTTAGCACGGTAACGCATTAAGCATTTACAAGTGCATGAATACCTCAATCATGTTTGCATATTCGAAAGAAGAAGTAGTGGATAGAATTTGGTGAAATTAATACCTACTTGATCATTTCTTTATCAATCAACAACTTCTTCCTAACTTCGGGCCAAACCGAATATGCGGTTTTTGAGATATAGGCGTATCAAGGAATATACGTTTGCGCATATTTAAGAGAAAGGTCACGGAATTCGATAAAATTGATACAGCATTATTGTCTTACCAACAACAATCTTTATCCCATCTTGAGCGCATCCGAACGAGACACGTAACTAATATGTTAGTATATTTAAGAAATTACCAGCCTGCACATGCACTACAGGTGCACTTGTAGGTTTAAGGACACTTTTTTAGGCTCTGAGTTAGGTGAAAGGAAAGCAGTTTCTTCAGCAAATGCCAGGATGGAATCGGGAAGGAGAGGGATACCTGCAGTAAAAAGAATGTAAAGGATGGGACCCAGGAACCTGCGTTTTGGAACTCCCGCGTCAATCGAATAGCAGTCGGAGAATTGAGTACCACAGCGAACTTGAAAGGAGCGGTCAGAGAAGTAGGCCCGGATTAATAGATATACGTGCCATACTCGGTCTAAAGCTTCTGTTATATCCAAAAATGCACGTGTACAATATTACTTCTTTTCAAAGGCTGAGGATATATTGTCAACAACTTGGAGTCCTTGTTGGCCAGAGGAATGATGAGAACGAATTGAGAATTGATGGGTTTAGGGATTCTCGTATGGATAGAATTCTTTTTAGTAGGATCTTATAAATTTTTGAGAGGATTGGGAGTTGGCTAATTGGCCTATAGGATGATCTATTGTTGGAAGGTTTGCAATAGTCTAAAATTAGTTATTTTAATATGTTTTGTATTTTTTATTTATTTTTTTTCTGATTTGGGCACGAGCATCTTTGATGATCGCCACTACGGGGAAATTGCCCGGCCCTAAGGCCTTTTGCTTCCTCACTACCGAAGGAAGGGACGCTTTGTTTGTATTCATGCGGGAGGTTAAAAATAAATTTGTGCTCGGAATCGAAAATTTCCAATCGTGTTTAGACATCAAGGATCAATTTAATTCGGTGTCTGTCTGTAGTCAAACCGATGTAGCGGACATAACATATACTACCATTTAACCGATTTTCATGTAATTATTTTTTACTAAGTAAATATCGTGTGAAAGCTAAAATGGCCCATAAGTAGTTGGAAAGACTCGTTAGAAATAAATACAACACATACTATATATTTTTCTTATTGGTGTTTTATTTCGCCATATCTTCGTTAGTTTTAATTATCGGACCATCATTTTAAAGATTGTCTAAATATAAGCCCCAACATCTCAGAAAAACAAACAAACTTAATTTGGCTATAACAGGAAAAGTGTACAATTTACGGTGGATTAAATCCATGAATAATTAAAAGGTTACAAAATTTCCTGCAAAATAAAAAAAATATATATCTAAATCGGACCATTATGAGCAAAGATATAGACTACAGTAAATTGTACAAATGTTTTGGTTTATTTTTATGAATTAACTATTTTAATTCGACCAAGAAAAGGAAAATGAATTCTCCCGAATCATAATACATTGCATTAACATATTTCCATACTATTCTGTCAGTTGTTTTCTGACTAATATTTTATGCGAATTATTCACAGGGGCCAGCTAGTATTTCTATTACTTCAGTACTTTAATATGATATTATTTATTTTAATATGTTTTATTCTCGCGTCACAATGGACCACAAATTGTTTTTTACCACTCCAGAATTGGTTTTTATTGAAATTCGCCGCCAAGAAGAGGAATCTGATAATGAAGCGAACGGAGTTTGATGAGTGGACTCGAAGACAGAAGACTAAATTATGACAATGTAAACGAATTATTTGATGCGGAAGACGAAGAAAAAATCATTGAATCTACAGACAGACCATGTATAGACATTGTATAACTATTGGGGAAAGTTTGTGACACTATTTAGGCCAATCAACCATTAAAATCAAAGTTTTCAAGGAACTAGTGTTCCAATATTGTTACTCATTTTCCTAGTCCTAAGCATGAAGCAAAAGGTGCATGCCACAGTTATATATGTGGAGAGCATCACATTTTGTATGCACATATTGTAATGAAGGAAACAAAATTATGAGATATTTTGAAATTTGATATATTTTATTAGTGTTTGATTTTTTGATTTTTATATTTTTTATTGTTTTCAGAAAGTTAGTCATGTAATAAATATTAAAAATATACATTATGATGTTATTTATTCACAAAACCTATAAAATAGCATAAAAATTAAAGGACATTATTGTCGGGTCAGATTGACCCAGCGTTACTGTTACTGTTTCACTCTCGACGGTTACCATTAGAGGGTTAACAATATAATGGATGTGAAATGTAGAGGCATTGATCACATGGAATGGGGGCAAGGTCTATAAAACTATCAGGTTCGCTCACTTAGAGGGAAAATGGTGGGGAGAATGCGAGCTCTGACGTAACTACTAGACCGATATTACTCCTCCGGCCATCGTTTCTGGTATTTTTAAAATCATTATTTACTTTTATACATCAAATCAATACTTTAACGTACAATAATTATTAATATTAATAAATATATAAAGTAAAAGAAAGGTCCATTTGCTATTTTGTTTATTCTCAAGCAAATCAAATTTAATTTAACAACTTGCTGATTTTTTATAAATTAAAAAAACCACATTAATTTTTTTAATATATCTAATAAATATAAAACATAATGTAAAATAATAGACATATTTTTAAAAAATCTGCTGCGCGCAACACACAACTTTCACTTGCGCTCTGTTCTGAATAGAAATTATTTTCTGGCATTATTGGATTATTGCAAAATTTTTGAAGTGCTTTTTAAAAGGACTAAAGGTACAGATCATTAAAATTACAAAAATTCTATTTATTATATCGACGGTAGAGATTAAAAATGTAGTTGCTCCATCTGCTTTTATAAACCACACTTCAGTCTATGAGCCTTTCAGATGACAGAATGACTAACTCCAATTTCAAAATTTTTGAGTAATGTCATTTTAGTGATATTTCTAGTTAGAAAGGTTGTATTTATACAGACAGTGAGTAAGTTTATTCCATAGTAGGTGCTTGCAGTGTTGAAATATTGAACAGTGAATAAAGGTATAAATTTTGCCACTAGAAACATCACTAAAATTAATGATAAAGAATGTTGAAATTGGAGTTAGCCATTCTGTCAACCAAAAGGCTCATATATGTCTCGAGAAATTTCAAAGTATTGTATATCTAAAAATTTAACCTATAAATGATTATCGATTGTTGGACTATTAGTTATTAAACTGTTATTTTTCATTGTAAAGTTAACTAAAATGAAATTACGAGATTTTCAATACCTCCCATGGACAGGTCAAAAGGTGTCACACTTACTGTAAATGGATAATGTTCGGATTTAACAAAGGGAAAATTCATCAATTTATTCATTAATTTAATTTTCTAAAAGGTTACTTGATGATTTTTCTGAAATAGACGGCCAAGACATACCTAATTATTTAAATATAATATCATATCTAGAGTTATTAAACTACAGTAAATGCATTTATTAGGGTTATAAACATATCCATGAAATATTTTTATATTCTACTTCTTCATTCACACGAGTACAATGAAACAGTATTTTACAGTGGCATTGGCTTGATTCGGTGGATTTTAAATAGTTTTTTTCAAGCTTACAAATATTTTTTTAAGTTTACATTTAGTAAGAAAATTTCATTTAATTTTCTTGGAAACATGTTATTTACGTTAGATAATGTCAGTTTTCTGAAAATATTATTTATACTTTTTCCGTCACTCTTCGTTACCTTCTACAACTTTATTTATTTGGTATTATTTTTTTTAAATTCTCCAATTTCTAACGAAATATTATACGTATACATTCTAACTGTTATTACCGAAGATTTATTTTCGACCTGAATAAACATTTTTATATTTTTCTAGAGTCTCCAATTATCATATTCTTTCAAACTTCAAATTTAGCCTTATTTATAGTTACGTTCAATACAAAAGAGTTATTTTTTTTTAATAATCCACATTAAATTTATTTTAGAGGAAGACGCATATGAACATTGGGCATTTAAGATCTGTAAAGGGACATCAATGTGGATAAGACCTCAATGATATTAAAGACCACTTAATTATAAAATGATAAACCGAGTTTAACCAAAATTGTTAGAGCTGTTTTTGAGAAAATTGTAAAAATGTGTTTAACCGTTGATATAAAGTTGCACTTTCGGTTAGCCGATTTCAACGATAAAGTTGCTGTTACATCAGAACTATATAAAACCTTAAACATGCAATTTATGTTTCGGACGAGTTTTTGTTTTTGAGCTACGCTGTCACATACGCACAGACCATTTTGCGGTACTTTGTTATTTGGACTTAGGAAATCTCAATACGTCTATTTCCGTTGAAGCCTCACTCTAAAATTTTCACGATCGCATACTACATTTTTATGTCATAAATAGTTTCCATGTTCATGATATTATTGTTATACTATTAAAATAAATAATTGCGTGATCTACAAATAAAAATTAAGCTACAATGTTTTATGTTTCTTTATATAAATAAATGTCTTTGGTTTTTCGATTCATGTAATATATTTGTATAATATTTACAGTGAGTGATTTTGAATTAAAGAATTTAAAAATAATTTTAATGTCAATTTCGTTTCAAGTCTGGCCTGTAAGTTTCCTAGTATTTCATTCAAGAGTGATTTTATTTATTTATTTAACTATTCTGAATTATCTTCAATCCAACGTCAAAAAATCAGAAAAGTATTATCTTAAATAAATTAAACAAGAAAAAAAAAGCACAATAATATTGAAATAAACCTTCAGTGATAAGCTTTTAAAGAGCAATAGATAGATTCGGCGGTCTAGTTCTTACGTCACGATTTAAGTGCTCTCCACTACGCATTTCTGAGTGAGCGAATCTGGTGGGTGGTTTTATAGACCTTAAAATGAGGTTTAGGTAAATACAATATTTTTATGAGGTTATAAAATCTTAGTTTTTATTGAAAAAGTTAATTTATATTCCATTATTTCATTGATTCCAAACGTTACTGGTATGACACTTACTATCCTTAATTAAATTTCGTGTATTTGAGCAAATTTAAATTATTTTTTACTCTATAAGAGTTTCTAAAAGATAAAAGTCTTATTTATGATTGTTCAATTATTGCTATTGAAGTTCAACCAGCTCGTCGTGGTCCTTAAACATCAAAGTTGTTAAACTTAATCCTTAAACTTCACACATATTTTTATATTCCAACTTAAATTAGTTTTGTTATGACTGAAGAAAAATATTGGTCTCATTAACATTATACAAACGTTAGCTTGAATTTTTCAAATGGATTTTTTGTTCCATGCATTTTATGAGTGAAAACATATTTATTAAGTATGTATATATCGTTACTACTGTCAGGGGTACCCACATGGGAGTTTCATGGTGCAAGTTGCGCCATCAAAATTTTTGAGGGAGGCACATTTTGACGGGGTTTTGAATTTTTGAGGGAAGCACATTTAGATGGGATTATGAATTTTGAGGTCTGGATTTCCCTCTGAAACTTTAAAATAATAAGGGGGCTAATTTCAAAGCTTTTTGAACAAGTTAATATTGACGGTGTGAAAAGATTGAAATTTGTTGATTTCATTCATCGTCTAACTTAAATTAGTTTTGTTCTGACTGATGGACAACGTCGGCGAATATGGTGAAGAAGCTATACTGATCTTATTTGGCAGACGTTTTTCATTATCTTTACACTTTCAGAAACTGTTGCAGTAAAGAGTCATGAAGAATGGAATTATATTTTGGAATTTGATAACTATTGCTTATTTAAAACTTTGGTAACTGAATACGTTATCTTCCAGCCTTAGAATAAAAAAATCTTGTAATTAGGGGACCCGAAGGATAAAACCAATAAAAAGTTTATTCTAAGACTGGTATACAATTTTAAAAATAAATGGACTGTAATAATAATAAAATAATTTAAAAATACAAAACCAAACTATGATGAATTTTCGATAATTCCTCCTTAGTCCAAACAAATACAATTTTAAGAAATTTAGGCTCACCTCGATGGATGAACATGAGTGACCTGCTGCACTGTTCTCTGAATCGATGACCATTGGTGACTTGACTTTACATTTTATTTCATTCAATTTTTCCTTCCTAAACTCGGTAGGAAAATTTTACTAAACCACAGTCTGGTTAGTTTGAGAGAAGAAAAACCAATAAATAATAAAACACGAAGAAAATAATTGAAAATAATCAACTCATATGGTTCCTCCTGCACAGGAAGGTTGATACGATATTGATATGACTTCTTTGATTTTTTTTTTACTTTCATTTATTTAAATTGCATATGTGCGACCATTAATCACTACATTAACTAAACTATGTATCAGCAACTAGGCTATTAATTAATGAAATTTGGTTTAATAACAAATCTAGATTAAAAACAAATTTCAAGGGCTAATTCAGAAATTATGGAGTTTACAATAATTATTGGATTAATTTAACTGTTTAATTATTTAATTATATATTAGTACAATTAATCACATCCTCAAGGTAGTTCTTACGTATTAACTAAAATAACATTTTTGAAAAATATTAACTGGATAGATGTATATATACATATTTTTTTGTATGATTGGCAAGCTGCTATACACACAAGCATTTTAATATTTTTATAAAAATATCTTTATGTGAAAAATCATGAATTATTCCAGATTTGTTTTTATCATCCATCAACTATACAACAGATACCCCACTTTTAGAAAAACTTCCTTGTTTAAGAAAAACTTTGAGCCCATATTAAGTCAGTTGAGGTTTATTAGGAAAACAGAATTGAGATTCATTTCAAGATGTGTGTGTAAAAAACTATGTGCTTTTATATACTATCACCTAAATATACCCACGTTTTTAGCAAAAATGACTACAATAAGTTATTGCAAAGCTTTAATTAATGGGGGTTTTTTCATGACCAGGAATGTATTATAATGAATATAAATTCATAAATAGACTTTTATTATTTATTTTTTTTTAATATGTTTAAAATAAAGATTTTTCGATGATTTATCATCTAAAGTGATAATGAAACTGATTTTCTTTATCAAGACATCTATTATAGGAATTTATACGCATTTATAAGAGGCCAAATAAAATGCTTCTAGTCCTAATATTTATGTTTAAAATAAGGAAACCAAATAATTGCTTGCTAGAACCAGTTTATATAAACTTTTTAGTAGCTCTTGAGGATAGCTATTGCACCTTTAAACGTTTCTCTTTACTTACAGGACATCCTTGTAAACTTGAAAAGAATTATAAATTAAAGTATAAGTTTATTTTATGTTAATTATGCATATTACTGAAAATTTAGTTTCCTTTTATCAAAACTGCAATTTTTTAAAAGCTAAGATTATTCAGCTCTATGTATAAATTAGGTGAATAACTTGACAGACAAACAATGTTAAATGTCGAAAATTCGTAGGGTAGTATTAAAAATAATATCATAACACATATGATTGACTGAAAAGTCAATTACGTTAAAGTGCTTTGAAATGTGACTAAAGTGCTTTTAACTTGTTAATTAAGAATGTTGAAAGAAAGTAAAGCGTGAGATATTTTCAGCAGGAGTGCAGAATAGAGAAGACTTTATAACTTAAGGAAGTCTTTTACTCTGAAACTCACTACTCAACCTTCTGAAAGAATAGGTTAGCTGGAGGTTATGTTTCAAGAGATAGTCTCAGTGTAGTCCCCAGTGAACTAAGAAATAACAGACTTTGCCAGATAAGAATATTTTTAGAAAGTATACTTTCAAGTCTGTTGACTGTTTCTTTTTTTCTGTTGAATTATCTATCCTATAATAGTTAACTTAATCATTTGTCAAAATATATAAGCTATTCGTTGGTTTGAATAAAAGAAGTCAGATGAAAACAACTAAATTTGGTAAAGGATATAGAAAACATTCTTTCTTTTATGTTAATTAACAGAGAGAGTGATAAACAGTTTCGATAGGAATCACTTTTAAAAAATTTATATTCAATTTGATTGGTGAGGTTAAAATAATTTTAAAATTGCACAATCGAGACTAGCTTATCGAAAACGCTAAATAAAAAATGAAATGTACTAAAACCCCTAAATGTGTAAATTGTAATGGTGGGCATACCAGCTTAGACCACTCTTGTCCCATTAATCACATGAATAAAGATGTAAAATGTAAAAAGTACCTTTTAAAGAAGAAAAAAAATGTATACACAAGAAATACAACTACTTGAATTAGCATTAGCAAAGTTAGCAAGTTTATAAAAGAGAGAGGAATTTACAACAAGATTTGAAAATATAATACAGTTCAGGATATAATCAAACAAATTGAGCAATGATAACCATTGAATTTTTTCACCCCTTAAAACTAAAACTAAATAAATAAATAAAATTTAAACCATAATTATGTATCTCATATGTTAAATAAATTAATTTTTATATATCTATCTCACAAATATATGAGATAAGCTAAAATATAACCCCTGACTCCTTCTTAAAAGAACTGCTAAATTTCCCAAATAAAAGAGCCAAAAGATTATCATTGGCTAAGATACCAAACAGCACTCTTCATAGGAAAAATTGTGAAGATACGTGGTTTGGTGGTTTAAACAACATGTTTTTATGGTGGTTTAAACAACAGATTTTATGCTTGAGAAATGACAGTGAAGATATTTGACATTAATCATTAAATATCAATCACACTACATGTCACTACCAATTGTGTTTAAATAATTGTAAAATAAAATAAATTGCTAGCTATTGTAGTAGAATGAAAAGTTGGCCATTTAATCTATCTCAAAAGAGGTTCCAACAACATATTGGAAAGTTTTAAATTGTATTTCGGCAATTTTAATAAAAAATAACTATATTATTGTGTCAGTAACAAAGGATAATTTGTTGGGGTTAAAACTGTACCAATACCTTCGCACAACTTACCTGAGCAATCTTAAAAGATTTCAGGTTCTGTGATTAGAAGAAGTAAAGGAAACAGTAAAACTGAAAACAGTTTTTCCTATTAACTTTTTTCTTATATTTTATTCAAAAATTGAAAATAAACAATTCATTAAACTTTATATAAGAATAACAACAAGCAACAACAAATATAGCAATAGTAATAATAATTAATTTGGAATGGAAATAAAAAGTTATTATATGGCATTAATCCTGGCAATAAATATGATATTGTTTGGCTTATTAATAATTAAAGAAACAAATGGCCTGTCACATTTAAACTCAGGCGTAGCTAATGGAATCATTGCTGAGTAAGTTGCAAACATCATAGCTGTAACAGAAGAATCATCTGTTTAAAAAAAGAAATGTGAGGAGATCCAATGAAAATATTTAGTAGATAGACATCATAAAATTACAAAATTACAATAAAACTATTCGCAATTTCATCAGACAGTATCTGCATATTAAAAAGGAGTGAGATATTCCTATAAAATTCAAAATGATATCGCACCATCATAATTTTAGTTTAAAATCATAATATGGTGCTATTCTAGTATCAAGAAAATAAAAGAATGGATTTAAAAAAGAATTCAATTTTTTATTTGTCGATCAGTATGAAATATCAGTCATCCAATAATTTTCTTGTATTCTAATAAAATAGAAGGAAGAGGCTTTTAGTCTGAAATCCCTCAAAATAGAAAAAAAAAATTCATAGATCCATATTTGTTACAGTGAATGATCTGACAGCTAAATACTTGAATAATTACAATATGTATACTCTTTCTAATTATACCACATTTTACATTTGGTTTTAATATAATTACAAAAATACTACAATATTTTACATCAGCACTCCTGCCTATGTACCCAAACTCAGTCATTTTGGAAGGCTTAGTATTTTGCTATTTAAATATAAATATCATGGTAATTGCTCTGGAAGAAATAGAAACAAAATTATAAAATTATATCAATTTTTTCTTGGCAGGTGCTTACATTTGAGAGGCCTCATATAAAAAACAGACATTTGACAAAAAAGTGAGTTATTGTTTCAAAGATTCAACTCACACTGTTGATCATTCTAATTAAGAATGTTGAAGTTGGATCATGAAACAAAATCATTAGCATTGGTTTAACTTGAAGTTATGTAGCAAAAATTACTTTGTAAATGTGAAAATTACTAGACATATTAAAGTAACTAAAAGTGGAAACTTATTTTCCTGCATAGGAACAATTAACATTTAATTGAGAGGACACATTAAGGGGTTAGTATAAATACATATTAAATAAATATGTATTCTCACATGTTTATTTAAAATACATTACATATATCCCTAAACACACACATACACACATATATTATAAAAAAAATTTAGTGACTGTCATATTTTATTTCAAATATACAAAGTGAGGCAAACCGTAACGAAGACACCGCATTTCTTATTCCCAGCAAATTTAACACACTAATCAAAGAATATAAACAAACCATTTACGAAAACAAACATTTAAATAACACATTATACACAATATTTACAATAAAAGTATACTAACACAATGTAACAGTGCAATATTTAAAACAAATATTTTGTCTATCGTCCATGCTACATCTACATTGTTGTCTCCCGGCAATCTTCCCGCCAGTGTTGCCGTGATATGAGATCCATTATCAGGTGCTCCCTTATACTACGGTTTTGTTCCATATATTTTATGCTGATTAAAAATAATACAATCTGAACTACAAAGTACATGCAAATTACAGTTATGCAATTTGAGCAATCAGTAGTACAATTAAATGGACAATTGTATAATTTGTAAAATGGAGGTTGGCCTGCCATTAGGCAGACAAGGGGTACCTCTCTAGTATATATATATATATACTTTATATATATATAAATAGGCCTCTAAGGATCCTACCTGTGATAAGCAAAATTTTGAAATAATTATTAAAAATGGATTGATGCTCTTTCTATCGACAAACGAACTATTACACCAAAATTAGTTTGATTTTTCAACCAAAATCTGGAACAGATGATTGAGCACTGTGTGCTCATAAACAATCAGCACTTCATTAGATAAAAAAAAAAATTACTGGTAGGAAGCTTCTACATTAAAGGAGCTCTTGACTGCAGTTTTAAGAAATGTAGAACAATGCAATTGACCTAAAAATCTTTACCAAACAATTCAAAATTATTTTGACAATAGATAGTCCATGATACTAACTGACTAGTTCACGATGGGCAAAAAAAATGAGTAAAGGGACACAAATCTCTAGTTTATCACAAGTAATATGGAACATTTTAATTAATACTGTATTTCAAATAAATTGTCCGATGATGCTAAACTAATTGCATGTACAGATGATGTCCTGCAATTAATCAAATGACGGAACATTGAAGAACTAGAAGCTGTAATGATTTTAGTACTATGCAGACTACGAAGGTGAGTGAAATATAATAAACTTGATTTCAATCCACAGAAGAAAGAATTTATAATCATGCCACAAAAACAGACTATACCAAATTTAAGTATAAGATTAAAATTTTCACAAATAAAACAATGTGACATATTAAAATATTTAGGCATACATTTTGACCGAAAAATGAACTGGAATAAATAAATCGAGAATAGTTACAATCAGGCTCTACAAACTATAAACAGACTGTCATTAGCAGCCAGAGTTTCTGTGGTTCTTAGATCAAATATTCTAAAGATCATCTATCTAGAAGCTATCCTGCTGAAAACCTTGTACGGGGTTGATGTTTAGCAAAAAGGTTTGTTTCGGAAAACAAATTTTATGAAACTTCGAAGGCTCCTCAGACTCATTAGTATAAAAATCAGTTAAAAATAATAAAAGAAAGAGTACAACTATTTGACATAAAAAATGACTTGCTAAATACAAACAGATAACACACAAAAATATAGACTTCCCAAATAATTAGACTCAGAAATGCAGGCACAACTACTCTTGAACGAACAAACCATTGCAGAAACTCTTGACAAAAATATATACAGATGGAATCCAGGATGTATATAATGGGGGTTGTGCTTGGATATTAAAAGTTAACTGAATGAAAAAAAAAACTGATGAAGCTCATTATAGATTTTGTAGGGAATATTTAAATAACCAGCCAGTGAAATCAGCTGTCCACAAAGCAAGCGAATATCTCTTTGAGAATAATAACAATGCGGACATAAAGATTTACACAGACAACATGAACGTTGTACATTCCATTAAAAAGCAAAAATTCATGTCAAACATACACACACATTAGAAATAATTTAGTTAAACTACACTGCCTAAACAAAAATATAAACATACTGTGGATTAGAGAGAATTCCGGAATAAATAAGATAATGAAAAAGTGGATTCAATTGCAAAGTTAGCTGCTCATAGTTACCTTCCACTACCATGTAGTAAGGTTCGTATGTCATACATAAAATCAGATATTAGAAAGGATACAATAGTCAAATGGAATCAAGTCAATTGGGACACTTCACCAAAATAAAGAAACCTTCATAGATTTCTTTCTGTAATCACACAGTAAAACTATAAAACCTTACATAATACTGACTAAAAACTGACACAAATTCTCACTGAACACGGGCAAACTAAACAATATTAACACACTTCAACATATGACGAGGAGTACACAAATTGTAATTGTTCAAGTATTTACCTCAGATTACTGTAATAACACAGTAATAAATATAGATTTCATGAAAAAAAAAAAAAAAAGTGGGAGAACTGAAAATAAAAGAATAAAAATGTTACAAGCATAAGGAAAATTCCTATATTACAAACAAATTAATAAGATTCAATGCACTTCTACCAACCCAAGGAAAAATCATACCAAAAAATATAATATGAACACATTGTCATGCCTTTGAAAATAAAGTAAATGACATAAACAAAAAATATTATGTATACACACTCCATTGGACGACTATTATTATTTTGCTACAATATAACATTTTAGACTATCATGGCCAAGGGTTATGAAATAAGCATAATATTATAGGAACAATTCAAAATTATACAATCATACAAACATACATTTATTTATTAGTTTACTAGTATACACATAAACATATTTAAGCTTTACATAAAAATACAATGTCTAAAAAAAAAAAAAAAAAAACTAAGGGCAGAATCAAATACATATAACTTAACACAAACACACAATCAAATCAAAGAACTTACTTCATGAGCAATACCAAAAATTAAAAAAACACACCCCACACACACACACACATATACATATATGTTATATTATGTATATAATATATATGTATGTATATTAAACTCTAAATTTCCTTAACACTAGATAAAAATATGAAAACATTGGTTGTTGAATGAGTTACGATCAATAAAAATGGTCTGTCGCATATAAAAAATGGAGGCGGTTCAAAACGAAAAAAGCCTGTTTTATCAACAGCAACCAAGCCTGCAACACAGACACTAGGAAATTTTTTAAAGTGCATAAACTAAATTAATTACATTTATTCATGCTTACAAAAAAACAATACAGCCAAAAAAAAAAAAGAACAGATACATGCAATTTTGAGGGTTTAGTAAATAATTAAAGCAAACAATGAAACAAATTAAGAACTATAGATGTCTAATGTTGGGAGAGTTATGAATTAAAATGGGTAAGTTCTTAAGTTCAGCGCTGAGCTTACCAATGCAATCATTTCAGCCAGTTTAGAGATATACCTGATGTTATCAATGAGTTCAGCGCTTAGAAGCTTGCCCAATATTAAAATCATAACAAAAAAAAAAAAAAAAAACAGAAATGTGAGAAACACTTGACGAGCTCACAAATTCACAAGGATAAAAAAAAATATATATATAAAAAAAAACACATTTGGGTATAATTAAATTTTAATGAACATATAGACATTCTTGACAAACTTAATATATAATGTAATCCATAAGGAATAATCAACTAAATCACACAAAAGTCTTGTGTGATGGATTCTAGATCAAAAGCAAAATTCTATTTATAATAAAATCTGAAGATATTAACAATGAAATCAATTATAAAATTAAGTATCCTGCTTTTTAATACAATAAATAGATTCAAATTTAATTTTCTTTAAAATTTAAAATACATGCATTTCTTTAGAAAATCAAATAAATGTAAGTGCAAATAATAAATAAATAAATAAAAACTATGTTAACATAGTGCTATTTAACAAATTAAAACCGTCGAATTCTTGAGATAAAGAGAATCGAATCAGTAGGTTTGTGTGTGATAAAAATCATAAATGGTCTATCACACAAAATTTGACGATACATTTTCCTTCTGGCTAAATGTATGCCTGCAACATTTTTATCCAGAACATAATAAAGAAACTCATAATTAAATGACCGTAATTATAATATGTAGTTGGCTCTAGGCAAAAACTTATTGGTTTAATTTGTATTGAATAATCAATAAATAAAACCATGCAACAAATATAATACATCATGCAATATAACTGTAAACATATTTAAAAGACATTCAATATGCAAGAGCCTACACCAAGAAAATTGTAAGAACAAATATGCGAAGAACATTGCTAAAAGAGGTAGAGGAATTGAATCTTCCAGAAAAAATAATGAAACTAGGAAAATATATATAGGAGAATTAATACTTTTAAGAAAGGACATAGGAAATAGTGGTTAAGGATGATAACCACTACGGGAGAGGTATAGTGCATCTAAGTTAAGTTTGAGTGTAGGGGAAGGAAACTCCAGCAGCTTTCCCCACCTCAAGTTCCACCTCCCCAAGAACTCTCTCCAGCTCCACTTTCCCTCTTCACCATAGCAACCACCTTATACAGGGAAAGCGTTATTCCATTATATTCAAATTTCGCACAAATATTTATTAAGGACAGGGAATAAAATTTAAAAAATAAATAAAAACAATGAAAATGGTGATGAAATAATCAAATCGAGAAAAAATATATATGAATTTGCGAGGTTAACTGTTCACAGAACTCGATGTTATTACTAGGAAATGTAGATCTAAATTTACCAATAGATATATTGTAAAAAAATCAAGAAATAGATGGAAAATGTAGAATTGAAAAGAATCCGATAATACGTTATCGGATATTCAATAATAGGGAGGAGTATTTTTCATTTACTTCTGAATGCAAACAAAGAGTATTGTCCACATTATGTAATATTTTAGACTGTACTGAATTAGCTCGAACCAAATGAATCGCACTATGTAAACAGCCAATCTTTATGTAAATCAATGCATGAAAAAGATAAAATAAATGTCTACTTGTAAACAAAAATTTAGAAGTACGTATGAATGAGTAGAGAAGACAAAAGAGTGGGGATAGGCGGGAGAATGTTTCGCCACTGCACATCTCTCTCCCCCTCTACCCACCCTCAAACTTATCTTAGACGGAGTCTAATGGTCATGGAAGAAGAAGTGCAGGAAGAACGAAAAAAAAAAACATTTTCAGAACCTCTAGAATCATAAACAGGCTGAAGAAGTAGGAAAGGTAAACTAAGTAATCAAGAATATACAATTAGGATATTACAAATAGGATATTATGAAAACAAGAGCAGGAATGAAAACCACAAGGCATATGAAATGTTTCAATGGAACTTTTCAAAGAAGCAAACTGGAAGATTGCTGCGGTTCTCCAAGAATTCATAGCAAGAATTTGAGAAGAAGATATGATTCCAAGTGATTGATCTAAGGATCAAATAGTGCCAATATGCAAAAGAAAAGAGCATCATACAATCTAAAAACCACAGGGCCATCACATTCCTTAACATTGCATATAAGTTCTTTTCAACAGAGAAGGAACACAATAACAACTTCATATAGCAAAATTGTGCTTTATGTACAAACAAAATTTGGATAGTAAAAGAGGATTTCGACACAATAGATCCACGACAGACTAGATGTTTTTCTATTACGCGGATCTGTAAAAAGATGAGAGAGTTTGAAATGTAGGATTGTTACTGTTTGTGGATTTTGAAGCAGCATACGATAATGTTGACAGAAATGCCTTGTTTATTGCTATGGGAGCATTGTAGATACCAGATAAGCTCATCAGGCTGACTAGATGTACCATAGTTTAGAATAAATGAGTGGCAAAAACTCCGAGTGGATCTTTGGATGCATTTGAAGTAAAGAATGGGCTGAGGCAAGGAGAACCATTAACTTCCCTTTTATTCAATACTGTCCTGCAGACTTTTGTAAAGCCAGATAAACTATACCCAGGAGGAACCATCTACACTATGATGATTTAGATATTGGCATATGATGCGGTCGCCATTGAAGATTCCTGGCTAAGGAAGAGGCGAGTTTAATAAGCCTGATGCAGAAGATCTGTATGTGGATCCCAGAGAGAATGAGGGAAAAACCAAAGTGATGGCGTTAAGGAGAAATTATCCAGTGCACCCTCAATGTATATGTGTCATCAGCGACTACACCTTAGAATTGGTCAACAATTTCAGCTACCTCGTGTCCCTTATCAATGAAGATGAGAAGGTAAGAGCAAAATTAACTGCAAGAAACAAAGAAAACTTTGATTATTATAGTCAGAAGTAGGTAGGAAGTAGGTAGGACTCCGGAGATCAGGCTGAACAAGACGCTTATTAGATTGTTAATACCCTATGGATGTGAGACATTGACGTTTGACAACACCTGCAAAACAGATGTTGCGCGGCAATCTTATAAACCGAAGAAGTATGATTATAAAATAACTACGAGTTAGCGTCTCGGTGTCAGGAGTGCTTTTAATTCTGGCAATAATCCCACAACCAAACCCCTGGCTCGAGAAACCTCCGTATAGTCTAAAAGACAAGGAAGGTAAGGAATAAAAAAAAATAAAAAATATGGGGGTGGGGTGGCTGAACGGGCTAAAGTGTGTGCACAGTACCGCGCGTTGATTGGCAATCTGACTACTAAGTTTGGGGACAATAGAATTACGAGTTCACGTCCCGGTGCCTGGGGGCCTTTTAAATTCCCCGCCCTCTGGCCCGGGAAAATTCCCGTATAGCCTAAAAAGGCAAGTAGAGAAGAAAAAAAGCTGGTGCGCACACATACACAACTTTCACTTACTGCTCTACTTTGAATAGAAATTATTTTCTGGCATTGTTGGACTATTATAAACTTTTTGAAGGGCATATTAAACGGAGCTAAAACTTACAGATAACACATCTTTAAGACCATTACAATTACAAAAAGTGTATATATTATATCCATGGTTACTCTATACTAGTTACTCCATCTGCTTTTATAAACCTGAATACAACTTCAGTCTCTGAGCCTTTCAGTTGACAGAATGGCTAACTCCAATTTCAATATTTTTGAGTAATGCCATTTTAGTGATATTTCTAGTTGGAAAAGTTATATGTATACAAACAGTGTGTAAGTTGATTTCAGAATACGTGATTGCAGTGTTGAAATATAGAACTATGAATAAAGATATAAATTTTGCAACTAGAAACATGACTAAAATTAATAATAAACAATGCTGAAATTGGAGTTAGTCATCCAGTCAACAGAAACATGACTAAAATTAATAATAAACAATGCTGAAATTGGAGTTAGTCATCCAGTCAACAGAAAGGCTCAATATGTCTCGAGAGATTTCAAAGTACTGTATATCTAAATATTAAACCGATAAATGATTATGGATGATTAGGACTGTTACTTATTAAACTCGTAAATGAAATTACGAGATTTTCAATTCCTGCCCCATGGATAGGTCAAAAGCTGTCACACTAATTGTAAGTGGATAATATAGGGTTTTAACGATGGGAAAATTAATGAAATTATTCACTAATTAAATTTTCTAAAAGGTTACTTTAAGATTTTTTGGAATAAACGGTCAAGAGATGCCTAATTACTTAAATATAATATCATATCTAGAGTTATTAAACTACAGTGAATGTATTTAAGGTTATAAACATATCCATGAAATATTTTTATATTTCACTACTTCTTTCAAAAAAATAATATTTTAATCAATGGCATTGGCTTGATTCAGTGGATTTTAAATACTTTATTCTCAAACTTAGAAAAAAAATTAAAAGTTTACATTTAGTAAGAAAATTTCATTTAATTTCCTTGGAAACATGTGATTTATGTTAAATAATGTTAGTTTTCTGAAATTATTATTTATATTTGTTTGCCACTCTCCGTTACCTTCTACAACCGTATTTATTAGATATTGTTTTTTCTAAAATTCTACACTTTCCAACGATATATTAAACATATCCATTCTGACTATTATTTCCGGTGATTCATTTTCAACTTGAATAAGCATTTTTCTTTTTTTCTCTTTCATTAAATTATCGAATTCTTTCAAAAGTTATGTTATGTTCAAAAGTTTCTATAGTCAATAAAAAAATAGTTAAATCTCCAAAATAAATCATAGTAAAGATACTTTAAAGGTAGGATTAAGGACCACGTTGATTAGAAACACGGGAATCAACGTCCTCACCGAGGCGAAGTTTTCTCGGTTGGTGAGTAAGGAAAACTTCCGGTAGTTCAAAGTCTTCATCAATGCCTCGAAGATGGTCGTGGGCCCAGCTCATTTCAATCTAGGGTTCCACAGAAGGAGAAGAGAACAAGTATTAATATATTGAATTCTTTAAAAGTAAAAAGAGCTGGGTGCTCCTCTGCGAATATTGTTTACTGTTAAAATTTCAGTAGTTTATTATTATGCAATGTTATGCTTAACTACATACCCCGTATTGCCATAGTGGCGTAGGAGGGTGGAAATAAATAAAGTGCAAAAAGTTTAATTGTATATGATCTAAAATTTTTTTAATCCTACTTTCGCTTATACTGTTTTTAGTTTGCAACCTTAGAAAGGATGAAAACCTCTGTTTTGTGTTGTCAAAGTTCCTTGATCACGAGAGATACGTTTCATAAACTGTCATAAATACAAAACGGTAATTTTGATGATTAATAAAATGGTTAAACTCTGCCATAGCCGGTCACAAGCCTGATTGAGAAAGGAGGAGGAAAATCCATATGCAGCCTAAGTGGGTGAATTCAACCACTGTCTCAAGTCAGTAGTGACACTTTTTCACCTACGTCATGAAGCAAGGGAGAGCTGACCTGGAAGCCCCTTGATCAGGCTTTGGTTACGACAGGCCCATACCCTGTCAATACGAGATACATATTAATGAAAATCACAGAAAGAAATAGAGCCGATAGGATATTATGGTGCAGGACTCGGCGCGGAAAAAGGTATACCACACTTGTTCAATGGAATGTTAAGGGAATAAGAAGAAAGGAGATGGAGCTAATAGAGGAATTAAAGAAGGCCCAAATACAAATGGCAGGATTATCAGAAACAAAAAAGAAAGGAAAGGGAGGGAAACAAAATGGTGATTATGTGCTGGTATTTTCAGGAATAAACTACCAGGAACATGCGAAAGACGGAGTAGGATGCATAATGCACAGGGATCTATGCACGTGAAGAACTATTAATGTGCAGTTAAAGCTTGAATACATAAAATATACACTGTTCATTGAGTATGGTTCCAATTATAATGCCAGTGTTAGAGAAAAAGTTCCTACTTCTTTCTTTGTAGGAACTAATTTTACTAGGAAAATTAAATTGTTAATAAAGGACCTCTCCTTTTGCAGAATATTCCCGACAGTTATAATTTAATAGCAACCGATTATTTTACATGATTAAAGAAAAATGAAATAGAAAGCTTTAAATATAAGTAACCTAATTCACATTTTTTTTTTACAAAAGGTTTTTCATATGGCCAAACCTCTTTGACATTTAGTATTACTGCCTTGGGGGCCGGGGTAGCAGAGTGGTTAGAGCGTCGTACTAATAAAGTAAAGATTATAAGATTTAATCACAGTTATAGGATTTAAGCCCCTACTTCTCAGTATGTACTTGTAAAAAAAAAAGGCTTATAAAAAATATTGTCTTAAGCAAATCTTTTCCGTGTTGCATTATCGGACAAAGCCACATAGATTTGAGTCCAACATATTTCTGACTTTTCCACATTCCTTCTTGATTCTTCTCTTTGGGGCTATTGAAATTGACTCCAAACTCAAAGTGGACGCTCCAGTATTAGAATCTACGAAATTCTTAGAATCGTTTAATGTTAGGTGTTTGTAGTGCATTCATGGAACTTTCTGTATGATTTCCATAAACCAGACATAATAGTTGCGCATAGAAGCATCGTTTCTTTAAGGCATTCCAAAAGAATTACTGATAGTCCGAGAGCACATGGGAAGAAATCGACATTCTTTGATGAAAATTTTAAGAGCTTTTTTAAAAATATTTATAACGTTTATATTAAAAAAATAAGAGACTACTATTGAAAATGCTTGCTACCTGTAAAAAAAGGCGGCTGATTTAAGGAATATTGGACCAGCAACTTGAGCATCGAAACGAAAAATTCATTGCGAATAATTTGACAAAAGGTTTTATTTTTATAACTTGCATATATATGGGTTCATATATTTAAGAAACAAAATTGCTAACACGGGCTACCAAGCGAAAACTTTTTACAGCCAAAGATGCCACATATTTTCGAATTTTTTTATTTTTTTTGCTATAACTCCTAAACGGTGCATCAAAGCGAAAAGACTGTTTAAATAATTAATGAACGTTAAATTGTGAGTCGAATGAATTAAACTTAATAATTTGGTTTAGTGGTATGAACGGTAACCACGGCCAACCAACGCTGATTTTAATAAATTCATCTAAAACTGATAAGAATTAATATAAATTACGGTACTTCCTACAGCTAGGAAATGAATTCTCTAAGAGAAAAAACTTATCGGATAAAAGTTGTAGAGCATTAAATTTCGGCGTCCATTGAGTAGCAGAAGTTACTATAGGTCATTTATCTCGCTTGAAATCGGTTGTGAATAGCGGTGACAGGAAATCGGTAATGAAGATATCTGTGATTTTAAATATTTTAACAGTATGAGTGTCTATTCTGCTGAGATATTCTTATTAAGAGTCTAGTATATACAGCATAGGATTATTTTCCACTTCTCAGCAGCTAAGAATTTTGGAAATGACGTGTAAAAAAAACAAAAAAAAAACAACTAAATTTCATGAAGAAATAACGAACCCCGATTCGAGAGCTATAACTGATCTACATTAAAACTGTTAATACTCAGTGGACGCGGAATTCGACGCTCTACAATTTTTATTAAAACAATATAAAAGTTACAAATATTCAAAAAAATGCTTTCAAAGTTTTCATCAAATAATGTCGGTTGTTTCTCACAGGCTCTTGGACTATGAGGTAATGTTTAGGACGGCACACAGTGGTCTGAGAGCGGCAAAAATCCGTATTTTCAAGGTATTATGATATTTCAAAATCTGTTTTTAATGTTTGACATAGTTAATCCATATATTTCTATAGTTTAGGCACGAATGCAAATACAAGTTTCAAGATTTTCAATGAAATATAAATATAAAGCCAGTTTCTACATTAAGAACACAACTTGTTATAAACCATTAAATATATTTTAAGCGTTTTTGAAGAATTCTCAATATATTTTTTGTTATTTAATTTGTTGAAATGAGTCAAATAAGTTCTTAAATGAATCATTTCTTAATAAAGAAAAAAAGTTCGTATTTTCATTGGATAAGGTATGATCCAACGAATCCTAGAATTTCGTTTTTCATTGGAAAGTATCTTGCGACAACGACCGCCGAGGTTTTAGTGTAATCGAAATGTTCAATGAAACCTCTGCTAATAATTAATACAAAAACCAAATTAATGCAATATTAAAATGAAGTTTATGTGTATCCGCATTGCCGAAACTAATCAGAACTTACTTCATTTTTTTTTTTTTTTTTTTGGAGAAGTGAATAGTCACAACCGATACAGGAATATGAGCTGGTTACCATGCCGTTCTCCCTTTATTGCTCAGAGGGTCACTGTACGGTTATTTCGGACAGAAGGCCATCATTTTCCTATAGCTGCCCAGAGTCATGAACAGATTCGTGTAGACAACCTAATCACTGGTGCTTGCTATAGTGATGAGGCTCTGGAACTGTATAATGACTTAATGGCCTTATTTGGAGCAGGTGGGTTTGAAAATACTTTCTGTTATACCCAAGGGTAGTCTAGAAGTTCAGTTGTGTCTGGATGGTGATTCCTCGATCGTCAATGTTTTGGTATTCCAAACCTGATCATTTCAAATATTCAATACAAGAAAGTGAGCCTATTTTTACTAAGAGGTATTCTATCCTTCATTGTCAAAATTTTCGATATGAATGGATATATCAGCCCCGAAATCATTTCTGTTGAAATTAAAATTAAAACATTTGTGGCTGCTCAAGGTTTATTGGGATGATGAGTTGCCCTCTAGTGTGTCTTCATTGTGGAAGATTTTCCTTAAAAAAATTCCGAACTCGGAAAATGTTTGCCTGTCTCGTATTGTCAGCCAGAGATCATCATCCATGCAACTAATCGCCTTTTCAGACGCCTCCGAGAAAGGTTACGGATGTGTGATCTAGCTGAGAGTTAGGTGCCCAGGAAAAGTCGCCAAAATTCATTTGTTAAGGAAAAAAAGTAAGGTGACCCAACTTACCGTTCAATCAATACCTCGTTTGGAATTAAACGCTGCTCTTCTTGCCTCCATATTACTTGCGTGTATTGGCAAACTTTCGTTTGCGAATTAATGAAGTATTATGTTTTTGAGATTCTCGTAACGTGCTCTATTGGTTATAGTCACCGTCTCATGAACTCAAGACTTATGTTGCCAATCGCGTAGTCTAGAATTTAGAAGTAACGGAACCCAGTTGTTGGCACTATATTCCTACAAAACAGAATCCAGCTGATTTTTTATCTAGAGGCCTCACCCCACATCAGATACTTTCTCATGAGCTTTATTGGAACGACCCGACATTTATTACGTTACCTCCTTGTGACTGGCCTATTTACCATGTTGAACCTCCATCCGTTGTGCCTAAAGTACAACCAATATCTCTGGTAGCAGCTGAAAAACCTAATGATTTGCTGATATGCCTGGAGATATACTCGAGTATTTTAAAGCTGCATATCTGTATTTTAAATATCTGTGTTTTTAAAAGTTACTTATATTTTTTATTTATTATGAATTGATAACGAAAAAAACTATTTAATCTAAATAATTAAGAATTGTTTCGTTGTGAACTAGACAAAATTTAAAAAGGACTTTGGAGCACATAAAATATCCTAAGCTCTGATTTAAAAAAAATAATTAATTATTCGTAATTTATTTTATTTTTGTAATCATTTTTTTTAATAATTACTATAGTACTATTAAATGTTAGCGATATTGGAAGAACGGCGTTTTGGCGGCTGGAGCCTCGACTGTTGACGAGCTTTAGGATTCTTTGATGATTTATGTCAGGATTTTTTCAGAGGAAATTCTTCACTGAATTCACTGATAGGTATTTTTTCTTTTAAATAGAAAAGACGTATGATACTATTGACAGGTAAATATACTAGAGATATTATATGAATGGGATTTAAGTGGAGCGATGCTTAAGTTTATACAAAGCTTCCTAATGGAAAGATACATTACCGTAAGAATAGGAGAATCGACTTCTATATGTTAAGAAATAGTAAACGGCATTCCACAGGGTAGTGTATTAAGTTGTGTGTTTTGTTTGCGATGTTGCAATGTTTGCGATTGCAATAAACTCCACAGTAAACGTAATACCTCGGACAATGAAAGCATTCCTTTACGTTGATGACCCAACTATTTTTTTAACTTTCAAATAATCATGGTTGGACACCAAGAGTTTTTGCATTAAACAATCTATAAGCTTCGTCTGAAAGCAAAAACCTTCGCTTCTCCGTAGAAAAAAACCAGAGGCATATTGTTTTAAGAAAGATAACTCCAAGCCGAATTCCTGATCTTTTTATACATGGAAACAATTTTAATGAAAACATTCAAGTTCTCGGTCTAGTCTTAGACAACAAGTTAACATGGCTTCATCACATAAAATTACTGCGAGAAGAACGCCTTAAGCGATTAAGACTGATGAAAGTACTTACAAGAACTTCTTGGGAAGAGGGGCAAATCGGAAATCGATACTGATGGTATACACCAGCATTATAAGATCTCAGATAGATTATGGTAGTTTGGTATATTCTTCAACAAAAAGAAGCCACTTCCTACCCCTGGATTCTGTACACCACACGGGAATAAGACTTGCCACTGGTGCTTTAAGGACAAGTCCAATGGAAAGTCTTTGTGCCGAGGCCTCTATAGCTTCTCTCTTTTTTCGAAGGCTGGAACTGATCAACAATTATATTGCAAAATTAACACTCCAGCCAACAAACCCTGAGTACTCCCATTTATTCCACCCAAAAAGCGTTAGAAATTATGAACTGAATCCTACAAGAAGTGCTCCATTAGATATAAGGCAAAGAGAAGTCATTGAAAAATATACAGCATGCCTAATGACCAATCTCACCCTATTTTTGGATCGCCACCGTGGAAATACGAACCAGTAAAAATAGACCTTACTTTTAAGCACAAAAACTCAGATTTCAATAAACTTAAATTCCTAAAAGAAATTCAAAAATATTCAGATCATGAAAAAAAAATATAAATTGATGGAATGTGTTTGCATGCCACTAAAATAATGCGAAGCTATAGGCTCCGAAAATGAGTGACACCGCCTTTCATGGAGACCGAGGGTCGATCCTTTCAGCGAGTAGGAATAGAGTATGGAGGCCGGTTCGTTATGAAGATTTCCAGTAAGCGCAATGCTCATATGTCGAAATACTGGTTAGCTCGATATCTTTTTTACTACAAAGAGATTTCCAACACTCTTCGTAATTTTTGGAAAATATGGTAAAATGAGTACCTCTACAATCAGGTGAACAAGCGGTATACTGACAGGGATCTTACATGAAAAAGATGTTTCACTGCAAAAGTGGCAGCTTGCCAGGATAATAGACACTTCTAGGGCCTGACGTGTAGTTAGGTGATTGATGAAATTGAGGATTACTACTGCCACTTTGGTGTGACCTGTGCACAAGGTAGTGCCTCTCCCTTCTGGAGAAACCTTTTGTTGATTTGTATATATTTTTTTCTTTTCTCAAATTTAATTTAAATTTAAGGAGCCGTTTTATTTTAAATGAATTGTAATTTATTAACCTATCTTTGATCTGGCTCACTTTTATTCGTAATTCTCCAAAAATATATTTCGAATAATTTCTTTCTTTCTTTATAGTAAACCAAGCAATTTCCGTCTCGTTTTTGCCTTTTCTGGTAATTACCAATCTATGTTTCTTTTTGTGAAATGAGATATTTCACGGTGGGGGATATGTTTTGTGTGAATATTCTTATACCCGAGCGTCGCATTACGGTGAGTAGTGAAAACAGGTCTGATAAGATCTAAAAGATAAAAGATTGTAGTCGGCCGAGCGACGAGCGCTCTCAGCCCATTCCAAGGCAGAACTCTGGCAGAGCCCTCTTAGTTAAGTAAGATATTTATGCCAGCATAAAATTATGAGTTTAATTTTACAATTCATTTAATCTATCCCTTGAAATCAAAATACAGTCCTCTGCCAAAATAAGTCGAATGCTGCCTATGTTGAACTAATTAGAATTATTTGCTTTTACTTTAATTAAATTGGAAAGTTTCCTAAACAGGTGGATATGAAACAGATTAGGCATAGATCCTAAAGAATTGGAGATTGAGGTTTAGGATTCACTGTGCACCTTTGGGGAAACATGAATAGATAATATGTTAAAAGTGCACATTAAAAATAAAAAAACTTTAATAATGAATATGTTTGCATTATTCCTATATTCAATATAATAAGTTGTGATTTTTTTTTCCCACTTCCCCCTTCAATAGTTTCCTCATTTCAAATTTGAAATAATTAAAAACAACTTATGTAAGAGTTACTACAAGATGTTTTTCAATACAATTTTTCAGTTGATGAAAGTTGCACCATCATTTTGCCATCCTGTATTTTACTTTCTTTAAAATAATGTAAAATATATACTTACCCATCGAGAAGTATTCAAGACGAGCTATCAACTTATGCAACATTAACAGCTTTTACAATAGAAACTACATTACTAAAATTAAAAATTTGGATTCAATTTGCAATTCAAGTTAATTGGTGTCATCGTGTAGTAGACGTTGTCTCCTCTGCATTCGAGCGCGGAATGTACTGTACGGGAGTCTTTCTCGACGTTGAACAGGCGTTTGATAGAGTTTGGTATCCAGGACTGCTGTACTAA
This sequence comes from Nezara viridula, assembly GCA_928085145.1. Lineage (NCBI taxonomy): Eukaryota > Metazoa > Arthropoda > Insecta > Hemiptera > Pentatomidae > Nezara > Nezara viridula. The sequence continues at coordinate 149,609,711 of OV725079.1, read as the reverse complement.
CTCCAAAAATTCCAACCACCCGTTACTTCCTCATTATCCGTTCCTACCTTACTAATAGATGCTTTAAAGTAAATCACAAAAACGCCTATTCATCCCTTTTTTCCTAGTCCACTGGTGTTCCTCAAGATAGTATCCTAGGTCCTATCCTTTAGTTTATACAGCTGACATCCCAACAGAGTCATCACCACTTATGCCGATGGCACATGTATCCTATCAGTATATAATAACCCATCAATTGCATCCCAAATGCTTCAATCACACATCATAAATCTTGAAGAATGGTGTCAAAACTGGAGAATTAAAATAAATCCCACCAAATTCCTTTACCCTTCGTCGTAAACCAATGACTTCCTGTCCTACAGTTGCCTATTGTTATACTCATCAACAATACTCCATCTGGACAAACGTCTAACTTGGAATTCTCATACCAGTTTCTGATTACTTCACCACTTACTAGACAAACGCTCTAAACTTCCAATTAATTACAAAAGACTCATATACATGACTATAATAAAGCTTACTTGGACTTACGGAGTTGAGCTATGAGGCTCCACTAAACCATCGAATTCCTCTCGTCTCCAATCCTTACAATCCAAAATCCTTCGTGAAATTCTCAATGCTCCTTACTTTGTTACAAATAAAACCATCCATAATGACCTTAATGTTTCAGATCTGGCCCAATCCACATACCTATCCTTCCATAATAAACTTCAGAATCATCCCAACCCTCTCGTTTCTAATCTTGCTTCCTCTTCAATTCCTGATAACCCTCCAATGCGTCTGAAAAGATGATGGTCCCGTGATCTCCTAATGTAGACATATCATTAGAGTGCTACCATTGGGTAGTTACTCAACAAGTGTTTTCACGTCATTATATCTATGTTCAAATTTACTAAATGTAATTATTTAATACAGTTGTAAATATCATTAAGAAATAATAAAAAAAAAATGGTTGGTTGGTTGTTTCGATGTCAGGGCGCAAAACATCCAGGTCATCAGCAACTGATCAATAATACGGGTGCGATAATTGGGAGCAAGAACAAACACGTCAATGTAAGGTGCCTTGCCTACGCAGATGATCTTGTCCTTTTAGTGGAAACGGATGAAGAAGTGACCGACTAAATAAACACACTAATAGATATAGAAAAAAAAAAACAGGTCTCCAAACTTCTTAAGAAAAAACAAAACCAATTACTACAGAACCCCCAGACTTCAAGAAGAAAACAGTAGAAACCAAATAACGACCAATAAAAGTAACAAAAAAAATTTAAGTAAATGGGTGAGACTATATGTAAAAACGGTTCGGAATAAGAAAATATGAAAGAAAGAATCACCAAACTAGAGAAAGTTTTGCAACCAGTAACGTATATAATAAGAAAAACCTGTCCACAAAACCGAAAATACGACACTACAACACAGTCGTTAAACCGATAATACTATACGGGACGGAAACCACATGCCTCCCCAGTCTGGAAAAACTAATGAGAATAGAACGAAGAATCATAAGAAGGATCTACGGCCCCTAAAAGACATGAGAAGGATACACACTAAGACCCAACCAAGAAATCTACAAAGACAAAAAGGACCTAGAAACAGAAATAAGGTTCAGGAAACTGAAATTCCACGGACATATGGTAAGAATGGCCCATGAAAGACTGAACAAGTTAATATTTCAGAAAATCCGAGGATACACTAAATAGGTGAAAGAAGAAGCGGAAAGACTAAGAATAATAAACAAGGACTTTCTGGACGAAGAAAGGTATAGGAAATGACTGAAGGAAATCAAGGTTCTTGTGGGAAGGAAAAATTCTAAAAAGCGAGTAGCATGAACAGAAGAAAGAAAGCAAAGGCACGCAGAGATAATGAGAGAAAATGGAAGGAAAGGAAACACAAAAACAAGAAAAGAAACAAAAGTAATGATATTCGCGTGATCTCTAAATAAAAAATGAACTTTAAAAATAAAAAATCGGCCTAAGGATCGTTAGTTGTAAACTTGTCATATATGTTTTATAAGACTTTCATTGTGTAAGAACTATATAACATTAGTAACGTTTACTTCCTAGTTTCCGGGGGATGATACTTATGTTTCCAAGTTAAGTGAATAGATATTTAAAAAAAAAAGTGTTTTGACGAAATTTTTTGAAAAATCTTAACAAATCAAACGTAAAAATTTACGTTTTCTTAAACTAATTTGATATTAAAAATCAAATTAGTAAGATATATTTTCTTAAATTATATGAAAGTGAATTGAATTAAAAAAAACAAAAAACTATATATATATAAATATTAGAATCCCATAGTTTTTTTTTTTTTCTATATTAGGATGATAAGGAACCCTTTGTTTTGATACATTAGAGGTCACTGCAGTCATATTCTGGCATTTACTTACATCACACCTACTCCTTCCAATAAAATGTAAACTTTCCTCTCCCATTCAGCCCCGTTCTAGAAACAGTTACAACTTGTCATGAATAAAACTATCTGCTGTCACAGCCCACCTCAAATGTGAACATTGGGTAAAGATCATGCAGTTAAAAATATTTAAATTAAGATTGACATTAGCTTTTCATAAAATATTATAAAAGGTTTGTTAGGGGAAAGATTCACTTGAAGGCTATATGCAACTAAAAACATATTGACAAACTTAAATCAGACAAACAATATTATTTATAAAAAAAATTTAAACTAAAGAAGTTTCACTGATAACTCAGGTGAATTTGACTGATTACTCTTAATTACAAAAAAAAATTGAAATAACGTATTGAATTAAAAATTTTGTATGATCATAAACTGCAAACTATAAACAAAAAGTTAACATGACCACTTTTGATATAGCAGTGGAAAGGAACTGAATTTCTTAACGAGATCATTATTAGATTATTTTTTTAATATAAAACAATCCCTTTAACAAAAATTGTAAAATTATATCATCTTTTCAATATGAATATTTTTAACTCACCTTTTTAAAATTATGAATCAAAAGGATCAAGTTTAAAAAGAATTGCAGCCCACAGCCAGAGCAATTAATAACAGCCCCTCCAGCAAATAATATAAACATAGCAAAACAAAATTTTTATTTAATATAATTATTGATTTTTTTAATATTAATTAAGGCCAAAAGATGTCCAAATCAGTTTTTTTTTCCACTATAATCACAAGATAATTTTATCAGAAAATCAAGCTAAAAGGTGACTAACAACAATATTGGGCTGTTTGACCCATATAACCTTGTTATTTTGATATGTTAGGTCTGGAAGATAAGCCAAATGGCCCAATACTTTTGTAGTCCATTTTTTTTCTAGATTTTTTCATCAAATTATCTTACAATTCAAGTGGAAAGCAAATGGGCTGTTCATGAATTTTAACTACCTAAATGAATTCTAAGTACCTCATTAAATAGTTTACCAATCTTCAGATTGAAAATAACCCATTTCCGAGAATTCTTGTACATAGATAGTTGTAGGTTACGATAAGACAGAGTCATTCATGAAGTTTCAGAGAGGTGTTAATAATTTGATAAAAATGCGTCTGTACTGCGAACTATACACTTGATAGATCTCACATTCAGCATGAAGTTGTGATAAAGGTGAATGAAGTAGTAACAAACATACCTGTGATTAAGCTAGTCAATAATATAATTTTATATTATTTAAATACAATTGGAAGCTGCCTAAAACTCGAGCAGTCTTATCTCAGAGATTAAATTATAACAGTCAATATTAATAATAAAATGTAGAAATAAAAGTTTATTAATTTAACAATAAAAGTATTTATTAAAGCAACAACTGTAATTTAAAATTAATCTTAAAACAAATTTTAAAAAGAAGAAACTACAATAAATTGCGTGAAACAAAAATAATAAATTAGACAATACATTTAATATTAGTATAAAATGTAAAATACTAATATATAATACTAAAAAATATCACGGGCCTGGCCAACTCAAATGGATTCATGGCCCAATTCAATTGCAAGTTAAGGTACAGTGGGCTGCTGAGATACTTGTTTATCCTATCTTTTACTAAATATTTCAGTAACAGAAGGCCTTCATTGATATTAAATATAGGACTGGAGTTGGTAGTGGCACTTGTGCATTATAACAATGAAAAAGTCTTTCCTAGATTAGCCTCACCAGTTATTTTAAAAATTTATAGAAAAGTATCAGTTATATTTGAATCAATTTTGTTCTTCTTTTATTATATAAACATCTGTTAACAGATTCATTTAATGAGCAAAATGAACTCTTTTAGGTTATACTCCCATGTGAATAACGATGAGAGGGAAGCCTTTATATTGAATCAGGAAGGTAGAATAATCCAGGAGGAGTGCTTATGCAATAAAGAACATCTAATGAAGCTCGTAGAAAGAAATGTTGCTCATGATGGAGGTGTAGAAATGAGAAGGCAAAATAATTCATCACTTGAAGATTTCTACTTTGCTTTTTGTCTTCTATCAAGTCAGGTTCACCAATGAAATGCACATATTAATTCGGAATATTCTTAATCAACACAGAATGAGATACAGAGTACATACAGATGTGGTAGCCATCAAACTTAAAAACTGATCCAGCCATTCCCTCAAAAAAGCATTACATATTTTTTAGCGGATGGGACAAGCACATAACCTTCATTTTGCTTCACTTTGTCGGGTAATAAGGTAAACAGATCTAAACAACACTTGTTTGTGAAATGAGAGATTGCATGGAGGGGAGATATGTTTGGGCAAAGATAGTGCCCAATTGTCTCTTTGCGGCGAGTAGTAGGGGCAGATCAGATAAGATCTAAAAAATAAAATTGAATCCGTACCAGCTTCCGGTACGACTACCCCATTCCATTACAGAACAGGACAGAGACAACACCTGCTCCGAGGGGGCCCTCAAGTAATAAGAGATGTCTATACCAGCATAAAAATGGTGAACTGTTTTTGCACAATTCATATAACCTAACAATTCATCAAAATACAATCCACTACATAAGTCAAATGTAGCCCAGAAGTTGAATGTTGTCTATTTTGAACTCATTAAGAGTTATTTGCCTCAATCAAAAATTGGACAGTTGCCTAAATAACACTAACTAAAAAGATAGACATTAACGTTAAAGGTTAGGTTTTCCACAACCATTTGATAAAAATAAACATATTACATATTTATATAATCACAAACAAGAATGAATGTGGCAGAGCCAGAAATATAAGATGGACTCATATCTAAGTGACTTTGGCACAGAAGACACAACGGCAATGAATTGTATAAGACAATATTACTAAATATCAAAGGCCATGTGAATCCCCTGTAATTATAATTAAAGCTTTTGATATCATGTGTTTTTTATTAATCACGTAAAACAACAGGTTACTATTACAAAATAACTACAGAGGCTAGTCTGCAAAAGACCCCAATGAAACATACAAAGTTTCAATAAAAATATAAAATGGCACAGCCATTGCAAAATGCAGCATAATAAGTTGACCAGGCCTACTCTACAACAGTTGAATGTGACAGCACTCTTGGAAAGGTTTCATGTAGTCTCCATTACATGCTATTAAGCTATAATAATCAATTATTGTATTTAATCCAAAATTGATTAAGTTTTTATTAAGTCCACATTACTCCTATAATTTTATTTCAATAATAAAAAATCATGAGAAGTTTGTCTGGGGTGCGGTCGATATATAAAACTATACAGTATAATAATATTTTATCCTGTTTGCCAACCTTTCGACCTACATTGTAAATCTTCATCAGGGCTAAAAAAGACCTACAACATTGATCAAAACGTTGGCAAACGCAATAAAATACTATTATAATATAAAGTATTATATATTTACTGCACACTTGACCAACTTCTTCTCAAATCGTAATTAGGGTCAATCATTTCCATACCATTGATTAAAACCATTTATAACATTTTTTTTTTAAAATAAATTGTACTATGTTTCAGATTTTATTAGACTAAAATTGGCTCTTTTCTACTTTAAATACATCACTGAATTTTTTTTTTTCATTTCAATGATTTCACAGTTATGAATAGCTGCTTAAACATGTTATGGGATTCATAATTGATATTACCGTCTGGTCTTTTTTTTTAAACATATGAAACGAGTTTAAAGGTTTTTAATTGCAGAAATGAATTTATTTGGAAGAGAATGTATCAAAATGGGGATTATTTTATAAAAATTACATGCCTTAAGAAAATTGAATATTGTATTGATGTTTAATAAAATTTTAAAATTAAGAGCACATCAAACCATAATTTTAATTTAGTCATGGGAGAGGAGCGCTATCTATAGGTGATCAGAACAGCACCATCTATCAGCAGGAAGAAAAAGAAAATCTCCACTCCCTCGTGATCTGGGACCAGTGGGATGGAAGTGCAAATCAGTCTGAGAGAGTTTACAAAATGGGCTCCATGACCAAGTATACCACAAGATATGTCCAGCAAGACCAATTTAAAGAAGTGGCCAGAAAGAGGCAGCATGGAAGTCAGCATGCCATCACATTCTCAGCATGTAGCATACCTACTACCTATATGTGCCGGGGCAGCAGTGGTATCTCGATGGGGACTAAAGACCTCCAGCTCATCATGCCACCAGTCAACATCTATAAATAAATTATGATGCAAACCCACTAACCTTCGATGTATATATTTTGGTACCCCGCTCAGAGACTGATGTATATTTAATTTAATTTATTTTGTAATATATTTTATGTCGAGCTTAATTTGATTTTCAACATTTTTGAATAGCCCCTTCTGATCAATCTATTTTAGCATCCAGGTTTTATTTCCCTAATTCAGGAATGGGAAAGGCCTGATGTCCCAAACATATTTAATAAACTCATATCTATAACCTTAAATTTAATTCTTTTCTAGGCTAGGTTTAATTTCTAATCACATGTTTAAGCAACTATTAATAATAGTGAAACATATTATCGTTGCATGGGTACTTTCTTATGAGCACTGCCACAAAAAGGAATATGAATCTGAATTTATAAATTATTCTTTTCCACAATAAAAATGTTTAATAAAAATATAATACTTCTTAAAATAAAACAAAAATAAATAGTTTTTAACAAAATATCTTACCAAGACTAGATAATTTGTAAAAATGTTTATTACAGCCTTGTATAGTTATTGAAAATTAATAACTCTAGAACTAATACACAATAAATAAATAATATAATTAATAAATAATGAAGAAAAGTTGGGTGGGATTTTCAGTCAATGAAAGAAAAAGTAAAAATAATAAATTACATTTATTTTTATTTCATTTGGGTCAATGTCTCAATCTAGGTTTCAGACCTTCATCAGGACTAAGCAAAGAGAAAAAAAAAAAGAAGAAAATAGTAAACAGTGATAATAATAATATATAGATAAAATAGTATTATTATTTTTACTGTCTAACACTCTTAATTTTTTATCAGTTATCTTGTCTTTGCTTGGCCCTGATGAAGACCTGAAACTAAGGCCTAAATGTTGGCACAAAGGAAATAAAAATTAATACAGTTTATTCATTTTAAATTCGTCTGTCTTCCAGTGACTGAAAACGACAAAAAAACTGCTTATTTTATGACCATTAGATTTTCACAGAGTGTATAAGAAATATTTTTAGTTACTGTTTTGGTTTGTACATGCAAGGCCAAGGTTGATAAGAAAATCTCACAACCTAATGATTTAACAAATATTTTTTAGTGTTTACACATATTTAAGTAACCAGACACATATCCACATCTTAAGGAATCATAAATGAACTGCAAAGTAACATTAACAAAACTCAAAAAAAATTGGTATATTTCTATGTATGGTGTTTGATTTTTTTTTCTTCAAATATACATAATAATATGTTTGGTGCAATTTCTTTTTTGAATGATTGGGTAAATTTTTAAAAAACTCCGTAAATAGTGTTTTAAAATCATATAGCAAGTAATGTTTCAATTGATTTATTGATTTTATATTTTGAATGAAATTCATATGAACTAAAAGTGTACTTTTGAATTAACTTTAATGTAAATAAAAAGTAACATTTTAATTCACTGTTTGTCTTTATGATATTTCAAACCTAATAAAAGCAAATTACAATAAAGAAAAATTCTAAGTATTCAACTTAACATAAATACAAGTAACCTAGTAAAAAGTCTATCATTATTTATGCAATAGTTATTAGTTCAAGTTTCTGGCATGTAAGTTATGACTAAAATTAATAAAAGTTATTAGCAAAGATGTTCTTTGCTGACATCAGCTATAATCATTGCCTACCCATCTCTCTCCAACACCAGCCAAAACCCAAGAAAAAAAAATCAGACCTAATATAATCCTCTCATGTATATCTTGGTCGGGTTGACCTCTTTGATATTAGCAAAAGTAATTGGAGTTTAAAATGGGAAATAATTCTCAGTGAACAGAACCCGTAATTAATTAACTAACTTTAAAAAAACACTTACAAGAACATAATATTCCTACTTTTTTTTTCTACGGGAGTTCTGTCTTTAAGCTGCTCTCAAGGGACCAAACATTTAACAAAAAAAAAAACAATCATTACATCCTAATTAAATTTATTCATTAACCATTTTAATTTTCTATTTTATTTTAACATACCTATTTCAAAATAAAATTAAACTCATAGGAGCTGAATTGCCTTAGTTACTTAATAATTAAATATTAAAACCTCCACTCATAAGGTTGTGCTTATTTAAACCCAAAAATTTATACCTTAAAATTCATTTTAATAATGAGCTTTATGACAAAGGAAATAAGCATAACCTTATGAGTGGAAATTTTAGTATTAGACTATTAATTTATTGTGACAAGGGCAATTCAGCCCATATGAATTTAATTTTATTTTGAAATAGTACTGTAAAGATAAAATAGAAAATGAAAAATGAGCAAATGTAATTAGACTGTGATGATTTTTTTTTTGTTAAAGATTTTATTTCTTGAAAATGGCCTTAAGGCTGAAACTTTGGTCTAGAGAAATAAAATAAAATAGGACTTTTGTGATCTAATCAGTGTTGCTATTATTACTAATAAAGTGAAGTCCTAACCAACAAGATTGAAATATATATATTAACTAAATTCTTTTTTATTTAATAAAATAAGATTTTAAAAAATCTTATTTGAACTTCAGTGGATAAATTGCATTCCATTCTCAGCGACAAAATAACAGAAAATTCATGCAATTGATCTAAAAGAAGATTAAGGCACTTTTAAAGACCTATTGAGAGGTCTTAAAAAATAGAATGATTCAAACTTTTAATAAATTATAACTCCTCATGGGTTGAAGCTTGATGTGTAGGCGATGATGAAGGCAAGTCTACAATACGGGATGCAAAGAGCACCGTATCAGTAGAAGCATGAATAATAAGAAAAGCAAATGGATGATTGCAAAGTACTGTCGGCCGTTCTTCAATAATCGCTCTCCTCATCCTCATTAAACCAGCTGCAACATCATCATTCTCTCAGACCCAAGGTTTTTGTAAATGATTTCCCATATCAAATATATAGGCAATATAACATGCTAGGAAGACATTCAGCAACTATATACAATATATTCATCTAGGAAGTAAGTCTGAACTAAATGGTCTTTAATCAAGAGTAAGTATAATATTCTAACTAAGAAACAATTTTTCCAAGCCATAATGATGAAACTAAATAATAACTTGAACTTAAAGAAAAAAAAAATAATAACATGATTACTTCTATTCATGCAATGAAAAAATATAATATGACTTTTCAGTCATTATATAATATAATACAGAAACATTAAAACAACCTATTTCAATCTAAACATTGAATATTTAAAAATACACAACTCTATAATTCAATTAATCTAATAAATAATGAAAACTTATTCATCCACGGCTGTGAATTAATACTAGGGTCATTAATTTATTTATGATCATTTGATGTCCCGGTATTTATGTCTGATGTATTTAAATCTGTTTTGCACATGTTTTTCAGATTAAAAAGATATGATATTAATTCTTTTCAGGGGAATGTAATTGTAACATTATAATAAAATCTTAATAATAAATCTATCTAAACCAAAAAAAGAAATATCTTAATGTAAATGAAATAAAAAAAGTAAAGAATATTACTGTCCGAATGTGAGAATGCAAAGCATATTAAGTGAAAAAAATGTGTTCCATGTGTCCTGAGTAACTGTTAATTTAGTATGACTGGAAAAATCTTAAAAACTTGTGATACCAGTTATCAGTCTATGTGTAATCTTGAGGCATAAAAGAGCTAGCTGGAGGCAATACAAAACATGCTATGTTACAAAAATTATGCATAACGAATGTTATCATTATTATACTTAAGATTGTTCAATTAACATTATGGATGATAACTGCAACATGAGTAGATTTGAGATATTTATTTGAGAATAAGGTTTCATATTTGCCCAACAATAACTATGCCACCAAGCAAACAGAGAGAAAATTTTATTTTCTAAATATAGGAATTTTTTAAATGATAATCTGATTTTATTTACAGGTTTCATCAAAATATATTAAACTCCTCATAATAATAAAATGAAACATTTACAATAGAAAACATACAGAGATAATAACAGTACCTGTATAAAACAATTAAACTGCTTGTCTTTTGTAACTTTACTACATTGTCCTACAACACTGTTGTAGCCAGAATGTTATCAGTTAATGACAAGTGATTGATAGAAATTATTAATAATTATTATTTACTACTGAAGTGAAGAGATGGACAATAATTTTTTTAAGATTGTTTTATTATGATCTCATTCGGTATAAAAGAACAAATATATAATAATAAAATGAAACATTTACAATATAAAATATAAAGAAATAACAGCAATATCTGTAAATGAAAATCAAATTGCACATCTTTTCAAAGCAGTAGTGAATAGTAATTATCAATTATTATATTAATGACATTTCATTATTCGATACACACTTCTTCAGTTACAACAGTGTTGTACCAGAGTGTAGCAAACATCTACTCACTCACTCTCACTCTCACTCACTCTCACTCTCTCTCTCTCTCTCTCTCTCTCTCTCTCTCTCTCTATATATATATATATATATATATTATATATATATATATATATATATATATATATATATATATATATATATATATATAGAGAGAGAGAGAGAGAGAGAGAGAGAGAGAGAGAGAGAGAGAGTGAGAGAGAGAGAGAGAGAGAGAGAGAGAATTGTGAAAAGAAAGTAAATGAATAAGCAACTTTTGAGTCTTATTCATTACTGAGGGTAAGCAAGTTTTGTATTCATCTTGAAGGTTAAACATAAAAATTTTACACTCAAATTTTACATTTTTGACATTAAGGAATAAAATTGGATGCTGGTCTGTCTGTAGTCAAATCCATGTGATGTGACTACACTCACTTACTACTGTTAATTCAATTTTCAAGAAATTTTCAGATATTATTCGGGTTAGAACTTAGATGATCTCATATCAATGTTAACAAATTCTATCAACTACTTTCACACATGTAATTATATTTCCTTAGACATGTCAAAAATTTCAAAAACGATTATAAGTTTTTAAACTGTATTTTATAGCTAAATCCTTGTGATAGACATAACTACTGTTTTTTTCAATTAGATAAAATTTTCAGAGGTTATAAATGTCAATGTATAGTTAGTCCAAAAGCGATTTTATTAAATTCTGTCATTTTTTCACTGAAGGGTGTATTTTTCCTCTAACAGACTTTTTGAAAAATGGCTTCTGTAGTTTTTTCAAATGTCAATTCAAATGAAAAATCATATACTTTGATATATAAGATATTATGTAACCAATATTAATTAATGGGGAAGGTAAACTGATCCAACTTGGCAGATGTTTTTATAGCCCAAAGTGAACATGAAGTTGTTCCAACAGTTTCGCTAACACCATCCCACATAATATTAATGTGTATATTAAAGCATTGTAAATACTTCTGAAATGTCTATACCTTCTCTATATTATTACCTTATTGTATTATTGCTTTTAAGCCTAGATATGTATTTTAATCAACTCAATTTTCATCATATAAAATTTTAGATAAGTAATGGTCTAATGTATCACTTTGACAGGAAAAAAATATGGCCCGGAAAAGCTACAAAAAAGCCAGATTAAATAATTTTCTAAACAGGTACTTGTAAACTGTGATAATTGAAACAATCATTAAAAATATATTATAATATGTTTACCATGCAAAAACATGATTGATGTGATTAAACAATAATGTAATACCAGAAGAATTAAGATTTAAAAGAAATAACTAAAAACGTTGCAAACAAACAAGCTCTAAAAAGCACCACACCACGCAGTCAGAATGAATCAGAAAACAGAGTACTTACCAGTAGCTGCAGCTGCTTCAGTCCCTTCTTCATTAACCTCAATAAACGCTTTTTGGAGAACTTTGCTGATTTCAAGGGGTTCATCGGTTATTCCTGAGAAGTTGGCATTTCTGAAGGCACTAGGCATTTGCTATAACATGAAAAATCTTGCACGTAACTGATATGAATTATTGCATTAAATTGGAAAACGGATAAGATGACACAATTGGTATCAATAATAAAGAGGTGATGTTTATCATTGAAAGAAAAATTAACTATGAGATAAAATACATGGTCAACTTAAAAAGAAATTAAAAAGATGATGGATATAATAAATTAACTGACACTGGATACAGATAAATATACAACTTAACCAGGAATATTAAAATTAACTTATTTTATTACTAAAATACAGGAAAGAATAAATTTCAAAAATACAATTAATAACATAAGAAAGAAATAGGTAAGATAATTATTAGCTACAAGTGTAGGGGCCCACTGTGACTTAGAACAATCCATTCATTAGCTTTTGCTTTAATTTTTTCTATACCATAAAATATAAAAGCAATTTTGAAACTATATGGCAAGCTACTGTCCCCAAAACTCAACACAGAGTATAATAACGGAAAACACTGTTTTTTTTATATTATAAGGAGAATATGTGATATATTTCGTTAAATGGTTAAGAATACTAAAACTTCTAAATTTCAAGAAGTGTTAAGTATGCTGTAACCTTCTTATTGATCAAAAAACATTTAATTTTGGTCAGAATACCTATTTTACTGGTTGTGTATCTTGAGGAAAGCTGATTAGAGCTTTTTATGAAGTTATTAAATGGCTAAATGTTTGTACAAAATGCTAATACCTAATAAATGATCTACAAAAAAAATAACGTAACATATGACTATGTTGTTCTATAGAATGGTAGCTGAAAATGTATTAAAAAACCATTTCAGCTGTATTGATTACAGCGAGAACAGCCATGAAATAAAACTAAATAAATTAACAGCTAATTAGCTTTATAAAAACTGCTTCTATTTAGCTCAACAAAAAACATCACACAAAAGCTGTTTTTTTTTTTTTTAATCTTATAGGAACTTAAGATTTATAAACAGGAATCTGTAACAAATCAAAAGACAAATCTCATAGGCTGAGTTAAAATTACACCAATTCTGACTTGCTGGCAATGCATAAGCTCCACCTGGCTGCCCAACAAACTTAGCTAAAATGGTTATTTTAATATTTCTTTTTTTTTTTTTGCTAAACCAATAAATTATAAAATCAATACAAAACCGTTTTCTAATCCATTTATGAATGTAAATATACTACTATTACCTTCATTAGCACATCATTGAGGTCCAGTGTTTTCTCAATCTTAAATCTTGGAACCATCACATTTACTGTTTGTTCATAAAGCGAATTAAACTCTTCCTCCAAATTTATATGATTTAATTTACTTTCCATTTCAAATAAACCATCTAGTTTATGTGGTAGCAAAATAAACATGCTAAACTTGTCACCCTAAAATAGGTAATGTTTACAAAGCATTAATTTTAGTGAAACAATTTAATAAGATTTCAATAAATAAAATTGAAGAGAAATTCAAAAGCTTCAGGAAATCACTTCAATTGTTTGTATTAACAGGAAAGCAGATAAAATTGCTAATTTAAAATATCTATGAACTCCGTTCAAATCTAGTTAGCTGAGAAATTTCAGAAAAATAATTAAAAGATATTTTACTAATGTAAGAGAAGATTCTAAGAAATTTCTTTTAAGATATCGGGAGCAGGACTTGTAAAAATATCTTTCTCATAAATTGTGAGTACTGCACGAATTTCATAGTCATATGTTTTTTACTTTAATTTACTTATGGAATGGAATATATAGTAAGGGAAAGTATTGCAGTCATGAAAAATATTTTTGAATCTACTATTAAACAGAAATACATGTTTTGAGGTCACCTGAGTCAAAATAACAAAGTGCTGCAAAATGGTGTGTGTGTTTATGTGTGTGAGTGTGACAGCCTAGCTCAAAAACAAAAAGTCGTACGAAACTTAAATTGCCTATTTAAGGTTTGTATATGATTCCGATGTGACAGCAACTTAAACCGGAGGTGCCACTTTATATCAACGGTGATACACATTTTTACGATTTTCTCGAAAACGGTTCGAACTTACTTTTTATCCAACCTAGAGCCGAATCAAACGAGCTGTTTCTGAAGTATTGGTGTATCTAAAAACATAGGTTCGCATGGAAGTGCTGAATGGAATTTGATAAAATTGATATGGGACCATCTAGGCACCAACCTGCACAATCCCTGAAAATCGGATGAATGGTACTAGGTGATATGCCCGTAACATCGATTGGACTTCAGACAGACAGACACCGAACCAAATTTGACTATTGATTAAACATAAAATGTGAGTGAAAATTTTCGATTCTGAGCAGAAACATTTTTTTAACCTCTTGCACGGATACAATGCTTCCCTACTCTCAGTAGCGAGGAAGAAAAACGATAAAAATTTTATCTCAATAAATTTTAAGTGATTTATTTAGGAATAAAATTTCAATCGGATGAAAAATTAAAGGAATATAAATTTAGTCAAATAAACAATTATGCAAATAAAAACCGAACAATACATTTAGGATTGTCATTATTGTTATATATAAATGTAAATGGTTTACTACAAAACACTCACGAATTCCCGTTTTCATCATCTAAAATTAAATTCTATTATCATGAAAAAAAAAATTTTAAAAACACTAAACAGTCAATAAAGATTAACAATAATACCAATAAATCTGACTTTTGAAATGCAATCAATTGAGTGAGAGGAACTCAACTTTATCCAAACTTATTTCATTGAAATGTCCTTAATTTTTTAAGTATACTAGATTTCTAGATCTTTATGATCTGCCATTTGTATAGTAGTCCTCTTTTTCACACCATTGTATCAAAAGTGTACACACGTAAATAATGTTATTCCTTACCTCATATGGTAGTTCAAGAATCTTAGCTCCAAGGTTTGCACTTTCAATGAATCGAAATTTTCCTTCGCGCATAACCATCATTGGTACATTTACAGTCTGATCAGGAGTAACATAGAATGGCATATCAATTGTGTTTTTCCTATCAAATCTCTTTTTCCAGTCAGCTTTAAAATGTATCGCATTAACCATGACTAATCTAGTTCCCTTAGTTACAGAGCCTGAAAAGAAAACATTTTTTTTTTTTTATGTTAATTTAAATTTAAGTACATTTAAATAAAACTGATTTTATATTCCTAGAAAGATAAAAGTAGTTTTTTTTTTTTTTTTATCACATATCATTTATCTCAAGATTGTTGATGATCAGGATGCAAAATATCCAACATAATTTGACAGAATAAACCAGTTTATAAGTGTATTTTCCACTAACATTTAAAGTTTTAGAGAACAGATTTTAAAAATGCTTTAACCCTTCAAACTTAATCCTCAATTAAAAAAATGTGAGTTAGTTCTTACAGATAATAATTATAGACAACTTAAACTATTAGAAAAGAATATATATTTTTTAAATAATATAATATGGTACTAGTTCACAAGAGTTCCATACGGATTACGTGTGGTTCACAATTACTTCAGTCACATTTGTCCATGAAATGCATAAAACAGACAAATTATTGTAATATTTTGGAGTTCATCGATATAAGTGTCGTAATTATTCGGGGGAGGGGAGGGGAGAGTGAGAGTAGGGGGGATGATTTTTATAAAAATACCATCTGATTTAAGAATGCGCAATAACACATCAACTTTTTGTAATTATTTGATATAAGAGTCCATTAGTTTCTATTTGGATACAAATGTATCTATTATTTAAGATAAATATTTATTCGAATAATGCCCAACCCCAATGGGATTCCCTAGTCCTGCCAGTAAGTTGGTCTACGCTGTTTACATATAATTTATTTTTCATTTTAAACACTATTATTATTATTTTTGGATGAATTATCTGCATATTTAAATTTATTGATTCATTGATGTTATTCTATCATAGGTCTGTTATTTATTAATTAAATATTAATGTGAATCCGTGAATTAAATGAATCCGCTGCATAATTATTGTTATTCATAGTAGCTTAGTAATCCTAAAATGGGGATCGATTTTAGTCAGTCATATAAAAAAAAATTGTTTTTATTCGGATTAGAAAAATATATATGTCGTGAAATAACATTCAGTCATACATATATCACAGTTCCATTATATATATATATATATATATATGACCAGAACATTAAGGAGTATATATATAACACGTAACAAATATATATAAATGTATAGTTAGATTATGGTTACGTGAACTAACCTAAATGTCGAATGTAAGTCACTTCAGCATTGTATAACTGTACATGATTAAGAGTATACAAATACTTAAATGGCAGGAAAATTATTAGTAACTAACTCAAGAGATTGGTCGCCTTCATATTCTTTCAGATAAACTCGGATGCATTCGGCACTACATAAACAAGTGTGATCGAAGTGATTGTGAATCACTCATAATCCGTGCAGAACTCGTGTAAACTATTATTCATAACATTAGTAAATTACCTTGTGGAAGAAGATCTTTGATTTTGTGGTCTGTTTTCTCTTCTGCCCAATTATTGATATTGATTCTAGACGCATCAGGATTTCTTTCAAAGTCTTCTCCCTTAGTGTCTGATAAGAAATATTTACTTGATACTGATAAAAAGTTTGGATTTAGTTTGAAATGTTTTTCAACAAATAATCTAGTGGCAATTTTCAACACAGGGTTCTAAAATATTAATATAATATAAAAATAAAGAAAATTAGATATGTAATCAGTCTTTGACCTTTTCTAAAAAATTCAAGTATTTAAACTTTCATGTAAAGTTTGGAAATGTATAATTTTCACAACTCACAAAAAGCCTCTCAATAAAATATATACTCACCTCTAAACTCTTTATAAGAAAACTATAGCTTTTTAGTACTTTATCATCATTTTTAGCATGATGTAATACAGCTGCAATTTCAGTTTCAGTTTTTCCATTAGCACCTTCTAGTGCCATACCTAATAACACCTGAAGACCAAAAGGTGAACATATCATATTATCACCATCCTGGCGTAAATCCTTTATATAAAACAAAAAAGATTATTTCAATATATATATAATTTAATAAGTAATTAATCTTGCTTCCATTAAATGTAATATCAAAAATTTACCTGGTATAATTTTAAAGCAAACATATTAGATGTTGCTGTCAATTGCTGAACTTCGCTTGAAGCCATTATGTTGAATGGTACAATAGAAACCACCAGTAAAACTAAAACCAGTAAAACAACAGAACTAGTCAGTTTTTTAGGGTAACTATGAGCTTTGAATGTTGATAAATATTAAAAATAAAACAGCGTTCATTACAAATTGATGTTAACCAAGCTTTCATAAGCAAACAGCAAGTCAAATAATAGTTCTTATATTTTATTAAATCTTATAGATTTACTAAATGAAATCATTGGAATATAACAAGTGTTCTTGTATGCCAGGTAGTTTATAATCAACAGAACAGCTGTCAACAGAACTTGTTTGAATTGATAATGACATGCCAAGAGGTAGGGATGGGCGAAAGTCGATACTTATTTCACAATTGATATATCGATACAGGCAGCTATTGATAGTGCTATCGATATTCCCAGT
This sequence comes from Nezara viridula, assembly GCA_928085145.1. Classification (NCBI taxonomy): domain Eukaryota; kingdom Metazoa; phylum Arthropoda; class Insecta; order Hemiptera; family Pentatomidae; genus Nezara; species Nezara viridula. Next base: position 149,591,704 of record OV725079.1, on the reverse strand, counting down.
AACTGTTCTCAACTTAGCATATTAAAAAATAAGCAAATTAACCTTACTCATTTTATTTTTTTACTTTCACTTACCTATATATGAAATATATGTTAAGGGACAGTATTGCGATCGTGAAAATTTCGACTCTGAGTATTCAACGGAAATACACGTTTTGAGGTCAAAGGGACTTGGTTAATTAGACTATTGGTTACATAACCTTAAATATATTTACTGTAGTTTAATAACTATATATCTGATATCATATTTAAATAATTAGGTATCTATCGTCCGTTCATGGGCGGATTTACGGGAGGGGGGGGAGGGCTCTCGGGCTGAAGCCTCCCCCCCCCCAAAATGGTAAAAGACAACTATGTTTTATGGAGAAAAAAAATTAAAAATACCTCTTAAACTATTATTGTTCGTGTAATTACATTTAAAAGGACTTAAGGAATCACTTAAATACCATTTCATATAGGTAGTTAGTTTCTTTCTATTTTTTTCAAAGTAATTATCGTTATTTTTATGAAAAAAAAGGTTTCGGGCTGAAGCCCATCCCCCCAAAATTAAATCCTGGATCCGCTAGTGCGTCCGTTTATTCCGAAAAATCATCATGTAACCTATTAGAAAATTTAATTAGTAAATAATTTCATGAATTTTCCCTTTGTGATATTCCAACAGTATCGTCTTACAATTAGTGTGACAATTTTTGATGTGCCTCTGACGGACAATGCAAATATCTTAGTTCCATTTTAGTAAACTTTGCAATAGAAAATAACAGTTTAATATGTAATAGTCGTACAATACATAATCAACCTATGGTATAATAAACAGGTTGGCTGGTTGTTACATCGTAAAGGCGTAAAACCTGTTGGTCATCAACGCCGTTAATTAAAATTATATATAATTGTATCTTTTGGTTATGAATATTAAGAATTGGATAAAATTAAAAAGTTGTAAAATGCACATTAAGGTTAAAGTTGTTTACAGTTAATAAAGATTAGTTATTTAAAGTTAGTATGTTAGGTAAAAGAAAAAAAAAGAGGTGGGGAGTGCTGTGAGAGAGGTGCAGAGATTTTTTAAGATTTCTTCTTCAGAGAAAAAACACATGATTTTGCCAAAGAATTTTCATCATTTCCCAAAGCAGCCGGTGTATTAGCTGGTATTCCCCTTATGTTTAATTCTCTAATGTAAAAGGCACAACTCTTCGAAGATTTGGACCACTGTCATCATCTCTCCACACTTCAGATAAATATGCGGGTTTGCTTTCATAATTAATCGAAGGTGCGTAAGCCTGGTATGACCTATTCTTAGTCGTGAAATACAACTTCCTTTTTGTGTTTGCTGCGACTGTAACTGTTCCATGGCTTCACTTCCTTTTATGGCTTATCACCTTTAATTTATTTGGAAGGCTATTTTCTCATAGTGTCTGCCAATCCTCGTGTATGGCCTCTTTCAGGGGTCGTGCCAGTTCGGACACAGTCAAGAAGGCTTTACCACGTCCTGGAAGGGTAAGAGCTTCTTTTGCTGCTCTGTCAGCCATTTCATTCCGACCAATGCCTACATGAACAGGGGGCCATAAAATATGTACTAATGTTCCAATGTTACTTAGCTGTTTTATGAGCTCCAAAATAGTATATATTCCTATGTGGTTTGGAATAGTCCTAAAAGCTCCAGTGGCGAGGCTTATTCCTGTGAGGAGTACTGAGTCAAGCTTGGTAAGACTACTTTTACGAAGGGAACCGTAACCAAAACTGCCATAATCTACCTTGAAACCTCTTAATACTTGATACACCGCTTTTAGCATTGTGTCCCTGTCCGCTCCCCACTTTGTTCCAATTAGTACCGTTAATATCTTAAGCTCTCTTGCGCAATTTTCTTTCAATGACTTAATATGACGTTCCCAAGACAGACGCCTATCAAACAACAAACAGTTCCAATAATCTACAGTTATCAGTCTATGGTAGTTTAAAATCTCCTAGATAAAGATCTGGCGATTGTAGTGTTTTTCGTTTTTTGCTGAAATGTACACATTTTGTTTTGTTGGTGGAAAATCACAATCCTGATAATTTAGACTGTCAATTCGACATAGTGTATCTTGGAGTTTCTTTTTAATAGATGGGATATCGTTTCCTCTGTACAGTAATGCAAAATCGTCGACACATAGCATAAATTTAATAAATAGGACTTTTGTTATTTTAATGGCATTTATGATTTGTTAGCGGTAAGCTTTTAGCTTAAGCTCGGTTAAAAATGCAATTCAAAAATATTATGATAACCCAACATGGCCAGAAAATAATTTATATTCAAAGTTGAACGAAAAGTGAAAGTTGTGTGTTGTGCGCACCAGATTTTTATATTTAGTATTAAGTTGGCCTTGAAACAGTACTTCCCAACAAACTACTGAACTCTAAACCCATCATGAGTAGTAATTAGTGTTGCCCAAAATCAGTCTTGGTCTTGCAAGACCAAAACCTGTTGCAAGACCAAGACCAGAACTGGTAAAAAAAATCGATTTTTTAAAATAAAAATTAAGGCAAAATAGTCACTAATACTTGGCATTACTATATGTTAATAATTGGTATTACCAATATACTTTTGCATTTAACTCCTCTAATTTTTCATTCGAGCTTAGTTAGGTTTCTCCTATCTAAAAAATGAGAGTAATATCTCTATAGTAATAAGCTAATAAGTAAATGCAAGACTCTTGCGTTAAACCAAGACCATGACCAAGACCGAGTTTGCAAGACCTAGATTCGTCTCGGTCTCGCATTTGGGCAACACTAGTTGTAATGGTAATTTTAATTATGTAATTTTTTTTATTGACTCAGTTTTGATATACAAATATGTTTTTGTGAATTTCGACTTTAGTGATTGATACTAACCACTTTAGGGACCTTAAAATGATGAAAATCATTTTATAAATTAAATATAGTTACAGCTAGCACACAATTTTGTTATTTCATAATTCTTCAATTTTCATAATTATTTAGGGGTATGAAATGCCACATAATGACTTTTTCAATAAATCCACTACATATATTGTATATTATATAAAGATCGGATGCAATAATGCTAATTTATGAACAGTTAATTAACATGGTTTTGGGCCCATTTTTTATTCCAAAATACCTAAACTAAGTACAAAAAATTTGCACGATTGCATTACTTTCCCGAAATAACAATATCCTAAACAATCAGGTAGACATATTAAGTAAGTTTAAGAAATAATTTGACAATATTTTAAATATGGGAAATGATTATCTGTTTCTTCCTTAGGTATATTAGATTATTGATTGTTTCCGTTGTTTGGAAGAGCCGAGTGAAGAGGAAGTTGAAGTAGCCATAGGAAAATTAAAATCTTATAAAACTGTGGGGAAGGATAATATTTCTAGTAAACTAATTAAAACAAGCAGATAAGCTGGCGTTACAAAAAATACATCTGTTGGTTAAAAAGATCTGGGAGAATGAGAAATTCTCTGAAGAATAAAAACTATCTATTATTATTCCGATTTACGAAAATAGCTCGAGGACAGAAAGTAATAACTATCGAGGAACATCATTCCTTTCAGTATCTTATAAAATATTCACATTAATCCTTACTAACCGAATCAATGGCCAGGAAATTACCGGAGACTACCAATGCGGATTTAGACATAACCATTCAGCTATCAAATATGATAGTTTATATATCACAATGAACAATAATCAAATATTTTCTTTACGACAAATATTAGTGAAAACTTTAGAGAACAGCATTGTTCAACTGTTTATCGATTTTAAATTGACTTATAATTATATTCTCAGCCAGAAGCAGTATAATATTTTAATCGAGCAGAGGATTCCAAAAAAAAAAAAAAAAAAAAAATTAGTAAATCTAGTTGACGTAAACATTCAATAAAGTTGGAATCGGTAGTTATCTATCCGAAAAGTATGAGGTTCCTTCCGGTTTAAAACAAGGTGATTCCCTTTCATCTGTCCAGTTTAATTTAGCTATAGAACCATTAGGGAGGTTATATGTAACGAAAAAGTTTTGAATCTCTTTGGAGTAATATCCGTGCTTGGTTAAACTGATGATTTGGTCGCGTTAAGCGAAGTCATGAAAACTATAAAACTAAATACGACGCTAATAAAAACTGGCAAAGAACTGAGGTTCGAGATAAATACGAATAAGATAAAAAAAAAACAAACAGTAATCCACAAAAATGATAATTTAGATATCGATTTAGAATGGAATATGTTTGAACACGTAACGAAGTTAAGTTATTTAGGATATATGATAACTAGAAAGAACGAAATTGAAGAGGAGATTAAGTTTAGGTTGAAGACGGGAAATGCTTGTTTTTTTTTTTTTTTTTGTGATAAGAATAGTTAGCTCAAGTTTCCTGTTCCGAAATTTAAAAATTAAAATTTTCAAACCATTATCCTACATACGGTTCTTTATAGATGCAAAACGTGGCCGCTTCCATACACTAGCGGATCCAGGATCTAATTTTATGGGGGGGGGCTTCAGCCCGAAAGCTTTTTTTTTTCATAAAAATCACGATAATTTCTTTGCAAAAAAAGAAAGAAACTAACTATCTATTTGAACTGGTGTTTAAGTGATTCCTTAAGTCCTTTTAAATGTAATTACACGAAGAATAATACTTTAAGAGATAATTTTTTAATATTTTTTCCATAAGAGATGGTTATATTTTACCATTTGGGGGGAGGGAGGGGTCTCAGCCCGAAAGCCCCCTCCTCTCTCCCCCGTAGATCCGCCCGTGCTTCCATAAAGGAATGAGACGTTTCAGATATCAAGGATCAAATTCGGTTCGGTGTCAGTCTGTCTGTAGTCAAACCGATGTAACGGGCATATCACCTACTACCGCTTATCTGATTTTCAATAACTTGGAGAGGAATATGGTGCCGAAGATCTTTCCAAGACATGGATATGTTGGGTTGTCCCAAGAGAACGATGAACGCTATTACAATAAGAGTCCTTAAAGGGTCCCACATGAATTACAGTAATTGGTTCAGGCTGCTTCCTTGTTTATAGCATGATACTCAATGATTATATCGATGTCATAATTTACATTTTTACGTTTTGTTTTATTTATCTTTATTTTTTTTTATTTATCTATTTATTTATTTTATTTTTATTTGTTTAATTTTATGTTTATTTATTTACTTTTTTTTATTATTTTTTTTCATTTTTTATTTATTTATTTTATTTTATTTATTTATTTTTTTATTTTTTATTTATTTAGTTATGTACTATAATACTACTTTTTTATGACTTATATTGCGGAGGGATTGCTACCTCCGTGGTTTTTAAAAATTACTTTATATATGGTGTGTATTTTATGTATGTATATGAATTTATGTATATTTTTCTTTTATACTTTTATCGACGCAGCTGCTTTTTGTATGTAAATGCAATGTTCAGTATATTATAACTTAATATTAGTATGTTTTCTTTTTTTTTTTTTTTTTTTTTATATGATTCTTTGATTCCAATATCCAAGATAAAACGTTACGATGGTGAAGGTAGCACCAAATTGAATTGGAAATTGAGAAAGGTCTGGAATTTTGTTATTTCGAAAAATATATTAACTATGTATGAACTACCAAATAAATAAATAATTCATGAAATTTTCATGAATTGTGCGAGTTGGTATCTAGATAGTCCCATACCAATTTTAATAGATTCTAATCATTACTTCCGCTTGCACACGCGGAAGCACATTTTTGTAGATATGTCTATATTTCAGAAACGGCTCGTTCGATTTGGCTCAAAGCTGAAAATTGTATTGAATTCTATACATTGCTTTCTCTTATATATGCGCAAAACTGTTTTCCTTGATACGTCTATATCTCTAAAACCGCAAGTTCGATTTAGCTCAAATTTGGAGGAAATTTAGGGATTGGTAAACGTAAAATGAAATAATCATCAATGTTATCAAATTCTATCTAATACTAAAAAAAAAAAAACTTCTGATTTCAGATAAGAAAATTTGTTATTTGATATGAATATAGTTGGAAAACGGAACATTCGATTTGACCCAAACTTGGAGAACAGTATAGAAATTACTTAGTATCAATTTCATTGAATTTCATTTAACAATTAAAATTAATATAAATAATTATTAACAATATAATGGCTACAATATGTTGAAAGCACTGATAATATGGAGCGGGAGTTAGGTTATTATAATACTGTTATGTGGTTATAAAATTTTATGTTTGATTTTATGGATGATAGTTGATGATAGTTACTACCGTTAGATTTCGTGTAATTTTTAATACATTTAAAGTACTCTGAGTTTCTATAAAATACTCTGAGTTTCTATAAAAAAAACAATGTCTTATTTGGGATTGTGTTTATTTCCATTGAAGTTCAACCAGTTCGTTTTGACTTCCTCCTTAAATATCGAAGTTATGTGAACTTCATATTTTTCTTTCACCTTCCCATATTTTTATATTTTCTAGCTTAGAGCGTTTTGTTCTGACTGAAGGAAAGTATTGTTCTCGTTAACTCCGAACAAACAAGTTGAATTTATTCCTATTAAGTATATGTTTATAGTTTTTAAGTAGTCTACTTCTATTAAAAAATATCAGAGGGTAAAAAAATATAAAATTATACTGATAAATCATAAAGAAATAATTAGTTTGTATGGTATCCTGTAAAACACTTAATTTTTACATACGTCATTTGTACCCACAGTAGCGACACATACATATTCAGTATGTACTGGAATTTTGTTTAATTACGAATTTTTTTCTTTGCGTTATGATTACATCCTAATATTATGGAGATCTGTGTTATGTACAGTTCTTGTAGCCTTGGTTTTCATATGTACACGTGTAGTTAGTTACAGAGACAATACCATGGTACTATTTCTGCAAAGTGTTTATCGCCCAAACTGACAAATTGTAATTCAGTTAGTGGTGGTACAAGAACTTAGATTTTATAACGGAATTTTCAGTTTGTAGAAGTAAATATAAATTTTTCTATTAATCAAGCATAAGTGATTAACTGAATTTTTATATTTACGTCTGTCTCGTTAAGTAGTTAAAAGATTCACTGTATGATGCAATACATACAATGATGCAGTTCTATATAATTAATATCTTTTCAAAGCTTTTTGTTCTTTAATCAAGTAAATACTAATATCAGTAATGTGTTTTTAAAACTATCATCATCATTAAGAACTGTCAAGGTTCAGGTGATCGGTCGGCTGACTTGTTACTAATTATAATTACAATTTTAAACACAGACCCTTTGGCGTAGGGAGGTGGCGGTCCCATCGCCCGGTCATTGTACCGCAACCAGCCACTGGCCCTCCAGGTTGGGGGAACACTTACACGAACACTCACACACCAAGTACACTTTAGACAGCACACTACAACACCTAAACACTACAGACAAAGGTCACCTACAGTACACACCCTAGGGTCACCTTCCCTAGGTAGCCGCCCCGGATGGGGGAGCTAGTCAGGATGCTCGGAGGAGGCAGCCCCTCTACCTGACTCGGGGGCAGTGGGCTGATAACCCACCCCCCCTAAAGTACCTTATTACGAAACCTCAAAGAGAAGAAGCCGGACTGAATTACGGTAACAGACCCAGGAAACGCCTAAATGACCTAAGAATTGGATTTTGGAACATTTTATCATTACATAGACTAGGAGCACTTCGTGCGCTCCTTGCAGAAGTGGACACATACAGAATCGACATAGCAGCTATCCAAGAGGTCCGATGGATAGGACAGGGAATTATGGAGAAGAAGTACCATACACTCTACTATAGCTGCCATGAAAAGCATCACATCTTCGGTACCGGATTTGTTGTGAGAGGCAGAGCTCGACAGTTGGTGATGCGATTTACTCCCATTAACCAAAGGTTATGCTACATTCGGCTTAGAGGAAAATTTTTTAATTTCTCTCTAATCAACTGCCATGCCCCAACAGAGGTGTCACCTGAGGAGGATAAGGAAGCATTTTATGAAGAACTTGGACGCGTGACAGAAAGCTGCCCCAAAAATGATGTTAAAATCATTCTTGGTGACTTTAACGCACAAGTTGGTAAGGAGGTGGCACTCATGCCGACCATAGGAACCCACAGCTTGCATGAGACCAGTAATGATAATGGGCTACGGATGGTGAACTTTGCTACATTGCACGGACTGGTTGTTGGAACAACTCTTTTTCCTCGAAAGAATATCCACAAAGCAACATGGATCTCTCCAAATGGGCAAACAGCATCACAGATAGACCATGTACTCATTAGTGCCCGTCACAAGTCCAACATGATAAATGCAAGATCTTATAGAGGTGCAAATATGGACACGGATCACTATTTGAGCATTGCCGAGGTCAGATCACGAATTTCGCTGATTAAAAACCACTACCAACGACCAAAGAAGAAGATTGATGTGGTTAAACTTAAGGACTCAGACCACCAATATTCGTATCAACAAGCTGTGGAGACGAAACTTAACGAAGAAGTAATTAATGACAGCTCTATGGTCGATGAACAGTGGAAGAGATGCAGCAACGCAATGAAACAGGCAGCAGAAGAAGCTCTTGGCTACGAGACTAAATCTAGAAGGCCCCCATGGTTTGATGCTGAGTGCCTTCAAGCAGTAAAAGTGAAAAATGAAGCCTACAGAAAGAAGGTTCAGCGTCCCACAAGGCTCTCCCAAGAAACATATAGAAGAAAAAGACGCGAAGAGAAGAGATTATTCCGCGGAAAGAGAAGAGCTTGGGAAAATAAGAACATGGAGGACACAGAGGCATTGCGAGGCCAAAATGAAAGTCGCCTGTTCTTTCAGAGAATAAACGAGGGTAGGGCAGCTTTTAGGCCCAGAGTGACGGCATGCAAAGACACAAATGGAACTCTTTTAAGCCACAAAGATGACGTACTAAGGAGATGGGTACAACATTTCAAAGGCGCATTAAACAGAGGAACGGTGCCTGGAGAAGTAGGTGTAATGAAGGAAGACTCCCTGAATTCTATTGAACCCCCGGATGAGGAGGAAATGGAAAACGCCCTAAGGAAATTGAAAAATGGAAAGGCGCCAGGCCCGGACGGAATCCAGTCAGAGCTGTTGAAATGTGGAGGTGAAGAACTCAAGAAAGCTCTGCATGATTTAATGCTGACCATCTGGGAGAAGGAAGCTATGCCTACGGAATGGGCAACAGCCATTATCTGCCCAATACATAAGAAAGGAGATCAAACAGAATGCGCTAACTATCGAGGAATCTCACTCCTTTCGTGTGCTTATAAGCTGCTCTCTAACATTCTTTTTGAGAGGATCCTCCCGTATTCTGAAAAGGAACTGGGGAAATATCAGGCTGGATTTCGAAGAGGACGCTCAACGACTGATCAACTGTTCTCTCTGAGGATGATCCTAGAAAAGACTATGGAGCGTAAGGTAGTCACCCACCATTTATTCCTGGACTTTAAAGCAGCATACGACAGCGTTGATAGAACGCAACTATACTGTGCCTTGGAGGAGCTAAGCATCCCTCAGAAGCTCGTACGCCTAATCAAGATGACCATGGACAGCTCGAGATGCAGAATACGCGTCGGTTCTGACGACTCCGAAGAGTTTAAAGTGAGCAGTGGGGTTAGGCAAGGGGATGCCCTCGCCTGTCTATTGTTCAATTTGGCAGAGGAGAAAGCTGTAAGAGACTCCGGTATTCAGACCAAAGATATAATCTTCAATCGCCTGACACAGCTTCTTGGTTTTGCTGATGATATTGACATAGTAGGTAGGTCTGAACGGGCTCTCAGAGAAGCGTTTATAAGCCTTGAAGCAGCTGCAAGACCACTTGGTCTAGAAGTCAACGAGAGGAAAACTAAGTATATGAGAGTTGGCGGTGAGGTTGATCTGAACTCTCCATTTGAGGTAGGTTCTTTTAAGTTTGAGAGAGTGAAAAGTTTTATATACCTTGGGTCTGAAATCAATAGCAAGAATGACATGGCTCAAGAAATACAAAGAAGGATCACGGCTGCCAATAGATGTGTCTTTGGACTTGGCCGACACTTAAGAAGTAGGTACCTCTCAAAGAAGACCAAGCTGATCATATACAAGACCCTTGTTCGGCCTGTTTTGACATATGGCTCAGAGGCTTGGACGATGACCAAAAGGGATGAGATGAAGCTGAGTGTCTTTGAGCGAGGAGTCCTCAGAAGGATTTATGGTCCAGTAAAGGAGGGTGATGTCTGGAGGAAAAGAAAAAATAGGGAGCTCAGTTCTCTCTATGCAGACATCGACGTAGTCACGTATATTAAACTGGCCAGACTAAGGTGGGCAGGGCATGTGGCCAGAATGAGCACCCTTGAAATACCAAAAAAAATAATGATGGAGGAGCTGCACCTCGTAAGACGGGTAGGAAGGCCGAGGACGAGATGGTTGGACAACGTGGCCTATGATGCGAGAACCCTGCTTGGTGTGCGGAACTGGAGAGCTGCAGCAGAAGATAGAGCCAACTGGCGGAGGCTCTTGGAGGAGGCCCAGTCTCGGTGACGGGATGTTGTGCCATACATGAATGAATGATGAATGAAACACAGACCCGCCGTTGAAATATCATGTTTAGATACTACTATAAAAATAAAAATCTTGTGCACTGCTCGTATCACGCAACTTTCATTAACCACCATACTTTGAGTAGAAATAAACTGCTCAAAAATGGATACGGATATTATTAGTTGGTTATGATTTATTTTTCCTAGAATTTTTATTATAAAATGCCCTAATACAAATAAGATAGTATTAGATCTCTGTTAATGTCATAAAAAGTGTTCCAAGAAATGAATAAAATAAGAAGTTTTTAAAGTGAAAACTTCCTTAGACGCGTTTTACACTTTTTTGCGGAGAGTGAATTATATTGATCTGTCAGATTTCCGAAGATGCCACTACAGTCCGAAAGCGCCAATTGGCATGTTTTCACATATGGATTAAAATAATTCAGGTATTAAAAAGCGAACATGTATACCATAAGAGGGTAAAATGTTCAGCGTTTAATCTTCTTTGTTATGAGTTATTATTCAATATTGTATCTTAACCCAAAACCATGTTAGAGAGTAGAGAAGAAAAGATGATAAAACCAAATGATAAAAAGTTTTATTTCACTTCTATCGTGTGCTCTAAAGAACCCACATTCATTTTTTTTTTTTTTTATTTATTTTAATTTTTTTTTTTTAAATCCTAAAACGTCAATAATTTGTTCAACATTCTCTGCTACGCACCACCTCTTCCGAACTTTGTATTGGGAATACTGCTTATAATAATATCACCGATTTTGTAAGCGATTTTATAGTAATACTGCTCTTGGTTGCTGAAGGTTAAAAGATTAAGGATAGTGGCCAAAAAGCTTTTTCTACAGTGCACTCCACATGTGTTCAATAGAATTGAGATCTGGAGACAACGCAGGAAGGTGCCAGATGTGAAATATCCAGATTTTCAAGACATTGAAGAACAATTTTTTCATTTGAGGTCGCGCCTTGTCGTCAAAAAAACGGAAATCGAGACTTATTAGGAGCGTACTCCTCTTTAATTTCTTGAACACCACGAACCGTAGTGAGATTACCGTCCGAAATATGGAGCTTAGTCCGTCCTCCTGAGTAAATGCCAGCACATTCCAGTCTCCAGACTGCATCGAAGGGAGCACAAACTATGGCACTGTCCCCATGCCCTGTTCCTGGTAGACTCTTTGGTGCCTTCAGTCGCTGTAAATACAGCAATGCAACTCGTCTGTAAACATCACAGCATTCCAATTTGTATCCTCATTTAGGCGCTCGCTGCACCATAATCTGTGATGTTCCTGGAATGACTTTTTCAACCTGCAGATGTGACAGGAGGTTCTACTCTAAGGGTTGTACAACGCGTGGAATTATTGTTTTAACTGGTACTGATCTCGTCTTCTTGATAATAGGCCCATTATCTAGTCAATGTCTTTAGAAATCGAATGTTCTGTTTTAATAGGTTGAAGATATCCCATCTTGCCCTGAATGGTGAGACTCACTTGCACTAGAGTCTGAGCTCTGAAAAGGTTTCCTTTTCCTAAGTGTTTTTAGCCTGGAACAGGCTTGTGTTTTAGCTTAGCCAATAACTGTTTAACTTTTAAGGTCCCTCTCAGGATTTGTCCTATGATGTCTGCTCCGCGCACTAACTCAACTTCTTGCCTCTCTCTCCCACCATCGCCATCGCTCCATGGTATATTCTTTCCTATTAATATATCTAGGTATTCTTCATCATTTAATGTAGGGATGTCACCCCAAATATTTACGTTGTCCAACATTTCACTTCACAAGAAAATTTTACAAGTTAAATTTAAACAGGTTAAATTTACAAGTTTGACATTGTGTGCCATGGTTTGGCCACCTCGCTGAATGGAGGAACATCGGGATTCAAGGACGTTCTTCAAAGCTAGGCCAACTGGAAGATGTCCCCGGGGCAGACCTAGGCTAACGTGGACGGACTACATCTCTAAGCTAGGGCAGCAAAGAGAACGCAAACTAAATTCCATGAAGGCGCTGGAAAGAGACCATGATCCGTGACTGAGGCACCTCCACGCTGAAAGGCACAAGGAGGAAGAAGAAGAAGACATTGGGCGCAACTCGGTTTGTTTCCACATCTCTAAAACGGTTATGTGAAAATATTTCTTCCCTTACTTTCTGTAATTGTAATTTCTAACTCAAAGAACTGGTAGTTGGTAAAATATCATCATCGTTATGACAAGTTTTAATTGAATGACCAATCTGGATGTATCGAATTCATCCTCCAGTTCTTTTTCATCAATAATATCATCCACTAGTAGTAAAGCTCTTACCTATTTCTCGAGCTCTAATAGACGTTTAGATATTGCTTCTAGTTTTATAAATTCACTTTTGGACCCAGGATCATTGTTAAATATTTTATTTTCAACTGAAATAGATAAAGTTGTAAATAATCTTCTCCACTGAGCTCTTTCCGATTTGGCAGTTTTCAACTATTCAGCACTCATTATCCTTAATTTATTCACAAGAATATGACATTATTTTATATCAGGAAATCAATTCAGGAGCGAATGAGGCTTGAATAAAAAACATTACACCATTTAAACGACAATTTTTTTTAATCTTATCAAAACGTTATAAATTATACTGTAAAACTTATACGGGGGGTTTGAAAGGCAATGTAGCAATATTTACATGAAAAAGTAAATGAGCGTTGAATAAATGCTTAGAAAATTATTTCTCTTTTGTCTTTAGAGAAATGCGTCATATTGGAGCTTATTTTCTACACATAATAACAATTGATAAAAACCAGTAATCTTCTCGAGGTTTAGAGGGAAAACGGAGACGGAATAATGTTTTTCTCCTTGATTCGAAAAACTAATGAGCGAAAATTACAAGATATAATATAGCTGGGGTGCCAAGAAGGGACCTGTATGGCACAAGTCGCGGCAACAAAATTTTGAGGGAGGACTTTTTTTGGATGGGAGAAATATTTACAGACTGTGTATACAAGGTTGAAAAAAACTAAGAAAATAAAAGGGAAATTTAAATTGCTGTCAGGAAGCGATTATGAGAGACTTCAACCAGAGAGTGAGCTTTCTGATGTTGATAATAAGTTTGCAGAAATAAATTAAATTAATTTGAATACTTCCATACCTTTTCTTTAATATTATTGTTAATTATTAAAAATTATGATTTTAAATTTCAATTTTATTAAAAATTAAATTTTCGCCATAAATTAAATTTATAGTGACTTAATTTTGACTAAAAAGTTTTATTTGTGACGAATACGTGATTTTCATTCGAAAACTATGCTCAATGAATTTTGTCCTTCTAGATCGGCTATCGACTAAACTGTGCGTTTGTAGTAATGCATGTATAATTTATATTTAGAAAGCTGAGGATTTTAGATAACATCTAATATGTAAAGCAGTAAAGGAAATGGACAGATGAAAATACCTAACAATTTATTTCTTAATTTTACTATATATTAGTTCCTCATCAAATGCAGAAAAAACTATGAAAAGTTCCCTCGAATCCCATGTCCACTTCTATCCAATATGGAGGATCAAAGATGGCCATCTAGAGCTTTCTGTATTATGTTATGTTTATCTCATATCTCGTATGAACTTGAGTTCATTCCTCACCAATTAATCATTCATTAAAAGCTATCATAAAAATATATAGAAGATCTTATGTTCTTTAACTTTGTTTAGAGTAATAATTTCGATAAAATATATATGAGAAGGAGTTGATCGGAGGGATTTCTAAATTATAGAAATAGTATTATTTAATTTTTTTTTGACGTTTCGACCCACTTTGCACTTCTTCATCAGTGCTTAGGTCCTTACGCCCTGATGAAGAAGTGCAAAGTGGTTCGAAACGTAAAAAAAAAAAATTAAATAATACTATTTCTATAATTTAGTATTTATTTGACCGCGCCCTCCGATCAACTCCTCATATTATATCGCGGTTAACCATTTCTACATCATGATAAATTATATAGTTTCGAAAACATGTCCAGAAACTATAAAAAGTGAAGACATTTCGCTGTTTTATGCATATATCTCAAAACACAATCTAAAATTTATTTTTAGAACTTCCAATTCAGATTCAACATCCTAAACAAGTTGTAGTTGAATACAGAAAAGACGAAGGCAATCTTAATAGGCTCCAATCACCTCCTTGAAACTGTTACTATTATTCCAACTCTGTACCTACATGATAATCCCATCAAATTGTATCCCTCCATCAAAAATCTTGGAATGATCTTTGATCAAACGCTTTCCTAGAAAAATCATATATCGAACATATCACGCAGTACCATTTCCACTTTAAAACATCTAAATTACTCCCGTCAACTATTTCCCCTTGAAACCCGTAGACTCCTAGTAACTTCCTTGATTTTTCCCCATTTTGACTATTGCTGAACGGTATATGGGGGAATCTCTGAGGATCTCGAGGCGAAATTAAAACGTTTGATAAATTGCTTTGTACGATTCATCTTCGGGATCCCAAGGGTCGCCTCTATTTCTCGTTTTTATGCAGAGTTGAAGTGGCTATATCCTTCCTACCGTCGCAAGTATTTCCTGGCATGCTTCCTCTTTCAAGCCATCCAATCCCAACGTCCTTCATACATATCCGAGCTCCTTCAATTCAAATCTTCCGTTCGTTCCCGCAATACTCGTTCTTGGTCTTCTGATTTATGCATAAGGGCCCACCGAACCGCTGCTTTCGACAGATCGTTCATTATCCGATCCTCATCTCTATGGAACTCCATCCCTCCCACACATCCGTCGATCCAAAACCCTTCCTACCTTTAAATCCCGCCTGTTCAATCATTCCTTACCCATCCATTCCCCATAAAATTGTAAATAGCTACTACTGTAAATATGTATATAAATTATTAGATCGTTCTTCATTATTTTTATCTCATGTTTATTTTCAATTTTTTGTTTTTTTATTATTAAATGATCTAAATTAGTAAGTAACTTATAATTTTTCTATTATTTTTTTTCAATTTTAACTATTTAATTACTCTATGTTTTTGTTTATATATCTCTAAGGCTCCTTAGCCCACATTATTGTCTTTCTATATTATTCTAAAGGGACTCGTCCCAGAATAAATAAAGCATTATTATTATTAAAAACATATTAAACTGAAGAGAAACCGGAAGAGAGACTATTTGCTTTTTTTCCCACATTCTACTCATTATACATTATCATTCTACTGGACTAATTCAAATCTTTGACTGGACTAAATCTTTGACGCCGTCAGTTTTCAAAACGCAAACGAGTACATCGTCAGTCGAGGTGAATTCTCTTTTATAGACATATTGTTTACATCATATCAAAATTTCAGCCGTCAGTTCTACCAGACGTTACGTAATGAAACGTCAAATGTCGCCACTCTAGTTAAAATTTTCGTCTAGGCAGCAACATTTACAGCCAATTATGAATTTTGTTGATATAAAATCCTAAATTTACTGGGCTATTAGTAATCTTTTCGAAGAGATTCTTTTGATATGTTTAAAATAGTTAAATGGGCTCAAATAATTTTTGCAAAAGTAACGATAGATTCACATTTTTATTTTTCAATAACTAAAAATTTACACAAATGGTTTCTTTCGTAAGTACATATAAAAGTAAATGTACGAATATATAAGTACAGAAAAAAACAAATGTTGGAGACATGGAAATTCGTTTATATTTTTCTCAAATGTTCAAGAATGATTATGGTCGAAATTCGACCACTCGGCGAACTCAAATATCAATTAATTAATCCCGTAACAAGTTTAAGGAACTGTTTTCTTTAAAGAAGAACAGAGTCCCAAAATCTTCTGACTGAATTAAAAGTTTCTACATCTCATGAATATTGAACAAGTTCATTTTTTTTTCAAGTAATATAAAAATTAATTTATGATAAGGCACAAAGCCGGTTTCTTTTACAATTGTTGCAAAGCTCCAGCGGGAAGCCTTGAGAGATCCGGTTTTACATTGTACCATCATTACCCAAGTCATCGGCAAGCAGGAAATGACCATGGTTTCTTTCTGTCTATTATTATGGGAGGCTCATTTTAATTTTAATCAAATTAATAATTGTAATATTTCTTTTTCAAAGATTAAGTTCTGTCAAATAATAATACACCTCTAATTATATTATTAAAACCAGTTTATTTTCATTTCAGACAGCTTCTATTACACTAATCGATCTTGGAGTCAACAAACTTCGAGAGCTACATCAAATTAAAGTTAATCATGAGCCATACAGCAAAACCTGAAAGTGCAAAAATAAAATTATTCATAATACAAAATGTACCGCCCAATTCTTATTTTACTGCATTATTCGTTCTAATTTTTACTGCATGCTTAAGACCAAACCCGGTCTGGCACTGTTGGGAGCCTTTGCTAGCGTTCCCATTGAGGAAGCCCCAAACATACTGCGGAAATATAAATATACAAAACAATTATTTTTGGAACCAAACATGCCACGGTACTAGGAAAATAGAAACAATGATCGTCGGGACCTCGGAGCGCCCCTCCCCTCCCCCCCCCCCAATAATATTATAGTGATCACAAAATACAAAACAATTAATTTGATACCAAAGATACCATGGTAGTAGAAAAATACTAAACAATGAATTTTGGGGAGCTCGAAGGGGACTCCATTTTCACTTCCAGCCTCCTAAATATTCTTGATGCCCATGCTCCCATTAAAACCTCGACCTATCGTCGCCCCCCGGCTCCCTTTTTCCCTTGAAGATTATCCTCCAATCTCAATCCTTTCTAACCTTGCAATACCTCTAGAACGAATAGTCCAATCCCAAGTTTCCAACTTCCTAGAACAGTCCAATCAACTTGACCCTTACCAGTCTGGTTTTCGAACAGGTTACTCCACTCAATCCGCCCTAATCAAAATCATTACTGATGTCCAGTCGGCCTGACCTAAATAGATGACAAAAAACTAACTGTCCTTATACTGCTAGACTTTTCCAAAGCCTTTGATACCTTTAACCATTCCATCCTTTTCTCCAAATAGAAATCGTTATCCTTTTCCAACAGCTCTAACGTTTGGTTCCAATCATTCCCCTTTCAACGTACCCAAGCAGTCTCTATTCCCAACCAACTATTATCATCCTATCTAACTCTGTCCTCAGGACTGGCACAGGGCATTAGCATATCTCCTCTGCTATTTAGTTCATATATTAATGACCTTCATAAATCAATCTTTCACTGTTTCCATCACCTTTATGCCTATGATTCTCAAATTTACCTTTCCTTTACTCCTTCTGAGTGGCATGATGCGTTTACCAAAATACAAGAAGACCTAAATCGGATTTGTGCCTGGGCAAATGAAAATGGATTAAGGTTAAACGCTGCTAAAACCCAAGCCATTGTCATTGGTTCTAAACCCCTTCTCAGATCCAATACCAACATTCCTCTCCTGTACCTAAATGACCAACCCATCAAGTTCAACCCTTCAGTTAAAAACCTAGGTGTTTTCATAGATCAAACCCTCTCCTGGAATCATCACATTTCCCACATATCCCGACGTCCAATTTCCATCCTGAAACTTTTCCATCGCTTCCGCCATCTCCTACCCCTATCCACACGTAGACTCCTGGTATCCGCCCTCATCTTCTCCCACATTGACTACGGCTGCGTAGTGTACGGTGGCCTCACATCGGAGCTTGGAGACAGACTGAAAATAATCATGCATGTCTTAGTATGATTTGTCAATGGAACCCCGAGACGTTCTCGTGTTTCCCACTACCATGCCGAGTTAGGGTGGCTCTTTCCCTCCTTCAGAAGACAATATATCCGAGGTACATTCCTTTACCAAATTATCTATAATCATCGTCCGTCCTACGCATTTAATCTCCTTCAATTCAAGTCATCTATCCACTCCCTCTCCACAAGATTTCGTCCTTCTGACCTTTATATCCCTTTCCACAAATCGGCCTCATTTCAAAACTCCTTTTTTGTCCGCTCCACAACCTTTTGAAATTACATCTCACTTAAAATCCGCCATGCACCATCCTTATCCATATTTAAATCAGTCTTATCCCAATTCCTCCTTACAATTCAATCAGACACTGGGTAGCCATTTATCATGTAGATTATATATGTATATAGTCTCCTCTATATGTATATTATCTTTTATTTTCTTCGATCAATCTACATCTTAGGACTTTGATTATATAGGACTTGTATAATGTTTTCAATACTATTATTGTATTCTTTGAACATATTAAGGTAGATATGTAAATAATTTAAAGTAAATATTTATCCACTCATTTATCCTTATTTTTTTCATTAGTACAATGGTATGACAACAAAAGTGATTTGTCGTTAATTTCAAATTTCATTTAGAGTTGCATAGTTTATTGTTTGTAGCAACTTCATTGCTCATATTATTTCTTTATTATATCTGTACAGTTCTGTAAATACTTCTGTTATTACTTATTTTTTAGTTGTTTTTTTTTTTATTGTAATATGCATTTTGGCCAGATGTTATGTTAATTTTTATTTACAATATTGTTATTCTCAAGGGACTTTGTCCCAAAATAAAGTTGATTCTTCAATTCTATTCTATTATATATATATATATATATATATATATATTATATATATATATATATATATATATATTTATATATTTTATATATTAGTTCAGTAACTTTGTCATGAAAATGGAGGTGTAAGTTGCATCAAGTGGGGGCAATAGTTTCTATTTTTTTTTTTTCTTTAATTGGATGTAAGTAAGATGCAAAATCTAAATTTCCAACATCGGCGGCCCCCTAATTGCTACGTTTTCGCTTCTTTTTTTTCCATTCATTACGATTTCGACCACAAAGAAGCACCTTTTTGGCAAAAAGAACTCTACATTTTTTAAAACTATATTAAATTTACTATTATTCGGGACCAAAATAGGCTCACCTAAAAACTGTCAAACTACAGCTTTTCAAAATTTGGCAAATATTACAAACTTCAAAACTTCAAAGTATAATCATTTTCATATTTTGTCATATGCAACTATCTTTATATCTTCCTGTACATTATCCTGAATCAAATAAATAAACATTTATTCAATTTGTCATTTTGAAGGTGGAATGGTAGAGGAGAGAGGAGGTGATTAAATTTATTTAACAAACATTTACATAAAGTGTATACAATAGGTGTAAATGAAGTGAATGAATGTATAAACGAAAATGAATTAGAGGTGTTTACTTCAATCCAAAAAACCCAGAGGTATAAATATAAATAGTCTTATTTAGTTTTCACATCGATGAAATATGGCAGAAATTCACATATGTGTACCACAAGGATTAGCTCCACTAAAATTGCGCTTTAACAACTTTTTATGATTTTTATACCGATTACCCACGTTTTAAAGCATTTTGTCCTGGTTTCTTTAGAAACCAGTTTACTTCTTATTTTTTTGTTTATTTTTTCTAAAAATCGACAATTCTTATTTCAGAATATTCAAGTTACTCATTTTAAAGATAATCATTAAGTACTTCTCATAGCACTTTTAATTGGTTTGAAATAGATGAGAAAGTCTTATCAGAATTCACCAGGTATTTTTTGTCAAAGACGTACCAATGGTTGGCATATCATGAATCCATAAAGGTAATGAATGATCAACAAATATTTGACCTTTGGAGATAGGGGTTGTTTTTTTAGTGTTGTTTAAACTTACGGTCTTCAAAAATGTTTTAAGTCTATAGGTGTGGCTAGACTCTACTTTGTATTGTTGTCCAGTTGTTACACTTCCTTTTTTTTTTTTAGTGAATCTTTGTATTTTAAGTTATTAGTTTTCTTTATATTCTTTATTCTCCTACCAGGTTTATTTTCGAAAGTTTTCGTAGTTTCGTTTTAAAACACCGTGATCTTTGATAGATTTTCTACTTTTTTTCTTAAATAAACATTATTTAATTTTAATTTTTTTTTCTTCATGAAGCCCCTTCTTCATTGAGCTGGAGTTAAATTTAATGGTTAATGCAGATAGAGATAACAGTCTTGGCCAGGGCCATCACGTGGGCGTGACAAACACTAAAGCCAATCAAGAAAGAACATAATTCCGTTGACTATGAAACTTTATGTAGTCGTAATATTTTTTGTTTTCTTATAACAAATATATGCAAATACAAAAGTCCTTTTAATCTAAAATAGATAATTAATGACACGAATTAATATCACTCTGTAGTTTAACATCAATATTTATTTTGTTTATAGTTCTATAAGAAAAGAAAGCGTTCTCTCCTACATGTATGTTAAATTATGGAAAATCGGACTAAATCAAGACAAATCACAGCACATCACGTTAACTAGTGTAGCCCAAATGCGAGACCAAGATGAGTCTTAGCCTTGCACAGTCTATATTGGTGTTGGTCTTGATTTTACGTAAGAGTATCGCAATAGTCTTGCAGTTATCAATCAGTCAATTACTATAGAGATATTACTGCAATTTTTAAATAGGGGAAACCTAACTAAGCTCGAATGAAAAATTGGAAGGGTTGAATGCAAAACTATATTGGTTATAACAATTCTTTACATACAGTAGTTGTGTTCATTCCACTCCCGATCGAAACTATTCCGACAATACATTAATTCCGCGATAGGGGAGAAGCTGAAGAGTCTGAGACCTCTATGTCAATGCAAATAAAAATAGGACGGCGATCACTATCACAAAGTTGTTTCTTAACCCTTCTGGAACCTTCGTTTGCAAGGTTGCTCGTAGGAAATGGCAGGTCTGGTGTACTGCGTGTAATCCATGTACGAGTGTAGAAAGTTGGGAGGTCATCAGGGGAGTTTAGGAGCAATAACGAGTTCTCGATCTCTCATGCTTCGACTTCTTCACCTGGTGCATTGAATCGGTCATTATACCCATCCTGGTGAGTGTGGGTTAAAGTCACCAACAACAAGACTAATCCTCTTCAGGGATACACATGACTCAAAGGGAGAAGCACTTATTATTAGGGCAGTAATAATTAAAACATTTAAGTTGGCGGTCCTCAAATTGAACTTTGTGATTCCTGATATCCTGATCGCTTGGGAGTTCATTCGGAGGAATTTCTTTGGCTGGAAAAGTGTTTCAAATCATAGTCAGTATTTCTTCCTTGTTTTGTCCGATGCGGTTTAATTTCTTGTTGAGGATTATGGTTTCTTTGCCAGTAGCTCTTATTGTCCTCATAGCGCAGATTATTGTGGCGATGCACCACCCAAAAAAAGTTTCGGAAATTTGCGCTCTCTATACTGAACTATATATATATATATATATATAATATATATATATATATATATATATATATATATATATATATAGTTCAGTATAGAGAGCGCAAATTTCCGAAACTTTTTTTGGGATTAAATTTATATATATATATAAATATATATATATGGTATAAACTTCCGAACCGTTTTCGGGTGGTCCATCGCCACAATAATCCGCAATAATATATACATATATATTAATTTTTTTTCGTTTTTGTTACTGTCGACAATATTTGCCATACAAAAGCTCTCTGGCAAATAAAGTATTTTTTTCTAAACCAGCTCTATATCTTGAGTAAACTTATTTTTAGTGAGAAACAAAGTTTATATTCGTTTTTCGCATCTCAAAAAACCTTTACATATGAATTTTTATAGAGATGTGTAATAGTGAACTAATCAATTATTAGGATGTAACAAAACCATCAGTATTTATAGTCAAGATTTTTTTTTTTAATTAGGTTAACCGACTCCCGATCCCGAGACTTTATTAGATGTTTCGACTCCCAAACGATAGTTCTGAAGATTACACACATGTTTGGATCGAAACGTTTAAAAAATTGTTGACTGTAAATCCTGATAATTTTGTTTCATACGAATTTTTATAGCAATCAATAAATTAAAAGTTTTCTGTGAGAAATTTTTGCCGAGTCTGGAGCCCCTAAATTTATTGTATTTATATTAATTTAACGACGAATTGCGTGAACTGTATCCTGTTAGTATAACTGATGAGCTTTCAACGAGGCGAATCAAATGGGCTTGTAAAATTGTTGGACTTCGTAACGAAAGAATTCTTAAAAGGTTAATATTTGCTGTACCGAATTGAGAACGTCCGAGGGGTAGACAGAAGCCAAGGTGAGAAGATTGCATTAAAGCCGATCTGAAGGGACTGGGTTATCGGCATCGAACCTTCGGGTTCACTAAGCCTTTTATTATTATTATTATTATTATAGTAATTTAATGTCAGTATTTAGCACAAACAAACCGATTGGTATGTATCTACCTAATAATAATCTAACAATCCATGCAAAACAAAGTTGAAAATTACATAAGTTTCATAAAAAAAAAAAAAAAAAAAAAAAAAAAAAATCAGCTCCTAGGACGCATTGGCAAGAAACTTCGTACAAGGAACTAAATTTTTTCGACCTTGTATCAACAAAAAAAGGTCTGCCAAGTAAGGCGAGTATAGATTCCTCACAGTTTTCATTAGATAAACAATATATACTAAGCCTATAACTTTTAGTATAAGGACAAAATCTACGGGAGAAGCCGTTTTCGGAATTACAGTAACTTCGTAATATTCGTGGGTTTGATATCCACTACCTTTTCTCATCAGTAGTTAGGAGACTTTAAAAATAATGGATTTATTCATTATGTTACAAATGGCATCTAAAATATAATATAAGTAATACAGTATAGATATATGAGTTGACTACATCAGTTCACTTCAGGTCCCCTACAGTGAAGAGTCTGACTCAAGAATGCAACTGAATAAGTGATTTTGGTGTGAGGATCATAGGGGTTATATGCTCAAGAATAATAGGGGAGATGAATCAATTTTGGTCGGTCTAGGAAGCGTGTGAATGAAGTTATCAAGAATTGATATCCTTATTTTTTAGAATTGATATTAAGTCTGTGAGAAAGTGCTCGTTTGTTGAAAACGGTTATTGTTCCCTAAGTCTTGATAAGTGTCTTCTGTCCAGTCAGTACATTCTAGATAACTATTTCTAAGCTATCAGAGATAGCTTGACCTGGCTATCTAGGGCTTTGATAAAGGTCATGAGAAATGTCAATGGAAATTAAATAAAAATTAATATTAATAGTTGTTACGGATTAAGTCCATTCTGTAACTAGTGAATGCTAAAATGCGGTACAGTAAATCGCGTATTTGATCAATCGTGGTTAAAAATAAACCCCAGTACTTACTGAACATGTATATCGCTACTGTTAGTGCAAAAAGGTCGTATGTAAAAATCTAGGGTAGAACATAAAAACTAATTATTTCTTTATGATTTATTAGTGTAATTTCATATTTTATTTTCCTCTGTTATTTTCCATATTACCAGGCTACTTAGATCAGGACCATTTTACGAAATGACACCACACCAATAGAATACAAATGGAAAATTCTTACATAGGACCTTTTACAATAATACAAGCGATATGTGATTAATAGGTACGTTTTATAATAGATATGTTTTCACTAATAATATAGATAGAACAAAAAATCCATTAGAAAATTAAAATTTTAGTTTGTTCAGAGTTTACGAGACCAATATTTCCCTATAGTCGGAACAAAATAAATTTAAGCTGGAATATAAAAATATGATTAAAGTTAACAGTTTACAGTTTGAAGTTACAGAGGTTACAGTTTAAAGTTAACTTTGATGACTAAGGAGAAGATCGAGGCCACGACGAGCTGGGTGAATGTCAATAGAAACTAGCAAAATCACAAATAAGCCTTTTTTTTACTAACCGAAAAAACTAAATGTTAATTAAATTTTACTAAAAATTCCATAAAATCTAAGTGAAAGCAGTGGCCTGCCAGTAACCTATGAAATAGGCCAAAACATATAGTATAAATTAACATTTTGAATAAAACCTAAAATTTTATAACCATATAAAAATATTATATTAATATAATCCATATTGCATGTGATCGATACATTTCACATTTCACAGCTTTTATATTGTTAACAGTTATTTATATTAATTTTAATTATTAAACGGAATTAAATAAAATTGGTACTAGACAATTTATGAACTATTCCCCACATTTCCTCCAAGTTTGAGTCGAATTGAACAACCGTTTTCAAACTATAGGAGTGTCAAATAACGTTTACTGACCCGAAAGTGAATTTTTTTTTTAGGGTATTCGATAAAAATTGATAAAATCGATACTTGCTTAATGATCTGCTAACTAATCCCTAACTCCTCTCCAAATTTGAGTTAAATCGAACTAGCGATTTTAGGTATATAGCCGTATCAAGAAAAACGCGTTTGCTCACATATAAGTGAAAGTAGAATACGGAATTCAATAAAATCGGTAAAGAATCATTATTTTACTAAAACCCACATTTCTTTCAACTTTGAAGCAAATCAAATGAGCCATTTCTGAAATATTAGCATATCTATGAAAATACATTTACGCGTTCCCGAGCGAAGTATTGATAAAATTTATATGGGACCTTCTATACACCACTCCCAAGCAGCCATAATCGCTATTACAAGCACGAATGAATCTTTATCGAGTACTATATTGGAATGTAAATCCCTCCTCTCCTAACCTGACACACCGAGGCAGCAATGAGGTCCTACAGTAGATCCCCAGCCATTGTGGGATTCCGGGTAACGTTGAGGCTGATATTCTTGCCAAGCGAGGAACAGATTTGCCTCAGCCGATACATCCAAAACCCTACGACTCAATACGGCGAATGGTAACGATGGTAGTGAAGGAAGAAATAAGGAAAGCACATTTCGGCAAAGTGGAAGGGAAACGTTACGAGTGGTTGAAGGATAATCCGATTCCAGCTGAGCTGCCGAGAAGAGATGCAGTTGCCTGCTTCCGCCTGGCCACTGATCACGACTATCTGCAGAGTGATCTCTACAAGATAGGAGTGGCTGAGGATCCTACCTGTAAATTGTGTCATCAAGGAACAATGGGTGCAGACCATCTAGACGCATGTCCTGCCTTGAGGGACATAAGAGAAAAAATATTTTCAAATATATATATTAGAAAGTCTAAATTATACTGGGCAGCAAGATGTCGGATGGCCAAATGACCAACGACTGGAATAAGAGGAGAGAAAAAAAAAAAAAAGGATATATCACTCCGCATAATACCCGAAAATTTCATGAAAATCGGATAAAAGGTAGATGATATGTCTGTCACATCGATTTGACTACAGAGAGACAGACGCCGAACCAAATTTAATCGTTGATGTCGGATAAAAAAAATTTATATTGCTTCCTCACTACCGAAGGTAGGAAAGCATTGTGTTTGTGTGAGAAGTTTTATCAAATTCCATCCAGCATTTCCACTTACGCACGTGCAAATGTATTTATTTAGATATGCCAATATTTAAGAAAGTGCTAGCTCGATTTGGCTAAAAGTTAGATAAAAGGTAGGTAATAGTTAAAAAATAACGTAATATCAATTTTATTGAATTCTAGCCACTAATTTCCCGTATATATATATGCAAACGTGTTTTCCTTGATATGTCTCTATCTCTAAAACCGTATGTTCGATTTGGCTCAAATTTGGAGGAAAGTTAGGGATTGGTAAACAAATAATCTAGCCAGATAATAATAGGCTATAATCATCGGGTCCAGACATCTCATCAGCTCCCTTCCTTACTTTCCTCTACTTTACCTCAATAACCATCCCATCCATTTTTCTCTACCTAGGAGTAACCTTTGACCAGAACCTCTCCTGGGATAATCATATCTCCCAGATTACCCGAAAATCCATAACTGCCCTTAAACAAATCCTAAGATTCCGTGATTGTATTTCTCTAAAAACCAGACAGCTCCTTGTAACCTCCCTTGTATTCCCCCACTTCGACTACGGCTGCTTGGTGTATGGAGGGCTATCTGTCACGCTGGAAATGAGACTAAAAAGACTCATGAATTGTTTCATAAGATTCGTTTTCGGGATCTCCATGCGTTGACATGTTGACTATGGTACACCGAGTTGAAGTGGCTTTATCCTACATCCCGACGACAAATCCTTCTTGGCGTTTTCCTTTCCCAAGTCTTCAGAACCAAAAACTCTCCCTACACCCTGGAACTCCTTACTCTGCGCTCCTCTATCCACTCTCTCAATACTAGGTCTCAACCTACAGACTTATATATTCCCTCCCATAAAACTCCCTCCTTCAGCAAATCCTTCGTCATTCGTGCTGCTTCCTTATGGAACTCACTTCCTATCTCCATGCGTCAATCCTCATCCACAAATTCCTTCAAACAACTCCTGTTCCAACACCTACTCCACATTCAAACTTCCCCTAACATGTAAAATTATTTGCATCTATACAATGTATAATTTTAATCTATTGCACAATTGAAATAGCAATTAACAATAATTTAGTTGGTATTTCTATTATGTCAGACTAAGATACATAAATTTGTAACTCTGTTATTATTCTCAGGGGACAGTAGTCCCAGAATAAAATTATTTTTTTATTTCAATAATCAAGTAGTTATGAATTTTATCAAATTCTATATACTTTTTCTAGAAAAAATACTTTCGCTTTCGGATGAGCAAACGTATTATTTGGCAAGCCTATAGTTTGAAAACTACGAGTTCGATTTGACCCTAACTTGGAGGAAATTTGGAGAATAGTATAGAAATTTCCTAATATGAATTGAATTGAATTCCATTTAGTAATTAAAATTAATATAAATAATTGTTAACAATATAATGGCAGTGAAATGTGAAAGGCACTGATCATATGGAGTGGGAGTTAGGTTATGACAATATTTTAATGGGGTTATAAAATTTTAGGGTTTTTTAATTCAAAGAGTTAATTTATACTGTATTGTTTCGTCGATTCCAAAGGTTACTTAGATTTCGTGTAACATTCAATAAATTTAAATTAATTTTTACTCTTTTTTTTGTATTTTTTTTTTCTCTTATGATATGCGGTATGATCAGCAAGTGATGGCCAGTAAGGTGCCCAAGAGGTCTCGGTAAGACGGAGTTAGCTCACCAGCCAAACAAAGGACTCGTCGCTGCCTACGAGAAATACCTCCAGTGACCAAAATGAACACTTCAGAACCAGAACCTCAGCCCCAACCAGGTACGTCTGCACAAGAAACGATTGAAGAATCACCTTTCTTTACTCCAAATCCCTACCAAGTGCTTCAAAATGACCGAGAAGTAATGGAGTCTGCAGCAATACCCAGAGAACCAAAGCTTCCTCCGATATTTGTGAAAAATATAAAAAATTTCCAGATGTTCTGCACCCAACTAAATAAAATCTGCTCTGGCAGTTATTCATGCCTTAACAGGACCAATGACACCAAAATAACACCTGATTCTGCAGAAGCCTACCGAAAAATAGTGAAGTGCTTATCAGAAACAAATGCGAATTTTCACACTTACCAGCTGAGACAGGAAAGAGCTTTACGAGTAGTGATAAGAAATTTACACTCCTCAATCCCCACTGAAGTTATTAAAGAAGAACTAACGACGCTTGGTTTCAATGTACGCCAGGTAACAAACGTTTTGAAGGAGGACAGGGAGCAGCCAGGATTACGAAATAGGATCCCACTACCATTGTTTTTCGTGGACTTGGAGCCATCACCAGGTATCGAAAAAATATATGATATCACAAGAATATACTACACAATGGTGAAAGTTGAGAAGCCATATCCCAAGAGAGACATCGTGCAGTGCCATAATTGTCAGACCTATGGCCACACGAAGACATATTGCCACCATCTGCCGCGTTGCGTGAAGTGCGGTGAACAGCACAAATCTGTAGAGTGCACCAAACCTATACAAGATCCAGCAGTATGTGCCCTATGCTTGGAGGGACACCCGGCCAACTACAAAGGCTGCCAAATTTACAAGAATCTCAAAACCAGACACCAGTAAAACCGGATTCAAGATGAAGCACTAAGAACAAGAAGAGAGAGAGAGCCTTCCAGAATTGTAAACAATGATGTATCATTCTCCCAACTACTTAGAGGTAAGACTTTAACCGATAAATGTCAAGCCCTGCCACAACAACAACCTCAACCCCAACCTCAAAATCCTCTTCATCCTAATATACCTAACCTCCAACAACAAATTCCTCATATTCCTCCTCCTTCAAATGCAACAGATCTCACAAGTTTGTTAGCATCTTTCCTCACCGATTTCAAACCCTTGTTACTCCACTCATATCACTCCTCACGAATCTCGTATCTCACCTCATCCCTCCTTTAAAAAATCCTTAAATGACTCACATCCCTAAACCCATATCCATTCTCCTTTGGAATGCGAATGGTGTTAGAAATCATACAGACGAACTATCTACTTTACTACTTGACAAGAACATTGATGTGGCACTAATTACTGAAACTCGACTAACCACTAAACAGCACTTCAATATACCACAATACCTGACATATCGTACTGACCACCCTGACGGAAAAGCACATGCCGGTACTGCTGTAATTGTACACCAATCCCTCTCCCATCACGTACTCCCATTACCAATACATGATTTCCTACAGTCCACCGCTATCGTGATAAAAACCTTCTCCTTTCCGGTCACTCTTGCATCAGCGTATTGCCCTCCTAACCGATCCATATCCAATGCCCAATTCAGTTCTCTCCTCGACTCCTTAGGACATCACTTCATCTTGGGTGCAGACCTAAATGCCAAGCACCAACAATGGGGTTCCAGAACAACGAATTCTCGTGGCCGAATCCTGCTGTCTGCACTCAATCTCCAACGTTTTCACCTCCTTTTCCCCAACTCTCCTACCTACTGGCCCACAGATCCCAACCGTAATCCTGATCTTCTTGATTTCTTTATCCACAGCGGCTTAAGTTCCCTCAATTGTTCCATTACACGTCTAAATGAACTTTCCTCTGACCATAGTCCTCTAATCCTTAATGTTTCACTTGAACCCGTTCCCAAACCTTCTCCACCGTCATTCATTAGGGGCCCAGTAAACTGGGACCTTTTCCGCCAAATAATCTCCGATAATATTGATCTCAACATATACCTCAAAACTCCCGATGACCTTGATAGTGCCGTAAATTCGTTTACTACCACAATCCAACAAGCCGCCAAAAGACTCCTCCAGAATTCCTATAAAGACCATTCTACCCCAACACCTCCTTAACCTAATCCGCACCAAACGCCGTGCCAGATTATTATGGCAACATACCCGACATCCTACCGACCGCTGCTCCTATAATTACTACTGCAAACAATCAAAACTGGAATTAGCCACCTTCAGATCACAATCCTTCAACTCCTACCTATCCTCCCTCTCTTCTCGCGACAATTCCCTTTGGAAAACCACAACAAAAATCCTAAATCCTCACCGCATTTTCCATCCTCTCCGACGAGGTGATAGCTCCTGGGCAGCATCTAACGAAGATAAAGCTGAGGAGTTCGCCATTCACCTATCCAATACATTTATTTCACATCCGGAATCCCATCCTGCCCACACCGTAACAGTAGAAGAACTCCTTACATCACCAATCCCTCTTTCCTTGCCCCCAAAACTATTCATCCTTCCGAAGTAAAATTTCAATTAAAAAAACTAATGCCCCGTAAAGCTCCTGGACATGATCTCCTGACACCTCAAATCCTTCGACAACTTCCATCCAAAGCAGTCATATTCCTTACATATATCTACAATTGTATCCTACGCACCACCCACTTCCCTCTGTTATGGAAACACTCCACTATTATCCTTTTC
This sequence comes from Nezara viridula, assembly GCA_928085145.1. Classification (NCBI taxonomy): domain Eukaryota; kingdom Metazoa; phylum Arthropoda; class Insecta; order Hemiptera; family Pentatomidae; genus Nezara; species Nezara viridula. The sequence goes on along the minus strand of OV725079.1, from coordinate 149,561,538 downwards.
CCAAAACCAGGCAAACCTCTCAATAGCTCAACATCCTATAGACCAATCAGCCTACTCCCAATCCTTTCAAAAATTTTTGAAAAGATCCTTTTGAAACGAATCCTACCCATTATAGAATCCCAAAATATCCCTTCCCATCAGTTTGGTTTTCGCTCTCAACATTCTACTGTTCAACAAGGACTCCGAGTTGTTGATCATATTTCCTCAGCCCTAGAAAACAAGGAATACTGTTCGGGTGCCTTTCTGGACATTGCACAGGCATTTGACCGGGTATGGCACTCCGGACTGCTCTCCAAGCTTAAAATCCATTTACCTCAGTCCTTGTACCTAGTCCTCCGATCCTACCTCTCTGACCGCTCCTTTCGAGTTCGCTGTGGAACAGAATTTTCCAATATCTACTCCGTTAAAGCCGGTGTTCCCCAAGGCAGCGTCTTGGGTCCCGTGCTTTACATCCTCTTTACTGCTGACATCCCTGTTCATCCGATACTTTTCTTGCAACATTCGCTGACGACACCGCAATCTTATCATCCAACTCTGATCCCGAAATAGCATCCTTAAATCTCCAAAGTCACCTCACCTTGATTGAGCACTGGTGTAATAACTGGCGCATTAAAGTTAATGAATCTAAATGCCAACATATTACCTTTACACTCCGACGCAATTCCTGTCCACCAGTACTCTTTAATTCCATCCAGCTTCCTTATTCAGACACAGTCCGGTATCTTGGCTTTCATTTAGACCGAAGACTAACTTGGAACCCGCATACTAGACTCAAAAGACAAGAACTCAACCGACGATACGGCCAACTATACCGACTACTAAGCAGAAAATCTAAACTTTCCATTGAAAACAAGCTACTGATCTACAAGACAATACTGAAACCTATTTGGACTTACGGACTAGAACTGTGGGGATCAGCAAAATTTTCTAACATCAAGCGCATCCAATCCTTCCAGTCTAAAGTCCTTCGAACAATAGTCGATGCTCCTTTCTATGTATCCAACAAAACCCTACATCATGACCTTAACATCCCATTTGTCCTAGACCTTATCCCAGAAAAATTCTCCAAATTTCACCAGAACCTTACTTACCACCCAAATCCTCTTGCACAATCCCTATCAAGCATCTCCCATCCCTATAATCCTCCAAGAAGGTTGAAACGGCAGTGGCCTCGCGACCTTTTGTAGATTATATAAATTGGAGTTCTGGCAATGGCCAGATTCTTCACTCAAGACATGTGTGTATGTGGCTAAAGTGCTCTCGACCAATCTCCGCTGGCTTTAGTACCAGTGACGCGGTTGGGAGAGTAGCGCAGGGTTCTCCTGGAGTTCCCTCGCCTGATTGTATATAGGTATGCATGTGTTTTTTTTTTTGTTTTTTTTTTCCTTAGTTTTAATTTTCTTATTTTTTAGGTTATTTTATTTTATTGTCTATTGTATATACTTTTGATTATTATTTTGTTCTATTTATTTTATTTTTTTGTACATATGGTGTGAATGTCATCCTACCTCACTATAACCAATGTCCAACAGACAGATTGTTATAATACTCAATAAAAAAAAAAAAAATTGTTTACTCTTAATGATGTAGAGATGGTTGACCGTGATAATATGAGAAGGAGTTGATCGGGGAGGGAGGGGTGAGGTGCGATCAAATAAATACTAAATTATACAAATAGCATTATTTTTTTGCCGACGTTTCGACCCACTCTGCAGGTCTTCATCAGAGCTACAAAAGATACAAAACAAGTGAAAATAAAATAAATTAATATAAAATAAGAAGAAGTTGTCTGATAAAGAAATAAAAAGATAACATCAGAGATATAGTGGTTAACAAATATCAAGTATTATATATATAGAAGATACAAACAAAAATGGAAAATAATTATGAATAAAAATAGAAAACAGAGGAGAATATGACATGTAAGTTAAAAGTAAACAGATTGCGATAGAAGATAAGGAATGAGTGTATAACAAACTAATACAGATTACATTTGATAACTGTAGGTTAACAGATAAAGAAAATGAATATTAATGAATAACGAGATTGAAAAATTGAATAATTATTGATATAGTAAAGCTAAAATAAGAATAAGATAACATAATAATAAAATATTAGTGGATAACAAGCTAGTGGAGGTTACATTTGATAACTGTAGGTGAACAGATAGCGGGACTAAAGGTTAAGAAATAAAGAAATTGAAAGATTAATAGGATAAGATTAGTTTTAATATCGTTAGGATAGAATATTAAGTATAACTAACTATATAAGAAAACAAAATTTTTATATCTCTGATATCATCTTTTTATTTCTTTATCAGACAACTTCTTCTTATTTTATATCTACTTATAATATAATCATTTATTTTATTTTCACTTGTGGGTCGAAACGTTGGCAAAAAAATTAAATAATACTATTTGTATAATTTAGTATTTATTTTACCGCACCCCCCAATCAACTCCTTCTCATCATTTTTAGTTTGTAAAAAATAAAAATCTTATTTGTGATTGTTTTTTATTTCTATTGAAGTATAACCAGCTCGTCATGGTATCGAATTTATGTGTGATTTTTTTCATATATTTCTATATTTCAGTTTAAATAGTTTTGTTCTGACTGAAGAAAAGTATAGATCTCTTTAACTGAAAAAACAAAAAGTTTAGTTTTTCTTAGTTCTTTTATAGATTTTACGAGTGAAAACATGCCGATTAAGTACATATTACTACTGTTAATACAAAGGCTCGTAAGCATTCTGCTAGATGAAAAATAGCAGAGGGCAATAAATTATGAAATTATACTAATAAATCATACAGAAACAATTATTTTTTATGCTTTCCTGTAAAACAATATTTACAAACGACTTTTGGCACTAACAGTAGTGATATTCATGTTCAGTACGCAGTCGATTTTTTTTCAATCCCGACTCATCAAATATGCAAACTGCATATGCGGAACTTTTTCGCATTTTAGTATTCACTGATGAAAAAACTCGTGGATATCAAACCAGTATATGTTGAGATATTACGGAATTTACAAAAAAGGCTTCTCCCAGAGATTTTATTCTCATACAAACAAATTTATACCTTGTAATATAGATATTTTTTAGCCAATGTAAACGGTGATGGAGCTATTCTGATATCAGAAATATATATATATATATATATATATATATATATATATATATATATATATATATATATATATACTATATCGTCGGTTTATTGCGAAAATTTCTTAATTGAAGGAAGTTAGTCGACTGTTCCCTATTTCATAGGTGATAAATAATCAGGACGCAGTCACTTTAAAGATTTTTATTATTTCCGATTTTTTAACCGAAGCATGGGCCATCATCAGGGTTCCTGCACTCATGTGTTCAAGTACTCAAAACTTTGAGTATTTGTATTTTTCAAGTTAAATATGGTACAATATTCATACATTTTCAGAAATATAATAATTTCAAAAATTTATTGAAAAAGGAATAAAAACATTGTTGTAAAGTATAGTGCGAATGTGATTCCCAAATATTTCGTCCCGTCTCGGCTCGCATTAAAAATTATTTATATTCAATTATAATTATTCATGTGTTTGTTAAAAAAAAATATTTTTTTTCTGTTTGTTGCATTAATAGACCATGTTAGTGTAATAATGCATAACTATTATTTAAATACACATAATTAGGAAAATGAACTTATAATTTTTATTAATCATTTATCATTTTGCTTCCTATCGAAGGTAGGGAAGTATTGTATTTTGACATATCGTCAGATGAAATCATCTCGGGTGGGCGGAGTGGCCGAATGGGCTAAAGCGTGTGCACTGCACCGCCGTTGCCCGGTAACCTGACATATCAAAAAAAAAAAAAAAAGATGAAATCATCTTTTTTACTAAACTGATTTATTGTTTAATAAAAAAAGTGTTTTTATCTAAACCGACATATCGTTTAGTGAAAACCTTTTTTTTTTTTTTTTGAAATGAAATATAGCTTAATTGAATAAAACTTTTAAAAAAGTAATGACTCGTGAAAAAATTGATTTAGTTGAATTTAACTGCATTGTTAAGAGTTTAGGATCTATTCCTTATGCTATAAATCTACTTTTAGTTTTCCTTTAATACATCAGATATACTTTGATTAAATACATTTATATAAGGATAAGATAGCATTAATTTAGTAGATAAGTAGAGTTTTTTATTTTTATCAATTTTTAATAATTACAGCGGTTGCAGGGAATTTTCGTTTGAAATTTGTCATTGTTTGTATATAATTTCACTTGGTTGATTTAATGTTGGTTTATTGTATGAAAGAAATGAATATAACATAACAGGTTATAACTACTTACAAGTTACTCCTGCAACCAAACGAGCTTTACCATTTGATTCAGCACAAAAACAAAATATATATAGTATAACCTTTTCCTATTTGTTTAATTGATTTTAGATCACAAATTTTATTCATTCGTGTAGATTACTTATTATTGATTTTATTTATTTAGTTTTTTAAATACATAAGGTTTGGTTTATCTTAGAACAGTAATAATTTTAACCTATATAAATAATGCCAATGTATAGAATGAGCATCCCTTTTCAATCGGTACACCATTAACAAAATGTTATTGACGGTGGCTTGTGCGTTTTATGATGCTAATTAAACTTTAATAGAAGATAGATAAACAGAATATTTGTATTGTTTCAGAGATAATAGTTAACAAATTTCGACTTTTCAAGACTATAACCTATAGTTTTTATCCTCTTTATGTTTAATTATATAAATATTCGATTTAAATTTGTCAGTGTGCACTAAATATGATTAATCACTGAAACTCAAAAATACATTAAATCTAATGCCAAAGTAATAAAAAATAATTAAATTCTTATCAAATTCGATTCAAATCATTAGAAATATATATAATGGGAATTTCCAATCATTTGAAATGATAAGTTTAGTTGAATTCTTATCAAATTCGTTTGAAATCAGTAGAAATTCATTTTGAAAATTTCATATAATTTAAATTTATAAGTTTAGATAAAAAAAAAAAAATCATGCATATAAAAGAGTAAATTTTTTAAATGATTAAAAATAATCATATTTTAAACAGAAATGTAGAAATGTTTCACTTTTTTATCAATATAAATAAAATCATTATTTTAAATAAAACAGACTATTGATAGATATCCTTAATGATGACTGTAATTTTAATACAGAGAAAAAAAAAACGCACAGAATTGAAAAAAAATAATTGAAGGAAGTTAGTCAACTGGTCTTCATATCATGGATGAAAAATATTCAGGACGCAGTCTTTTTAAACCCACATGTTTGGGTTGAAATAAATTTTTTTTATTTTTTTATTTTTAAAAAGACTGCCTCCTGAATGTTTATCACCCGTAAAAAAAAAAAAGTATGACGTTAGATAATTGTCTGATTTGTCTTACTTTTTTATTTTTGAATTTATTTTACCACTTCTGATCTACGTCAAGTGTACATCTTTAACTATCTTTTAATTCAAATTGTTATTATTATAATTATTTTTCCAATCAACTCTCTTTTGAAAATCGTGTATTTTTAAATTTAAATGAAATATTTAGTGAAACAAATATAATTCTATATTTTGTTAATTTAATTATATATATGGGTGTTGTTTGTATATTAACCGCAATATGATTTAGATTTAAAAGTTCAAAAGGCAAAATATGTTAATAAATAGAATACAATAAGAGATCGAAATTTATAATTTATTTTTAACTTACGAATTAAGCACTGAAAGATTTTAATCAAGTTCTCAAAACTATTTTTAAGTAAATATTCCGTAAGATTATAAGTAAATTTTCCATTTATTTATTTTTTTAAATACATCGTAATAAATAATAGTTATCACGAAAACAATACTTATTATGATGAGTATGTGAGAAGTTTATTATGGACAGTATAGTATAATGAATGGACATGTAGTATAATAATTATAGACCCGTTTTTATCAAATTATTAACATTCGTCTAAAACTTAGTGAATGGCTTCATATTTAGTTTATGAAAATACTCGTAAACGTAGCGTTTTCAATCTAGAGATTGTTAACCTTTGACTACTTAATGAGCTACTGAATACTCTTAAACGCCCATTTCCTTTCTACTTGAATCGTGAGCTAATTTTATCACAAAATCGAGAAAAATAGTGGTCTACAAAAATATTAGGTCGTTTGGTATATAAATAAAGGCTCTGTTTTTCACCAAATTTATTTTCATTTCTCCTTCCCAGTGGCTACGTTTTGGCTATGATGCCCTTTTCAAAGCATTTAGTTAATACAGCTCATTCTATTCAGTCCATACTTGGATCATGGATTATGGAGGTCGTTAGTGTTCTAAGCGTATATCTTATTCTTTCAAGGAAACATTATATAGTCTTAATCATTTAAAGTAGGTATAACGTTAATAGACACTTTGAACCACAGTTTGAATTTTGATGGTAGTTCTTTAAACATGAGTTTAATTGACAGAAAAAAAAGTGGGAAACCTCTCTGAAACAAACTACAACCTTGGTCCATTTAAAAATCAACCGGCATTTGGCTATTGAACACAGGCTGATTTACAAGGAGGGAGCTTTCGGGCTGAAGCCCCCACAAAATGGTAAAATGTAACCATGTTTTATGAAAAAACATATCTCTATAAGTGTTATTGTTCGTCTAATTACATTTAATAGGACTTAAAGGATCAATTAAACACCATTTCATATAAGTTGTTAGTTTTTTTCTTTCTTCCAGAGTAATATATACATAAAAAAAAAAAATAAATTCCCCTCCAAAGTTAAATCCTGGATCCGTAAGTGCTATTGTGGCACCATATCACTTGGTTCCGGCATCACCCTCTTCAGTGTTCTAGCTGCAAACCTATTTATATTTGCAGTATCTTTTGGGAAGTAAAAGATTATTATCTGTTAATGGGTTGAAAACTGTCTTTGACTAATACAGTGTCTATTACGTTTACCTCAGTATGCTATTTTTTGAAACATACCGGTTAGGTTAGAACCAACTGCATGGCAGGGTGTTTTACCTCAAAATACTGACCTTACAAACTTTTTTCGAAAATATTTTATTTTTACAAGACGAATAATTATAAAATAATGCTGCTCACAAATTAACTTAACTGTGCGAATAAAGTATTGAAATTACTAAATGAATAATAAAATGAAAACAACATTGGTAATAAAGGACGGTCTCGATAATCCGACTCCTAGTCCGAAAAAGAAACATACAAGAATTTGACTGACAAGAGACCGGATGGAAATGTCTCTGTTTTTCAATACATATAACTGGAATTGCTTCGTATGGTAGTGTCGAATAGTGTATTACGGTGTCTCTAAACGTAAACAATTAAAACTAGGTGGTCATTCAGAAGTTGAGGAATCTCTTTATATATGGTTTTTGCAGCAGACATCACGAGGGTTTTCGGGTTCCAATTTTCGGGAATATATAATAATTGTTAATATTTTTTTAGAGGCGGGTGACAAAGTAGATTCTAAGGCCAGTAAGATCGGCATGGAACAGTGTCTATTACTGATATTTTTTTCTTACTATGTAAAAATTAGAGTTCTATTGGCTAGAAAGTAACAGTAAAAGTCACCAAAAACTGGGAAATGCATAAAATAAATGAGAGGCAAATCATTGTTTGAAAAAAATAACGGACTAAATGTTTGTGGTTTGAAAAGCTAATGAAAGATAAAGGAACTAATTAACAATATTTTAGATAACATTTGATTTTTTATCAATTGAATTTATCAATCGTAAGATTTGATAAGAGGAGGAGGGTTTTAAAATAATTCGTAATTGACTTACCTAACGCATTAAAAATAGAAGTACCCATTCTGAACGATGCCCCATAGACAACTGGCTGATGTCTCATTCATCAGAGGTGTTTGTAGCAACATGGCTCTCCCCACCTAATCGTTCTGGCCAAACTTGTTTTCCTCAGGCTTATTCCGAGAAGAATCTGTCCTTGAAGACCTATTACTTCCACTCTAAGCTTATTTAGCATGTTTTAGACATTTTATTCGGTATTTCATGCCGATCTATAGTATTCATTATCCCTCCAGAAAAGTCTCCTCATCCCCCTCCCCGTATGCCAGAAATGGTCATGATCGAAAATAAAAAATCTGCGAAGAGAGGATCGCGACAAAGATTGTAAATCTGGGATTTTCTTCCATTTGAGTACTTCACTTCCTTTAATATTGGACCTTTTTATTTTTAGAATCCCTACTTTTATAATATTAAAAAAATAATTAGTAATATATTTGAAAAAATGACGAAAAATCAGAGAAAGAAAATCAAAAGTATTCAACCAAATATCCATATTATTGGTTCGATATGAAATATCGTTAATATATTGAACGTTTAAGGAATATATTGTAAGAATTATAAAGAAAGAAAAAAAAATCATGAATTAAACAGTATTTATAATCAGTCCGCGATACTGGCTCCCTTTTATAAAATTATTGACATTCGTCACAAAATAATAATAATTATATTCTTGGTCGTGAGAGAACTACAAATCAAGGATCTTCTGTTCTAAACGAATAGGTCTTGAGGGAATACAATAATGAATCAATAAAACTTCTTAGATTAAGACACAGTTCCGTCTTATTACTTATCTTTTAAACTGGAAATATTTTTCAAGTAACATGAGCTAATTAAGTATTTACTTATTAAGTAAAATGTTACTTTAACAGTCGTAAAGTTTGATGCTTCACAGATTGTGCGTGTTGATTAGATTATTTTGATAATATTATTTTATATATAGGAATAAAGATGTTTAGCTGATGTTAAGATGTCAAATGTATTAGGATAATTATATAATGTGAGAGTTCTCAACGGGGTACTGGCCATGTTGACTAGCGGATCCAGGATTTAATTTTGGAGGGACTTCAGTCCGAAACCTTTTTTTTCATAAAAATAACTATAATTACTTTGTAAAAAAAGAAAGTAACTACCTATATGAAATGGTGTTTAAGTGATTCCTAAAGTTCTTCAAATGTAATTACACGAGCAATAATACTTTAAGAAATGATTTTTTTTTCATAAAACATGGTTATATTTTACTATTTTGGGGGACGAGAGAGCTTTAGCCCCGAAGTTCTCCCCGCCCCCACGGTAGATCCGCCCGTCGTTGTTATATTTAGAAAAATGAAACAAATACATCTTTGAAGGAAGTAACACATGTAAGCTACTATTATACTATACGAATTCCAATATTACCACATCGATAATATTGCAAGAGAGAGAAGAAATAAGAATACTACAAAACAACAACGGGTACTTGTGAGTTAGCCGGTCGCCACGGACTGATATCCTTCATTGTTTATTTAAACTTCATTTAAACCTGAACACTTATAATTCTGATACTGATATTAGAAATTTATATTTTATTCGTTTTGAGAGACAAAAATGCTATTTAAATAGCGAGAAAAAGGTCCTCTCCTTTTAGAAAAAAGACTTTCGTCGATTTCAACCACTTTTCCATGCACTCCAATTTTTTTAGTTGATCTGTATAACATATGCTATGAGCACAAACTTCTCTCAAAAATCTGTTTCACTCGACCACACTTTTGTTGGATAGTTTCAGCTGATTTTTGCACCACTCAATTGTTTTAAATTATGAGACCTGTCATAAATAAACTTTTTTTTTATTTTTTTTTTTATTTGTTTATTTAGAAATATTACATTCTGTCACATCAAGGACATTTATAATAGTGATCAGAGAAAGCACACTCACACTCTATAAATAAACTTTAAAGCCGTGAAACATCAAATCACCTTTACCCTTCGTCGTAAACCTATGTCCTCTTGTCCTACACTATCCTTTAATAATACCCCACTTATCCCTGTTGAACAAATTCGATACCTTGGACTCCACTTAGACAAATGTCTAACTTGGAATCCTCATACCAGACTGAAATGACAAGAAACAGCTACTACTCCAGCACTTACTATACAGCTCTAACCTCCTAGTCAATTACAAAAGACTCATATACATGACTACAATAAGATCTATTTGAACTAACGGAGTTGAGCTCTGGGGCTCCACTAAGCCATCGAATTCCTCTCGTATCCAATCCTTACAATCCAAAATCCTTCGTAAAATCCTCACTGCTCCTTACTTTGTCACATACGAAATCATCCATAACGACCTTAATGTTCCTTATGTTTCTGACCTGGCCCAATCCAGATACCTATCCTTCCATAACAAACTTCAGAACCATCCAAACCCTCTCGTTTCTTACCTTGCTTCCTCTTCGATCCCTGACAACCCCCAGAGGCGTTTGAAAAGAAGATGGCCTCGAGATCTCCATTTGTAAATACATTTTTAGAGTGCTACCAATGGGTAGTTTCTCAACAATTGATTCCATGCTATTTTATTCCTTTGTTCACATTTACTGAATGTATTTTTACTTGTAATACAGTTGTAAATATTATCAATAAAAAAATAAAAAAAAAACGTGAAAAAGGTAATTCTTGACCCCACTAATCCTTTTCTTATAAAAACGTTTTTCCTGCAACTCCTACGAAAATATCTCCATTTGGTCTTCCAGTCACACTCCATTTGATAACCTTCACACAATTTCATTTTAGGAATTATTCCGTACATCTGAAAATATTACACAGCTTCTTCTTCCGAAGATGGCAATTGCCAAAGAGTTATTATATACATTTTAAACAAAAAATAAATAAGAAAAATGCTGAATACAATTTAATAACGATAAGAACATACAAGTAGCTAAGCTGAGACGATTGAAGAAGAAGAAGTTACACGAGATAAGGAGGTAGGTCCCGTGTCGACTAGCTAAATCACAAGTAGCCAACAACGAAATAACACTACTCAAGTTTTCCTGAAATAGAGTTATCTCAATTTTGTATTGACTACATCTAATCGCAATCGCATATCCAAAATGAAGGAAGCACTTCCTCAACATATGATTTTCCTGGAAGAACTAACATTGAACAAAGACCAAATTCATAAGCCAAAGTGTTACCTCTAATACAATTTGCTGGCAAAACATATTTTGTTTCAATTAGTTTAGTTTTAAATTTGAGGACTGGTTGTTTGGGATGATGGAAATCCAACTTTTAATTTGCATATTGTTAGAAATTTCAGATTGAAAGTATCTGTATATATTTTTAAACAGAATCGAGTTATCGTTTGGAATGTCAGCTATATGACATCTGGGTTAACATTTAATCAACTGATAGTCTATTAATAAGCATTTTGATAATATTACACATCGACCGATAAACCATTTATCGCTCTTTCCATTGCCAATGCTGATCCATAACTTAGTAATTGACAGTTAGTTACCGACAATGTGATTTGATCGGTTAACTAAGTCAGTCAAAAAAAAAAAATAAATAAATAAAAATAATATTTTAATTATAAAAAAAAAATACAGAAATTGGGAAATTTCATCCTAAGAGAATGTACTTCCATATCTATTGAAACATTTTGGCACATTGATAGAGAAATTGGCATTTACGAATATTTAAACTTGGAGTAGTAGTCGGGTTCCTTTCACTTTACTTTACGGCTCTGGGTGAACACATTTCGTCCAATTTATCGGTGCATGTCGACATCCGAAAGAGTTTTGAGATGCGATAGGAACACGACTAATTAACTTTGCCAACAGGACGAGATGTACGACATGCACCTCTCAGTTTGCCCCACTCTGTCATATTTCCAAAGTAATTCTGATGGGATCGGCACAAATTCAAGCAAAGAAATCATGACGGAACTGTATTGGGCTGCCATGAGCCGAATGGCCTAATAGCCAACTGCAGAGGCGTTAAATAAAAAAAAAGTTTTTAAAATATTAACAAATCATTTTCATAACATGTGACCATGTGATATCATTTAAAATCAATTAATATTCGAGATACTTAAACTTAATAAAAATTTTGTTCAGTATTTTGAGGTCAAATTGTTTCAAAGCATTCACGAGATCTAATTCAGCAATTGTAGCCATCAAAGTTAAAAATCGATCACGGCATCTGCTCAAAAACTCTTTAAGTAACTTTTAGCGGATTGATTAATCACACTTTACACAGTAATTTGATAGAATTTTAAGCTCAAATTATTTCAAAACTCACGGGATCTCACCGAATAATTTGAGTTATTAAACATAAAAATCTATCCATCCATTCGTTCAAAACAGCATTACAAAGCTTTTAGTTGACACCCTCCCCCCTCCACTACGAACACATTATCCTCTTGTCATTTTGCTTTCAAGAGATCTCACAGAATAATTGATCAATCAGAATTAAAAATCGGTCGAGTTCTTCACTCAAAAAAGAGTTGCAAGGCTTATAACGGACGACCCAAACATTTAGTCAGTCATTAACTCGAGTCTAAACAATGGCTCAAATTATCATTTGAGCAAGAAATGTATGGCAAAATGAAAATTTGGACTGGTACAGAAACTGATTTCTGCTGTCCTCCACAAAAAAAGGAACTGGTAGAAAAATATTTCTCGGGATTTGATTAAATTTGTGGAAGAGACAAAAAAAACATAACTAAATGATTGTAATGTTTTAATTTTCTAGTTTGTTATTGTTAATTTTATATCATCATCATTTGTTGAAAATAATTATCATAAATTGAAAGCGGTATAATTTTTATTTATATATATGTATTATAGTCCACCTTTTTGTATAATATAATTTAAATTATTAAAATGGTTAGTGATACTAGTTAACATCTGATAATGAGAAGTTTACGTTTTAAATCTAGCTAGAGAAACGTACCCCCTTTTGGTTGCACAAGATGATTCTATTTTTGGACTGTTACTGGTTTTACCATGAGCTGGGATTTCCAAACTACGCACAGTGGCCGCCGGCAATGCGGCCCATCATAGTTTATTGTTCTTATTTTACGGCTCTATAACTTGTGTGAAGTCAGGACATCCTGCAGAGCGTCTGCTTGCATTCGATCAGCTGATCTATGTTTAGGTCTGTCCATAAGCGCAGAGTTTCCTTTTTGATGGGGAGCAGTAGGCGATGTATCAAAATAAAATAATAAAAAATTGGCGAGAGTTTATATAATGTGTGAACGTTATTAAAAAATAATGTATTTATAAAGCCAATATAATCATTGCTAAACGAACATAATACTGATTATTTTAAAACAAGTTAATATATACATATATTTAGGGAGCGGAGTAGCTCAGTGGGTGTGCACTGACTTTCAGAGCTCAAGGACCCTGGTTCGAATCCGGCTGAGGAATAGTAAATTTTCATCAGCCTTGTGTCGATCCTGGTGCTGAGAGACCCTCTTGGGGCAAACCCAGCCTCTATAAAGTGGGTGCTCTTAATTAAATAATTAATTTAGAGGGAAAACGTAGCGGTTGAGCGTGATATTGGTCCGTCATCTCCCTGCTCAATCGTTGGACATGTAACAGTACATCCTCACATACCCAAGACCCCTCATAGGTTGTTAGTGGTACAGATTTATACACACACACACACACACACACATATATATATGTGTGTGTGTGTGTGTGTGTGTGTGTGTGTGTGTGTGTGTGTGTATAAATCTGTACCACTAACTGATATATATATACTTGAATGGGTGACCGCCCGGAACTCCTATTCCCTAGGGTATGTGGTATGTGAGGCCCGTCAGGCTACTGGAGGCAACGCACAACGAGCAGGCATAAGACCGATGACCCGACCTGTGGGTGCTGAAAAATTCATGTCAAAAACCAAATGATAACGAGTTTTCTGGAAGATATTGATTAAAATATCTCAGAAACTAAAAATCAGACCTACATACTGTGAGCGAGAGAAATGCTCAGCATTAAATCTTCTTTATAATGATCTATTATTATATAATTTATATTTTATATTATTGTGAGCTGTATCCAGTTAATATAATTGAGGTGATTACATCACGGAGAATCAAATGGGCTTGTAAAATAGTTGGATTTAATAACGAAAGAATTCCTAAAAGATTGATACTTGCCGTACCGAATGGTTAACGTCCGAGAGATAGACCGAAGCAAAGGTGGGAAGATTGCGTTAAAGCCGATATGAAGGGAATGGGTTGAGACGGCGAACGGTGTATAGAGGTGTGTAATAAGAGTTTGGTCGTGTCGCCATCGAACCTCCGAGTTCGCTAAGCCTTTTATTATTATTATTATTATTTCATATTGTTAATTTCGCTTTGTAGACTTTTCACTTTTATTGTGGGATCTAAAGCACACACCTTATAGTTTCTTTTTGTCAGCGGGTTCTCCTTCCTAGGGCAGTGCATCGAGTTGATTCTGAAACTGACGGGCTTGATGTTGATGGATGAGTGTGTTGGGGTGAACATTGAATTTCGTACAGTACCGCCTTCCCTTTGTCGGAGCTACTGTTGGGCTCGGTGGTTTCATACCACAAACATGAAAATTCTATTCCGAGTTGTGAAGAGATTTCATAATTGAAGGGGATATATTATATAATTAATATATGGAGAAAATATACAAGATCCTTCTTACGAGTTCGGCATGTGTAAGACGGGTGCCAGGAAAAATAATGAATAATTACAATTGAGCTTCTGCGAGTATATTATGTTGTTCAACATGCATGGAACTATATCTATAAGCTAAATTACAAGTAAAGTTAATAAATATAACCTACTAAACTACTAACTACAATAAATATAATAACATTACAAAACAATAAATATAATAGACACTCACTAACAAAACAATCTATCAAAATAATGTGCATATAAATAACTAAAATAATAATCACAACATGGGCATGCTAGCTAGATATATTTCTATATAATGACACTAAATAGTTATCTCGAGAAATAAATATGATAAAATAATAACACAGGCAATAAATAGTCTAACTCCCAATCAGACGTCGACCTCCAGAAGTTATCGTATTCTTTGACGTCCTAGCAAGATATCCCCACTGAAAAGAAACAACTATATAATATCTCTATGTCAAGCGATTCATAAGGTTGATAGGAAATCGGTAATGATAATGACCCCTCGTTACTGAACTACACAAGGTAGTATAGTTTGCATGTGGAATGTATCACTAAATGTGTTACCTGCTCGTGGGGATTAATCCTAATAAAGGTGTATTCTCCTGTTGGCTTCTTTATAACAGATTGTAGTGCTAACATGGGAGACATTCACTAGTGCTAACCTTCATCGTTATTCGAACGGTTTCTTCAACTCAGTGTTGCCATCGGTGACAGTTTGCAGCTCCAATCCTCCAATTTAGGCCCCTCCTCACAGCATGCATAGTTTCTTTATAGGCTGGATACGGTTTCCAATAAGTAATCCTAAAAGGACCCTATTCAGTCAAGGACAGGTCTTCCCAGACGATCCAGTCACTTCCGGACACACTTGGCGATTCTCGAGATACCATTAATGCTGTGATCATGAGATCTTGTGCAACCAACCAAACTTGAGTGACACTTAGTACAACAGTAACTAAAAGTTGACTTTTATCCCATTTTATTAAAATGAAAATGTTAGGCCCACTTTATGTATGTTCTAAATGCACTACGCTAATGAATATAGAACGTTCTTTTAATAGGTTATTATTAAAAGAAAAAAACTACTAAATCTATTTTAATAGTAAACATTTAGCAAAATGATTACCTTATAAATCCTGTTATTAGCCGGTAGTTGACTGGCACTGACTGGCACTTGATACACCTTCGACTAGCAATGAAGCTCTAATATTAGACTGAAGAACCCACCCACCATGACTCATAGCCATTATCTTCTTGTTTTGACACTTACTGTTTTATTGACATAGTATTGAATCATTTAATCGACTTTGAAAAATAGAAATGCTCTTGAGAGCACTTCTAGATTCCTTTTCAAAGTTTAATTTGTAATTTTCTGGCTGTTATGTTCAGTGTTTAATCATATGTTGCTACTACACATTATTTTCGGGAAACCACTGCATAATTATTGACGATAATTACCGAGAAAAATATTTTGTTTTATTTATTTGCTGAATATTGTAATATTCTATCACATGGACAATAATTATTATGAGGTAAGACTACATTAACACTATCTATACTGGCAATATAAAATAAATATAACAAAAATAAGAACTAAATAATAATATAAACATCTGCCAAGTAGGTTCAGTATAGCTTCCTCACTATAATCACCGACAGTTTCCATCAGTTAGAACAAAAGTTATTCAAGAAGAAATATAAGGCCTAAACATGGTTAAAACTTATCGATACTTAAATGTTACTTTTCAACCAATAGCTCAAAAAGATTTGGAATTATATCTCCCTACTACTTTGAAGTTTGAGGGAAATCGAGACCAAAGTCAGTTGGTTGAACTTCGAAATGAACAAACTAACTCAAAAATATTACGTCACAGTCTGTGCAAAATTTAAATGTACAAATAAACGGTAGATATAGTAAAGCGAAAGCTGTGCATGGAAATAGGCAAAACCTTTACTGGACCATCTAAGTTTCAACCCTCACAATCACTGAAAATTACAACTTATTAAGTATAATGTCAGAAATATGTTAATAGCAAAGCATACAGTTTAAAGTAACTTTTTGAATAGAGTCGAAAATTTTACAAACTCATAAAACAAAATTATGAACATAACCTACCTTTCACATGATCAATGCCTTTCATGTTTCAAAGCCATTATATTTTTAAAAGTTATTTATATTAATTTTATTCTTCATAGAATTCAATGAAATTGATGCTGAGGAATCTCTACACTATTCAACGCATTTTCTTCAACTTAGGATAAAATTGAACGACCCATTTTAAAACTATAAGCGAGTTAATAACAATATTTTTTTCAGATTCGAAAGCGGGAGTATTTTCTGAAAGTAGTGGAGGGAATTCGCTGAAATTAATGTCTGCTTGTGCATTTGTTCATCAATCCCTAACTTCCCTTCAACTTTGAGCCAAATCGAACATCCGGTTTTTAAGATATAGGCGTATCACGGCAAATAATTTTGGGCATATTTAAAAGAAGGCAGTTCAGGGAATTCAATGAAATTAAAATAGAATTATTGTATTACCAAACCTATCTTTCTTCCATCTAATCTTGAGTCAAACCGAAAATACATTTGCACATGTTTAAGCAGAAGTGATGGATGAAATTTGATAAAATTGATGTGAGACCAACTAGACACTATCCCACACAATCCCTGAAAATTTTATGAAAACTCCATAAACAGTGGTGTTATGCCCGTAAAACGCGAGTGGAAATTTTCGATTTTGAGCTCAAAAATGTAACCTACCGCATGAATACAATGCTTCTTTACCGCTGGTAGAGGGGAAACAAAAGTATATTCAATAAATATAAATAAAATTACTTGAAGATAACTAAATCAAAAAATAAATAAATAATCACAGACATACCTATATACTATATACGTGTTTTTTTTGTTTATTTTTTTAATTTACAAATCTTTTAATTATTTATTTTATTTATTGTATATAAATTTTGATTATTATTGTGTTGTTATTTTGCTTGTTTATTTAATATTGCTTCCCCATTACCGAAGGTAGGAAAGCATTGTATATGTGCGAGATCTTAAAAACTTAACAATAAAATTTACCACATTTTACGTGTTAAATGCTAATAAATCATGATGATAAACGGAATGTTTAAAAAAAATATATTTATAGTTATTTTAATGAGTTAGTAGTTAAACTTTTACTGCTTATTAGTTTCTTTTGTTTCAGAAAAATTATGAGCAAGTAAAAAAATTCTTTTCTTTTTTCGTTTATAACTGTAATTAAATATTAATTGGTGCTAAGATTTATCAATCTATTATATTTTTCTTTCGGATCTATTAAACAATATTTAAGGACAGTGCTGCCCTTAGACCTTAGGCGCTCGCCACTTGTTAGAAGTTTAAAAAAATAATACAAACGTCTTTAAATAATTAATTTTAGCCTATAAACAAACCAGCTTGATTAGAACAAATGTTGAATGAAGTAAAATTCAACTGTTACATAATATTAGAAATAAATTTAATTTTTTTGGGGAGTGGGGAGATGACGTTATTGTCCAGAGGCGCCAAATATCTAAGCCCTGCACTTTTTAAGGACACATATTAGAAATAATGGCCTAGGTTTAGCTACGTCATCTAAGAAACTTACCTTTATCCAGAATAATAGTTTTATTTTTTATTTTTTTATTTGAAAATTAATACATTCTGCCGCATTGGAGGGCATTAATATTAGGGCTACATTAAACATTCACACAATATATACATACAAATGATACTTTAGTAAACTAAAATAGAGATAAAAGAAAAAGAATTTAACATACATAGGTAAAATAAATAAATAAATAAAAAATAAAAAAATTGAGAAAAACTAAATGAAATTGAAATATATAAAACACATTCACACCTATATACAATATTTACATTCGCCTAGACGATTCTGGGTCATGCTTTGTCCCCCAAATGTGAAAGCCAAGGCAGGACCCCGGAGATCCCAGTGCTTCTCTCCCACCGCGTCACTGATATTTCAAGCCAGTGGAGACTGATGGAGGGCACTAGAGCAACAGACGCTCAGGACATGAGTGGAGAATCTGGCCATTGCCAATACTCCAATATACATATTTACAAAAGATCGCGGGACCACTGCCGTTTTAACCTCCGGGGAGGATTATAGGGATGGCTGGAGCTAGATAGGAATTGTGCTACAGGATTTGGATGATGAGTGAGTTTCTGGTGAAATTTGGAAAAATTGTCGGGGATTAGGTCAATAACAAATGGGATATGAAGGTCATTATGGAGGATTTTGTTGGATACATAGAAGAAAGCATCGACTATTGTTCGGAGGACTTTAGACTGAAAGGATTGAATGCGCTTGATGTTAGAAGGTTTTGTTGACCCCCACAGCTCTAGTTCGTAGGTCCAGATAGGTTTCAGGATTGTCTTGTAGATTAGTAGTTTGTTGTCGACTGAAAGTTGAGATTTTCTATTCAGTAGTCTATATAGCTGTCCGTGTTTTCTGTTTAGTTGTTGTCTTTTAAGTCTGGTATGTGGATTCCACGTTAGTCTTTTATCTAGAAGAAAGCCAAGATACCGGACTGTGTCTGAGAGAGGAAGTGGTAGGGATTTGAAGTAAACTGGTGGACAGGACATGCGCCGATGGGTAAAAGTGATGTGTTTGGATTTGGATTCATTTACTTGGATGCCCCACTTATTACACCAATGTTCAATAAGAGAAAGGTGACTTTGTAGGTTTGAGGATGCTGTTTTAGGATCTGGATTGAATAATAGTTTTAAAATTAAATTTTAATTTGATCATTATCAAGATTATTTATTTGCTTGTAACGACTAGATTTGTTTTGTTTTTTAGTTTCTAATCGAATAATTATGAAAAATAAAGTAAAAAAAAGTTTAATTTATTTTACTGTCTTGAACAGTACAGTATCATTATATGGTTGATATAATTAGAAAGTGATTTAAATCCTTCAGTCACGGTTTTAATTTTATTTATTTATGAACGTCGTCCGCAATAATCACACAACTACAGATTTGTGTAAAAAATGTCAATGAAATTATATGGAGATCGAAAATGAATACATGGGGAGTTATTCTCCAAACTTCTCGAACACAAACCTAAACAAACATTTGGTAAATAAAAAGTAAACAAACAGGTAGCCGTAGGGGTATGAACATGCCTGTGAGAACATAGAAATATCATGGTTTGAACTAATTTTATTTCAATAAGAAATAATTCAAAACCAATAAAAAAACAAATACAAGAGACAAAAATATCTGTTAAAACCTGGATTAACTCTAGCTCTAATGATACACTTCCTGCAAGTTCATATCGATTTCTTTAAAAAAAAACTTCAAATATCAGAGAACATGTACAAGGAAAGCAAAACATCTCTTTAAACTTCTATCTGTTTGCCATTGTTTCTTTTCATGATTTGAGCTATATTTTAACTTGGCTTCATATTAATGATAATAGGGTGTATAAAAAAATAATAACCGTTTTTCAACCAATATTTTTATTATGATTTCTTTGATATAAAATACAATAGTCCTTTGTTATCTACCGTCATTAGCCATCTGCTGGCCAATTGCTCGATCCCACGCTGATACCATTCTTTGTGATGGCTCTCAAAGAACTCTTGGACCGCAATTCCAGTTTTCCCAAAATTATCAATTTTTTTTCGTTGAAGAAAATGGGTCATTTATCTAAATAAGTAGTAATCCGATGGTGCGAGGTCTTGACTATGTGATGGATGATGTAGTAGTTTTTCAATAAATTTTCACAAATTTCTAACCTCTTAGCTGATTGCTCAGGAGTAAGTTCGTGAGGGACCCGTCTACTGCTCTTTTCCACATTCCCCTTAGAGAGTAGATGGCGACTAACAGTTTTTTTCGACACTCCGCACTCCCTGGCAAGTTCACGAGTACGTGTGAACGGATTTGAATCAACAGCAGAACCTTATCAATATCAATTAATGGTCGCCGGGAGCCTTTCTTCCTTTCCAACGTCGTATATCCACTGCTATTTTTTTTTCAAAGCAACGCCGCGTAGTGCACTGGTAAAGGGCACCTTCCCCTTCATATTTAATAATTTCACGAGTTGTTTCAGTGGCTGTGAATTTTTTTTTCCAGTAACGCCTTAAAATCACGAGAATTTCGTGGGGCACTTTCCTGTTTCTTCTTTGAAACAAATAACTAAACTAAGGCTTTTTTGGCGAAGGCGAATGGGAATAAAAAAGCTTAGAGAAGATATTATTAAGAATTGTTAAGTATTAGAATACTTAGAGTCCTTTGAAATCTTGTATTTGATAAAACGATCAATTTTTTTTTTTTTATACATCCCATTGATAAAACAGACTCATAATATATATATATATATATATATATATATATATATAGAATATGATTATATAGAATAAAATATATATAGAATATGATTAATAATATTCAATACAACATTTCTGCTCCTGTAATATATATATATATATATAAGTTATGGTTAGAGGTAAGACAATATAACAGTTAATCCTAAGTTAATCCTATCTATGAAGTGTAAACAAAGTGTAATACTATATATATGGCATTACTAAGGCAATAAAGTCAGTATTCTTTGAGTAACCACGTGCTTCATTTCGGATCCTTTTTCCCTTTTTTTTATTATTTCTTGTTCGAACTGACGTAAGTGGTGCCGAAACCCGGGACCTTTAGATTCAGTCGGGGAAGTAGTTTTTTTTTTTCTCTTTCTTTTCGTTGTTGTTATTAACGTCACAAGAAATAACAAAGAGGAAGGATGCCGAACGGAATAGGGCAACCACCAGCATCCACCGCACAACAGGTAGCACAGGCGACACCGCCGACGGCACCACCAGCAGCACCGTTGGCTCCACCGCCGGCGTTCCCTCCGCTGTCAGAAGCGTTAGCGAGGGATTTTCCTCCACTACCTACGGAAACGTTGGCATCAGCACATGCAACTACGTTAGAGTGGTTGAAGGTGAGAACGGCGACGTCGCAGGATCTTAGGAGAGCGATACCCGACTTGGAAAGATTCGATGGAGGAGTAGGTGAGTTGAATCACTTCCTAAAAGGTGGCGATCGGGTGATATCGCGTATATTGGCTAAGGCGGAGGAAAACCTGATAGACCCGATGGACGCCAATGCATTAAGGGCAGCCCTGGTATGCCGGGTTAAGAGGAGCGTGCTGAATATGATTCAGGCGGATGAGGACACTCCATGGAATGTTGTGAAGGATCGGCTGAAGAAGGCGTTTGGAGGACATCTTGCAGATGTTCTGGGAAAGGAAACAGCCTCATCAGACCAACGGGAATATGCTGCAAATCTGCTGGCACGATTTAACCACGTAACAGAGAAGACGAGGGAAGTGGCTGATGCGGTGGAAACGGCAGCCAGGATGGCATTTTTGTCAACCATCCTTAAAGTTCAGTTAGGGAGAGATACTGGAAAGAAGGATGGACTACCGAGGGACAAGAGCTTTGTGGAGTGTGCTCAAGAGATGATAGATGCAAGTGCTCGGGATGAAGAAGCAGCCCGTGGGGATGAAGGGAACGAGTATGGATGGAACAGGGTTTCGTATAGGAGGGCGGAAACCGGGAGCTCTAGTACAATATTATGTAAAAAGATGCTGGAGGAATTGTGTGAAGGAGAGAGGATACCAGAAATAAAAAATTGTAAGTGTAAGTTGATTACTTTGGGTGGTCCTTGTAGAGTCGAGGGGGAGGTAGAATTAGATCTGGATCGATGGGTGGCCGGAATTAGGAAATTGAGGGTTCATGTGGTGGAGAATATGCCGAGAGAGTACGGAGGCATAATAGGGTGTGACTTATTAAGTAAGGTAAGGCCGAGGATAGATTACAGGAGTACAGGTTGGGTTGTTCGAATGGGAGGGAAGAAGTATCGGTGTAAGCGATTGAGGGTGGACGGGACAAGGAATGTCGGGGCAATAGAACAAGCGGAACATTGGGTACAGAGGATAAAGAGGGAGTACGCGGATATTTTTTTTAAAGACGGGGAAGTGTTGACTGCGACAGAGAAAACGGTCCATGAAATTCCTTTAAAACAGGAGAAAGTGACATACGTTAAGGAACGACGTTATCCGCAAGCGCTACGGAGACACATCAAGGATGAGATAGAGAGCTTGAAGAAGCAAGGCATAATCGTGGATAGCACGTCACCGTACAACAGTCCCCTATGGGCAGTGAAGAAGAAGACCACGACAGGGGAGGAGAAGTATAGGGTAGTGGTAGACTTCAGGAAGCTCAACGACAATACCTTGGATGAGAAATACCCGCTCCCACGATTTGAGGACATCATTGACAGACTGAGCGGAGCCACAATCTTCAGCACTCTCGATCTAAAGGCAGGTTATCACCAGATACCTATGCATCCCAGGGATCAACATAAGACAGCTTTTTCATTCGAAAGGGGGCATTATGAGTTTACTCGCATGCCGTTCGGGTTGAAAAACGCTCCTATAACCTTCCAGAGGTTTATGGACGAATTTTTGAGGGGACTGGATGAAGCATTCTGCCAGGTATATATGGATGATCTCCTGGTCTTCAGTAAAAATGAAACGGAACACATTGATCATTTGCGCCGCGTATTTGACAGAGTGAAGCAGTTGGGGTTAAAATTGTCTGCTGAAAAGTCGATTCTGGGGCAGGATGAGATCAATTTTCTGGGACATTCGATTTCGAGGGAAGGGATCAAGCCTGATCAGCAGAAGGTAGAGGCGATACAAAAGATGGCGATGCCCAGAGATGTCAAGGGGATCCGGAGATTATTGGGGACGTTGAATTATTATCGTCGGTTTGTCCCGGAGATGGCGGAATATCTAGCACCTCTTAATAATCTCCTAAAGAAAGGCCGGAAGATCGCAATAACACCAGCGATAGAGAACAACGTGCGGAAGTGCATGGCAAGGGTGCAAGAAAAGCCGGTACTTGCTTTTCCCGATTTTAACAAGGGTTTTATTATCACCACTGACGCAAGTGAGTATGCGTTGGGAGCAGTACTTGCGCAGGAAGGAACGGACGGGGAACAGCCAATAGCGTATGCGAGCGGCGACTCACAGAAGCGGAAACAAGGTATAGCGCCCTGGAAAGGGAACTCTTGGGAATAGTATGGGCGGTCGGCATTTTAGACCGTATATTTTTGGTCGGAGGTTTAAAGTACATACCGATCACAAACCGTTGCAGTGGGTGGGCAACCTGAAGGAATCATCGGCAAGGGTCACGCGATGGAAGCAGTTCCTAAGTCAATATAACATGGAGGTCAGGTATAAGCCAGGCAAGGAGAATATAGTAGCGGACTGGCTGTCCAGAGCCGTAATGATAAATGCCATTGAGGAGGAAGAAGGGGAGTCGTCGCGGGACGTGCGGCAGTTTTTGAGAGCATGGACACCGGAAGGTGAAGGGGAACCCGGGGATGCGAGAACAGAGGAATCGAGAGGAGAAGAGAGCTCGGTGGATGAAAGGCCTACCGACATGGAGGAATGTGAGGAGATCATTAACGATAAGCGACGACAAGTAATTTGGAAGACCAGAACGTCGGGGCTTATGAAGATCGACTTCACTAAATATGGGAAGAAGAAAATTAATACCATTTGGTCCCAACCAGGGGTGAAAGAGGAACAGATTTGCAAGGCTTTGCACGACGCTTCGGAGTCGGGGAAAATTCACCATCTGTATGTAGGCAATGCAACCATTTGGGAAAAGATCAAGAAACTCTGGAGGGCAGAGAAAATAGGTGTCGACAGGTCATTTATTAAATGTAAATACTTGGTTGAAACGTTAATGGACAGGGAGCAGCAAAGGGAGGTGACACTGGCACATCACCAGGGCAAGACGAACCATCGGGGGGTACAGGAAACATTCCACGCACTACGCAGGAGATATTATTGGGATGGTATGCGGAAAACGATCTCGGAAGTCATTGGAATGTGCGAAGTGTGCGCGCGCACTAAGTATGACAGACGACCACCTCAGGGAGTACAAGAAGAAACCCCTACAGGAGATACGCCGTTGAAAGATGTGCAAATCGACACATTCACGTGGAGAGGCTTTAAATGGGTTACCATGATAGACCTCTTTAGCAAAATGGCAATGGCACATCGGGTACAGGATAGGTCGGCGGAGGCTGTCGTGGGGGCTCTCCAAACGTGGGTCCAGTTCTATGGAGTGCCAGATCGCATAACGTCGGACGGAGGCAGGGAGTTCGACAGCAGTACCATCCGAGAAGAAGCGAAGCGCTTGGATATAGTTTGGCACTTCAATACGCCGGGACATCCAAAGGGCAGGGGAGGTATCGAGAGGTTGCACGGCACCCTAAGTGATCACCTACGTATATATCAGGGGGAGCAGGGATTGGAAGCGGACGTAGCAATGTAGAGGGCGGTAGCGGCCTACAACCATTCGATCCACTCCGTTACAGGGTTTTCCCCAGTCGAGGTACTGTTCGGAATAAATATACGGCGTCGAGATTGGAAGGAAACAGTCACGATCGAGGACCACGCTCAACAGATAACGTGTAACAGAGCGCAAATAAGGAAAGTGTGGGATAAAACGAAAGGGAGAATAGAGAAAGAGAAGCGGAAAAGGGTGGAAAAGGTTAATTTGAACCTCAGAGATAGAATGGGTGCATTAAAAATAGGGACGGTCGTCTATCGTAGGGTCGGATCCAATAGGGGAAGGAATTGGCGCGCTACGAAGGACCATTCAAGGTAATCATACTTAGAGAGCACAACGTTTGTACGATCCAAAGTCTGAAGGATCCCAGAAAAAGGAGGACCGTTCACATAGAACAGTTAAAACTCCCGATAGAGACGGAGTCACTACAGTAGTGGGATATCCTCTTTTCTGTCTCCTACAAGCTAGGGACCGACGCTAAAAAGTTAATTTGATTTTGTTGTTCACTTTTGGTTGTAAGATAACAGTGTCTTTTAATTTTATTTTTATTGTTTTTTTATTCTATTATTACTTTGGCTGTTCTAGGAACTCCAACGGCGATTATATCTTTTCTTTTTGTTTGTTTGTAGTTGTTGTATTTTGGTTATATATTACGTCAGTTACTCTGCATTAGTTTATGAGGAATGTTCATAAAGTGGCGGGGGGAGTTATGGTTAGAGGTAAGACAATATAACAGTTAATCCTAAGTTAATCCTATCTATGAAGTGTAAACAAAGTGTAATACTATATATATGGCATTACTAAGGCAATAAAGTCCTGAGTAACCACGTGCTTCATTTCGGATCCTTTTTCCCTTTTTTTTATTATTTCTTGTTCGAACTGACGTAAGTTATATATATATATATATATATATATTATAGGTGCAGAAATGTTGTATTGAATATTATTAATCATCATTCTATTACTTAATTGTTAAAATAAAAACCTCTAGTACCAGCAACCTAATTACACTATTTACAATGATATCTTTACAATATATTTATACCTTATCCATATTGAGTAACCTCCCATTCTTCGTCAACAGAAGGGATGCTAATTTAAAAAGTCCTTTTTTTTTTTTTTTTTTTTTTTTTTTTTTTTTTTTTTTTTTTTTTTTTTTTTTTTTTTTTTTTTTTTTTTTTTTTTTTTTTTTTTTTGAATAATAATACAATCAGCCACTGCTGGAGGGCTATAAGCATTAGGGCTACAAGTTCTCATTCATACAATATATACAAATAATAAAGAAATAAATATAAATACAATAAGTAAATAAATAATACTGGTGAAGAAGTTAAATAAAAATAAAATAAACAAATAAAATAAAATAAAAACTTCTAAACACAATCATACCTATATACAATATATACATTCGCCCAAGAATCTCCGAGCCAGGCTTTTTCCCCCACACGTGGAAGGCGAAGCAAGACTCCGGAAGATCCCAGCGCCACTTTTCCAGCCGCATCACTAGTATTAGAAGCCAATGGAGACTGAAAGAGGGCACTAGAGCCACAGACGCTCAGGACATGAGTGGAGAAGCTGGCCATTGCCAGGACTCCAAAGGCATATTTACAAAAGATCTCGAGGCCACTGCCGTTTCAACCTTCGAGGGGGATGGTATGGATGTTCGGAGCTGTTTTTTATCCTCTGGAATAGGATAAAGACTACCCTGTATCACTACAACATAATAAGCAACCTGCCCTAACATGATCCAGGATCATATAACCTCCATAAAACTCATATTCTAGAATGAGTAGGATTAAAGGTAGTCCATTGCAGTCTAAATTATACTTAGTGAGTCCATGGAATGACTCTTCATATAATCTGGTTCTTTCTTTACTCCAGTCATCGAATTTTCCTAACTCATCTTTGAATCATAGAGTTGTCTTTCCTGGAATTAAAGGAACTTCTGGACTAAAATTACTACCATACTTTTCTGTGCTGGATTTTATTCCTTTGAACACGATTTGAAACTTGAAAAGTTCTTTCTTTGTATCTATAACATTAATTGGATGAGTTTCTACCAGGACTTCTTCTGTCACTAATTTTTCTTCAAGGATTTCTTTATCTTTTCTTAAGATATTTCCAGATCCATTATCAATTGGAGAATTGATTTTGCTCAGCTCTTCAAGTAACAGTTTCTTCTCATCACTTTATAAGTGACCAAGGGAAGTTTTCTCAGCCAGTGTAGTTTCTTGAACTTCAGTTATATTTGCAATAATTTGGGTTTCGAGGTTATCACAATCTTGTTCAAAATTACTTGTTCATTATTAGAAGTTTTCTCAGCCAGTGTAGTTTCTTGAACTTCAATTATATTTGCAACGATTTGAATTTTAGGTTGTCACAATTTTGTTTCAAAATTTCCTGTATATTATTATATTTTAATGTTTTGTTTAATTTATCCATATTTGTCTCTAAATTTAAAGCATAGCCATTATTTGTTGAAACATATTATTAGTATCAGTACAATTCAAATTGTTGCTACTACTTATATTTATTTTTTCACCCTCCATATTATCTTCACTAAACTCATGAATTACAATTAATCCCGACAGATTTTCACTTCCGGCGCAACAACTGTTAGAGGTTTCACATTGTCTATTTTCATCAAGTAGGCTTTGTATAACTCATTCTGCCTTATTTTCTACAATAACAACATCCCCATTAAATTTCCCAAGAATTATATTATTAAGATCTGTATCTTCCATTATCTTTCTCTGGTTAATCTCCATATTATCCAAAAATTATTAATAAAAAACTATACAATTAAAACAAATAGTTTATTTGAGTTGTAATTTGATTGTTGTGACCTAATTTTTAAAGAATAAGGCCACACATAGTTGAGCGCCAAAATGTAACATCTCTCTTATATTTTCCAAATAATAATATAACCTCAGAAGATCACTTTTCTGTTATTGGGATACTTACAAAATAAATAAGAGATTGTTAAATAATAAACAAAATTATAAGAATATTAATATAATAAACTGAAATTTACAATTATTGTATCTCAGGTATGGGTTACTGACAATCAGATCAAGAAACTCAGACAGACTAACATTAGCTAATCTAAACACTGTTTGATTTTGAAATAAAGTGAAGTATTGATTGGCAAGCTAACCATTTTTTTTTTTTTATATATACTGTTTCTTCCTTAGTTGCAGTAAATTCATTTGTCATATAACATTTTCCTATGTTCTGTCAAACATATCTTCCAAAATGGTGACTTTCTTTTACTCAACTCAAGCTCCCTGGGAGCTCTCTTGTAATCCCAAACAACTAATCTCTCTGCCAAACAACTTCCAAGATAGTTACAATTACAAGAGATAAGATCTCCCAGGGAGCTTGAGTTGAGTAGAAGAAAGTTTCACCATTTTGGATGATATGTTTGGCAGAACATATCAAAATGTTAGAAGACAAATGAATTTAGTGCAACGAAGGAAGAAACAGTATATCTAGAAAAAAGGTTTACTATTACTGGATTTTCTCCAATGGAGGCAGGATCATATCTCTCATCCTCTCTTCATCCCAGCCAAACACCAACTGCTGGCCAAAACAAAAACCTTTGTCCCTCTCCTTTGGGATTTTCCTTTTTGGGGTAACTACGGAGCAGCCATTCTCTTTTCCCTGAACCAGTGAAACTAGATTAGCTTGCTTTTTAACTTTAATATTAATTTATTTAATCGTTTTTAACAACATTCAATTAAGGTGTATATTACAATATATATAAAAACAAATTTTAAGTTTTAAAATTAAATTAAACTATTTGCTGACCATCTTTCATCTGTATTAACACCATTTACTGACTTCATGAACACAAAACATGATACCTTAGTACTGTATACTCTAGATATACCACTACCGTTGACACCACCTCCTCTTTTGTTCACTCCTCCACAGGTTGCACAACATATCAAACAATTACCTAAAAGAAAAGCCCCAGATTATGATAACTGTCGATGCGCTCCACCAAATGCCCAGGAAAGCACTAGTGTTCCTTACGACAATATGCAACTGTATCCTGAGAACAACTAAATTCCCATTACAATGGATATATTCATATATTAAAATGATTCACAAAAGGGACAAAGACATTTACAATCCTTCATCCTACCAACCTATCAGTCTCCTTCCAATTTGTTCCAAAATTATTGAAAAATTAATATACAAAAGATTGGTTGGCATACTAACGGACTGAGAGTTACTGACTACATTGTTGTAGCGAAAACAATATGCAACCAGCATGTTTCTGGATATTGCCCAGGCATTTGATAAAGTTTGGAACCAGGGACTTCTCTTTAAACACAAAACTATACTACCTCATACATACTATCTTACTTTTCAGTCTTTCCTTCTCGATAGATTTTTCTTTGTCCGACAGGGCTTAAAAACTTCCTCGATTCGACCAGTGTCGGCAAGAGTGCCTCAAGGATCCTGGTGCCTTTACTTTACATTATCTATACGCATGACATGCCTACCACCTCCGAAACATTGACTGCAACTTACGCTGACAATACAACAATTTTAACAAAACGTCACAACCCCAGACTAGCCTCACTAAATTTACAAAATCACTTAATATAATTACAAAATTGGTATTCACTTTGGAAAATTAGATTAAATCATGACAAATCACAACATATAA
The DNA here is from genome assembly GCA_928085145.1 of Nezara viridula. Lineage (NCBI taxonomy): Eukaryota > Metazoa > Arthropoda > Insecta > Hemiptera > Pentatomidae > Nezara > Nezara viridula. Next base: position 149,531,942 of record OV725079.1, on the reverse strand, counting down.
CATTTACGCTTTGACGAGCCACATGCCCACCTGTTTATATTGGTGATAACCAAATCCCTCAGACAGACACTGTATGTTATCTCGGGCTAATATTCGACAAAAGGATGACCTGGGGCCCACATGTTAAAATGAAATGAAAGACTTTGAACAAGTGACTAAAAATACTATACTCACTTTTTTTCCAAATTAAAACTGAAAATCAAACAAAAACTAAACACATACACCTACTTCTTAAACCCATATGGACATACACCTCACAAATTTACGGTACTGCAAAAAAGATGCACTTACAAAAAGTACAATCATTTCAATCCAAAAAGCCGAAATGCCCGTCAGGAGACGACTAAAGAGGAGCTGGATGAGATATTTCCTTTCCTGAAGTAAGAAAGTGCACCAAGACCAGGAAGAAAAGCTGCTGGGGTCTATTCTTCCTCATGCCTAAAATGCCAATTTCCTTTACTTTAACATCACATCTGCTTATTGTCAAGACTATCACAGGTGGGGATAAAAATATGAAGAGGAAAAAACAATTTAAAATTATTAATTAAATTAAAATAAATTAAATTTTATACATATTAAAATGTTTTTATTAATCGACCTTTTTATATTATAACATAAGATATCAATTGTAGTCGGATAATAGGTCATTAACTATACTTCAATTAACTAAAATAGCTTCAATTTATTTTTTTTATTCAAACGTTTCGATTCCTGTTTTTTTTAACATAAATAATGCAATCCTCTTAATTTAATGGGAAATGTCCTTGATGTCCTTCGGGTGTCGATGCTCAATTCAATAACGGAAGAGGATCCCATTATTTATGATAAAAAAACAGGAATCAAAATGTTTGAATTAAAAGAATGAACAGAAGCTGTTTTAATTTATTGAAGTTTAGTTCATGACCTATTATCCGAGTATAATTAATATCTTAAGTTATATATATATATATATATATATATATATATATATATATATATATATATATATATATATAGAGAGAGAGAGAGAGAGAGAGAGAGAGAGTGAGAGAGAGAGAAATGCTTTATTTAAAGCAGAGATGCCCTACTATATAGGGTTGCTCGATACACAGCATACTCATCAATCCTTTTTTTTTTGGATATACAAATTCCTTTTCATATTACACAGCACAAACAATATAAATACTACAATATATATTTTTTATTTTGTTATGGTTGAAATATTTCAGTTTCTTCTCATTCTTCTCTAATTCTTCACGTCAGATTATCGCATTATTTCAGGTAGTGAAATTTTCTTTAGTTTTTAAAATAAAAGCAAAGTAGATTAGCTTCCAGACATGGTAATATAAAAAGAAAGAATAAAAAAGAATAAATTGAATTAAATATTTTGATTTTGTTCACATAGGTCATCATGATAAAATCTACAATTTTTCTGAAGTTATTTTCAATGTGTCTTCTTACTTTCTGTTGATGTTGATATTAAATGTTAATAATAAACATATATTTATAAGTCAAAGATCATTATTGAATAAAGTGTGAGTCTTGATGTAAAAATATTGTTTTAATTTTAACTAGAATATGTTACATGGCGCAGTCGGTTTATTTCAAAAATTGTTCAGTTAATTATAGTTAAAGAAAAGTGTTAGTTTTTAATTATTGAAAGATTGAAGGTGAAAATAATTGATAAATATGGCAGAAAAGGGCAATCAAAACCTTAATATATCTGGAAACCTAGTGGTTAATTGGAAATTTTGGCCACAGAAATTTGAAAATTATATTACCGCAACCAAGTTAGACAAAAGCACAATGTGCTCAGCTTTTATATTTGATCAGGGATGAATGTTTGAGAACATATAACACGTTTGATAAGTATTCAAATTCTGAAGATTTAAAAACTCTTCTTGATAGATTTGAAAAACATTTTCAAAATTTTATTTCCAATAACATATTTTAAAAATAACATTGAATTTGAGAGATACAAATTTTCATCAGAAAACAAACGGAGGGAGCCTACGAAGAGTCAACAGAGCAGTCAAAAATAATTAAGGCAAGTAGTAGTCAAAATCTTATTGAAATAAATTACATAAATATCAGTGATACAAATCAAAGAAATCCTGGAGCTAGAAGGGAGCAGTGCTATAATTGTTCTAATTTTAACAACAGTCATGGCATGCTAAATTTTAGAACAGGTTCCAGATGTGGTTCAAGACATGACAGAAATAAATGAACTGCTTTTAACTTAATTTGTAATAAATGTAACATCAAGGGCCATTATGCTTCACAATGCAGGATAATTAAAAAATAAGGAGTCTAGAGTTTACTGATACAGAAAATCATCATGAAAATTATATAAATCAATATTTTGTTGATAATATATACAGTGAATCAAACCAACAAGAATGGCAGGCAACATTACTTTTGGAAAGTATGCAATTTTAATCACTTTAAACTTCATGCAGGAGCAATGGCCACTATAGTGTCAAAGTCATTGTAGAGTTGGGCATTGAGAGAAATTCTTTAAACAGAACAAAACAAAGACTGACAACTTACACAGGACAAAATCTTAGAACATTAGGCAAAACAGTGTTGAACTTCCAATATAAAAAACTTACTGTTGACCTTGAGTTCTTCATTATTGAAAACCATTCTCCATCAATTCTGAGTTTGGAAGATTGTACTAAACAGGATATTGTAAGAAAAGTAAATACAATTAATTGTATATCCTTAAAGAAATCAAAACAATTTTTAGATGATTACCCACAAGTTTTTGAAGGAATAGGTTGCTTAAATAAAATTCATCATGTAACAATTGAAAAAATATTAATCCATGTGTACATCCTCCTGGGAAAATTCTGTTTCCACTTCAAGAAATTTTTAAAAGCACAGTAAATCAAATGAAAAGGGATAAAATTATTTCAAAAGTTGAATAGTCAGTTGAGTGGGTCAACTAAATTGTTATTGTGAGGAAACCAGATAACAGTTTGAGAATTTGCCTGGATCCATCAGACTTAAATAGAGCAATATAAAGAGACCATTTCAAGCTTCCAACTTTAGATGAAATTTCCTCAAAATTTACAGTAGCAAAATTCTTTACCACTTTAGATGGTATTTCAGGATTTTGGGTGGTTCCTTTGGATGAATCCAGTTCATATTTGTATAAATTTTATTTAGGTCCACATGGATGATACAGATTTTTAAGACTACCTTATGGAATTAAGTCAGCAACTGAAGCCTTCCATCAAACACTCAGCAAAATATTTGATCTATAGGGAGTCAGTGTGTACATAGATGACCTAATATTATACACTAAATCAATAGAACAACATGAAAATTTTTTGGTAAGTACATACCTAACAAGTGAAATTTATTTTCCTCTCAGACAGCTCATTAGGAAAGATTAAATTTTTCTATTGGATAAAAATTGTGAAAAAGCTTTTAAGAAAAAAAAGAAATATTGATTAAAGCCCCTACTCAAAAATTTTTTGATACCAATAAAGAGTCAACTATATCAGTAGATGCAAATCAAAATGGTCTAGGAGCAGTGTTACTTCAAGTTGGAAACTCCTGTGAATATGCTTCAAAATCGTTATCAAAATTCCAGAAAAGATATGCTGTAATAGAAAAAGAACTCCTTCGAATTATTTATAGATGTGAAAAATTTGTCAATATATTCTAGGTAAAACAACAGTTATTAGAACAGATCACAAACTTTCTTTATTAGTTTGATGCAATTTCTTGAAGATGTGAATGAATGAAAAGATGTATAATCTCTGAGTGGTATGTATTAATTCTGTTTTCACTAAACATATTTCTTACCTTTCACATGTCAGTCAATATTATTTAAGTGATTTGAATTACATTTCAATGTTATTTGAAACATGTTTTATATTTTCCACCACAAGAAAGTGTTTTAATTTAATAAACTAATTTATCTATTATTGAATTTTGATTAGAATGATTTCCTCCAGAATTGTACCAGAAGAAATTAATTATAATTCCATGCATCAAGAGATCAGAATTATTAATTTTGTTGAAGATTAATTGATTAATTAAATGTTTGATGATTCTTTCCATACCCATTTATGAATCAAATCATACTACTAAAATATCTTTTTCAGTTGATTGAGTTTTTTCATGCTAATTATTTTTACTTTAAGATTTCATATGTGTGTGTTTTCACAGAGAAAAAAAAGTGTTTTCATAGATGAAAGTACACTTGCCGCCACATTGTAATTAAATCTTTATTGACAATAAAATATGTAAATACCAACTGGTATTGGAAAGACAGTTAGTTATATTGTTGGTTACAAGTAATGTTTGTTAACAATAAGTAATAATGTGTAATTTAATTAATTCTTGCAGGTTTGTTTTCGTTTATTTATATTGTTCTTATTAATGTATTTTGTTATCTAATACTATTGTAATTCTTATTGTTCTTATCAGTGTATTTTGTCATCTAATACTATTGTAATTCTTATTGTTCTTATCAATGTATTTTGTTATCAAATACTATTGCAATTTTTACAGATTAATAAAATCAGTTAATAACTAAATTACAAGTATTAAGTAAAGATGGAAAGAGCAAACAATGGATAGAAAATATTTGTACACATTGTTAAGGTAGATGAAGATAATTATGAACTGATGGGAATTTCCCAAGATAAACAGTTATGATTCAATTTACCGGTAGGTTATAGTAATTTACATCACAAGGTATTATTAGCTAAATCTACTATTAAGAATGTTAATTTCGCAGTCAGACCACTAAACGGGGTACCGTATAGTTGGAATAAAAATAGATGAAGATATTAGGAAGAAGTATTTTGATGAATTGGATAACATTTGTTTTTATAACAATCCATTAGAGGAGTTTGTTGCTATGGATACCGCTGTGAACCCAAAAATATCCATTCAAGATTTAATTTTATATCTGTTTTGGTTTTAGGAAAAACAGGTCAACCACTGATGCAATATTGATTCTAATCAATGATATCTACAAAGCTTTCAGAGAAAGAAAGATCCTTGTGGCATTAACCATTGATATTGATAAAGCATATGACCATGTAAAAATACAAATCTTGCCATCTAAATTAAAAAATCTGCACATCCCTACGAAATTAACTCACTGGATAATAAATTACTTAACTCATCGAACATATTTTCTGAATACTTGGGAAGGTGAATATCTTTTGAAACCTACAGTGGTCTCCCTCAAGGAGATACTTTGAGTCCAACCCTCTTCAATCATCACCAACAATACAATTGACAAGTGTAAAATCATTCATTTTGCAGATGACTTTTTAATTTATACTGTAGCGAAATCTGCAGAAGAAGGGAAAGACATAATCAGCTTAGCACTGGACAACCTAACACAACATATTCAATAATAGACCTAAAAATTAATCCTAACAAATGCGGCATTACTCCTTTTACTAGAAAAAGAACAATTAACTTCAAAGATTTTGAGATTTCAAATGAAAAATATACAGTTAAAAGCGAAGAACACTTTTTTACACTTTAAAAGCGAAGAACACAAAGTTTTTAGGCGTAACATTAGATACTAAATTAAATTTCAAAACGCATATAAAAAATATTCACACACAGTCGCTGCAAAACTTAAACAAACTAAAATCTTTAGCTGGAATATCGAGGGGTTCTCACCCACAAAACATGCTCACTCTCTACAAAACAATAGTAAGATTTAATTTTGATTATTGCTGTGTCGTATACAATCAAACTAAATCCCCCCTCATCAATAAGTTGAATACAACACAAAACTGTGCCATAAGGTTATGTTGGGGTGCTTTTAAAACTTCTTCAGTAAACGCGCTTCAGGCCTCAGCCGGAGAGATGCCATTACACATCAGAAGGTCATGGTTAACGAAAAAATACTTTCTCAAAGTGTATTCCGACAATAATCATCCTGTAGTTAAAGAAATTAGAAGTGGAAACGTGTTCTGTCCCCAACTATCTTTCATTATTAATGAATTACAGCCTCTTATGAAATCACTACACATTTCGGAAGCTCCTCTAGAATACACAACGCTCATTCCCAAATCTTTAATTAACATTCACAGCTCCTCTAATCTAGTTGGTAAATCAGAGAAGAAAAGTTCATACCCACCAATATATTGGAAACAATTAGCACTAAACACAATCACGGACCGCTACCCAAATTTATACAGACGCATCAAAAACAAGTAACCGAACGTCTATAGCTGTATATGATCCCCAACAAAACCAGGAATTTTCATTATCAATACCAGTTGATTTCAGCATTTTCAGCGCCGAACTATATGCCATTCTTAACGCCATAATATACAGCGAAAGCACATATATCAACCAAAAATAGTTATTCTAACAGACTCAGCAACTGCATGTAAACACCTAAAATTAATCTACCAAAATAAAGCACTGACACACATTTCCTTTAAAATTATACCACTAATTTACAACGCCAGCAACAATTACTTTTTCCAGTGGGTGCCGGGACACGTAGGAATATCAGGAAATAAAATGACAGACAAAAAGGCAAATCAAAACCAACTACATCGAATAAACGCGAAGGTCCCTTTACTGGATTTGATTAGAGTAGTGAGTGGAAAAATAATGAAAGACTTGCAGCAGTTCTACGACTGGGAATGTGCCTCGAAGAGTAAGGACCATCATGCAATTCAGCAGAAGATAGCACTGGTTCCATGGTTTGCGACCCTTAAATCTCATTTTGACCGCTCCAGCTTAGTAAAGCTGACCAGGCTTAGGATAAACCACGGTAGAACAAATAAATATCTTCATCTAATGGGTCTAGCTAAGAGCGGTCACTACCCAACATGCCAATGCTTGGAGGATCCAAGACATATTGCCTTCAAGTGCAAAAGATTCGAGAAGCGAAGAAGAATTAGTTTAGGGTCGCAAACTACGGATGATGGAGCTAACTTTCTTTGGTTGATGAACAAAGATAACGCCCGTGACTTGATAAAGTTCATGAATGACCTCAAAGCAGTCATATAATAAAAGTCGGCACTTATTCTCAGTTAATTATAATTCTAATTCATCTCAGTTTTTAACCATTAGTCTTTCTAGTTTCCATAATATCTAATATCTAGTATCCAAGTCCCATATAAGTTACTTTCAGTTATCATCTAACACAGAAAATAAAAGATTTATAGACAAAATTGAATTGTAATGAAATTAAACTCCTAGAGATAGAAAAAAAAATTATAACAGACAAATTTGATAAAAAACAAAATGCTACAGAATAGAGGAAACGTTATGAATCTGAATGTTAGATACATGTGGTTTTTAAAATAACAAAGATTATCGAAATCTTACTAAGAATCACGAAATTCGTTTTATGTGGAAGGTCCGGCTAAAGATTGTTATGAGGCAAATTTAAAGAAGATAGGTTCAGTAAATTTGTCTGTATGAAAACAATCATTCTTAACAGTTTCCGTAGATAAAGGTTGTATTCCGTGGTACAGACCTCTTTTTTCAAATTATTAACATCAGCCTGAAACTTCTTAAATAGCTTATTCTCATTATAACCTACAACTATTTTATTTACGAAAATTCTCGGAATCTGGCATTTTTAATCTGGAGATCGGCTAACTTTGTCTATTTAACTAGGAACTAAAAACTCGTAAATACCTATTTGCTTTCGACTTGAATCGTAAAATGATTTGAACACAAAGTCGAGAAAAAGGGATATTAAGCTGTTTGTCGTGACCAACATCTCCAAAATCAAAATAGCGAGGTCTTATATTATTGCCTATTTGTGAAAAGTTAGGATGGGCGAATCGTTATCATCCGGAGAAAGAACTCAGAAATAAAAATTTGGTTGAGTAAAAAAAAGTAATTAACCTAAATGAAACATCAGCTAGTATCTATCTATCTACGTGGTGCTACAATCCTGGGTGGGTCTTGGCCTCCCCAATGATCCGCCGCCATTCGGACCGATTTTGTGCTGCCGCTTTTCAGCTTCTGATCCGTAGCAGACTCCGTGCGTCCGCTGCTACTCCATCAACTCATCGAAGCCTGGGCCTACTAAACCGTCGCGACGAGTCGTGTACCGTGAAGGGCAGTGTCCACTACTTTTCTAGAAATTTCTTCCGCTTCCATCTTTGCGACATTGCCAGCCCAACTGAGCCTCCCCAGTTTTATAAACTTTACAATTTCCATATCTCCGTAAAGGTCACAAAGCTCCCTGTTCCTCCCAATCCTCCACCCATCTCCATCTCTCACTGGGCCAACTATTCGCCGTAAGATTTTTCTTTCGAAAATCAAAAGATTATTTTCATCACTTGAGATGGTCCAAGATTGGGAAGCATAGGTAAGAACTGGGCATATTTGTCTTGTATAAGACCAGTTTAATGCCCCTGGTAATGGATTTGCTGCGGAGAGTTTTCAGTAATACAAAATATGCCCTATTTGCTGCCATCAGCCTTTTCCTTATCTCGGCAGAGACATCGTTTATTGGTGTTACTGCGGATCCCAAATAAGTAAACTCGTTCACCCTTTGGAATGTGTAAGGGCCAACACTCAGTGCTTCGTCACCACCAGTTCCTGTATGCATATATTTCGTTATATTCTCGTTGATGGCCAACCCCATGTCTGAAGCAGCGTCCATGAGTTTCCTAAGGGCTTCTACCAATGCCGATCGGGTTCTGGCCACGATATTCAGATCGTCAGCGTATCCCAATACCTGTACAGTACGGGGGTTATCGTGTGGTCTGTCTGGATTCCTGAACCCCGTACAGCTTTTTCCAGTGCAAGATTGAAGAGGAGACAGAACAGTTCATCCCCCTGTCTTAATCCTTTGTTGGAGGGAAATGCATCAGAACAGTCAGACTTTGTCCGTACCTGACACCTTACATCTTTCATTTTCAACTTCATGAGACGTGTCAGTTTGCATGGGATACCCATTTCTCTCAACGCCTCATACAGCTTAGGTCGTTTGATGCTGTCGTATGCACTCTTAAAGTCGACAAACATGTGGTGTGTAGCGATTTTATATTCATGACTCCGTTCCAACATTACCCGAAGGGTGAATAGTTGATAAACAGTGAATCTGCCTTTCCGGAAGCCAGCTTGATATTTCTCGATTTCCCGTTACGCAAATGTGGTAAGTCTGCTGAAAAGAATATTCGAGAGGATCTTGTAGGCACAAGACAATAGGGGTATGCCACGGTAGTTCTTGCAATCAAGTTAGTATCCTTTCTTATGGAGAGGACATATTATAGCATTAGTCTACTGTCGTGGCACTCTTTCCTGATCCCAAATTATCGGACAGTGCTCTATGCAACTCATCTTCTCCATACTTGAAGAGCTCGGTTCTGTAGTACAGATATAATAATATTAGGAATATTTTTCTAAAAGTGGGGTATCTGTAGTACATTTTGAAGATGATAAAAAAAATCACGATAACTTTATGTTTTTTTTCAAAACAGAACTCAGCTTAGCTTAGCATCTCAGAAGTCCTCTTTAAATGGTTCTAAGAATGAGAAACTCTAATTTCCTGTGGCGTAAATTTTGTTTAGTTTACAATGAAAAAACTGTTATTTACATAAATGAAATAATTCTTCAGTTATCACTTCCTATTCAACAAAAAAACATGACTTACTTAAAAAAAAAAAATACAAAACTTAAATTTTCAACTTATCTGTCACAAATCGGACCATTGTATAAACTTGTTTTTATAGCTATAGTTCTGCTATCAGTCCTATGAATATTTCCCTCTACTTATGGGACACACTGTATAATAAGTGAATGCTAGTTTGTTCAAAACCATAATCTCCAAATGTTCTTAACTGATTGCTTTGTAATTTTGTTCCAATGTTGCAATCAACAACTGCTGTAACTTTAGACTCATAAAAGATAAACTAGCAGAGGTAATATACATTTATAGAAAAACTACATTCTACAATTTTCTTTAAGACGATGTTCTTGTAGAACGAGAGACTGTGGTGTTAGAATCACAAATTTGACAAAAACAGTGAGGCGAAAATAAGTTTTTCGAAAATAGTCAAATTATGTTATAAGGTTCTGTAGCCATTTGTTTCGAAAAATACCTGAAACCAAAATAAAAAAATAATTACATTAAATATTAAATCTTCGTTGGTATTGTTTTAAAATTTAATTTTGTCTATCTAGATGAGAAATGAAAATTTATATTATTATTTCAACTTTATATAACCATCGTCTATTTTCGCACTAATCTAAATAAATAAACAAACAGAACACCGTTAAATGAACTACATTTTTCAAGATATTCACTAATATCTTGAAAAATGTAACAGACACAAAATAAATTAAGAAAACAATCTTAAAGGAAACTTTACAAGCTTTGATTTTTTACACAATATTGTTTCCTCTACAACCCACAGTGAAACGAGTAAAGGAAAACTGATGACAGCTAAAAATTTTCTTTTTTTTAGCTCTCTAAAACCTGGATAAATTGTATTATTGTATTAGAATTCGTGAGAATATTTTCAGTTGGCAGGTTATACATTTTTCACTGTTTTTATTGATTAGTTGAAACATTGAAAACCTTGTCAGTTTGAGGAATTTTGCGCGATTAATAGGTGTGAAATTGCTTGGTTTGAGCTGGTGATTCATACCTTTTTCTTTAATCTTTACCAACTTTTTACTGTCATTCTGCTTAACTAGAAAAAATATATAATAATGTATACAACTTGTTTTAATTCAATTTTTTTTTCTTAATAAAAATAGGTGTCTTTAAATCAAATGTTTATTAAGACTGCGATTTGAAAAAACGTCCGTCATCCTCCTGCAAATTGTTTTTCTTCTACTTCTTAGAAATGCTATATTGTTAAAGAAAACCCGTATTAATTCTAACCACCATAATCCGCGTCTTAAGGTAGTTAAAAATATTTTTAATTATCTTTGTAAGTATGATTCTTAGAACAATTTCTAGGTATGTATCTAATATCTTGAAATATCTGCTTTAATTGGACATGCTTTCAAATTTAGTTTTAACAATGGCATTGAACATGAAGAAAATAAGGTTCTGTAGCCATTTGTTTCGAAAAATACCTCAAGCCAAAATAAAAAAATAATTACATTAAATATTAAATCTTCGTTTTTATTGTTTTAAAATTTAATTTTGTCTATCTAGATATGAAATGAACATTTATATTATTATTTTAACTGTATATAACCATCGTCTATTATCGCACTAATCTAAATAAATAAACAAACAAAACACCGTTAAATGAACTAAAGTTTAAAATCAAATCAAAGTAAGGTCAATGGGTACTCTTATAAGATGGCCTCAAGGAAGAAAAATAACATTTATTTACTTGTTCCACTAATATTACTCTCTGTTAGTAATAAAATCTAATGTTTTCAATCTTTAATCCTTATTCTTGTTAAATTTTATTATAATTTCATAAGGGTTAATTGAATCTGAGAGCATTTGGTTGAATCTTGATGATCTGGTCTGTATCAGTTATTTTCAATATAATCTTTAAAGTTAATGAAAAAAAGTGTATTTTTTTCATCGAAGAAGTATCGTTGGTGTTGAAAATATCATTATTGATGATGTTAATAATTTTATTGCAATACAAATAAAATAAAATGTTTATTATTTCATAAAAAACTATTGTAATACGAATATTTATAATTGATAAACGATACATCTTTACACTATATTTTTTTAGTTATTACATATAAATATATTATAGCTATATCTTGTGTTTTATTGTGATTTTAAAAATAATAAAAAAATTAATTAATTATGCATTTCAAGAATTTTTTCATCATTTTCGAAGCTGATTTATTATCAAATTTAAAAATATTCAGGTTTAACAAAATATACCAGAATTTTCTATGTTGTTAGAAATTTTCTAATGTTGACGTCATATTCGTGTTCCTTGTCCTTGAAAATACAAGAGTACTATGAATACATAATAAATAATATTAATTATATAATTAATTTTAGTCTCACTTATAATTATATGTAATACTTATAATTATATTATTATAATTATTTATTCTTACTTAAGACTAAGTCGACAATGAATAAATATGCATGTGAACATACATTTAAATAGATATATAATTTCAGTTAAAAAACGCTTCCTCATACTTAATTTCGTTCAGTGATAGTTTAACGTTTTAGGCCCAGGTTTGTGGTCCAAACATAAAGGGAACAACGCCGTCGCCCTGCTCAACCCTTGCTCCTGTCTGCCGGACACGGTGAATTAGCTTACTGTCTTCCAGCTCAGCAATGTTGAGGTAGTCATTCTCATGTTGCTACAAAATAGCCATTCATGTTACCTATGGTGGTGTGGAAAAATCTCCGAACAAACCACATTTTTATAAAAATGACAAATCTCTCAATTTAAATGCCTTTTTATCTTCTTGATTGTAAACTAATTTAACCTAGCACACATTGTAGATGTAATGTATATTAAAATTGCAATATTTTCAATTAACAACAAGCCAAGAGACAAATCGGATTATGTTGACGTTAAATTTCACTACCCTGTTAACCACTTCAGTCTATATTCTTTATTGTCAATATCAAGAATCTAAAAACTCTGTCTTGTTTAAACTCTAGAAAGATGATTTTATCTGTAAAAATTGTTAAGATATTGGAATTCTTCGCTTAATTTCAGAAATTTAAACATTTCATAATATTAATAATTTATTTTCTATTTAAAGTTATTTTTATTTCCAAAAAAAGACAAAATATCCAGTTTTTTTTTTATCGTTATCCTTCTGAAATATAAAGTTATGTCCAATCAGATAAAGTCCAGATGGTATAAAAGGATGGTACCGTTTTCCACCGATTCACAAGAAATCTCCAACTTCAGATCTAAAAACACACTTCCAAGCCATTAACAAATATTCATCTGGAAATATTTTGCACCGACATTAACAAAATGTTTGTATGCCGGCTAAATCTCTTTATCTCCGTTTGATAAAAAAATAGAATTTATTTTACTTTGAAATAAAATAACAAGAATCAATTAATTTCTATAATATACAAATGGCCGATTTTCGAAGCCCCCTCAGTGTTTTACTGTTGGTTTAAAGCCGAAGATTCCACCAAACATTTCAAATTTTGAGTCACATCTCTTTAAAAACATGTTCCATTCTTTGCCCTCCAGTTTTCGTGTTCTTTAGCAACCTTAAGTCGCCTTCGCTAGTTACGAGACCAAAGAAATATTTTTCTTTTGGGAAAATAACCTCTAAGCCTAATGATAAGGGTACATTGGGTTCTAGTAGGATCGGCTATTTCCTGAGCCAGTTCTCTGCAAAGTTTTTAGAGGTCGTGCCAACTGGAATAATTTTAATTATTCTTCAGCAGCAGGATTATACAAAGTGCTTCACGATTAAGTGGCCAAACTGAAAATATGAATTAAGGACCTCAAAACAAAGAAAAAAAAATCCTATGAAGGTATGTTCGTAAACACTTTATTTAGGAGATATTCACACTGATATTATTCGGGCTTAGTTAGGTTTCTCCTATCTAAAAAATACAGTAATGCCTCTATAGTAATAAGTTAATAAGTAACTGTGAGACTCTTGCTCAAGACCAAGACTCAGTTTGCAAGACCAAGACTCCTCTTGGTCTCGCATTTGGGCAACACTAACATGCACAGACTTTTTGTTTAATGTCACCCCAAACAAATGGTGTCAATTCTGGAGAGCGTACAGGCCAAGCCACTGAACCTGCACGGCCAATCCATTGATTGGGGTAATTAACATTTAGCCATTGTCGTGGACCTCTTCCCTAACGTGCAGGACAACCATCTAATTGAAGTCACATGTCCCTTCTCAGTTGTAGTGGAATAGGTACAACTAAATCATAGTAATCGAGTCGAGGAGGCAAAAAATGCGAACCTATTAAAATATTAACAAAGAGTTTGCGGGCATACCTTTACTTTGAACAACATTCATTGTGAATGTTGATGTTTACATTTAATTAATAAACTAGTTTGAACAAATAAATAGGTTTTATTTATATCATATAACGTAAATAATCCATAAAAGCGAAGGTGTGAATATCTCCTAAATGAAGAGTTTGCGGACATAACTTCAGAGGACATTTTTTTGTTTCTCGTTTTGAGGCTCTTAGTTCATTTTTGCAGCTTGGCCACTTAATCATGAAACACCCTATATATTTTAAAATAGCCTGAACGTTTTAAGTCTCAATGCTCTCGTTTTTATAAAACATAAATTGATGACAGTGATTTAAAAAAATAGAACCTTAAACTTCTATTTAATTTTCCCTGACTGAAAGCTCTTGCTCACACATATTAATAATTAAGAGCTAGTAAAAAATATGATATTTTGTCATTTTCTGAAAAACCCAACATTAAATAGAAAATAAAAATAAATTATAAAATGGAAAATGTTAAATTAAATTTCTGAAATAAGTGGAGAATTCCAATATTAGAACAACTTTTACATATACACTCAGTTTCCTAGACTTTACACAAAGATTCTTGATGTAAATAATAAAAATATAGACTGAAGTGGTTCACAAAGTAGTAAAATTTAAACAATATTCAGCCCCCGAAACAAAATACAACGGATTTGTCTCTTGGTTTGTTGTTAATTGAAAACATTGTTAATTTAAATACTTATCACATCTACAATATGTGCTAGGTTAAATAAGTTTACAATTAAGAAAATAAAATAACTTTTAAATTGAAATATTTGTCATTTTTATAAAAAATTGGTTTGTTCGAAACCTTTTTAACACCATTGGATGATGCTAACTACATGTTTCTGCGCACTAAAGAAATGATGTCTCATTTCATTTTATTCCGTTCATCATCGCTAAAATATTACCATAGAAATAAATGTTACCAGCAGCATCAATATTTATTGAATAAATTGTGGCCACAGAGGACGAACATATATGATTTTTTCTATCATAATAGAAAATATATTCCCCATGATTTTTTATTGCATCTACAAATGGCAGAAAAAAAGGATGATCAGTCAAAATAAGTTTTCGAAATATCAATTAGTTTAGAATTTCTGTATGTCTTGAATAAAATAATGTAATATTTTGATGGAAACGTTCTGTAATTGAGATTTATTTTTCCACTATAAATTGTATGTACTACACAGAAAGAATATATAATGGTATTATTATTAAATAACTCTTTTTAGCCTAACTTCCCACGTAGGTAACTTAAGGTTCGAGTGAATAATAAAAGTAAATAAATGAAATTAAAGAATATCAAATCATAAGCAAAGCTTGCTATAATATTGGAATAAATAATAAAAACATGTATGTAAAATCGAGTTCTAAAATCACCTTTTTCTACGCAGTACCTTTAAAGATGACGAAATACCTTATAAATATATTTTAAGGTTACCGTTAGAAGGCAGATAAAAGCACGAAATTCGGCATGAATGTACCTAGGGTTGTAGGGTTGCTCTAATTAACGTTAATGAATGTTATATGCCACTTAAATCCAAAATGGTCCACAATACGACAAATGAAGAATGAAATATATGTAGGGAATTAATTATTGAATAAATGTATTTCTATTAAACATATGTTTTCGTTGAATTTAAAGTGATTAAAGTGGCGTTATTCAGTTTATTTTCATCGAATAAGTTAATATTTTAAATAAATTAATGATTATTTAAAAGATTGAAATAAAATAGTTTTTAATTATTTTTATTTATTCGTTGTTCCGATAAAATTTGTTTGTCTCTGACTTTTATGTCATTACTTCTAAAACCCAGAAGTATTTGTTTTGAGGTTAAGTGATTGACCGCTGAAACTCAGCAATGGTGAGCGGAGGGGCAAAACATATATCTCTTGTCTATTGAGTAGACACATATATCCAGATAATCCATGCACTTATTATTTATTTATTTTTTTAAATGCACGAACACTTATTTACCTCTGGGGCCCTAATTTGTTCTATATTGCTAATTCATACTTAGAATTATTAGCTATTTCCAATTTTTATCCTAGAATTTCCACCATTTGAATAGCTTTTAAATATTTATGTTTTATTAATATTTCAATGCAAAATTAAATATGTGATGTATGTTTGGTTGGTTGAGTTGTGATTAGTTTACTTGAATTTTAGGCTTTAAACTAAAGAAGTTATTTGGATGGTTTTTACATATGCAACTTGCACCAAGAAACCAAAAATGAAGAGCTACTGGATAGTGAATTTTTTTTTTTTTTAAATATTTTCTATTGATATTGAAATTATTATTGATTATATATCTATATCGATATTTCCTCTTTTTAATTCTTTGTTGGCATTATGAATACCACAAGAAAGATCGCTGTAAAAAAATCGTAAACTATTAAGGCCCAAAAGGCATTAGATCAAAGCTAGCACGAAACCAAAGTCTTTCAGAGCAGACCGCACAGCCGTTAAGTTAAATATTTGACTCAGGTCAACTCTACTGGTACTCTCCTATAACTTTAGTGGCTAGCTATATTTATCCTCTCACAGATCGAATCCAGGACCTATTTCTGCTCTGAATCACATTATGCTGCAAATATATATATATGTTGTATGAGGTATAAATTTTGATATTTGTATTTCCGTCAATCCGTTTTAGTAGATATTAAATTATAAATTCAAGAATATCCATTTGTTTTAAGCCAAATAAAAGAAAAAATTGCTTGGTTAAATAACGGGTATGGTTTTATATATATGTATATGAATAATTTAATCATAATACTTTTTTAGATTTTAGTTGAAGCACTCGCTCCCCTTAAATGCTAAAATATTTAATAGGAACTAAATTAGATGTTGCTTATTCGTACAGCATCTTCAGATAATAGTGAAAGATTAAATGATGTTATGAAATATTAACAACATTGATTATTTTATTTTGTCATAATAATATGATCCAAATGTCTTGAACTATCGCTTGTACCTAAGTTGTAGAGTACAAATTGCATGTACATTTTTAAAATTTGGATCATATTTACACATACGTACCTGATGAAATAACAATATTTTTATTTTTAATACTACGGGAATAAAGCTATCAATTGCAAGGATATCTACTCAATCACACAGGTTGATTGACGTCTATTAATAGTTTTATTACTATTGAAATGCTCCCAACTATTATTTTAATTGAAATTTTCGTAGGCTTCAGTTTCTATTCCAATTTTCTCAAGATTTTAAATAGAAAAGCAAACACATTCACTGAAAATGATTAGTTTTATTTCTGTTATCTTTTTTTCAAACTAAATATATTTTTTTTTTATGTATTGATGTTTCAATATTCGAATTCGCATGGAATGTGTAAAACATAGGAAATAAACTCCACTTATATAGAGTTGCTATGCAAGAGAAAATAAAAATTATGCTGATGTATTGATAAATAAAATCATTCTGAGATAAAAGTACCCGTTACACCAGAACAAAACCAATTTCGAAAACAACCTTATTTACAGCCAATAGCGACCATTTGAAACCGATTCAATTTCCTGTAACACATTTTGGGCTTGTAGCGGCTACTTGTTCTGTTTCAGATGTTATTTCCAGGATATATTTTATCATTACAATTATTAAAACGAAAACTGCAGTGCATTAAAATCAAACTAAGTAGTCAAACATTGAATGACTAGTTGCGACAGATAGGTTCATACTTCTAATATAACATAACAACCTTTTACATAATGATAATTCTTTAAAACAACTTATTATAATCGATTTAAAAATAAATTTATTTTCATAATTTCATTATTTACTTCATTTCATATCATTTCGACTTCGAATACTAGATTCATTTTCACTTTATTCCATTCGAGAATTAATTATTGTTTGATTTATCATTTAACAGACCATGAACTGTTGTTATTAATACGTTAGAAAATCAAAATTGCATATTAAAAATAATAAATATTTTAATGATGTAGAGATGGTTGACCGTGATATAATGTGAAACGGAGTTGGTCGGGAGTTGAGGTCAAATAAATACTAAATTTAAAAAAAATAGTATTTTTAAAATAACAGTAGAAGACCTGCAAGGTGGGTAGAAAAGTCGGCGTAAAAATTAAAAATACTATTTTTTTAAATTTAGTATTTATTTGACCGTACCCATCCTCTCCTCCCCGACCAACTCCTTTTCAAAAAATATTTTATGTGTAAAATAGGAAATATACCCAATCTATCTTAAAATAAAAATACAAATTATGCTACTCCTAAAATTATCCTATAATTTTAAACAGAGTAAATCCCTCCCCCCCTTATTAATTAGACAATATGTTGTCTCTAAGATATAAAGTAGTCTGACCATTCTTTGATCCATTTCATAATTAGTTTAGAGTAATGAAATAGGAGTTTTCAAAGAGGAAAAATTGCCTGAATAACGCCTTAAAGATATTCAATGCAATTTGCATTACGTATCAGTTGTGCGGGAATGTATGCACATGGTACTTCAGTCTTGTGGAAAAAAACTAATCTAATAAATCGAATTGATTTTGATTTTTAAAGTTTAAAATAATACGGAACCAAAGAATTATTTTAAATTATACTTACTATTACAGGTAGAAATCTTTTAGAAGTCATACCTTTCATCATGCCTTACTTGGCATTCTAACCACGAAATATCCTCAAAAAGCTGATTAATGTGAATAAATACAAATTAAATATTCTAACAAGTGTTTGTTTGAAGTTTAATCGTGGTTTATACTTTTTCCCATCAGTGAATACTATTAGTATTTTAAAGATACTACGGCTGACAATAAAATAGAACAACAACGAATAATCCGCGTGAATAAATATATTAGACATATGTAATAGACACAACCATATATTAGAACTATGTTTATTGTAGCATTGTACACCCTTAATTTGAGATTTCTTGAGATTTTAGGATTTCAATACCTTTGAAAGGGAAAAAAAAGCTCTGTTTGCGCTTGCTATACGCTGGTCTATTTCTGCCCGTTGGTCATTCGTTGAGGTTATTGTGGAATTTTTCTACTCTCGGGTATGATTTTCTTTTCACATGATGAAAAGATCTACATGGTCTGTAATGCCAACAACAAAAAAAAAAAAAAAAAAAAAAGAAAAAAAAAAGAAACATATTTACAAAATCTCCAAATTTACAAAATGGTGTCCTTTGTCCAATCTGCACATTGAGCCACCTGAGGAAACGGGAACTTGGAGTTGGTCAAGGCAGGTTCGTCAGGATTTCTTCGACTAATGAAATCTGTTTATTTGTCAAACAGATTTTCGTTTACTGTTTTTTTTTTTTTATGTGCTGTTATATTTTTTACATATATACTTATAATTATTGCGTATTTATATTATAGATATAATTATTCACCTTGAAAATTGGCAAAATTGTCCGAAACGTCGTCAAGAAGTTGGAATGAATTAAAGCATCAAGTAAATGTATAAGGGTTAAAATAAACTGTTTTCCTCGATATTATAAATTTTATTATGAATATATACTCTTTTTAGGCATGTATTATTTAATTTATTTTTTCAGATTTAATTAAAAAAAAAAATTTATTTTTATCAAACCCTCTTCAGGGTCTGAAATATATCACATTATTTTACCACCTTTTTTTGTCTTTTTTTTTTCTACACACTATTTAAAAAAGTAAATTCAGAGTAATAAAGTATGTTTTCAGTTCTTCCTTTTATTACTTTAATAATAACTGATGAAAGAAAAAATAAATTAAAATAAAACAAAAATATTAATCTTATGTTACAATACATGTTTTGTAACCTGTACATAACCTTATATATTTTAGACTGCAGCACTATCTCGATAAACGACATTTTTATCACAAAAAGAATCATTCAAATCAGAGTTGTATTTTTTTTTTCAAATTAGCGAATTTACAAACCAAATCTTCATTGTAAATTAATAATTAATTTACATAAGCAGAAAAGATGATATTAAAGATTTATTAATATGAGAGTAACTCTGTATTACAGCTTATTTTACATGTTTTATGTATTACTCTATCTATTTCTTTGAAGATAGTAAAATTAGTTTAGTATAAATAAGTACTTAAATGTTTAAATTTAAGTGTGTATTCATACTAAGAAATGTTTAGTTATTGCTTCCTTTGACTTATATTGGATGAAGTTATTCCACAATTTTTCTCTCAGTCCCTTTAGAAGTTTGAAGCATGACCTAGGATTCGAAGGATGGAATTAAAAGCCACTGTGGACATGCTGACGTCTCGTCTCTTCCCAGGCTGATTACTTCCATCGAAAGATCTGATTGCCAGAGGGATTTGTGCCCTACTGACCCCACCAATACTTGATCATCACAGCTTTAATTGGGATTTCTTAAGGACATCGTAGCAGATAAAGCTGTCCTGTCAATTCGTTTAATATCACCGGATCAATATTTATGGGAAATACGCTGTCTTCCGATGGAATTTTAATGATATTTATACAAAAGACGTTAGAATTGCTTATTTTGTCATAAAAAAATTAATTAGATACTAGTTATTATGTGAACTGCAATCTATGGTTTGCAGATGATGTCCTCTTGATAAGTAGTATCACACAAGATCAGTCAAGAATGATAAAAAAACTATTTCACCTGATTGCAGTTGTGAATTTAACACCTAACTATAATAAATTTAAGCATATGACTATTGTAGAAAAGACTGAAATAAGGATGGATAATGTATGTCTTAATTATTTAGAGCAGTACTTTTATTTAGGACAGGTCATTATCATTATACACCTTTATAGCTAGATTATCCAAGAAAATTAATAGGAGTTTATCTCCCGACCAGAAGTACCGGCCTTTAATAACAATCACAAAAGCCATCTACAAAATAGATTTTTTTTCGCTTCATATACTCATCCACACTTGTCATAATCTTGGCAATAAGCATACGTTATGTCATTGTAATGAAAATTGGCATTTAAGTCGTAAAGATCAAACGCTTTCCTGGAAAAAAACACGTATCCAACATCTCCCGCCGGACCATTTCCACCTTAAAACGCCTAAACCACTCCCGTCACTTATTTCTCCTTAAAACCCGTAGACTCCTGGTCACTTCCTTAATTTTTTCCCACTTTGACTATTGCTGTACGGTATATGGGGTCGTCTCTGGGGATCTCGAGGCTAAACTAAAACGCTTGATAAATTGCTTTGTACGATTCATCTTCGGGATCTCAAGGAACGCCTCTGTTTTTGTGTAGAGTTGAAGTGGCTTTACCCTTCCTACCGTCGTATTTCCTGGCATCCTTCCTCTTTCAAGTCATCCAATCCCTTCGACCTTCATACATCTCCGAGCTCCTCCAATTCAAATCCTCTGTTCGCTCCCGCAATACTCGTTCCAGGTCTTCTGATTTATACATAAGGGCCCACCGAACCGCTGCTTTCGACAGATCGTTCATTATCCGATCCTCATCCTTATGGAACTCCATCCCTTCCCACATCCGTCAATCCAATACCCTTCCTACCTTTAAATCCCACCTGTTCAATCATTTCTTATCCATCCAGTCCCCATAAAATTGTAAATAGATACCACTGTAAATATGTATATAAATTATTAGATTGTTTTTCATTATTTTTACTTTATTTTCAATTTTTTATTATTGATTTATTTAAGTTAAAAAGTAACATATAATTTTCATTGATTATCCAATGAAATCAAGTAACATATGACTATTTCATTACTCAACATTTCTTTTTATGTATCTCTGAGGCTCCTTAGCCCACATTACTGTCCTTATGTATTATTTTAAAGGGACTTGTCCCAGAATAGATAAAGTATTATTATTATTATTAAAGAAGAATAGCTACCCATCAGCATCTCTTCCTTGCCTTGGTTTGCTTCTTCAATTCAGGAAAGGAGAGCTCTCATCCATCTCCTCTTTAGTCGTCTCCTGATGGCCATGTCAGCTGGGATCGTGTGTTTGATAATTCCGCTGTGATGTCCTAGTAGTTTAAGATGAAATCGGGAGTAGAGTATGTGTTGGTCGATAGTTGCTTGTCGCAAGTTGGAGTGTAAAGTTTTGTTTTTCAAGTATGGTATAATAGAATTAAATAAAAAAGTCTTTGAAAGAAGTATATTACATTTTATTTCCTATGGCTTTCAAACAAGGTCGATGAAAAATAGCCAGAATAATAAAATTATTACAATATTTAGAGCGAAGCTTATAAATGTGAGAAGACAGAACCGTATTAAATCATCAGTAGTGGCAGAGACAACTAGTCTTAGGTATAAAACACTACACATCAAGAATCTCAAGGCCATGTATTCCGAAGAGAATACAAAATATATATTTTTTTTAAACTTTTCTAAAATTAAAAAGTTAATGTATAAATTAGTATTATTTAATATTTAATTTTATAGATTACAGAAACATGAAAATTAAAATTTGTTTATATACTAATACTTAAACAAATCAAAATACCTACAATGAAATATAAATAAATTTAGAGGCTTTCTTTATCAGTTGCACTCTTGTCAAACTAAACATATTTCGTAGCACTTAATTATTTGTTATAACCAAAAAAGTAATTAAAATATACAATCGTAAAAGGAATTTGTTAGTGAGAAGTATTAACTATATTTCGAAAACTCTCTAAACACCTTCAGAATATTCTTTACTTTTTTTTTAAACGTCAGTGCTAACTTTTCAATTTCTAGCTTGTATTAGCTCAACATGGACCATTGTACGACAAAAAACATGTAAATCAGTCAAATATTTATCGCGCCTGGTAGTCATTGGTACAGTCCCCTATTTATGAAATTATTAACATCCGCTTTATCTCATCATAACCTACAACTATTTTATTTACGAAAATTCTCGTTACTTGGGGGGGGGGAGGCGTTTTAAATCTGGATATCGGCAAACTTAGTCTATTTAATCAGGTACTAAAAACTCATGAATACCCGATTGATTTCCTCTTCAATCGTAAGATAGTTTGAGCAACAAATCGAGATAAAAAGGTGCCCTTCAAAAATATGAAAATAACGAGGTTATATGGGCCAAATAGCCATATAGGCCACCTTTTTTTTTCGATTTTGTTATCAAATTATCTTAACGATCTAAGTGAAAAGCAAATTTACGAGTTTTTAGTACCTTATTACATAGACAAAGTTTGCATATCACTCGATTGATAATGAAATGAAATGAAATGAAATGAAAAAAATGTTTTATTATTCTGGGACTGTTGTCCCTTAAGAACAAAATATGAATACAGATTATATGTCTGTGTGGCTACAATTAAATTGTATATTTACAATGAAAGTTGACTTACGATAAAAATACAGAAAAGAGAAAAAAAAGAACAAGTAAATTGTACATATGTATGAGAAACTAAAATAACCTTAATAAATTGAGGTAGTCTCTGGTGGTGCTCAGATATTTCTCTAAGATATATTTCACAATCATTCGGATTGAGAAAGGAGTAGGTGCTTAAAGAGGAGTGGTTTAAACGAGGAAACTGATTGAGCGTGTCGAATATCAGCTGGGATGAAATTCCAGAGGGAGGCGGCTTGTATTGCAAAGGATTTGTCAAATGCAGCAGTTCGGTGAGGAGGAGGATAGAGGTCGGAAGTACGAGATCTGGTGGGACGGGATTGGATGGAATATTTGAATTGTAAGCTGTGAAAAATATAGGAGGGTCGATGGGTTCTAATAATTTGGTACAGAAAGGTGGCTAGGAAGTACTGACGGCGATAGGATGGGTAGAGCCACCTCAACTCAGTGTAATACTGGGTAATATGCGTATCCCTTGAGATTCCGAAAACAAATCGTAGTGCGCAATTCATTAGGCGTTTAAGTTAGGCCTCGGAATCTCCCGGGAGTCCACCGTACACCATACAGCCATAGTCGAAGTGGGGGAAAACAAGGGAGGAAACTAGGAGTTGACGGGACTTATATGGAAGGAGATATCGTAGACGATTGAACTGTTTTAGGGTGGAGATAGTGCGACGGGAAATTTGGGAGATGTGAGGTTTCCAGGATAGGGATTGATCGAAAGTAACACCTAGGTTTTTAACGGTGGTGTAGAATAAGATAGGTGAGTTGTTCAGGAAGAGATTGGGAGATACTGGGGAGGATTTGAGGAGTGAAGGGGATCCGATCAAGATGGCTTTTGTCTTCTCGGCGTTCAGAGTGAGCCTATTGAGGTTTGCCCAAGCACTTATTCTGTCAATATCTTCCTGAAGTTTTTGAGTGGCATTTGAGATATCTGTCGGATTAAAGGAGAGGTAAATTTGAATGTCGTCGGCATACAGGTGGTAATGACAGTGCAGGATAGAGGATGGGAGGTCATTTATATAGATGGAGAAAAGGGTGGGGGATAAGGAAGAGCCTTGTGGGACGCCTCTGGTCAGAGGTAGAGATTCTGATGGTGGGTTATTAGGAATTACAACGTACTGGGAGCGACCGGTTAGGAAGGATTGGAACCAATTAAGGGAACTAGAAGAAAAAGAGATATTTTTAAGTTTGGTTAGGAGGATGTTGTGGTCTACTGAATCAAAAGCTTTGCAGAAGTCTAGGAGAATAAGGATGGTTAGTTTCTGCTGATCTATGGCTGTGTGAAGGTCTTGGGAAATTTTGATTAGGGCAGACTGAGTAGAATAACCAGGCCTGAATCCAGACTGGTAGGGATTTAGGAGATTATTGTCCTCTAAAAAATGGGATAGCTGGGATTGGACTAACCGCTCTAATGGTTTTGAGAGGTTTGAAAGGAGGGAAATCGGTCGGAAATCATTAGGAACTGATGGGTTTGAAGTCTTCTTCAATGGGCGTACTAGGGCGGTTTTCCAGGATGTAGGGAAGGTAGCATTTTGAAGAGAATAATTGTATATATGATAAAGGATCGGAAGAATGGATGGCAATGCGGCTTTAATCAGTCTGACTGGGATGTTGTCGGGACCGTAATCATTGGTATGGGACTTCTGAATGGATTTAAGGAGCTCATCTGGTGTAATATGGGAAAGAAAGAAGTGATCAGGATTAAAGGAAGAGAACATAGGAGCCAGACTGGACGTGGGAGATGTGGATGCAAGAGGACAGGAGACAAAGTGAGCGTTGAGGTTATCAGCAGAAACGGAATTGGACTGAGACTGGGGTGTATTACCAATGGTCAGTTTTCTAAGAATAGCCCACGTAGCCTTGGTATTGGGAGAGTTGGATAGGGAATGATGGTAGTAACGGGATTTAGCACGGCGTACTGCTGATTGAGTGCTATTTCGAAGCTGTTTGTAGGAGAGAAAATCATCAGGAAGTCGAGTTCGTTTAAACCGTCGCCTTGCAGCATCTCTTTCTCTCATACACTCCCTCAAAGCAGGGGTAAGCCAAGGAGCTGGAGGATATCGGATGGTTTTTGTGATAAGAGGAGCATGTCGGTCGAGGATAGAGTGAAGTTGAGTGGTAAGGATTTCTACCATGGTGTCTATGGATTTTGAGGAGTAGATGGGATCCCACTGGATATCGTCAAGACCTTCTGACAATGTTTCGTGAGTGAGATAATCTAGGTTTTGGAAGGATATTGTTCGGGGAGAAAAGGATGGAACAGGGACATTGTAAGAGATCTGGACAAGATCGTGGGAAGATAGAAACGGAACCGGGTGCTGAGATGCGGCAAGGAGTTTGTCTGAGGAATCCAGGATAATTAGATCGAGCCAGGACTCTGAATACTGAGTACGATGGGTTGGATTGTAGGGTACTATGTAAAGGCTGAGAGAATTAAAGAGGTTTGTTAGGTAGGAATAATCAGAGGAAGGTGCCAGTAAATTGGTGTTAAAGTCACCGGAGAGGATGATGTTTGAGTAGGAAGGGATTAAGTTGTACAATAAAGTCTCAAGTGATTCATCGAAAGGAATTCTAGGAGGGCGATATATGACAGCAAACAGAATGGCAGATGAGGTGGTGAGGATTTCGGCGAAAAGGTATTCAACGTGCGGAGAATCGGTTATGGAAGAGCAGTGAAGGATTTTGGATTTGAGACTGTCCTGGACAAAGAGACCTACTCCACCACCCGTGCGATCTACTCTGTCATGACGAAGGAGAGTATAGTTAGGTAGAAGGATCTGGGAGGACGGGATTGTGGGTTTCAACCAGGTTTCGGATACGGCAATTAAATGGTAGAAGTTATGGAGAAAAAAGTCGTAAAATTCATCAAAATGGGCTAAGAGTGACTGAGCGTTGACGTGGCAGGTTAGAAGGATATTAGTCATGGAAGAAGGAGGAGTGGCTTGAAGAAGGAGGGGTGGCTTGGTTAACGGACAGAAGGAGTTAAGGATAGGAATATTTCTACAGCAGCTAGAGCCAATTGTGTGCAAGATCTCCTAGATATTAATAAGGATGGTAAACAAAAAATATAAAATTTAGTTAACGAAAAGCATATTCCTATTGTGCAAAAGAAAAAAAATACACAAATTAGAGTTTCTGAACAGATCAGACCTAAAATATTCTCATAAACAAAAATGAAATTATTATCATAGTCTATTATTAAAACAAACGCAACAAAAACATAAAACGGGGATATAAAAAAGTAAAAACAAAATTGTTCAAAGTGATGTAACATGTATATGCATGTCAAGCAAACGTGTCTAAATCTGATGGTGAGTTGATGACGACGACCAGCTGTCCATCGTCTCGTCGACATTTCACCTTGCCTGTGCTAAACCAACTGTACCTGATTTTTCCTGCAGACCTCTTTTGCCGGGCCAGCCAGTACAGGTGTCTGTTGGTTACGGACATAGCTTCGCTAAGGTAGATCTTGTGGGCGTCATTTTCTTGCCATCCGAGGTGACGTGTTGAAAAATCCCTAATGACTTTTCGCCTCTGGATCAACTCATCCCTAAGCGACTGCCGGACGAACCTTACCACAAGCGGCCCAGGTGTATCGTCTTGCCTGGTTCTTATCCGTTCTGCATAGTCAATGTCCTCCACCTTTAGACTAAGGCCCAGGCCCGCCCCCACGCTCATAACCAGGCCCATCGGGGTCTCTCCAGATCTCACTGGGACTCCTCTTATTTTTATTGACCTGGAAAGGTGCAGTTGCTCACTTTTATTGAGCCTGATTTCGAGCTCCGAGACCCGAGACTTGAGAGTCGTGTTTTCCAAGACCAGTCCGTCAATCTTGGAATTTTGAGCCTCCAGTAGTGACTCTATAGAGTCTAATTTCGCCGTATTCTCAAAAGTTATGGAGGCTTGCTTTTCGAGAGATATTTTTAATTCTTTCACCTCGTTAGCATTGGCATCAAGGGAGAGTTTTAATCCCTTGACCTCTTCTGTTAGATTTTTAATGGCAGCAAGTAACAGTTGTGACGTGCTGTCGACAGTTTGTTGTTGTGGCGCCGTTCTTGGCGGGCTGAGACACTTGTCTGTCGGTTGGATATTTTTCCGAGCCTTTTCACATTTCGGACATACCCAATTTTTTCGTAATGCCCTCAGTGCTTCAAACTCACTCTCGTCTGCGTTTAGACATTTTCCATGGAAAATGGCTTGACATGTTGTGACAGTGCATGCCATTGTTTTTTTTTCTTCTCTTGCTATGGTCTGTTTACAAATTGGGCATAAAACCATCTTGATAAGCGAGAGAAAAGAAGAAAGAGAAAAAAAAAATTACGTAAGTAACGTGGTAAAAAAATTGACGTTACCCCAATCTCGTCACTGGAAACACTGAGATATCTAGTACCTAGTCCTATTTATGCGCATGCGCTCCCCACCTATATTCTTATCTAGAATGCCTGCAATAAATACCTTAAGCCGACTAAAATTATGATTTTTCCTTTCTTCTTCTAACGTGAAACGGCGTTGTATTGAAGAATCTTTCCTGTCTGTGGATATAACACGATTAATAGTTGGTTCTAACCAAAAATTATGACCGAACTCCTTCTAAAAACTGCGAAAATCACTAACTATAAACTGACTGAACTTTTATCATACGCTCTGAACTGAGGTCTAGACCACACTGCATAATGCATCAATTTCTAGAGTATTCCTAAAAAAAAATAGTTGGAGGTTACGATGCGATGAAGTAATTCACGAAATTACAGGTGGATGTTAATAATTTTATAAAAAAGGATCTGTACCACGGATTATAGAGTTTAAAATCGAAAAACGGACTAGAGCTTTAAAAAAATTATGATGTAAAATATTTTAAAAATTATTTACATTTTTAAATGTTTTATGTAATTTATTCTTTTGAATGGGATTAAACTTCTTTTGTTAAAAAAAGCTTAGTTGGTTTAAAAAAACATAAAGAAGAAACATGGTGTATGATTCGGGAAGAAAAATGTTTTTAGCATTATATCATATAAATTTTTGTTTACAATTATTGTAGTTACAATGAAATAGATGTATTTCTCATTTCCATTGGAATGAAAAAGTTAAAAAAAAATGTTTTGATTTTTCCTTTTCTAAAAAATTAAAAAAGAAAGTATCATTACATTTCTTGATAAAAAGAAAATACCGGGTTTGGATATAAATTTATTTTCAGAAACATTTTCTTTTTATAGCTCCTCTTGTTGTTGGAAAAAGTATAAATAATTGCACTATTGTATTCGTTGGGTATTTTCGCATACATATGGATTTTCAAAAAAAATCTCTTAAGATTTACTGTTAAACGAATCATTGGATATAGGATTGTATTAGTTTCAACGATTTTTTTCTATATCCTTAATTTATCATTATGTTTTTATACTATTACTTGTTAGTTTGTATATACAATACAGGAATGAAGACAAGACAGACACAAACAAAGAAGCAAGAGGTGCAATTTGTCAAGTTGCGGTGACAGTTCTTATCATAGCAGGCTGGCTTATCAGTGGAATTGGTATCCCCCGCCTTTTTGTAGCCTAACAATCGTCTTTATGTCCTATGTCGTATATGCTGTCTTCTACTACTAAATAGAGCAGAATTAAAAAATAATCTAGGAAAATCATAACGTAGATTAAGAAATATACTTTTTCTTATCCAATTTTATTAATAATTTATTATATATTTATTGTTAACACATCTATTTAACCAGTGAAATAAATAAAAGAGTGATAATCATATAACATTTTTTCTTTTATGGATTACCCATCCAAATAATCCTCCAAGAAGGTTAAAACGGCAGTGGTCCCGCGACCTATTTGAGTTTGTAAATATTGGAGTTCTGGTAATGGCTAGATTCTCCACACACCTCGATCAGTCTCCACTGGCTTTAGTACCATTGATGCGGTTGAGAGAGTAACGCAGGGATCTCCTGTATCGTGCTTTTTCCTCCGTAGTTGGAGGGACAAGCATTCCTCGGAGTTTCCTCGTCTGGCTCTAAATAATGTATATAGCTATGGTTTTTGTTTTTTATCTTTATTTAATACCAGTGACGCGGCTGGAAGAGAAGCACTGGGATCTCCTGGAGTCCTGCTTTAGCTTCCACATTTGGGGAACAAAGCTTGATTCAGAGTCCCCTGGGCCAATGTAAATATTTTACATAGGTGCCAATGTGCTTTATTTCTTTTATTATCATTCGGCTTTAATCTGTTATTTTATTTATCTGGTGTATTACTTAATCTTTTTATTTATCTATTAATATTTATTTTCCTTTCTTATTGTGTGAATGAATACCCTAGTACCAATGCCCTTCAGTAGCCAGACTGTATTAATACTTAATACAAAAAAAAAATATTTTTATATTGTTTAATTTTATTTATATACGTTTTGCTTATTATTTAGTTATTATTTTTCTTCAGTTTATTTTATATTTTTTTGTTCATATAGTGTGAATGTGATCTTACCTCCCTATAACCGTGGTCTAAGTGACATAATGTTATATTAATAAAATAAATTAATTTCAATACATTAGGCTTCCTCAAATGAACAAAGTCACAACTGAATGATTAACTGTGTAGTTAATATTGTAATATTGTTGTACATTTCATTTGAATTGATTGAATTCAGTGAACCGATATTGTACGATTTGATACTAAAAATCTCTCCAGGTAATTTTAGGTATCAATATATTTTATTGAGCCCACTTACTTGATTCCGATTTCCATAATTCAGAAACTAATAAACATTACACAGTACCAGTGTTTTAAATCACTGAGTGAAATTCGCAAAGGTACATAACTAGGGACAGCAATTGTTTTTAGTTTTTCGAAAATAAATTATGAGTATCAATAGGTGATCATTTCAAGCAATCAAGGAGGAACCAACTTGAATATGGTTTATAAATTTCTCCATAATTTGGCAAAATTATTCACACATCTAGTAAGTATTTCTACTCTCATTATTTAGCCAGCACATCTGCTGATTTTTAATGAATAAAGTAGCAGAAGCAGATTGGAAAAGAAAGAAGAAAAAAAAAATCTGTAATATACAAATGACGAATTTTCGTCATGCTAACGAATATATAATAAAACATTTTCATCTTTCTACTTTCGCAAACATCATTTATATTATCAAAACTCTTTTTTAAATTTGTTTAGCTCGGACAGAGGAAAAATGTCAGTATCTGTCAACAATGGAAAAAAAATAGTTGAATGTCTCATACATTTTACGTGAAACAAATACGCGATAAGTGGGAGATTTATGTTCGTTATGTACAAACATAATGTGTACGTGGGCTTCTCTAAACTAATAAATTTTTTTTTAAAACAGTCAAAATCTTCCACATTTGTTATTCGCGTATAATCGAAACTCTTGTCTTACTCGTCTATGCTAGAGGCAACTATTATGATGAAACAAAAGAAATTTGTTTTTTTATCTTTCAGCTTAAAAAAATCCTTTTAGTGTTTCGTATGCATTATGATGCATTGAACCTCCTGATTATTGATAACGAAACTAAACTTTAAATATAATTAATCATATTCGAATTATTTCTTAAATCAGAACAATGGATATAATATCAATAATAATATGATAATAAAAAACAACAAAATCCAGACTGGAACGTATTAAACTGGAAGTATCTGGATATAATTAATCTATTTAAATCTGATTTATATTCGCAGTAAGTGTGACTGAAACGGCTATCTTCGCCAGGAACAAGGCCTCTTTGTAAAACTAGGTAATAGGATCTTTATTAATATTTACACCCTGGATACTGGATAGGGGTTAGAAGATATATCAGTTTGGAAAGAGATATACAGTCTAGATGGTATCTCTATCTTAACAAATGTCTGTAAAGGTGATACTAAACCAGATAGGGCGGTGTATTCCGACTGCTGCTGTAAATCTTGTTTGCGATACTAACGATTGTATTAATATTGTTAAACTGTAATGAGGGTATTTTTTTTACAATACAAACTCTACAAAAGAATGACTAAATGGGAAACATAGTTTTTAGATTAATATATTTTAACTGTTTTGCTCCTAAGAATAATAAAGTATGGATCCTGATTATTCCAATCAAATTTCAAAAAATTCATTTTTTTTTAAACTTCATTAATGCTATTAGGTAAGGAGGAGGGAGTATCGAACTTAGATTGAATCTGGTATGAGCTGATTTTAAATAATCTTTAGGTTTCAGAGCTCATAATTCCAAAAAAAAAAAAAAAAAACGCATTTTCAACTATTGATTTGAATACACTCTTTCATCATTATTTCCACTGGCCTTACTTGAGAGCGAATGTCATAATTTTCAATTCCTTTTTTTTATTGTTAATTAACTATTTCATTTATTATCTATTATGTAATTAATTTTTTATTTAATTTATTTATCTATCACTATATATTATATGTATAAATAATCATAACTATGGGTTGATTTTATAATATTAGTTATACATGATTATTTAAGATTGTTAAAAAAAACAAAAACAAAATGTATAGTAAATTTTACATATTTTTCACGATATATGCGGCCATCTCGTCCGAGTGACTTATAATTTTTAATAAGAAAATAAACTATAAATATTGAATTAGAACCCCATGACCCTTGAATTATTTCGAACCATAAATATTTTTACAGCTGCTGAGTTGTTCCTAAACAATTTCTACGATGAAACGGAGACCAATGATGATTTCATCTTTAGTAAGACCAGGGGAACGTAACAAATCTCTGACCTATATTCTAAAAAAATGGTTCATTATACGATACTGTTAGTTACTTACAGGGACTGGAACAAATCTTGTCTAAGATAGTGTATAAGAAGCTTTAACCGAATGAGCCTTTCAGATGACAGAATGATAATACAATCTGCCTCATTGAAGGGAAAAAAGTATTAGGGCTACAATATATACAAAAATGTAGGAAATAAATATAAATAATAAAAAAAATATGTATATAAATAAATAAAAGTGATCTTTTTATACACATTCATACCTATATACCATATGTATATTTGCTCAGGAAACTCCGAACCAAGTCCTCCACATGCGGAAAACAAAGCAAGACTCAGATGTCCTTCTCTTCCAGCCGGGCCACTGGTAACTGAAAGAGGGCACTGGAACCACAGAGGTTCAGGACTTGAGTGGAGAAGCTGGCCATTGCCAGGACTCCAAAAGCAAATTTACAAAATGTTTCGGGGACATTGCTGCTTTAACCTTCGAGGAGTATTATAAGGATGGTCGGATCTGGATATGGATTCAGCTAGAAAATTGGCGGACATGACAGATCCTGTCCTGCAGTCGATGCAGACATCAGAGGGTAAAGGTGACATATTTACATTTTGATTCGTTAACTTTGATGCGCCAATTGTCACAACACTTCTCCATCAGTGATAGGTGTTTTTGCAGGTTGGGGGGTGCTATTTTGAGGCTTGAGTGGGAGGACAGGATGGCGGTATTATCAGCAAATGTTGCTAGGAAGGTATCGGAATCTGTAGTTATATCTGCAGTGATAATAATGTAGAAAACAGGATCCAAGAAACTGCCTTGTGGGACACCAGCCTCGACTGGATAACTATTAGAAAATTCTGAGCCAGAGTGTACTCGGAAGGAAGGATTGGATAGGTAGGATTCAAGGATTAAGTAAGGATTAGATAAATAGGTTTTGAGATTGAAAAGCAAACCATCGCGCCACACCCAGTTGCAAGCTTGCGCTAACGGCATCAATGCAATATTGCTTGCTTTGAAGAGCAAAGAATATATGGTGAACAACATGTAGACCTTGCTGATCTGTAGTTAGAGTGTTGTGAGCGGAAATCAAACTGGTATAGAGTGATATTTTTGGGAATCTATTATGGCTAGGATTTGCTTGAGAAGGATTTTTGAAATGGTCGAGAGCAAACTTATTGGTCTATGGGATCAGAAGTCACCTCTCACATCAGTGGAAAATGGATTGTGCAGTGGATACAATTGTATAAGCAAGTAAGGAATATAGTAACTTTTTTGGGAAATTGCCTAAAGATCTGCAAAGTTAGGTGACCGTATCGAGGTGATTTCTAGGTTTTGGTTTATTTATAAGAAATTTGACCTCATAGGGTGTCGTACAGCTTTAGGAGGCACAGAGAAAGGAATCGGTGAGAAGGAGAATTCTTTAACTTCGGCGGAGTTGGTGGAATGGAGTTTAGGATTGGTAGTAAATGTGTTCGATATATGTTTAGCGACTTCTTTTGCTCTGTTCTCATCTGTCGAAACCCAGGAACCTTCATCACGGCGGCGAGGACGGGAAATGGAATGGAATTTAAGAATTGATTTAGTTCCTTTCCAGAGAATTTAGTTACATCTAGTGATATTTAGTTACATCGCATATATAAGTGGCATTTCTAGTGGGAAAGTTTATACATTTATTTACACTTCTATATTTTAACACTACAATCACCTACTCTTGGATTAACTTACTTCACTGTCTGTATAGTTATTATTCATTTTTCAACTAGAAACTTTACTAAAATGATATTATTCAAAATTGTTTAAATTGTTATTGTTAGCCATTCTGTCAAGTAAAAGACACAGATGACTTTACAACTATTTATAATGAGAGATTTATACCGTTTAGATTACAATAAATCATGAAACAGATATAATTACTTATTTTCTATTTACCCTTGATCATACTTTCCTTTTGATAAATGAAATAAAGGATATTTTCAAAATCAAAATAATATTAATTTTGAATCAAATATTGGATAGTTAATCATTTATTTGTATCGAGTTGCAGAGTACATTTGCATATGTTTTTGTGAAAATATTTTTCTCGATAATTATAATACAAACGTTATTAACGTATTTTGAACATGCAACTAAAGCAAATGTAATTTTATTTTATGTAATCACATTGTTATTAATTCATGGCTGTATGGCGTTAATTTTCTCAATTATAATTTTCAGCTGTTTCCGGAATGGACATCAATAAACGCAAATAATCTATGAAAAAAAAAAACAACTTAGGCACGTTCCAAAAGGAGAAGTGCCCCACCTGTCATATTACGGAGATCAGAGATAGTGAATGAGCGGAAATTTCTAATTTAATACTTATCAGTTGCTTTAAGTACGCTTTGGAATTCTTCCTGAATGAGGGATATAAGTTTTACTAATTTTATTTTTATTACAATATACCATTATAATATGACCACAGGATAAGACAAAAGGTTAATATGCGAAAGATTAATATGGGAATGCGCAATATTAATATGGGAATCCATACATTGGCCCCAAAAAGGAGAAGCAATTTTTTAAAGGAAATTATTTGTTTCTTATAATGAATTTCATTTTTTTAATAATTATTTTATTTAATATTTTAAAATGGAAATATTTACAAACTTAATTTTATTATTTTCATCTTCTCTTTCCTCGGCTTTTAGGCCGCACGGGGTTTTTCCATGCCAGAGGATGAGGGCAGGGGATTAATTTGAATGAAAAATTGGAAGAGTTAAATGCAAAAGTTTATTGGTTCTACCAATTTTTTTTGCCACTAACTATTTTGCCTTTTTTTTTTTTGTTCTCAAAAACTATTTTTTTTTTTTTACCAATCTCTGGTCTTGGTCTTGCAAGGAGTTGCTGTAGGTTCTTCGAGGTGCTAAGTACAAATCTGAACTCTGTTTCTCAATTAAAAAATGTCTGAGATATTTCCTATTACAAATTCTTCTCTTTCTTTCTTTACTCTTTCCACTGATCTTTCGGAAGCATGTGACTATGATTCTTCTCGTCTCCATCAAATACTCTTTCATTTGATACCTCATTTGTAAAAATATAGCCTGGGTCAAAATTCGAAGAAACGAAAGTTGTATAAAAAGTTGTATTTGTGTGTTGTTCGAGTTGCTAAATACCAATCTTAACTCTGATTCTGCATTTTAAAATGTCTGAATCCTTAATGCTCCATACTTTGTCACAAATAAAACCATTCATAAAGACCTTAATGTACCATATGTCGTTGATTTAGCTCGAGCCAGATATCTATCCTTTCATGATAAACTTCAGTCCCATCCAAATCCGCTTGTTTCCACTCTTGCTTCTTCCTCGATCCCTGATAATCCTCCTAGGCTTCTGAAAAGGAGATGGCCTCGTGATCTTCTTACTTAAAATTATTTAGAGAGTGCTACCACTGGGTAGTATCTCTTCAAGCCTGTACATGCCATTATTTATAATTTGCGCATATTTACTAGTTGTATTTGTATACATTTGTAAATTTCATTAAATAAACAACAACAAAAATGTCTGAGATATTTGCTATTACAATTTTTCAGTATCTTTCATAACTTTTCCACTGTACTTTCGGGAGCATGTGACTACGGTTCTTCGCGTCTTTTTTAAATCCTCTTTCATTTGATACTTCGTTCATAAAAATCCGTAGTAATCTATTTATTAGTGATTTTCGACAAAAATCCAAGGCTATAAATCCAGGATCTCAGTTAAAATTCGAAGAAATTTTTTTCTTCGATTTCTATAAAAATTCGTATTTGAGAGTTCCTCGGGATGCTAAAAACAAATCTGAACTCTGTCTCTCCATAATAAAATGTCTATGCAAAGAGAAAGACCAATACCGATTTTGGGCAACACTACATTCCAGACATGACTTTCACTACTTATTTGTTTGATGGAGTAAAAAAATAAAATAAAATAAATAGGGAATGACAGATGACTGTTGGAAGTAAAGGAGAGTATCGATCAACTCCTCTACTAATTCTATTAATTAGTCTTTCTACCCCCGCCCAGGAATTAGTTGGCTCCGGCTTCTGATTAGGGGAGTCTTGTTCGACTAACTATATACAGTTCCCTTTCAACGGCTTTCATCAAGAAATAAATAAGAACAACTAAAAATAAATAACAACGAATAAAATCATTGGCCATTGAGCCAGCAAAACACGCCAAAAATGACTATGCATCATGAAAATTTGTATTCTTATAGTCACACAAAATAAAAGAAGAAAGTCTTCTAGTTTTGATGAAACATCTTTATGTGAATCTATGACTTAAATATTGGAATCTTACATTCATAGTAGCCAATGCAATATCGGAGGCCCGTTAAAAAAACAAAACTTTTATATCTATATTACGCATTCAATCCTTTCAGTCCAAAGTCCTTCAAACAATGATTGATGCTCCGTTCTATGTAACCAACCAAACCCTACATCATGACCTTAATATCCCGTTTGTCCTAAACCATATCCCTCAAAAAGTTTCCAAATTCCAACAAAACCTTACATATCATCCAAATCCAATTGCACAATCTCTATCTTGCTCCAGCCACCCCTATAATCCTCCTCGAAGGTTGAAGCGGCAGAGACCCAGAGACTTGTAAGAATATATAGGAGTTATAGCAATGGCCGGATTCTCCACTCAAGCCATGTATGTCTGGTTTATGTATTTTGTTAGATTGGTTTATTTTTATTTAGTTTAATATCTTTTAGTTTATATACAATTTACTTTAGTATTATTATATTGCCGTTTATTATTTTCATTTATTGTATGGTATGAATGAGCTACTCTATATCACTATTACTATTGTCCTTGACTGTGACAGATTGTAATATCTCAATATATATATGTGTGTGTATTAAACTCATTAATAAATATTTTATAGCGTAATATAAATATATTTTTAAAGTTTTTAATAAAATGTTTAACTTTTTGTCTTCTTTTTTAGCCTTTGTTGCTATATTTAAAAAAAAAAATTATTACCAATTTATACATTAATTCCGAATCATAAATCTCCAAGGATGAAGAAACTTAAGACTTTGGCTTGGCGAGACACAAGTTTGGAGTATACCAGAAACTATAGATATCTGGGTGTACCCTTTTCTTCTTGTGGAAAATTCGAGAGAGCCGCGGAGCATTTCTTACATAGATCATCTGATGCAGCGACCAAAGTGATGGCAATCCTAAGAAATGGAGAAAGCGACTCCTGGGAGACAAAAATCAGCCTCTTTGACTCAATGGTCTCGTCAACACTGTTCTATGCTGCAGAGATCTGGGGGACGAGATACCTGGAGGTTTTGGAGAGGACGCAAGTTCGATTTATCAAATCATTGCTCCATTGGCCAAGAAATGCACCGAACTATGTGGCTCGCCTTGAAAGTGGGAGATCTCCATTAAGTGTTGAAGTGTTGAAAAAAGTGATAAACTATTGGACAAAGCTAAGCTTAATGAGTGACGAAAGACTACCTAGACAATGCTTTAATAGGCTTAGAGCTCTAGACTCATCCATTGGAAAACCTGATCCAACTTATAACTGGGTTACCCAAGTAAAGATGATTGTGGCGGAACTGGGATGTCAGAGGATGTTTTCTTGTGTTTTCTCTCTAAATCAAACCCAAGATATAGAAAAATCTGCTCCTTTAATGTTACCAGACCAGAGGATTATCTTCAGTTCAGGGCTCTGAATTTAAACAAATTAAGAGCCGTTAGTCGTCTCAGAGTAGCAAGTAAAGATTTTATGAAAATATACTTAAAAGATGCTACTTTGACTATTAAATCCAGTGAGGTATGTGGTGCATGCAACTGCCTTGTAACTGACCCGGTAACTCATTTTCTGATCCAATGTATCAAGTTCAATGAGCCAAGAAATAAGTACTTGAAGGCATTTATCACTGAATCCAGAGAAGATGCTAGTGTGGAGGAGATACTGAAAATAGACACTACGAAAAAACTAAACCAACTGTATTATTTCATACAGGGCTGTTCATTGAACTGTTAAGTGGTAAAGTTAATCATATAACATATATTAATGCTTATTTATATTTTCATTTGTCTTATACCTCTCGAATATTTAAAAAAAAAAAAATAATAATAAATAAAAAAAAAAATGTTTTACTAATTGTTATGTATATATATATATATATATATATATAATATATATATATATATATATATATATATATATATATATCGTTTACTAATCTGTTATTATATTATATTATATTAGTCATACTTAATGCTGTGGACATTGTTAATGTTATGTTTGAATGCAGTACTAGACTCAAGATCTAACATTGTTAATTATACCATTATATTTATTTGTACAGGAATTTCCTTAGACAAATAAAATAAACTATCTATCTATCTATCTACATTAATTCCGTATGAGATGGATACAATATATAAACTTGCAATGTGAATTAGGACATGTAAACATTTTTAGTTTATAACAACTTTGTTGCCCTTCGTCTTCGTTTATGTGAATATATTCAAAGCAGGTAATACAATTAACAAACTTCAGTTAACTTACTCTTCCCATTTCCGTTCGACTGTGGACTTTTTACAATGAACTTGGAGCAGTAAAACGAAGGGAAAAAAAATAAAGAAGAAAAGAACTAATTAATTAGTAGAAGATAATTTCAAGTCGACTTGAGTCGTCATGCATATGGATGAGACGGTCCAATAAGAGACACTGAATCAGTCTTAAATTGATTTTTTTTTTTTGGCCAGTTCTTCAGGACTCTCGGTAAATTGGCGGTCTCTTTCTTGGTCAGGCCTGCAGCCACATTTAACAAGAGTTAATGATGATTTTGGTTATAAAAGTTTTTGTTTACTACAGTATAATTGATTTTGTATATGTTATGTGGCATTAGACAAAGTAATAAAAATAAATTATATTCACATAAATTAAATGCTCCCATGTTTTTAATTGAGGTAAATTAAAGACATAATAAGTAATACAAATGAAAACATTTTGAAATCAAACAATTTAATCTTTTATTTTTCTGAAAAAGTAAATTTAACACTATTCAATTTTCTTTTCAATATTCGAAATAATTTTAAATCCCTCTCGGGATTATAAAGTGAGTGAAACATAGGTTTTTAAATTTCACGAAAAATCGGCATGCATTAATACTAAAGCATTTTCTTCTTTTAAATATTCTTAAATTTAAAAAATATTTATCTGCTAAATAAATATATGTATATTCCTCAACTGATTGGGATTTGAACTTTTTGACAACGTAGGCACTTTAAAAACTAATTTTCTTTCAAATAAAACAAAAACAACTAATCGATAAAATCCTATTTTTTATAACTTAAAAAGTACCGATATTGGTTTTAAGTTTTACGGGCATCCAAAATTGACTCATCTCCACCTCATTACATTCTCGTCATATAACTAAAGCTGGACTACCGAGCTGTGAGCAATATAATTCTAGAGTTTCAATATTACAAATATTCGAACAGTTGCTGTTTGCTCAACAGTCGTAAATTAAACGATTTAGCGTTGCCACTAAACATATTGCAAGCATATGGAACGATATGAGTAGATCCTATGAAGTAATATATTTTATTACTAGAGAACATTTAATAAAAAATATGTAATAAAAACTTCATTTTATTTATATACTATTTAATTTTATCTAATTAATTTATAAGTTTTATATTATAATAATGATTTCTCTTTAGATTAATTTAATTTTTATTTATTGATGTTTGTTATAAAGGGTCATTCTAATATTATTTAGCTATTTAGAATCTCTTAATCATCTTAATTCGGCTTAAAAAAAATCAACTTTTTGAAGAAAAATTGATCTCGAATATTAGTATAGATGTCCTAGAAAACAAACTTGAGCTTCGGTAGTCAGTTTTTAATTTTTAATTAATCAACAATTGAATAAACTCAATTAAGAAGGCGTGGGGTGATAAAGAAAACCGAATAGCTGTAATCGCCTTACACAAAGTTGGAAAATGTAAGTCAGAGATTTTCAACACTTTGAAACATTTAGGTATTAGTCGTATGTTCGTGTACCGCACTATAAATAGATATAATGAGACCCTATCATTATGTGACAGACCTCGACCGTCCCTGCACTGTGAGAACGGCAAATGCTGTGAGAGCAGTGGCTACTCGATTCAGAAAAAATCCCATTCAAAAACAACAAATCATGTCTCAAGAAATGGAAATCTCTATCAGATCAATGTCTTGCATAATAAAAAGTGACCTTAGGATGTATGAATTTCGAAGAATGACAGGACAAA
Source organism: Nezara viridula (assembly GCA_928085145.1). Lineage (NCBI taxonomy): Eukaryota > Metazoa > Arthropoda > Insecta > Hemiptera > Pentatomidae > Nezara > Nezara viridula. Next base: position 149,491,710 of record OV725079.1, on the reverse strand, counting down.
GGCTACTAGACTTCCCTAAAAAAAATTGAGTGGATAGATGCAAAGTGCTCCTTGAACGGTACGTCAATGGTCTTCATCTAAATATTTTGTTTAGCGGCAAGAAATGTTTTACAATTGAAGAAACATTTAATCGCCGAAATGATCGTGTGTACGCACACGGCTCTAAAAAAGCCCAGGAAGTCATTGGAACAGTGGAAAGAGGTCATAGCCCTTCCTCAGTGATGGTTTGGTGGGGAGTTTGCTTTGATGGTACCACAAAGCTTCATGTTTGTAGAAAAAAAAAAAAGGACTTGAAACAGCCGCTAAAACTTATCAGGACGATATTTTGGAACCTGTTGTCAAGCCTCTAAATGATACTCTGTTTGCTTGAATTCATAGGGTTTTCCAGCAGGATTCCGCTCTAGCTCATCTCCAGTTCATTTCTGCTTCGGATTGGCCCCCAGGAAGCCCTGACCTCAACCCACTAGATTATCGGCTTTGGTCCGAACTGGAGAAAGATGGCATGCCACAGAGCACACCCTAACTTAGAAAGCTTCAAACAATCTCTGTCCGAGCAGTTGAGCACTTTCCTCAAGAAGTGCTGCGTGCTGCAATTGACGAATGACCACGGAGATTAAATGCCTGTTTCAAGACAAAAGGGGAACATTTTGAGTAATTTTTTTTTGTTTTACTCTCTATAAAAATTAATCTGTAAGATCTATAAAAAAGTTAATTTATAACAATATTATTTCTTTTTTTCAAATTACTGATTTTTTTAAAAATTATATATTATATTAGTTGTTAATCTACTTATATGTTCTTAAATAAATATTTACTGTAAGACTAAAATATAGTTTCAACGATTTAATATAACATTTAATGCAAAGTAACACAATAACTAATCGTAAACCAATAAAACAAATATTATTCTGAAGCTTTTAAATCCATATCCAAAATAACAGTGCATGCAACAGAAAGTGTTTTATTGATTGCTGATCACATCTATCATCCAGCTTTTGTAGTAAATGAGTTTGTAGTAAATTCATTTAACATTTGCATTTATCAGTTCTGTTAGTAATGTAAAAGCTGGTTGAATTTGACTTAAAAATCATAAGAAATAATAAGTATTATAATATGATCATATTAAAATCAAATGACTAAAATAATTATTTTGAAATAATAAAGAAGACGATGAAGATAATGGAAAAAATTCCTCTTAGCAAAAATTATTGAATAAATATGCATCAACAGGTTTTGTATATTGATATCTTCGTATATAATTTGCAATATCACGTTAGAAAATGTATTCAATCAGATAAATAAGGTCTTATCAGCGATCTAGTGGCCCAAAGCCAAAGTATCGAAGTCTGAATCATCTAATATCGGAAAAATATTACACATGTTTTCCTAGCGAGCCAAAATATGTGATTCATATCACTTCAAGATATGATTAGTTTATGGCCTCGAGGATGATCTGGAATTTTCTTGCACTGGTGGCTCCAAGACTGGTATAAAATGAAAACAATTTTTTTTTGTAAATAACGCCGATTGGACAACATGTAAATGGGATCCATGCATGTATAACTATATGCATGATTTATTCATGTTTGGGTTGTCTCGCCCTAGTTAACTAATATTTATTTCAGATATGTAATCCGTTACGTGGAATCGTTAATCAGTGAGTAAGCCACTGACTTCCGAAGCTCAATGTTCTGGGTCCCGTGGCAGATAATTATTCATTCTGTTGAATCGGTCGTGAATCGACCCTGGTATCAGGAGGCCCTCTTGGGGCACACCCAGTCTCTAGACAGTGGGAACTCTTAATTAAACAATTAATTTCCCCAATCACATCCCTGTACAAACGTTGATCATGAAACAGTACTTCCTAACAAAGCACTGAACCCAGGGGGTTTTAGTGGTACAGGTAAAGTAAAGTAAACCGGTACGTTTATCGACACCATATTTGTAACATCCAGTAAAAATGTCATTATGCTCTAATAGGATTTCTTCCAAATCATTATTCCATCCTATTTTCAGTAATTATTTTTCTTAATTTTTAATATCAGACTCCGTTGTTATCTTACGTAGCTACAAGTGCAGTTGTTTCCAGCCATTGGAATGCTTTTTCTTCTTTGTTGATATCTATTAACAAGGTTAAACTAGTGTTGCCCAAATGTGAGACCGAAACGAGTGTTGGTCTTGCAACCTCAGTCTTGGTCTTGGTCTTGGTCTTGCGCAAGAGTCTCGCAACAGTCTTGCAGTTGCTTATTAGCTTATTATTATGGAGATATTCCTGTAATTTTTTAGATAGGAGCAACCTTACTAAGCCCGAATGAAAAATTAGAGGAGTTAAATGCAAATGTACATTGTTTATATTAATTATTAACATGTAGTAACTAAGATTGTCAAGTATTAGTAACTATTTTACCTTAATTTTTATTAAAAAGATGGATTTTTTTTTTCATAACAACACATTACGTTTGACTCGTAGAAACAGCCTACATCAAAGAGGCTACTGACCCCACCAGAAGCACACTTACGGACTACGATGTAGGGAGTGACAACCGACATTGGTACAAGCTTCCTAAGGCTCAAATGGTGCGGGCACAGGAAGGCGGTGAGTGGTTCCTAATAGCCCTTCCGCCCCAGATCCACGTGGGGGACACGTGGACACGACACCTTGGGTCCTTTCTGGTCATCTACTTCTGGGGGATAATTTGTGGGCAGTGACTAAGGAAGTTAGTACATACCGATTACTACCAGCTGATCAATAGACTTAAGGAGACATCAATATGAAGTTTTTATACTTATTTTTACTTTTTTTTTTCGCTATGATATGAGGGAGTTTCTGTAGTCTGCCCAAGACATCCATTGAAGTCCTGTACTAATTATTTGAATTCTATTTCATTAAATGAGTCCGTAATACAGTTGCTTTATTAATTCACAGGACTCACTACTCCAGGTTGGCGCCTCCGGAAGTTTGCCCAGCTTCTTCAATGCCAAGGCCATGACTGGTTGCCAATTATTGGATAAAAGAGGAAGTGGCACATACACTCAGTATCAAAATGCTTCAAAAATTGTTATCTCTACTCTCCCATCTTTTTAAATTACCCGTAAAACAGTATTAAAATATTGTATCACTCACCTGAAGTTAATCAGCAACCTGCTTGTATTTTGGTTCTCAAGCCAAAAATATATACATTTTTTTTTTCAAAATTAAGTTGAGGCCCGTCAAAATGTTAGACACAATCCTAGATAAAAATAAATAAAACTCATTTTAATACTTCGTGGCCTTTCCACACGAAGCCAAAATTGCAGATTTCAAATCCTCGATTGCTCTGCACTGTCTTGACTCAGAGTACACCCTTCTTGAAAGAGTTCCCCAAACATTTCCGATAATGTTCAGGTCTGGGGAGACATCAGGCTAGTCAAATTTGGCAATTTTGTTGCAAGCTAACCAGTCTTTAAAATTTTTTTCTGAATGTATTGTCGCGTTATCTTGCTGAAAAACTGGTGTGCCTTCAGAAATATCATTGAAAGTCAACTTCTGTTGCCCTAAAAAAATTGTATATTTGGCTGAGTTTACACTTGATGAAACAAACATCAAATTTCCTCTCTTTTTATAACCAATTGATGCCCAAACCATAACTTTTCCTCCATTTGACGGCTTCATAGAATTTTTTATTATTTTCTTAATTCATGAAAATAATAGGAAAATCCATCTGGCCCATCCAGATTTAATTTTTTTTCATCACTACAGGTGACTTTTTTCCACTCCTCAGTCCATGACATCACATTATGAGCAAAGGCTTTTAATTTTAATTTCAATAGACGTGTCTAACATTTTGACACTGAGTGTATTTGGGATAACTTAAGACTATTGACTATTCTTATGACAAATACATGAAAGTCAACATTTTTCTTTAAGAAAAATCCGTCATTAAACTATATTATGATACGTTTTTCAATCTGCCGGCAATAAATGTAATTTCTAAATAAAAATTTGATGGTCCGATGAAATAAAATCAAGAATTTTGCATCCAATAATTTTGTGGAATGGAAGTTGCCGTTTAATTTTCATAATCGAAGAATTTATTAAATGTTTGAAATTTTGATTTGAAGATTGTACAGAGTAAAGCGAGTTTAGAGTTTGGTGTTTTTTATAGGGTCGTTAGGTATGGCGATCATTATAATCTCTAACGATCAATGAGGTGTATACAAATCAAACGTCCGTAATAATGCGAAACCCCTGTTTTAGGAAGTTATGCGCTAAGTTAGGCTGTTAGAGGTAAATAAAAAGTTTACAGCTAAGCAAAACACACTGTTTATACCTCATGGTTAGGCTACGTTTAATCAACGATTCCGAGCAATATCAACAAGAAGAACGGTTATGGAAAGTTCTTACCGGCTTACGATAAGGAAATTCCATGCTCCCAGGCTCAGTATAAGTTTCCCTACTGTTATGGAAAAACATCTCAGGATATTAATATTCGCGGAAGCTTTCAATATTATCCTTCTTTTGTTGTCAATTCAACATTCCCCTGTATCTTGTCTTTCCCCCTGTTCATGCCTTTATTTTAGTGAAGGGCAGATACATTATTGTCCTAGAACTAAGAGTGAAGATGGAAATAAGGTGAAATTTTGTAAGATAAATTCTAAAAATTACGTATCCTAGGACATACATACTAAAATTATTTTTTTTAAATTTAAAGCGCCATATTCAAAACATAGTATTTCTACAAATTTCATGGACTTGAATTGTTAATGATTATTATTATAATGAACTTATGTTTTGTATTGAATACTATTTATTAATGTTATCAAGAGCTTTATGATGAGATGTTATCATTGATGTTTTCTAAAATATAATTTCTCAATACTCAGTAAATTTTTCACTATATTGAGTTGCTAGTTACATACCCCTAAGGGATTTGTCAACGATGGATCACTAATTTAGCAAAATAAATGGCAAGCAAGTTCATTAATGCACGATCCGATTTCGAGCTTAAGGTATAATGAATTAAGTCCGATTTGTGTTTTTTTTAAGGTGTATACGTTTTCTCTTTCGTAGGAAGAGATAATACAAAAATTATTTAATAATTACTTTCATAGTAAATTAGATATTTTTTTTTGTTTACAATGCAGATAGATTTTGTCTTTGTAAAAATAATATAAAGGTGGCTTCTGAGCGCGGCTTATTCGTGATGGTTTTTATCATCCTGCAACTATATTAAAGATGACCCACTTTTATAAAAACTTTCCGTGTTGAATAAACTTTAATTGAATATGAATTTAGTTGAAGTTTGTAGTTGAGATTCACCTCTAGTTGAGAGAATAATTATGTGATTTGATATTATGTCACCCCAGAGTACTTGTATTTTAAGCAAAAATAACAACCGATAAATTATTACAAAATTTTTATACATGTTTTCCCCTCTGTGACCTGATCGATTGTAATAAATTAATTATGAAAAATCCTTTTAATTCAGTTAAAAAATAATACTTTTAAAAAAAGTTACCGTCTAAGATGACAAGGAACTACTGTTTTTTACGGTGATCTCTCTTATAAAAAATAATTCTTATTGTATTAAGTAACTCACAAAATGTTTTTAATCCTTATATTGCCGTTTAAATGAAAACAAATCTTGCAATTGTATGTGCAATTTTTTTATTTTTAATAATGTTAGACAAGGCATTTCGTCAACACTATATGAAAGCCTGCTTTAATACTTCGGTAGAGCTCGGGCGCGCTCGTATTTCTTTGGTTCCTCGATTACAACTACTCTCCGACTCGATCTCTTATTTCTCCTTTAGTTATTAATAAAATTCTTCCATACTTTATATTTAACTATTTTTTATTAGAGATAAATGTGAAACGGGTAATTGTTTCAAATAAAAATAATTAAATGTACTTTAGAGGAAGCTAATATTGAAAATTGGCCATTTAAACCCTGTTAGAGAACATCAATGAGAATAAAACCCACATCAATTTTACACTGATATCATGAATTTAATCAAAATCGTAAAAATGTGTTACATCGATTATATAAAGTGCCAATTCCATCACAGTTATATAAAAACCTTAAATATACAATTTTCCTTTCCTGGGAATTTTCTTTTTTGAACTCGACTGCTGATACACACACACACACTGACCATTTTGCGGGACTTCGTTATTTGGACTAAGGACTAGGAATAATTATATTGTTTATATAATTATATAAGTATATATAATTATATAAATAGTTTATATAATAAACGAAAAGATTAAAAATACTATAACGGAATTCAGTTAATATCATTGAATTAACACCGATCAAGAAGGATTATGTAAAATTACACACACACACACACATATATATATATATATATATATATATATATATATATATATATATATATATGTGTGTGTATGTGTGTGTGTATGTGTGTGTGTGTGTGTGTGTGTGTGTGTGTGTGTGTGTGTGTGTGTGTGTGTGTGTGTGTGTGTGTGTGTGTGTAATTTTACATAATCCTTAAACATGATAGAAACGTGTTTTTTTTTCTCTCAATTAATTGATCAATTAATCCCAATCAAAATGGAGAGTTTGCGCCTATGAATAAATGTATATTTTATTTCTTATTTGCAATCATTTGCTTGTCGATCGGTGTTAATTCAATGATATTAACTGAATTCCGTTATAGTATTTCTAATCTTTTCGTTTATATCTTTATTGATTTATATTCCATTCTTGTTACAAATAAGGATATTATTAACAATGATAAAAGATTAATAGTATAAATAATAATATTAGTTTACTGTAAGATTATTTTAAATTTTTTAGAGGGCTACCAAATTTATCCTTTGACAGGATAAATGTTTAAGTCGACTGGATCCGGGTTGAAATTTGTTTTTGGCTTTTCTATATGCCATCCCCGTCACTCGTCATTATCATAACTCCCCTTATCGAGTTAACACCAGAACTGAAAAACAAGTCTCTCGGAAAGCCCTGTCCTTGTAGATAAAAAATGAGACCATTTTTAAATATATGTATAGATTTTTTTCTTCTTTTTTCTTTTAGCATTACACATTTGTAGACCTTTAGCCGCCTTAACCAGCCTTCTTCATCTCTGCCCACTTATGATATTATTACTTTTAAGTTTTCTGCTCTTTCTAGATTACATACTATTGAGACAATTATTATCTAAGTTCTAGTGAATCTTTTCATTTCTCATAGTATGCTTGCAATGATGCTATATCATCTGCATGTCATAGAATTGTATTTTTCATAACGACATTCATCCTTCTAATTTTCACTTGATTTCTTTAATTCCTTATCTCATTTTAAGTTATACAGTATTGGTGCCATTCCATCTCACTATGACTACTTCGAAGGCTTGAAATAATTCTCCATGTATCAGGTCTCGACATTTCGATATATATTTATGTTTTATTAAAAGATTATATTATTACAGGTTTTATTGATAAAGATTATATTCTATGATTAACAGTGTTGTATTTGAGGATTTTTATTGAAATTTATTTTTATTTAATTAACGAAACAGTAAAATTATAAGAAATAACCAATTACGCAAGACAGCGAAGATATTTTTTTATTGCCCTGTGCGGGTGGGAAAGTGTATGTTCAAAATTAAATAAAAAAGTTTTTGTAAGCCAAGATCTTGCAAGGTGATTCAAAATAGTACTCTAAACAAATTTCTGCAAAAAAGTCCGTTTTTCTAAAAGGCTTTTTGGATTTCGGGACCCGCCATCTGGTAGAAACACTCGAATGAGCGTCCCCAATTAAAGGATTAATGTATCACTAAAATAGTTTTTAGCTTCTAAGTTTTTTTCAATGATTTTTTCTGGCCTATCACGACTCTGTGTTTATGCTGTACTCCAGTTTGGAATTTCATTCCTAAAATAATGTCCTATGGTCAACTTTCTTAGGCAGGTGATTGCCGCGTGGGTGTAAATTGTTGGCAAAAACAGATGGGGAGATCTGAATACTTAATGGCGTCTGTTGTTGTTCCGATGGTCAAGACTTAAGAGGTGTGGTTTTTAGGAGTACAAGAAGATTGATTTAAGACAAGTTTCTAATGAATAAGTTTTTTAATTCAACACGTCTTAGTCGAAGATAAATAAACTGATAAGAGTTGAGAGATATGATTAATATCCCATCCCTACCTATCGTTCACAAATATTTGAAAAAAGAAAAACCCTTTGAACTTTTTACTATCTTTGTTCGGTTAGCATTACGATATTGAAATAAGAGAAACTATATCTAATTTAAGTTAATATGATCGTGTGGTTTTAGTCCCAGTGATGCCTGTGTTTGCGTAAAAATAGACTAAACAGCGATTTGCTACTTTTAGAGAGATTCAAAACTTTCTATGTATATTTCTTTATTAGAAGATTAATGTTTACTATGACACCAACTGAACAGTCTGGTTAATATGGGTATTAAAATTAATTATAGATTAATTCTATAATTATAAGGGTCTTCTCTTTAAACTCAAGACAATACTCCCACCTACATATTATCTAATTCTACAATCCTTCCTTTCCGATAGATTTTTCTCGGTCTTGCAGGGGTCAGAACTATCTTCCATCAGGTCTATCTCAGCAGGAGTACCTCAAGGTTCAGTACTCGCTCCACTACTCTGTATCACATACACCCATGACATACCTTGTGGTCCCAACATTTTAACAGCGACATATGCAGACGACACAGCAATTTTAGCAAGACCCAAAAATCCAACATACGCCTCTCAGACCCTACAACAGTATTTAACAAGATTACATGACTGGTTCAAAATTGGGAAAATCCGACTAAATCAAGACAAATCACAGCACATCACATTTACGCTTCGACATGAAACATGCCTTCCAGTTTTCCTTGACAATACACAGATTCCACAGACAGAAACTGTTCACTACCTTGGTCTGACATTTGACAGAAAAATGACGTGGGGCCCACGTATAATCAAAAAACGAAAAACGTTAAATCAAAGATTAAGAATTCTGAGTTCACTTCTTTCGAAAAATTCAAAACTAAAACTTAGACAGAAATTGAACACAAACAATTACTTACTAAAACCTATTTGGACTTACGCATCACAGATATTTGGAACCGCTAAAAAGACTCACTTAAACAAACTTCAAATCTTTCAAGCAAAAACATTCAGAACAATTACAAAAGCACCTTGGTACGTTAGCAACATAACCTTACATACTGACCTCCATATGCCGACTGTTAACGAACACATACGTACTCATTACAAACGATTCCATGATAAATTACAAGGACATCCTAATACACTTATAAATGACATGGCCACTACGAATATGCCAGGTAACGTCTATAGAAGACTGAAGAGGAGCTGGATGAGGGACCTCCTCGCCTAATGTAGATATCACGCCGAGTGAGGTGCCACTGGGCACTGATCCTCCTAATGCCTTTCATGACATTATATTTAGCAGCAATCGATCTCACATTCACTGGTTGTCATTACCATTATGACAGGTGTGAATAAAACATTAAAGCTAAAAAAAAAAGATTGTCTATTTATATAAATAAATTCATCAGTTCATTTATGTTGCAATTCTTCAAAAAATATGAAGTTCTGTTTCCCTTTCGCTACCCCAAGACGACGGTTGTTTCAACATCACTCGGGTCACGCTGATCCTAGATTCCCATTCCTTGATCCTACCATTCCCAAACACTTGAGCGTAAATTAATAATTTAAAATTACTCCCCATTTTAAGAGGAATAATTTTGCTCGATTGTAATCTCCACCAGCTGCCATCTCTGAAAGACATCTAAAAGTTATGTTAAAAAACATATGTAACAGATGCCTTTTCATAGGTGGCTAAGATTTCTTTCGGTACATCTTTTCGACATCGTGTATCTTGATCAAAACATCTGTTAGCCATCTTTTAGATACAATTTTGCTGATTCGGTAGTAACAAATATACGTTGATATACATAAATATAAATTGTAAGCAATTTAATAATAGTACTTTTTTGATATATAAATGGACAGAACCAATACTATGATGTCAATAGAGGAGAAAGCCATTTACTTATTTTCTTAACTTTCAAATCTCATTCTTATGGTGGGCACGGAGAAGATGCACAAAAATAGTATATAATCTCATCAGATAAGCGATTAATGAAGAAACGTCGAGATTGAAAGAAACGTTTTTTTTTTCTCAAGAAATGGTCAGTTCATCCGATCGTAGTGAGAATCCGGTTTCGTCGCCGACTTTTCTTCCTTGGCCGTCGCCTCGATCGACTCCTAAATCGGAACAGCCTTCGACCAAAAGAGAGCTAGTTCGCCAGGGAAGAGGATCAGGTCCCGAAGTCTTTGTTGGTCACCGCGGGGGACCTGTTTGCAGGCTAGGTGTCGCTATATCTCCACTGTTCCTAGCCCTATTTGGGAAGCCCGCATCCTGAAAACCAATCACGGACTCTCTTTCCATGCTGCCATGTGTAGAGTCGCTTGTTCTATGTTTAGTCCTTCTGTTTAAGGTGTTTTTATCATTCAATCCGCGCTAGTCTGATCATTGGAATGTAATGGATGCTAATCGAGGTAATTTATCTACTGTAGCGGCTCGTTAATCACGACTGTTCAGTAATCCAAACCAACCTCAGCTTTTAGATACGGAAAATAACTTAAGGTCAGTGTGATAAGAATCGTAATTGAATTAGTCTTTAGACTCAATCATATGTTCCTATAAGTTAAAAAAAAATCTGGCGCACGCAACACTCAACTTTTCTTCACTTAACGCTCTACTGTGAATAGAGATTATTTTCTGGTTATGTTGGATTATTATACAATTTCGAAGTGCATTTTTAATCGAGCTAAAGCTTAAAGCTTACAGCTAACAAATCATTAATACCATTACAATAACAAACATCCTATTTATTATGTGAACGATTGATTATGGATTATACGCTCCGTTGATTTGCATTGCCTGTCATAGATAGGTCAAAAGTTGTAATACTAATTGTAAGAGGATATTGTATGGATATCACAAAGTGAAAATTCATAAGATTATTTATTAATTTAATTTTATAAAAGTTTACATGATGATTTTTCGGAATAAATGTACGATACCTAATAATTTAAATCTTGGATAATATCAAATGTAAAGTTATTAAACTACACAAATGTATTAAAAATTATAAACATATCCATGAAATATTTTTGTATTTCATTTCGTCTTTCACTTAAGTACAACGAAATAGTATTTTAAACAATACCTCGATTGGGTTTTTATTTCTTTTTCAAACTTAAAAACATGTTTTAAATTTTACATTTGGTAAGAAAAATTGATTTATTTTCCTTGAAAATATGTAATTTACGTTTAATAATGTTAGTTTTTAAAAATTATTATTAATATTTTTTCGTCTCTCTTCGTTACATTCTACTACTTTATTTATTATTTTTAGTTATATATATATATATATATATATATATATATATATATATATATATATATATATATATATATATATATATATTCTAAAATTGTCCCCTTCCAACGATATATTATACGTATACCTTCTGACTATTATTTGCGGAGGTTTATTTTCGACTGGATAAGCATTTTTCTTATTTTATCCTTTATTAAACTATCGAATTCTTTCAAATATAATATTAAGCCTTTGTACATAACTCCTAACAAGAAAATATACTTAATTATTGAAAATGAACCAAATTAAAGTTACTGTAGAGAAAAACATTTTGAACATCAAACATTTAAGCCTTGTTAAGCGGTATGAATAGAGATTGGACCTAAATGATATTAAAGATTAATTAATTGTATATTGATACACCGAGTTCAATTAAAATCGTTGAAGCTGTTTTTGAGAAAATTGTAAAAATGTGTAAAATAGATTATATACAGTGGCATTTCCGGTAAGCAGATTTTAGAGAAAAAGTTGTTGTCACATTCGAGATATATAAAAACCTCAAATATACAATTTCAGTTTCGTACAATTTTTCGTTTTTGAGGTAGGCTGTTCATACAAACACACAGACCATTTTGCGTAGCGTGGTCCAAAATCGGTCTTGACCAAGACCAATACAACTAAAAAAAAAATCGATTTTTTAAATAAAAATTAATTCAGAATAGTTACTACTACTTGACAATTTTAGTTACTATATGTAAAGAATTGGTATAACCAATATACTTTTGCATTTTCTAATTTTTTTATTCGGGTCTATTTAGGTTTCTCCTATCCAAAAAAATACAGTGAAATCTTTCTAGATATAAGCTAATATGTAACTGCAAGACTCTTGCGCAAGACCAAGCCAGATAGCACAAGACCGAAACCCGTCTTTTGGGCAACACTAATTTTGCGGGACTTCGTTATTTCGGTTCAGGGACCTTAAAACATATATTTCTGCTGAAAACTTGGATTCATGAAAAATTAGAAAATTTTCTCGATCGCAATAGTTTCCATTACTATATATTACATGTACAGGTAAGTAAAAAGTAAAGTAAAAAAAGTGAGCAGCAGAGCTTCGCTAAAGAGATCCTCTTTTCCTTATAATTCTTAATTAGTAACACAGGCCTAATGAGTTCTATTCGTAACATATTTTGTTATTAATCATTCACATTTTCGAAAATTCATGCATCTTCTGGAATATCGTACAATTTTAAATTCTTTCAGCAATCTACTTTAGTCTGCGGTACAGATCCTTTTTACCAAATTATTAACATCCGTCTAAAACTTCGTGAATGGCTTCATCTAATGTTAACCTATAACCTTTTACTTTCCTACCTATACCATGTAAGGAAATTATTGCGATTTGGTCAAATTTCCGATTTGCGGTTTTCGAACGATTTATACGTTTCAGAGCCACCTGAGTCCGAAAAACACATTTTTAGCCATTGGTCTGTCTGTCTGTCTGTGCCATGATTTTCTCGGGAACTACTGAACCGATATTGTTGCTTCTTTTTTTATTTTGTAGGGTTTTGACTACTGATGCCTGTGAGAGAAATTGGGTTTAGCCTGTTTTTTTGAAAGGTAATGAAATTCTCAACGAAACTATATGAAAATAACGATTTTCATATAGTTTTGTTGAGAATTTCATTTTGAAGTTGAGAAATTTATTTTGGACAAAAATAACGAAGTCCAGCTATTCAATTTTCAACGTAAGATTACGGATTCATATCCTGGTGTCAGAAAGGTTCGGAGATGAGAGAAAAATGATGACTATGTGGAATTAAGAAAATCTGTTGCCCGCATCACACAAGCTTCACTATTTCCTCTACTTATAACAGAAATTCTTGTTTGACAAAATTAAGCTATGGCAAAAAGTTTTTGGTTAGCAATATTAGAGGGTATTGAAATGTTTACACTGATCTACCTTAAGCCGGTTTAGATTGCTTTAGTTTAACAAATAAATCGTACTCAAATATTTTCTTTGATAAATATTCAGGAAAATAAATCTAATTCATTTTTTTTGTTTCTTGATTGGTATATGTAAAATTATAAAACGTTTCTAAAATAGGTAGGAAAGTAGTGTGAACACCAGATTTTTTTTTCAAGTTAATTATCGGTGTATATATGAAAAAAAAGCTTTCGTGCCGAAGCCCTCCCCAAAATTAGATCCGCTAATGAACGCGTTTATAAAATACTGTTATGAAATTTTGCCGTCCCCAATAGTTCTAGTTCGTAGGTCCATATAGGTTTCAGTATTGTCCTGTAGATGAGTAATTTGTTTTCAACAGTAAGTTTAGATATTCTATTCGTAGACCGTAAAGGTCGTATCGTCACTTGAGTTATTGTCTTTTGCGTCTGGTTTGTGGATTCCACGTTAGTATTCGGTCTAAAAGAAAGCCAAGACACCGGACTTTGTCTGATAAAGGAAGCTGGATGTAATTAAAGTGTACTGGTGGACAGGAATTCCGACGGAATGTAAAGATAATATGTTGGCATTGGGTCGTTATAAAAATATTTATTTAATATATATTTTTTAAAAATTGATCTTAAATATGTAGATAATTAGAATAATTATATAACGTGCATTAGAAACCTATCAGTATATTTATAACTTTGAGATGAAAAAAAAAAATATAATGGGAGTAAAGAGAATAAAATTTCCAAGAAAACATGAGATTTTCCATATTTCAGAAAAAAAATACAATTTCAAAGTCTTTTATATTTTGTATTAAATATGATTATCTTAAAAACCAATGTATAGTTAATCAATTAAAAAAAAATTTTTGGAGTCATTTGCAAAGAAAAATCACAAAAACACATCTCAAAATTTTCTTGGATATAATTGAAGCAAAATAATTATTTTGAGATATAAAATTTATAATTTAATTTTTTGTGATAAGAAACAGCTTTGAATCATAAATTATATAAAAAATAAACTGTATAATAGGCACCATTTATAGCGATTTATTAGCATATACTTTGGCCGTTAGTCAAACGACCTTACAGGAAACGTCGTCTTAGTTATATAGAAGCAACGGATAGAAGGAATAGATTAATTAGTAATTAACTTTACACAATTTATTATTAATATTAATATCCCTAGCTTCGTTACCATTAGTCTTCTGCGGATGCTATTAATTGCTGAAAGTTGATGAACGTTACCGTTGCGAATATCTTGAAGATTAACGAAGAGTGATCTAATACCATACCATAGTAGCTCCCTCGTAATCTTAGAAAATAGTAACAATGTAAGTTTCGAACAAAATATCATTGGTATTTTTTTAGGCCACTAAGTTCATTTTTCATGGAGTTGAATTTTTAAGAACGTGTTTGTGAATTTCGACCATATTTATTGAGTCACAATTTTCTTTTTAATATTAAATACAATTACAAATATAGAATAATCTTGAGATTCCACTATGGAAAATTCCATCAATGTCTTTAGTGATTTAAGGTTATGGTGTACAACTTTATGACTTTTTAAAATAATTAATAATTATTAAATTGGTACGTTTTTTGTTAGCATCCTTCCCCTCTTTCAAAATTCAAAAATGCGGAGTCTCTAAGAATTGATTATTTTTATTATTTATAACATCGGATTAATGTATAATGTTTTTTATAACCTTTGAAGATAAAAAAAAAAAACAGCCTCATAAAAAATGTACTGTTTCAATAAACATAATTTATAGTCCAAGAAAAATGCATCTATATTCAAAACTAGGTTGTAATCATCCCAATCAGTAAAAATACAAGTAAGCAGTAGATTTTATGCCATGTGACTGAATGAAATCGACAAGAAAGTTTAAATTAAATTTTTGTATAGGATCAAATCTTTTCGTTTTTGAGATATAGGCGCATCAATGAAAATACGTTTCCGCATTTTTAAGAAAAAGAAGTTAAAGGAATTCAATAACATTGATTCACTATCATTTTTAATTATCAATACCTATCTTTCTTCTGATTTTGAGCCAAATCGAATGAGCCGTTTCTGAAATTTTGGTATGTCCAATAAAATACATTTGTGCGTGCGTAAGAAAACGCACAGGTTGAAATTTGATGAAATCGATAAAAGACGAGTCACCAATCCTCACAATACTTAAAATTTTCATGAATATATAATAAACAGTAGTAGGCGAAATGTCTGTCACATCGATTTGACTACAGACAGACTCGAATTTGAGCATAAAAAGGTTTACTTCCCACACGGATATAAAACTTTTCTACCTTCCCTAGTAAGAAAGGAAAAATAAAAATTGAAAACTTTCTTATAAACTAAAAAAATAAAACGCTACTAACAATAAGGTAGGGAAAACTTAAATAATCCATTATTACCCAGATATTATGTTTAAAAATACTCAACTTAAGTGTGCTTTCGAGTGAAATGGCTTTTCTTGTTGATATTTTTCGAAGTATCTGTTTTTCCATAGTCAAATTTTGATCTCGATATAATGATATGTCGAAATAAAAATTTGGCATAGGAATGTAGATATATATTTTTTTTAAATATCTATTTTTGAAATTTTTCTAATATCCCTAGTTCAAAGAACACTTTCATGATGCGTACCGATGCAAGGCCCCGCAATTTAAATTAACATAATTTGAAAAAAAGAAATACAAACAAAACAAAAGATGAATACAACTCTGTTATTATTGACTTTCGAGTATTTATTTGTCAATGATATTAGTTTATCCTTCATTTAAATAATTTTTGCAAATAACTATTTCTAAGGTATGGCATTTGTGAATGTGAAACATAAGACTAAAATTTGTAGTCGGCTAGGGGCGTGGAGAGAAACCAAGACCCCAGGGACAAATTTTCTAGGGAACCTGTCAAATATTAAATTCACCACTGAAGCCCAACCTCTTTCTCTATAAAGTATGCATTCAAAATAATATTATGTAAAGATTTTACGTTAGCACTGTATAATATATGTAATGTTGTGTTTTAAAAAAAAATTAAAAGGAAAAATAAAACCTAGTCGGCCTGACCGGTCCAATTGAGGGTCGGGATTGAGGGTCTGCATGATTATAACGAGAAACTGTATTTTCAAAATAAATATAAAATGGCATGGAAGGCAACACAATTCAGTGTGCCGTGAGTTAACCATTTCTGATTTATAGTTTCTGGACTCTGACATTCTCTTGATCAATTTACAGCCACACTACCCATCTAGAGATTTAAAGAAAAAACAATGCATTAGTGATAGTTTAGACAGTAAAACCACATAATTTACTAAAAGCTTATCAAGAAAATTCATAAAATATTCATTCATGGGAGAAGAACGGAACCTATTAATTAATTAATTAACGGAGCTATAACTCATCAAGACGATTATGCAAATCAAGAGTGCAAGAGAACATTCACTATTGATTTAATTATTTTATTAAATAAGATTATTTAATTATTAAGCCAGATTATTTATTTTATTAGGATCCTAAAAATACGGACTTCTATGAGATTATTAAGAGAACAATATACTCTTGACTCTTTTGACTTCCGCAGCTCTTCTCGCAGCATTGGGCTGTTCTAGGCGATAAGCTGTAATCATTTGGTTCTCTTCTTATGTAGATGATGTCCAGTAAGCACGAGGTTTATAATAAATAACCGGACGCGATTACTATCACAATTACACAAAATAACTCGCTCTTCATCAGTATGGTTGGTAACCTTTTGCATACCTCTCTATTCTGTTTTTTACGGGATAGGGTTAATAGCCCTGTGCCCAACCCCCAAATCTGGAGGACCAAAGGAGCTATGTTATTAAACACAGGGATCGCACTCATCTTCCTGTGAATGGGAGTGGGGACGTTACCACCCCCATAAGGAAACAATATTAGTGTTGCCCAAATGCGAGACCGAGACGAGTCTTGGTCTTGCAAACTTAGTCTTGGTCATGGTCTTGGTCTTGCGCAAGAGTCTTGCAGTAATCTTGCGGTTACTCATTAGCTTATTACTATAGAGATATTACTGTAATTTTTTAAATAGGAGAAACCTAACTAAGCCCGAATGAAATATTAGAGGAGTTAAATGCAAAAGTATATTGGTTTGACCAATTATTTACATATAGTAACTAAGCTTGTCAAGTATTAGTAACTATTTTGCCTTAAATTTTATTCAAAAAATCGTTTTTTTCTACCAGTCTTGGTCTTCTTCTTGCAACAGCTAGGCGGCCTTGGTCATGGTCTTGCACTTTGCAAGACCAAGAAAGATTTTAGGACAACACTGAACTATATACTGACGCTCACTTCCAAATAATAATCGTAGGATGAATTTAATGCTCATATTACAGGACCATTAACTCTAAAATTATTTGATAAAGTATGCCACAATCGCTGATAATTTACAATATTAATGGACCTTCCTACTATCCGACAATCTATTCCATAGAACAATATGATTAATACAATAAGATTTATCAACTATAAAATAATAAATCAACAATCCTAGTTTATACCAGACTGAAACGACAAGAAACCGCTCGACGTTTCATACTACTTCAGACGTTTCAGCACTTACTAGACAAACGCTCTAAATTTCCAATTGATTACAAAAGAAATATACATTTACATGACTATAATAAGGTCTATGTCTATGAGAATGAAACATAAAATCCTAGCATATGCCGATGATATAGCTGTCCTCGGAAGTAATCAAGAGGATATTGAAAGACTCGCTCGGACTCTATTAAAAGAAGCAGAGCAAATCGGATTACATGTCAATGTAGATAAAACAAAATACATGATAGTTAGCCGAAACATCCACCCTAATAACATGATCTGCGTGGATTCTAAGTCATTCCCGAAAGTGGACAGATTCAAATACCTCGGATCCACAATAACCTCAATAAATGATCAACTAACAGAGATAGATCAGTGAATAACAAGTGCGAACAGATCTTTCTTCTCTCTTTCAAAGGTACTGAAATCCAGAAAAATCTCCAAATATCTCAAAATGAGGGTGTGAAACGCCGTGATTAAGCCAGTTCTGCTGTACGGTTGTGAAACCTGGGCTCTAACCGGCACTTCAGAAGCCAGAATTGAGAGATTTGAAAGAAAAGTTGATAGAAGAAAAGAAAAGTTGTAGGATAACAGGACCTTTATGGGACCAGAACCTTAACACATGGAGGATAAGGAACAATAAAGAACTGTTGAAAGAAACGGGTCAGTCAATATCTCATGACATGAAGGCAAGGAGGTTAAGATGGGCAGGACATGTAGCTCGTAGTAATCCATCAGGACGCCTCTACACGACAATGAATGCCAGAGTAGTAGGCAAGAGACCACGTGGAAGGCCAAAAACCAGATGGATAGATAGGATAAACAAAGATACGGCTGAGCTTCATGCCGCAAACTGGAAAGCAGTAGTTGGAAGACCCACCCAAGATAGGCAGAGGTGGAGAAGGATGGTTCAGGCGGCCAAAGATCTACAAGGTCTGTAGAGCCAACCGAAAAAAAAAGGTCTATTTGGACTTACGGACTTGAGCTATGGGGCTCCACTAAGCCATCGAATTCCTCTTGTATCCAATCCTTACAATCCGAAATCCTTAGTAAAATCCTCAATGCTCCCTACTTTGTCACGAATAAAATCATCTATAATGACTTTAACGTTTTAACGTTTCATATTTGGCCCAATGCATCTGCATAGATATCTATCTATCCTTCCAAAATAAACTTTAGCACCATCCCAAACCTCTCGTTCCTGATCTTGCTTCTTTTTCAATACTATCGATAAACCTCCGAGGCGTCTGAGAAAAAGATGACCCCGTGATCTCCTAATGTAGACGTATTATCAGAGTGCAACCAGTGGGTAGTTTTCCATCTAGTGTTTTCACGCCACTGTATCCATCTGTACAAATTTACTAGATGTATACTTTAATACAGTTGTAAACATCATTAATAAAGAAAATAAAATTAAAAAAAAGGCTATCCTAATTAATGTCATATAAATGTTTTTTAATCATTATCATCATTTTTTAAACTTTAAATCTCAATAGTTGTCTCTTGTTTTAAAATGGAAAAAAAATATCGTTTTAAGAAAATGTTGCGGCTAATGACTCGGGCCAATTCTTTAGACCGTGTTCTCGGAGATGGGTCATTAGTAAACATTCAACTGAGCGGTCGGAGTCCCTCTTCAGGTGGACAAATGACAAGCCGCAGTGAAAATAGACTCAGTCTTATTTAGCTCCACAGTATTCTAAGTAAGTTAAATATTGCAGGTTTAATAATGAAGTCAATGTATAATTTTCTGTGATAATTTTTATTTATTTATTCATTAAATTTACAATTGTACATTGTTTGTACGGAGCAGAACCTTGGGGATCAGCAAAACAAACACATATAAACAAAATACAAACAGCATAATAAAAAATTTTACGAAAAATTGTTAACGCACCTTGGTACATTTCAAACACTACTATACATAACGACTTAAACACCCCAACAGTAAAATCCTACATCCCCGACAAATACACTACATTTCATTCTTCAACCCAAAATCACTTCAATCCTCTGGTTCTTTCTATCTCCTGTTCCCTGTTATCTGAACAACGTAGATTAAGAAGAAAATGGCCAAGAGACCTACAACATCAATAAAAACCAAATCAAGCAATTACACCAAGACAGTACAAACACAACAAATTTGCTAGATGCGCAGCCGCGCAGGTGAAAATTGCATAAAATGTAAATAAATAAATACAATTTACAACCGTAAAAATTAAACGCTTTGATAGTGAGGAAGCAAACAAAAAATATTAAATGTAAATATAAGGAAATATAATAAAAACAAAAGACGTTTAGAGACGAAACGTCTCTATAACTACAATTTGGTAGCATACTTTTATATAAACTACGTATACGTAAACTACATATAACGTCTCCGTGAATTAGCCACTGGTAGGATCCTAATAAAAGCTCTATTTCAAGAGGTCTTAAAGTCATCTTCTTTCCAAACACTTAGCAGGGTTATCAGAGATCAAAGAGGAGCAAGGTTACCCAAAGTTTGGTTCCAATGGTTTTGAAGTTTATTATGGTATCATCTTCTTTGGCAGCATATGAAATATTACAGTCATTATGTATAGTTTTATTTGTGACGAAATAAGGAGAGGAAATTACGAAGGATTGGGTATGTGCAGCATTCGATGGTTTAATCCAGTGTGACGTCGCCTGCTTACCAACATCAGATTTTCATGAAATTTTCAGTGATTTTGTGAATTGGTTCCTTGACGATCCCATGTCAATTTTGTTCGATTCCATACCGCTTGCGCACGCCCAAATGTATTTTCTTAGATATACCAAAATTTCAGAAACGCCTCGTTAGATTTGGCTCAAAGTTAAATGAAAGGTGAGTAAAATAATGATGCTGTATCGATTTTGTTGAATTTCGAGCTCTACTTTCTCTTAAATATGCAAACCTTTATTTTCCTTGATACGCCTCTATCTCAAAAACCGCGCGTTTGATTTATTAAATAATATTAAGTTTTAATTCATTGTGTCATCGTCTGACAAATTATGTGTTTTTCATATAAATTTTATGGTTAGTTCTCTATAACAATTAATGATTGCATTAACAAATACAGAAACGATTTTTAATATTTGAAATTAAATTAAATGGTGAGTCGCTTGAAGCTGATTTCGTTTCTGTATCTCACCAAGTCTTTTAGAAATAAAGGATTCCACTCCGAAATCTTTAATGAGGTTCTGCATCCTGAAAAATAACCTGTTAAATATTAATATGTGAGTAGTTAGTGTACAGTGTGTTAGTTGCTTGTATAGCTTTCATGAAAATTAAGGAAATCTTTTTTACCCCGTTCATTAACGTACTAATAAATGCCATTTCCTTAATCAGATATCAGTGACAGATTTTTTTTTAGATTTTATGAGAAAGCAAACTAACTCGTAGGATTGATAAATTAATGTGGTAATTACTTATACCTTTAGGATACAGCCACAATAATAATAAGGATCGTATAACTGACTCTGTCTTAACGAGACGATTATTCAGCCAACCGGGCCTATTTAGAATAGAATCTTGGTAAAAAAAAAAAACCGTCTCAGATTCTGCGGCACTTAATTGTCTGTACTAAATTGAATGGAAGAATATTTTCCCTTTGTACATTTTTCACGGTTCGTATTTTTATTATTATTTTATTTATTTATTTATTGTGGGCTTCATTAAAATGTTAATTTTTGGGTGGATGCAGATTATGATCATGTCATTTCACTGTGCATATAATTCTAATTGATATGCCATATTCCTATTACGAATCATATACAGAGATGTTGAGATAAGTAGTTTATGCCTATTTTTTAGGATATATTTCACAATTACCAAATGTATTTGTTGTTTCGTTGTACTCTAAATAACGACAAAAAATTATTAATTTAAAAATAATAAAATTAAATATTCTGGTTGATTACAATAATTACAGTCAAAAGTTTCACATAAAAGTTATCTATAATTAAAGATTTAATTTATTTAATGATTGTACTTAAAAATTATATTTAGTCAGTTAAAAATTTTTAAATAAGCGAATTTGCAATTTATTTAATTCTTTTTAAGGATGTTATGTGATTAATTTAATTAGGTTTTGTGTAAGTAGCGAAGAATTTATTTCACATTTTCTTATTCGTTATTAATGAATTT
The DNA here is from genome assembly GCA_928085145.1 of Nezara viridula. Taxonomy (NCBI): domain Eukaryota; kingdom Metazoa; phylum Arthropoda; class Insecta; order Hemiptera; family Pentatomidae; genus Nezara; species Nezara viridula. The sequence goes on along the minus strand of OV725079.1, from coordinate 149,469,648 downwards.
GTTTTTATATAATTACTTTTTAAAACTATGTGTAAAAGTAGATATTTATTTTAATTTCTACTAATGTAATTAGTCTTTTGGCCAAAATGGATCATTATTTTTGTTTGTACTGTTACCTTTAAGGCACATATTAAGAAATAGTAGAATAGAGTTAACTTTTCCATTCTATTCTGCAATTAATTCTTATTATTCTACCGTTTAGGGCTAGTAAAATCAAATCAAAAACATTTTATCAATATTTTTTATTGTAAACAAATATTTTTTTCTTTTTATACCCTACTGTGCAATGATTCTTAAGGTAGGAAAAAATGTATTAGCACTTAATGAAGAGACATTTGAATGAAATTGTTAATCTTCAAAAAATAAATAAAATAAACAGTTTCAAAATAGGAATTGTAGAAAATAAAGAGGTAATGCCAATTTTGTATATATTAAAAAATAAATGAGAAAACTTAATGCTAATTACTAAAATAAAGTTAATCAGTGCTTCTCATTCTTATTTACACTAAACTGTACTTATCTTTACTATTTTGTTTCCTCAATACTGAAGGCAGGGAAGCTTTGTATTCGTGAGGGTAGTTTTTTTTTTTTTTATTCATGATATTTACAACTGTATTAAAAAATTAAATACATTAAGTAAATTTTATAACAGAAAATAAAAACATGAAATGACTTGTTGAGAAACTACCCACTGGTAGCACTCTAAAAACAAAATGTATTTACAATAAGAGATCTCGAGGCCATCCTCTTTTCAGACGCCTCGGAGGGTTATCAGGAATAGAAGAGGAAGCAAGGTTAGAGACGAGAGGATTCGGATGGTTCTGAAGTTTATTATGGAAGGATTGGTATCTGGATTGGGCCAAATCGGAAACATAAGGAACATTAAGGTCATTATGGATTATTTTATTGGTGACAAAGTAAGGAGCATTGAGGATTTTCCGAAGGATTTTGGATTGTAAGGATTGGATATGAGAGGAATTCGATGGCTTAGTGGAGCCCCAAAGCTCAACTCCATAAGTCCAAATAGGTCTTATTGTAGTCATGTATATAAGTCTTTTGTAATTTACTGGAAGCTTAGAGCGTTTGTCTAGTAAGTGTTGGAGTAGTCGGAAACGTCGAGCGGTTTCTTGTCGTTTCAGTCTGGTAAGAGGATTCCAAGTTAGACGTTTGTCCAAGTGAAGTCCAAGGTATCGGATTTGTTCAACAGGGATAAGTGGGGTATTATTAAAGGATACTGTGGGATATGAGGTCATCGGTTTACGTCGAAGGGTAAAGGTGATTTGATGGGATTTATTAGAATTTATTTTAATCCTCCAGTTTTGACACCATTCTTCAAGGCTTGTGATGTGCGATTGAAGAGTTTGGGATGCAATGGTTGGGTCATTATTAACGGATAGGACACATGTATTATCGGCATACGTGGTAATAACAGTGTTAGGATGGGTTGGGATGTCAGCTGTATAAACTGTGTAAAGGATAGGACCAAGGATACTACCTTGAGGAACACCAGCGGACTGGGAAAAGAGGGATGAATAAGCATTATTGTGATTGACTTTTGAGTATCTATCAGTTAGATAGGAACGGATAATGAGGAAGTATGTAGGATGTAGGAATTTACGGAGTTTGTAAAGTAGTCCCGGGTGCCAGACTCGATCAAAAGCCTGTTCAACATCGAGAAAGACTCCCGTGCAGTACATTCCGCGCTCTAATGCAGAAGAGACAACATCCACAACACGACGGCATTGCTGGATAGTGGAATGGGATCTGCGGAATCCAAACTGGTGATCTGGGATTATGTGATTAGAATCTAGGATTGGGTACTGTGAGGGAAGTTAAAAAATAATTTGTGCTCAGAATCGAAAATTTTCACCCGCGTTTCACTAGTCAAATCGATCTGAGGGACATATCACAAACTAACGTTAATTATATTTTTATGAAATTTTCAGAGATTATGCAGGTTGGTGAATAAATGGTCACATATCAATTTCATCAAATCCCATAAAGTATTTAAGGTTGCGCAAATGGATTTTATTGGATATACCAATATTTCAGAAACGGCTTGATCGATATGGATCAAAGTTGAATACAGGTGAAAATGGGTAAAATAATTATGATGTACTCATTTTATTGAACTTCGTTCAGTACTATCGGTAGCGCACACGAAAATGTATTTTCTTAGGTATAACAATATTTCGGAAACGGTTTGTTTGATTTGGCTCGAAATTAAAAGAAAGGCACGTTATGTTAAAATAATAAGGCTGTGTCGATTTTATTAAATTCTGTACAGTACTTCTAGTTGGACGTGTGCAAATGTATTTTCTAAGGTACGCCGATATTTCAGAAACGGCTCGTGATCATCGATTTGTTTTCTTCTATCCTGATGATCCCTGAATTGGTGAATCGTTGACGGTTATTCTTTTCTTATTATTTATTCACATTTGGAAGACATAAGGCTGTATTGTTGGATTTTTTCAAGTATAATCTAACATTGAATTTCTGTCTTTTGTTGAGCCTTTACTGATTTATTTGGTTAAAACAACATAACACCACATTAGTTACTATAATTATTGATTTAATAGATTATCCATTTTCATACTGGTTCTAAGAAACAATTTGAGATGAGAAAATATGAAAACATTCAATGATAAAATAAAATCAAAGAAAATAAAATTTGCTCTTTATAATCATCTTAGGAGGAGTCAATAGGACAAAGAGCTTATTATGAAGGAAGTCGGCAACCTACATATCAATTAAATAAAATTGCAGTTCAGAACTTTTACAAATCGTAAATAATCTGTAAAAAATTTACATTCACAATGGAAAATAATTTTTCTAAGATCTTCCCATTTTTCCTTACTCTAATATAATACGTTGAACCTCCCAAACAATTATAAATATTGCCACAATAATTTGAATTTACGAATGGTTCTAAATGGAGAAAATATCACATTTTGTTAAAATTGATTTTTTTTTATGCATATGAGACCATTAACAACAATTCGAAACCAAATGACAAATTTATTTGGCAATTTTTATAATTCCTTAATTTCTTTAGTACGAAAACAAAAAAAATCGTCGCAAATATCAGCCGATCAAAAACAAATATATTAAACACGAAAGTTTTCAGAATACTTATAAACATTTTTGAACAATATTACGTTTACAGCTTAATAATTCCTGTGAATTTGATGTTCCGATAATTCCTGGTGATGAGGTACACTTTAAACTTGAGTTAAATTCATACTTCTGACACTTACACCATAAATTAAAATTAATCTTAATTGTAAAAAAAAAAATCGTTTGCCACCTCTGCTGTTGAAATGTGGAGATGCATAAAAACATGATATCTACTTCATAGCAGTATGTGTTTTAGGTTTCTGTTTTCCGTCATAATGTTTAATAAAAATTAAGTGTCCGTCGATGTTATTCGATGTTATAGTGTTATTGATGATATGTTATAACATTATTATCATTATTGTTTTTAATGTTATAAAATAACTATTGCGTTTATAACAGCTTAAATCTAGTATTTGGAAATTATCCATGAATTTTCTCTTTTCTAAGGCATAACCTTGGTAAAATAAGGTGGAGTGTTATAGGCGATTTGAGGACAAAGGAAAACTATATCGGGGACTATAAAAGAAAAATATTATCTCCATAATTGGAAAATACCTGGAGGATCAATGCGTCAACTGTGGCTACAGTCTTCATGAATTTTATGTCTACGACCATTTTGGTTCAGTCGACAAATCTTTTAAATATTTTAATTAAACACAATGATGAACGTTTTGGCGAATTATCACGTCACAGCGAGTTTTATTATAAAATACACACGATCATAATTAGAACATTCGTAATCCGAAGTCGTGGATAATTCGAACTTTTCTATCGGTTTCTATTGAACACAACATAGAAACACTGCAAATTATTACACAATGGTTTATTATTTCAACCAAAATAAAAATTATGCTTCTTACTGAAAGCATGTTGCACCATTGCTGTATTTTTTTCATGTTCTTTACATCATTCTGATGGTGGTACAAAAAGTCGATTTTAAATAAAAATTAAGACAAAATAGTTACTAATACTTGACAATCTTAGATACTATATGTTAATAATTGGTATAACCAATATACTTTTGCATTTTACTCCCCTAATTTTTCATTCGGGCTTAGTTAGGTTTCTCCGATCTAAAAAATAACAGTAATATCTCTATATTAATGAGCTAATAAGTAACTGCAATACTGTTGCGAGACTCTTGCGCAAGACCAAGACACGTCTCGGTCTCATATTTGGGCAACACTAGACCGACATGTTTCCAATATTGCTACCGAGCTTCCTGCTCGGTGCCTGATAATTCTTCTAGGCATCAGAAAAGAGGACGCCCTCGGAATTTTCTTACTTAGAATTATTTAGGGAGTGCTATCTTATATTGGGTAGTATCTCGGCAAGTTTGTTATGTCTTTGTTGTTGTTGTTCTGTTTACGTTTACTACATGTATATATGATCATAAACGTTTTAAAACTGTAATTTGCCGACCTAAGAATATAAATCAGTTGTCTTTTTTCAGTTATAATATGTATTTTTATTTAGTTAAAGATACACTTGACAATACACTCCTTCAGGCTTAAGGAGGTTTTATACGTATTAATTGTTATTCCGATATAATTTATGCACCGTTGGATCCTATTTTCGTCAAAAACAAACGACAATTGATACAGGAACGTCGTGGACTGAGACAAATAGCTTTCTCGAGAAGAAGAATACGCCAGTGACAATGGACCCTACACAGCGCCAAGCTGACAAGGAAGTGTTTAAGAAGCGGATTCTAATTCGGTTGGTGTTGTTCCATCAGGCACGTGGGCTTACAATGCACGCCTCCCTCCCCTTATATTTAGTAACTGATGGATTGCTTGTTTGTTTCTGATCCATTGTCCGTTATCTTCAATTCACAAAGAAGAAATGAAAATAATATTCGATGGGATATTATTTTTTTGAGAGCACTGTGTTAACCTGTATAACTGGCTTGTTCATTATAATAAAAATATTCATCCCCCCCAAACCTTTCAAGGGGAGGCTTTGCCAAAAAGCCCCACTTTCGTGATAAATCTTAATTTTCGTTAAAAGCCTCTTAGATCTTAAAAGTTGTCATTGGACACTTATCACGTTTTGTTTAGGTTTTAAGTTAAAATTAAAACATTGATTGTGGCCTTCGGCGAATTAAAAAGCAACTGAAATGGTAAATAGAGGAAAATAGCTATATGATTTCTTAAACATTTCGGATAATATTGAAAAAAAAACTTTAATATTTTGAAAAGAGTAAAAATTGCTCATGCTGTCGCTTCAGTACTCTAAGTAATAGACTTCTTATACTCTTAGAGAAAGAGATTTTAAACCAAGGCTCTCATGGAAAAGAAAATAGATCTTGAGCCAGGGGTGCCCATCTCCCTTATGGTCAATGGCGCATGAACCTATCTTCTCTCCTAATACATTTTATTGCTCTCCTCTTTTTAAAAACATGGTAAGCGAAAGTAGGATTTAAAAAAAGTAGTAGATCATATACAATTACATTTGCTGCGTTATATTCCACGTTTCCCCTTGTTCACTGGTTTAAAATATTTTCATTCCAAAAATTTGATCCCCTAAAAAATTCAAATCTCCGTTGAACTTGCGCAATGAAACCTCATTCAAGTCGCTTCGATCTCCATTGATAATTGTTTACGTTATAGAGGATAGCTGAATTTTCTAACATAAAAAGCATCCAATCCTTCCAATCTAAAGTCCTTCGTAGAATAGTCAATGCTCCTTATTATGATACAAACAATACTCATCATGAACTTATTGTAATTAAGTATGAATGTTTTTCTATTTATTTATTTTATAGATAATTTATTTAATTTTGCTACGCATTTCTGTATTTTATTTAATTTTAACTCTGTTTCATTTCCGTGGTTTATTATATTTTTTTGCCTTTGTTATATAGATGTATATTTTTTTATTACTTATTTATTTTTTTTAATTTATTTTATTTATTTATTTTGTATTGTATATATATATATATATATATATATATATATATATATATATATATATATATATATATATATATATATATATATATATATATATATATATATATATATGGTATGAATGTGCCTCACTCAGCTTTAGTTCTCAGTGCCCTTGGTGGCAAAATGTATTATTTATCAATAAAAAGCTATATTACTTTAAAAAAAAAATAACATCATGACCTTAACATCTCTTATGTCCTTGTATGTTCCATCCCGTTTCTCAAATTTTCATCAGAACCTAATCCATCATCCTAATCCTTTAGCGCAATCCTTATCCAGCTCCAGTCATACTTACAATCCTCTTCGAAGGTTGAAACGGCAATGGCTTCGAGATCTTTTGTAAATACGTCATTGAAGTCCTGGCAACGGTCAGCTTCTCAACTCAAGTCATGAGCATATATGCCCTCTCTTAGTCTCCACTGGATTCCCATCCCAGTGATGCGTCTGATAAGGAAGTAGTGGGATTTCTTAGAGTCTTGCCTTATCCTCAACACGAGAGAGAAAGAGCCCGACTTAGAGCTCTCTATGCTAACTGCAAATATTGTAAATAAGTATGAATGTGTATTTATTTTTTTTATTTATGTTGTCTCATGTTTCATTTCTTATGTTTTCCTAAGTTTTTTTTTTGTTTTTGTTTTGTCATAATTGCTATTGTTTTTGTTATTGTATGTATGGTATGGATGAGTCTCGCACATCTAAGATATTCAATGGAGTCCAAAAATGGAGGCAAAATGTATTTTTTCTCAATAAAATAAGATTTAAATAAATATTTTATGTAATAATTATACAACAATGGTTTGGTATAAGTTGAATGAGGTCTGTGTCTTATTACTTATCTATTAAACATAAAGATGTTTTCTAATGGGACAAGGCAATAACTTATTAAATACATTTCTATTTTAACAGTTATGGTAAAGTATGGAGCTTCACCAATTGTATGTGTTACATAGACTATGTAATAACGTTATATTGTATATTGTATATTCCACAGGTGCGGGACATGCAGTCTCCGTGAGCTATGGGATGATAAGGGACTGAAGCGTAATCTGACTCAATTAGCCTATGATCTGTATAGTTTTATAGAAGGCTTCTTAATACTAATTCGTCATGAGCTTATCCACCCCTCCTAGAACTAGACTTAATGGTGACAGTTGGTGGAACTGCTTCACCACTAATCGTGGAGGGGGTTGGCAGCTCCGCTGGGAGGGGAGCCCCCTCAGTCTCCCCGAGATCGCCGATTGAGAAGCTTCGTGTGTCGAACCGAGTCCAAACCGCACATTCGCGATCTATGTGGATACAAGCACGTGAGCAGATGGCAAGTAGATTGGCCAAGTCATGTCACAAGTGTGCGTCGAGCATATTTTATGCTAAAATAATACAGAATTTGGATTTTTAAAGAGAAACAGTGGTTTTAAAAATTGGAATTTCTTGTTTTTTTTATTCCATTTTTTTAAAAATAAAAATTTGCTTCCTGAAATCAGATAGTATCGTTTCATTTTTAAAACTAATTAATTAACAAATATTTTATCATTTAACATTTTTAAAAAAATTTTTATAAATTGCTAAACAATATATGTATAATTAATATTTCAAATATAAATTACACCTATAGTATATATAAAAATATATATCTACCTGTAATTTAATAAAAAAAAATTTCAAGAAACTAAAAATAACAACAAATAATCTTATATATATTGTAGGAATAAAAAAGTGGATACGTAGGACATAGAACAAGTACAAACTATTATAGTTTTTTTTTTTTAATAGAATAACATTTAGTAACAATTCGGGAGTTTGCAAATATTACCTCTGAACATATAATGGCATATCAAATAACTGTTTCCAAGTTATTGCAAAAAATAATTTTATTGGTATAAGACGAAAATTTATATATATATATATATATATATATATATATATATATATATATATATATATATATATATATATATATAAAATTTTTAAAAATTGAAAAATATATGATTAAATAATATTCATAGATAATTGATACTCATTCCATTCAGCATAAAAATTATTTTAAAAATATTGATGTGAAATATGGTTGCTGCATCACATAAACTTTTTTCCTAACATAAAATTATGATGTCAATTTTGTTGTAGATATAAAATAAAGTCATCAAGAAATATTTTCGTTGATATTACTATGATAAATAATTTACTAAAAATATGTGATGGAATGTCTAAAAATATTATATAAAATTGAAAAAAAGACCTCAATTCTGATGTTTTTTACCGGTACCTAAATGGGTTTGATAATTATTTATGTAATAAAAAATAGACCAACTACCCTTTCATTGTTTACCTTTAAAAAGGCAAACATCTAAACTGCAAAGTATTTAAACATAATTCTACTATTTTGTTACTAACTCTAAGTATATTAATAATTTATAAATATGTAAATATTTTAAAATAAAATACATGCCTCCTGTATTTATACAATACTTATTTATACAATTTACCATATTAATGGTAATGTGTCAGTGCGATTTAAAAACTTTTTTTGTCCAGGTTTACTGAGATAAGGAAAGATTAGGTAGTAAATATATATTTCTAAAAATTATAACTCGAATGAATTCAGAAAATGAAGCTCCAAAATATGTCATTTTTTTATTAAATGTTAGTATTAGGTATGTAAATGGCAAAATAATAAGGTAGTTATAAATATTATTCAAAAAGAAGTTAAAAAAATATAGGCAATAATTTGAATCATGAAAAAGAACTACAAATAAAGTCTTATTCCTGGCTTAGTTATTCTAATCTCTGCCATAGGGCATTAAAATCAATATTTTAAATTTGAAATAAACCCCTGTATAATATTAGAATCGCTAGGAGCAACGTTCCATAGCTATACCTCATATTGTACACAAATATCTGGTTTTTATGCAATAAAGAAATTATATATATATCCCGATAATTTTTTCCAATACATTGAAAGTAGCATCAAGAAATACGCTCGGCGCACACTTTAATTTTAATCACTTATTTTTCTAATTTAAAATTATTTTCCGCAGAAGTTGAACATCTCATATGAAATATAAAAGAACTACTTAACTAATGTGAGCCGAATCTTATGGCTCACGTAGAAAAGAGTTATATAATTCAAAGAAGCAACAACTTTTCTTTTATTCAGAAGAAGGATTCCATTTTACTTCATAAATCATAAACGCCATTGCATTGCCCTAAATTTGGGGGGAGGGGGAGGGAGGATGAGGGAGGTTATTTATCCGATAAACCATTTCTTATGGGCATGTTTATGGAAAGCTTGTAACATTTCGAAGAGACAGTTTGCAGAGTATTGTCCTTAACGAACTCTCCGATGTACCGTTGCCTGTTGCCATTGGGACTCGTCCTTCTAAAAATGGAAGCTGGTACCAGTCTTGATGATATATATCTTAGAGGTATTTTTGCATCTGTCGATGTAAGTACTTTTTTTTTTCATTTCATTCATGAAGAGTTATACCTACCAGCAACTGATGCAAAGAATAAAATTGCTGCTTAGGCAAACCGTTGAGTCATTGGTTGTTAGAATACCTTAATAAAATATTTTAATGAACTGATAACACAAATTATTTTATGAACGTTGAATTAAAAACCAAAAGTTACCTACGCATATTACTAAATAAAAAATAAAACCAAAATTCTTTTTCTAAAAAATATATTATCATTAAGAACGAGCCTTTGAATGCGTATTTTCCTCCCTTCCTATTCATTTTATCATAAGAAACTTAATAGTTGTACTTAAAAACCGTAATAATGGTTTATGAAATAATAAAACGAAAAAAATAAATAAACAATTATATGGCTAAGGAAAAACGGAGAATATTTTCAACAAACGCCACAGATAAATATATATATATATATATATATATATATATATATATATATATATATATATATATATATATATATATATATATACAGTTGTATATTCGTTACTTAAACTTGGTGGTAATTAAATAACAATCACAAACTCATCCACACAAAAATCTCTTGTCTAAAACAAAAATATTGATTCGATATTTACTGATATGCTAAGTCTGGATACGAAAATTATACAATTTAAAACATCTGGAATATATATATCAATACGAATATAAAATTGTATAATTTTTTTTGTTGTATGTCAATCAAAAACATAGAGCTTACATTTAAATTTTAAAATTTAAAAAAAGTCCAAGTTTTCTAAAACGTTTAAAAGAATCGAGAATTGAATGAAATGATAGCTAGTATATTCGTTTTTAAAATCCCTAGAAAACTAAAAAAAGATAAAAATGTATAACGTTGTCGCTTAAGTAAAGAGGATATCACTTAAATGTTTAAAACATGAATCATTATGTAAAATATATTGTTAAAAAAATGAGGAGACAACATCATAAAAAAAATGAGGAAGTTTGTTAATCGATGTGTAACATTTAAGTGCCAAAAACTGCTCTATATTATCACGCTTTTGAACTGATAATGATGAAGACAATCAATGGTTTATTAAATGAAAATTCGATAAACTAAGTTTAATCTGACAATTTTTTTTTTTAAATTAAAACACCCAGCCATGTAAACTATTAAAAAACAATTAATATCATCATAGTGATTGATAGTTTGTAAAGTTGGTGATCTGAATAGAAATGTTTTACTTTCCTGATAATGCCCGTTAAAATACGTTGGCTGGGCAGTATGTGTTGTGCAAAGAGGTCTACAGTAGTTGACCACACATACATAATTCTTCTCAACCTTGGCTTTGGTTTTTCTGGAACGAACCGTTACTCCTTTATCCAAGTAGCTACCCAGTTATTCTCACACGAGATAAGTGCCGTTTTAGGTCTATCTCTTTTGGAAACTTGGTCCATATTACTTCATTATAACTCTGACAAAAACTGATTTTTTGTGTTTTTTTTTTTTTTACTTTTCTTTATTTTCTGACGAAAGTAATATATTATTCTTGTTAATGATTGAATCTTATTTGCTCAAATTGGCAAAAACACGCAGTATTTCGATATATTTAAATCCATCTCATATTGTTTCTTGTACATTTTAGATCATCGCTGTATCAATACTATGTCACAAAACCTGTAATCATGAGAATAACAAAAGTCTTCAATAAATTTAGCACCTTAATATTGAACTTTTCTGATGTTTGTGCGTACCATAGGGGCAGACGGGAACGGAGGGCGATCGTCCCCCTCCCTCCAAATAAGAATGTTGAGGCGGCGAAGATAACGTTTCGCCCCCAACTCCCAAAAAAAATTTGAGATAAGAAAAATAAAATCAATAATAAATAAGCTACATGAATGAATAAAATATATAAACTAAAACCGATTAAGAAATGTCAAGCAGCTACCTAAATGGTGCTTGTATATAAATTGTCACTTATACTCAAAGATAATAATATATGCTAGATATGCTATACATATGCTAGAATTATAGGGTTCAATCACCACTCAATTTTCACTTGATATTCCTTTCACATTTTCCGCGGCAAACTAGTGAAAAACGTTTTCATTTGAGGTTGTACACACTAAGAAATCAAAGTCTTTTTAGTTTCCTACCTATACTAGGTGAGGAATAATTGCTGCGATCTGGTCAAATTTCTGATATGCGGTTTTCGACGGATCTATATGTTTCAGAGCCCCCTGAACCCAAAAAACACATTTTTGCCATTGGTCTGTCTGTCTTTGCCAAGATTTTCTCGGGAACTAGAGAACCGATTTCGTTGCTTCTCTTTTTTATTTTGTAGAATTTTCACTAGTGATGCATGCGACACAAATCGGATGCTCCATGCGCAATAGCTGCTGAGCAATAAATCAAAAACAAGTTTTTCTATTGACTGTAGCGCGAAAACGGCTCTAACGATTTTGATGAAACTTTCCTATAATGTTCTAATAATTGTCCTTTGAATTGTCGTATATAGACTAAATTCCCGAAAGAATTCTGCTACAAAAGTTATAAAGAAAAGGAAAATGTTTTGGGGCCTAACTCCCTAAGTATATATTATACGGTAATTTTTTTTTTTTTTTTTTGGTAATAAAATTCTCTACAAAACTATGTAAAAATCGTTCATTTTGGACAAATATTAACGAAGTTACAGCTATTCAATTTTACATTGGAAATTGAATAGCTGTAAATTACACATATCCTGGTGTCAAAAAGCAGCGAATGAGAGAAAAAAGATAACTAAGTGAAAGTAAGAAAAATCTGTTGCCCGCATCACACAAGGTTCACACTATTTCCTCTACTTTTGACAGAAATTATTGATATACAAAATTCGGATTTGGCAAAAAGTTTTTGATCAGGAATATTATAGTTTATTGAAATTTTTACACTGATCTACCTTAAGCCGGTTTACATTGCTTTAGTTCAAACTGAAATCATTTCTTTTATCAATATTGAGGGAAATAAATCTAATTCATTTTTTTTTTTCGTCTTGATGGATTAGTGTAAATATATAACAACTTTTCTAAAATAGAAAAGAAAGTAGTGTGAGTAGACACACCAGGTGTGTTTAGGTCGTCCAGTAAAACCTATGTATCGCTTTTTGGAGGGAACGGCGGGATCGAATTTTCAGTTTGATATCTCAAATTCGGTGAGATCTCCTGAGTGTTGAGGTAACACTTGCCCTTAATCGAATAAAATGTATTTAATCGATTCAAATTATGGAAAATTATTGTGTAAAGTCCGTTTAATGAATCCGCTAGAAAGGTACGTATGTTTTAAGTGGATCGCTTGACGATTATTTGGCGGCTGATTTAAAGAATATTAGGCCAATAATTTTAGGATCGAAACGGGAAATTCATTGCGAAAAATGTGAGAAAAGTTTCTATTTTTTTAACTTGCACATATGGATTGCAAGTATTAGTTTAATAAAGTTTAATTTATTAAAGAACACATTTTTCGCTTTGATGCATTTTTTTGGAGTTATAGATGAAAAACCCAAAAAATATCGAAAAAATCTGACTTTTTTGGCTGTGAAATGTTTTCCCATGGTGGCCTGCGTTAGCAATTTTGTTTTTTACATGTCTAAACCCATATATACAAGTTAAAAAAATAAAAACTTTTCTCACACACAATGGATTTTCCGTTTCGATCCTCAAATTATTGGCCTAATATTCTTTAAACCAGCCGCCATTTTTTATAGGAGCGGCTCCGGAACGGCAGACAAGGTTTTTTTTACTCAGAATAACCTAAACTTTCGTAATTTGCAATCAAACCTTCGCCTGCGATCAGGTCGATTTTTGGGCCCTGGCTCCAGAGCTATGTAATATAGATAGAATTTTCCAATTGCTGTAGATGTTTTTTGTTTTTTTTTTTTTTTTTTTAAATATTCTTCAAATATGTATAACCTTAACATTTTTATAATTTAAATATTAACAATTTATTTTCATAACATATCGTTGACATCATGTTAAAATAACGAATCTCAGCCTGTCCAACGTTGTACGTTCATTACTTTAACATGACCCTGACGATTTGATCACATGATATCATTTCAAATAAATTTATAATCAAGATACTTAAACTATAATAAAAACGTTTCTCAGTATTTTGTGCTCAAATTGTTTTAAAACATTCACGGGACCTCACTATGTATATTCAAGCCTTTTCTGTTAAGAAGAATAAAATAAAAAATCCTTACAATTATACGAATACATAAACAAATCAATTTTAAACACTCAACATTTTATATTTGTTCGTTTCACCATAATCATGTTGAATTTTAACACACAACAATTTTTTTTTTTTTTGTTCCATCGCTCTCCTCCCACCAATCAAAATTGAAAGTGTGAGCCTGTGGTATAGATTAAAACATTATTTATTTACTATTTTACTTCATTTGTTATTGTGCTGTAGCTTATCAAGTAAATTTAATGTTCCTGATTGTTTTCTGCATATTTACAAATCAAAAAGAATTTATTTTTAATTATGACATTAATGAACACAAACAGTTAATTTTATACAAAATAGCTTATGGAAAAATTATACATTCTAAAAATTTGTTTTTAGTTTAAATATCTGGCATTTAAGAATTAGGAATGAATGAATGTTGAAAGTTGTAGATAACATAATTTGGAGACTAAATACGTTAAACTCAATCAAATATTAAACCTATATTTTAATCTGCCACCACGAGTTTGTTCTTCCTTTCAATAATAAAAAAAAAAGAATAAAATCACTAAAATAAATTTAGAAAATTAAAGTTGAAAAAAAACTGCGTCCTTGCCTAGGTTCAGAAGGTACAGATCGGATATTTCGTTTCAGATTAAAATAAAAGAGAATTTCTGGATTTATTGCTTTCATAACCAAAGTCAGGAAGGCTGCCGACCACAGAAATACAACCGTGGAAAATTTATGATTTTCACAACGACGTGAAATATATTTCCTTTACTTCTGGTTATTATTTATCTATATAGTATAACTACCGAATTTGTGAATTTAAAATTGATACATCGGTGTCTGGTGTTGTTTTGATAGAATATTAATGTATTTAAAAATCATGAGAGGGTTTATTTGTACTTTCCGTTACCGTTCTTAGCAATAATATTAGAATAATGTTCTATCATGAAGAAAGATACATATTTTGAAGAAACTAATAGAATCAATACATTATTATTTTATTGAATGTAATATATGTTTAAAATGAAAATTCGCCGTTTCTTTGGTGGATAGATAGAAAGCGGTCTATAGATTCAATTATATACCTAATCTTATTGAAATTTATATTGCTTAAAGCTCCTATTTGGTCACCACAGCGCAATTTAAAAAAAAAAATCTGGCGTGCCCATTCACACGGTTTTCCTACCTATTTCAGAAAAGTTTTTATATCTTTAAATATGTCCATTAAAAAACAACAAAACTGGTGTGTCCCTCTTCTCAAAAAATCTCTCATTCACTCCTTTCTAAAACCGGGATATGAACCAGCAATCTTACATACTAAATAGAATAGCTGTAACTTCGTTAATGGTTGTCCGAAATGAATGAGTTTTATATAGTTTTGTAGGAAATTTCATTACTTTTTAAATAAACAGACTGGACAGGGTATTTTGGGTTGGGCTTTGAAACGTATAGATGCATCTAAAACAGCATATCGGAAATTTGACACGATCGCAGTACTTTCCTTACCTAGTCATAGATAGGAAAGTAATAAATTAAAACATGTGTAGAAAATATAATACGCTGTATCATCTCTAATACTGGTTCGAGTCCGATATTTTTTTTTTGTTTTGTTGGTAATTACCTTCCAGTTACCTTTCAAAAGTTATATTATAAATTTTACAATAGAATATGTATTTAGCGAGTTAGGCCCGAAAATATGTACAAACATTTGAGGGACAATTATTGGAACATTATAAGAAAGATTCATCAAATTCATTAGAGCCGTTTTTGCGCTACACTCTGTAGAAAAATAGGTTTTTCAATTATTGCGCAAGGAGCACCAAATTTGTTTCACAGGCATCAGTAATCAAAACCCTACAAAATATGAACAAAAAATATTTTAAAAAAAACAAAAGGTTCAGTAGTTCCCAAGAAAATATTAATACAGATAGACAGACAGGCCTAAAAATGTGTTATAAATATAACGCATTTTTATAAAGCATAAAAAAATGGCTAAAAATGTGTTTTTCAGACTCAGTGGGCTCTGAAACGTATAGATCCGTCGAAATACTTTCCTTACCTAGTATAGGTAGGAAAATAAAAAAGTTATTCAATAAAACTTCGAAATTCTCGATTTTGACGACCGACTGAACGTTTTTGTAGCCCTAAATTTTTTGAAGTTTAAGAATGATAAAATTATATATTAATAAATGATTAATATTTAAAAAAATTATAATTAAAATATCAAGAGGTTATTTGTAATTTATGTTTTTTATATTATGAAAATTTAATTTTTAAATGATACCTACTACTGCACTAAAACAGTTATATATTTAACGCATTGCATATAGGTATTACAAATAACGTATTATATATTACATATATTTAACGTAGCATCAAAGTTCCTGAAAGTTAGGATCCTCAGGAATCTTCGTCCGTTCCAATTTTATTTGTCAGTCAACATTAATCTTCTGTTGGTAGTATTAGAAACTATTTTAAGGCGTCACCAATCTCACATTGTCCTATAGAAATAGATAACCAGAGCTATTTAAACATTGTTAGTGAAATGTAAATAATGAGAGTGAATCATCCTTAACTGAACGAGACTCCAGGCACGTTTTCATAAGATACTATGAGGAGTTACTTCGAGTTTAAATAAGAAATTTAGTTGAAGGTGTGTTCCCTTTGCTATACGTTATGTCATATCTTGAGTTAAAGCACTTAAAAAAATCATTGAATTCATGTATTTTCTCTATAAAATAGAGTAGTATTATAGTCCATTTATTTTTTATAGATAAATATATCGAGTTCTAATCAATATCGATTTTTAAAATTTTCAATAAGTGAGTCGGTAGTTTTATGATCCTAACTGAAAAATGTATGTATGATAAAAATTTATTTTCCCTCACTGAAAAACAACTTAATGAGTATTATTTATTAAAAAATAAAATTAATTTATAAAAAGTTTAGAGATTTAGTACTGTGGACTACGGTTCTTGTATATTTATAATGTTTGATGACTAGGCAACCTAAGATTCTAGTACCATTACCATATCATGTATAGTCTAGCCAATCACATAGAGCACTGAATCCTCTTTCTCCCCCCTCCCCTCCCCCTCTGTATTATGTACAAGGGACATACAGATCTATCTTCACCGCTGACCTCCGGGACCACTAAGATAAACATTTATTACTCGACATTAGCCAACCTAACAGAGATCCTTGTTGTACTATCCTATCTGCTTGCCGATCTTGGCGTCTCTCCTAATGTGGCTCTGGTATTCTACGAACCGATTGTGTCGCGATTGGTAGAAGATTTCAGAGAGGTAAAGATGCAATCGACATTTTTATTTAATATTTTATACTTCTGTAGTTAATTTAGAATATTTAAAAATGACAGTAACTTGAGCATACTATTCACTTATTTGATGAAAAATTTGTATTCACAAAAGTTTTTATTAATGTGCTGAGTTATAAGTCTAAATATACTTAGCGATGCTCTTGTTGTCCACTTTGGAGTCTTTAAGATCCAAATTTTCCGGAACGTTCAGCCGATGTATCGATGTACACCGTTACACTTGTTATTTTCGTCCACTTTCATTAACACTGCAGTAAGAATTTAAAGATCGAAATTGGGATTTTTAACTTCTTGAACTATCCTTTCTTTTTTCATCCCTTTTGGAAAAATCCATCTGAAGTGCTGAAGGACCGAGAAAGTTCTATACTGCTTTAATATGTGTATTATATTATATAAACGTCATCTAACTAAGGATTGCGCATAAATCGTTTCTTAGCTTTCCATTTTTCCACCCCCATTCCCCTTCTTCGTGTCTCTGGTCACCCTCTTCCTTTCTCCCTTTTTCCTTTAACCTTCTTCCGATCTACTATATTTCTAAACTTCTCTTTTCCTTGGTATTTCTCTGAACCCTAGTCTGTTTTTTTCTTCTTTGATCTGTTCCGGCCATCTCTTGAAGTTCTAATTTGTTCTATCATTCCTTTCTCATCCTCTTCATGTGTAACGTCAATCTTCTGTTTCTCATACATATCAAGGTCATTGATTTCTAAGTCAAAAATTTTATTCTCAAATTTCTAGGTCTTTAAAGTCTTCGTATAGCTCTTTTTTCGCTAGTACTCTTCTCCTCTTTTCCATGGCTTATGGATACACCTCAGTATCTATGGTTTTTTGTCAGAACTCCACGAGAAGATTATTGGTACTCTATGTCTGGTATTTGGTATCAAAGTGTTTCGATGAATTTTCCTAATTTTTATTTTCTAGAAGGCTCTCTCTACCGCATTTAAAGGATGAGAGTAGGGAAGATGGTACCTCACAGTGAGACCGAGCTCTTGAATCTTTTCTTTTAATTCTGTAGCTCGGTAAGCCTGTCATCATTGTCCATCATCAAAACATTTTACAGTGTACCAGTAATCTTCCCGTGGATTTCTGACAAAAAATCATTGAACCGAACAGCATTAAAATTTGCGTTTGAGATTACCTTAAAATATGCCACCTTTTCGGTAATGATGATCAATAACAGTGTTATTTTTCTCCCTCTAACATTAGAATTTTTTACTATTGCGCGCGTATTTACTCTAGACTAGTGTTGCTCAAAATCGGTCTTGGTCTTGCATTTTGCAAAACCCAGACCGGGACTGGTAAAAAAAATCGATTTTTTAAATCAAAATTGAGGCAAAATAGTTACTAATACTTGACAATCTTAGTTACTATATGTTAATAATTGGTTTAACTAATATCCTTTTGAATTTAACTCATCTAATTTTTTATTCAGGCTTAGTTAGGTTTCACCTATCTAAAAAAATACAGTAATATCTCTATAGCAATAAGCTAATAAGTGACAGAAAGACTGTTGCGAGACTCTTGTGCAAGACCAAGACCAAGGCCAAGACTGAATTTGCAAGACCAAGACTGGTCTCGGTCTCGCATTTGGGCAACGCTACTTTTGACCTAGCATCATTCCATCGAAGATGAAGATTAAAACTTGCTTCATCAATAAAATAAAATTGGTCTTTAAACGCCTACCTTTATTATTCATAACAAGTACTACGTCTAAGTAACTTAATAAGAAAACTAAAATATCCTATCCACTCGTTATAAAAATTCTTAAATTGATTTGGAAAAATCTTAATTTGAAATTGAAAATTCTAAATTTGATTTGAAAAAATCTCGATTTGCTTTGGAAAATTTTAAATTTGATTTGAAAACATCCCAATTTTGTTTAGAAAGTTCTTAATTTGATTTGAAAAAAATCCCGATTTAGTTTGAAAAATTCTAATTCTGACTTGAAAATGGTGTTTATATCAGGCCGTTAAATAGCTATGATTTTTACCGAGATAATTAATAGTTATCAACTGATAAATGGAAATAAAAGTTAAATAAAATCGATGAGTAATTTACGAACAATTATACATTATGTTAATATAAACACAGGACATGCAGGCTGCATACAGCAAATTATTTTTTAATTTGCCAATTTATATACAAAAAGGCATAATTTAAATCTTCAAAAATAATTGGAGATTGATGAAGCTATGGTGAAGTTTATATTCAAAATTTATTGCATATAAATTTCCTCTAAAATAGATTTTTATTTCCTGACCTACACCCGCGTCCAATGCTAACACCCCGGCTGTGATAAAATAAACGAAAATAGCTTTTAGATTTATGTGGCCGTTAAGAGCGGAAGATGTTCCCCGGTGTGTGTGGGTCAAGGACACCACTGGAGGATGCCAGTCCAGCTGCCGGCTTCTCCAGGGCTCGAGAGAATAAAAAAACTTGTCCAGTCTCATGCCATCTTCCACCTGACTCGAATCCGGTCCTTTACGAGGACGGTCGGCAGTTGGATCTCACCGAAGAACACATTTTGTGGATGAAAATGGCACAGATCAATAATTTATCGTCGCACGAGGATCAGGAGTTCCTAGAGTTCAATTAGAAAACTAAATGAAACTTATTTAGCTATTGGTTTCAAAACTGAAATATTGTAAAATTCTTGCCATTTCCTCAAAACACATTTAAACACAAATATACTTAAATTTTTAAAAAAATATCTGCTATCGGAAACTTCGAACCTATAGCTTTGGCGGACATAAATTTTTTTTTTACTTTTTTGTAAAATTAAATCTATATACTATGTCATACATAGATCTGTTACAATGTAAAACTTCAGTATTTGCTACCAATAATTAAAAACAAAATCTAATCAATAAATTTGGAATGAACACAACGCGAAATGTTAACTCCACCCAACAACTCTAAAAAAAATTATATATAAGAAATAAATATAATCCTATTTCTATTATTAATCAATATTCTATAGGTATGACTGTGTTTTTATGTTTTTAATTTACTTATCTTTAGGCGATTTTATTTTTTATTGCACGTAGTTTTTGATTATTATTTTACTTATGTTAATTTTATGTTTTCTGTGTATATATGGTGTGAATTTGTTCTTATATCACTATAATTATTGTCCACGTGACAGATTATTATATTTCTAAATAAATAAAAAAAAAAATCGATATTTGCTTTTAGGCTTCTATATAATTCTTCCATTGAATACATTTTAAATTTCTCCTCTAAGAAATCATGAAATCAAAAAAGAATAAAGTCGCATTGCACCATTTTATTATGTTTTAGAGAATATACCGACTACTTGAGAATAATTTAGTTCTCCTTACAAGTATATACGAAAAGATATATACATTATATCGCCTTTTTAGAGTGGTAAATAATATTTATTTTTTAATGATTTTGAATTTTGAGTTTTGGTCAATAAATAGAGAAATATATTTTATAGACGTTTCACAACTTTATTGTTCTAAAATTCAACCTAAAATGATAAAAAGAACAACAAGAGTTAAATAAAAAAATATATCATTAAAAAGTTATAATTAAAATGTTCAAATTTTGTTAAATTTATTCATTATTATAATATTAATTCAAATTGACACATGGTAGTGCTAAGACTCAACAAACATGAGCTGCTGCTTATCTACTGATTAGGAAAAATCTCCGAAGAAGGTTGGAAGAAATTTCAAAATACTCCCTATTTAATTCCATCTGATCTCTAACAATGCCTACTTGTTATCTGAAGTCTACTTATAAGATATCCTTTATATGAAATAGTATATTAGAGATACATAATATAGATGTTATATACGCATATAATGTTTTATATATCTGAATTAAGAAATTATTGATCAGAATAGCACTATGTTTGTAGAACATAGTAAAATACTATGTTTTTTTTTTTTAAGAGAGGACTTAATATAAGGAGTAATATTAGCGGTTACCATAAGTTTCTTTTTCTTTATTCTTTATTTAACGTTGATTTACTGGGTTATCAAAATGTGTTTTTGTTTTGCTTTCGAATTTGTAGACTTTCGAAACATAGAGAGAATGTTTTAACAATACAAGTAATAATCCGATGGGGAAAGGTCAGGAGAGTACGGAGGATAAGGAAGAACATCAAACTGAAGGATACCGCTGTCTTGCGGCCAACGCGACATACAGAAATTCTTACAATTTCATTGTGACTTTCTAGGCATCCTGAGAAATCGAAGAAGGAAATACAGTAGAACGGTTCATATATAACAAATGAAATCAATCTTAAACAATAAATAAAGAAAAAGGAATGTGCTTATGCAACATCCTAATACTATTTCTTATACATAATCGTCTTTTTAAAAAAAAAAAAAAACTAAACATTATATCACTAAATTATGGATTCTCGGCTAGATTGTCATTTTAGTACTACCCTCGATTTTAATGAAAGTGTTTACTATTTTCTATAGTTTCTACTTAGATTCAATCGCAAATTTTTGCTTATCTATAACATGGCATATGCTGTTTATCGCTATCACGAGTTCTTAATTCATCTCGTTTTTTAATAAATAATCTATGATGAAGTGTTACCAGCTCATCATCATATGCCAGAAGAAAGATAGTGTTTAGATCGTTCCATCATTATCAAGTAATAATATTTACTAATGGTGTAGAGATGGTTGACCGTGATATAATATGAGGAATTGGCCGAGTTGACCATTTTTTAAAAATTTAGTATTTACTTGACCGCACCCTCCCCCCCCCTCCAATCAACATTTTCTCAAATATTTACTATTCAAGTTACGTAATTAAATCAAGTTTCTCTTGAGGAAACAATTTATTACCAGCGGCTTTTAGTAACGTAATTCAGAAAAATTTTGAATACTAAAGTAATTCCTATATTGATAGTTTTTTAAACATCAGTTAGTACTTAACATTTGCTGAATTATAAGAAATCTCCTTAAGATTATCTTGGAGTAGTTTGGAGCATGAACTTATTATGAGAAACTTTGTGTTCTTATCTCTTGTACATTTTTACGAATCGAGCTCCCAAGTACTTAAATTTCCTTCCTCGTCCTAAAACCTCACCAGCCCTAAACCGTCTTCTCAAGTTATGATTTTAGATTATCTTCTTCACCTCATCTTATATCAGTGTAGTGGGAATCGCCATCTTAGTCGGACTACTTCTCTATTTAATACAGGCCTAACAACTTGAAATATTTCTGCCTCCTTAGCAAATCTGAAAGAAGCCTGGAATAGGAAGTAAATTAATTGTGTAGTAAAATACGGTCATATTTCATCCGACTTTAACTAATTTCTTCGAGGAATTAACTTCTAACGGCCCATTCGGCAGATTGTCAAAGAAATAACATTCAAGTTAGAATTGCTAATTAAATAATTTATTTTTATTAATTCAGGAAGTAGTTCTATATGCGTAAATTTTATTTTTATTTATTTAAATATTGTGCATCATTTGAACCTGCGCAGTAGCACATCCTAGCAATTTTGGTATACTGATTATTATCTGCTAATTAGCTTGATATGCTTTAAATTTATAATTATTGAAGGAGAAGGCCTCTTAATCATTACTTATCTTGTATTCGTCTAACAGGTAAAATGGAGGAGAAAATTGAAAGAACTAATTAATTAAGGGAATCTAAGTTGAAGAATGAAATGTTGTCCATAGGTGGCGGATGTAAGATTTTACTGTTGAAATTTATATGGGAAGGAGTTGTAGGTGAGGGAGTGCGGTAAAATAAATACTAAATTTTAAAAAAATAGTATTTTTAATTATTACGCTGACGTTTCGACCCACCTTGCAGATCTTCATCAGGGCGTGGCATGTGGTACTGCAGGAGGCAGTTGATGCTATACTGCTAGTCCAGTCTATCAACTGCCAGCTTGAGTGCCACATGCCACGCCCAGATGAAGATCTGCAAGTTGGGTCGAAACGTCGGCGTAATAATTAAAAATTCTTTTTTTTTTAATTTATTATTTATTTGAACGTACCTCCCGACCAAATCCTTCTCTTATCTCTACGGTCAACCATCCCTACATCACATTGAAATTTTTAATTCGTTATGTTTAGTGTTATTTTAAATATAGTAAGACATAATCATTTTTCGTAGATTTTTTATTTTGTTTATGATTGTTTATGTCCTAATTGATCACAGTATAGTGTTATAGATCAGTCGCTTGATTCGTAATTAAATAAGGATTTGTAGTCCACAAGATGTGAGAGTTAGTTATATATATCGTCTTATTAATCCTTGTCTTTTTAATTTCGTATATGTGTTCCTAGTAACATTGTTGTCTAAGTAGTGTCTAAGGTGCCGTGTATGGTTTTTTTAAGGAACTTGCCTATTGTCAATGGTTGTGAGTGAGTATGAGGCTCTCATAAGAGAGAAACATAGGTGGGTTTACTGCCATTTTAATTTTCCATTTTTGGAAACACTTTTTAAGATCATAATCTTTTTCAATCACCATCAACTTCTCAATATCAAGATCAATTTATAAATTTATTGATATTTATAATTAGTTATTGGCCGAATGGCCAGTCTAGAATTGATAAATAGATTTTGGATAAATGTTGGGTCTATAAAAATTAAGGTGTCTGCGTTAAACAGATGATGGAAAAACAGTTTAATTGAGAAATCCTGAGAAAATCAGAGCAATGCCGGTAAAGTAAATTGGTCGAAGAAATGAGGGCCAAGCACTAATAAAGAATAACGAAGTTTGGTTGATAAAAAAACTATATGAAATGGTGTTTAAGAGATCTTTGATGGTATAAAATAAAATTAATTGGTCCGGTATATCACTATACTTTTTTAGCCTATTATTTACATCTAGTACTTCGGAAAAAGATAAATATGAAGAGAAAATAATTTTTTTTTTATTTTTTTTTTTTAGTCACCTGTTGCAACTGTTAATAACCATAAGAATATGAAGCAGTAGTCAAACATGAGAAGTTTTAATTTCACAATTAATTAATGACCTTTACATTCTCTTTAATTATTTATAAATACTTGAATCGATAGAAAAAAATTAATTAACAATTCTCAGATAAAAATAGACACAATTATTGATGTCATTTCCAAATAATTATACTTATAAATGCAGACTGAAAAAAATGCACCCCCATCTTGGGTAATTGCAGGTCAATTAGAGACAATTTATTGCTGTTCAATTTTTATATTTTTTTATGTGATAATGATGCGCAATCAGCCAGCTGTTCTTTGTTGAACACATTTCTGAAAAAAAAAAAAACGCCATGTCCTCTGCATGCAAAAGACACCTGGTTGTTATTGTGTCAAAATTGAATAGACGACCTTATGAAATTTTGAGAGACGAAAACGATACTTCTGATAAAAAAAAATTAAGAAACAAACAATGAATGTTATTGTTATTTATTTTATATTAGTCCATATTTACTTTTTACCTAACTTGGTACGTAGTACCTAACGGTATTTTATTTATGCAACTAAGGATTATTTTTTTTCTTTAATAATAGTCATCTTTAAACAATATGAAAAAGTTTTTATTTTATTTTTTTCTTCCGCACCTGTCGTTGTATTGACAATCAGCAGATGTGTTGTGATAAAATAAGGATTGACATCATAAGTACTAGGAAGGATAGTACCCAGCAGCACCTGTTCATTATTTACTTCCTTGATTTAAGTGGAGAGATCTCTCATCCAGCTCCTTTTAAATCTCCTCCTGATGGATATGTCAGTCTTGGCCATGTCGTAAATAAGTCTGTTTGTGTGTCCGTGTAGTTTGAGATGAAAACGAGAACTTGTCATGATTTCATCTTATTTTCCAAAGTGAGTACCAATTTTGTAAAGTCAGTAAGCGATTTTGTAAATTCATTTAGGCTAGTCTGGGGTTATGGCGTTTTGTTAAAATTGTTGTATCATGAGTGTAGGCGACGGTCTACGTTTCGGAGTCATAATATAGATATGTATGTATAAAGAGTAAAGCCAGTATTGATCCTTGAGGTACTCCTGCCAACACCGGCCGAATTGAAGAAATTTCTAGGCCCTTTCGTACAGAGAAAAATCCATCGAAAAGGAAAGATTGGAGAATGGGGTAATATATATGAGTTAGTACTTAAATTTCATTACAAATTAATTTTAAGATAATTTTCAATCATATTTGCAAAAGATAACTGGTTTTAATTATATCATAATTGAATAACTAAACTTTTAAAATTAAGTAATGATACTTTTGATGTATAAATTTAAGAAACAAATGTGTTATATAACACAATAAAAAAATAAGTAATGTTATATTTATTTTATATTACTCTGGGCCTCTCAAGCGGTACCGAGCTGCATTTCAGTTAAGCAGCTATGGATTATTTTATTATTCCAGTTATTCCTTTTCTGTGATAGTCATCTTTAAACAAATTCAAACAGAATCATTTCAGTTATACATAAAAATAATTTTTTTGACAATTTTAGTTTTTGACAGGAGAAAAAAGCAATTGATGAATGTAATAAAAACTGCAAAATGGAATTATTACTGATTATATTAGATTACAATTAGGAGACCTATAATTCGTATTCATGAAAAAAAGAGTCATTTCTTAATTTAAAATTATTGGATATTATTAAACATATTTTCAAATAAATACTTTACATGTGGTTTACAAGTTTTCAATAATTTTTGTGGTTATATTGAATGTACTTACTTTCGAAGAATTTCCGATTTATTTATTTATTTTATTTTATTTACACCCTACCCTGCCGATAAGGCAATACGGGTGTTATGCAGTAGTGAGTAGCAACGCATGCGTTACAATTCACTGCTGCATTCAGACCAATTACATTTTTTACAGCTGTGCACACAGCCTGCTCTTTTTTTTCTTTTTATCCAGCATCCTGTTCCACCCTCTCTGGCGGTCTTCCGTATACATGTTCAATTCTTCTTCCCAATGAAAAGTGGTTTGACCCAACCAGTTCCTTCCACCCGTATACGAATGCCTTGTAATACGGGTATTTTTCCTTTGTCATAAGTTGAGGGAGATCGCTCTCCGTCAGAGCGTAGAGCCCCGTCTCCCTCAACAACTTAGCCCTCAGTGCCTCAAAGGCGGTACAGACTAGGATGATATGCTCGGCGGTCTCCGGCAGTCTGCAACTTGGGCATAGGGGATCGATGTTCTTGCCATATTCAACGAGCTTTGCTCGGAAACCCCCATGCCCTGTGAGGAACTGTGAGACCCAGTAGTCCGGGAGAACCCATGTCTGTTCCATTCTTGAACCAACAGTGGGGAAGTATTTTCTTAGCGTAGCCCCTTTTGGCGTCGTCACCCACCGCTGGTTCCATTCCTTTAATGTGTTCTCCCGAAGAATCCTCTTCCATCCATTAGGGTCTTCACTGATCCTCACACGAAGATTCGCCGGTAGATCCACCAGGCCTTCTCTCTTCATCTTATGCCGGAAGTATTCTTCTCGTAGGAGAAGATCAATAGGAGTAGTTCCGGCTAAGACTTGTACCGCCTCATGAGACACTGAACGGTACGCTCTAGTGACCCGCAGCAGAGCCATCCGCTGGATTGTTGAGAACCTTTTCTTCTGTTGGTGCGAGAGATGATGACTCCACGCAGGGGACGCATATCTCAGAATGCCCAGAATAACTCCTTTATAAATAGTCAACGTGGCTGGGTACCTGAGACCCCAAAAGGCGCCCCCGATGCGACTAAGTCCATTGAGAGCCAGGGCCACCCTAATTTTCATGTAGTCCAAGGGAGGCGTAACGTTGAAATTTCTCCCAATTCTTACGCCAAGGTATGTAACAGCCTCACTTGGACGTATCCTTTCTCCTTCTATTCTGAGAGTAATAGGGTGGGCCCTGTCAGTCTTACCTCTTAAAAGAATGGACTGGGTCTTAGCAGCCGCCATCTTCATCTTTTTTCTCTCACACCATCCTCCTACGAGGTTGGCACATCTTCTTTTAACCTGGCTCTGCTGTTTGAGGCCACTACAACGGCCAGATCATCAACATAGGCCGTGGCGGGGAACCGCTCCTGTTCTAGTACCCCCCGCAACTCATCGAAGACTAATTTCCACAGGGCTGGTCCAAGAACCGAGCCCTGCGGACAACCTCTTTCCATCGACTCTTGTACTTCAAAGAAGCTACCTTTTATCTTCAATGTTCGGTCCTGGAGGTAGCTCCTTAAAAGATCATATAAGTTGCTGGGAGCCTTATACTTCTGCAACTGCTGGAGTACGCTCGGCCACCAGACGCTATCAAAGGCGGAAGATATGTCGAACAGGATAAGCATGACATACTTCTCCGCCTTCTCTTCAACGTCACGGCGCACTCTCAGCAGGGCATCTGCGGTTCCCCTGCCTTTAGTGGATCCGTACTGCCGTGGATGGCTAGCCCTAGAGAAGACTGGTCGTAGACTCATCATCAACAGGGTCTCCAATAATTTACTCATGATAGGGAGGAGGCATATAGGCCTATAAGATTTGGCTAATTGCTTGTCCTTGCCTCCTCCCTTGTAGAGGAGTCTAACATCAGCAATTTTCCAACTCTTAGGAAAGTATCCCCTGTCTAGACAATCATTGAATAATGTCAACAGTCTCTGTTCAATATAGGGGATACTGTTCCTGAGGATCGCTGCGTCAATGGAGTCTAACCCAGGTGCACGTCCAGTCTTTTGCCTATCCACAGCAGCACGTAGATCCCATATGTCCCACGGTGGGCACAAGTCCGTACCAGGTGGGCATACCGTAGTGCGTCTTATAAATATTTCCTCTTCATTATCCTGGGACGAATCATCTCTGGGGTAGGTCTCAGCTAGGAACATCTTTGCAGTCTCTTCCAGAGTGGTTGCCTGGGAACATCCGCGCCTCAAAGCTGCAATCACTTGCTGTGGAGCAAACTTACCAAGGGCCACTCTGTAAGGTACACCCCAGGGATTCTTAGATGACTCTTGAACAATGAATTCGTCCCAAGACTTCCGCTTTCTTAACCGCACCTCGTTTCGGTATGCCCTGGCTTTAGACTTGTACTCATCACGAAGTGTAATGCGCCTCTCTTCGCAAGTACACTTCTGGTATGAACGCCGTGCCTTGTAGAGTTCTCTCTTCATAGTGGTTAAGGCAGGCGTCCACCATGGTACAGGTCGAGCTCTCGCCTTCCGGTGCTGAAGGGATTCTTCAGCGGTATCGCGGATGACATCAGTGATCCTGGATACTCGGTAATCCAGATCATCTGTTTGCTCCGTTTCCGCCTCATCCCAGTCTTCGTCGACCAGTTTTCCCTCCAGCAATGACCGGAAGGCACTCCAATTTCCTTTTCTAGTAAGGTAACCTTTTTCTATTCCGAGGGAAACTTCTGTATTTTCCGTCAGCCTAAAGGCTATCGCTTGGTGGTCGGAACTCGTTTCAGATCGGAGGACCCAATCGATAATGCGGTTTGCCAGCACCGGTGATACCAAGGTAACATCAATCCAGCTCTGCCCCCTAGCGCTAGAGAACGTCGGGGTAGCAGAGGGATCGTTCATAACCACTAGATGGTTTCGGGCAATAAATTCACCGAGCTTAGCGCCCCTTCTATTAGTTCGATTAGATCCCCAGACCGTGTTCCAGGAGTTGGTATCTGAGCATATGATCACGTTCCTGGTGCAAGCCGTGATCATCTCCATGGCGGATATGTCTTCGTCAATATCGCCCCCGTCCGGTAAATATGATGAGACCAGCGTAAAGGCAACATGGTTCCATCTGATATGACAAGCAACACAATCCGCCATGGTAAACTGCCTCAGATCCATCACATCGAGGTTGGGGTTGTTAACCACAATAGCAGCCCTGGGCCTCCTCTCTCCACTGCTCAAGGCTATAACCCTCGATGTGAGACCAAACCCCGTGACCTTGTTTCCCCAGCAACTCGGTTCCTGGACTGCCATGATGTCGTAGCTTTGTGAGAGGGAGCGTAGCTCTTCCGCAACTAGACGCCGACGGCCCATATTGAGCTGAAGGATGGAGATCTTATTCATAAGAAGTCCTCATCGCCATTTTTTGTGACCAATTTAAATGCACAGGACAATCACGACTGCCCGCCTTATGCTTAGTGTGTCTCGGATGGGCCTTTGCCCTCACACAGTTGATGCATGTCGGCCCTGCCTGAGCTAGTTTTTTGGGGCACTCCTTGAGAAAATGACCAGTACCTGCACACCAGATGCAGACCAGTGCATCTGTTGGACATGTGGCCTTAGAGTGCCCGTAGTCCTGACACTTGGTACAACGGGGGGCGTCGAGGTTATCTTCAAAGGTCATTGACCACCATCCTCCATTCAAGCTTGCCATGTCTAATAGATGGAATCGTAGGGTTGGGTGCACTTCCAGCACCCAGTTTTTAGTTATTCCATTCCTTGCTGTAGATGAGAAAACAGGCCGAAGTCCATCGTTCACGAGCGAAGCTGGGATCGATTTATCAATTAGCTTTGCCCGTAAAAGCGTAATTAATGCCTCCGCAGTCCACGAATTGGGCACACCTTTAATTTCAAGCCTAGGTCGTTTCTTAAGTGCAAGCTTGGCCTCTAGTCCTACTTCTCGTAGACCCTGCCACCCAATAACTTTCGCCGCTTGGGAGCTATCTTCCATCCGAACTAAGACCGAGCCTCCCTTAGTAGCACGTACTATGGAGGCATTAACTCCTATTTCAGTAGGAGATGGCAGCCCACTGATGATTTCCACGGGACTTTTACCGGGCCCACTAATTGTGACGTAGGTGGGTTTAGAGTTAGATATCTCTGCCGGCTTCAATGGCAGAGATTTTACAATATCTGCCATTGTCCGTGGCTTACTTTGTAATTGGGCTGAATCTTCAGGAGAGACATGACTGGTCGGCTCAATCAGGTTATTTAAATTACTAGCTGCCTTGTTAGCTGCTTTGGTCCTCCTGCGGCTTCTTTTACTGACTACGACTTTGTAGGGTTCAGTAGCCGCTGAGGGTCCAGCCGGGCTTGCTTCTCTGATATCTGCTTGCGCTTCACTTGAGTGACCGGCTTTGGCTAAGATTTGTGGTTGTGGTTCCACTCGAGCTGCCGTTAGTCCCTCAATAATTTTGGGCACCGTTTTTTCTATTACAAGTCGAGCAATCATCTCATGAATACTAGGAGTCTTAAGTGACTCATGAACCGCTTTTTGGATGAGCTCAGAAACGTCTTCATTTGTGTGTGCCTTTTTACTTTTGTCGTCTAGGGTTTCAATTATATCTATCAAGGTTAGAATTTTTCTATTTATATAATTTTGTACCTTGATATTCAACCCATTATCTGCCCGTTGAACATAAACCCTAAGATTCTCCTGGATTTGTAAGGCCGATTGTAGTAAACTTTTAGCTGCAGCCTCCTCCGAGTTTGCCTCCAAATCAAGAGAACCCTTTCTTGCCCGTTTGGCATTTCGCTTGGAAACCTTTTGGGAACTCTCCTCTTCCATATCAATAACAATTGGGTCAACCATACTGTAAGAAACTAGTAAACACTACAAATGATTTCAGTTTATAGTACACTACAGTTTAGAGGTTAACTAACTACGTTTATTAAATGAAAGTTACCTTTCTATTTATGTCCAATGAAACTTGTATACAAGTTCTCTGTTATAAGTTTTAGCTCTCGTAGGAACGATTAAAGTCCAGAAAGTCTTCAACTACGAGAAGATTACGAACTCGTAGTTCCACTTAACCTTACTTAAAACTAAAAACTTATTTACAAAAGAAAACTAAAAAAAAAAGAACAAGAAAACATAATGAACAGTAAATTGGAAAACACTAGAACACGAACAATAACAAAATAAGTATATATACACCAGTCACAAGTCTAAACACAATACTTTGGAGAACCAGTACGTTATCACCAATCACTATCACAATCGAAGAATTTCCGATTATTGATCTTATTATGAAATAGTTTTTTCTTAAATGTTTTTTGTTTGAAATAATATTTATTGAATAAAGAATGACACAGGCTTCTCCACTTGATGGAGCAGTATATAACCACTGACCATGAAGAAACGGTTTAGATTATAGTGTTATTTTTTCTATTTCTTTTGTCCATTTAAGATAAGGTTGAGATCGGAACCTCTATACCTATCTGTTTCAACTAGGCAAATAAATGATAAATTAATCTTACACCGCAACCCTAGTTTAATATTTTTTTTTTTAAATATAAACATAAAAAAATTTCAATTTAAAAATTATTTATTCAAGTATTCTTGATATTTGTTAGTAACATGTGTGCATATATATATATATATATATATATATATATATATATATATATATATATATATATATATATATATATATATATATATATATAAGAGATCGACCGATACCAATATTAACATCGCCCATATAATTTTTGGCCGATTATCGGTACCGGCCCGGAATATTTCATATATATACTGGTTTATATTATATATATGTTTATATATAAAGTTGTAAGAACTCTCTTTCCTTACGTACGTTTTCACTTCTTATTTATTCTAAGCTTGTTATACTTAGTAACATATACTTAAGTGCAAAGGTAATAAGTTAAAAGTTTTTCAATTAAGTATAATGTACTCGATCACGTAGAATGTATTTTTTTAAACCTACTAGGTGCTAGATTAAATCAGAACACATATACAATTCCGATACGACCTTCTCACTAATTTTATTTTATTTAATTACATAGATAAAATTGAACTTCCCCCTCCTAAAAAAAAAAAAAAAATATGGTTCTTAGATGGAATAATACTATTAAACTTTGTGCGAATTTCATCTTAATTTACGCACGTAAGGATATTTTTTTAAACGTGTCAACTCACTTTTCTGTGTCGAAAACCCACGTTTCACACCCATAGGTAACGACTGGTCTTATAATGATTTCATAAATTATTACTTCTGTATTCCAGGTCAGTTCCTTGGATTCTAGTATTTTCGCCAATGCGAAAAAACACTTATTGCCAGCTGTAATTCTGGAATTTATTTTTGCCAGCATTTTGTTCTGGTCAGTCAGTATCACTCTGAGGTATTTGAATTCTGGTCCCATTGGAAAAAGGTGCTGATTAACTTGAACATATTATTGCATAGGTACATCATTCCTTGAGGACTCCATTTAAAGACTTTTCCCTTAATTTATCCTCAGTACAAGTTGCATTGCTGTCGCATCGAATTCTTTGATAGATTCCGCCAGGGTCGACAGTGTGAGAGCGTTGATATCGTCCGCGTATGCAAGACATTGGGTAAGTCGAGTGAATATAGTCCCTCTAGGATTGGTCCTTATTGTTCTAACAGACTGCTCCAGGGCTAGATTAAAGATATAGGGTCTTCTTGCTACATGCCCTGTTTTACCTGAGAGCTGTATGAGAGGATAGTTTTAATCTTGACCTTAAATTTGGTATCTCTTAACTACATCACTGTCAAGAAAATCAATTTTTCAGGAATCCCCAGCATTCTCATAGCTTTCTGTAATTCTTTTCTTTTATAGAATTATACGCCTGCTTGGAATCTATAAAGACATTGTGCAGATCCACGTTATGTTCGTATGTTTTCTCTAGCATTTGCCTTACAGCAAGGATGTTGTCCTAACTATTTTGTCCTATTTTTCCTGAAACCACATCTCCGCAAATTCTTTCTCTCCATGTCGCCAATCTCTTATTAATAGCAATGGAAAGGACTTTACATACAGTTGGCATTGATGATATTCCTCTGTAGTTACCGCAGTTCAACTTGTTCCCGTTTTTAAAAATAACAAATAGAACTGCAGTGTTTCATTCCTTTGGTATGGTTTCCAGCACCCAGATCATATATATGAGGTCGTAGAACTGCTTAGTTAGTTCTTCTCATCCATTCTTTAGTAGCTCTGCAGATATTTTATCCACACCTGGTGACTTTTTGTTCTTTAAATGCATAATTTCTTTATTGCCTCTATTTCTTCTTCTTCCTGCGGTATTCTCTATTCCTCACATATGTTTTATTGACGTCTATGCATTTCTTCTTCATTACTCAGTTATATGTTTCCTTGATTTATTAGTTTGGAATAGTATTCCGTCCATCTATTTAATATGTCTTTTCTTGAACCCTTGCATGTTTTCCCTTTTATCTTTATAATAGTCTCGGTGCGGTTTAAAACCGGTCCTTGCATTTCTCACTCCTTCGTAAAATTTCCTGGTTTCTTTTGCTGCATACTCTTGCATATATTTTATGATTTTGCTTTCCCAAGCTCTCTTTTTCTTTCGACAAATTTCTTTGACTCTTTTTCTTTGTACATAACATACTTCACCAAAAAAGGACCGGAAAAAAATTCTAATGAATATAACATCTTATCTGCAAAAAATCTAAAAAGTATGCATTATTTTGTGTATTACACGTGTATTGTTTCAAAAGATAATGTTATTTTCTAAACATAAAAAAATCATTGAAATCGGGTCATTTTTAGCAGAGATATTGCGTTTTTAATTTAGTAGTTCGGTAGAAAATTAAATCTTATATATTTAATTGTTTGCCATCTCAACACTATAAGTATACTAGTCTACCACTATAGTCTACTATAGATTACTAGTAGTCCATACTAGGTATCTAATGTTAGTTTGAAAAATATTTTAAAATATTACATAGCTTAATAATAAATTATGTATATTTATTAAATAAATAATTTTACCTAATCTTACCGAAATTTTTTTCCAACGTTATAGGAAAAGTCGTGTGAGGAAGTGTTTCACGCTGCAGATATTTAATTTACCACCTTTTGAAAGTAATAAACCATCTTAACGATCATATCTTGAACCGGTCAACCGATTGTGTTGCTTTTTTATTTTTATTTTAAGTGTTTCTGTCTCCGACTAAATTGAGCCGTGAACCGAATTGAGCCATATGTGCGAGATAGCGGCTGCATAATAGGCAAAAATAGTCTAAAACGTTATCTCCATATATGTAGTACACACCAGAGGAAAAGAAGAAAAAAAAATTATAATAATTTAAAAAATTGATCATTTAAACATAAATTATATCGGTATATAATAATTTGAAAGGAAATACATATGCTAACTAAAAAAATACATATATATTTTTTTTAATTTAGCCCCATCCCCCTAAGGTTCATTGCCTTGTCTCATTATTTGGCTTATTGTCAAACGAGCGCTAATTTTTCCGAAACTAAGATAAATCACATTTAATGACTTGGAAACGAGTTTTTTAAGAGGAAAATCTTATAGAATGAAAGTTGTAAAGCCTCAAATTTTGCGTATACTGAGTACCAACAGTTTTAATGTATCAAAAAATCGTTACTTTCATTAACGATTTTTTGATACATTAAAATGTGTGACACATTAACATGTGTGATTTTGAGTAATTCAACAATGGGTTATTATTGTTTAGAGTAGGCTATATGCAGTATAACCTCTTTTCCAGCTATCGGCAACTAAGGATTTTGAGAAACGATGTGTCGAAATAAATCGAATTTCATGAAGAAATAACGAATCTTGATTTGTGAGATATAATTGGCCTACTTTAAAACTGTTGGTACTCAGTGGACGCGAAATTTCATACTCTACAATTTTTATTCTATTCCTCTTAGGGAACTCGTTTCCGAGCTACAGAGCCATTAATAGTAATTTGTTTCAGTTTTTGAGAAATTTGGTAAACATAAGCGTTCGTTGACAGTGGTTTTCTGCAATACCGTTTAGCCAAATTATTAAGTTTAGGTACTCGTCCAACGTACAGTTTAACTCTCTTTAATATCTTGAAGAGTACATTTTCCATTTCGATGCATTACTTAGGAGTTATTGTGAACAACAAAATAAAAGATCGAAAATCTTTTTCGGCTTTTGTTGGCTGTAGTTTCCATTGCTTGCTCGCAATTGCAATTTGGTATTTATATTTTTGAAGATATATATATATATATATATATATATATATATATATATATATATATATATATATATATATATATATATATATATATATATATATATATAATTTAAAAAACAACGACGTTTCTCCCATTTTCGCAATATATTGCCCGTTTCGATCCTCAAATCACTGGCCCAATAGTTTTTAAAGCAGCGGTTTTGGAACAATATACAAGGTTTATTTTACTTAGAATAAAATACATGCATTTTATTAATTTATATTCAAATTTTTGCCTGCGATCGATTCGATTTTTGAACCCTGGCTCCAGGGCTACTAAGAAGATTAATGATATATTTATAATATATCACTAAAATATATTTGAATGTATACATGTAGACATTCTCTTTCTCAACATAAAGCAGAAATGACTTATTCTACTGTCATTCTAATGACGGCATATCATTATAAGAGAATTGTATCAGACAACTACAGTTAGATCGTCAATATTACTGTAATTCGTTCTTACACACCCCGACATACTACCCCACAGAGTGAGCTAATGTTACGCAGAGAGATATAATTCACAAGTACCAGCTAAAGAACGAGGCTTCATAAGAGTGGGATATTTAGTAGCGTATGGTAATGTTGGTCTTTGCCGATCTATCTTTAGATATCCTGGCAACGACCGAGCGGTGTGCGACCTTCGGGAGATTTACGCGAACAGTCGTTCCTGCTTTCCTGGACCCGTTCGACTCCCTTCGGGTGGAATTTAGAAATTCAAAAACCAGCCAAAATTTTGTAATTTTTATCATCATCAAGAAACTCAGTCGCATTGCAAATTTTTTATTCGAATGAAATATTGCAAGGGTTTTAATAGCTATAATATAACTAATATTTAAACTAGAATGCCTCAGTGAAAACTCACGTCCTTCTCCCTAATGCATCAGCTACACATGATTGTTTATATTGAAGTATAATATTATCAATATAGCTTATTCCGCAAATGTGTCATTCTTATTCTTATTAGTTGACCATTTGATATTCCCGGGCTTTAAATTCGGTTTTCACATGTTTTTCAGGTTAAAAAAAAGTAATGGTATTATTTTTTTGTATTGTTTCTATGTAATGCGATGGTGACCTTATAATGCATATATATTTTTTTTGCTTTCGGTTGGCTATATAGACCTTGTAGATCTTTGGCCGCCTCTGTAGATTTTTCTCGACCTCTGCCTATCTTGAGCTACTATTTTACAGTTTGCGGCACGAAGCTCAGCCGTGTCTTTGTTTATCCTATCTATCCATCTGGTTTTAGGCCTCTTGCCTACTACTCTGGCATTCATTGTCGTGTAAAAGCGTCCTGATGGATTGCTACGAGCTACATGCCCTGTCCATCTTAGC
Organism: Nezara viridula; assembly: GCA_928085145.1. Lineage (NCBI taxonomy): Eukaryota > Metazoa > Arthropoda > Insecta > Hemiptera > Pentatomidae > Nezara > Nezara viridula. The sequence continues at coordinate 149,433,381 of OV725079.1, read as the reverse complement.
CTCCTTGCCTTCATGTCATGAGATATTACATTAGATACTATGAGATATTATTATATTAGATAAATCATGTATATATATATATATATATATATATATATATATATATATATATATATATATATATATATATATATATATATATATATAAGATAAGGACAGGAGTCGGGCAGTATCAGCCTTAATACCTTCCTGGTATGTAAACAAATCTCTGAAGTAATATAAGATAAGGATTACTTCAGCAGTATTATTTCTGAAGCCGTGTGAGTCATTTATCAACCTTTTCTCCTTTTTTTTTATCGTTATATTTCACAGTCGCATAAGTTATATATATATATATATATATATATATATATATATATATATATATATATATATATATATATATATATATATATATATATATATATATTTATAAATCTAAATTAGCCACAAGAAAAAATATTTCATTGTGAATGTAAAAAACGTTACGGATGCGAACTGTCCCAAAGGCGAGGATGGGAAGTTCTTCATGCTTCGATATGACATATTCAGTATGGATTAATTTTTAATCATGGGGAATTTTACTGTTATATGATGATATTTCGAATTATAGATAGTTTTTTTATTTATGTATCTATTTTGTGAATAATTGAAAACAATAGAGATAAAGAGAGAGAAGTGAGAGAAAGGGAAACTAAATGTTAAAAAAAAAGAAAGCATAAACAATGAAAGGAAGGAAAAAGAAAAAAAAAATGGAAAAAAATAATAAAAATGTATATATATATATATATATATATATATATATATATATATATATATATATATATATATATATATATATATATATATATTTTACTAATATGAACTAAGACTTCTGTATATTTATATATAAGTTCATATATTGTCCTAAGGATAGAAGAGTATGCTGTGTGTATAGCAACCCAATATAATTGGGCAGCAATCCTTTATATTTTATATTTTATGAAAATAAAGTGTTTCTCTCTCAAGTATTTTGATTGTAATGTAGGATAATTGTTCCCAAAATTTGGAGAAAGACGTCGTAAAGAATAAATTTACTTCAAAAGTTGATTTTTTTTTTTAATCCGAATTACTCGATTCATAAATGCTAAATGGTTAAACAATATAAGAATGACTTGCATACAATTTGTGAAGCGTCATAATTCACCAAAACTGTTAAAATAGCAATTTATTTAATAAATGATTAGCTTGTTCCGCTGAAAAATATCCTTTCTAATTTAATAGTTAGCAATGACACCCAGCTATGACTAAACTTGTCCTAATCCATTGTCACTTAAATTCTATTTATTTGGTTTCAAAAAATCCTTGATTTTTGGTTCATTTCACTTACTAAATCTATTGTAGTTTATTACAGAGAACTATAAAAGATCTTGATGCCCACTTCAAAGTCTTTAAAGTACAGTTTATCTCGTCTCGATTTATCGACTTTTAATTTGTTGAGTTTTGAAACTACCAATTTTTAACTTCTCTTTTATTGTTGTTGTTGTAAGGTTTTTGAAATTGGTATTCTCCATAAATTTCTCAATGAAAATTCTTTTCGTTTCATTCATCAATCTTAAAAACCGATCTCTCCAGAAAAACGAAAAGGGAATCTATACTACCGTATTATATGTAGTGTAGATGATTTACTTCCAACAATGTGTTTATGTAAAATCAAGTTGCAGATCTTGCCGACAATTTTGAATGATCAATCAGTCAACTGTTTGTGATCTTCCACCCGTTAAATCATGCCTAGGATTGGTCTCCACTCAAATTAGAATGATTAAGAGCCGTGAAATGTTTGAATGGTGTCTAATTAAAGGCGTGTAGTGATCAGAACCTCAGTTTAATTACAGGTTTAACTTGTATACTGACTTGCATCCTTTTATAGTATTGATTATTTGTTTACTTTTTTTTTAACATACCTATATAATTTACTTTTATGTACTCATACTTTTAGTATATTGATAATCTTTAAGATTAATCATAAGAAAATTTAAATAAAATAGCTATGAGTCTCTGACATAGAGATAGACACTTTTGACATTTCAATTCAGGATAGAAAAAGCAAGTTTACATTTATAAAAAAAGAAGAAAACAAATAATTTATAATTTACTTGAAACAATTAAATAAATGATATGCTAATTACGGTCTCTCTTGGATAGTAATTTCCAAAGCTTTGTTTTCTCTATATAGTCTCAATAATAAAATTTAATCCCTCTTGTTTGTTAAAAAAAAAAACAGGATCTTAGTGATAGAACTCTGCTAATCGCGCTTTTATTGTTATTGTTCAATAAAAACTAAACCTTTTACAAAAAGAGATCAATTCAGAACAAATACAAATAATTTAATCACAATACTTGAGGATGTTGAAAACATAAAATAATAAAGTATTAACAGAAAGTATTATATATATATTTGCGTATGTTTTTTTACTAATTGGTAGAGAACTATGATCTTCAATAATACTAAATTTTCTCAAAATACTCTACGAGATAAAACAAGTTAAGACCGGAATGGCTTATCTGTTGCCGGCGGGGGTTGAATTAGTGAGGTTCGCAAGCCACTATATAAACGAGTTTAATCACAGAAGCTGCTAGGAGGGCAGAGGTGCGATATATGATAGGACGATTCCCTGGCCTCCGTGGCCCTAGGCACAAATTTCATAAGCCCCTCTTCCTAGCAACTTACCGAATGGCCACTTCCAAAAAGATTTCCAGCCACCAGAATAACTAAAATAATGTAATTATCTCCAGAAATGTTTTTCAGAGTAACGGTCAAGATATGGTGATTTCAATGCCCGTAGAGGCTTCGCAGCAGTATATATATCGCACGGGTAATTGGTATGCATTAGATGAATTTTCTTATCATTATTAAAAACACTGATTCACTAAAAACATTAGGTTTATTTTTTAATGGCAATCTTGTCGCACACAAGAACTACATCGCAGTTGTTACATTTGTGAATATTCATAATGAAATATTATGTCGGGATGAACAACGTATTATTAAAGTTCTTTGAATTTTTTATCAGAAAATATCTGGCCGAAAATTCCTCGAATACAGGTATTCAATAAAAGATGGATTATTAACTGTTGTTGGAGAAAAAAAAAGTTTATTTTAATATTAAACACGTTATAGGAGTGGTTATAGCTACACCTTATAGCTCTTATTTGAAGCATTTTTAAATTAAAAAAATGAGAAATTAATAAAGAAAAAATATGGAATCAACATATCAGGTACCTAAATGTATGAGAATTAATGGTCTGGAGTTGGAGAACTTCTAGATGAAAAAAGGAGTAAAGCAGGGGCATAGTCTCAGTCCTCTAATGTTTATCACCTATGTGGATGAAATAACAAATATCTGGAACAGAAGAACACCGAGGGCCACTAGTGGATCCAGGATTTAATTTTGGTACGATTCGGCCCGAAAGCATTTATTTTAATATATACAACGATAATTACATAGGAACAAATAGAAAGAAACTAACTACCTTCATGAATTGATGTCTGGTCAAAATTACACTGGCTCATACATTCCGCGAAGTGTTTTTGAATGGGAGATTCTGAAGAAAGAAAGTGATATTAGGCAAGGACGTTTACTATTTTTAGTGTTTTTCATCAATGTTTTGGAAGCAGCCATGAGAAAAATAAAAACAAATATTAAGGCTCATAAACGTAGCCGGAAATCGATGTCTCTTCAACAAAAACTTTAACAGAAACTTCTGAATTACAAATGTCTTTCAGAAATATCACATATGAGAACGAAAAGTACTTAGGTTTAGAGGCCTATAGATTCAATGGAAAATCAAGACGAACTTTGAGTAAAGAGAGCTTTAACTTAACAATGTGATAAACATTAAGAGATTACGATGGTTGGGACATTTGGAGGGTATAGATAGGCCAAACATGAATTCCAAGAAAATTGCTCTTTGGAAAGTCTGAGGATGGAACATATTGGAGTAATCTTCGGCTTAGATGGCTGGATGATGTGGACGAAAGTCTGAATGAGAAATGTATATAGCAATGGGGGCTGACTTTGATGAATGGAAAAATGTGTTAGTAGATATCATTCATGATTCTTTAAGGACTGTAGAGACAAGCTATGAATTTGGTTTTGATTATTTGAAATTGAAAACAGAGATCAATGACAATCACAATACAAAACTGAAAAATATACAACACAAAATTCCCTAAATAAAAAAACACTTACGACTAAAAACGATAAAAGGGATCACACCACAACTTTAAACAATACTCAATTTCATCAGAATTATAAAGAGAACTTAAATGAAAACTGTAATGAAACGTAGCACATGAAATATAGTGAATTGACTAGAAAATTATATTATGGAAGTTAAGAACTATACCTTAAACACAGAGTACGCGAACGAAAATATAGTTCCTTGACTATAGTAAAAGCACACAAAACTGTACCAAACTGCTCTCATATTCTAAATATACATTTAAATTAGATCAACCCAAAATAATACATCATCAAATAAACCATTTTTAACACAATATTGAAGAAATTATTACTCTAGAAAAATAAAAGAATCGCGCTTCGAACTAATAATTCATTCCTAAATGTCGGGAATATAATTTCCTGTTATAGGTGTAATAAGTATTTACACATACTCTGAAATATGTATTTATAAATGTTAATAAGTAATATAAATTATAGGAACCAATTTAAATAAATAAAAATTACAGAATCTTAATGAGAAAAATAATAGATAATATTATGTAACAAGATTGAGTAATTTCATTCCATCTTACATAAAATATAAACTGATTTCCTTTATTTTATCTGTCCTTTTTCTCGATAAAATAATTTTCACTCCCGCTGTGAGTTAACTGTGTTATAACTAGCTTAATTAAAGTTTTTGTAACATAATTTTTATCATTAAATCATTAAAATTATTAAAATGATATCTATACTACTCTGTGTCTGGATTTGTATGTTTTATGTATTTTTTCTAAGCATATTCTTTTTCCACAGTAAATTTTAAGTTTCATATTTTATAAAGCAAGTTCCCTTGTTTAAATTAAACGATTTAGAAAACATGAGGATTTTTTCTATTGAAATCTTTTAAATAAAAAAAAAATATTCTGCTCCTTCGTTAACTTTCTTGTTGTGCCTTTCAGCGTTGAGTTAGGTCAATCCGACCCAGGATTTCCATCTAGCTCTGTCTCTTGCAAGAGTTGTCATCCCCTGCAATGTCTTTCCTTCCGCTTGTCACAACTCGAAAATATAGCTATGTCTTGGTCTTCCTCTAGGACTACTGGTATCGCCTCCATAAATTTTCGTCGGTCACAATCAGGGCTTATCCTGTACACATGCCCGTACTATCCCAATTGTCTCTTCTCAAGGGAGATAAATCCCTTCATAGCAGGGCTGTTTAATTCTTCCCTTATAGTTTCGTTCCTGATTCCTATCTCTGCATGTTGTCCTGGAGGACCCAACTCTCTGCTCCATACAGCAGAACAGGCATATTTGCGTCATTGAAGTTGTGGAGCTTGACATATTTATTTATCTCTCCTCCTACGATTGTGTTGCTAATGGAATAATATATACTATTCCTGACTGGACTTTTCCATTTCCGCTGATCACAGTTCCAAGGTAGGATAACTCATTCACGACATGAAGCTCCTCATTATTGCACGTTATTTATATTTCATCGGGTTCTCGTCCTTCTTGTAGGATTTTACTTTTTCTGGGTCTTATATGCTTTTCCTTCTCTCTACTGCTTCCTATTCTATTAGGGTTGGCTGGAGGTTATTTGTTGTCAGCGATGAGGAAAATGTCTTTGTCATATACCATTACTGGTGCGAATATAATTCTCACATTCCAATGACCAATTATAGCTCTTGCCACAGGCGAATCTATGGAGGGCTTTCGGGCTGAAGCCCCTTTCCTCAAAAATGGAAAATATAACAATGACTTATAAAAGATCTATCTCTTAAAGTATTATTGTTCGTTTAATTACATTTAATAGGACTTCTAGAATCACGTAAACATTATTTCATGAACGTAGTTAGTTTCTTTCTTTTTGTTGCAAAGTAATTATGGTTATATATATTAAAATAAATGCTTTCGGACCGAATCCCCCCAAAATTAAATCCTGGATCCACTAGTGGCTCTTGCTGTTCTTCTGTTCCAGATTTTTATTATTTCATCCATATAGGTAATAAACAGTAGAGGACTGAGACTACCCCCCTTTTTTTATCGAGAAGCTCTTCAAATCCAGACCATTAATTATCATAATACCTTTTGGTGCCTGATATATTGATTGAATTGCGAGTTCCAAACCATTCGGCACGTTCTTTGCTCTGAGGGCTTTCCATATTTCTTCTCTTTGTACTGAGGCGAAACCAGCTTTGTTATCCAGAAAAGCAAGATAAAAGCTTTTATTTCTATCTTACGTTGTCTCGATTATCATTCGTAAAGCGAAGATATGGTCGTGGGTATGTCTTCCGGAACGGGAAGCTGCTTGCTCATCTTCCAGATTTCCCTCAACTTATTACCTTGAATTATAACAATTTTTATTTTTAAAACAACAGTATTTGTTCATCTTCATGTTAATCCCTGATTTGCATAATAAATTTTAAATTATTCAAAGATAACAAAAAATGAATATTGGTAGATCTACTTGGTGTTTTTTAGGTATTATAATGTATAAAAAACAGTAAATTAAAGCCACATATATTCTCTATGAATATATTTGTTTAACCATTTGATTTATCAAATAATAAAAGAATACGTTACGTTGCAGAAAATAAATATCTCACAATTTTATAGAATATATTACTAATATTTTTCTTAGTTATATTAATTCAAAATAATGGGGTGATAGAAAATTATTTTTATGAGGATGCTACATACTATTAAATCACAATAGTATACGGTAAATGAAATTTGGGATCAATTTTGAATGTAACTAAAATTGAAATAGATAAATGCCAAAATATAACATTTAAAAAATGTAATAATATAATATATAAATATTACAGTCTGTATACATTTTAAACAGATGCTGATTGTTACCTTAAGAATATTTTGACTTGAGAATTATTGATAATATTTATATTTCCATTCGCACCAGTCATGGATGCATGTTGTTGAATGAGGTTTTGGTATTTCAAGAATAAGGAAGTAGTACCCACCATCACCTTTTCTCTTTCGTTATTTGGCACCTAAATCCAGGAAAAAAGATCTCTCACTCAGCTGCTTTTCGGTAGCTATTAAAAATTAATGTAAGCCGTGGCCATGTCGTTTATCAGTCCGTTGTTATAATTTTTGAATTCCATTAATTAAATCTGTTAATTTTTAAATTAGTATTTTGTTTATTTATGTTATTTCATTTTCCCATGTTTGTTTTATATATATATATATATATATATATATATATAATATATATATATATATATATATATATATATATATATATATATATATATATATATATATATATATATTTTTTTTTTTTTTTTTTTTTTTTTTGTTTTAATGTGTATTTTTCTTCCTATATTTTAATATTAATTTATGGCCACACAGTGATTTTTTCTGTATCTATAATTTCTTCTAAAGGGACAATGGTATGAGGATAATAAAAAAATATATTTTCATTTCATTTATATTTTCAGTCACAATAAATCATAAATTGAGACAAATACGTCCATCACGGGTAGATTTAAAGAATTATTGTTAGAAATATTGTACCTGTACAGTATGCCATATGACCGAGAGCCCTTTCGTTGTAATAAAATAAGATAGTTTGATTGGCAGAAATATTTGTGAATGACACATTCATCCATTCATTTAATTCCTTTTATTCTTTCAAATATAATATCCCTGAAGGGGTGATTAATTTTAGTTCTTTAGTTTGAGAGTTATAAATCGTAACATAATTATTTGCGGGGAGAAGGAGGATCTTAGATCTCACTGCAGGATTTCTGTGATAGCCGCCGTAGTCCTAGAGCGCGTCCTGTCGCCTTCGCTGCCTTTGTCCAAATTTTCTAAAACCAGCTGAAAAAATTGACAAACTAATTCAGATGCAATACAATTTTAAATTCAAGAAAAAAAATCCAAGTAAATCTTATAATAATTTTAGAGAGGAAAAAACTATGAACAAATAATCATGTGACTTTTGTCGTTGATTAAGATATTTGTGATATTCCCAAATAACGGTTTACATTTTCAGTACACAATTATGAATGTTCCGGAAGGAAACTGCTATTCAACAGACTGATCACTGTTCCATTAATGGAAATCCCTAAGCAAACCATGTACTCTCACTTTTGGTTCTTGTCGCGAAATTTTCTCAAACTCCCATGGGTTATCCTTCATACAAGGAAGAAATTTTACATATAATAAGACAAGAAAAAACTAAATAATTTAGAAAAAAACAATGGTAGGCACAGGAATCATTCATAAAGTTTACATTGTTGGAAAATATATTAATTCCATCATTTTTAACCAAGTGTTTCAAACTTTCCTAAATTAGAAACCTGAGATGATTCTTTTTATTGATTTTTTTATATTAGTTTCGAAATATTTAAATTTAAACATTTAAAATAAAATCAGTAAATTTACTTTATTTTGAATATTACAATTCATTAATTTTATTATTAAATTAGAATTGATGCAGACATAATCAACGAATATACGGAATTTCTGATATAAACTATGATACATCTATAGGATCGTTAGCGATTGAGGAATAAGTGACTATTAAGATTATTCGTTTGACAAATATCGCCTTTATATCATTAATTAGGCAAGCAAACGTTTCGACTCAAGCATTTGGGTCATCATCAAGGCAATGACTAGAGTTCTTATTGATAGTCGGCAAGCCTAATAAACAATATAAAGACTGGATATCCTTATTATTTGTCATTATAAGATTGTAATTTGTAATAGGCACAGGCACTAACGGATGCAGGATTTAATTTTTGGAGGGAGTTACAGCCCGTAATTTTTTTTTTTTTTTTTTTTTGTATAAATATATTAGGATAATTACTTCGGAAGAAAGAAAGAAACGAACTACCTATGTGAAATGATCATTAAGTATTATTAACTGTAATTAGACGAACAATAATACTTTTAGAGATAATTTGTTTCATAAAACATGGTTATATTTTACATTTGGGGAGGAAGAGAGGGTGGGGGGCTTTATCCCGAAAGCCCATTGGTATGGGTTCATGAAATAGTTGCTTTGACATTTTTAAAAACTTAAGATAGCAAAAGACTATGGGCTGAAAGCCATGGTCAGATCATTTAGTTAAAAAATCTGAAGGAGATCTAGATGGGAATACACTGGATTTTCGAAATTCTTCGAACAAGATATTTGAAAGACTCGCTTATTTTTTGTAGCATTGAAGATGAACTGAAAAAACAAGAATTAGAACGTTAAATAATAGATATAAGAAGCAGGTGCGTTACTTTACAGAAAAGTTTGTTTTACGATTAATTATTAGCTCTTATTTATTTAAAAAAAATTAAAACTTGAGCGGGTATTACAAATTATTGCTATAGAATATTCTGAACTTGGCTTTCAGGTGTATGAAAGAAAAATGACTTGAGGGAATGAAAGCTATTTTGCATTAAGGTCGGAATAATGTTTTTCACCGTTTTCATTATATTAGAAATTGGATAAAATAAAGGGAATACTAAGCACTTAAACTTCCATAAAATTCTATACATTCGATAGCGTAAACCATGTTAAATATTAATGAAGGTAAATGCATTTAATTTTTTTGCAATAAGAATAATATTTCAAGTAAAACTCTATCAATCTCGTTAAAATAAGGTCGTAGGGAATCATGCATATATCACTACTGGTCTTTGGAATATCGATATCATTTATGCATGTGTCGATCTTTTGACAATTGATTGACACATTTATTAGCAATAAGATGAATATTAGATTGTTTCATATGCAATGTCAGTTTTCATAGGATAAGGTATTTAGTAAAACAACGTTACGGAATTAAAAAAATGTTTGTTCAAAATATTTACCCTAATTTTCTATACATTTCCCCCAATGTGTCAATTCTATGAATTGAAAAATTCAGGATTTTGTGAGGAAACGAAGTCAGAAAAAGTGTTATCGACCTGAAAATCATTTTCAAAAATTTTACTTTTAATGATATTGTCGAAATTTCTGAACTGATGAAAATCGGTGTGGTATGTCAGCAAATAAGGTGGGTGTAGAAGAAATTCAAGGGACTCCCTTCCGATTAACCAATGTAGGTTGTTTTTGACAAGTTTTTGATGTTTGATGTATTATGTTATCACTGCAGTACAATTTGGATGTGATGGTTTCAAAAAAGAGATATGGATTAATCTTAATTTTTTTGGATGAAAATATTTTTCAAACCATCGGCGAAAGGTCCATTTGTTAAAACACCCTTTCACTGAACGGCCTGGTAATGTTTTTTGACATTTGACGCCTAATTATAATCAGTAAACATAAACGTAGTACACAACAAAAGTACACTAATCTCACTTTGAATTTTTGAAGTAATAAAAACGGATATTTCATATGAATTGATCTAATATTTCAAGCTAAGTCCGATATATTGGTCGTTGGAATTACTGTATCTGCTAAAATGTATATATATGTCCATCTCTTCACGATTTCTAGACATGTTTATTAGAAATGAATAGAATATTCTACCAATCTCGATAAAATAAGATCAAGAGCCCGACATATCGGCATATCGGCTGATACAAATAATCGGCTAAAAGATAATTATCTTTTATGGCCGATTTGCCGGTGTTCATATCGGCATCGGTCGTTTCCTAGTAAAATTTCTTCAAAATAAAATTGTACTAAAAATTTAGAATTTTTAAAATACTATTATGAATATAGAGGGTCCTTAAATAAATGCTGTATGAAAATATAGTTTTATATGGTGAAAATTTAGTTTATTTCAGCTTGAATACTTTATAAATTATCTATAAGTGAAGTATTATTTAATTACTTCTAAATAATTATTGTTTTGTTGCGAAGCCATGTTGCTTTATTTATTGTCTGACTTCTTCAATGGACGGTAGGTGGTTATTTAACTTTAAAAAAAAATTATAATCTGTAAATATAAAATTATAAAACTTATGAAATCCTTGTATAAAAACGCTTATTATTATATAGTAATAATAATTATAGCTATTTAGAAATAATGATAATAGTTATATAATTTATTAGAATTATGTTTATATAATATAATTTCCGGTGATCTTCTTCCGTTGACCTCTGACATCAATCCCAAATGTAAAATTCTGGTGCGCGCAACACACTGCTCGATTTTGATTAGAAATTATTTTCTGGCCATGTTGGGCTATTACAAGATTTCTGAATTCCATTTTTAATTGAGCTAAAGCTTAAAAATTACAGCTAACAAATCATAATTAACATCAAACGAATAAAATCCTATTTATTATATCATCGGTTGATTATGAATTGTATGATCCGTTGATTATGGATTGTACGACTATTAGTTATTTTCCATTGAAAAGTTTACTAAAAATAGAATTACGAGATTTGCATTGTCTGTCATAGTCAGGTCAAAAGTTGTCACACTGATTATAAGGGAATACTATTGGGATATCACAAAGGAAAAGTTCATCAAATTATTCAGTAATTTAATTTTCTAAAAGTTTACATGATGATTTTTCGGAATAAACGGACGATAAATATCTAATTATTTAAATCTAATATCAGATCTAGAGTTATTAAACTACAGTAAATATATTTTAGGTTATAAACATATCCATGAAATATTCTTATATTTCATTTCTTCTTTCACACAAGTACAATTAAATAGTATCTTCAACAAAGAAATTTTCTTGATTAGGTGGATTTTGATTTTTTTTTTTTAATTTTTTTTTTTTTAACGTTTACTTTTAGTCGATAAATTTTATTTAATTTTCTTAGAAACATGTGATTTACATTAAATAATTTTAGTTTTTAGAAATTATTTATATTTTTTTTTCACTCTGCGTTACCTTCATCAACTTTCTATATTAAATATTGTTTTTTCTTTTTCAATTCTCTGCTTTCTAGTGTGAATGTGATCTCTGGACAGTATTATAATCTCTGTCCTTGAGGCAGATTGTAATATTTGTCAATAAATAAGTTTAAAAAAAAACTCTGCTTTCTAACGATATATTATACGTATACCTTCTGACTAGTATTTCCGAAGATCATTTTCGACCTGGATTAGCATTTTTCTCCTTCATTCAAATACCAAATTCTTTCAAAAGGTATATTCAATTTAGCCTTTTTTCATATCAATGAGATATAACTAGGATTTAAAATAAACTAAATTAAAGGTACCTTAGAGGAAAACATGTAAGCATTTAACCCCTGTAAAGGGACATTAATTTGGATAAGACCACAATGATATGAAAGGCCACATAATTATACAATGATACACCGAGTTTTGAGAAAATTGTAAAAATGTGTATCAACGTCCATATAAAGTGCAAGACTGTTAATATATACACCCACACACATATATACAGACCAATTTGTGGGACTAGGTTATTTCAGTTCAAGGAGCTTCAAAACGTTTGTTTCCGTTTAAATCCGAGATTAGAAAATTTTCACAATCGCAATACTTGCTCTCACTTTATATTACATATATAGGTAAGTGAGAGTAAAAACAGTAGGCTCAGTAGTCTCGGAGAAAAGCAGCGGTTGGCGGATTTTTATGTATTCGATTTTCGGATTCTACATGTAAAACGTACAACACCAAAGTTTGAGGAAGGATTTACTTTTTTTTTTTTTAGAATCACTTACAATGGTTCATTAATAAAAATAATAAATCTAAATAGCGATCCTGATTTAAAGTTTCCATTGCTTTATTTTTACTGCGTAAGCATCCCTATAAAAGATTTTAACGCATAAGTAGAGCTAAGACTAGGATTTGTGTCCGGAGTGGAATCCACTTTCTCTAGCTGTTAATCACGACTAGGATATCCGCACAAAGAAAATAAAAGATCCCCGGCTAGGCAGGCACTAAGGCTAAACTAACACTAAACACCGATGTATGGGCCTATTAATCTGGGGGCACGGTATACATTACCATGCTACTTACTATACGACTGTTTTATAGTTCTCCCCCACCTGTAAGCTCTCTTGTTTTGTCCTCTGATTCATTGTTTTCGAGTTACGTTTAAACGTCCCTGAGATATAGGTGACTTTAATTTGCTCTGTATTTAATTGCCAGTAATCCCTTCGCAGATGGCTTTTATGATCGGTAAACTCTAAGAACTTCACTTTTAAATCTTATCAGTCTTATGCATAAAACGGCTAGCGCATTAATGCGCAACATATTCTAATGAGATTTAATAAGTAATTTTGTAAGTTAGCGAGGTTAGTCTGAGTGTTTTTTCTCAATAGATAACTTAAGTATGAATGTTTTTCTATTTATTTCTTTTACTTATAATTTATCTAATTTTGCTACGAATTTCTGTAATTTATTTAATTTTAACTAATTTAAATTTGCTTGGTTTATTATAGTTTTTGCCTTTGTTAAATAGATGTATATTTTTTTTATTATTATTTTTTTTATTGTATTGTATATATGGTATGAATGTGCCTCACTCAGCCTTAGTTCTCAGTGCCCTTAAGTGTGGCAAAATGTATCATTTATCAAAGAAAAGATATATAAAAAAAAAACATAGATAACCGTCAATGTTTTGGAGTTTATATAGTGTAGATAACAAATGTGAAAAAAAATGCTCAATTTTAGTATTATGAAATAAGTTCTAACCTCATTTAACCCAATGGAAATGTTAAATAATTTTTTACATTTAGATAAACATTTTTACAAAATCTAAAAATTTGTTCTCATTTGTTTGCAAAACGTTAACTTGCTTTTTATCAAAACCGACAATTTAGTATTTTTGCTTATTAATTTAAAACATTTTTGTAAGCTTATTTAATATACACTATTTGTAACAAACAAGAGAAATATATACATACCGTGAAGTTATATTAAAAAGCATTTTTATTATAAACGATTTTATAGAATATTTAATAAGTAATCAATTATAGTTCCCGGATTCTGATATTATCTGACAACAGATGATATCAGTGACTACCGTTTAATACAAGATGCAATCAGTTTAGTACCAACAAGAATAAGTATTCTTATTTTACTTTTTATATACTCTTACTCTATTTATATACTCTATTTATGTATCTTTTCATCATGATTTGTTTAGTATTTTTAATTATTGTTGTTACAAAAAAAATCTTCAAAATGGGACTACCTACTACCTTCAAGAGAATTGTTGGGATTTATTGAATACTTTAATAGTACTTCATGTTTGATTTTTACCAACATTCAGATTATCGTCAGATTTTTTATCAGATCGTTTTTAAGTTTAATATACTTAACAATAAATGCACCTTTTTGACCTATTAATATTATATAATATTTATTTATTATTATAAAATGATAGTAGAGAAGTTAAATCCCCAAGCCATTAGAGTTTTAAAATTGTCAACAAGAAACGAATTCTCTTCATCTTCAAATTGTTTTCAATTAGTCTTCAAACTTAACTTTCTAGAGCGGCCCTTTGTTTCCAAGATCTCCCAGTAATTTATAAATTAGGCTCTTATAAAAGATTAGTTTATTTTTGCACTATTTGTTTACTCTTTCGTTGTAAACTTATAAAGTTCTACGAACTCTGGTTGGCAGGTCACCAGATAGAATTCATTCCAGAAATGTTTCAAACTAAGTTCATGGGATTAGTGAGTAACGAATTTCCAATGAAAAGGAAGACTTGCACAAATCTTAATACGTATTTTAGTTTGCGCCTGTTTTTTTTAATTCCGAGTTTTCAACGGAAATACGTGTTTTGAGGACCCCTGAGTCCAAATAACCAGGTCCTGTAAAATGATCTGTACGTGTGTGTCTGTATGTGAACAGTCTACATCAAAAATGAAAAGTCGTACGAAACTCACATTACGTATTAGATAGCCTATGTCTTAGATGTGACAGCAATTTTTTCCTTAAAATTGGCTAACCCGAAGTGCCACTTTATATTAACAGTGAAATACATTTTTACAATTTTCTCAAAAATGGCTACAACGATTTTGATTAAACTTGGTGTATCATTGTATAATGACGTAATCTTTAATATCAATTAGGTCTTATCCTCATTGATGTCACTTTACAGAGATTAAGTACCTTTAATATGATTTATTTAAAAAAAATATAACTCTCTTTTATTGACAGTAACTATAAAAAATGGCTAAATATGACTTTTGGAAGAATTCGATAATTGAATATAGGAAAGAAAAAGAAAATGGTTATCTAGGTCGACAATGAATCTCCGGAAATAATAATCAGAAGGTGTACATATAATATATCGATGGAAAGCGGAGAACGTTAGAAAAAATAATATCAAATAAATAAGGTTGAATAAGGCAACGGAGATTGACAACAGAATATAAATAATAATTTCAGAAAACTAACATTATTATCCAGTTGAGGATGGTGTTCCACAAGGCAGTGTCTTGGGCCCAGTTCTCTACATCCTTTTCACAGCTGACATTCCAACCCATCCTAATACTCTTCTAGCAACATTTGCTGACGATACCGCCATCCTATCTTCCCACCCAGACCCTGAAACAGCATCCCTAAACCTTCAAAGACACATCTCCCTACTAGAGCAATGGTGCAACAATTGGCGTATCAAGATCAATAAATCCAAATGCAAGCATGTCACCTTTATCCTCCGACGCAGATCCTGTCCACATATCCTTTTCAACTCAGTACCTCTTCCCATCTCAGACACAGTTCGGTATCTTGGATTCCTTTTAGACAAAAGACTAACATGGAACCCACATACCAGACTTAAAAGACAAGAGCTTAACTGACGATTTGGCCAGTTATACAGACTACTTAACAGAAAATCTAACCTCTCAATTGAAAACAAACTATTAATATACAAGACTATACTGAAACCCATCTGGACCTACGGACTTCAACTGTGGGAGACAACTAAATTATCGAACATCAAACGCATCCAATCCTTCCAGTCTAAAATCCTCCGTATAATAGTCAATGCTCCTTACTATGTTACGAACAAAACCTTACATCATGACCTTAACATCCCTTATGTCCTTGACGTTATTCCATCCCGATTTTCAAATTTTCATCAGAACCTAACCTATCATCCTAATCCCTTAGCAAAATCCTTATCTAGTTCCAGTCATCCCTACAATCCTCCTCGAAGGTTGAAGCGGCAGTGGCCTCGAGATCTTTTGTAAATACGTCATTGGAGTCCTGGCAATGGCCAGCTTCTCCACTCAAGTCATGAGCGTATGTGGCTTTAGTGCCCTCTCTCAGTCTCCACTGGATTCCCATCCTAGTGATGCGGCTGAGAGAGAAGCGCTGGGATCTCTTGGAGTCTTGCCTTGTCCTCCACACGTGGGGGAAAAGGCCCGACTCGGAGCTCCCTCGGCTGACTGTAAATATTGTAAATAAGTTCGAATGTGTTTTTATTTATTTATTTTTTATTTTTTTTTTTATTTAATTATTATTTTTTTTTTTATAGTTTTTATTTAATGTTATATCAGTTTGATTTATTCTGTTACTCCAAGTTTTATTTTATTTTATTTTCTTATAATATTGTTGTTCTTTTATTGTATATATGGTATGATTGTACTTCATTCATCATAAATACTCAATGCCCTTAATTGAGGCAAAATGTATTTTTTCTTTCTCTCAATAAAAAAAAAAAAAAGAAAAAAAAAAAAGAAAACTAACATTATTTATCGTAAATCACATGTTTCCAAGGAAATTAAATTAAATTTTCTCACTAAATGTAAACTTTCTAATTTTTTTCTAAGTTTAAGAAAAAGCATGTAAAATCCACCAAATCAAGCCAATTCCTTTGTTTAAAAGTACTATTTCATTGTACTTGTTTGAAAGAAGTAACGAATTATGAAAATATTTGATGGATATGTTTATTTTTTTTTTAACTTGTTTATTGAAACATATTACAATCTGTCTCAAAGGACATTTATAATAGTGTTATAATAATTTTATATTTATAATAGTGTTTTTATAATTTATAATTTTTATAACCTTAAATACATTTACTGTAATTTAATAACTCTAGATATGATATTATATTTAAATAATTAGTTATCTATTGTCCGTTTATTCCAAAAAAAATCATTAAGTAACTTAAATTAGTGATAAGTTGATGAATTTTTCCTTTGTAAAATCCCAACATTAACTACTAACAATTAGTGTGACAACTTTTGATCTATCCATGGCAGGCATTGAAAATCTCGTAATTTCCTTTTTGGTAAACTTTACAATAAAAAAAAAAAAAAAAACAGTTTAATAACTAATAGTCCTCCAATCCATAATAATTTATAGGTTTAATCTCTCTAGGCATAGATGAGCCTTTCCGTTGACAGAATGACTAACTCCAATCTCAACATTCTTTAATATTAATATTAGTAATGTTTCTAGTTACAAAACTTATACCTTTATTCACATTTCTATATTTCAGCACTGCAATCACCTACTCTGAAATCAACTTACTCAAATTTTGTATAGGTATAACTTTTCCAACTAGAAATATCACTAAAATGGCATTACTCAAAAATGTTGAACTGAAGGGCTCAGAGACTGAAGTTGTGTGGTTTATAAAAGCAGATGGAGTAACTAGATTTTTAATGCCTGTCGTCGATATAATATATAGACTTTTTGTAATTTTAATGGTCTTAATGGTTTGTTATCTGTAAGTTTTAAGCTTTAGATCCGTTTAAAATGCAATTTAAAAATTTATAATAGCCCAACAATGCCTGAAAATAATTTCTGTTCAAAGTAGAGAGGTAAATATTTTGCGCGCAAAAGATTTTTTATTCTATGTTCATTATACTGGATAATTAATTATTCATCTAAAAAACGCCAAACTTTAAATTATTTCGATTAAAATATTTTGATGAGACATTCCTCAATGAAACTACAAATCGTATCCCAATTGGTTATAATGTGATCCATTTTTATTATTTCATAGAAAATAAAAAAATTCAAAAGGTGTAATAATCTTTTAGTTTCATTCTAACCGCTTATTATTACTTTGTTCAAGTTAAATTTTACAAATAATCTGCTACCAGTCGGTTGCTATTGTAAATATCACAAGTAAAAGAAAAAAAATGCAAATTAGTTCAGAGAAACAAACTTATTTATAAATGAGACTGATACAAAGGTATCTTACCTAGTATTAAAGTTTTTTTTTCTTTTCATTATTCGAGATATCTTGTGATTATCCGAACTATGGTTCTAAATATCAGAATATTATGCTAAGGAAAACATCATAGAATAAAATAACGATTCCTCATTCTTCCCAATAAATCAGTAATTATTTTGCATACCATTGCTAGTTGTGAATAAGTGAACAAATGAGGACTAATGATGTTTTAAATTCAGTTGTGTAGCCAATAAAACACTCATAACTTTAAGATCTGGATTGTATCATTATTTTTAATTCTGAAGTTCTTCATCAAAACCATATTTATTGCTTTAAGTGAAACAAAACGTTCAGATAAAGCTTCAGTTCTAATTAGAACCTATAAATTTGTGGCTCAGTTTTTCTAATGGAATTGGCAAAAAACAAGAAAGTGTTTGATAATTCTTACCAGCCCCTTCAAGAGAATATATATATATAATTTTATATATATATATATATATATATATATATATATATATATATATATATATATATATATATATATATAATTATAATTTACAACCACCTACATTTACTCAGAAAAATAAATTTGCATTTTATAAAAATAAATATTTTTCAGATACTGTAATATGTTTCGTTGATACATTTAATATTTGCTTTATCATGAGTGATCCTCTTTTAACATCTTCCCCCTGAGCTGGTGAAGATAACACAAACTGCGCCTGTTCCTCCTAAGTGTTTACTAATAACTTTTCCGATACCCCACGAACGCCAGTCCTGCTCAAAGCAAATTGGCAACATAACAAGACCACAAGGATCGCGTCCAATTTTATCTCCTTTATGACTCACGCAGGACTAGGAATGTTTATGCTCCTCTCGGAGCCCATTAAGTAGGAAATGTAAACGTGGACTCAAGTCATTTCAATGCCTCAATAAAATCTAATGAAATCTCCTTTTAAAGATATACAGTTATGTGTTCTTTTAATGTTTTTTTTTTTTTTTAACATTTCTACTTTTTTATTTGTCTAAAAATATGATATGTATTTGTAAATATATATATATCTCTTTCTTTTTTTGTATATAGAAATATGACTTAAAGAGGTCAATGTCACGAGTAAATTTTGTTGAGATAAATAAAAACTGGCGTACCTGAAATTTTGTCGTTATTTCTTTTAAAAAAGAATCATCGTTATTTCTGACAAAAAAATTGCACTTCTTTTATCTTAATATAACATGAAATATTATGTTTCTATGAGACCATCAATAATGTAAACAATCAAACAAAAATTCATTTTGGAAAAGCTTAAATTAAGCAGATTCACACCCTTTTAAACAAAAATAAAATGCATCCAACTTTTTAGATTATGAATCAGAGTATCTAGTATTAAGTGGTGCCTCAACTTGTTTGAGTCGCATATTGCTCTCAAAGATGCTTAATAGGATTGAAGTACGAGTTGCGTGCATCCCAATTCATGGTCCGAGATATAAACGGATCGAAAGGTACGTTACCAGAAGGTCTCGACAGAGCCTGTTTTTTAGAGGGGTCAGATGAGTAAGTGAATGAAAGAAGATGAGTAGAAGAATGACCTAAAGTGTCAGGTGGATCAGCATCCATATCACTCTTGGTCTGCGGAGTAAGCGATCAACCTTAACATTCCGCAGGGACGGTAACCATAAACGGATGGATGAATCTTCAGACTTTTTGGGAGAATGAAATACTAACGGAGGGATCAATCCCCTGACTTAGTATATAAGAATACGAGTGGACAGATCGCCATTCAGATTTGTATGGATGGACATAACAGAATAAAAGGTTATTGGACAGAGTAAAATAAAGGGCGGTAGGTTGAAGAGAAAAAAGCGTATATTTGACAAATACTGATCAACTGCGTATAAGGTCAACAGCCCGAATAGCGGAGAGACCTGAAGACCTTACGATCTTCTCTGAAGGATTGCGGTAATCGTTCCACCATGACTAAATCGGCTATGAAATCGTTCAGCATTTCATCTTCTCTATAATGGGCCATTATTAAAACTGTACCTTATCGCGACAACGCCTTTTTAGAAAGGTGAAAAAGGTGTCGAAAACCAAAAGATAACGAGCTTTAGTGAAGATAGGGATTAAAATATCCCAGAAACTAAAAATTGTACCTGCATACTGCAAGTGAAAGAAATTTTTAGCATTTCATCCTATTTATAATGAGCTATTATTTACAATCTATATTTCATATTATTAATCTTGTTGACGTGTTTGTACTTCTATCGTGGAGTCTAAAGCACACACTTCAGTTTTTGTTTTTTTTACACTCCCATAGTTGAAAAACTGCGCATTATATTCGACCATCACTTGGAGGAAATTTGGAGAATATTATAGAGATCACCTAGTGTCAATTCATTTAATTTCATTTAATAATTAAAATTAATATAAATAATTGTTAACAATATAATGGCTGTGAAATGTTGAAGACATCGATCTTATAAAGTGTTTTTGTTCTGTTTTTGTGGTTATTTTTTTTATTTTTATGGGGTTATAAAATTTTAGGTTTTATTCAAAAACTTATTTTATACTGTATTGATTAGTCGATTCCAAACGTTACTGTGTCGATGCCACTTAAATTCTGCGGTTACTTAAATTTGATGTAATTTTCAGTAAATTTTAATTAATTTTTACTCCGATTTTGTAAAAAAAAAAGTCTTATTTGTTATTGTGTTTATTTCTATCGAAATAAAACCAGATTTTCCCAATTTGAAAATGTGGAACTTTTGCTCATTTTAATATACGCTGGTGGACAAAATTTGTGGACAACAAACTTGTGAATGTTGAGAGATTATTGTATTTCTGAAAACGGCTTCATCTGTAGATTTTATTCTAAATAAAATATATATATAAATCTTGAAATATAGATATTGTTTATCCAATCAAAATGGTAAGGAAACTATATTGACCTTACTTGGCAGAAGTTGGAAAAAATTGACTTTATTTTTTTTTTTTGTTGGAAATATTTCCTCATGGGCTACAGTTTTAAAAATACAATAAAGAAAAGAAAACATATAATTTTGGAATAAATGGTGTTACTAAGACGAATAATATTTGATCCATGTACGAGGTATGTTGCCAAGGCGCTCTAGGAGCCGAAACAATTTTATTATTGAATATTTAATAGTTGTCCGTTGCATTATAAAGGAAGGAGATGGTCCGGGGTTGCGGTCATAAATAGGCTAAATAGTGGTAAAACTATTTTATTGAAATCCGACCTTTCGATCCGACTTTGCAGGCCTTCATCAGGGAGGTGTGTTCATCTAGGTTTTACAGGTTTTACCACTATTTATAGCCTATTTATGACCGCAACCCCGGACCATCTCCTAATTTTATTATTGGTTTTGTGCATACAACGATGTAACCACGCAACTCTAGATATCCGTCCGGTTTTGAAAGAAAAAAAAAATGGCTTTCACCTAACAAAGGAGTAAAATGGGTTGATATTTTTTTAAAGACCATCGAAATTGAAATTTGTATTTTGCACCTCTCAGAATCCTGTGATACGTCATAAAAGACTTTTATTAGAAATGGAAAAATACACATTAGTTGTTATAATTTGCGCCGATGCTACTACAAACGAATTTCAATAGATTTAATCTGAAATATGTTTTTTCTTATTTTGAACAAAGGCAAAAATGGATTGAGATATTATAGTTTAAAAATACACGAAGAGAAAAGGTAAAAAAAAAAATAATTTAAAAAAATGTTATAATTTTATCAAATATTTTTTTATCCGTTCTTAAGGCACACTGGCAAGAACCCAGGGGTATGGGTCAAATATTTTTCGACCTAGTATCACCAAAACAGTTTCATTGAAATTAGTGACCATAAGTCCATTGTAAGTATTATTATAAACCACTGGATCCCATCCTGAATATTAATTTTCATTTTCTTGGAAAAGGACTTCATTGAGAGTTTATCCGGCCCTATGTGAACAATAAGGCTTACGTAGGGGATGCTTGACCTTAGTTGGCTAAGAGAATGACGCTAGCGTGATGCTGGCCACGTTTTCTCCATTGCTCTTGTAACAGTACGACCTTATCAAGCCCCGATCCTTACCTAAACCTACATCCACAGAATTCTTTTATTTGCTCCAATTCTCTAATATTTTTTAAATTGCTTAGTCCATTAAAGTTCGATGTATCTAATTTACTCTGATTTACAAGACAAATGAAATTATCAATAATATAGTTTTTTTTTATGTAATATTTTTATGAATCTTAGAAAATTCATTTTTAAAGTTTTTTCTTAGAAGTAAACAATTATTCATTTGGCTGAACGTTAGTAATTTTAAAAAATACAATCATTATAAGTAATAAATAATTAATTTTATTTATTTTGCTTCCTCGTTACCAAAGGTGGTTTTGTTTGTTTATATTCATGAAGTGAAAAAAAATTTGCACTTACCGCTCTACTCTGAATATAAATTATTTTTTGGTGATTTCGTGCTATTGGAAAATTTCATTTTTAACGGAGCTACTGCTTAAAACTGTAAGCAAACAAATCATTAACTATAACAAAAATCCTATTAATCAACGGTAGACAATAAAAACCTCGTTTCTCCATCTACTTTCGTATACCACATATTTTGTAACCCTCATCTTTTTTACAATGAAATAATTTTTTTAACAATGTAATTTCCTTGATTAAGTGGATTTTGAATAATTTTTCAAAACTAAAAAAAAAAAAATGGAAAGTTTACTTTTAGTTAGTAAATTTCATTTAATTTCCTTGAAAACATGTGATTTCCGTTTGATAATATTAGTTTTCACAAATTATTATTTTTAGTTGTTTGCTATTCTTCATGACTTTCTACGACTTTTTGTATTAGATATTGTGTTCTTTCTAAAATTCTACGCTTTCCATCGATCAATATTCCTATACTTTTTGACTATTATTTCCGGAGATTCATTTTCAACCTGAATGAGCATTTTTTTTTTTCTTTATTCAATAATCAAATTCTTTAAAAACTTATTCTAAGTCTTTTTTCATAACACCTTACATGGATAGTTACTTACATAAAATAAATCAAATTAAAGGTACTTTAGGAGAAGACATGTTGAACATAGGCTATTTAAGACCTGCAAAGTAACATCAATGGAAACAAAATTTAAATGATATGATCACTTAATCATACATTCATACAGCAAGATTATTCAAAATCTTTAGAGCCGTTTTTGAGAAAATCTTAAAAAAATTGTTTAACATCTCATGGATATAAAAAGCTTAAGTATGCAATTTCACATTCGTAAGACTTTTCGTTAGACGGAAGACATGCAAACAGAAACACACACCAACACTGACCATTTTGCGGGATTTTGATTATTTGGATTTAGGGGACCCCAAAACGTGTATATCCGTTGAAAACTAAGATTCGAAAATTTTCACGATCACAATACTTTCCCTTACTATATATTACTTATATAGGTGAGTGGAAAAATAAATCATTTTTCTACATATCGCAAATTTTCACTTACGTTTTGGTTTTTATATTTTATATCTGCAGTACCGGTATGGCCCTACATGGTAAGAAAAAGTAGCGACACTGTTTTTTGTTTTAAATTACAACCTATTATATTCGAATGAAATTATATTATGAGATTTTTAAAACATATCTTTTAACTTGAACGAACGAGTTGTATTTGGAGAAGAGGAGGAAATTTTAATCCATTTGTTAATTTAAACGCTATCATTACAGTTACTTAAAACAGTGATGAATTTGTGCACAGGAAGACGGGGAAATTGTGAGTGTTACCCAAATCACTTTAAAATCAAGAAAAAGTTGAAAAAAATGTATAATCATGCAGAAATTATTTTATAATGTACGGAAATAAAATAAACCATAATTTTAGATGACTTGAAGACTTGAATGTGTTAAAGCTGAAAAAAGTCCATGACTACAAAACACTGTGGAATGGATGATTATACCTAAGGTGAAAGAAGTAACAACCCAATTTATAATAATACCAAAATTTGTCGTATTTTGGCGTAAAGTATCAATAACTTCTTTGTTTCAGAAATTGATTTTCTTTAAAATCCAATGATTGGAATAGAAACATTTTTTCAATATCACAGTTATGACTCAATTATTAAAATAAGTTCGAAATTCCATATTTAATTGTTTATATTCAGGTGGATTCATGCTAACAGAAGTAAAGTTTAACTGTTCAAATAAATAATTTTTTGAAATAAATAAAGCTTTTTATAAAATAAGACGTGTTTTTCTGCATAGGCTTCGGGACTACTAAATTGGTAGAAACATTTTTTTAATTTATTTTTTTATTATTTTATTGAACTGTAAACAAACATACAACCAGCAAATTTGATATAGGAATATATTACATGAAGATACTTGTGAAGAAGCTACCTATTGGTAACAGTTCAAAGATAAATTAATTTAGGAGTTCTCTTGGCCAACTTCAGACGCCTCGGAGGGTTGTCAGGAATTGTGTTGGATAAAAGGTTACCAACTAGAGGGTTGGGATGATCAAAGAGTTTGGAATGAAAAGAGGTATATCTAGTTCGGGCCAAGTCTTCCACAAGAGGAATGTTGAGGTCTTTATGGATAATTTTATTTGTTACATAATGAGGAGCATTTAGGATTTTACGGAGGATTTTGGATTGTAAGGATAGGATATGGGAAGAATTTGATGTTTTTGTAGAGCCCCAAAGCTAAAGATAGAAACATTAAGAAACGATTTTGAAATATTTTCTGCCTTTGATTGTTAAGAATTTCGCAGAAGTAAAAAATGAATATTTGAGATTTCAACAAGTATTGAAGAATTGGTGTACGCCAGTTGTTTTGTAAAATAACTCTGATGTAAATTCTGTCGAAGTATATCTTATAGTTTACTTGATAAACGTATATTGTAAATTTGGCTATAGTTTATAAGTGTAAATCTAAGTCAAAATGAAATTTCTTACAAATTACTGTTTAAAAAGCTAATAGGGCATTCAGAAAAACTTTATTTTGATAAAAATGCCATTGCCTGAAAGATAGGAGAGAGATGGCTACTGAGCAAAAAAAAAGTAAGGATACAATTTTCCAATTTCTTAGCTGTTGCCCTCTTCAATGGTATTAGAAGAAAGGTATAGCAATTTAACAGTTTATAGCACAATACATTAAAATAAATTGTATCAGTATTCTTGTCGCTGAATCAAAAGAAAGCGCTTCTTATTAAATGACTAAAGAGGCCTTCAGGAAGTTTTAAAACGGGAAAAAATTTTAAATTAATTATTTAGTGCTGAAATGATGAAAGTAGGGAATATATACCAATATTTATTTATTTACTCTTCTTCCATTCGACATATGTTGCTCACCTGAAGAGCCATCACATCGCTATACCCAATGACACATGATAGTCACAGCATGAGCGAATAAAACCCCACTCTTACATCGCCACTACGGAAGAACTATCTCTCCCACTAAGTGCTGCCTACCTTCATAGCCTCCGCACTTAACTGACCGACACTACATCTAGCCGCAATTAGACTTCTGTCCGGCCTCTAGCTTAAAACTTCCAAGTTTCTATCTAACTTTCTAACTAAATCACCGAGGCACTTAAACAGAGGATCTTTAAGTAAGGAGATAGAGATGGATAAATTTGTTTTTGAACTTAGCGGAATAATGTATTGCACTTAAAAAGAGTTTGATGGCCAAGAAATCATCGTGATAGGATCATATTACTTTGCGATAAGCAACAAACGAAAAAAATATTCGGTGTTATTATTGCTAGATACCAGTATATTCATCGACATTTTTAACATTCTTCATCTCGTTTTCAGTCTAATTTACTAGACATGGTATCCGTATGGAAAGATGAACTAAACCAGACTAGACTCTAAGCCGCTATTTCGATTTATAAATATATTATACTTTATAGTATTAATTAATAGTATTACTTAATTAAGGTATGACTAGTTAGCCCGAGCGAATAATTCGCATTGTATATTAGTCCGCGAAACAAACCCCTTCTTAAAAACTTGCTGAATTGATTCATTTTAACGTAATCCACAAATTTTTTTAATAATGAATATTCTCAAAAATTGGAGTTTTTCAACTAGTGGATCGGTGAAATTTGTTAATTTAATGAGTTACTAAAAATCAAACAATAATTTCTGTTAAAAGTAGGAATAGTGTTAAGAATCGAAGAGGAAATAGTGAAGCTTGTGTGATGCGGGAAACAGATTTCCTTACTTTCACTTAGTCATATTTTTTCTTTCATTCATCCCTTTCTGACATCAGGATATGAACCGGTAATTTTACATTGGAAACTGAATAGCTGTAACTTCGTTATTAGTTATCCAAAATGAACGATTTTTATATAGTTTTGTAAATAATTTCATTACTTTTCAAAAAAACAACTGGTCAACATCTAAACGACGGGTAGAAAGGATAGGTTAAAAAATAGAATAAGCTGTATCATCGCTAATACTGGTTCGACTCCGATGATTTTTTTTGTTTTGTTGGTAATTTAATTACCTTTCAAAAGTTGTATTATGAATTTTACCGTATAATATATATTTAGGGAGTTAGGCCCCATAACCTTTTCTTTTCTTTATAACTGTTTTTCCTGCATTTTCGGAAATTTAGTCCTTATACGAAAATTGAAAGAAAAATTATTAGAACATTATAGCAAAGTTTCATCAAAATCGTTATAGCCGTTTTCGCGCTACAGGACGTGTTTTTCATTTATTGCGCGCAAGCTATTGTTCACGGAGCACCGAATTTCTGTCACAGGCATCAATAGTCAAAACCCTACAAAATAAAAAAAGAAGCAACAAAATCGGTTCAGCAGTTCCCGAGAAAATCTTTGACGGACAGACAGACCATTGGCTAAATAGGTGTTTTTCGGACTCAGGGGGCCCTGAAACGTATAGATCCATCGAAAACCGCATATCGGAAATTTGACCCGATTGCAATACTTTCCTTACCTAGTATAGATTGGAAAGTAAAAATACACATAATTTTATGAAAAATGTTTTATGATCTTCCCTTTTTCTTCATTTTGTAGCTGTTTTGAAACCTGATTATTTTTTTTAAATCTACCCAGTTATTGTATATAGGTGTGAATGTGTTTTATTTATTTTATTATAATTCAATTTTAATCTATTATTTTATTTTATGTTTTATATATGTATATTAATTTTCTTTATATTATATATATATATATATATATATAGAATCCATCTTAGAAGAATCCATGGGCCGAAAATAACACCAGAAGGATATAGACTGAAATCCAATAAGGAGATTTACAGTGAAACCTCTGATTTGGAAACGGAAATGAGGGTAAGAAGACTTAGGTTTTATGGACACATGCAAAGGATGACCGAGGAGAGATTAAACAAGAAGATGTTCAGTACGGTTATGGGATACAAGTTTAACTAACCATGGATATACAGTACAAATAAAACTGGAAATTCAGAGGCTTGGGATAACACGGGGATAGGGAATTATGTGAGGATAGAACAGAATATAAGAAATTCCTGAAAAGTGCGGTGCATGTGGTGGACAGTAAGAAACTTCCGTCATGGAGGAAGTGGACGGTGGAGAGGAAGAAAAAAATTTGCGATATCCTCAAGCAGAGATGGGCAGAAAAGAGAAAATTGAAAAAGAAACAAGTTTCATCGTCGCGTAGTCCTTCAGGGCTGTTTAGCGTCAAATAAATAATATATATATATATATATATATATATATATATATATATATATATATATATATATATATATATATATATATATATATATACATATATATATATATATATATATATATATATATATATATATATATATATATATATATATATATATATATATTTATTTACTTTAGTTATTTATATTAATTTCTTATGTACATCTTGTGTGAATGAATACTGTGGCCTTAGTACCGTTGCCCTTCAGCGTGGCAGAGTATTAATACTCAATAAATTAAAATAAAACTCTAACCTCATGTTTTTTTGTTGGAGCATTAATTTATTTCAATCAAGCTTACTTTATAGAATTCTTATCTACTTTTCAAAGTGGCTTTTAATTTATAAAATATTTATATCTCTCTGGCGCGGCGATGAGCATATTGACATTTTTTTTCGAATCAAATAATGTAAATCTCTATTAGATAGACGGAACCCACGCCAAGATTTTAATTAAGATTATCTGGGATCGTAACCTATGGTAGATTTGCAAAGGCTGACAACCGGTTTCAAATTGAATATTTACTCAGCGACTTCCCCATTAGTCTCTTTAGTCAGTGGCGATCTAAATCTACTCTGGATATCTCCCTTATTTTATTCACAACACTCGGTGGTCTGTTAGCACTTCTCTGGATATATATTGAATTCATGGCCGAGCCCGATAGAAGTATCGATAATGTATCTGCTCTATGTTGTTCGTGTGCTGGGCCACTATTCAAGCATGATTGTAGCAAACAAGAATCTATTGCTATTCAATGATTATAAGCAGATAGTAAGAGTGAATGGTGAATATTAAATGAACAAGGTGAACAGAAAATATTTTTACAGTTAAATAAGAATAGGCTAATAATAACATTAACCTATTTAAAATTATCTAAAATATTTTTCCAAAAATTGGCATAACCTGTAGGTAGCTATTTCTTGTCAAGCATGGCTTTTGGCAGCAATTAAAAACTGTTGGGACTGAAGTTGACTTCAGAAACCTAATTAGAGTGCAGTAGAAAAACGAAACATTTTTTTTGGATGGTGAAATATCAGGGTGCCCACAACATTGGGTAGAAATATTACTTTATATATATATATATATATCTATCTATCTATATATATATATATATATATATATATATATATATATATATATATATATATATATATATAAATACTAAATATTATTATTACTTAATATAATAGATGGATTATCAAACCATTCAATACCTCCAACAATTTCTAATCTATTTTCGTAGGGATGAATAAGATAATTAATTAATTTAATTGATGCATCTGCAACGACCGATTTTTGACAAGAAGATTGAATAATTTTTTACTTGATGTATGGACATTTTTTTGCTGGAGGTATAACAGTACTAGTAATAATAATAATAATATAAAAATTAAATTAATTGAAATAAAATACCTTGAGTATCTAATTCCCTTATTTTGCAATTATTTTTATTTCTTTACTTTTTATTGCACTATTTGAGGTTCAAGTCCAAGAGCGATTCATACCTCAAGAGAAATTATTGTTTCGTTTTTCATATTAATCTGTCATTAACCCTAGACTGTGGGCACTTATTTAAGTGATGTATCGGGATGCGCGGTTGATTTTGCCAATCACTATAGTTTTCTTTAACTTTGGGGTAAATACATAGTCTTAACCTTAATTATTATATATTAACATCAATTTTCGTTATTTTTAATGATATTAGGGGTATTATAGCATACAAAGAATTATATATTTTTTATTTTATTTTACAAAAAACGCTTATAGAATATTAATAATTACAAAGAAAGTTATTATACATAAGATATGACATACTCAACATTTTAGTAATAGTAACCTGGTTTTCACAATTTATATATTTTTTTAATGTATGTTATATACAAAACCATTTCTAAAGAAAAAAAATGTTCTCCATTCTTATTTTCAGAGGTAGTTTCCTTTTCACGATATGTTTCTTTTTTGATTTTAGTTTTGTATTCCTAATCAGAATAATGTATGATTTCATATTCATAGTCAGAAAAATCATACTCTGTCGATCTGCCAACACAAGCTCTAGTTTAGCTTCTTTTTCCTCGTCAGATTGCTCTTATAAAATTCTAGGTATGTTTTCACTTTTAATAGAATGGATCCTAAATTAGCATTATGCTATTTCGGAAGAGATTCGAAGTTTATAATCAGTAGAAAACATAAAATAAACCATTTACATGGCCGGGCCCGTGGTTGACTTTCTCTACCAATGTTTGGTTTCAATGACTCAATAATGAATAATGTTGCAAGTGTTTATTCCATTTAAATCAAAACTATACATTGAATAAAAATAAGAGTATGGGGAAAAGCTATTAGTGGCTAGAAGCTCCTGAGTCGAAATTTCTAGAAACTGGAGATGAAATTATTCGGCTAGATGACAAAAGCTACCAGATCACCAAATGTAGAATTAAAATAAAATACAGTTAAACAAACAATTTAGTAACATGAGCTCCCTCTGTGTAAAAAAAAAAGAAGCATTTTCAGGCAGTGGACCTGTGTCTGAGTGTGTAATTCTGCCAATGTCATAGTTATCTCCTGAATTGGTGCAACAGATTAGTTATTTTATTTTTAGAAGCAATAGAGTACCTATCGGCATCCGATGCTGATAGTACCAAATCAAAAACACTATTCACCGCATTAAAAAACTCTGTTTTTCTAATGACCAGTGCCAAAACGCCCAACTTTCTTGACGAAACTTTCAACCTTAATATCCTTTAAATTGTTTTGTATATTGATGATTTAGTGAACATTTAAAACATAATTAAATTACTTGAAAAAAAAATAAATCATTTGAATTAAGATGATATTATCGAAGATAAGGCGTATTGAAGTTCATATCTATGTTCTGAAATGTATTTTTAAGTATTGTCCGCTGATTTCCATGGAAAAAACGTATTAATGGACATACCAATTGTTATTTTAACATGTTGGTTTAAAAGTAACTATCCTTCGTCATACGATACGTTGCATTAACTTATTTTCTATGTAAAATGTGGTAAAATAAAAACACAACCTTGTTTTATATTATTTCCTAATTATTTAATAGTTTATATATTGATTAATATTCTATTGGAATTATTCACATGGGCATACTTGTTTCTTTTATTATTATTCGTATTTAAAAAAAATATTTATACAATGCATTTATAGAAACTCGTATTTTATTAATTTTTTTGGGGCTTTAAACACAAGAACCAAACATTTTTGGGCCATGTTTATGCTAAAAAATATAAATAAAATTAATTTAGGTGATAAATATACTTTTGATCCCCATTAAGTGCATAACAAGAAGAATCCTTTTTTATCAAATAATTATTAACATCAGTCAGAAACTTTGTGTATATTTTCATCTTATAGTAACCAACAACCTGGAAATGAGACGTTTTCAATTTGGAGATCGGTAAATTTTGTCTATTTAGTAAAGTGATAAAAACTCATGTACGCCCAATTGCTTTCCAATTGAATCGTAATAATTTCCCACAAAATCAAGGAAAAAGGTGGCCTACAGAAATATTTAGGCGTTTGGCATGATATCCACCGCTAACATGTCGAAATATCAGAGATACATTGGCCAAACGGCCCAACATTATTCTAGGCCACCATTTTTCTCGAGTTTATGATCAAATTATATTATAATTCAAGAGGAAAGCCACGGGAGGAGCTATGGGGTGGGAGGCTTTCGGGCTGAAGCCCCTCTCAAAATGGTAAAATATAACCATGTATTATGGAAAAATATACTAAGAGATTATCTCTTAAAGTATTATTGTTGGTGTACTTACATTTAAAAGGACTTAAGGAATCACTTAAACACGAATTCATATAGATAGTTTATTTTTTTCCCCAAAGTAATTATCATCATTTTTATGAAAAAAAAAAAAAAAAAGCTTTCGGGCTGAAGCCCCCTCTCCCCCAAAAATTGAATCCTGGATACGCTAGTGAGGAAAGCAAATGATTATTTATAAATATTTAGTAATTCATGAGATTAATTAACTTAATTTCAAAGAATTTTCGTAGATGAAGGATATTGTATGTTATGACAAGATTGAGTGAACGGAATTCATTCATAAACGTATGTTAATAATTTGGTAAAAACCGTTTGTACCGTGGACGATTAGTATATAACATGCAGTAGAGAGACATAAAGAAGATAACAAAAGTTTTTTTTTAATATTGAAGTTATATTGTTATAACTAATCCAAGTATCTTTTTGAGTTTTTTTGTTTTGTTTTGTTTTATATACGTGACAAGAATACCAACTGTATTCATCAATAAAGAATGCTATGTTGGTTGTTGTTCAAAAGATCGCTGTCTCAAGGAAGGCGAGTTCCCTTATATTTATAGTGTCATCTTGACTATTTTTGAGCACGATCTATTTCAGACGGTCCAGGTTGTTCTTAATATACTCGGTCGGTAATCGTCGTGGTCCTTTTTTGGTGCAGCCCTTGAAATAATTTTATTGTAAATGATCTAGAGATATTTCACAAATTATCCCTATCTGTATTAAGATCCAAGGGAGAAATGTTAAAACCCTATTTCGTTAGTACTGACCACGGTAGCGAACACCTTCCCTTACTATTTTGCGTAACGCTTCTCAGATTAATCATTTTAACCATCTAATTAAAAATAATTATAAATTATAACCATATCCTTCAATTGAATGGTTTCCATTTGTTTCAAAAGGGCAGCTGTATATTCGGTGGCAAAGTTTTTATCTGATTTAATCAATACCCCCTATTTTTTCTTGTATTTAAAGTTGAATAATTCGATCAGGTTATGTGTATATTAAATGTTATCCATTAAGTACATATTAATACACATTTTATACAAAGTGGTGGTTTCTTATCAA
Organism: Nezara viridula; assembly: GCA_928085145.1. NCBI lineage: Eukaryota > Metazoa > Arthropoda > Insecta > Hemiptera > Pentatomidae > Nezara > Nezara viridula. The sequence goes on along the minus strand of OV725079.1, from coordinate 149,400,542 downwards.
ATTTTGAAATGAAAATATCAGTCTCATAATAAAGACAATATGACGAAACTTTTTTTTTTTTTTAAGAATTAATAATCCATGTCTGGAATTGAAATGTATAACTTATTATTAGTACGACCATTTCAGTTATAAATATTATATATTTTCTATGAAATCATAACAGATAATATTTTATCATTAGGTAATTAATATTTTCTTTTTAAACCTTCATCAGTATCTGTCATAAAAATGACAATCAGCAAATGTGTTGTTATTTGTAACAATATTAGGAATATGTAATATTAGGTAACGAGAAAATAAAAAAGATTAATTAATTAATTATTTCAATGTTTAGATTATAATATTTATTTGAGATTAAAATGTTTTCATTTTTTTTTTTTAATTTTAGTTGGATTTGAGTTGGTTCACATCTCTCTATAAACTATTCGGGACACCTCAATCATAGAAAAATAATTTCCTATAATTTCTTTGTAATTTAAACAATTTTTGGTTAATTTAATTTAACTTGGTGCAAAAAACTAAAATGAAATGAAGTAACGTAACTGCTATCTTCAAATTTTTTCTCCAATGTAACAACATAATCTAGAACCGTCGTACTGTCAACAGTTTCATTGCTTCTGGGACGAACAGAAAGAAGCAGTATGAATATGACGTCATGCTGGTAGAGTAGACGCAGTTGAGGCAACGAAATATGCTCCTTTCTACTCCACTGAAATTGCCAGGAGACGTTGTGAGTAGTGTCCAAAATCAGTCTTTGTCTTGCACTTCGCAGGACCAAGACCAAGACCGCTTAATTGTTGTGAGGTGAAGACCAGGAATGGTAAAAAAAATCGATTTTTTAAATAAAAATTGAGACAAAATAGTTACTAATACTTGTCAATCTCAGTAACTATATGTTAATAATTGGTATAAACAATACACTTTTGCATTTAACTGCTCTAATTTTTCATTTAGGCTTAGTTAGTTTTCTCCTTTCTAAAAAATTACAGTAATATTTCTATAGTAATAAGCTAATAAGTAACTGCAAGACTGTTGCGAGGATCTTGCGCAAGACCTAGACCATGACAAAGACAAAGTGTGCAGGACTAAGACTCGTCTCGGTCTCGCATTTGGGCAACACTAGTTGCGGGTAAAACCAGCTAAATAAAGTAGAAGAAATAGTGGCGAAAATGCGATGGAAGAAGTAGTAAATATTCGGCAGATGCGTTACTTCACCGATAAATCACTCTGACCAAAATCGACATGACTTATATTTTTTTTTGTTTTGGAATGCCATAAATTATCGACTTGTCGATGCCTAGCGACTGTTAGCCCAATTGGAATTCGGATGATGGATGTCCTGTATCTTTCGAGTTGATCTCTTTTTTCTTCTTTTTTTTTTGTAGAGTTTTCGGTTAAGGAGACACCGGACAGGGTCCTTTTATTTGTATCGAGGAATGATAACCAGCTAGCTTCTGCTTTTACGAAATAATTGGCAAGCGGCAAGTTTAAAATTTATCGCTTGATCATTTGATTACTGTTCTAAAGGCCTCATCAGAGATTTTTCATTTTAACAATGTCATTATAACAAAAACATAAATTATAATTAGTATTATATAAAAAAATTGGCTTTCTTGGATAAGGAATAATGAGTGTCCTAATAGAAAATAATTCAACATTGTTATATTAGCTTTAATTTGAAAAGATTTTATTCCTTAGTGTGATTTCGCGATTTGACTTACCAGGGGTTGCCCAGAAGGGGGTTTCATGGCGCAAGTCGAGCCATCAAAATTATTGAGGGTGTCACACTTTGAAGGGGTTTTTAATTATTAAGGGGGGAGGGTCACTTCGGTAGGTTTGTGAATTTTTGGAATGAAAACAGCTAAACCAAAAGACTAGAGTAATTGTAGGAAGAGTAATTGTATTAAATTCACTATTTCTCCAATTATACTTTGTTTGTTGCTTTGTTTTTACCAAGAGCTGAGAAATAAAATACCTTGAGAAGGGGGGAGGTAGGTTCTTGCCTTATCGACCTTGGGGGGGGGGAGGGGCATAGGCAATCTTGTGGCTTACACTATTTTTTTTTTTATGTTTAACTTTTTTTTAACTGAAAACTTCTTTAGGCGCCTTTTGTACTTTTTCGTGGAGAGTGAATTAGATTGAGCTGTCAGATTTCCAAATTGTTAACGCTCTGGTAAAGTCGGCTAGAGTCGACTAATTGAAATGTTTTTACATGTGAATTAAAATATCTCGTAAATTAAAAATAGGGCCAACATACTGTAAAGGAGGGAATTGTTCAGCATTTCAGGCTCTCTGTATTAGGCTATAATTCAAAATTTTATCTTAACCCAACACCGTGTTAGAGAGTAGGAGAGGGGAAATCGTAGTGTCAAAAATCTAATATATAGTACAAATGCTTATAATTTTATTTTGATATTATTAATAATATATAAAAAATAAGAAGAGAAATAATATAAATGATAAATGGGCTCTTCCGACTGTTTATTATTTGTATTTGAAAATAAAAAGTAATTTATTTCGTACTACTTTATACTTTCACATTTTATCCATAATCACTTTTGTATCATACAAAAAATAAGTATATATATCTGTTTGTAAGAGTGTAAATATGGCCTAGTTATCTAATGACACGAGTTAGGAAAAAATAGATTTGCTTGATTTTTTTTTTATATCTTACCCAGTTATTTTTGTGATATGTATTCTCAAAAACAAGACTTCCTACATAAAATGCCGATTAAACATTTTTTAGCTATTAAAATTTTTTTCTCATATCAAAATATCAATAAAATTAAAAACTTTAAGATTTTGTATTTATAGTAATCTGGTAGGACAGATTATTTGTCAGTATATTGTACTTTTAAAAACATACATTATGTTGTTATTGTTACAAAGTATGTGTTCTCATTTCAATTTTCAACAGATAATTGAAGTAAACATCGATGGAAGCTTCAGGCTGACATAAACATATAATTGGGTCTTGGGTTAAGTATGGCCTGTTCCGAGAACACCATGTGGGACCATATTCAACCCGCTGCTTCCACTGTTAGGAACAGTTAATCAGCATTCCTTTTCACTTACCCAGCCACTATTCACCTCTTCATTTTTCTGTACCACTACAACCCATGAAGGAAGGGTCTTGGCTTCAGTACTGTTTCAAGGCCAGCGGTTGTGAAGGGAGGGAATCACGCTGCTCCACCAGGTTTCCTCCCATAATCAATTATTTAATTCAGGATACCCACTTTGTGAAAGCCGGGTGTGGTCCAGGAGGGTCTCCTATCCCACGGTCACCTCAGGGCCAATGAAATAGAATAAATATTTTTTTTGCCATGAGCCGAGATTCGAACCTCGAACCTCTAGCATAGGAAGCTGCGTGCACTACCACAGAGCTACGCCACTCCCCATATATGAAATATATATGTATATTGGATGGATCCATAAGCTCGTTCAGTTTTTGTTAGTATTGCAAACTGTATTGAAATATCAAGAGTTCTCTCTGCCTTATCTGACAATAATGATACTTATCGGAAATGCCAAAGTCCCCTCTTCGAAACTGTTGTATTTGGTATCATTGGTATTAGTTTTGTTTGTCCTACATCGTAATGAATATGCCAAATGATAAAGTAAATTTTCAGCATATTTTACTTTTTTATTTAAAAAAAGACCAGGGATCTTTGAAAGCCCACCGAAAGATATATAACGTATAGGTGGACGATGCCTTAACGCAATGCTCAAAAATGGTTTGTCGAGTTTCTTTCTGGAGATACGAGTTTCGAAGATGCACCCCGTTATGGCCCACCGGTTGTTTCACGTGGTATCAAGTCATCGAACATGACTGGTCGCTGCATGTACAAGAAATTGCGGTTTTGGAACCTTTTGGCATTTAAAACAGCTTGGCCTAATACCGATCTGCAACTTTCTTCTAAAGCGGCACGAAAGAAAAGTACAGAAGGGCTGATCACCTATTACAGTAAGGGCTGATCATCTATAATAGTAAGGGCTATCTATCTATAATAGTAAATGCTGATCACCTAATAGTAAGGGCTAAGTACTATCTATAATAGTAAGGGCTGTATTTCCCAAATGAATAGTGACGGTTGACGAAAATTAGACCAACCACTGCGACAGAAACTCCCATAACTAGTCAATTGCAAAGGTGTTGTATTCCACCATTACAACGCCAGACCACACTCTGCAATAATCACACAGGAATAGTTAGTGCAACTTGGCTGGGATATTTCATTAAACCCACATCGCATAATCGTAAGATAACCTGAGCGCACATTCGAGAATAAAGGTGGCCTTCAAAAATATTGACCCGTTTGGCCTACACCCTCAAATTGTCAAAATAACGAGGTTATATAGGCCAAACGGTTTAATATTTTTGAAGACTACCTTTTTTTCTCGACTTTTCCTCAAGTTATCTTACGATTAAAGTGGAAAGTGCCCAAGTGTGTATGATTAGGTTAGTTACTTTGTTTATATACATTTATTTTTATTATTATTAGTTTCTGTATTATTTATTTTTACTTATTGTAAATAGAGTGTGAGTGTGCTCTCTGAATACTATTATAAATGTCCTTGATGTGACATAATGTAATATTTCTAAATAAACAAAATAATTGTCGAAAAAAGAAAAAGTGAAAAGCAAATTGGTATTTACGAGTTTTTAGGACCTAATTAAATAGACAAAGTTTGCAGACCTCCAGATTGAAAACGACCCAATTCCGAGAATTTTCGTAAATAAAATATTTGTAGGTTACGATGAGATAAAGCTATTTACGAAGTTTCAGCCGGATGTTAATAATTTGATAAAAAGGGCTCTGTACCACGGACTAATATATATATAAATATATATTAGAGATTTTGAATAGCCACAATCCGTGGATATATACCAGTTTAGCCATGCCCTTGATCTCTAACTAGGTGCTGGTTATAGATAGACTGTCGCTAAATCATGGAAACCACGGTTCGCAGCATCTGCAATTTAGGCCACCAGCCCTTCTGTACTTCTCAAAATTGTTCTCAAGATAATCTAATGTTCAGAGGTTTCAATACGTGTGTGCTCAATAAATATCAGAATCTAAAGTAATAACATTGTGATACATCGGTAATAAAAAATAATTAATGTTGTTTAAGTTTATAATTAGTTTAGTAATTAATTAAAATCCATTAGATAAGTACGTTCCTAAATCCTTATCTTTAGTTCCTTCGTTTAACGATTTCTCAATGTATATAATTTTTATTTTTGGATTTTAATGGTTTTGAAAATAATCCTATGATAACAGAAAACAAATAAGCCAATACAAATATAAAATAAGCAAATGGACGTGGAATCGTATTAAGAAATGATATAAGCAAAAACAAATATTACTATGTTCACTTGATAATTAAAATATTATAAAAATTTTGGAACAAGATGAAAGACAAGGATAATATACAGGTTTTGTCCATAACATTTTACAGATAAAATTGTTTATTCAAATTATAGCCTATATAAATAAATTCATTGGAAATATTTAAAATTTTTAATAAATTGATCGCGTTCATCATACCTGTCAAAGTTATACAATCCAGCCGTTAGCATAATTAAGGAAAAGAAATGAATCGAGAAGATTAAATAAATGAAATTAATTATATTTAATTAATTTCGTCATTGTTAATTGAAATCTTAAGTTATCTTATATTTTTTTTCCTTCACTGATTTAAGCACCGCTGCTACTATTAACTCGTGTAATCGGCCAGCATAATTAACATCAATGCGAAGCGGCGTATTATCTTAGAGCTGGTCTTTACTTAACAGAGGAATTCGATGATAGTTCATCCTAAAGTAGGGCTAATCATATTTATCGATGCTCTATTAACTGGAGAATAAATTAAATATTCAGCGATCCAGAGAGTTAGCTATCAGTACTAATTTATCTTCTTAATTAACTAATAAGGGAATGCTAAATAATCTAAAAATATAATAAAATCCTGTATATCGCATGCCAAAACAACGTTCTGTTCCCATTTAGCATGGAGCTAAAATTGAACCAAGATTGGGCTTAATTCATATAAATTAGTGGTAAACATAACCAATTTAATGATGTTCTCATCAACCCATAATCAGTTCAAGATGATTAGTTCAAAATAAAGATGAAATTTGCAAGAATTAATTAATTTTCTAAAATTACATATATCATTTTTTTTTTAGATTACATTATTATTATAGTCCTTAGAAAATGAGCATATAGATGTGAAATGACAACACGAAATGATTAAGGGCGAAGAAAAATTGACCAGGTTTTTTTTTTCATTTTTATAAATAATACATTGATAGATTCGGCTCTGCAATAAGGCACCTCACATAGCTAATTGGTAGGAGACAATGTTATTGAGAACAAGGAAAATAGTACATTCGACCCCTGCCCTTCACACCTCTAGCTATGTGCGTTTCCTCCTTGCTTGATGTATGTATACAAATCTGATGCAATGTCTCAATATTTTTGAAGACCACATTTTTTCTCGAATTTATGCTCAAGTTATCAAAGTGGAAAGCAAATTGGTATTTGCGAGTTTTTAGAACTTAATTAAATAGACAAAAATATCTATATCTATAGGTAAAAATATTGGATGAAATACGGGACCATCTAGATACCATCCTAGACAATCCAACAACATTCGATTTGAATTTTATTGCAGGTAATAAGTCCACCATATTCGTCGGGAAACACGGAAGTCATCCTACATCAAATGAAGATCAGATTTCTTGATATGTTGCATCTGAATCATATGAGTTTATCCAAGTTTTTGACCTCGACAGACCTTCGGGTCGTTTTAAAAAAATAAAATAGTTTTTTTTCGATTTCGATATCAAAAGCCGCTTTTTACGAAAAATATTGCTTAATTATTTTTTAAAGGAAACATATTTTGCAAAAATATGGGACCAATTTTTTTTCTTTAGACCTAATAATTTTGGTACTACAGCTGATCTATTTTTCAAAAAAAAATTACAGAAGAATCAAGTTTAAGGTACTTTATTGGATATAAGTTAAATTTACAGTATATGGCGAGCTATGCATGCATTCAATTTTATAAGAGTTTGTAAAATGAAAAATTCTCCCTTAGTAGCATAAACATAATAAAACTTCATTAAAACATATTAATATAGAAAAATTCCCGGTGAAATATAAGAAATTGTATTTAATGATATTTATGTATATTATTTAATTATTGTATGTAATTTTAAACATTTTAGCAAGTTAGTTGTTAGATAAATCTCAATTTATGACAGTTATGAATTAAAGAGAGAAAGTTTAAGTTAAAAAATAAGAAAAATGTATTGGAAATTCAATGTAAATAAAAAACCAAATGGCAAAAATAATATATGTTTAATATATATTTGTATATATTGAAATGATACTGTATAGTTATGTTTATGTTTTCAAAGATTGTCAAAGTGATTTATGAGCATGTCGTGTATGTTGCAATCCAATATAGTTGGGCAGCACATTATGATAATAAAGTATTTCTCTCCTTTGTATTTGTTTTTTTTTTAATAATGTGATTGTATGTATATTATGAAAGTATTATTTTTATTATCATTAACCATTAACCTACTGAGCTCCACGAGTGGTTTCTCTGATTTACTGTTGTTGTCGGTTGAGATTCTCTTCACGATAACCACTTTTTCATATAAATAATTTTCCTGACTAGTCAGTCATCATAAGATTGAGGGTATTCACTTTAAGACAATATTGAACTTACATCACGCATTCCAGACTATGGAGGAACGAAGAATTGAAAAAAGAATATCTAATACCAGATACTAATAATGCTTATCGCTTCTGTTAGTGGGAAAGGCCGTATGTAACAATTTTACATCTTTATTCTATTTGGCTATTTCCTAATCTGCAACTGGAATAAGTAGTTTCCTACTATCACGGGCGAATCTACGGGAGAGGGACAGGGATTTGGGCTGAAGCCTCCCCACCCCTCCAAAATGGTAAAATATAACCATGTTTTATGGAAGAGAATATTAAAAAATATCTCTTAAAGCATTATTGTTCGTGTAATTACATTTAAAAGGACTTTAGGAATCGCTTAAACACCATTTCATATAGGTAGTTAGTTTCTTTTTTTTCCAAAGTAATCATCGTTATTTTTATGAAAAAAAAGCTTTCGGGGTGTAAACTCCTTCCCCCCAAAAATGAATTCTTGGATCCGCTAGTGCCTTCTTTGAAAGATATCAGACAGAAATAAAATATGAAATTATTCTAATAAATCATAAAACATAATAATTTTTTATAGTCTTAAAAAAAAAATCTATTTTTACTTATGATCTTTTTCACTAACAGTGCACCATACGTCTTACGCTATATATCCAGAGAAACTGTTTTTGGTTTTCATAGCTCATAAGAAAAATTAGAACCATCTTATTTAATGAAACTATATTTAATATTGAAAAGATATCTTATTTAATAACTTGATAGGTATACCGATAACTTGATAACTTGATATGTAGGCCGTAAAACTGGAGTAGAAATATTCCATTTTGAGACCACTTTTTTTCCGTTCCTCTAACTAAATTTGTCTATCTTTGGTAGTGAGGAAAGCAATGTTAACTAGTTTTGTATATTTGTTTATATAATCTGATGAGGGAGAAATCTCAATTTAGTTAAAAAGGAATCCCTCTGTCTTTCTTTTAATTTTAATATGTTTGGTATACATAATAGAAGATTTTTTTTCCCAACTCAAAAAGGGAGTAAGTTTGCTAATTAGATTTGAAAACCCTATTATATAATAGCTAAATAGGTTACTAAGCTATAAGGAATTGCCGGCCCAGCTAGAAGACAGATCCTACGAGCCTACGTGACCGTACATAACTTAGGCCTGGACAATAATCTATATCTGGTGGGAGGCAGTACAAACACGCACTGTGTACTCACTACTTCTGATATGTCACGAAGCTAATTTGCATAGCACCTTCCTCTTGCCCTGCCCAATCGTCCTCTCTGCTTTCTTCGAGTGTGGGTCTTGTCCCATTTTAGAATCTACTGGAATTTATTAGTGGGAATTTCTCATCTAGCCATGTCAGAAAATATAAAGAACATAAACTAGTATAACCCAGTGAAAAAATTTGCATTAGATAGATATCCTATTCTCATGATGCATTTTATATATAGTAAGCCACATAACCAAAACATGCTTATTCGTTTATTCCATATAATATCGTTCTAATAGGGGAGGGGGAGAGGGGTGAAATAGATCAGTGAGTTAGGTGCTGGGCAGCTATGGTCAAGGTCCCAGATCTGGGTCTGGCTGATGTCGGGTACTTTTTTATCATCCGTGGATCGACCCTGGGGTCGGGAGACCCTCCTGGAACCTCCATCTAAAGCGGGTACTGTCAACTAAATAATTAACTAAAGGGTTGAATCAAATAATTAACTTAATCCTTGGTCTTGTTGAAATTGTTCTTTCTAACAAAGTAGGGGAGACTGGGCACTGTTGTGACAGTTTTCATTTAATTTGTGGGCGGGGTGGCCGAATGGGCTAACGAGTGTGCACAGCACCGCCGTTGCCCGGCAATCTTACATATGAGACAACGATGAAATAGTTCCAAGTTCGCATCCCGGTGCCGGGGGAGTCTTTTAAATCCCCGCCCACACTCCCTGGCCCGGGAAAACCCCGTATAGCCTTAAAGGCGAGAAAGGGGAGGACCCAAAAAAAAAGTTTTCATTTAATCTGCCGCAATTTTGTTAGTATACCAATCACATGGAAGAAAACTGGTGTTTATTGTAAAGTATACATTTTGCTACATATAAATTTATAAGATACAATTTTTATGTCAAGATAAATTTGCTATCTACAATGGTCATGACCAAATATGATGTTAAGGAATATATATTATATCTTGGAGATCAGAACAAAACCAAACAAGCAAGAAACAAAGTATATGAATAATAGAAAATAATAACAAAACTAGTAAATAACAAAAGTAAACTAAAGAAAAAAAATTAAAATAAATAACATGATAATAAAAAAATATACTGTAAAAATAATAAGATTGTAAGCACCTCAATGCAGTAAGTCTGTTGGCTTCATCAGTCTTCTGGCCGGATTATGTGAATTTTTAGCAGTAGATAGAGCTTGAATAAGTGGATTAGAATTGATAGCCAGTCTATCATGAAAATTAATAAATCGGTCTTTAGATGTTACTGTGATAAAAGGAATGCCAAGGTCAGTGTGTAGCGTAACATTAGAAACATAAAAAGGGCGTCTACAATTTTCGAGAGTAGTTTTGACTGGATTGATTGGACACTTTTTAAATTTGACGTCTTTGCTGTTCCCATAACTCGGTTCCACATGTCCAGAGTGGTTTAACGAGGAGTTTAAATAATTAATTTATTAATCATTGATAATTTAGAACGTCTGTCAAGTAGTCTAGAAGAAATTCTGTATCACTAATTAAGTTCTTTTCATTTTTGTTTTAGGTGGTATGCCCATGTCAGCCGTTTGTCCAAGTAAAGTCCCAAATACCGCACTGTATTTAAATTCGATGATGTTGTAAAAAAATACTTGAGGACAAGATTCATAACGAAGTGTAAATGAACCGAATTGACTCTTGGACTCATTCTTTAGCCCAACCTACATCTTTTAGCCCAAAAAGCTGTGTCGTTTATGTTGGAGTACCTGAGAAGCCTGAGCTCCATCTTTGTTAGAAGTTAGTATTACAGAGTCATCGGCAAATGTAGCCAACAAAGTTTCTGGAAGCTGTGGGATATCTGACTACCTATAAATACTAAAACATTGGTACAATATCCATAAATACAATGGTTAACTCATAAGAGCACAATAGATAAAATAATGTCACAACCCACTCCATCTTAAGAGAGAATGTGCATACCATAATGCCAAAAAATCACTTTTATCATATTTTATAATAAAATAAATAAAAACAAAAAGAATATTCTTGTCGCTTATAACTAATAAAGGTTGGAGAACACATACCGTACAGCGCCGCACCGCAGCCATATGCCATTGCTTCTTAATGAAACCAAACATGCACTTAGGTTCGGTTAGAATATAACACATGTTCTAGCTACGCCTTGGTCCGGTTCCATCGAGAAGGTATTTCAAACTGCCGTTGTGCTGCTCGGCCGCGGTGCGGGCAAGTATGTTTCATCCTTAATGCCAAATAGGATCTACATACAGTATTGTATTATTGTAACAGTCTTCATATTAAAATCAATCAAGAAAGTTAACTCAAGATTTCTATTTATACATTACAGTACCGTTTATGTAAGAATCAACATTTGGTCTTCCATAAGAGTTTTTTGGGCATCTAAAAACAAAAAAAAAATTTTACTTGTTTCACAAGTGTTCACAAAATATGTCACAACCGTTCACAACTCAGTTCTACGCAAAGAAACTATCGCCTTGGCAACATAAAATCATCTATGTACAAAGTAATAACTTCTACTTAATTACTAATGTTTAACTTATACCTGTACCACTAAAAACCCATGAAGGGTTTTGGGTTCAGTACAATGTGAAGAACTACTGTTACAAGGCCAGCGGTTGTACTGGGAGGTGACGGGCCAATACCACGCTCAACCCCCAGATTTTCCCCCTTAATTAATTATTTAATTAAGAGCACCCACTTTATAGAGGCTGGGTTTGCCCCAGGAGGGTCTCCCGGTCCCAGGGTCGACTCACGACTGATGAAAAATTACTAGTCATCTGCCGGATTCGAAACTAGGACCTTGAGCTCTGGAAGTCAGTGCTCACCCACTGAGCTACCTAATGTTTAACTTATAGCGAGGAAAAAATAATTACCTTGCACAACCGCCCCCAGTGTCCTTTACTGAACCCAAAAACTCTTCATGGCACAGGTAGTAGCACAGGTTTTTTTTTTTTTTTTTTTTTTTTAATATCGATCTATAAGTATTTATTGATTTGTGCAATAAGATTGAAGTTGATTCTATTGGACAGACACAATCAATTTCATGCTAGCTTCATGTGACTGTTAATGTAAAATTTTGCATACAAAGAGTTTAGCTTCTCATACTGAAATATATCCCTTGAGTTTAATAGTTGAGCAATAGGACACCGTTCCCTCATAGGACACCGTATCCCAGATCTTATATCAATCCATAATTTTCCTCGCTGTAGAACTATTTATTCGGTGAATTGGAACCTTGGTTCATAGTTCTCTGACCTACCAAGTGCATGGTAGCGACACCTGGATATTTATTTTATTTGTTAAAAGTATCAAAACGTTTCTGTCTATATCTTTATGGATCTCAGAACGATTCTCTTCCATTTACCTTTTCAATAGAATTTTAGTTCGTAAAAGACTATCTATCCTCCACAGCCATATTTCAATTTTTAAAATCTGAAAATGTTAGAAGTACCAAATGATAACTATATCGCCTAAGAAGCTTTGGGTAAGAATTGTGGTTTATCTCGAAAGCGGGGGCTTTTAAACGCAGTATAAAAGTATTTGTATGTAGATTATAAAACTTTTCTAATTTTTACCACTCCATTATAAGTACTTATTTGAACATATTAATGAACAGATGTCATTTATTGTAATTTTTTTTTTCATTACTACAATGGTTTGCCTACAAAAGTCATTTATCGTTCTTTTCAATTTCATTTATTTATTATTTACTTTATTGTTTTTAGCAGCTATTATTTAGTATTGTGGAGTTACAATTCATCTTTTTCCTTTAATATATATCTTTATAGCTATGTAAATACTTCTCTTATAACTTGTTTTAGTTATGTTTTAGATACTTTTTTTATTGCAAAAAGTATTTTGGCCAGATGTTAATTTTTATGATTTTTAATTTTACAATTTTGTTATTCTAAAGGGACTTTGTACCAGAATAAAGTTGATTATTCTATTATATTCCATAATTACAAAGGAACTATACTGGTTCTTAAGTTCTTAATGTTAAAATTGTATTCGAGTGTTGTGTATAATACAGCGTTTCGAGAGAATTAAGCGTTGTCACAAAATTTACTTATTTAATTCCATTTAATTATTTAGAATATTACCGTCTTCCTCCTTGTTATTTATTGAGCGTAGACAAATTTCATTGCTCTTACGCACCGGAGACAATTTAAAAAAAAATCTCGCTTAAACTACTTTATTGCTCAGTCATCAATAAACATCTCTCAACTATAACGACATCGTAGCAATAATGTATTTTCACAAATACTTGACTAGTATGAACATGGAAAATCAATCATAATTTAGCGAAGCACAGGTTTAAAGCCTATAAATTGTATAGATAAGCATGAATTAATAATTGATGTTTATCGACATACTCTAAACAATTTTTTAATAAATGTTTTTCCCAATTCTCGCTATATTGCAAATATTTATAATACCCTAAAGCAATTTTTCTCATTAAAAGCAACTAATAAACAGATGACCTTTTAAAAATCAGAAGGAATCCGAAATGGGGGAAAGGCATTTTTGTGTCCAATTCCATTGGGTGTTGATTTGTTTAGGAGAGCTAAATTAAATCTGACGACACCTATTGATCAAGACGAGATGATAAAAGAGTGCTCCTTCGAATTTGTTAAAATTCTTTCGGTTTGTGGAACGTTTCGGCAAAAGGGTAAAAAATCTATTAAGTTTATTTGGAACTTGGGAACAAAACTTTTTTTTTAAATATGGAGAGCCAGAATGAATTAAATATTTCAGCCATCTCTCGAAACCTGACATTTAATAGATAACTTAATCGTGATTTAAATTGCGAGCAATTTATCCTTGTTATATTTATTAAATTAAGATTTATTTTGTGAAATATTATTCTAGAGCCTAATATTTATACCATCAAAAATGGAATTTCCTTATATAAATGATAATTAATTAGTCACGAATAACTAGTATATATGTAAATATATACGGCGTCAATAAATCTGAATTAACTGGTGGTTTTCCTTGTTTGTTTTTTTTTTCTCTCCTCATAAATGCCATTTACTATTGTTTAACATTTGCTCGCCAATATTAAACGTAAAATGGCTTACAATTTATAGAAACAAATGGTGATTTTTTAAAAATACTAAATGCAATGTAAACAAACAATACGAAATAGGAGAAATATTTTGTATTTTTATGATAAAAATAATAACGGGTTAAAAAATTTTGAACAATCGAAATATAAATATAAAAGGAGTTATTAATAATAAATTAGATGTAGAAAATAGAGGATAAGAGTTATTTCAATAAATTTAAAATTTGGGAATACGCTAAAGATAAATATAGTGATTGACAAAAATGGGATTTTCATTGACGCGGTATTTTATTTTATATCGATAGTTGTGTGCTTCTAATGGGTAGTTTTTCCCTAAGTTTATTTATATCATTATATTTCTTTGTTCACATTTACTGGTTATATTTTTATTTTAATACAGTTGTAAATTTCATGAATTAAAAAGATAAATCATTGAAAACTCCTTATGTATTTTTATCAGATTTTTCATTCTTTTAATTTTACTTTCTCAAATAATATATGGATCTATTCCTCCTGTTTCGATTATTTTTTTTCTATTTATTTGTTGAGATAAACTGTTGCCATTCGTTTTTATAATTTCTACTCAACCATGACAAAGCAGAACAGATAAGGGTTATCTGTTTTGTTTGATTGTAAATAAGTAACAATTTTTTGAGTTAACAGGTGGACCTATTTTTAAGTTCGGTGGGTTAAATTACTCAAGAAGAAATCGAAAATGTTTTGTAATGATATGCAAAAGAAGTTTCATTTTATTTTTATTTATTTTTTTGGTCTTTTTTGGATGTTGGTAAAGCAGTAAAGTAGATCGGAAGTTTCCCTTATATAAATTGAAATCAGTTGTATAAAATAAATAAATCTCTTCTTAAAAATAAATTGAAATAGATCCGATATAAATGAATAGTATTTACACAAAGTTTCTCCACAATTTCGACTCCATTACCTCACTGACTTGGTTGTTTAGGATTAACTTCTTTGTGCTAGAGGTTCCTCACACAGACCACCAGTAGATTATTTGTGATCAATGTGTTATAATTATGTTCATTCATATCAAACTATTCTAGTAAATTTATTCATAAATAATATTTTTATATTCAATTTCATAATGCATTCATTGATATGTAATTGGAAAATGCAGCTTCTAAACTGTTATTATTTGTATTTTACTGCCTGGGAGCAACCTCACCTATTTAGTTTTGATGTACCAATCATTCATATTATTTTATTCATTGAAATCTCAATTGGAATTCATTGCCATGCTCCATATCTCACATTGCTCCATACCTTTATCACTTTTCAATCAAGGATTTAAAAATCACAGATGCTTTGATTGGTTTCATTCGCGGTTCGTTCCGCCTCTACCATGTAATGGTCTTTAATGCCGGCCTAACTGTACTATCGCAGCCTTATTAATTGAAATTGATAGGGTCTGATCTTTCGCCGCTAACTCTTCAACGAATATGAAACTTCTGTGTGCCTTTGTTAATAAGCAATCGAAATATTTATCAATTTTCACCACAGCTAACCAGTAGCGGACCTGTGATCTAATTTTAGGGGAGGCATCTTTTTATTTATGTATTTTTAATAACAGTAATTATTCTGGAAAAAAATTTGGGGGAAACTACCTATAAGAAATAAATTTTTGATTTAATTAACCTGAAGTTGTTTAAGTAGACATGCAACTACATTTTCTTAGAGGAGGTATAATTATTTCAGCAGTAATGTTTTTTAAATTTAAGTTATTTTTTATTAATTGTCAATTTATAATTGATTTAAATATGGAGAAGATGTAAGGAAAGAAGGAGAAGGAGAGAATATGTAATATTGTGCCGCCTAAGGATCGGTCATTGTGAGTTATACACTATGTGAGTATGCACCTATAAGAAAAAAACTGAAGATGAGTTCCAATATACGAGAAGTCCTAGAAACTCATAAACTAGTGTCCAAGTGCTTATAAAATTCCTGAAAGAAATTAGATTTTACCACCGAGTGTAGAAAATAATAAATGCCAATGAC
The DNA here is from genome assembly GCA_928085145.1 of Nezara viridula. Taxonomy (NCBI): domain Eukaryota; kingdom Metazoa; phylum Arthropoda; class Insecta; order Hemiptera; family Pentatomidae; genus Nezara; species Nezara viridula. The sequence continues at coordinate 149,384,517 of OV725079.1, read as the reverse complement.
CTTCGGGGTAGAGGCATTACCACAATACAAAAAAAATATGAGAACAATTTTGAGTGTTAAAAAGAGTTTGTACTTTATTTAAAAGCAGACTTATTGAAAAAACAAAACAAGAAAGGAAATGACGTAAGAAATACTATATAATTTTATTTTTCTTTGTCTAAAAACCTTTACTAATTAAACATCAATTCTTCACATTCATCTAAAACTTATTTAGATTATTTTAATTAATTTTTTCTTGACAAGTGCTTACATTTGGTAATTGCATATGCAACTATGATTTAGAAAGAGAATGTATTGAGATTACACAACTTAGATTAGTCACATAAACAAATATAGACCAATGAAAATATATATATATATATATATATATATATATCCGCATTTCGGAAGCTTCAGCACGAAAGCTCCCTGGAATATTTTTAAAATTTGTAACATTAAAATAACAAATATGATAGAATTTTGTTTTCTCAAATTCTATCTCAACTTTATCTAAGCTGGAATTTTGATGGTAAATTTTAAAATTCATAAAAGCTAACCATCAGCAGAATAGGTTCATAAAACAGTTATTTATAAAAAGAATCCAATAGATTGCAATCCGATCCTTGGGAAACATGTGTTAATAAGGTGGAGTCCCAGCTGAAGATTATCTTGCTAGGATCGGTGGATTGCTTCGCACGTATCTCCTCTCTGGAATTCCTGCTATCAAACAATTTAATCTCGTATATTTTTCATTTCACTGTGGTACATGATGCTATGGAAATATTACATAAAATCCGGTTGTTTCTAAGTACTATTCTTGAAAGCAGAAAACTGTAAAAATCATATATGTTATTTTAATTCCAATTATGTTGTTACACCGATTTGTTGAATTTGTAAAGTGTTGTGTACACGATGAGGGTATTGTTTTTAAACACCAACGATCATCACTTCAAACTTTTTTGCAGGAAATATCAGGCTGGACGCTTGTTTGAAACGTTTTTATTAAATGCTATGCAGAAAAATTTAGTTTTTGTAAGTTTTGTTATTAAAGAGCTATAAACTTAGACTTATCATTATATAGAATAAATCATTATATAAGACAATATATCTATGTATATTATATAAAGCCAATGTATACATTAACCCCGAAGATATCGCACTTTTGCAATAGAAAAACTTCCTTATTTGATGAGCTTTAAGTTTTCACTAATTATTTTAAGGTTTGTTACATAATAAGTTGAGATTAGTCTTTAATTGAGTAAAAATATTATTAGTACAGTAAAATTAGAAATTTATCAGAAAAAAATTGAAACTTTTCGCAAATAATTTACTATTTTCCCCTAATTACTAGTAAAAATAACTGAAATTTTAGGCGTCGTTTTTTTATGGTACTATAGAAACGACTGAAAAGTTCCTTTTTTTCTAGTTTATTAAATATCTCATGAACTAGGAGGTTTATGAAAAGCTCCTCACTATGCAATGTTCTATTAAAGTGTATGTGCTTGTTTTTATTGCTCTTTTTGTGGCGCCGCTCCACAATGTGGTCACCCTAATTAGTCCAGTCAATGAATGATTATATAAGGAAATAGTGGGGATACAATTTTTAACTTTGGGAAATCGTTTGGACTAGATAGAAGGTAAACATACTAAATGTTCCTACTCCTAGGTGTTGAGCTAGATGTGGGCGGGGGCACATAGAGGGGTCACTTTTTTTCGGATTTTCACGTACATCAGGAAAATCATCCATCATTTTCGTCAATCTTATCGTCATTTGTATTGACTCTCAACTATGTGGTCAGCATAAATTATACGAAAACCATAACTTGAAGTTATTTTATATTTTGCTAGGTTACTATACTGCCATTGATAACTATTTTATTCTTCAGCTTACTTAAATAAATCAAAAACTTAGATTTCTGTTTTTCTATGGGCAATCAGATAATAGCGTATTTTAACTTATATATTTTTCTTATGCACTTGTCGATATATAAAATCATATCGTATTGATTCGATTGGTGTAAATTTTTATTTTTAATATTTAAAACTCAGGATATAGAGTCCTATAATCAGATTTAGTTTTTCAGATATTGTAATCCATATGAGAAAACCCTTCAATTAGTCGACTTTACCCAAGTCTTACACTTCAGAGATCTGACGGACCAATCTAATTCACTCTCCTCAAAAAAAAAAAAACTGCAAAACTAGTTTTAATTTCAAAAATTAGAATTTATTTCTGATTAAAATTTGAAATCCTTGGACAACTTTAAGTAAGATTGGCTGTAACGTTATATTTAAGTTTTCTTTAATGCTCAAGATGTGGTAGTTTCAATACATGCATTAAATAATATATTTTCGAAAATAATCAAATTTTAATTTAGTTCAAGCCGAAATGGGCAATTTTTAAAATTAATTTTAAGTGATAAAATGGTTATGCAAAGATCAGCGCTGTTTATTTAATATTCACCGAGCTCCTTTGTCGATGAGAATATTTGAAAAATCTTCAGTCCCAAATATTTTTGACTGATACACCAAAATATCTGCCAATTTCAGATATCTTTGGAATCCGGGCCCTGCTTCGATTGAGATGTTTCGTTTATGGCTCTCAGCCATTTCATGTTGAAAGGATTTTCTCAGAACTGGAAGTTTGATTCAAAGCATTCTTTGGCGAATAACGAGATATAAATTATGTTTTTATTATTTAATTAAAATAACTCTTTTCCAACGTTTATTTCTTTCGGGATAATGCTGAGAACCACCATAAAGGCTGGAAGAGAAATTACACATTTGACAGTTTATTTTTCAAAATCGGTCCCGAAGAGAAAGAAAATATGTACATTATAAATGCTATTTATGACCTATAACATAGAATTATCTCTGGGACCATCATTCCTATAATTGGGAACATCATTATCACCATTCTACCATTATTAATAATTTTTATGAAGATATATATACACTTATATTCACTCTCTCACAGACCTGATGAATGCAAGAACGTCAGGTCGAAACGTCGGCAAATGTTAAAATTAATATTATTACTTATCGTTACCTTTTTATTTCTGACTGATCACCCAACAAGTAGTCTTCTCTTCATTATTCAGGACAGTCAACCATCAACAAACAATTATGAATATTTATCTTTATCACTTAACAGGACTGGGTTTTAGAAGTTTCTCATACTAATTTTTTTTTTTTTTATTTACGTTTGTAAAGCGATTGAACTCACTTTATAACTGTTTTAAAACAAATTACGGATTGCTGTTTAATATTTTTATGCGCTGTTATCGTAATAAAAAAATTATTTTGTTCTAAGTGAATGTAAGGTATATTTCAGCCTTAATCGGTTGAAAATCACACCAAAACTAAAACAGGTTATCTGTAGTAATATCTTAGCGTGCTAACAGTAAAACTTTCCTAATTTTTTTTCCCAAATGTAGGCATGAGGTTTTTATAGGCACTTGATTGGTGGTCGCTATATTTTTGAGAGAATGTTAAGTGGTGAACTATACTGGGTCACGTATTGGTTAAAATGATCCTTTAATTATCCCGATTTCGGCAAAATGTTATGACTTCTATCTACGGTGAAGATAACAGCATAGGTCAATGTTGTTTGATCAGTAAAAAAAAAAAGATTGAAAAAATGACTGTTAACTAAAAACTAACTTACTGCCTGAAGTTTAATATAATTTATTTCAATAACTTACTTCACAAATAGAAACATTTCAAATATTTAAAAACTGTCGGAAAATCTCACACACCAACGTCATAAGTGAATTTCAAATACCTATACAAATTACTAAATATATATGTATATATAATATTAATAAGAATTAAAACACACTCACAAACATATACATATACACACACATATAATATTAATTAGTATTCAAACGTATGATAACACAGGTCAAATTCAAAATTAAAATGTTTTTATTAAGATGTAATCAATACATGATTAAATTTTTACAAAACATTATTTATCTCCACAGATCTTATTTCATTAATAAAATATCTCTTTAATAAAACGTTTTATTTTCTTTATGTAAAATATAGCGTTTCAGGATGTATTGTCATTTTAAATATTTTAAAAACTAGTGGAGGGAATGCACTGGGCTTAGAGAGAAACAATTTATCAAAAGCCCCCCTCCCTCCAAAACAAAGAGGCTGCTGGGCCTAACTAGGGAATAAATCCGACTCATCATCAGAGTACTAAAAGGCCACTGCAGAATTAAAAGACATTTAAAAATCTGCGGGATAGTGAATGAGGAACTCTGCAATCTTCGCAGAAGTGTACCTGAAATTGCCCTCCACTTCTTAACCGAATGTGACCGATTTGCATCACTCAGATACAGACTTCTGGAAGCAGACAGAATCCAAGTATGCAAAGCTGCCTCCATAAAATTGCCCAACCTTTTGAACTTGATTAGAAGAACAAAAAAGTTTGAGACGGAGTAGAAGCACAATAGACAACCATTGGTCATATTATCTTTGAATTTGGCAGAAAGGACCAATAGGGCCACTTGCTCGACTAAGTCTCCCACCAGTAACAGAACTAGCACCTCTCTATAACCTTGGTCAAAGTAGAAAAATATTATATTATTCAATAAATAAATGAAAAAAAAATGTTTACCAAGTGATCGGAATTCTACCGCAACCGTTATTAAACAGTTAAGGAAAACATAAAGAAATCAGCATGTTTCCAAAATTAATTTCTACTCATATATATTGGTACATTTACTTTTATGTACGTTTTAAGTTATCGGCAAGTAATTATGCGAATCCGGCTCATTTTTCAAAAAATATTTGAAATATCGTATTTCAACGCACTTTGCTCATTCCGTGAAAATTTGGGGCAAATATTTTTATTTTTCGATTGCTTTGAAAATTCGTATTTGAGAATTTTTCCAGGTGCGAAATACAAATCTCAATACGTCAAAAAAATATTTGAAACCACTTTGCTCCATTGGTCGGTACAAATTATTTCATTTCAACATTTTAATTATAAGTTTTTCGTGAGGAGTTGATGGGGAGGGGGAGAATTTTATACATTTTTTTCAATATGTATTAATTTATCAATAGCTACTAAACAAAAAAATAAATTCGGTTTTGAAATATATGAGAAAAAGGGACTAAACTGTCTTTCCTTTGCTTGTTCATATGTAAACTGAACAAGAAAAAAACTGCGGGCTTTGGTATTCCAAAATTTCAGACCACTGCAGGTCACTTAAATATTAAATAAAACGTTTCAGTTAATATCACTCTGTAATAATAATGAACTATTACCAAATAAGATGCTTGATACGTTTGCGTGAAATTTATCAGTAACATTCCAGGTTATTATTCGCCCAGTAATGAGGTCGCACAGCCACTTTCTTTTCTGTTCCATTAGAATCATTCAGAGAACATTAGAAAATCTAGGTTGTGGGCTGATAGGTTTGTGTATTAAAGCTAATGGGAATATATCCAATACCATTACCAGCACTCTATTGGAGTCTTTTTGTATCATTGTCAAAGTTGATGGTAGCGTCTCGTAGGATTTCAAATCGTTGAAGATCTGTTTGAAGTAAATTCATTCAACTCAGCATAAGAGGAACATAAAGACCTGTACATTTTTTTTTTTTTAGACCTCATATATTATAATTGTATAAAAATAATTTAAACCAATAAAATAAAAAGGAAGAAACATTGTACACTTAATATCAGCTGTCCTTTGCGGGCACTGTTGAACCTGTTAAGATGAAACTTTAAAAAAAAAAAAAAAATAAAAATGCATTGAATAACAACTTAATAAAATAAATAGGAACTGTGTTCATAATTAGGTCAATCTTAAAAAACTGTCGGTCAGATGTTTAGGAGTTGCGGAGTTCTGCTATTCTGGAATATTTTGCTTGATAAAAGAGAACAAATCTTAAAGCACACACAAAATATAAAATATATATATATATATATATATATATAATATATATATATATATATATATATATATATATATATATATTGCCATATTTGAGAGGCAACTTTGGTTTTAAAATCTTCCAATTCCTTCCATTTTTTATTTTTGTGTGTGCTTTAAGATTTGTTCTCTTTTATCAACCAAATTTTCCAGAATAGCAGAACTCCGCAACTCCTAAACATCTGACCGACAGTTTTTTAAGATTGACCTAATTATGAACACAGTTGATATATATTGAAATTTCTTGAGATGAGTGCACTGTTTCTAGTTAATATGTATTTTTTGAAAAATGTATAACAGCTAAATTTATTCGAACTTTTTTGACCTCGCGAAGTTATTAGAATTGTCAAGATGTTTTTGTTGCAAGTTATTTACGTATGTAGTAGTTGACAGTTTTAAAACCTTATTTTTGGAATCTATATCCTAACTACATTCATTTTTTTAATCGTGACACGACCTTTTCTTCCTTATCTTTCTTAAATATTTTGACTGCTTCATCGTAAAAAAAATGCTAGTTTCATAAAAAAAACAGTTTTTCCAAATTTCCAGTTTTTGTGACAATATTGAATTTAAATAACTACATATAATATTTCATTGAGAGTTTTCATTTTAGAGTCTCCTAGAACGCCGTGAAACTATAACCTCCTGCACTACAGTGTTCTTTTTAATAATACCCCACTTATCCCTGTGGAACAAATACGACCTTGGACTCCACTTGGACAAACGAAAAGAAACCGCTCGACGTTTCCGACTACTCCAACACTTACTAGAGAAACGCTCTAAGCTTCCAGTTAATTACAAAAGACACATATACATGACTACAATAAGATTTATTTGGACTAACGGAGTTGAGCTTTGGGACTCCACTAAGATATCGAATTCCTCTGGTATCCAATCCTTACAATCCAAAATCCTTCGTAAAATCCTCAATGCTCCTTACTTTGTCACCAATAAAATAATCCATAACGACCTCAATGTTCCTTATGTTTCCGAATTGGCCCAATCCAGATACCAATCCTTTCATAACAAACTCCAGAACCTCTCGTCTTAACCTTGCTTCATCTTCTATTCCTGATAACACTCCGAGGCGTCTGAAAAGAAGATGGCCTCAAGCTCTGCTATAGTAAATACATTTTATTTTAGAGTGCTACCAGTGGGTAGTTACTCAACAAGGGATTTCATGCTATTATTTTCTGTTACCAATTTACTAAATGTATTTTATTTATTAATATAGTTGCAAATATTATAAATTTAAAAAAAAGTCTCCTAGAAGATTTAGAGATGTTTTACGTAAATTAATCATTCTGTTTATTAAAATTATCCGATTATTTTATTTCAAAATTTAAATGATAATAAAATCTTTTGTTTATAGGTATTTGTTTCCACATCTTTAACAGTTAAGCGCATGGAGTTGTTGCTTCAGTTGCTTATTTGCTTAAAGATATATTAATTGAATCGGGCGCCAGAAAACAGTTATCGGTTCGGTTGTTGAGCCTCAAGACCAGTCGAAGGAACAAAAACATCAGGAGGACCAGTTCTTGAATCTTCCTCCAAAGGAAGGTCCGTATCCTATGCTAATGAAGACTTTAACGTGGAGGACATAAGCAGCGACTGTTTTCCAACAGCTTGTCTTGTACGAAAATACAAGATGGCTCTAATTCCTTTGCTATTCAAAATGTTCCAAGAAATATTTTTTGAATGTTATTGTTTCTTTTAGTTTTATTTTTTTTTTAAGATGTTATTGCTCATCGGGTCTCGTTTCCTTTATAAAAAAGAAAGATAACATCAGGTTAATACCCTTACAACTTGATTAAGACATAGAGAAAAATATTCAAAGTAACATTGAAATTCAAGAATTATGAGGCATGTGTTGTTAGGATAATTCCATCTTTGAAGTTTCTAGATAGGTTTGTAGAATATGTTAAAGATAATACTTCTGGTTATTTCGTAACATTAGCAATATATTTGGTCAAAGTATGTTCAGTAAAAAGATAGGGCCAAAATGTACGTTTCATTGTGAAGGAAGCTTGGATGATTGTTGAGATCTTGGAACTAATTGCAATTTCTGTCATATTTTAGTTCCAATATTTAAACTTGAGCGTCATCTAACTAGTTCTTTTCCTGCAACAGTATTCTCCAATAGATTTCTTATTACATATCAAGTCTTAAAATCATTAACCTTTATTTTAATTCTCTTTGTTAACTTACCTCCTTTTAAATCTTTCAATTTTTATAACTTTAATTCAATTGTACTGTCATATTAATCTGTAACTATTCTTAACTTTCTAAACTTTAAATTGTATTTGTTAGCTGTAGTTCGGTTATATATGTAGTAATTGATCAAATTGTAATATAGGGTGAAAATGACAAATATGGTTGAAGGGCCCAAAACGTTTATAAGTTAATTTAAAGTAAGGTATGTGATACATTTTCTTAATGCAAATGCTCACTAAACAAAATTTAAATTTGTGTTTAATTCTCTATATAACAATTTATTATTGAAATAATTGAAACAAAGATGAAATAGGCTTTAATGACCTCGGGGTTTTACGCCCCTTAATGACATTCAAGCCCTAAATAACAACGACAACAACCTTTTTTTTTTATTTTTGTTAAATAAAGAATTGAGCAAATACTTAGATTATATCGCCAATACTTTTATTTAAATTATAAAGCTATATTATGTTAACAAATTTGGTAATCGACATTAAATAGCCGGTAATTTGGTATTGTCTGTATAGGAAAATATTATACATTGAATTTTTTTTTTTTTTTTTGAAACTGAAAAAAATTTATATTGACATAAAATTCATGAAAATTACATAACTACAATACACCTTAAAATACTTTTTAGCTGTGAAATATGAATATAAGTGCAATAAATGTGAAGAAAAATATTTTTAAAAAAGCAAGAAAAAACATTTTTTATTGCTAAATCAGGAAACATCAAGTTAGAAATATAAAATATAGTAGTAATGAAAACAACAAAAATCACGTTTCACTTTAACATTCTAAATTGATTAATGGAAATCGAAACGTAAAAAAAAAAATAATAATGCATTGAATAAAACCTTACCTAAAATAAATAGGAACTGTGTTCATAGTTTGGTCATATCTTGGTTGTTTGATAGTTTGATTTAATATCTTGATAAACTGTCGGTCAGAAGTTTAGGAGTTACGGGGATTTGTAAGACATCTACTATTCTGGAATGATTCGTTTCATAAAAGAGAACAAGTCTTAAAAAAACACACACAAAAATAAAATAAATAAAAAAACTGGATTTTAAAACCAAAGTTGCCTTTCAATATTATATATATATATATATATATATTGAAATTTCTTGTGAGTGTACTGTTTCTAGTTAATATGTATTTTTTGAAAAAGCTATAAGAGCATAATTTATTCGTACTTCTCTGCCCTCGAGAAGACATTCTAGATTGACTAATGGAATCCTTAAATTAAATCACTAAAATTGTGTGCTGTATGTTCTTAATCCATTTCAAGTCGACCTGTTGGTGAAAAAAACAAAAACAAAAGTAGCTGTTGTCGAGGCGATGGTTGTCGAAGACGATAAATCAAAAGCTGTTAGCAGAAGGGTTCTAAGAAGGTGCGGAAGATATCTTCAAAGAGAGGCAACCTACCAAGGTAATAGCATTTGCATTTGAAAACGACGCCAGGGTCACAATTTATAAGAAGTGAATGCCGTACACAGCGAGGTCTTTACATCTCCACTCCAGGGCTTACCCCTCCCCGAAGAGGGTACGAGCTACTCCCGACAAATGAAGCCACTTGACAGCCTTTTCGATTTCGCAATGACAGCTCTTAGTGTCTCGGAAGGAATTTACAACTTTATCAGCGTCTTTTATAGCATTTACGACCTGTTCTCGATGTTCGATCCGAACATCCAGGCCTCACTAACAATCTACTTAGACGTCCATATAATTCTATTTGAATTTGTATAAGGTATCTGGACAAAACTAAATGAATTCATGATTTAATTTTTGTTATTAGGTAGTGTAGATACCTTTTCCGGCTCTCAAGAGGGATTGATTTTGATGTATGATGTATCAAGCGAAGGGTAATTTCATAGAGAAGTGACAATCATAATTTAAAACATCAAATTCTTCAAAACTAGAGAGGATCCTGCTTTTCAAAGCTCTTTTTTTATTTTTTATTTCTTAATGACATTTACAACTGTATTACATAAGTAAATTTAGTAAATTTGGACATAATAGATATAATGACACGAATACCCTTTCTGAGTAACTACCCAATGGTAGCACTCTAATGATATGCCTACATTAGGAAATCACGGGGCCATCTTCCTTTCAGACGTCTCGGATGGTTATCAGGAATTGAAGAGGAAGCAAGATTAGAAACGAGAGGGTTGGGATGATTTTGAAGTTTATTATGGAAGGATGGGTATCTGGATTCGGCCAGATCTGAAATATAAGGAACATTAAGATCTTTATGGATAATTTTATTAGTGACAAAGTAAGGAGCATTGAGGATTTTACGAAGGATTTTGGATTGTAAGGATTGGATGCGAGAGGAATTCTATGGTTTAGTGGAGCCCCATAGCTCAACTCCGTTTGTCTAGTAAGTGCTGAAGTAATCGGAAACGTCTAGCGGTTTCTTGTCGTTTCAGTCTAGTATGAGGATTCCAAGTTAGTCGCTTGTCCAGGTGGGGTCCTAGGTATCGGATTTGCTCAACAGGGATAAGTGGAGTATTGTTAAAGGAAACTGTAGAACAGGCAGTCGTTGGTTTACGACGAAGGGCAAAGGTAATTTGATGGGATTAGATTACCTATGAAATGTATTATCCGTATAGTATTTTGGTCAGTAAACAGATGCAAACTATTATGTAAATGGGTTGTATATATTTCAGGAAGAATCAATATTAACTAAAAATAATAGAGCAATACATGAGTACAAATTAATAGTCCGATTTTAATGATTTTCGTTTTCATTCTGTTGAAAATTAAAAAAGTTTTCTATCTATAATGGGTATAATCCATCATGAATTGATTGATTATACCCATTATGGAATTGAGGAATTGATCTGGGGGTGCGGTCAAATAAATACTAAAGTATACAAATAGTATTATTTAATTTTTGTGCCCACGTATCGACCCACTTTGCAGGTCTTCATCAGGGCGCAGGATGTAGTACTGCGGGAGGTAATTAAAAAAAAGCTAATTTCTTTTCAACTGTCTCCAGGATTGCTACATCCTACGCCCTGATGAAGACCTGCAAAGTGGGTCGAAACGTGGGCACAAAAATTAAATAATACTATTTGTATAATTTAGTATTTATTTGACCGCACCCCCAGATCAATTCCTCTCATGTTATATCACGGTCAACCATCTCTACATCATTACATAAAGTATATAATTCATGATGGATTATACCCATTATAGATAGAAAACTTTCTTCATTTTCAACAGAATAAAAACGAAAATCATTAAAAACGGACTATTAATTTGTACTCCTGTATTGCTCTATTATTTTTAGTTAATATTGATTCTTCCTGAAATATATACAACCCATTTACATAATAGTTTGCATCTGTTTACTGACCAAAATACTATACGTATAATACATTTCATAGGTAATCTGATCCCAGATTTAAAAGAGGTATCATATTCTTTATAAAATATTTAGTTTATATGAATTGCTAGGTAAATGTTGCAAATGGACATGGTGCTCGCTTTAGTTGCGTTTTAAACCGATTTCATAAATCGCTATTTTCTGTATCTTTTTTATACATGTTTATGTAAATTGTGTCTTTCTGAAAATATTAATCTTCGTTTTTAATTTTAATTTTTGTTCTTAATTTGTTTCAGGTAAGTTGACTTTGTTAAGAATTGATCTTACGAAAGTGATTTTGAAATTCCTAAACCTATCAAATGGAGGTGTCGATCAACAGAGATAATTTCGAAAATTAATCGGTAAGATTGTTTTTAAATTGTATACATAAAAAAAACTTGTCATTCAATAAGAAAAGCTGCTATAACAGAGCAGCCAAATACGATAATATATCAAATCTAAACTACACACGAAACACTAAATAACACACGCTTGTCAGAGCACAACAGTTCATACAACACGTAATTAGATCATTTACGCTTTTATGGTCATGCATGATAGACTGAGCTATATCTATGTAAATTAAAGTCAAAGTTGAATATAAAATATAATATAATGTAAAATTACTTGAAGAAAATAATTAATAACCCAATGAGTTGTATATTGGAGTGATTGAGTGATCTTATTCACATTCAAGTTAGTGTCGTAACTCTGGATAATGACAGCTCCTAACTGCGCGTGTGGTCTAACTGTTAAGATGGCACGAGCTATTATCATTGTCATCAGTAATTCACCGTCATCATTCCAGATAACATAGGAGGAGTAACAAAAGAAATCAATTAGCATTCATATCTATCAATTGTCTGCGTGAAGGCATCGCGTTGCAGAGCTTATATTTAACAACTGTATATTAATTTTTCTTCAGATCACTCTTAAAATTATTGAAATGGTGTTGCGATATTTTTAATCTGAATTTATATTTTTCCAAAACAACTTGCATGGACTGTAAAATGAGGCATAGAGTTCCAAAACCAGCCAACTCCAGTTTCTTACCGCTACTAGGTAAAGAAAGTATTTCAATCGGTTCAGATTTCCGATCTGAATCAACGGATATTGAAGTTTTTAAAAAATAGAAATTTTTTTAAAAGGTTATTAAATTTCAGACAAATCTAAAAACGTTTGCCAAGTTAGGTCAGTATAGCTTCATCACCGTTTTCATCGACTAAAAAATATCTATATTACAAGTACTCAAATTTTTGGTATGACAATAAAATCTATGGGAGAAGCCGTTTTCGGAAATTCAGAGATCCCTTAACATAAACGGGTTTGATACCCACGAGTTTTGTTCGTCAGCGAATACTAATATACGAGAGAGTTCCGCATTTACTGGCCCTCTTACCTTAAAATGCTCTTGGGCAATAAAAGGAAATTGTAAATTTATGAATATATACATTTATATATATATATTGTATTTTGTAATCAAGAAATTCCTGGGGGTAGGAAAAAAAAAAAAATTTACTGGCCACAGATGCAAAGTACGCATACAGCGTGCAGAGCCCTTTTACCTTAAAATGCCCTTGGGCAATAAAAGGAAATAAAAAAAAAAAGATGTATATATAACATTTATACATTGTATTATGTAATAAAGAAATTCCTGGGGGTGTAGGAAAAAAAAATTTGGATATAACATATTTAATGATTCGTTATTCCAAAAAAATTTCAGTGCATACAGAACATACATATCACTACTGTTACTGCAAAAGGTCGTATGAAAAAATTGAGTGTTTTACAGAAGAACATAAAAATTAATATTTTTCTATGATTTACTGGTATAATTTCATATTATATTTCCCACTGCTATTTTTCCATAGTACACTACTTAAACCAATTGCAGACTATAAAATGTCAAATATAGAATAATATCAAACATTTTTACATTCGATATTTTGCACTAAAAGCAGTGATATATATTTAATAGGTATGTTTTCCTGACGGAACAAGATGGAACAAAAATTCCATAGGAAAAGTTCAACTTTTTGTTTGTTAGGAGTTAACCAGACCAATATATTTCTGCAGTCAGAACAAATCTAATTATGTTGGAGTATAAAAATATGCGTGAAGTTCACACAACTTCGATATTTAAGGAGGAAATCGAGACCACGACGAACTGATTGAACTTCGATATGAATCAACACGGAGTGAAAATTAAAATTAAATTTATTGAAAAGTTTAAGAAATCCAAGTAGTTGCAGTAAGTTTCATGTCAGTAACGCTTGGAATCAACTAAATAATACATTATAAATTAACATAACTCCCACTCCATATGAGCAATGCCTTCCGAATTACACAGACTGTATATTTTTAATAATTATTTATATTAATTTTAATTATTAAATGGAATTACTGTCCTTTGGACATGGCAGCTCTCGCAGGTCGGAGGACTAAGAGGACTTGATCACTTTTAAAAGTGATAAAACTCTACAACCAAGTGTAATTCAAAGGTGTTGCCAATGACCCTACAGGGTAGAGGCAACAAACCTCAAATAAATAAATAAATGGAATTAAATGAAATTTGTACTAGACAATTTCTTAACCATTCTATATATTTTCTCCAAGTTTGGGTCAAATCGAACGAGGTATTTTCGAACTATAGGCAAGTCAAATAATAAGGCTACTGATCTGAAAGCGGAATTTCTTTTGAGAGAGTAATGGAAAGAATTTGATGAAACTAATGCTTACTTAATTAGCTACTAATCAACCCTTAACCTCTCACCAAATTCAGGCCAATTCGAACTTGCGGTTTTAGAGATACAGACATATCAAGGAAAACACGTTTGTGCATTAATACTTGTATATATATACTAATACTTAATATACTAATACTTTAAATAAGTATTAGTATTAATGTTTACGTAATATATCGTATTAGTATTTTTTATATACTATTGTTTTTTATATTTTTTCTCACTAATTTTTCAAAACAAACCTAAAGGACCAGGAAAGAGAACAAAGGTTTAAAAAAAATGTTTTTTAAAAATACGAAATAAAAGCGGCATCACTCATAAAGTAAAGTAAACAGTTTAAGTTGACATCATTCCAAACTGGAACACAACTTTGTTATGGTCGTTAATCTCTCCGATTAGCTAAAGATGGCAGACATTATTCTTCAGCTCATACTCGGATAAGAGATATGGCTTGTTATAACAGTTCCTGCTAACACTGTTATCTTTATCCTTACCCTAATTCTCTAGATAAGAAAGACAAAATAGTCATCGAGTGTTCATTAAAAGTCTGATTGGGGGTTAGAAAAATCTAATTATAAACTGTGGGGTCAATGCATTAAATAAATAGGTTTTATATTTTATGAATAAAAACAGTCTATATTTTCAACAATTAATCAATTAAAATATATAACTTTTACATATTTCTATAAGGTTTATATATTTTTTTCATCAACTTAATTTTTCAACTTATATCTGTCAGAAGTTCCGACAATCAGTTAGTGTGATGTCGAGATGTAGAAGATCAGAATAAGTCTTGGAAAAGGTGTGAGGAAAAGGAGTGCCCAGCGGCGTCCTTCAAGTCTTGAATTTAATATTTATAGTTAGTGGAGAAGATTCTTCATCCTGCTTCTTTTAAGCTTATTTCGGGTGCATGTTAGTTGTGAACCATACCTGGAATCAGTGAGTTGATATGTCGGTGTAAATTACTGTGAAGTCTTTTACAGTATATTCTCATGTGGTCGTTCACTGTCGGCATCTAATTTGATTTAAATTAGAAAATGCTGCGGATATGTCGAATATAAAATATAATGTAAACCCTTGATGGACCCGTGCTCTGAAAACTATAGTACTACGATCGTCAGATGCAAACATGATACAATTTTCCAGATGAAGTAAAAAAAATATTTTTAGAAAATTGAGATAAACACAAGGAGTTTATCATCTTATATGAGAATGCTTCACAAGAAGGCAAGGAATTACGGTGCTCTTTTAACAATTCCCTCAATCGAAAGTTATTTAAACTCTAGGAGACTTGCTCAGTTTTTACTTTTGTTAAATAAAGAGAAGCTCTAATATACCTTGAGAAACAGAAATTACTAATCGGGCCGTTGTGATGGACTCGATGCATTGAAAACACCAGACCAAACAACTACATTGACGAAAGAAATGAGAAATATTTGGTGGTTAATAAAAGGGAAGGGTATGGAAATAATGTTCATCTGGGACCCTTCGCACTGCGGGATCACCAGAAATGAAGAAGCTTATCAAGTAGACAATATGGCAAGAAAGGCTTCAACACCAGCAGTATCAATTAATATCTTTTTAGAAACGTTCTTAAAAAAAATTATGTAAGGAAAATGTGTGGAAAAGAGTGTAAATGGAAGCAAATAAAGAATCACTGGTTCAAATGCAAATCCTCTCACCGATGCTTCAGGAAATAAGAAACAGCCTTCTGCAGATTAAGTATTAGGCATTGTGTGTTCTCCCACAGAGATAGTCAAATGCGAAAATGAGTACTGAGCCTCTAGTATTTTACTTAATTATTGAGTAAAAACACTTCTACCTCCATCCTTTTTAGGAACTTTACTAGGTTTTGTAAGACTGGCATACATTGAGACCTATAAGAGAAGATTTGGATATGACAAATTTAAACAGCAAAAAAGCAGTAGAAAAATACTTTCACGTTCCTTAAAACTCTATAACTACATTTAACATGAAGAAAAAAAAATATTAAAGTAATTCTTGTTTTTTAGAATTCACCAATGATTATGGTGCCAATAATGTTTCAAATGACTTGCTCCATTCACAGCAAATAAGATATCCACAGTATTTATTCTTCCCTCATTCATAGTGCTTCTTGAGTAATTTTTTATACTTTTTAAAAATAAAATGTTCTTTCTTCTGACGCTTTAGATAAGGGCGTAGTTGAAAAAAAAAAAAATTTCAACGTAAGGAAATGTACTAGATATTTCTTTAACTGTTTAAAAGATCCTGATGTGGATCTCATGTTGTCCTCGCTTTCTTTTCAAAGTATTCAATGGCACATATCATTTTCGCGTGTATCCTTCAACTTATTCATCGCCTTCATTTCTTCTTCCATTGATAAATGTAAATAAAAAAAATATACGAAAGGGCTCAACAGTGACTACATAATAAAATTCTCTTCCATACTTTTTAAATGTCGTTATCGATATTCTGTTTAGTATAAATTAAATATACACGATAGAATTACTTCATTTTTGTGTAAACCAACTGCATTGCACTTGAGACACCGACATTTCTGAAAACAGTCAGTGGAGGTACTAAGCCATCAGAGTCGTTCCAGCTCCGTACCGATCCACTTCCCAACAATTATTAAAATTATTTCTTATAAAAGAAGTTTATCAAATCATAATGAATTAAGATTTTAAACGATCTGAGATGCAAACGAAAATGTTTCTCTGAAATTTATATTAAAGTACACGTATGATTTTTATATAAATAAAAACTGCCAGTTAAATTAATCAGTTTGTTGTGCACTTACTTATTATATTCTGTATAATTATAAATTTCGATGACTACGATGAAATTCTTTTATTATCTTGTAAACTCACTACATTGAAGTTTATACTCCACCTGCCTCTGCAAGTTGGAACAATATACTTCGCCATAACAATCAGAGCAGTCCCAGTAACTGTACTGATAAATTTCCCAAAAATGATTAAAATTATCCATAATAAAAAAAGTTTTTCATCTACTAATGAATTAAATCTGTGAACTATCTCAGAAACGAACCCAGAATTTTGTGCGAAATTTACATTGAGTCACTGATATTTTTTTCATTTATTAATTTTATTTTATTTTTTTAGAACTATTTTGGTATAAATGGGTGTGATTTAGTATTGAATTCCTATCATTCAATTTTTTTTTTTTTAGAATATATATATTATGCAATATTAATAGCTTCATGTAATTTATTAGTGATACTTCGGAGGGCTAGTGTTATGAATTTAAAAAAAGGAATAGATATAATAACAGAATAATGTAATGTAATAGTTATGTCCATATAGATTGATTAGTATGCTGTGTATAAAACAACCCCATGTAGTAGGGCAACATTACTTTCAATTAAGTATTTCTCTCTCCTAATACTGCCTGTTACATTAATCGATTATCAATTATACGCACACACATGTCGATAAATATTTCACAATTGCTCTACGACGTAATGTAATAAAATTCAATATATGAATGTGAAAATAGAAATAAATTTCACCAGTTAGGTTTGACTCTCAGAATTTAAAAATAATAGAATATTTTAAGCGTATTATTTAAACAAAACTCAATTCTAACGTGGTTTGCAGTTACTCAACTTCACAATGCATTTAAAAAGAAAATAATGATTCCAACTTTTACTTTCATCTCGATTCCCTTTTCATGATTTTGAAATTATATATCTGTTCTTTTTGGTTTGTCAGGTTTCGTTATTATGGTTCTCAAGTAGAACTAATAAAAAACTTTAAGTTTTGAACTTTTCAACAAATGAACTCTAGTTCTCAAACGATTTGCATGATTTTCTCTCTGATCTAGAATTTATCTGTTGCTAAAATTATTCTTGCTACTCAAATAGTGCTCGTTAGGTGTATTTCACAGTGGCTTTTACCTAACGAATCATTTGGCACAGATATTATACCTTAGTGTCGAATGAAATGGAGTAATACCTATAAATAAAAATATGTATTAAATTGAATTGAATTTATTTGTTAAAGATTATTTTACAATCTTGTACAAAGCATACATATATGAATAACTTTATTTCACTTACATGAGTCTAGTTTATCATAACTGTACATGAACTTACTATAAAAACAATAATACTTCATTACATTCCAATTAATTTCTATCTACATTATCAATAAAACCATAAGAAAAAAGAAACAAACAATTAATTGAACTGACCAACAATTATCCATAGTCTTAGCATTTGATTGGTGTGTGGAACATCAGAGCTTAAGGAATCCAGTGAATTGCACGCTGACATTATGAACCAGTAAACCTTAATAAGTTTCTCAATGCTATCGATTCGAAGTATGTCTTGTATCTTGTTTACATCACTTGGTGCAGAGAGAAATGCTTGTAAATGTTTGTGTCTGTCGTCTGTTAGCTTTTCACAGTGCAAAAGGATATGGAACAGGCTGTTAGAAATGAATTTGTTACAGAAAGTGCAGGTTTCCTGGGCTTTGAAGTAGACACTTTTGTTTTTCTTATAGAGCTTAATTAATTCGGGATTTGAAACCCTTAACTGACTTATTGATCTTAGCTTTTGTATGTTAACTCTATACATCATATAGGACTTAGGGCTGGAAATATTGAAGCTGGAAATAGTTCTATGTATGGGATTGTTGTTGGAATTTATGGATAAATGGATGTCCTGAGATAGGTTATGGTTTTTTAGCTTTTCTGTATTTTAATAATCCAGTTGGGTATACTTTAACGAACTTTTCTGTACAGCCATAATGAGCAGCTATTGATCTGACTTGTGTGATGCAATTAAAGTTTATATCAGGATTCCTTGTATCCAGCAAAATTAATTTGTTAAAAATATGTATTATGTAAGTATCATTTGTCATGTACTTTGAATTAAAATGTCTTCAATCTCCCGCACTACTTATTGGCCAATATTATAATGTTTATTTTTTTAATCTAAAAAAAAAATTCCTTTTCTTCTACTACTTAAATAATGTTTGTTTTTTTAACTCCAAGTAGTTCTGCTTTGGCTTCCACAATTAGAGGACAAAGCTTGATTCAGGGTCCCCTGGGCCAATGTAAATATTGTACATAGGTGTGAATGTGCTTTATTTATTTTATTACCATTCGGTTTTAATCTGTTATTTTACTTATCTTGTATATTACTTTATCTTTATATATATATATATATATATATATATATATATATATATATATATATATATATATCTTTTTTCTCTCTTCTTACTTGTTTATTTTTATTCATTTTCCTTTGCTATGTACATATTGTGTAAATGAATACTATAACCCTAGTACCAATGCCCTTCACTTATACGTATACTTTCTGACTGTTATTTTTGGAGATTCGTTTTCAGCCAGCATAAGCATTTTTCTTTTTTCCTCCAGTTTCCAATTATCATATTATTTCAAACTTCATATTCAGCCAATTTTTATCGTTGCTGTCAATAAAAGAGAGTTTTTTTTTTTTAAATAAACTATATTAAATGTACTTTAAAGGAAGACGTAAATGAACATTTGGTATTTAAGCCATGTAAAGTGACATTAATGGAGATTAAACCTAAACAACATTAAAGGCCACTTAATTATACTATGATACACCGAGTTTAATCAAAATCGTTAGAGCCGTTTTTGAGAAAATTGTAAAAATGTGTTTCACCGTTGATATAAAGTAGCACTTTCGGTTAGCCAATTTTAAGGAAAAAGTTGCTGCCACATCTAAGGCATATACTTATCTTAAATACATAATATTATTTTCTTAAGATTTTTGGTCCTTTAAATTTTTTGGTAAGGGGACCTCAAAACGTGTATTTCCGTTGAAAACTCAGATTCAAAAATTTTCACATTATTATTTTAGTTTAGGTTTTAAATATTCCTGAAAATAATCTAAAGATTTCCAGAGATTCGATTTCCAAAAATTTGGAAACTTTAAAAATATTTCATAACACTTGGAGGATTAAAAAAGAAAGTATGATTATGCGAATATCATATAAGTCTACGCGATCCACATTTCTATACAAGAAAACAGAAATGTTTAAACAGTAACACAATTCCATACACGTAGAGATATTCAGATATCATACATAGATATCAGACTACACGTTACACGCACTGCAAAAATGTGTTTTGCAAGGCCGGATTTATACTGTCAGTAAATAAATTTGAAAAACCCGGTTAATGAAAATATCTGTTCCTCCAGCTGTGTTATAAATCTCAACTAACATCTGATAGTGGCAGGCGGTACTGACAACTGAAACTGGAGACTTCAACTTTCTGCTGTACTCTTCAAACTGAGCATCCAACACGTACGAAGTTGGGTTTGTTACCCTGTCAAACCTAAGTTATAAATTTAGAAAATTATTATGAACTTTAAAAATACACCCACTAATACTTCCAAAATTATTTAATAAAAATTAATTAATAAAAAAGTAGTAAATATATTTGGTCCATGATTAATTAATTGGATTTCTTTTCTCAAAGGCTGGTTTGTGTTTATAATGCTTTCTAATTACACACATTACCTGTGATCATCATGATACAAATAGGTGGCAGAATTAAAATAACCTTTACTAAAAATCTTAATTTATTTCAATTTTTAATAAAGAATATATACAAATTATATTTGCAAGAATTACAAATTATAGTTACAAGAATCAATGAATTCAATAATTAACTGTGAAGGCATGATTTCAGATGGACTGTTTTGAAAATTATATCGCCATGAAATATTCTAACATTGGTAAATATATTGTTGGGAATAAAACTTATCTATTGTATATGAAGTGGTGTAGTTGGTAGATTTCATCCCTGCATCTGCTAAGTTGAGATCATCTCGTCATCTTTCAAAGCTCTACCAGGATCATCATAGTGTATGTAGGGCCAAGGCTTCAGTCCCCAAGCCGGAAGAAAACAAGAGACCCATTCTCAAGACCGGATCTCCACATCAGACGTCTCCTCCAAGCCGGAGATCGACATAAGACCTATTTTCTTCCTTCATGGTAGATTTTATAGAAATATTTAGGGTGTGGTAAGAATGATTCTTATTGGTTGAATTGTAGTAGCATAAGGGATGACCACGCCTCCAGGCCGTACGGCTGTTTTCTCTTTCTCGAAGGTGTTTCTGTTCCCTCCCTTGCTTAGACAAGCCTTCCGATCCTCTCCAAACATACCCACGTAAGATCGGTGTCGGCCCTTTGGTGTTTTATTGCCCCTGAGAGAAGGTTGCACTCCCTAGTGGGTCGCCACTCTCCCTCAGGTATGTCAGGACATGTGTTAGCAATCATTACTTAAAGTGTATTTATACATTGAAAATAATTAAATGTATTCCAAATGTGGGCCTTACAATACATAGCACATAATTAGTCTTATTTTTTATAATATAAGTTTAACGAAATTGCTTATAATCTATGTTAAATTAAAAATATTATACACATTTTTTTAACTCTATGTGCAATCAATCAATTTTGGAAACATTTTAAAACTTACCTCCAGTCGGGGACAAAAGAAGGGTCTATCAAACGGAAAAAATTTTAAAATTATTTTTTAGCTTGTGTAAGAAATACTTCTTTCTGCTTTATAGTCGATTTGACCTTAGGAGACGATTAGTATTCATATTTTTTAATGATATATTTAAAGCAAAATTGTGTGTAATATATTATATATCCAATTATTAAACACATCTCGTTAACTCTATGGGATGATAGAAACATTTAGAAAAGATTTAAAAGCTATGTGCAGTAAGGACCGGAAATAGAAAGGGCCAATGTAGGCAACAAAACATATTGGGTGGATCCATCAGCTCGTACGGTTTTTATCATTAGAGCGAATTGATTCAAATATCTCCAGTTCTCATTGGCTTGTCTGACAATAATTATATTTGTCGTAAAGGTTAAAGTCCGCTCTTCGAAACTGTTGTGTTTGGTTCCATTAGCATTGGTTTTGTTTGTGCAGCGTATTAAATATGTCAAATGATATAGTGAATTTTCGGTATTTTTTGATTTTTCATTTAAATGCCACCCCGAAGCAGTTTAATGTAGCATCAGAAGAGGAGGAGGAGATAAAGGCACGCATTTTCTCGGCTACTAAAGTCTTAAGTTAAGGCTATAAAATATACTAATTAGACCAGTCGCACCATATGCATGTGAGACGTGGCCACTTAAAAAATCAGTAGCTTTGAAGGTCGACATTTTTCAACATAAAATATTAAGGTCCATTTTATGGGCCTCTGAGAGAAAATGTGATATATCAGCTTGGAAATAATAGAGAATTATACTCCCTACATGGCGATATGAAGTTGTCGGACTATGTGAGATTATACCGTCTGATGTGGTTGGGTCACCTCTATAGAATGGATGATGGAAGAACTATCCAAAGGTTTTTACTAGAGTTACTCGGAAGGAGTGTGGACTCGATGGAAGCCAAGAAGTAAATGGAAGGAAAACGTCTCAGAAGACGTTTAACATCTCTTTAAGAATAGCTGCAGACCGACTGGATTGGGCTAGAGCGATTGAGCAGACCAAGCTCTGCCTGGTGCGTCGGACCTATGAACAAGAAGATATTGTCTGTCTTCCTTTTTTTTTTTACCATGATCTCTAGGTAAATCCTCAGTTAGGAGGGACTTAAGACCTTTATTTATAATGTTTCTTCAAAATATCTGGATTCGAAATAGATTGTTCAAATGTCTTAATTAATTAGTTAAAGGTTCTTCTGATTGTTTTGCAGAATTGCGCAAATAATTGTTTTGGACAATTGTACGAGGAATTGGAAGATGTTATTATTTTAGACATCATAATGGGTTGATGAATGTCTAATATTAAGCCATTAATTATATTCTGCATATTTCACTTTAAAGCACTAAAAAAGTTCTAATGAACGGTCTGGGCGCAGACGATACCCTGACGGTCAGTAAGCGCCCAGTTCACGACCATGGGCATTAGGACAGGAAAGGCTAAACATCCAGGCTCCTTCCTAATGACAGGCTGCCCTCCAGTGTCGGCGCTATCAGGCTATATTTGGAGTCCTAACTGCGGTTATGACAGGGAAACGCCGGCATGAGAACGGTAATAGTCAAACATACCTGTTGTTATATAGGCAATACCGTTTTCGGAATAAATTAGTCTCAAGGAAGCAATTTCGGAGGACTTGTATCCTAGAAAGACTTTAATTCCTTCTATAGCTGATAGTTTCTTCCGAATTCTAGTCATATACAATTACTATAAATGAACGATAAGGCCCAAAAGAGTAATTAGATAAAGTAATTAGGACATGAATAGGAAAATCAAAACCATAAATCTTTGAGTCTCTAACATAAAGGTGAACCGTTAACTTGTCAAATTGTCGTCATTTCAGGCATCATGAGAACATAAAAAACAAGATTAAATATATGCAGATCGAAAAAAAATACACCTAGAGCAATGTCTCTCGAACCCATTGGAATAAGGAAACGGAAGATTGTACAAAATCAGTAGAAGAAGATTATCTTAAATAGCTGAATAAATGAATGATAGAAAAAAATATATGTATTTGTATATACAACTTAGAACATTTTCTTTCTTTAAAAGATGTATTAAAAGTACACAGAGTTACAGACTACAATTTTGTAGTTTCATAACAAAAACTATTTGAAACTGATGTTTTATTTTGAAAAATATGTTTTAAAATTCGTTATACTGTAATGCTTCGTCTATAAGAGATTATAACCAAATATCATAATATAATCACTTAAATACAATACAAACCGTTCTTGAATGAAATTGTCTCAAACTTGCTTAAAACTTTCTCAAGTTTAAATCTACATTTTTATTATTACGAGAATCCCCCACAACATTCTACTAGATTGAGAGGTTTGAAACTACTTTCTGGTTTCTACAATCACAATCATAATAAAAACGTCATTATTGTCGTTATTTTGATTATTGATGTCATAATAAACGTCAATCATAGTCAAAATAAAAACGTGTACCAATTAAGGCCAGTTATAGCTTCCTCACCGTTTTCATTTGCTGAACAATATTTATATTTCAAATTCTATAATTTTTCGCAACAAATCTTCGGGAGAAGCCACAGTAATTCCTTAACAACCACGGCTTTGATATCCACCAATTTTGTTCATAAACAAATACTAAAATGCGGAAGAATTCTAGATTTGCAAAAAAATATAAAAATATATTATGCCATGTGACCAATGCCTTCCACATTTTACAGCCATTATATTATTAATAGTTATTTATATTAATTCTAATTATTTAAAGAAATTGATACTGGACAATTTCTGAACTATTCTCCAAATTTCCTCCAAGTTTGGGTCAAATTGAACGAGTCATTATCAAACTATAGGCATATCAAATAATACGTTTACTGATCTGAAAGCGGATGTCTTCATTTTTAGATTAAAGGAAAGAATTGGATAAAATTTATACTTACTTAATTACCTGTAAACCAATCGAATGAGCTGTTTCTGAAATATCGGCATACTTTGAAAACACATTTACGCGTGCACGACCGGAAATGCTGGACAGGATTTGATAACATTCATATGGGACTATTCAAGCGCGAACCCATACAATCTCTGAAAATTTTATAAAAATCGGACAAACGGTAGTAGCCGATATGACTGTTATATCGATTTGACTACAGACAGACAGATAGAAAAACACATTTGATCCTTGATGTCTGAAACGTAAAACACGAGTGGAAATTTTCTATCCTAAGCAACAAATTTTGTTTAACATCTCTCAAGAATAAATAGCTTCCCTATCTTTGGTAGTGAGGAAGCAAAAAATAAGAGTGCTAAGTTTGTATTAAATTTTAACCGATAAAAAATTAAATGATTTAAACAAGATATTTTCAAAATACATTTTAAGATAGAATCTCGTCACACCGTGAAACACAAACTCTCATATCTAAGTTTTCGGAAGTATAGGCTTTTTCCAATTTTATTATCTTATTTCAGATACCTCTTTCCATCTGCGCACCTTTTAACATTTAAACGAAGAGTCCTTAAGTTGATAACCAGTGTATATTCTCTCTTCTATGGCCGTTTTCCTTCTTTGTTTTTTATGCATGGAATCTGAAAAAATAAAATAAAACTAGCTTAATTAATTTGGTTCCTTCAATAAAATAAGAAATTTATTCTAGCTCTCAATCTGAAATTGTCAAAAATATATACATATACACATACACACACACACACACACACACACACACACACACACACACACACATATATATATATATATATATATATATATATATATATATATATATATATATATATATATATATATATATAGTGATAGATTAAGATCAACTTCATGTGTGGGATAGTTTTTAATATAGAATTAAAATTAAAAAAAAAAAAAAATAGGAGAAATATACCATAGAACAAATTAACAGACAAAACGGCATTTTTTTGTTGCTACAATTTTTAGTTAATATTATTTGATTCATTTGTAGAGAATGGTTTCATCCACTTGGATGACTTTATTTATATAAATATTTTTCTGTATATTTGTTGTCTCGTTAGTATGCCATTGTACGTGTAACTCAGATACCGTTTCAATCTCGGCTGTGACAGGTCATTATTTATTATTTTATTTCAGCATTACATTGGCCACATAGTCAGGAGTCGCTCCTGGGACAGAGTGTAGAACCGTTGGTCAAGAAACAGCTCATCCTTGCCAAGTTCTTGAACCGTTTTGTCGAACACCATTCACCACTTTCTCTCACATATGCACTATTCTATTTTTCTTGAAATGCCTCTATCTCAAAAACCACACAGTCCATTTGGCTCTAAATTAGAGATTAGTGAAGGGGTGGTTGAGTAGTTATTTTTATCAAATTCCGTCCACTATTCTCGAAAAACATTTCTAGTTATATATTCGTAAACTTACTTTCCGATAATACTGCTGCAATAAGTAACAGTTTAAATGGTGGCCTAACGCGTGTGCACATCACCGACGTTGCACGGGAACCTGATATATAAGTTAAATAGTCGCGAGTTTGCGTCCCGGTGTCAGGGGAGTCTTTTAACTGTACCATTAATCTCCGCCCTCACCACCTGTCCAAGGAAAAACCCGTATAGCTTTAAAGGCGAGAAAGAAAAATAATAGTAAAACGCCAGGCTATGAAGCACTCAACAGGCTTCTAAAAAAAAAAAAAAAAATCAATGAATTTAGTAAATTAAACATCGTGTTAAACCTGGTAATACAATTATCTACTAATTACTAAAACTGGTAAACAAATTCTTTTAAACAGGGAAGAAGAAACAACGATTAAATAAAAAACTATAAAAATTAACTATCACATATTGTTTATCTAGAGGTTAAATTTGAACAAGAATTAAGATTTTCGATAACATAAAAAAATAAACAGGAAACACGCTGATTTAATAATTTATCGTCTCGCACAAACCATGCACTTAATGATTTAAAGATACAAGATTTTAGTCTAAAACGATTATAAATACGACTCTCTTTAGTAGTCATTTATGTTGTTCTCATATTTTTTTCATTGATTAAAAAGGCGACAGAAATTATGGCTACAATCGTTTCAATATTGAATACAGCAAAACATAGTAAAAAAAATCTGGTGCGAGAATCACACAACTTTCACTTACCACCCTCTTATTAACAGAAATAAGTATTGTCAGACAAGCCGGAAGTAAAAGTAAAAATTATAGACGCTGTATTTATTTTTATTATTTAGTTTTTAAGTAAAATACAAAATAAAAAGTGAGTCCCCATTACCTGCTAGTAGTGTTGCCCAAATGTAAGACCGAGACGAATCTTGGTCTTGCAAACTCAGTCTTGGTTATGGTCTTGGTCTTGCGCAAGAGTCTCGCAACAGTCTTTTTAGCTTATTACTATAGATATATTACTGTATTTTTTTAGATAGGAGCTAACTAAGCCCGAATGAAAAATTAGAGAAGTTAAATGCAAAAGTATATTGGTTGTACCAAATATTAACTAAAATTGTCAAGTGTTAGTAACTATTTTGTCTTAATTTTTATTTAAAAAATTGTTTTTTTTTTTTTTTACCATTCTTGGTCTTGGTCTTGCAACAGTTATAT
This sequence comes from Nezara viridula, assembly GCA_928085145.1. NCBI lineage: Eukaryota > Metazoa > Arthropoda > Insecta > Hemiptera > Pentatomidae > Nezara > Nezara viridula. Next base: position 149,357,179 of record OV725079.1, on the reverse strand, counting down.
AGACCTCTTTAAACTGCAAATATGCTGAAAAAAAAAGGATTTTAAGAGCTTGAAAATTAAAAAAAAAAAACAAGTAAGAGGCTATGAAAAATAATATAAATAAGTAAGAAGTAATTTAAGTGAGTCAGCCTCAAAACGTTTTTGAAATTTATGACTGTGTAGAAAACGTTGCACAATCATCGCGCATTTCCGACCTCAAGCTCTGAGCAGAAATGATAATGGCTATCTGTAAACGGGCTGTATGATTATGAGACAGAGTAGGAAACGCTATAGGGGTGTTGTGTTCTAACACAGTAATTACACGGCACTGAGGCTGGCATTTCGATGGCTCAGCAACCCCGTGTCACCTGCTCCTATTTATTGGTACCGGCATCCGATGCCATCTAAATTGCAAAGCGCTTTCCGCTTCCCCAGCAAATTGTAAGTAAATCTTCATTGCCTCGGTCGCTGAACTAATGATTGAACACCGTTTGTTGAACTGCGGAGGTAAGAGCTATTACTGGAGGTGGCTATTTGTGAGAAATTACATAGCTTATGATCTCATAGTAACTTAAACATGTATTTTTTCAACATAGACTAATTCACTGACTTTAAATTTCAGCATAAATTTCGGCTCTTCAGCAGCTGAAATTAAATATCAAATAAAACTGTAATACATTCAAGAATGTTGGTAACATTAGGAATTTACATACCTACATGCCGTTACATATTTCTTGTTTAACACCGGCTACAAGCAAGTGATAAATTGTTTGTCTATAAAATGTTTTTAAAGTTTGAAATGTGACAAGACGCTTGACAAACATTGTTGTCCGGATGTTGAACAAAGGTAAACCTTTTTTGAATGGATTGAAGAGACGAACTAGTTGTCACAGCCTTAATAGTAGCATCCCCATCGAAGTACTCATCAGGTAGTTCTTTTCCATCAATATTTAGTAAGTGAGGAAGCAAATCAATATAAATAAAATATACTTATTTATATTCGACGAAGCGATGCGACAAGAGAATTTGTGTTTGGGTTGTGTGCTAAAAGCTGTGTAACGCTTTATTGAGCGAACTGTTAGATCAATTGTTTTGTGTGATGGCTCAAGTTATGTGGTGATATCCTCTGAACTTTTTGAATCAGAGATGAAAATACCGACCTATGAGCAAGCAAAATGCGTTTAATACTTTTGCAAAAAGCTATTTTTTAAGCGAACAACTGGATAGATTTTTAAGTTGATCGCCCAAATTATACGGTGAGATCCTTTGAGCGTTTTAAAGCAGTTTGAGCTAAAAACACTAATCTCAATTTGCTGAAAAGTATGTACTGGTTTTTTGACCAAACGACTGGATTAATTATTAGGTTTGATATCTTAACTAATTCGGTGAGAACCCCTGAGTGTTTTGAAAACGAAATGACACGAGGGTTATGCATTTGGTTTGTCCACTAAGAGGTATGTAACATTTGTTTAAGCAAACGGCTGGATTGATTTCCGATGGTATTCAGCTTTGGGGCTCTACAAAAGCATCAAATTCTTCCCCTATCCAATCCTTACAATCCAAAATCCTCCGTAAAATCCTAAATGCTCCTTATTATCTAACAAATAAAATTATACATAAATACCTCAACATTCCTATTGTGGAAGACTTGGCTCGAACTAGATATACCTCTTTTCATTCCAAACTCTTTGGTTACCCCAATCTTCTAGTTTGTAACCTTTCATCCAATACAATTCCTGACAATTCTCCGAGGCGTCTGAAAAGAAGATGGCCAAGGGACATCCTAAATTAATTTATCTTTGAAGTGTTACCAATGTTTAGCTTCTTCACAAGTACCTTCATGTAATATATTCCTATAGCAAATTTACTGGTTGTATATATGTTTACAGTTGTAAATTTAAAATAATAAAAATAAAAAAAGTTCGATGGCGCAAATTATTCATTGAAGAGTTATGGTGACCGAATGGTCCAATGCGTTTGCACAGCACGTTTGATAAAATAATTACGAGTTACGATAAATAATTACGAGTGTCCCGGTGTTCAGGAAGAGGGAGCTTTTAATCTCTTTTAATCAATCCCCCGCCTTCACCTTATGGCCCGGGAAAATCTCGTGTAGCCCAAAAAGCGAGTAAGAGGAAGAAGAAAAAAAATTATTCATAGAGATCCCGTAAGTGTTTTAGAATTTGAATGCGTTTAATCTATGTGCAACCTGATAACCGAAGTTAAAGACAGTAAAATAATTGTCTTTGGTGCCGGAGGGACTTTTAACTCTGGTATTAATCCCCTTTCTCCCCCTCAACCTCTGGCAAAAGTAAGAAAGGATAAAACAAAGAAAATGTGTTTAATCAGTTTGCTAAAAGGTATGTAACGATTTTTCAAACGAACGGCTGAATAAATGTTTAAGTTAGATAACTATTTGGCGAGGTCCCTTGAGTGGTTTAAAACAATTTGAGCTAAAAACACTCATCCATAGTGGAACAAAATGTGTTTAGTCAATTTTGTAAAAGGTATGTAACGATATTTTGCTTTTTTCGGTGTCTCGCATTAGCAATTTTGTATTTTTTATTCAAGTTAAAAACATATATACACTCTTCCCACATTTTTCGCAATAAATTTCCTGTTTCGATCCTCAACTTACTGGCCTAATATTCCTTAAATTAACCGCCAAAAAGTTTTTTTGGCTATTAACTTTTAATTAAACACTTTTGTTTAAAAGTATGTAACTTGTTGTTGACTTATTGAAGGAACGACTTTTTCAAGTTAAATGGCACAAATTATTCAGTGGTTGCTTGTGAATGTTTTATGATTGTTTCCTATGATATCATGTAAAAGTTCGAGATCATATGTGTTGAATATTAATTGTCAATAATTGAAAAACTAAAAAGGTTAAAATAAAAATATATATTTTATTTATAAAAAAAGAAAGCACTGAGTAGAGAAAATATATCCTATCTATCGTAAGGGAATGATTCTGCTTATCTCACAAGGTATGAAAATAGATATGCAAGATCCTATTGAATATTTAATAGTTGACCGTTGCATTATAAAGGAAGGAGATGGTCCGGGATGGCGGTCATAAATAGGCTAAATAGTGGCAAAACTATTTTATTAAAAACCAACGTTTCGACCACACTTTGCAGGTCTTCTTCAGAGAGGTGTGTTCAACTAGGAGATTCATTTAAAACATCCCTGGGGATAAATAGAATATCCTGATTTCTAGAGTCATATATTTTGCTAAATTATTAAATATATGTTGTTAACAACCAAATCAATTATTTATGTTCTTGAATCAGAAAATTTACAGACCCAACATTAAAACTTGTACATAAAATGATCTGAAACTTGAAAGCTCCTACAAAAATCTGAAAAGAAACTAGTTGAGGGATCTCCTTAATAAATATAATTTAAAGCCAAGTATTAGCTGCTGTTCTATTCAGTTCTCCTTCATGTCTAACATGCCCAATTATGATCGATTCGAAAGCTCCTTTATTTCTTGTCACTAACGAGAGACGAGTCAGAATAAAAAAAATATAAGAGAAAAAAATATACAAACCAACTTGATGCTTAAACACAAATTTAAACTTGTAGATATTGATCTATGGAACCCCGACTGGAGTTATAAATTCTCCTCCGTGACAACTCGTTGTTATTATATGCTGATTTAAACAGAGGACAGGCATATGTTCCAATCAGGCGATCAGACACTCCCGCTAGCTGTTCATTGAGGCAGGGCACAGTAGCGGGCAACACGTGTTCTGGATTAAAGATCGCCAAGTATGATTAGATCGCAAGGGTCATCGACACCATTCGCGAGTCTAGCTTATGGTTTTATGTATTTTTATTAATAAATTAAAATTAGTAATAAAGAAATCATTTTTTATCAATATTGATACCAATTATAAGCAAATATTGTACTAAAAAATATGTATTACGACCCACCACCCAACTTTCATTTGTCACAATACTTACAAAAGATTTAATTAAAGTAATTAAGCCTTTAAAATATAACTTTAATTATAAATACAAACATAAGACAATCTACACAATATATAATACGGTAGAATATATCCATTTTCCAATTCCGAGGAGCAATGGATTTTGATAAATGAAGTAACAAATGAGAGAGAATTTCATAGAAAAGTGATAGATCATAATTTAAAAATTTAGGATCTTATACAAATACAATAAAAGCCATTCAAAATTAAAAAAAAAAAAAGTGTTTTCGTAAATAAAAGGATCGGGAGATGATAAATTGTCTTATATATATTTGAACGGGAACATCATGAACTCGCCAGTATAGTTCTTTAGAATTTGGGCTTTGTGTTTTAAAATCCTAAAAGGTAGCGTTTTCAAAATAGTCCCAACATTATTCTAACGAAGAGTCAATCTTCTGTAAGGAAATAAAGTTTCGAAGAAAAAGAAATTTTACTTCCGGGGGGTGCCCATTTTCTTAAGGTCGATGACGCATGCATCTCTCCCTTCCTCCTTCTAAAATATTTTATTGGTCAGCTCTTCTTTAAAATAGTGCAAGAGAAAATATAAATTAAAAAACTTACTTTGGTCTGTTTCATGTTAAGTTTTAAACTATTCATTCCGAAAATTCATAACCCCGTCGAAATGAGCCCCCTTATAAATTTAAAAACCAATCAAAATGTGTCCCCTCATAAATCCCCTTCTGGACACCCATCCTACTTGCTCACAACTCAAAAATTGCACAGTTGAAAGTTGATGGTACCTATTTTTATGGAGGTTCCTCTATCCTCTACTAAATAAATTTTAAAAAACGTTTGCCAAGCTAGGTCAGTATAGCTTCCTCACCGTCTTCATTGGCTAAAATATATCTATATCACAAGGTATACAATTTTTCGTATTTGAATAAAATCACTGGGAGAGGTTTTTTTTTCGTCTATTATAGAAATATTCCTCCTTCAGTTCATAACCAAACTATTTGTTAGCTATTATTTATCTATTTTGTATTACTTATAATACATCCATTATGCAATGGATTGCATTTTCTATTTCTTCTTCCTCTATAACCTCCAGGCTTTCTTGAATATTGGGCTCTTCTTCTTGAACAGACCATTATCAAGAACAAGAGTCCAATATTCAAGAAAGCCTGGAGGTTATAGAGGAAGAAGAAATAGAAAATGCAATCCATAAACTAAAAAGAGTTAAGGCATCAGGAAGGGATGGAATGGCACCAGAATATTTAAAATTCGGTGGTCAAGAACTTCTTAAAGCACTACAATCGCTGTTCCAAGAAGTATATGACAGAAAGAAAATTCCCATGGACTGGGAATATAGCATTATCCTCCCGATTTATAAAAATGGATGCACGACAGATTGCAAAAATTATAGACCCATTAGTCTGCTATCAGTGGTCTATAAACTTTATACTTCTATACTAGAAAGGAGACTCCGACGGATTGTGGAAGGGCAGTTAGAAGCGGAACAGGCTGGTTTTCGTCCAGGCCGACAGACGCAGGATCACATCTTTGTTCTCAGAAATATTGCTGAAAAAGCTTGGGACAGAGACAAAAATGTGTATCTTGCGTTCCTTGATCTGAAGTCAGCGTTTGATGTGGTTCCAAGGAAAGAAATTTGGAATGCCCTAATAGCCAATGGTGTACCTGGACTTGCTGGCGGCCATACAGTCAGCCTATCAAGGAGCCATGGCAGTGGGAAGGATGAACGGTATGGAATCGGAACCTTTTCCAATTGCGAGAGGAGTTAGACAGGGATATAGCTTAAGTCCCCTTCTATTTATAAATGTAATGGATGAAATCCACAAAATCTGTAAACGCCGAACTGCGTGGACAACAATTGGGAAGTGGAATTTGAGAACTGTCCTCATACAAAGCCTTCTATACGCGGATGACATAGTCCTAATAGCCGACACGAAGACCAAACTACAACAAGCTTTGGTAGAGTGGGAAGAAGAGTTGCTCAGGAAAGGGATGCAAATTAACACCTCCAAGAGTAAAGTGCTGGTTATGGCGAGGGAAGAGCGAGAAGATATCCAGTTGATCTGCAATGGCGAGACACTTGAGGTGGTGACTGAATATACCTACCTGGGGACAGTAATTAGTAGTTCTGGCAAGATAGACGCCGAAATATCAAGTAGAATATGTCAGGCGAATCAGGTATATTACCAGACTACTAATAGCATTATCGGCCATCGCGAAGTAGACAAGAAGACCAAAATGCACGTATATAAGTCTGTTTACCTACCTACACTCACCTACGGCGGAGAAAGCTGGACAATGCTAGACAGGCACTCTAGTCGCATAACGGCAGCAGAAATGAGGTTCCTTCGCAGAATTAGAAGGGATCGCATTAGGAATGAAAGCATTAGAGAGCAGCTAAGAGTTGCCGGACTTAAAACTACTCTAGAAAGACGGCAACTCCAGTGGTTTAGACACGTCTACCGCATAAATGAGAATTTGAATCCTATAAGAATATTAGAGGTTCGACCCACAGGAAGGAGACCACGCGGACGCCCCAGACTCAAGTTCCAGGAGTACATTCAAAGGATTGGATGTAAAAGAGGCAAAACCCTTAATGAGATGAAGCGGCTAAGCACGGGCCGGGAAGAGTGGTTGCAATGGTTGAGGCTCCTCGACGCTAACTAATGGCATAAGAGGAAGACAAAGAAGAAGAAGTATTACTTATAACAATGACCTTTAATTCTGTTAAATAATATTAAAGTAATGTAGAGGTAAGCATTTTGAAAATGCACCGTTTAAACTTGATATAGTATTTCAATCTAGCTAATATTTACATGATATTGAATACTATTTAATTTCCCGTCAATATAACGAGTTTAATCATATCATTAAAGTCTTTTCCATAAAAAAAATGTATATATATAAATATAAATTTGTAAAATTGATGGTATACTTATATTACCATTTCTGTTTTGTCAATTTCGAGGAAAAAGTAGTTGTAACATCGCAGTTTAATATCTACCATGAATACGAAATTTCAAATTCGTATTTTTCTTTTTTGAGACAGGCAGTTCACATACTTACAAACCTTCATGCGTGACTTGATTGTTTAGATTCTGGGAATCTTGAAACACGTTTTTTTCGCTGTAAACTCGGTTTTTAAATTTTTCAAGTTCACAGTAATGTCACCATATATCTTATATGTGGGCAAGTGAAAGTAAAACAAAAAAAGACAGTTGAAAAATTAATTATTGTAAAAAGGTTTAATAATAATAAATGTTTTGTAATGAATAAATTTTCCATTTTCTTCAGAGATAGTTAAAATATATATGATTTTTGGAAAGGAGTTCAATTGAGCATGATATAAATACAAAAAATACTAGAGTTGTTACAAATAACTACTATTTAATTCGTAAAAGTTATATTTTATGACTTTAGATTATTAAAAATTATGGTAATAAATAATCTTTGTTTCGTATCCAACTCACTCTAATAGACTTTTTCTTCTGTTAAAAACGTTTTTATATTAGAAGTTTATTACTATGAACATTATCTTGATATTTATTTTTGTTGAACATTATTTTTTGTAAAAAAAATATTTTTAAACTTATTTCAGACCTTCGTTCATTATAATAATACTATCAAATAGAATCCGTAAATAAAAAATGTATTATCCATTTTTTTTGTAAATTATCTCAGGCATACTACATATGACTAATATAAATGTCAGCTAGTTCATATGAGTTCATAGCTTAAATATATGTATACAATGACTCACAGAAAATTTGATTCACCGTAGAAAAATAGAAATAAAGCTTAAATGATTACAATAAACCAATAAAACCAGAAATCCTTCAACAGATTTATTTATAATCTCCATTTAAATTTACACAAACCCATTATAATTAAAATATTTAAATGTGACTATTTAATACAATTAATATAAAAGCTGGGTAACTTTAGTTCAAAGTCAAAATGATACAACTCACTTCTTTTCAACTTTTAAATTGTATCAATTTACATCAATGTCTTATAGGCAAGAAATTATTTTTTACCACCTTTTTCAGTCTCATCTTTTTTTTTTTTTTTTTTTTTTTGTGAATTCTGTGCTTAGTCTGTTCGACTCTGCGACGAGATATTTTTTAAAGTCGGCTTTGCTTAGTTTTTCATTTTAAATTTAGTGTTTCATAATTTCTACCACCGATTTCGGCCAAATATGTTCTATCACACTAAGATCTGGTGACTATGGTAGAGTTTTTATAACTTTGGGGCAGTTATAAATTACCTTTTCTTTAAGTAACATGTTAGAGTAGGTTCATTGCTCTGATATAAACTAAATTTGTATTTGAGCCCCAGATTTTTCCGAAATCTCTTTCAAGTTCCTTCTTAATTGCATATGTAAACATATTTATTCACTATACCAAATGAATATTTCCACTGTAAAGTGCAAATTTTTACTACACCAGAATCCGTCGTACACACCCACACTAAGAAACAGAACATAAGAAAAGAACGGAGATAGTCCGGGGTGGCGGTCATAAATAGACTAAATAGTAGAAAAACTATTTTATTGAAAGCCAACGTTTCGAGCCGACTTTGCAGGTCATCTTGTACAAAAACCCTTTCCTGAACACACCTCCCTGAAGATGACCTGCAAAGTGTGGTCGAAACGTTGGCTGTTAATAAAATAGTTTTTCCAATATTTAGTCTATTTATGACCGACATTCAGGACCATCTCCGTCCTTAATAATACAACAGATAACTGTTAAGTATTCAATAAGAAAAGAACATAACATAACATGAGAACAAGAAAAAAGAACATAAGGAAATAATATAGTGATTGGATGTTTATTGATCACAATAAATTATTATTCATTTTAACGTAATGTAAATTGAACTATTTATTAAATAATTTCTATCAGTATGTAGCCACTGTAAAATGAAACAAATGAAATTATAATAAAATAATAAAAAAAACAGGAATATACATTGAGTGTGTGATATTTTGATAGAATTAAATATGGCTAGTTCAACCACTTTTTTATACAAGTAAAATAACAGTATTATTTATTTCATGGAATTAAATTTTTGTAGCTTAATAAAAATGTGCATATATGGAAAATTCAACTTCCGCGACATATGGTCCAGTCCGAAAGCCGCATATGGTAGATAATCCATTCATATACTGATATAAAGTGATCAATGGGATGCTTCAATTGATCAATATCATCGTTGCGCACAATAATTATTAGCTTCATTGACGTCAATCGAAAATTGATAAGGAAGCAGTTTTAGGTTGGCCCGGTTTATGTTTAGTTTCCGACTAAATGTGTTTTCGTTGTCCTGATAATAATCAGTATTTTTTTCACTTTAACATTTTCCTTGTTGTCAATGTCCTTTTTAATTAGACATTATCTTTCATAATGTCGAAATTCTCAAAACCAACGTATCAATTTCAACTTAAACCCAAAAAAAACCTATACTACTACAACCCATGAAGGGTCTTGGGTTCAGTAGTATTTAGGGAAAGTACTGTTTCTAGGTCAACAGTTGTGCAAGGAGGTGATTTCACCGAGATCACGCTCAACCGCTAGGTTTTTCCCACTTTACTAATTATTTAATTAAGGGTACCCACTTTATAGAGGCTGGGTGAGCCCCAGGAGGGTCTCCCGACCCAGGGTCGCCCCACGGCTAATGAAACAGATAAATAAATTTTCTGCCATGAGCCAGGGTTCGAACCTGGGACCTTCAGCATTGGAAACTCCCCACTGACCCAGTAGGAAAACTACTTTACCACTGAGCTACGCCACTCCCATTATCAATTTCAACTTACGTATTTCAATTTCTCACAAATCGGTAATGTAATTAGTATGTTCCTGTGAGAATTTTAATTTATCGTAATATGGTTATTCGTATCTCCAATATATGACTATTGTATTGATATAGAAATGTTAAATTTAAATTGGCAATTATATTCAAAGCTAATAATACGTATATATATATATATATATATATATATATATATATATATATATATATATATATATATATTTTACAATTTTATGATTCCATTCTCTATCAATTTTCAGATGTTGTTATCATATTTTTCTTGACATCCTTGATATTGTACACACTAAGAAATCAAAGATATATTCCACTATTCATTTTTGGTTACAAGTTCTAGAAATGTCCCAATACTATGAAAGCTGTCTCTCCTCCCTGTATTTAATCTTTAAAAAAATACGTTATTCAATCAATTATATTTTTTATTCTGAAGTAATGATTAAAACTAAAAAAATCCTTACAACTTTACAAACATATAAAACAATTAATTTTAAATATCCAATATTATATCTGTTCAATTCCTAATAATTATATTGAAATTTTACACATAATAAAAATTACCGCTATTTTTTTTTTTTTTTTTTTTGTCCATTCCTCCCTCTAATCAATCAAAATCGAAAGTCAGCGCCTATGCCTCAAGACCTATTTGATTCGGTGCAGTTTTGTAGTTTCTCACCAAAAGTGTACAATTCTATTACTGAGAATAAACAGGCCAGGCCGTACCTGGATATGTTTCTCATTCGTTAAAAATATTGAAGTATTTCTTTCTATATTATCTGCAGTACCCAATATACCACCTAGTCTCCTCAATCTATCTTTTCAATAGATTTTTAGTTCGTTTATGAGTTTCATAAAAAGCCATATTTTAATTTTTAAAACCTAGAGAGCAGATAAGCACCCGATGGCAACTATAGAACCTAAGAAGCATTCGGCAATAATAACGAATCATTTTGGAAGCGATACATTTTTTAGCGTTAAAATTCATATCCGATATTCCTTTGAAGCTACACCTTGTCTTGATGATGGTATCGAAATCTTTGAAAACACAATTTATCCCGCCGCAATTCGTTGAATTTAAACATTAAGGTTTAGGAACTTTTCAATGACATTTAATGATGTTGAATGAATGAATGAAAATAATTTATTATTCTGGGACTAGTATCCCTTTAGAACAAGTTATAAATCTTTAATATTTACAGGATAATTAGGAATACAACAAAATTATAGATAATAAAAAGATTTAAAAACGTGCATAAATATGAAATAAACAGAGAAAGTAAATTAAGTAAACAAAATATTAATGAATCACAAAATAATCAGAGTATCTGGGTGCACTTTGAAATCCTTACAGCTTAGATTTTTAAGTGCATTTCGTGATTAATTGGATTGGGTATGGAGTAGGTGTTTGAAGAGAAGAGATTTGAAAGAGGGCATAGATTTTATCTGAGTGTATAAAGTTCCAGAGGGAGACAACTTGAATTAAAAAGGATTCATCAAACTCAGCAGTTCGGTGAGGAGGATAGAAGTCGGGGGCAGGGGATCTGGTGGGACGGGATTGAAAGGAGCGTTTGAATTCTAGGATCTGTAGAATATACGCGGGTCGCCGTGTTCTAATGGCATGGTATAGAAAGGTAGTAATTAAATATTGACGGTAAAAAAAAAGTTGCTGAAGGAATTTAAGGATTGAAATTGATATTAGTTATTTCTCCATGAATGAACCGTTTGATACCTCATTCATCGAAATCCATCGCTCTCGAGAGTCAGAAAATAAATGTTATAATAGTATTATAATAAATATGGTATGACATCCTGTTATATATTGTAGATATTTATTTCTATTTTTTATTTCTTTTAATTTACGAGATTGGAAGGGACAGCTTTCATCAAATGTAATATTACATGATTATGTTTCACAATGCCAGTGATGCGGCTGTGAGAGAAGCACTGGGATCTTCTGGAGTCCTGCTTTGCCTTCCCCATAGGAAGGAAAAACTCAGAGCCCTATGTGCAAATGTAAATATTGGAGATAGGCATGATTGTGTTTTCTTGATTTTATTTTTACTCAGCTTCAGTCTATTGTTTTATTTATTTCGTAAATTTAACTCTTTTTTTAAATTAAATATTTTTGGTTTATTATTTTCAATAATGAACTATTGTGATCGAACAAAAAATTCAAAAACTTAACCTCATCTCAAAATTTGAGGTTTCATGTTTCAGTATACGTAGAATTCGAAAAACGAAAACAAATGTTTCAGTCCGTCCGCCGTCCGCGCAATTTCTCCGAAACTGCTGGACCGATTTTTTTTCAAATTTGGATATAAAATCAGAGCTCACCCGAGGATGATCCTCCTTCATCGACATTACTATCCGCCTTTTACTTTCAAAATGGCGGCCGAAAAACCTGCGTTGCTATAGACTGTAGCGACTAAATGAATGCAACGATTTCAATAGAACTTCGCTAAGTCATTTTCTCGACGCCCTTTAAATTTATTGATATAACATACTTCAAGGAAAAGAAGCTGGGAAAAAAGTTACGAGGGATGGTAAAATTAAATTCCGAATAACTCAAAAAGCATTCACTTTTTTTCTGAATATTATATACGGTTTTTTTTTTAAGTTTACGGCAATTCCTTTAAAAAAAAATCGTTAAAATTGAACCATTAGGAGCAAAAATATGGTCTATATTTTTATTTGTGTAAGTTCTACTGCAAAGGTTATATCCTTTGTTTTGGTTTTTGAATTTTGAATGTGTTACTGAAGTAATGCTAGTTTCTTAGCGTATTACTAATGATTAAAAAAAAAATTTAGTCCAATAATTGGAATCTCCTTTTTTTTTTTTTCTTTGTAATTAGGAAGGTAATGTTACTTTTGATGTATAATTGTTCGGAAATAATAAACCATTGTGAAATAATTTGCAGCGTGTTTTATCTTTATTTAAATTATTTATAACTATTCCCGCTTTGTATGTACATATTATATGAATGGATTCGTAACCCTAATACTTATTCTCCTGCGATTCGGCAGATTGTCTTATTTCTCAATTAACTAAAAAAAAAAAACACATGTGAATTGTTTCATACATACATTATATTACATCTGAAGTGTAAATCAAAAAAAGGAAAATCGCGATAAAAATGGGGAACAGTCGAGAATTTTTTTGTTATCATTGTGAGTTTTGGATATAGTGTGACATTTTCTATTTTCCTAAATCAGTTCAGCTAGATAAGAGATAGAAATATATAAAAAATATTAGCCATAATTTTATTTTCGCCCTTCGAGTTCTCGTGCTTTTAGATAGAACGAAAACTATTTCAGATAAGGTCAATCAGACAAGTTCGTGAAGACAAATCAAAGTCCAAAATTGGCATTTTGGCAGAATCTTATAGAAGAAATATTCTAGCGGCATTTTCACTTTTCAAAGATGTTTACTGAAAATCTCTTTCGATCGAACACTTGTTTGGCATTTTTAATTTCTATTTGTGAAGAATATTCCAAATAATTATTTTTTTATGAATGGTATAAAATAACTTAAACAAATTTATAAAATTCATTTTTCATATAATGAGGATCCTAGATAACATAATTGTAAATAATTTACTAGATGTATTTCTTTAATACAGTTGTGCCCTCCGAGGCGTCTGAAAAGAAGATGGCCTCGAGATCTCCTTTTGTAAATACATTTTTAGAGTGCTACCAGTCGATAGTTTCTCAACAAATGATTTCATGCTTTTATATTCTTTTGTTCACATTTACTAAATGTATTTACAACTGTACAGTTGTAAATATCATCAATAAATAAAAAAAAAAAAAACAGTTGTAAATATCATAGATAAATAAAACAAAATGGAATAACTAAAAAGGAAAATAATATATATGGTTTAATGGAGCACAAAAGAATGAAAATTTTAGTAAAAGAAATTGTGATAATTTCGGGAATGATAGCTTAAATTTTAATTTATATTCAGTTCAATTTCTTCTTTCTCATTTTGAAGTCACGAAGTAAAGTGTGTGATGAAAAATAAAAATGTTGCATTTAATATTCTAAAAATTGTAAATTTTTTCTCACCTTAAACAGCCATCTCCTCCTTTTTATCTCAGACTCTCGATTTTCAGCTCAAATTTTATGTGCATGTTACCTTAAAAAGGTAAAAATGAAAAATTACAATCTTTTTTTTATATCTACATTTCTATACATAATTTTTTAAAAGAAACTTAGATTAATATATAAAGGATCTACTTTATTTATTTTTTAATATCTCCATTGATTTTTATGTTTATTATATTTATTAATTAGCGACTTTTTATGTTAATATTTTTTTCAGTTATATTATCCTTATACATTTATTATGCATATACATATTTTTATAAACGTTTCAAGGATCATAGAAATAGAAATAGAACTAAAAAAATAACTTTATTCTGGGACACAGTCCCTTGAGAATAACAAAATAGAACAAAATTAATATATTACATCTGGCCGAAATAAAATCAATCGAAAAAAAAGAAATAATGTAAAATAAAATATAAGGTAAAAATTCTATATACAAAACAAACTAAACTATATACAAAACCATTAATACTATGACAAGACACTTAAAGCTGTTTGCTCTTATAGACCAGTATACACTTTTACGAAAAAAATAAAGAATTAAAAAATAAAAATGTATCAAATTCTCTATTAAAATCAGCTCGAATGGTTAGCAACTATCTGACTGTTTTTGGGATAGGAATTGGAATAGGAGGGTTTTGAATGTGGATATGGATGGGAATGTCGAATTTTGAGGAGGGAATTCCAGAAATTGACAGAGCGAACAATAAAGGAATTTTGGAATGAGGCAGATCTGTGAGAAGGCATGTAAAGGTTAGAAGTCGAGATCTTGTGGACAGGGAATGGACTGAGGATTTGAACTGGAGAAGGTTGTAGTCGTAAGAAAGACGATGGTTGTTGATGATTTGGTAGAGGAACGTACCTAGAAAGTATTGTCTTCGGAAGGAGGGGAAAAGCCACTTTAACTCAGCAGTTCAAAAGATTTATTATAAATTTGACCATAAAATATATACTCAGCGAGTTAGACCCAAAAACATTTTTCTTTTCTTTATAACTTTTTTCATGAATTCTCTCGCGAATTTAGTCCATATTCAAAAATTCAAAATACAATTCTTAGCAAATTATAGGAAAGTTTTATAAATATTGTTAGAGCCGTTTTTGCGCTACAATCTATAGCAAAACATGTTTTTCATTTATTGCGCCTCAGCTATTGCGCAATGAGCATCCAATTTGTGTCACAGGCATTAGTAGTCAAAACCCTACATAATAAGAAAAAGGAGCAACAAAATCGGTTCTCTAGTTAAAAAATGTGTTTTTCGGGGTAAGGAGGCTCTGAAACGTATAGATCCTTCGAAAGCCGCATATCGGAAGTTTGGACTGATCGCAATACTTTCCTTACCTAATACTTTCAATACTTGCAATACTTTCCTTACAAGCCATTCTCCTCAAGGGCAAGACTGACAGGGCACACCCTATAACAATGAATATAGAAGGCCAGAGGATACGTCCAAGTGAGGTGGTAACCTACCTAGGAGTTAGGTTAGGTTTAGACCTAAATGTGACACCTCACTTGGAATATATGGCAGGTAGGGTGGCCCTAGCAATGAACGGTCTAATTCGCGTGGGAGGCGCATTCTGGGGCCTTAGGTATCCAGCCACAATCACGATATATAAAGGTGTTGTGGAGGGTTGTCCTGAGGTATGCGTCTCCCTTCTGGTTCCGTAACCTCACACTACGACAAAAAATAAAAGGCTAGCCTCGACTCAGAGGACAGCTCTGCTTCGGGTCACCAGAGCATATAGGACAACTTCGCATGAAGCGGTGCAGGTCCTAGCGGGGGTGGTGCCTCTCGACCTCCTCCTACTAGAAGAAGTGACGAAATATTGTTACAAGATAGAAGGCTCTACAGTACTTTCGGACAATCTACAGGTGAGGATTATGGAAGCGCCTAATAGATGGAAGAAGATACTCCGGGAGGATACAATTGAAGCATGGAACCGGCGGTGGGTAACAACCCCTAAAGGAAGTACGTTGAGGAAGTACTTTCCCACAGTACAGTCGAGGCTTCAGGCAAAGTGGGTCCTCCCGGACTACTGGATTTCCCAGTTCCTCACTGGGCATGGAGGATTTCGAGCTAAACTTCACGGTCTGGGCATTGATGTAGATCCTCTATGCCCAATCTGTAGTGTTCCGGAAACTGTAGAGCACGTGGTCACGACCTGCACCGCATTTGAAACGTTAAGAGCGACAATGACAAGAGCCGCGGGAATCTATGTCCTCACTGAAAATGAGTTTCCTCAGTTAGTCAGCGAGGAAAATTTCCCGCGGTTTAAGGATTTCATATATGGATGGAAGACGGCGGTGGGGCCCGCTCACTTCCGTATTGGTGCCCGCAGAAGAAGAGGACAAGCGCCAGGAAGACCTCCAGATTCTGGAAGCTAGGCCGAAAGAAGAAGGAAGAAGATAGAACAGAAGAACTGTGTGCAGTCTAGTAGTAGTGTGTTATTAAGTATTCATGCCTAAAACACACTATCGCAAACACCCGTATTGCCATTGTGGCATGGGAGGGTGGAACAAATAAATAAATAGGTAAGAAAGTAAAAAAGCAACAGCATATAAAGTTTAAAATATGCAAAACTTCTGTCAATTTGATGGTTTATTTGTGGAATGGAAACTAACTAATTATGAGATAGGATTCTCGAAACCCCAACAAGATATCAATCAGTAAAATAAATATAAATGGAAGATACAATTGTTTTTATTTATTTTTTATTGAAAATTTAATTCTTAAGCAGCATTCAATTTGCATAGGGTGAACTCGGTTCAATGAACTGCATTGATCTGTAAGTTCGCAGGAGAGTAAAAAATATATATAAATATTTGTTAGGTTTCTCAATTTTATGAGTCAAAGTGAGAAATAACGTTTATAAAACTTAAATTAACAACTGAGTAGAAAAAATAACTTTGAAAGAACTATCAAAGTTTTGATTGGATTAACTTAATTTGTAAGCTGGAGCCGAAGTGATGAATCATGGACCGTGTGAAATTGACTTTGAGTTAAGTCAGTAGTGAAGCCGTCATGATAATGAGTCGCCCATCACTTCCTTGTTCTTCGTCTAGATCTGAGTCATCCCTCGAAGTCTTGTCTTGTTGACGGGTGCTCAACTAGTCCTGGAGGTTCATAATTGTTTAATGTCAGTAACTATTTTCATGACTATTGTAAATTGCAAAAGTCCAACCGAATTTTAAATTTTTAGACTCAAAGGCCTAAAGAAATCGTAACGATTACCTTTATTCAGTTGTTGGCAGTTTTCCAAGCTCAATTAAGAAATCCACCAATTTTTTTTTTTTTGTTAGCATAATACCTTATAAGTTTGCCTTAAAGGAACTCAATAATTATTTCCGATTTCCTTGAAAGTGATATCACCTATGATGATTTATTTATTCCATCTTCATAAGCGTGATAAGATCCCATTTTTACCAATAAATTTCTGTTTGACGGTCGTTAGTCATGTCTTCAGCTATTTTAACAACCTAAAATTAAACCTATCTTTGTCACGCGAGTTGCTTCCTCTCTCTTCTACCACAAAACTCACTCTTTATGGAAATAGTAGTGCGTTGAGTGACTTCAAAGATTTCTTTTGGAACATTTTGCAAAGTTATTTTTAAAATTCCTTTTCCGTATTAAACTTATCTGTCAATTTTTCTAAAATCACCTTCAAGCGCCTGACTTCGATTGATTATTCTAGTTTTTTTCACCAGACTATAAAGAACATTTTTAGCGAATATACCAAGTTCAATGAAAAAAAAAATAATAAGTTATTGTTTAAAATCTTAACTCCATAAAAAAAATATATATATATTCTTGAAATAATGTTTTTCAATTATCTTACTAAATACTGACTCCGTCTCAAATTATCGATGACAATACAAAATAAGTGCATCAAAACAAGGACACTCTTTTGTATATTAATAAAAGAAACAGTCAATTATATATCAATCCAATAAATACGCTTAGTACCCAATATTCTGATTTCACAGAAGAAAATTTTTTCAAAATAATTAGTGGTGCAATTTTTTGACGGCATGGTCCATGATCATGAATCACACGCTCAGTAGTCGCCAGATTACTAAATACAATCTCCTGTTTTTGAAAAGCATAATCTAATATGCAGCATACATGTACATGCAGCACACGTATACATTTATAAAGTATTCAATATATTTAGTTGTTCTTTTTTCCCCTTTATTTCATGTTTCATATTTCCTTCCACTAGCGTGGCCAGGACGCGGAAAGGAAGTATAGTTGCTCATCCTCCTAATGTAGATTTTAAATTGGACAATTAAAATAAAACATCAACAATAATATTGAGTGTTTTAAAAAATAAAAATCATAAATACTATAAAACAAGAAATGAAGCTACCAATACTATAAAAAGACAAATTTAACATTAACGTAAAAAAAAATTTCTTTTTTGTCTATAAAATATGTATTTGCGCCTGTCAACAATAAGTTGACAATCAGCAAATGTGATGGCGATGCATGATATAATGACATGACAGGCATGGGGAAGGAAAGTACTCAGCAGTACCTCTTCCCTAACTTGTTCCAATTACTTAGGTTGTCTAAGGAAGGAGATCCCTCATCCAACGCCTTTTTAGTCTCCTGCTCATGTTCTGAGGTATGTCAGCTGTGGCCATGTCTCTTATAAGTCTGTTATTATGTCCATTTAAATTTGTGTAAAATAGTTGATATAGGGTCGTTATATGTTGGTCAACTGTTGGAAAGATGAGGTCAGTGTGTAGAGTTTTGTTAGTCACGTACCAAGGTGCTTTTGTTATGAATCGCAATAATTTTGATTGGAACGTTTGAAGTTTTTGTAGGTGGGTCTTTTTAGCGATGCCGTATATTTGTGATGAGTATGTCCATATGGGCTTAAGTAAGTATGTATATGTATTCAGTTTCTGTTTTAGTTTTAGTTTTGAAGATTTGGCAAAAAGAGAGTAAAGTAGTTTGAGTCGTTTGTTAAGTGTCATGCGTTTCATTTTAACATGTGGGCCCCATGTCATCCTTCTGTCGAAGGTGAGTCCAAGGTAAAGTACCGTGTCCGTTTGAGGAATTTGATTGTTGTCAATATAAACTGGAGGACAGGTGTTTTTTCGAAGAGTAAATGTTATATGTTTGGATTTGTCATGATTAAGTCGAATTTTCCATAGTGTGAACCAATCTTGTAGTTTAAGCAAATGATGTTGTAGAGTTAGTGAGGCCTGTGTAGGGTCTTGATGTTTTGTGAGGATTGTTGTATCGTCTGCATATGTAGCTGTCAAGATCTCATCGTCAATAGGTATATCGTAAGTGTATATAACGTAAAGTAGAGGGGCTAGTATTGAACCTTGGGGAACTCCGGCCAAGATTGGACGGACTGAAGACACTTCCGAGCCCTGCCGAACTGAAAAAAATCTGTCGAAGAGGAAAGATTGAAGGATAAGATAGTAGGTGTATGGAAGTATAGTCTTAAGTTTAAAGAGAAGACCCTGGTGCCAGACTCTATCAAACGCCTGAGCAACATCCAAAAATACTCCAGTTGCATATAGTTTTTGTTCTAAAGCTCCAGCAATGTAGTCTGTAACTCTGTGCAATTGATGTGTCGTCGAATGGAATGTGCGAAAGCCGAATTGGTGGTCAGGTATTACCTGTTGGTCAGTCAATATCTCAACAAGTCTTTTGTATATTAATTTTTCAAAAACTTTAGAGCATATAGGAAGGAGGCTAATGGGTCTGTAGGATGAAGGACTGTATATGTCTTTACCGGGTTTGTGAATCATCTTAATAAGTGAGTATTTCCATTGTAAAGGGAATTTTGACGTCCTTAGTATACAGTTGTAAATTGTTGTCAGAAATACTAGAGCTTTCTTGGGCATTTGTTGGAGTGCTTCGGCTGTTATTAAGTCATAACCAGGAGCTTTTCTTTTCGGTAATTGTTTGATTTGAAGTGCAACCTGAGATGGAGTAAAAGAAGGAGGTGGTAGTGTCAGCTGAAGTGGGATGTCTAATGTGTTAAGTACTATAGTCTCATGTTCTGTGTTAGTGAAGTTTGTAAACGGTTTAAATACAGAAGAAAGGTGGTGAGCGAAGAGTTCAGATTTTTCCTCATCCGACACGGCCCAGGATCCATCTTCTTTTCTAAGTGGTGCTGACAGCTCTCGGTGCTTTAACAACTTTTTGGTATGCTTCCACAAGCTCCCATCGTCAGTCGAAAGACCACTGATGTATGCGTCATAGTTAGTTCTGTTAAATTTTTGGATTTCTCTTTTAAGTTGATTGTTTAGTCGGTTAAATGTCTGTCTATCTGAAGGGTGTCTGTCAGTCTGCCATATTTTACGCGCTCTTCTCTTTGCTCTGATTAAGTCCCTTATGTACTGAGGATATTTCGGCAAGTGCTCAGTTGTCGCAGAGTTGAATTTTGGTATTGATGATGTCCAAGCAGCTTGTTGAATATTTTTGGTGAATGTTTCCACAGCCTCCTCCAGTTCTTTTTCACCTTTTATGGACACTGGGATCAAAAGCGAAGAGTTTAAAAACTCTCTATATGCATCCCAGTCAATTGGTCCTTTGATGAGAGCTGGTATTTTTTGCACGTTGACGGCCTCATCGAGTACAATAAGGTGTACCGCTGAATGATCAGAGCAAAGATCAGAGCTCGTACTTATGGAATGAGGTACAGTACGCAGTCCTTTTGTAATAAAGAAGTCCAAAAGGTCCGGGATTTGAGTCTCGATACAGGCCAGTATGTCGGTGTGTCAGGATTTATAGTGTCTAATGAAAGCTCGTGGATAGCAGCCCTCAAATTTCTTCCTCTAGGTGTGCATAGTCGGACCCCCAATGTTGGTGCTTTGCGTTGAAGTCACCACCTGCTATGAAACATCGACCTAAGCTTTGGAAGAAGTCGCAAAACATCGAAGATGTCAGAACATATCTTGGTGGACAATAGATGGAAGCTAGTGTCAATGTGTTGTGTTTCATGTATAGTGTGATTCCTGTGGACTGAATGTCAGGTGTAGTTGGTAAGTGTAAATGGTTGTGTGATAATGAAGATCTTATAAGTATAGCAGTGCCGCCGTGGGCAGTGTTGTCGGGGTGGTCTGTCCTGTGTGTCACATAAAACCAGAAATACCGAATTTCGATCGTGGTGTAAGGTGAGTTTCCGTTATCAGGGCTACATTTATACGTTTTTCATGAAGATAAAAGCCCAGTTCAGTTTTGTGTTGTGCCAATCCATTTTCATTCCACAGAAGGATGGACAAAGAGCCTGCAGTCAGCTGATTAGCGGCCATTTTGTGGATACATGGTTTGAGTCACCTGTGAAAGCTGTTGGAGGATACTAAAAAGGGGCTGTATGAGGGAGTTTAAACCATTAAGTAATTGGAGCAATTGAGGTGGGGCATTATTTTCAGCTGAAGGTGGCTGCTGAGTAGTTTTCCGCCTCATACCTGAACATGATGGTTTGATGTGAGCAAATGTAATAGCATTATCTCTTCTTGTCATCTGGTTTCTTGATGGTTCCTGCAGCTGAGCTGGCGTAGGCTTCTGCGAAGAATTTTTTTGTATCGGCTGCTCTTTTCGCAAGGGCTGCTGAAGAGTCGGAAATTCTTCGAAACTTGGTGGTGGAGGGAGAGGTGGGGATCTAGGAGGATGGTTGGTTCTTGCTGTTCTCCTATGCGCCCTCAGATCCTTCAGGACTTGGCATCCTCGGTAGTTGGCCGGGTGGTCTCCAAGGCAGTTTTCGCAGGTTGCCTTTGTCTCCCTGGTCTTTAAGCAGGATACACTTTCGTGGCCTTGGCCACATTTAACACATCGTGGATAATGGTTGCAATATGATTTTGTATGACCATATTGTTGGCATCTTATACACTGAGGTATAATTCTTTTTTTTCGAGGCTCCTCTACAACAATTTTTGTATAGTAAATTGATTCAATTTCATAAATTTTTTCATTGAAAGTAGCCTTTGTTATGTCTATGAAAAACATGGGCAAAGGTTTTTTGAATCGATAGTATACATTTGTGATGTTTGTTGCAATGTAACCATGTTTTCCTAAATCATTTTTAATTTCAGAGATTGGGGTGGTGTGGTGCAAATTTTTAATAACAATTCTTCTATTTTTGTCCTCAGGTAGCTGATATGTGTGGAATTCAGCACCTCCATTTCTAAGACTACTAACTAGTTTACGGTATACGTCAGGTGTTTTCGGGAAAACTGTTACACCTTTGATAGTTGTTTTCAGAAAAAAAGAATTCGGAGCTGCGTTGTTTTCAAGGAATAGGACTAATGCCTGATAATTTTGAACGTCGTTTATGTGTATTGGTGGTGGTTTTTCGTTTGTTTGATCATTTACTGCGGATTGTTCATTTTCGGTAATGGTATTAAGTACATCATAAGAATTAATTACAGATATTGGCGTTGCATTTTCTGTTTCGGTTTTTTTTTGTATTTTCTCGGATCCCTAGATTCATTAGGAAAATTTCTTTTTTACCCGTTAGCAATGCCCAAGCATCACCACAAGTAGCGTCGATTAAGTCCATCCTTACGTCCCTTATCATAACATTTGTAGTTGGGTTGGGATCCATTTTTTCGGTGGATATCACCTTCAACTACGTATGTTCACTTTCACACCTTCTTCCTTCAACTTCGAAAAAGAAAATTTTACGTTTCTACTTGAAAATTCAAATGAAAATTCAAATAACCTTTTTAGCTATAATTTTTTGTGTTTATAGGTTTCTAGCACCATACGTCAAAAATTAAATTACAATTTCAAAATTATTTTAAATAGATTATAGTAATATTAAACGTTTACTGGCTTACGATTATTAATATTCCAAATTATATAACTAGACTATCTGAAATGGTATTTTTCTTTACGAAATAACATAAAGTTGATTATTAAAATTAGTTCATTTTGAAGTGATTTCTTAAAGTCCCCTCCCCCAATCAACTATTATATACACATAATTTAAAATTATATGTATATATGTGTGTGTTCCTATAAATGTTTTTAGATATACAAATTTTTTTTGGTATATTTGATATTGTTAGGGAGTGAGGTAGTTCAGTGGTAGGGTACTGAGCTTCTAATGCTAAAGGAGGTTAGAACCCCGGCTCATGGCAGAAAATTTATTTATCTGTTTCATTGGCCGTGGGGAGACCCAGCTTCTATAAAGTGGGTTTCATTAATTAAAATAAGTAATTAAGGGAAAACCTGGCAGTTGAGCGTGATTTCGGTCAAATCACCCTCTTGCACAACCGTAGGTCTAGAAACAGTGCTTTCCCTAAATAGTACTGAACCCAATACCCTTGATGGGTTGTAGTGGTACAAGTATGTGACAAAATTAATACAAATCAAACATTTACAATATACAAAGTTACTTACATAACTTAAAATATTAGAAAATTCATATCAGCATAAATGGGTCGTTCACTAGAAGGATAAAAGGACGAATAAGGAGGAAAATAAAGAAAAGAAAGATATGATTTGAGGACTCTCTGTACCGTATGTATAATATAAAATGCAAGTCATGATAATGATATATACCTCAATAAATCACTCCTGCGACACACCCAGCCTCTGTAAAGTGGGTAGTCTTCATTAAATAATTAGTTAAGGGGGAGAACCTGGTGGTTGAGCGTTATCTCGGTTAAATCATCTCCTTGCACAACCAACACCTAGAAACAGTGCTTTCCCTAAATAGTTCTGAACCCAAGACCTTTAATGGCTTGTAGTGGTACAGGTTTTTATGTTTGATATTGTTATCCATCTCCTCAGTAATCAATCTTCCTAATGTGTGAAAAATAACATTTAGGTTTTTCAGACCTGTTAGTCGCATTTAATATTATCCTACAGATAATTATATATCATCCACATTGTTTATGTGTACAGATATGTGAGCTCTCGTATCTGAATTTATTTTTATCAATGTAACGAACTGTTTTATAATCTAAGCATATCTTGCAGCAAAGCTTAAACTAGATTTCCTAAAGAGTAAAAGTTTATTATCATATTAACTGGAACAGAGAGTTGGTTACAAGCAATTAGAGTTTCCTCAGCCAGCGGACATGATGAATGAGCCAAGCCAGAGAAAATTGAGTTGGAACCACCACACTCTATATATCTGCCGTTTATTCGAATAAAGCTCACCATCATTCTTTTCAAGTTTATCTAGGCTCTAATATATTTAAATTTTTTTTTACTATTTATTTATTTTTTTAACTCGAATTCTGGGTATAACTTTGTAGTGTGGGTTATGATTTGTGTTATTCAAATTACTATTATAATTTTGAAGAAATAGTTGCCTGCTGATTCTTAATATATGAATAATTGAATAAAATAAAAATTTTAAATTTAGTTCAAAATTCATAATCTATTTTAAAATTGCGAAATACCTACTTGGAATTTTAAACACTGTATTTTAAAATAATAATTAAATTACTTTTTCCTTAGGTTTGCTTTAAAGTATACTTACATAACATAAGCTATTTATTAATACAAATATTATATACGACATGAAACAGGATAGAAAGAAATTCTCTAGTGGTTCCTGGAATCCAATTTAAACCAGTCCTAATCGTTTTTAATTTCTATTACACTCATCCCTTGATTTAAGAACGGGATCTTCAAAGACTTTAAAAGTTCTTTATCTAACTCGTCGGAAAAAAACAACTCTGAATAACCGGTAGCTAAGCAGTTAAGATTAAAAGTAAATAATTTTCTAGATAAGATTATTTATTACCGTTATAAATTTAGCTGTTATCAATTTTAGTAGCCATTTCGGAGCCTGAATAATATATGAAATGTGTATTTGTAATGCATCTTAATGCACTTTTAATGAAATATACGGCGTAAACAACTGAACGTAGGTGCATAGAGTATAGCATTCCTGCATTAAACAGTATCACTCTACATGCTTATTTACTTCAACCTACTTTAAATAGACTTCATGCTCCGCCCACATTTATTTCTAATACGTATATCCATAGCGACATGGAGATCCACTTTGAAAAAATTATATGATTCACATGATTTAAATTCCAGTATTATAAATCATTTAGCGATTTGTTATGGTGAATGAATTAATTTTTCAACTTAATTTCTTATTATTTAAAAAGAAAATGTCCATATAATTCATTCGAAACTGAATTTACTAATTTTAATAATTAACCACCAACGATAGTTATACAATAATCAAAATTTACACTGTTCTCCGCTTAAGCATGAACAGAAATCTATCAACTTATTATTTAAAAATAAAATCGTATAGCAAATACGACCTTCCTGTTTAATCCTCGAACATATATGATTTTCAAAAATAAAGAAGAAGAGGTTATCAACACTGTAGCTAACATTATAAGTTATATAAGTTTCCAATCTACTCTAAATACATGAGATGATTTTAAGTAATTAAAAAATTATATTTATAAAATAAATATTTTTTTTCGGTTGGCAACAGACCATTTAGATCTTTGGCCGCACGATGAGGTCCTTATAAGGACCAGCAGCAGCAGCAGTGGCAGGCCACCCGTTGCTGCGAAGTTGATCACTTTGAGACCAATCGGGCAGTGTTTCCCCCCTAATTTTCTAGAATTCAAAGGCAGTGGCTAATCGGTCTAGATCCATGGATTATGGCTGCTCAGATTAGACGCACGAAAACCTGTAATTCATTCCCCGTAAATGACCGTCTATGGACCAAACATCTAGAGGTACTGGAAAACCAAATGATGATTTCTGATTAGAGTACGGTATACGCTAACAAGTCTCACCTATCGGAGTGGAGGAGTAGAATTTTTTTATTTATTTTTTATTATTGCCTGTGGAATATGAATCCACAACATTTAGATTTGTAGACTGGTTCATTTTTTACTTAATACCGGCACGGCCATAACGTCCTCATATATATATAATTTTATACCAAATTAAATCTATTGTGTTGAATTGTCAAAATAAAAATCGTTAGTACTGGCTTCAAGAAATCGAAATGATAGCTGACAATTTACATTGGATCAATCATTTTCCAACAAATGTTGAAGTCAGTCTTAACTTGACATTTTGATTTTTCAAATACACTTTATAGTTTTGAAAACCAATTTCTGCTGAATCTATTTGAGATAAAACATATGCATAATACCATACATTCCTGTTTCATTGAGTGTTTAGCTGCATTTATAAAAAGTAAAAAATAAATATGTTGGAAATATTATTTCGTCAGAATGTGAGCTTAAATGGTATATTTTTTGCCAAGGCACTGAGAGTAATTTGAAAGACAAATGGTTCCAGAAACAAATATATTAATTAATATTTTCATTTCAAGAGGATAACGTAAATTACTCGCAACGAAGTTAAAAAAAGTTTGTCCAAGGAAAGAAGAAAGATCTTGAACTTCCTGAGTGACTTTCTACTAAATTCTGGACGCTCTGCTTTGCTTTAATTACCAACCATTACTAATGAATCTTTTTTGTTAAGAAGAATTGTTTCGCTAGCAACGAGTTAAACATCATAGGCCAGGGGTTTCCAAATCGTGATATATGAACCACTGCTAATACGTAAGGACATTCCAGAAGGAATCTAAACCAGCAAATTTTTCACGGACAACATTATCTTTTTAATATTTTATAGCGTTCAATAAGAGTGTGTGTGTAAAAATTATTGAATCTACCAGTTACAAGATGAATATACATGATTTATATTTAATAAAAATAATATATCAAGTTCTCATTCTGAATAAAGCTTCCATTTGAAAAATCTTGTTGGCTTTTCTTAACAATATCCCTCTTAATTTTATGGATAAATTTATAGTTAGATAATTTATTTTTAATTTTCTTGTTGTCATCCTTTGAAATAGATATATTATTTTAATCTAATAAACTTTATTTTATTATTTTTTACGCATTTTTTTTAAAATTTAAACATTAAATAAATACTTTTCAATCAGTGACAATATGATTTATTGAGATATATATAATTATCATGACTTACATTTTATCTTATATATACGGTACAGAGAGCCTGCAAAGCATATCTTTCTTTTCTGCATTTTCCTCCTTATTCATCCTTTTTATCCTTTTAGTGAATGACATATTTATGAAATGAAATGAATCTTCTAATATTGTAAGTTATATAAGTAATTTTGTATATTGTAAATGTTTGTTTTGTATTAATTTTGACACATATATCGAGTATCACTACAACCCATGGAGGGTATTGGGTTCAGTACTATTTAGGGAAAGCACTGTTTCTAGAACTACGGTTGTGCAAGAGGGTGATTTGATCGAGATCACGCTCAACCACCAGGTTTTTCCTCTTAATTAATTATTTTAATTAATGATACCCACTTTATAGAGGCTGGGTGTGCCCCAGGAGGGTCTGCCTACTCAGGGTCACCCCCGGCCCAGGAGAATAAATAATTTTTCTGCCATAGCCGAGAATCGAATCTGGGATCTTTAGCATTGCAAACTCATTATCATACCATTGAGCTACCTCACCTATTTCTAGTCAAATATTCCAATTTAATTTAATTGGTCTTTCGAATGATTTTTAAAAGAATTTTGAGAAAGAAAACCGCTTACTTTTATACTGATATAATGAATTAAATCAAAATCATTAGAGACGTGATCCGATTTTCGTTTTCGATTTCAGTTTCATACGATTTTTTATTATTGTTCTAGACAGATAACACACCGATACAGAGACCAGTTGGTGAGACTTGGTTATTTGGACTCCAATACATTACGAATCCAGTTATTTGGATTCGTTATTTTAATCCAAACGGGTATTTCGTTTGAAAACACGGATTCGAAATTGTTTACGTTTGCAATACTTCCTTTACTACATGTTTCATATATAAGTAAGTGAAAGTAAAAATAAAATAATTTAATTTATAATAGTAAAGTTGATTATGCCTGATAAGTTGCTTAGCATGGTTAACGTCCATCCTTAAAAATTTAGAGTACTTATGCAACGGTACTGATATTATTTTATGACTTAATAACTATTATTTTTTCCTTTTGGTTTTAAAAAAATGAATTCTAGAAGATGTTTAATTAAATCATCTTCAATAACCCCCATTATTTTAATTATAAAGTATTTTACAAGGCGTCATGGTAACAAATAGCTACTATTTTCAAGAATTTTTTATTTATTAACATAAAATTGGACATACAAAATTAAATTTGCGATTTGCAAATTTCTTTGCAATGAGCAAATTTTTTGGCAGCTTCACAGCGTTCCATTACAATCCAGGAAATAGTTCAGTTGAGCAGGTCTCTTGGCCACCGCCTATGTAATCGTCGAGGTGGGCTGTACGGGTTTCTGGTGCTTTTAAGGTTTTCTGTCAGAGGATTTGTGTTGTAAGTTAGTCTTTGGTGAAAGTTTTAGTTTATTTTTGCAGTGTCTGAAATTGTTGGGATGTTCAAGTCTTTATCTAATCTGTCGTTTGCGACATAAAATGGTGCGTCAACTATTCTTCGTAAAATTTTGGATTGGAAAGACTGAATTTTTTTAATATTAGAAGTTTTAGCAGAACCCCACAGTTCTATGCCATAAGTCCAAATTGGTTTTAGTAAAACTTTATAGAGTGTTAGTTTGTTAGTCAAAGATAATTTTGAGCGTCTGTCAAGTAACCTAGATAAAAGACCGTATCGTCTGTTTAATTCCATACGTTTTTGTCTAATGTGTGTCCTCCAAGTTAGTCTTTTGTCGTGGTAAAAACCCAAAAATTTAATTTCCTCAGATACAGGAATTTCAATGTCATTAAAATATATTTCTCGGGGGAAGGGGTAACATTAAGAGTGAAAACTACGTACACACTTTTTTTTTCGTTCATTTTAATTTTCCACCTTGTGGCCCAATCAGCAATATCGTTCAAGTGGTTTTGAAGAGTGGTGGTTGATGGGATAGGATTTATATCTGAACTGATTATTGCGGTACCGTCTGCAAAAGTAGCCAGTACGGTGTCACTGTGTTGCGGTAGGTCATACATAGACATATATATATTGAACAATATTGGTCCCAGGACACTACCCTGAGGTACTCCTGCTTTTACAGATTTAATGTCTGAATATTCTGTCCCTACTTTTACTACAGGAGTGGCAGTGGATCAGCTGATGCGAAAGGACGTGTTTCTACATCGTCTCTCAGAATTTACTTATTTTGCAGTGAAATCTTTGAGATTATTTATTCAAAACAAGTCAAGAATACATAATAACAATTGATATTTATTTTTTGTTATAAATTATAGGGTTATTTTTATTTTATTTTATTTTTTTTTTTTTTCATTTTTTTTCCCTTATATGCGATTTCACAATCAGGCCATGTCTAGTAGAGCTTCTATCAAGAGAATTCGGCCGTTAGGCTCAACACCTTGTTCTTCGCCTGTCAAACAAAAGCCTCGTCAATGTCGTCAAACACCTGCAGTAACGCCTATTAGCTCCAGAGAAAATGAAACCCAGCCAGGAACATCATCAAAACCAACAATTGAAGAACTTCAGCATCAACCAGGTACATCTTCACAAGAGATAACCGAACAATCTCCGTTTTTCACCCCTAACCCCTATCAGGTGCTTCAGAATGATAAAGAAGTGATGGAATCCGCTTCAATACCAAGAGATCCCCGACCTCCACCCATATTCGTTAAAAACATAAGCAATTTTCAGTTACTATGCTCACAACTGAACAAAATAACAGGCTCTGGAAGCTATTCATGTCTAAGCAGAACAAAGGACACGAAGATATCACCAGATACAGCTGAAACCTACAGAAAAATTGTGAAGTATCTAACGGAAACCAACGCGGATTTTCATACGTACCAATTGCGGCAAGATCGAGCTTTGAGGGTAGTCATAAGAAATCTACACCCCTCAACACCAACCGAAGCAATAGAAGAAGAATTGAAAACTTCAGGTTTCATAGTGCGCCAGATTACAAATGTACAGAAGGAGAGTAAAGAACAGCCAGGAGTAAAAGTTCCTCTACCCTTATTTTTCGTAGATTTGGAGCCAAATCAAGGGATCAAAAAAATATACGAAATAAGAAGAATATACTACACAAGTGTTATAGTAGAGAAGCCATATCCTAAGAGGGAAATCGTACAGTGTCACAATTGCCAGGCATATGGCCATACCAGGACTTACTGCCATCATCTGCCGCGCTGTGTGAAATGTGGAGAGCAGCACAAATCCGGGGAGTGCACAAAACCGAAACGGGATCCTGCAGTTTGTGCATTGTGCCTTGAAGGACATCCAGCGAACTACAAAGGCTGTCAGATCTACAAGAATATTAAATCAAGATATCAAAAATCCCGGACCCAAGAAGAAGCAGAGGCATCAAGAAGAGAACCTAACGCATCAAGAAGAGGACCTTCAAAAAAAATTGACCCAACGGTGTCTTTTGCACACTTATTAGGAGGTAAGAATGATGTTACTTATTGTGAGACCCTGCCGCAACAACAACACATACCTCAAAATTCTCAACCCCACCCTCAACATCCTAATCAAACTTCACCTAATCAACAGTTTTATCAACACCAAATTCCCCGCATTCCTCCTCCCTCAAATACCACAGATCTCACCAGTTTACTTACATCTTTCCTCTCCGAATTCAGATCCCTTGTTACTCCTTTGATATCTCTTCTCACCAATCTTGTATCACATTTTATCCCTCCCGCGAAAAATCCTTAAATGACTTCCAATAAACCTTTATCCATTCTCCTTTGGAATGCGAATGGTGTTAGAAATCACACAAACGAACTAACTACATTATTACTTGACAAAAATATTGACGTGGCACTAATTACTGAAACTCGACTAACCACTAAACAGCACTTCAAAATACCACAATACCTGACATATCGTACTGACCACCCTGACGGAAAAGCACATGCCGGTACTGCTGTCATTGTACACCAATCCCTCTCCCATCACCTACTCCCGTTACCTACACATGATTTCCTACAGTCCACCGCTATCGTGATAAAAACCTTTTCCTTTCCGGTTACCCTTGCATCAGCGTATTGCCCTCCTAACCGATCCATATCCAATGCCCAATTCCGTTCTCTCCTCGACTCCTTAGGACATCACTTCATCTTGGGTGCAGACCTAAATGCCAAACATCAACAATGGGGTTCCAGAACCACGAATACTCGTGGCCGAACCCTGCTGTCTGCACTCAATTCCCAACATTTTCATCTCCTTTCCCCCAACTCTCCTACCTACTGGCCTACAGATCCCAACCGTAATCCTGATCTTCTTGATTTCTTTATCCACAGCGGCTTAAGTCCCCTCAATTGTTCCATTACACGTCTAAATGAACTTTCCTCTGACCATAGTCCTCTAATCCTTAATGTTTCACTTGAACCCGTTCCCAAACCTTCTCCACCGTCATTTATTAGGGGCCCAGTTAACTGGGACCTTTTCCGCCAAATCATCTCCGATAAAATTGATCTTAACATATCCCTCAAAACTCCCGATGACCTTGATAGTGCCGTAAATTCCTTTACTACCACAATCCAACAAGCCGCCTGGACTGCTTCCTTCCCAAAAGACTCCTCCAGAATTCCTAAAAAGACCATTCTACCCCAACACCTCCTTGACCTAATCCAAACCAAACGCCGTGCCAGATTATTGTGGCAACGTACCCGACATCCTACCGACCGCTGCTCCTATAATTATTACTGCAAAAAATTAAAACTGGAATTAGCCACCTTCAGATCACATTCCTTCAACTCCTACCTATCCTCCCTTTCTTCTCGCGACAATTCCCTTTGGAAAACCACTACCAAAATCTTAAATCCTCACCGCATTTCCCATCCCCTCCGACGAGATGATGGCTCCTGGGCAGCATCTGACGAAGATAAGGCTGAGGAGTTCGCCATTCACCTATCCAATACATTTATTTCACATCCGGAATCCCATCCTGCCCACACCGTAACAGTAGAAGAATTCCTTACATCACCAATCCCACTTTCCTTGCCCCCAAAAGCTATTCATCCTTCCGAAGTGAAATTTCAATTAAAAAAATTAATCCCCCGTAAAGCTCCTGGACATGATCTCCTTACCCCTCAAATCCTTCGACAACTTCCATCCAAAGCAGTCATATTCCTTACATATATCTACAACTGTATCCTACGCACCACCCACTTTCCTCTGCTATGGAAACACTCCACTATTATCCTTTTCCAAAAACCAGGCAAACCTCCCAATATCTCAACATCCTATAGACCAATTAGCCTACTCCCAATCCTTTCAAAAATTTTTGAAAAGATCCTTTTGAAACGAATCCTACCCATTATAGAATCCCAAAATATTCCTTCCCATCAGTTTGGTTTTCGCTCCCAACATTCCACTGTTCAACAAGGACTCCGAGTTGTTGATCATATTTCCTCAGCCCTAGAAAACAAGGAATACTGTTCGGGTGCATTTCTGGACATTGCACAGGCATTTGACCGGGTATGGCACTCCGGACTGCTCTTCAAGCTTAAAATCCATTTACCTCAGTCCTTGTACCTAGTCCTCCGATCCTACCTCTCTGACCGCTCCTTCCGAGTTCGCTGTGGAACAGAATTTTCCAATATCTACTCCGTTAAAGCCGGTGTTCCCCAAGGCAGCGTCTTGGGTCCCGTGCTTTACATCCTCTTTACTGCTGACATCCCTGTTCATCCCGATACTTTTCTTGCAACATTCGCTGACGACACCGCAATCTTATCATCCAACTCTGATCCCAACATAGCATCCTTAAATCTCCAAAACCACCTCACCTTGATTGAGCACTGGTGTAATAACTGGCGCATTAAAGTTAATGAATCTAAATGCCAACATATTACCTTTACACTCCGACGCAGTTCCTGTCCACCAGTACACTTTAATTCCATCCAGCTTCCTTACTCAGACACAGTCCGGTATCTTGGCTTTCATTTAGACCGAAGACTAACGTGGAACCCACATACTAGACTCAAAAGACAAGAACTCAACCGACGATACGGCCAGCTATACAGACTACTAAACAGAAAATCCAAACTTTCTATTGAAAACAAATTACTTATCTACAAGACAATACTGAAACCTATATGGACATACGGACTTGAACTGTGGGGGACAGCAAAAGCTTCTAACATCAAACGTATTCAATCCTTTCAATCTAAAGTCCTTCGAACAATAGTTGATGCTCCGTTCTATGTAAATAACAAAATCCTACACCATGACCTTAATATCCCATTTGTCCTAGACCTTATTCCAGAAAAATTCTCCAAATTTCACCAAAACCTTACCTATCATCCAAATCCCCTTGCACAATCTCTATCCAGCACCACCCATCCTTACAATCCTCCTCGAAGGTTGAAGCGGCAGTGGCCCAGAGACCTTTTGTAAATAAGCATCTATTGGAGTTTTGGCAATGGCCAGATCCTCCACTCAAGCCCGAGTGTGTATGATTAGGTTAGTTCTTTTGTTTATATACATTTATTTTATTTTATTGTATTTATTTTTATTTTATTTTATTGTATTTATTATTATTAAGTTTCTGTATTATTTATTTATTTATTATTTTTTTTTTATTGTAAATAGAGTGTGAGTGTGCTTTCTCTGATCACTATTATAAATGTCCTTGATGTGACAGAATGTAATAATTCTAAATAAACAAATAAATAATAAAAAAAAAAAAAAAAAAAAAAAAAACTTTTACTACAAAATGTCTGTCTGTTAAATATGAGAGTAGTATTAAATAATAGGTTGGAGGAAGTAAAATTTTAAATTTGGAATGCAATCCTTCATGCCAGACTCTATCGAAAGCTTGACTGATGTCAAGAAAAACTCTAGGACAATAATTTTTAGATTCTAAAGAATTAGAAATGTAATCTACTAACCGATGGCATTGTTGAACTGTAGAATGATGCTTTCTGAAACCGAATTGATGATTTGGAATAAATTTAAAGATATCAAGAGAATAATAAGATATCAAGACCCTTTGGAAATATTCTGAAGTTGTCATGGTATTAAAAGCTAACAAATCTTTAGACTCTCCAAATTCCTATCGTCCAATCAGCCTTCTTCCTTGCTTTTCTAAATTATTTGAAAAAAAATTATTCTTCGTCGTCTCGATTTTCAAGAATAAATATTATAGTTGATATAAATGTTATAATTTTAGTTTTACGATATACACTGATAGTTATTTTTATTATGAAAATAATAAAGCTACTATTTTCATATTAAGGGTATTTTCCTTTCATTATTTTCATATCATTATTATGGATAGCTACTATTTTCAAGAATAAATATTATAGTTGATATAAATGTTATAGTTTCAGTTTTGAGATATGCACTGATGGTTATTTTTATTATGAAAATAATTCAAATCAAGGGACACAGTTTTTTATGGCAAAAATCAATTTATATTTTTTCATTACCTAACTTGATTAAATTGGTGTTATTCAATATTACATTAATCGAAATCAGAAATTTAATACAATTATTATTGTACATATTATATAAATAATTTAATATATATATATATATATATATATATATATATATATATATATATATATATATATATATATATATATATGCCTGATAAGTTGCTTAGCATCTTATATATATATATATATATATATATATATATATATATATATATATATATACACCTATTTTAGTTTTTATGTTTATAAAAATTACTTTTAAGCTTAGTCTTAGCATTTATCTCGATTTTTCCCCTTTTTTTCAAATTGTTGTTTACAACCGGACCTGGCTGTATTTCACTTTATGAGACTAAGGTATAGTGTTTCCTTTCTTTACTGCGCGACTACATCCTACCTTAGGAATAAGTCCCCATTTGGAATTCTGCACCATAGGATAGAAGGGCAGGCAGACCGCTTCAGCAAATACTAAAGAGACGTAATTTGATACTAACCTCTTTAGCAGTACTTCGCCGAACACGTTCATCTTGTAGAATACGGAAAGCTATATTTTTTTTTTTAGTTTTCTGAATAAATAAATCAGCTAAGTTGGTATAATACATTTTAAAACGAAAAATATTTAAGCTACGAATTATCAAATGAATATAAATACGTTTCAGACGACAAGGTGATCTCCTTCGGCGTTTAATCTACGTTCGTTGAATCTGTCAATTCGTTTCGACCACTTGCGTATCAATTTTACACCATCACTTCGGTTATATCAAGTGGAGATTACGCTTTGTATAGTAAATTTCTCTATTGACTCATCCTTCTAAATATTCTGAACTCTACTTCCCACTAGGAGAATAATTTTTAATTCCTAACCGAGGTACTTAATCTTATAGTAATGAATCAAAGAAGTATTTAAATCAACTTTATAAATATTCATGTTTTAAGACGGATTCATTTTTAATTAATTCTGTAATTAATCTTATTTACGCGATTATATTAAATCACTTCGGTTTTATATCCAGTGGAGGTTCCGCTTTGTATTGTTAATTTTAATTTTAATGAAATTTAATGAATCATTCGATTCATCTTTGAATTCTTCAGGCGCTCCCACGTCTCCAGTTGGTATGCCGAGTAAGTGGCTCTATCCAGTTTTCCAGCGGCAATATTTTCTAGGTGTATTCCTCTTCCGAACTTTTAAAACCAGAAACCCATCTTACCTTCTTGAATGGTTCCTTGTTCCTCTGTATATTCGTTTAACACGAGATTCGAAACCATAAACCTGTTTTGTTTTTTTAAATTCATTATTTACCACCATACACTAATCCTCTTCCTTAATCTCCTTTAAACAATATTTATTCTTCCGCCTTCTCTGCAGTCAATCTTCCGAATACATGTAAGACAAAAATTTTCGTATTTAAGAGCTGTCAAATTGATTTGATTGTTATTTAACTGTTACTTATGTATTATCAATATTGTTAATCAGTACAAACATGTAAAAATGCTCAAGTATATTTATGTACAAATTAATATCGCTACTTGTGATTTTTTT
Source organism: Nezara viridula (assembly GCA_928085145.1). Taxonomy (NCBI): domain Eukaryota; kingdom Metazoa; phylum Arthropoda; class Insecta; order Hemiptera; family Pentatomidae; genus Nezara; species Nezara viridula. Next base: position 149,321,370 of record OV725079.1, on the reverse strand, counting down.
TATTTTAATTTTTAGGTAAGATGTAATTAATTATTTTTTTATTGCTTTTATAATTCCAGACAAATGTCTCCTTTCGGTTCTTTATAATTATTCTTAAAGGACTAAATGTCCCACAGTAAAATGTTCTTGTCTTTCTTCTTTCTTAAAATAAATTTTCAAATTTTCCATTTGGTTTCTTTAAAAAATCTATTTTCCATTTAATGATATAAAAGCAGACATTATTATCACGGCTAGTTTTTCGTCATTCACCATTTCCTTATACGACTTTTATTATTTTATTATAATACTGTATTTTCTAAAATCTGACTTTTCAACCCACATTGTATAGATTTATATTACGCCTGTTACTTTCAATCTAGAAAAATATTTCTATTATCTTATCTTTTATTCAATTATCGTACTTATTCATATTTTTATCTATACATTTATTATTACTGAGAATAAGAGACGTTTTCAGTTTTGAACTTAGCTCAATCACAGGATCGTAACAGCTGTTTTTCCGTTGAAAACTTGGGTTCGAAATTGTTCACTAGATTAATATTTATCGTCTTTCTATCTACTTCATACGGTGGTAAATGAAAGTAAAACCATTTAATAATCTAAAATAAAAATCTTATATCTTTTAGATCGATTTCAGTTCCTTCCCTATCTCTTCTAAAACTTTCAATTTTTTTTTTTTTTTGTTTCTTATTGTCTAGCTGGTATGGCCGCTTGCTTTAATAGGCTGTTTAGCAATTAAGCAGGACTATAGTCTAAACAGGCACGTATATGAATAATCACGAAATGTTTAAGAAATAAGTGGTTATTAAAAAGTTAATTAAACATTATTTGATAAAAATTTCACTTACTAAATTTTTCTCATGATTTTTATTTTAAATGATTTTCGATCAGTTCTTGTTGAGATAAACAAGTATAAAATGTAATCAATTTTGAAGTAAAATTTAAAATGTTTTTCGTACACCACTTCAAATATCGAAATGTATTAAAATTTTAATTATAAGTGATTAAGAAGTAATAAATTAATTTAATTTAAACTTAACTTTACGTAAATATCACTTTTAGCTTTTCGCTTTCAGGTTGTAAATTAACTGTGCACAGTTATGCATATTTATGTGGCATAGAACTGAATTCTACAGTTTTCTTTCTGTTCACTAAGAAATAGATCCTGGATCTTACAGAGATCACCCTAAATTTAAAAACACGTAAATCAACACTTTAGATCCCTATATGTGTTCTTGCGAGGATGTATATTATTTGGCCATAAAGTAATGTAAAGCAAGGTCTGTGCCCAATTTCGAGAAATACATGTTTAAATATATACAATTTCGATGAATTTCTTGTTTAAAATATTCTGAAGCATTTTGATATTGTATAAGTCAATTAAAAAGCTACGTAAACTCATTTTAGAATCTTTGTGTTCATTAGTGTTGCATTTTTAACATTTAAATGATTAAAAAGAGTACTACTTATTACCTCATGTTTTGGAACTAAAATATTTAACATTTAATAATTTCCAAAGCCGGAAAAACCAGAGTCTAAAAGTATTAATTATTTAAACCAAAATCTTTGTCGAATCTATAATTAGTTGAATATTGATGTGTAAAAAAGTTCCTTGTAAGTTTTAGGTTGGAATTTTGAGATAACATATTCAGTATTCAGCACTCTAACTTGTAACAACAGAATACTTATTTTTTTATCTGAAAAATAGCGATACTTACATTCATTGATATTAATAGTCTAAGGTAGATACATTTGGCAATAGTATTCATATTTGGAAAAATTAATTGAGGTAACATAATAAGCACAATATTTACAAAAAGAAGTTGAGCGTTCGTTGCGTTACCTCCGATTGGATAAATGACTTTCTACTTCTATGTATGACTACCTGAATGAGCCCACTGTTCCTGGGTTCGAATCCAGCTTGTGAGACTTGAATTTTATGTCGTGATTGATCCACAGAATAAATAGCAACCCTTTCACTCTTGCTAGAATAGGTTCGTAACCTATAAGATTTCACACCATTTCTGTTTTGGTTCAATTTACATGTTTTTAAATCACTAACCAAGTTTTTACGGAATACCTAAACCATCGTTTTGTAATATTTTTTCCATGTGTGCTCCTCATAACACTGACTATAGGCAGCAGACTCCTTTGACCTACCGAAGAACCGCCATTGACGATCTACACCTTTCTATATGGAGTATGGACAATTAACGCATTCGTAGTGCCATATGTGGCGACAATATGGAGTCATTAAGCAGCCACAATGTGCCCAATTACTGTACAGCTTCCACGTTCGATCACTCCATTGTCGAAAGACCGTTAGAATTCTTTATTTATAAGGAAACATCTCATTACCCCAGTAATTAAAGTCTACTAAATTATTCCCAAAGATAAACATCAGAGTTACAAAAGATAATTATTAAAATATTATACCTGAGATAAATCTATATATCTATCTCAATTTTACAACAAAAATATTTAAAAGTGGCATAACCTTATTTCTCTAAGCTTTATAGTGAGAAATTTTTTATTCCTCAGCTCATTTGCAGTAAGTATTACTGCCGGATTTTCGGATGTCCATATTAAAAATCTATAGAAAATCATATAAAATATATTCCAGTTCTATTGTTCCCCACATTTAAAAAATACTTGTATGCTGAAAGTGCATTTGCATTTTGATGTTTAGAGGAACATACTCCAATAGTACTTGAGATTCGAATCGTAAATAATCTAAGTTGTAGTATCCTGTGAGTAGTGTTGCCCTAATGCGAGACCGAGACGAGTCTTGGTCTTGCGCAAGAGTCTTTCAGCAGTCTTGTAGTTACTTATTAGCTTATTGCTATAAAGATATTAGTGTATTATAATGATAGGAGAAACCGAACTAAGACCGAATGGAAAATTAGAGGAGTTAAATGAAAAAGTATATTGGTTATACCAATTGTTAACATACATTAACTAAGATTGCCATGTATTAGTAACAATTTCGTATTCATTTTTATTTAAAAAATAGATTTTTTTACCAATTCTGGTCTTGGCCTTGCAACAGTTAGGTGGCCTTGGATTTTGGGCAACACTACCTGTGAGGCATATTAAAATATAGTTTAAACAAATGAAAATTGGATAAGAACATAAAAGTTTTTAAAATTATTTTCTTGTGTGCAATGACTTCCTGCAGTTTGAGCAGTTCATCCCCGACTCATCCTGTGTATACCTTGTACATTGTGGACCTATATATTTGCTAAAATCCAAGATATACTTTTATTATGCAATAGGGAAAAAAATATTAAATACTAATATAACAAAAATGAAACAACCGAAAAATGCAATATTTTTCTATCTATTATTAGAAAAACACATTAAGAAATTATAATAAACAATAACCCAACCTACTTCACGATAAAGGAAAACCCATGAATTGTTAATTTTTTGCGCGTTGGGAAATGTTGAATAAGAGAAAGTTAATAATTGCTTCAATATCTCTTGATGAATATTTATGTGTTAACTTAGAATATAATATGTATTTTTTTTTCAAGACTAAAATATTTCTTTCATACTTCATAAAAAAATACGCCCCGAGTTTGGCCAATTTCGGATGAGATGTATGAAAAATTTAGTTTTCCAGCTGATTAAGCTTGCAGGAAAAATTATTTCCTTTGTTCAGCCAAGGCTTGGAGTTCTAATTTAACATCTTGCTCACTCCAAGGCCTATTACAGTACTCGAGGATCTGATCCTTCCTTCCCTTGCAATTGGTGCGCCTCTCCTTCTTCTTGCTTCCACTATTTCACTCTTTCACTCTGGTTGGCTCACAAAAAAATATTAAATAATATATCTGCTTACACCAGCCGTGGATAAACATTGGAATCAAGAGACCCTTCTTTTTTTTTTTTTTTTTTCTTCCCTACCTCGCCTTTTAGGCTATACGGATTTTCCCGGACCGGGGGGTGAGGGCGGGGAATTTAAAATCCCCTCCGGCACCGGGACGTGAACTCGTACTTTTTATATCATCTCAAATCTCTGTTATCCGGTTGCCAGGCAACTAGCGGTGCTGTGCACACGCTTTAGCCTATTCGGCCACCCCACCCCCTCAAGAGACCCTTCTAAAACACCAGACTTTATAAAGTTAGTAAACTTGATTAATGAAGAGAAAAAACGTAAAGGTTATCAAATCCCTCCTTGCACCACCCTTGACCAAGAAACAGTACTTCCACACTAAGATCTGAACCCCGACCCATTCAAGAATTCTAGAAGTACAAGTTCAGATTGATCTATTTATCGAAATAAAAAACTTTTTCCTTAATATGCTTGTTTTTAAATCTCCTATCAGTGGATTAGTGGATCATACATGAACATTGAAGAATACAACCAAGCCAGTTCTTACCACATGAGTAGAGAAGGTCGAGATACATTCCGTGGTTCCGCTAGGAAATAAATTTCAACCAGTTCAGGCCGGAATCGAACTGCCTCCATAAGACTCGAAAATGTTAAAGCTGTCAACGCTTTTACACGCTCTCCCATCACGACCTTAATTTTCGTGATAAAGGTAATTATTCTGAAAGAAAAACACTCATACAACTACCTCTATGAAGTGATTTTTTAGTGGTCACGAAGAAAAACATCTGGTGTGTCCACTCACTTTCCTGCCTATTTCAGAAAAGTTTTTATATCTTTAAATAATTTCTTGAAGAAACAAAAAAAAAATTAAATAGATTTATTTTCCTGAAAATTGAACTAAAAGAAGATTTTAACACGATATTTGATAAATTAAAGCAATGTAAACCGGCTTAAGGTAGATCAGCGTAAAAATTTCAATACTCTCTAATAATATGAATTTGTTTTATTTTTTTTTGGTAATTTAATTACCTTTAAATTATCTATTATCTGTTTTATTATGAATTTTACCGTATAATATATATATATATACAGATTTAGGCCCCATAACATTTTTCTTTTCTTTATCATTTTTTTCCTATATTTTCTCGAGAATTTAGTCCATATACGAAAATTGAAAAGAAAATTATAAGAACATTATAGGAAAGTTTCATCAAAATCGTTGGAGCCGCTTTTGCGCTACACTCTATAGAAAAACGTGTTTTTCATTTATTGCGAGCAAGCTATTGCGCATGGAGCACCGAATTTCTGTCACAGGCATCAATAGTTAAAACCCTACAAAATAAAAAATAAAAAGCAACAAAATCGGTTCAGTAGTTTCCGAGAAAATCTTGGCACAGACAGACAGACCAATGGCTAAAAATGTGTTTTTCGGACTCGTATAGATCCGTCGTATAGAAAACCGCATATCGGAAATTTGACCCGATTGCAATACTTTTCTTACCTAGTATAGTTAGAAAAGTAAAAAATGATCATTACAGGAACAATAATGCATTTAGTAGCTCCATCTGTTTAACAATAATTTTTTTTTTTAAATATACTGTGATCATTTAAGTATTTAGCTTAGATCACTCACAAAAACGAATTTTGGGAAGGAGGCTTCAGGTCGTAAAACCCTCCACTAGATTCTCTAGTGATTTTACCTAAAATATGGCCATTTATCTAGAACAGCCACTTGGTAAAAATAATTTTAAACTTAATTATGGTAAAATGTGAGTTCAAGTCTCTAAAGTGTACACTGCTATACTCATGAAGCTAAACTACAGTTCTGAAGTTCGGCTGATCCATAAATATTTCTAGTTCTAGGGAATAAAAGGTGCAATTGTCTGCCATTAACGTTTAATTAAATTTCAATCACCAATAGTCCAAGAGCCTCAATGAAATATTTTGAACTATTCCGAAAAAAAGATATGACATATACCGTAACTATGTTGATCCTCAGCATTTGATTTGCACTAGTTTTCCACTCAAAGCGTAGCCGTTTCAAAATGGCACAGGGTAACCATACTCGCAAAAATTGATTATAGCGTTTGAAAATAAATTGTTTCAAGAATAGCATCTTTCAATGTCAAAAAACTTTGCTTGCCGAAAAATTGAAAGATCCGTGCTGTATTGGTAATTGTTATTGATATTTCGAATTTAACTTTCCTACTCTTTAGAGATTAAAAATTTGAATCCGTGATATATTGAAATATTAATATCGATGTGATATCCCTACAGTCACATTGTAAAAGCCTAGTGGAACAAAAACAAAAATTTTCAGGAGACGAAAAAAAAAATGCGTAGTTTTTGTTCTGTGAGCAAGCATTATATTTTCGGTTCAATTTTTTTTTTTTTTTTTGCAGGCTTAAGACAAAGATGTAATGCTCGATGTAACTTATTTTATCGTATTTCTGGCAAATAATCTTTTAGAACCATTACTTCTAACTTCAAGCTTTTTAGTGTTCCTTAGAAAAACAGATATTAATTAGTTAAAAACAATCAAATTCATTGTAGTACACCCATACCTTTGTTAATAATGATCAAAGTATTACAGAAACAAATTCATTTTCCAAAATGTAGAAACGATACTTCAAATAAAAACAAATTTGTCTGGATAGTGAGTATTTATTGATCACAGGGGTTATTGACTACCAACACACATATAATCTTTACTCCCGTTCTGATAAACGACATGACTTTTAGGAGGCGACTGAAAATGAGCAAGACAAGACATCTCCTACCTTGAATTATACGAATAAAGAAAAGGCAGAGGTGGTACTGAGTACTATCCTTCCTCATGCCTGAAATGCCATTTCCCAAATGCACCACAAGAATCTGCTCACTGTAAAATCCATGACACACGCGAATTAAGATTTTAAGAGAGAAAGAAATTACTAGACGGAAAATTGCCAATAGATTCCGAATACTACAAAACTTACTTGACAAATTATCTAAACTTCCAATATAACTCATTTACACTACCATATCATCAGGCCCATTTCGACATAAGGTATTGAGCTTTGGGGCTCTACAAAAACATTGAATTCTTCCCGTATCCAATCCTTTCAATCCAAAATTACCGTAAAATCCTAAATGATCCTTATAATGTAAGAAATAAAATTATCCATAAAGACCTTAAAATTCCTGTTGTGGAAGACATGGCCCGAACTAGGTATTCCTCTTTTAATTCCAAACTCTTTGATCAACCTAATCCTCTAGTTTTCATCCAATATAATTTCATAGAACTAATGTTACCTAAAATCGGTCTGGGGCACTTTGCAAGACCAACACCGACTATCTGTTGCATGACCAAGATCAAGACTGGTAAAAAAAATCGATTTTTTAAATAAAAATGGAGGATAAATAGTTACTCATGCTTAACAATTTCAGTTAGTATATGTGAAGAATCGGTGAAACCAATATACTTTTGCATTTAACTCTTCTAATTTTTTATTCAGACTTAGTTAGGTTTCTCATATCTAAAAAATTACAGTAATATCTCTCTAGTAATAAGTTAATAGGTAACTGCAATACTGTTACGAGAGTCTTGCGCAAGACAAAGACCCACACCAAGACTGAGTTTTCAAGACCAAGACTATTCTCTGTCTCGCATTTGGGCAACACTAGTGAGAACCCTCTGAAGAGTCTGAAAAGAAGATGGCCAGGGACTTCCTAAATGAATTTATCTTTGAAGTGTTACTAATGGGTAGCTTATTCACAAGTACTATCATGTTATATATTCCTATAGCTGATTTATAAGTTGTTTATATGTTTTTTTTTTAATTTCTTAATGACATTTACAACTGTATTAAATAAATACATCTAGTAAATTTTAACATAATGGATATAATGACATGAAAACACTTGCTGAGTAACTACCCAATGGTAGCACTGTAATGATATGACTACATTAGAAGATCACGGATCCATCTTCTTTTCAGACGTCTCGGAGGGTTATCAGGAATTGAAGAGGAAGCGAGGTTAGAAACGAGAGGATTAGGATGATTCTGAAGTTTATTATGGAAGGATAGGTATCTGGATTGGGCCAGATCTGAAACAAAAGAAACATTAAGGTCATTATGGATGGTTGTTTATATGTTTAAAATTGTAAATTTCAATAAAATGAAATTTACAAAAGCAAGATTTAATGTTATAAATATACTAATGTAAAACTCTACATGTAGAAAAAAAGAATAGAAGAAAGGGGAAGAAGAAACAGAGTTTCCAATTTGAAGGGCTGAATAGAAGAAATAAATATTCTGAAATAGTGGAAAGTGGAAAGAAAAAGTTGAGACTGAGGGGTTAAGAGAGGCGACAATTCCAGCCACGGGCACTAACAGAATAAGCCGCCAAACGCATTATCGTTATGGGGGAAGGGATCCAGTTAGAGTAATCTTATATATAATAGAAGGATCAAACAGGGGTCAACCACTAGCCTTGAGCAATTTTATCGGCTATTTGGTCAGCTTTTGTAACCTCGGGTTCAAAAAGGGCTACATTTCTCTCTATGACAACCCTTCAAATCTAATAATTATTAAAAGCTCTCAACTTAACTTAACAAATTGATACCAGTTCAATCGAATCGATTGCTGTGTGATAGCGGAGGTAAGTCGTATATGTATATGACCCCCGAAAGTTAGGAATCTCTAGGAGTGCCTGAATCACAACCCATACGTGGTAAAGACCTCGTTTTATCAAATTATTAACAATCTCCTAAAACGTCGTAAATAGCTTCATCTCATCTGAATCTACAACTTCTTTATTTACGAAAATCCTCGCAATTGGAGCGCTTTCAATCTGGAGTTTTTGTCTATTTAATTAGGTACTAGATGGCCCGTGCGAAAAATTTGCACAGTATATTGTTCAATGATCAAATAACAAATAAATAAGAAAATAAAATAATGCAACGTATCATAAACAAATCAATTGTTACTTTCTCGCTAAAGATAATCGACAAAGGAGACAAAAATAAATTTGAAACTTCATTAATGCTTGGAATCAAGATAATTACAAATTTCAATAAGCTTAAAGCTAATTTCACTAATCTTCGCTAAATAATTTCGGTTATTCAAGCCTTCAAAATTGGTGGCTAAATCTTCTGATTTGGTGAAGAATTAACAATGGCTTACTGACAAAAAAAAAAAAAAAAACACCTTTTATAAATAATATAAACTCCTCCACGATCATATCTCAATTCGAAGTAATGAGACATGTATTCCATGACAGTATTACAATTAACATGAGTTTGTGTGGATACGAACTCTTTGCCTTGCAAAATAGAACGTTTTTGGGCTTAAAAATGCAGGACTCGATTGATCCAAGAGAACGAACCGGGTCTTAATGTACGCATCAAAATCTTGAAAACCTAATTTGTCTCATATCGATCTACAAACTTACCACCGTTCCAGTATTGAAACCTGGAAAAATGTTTATATCGACTATATTTATTGTAGAAAGAAAATCAAAAGTGGAGAGTTTAATTCGGCCAATCTCAGTGAAATTCTGAATCCAAAAGTACCCGGTTCATGACATTAGAACATGACAGGAGCCTATTTTTGGTATAAAACCAATTACGAGACTAACTGTAATAAAATGTGGTAGGATTAAAAATTCATAAACAACCAATTGGAATCTACTTCGTAATTTGATCACAAAAGCGAAAAATAGTGGCCTACAAAAATATTGGACCGTTTCCCATGACCTCTCAAACATGTTTTTTTTTTTTTTTTTTTTTTTATTTCTTTATGACATTTACAACTGTATTACATAAATACATCAAGTAAATTTGAACATAATTGATATAATGACATGAATACACTTGCTGAGTAACTACCCAATGGTAGCACTCTAATGATATGACTACATTAGGAGATCACGGGGCCATCTTCTTTTCAGACGCCTCGGAGGGTTATCAGGAATTGAAGAGGAAGCAAGGTTAGAAACGAGAGGGTTGGGATGATTCTGAAGTTTATTATGGAAGGATAGGTATCTGGATTGGGCCAGATCTGAAACATAAGGAACATTAAGATCTTTATGGATAATTTTATTAGTGACAAAGTAAGGAGCATTGAGGATTTTACGAAGGATTTTGGATTGTAAGGATTGGATGCGAGAGGAATTCGATGGTTTAGTGGAGCCTCATAGCTCAACTCCGTAAGTCCAAATAGGTCTTATTATAGTCAAGTATATGAGTCTTTTGTAATTAATGGGAAGTTTAGAGCGTTTGTCTAGTAAGTGCTGAAGTAATCGGAAACGTCGAGCGGTTTCTTGTCGTTTCAGTCTAGTATGAGGATTCCAAGTTAGTCGTTTGTCCAGGTGGAGGCCTAGGTATCGGATTTGCTCATCAGGGATAAGTGGAGTATTGTTAAAGGAAACTGTAGGACAGGAAGTCGTTGGTTTACGACGAAGGGTAAAGGTAATTTGGTGGGATTTATTGGAGTTTATTTTAATTCTCCAGTTTTGACACCATTCTTCTAGATTTATGATGTGTGATTGAAGCATTTGGGATGCAATTGCTGGGTCATTGTTTACTGATAGGATACATGTGTCATCGGCATATGTGGTGATGACAGTGTTGGGATGGGTTGGGATGTCAGCTGTATAAACTGTATAGAGGATAGGACCTAGGATACTACCTTGAGGAACACCAGCGGACTGGGAAAAAAGGGATGAATAGGCGTTATTGTGATTTACTTTAAAGTATCTATCAGTAAGGTAAGAACGGATAATGAGGAAGTATGTAGGTGGTAGGAATTTTCGGAGTTTGTACAGCAGTCCCGGGTGCCAAACTCTATCAAACGCCTGTTCAACGTCGAGAAAGACTCCCGTACAGTACATTCCGCGCTCCAATGCAGAGGATACTACGTCTACCACACGATGACATTGCTGTATAGTGGAATGGGAAGTTCGGAAACCAAATTGGTGATCTGGGATTATGTGTTTAGAATTTAGGATAGGGTACAGGCGTTTTAAGATGAGTTTTTCTAGGATCTTGCCCATGATGGGTATCAAACATGTTAAAATAAAGTTTTAACACTTTTTTTTTCAAATTATCATACGATTCAAGTGAAAAGCAAAAAGGTATTTATGACTTTTAAGAACCTAATTAAATGAGTTAAATTAATGGAAACGATCCATTTCTGAGGATTTTTGTAGATAAAATATGCCTTGGTTATCATAAGATGAAGCCATTGATGAAGTTTTAGGCGGTATGTTAATAATTTGATAAAAAAGTGTATATACAACGGTTGGTCCTATTGAATGTTTTAGGATTTTCAAGTTATGAATTGTTTTTATTAGTTACGAAATTTCATGGTTCAAATCAGTTTATGAGTTGATTGTATTTTAACGAGCCTTCCACAAGTCTACATCTTCCAATCTAACTATATTCAAATGTTTCACTTTTTATTTCTCTGTTACCTTGTTTAAAAATCTTTCATTCTGAATACGTTTAAAATTGAAATAAGCAAAATTGTTGGAAATCTGTTATAAATTTGGAGTGGGAAGATAATCCTCCAACGTTCAAGTATTTAAAAAATTGATTTATTGTTTTCCTTTTACCGTTAAATAACATATAATTACTACACGATTTCATATCTAAAATTCTAAACATTTGTAGGAGATATGTTTAAAAAATAATGTGAAAATATTAATGAAAAGAAGAAAAAAAATAAAAGAAATGATAACTATCTGAACCGACATTACAGCGACTGTGGCAAATAAGTAAAAGTTCCATTTACTCAGTGAGACGGCTTTCTCGCCTAATTGGAAGAGCTTTAATCAAGTTGTGCCAACTGTAAAATACACCCTTTGTCTTTGCCCTGACTTTATTATTCTCTGTTTTAAATGGGGGAAAAATGAGAAGCTATAATGTCTTTATGAAGTGTAATGATAGACGTTCGCGCTCTGTTAATTTACCTGTCACTGGTTGGAAAATCAATTAATTTTTAAAAAGACCCCGGCCGTTTGGTAGTCGAGACGACTATCGAACCTAGGGAACCGTAACCGCAGCTAACGTGTTAATATAATACATGGACTCAATTCAAAACATTAGAAAAAATAATTAAAAGATTTGAGAGAAAATTTATCCACTGGAATAGAAAGACCAATAAAGAACTGCTTACAGAAACTGGTTAATTTTTATCTCATGATATGAAGCAGACGAGGTTAAGAATGGCATAAAATCGAATCATTCCATCAGGGGACCTGTTCACAGTAATTAATGCAACATTAGTGGCGAAAAAAAAATAGAAAATAGATGACAAATAGAATAAGAAGCATATAGAACCAACAAAAATGCGGCAGAGCTGCATGCAGCCTACTGGAAGCAGTAACTAGCCTAAGATAGGCAGAGCATGTGAAACTAAAAGAGAGAAAAAAAAAAGAATTTGACTTGAACATAGCTTAACATATATATACAACACGCACCATCTTGTGAAAATACATTTTTTAGACTCAAGCAATCTGGAAACGTGTATTTCTGTTGAAAACCCAAATTTGAAATTTTCCACGATCGTAGTTAGCCCGTGTTACAGACCCCTTTTTATCAAATTATAATACCCGTCTAAAACTTCGCGAATGGCTTTATCTTATCGTAATCTACAACTTTTTATGCATAATAATTCTCAGAAACAGACAATTTTCTAATTAAATTAGTTAATTTTACGTGGTACTATAAACTCACGGATATCCATTTGCTCTCTACTCGAATCGTAAGATAATTTAACCACCAAATCAATAAAAACGGTGGGCTACAAAAATATTAGACCATTTTGTCTTTACAACCTCGTTATTGTGATTTGTTGGGTTTTGAAGTTCACAAAAACCGGTCAAGTATTTTTTGTAGACTACCATTTTTCTGGATTTTGTTATCAATTTAACTTACAATGGGTGTTCATGGGTTTGTTTATTATTACCTCATACTCCACAAGTCAGAGAAGAGGTACTGCTGAGTACTGTCTTCCTCATGCATGTCATGTCATTTATATCTTAGATGTCCAGCACATTTGCTGTTACATTTTAAAGTGTCATTTTAAGTGATCATATAAGTGAATAGTCCATAATCTGTTTAAAATGATTTTCCTTAAGTATCTTATTCTTATGGTAATTTATCCGCAGGTGTTCGATTTGTCTACTATTTTCTCTTCCATAACGGGTTTATGAATAAAAAAATAACTCAAAATTGGTTCAGGTAATTTTAATCAATGTTGACATAAGGCTGATACTAGACCAAAAGTTAGGACTCTTTATCACATTCTTACAATCATACTGCCATGCACGGCCATCAAATCGCTCCATCAACTACAATCGATACCTCAGATACATTCGGGTCAAACGGCTCGATATTTTTATCGATAATTTCATCAAAAGCGCTTGCTTGATTGGAAAAATTCATCTCCTTTCGGCTTTCAGAGCGATTAGCTGTCCTCGGCTAAATTATGGAAACGTTTGCCGATAAAAACATATATTTGGCATTTAGATAAGTCCCATTATTTATGATTTATTATTTGCAGACACGTACAGTGACTATAAACCCATATTAATTTCCACAAAAACATTAACGTCCAAAAATACCAAGGATTAATAAAATATTAAATAATAATAAATGAATCAAAAACCGTATGAATTAATCCTGAAACATAGTCGTGTGAATACAAACTATTAATGAGACATGTATAGTTTTATATATGCTCAAAAATAAAATTAAGTTATTTCCTGTTATTATCTAGTTCCTCGGCCCTTCAATTAACACCTCAGGGCTCCTCACTATCTCTAACTCTGTTCTCCAATTATATTAGCGACCTTCCTGGCTCTATTCGTCATTCTCACTATCACTTGCAGACGATCTACAAATTTACTTACCGCCCCAACCATCTGAGATGCCCGAGGCTACCCGAAAACTGCTAGAGGACATTGACTATATCCATAGGTGAGCGGAAAAAAATAAACTGAAGCTGAACACAGACAAAACTAAGGCAATCCTGATCGGTTCCAGACACCTCATTAGTTCACTTCCTTTCTCTCCTTTACTTTACCTCAATAACCATCCCATCCATTTCTTGTGTGATATTTGATATTTGATCAGAACTTCTCTTGGAACAACCAGATTTCCCGTAAATCCATAACTATCCTTAAACGATTCCTTCGATTCCGTGATTCCATTCCAAAACCAAAACCATACAGCTCCTTGTAACATCTCTTATTTTCCCCCACTTCTACTACGGTTGAATGGTATATGGAGGGCTATCCACAGAACTGAAAGCGAGACTGAAGAAACTTATTAATTGCTTCATAATACTTATCTTTGTGATTCCCAAACGTTCTCCCGTTTCTTGTTTGTACATAGGGTTGAAGTGGCTTTTTTAAACTTCTCGACGACAATCCCTCCTTTGGTGTTTTTCTTTTCCAAGTCCTCAGAACCGAAAATCCTCCCTACATCTTAGAACTCCTTATTTTACGCTCCTCTATCCACTCTCTCAACACCAGATCTCAACCTGTAGATTTATATATCCGCTCCCATAAAACCACATCCTTCTGTGAATCCTTAATCATCTCCATACGTTAAACCACGTCCATAAACTCCTTCAAACAACTCCTATTCCGCCATCTACTACAAATTCAAACTTTTGCAAGCTTGTAAAAATTTCTGGGTTATATAATTACGTTAGTCACTTGAGCAGTTAATTGATAGAAGCTATTTTATTTTTATTTATTCACTTTTTTTCTATTTTTTTCCTTAGTATTTTTTGTATCTACATGTCAGACTATTGTACATATTTTATGAACTCTACTATCATTCTAAGGGGACTTCAGTCCCAGAATAAAATTATTTTTCATTTTCATTTCATTCAGTAACAATTCATACATGAAATTTTTAAAAAATGGAAGATTTTTATTTTTATGAAACCAAACCGTTTGATTTTCTCATTCATTTACAAGATTGCTATTTTAGACTGATTGTATAACTGGTACCAAGGGCTTCTGGTAACTTTCAAGTCACAAAAAGTAAATTCAACATATTTACGCGTTAAAAGATTTCAGTTGCTAATTTAAATAAACAATGTTGGAATAAATAAATTGTAGAAAATTTTCAAAGATCGGCACAGGTATAAACCTGAGGCGCCTCCTAGGAACATTATAAATTTTCTCAGGACTCCTTTCGAGTCAGCTCATTTTCTACGCACGAGCAGACATCATCAATGAATGACAGGCGTATTCATCGCCACTATTGATTACGAATCAGCTAATTCAAATAGCGAGGGCTCGGTGGCGGAGGAACTGTGCTTTTAAATTCTTGACCACCGCCTCGGTACATCCTGCATACAAGGCGGCATCTTCCCAGAAACATTCATAGCCTTCTTCGCCGCTGACTTTAGCGAACCTCTAACTAAACAAGAGGAAGCCTTTGCCATGCAAACATGCAGCTGCGTTTAATTATCATAATGTACAAAGGTCTTTCTATTTCTTATTCATATCATACTTTTCAATTGGAATAAACGAGATTGATGGAGCTTACTAAAGAATATAGTTATAATACAGGCTAAAATGCTGTTAAAATACATTTCTACTTTTTACTTCCAGTTATTAATCCATGTTAAAATGTCAACAACCATATATCACAATCATATAATTGTTCGACCATAGCGATTTATATTTAATAACAAAATGTCAGACATGTGTGAGATGTCAAGCAGAGGTGACCAGTCCCTCAATGTAGATAGCGCGTGAATCTCACTCTCTCCTTCAAAGAATTTTATTACTGTCCTCTTAAAAACCTCGCAACCTATAATAAAATTAGAAAAATCGAAGATCATATAGAGGAGATTGGGTATGATTGAGACAGTCATCATATCAGTGAAACTATAAAGAATTGCCGCCCATAGGTTTATTTGGAAGAAATGTATGTTGTGCCTGTTTGAACGTATTTAAGAATATAGCTAACGCATCGCGCGACATTAACGCTAGTTCAGGCCTTCATTATTTTTTAATAGAACAAAGTAACTATTTTTATTTTTATTCCTTTGATCTATTGTTGTTATATATACACAGATAGAGTAATGAATGTTTTCCTTGTTATATCTTAAACTTTAGTTGTTAATTGGCATTGATTAACGTACATAGATAATTTTGCGTTGTTGAAGGAAGTAGGTGGGTACCGTTGTGACACTAGTAATTTTTTTTTAACACACATTAATTGATTCAGTTTATTTTTCATAGATTAAATCATAGACTTTAATCTCTGAGCAATATAGTTAGTGTTGCCCAAATGCGAGACCGAGACGAGTCTTGGTCTTGCAAACTCAGTCTTCGTCATGGTCTTGGTCTTGCGCAAGAGTCTCGCAACAGTCTTACAGTTATTTATTAGCATATTACTATAGATATATTACTGTATTTTTTTAGATAGGAGAAACCTAACTAAGCCCGAATGAAAAATTAGAGAAGTTAAATGCAAAAGTGTATTGATTATACTAATTATTAACATATAATAACTAAGATTGTCAAGTATTAGTAACTATTTTGCCTTAATTTTTATTTAAAAAATAGATTTTTTTTTACCAGTCCTGCTCTTGGTCTTGCAACAGTTAGGTGGCCTTAGTCTTGGTCTTGCAAAGTGCAAGAAACCGATGTTGGGCAACAGTACCCGCAACGGCTCCTGGCAGTTTCAGTGGAGTCGGGCAACACTAAATATAGTATGATATTTTTTTTGGAATTTATGGGCTTTAATATTTTGACAGGCCATTATTTTTTTTTAAAGGTGTATTAAATAAAACGATATCCATGTTTTGGCTGATCATTATTTCATTGAATTTCGATTTAATTAGTTCATTTCATCAATACGTGATTAATTAATTTAAAAACAAAATATCCCATTAATCGTACAATTTTGATTTCATTATTAAAAAATTTATACTATATCCCATATTATAACTTTTCGTTTCTACTAGTAATTTTCAAACAGTTCAAAAAACACAAAAAGACTACAGTAGTCATAAAATTTTTTATTTATAGACAATTTACTAACCCATCAGTAATTGTTTAATTAAAATTATGAAATGTTTTGTTGATTTTTTATCCTGTCTTTATGTACAATTTCTTAAGCTTTTCTTTTTCTTACTCAATTAATTAAAAAACAAAAAACAGTTTTCCTGTTTCATAATAGTTATTATAAAATACTGTTTCATTAATGAAAGTAAACTATATAAACATTTTAAAAAAATTGTAGTTTGATGACTGTTTTTGTTTTTTGAGCTGTATGAAAATATCTAGTGGGGCCGAAACATAGTAATATGTAGATCGTGAAATTTTCTTGTAAAAATTGTTGATCATTGAAATAAAGATTGTGGTATTTAAAAACAAATAAAATAAAATAATGCTCTTAGTAAACGATATATCAATTTAGTGAGAAACTAATATTTTATCGAACGAGTCATTTTTGATAGATTGGCGTATTATTTACGCTTACGCATCTGAAAGCTGAAATAGTAGATAGAGTTTGATGAAATTGATTTAGAACCATCTAGCTACCAGCCCTGAGTATATTTTTTTAGTTTAATAGTTAAAACGCGAGTGTAAGTTTCGATTCTAGGATTTTTTTTTTTACCATACGAATTCAAATGTTAAGTAACTTGGATAATGAGGAAGTACAAAAAAAAATAAAAAAAAATAGTGGATCCTAAAGTGTATTACATTATTTATCACTTTTAAATAACTGATTTTATGAATAGACTAACTTTCGGGTAAATAATGTGTAACTTCTTTATTGAAAAATATTACAATATCTCTCAAAGGACATTTATAATGGTGTTCAGAGATCATATTCACACTCTATGTACAATAAATAAAAATAAATTTTATAGAAAAATAATATATATAAATATGTAACTAAAGTAAGAAATTGAAAAAAAAAAAGTACATATAAATGTAAAAGTATTGAATTTTAAGCAATAATAAAGCATTATTCAAATAATAGAAAACCGTCAACACAACGGATTGGTGCCTTGTCTTTTTACAAATTGAAAATAATGCTAATTTAAGTATATGTCACAACTATAATGTCGACAAGGTTCATTTATAAATCTGTTTATTTGGTTTATCGAAGACTTTTTCATGGCACTGAATACATTAATAAATAAATATATATATATATATATATATATATATATATATATATATATATATATATAATATATATATATATATATATATATATATATATATATAAATTCAGACATAAATAGAGCAACTGTGAATGAAAAGTGTTTTCCTTTACGACCCCACAGTAGTGACTTCTGTCTATACCACCTCTACCTGCTTGTTCGATAGCTGGTTTTACAACCAATTTCCAGGAGCCTTCCTCAGTCGTTACTGTTTCCTTGTTTTATATCTTTTATGTTCTATGGCTTTTTATTGAATACGGACTATTGTCCAAATCAGGTCGAAATCGCTCATTTAAAATTGGCAGTATGTTTCTTCGTATAATGGCCTAATCCGGCCTAAGATAATGCAAGTTCTAATCCGATTTAGTGGAATTAGCATATTATCTGATTAAAATTAAAACGAACAAGTGACAAAAACATGTCATAAATCAGGTAATAATAATAAAGGTAATATAGAGTCTTAACACTGGGACAATTCATTCTTATTGGTCGCTGGGTGCGCTATAAATGCACTAATTTATTTTGGATAGTCTTAGTATTTTGCCATATTATTTTTATAATGAGTAATTCACAAAGACTACATTATTATTGTATTGATAGGCAACATGGGAGATTGGGTAATGTCTGAACTCTTTACTTATAATTTCAAACATTTGTAAATAAAAGAGTATATCTAGTTTTTCGAAAGATTCTAGGTTATTTGCGAAATAAAACCAAATTGCTTACGATTATTTGTAGCGTCGTAATAATTCAATATATTTTTTAAAAAATATGTTTCAGCTGTCTTAGGACTCACTAGAAATTACTGACTCTATTACTGAACACAAACGTTTAGGTTTAAGACAGTTACATTTTAGCACCACTCTAGTTATAAATATAAAAAATAAATGAATAAAATGAAATAATAGATCAAATATTTAGATATACTTTCATTTGCAAGTTTATCAAGAGATTTCTCTGTTAGTATATAGAGCTCAGATAATATGTTTATGTACGAGGTTTTTATAGGCTATTGTAAATATAATAAAAACGGTTTGTATTATTTTATTGATCTTTATGATTTCTTATAACTGGTTAGCGGTAAGTTTTAGCTCTGTTAAGAATGTACTTCTGAAACTATGTAATATCCTAAGTTTGGTCTATTTAATTAGGTAATAAAAACTCCTAAATACTTATTTGCTTTCCACTTGGATCGTAATATAATTTGAGCATTAAGTCAAGAAAAAAGGTGGCCTTCAAAAATATTGAGCCGTTTGGCGTGACCTTCCCCCAATATGGCAAAATAACGAGGTTATACAGGCCAAACGGCATAATATTCTTGTAGGCCACGTTTTTTCTCGATTTTGTGATCAAATTATCTTACGATCCAAGTGGAAAGCAAATGGGAGTTTTTAGTACCTAATTAAATAGACAAAGTTTGTCGATCTCCAGATTGAAAACGCCCCAATTTTCGTAAATAAAATAGGCGTAGGTTACGATGAGATGAAGCTATTTACAAACTTTCAGGCGGATGTTGATAGTTTGATAAAGAGGGGTCTGTACCACGGACTATATGCGTGTCTTGAAAAAAATATTAAAAATTAATCCCTTAAAGCACAAAAGCAATAATATTCTTGTGAACATAATGGATTTTTCTTTTTATTTACGCCTTCAATAATTACTAAATCATTATTTATACAGCTTCTATCTTTTGAATTAATTACGGAATACTAATTACTATATAAAAAAAAACTTAATCCACCTATAAAAAAAAATATTAACTTCTGGTTCCGCTATATATTGGATGGAATAAATTGAACGCTACGTTGCAATTTGCTTTGAACATTATGCAGTTACAAAATTCTTATAAAGCACCGTATTTAACAGTTATCTGTAACTAGGCTTCTTTCATGTCAGTATATATTTATTTTATTTATCTTGCAAGTGGTGAGATAGTTTCAAAATAATATAATTTTTATTTCAAATTGATTACAAAAATAATAATTTATCCAACAGAACACACCTATTGATTGATTCCTTGATTCCTTTTGAAAGATATTCGCATGGCATTGAGAATTATTATACCCCGCATGGGGCAGGTATTTATTACCCCTAGGATTAATGGTTTTCCTACCGTCCCACTGTCAGGTTCCTATCGCATTGCTCGGATCCATGTAACATTACACCTCCTCACAGGGAATTTCGTAGAACCAAAGAACTTCTGAGTAGAGTTACTGTAAAGGCTATATAATTAGTGTTTTTTTTTTTAATCGCATTGGCCAGGAATGTAGGCCAAGCTTCGGAATTCCCTGTTAGGTCACCCTCTGTCTCCGCGGAATCTTACTTTCGTTGGAAACGTCTTGAGCT
The DNA here is from genome assembly GCA_928085145.1 of Nezara viridula. Lineage (NCBI taxonomy): Eukaryota > Metazoa > Arthropoda > Insecta > Hemiptera > Pentatomidae > Nezara > Nezara viridula. The sequence continues at coordinate 149,300,994 of OV725079.1, read as the reverse complement.
CTACAAATACAGGGTTGGCATTGTCCACCAGGATGCAACTCATGAAAAAGATTTGCGTCTTGGAAAAACATAAAAGATAAGACTTGTCAACCAACAGTCAGTTCTCAGTTGTCAAACGAGGGAGAACATTGTAATTAGTTTAATGGACTTTTCAATACTTTCGTATATTTACATATATTTCAACGCATGCAGTCATTCTTTATCTTATAACGTGAGTACATAGTAACAATTAGAAGTTAGTTAAAAATAGTTTTTTTTTTATATTTTAATATATTAATTTTATTATTTACGTATACTCTTGTCACGAATACCTATTCGTATATATACCTATGTATTTTTTCTCTTGCAAACTAACCCTATGCAAAAGGATTTAATTTGCTAAGTTTTATTTCGAAGGGCACTGAGACCTGGTTGACATTCTCTACTGTTGGGATGGTTGATTTTACGGACTTGTTAAAATACCATTTTTCCTCTAACTTTCTCTTCTTCTAAATAGTCAAATTTATTTTTTAATATTTCTATTAAAAATAAAATTGAATCTGGTTGTTATATTTTATCTTGTAAGCGTTTCTAAATATGGGTATACTCATATTATTATATTACATGTATGAATGTTTAGTTTTACATTTTAATTATGGCATTGTTTTTTTTTTTTTATTTTGCAAATTGATAAATTATAAGAACATAATAAATAAAAAAGTTGAAGTTATTGTTATGTGTACAAATAAACAAATATAAACTAAAATAAACGAATTTACAATTTTAGGGTTATTTATTATATAAATAAACACAATAGAATGAATGATAAGATAATAAATAATATTATTTATTTTAACATTTATCTACGTTTCGACCCAAAGTACAGTCCTGATGAAGGCCTGAAATATTATTATTTATTTTTGCCAATTTTATTTTTGACTGATCATCCCAACTATCCTTCTCTTTATTATTCACTAAAGTCAACCATCAGCCCACAAATATGAAATATAAGATAGTAAAAAAAAAAAAAGTGGATGTATATGTCTACAAAAAACATATGACTACTCAAAAATTTTAAAGCAAATCGTGGATCTGTATGAAGTTACACAGATAAATTCTGTTTTTACAATCGTAAATGTTTTATAATATATTGATATAATATTTCTTTATTATGATTGACTACGTACAGAAATTAATGATCGTAATCAATGAGAAAATATTTTTATAAGAAAGAGCTTAATCGAATATAAATGCCGAAAATTAATAACACGTAAACCATATTACATGCAAAGATTGAATTATTATGCACTTGATAACTCAAAGGTTTTATAGACATATTATATTATTCATTCGACCATTTCTCCATTAATGTAAATATAAAATGTTTAAGTATTATGAATTTGTTATGCTTTTCAAATCATAATCAATTAAATATTTTGAAGTAGAAATTACATATATTTGTTATATGTGAAAATAAATTAATGTGTAATATTTCAAGGTATATATTGTTATTAGGTATAATTGAACTGAATTGTAAACCTGATGTATATCCCAAACCTTTAGCATAACGCAAACCATCTACAACACAATAAACCTTCACATAATCTTTGCCAATTTAAGTTTTCTGATTTATATTCCATTTTCTTGAAATTTATATTCAATGTAAAATATTGTAAATTTATTATCATACTGTAGTTTGTAATTCTTGAATACATTGCTAACTTTTATTTTTTTGGCTCCATGGTATGTAGTTTAGAGAACAGGGGATGGGACGAGGATTAGGGCAAGGACCTCTTTCGTCTAGTGACTAAGACTTACACCATAACTACAAATAAAATTAACAGTACCCTCTAATTACCATTCCTCTCTAAAATTTCTGACACTATAAATATTTACTGTTTATTAGCAAGTCAGAATCTATTTGTATTGGGGATTCCCCCAATAATCCAAAGACAAATAGATACCAACCATCCTCATGATGAGGGGATGATTAGTGATCGCATCGCCTAGAACAGCTCAGTAGCTGTTAGAGGACTAATGACAGAAGTGAATAAGTCATGAGGCGTTAGAAATAAAAAAAAAAAAATAAAAAAAAAATATATATATATATATATAATATATATATATATATATATATATATATATATATATATACATAGAGAGAGAGAGAGAGAGAGAGAGAGAGAGAGAGAGAGAGAGAGAATAGAATAGAAAATAATTTTATTCTGGGACGAAGTCCCTTCAGAATAACAAAAAAGTACAGAAATTAAAATTTTACATCTGGCCAGATAAAAAGAAACATAAAAATTAAAGATAAAGATAAATCAGTGATAAAACAAAAAAAAAAAATATTAGTTATACATAATATATACAAAATAAAATAAAATAATCTATATACAAAACTCTCGAAACCATACTAAGATACTTAAAACTATGTGCAATGATAAAATATAAATAAACCCTTTTAGAAAAAATACAAAAAAAAAAAATATAAATTATTCTTAACAGTAAAATCTGTGTTTCTGTTGAGAAAAAAAAAATATATATAAAATAAAGAAAAATAAAAAAATATGTAATTTTACATAAGAGTTTAGATGGTATCTGACTGTTTTTGGAACAGGAATTGGAATAGGAGGGTTTTGAATGTAGATAGGGATAAAGAATGTCGCATTTTGATAGGAAGGAAATTCCAAAAATTAACAGAGCGAACAATAAAGGAGTTTTGGAACGAGGCAGATCTGTGAGAAGGAATGCAAAGGTCGGAAGGTCGAGATCTTGTTGAGAGGGAGTGGGCTGAGGACTTGAATTGGAGAAGGTTGTAGGCGTAGGAAGGGCGATGATTGTTGATGATATGATAGAGGAATGTACCTAGGAAATACTGTCTTCGAATGGAGGGGACGAGCCACTCTAACTCAGTGTACTGTTTTATATATATATTCTATAAATAGTGAAATGAAAAAGTATATTTTCCAATTAAAATGGTATATTTATGTGATGTTGTTTGGTGTGATTCTTTTTCAAATTCATTTTAAGGATATCTAGTTAGATATATTTATTATGATTTCAGTTTCTTTGCATTAAATTCTAACGTTTTATGGCCGTTTAATGAGATTTTGTTTGTTTTATTTTATATTTGAGCGAATTGAATAGAAATCCCTATATCCCAGAATGTAGCTTCTATAGATAACAGTAAAACTGACCACTGCCCAATGCTTCTTTGATGGCATCTCGTAATATTACCGGTGAGTTGGCGGAATTTATGGGTCCTCCAGACTTTATGGATATGGACACCGCCCCCTAAGACCGACCACCCCCTAACGAGGGCTAAAAATAGGGTCTGTTTGGAGAGATACTGGAGATTGAGAGGCGTAACAACCCCTAGGGGCACTGCACCCCAACCAGGCACTAACAGTAACACGAGTCCTTATTGGTCAACGATATCCTTTCAGGGTGTCGCTACTCAATATACATATATTTATATATAGCGTAGCTCTGAGAAATTTCAGTTTTATAACAGTCTTGAAAGCAGAACTACTTTTATTACCAGTGCGTTGTGATCATAATATTTTTAATATAATAAAAATTTTATATTAAGTAAGTTCTAACTCCGCCTAATTCGATTTAACCATTTTTACTTTTGCGAATGACCGTGTTGTTACAACTCATAGTATATGATCCATATTGCAACCTCGATACATCTTAAGATCATGGATTCAACATATGCATAGATATTTGAAAAGGCAACAAATTACGAATCTACGAAGTTAGCAACCTAAATCATTTTAGTCAAAAAGTGAGTTACAAGGCATTAGAGGTTACAGGACACTACGCTCCATATTCTTAACTTAAATAAAATAAGATTTTGTTGATTTAAAATAAGAATTGTTGTTTAATAAAATAAGATGTTACTTAACAGAAAATAACACTACGGAACCTAGAAAAAGGTTTTAACAAAATTTTGATATACTGTAAAATCCTAGCATTCCGAACTAATCGCTGAAGGGAGAGTTGTTGTTAAGATTAAAGAGAATTATCTCAAAAACATTTTACTATAACAAATTAAAATTCAATGAACATACATAATTTTACTAACTGAGTACCTATGTGTATGCCACTTGAAAACATCTAATATGTAACAATTTACCAAGCCATTTTTTTTTTTATTTAAAGAAGTCGAATAAGCATCTAAATACATGTAATAAGTGATACAGAATTAATTTCTATAATTTTTATTGTGACCTTACTTATTCATAATTAAATATATGTTTTACCAGATCTTTCTTTGTCTATAGTGTATGTTTTGTCATTTTGAGGTCTTCATTCACAGATTTTTCTTAAGGTTTGTTGGAAAAGGAATTGTTACCACCTTGTTTGCAGATTACCATCGATTAAAGGGATTAGAATATTGCATTTTCATATCAATCTCATAATTTTCATGAAAAAAGTTTCGAAATATAACCTGCGGAAGAGTGCGAGAGCAACGAAAGTATCCGAAATTTCATGCAGATAGCCAGGTGTTTCCGTCAAAACCTCGATTGTCGCTCTTTGTTTCATTTGTATTCCTTTTTTTTTTTTACCACTGTACTGTTCGCATTGTGGAAATTCATATCACAGAGATTGCATTGAAGTTATTTATTTTTTTTTCTCGAAGAAATGTATACCCGTTTTAATTAACTAATTGGTCATATTAATAAATACTGTTATTATTTCCCTTTGTTATTCATCTCCAGGCCATCTTATTTCTCTCAGTAAATATTAATAAATCTTCGTATTCAGTTTATTAATGTGATAATCGCTGATATTTTAACAACAACAGGTGTGAACAAATATTAACAAGTTAAAAAAAAACTTCGTATTTTTACTCTTAAAAAAAGAATTTTTTTTCTTCGATACCCATTCTGTCACGAAGTACGAAATCTGAAAGCTGGGGAAAGTGAACAAAATTCCAGAGCTTAAGATACTCTTCCACTCTAGAGACTCCTATGGACACTTGACAACCCCCCAACAAAGATGTGTCCATGACGGCTTCTCGATATCCTCATGTTCTTGGAAGTGTTGAGTGGTTTTCACACAAGAGGTCGTAGAAGAAAGGATAGACTTCAGAATATGACTGTATCATACAGGTCTTCCATGCTTTAAAGTATATCTGACAAGGCAGTTACAATAGATAAGAATTAATTTCATATTTCTATATAATTAATCCTTTAATGAACTCTAGTATCAGGAAAGCCACTAATTATATACTATGTTAATGGTAATTTAGAGGTTCTGTGTTATAACACTTGGAGTTACTTTCTTTTTTTTCTTTTTTTCTCTCCTACCTCACCTTTTCGGCTATGAGGGATTTTTCCCGGGCTAGAAGAGAGTATGAGGAGCTATACTGGAAATTACGTACACTATGTGTTTGTTTTTTTACCTTTGTATAAATTCACCTAAAGTGAAAGTAAACATATTTTCACTATGATTTCTAGATTTATTTTAAAAATATAATTATCTTTTACATATAATAATGTTTATAATAAAATAAAATATAATTAAAGTATGATTAATCTTTTGTTATGCCATAGGAGCCGGACTGAACACTTGTCCGGGGTGAGGTCATGTCCCCCCGTGATCATGTCACAACGCCCCGTTTCGCTCTCTTCCAACATCATCAACAACAACCTTCAGGTGACTTATTTTATGTATAACACTAAATATGCATATTTTTTATGTATCGATGGCAAATGAATATATTTTTGTTTGTAATATTAAGTAATTAAAGGCACTATATTCCCAAAATTATACAGATTCTCCCGTAAGTATAGTGAAATATTTACAGATGTGATAAAGGCTTCAAGAACTACAAAACGTTTATATAAACCTCAATTCGATTTTTGACAAGATTCGACATCCATAAATTTTTGTAAGGTTGGCATTTTTAACATATTTTTTTGTTTATTTTCATCCAAAAATAATAGACATTTGCACAATATCGAAAGTCGTCAGTGGAAGGACGGGTTGCCTTAGAATCCTAGCTAACGCTTTAGAATCCTGCGAGTTCTAGGAAAATATTAGGCAAAAAATATTTTAAAATACAAATAAAAAAAAATTTCTGCCGAGTAAGGTCAGTATAGCTTCCTCGCCATTTTCATTTGCTAAAAATATCTATATTAAAAGGTCTAAAAGTTTTCTAATGTGAATAAAATCTCTGGAAGAAGTCGTTTTCAGAAATCTCTCAACATATATAGGCTTCATATCCACGATTTTTGTTGATTAGCAAATACTACAAAGCGAAAAAGTTCTACATTTGCAGATTGCAAATTTGATAATTCGTAATTAAAACAAAAAAAATTCTAGTGCATACTGAATATGTATAACGCTACTGGTCATGAATATTTATCCGATGTATGTATTTAGAATATAACATATGTGTGCACACGATTCTGTATATAGTTTAGTCATGTATTTAAACCATATAATAGTTCACTGTTAAAAAAAATGAATAAAAAATTTTTTATAACGTAAACCGATACCGAATAAGAAACTTAATGTGCTTATTTAATCATTAGAAATATTTAAACAATTATAACTTATTATAAAATAACTTGGTATTCCTGTTTTAATATATTGAATATTATTTTGTAATCCGTTGATATATTAGATCATTTTACATTGAGAAAATATTTTTTCAATATTTCAAATATCGTTAAAATGTAGATAGTTTCAAAAAAGAGAAGCAAATAAATAAAAATAAAAATAATTATAACATTGAATTAATCCGTCGGATATTATACCGATATCAAAATAATTGTAAAACGTTTTACTTATTTGGCTGAAAGTTTCCTAGTCTACGCTAGTTTTTTAATCCAGTACTAGTCACCGATACCATAATTTATTTACCAGACCATCTTTAATCTTGACAGAAATATGGCCGTCTCTTAATTATTCGAATAAGTTCGTAATATGCAACTAATATAGATATCATAGATATCTTGGTACTATGAAAAAAAGTGGTGGAAAATAAAATATGAAATAACAGAATTATTTATTGTTGAAATCATAAAGAAATAATTAGTTTTTTTTTTTTTTTTGTTCCCTACGCCTGTTTACTTCAACTTTTTAAGTCGTGAGTCTTCCTCAGCAGCTTGGGACGGTTATAGAAGACAGCAGTGATCGCTGTGTTCTTATTTCTTCGAGATGTTCCGTGAGCGCATGGTTTACTAAGCGGACGCGATCACATTTCACTCCCTCTTCATCGTGAACTTTGCTGGATGGTTGGCAGTCTTTTGCTTCAATCTTCCACCCAGTTTTATTTATTGGATTGGGGATTAACTACCCTATACCCAACTCTCTACCTGGAGGACCATAAGCTATGGTTTAAGACACAGAGGTGGCTCACATCCCTATCAATCTTAGGGTGAATACGTTATCGTCTCCATGCAGGAATCGAACCCGCTCCGTAATAGTCTACTAAGTAGTCGAGTAGGAAGAGTGTAGGCACTTAATTATTATAATTTATTATTAGTTTTTATGCTCTCCTATAAAACACTCAGTTTTTACATACGAATTTTTGCACTAACCGTAGCGATTTACATCTTCAGTATTTACTAAGATTTTTTTTTAAAATCACGAATCATCAAATACCAAATCAGCAAATGTGCAACTCTTCCTCATTTTAGTATTCTCCGATGAAACAAACTCGTTGATACCGAACCCACGAATGTTGAGGGATTAGTGTATTTCCGAAAACGGCTTCATCAGAAGATTTTATTCTCATACGAAATATTATAGACTTAAATATCGAGATATTGTTCAGCCAATGAAATGAAAACGAGGAATCTAAACTAATCTTGCTTAGAAGACTTTTTGTTTTCCTTTATATGAAATATATAGTAAGGGAAAGTATAGCGATCATCAAATTCCGAGTTTTCAACGGAAATATACGTTTTGAGGCCCCTTGATTTCAAATATCCATGTATTACAAAATGCGCGTGTGTTTATGTGTGTGGGTGTTTTCTTATCAGAAAAATGAAAAAGGTAAAATATCAATGGCAAAACATAAATCGCTGCGACCAGCGTGAAGAGTTAAGGCCTTTCCCAATCCTGTAGATAAAATGAGGATAATTAAAAAGGTTACTCTCTAAATAAAACGATTTTTATTTACATGAATATACCTTTCTAGTTTTAATCTACGCTGAATTTCTTCTAATTTGACATAACTTTAAAAGGTGACGTCCAAAGAGCTGATTCTTATAAGTGACCCCTAGCCTTACGTTGTGTCAAAAGAGTTACAATTAAAAGAGCCATTGATTAAAGTGAGGTTACAATAATATTGAAATAATAATAATAACGGGTTCGTGATGATTTTCTTGGAGAGCTTATGGGACTACCCTGGATATTTTCCAAATAGATATTTAAAAAATAATCGATGATGACAACAAAGGGAGAATCGGAAAGGTTCTATGGTTCTGAGTGAATCAGTCGTCTGGGAAAATAAACGGAAATGGAGGAGATTTAAATGTTCTACGATTGAAGAAATCTCAATCTTTATCTTAAACAAATTATTCTGTGAGAATCAATCTTTTGAACACTTCATTACTGTTTTATTTGCAGGGCTAATTCATAAATGTCGAAATTTATCTCGACAGTATCACTGGCTTTCTGGAAATTAATAAATAAGTAGTTGATATTTATATTATATGCTAGGACTTTCTTAATAATTCGCTACTACTAATGACTAACTTAAAATAATCCGCAATAAAAGAATGTTTTGTATATAGTAAATATCCTGAGACGAATTCATACAATGCCCATTCCATTGTTTTGATAGGAACCTTGTAGGAATGTGAATAATAGTTTCTTTTATTTATATAATAAAATCTTTTTTTTTGTTTAAATGTATTAATTATAATATAAGGACATTGTGGGGTCCAGTGTTGATAAGAGCGACCATGGAACTTAGACCCTGAGTGGCGGAATTTAGGGCAGAGCACTCCCCGTGGGGCGAGATTGTAGGAATGGCTGTAAACAAGATTTTTATTTTAGCATCCCCTCTCGGATCATACCCTGGGCCATGTGCCCCACCGACCGATATGTCTGACCTCCTTCCGAGACCTTCGCGAGTTCCCATTGTTCTTAGTGCGTAAATTCTGATAACAACCCACTCCGATAAAGTTTCTCATTGTATGCTTCATGAGTTCTTAGAAGGGTTTAGTCATCAATGGGTTTTGCTCGAAATGTTTGGGGTTATGTGGATCGAAAAAGATATATATGACGTAATTGTATTTCGAAAATATTTTAAAAATAAACTATCGAATTCCTACAGTATCGAATCTTTAGAGTCCAAAATGTTACATAAAATTCTTAATACTGCATAGTTTGTCACAAATAAAGTCATATATAAAGGCTCCAATATTCCATATGTTGCTGATTTGGTCCGATCCAGATAACTATCCTTTTATGATAAATTCCAAGCGCATCCAAATCGACTAGTTTTCAGCCTCGCTTCCATCTCGATTCCTGACTATATACTCATAGGCGTATGAAAAGAACATGGCTTAGGAATTTTCGTACTTCTTACAAGTCTATTCATATTATTTTACTTGATTTGTTACCACTGGTTTACTGTTTTTTTTCTTCCCTACCTCGCCTTTTAGGTAATAAATCTCTTATCCGGTTGCCAGGCAACTCGCGGTGCAGTGCACACGCTTTAGCCCATTCGGCCACCCCGCCCCCCCCCCTGCCATTTACTGGTTGTATTTATGTAATGATTTCTAAATTTAAATTATATACATGTAAATTTCTTATACGTATATATTCTTTGTTTTCCAAATTTTCTATTCTCATGGGAGGTTACAAATAAACATGTATCTCCAATATTGGACATTTCCACTCGCGTTTTAAGTTACTAAACGGTATACATCAAATGAATGTTCCATCATCATATCAGGCTGAGAATTGGACACACCAAGCTAACACATCTACAACATGTCAAACATGTGAGAATACTGTAGAAAATACGAGAAACAACGACTAGAACTAAATATCGAATAATAATAACCGAAGGATTCCAAATAACAGAAGGAAATGGAAACACCCTGAAGTTTATTAAAGAAACTAAATTAATGAATCATTTTTAAAAAGAACGATCATCGCTAATGGCCATGACAGTCGAAGCTATGTAAAAACAGGAAAAAAAAAAAGCTATTTCAGACTTATTGTACCTATGTTTTAAATAACATAATTATGAGTTTGATTTGTATTATTCCAACTCTAGAAGTTCTTGTTATGCTTTCTTAAACATCATTCTTCACATCAAGTTTAAATTTTCCATTTGTGTTGAATGTAAAGCTTTTCATGAGTCAGTAACATTAAGTTATTTCGCGTTCTTTCACAGTGAATGTTAAAACTTCCGGAATAGAATTACTCGGCAATAGTTCCAAGAGGAAGTACTTATTTGCATTTCCAACTTGATAGTCCAGTCTTCCTGTATTATAACTTTTCCCTGTTGTTCGAAGTATTTGTTGGCTTTGTTTTCACTGGAGACTTGTTCGCCCTATATAGCCTATTTTTATTTGTAAGAAATGAAAATTGTCGAAATATGTGACTTAACTAAACATATAGGTAAATGAATAATCTTACGTTAATTTTCAGTAACATTCGAGCCATCACAAATACAAATACAAAATTATTGAAAAATGTAGGATATGAAAGTTTTTTTTTTTTTTTATAAAACCTTATATCATGTTAAATATAAGAGTATTGGGAATAATTATATCGATAGGGTGTAATTTATATATTTGTAATGTAATTTCAAAAGTACTAAATGTCCTAAGTGTATTAAATTTTATAATGGAGAAAGGAATAATATTATTTTTTCATCAGCTGTAATTGAAAACCCACGCTGGCTTGAAAAAAAAAATACATTTCCTCTTATCAACAAAGTAATAAACGACAACATATGTCTCTGTTTGACAAAAACAATTAAATAAAAATAAAATAAAATTATTTTAGACACTTTTAGTTTAGAAACTAAAGTTTATACAAGGCAAAAATATTTAATTATCATTACATTATATTTTTGTACAAAAGTAATTAAAATAGAAAAAATATTTATCACGAAGAACTTGAGCTGATTACTTGAACAATAACCTCTTAAAAAAAATTGTTTCAAAAAAGAAAAAATATATTTTGTGTTCAGTATAGTGAAGTACAGTTTCTTGGTCAAAGCTTGTGCAAGGAAGTGATTTCACCAAAATCACTCTCAACTGGCAAGTTTTCCCCTTAAATTTATTAATTAATTAACAATACACACTTTATAGAGACTGGGTGTGCCATAGAAGGTTCTCACGACTTCAGGGTCGATGAAACAGAATAAATAATTACTTGCCACATCCAAATGGAATCGGGGACACCAAGCTTCGGAAATATGTGCTATACTCACTAAGCTATCCCTCGCCATATGTATAAAAAAAATCTGATAAATTGACATCATCAGCTTTTTAGTATCTCAACATCCTGAAAGAAACTAACTACTTAATAAAGAGCATTTTTTTCCCAAAATTATATCGTCTTCCTTTTAATTCATTGTTATCCCTTTGGTTACGCTCTTGTCATATATCAAACTTTTAAATATTTTAATTATTTTTAAATACAGTATTTTGAATTTTTAAAGTACAATATATTAGAATAACGAAGCATTTAAATTGTTCAAAAAAATAAAGAAAATAGAATTACAACATACCAAAGGTATTTTGTATTATAATTTAAGAAACAAATTAAAATACTTGCATAATTCGCTTTATGATTCCTGAAAATATAAGTATATGTTTGTGAGTAAAGGAACTATGAGACTAAAAACACTGCAAATACCTCAACAAAAAAAATTTAATAAATTAATTTATTCAGTTAATATTATTTCTCAACATTTAATTTCAAAAGTGAGGTTTTCTAGTTTTTTTTTTTTATTTTCAATATTATGGAACTTATTGTGTAAACTGAATCCTTCTCTTTTCTTTTCTTTAAAATACTTGAAAATATTATGAAATAAATAAATGTTTTTCCCAACTAAATACCTGTAACTGTATCTGTTTATTTAAAACATGGGTTCTCTAGGCTTTTATTCAATAACAGCTTGGAGTCCTCCATAGTTATTTTAAGGCATAATAGCTCACGGCTAAGATATTTTTACTTCAAATTTAACTTAAAAAACACAAAAGACTTTATAAGTTTAAAGCTTGAATCTCACGGGGAAGAATTCTCGTGCCTTCTTGAAATGCATACAAGGAGAACGAACTTAATTTGGTTATTTATGTTGTTTATTTATTACACAAAATAAAATACATCTTTTGTATTTTAGTACCCTTGAAAGAAAATATAAATACAATTTTCTGTATTTAAAAAAAAATTAAAAAGAAAATACAAGTACAAACAATAGATTCTGTATTTTATTCCCAAATACGAAATGAGTATTTTAACATATTTCATTTTAAAAATTGCTCATATCTGCTTACAAACAACTGCCTCCTAGACCCTCTTAGGTTGTAGCTGTACAGGTTTAATTAAAAAAGAAAAAATATATATTGGGTTCAGTACTGTATAGTAAAGTACAGTTTCTTAGTCAAAGGTTGTGCAAGGAAGTGATTTCACCAAAATCACTCTCAACTGGCAGGTTTTCCCTATAAATGTATTAATTAATTAATAATACCCAAATTATAGAGGCTGGGTGTGCCTCAGGTTGTAGCTGTACAGGTTTAATTATTTGAGCGGTATTCCGGAAAAATAACACGCTATTCAGATGGTCTATTAAACTCCAATAACGAAAGAAGACTTTTGTGAAAGAATGATATGAAAGAAAAGTAAGTTTCGGATCGTTAGAAGTACGGAATGAGAATGGTTCAGGTTTAAGAAATAAGCATTACAGTAGATACTGAATATTAACCAATAAATTAGGATTTCATGTAAATATGTTTTTCTTCATTGCGTCAGTGTTGAACCCAGTGAAATGTTTTATGCATCTAGTGGGAGTTCAGAAGTCTTTGGATGTTATATATTGGGATATCAGAGGATGTAATTAAAGTAAGATTATAATCTGTATTTCCTACGTTGAAGTATTTTATAAATTTTATGAATCAAGAAAAATTGTCTTCATAAAATCAATCAGTTTATCCAATGTTCGAAACAACAAAAATAAAATAAAATAAATTTATTCGTTGACAAGATGTCAAATAAAGGTTCATTAAGAGTTACTAAAAATTTTGGCCCTTGGTCCAGCAGCTGTTCGGGGCGCGGTACGGATCAAAGAGACTGGACGAGGAATTCCAAGTTGTCCCTCGATCAGGAATTTGTTCCTCTTCACCAGTTCGGGGTTTGGAAGACTGCCGCTTTAGGGACCAGGCAGAGAAAGAAGAAAAAAAAAGAAGAAAACATTTAAGGTGTTAACTGCTCCAAATTCGATCCTATCCACTTATCTCTAAGATTATAGCAAATAATATAAGATTATATCTGAAAGAAGAAATGGTTTATAGAAGAAATATTATATCTGATTTTGGTAATAGTTATTATTATAACTCGAGTCTGAAATTCTTTCAAATAAGAAAACGCTTGTTTAATAAACCAATGTCTTAATTCATAAAATATTAGCTTTAATATTAAATGAATATAAACCTTTTAAATATCCCTTATTTTTTTTCTCAACCATTTTAATTGTCAATCATTAATTTTAATAGCCTTAATTAGTGCAGTGTACACCTATTGAGTAGCGCATTTACGCACAGGCATAAATCCGAGGAATCAGTGGTGCTAATCTCCTCACTTTGTTTATTGTTTTATATTTTTTATTTAGCATCTTTACAGTATATGTAATATATAATTTGATAGTAATTTAAAATTAATTTTAGCTTACAATATTTTTATCTTTTTCTTTATGTAATTTTTTATTCTCGCCTTTTCGGCTATATGTGGTTTTCTGGGCCAAGAACGAGAACGGGGAATTGAATTCAGAGTTAAAAGCTCCGGCTTATGGAACCAGAAGTATAATTTTTGTACTTGTCTGACTCTTATAAATGTTTTAAAAAACGGAAACTATCACATAAATTTCGAAAACTGCTTCAAAGCAACTAATTTTCACGGTATGTTTTTTTCCTATTCTTTATAAAAAGTAATCGAAAATATGGTATCGTATTCTTCAGATTTATTTATGTCAGATGTTCGCTATATATCTTTATGATCGTCTTTATAATTGTATACTGAAAATCAAATATAGAATTAAGAACTAACATGATATTGGTGAAAAAATTTGAACACTGCTCTAAATGGTCCCGTGTTTCTCCTTATAAACAAGCATCCAGGTAATTCTACTGAGGGTGCCTGAATTCAACGGATAAGGTGAGTGTGTAAGGTGAATCTACAATTAACCCGCCAGCTATTCCTGTGCAAAGCAGTGCTTCTCCCTTATCAGTATTTCCTTCTTTTTTTTCTAGTTTCTTAAAATTATATAATAATTTTAGATATTTTAATTTATTTCCTATGGTTTTCAAACATTTATATTATCTTACACTTTAACATATTAAGAATAAAATATTATTTGTTTAAGAAATATGAATATAAAACAGATATTTACTTAAGAGTTAACCCATTTGAAACTCCCAGACCATTTTGCTCAACATTTTTATTATTTTTTTTTTTTATTGGTAGATATTCTATATTTATTTGGGAGTTCAAATCCGTAGTTAAAAAAATGTTGAGGCTCACAGTTTTTTTTTTGCAGCCATTTTTTATTTTATTATTTATTGAAAACATGTTTTGAGAAGATGCCTGTTACTCTGGTCATTTGGTAGATATCAAGCCAAAATAAAAACTGAAATAATTTAGAGAAATTTTCCTACATTTCTGTTGATCAATACATTACCGAAAAATAAAGGAAAGTTGTTTTAAAAAATCATGAAAATAGACAAAAAAAATGTGACTTTTAGGGTTGAAAAATGTAATAAAGAAAAGAATCCCAACTTTAATTTTTCTTCATGTGTAGTCCTACCACTGGACTTCTTGCTGATGAAATTTCAATCTTGAAAACCTTGTATGATAGGAATGTTTGATACAAATTTGATTATTGAGACTCAACTGGTTCTATAAGTTATACTTGGTTAAAATATTAGTTAAAATTGATGCCTAGTGTGATTCGGTCTCAGCGTATCCTACCTGCTCTAACTGCGGGATTTTGGCTGCTATCAAAACAAAACAAAAACTTAAATTATTACGATGTTTTACTCTAACTTTTTCTATCACAATATATATCATGAGTAATGAGGAAGGTTGTTAAAAAAATTTACGAAACGAGAAACGAGAAAAAACGAGACATTTAACGCAGCAATACTGTAATAATGAAAAGAGTCTCAACTTTATTTTTTTTTCATATGTAGTTCTATCAGCAGTCTACACTGCTTGCTTGTAAAATTTCAATCTTCACTACCTTGTCATTTTTTAAATATGAATTTTCATAATCGCTCAAAAATCGTTTTTAGCGGTTTTTGATGTTGTATACCAAAAAAGCGACTAAGTGAAAAAATATGAAATTGACACGTGGTAGATATGTGTATTGAAATAAACAGCAATACAATTATCAATGATTTTTAATACTGAGTTTCAACCCAATCAGATATACAGTAGTTGTAATTCCAATATCAAAAACGACTTTTTTAGCGTTTTTGAAAATTCATATTTAAAATAGGACAAAATTTTCAAGACTGAAATTACATCAGCAAGAAGTACAGTGGTAGGACTACATATGAACAAAAAAATTGAGACTCTTTTCTTTATTACACTTTTGCATCCCTAAAAGTCGCTGTTTTTATCTATTTTCATGACTTTTTTAAACCACTTTCCTTTCTTATTAGGTGGTGTATTGATCAACAGCATTGTTAAAAAATACTCTGAATTATTCCAGTTTGTATTTTGGCTTGATATCTACAAAATATCTAGAATTACGGTCATTTTCCCAAAACATGTTTTCAGTCGAAAAGAAAATTAAAATTGGCCGCCGCGAACTGTGAGAATCAAAATGTTTTCCACTTGGGTTTTAAACTCTCAAATATATATGGAATAACTGCTAAAAAGATTATAAAAATAAAAAAAAGTCGAGCAACAAAATTAATTCAAATTGGATAATTTCAAATGGATTGACTCTTAATTGTTCCATGTGAGGTTATCAAGAATGACCAATACATATTAAAATCAAAATTTAATTTTAAAATAAAATTAAAAAAATTAAATTAAATAAAAAATGAAAATAAATTAAAGTTTTGCACTTTTTGCACTTGTATTATATTATTTTATACATATACAGCTGCAAGGCCTAGACCTGAACCAGTATCCTAAAATGAAGTATTGAAAGATTTGAGAGGAAAATCCTCTGTACAATAACCGGAACGATCTGATATGAAAGTACTTCAGCCTGAGGGAGAAGGATCAATAAGGAACTGCTTACAAAAACCGGTCAATCAATAACTCATGATATGAAGGGAAGGAAGTAATCTTTAAACTATAGCCTTAATAATAAAAGATTAGGTGCGAAGCTAAAGACAAGGGACAAAGATGCTGCATAATTGCTGGTTGGAATATAAATAAAATATCTCATAATAGACAAAGAGAAAACTGAGAATCAAGAACATTTTTTAAATCGTTTCCTTAAATCGTTCAGATTTAATTTATTGAAATTAAGGCGGTGAAAGAAAAAAAAAATGAGACTCCACCAAAAGACAATAAACTGACCCCAACTTAATGCACATTCAAATTATCATGCGTCTAATTCAATTTGCAGTGGTTTTATAATTTTTTTTTTGTATCATTGCGTCAATCGCCAGGGTCGTTATCACCTTGTGCCAATGGTTCAATTTTAAATTTTGGAGTATATCTCTGTCCGTCATAGAAAGTTAAAAAGTCTGTCAGTCATCTGTACATTGCCCAGTAAAGCGGAATAAATATTTTAAGGGATATCAAAGAGTGATGTTTCGTTTTCATTTGATCTGTATTCTGTTAGAGGGTGTTTCACAGTCAGCGGACATCCGTAGGTCTTGCATTCAGTTGGCGATTCGCGAGCAATCAGGTTCTTACCTACATTAAATTCCCTGAGTCCGAAATTTTAACTGAAATTATCACCACATTGATGTTATTTATCTGCCTAAAAAACAACTAAATATTTGATAAGTACAAGGTCTGGATATAGCGCATATTATATAAGTAAGTATAGTAAAGTCCTTAGTCGCCTCAACCCTGTAGAGTTTATGAAACGGAATAAAATGTAGTGGGACTCGATCTTCGAAACAGTACAAAAGTCGTTATTTTCGGAAAATACACAACGGAAAATATTTCGCATAGCTTAAGCTTAATTGAAATTTAAAATGGCAAATAATATTTATAATAATGAAGGAGAATTCTAAAATAAGTCTCTCTTATCTTACTCAAGAAATTTAATATTGATAGTAAATATTTTTATGATTTGGTATCTGTTTTTGAAAGGAACGTTTCAAAGAGAACAAATGGAGTTATAAAAGAAATAAAGGGAATTACTAGAAATAAAATAGGTTTAAGCTGGCTATCTTCGAAGATAGTAGGTAACGGAGAACGTAAAATAGATTATAGCTTTAGAAGTTGAGTATTAAAAGATTTTGACCAAGTATTTCCAACTATTCAATTAGAAATATCTATTTGGTAGAAGAATTAAATAACAAACTGACTTTTTACTTCGGACAATGGGAGGGTACTTCTGGAAGTGGCGATAAATTAGAAGGAAACCGTAACAATTTGGCGCGTCCACTGGGAAATGGGAACAAACTTTTCCTATAATCCGGGTCGCGATGAACGGCATTGGTCATCAGGAGGCTCAAATCCAGTCCTGAATTTATGCAATCCACATTTACTCTGTGGCTAAGAAATTCTTCCATTTAATGAGAAAATCCTATTTAAATGAATGATTTAAATAAACAAAGGCTTTGTGAACTCTGAGGTTTGAAGCTGTTAAATCGAGATCCATTGCCTGTAAACTTCCTTTGCCTTAAATTTCCTTCTACTGAATTCCATCAAAGCCTAAACCTTCGAAATTTCAGTTTACCAAAATATTGTTATTCTGAGGGGACTGGGTCCCATAATAAAGTTTCTTTTTCTATTTCTAATCTACCACAATCATTACAGCGACTTTTCAATGAACCAATAGGAAGTGATTCAGGCACTTTCATTCAAATGAACTTTATGTGATATGAATGAGGTGAGCTTTTTTTTTGTCATTTCGGCTAAACAGGGTTTTCACGGACTAGGAGAGAGGACGGGATATTAATG
The DNA here is from genome assembly GCA_928085145.1 of Nezara viridula. Lineage (NCBI taxonomy): Eukaryota > Metazoa > Arthropoda > Insecta > Hemiptera > Pentatomidae > Nezara > Nezara viridula. Next base: position 149,282,703 of record OV725079.1, on the reverse strand, counting down.
CTAGAGTTTCAATTTAACCGTGAGGTTTATTTTATCTATATTTATTTAAAAGTATAATATTTCATCGCCATTCATCAACGTTTGTATTTAATTTGATAGTTTCCGCATCTTCGTCTAACAGCACTAAAAACATTCATAACTATTAGAGTTATTGAGCTTTGGGGCTCCACCAAACCATCGAATTCCTATCGTATCCAATCCTTACAATCCAAAATCCTCCGTAAAATCCTTAATGCTCCATATTTTGTCACAAATAAAACCATTCATAAAGACCTTAATGTACCATATGTCGCTGATTTAGCTCGAGCCAGATATCTATCCTTTTATGATAAACTTCACTCCCATCCAAATCCGCTTGTTTCCTCTCTTGCTTCTTTCTCGATTCCTGATAATCCTCCTAGGCGTCTGAAAAGGAGATGGCCTCGTGATCTTCTTACTTAAAATTATTTAGAGAGTGCTACCACTGGGTAGTAACTCTTCAAGCCTGTACATGCCATTATTTATATTTGCGCATATTTACTAGATGTATTTGTATACAGTTGTAAATTCCATTAAATAAACAAAAAAAAAAAAAAAAGAGTTAACATTTTCTCGGTACATATAACCTTTCTTTTTTTTCGAATATTTAATAGTTGACCGTTGCATTATAAAGGAAGGAGATGGTCCGGGGTTGCGGTCATAAATAGGCTAAATAGTGGTAAAACTATTTTATTGAAAGCCGACATTTCGACCCGACTTTTCAGTTCTTCATCAGGGAGGTGTGTTTATCTAGGAGTTCTAAGTGAAACTCCTAGATGAACACACCTCCCTGATGAAGTCGGTTCGAAACGTCGGCTTTCAATAAAATAGTTTTACCACTATTTAGCCTATGACCGCAACCCCGGACCATCTCCTTCCTTTCTTTTTTATTATTATTTCTTAATGATATTTACAACTGTATAAAAGAAATGCATTTATTTAATTTGAACGTAAGGATATAATGACGTGACACTTGTTGAGAAACTACCCAATGGTAGCACTCTAATTACCATTAATTCTACTTTAGGAGATTACGGGGCATCTTCTTTTCAGACGTCTCGGAGGGTTATCAGGAATTGAAGAAGAAGCAAGGTTAGAAACGAGAGAGTTGGGATGATTCTGAAGTTCATTATGGAAGGATAAGTATCTGGATTGGGCCAGAACTGAAACAAAAGAAACATTAAGGTCATTATGGATGGTTTTATTTGTAACAAAGTAGGGAGCATTGAGGATTTTACGAACGATTTTGGATTGTAAGGATTGGATACGAGAGGAATTCGATGGTTTAGTGGAGCCTCATAGCTCAACTCCGTAAGTCCAAACTGGCCTTTAGTCATGTATATGATTCTTTTGTAATTAATTTGAAATTTAGAGCATTTGTCTAGTAACTACTGAAGTAATCGGAAACGTCGAGCGGTTTCCTATCGTTATAACCTTTCTAATAATGACATTCCCTAACATAAAAGTTCAGTACATTTTGCTTTATAAATCAAGTAAGAATCACCTCGATAAATAAATACCTATCTCACGAGAAAACTCAAGATACTATCTATAACGAAATTGATGATCTTTGTATCCAGCCACGTCAAAATAGATATGTTGCTAAATCTGATTGAAACATGATGGCCACGTGGCCTGTTGAGAAACAGGCACAGATAACTTTTATCCGAGGTTATGGATGAATGATAGGATGTTCGTCAAGTCTGCATCACTTTTAAAAATATCTCCCCAAAGGATCAAACTTTTTTTTTCTGTTTATTTGTTTGAATAATGAAATATAAGCATAACTGGTAAAACAATAATAATGCGATTTCAAACATAACATTAGTCAAATGTACGAAGTTACGTTTAAATAAAATCGAAAACATATACAAATTTTAAAAATTTATTACTGACTTTTTAAAAATATTTATTGAATAACAATACAATTTTCCAAGGACAATAATTATTAGTGCTTAGAAAGGCATCTAAGCATACCATATATTCATTCAAGATAACTAATATAAATAATTAAGAACAACGAAAAAGAAAAAAAAGTAATAATAATAAAAAGAAAAAATAATAACTCGTAATTAATAAAGTACAATGATAAAATTAAAATAATGTATAAAATTCATAAATAAAATGTTTTATATTTAAATAAGTCATATTAACAAAACTAGTAGAAGTACAAGTGAACTTAAGTTGAATATAGATTTTAATAATTCATCTAAAATTTAATAACTGATTATATTATAAATTGCTGGATTATATTTTTCTTAAAATGAGGAATCTCTTTGACTATGTCAAATTAAATACAAACGTTGGTTAATGGCGATAAAATATTATATCTTTAAATACATATAGATAAAATAAAACTTACCTTTAAATCAGGAACTCTAGCATCAGTCTCTCGCCCTCTCCTCTGGCCCGTGAAAATGCTGTATAGCCGGAAACTTTACATCAAGACAAAATGCGATGACTTTAATGGAATAAAGAGTCATTCTTAATCAAACTAAAAAAAAAGGTTAGATTCAAGAAATGAAGAATAGGTGAAGCTTGGTATTTTTGTTCTACGATTACATATAGTGAACTCCTCAGATATTTCCTATTATTTGTCTTCGAATTATCAAAAATTAAATTAAAAAAGGCTTCTTTTGTATATGTTTCATATATTAACCAATTTATAGCTCCATAATTTGTCATATAAAACTCAATATTGTGTCATTATTTTTAAGGGCTTCGATATGATATTACTTTACTAAATCAATCTTAAATTTTTCAGAAAATGAAAAAAATACACACTTAAAGCACCTAATCACAAATTATAGACATAATTAATTTACTTTAAAAAAAAAATTGTTTTTCATGTTATAAGAAAATTTGAGCTAAATTTCAGGATTAAAAATATCTGCCAAGTCGGTCAGTATGGCCTCCTCACCTTTAATATTGAGTAAATTAAGAATAACATTTTCCTTTGATTGTTTATTTCTACATGTTACGGAAACTTTAATTTATCATCACTATGGTAAAACATACACTATTTTGTTGTCTATGTATATTGGAAACCCTTAAGATTAAAAAAAAAAGTATAGGCGTTTAAATATACATTTTAATACAGAGACATATCCAAGGAATGGAAATAAAAATCAATAAAATTAATTAAAAACCGTCTCTATACAGTTATCAAAATCAAATGTATGGTTATTTAAAGTACTATATTTTCCTGAGGCTGTATTTTTTAACATTATTTAAAGCTTTTTCAATTTTTTTTTTTAATTCTGTGATATTTCATCAATAAAATATTCCTACGGGTATTGCATACATTTGGATTTTTTTCGTGTGTGCTAATTAGCTTAACACAATATAATTTACTATTGCATAGTAGAATGAACTTGAAATAAGCCAGATGTTCCATTCTTATATAAATGTTGTTATAATTCCATTCTTATTTTTACTTAATATTAAAATAAAAAATAAAGTAAGGGAAAAAATAAGACTCTTGAAAAAATTGCCCCATACAAGATATAGTATCTTTGTAAGCTTTACATGCTTATATGAGGGTAGGCAGGTTAAAATATGAATAATCACGCGATTATTAGCCGGAGAATAGTTAAATTAATCTTGTTATTTTATCCTAAAATTAATAAATCATCTATCCAGGCTTCATTACTTGTTCAATTTTTTGCTCAGTTAACAACCTGTTAACTAATGCTCAGGTAACAAGTTAAGAATTATTGGCATGGTATCAGCAGTCAGGAACTAAAGCTAACTGGCGCCAGTAATTCAACGAACCTCAAGACATGCGTCTCATTATTGGATCTTCTTATGCCAAGGTGTCATCCTAACATCTTTATATACGGATTGATTAATTAAGTGGAAAGATCTATGAAAAGTATTAACAACTCATGAACGGTAGTGTGTTTTATGAGAAGAGGCCTAGAATTACAAAGCCAGCAATTCTATTTTCAAATATTAATTTTTAAAATAACAATGACAACAAACGATATCGTAATGTTTCAATAAAATAATTTATTTTACGTTTAACCATTTATTTGAAGAATGGATTTATGAATGGAAAATTAAAATTAATGCTCAGAAATCAAGCCACGTAAATTTTTCTCTTAGGAAAGCTTCATGTTTCCACCATCAAAAACAATCCAGTGCCTATCAAAAACTATGTATGGTACCTTGGACTCTACTTATATTAGACGAAAGACTTACTTTGAAAATAAAACCACAATTTCAAAAGGGCTTAAAAGGTCATTAAATCAACCTTCAAATCTGAACTATAGATCCTCAATTAACCAGCGATTAATCTATAATATACAGACCGACTTTGACATACGGTGAAGAACATTGAAGTTCAGCAGAACAAAATACAACAAACAAAATTTGAAATTCTTCCAATAATTGTTAATGTGCAACAGTATATTTCACACTACAAGCAGCGGCTTAAACATTTCAACAGTAAAATCTTACATCCACTACAAATACACAACATTTCAGAGGCTAACCCTAAATTACTTCGACCTACGTGTTCTATCTGATCGACAGATAATAAAAAGAGATCTGCAGCTTTAAAATTAACTCAATAATGCTATTATAACTTGAGGCGAATATCAAGAAAAAAATCGAAAAAGGTAGTGATATTTAACATCAATTTTTGTTTATACGCTTATAGTTGCAAATGTACTAAAAAAAAGAGCAAAACAAATTACTTAAAAAAAATAACTGATTTTGAAGTAATTCTTTTACCTTTCTCATCATAAACACGAATACTGTTGTCAAAAAATATTAAAAATAGTAGATTTGACTGGTTTTGGAATTCTAGTGCTCATATAGTAATGATTTTTTAAAGAAGTGATTTAAAAAAAAAATCTTCTTTAGAAATATCAGGCGTCAGATTTTACAAGAACTAAAGACTACTGTTATTCTATAATTACACTAAGCTATACAATATTAAGATTTAATATGATCATTTTTTTCTATGGTCAAATTTTAAATACCAAAATAGTGCAGGGTAATTTCATTTAAAGCAGAATGTGTGGAATTGGACTGCGGCGATTAAGGACGCAATAAGGCGAAATATTTTCCTGGAATTGTTCCTCGTGTTTATGCTTTGAATAAGGCGCCATAAAATATTCCTAATTGAAATCCTATCTGAAAAATAATTATTATATCTCATGATTCTCACTTATTATCTCGTATTTTTGTAAAAGCTGATTTTCTAAAGAAAATGTGTTGCTAGTAAAACAACCTCGTATCTTTAATCAAAAATAAAGTTTCAAAGCCTCCTCCATTACAAAAAAAAATTAAATCTATAAATTTGAAAGTTATTAAAGGACTGTGAATTCAGTGTATGGTAGTAAAACGTCTTATTGCTGGTTCTACTCTTGTTACTCTTTCAATGTTAAATAAAAAAAAAATCTTGAATTAATGTAAGTATATATTTCGCAAAATATATTTCACAGCAACCAACTACTTTTCACTTATTTAGATCAATTAAGATGAAATTTGTCATTTCATCTTATGTTCAATTGATAACTGAATTGAAATGATTAGTAATGTGTGAATAGGAATTATTACACAAAGTCAAACTGTAAAAGTTTTCTCTTGATATTTGTTTCTTTTATTATATATATACCTAAATAGAAATTTTAAAAAAAAAATCAACACGCCCACATGAGGTCGCGAAATTCGTTTCTTTTTGGCCCGTGGGATTTTCATTTGAAACTTGCTCAGGTTTTAGACCTAATGAATGGATTGCTTTTTCAACAACCTACGTTTGGATGTCAGGAGTAGAGGGAGATTTGTCAGTGTCTTGAAATTTATACAGGCGATATATTACTTTTGATAAAGAATAAAAAAAAAATCAAAAGCATTTTTAGAAGAGAAAAAGGAAATATCAAAACTAAATTTAAAAGTTCTATTATTTTATTCTTCACTAATTTTTTTTTTTGGTTATTGAATTGTTATCAACATCTATATATTTCCTTGGTTATTATATATAAATGTTTTTATATATTAATAATTTATATATTTATGTTTTAATAATATATATAGCTTTTATTTTTAAAAGAAAGTTTCATTTTTTCAAAAATATGGATTTTAATAAAAAAAAATTTAAAAAAGTATAACAAACCACATACAAAAAGTAGTACATGATTGAAACAAAAAATCTATTTATTTTCAATTAATTTCTCAATAGACAATAACTGGATAGATAATAATGACTAAAATTATACACTACGCATTATTTTTTCGAGTTCTAAACAAAAGTTCGCCTTAAACTTAATGTATTACGATTTTATTATTTTGTATAAAAGTTCTCTCTAGCTGTATCAGTTGTATTTGTTTTATTTTTTTAGAAGTCCACGCTTTTTTTTTTAAGTTTTGAATTTTTTTTAGCCTTAGGTCCTAAATACAAGAAACTTAATTATTTTCTATTTATATAAATTGTTGGTTAGTACTTCAATTTTTTTGTAATCACAAAGAACACATTTGATACTCCAGACATTTCTCCTTTACATCCAATGTTTCAGCCCCTTTAGCCATAAGGGAAAAAAAACATCACAGCCAAGTTAGATTTACATGTTAATTATTGTTATAATCAACATTATAAAAATTTTTTAAATATTATTTTATAAAGCTTGAATAACATCATTAGTACTTGTTTGCCATAATCCTATGCATTTCTTTAATAAAGAACCTCACCTCATAAGGTTATATTTATTTAAACATTTTTCATTTGAACATTGCAATAATGTTTTTTTATAAATTTACATTATTAAATTATTTCTATTCTGTATTGTTAATAGCGAATAGCAATCTATTCTGTATTGCCGGCGTAATCTAAATAGAAGGTAATATGTTTGAACTAGTACAGAAGTTTAGGTATTTGTGGACTACGATAACAAGGAAAAACAAAATTGAAGAGGAGATTAAGGTTGGGCTGAAGGCGGGAAATGCTTGTTATTTTTCTGTGACAAAACTACTTAACTCGTGCCTATTGTCCCTTAACTTAAAAACTAGAATCTATAAAACCAATATCTTACTTACAGTTCTTTATGTATGCGAAACATGACCGCTTACATTAAGGGAGAAATAACGTCTTAAGGTTTTTGAAAATAAAGTCTTGCGCACAATATTCGAACCCAAGAAGGACGAGTTAACCGTTGAGTTCAGACGGTTACACAACGCCGAATCGCGTGAACTTTATCCGGTTAATATAATTGAAGTGATTACATCGGGGTGAATCAAATAGACTTGTAAAATTGTTGGGTTTAGTTACAAAAGAATTTCTAAAATATTAATCTTTGCTGTACCGAATGGTAAACGTCCGAGGGGTAGACCGAAGCGAAGGTTGGAAGATTTCGTTAAAGCCGATCGGAAGGGACTGGGTTTGGACGGCGAACGGTGGAGGGAGGTGTGTAATAAGCGATTAATGGTTTCGGCATCGAACCTTTGAGTTCGCTAAGGCTTTTATTATTATCATGTATCAAAACTTAATGATATAAGAATTAACATTTTATTCTCAACCATGTCAGCCATTCTTATTATTTTTTATTTTTTAAATTTTAATTATAACTTAAAGTAAATAACTTTAAAAATTCAATCTATATTAAAATTGAAATAACTCGATATCGATCGACTTCTAGACGAAAATATTGAAAGCAAGAAGTACTGGAAAACAAAAAGAACAGCTTTAAAAAGTTGATCCGGAAAGATATACCCCCTCTTCAAAAAAAAGAAGGTTAGTAATTTTTTATCAGGTTAGTAAGAAAAGAACTAACCAATTGGTATAAAAAAGTTCATCCCTCAAATAGCAAGTCACATTTAGACTTGCAGTATGACAAAAACACAAAAACCTAAAGTTGTAACTAATAGAAAACGGACTCCTGCCTTCATAAACCTTTCTAAGCAGGACAAAACAGAAGCGTCTACTCGTAGTAGAGGAACTAACCAGAAATCTAACGTATCGTCTCTCACAAAAACAACAAATGTTATCCCATCCAACGAATTACTTAAACAAACAAATGCTACTTCAACCAAAGAAATCGCACCTCAACCCGTTCCTATGTCATCTAACACTCAGGACAAATTGTCAACCAAGAATATTCCTAAACCCCCCTCTATAAATTTAAAATCAGTTAAAAACTTCAAAGAATTATGTCAAAATTTATCAACAGAAGTCGGACCTCGCGGGTTTTATTGTCTTTCTAACACAAATGAGACAAAAATATTTCCATCTACTCCAGATGATTATCGAAAAATAATAAAACTATTAAAAGCACAAAATGCAACATTCTACACATATCAATTACAGAATGAAAAACCATTTCGTGTTGTCATTCGAAATCTTCATCACACTACAGAAATTGAAGATATCAAATTCGAACTCGAAGAACTAGGATACAGAGTAAAAAATATTAGTAACGCAAAACATCCCAAAACAAAAGTACCGCTACCGATATTTTTTATAGATTTGGAACAAAGTCCAACTAATCAAGAAATTTTTAATCTAGAATTTTTATTATATACTAGAATAAAAGTAGAAGAACCATACTTAAGAAAGGAACCACCACAGTGTCAAAGATGTCAAACCTATGGCCATACAAAAGGGTACTGTAGTCTTCCCGCCAAATGTGTTAAGTGCGCTGGACCACACCTTACAGCAAACTGTACAAAAACTAGAGAAACGCCCGCCACTTGTGCTAACTGCGAAGGTGCTCACCCAGCCAATTACAAAGGATGCGCTACATTCAAAAAACTAATATATCTAAAAAACAAACCATTTGTCAACCATATAACCTCTGGATCAGGATTAGAGATAGATCCCCTCCCTTCACAGACTCCAAATATAATGGATCCTTCAACAGCCAAATTAATATCAATAGAAACAAATGAAGAACACGTTAAATCAGTTCAAAAATTAGAAGAGAAAGATCTAACACCGCAGAGTAGTGATAAACCATCTACCGTGGCAGGGGTCTCCTGTGCTAAGGTAACAGGGAGATATCCTTCTACAGCTTCTATCTAACCTTCTACTTCAACTTTTGATATTTCTTCAGCTATAAAATCTTCTATGGAACCTCTTCTAACTGAACTTAAATCCCTTTTATCCCCTATTTTAGAACTTCTAACTAAACTAGTTTCTACTTTCATTTCTAATCCTTCCAATGACTAATTCGAAATCACCTTCTCTAAAAATACTCCTATGGAACTCCAATGGTCTGCTCCAACGAAAAAATGAACTGGAAATTTGTTTAAAAGAACATGACATAAACATAGCTCTGATTACTGAAACTCATTTAACAGACAAACAAACATTTAAGCTACAAGATTACGAAACTTACAGAACTGACCATCCAGACCACACAGCACATGGAGGAACTGCAATTATTGTGGACAAGTCCTTAAATCACCATATTCTTCCTGCTGCTTCTACGAATTCCCTACAATACACCAATATTTCTCTAAACTCCTCAAAATTCCAACTCACGATTGCCTCAGTCTATATAGCTCCCAATAAAGTTATATCCACGAATGAATTAAAGGCTATTTTCTCGACAATGGGAAAATCATTCATTGTAGGAGGAGATTTTAACGCAAAAAACACAAGGTGGGGATCTAGAGTGTCCATTACTCGTGGAAAAAGACTACAAAAATGTATTGAAGATTTGAAATTTTCTGTAATTTCGCCATCTCAACCTACTTACTGGCCTACTTCACTATCAAAGTCTCCCGATCTTCTTGATTTCTTTGTCACAAGCTCCTTACCACATGCACATTCCAACGTTTCCTCTCTCCTTGACCTTTCATCTGATCATAGCCCAATTTTACTTGAACTTTCGAACAACCCTTTCGTTAAACCCAAACCCCCGACATTAATTAACGGTTACATAAACTGGGACGACTTTAAACATTTTTTAAACAACAAAATTACGTTAAACACTTTAATTAGTACAGCTGACGACCTCGACAATGCAGTCAACGACCTAACAAAAAGTATACAAGAGGCTATTTGGCATTCAACGAGACCACCAAAGACATACACTAAACCTGCTTCTTACCTACCTCAGCCAATACATAATCTTATAAAAGAAAAACGTAGGATTAGAGCCCTATGGCAAAGAACTAGATATCCATCGTACAAAACAGAACTCAACAAACTAACTAGAAAACTTCACGAAAAACTATTAAAATTTAAAAATGACAGCTATAAAGACTACATAGACACAATAAACAATAGAAATGGATCAATATGGACAACAACAAGACGTATACTAAAGAAAAAAGACCTTCAATACCCTCTCCGACGTACAGACAACACTTGGGCAATAACAAGCGAAGAAAAAGCCAATGAATTCGCTAAATATCTTGCACAAGTATTTGGGACAAACAGAATACAGGACAATAATTTTACTGACGCAATAGAAGAAGAACTGACAACACCACTACCCTTATCACTACCCCCACCGGCATTTCATCCGAAAGAAATTTACAAAGAAATCAACAGACTACCAAACAAAAAAGCTCCTGGCTATGATCTAATCACTCCCTTCATTCTTCGACACCTACCTCGAAAAGCTGTTTTGTTTCTTACACATATCTATAACTCCATTTTACGCACTACCTATTTTCCTCTCCTTTGGAAACTCTCCACAATCAAAATGATTGCCAAACCTTCAAAACCTACCACTTCTCCTTCATCCTATCGTCCTATAGCACTTCTTCCAATAATGGGCAAACTATTTGAAAAACTATTACTAAACCGACTAAAGCCTATTCTAGAATATAGTGAAGTGATACCAAATCACCAGTTTGGCTTTCGCTGTTATCACTCTACTGTGCAACAGTGCCATCGGATAGTAGATGCTATCTCTGTGACTTTTGAAAAAAAGGAATATTGCTCTGCCGTCTTTCTCGACATAGAGAAAGCATTTGATAGTGTCTGGCACAAGGGCCTATTATGGAAACTAAAACCGCACTTACCTTCCACTTATTTTTTAATTCTTCAATCCTACTTTCTTAATAGATTTTTCTGTACTTCCGTAGACTCTTCTGTATCTTCCTTCTTTCCCCAACACAAAGGCGTACCACAAGGTAGCGTCTTGAGCCCAATCCTCTATTCTATATACACTTCTGATATCCCTGAGCACCCTAATACCACCATTTATTGCTTCGCTGACGACACTGCTATTCTATCTTCACACAAAAATCCTACTATCGCATCAATTGCCCTACAAAACCATCTTCATTCTCTTGAAAAGTGGTTTGAAAACTGGAGAATCAAAATTAATAGTACAAAATCCACCCACATTAGTTTCTCTCTTAGGAAAGCCTCATGTCCACCCATAACGATTGCCAATAATCCAGTGCCTTCAAAGAACTATGTACGGTACCTTGGACTCTACTTAGACAAAAGGCTTACTTGGAACATACATACGAAATTAAAAAGACAAGAACTTACTAGACGATATAGCCAACTTTCACATCTTCTGGACTACAGATCTTCACTTAACTTACGAAACAAGCGACTTATCTACAACACCTTACTGAGACCAATATGGACATATGGAGCAGAACTTTGGGGTTCAGCAAAACAAACACACATAAACAAAATACAAACAGCACAATCAAAAATTATACGAAAAATTGTTAACGCACCTTGGTACATTTCAAACACTACTATACATAACGACTTAAACATCCCAACAGTAAAATCCTACATCCACGACAAATACACTACATTTCATTCTTCAACCCAAAATCACTCCAATCCTCTGGTTCTTTCTATCTCCTGCTCCCTGTTACCTGAGCAACGAAGATTAAGAAGAAAATGGCCAAGAGACCTACTACATCAATAAAAAAAAAAATCAAGCAATTACACCAAGACAATAAAAATACAACAAATTTGCTAGATGCGCAGCTGCGCAGGTGCAAATTGCATAAAAAAAAAAAAAAATAAAAAAATAAAATAAAATTATAAAACCAAAAATGTATTACTACTTTGTAATTTTAGTTTTATAAAATAATAAAAGTTTGTCATTTTAACATTATATATAATATAAAACAGAATAAAGTAATTATTGCCTAGTAAGATTTGGAACTTAACAATGGGCCATAAAAACATTTACCCAGTAAAGGTAATTAGGCTGTGGTGTTCATTTTTTAAAAAAACATTTCTTCCTAAACTGAAAAGTTGGATGTAAATGAAAAAAAAATGTAAGACTAATGAATCAAACGTGTTTCTTATTATCGCAATTAATGGTATTATTTGGATAATGTTAGAAAATTAAGTATGGTTTACTAGTGGCAATAAAGTAAAACTAAGATTTCACAGTAATTCCCCGTTATTTCTTCAATCCTGCTTCGATCTTCCGTAATGAATCGGTGAAGGTCTTATCCCTGCGTGAAATGCTCGCCTACCGACTTGATAAAGCGTGAGGTAGAACTATGTGACATAAATAAATCACTAAAGCCGTTTGAATGGAGAAAAACAAGACGAGGAATGATATATGCGCCGCTAATTGCATCTGATTTACGTCCCTGTTTGCAGGGGACCAGTCTTGCTTAAGATGGATGCAAGTGCACTGAACGCACTCTCTTCCAGCAATCTGTTCCCCAGGCAATAACGTCTTATTTATTTCTTGGCAAAATATCGTAGTGGTCGCAGCACACAGATCACGTTTATGATGCTGATATTTGGTTTATGTATGAATATGACAAAAGGTGATCGAATGAATCAAAATGGTAATAGATTATGGTAGTCTAATATATAATATATGAAAATGTGAATATACTTCTACAGATCTACAGGAGAGATTGAAAGAAATGGAAAAAGGAAATAATATGAAATAATATCCATAAAGAAATGTGGAGAAAGAAAAGTAAAAAGAAAACCAAAAAATTAAATAAATAAGTAAATAAAATTAGAAGAATAAAATTAGAGACTTACAGGTGTGTTCAACTAGGAGTTTCAATTAGAACTAGGAAACCAGGGTAAGGGCAGGTATTGAGGAATTTCCTAACTTGTTTGGGTAATGGGAAAAACCTAGAAAATTACAGTATCTAAAATTTGAAGATATGGATGTATATAAGGGAAAAAAATATTATATCTATGAAATATTAAATTATAAATATATACATATACATTTAAAATTGAATTAAGAGATTATAGATAAGAGTACAATGTGAATAAAAACAAAAATGGAAGAAGTAAAACGTACATAGAAGTGAAATATAAATATAGAAATAAGAGATCTAGCCCTCTAGAAGGCTCTATAGAAATAAGAGGTCTAATCCTGAAGAAGACTTGCAAAGTCGATTCAAAACGTTGGCTTTTAATAAAATAGTTTTGCCAATAATTTCGCATGTTTATAAACCGCCACCTCGGACCATCTCCTTTCTTTATAATGCAACGGCCAACCATTAAATATTCAATACCGCTTTTATTAATGTTTGGATTTAAGAATCGAAATTTATATTCATCACTTCTCCGCTTGTTTGATACTTAATTCTACAAAATACAAAGCTTCAGTGAACTGGATAAATTGTGACTAAGACGGAATAAATTGTGTTTTAAAAATAGGTTTTGTTATCAAGACTTAGTATAGTTCCAAAGGAACTACGACACTTCGTTTCAAATCCCAAAATGCTCTATTTTTGAGTTAAATCGCAATTCTCGCCAAATGATTATTAGTTGTCATGGTTCACATAGGATGCTTATCCCATTTTTAAGATTTTAAAAATTATAATATTGCTTTTTATGTTAGTTTTGGACAAATTAAAAATCTATTGAAATGGGTCTTGGATGAGAACAGCTCTTGAACCCTTGGGCATTATGGGTAATCTAGACAGAAATTTATTGATGTATTTAATAAAGAAATAAATTGGCATCTACACTCTTAGTGAGAGAACTTTAAACCAATGTTCTAATGCATCTGTTTAATAGTTCTTGGACTAGTGCAATTATGAATTAGTATAAGTTCTTGGATAGCTGTATCTTGTTGCTCATTTATTAAACTGGGGAGCTGTTTTCCATTAGGATTAACTTATAACTTATAAACTAAACTGTTAGCATAACATTAACGGTCAAGGTGAAGTATGGAGCTAGACCGACTGTGTTTATTGAATGAAATGAAATGAAATGAAATGAAAAAATATTTTATTCTGGGACTACTGTCCCCTAAGAATAATAACAGAGTTATAAATTTATGTCTGATATAATAAAAATACCAACTAATTTATTGTTAATTGTTATTTCAATTGTGCAATGGATTGAAATTAAACATTGTATAGATGCAAGTAATTTTACATGTTAGGGGAAGTTTGAATGTGGAGTAGGTGTTGGAACAGGAGTTGTTTGAAGGAATTTGTGGATGAGGATTGACGCATGGAGGTAGGAAGTGAGTTCCATAAGGAAGCAGCACGAATGACGAAGGATTTGCTGAAGGAGGAAGTTTTATGGGAGGGAATATATAAGTCTATAGGTTGAGACCTAGTATTGAGAGAGTGGATAGAGGAGCGCAGAGTAAGGAGTTCCAGGATGTAGGGAGGGTTTTTGGTTCTGAAGACTTGGAAAAGGAAAACGCCAAGAAGGAATTGTCGTCGGGAAGTAGGATAAAGCCACTTCAACTCGGTGTACCATAGTGAAACATGTGAACGCCTGGGGATCCCGAAAAGGTATCTTATGAAACAATTCATGAGTCTTTTTAGTCTCATTTCCAGCCTGGCAGATAGCCCTCCATACACCAAGCAGCCGTAGTCGAAGTGGGGGAATACAAGGGAGGTTACAAGGAGCTGTCTGGTTTTTAGAGGAATACAATCACGGAATCTTAGGAGTTGTTTAAGGGCAGTTATGGATTTTCGGGTAATCTGGGAGATATGATTTTCCCAGGAGAGGTTCTGGTCAAAGGTTACTCCTAGGTTTTTGACTGTAGGGAAAAAATGGATGGGATAGTTATTGAGGTAAAGTAGAGGAAAGTAAGGAAGGGATCTGATGAGATGTCTGGTCCTGATGATAATAGCCTTGGTTTTATCTGAATTCAGCTTTAATTCATTTATTTCTGCCCATCTGTTGATGCAGTCGATGTCCTCTTGTAGCCTCTGGGCAGCCTCAGGCATCTCAGAAGGCTGGAATGATATTGAATATGTGTCTTGATAGCATTACATTGTATATGCGAATGAATTCGCTGATGACACTATACTTAGAATGCATTGTTGAAAAGAATACATATCAATATGAGAGTTATCACTGGAGTATATTAGTTGATTCCTAAATTGAACGCATTAATAACCAATCTTCCATTCATGTTATGTAGTCCTTAAAAAGTATTGGTGAAATGATTGGTAAGTCAGTTGTAATATTTTCTTTACTCAATAATTCGAATAATAAATAATGATTTAAAACTCTTTGTACAATCAATTTATATTTTAATACAATTAATTTCGATTAAATGAATTGGAACGAAGCGAAGTTCTTCTGATCGCCATTCAGAGCGTGCATGTAACACAACCCGACATTCCATCAATCGAATGCATACAGAATCGAATCACTCATGTACCAAATCCTTCATAACATATCGAATTAGTCTTATTAATTCCTTTATCGAAAGTATTGCTTTCGTAGAACGAATATATTTATTATCAATTAGTCATTGTAATCATTAGTTAATGTATAATCAATGTTGTTTTTATTTTGTTTTAATAGCAATTTTGTATTATTGTAGTTTGATATTTTCAGTTTTTAAAAAGTGTTTCGTATTAAATTTGTAATCAATAATATTTTAGTAAGTTCATTTGATGGTGAGGCTGACCATGAACCGTGCTCAGTGCGCCTTGGTGGAGATCTAACCGAGGAATTCCGAGCGACGGCAGGGTCTACGGAAGGGTGACCCCCTCGCATGCCTCTTATTCAGTATTGTCCTGGAGAAGGCTGTGAAGGAATCGAGCATATAGGTTGGGCAGACAACATTTGGTCGGAGTACGCAACTACTGGCGTTATGCGGACGATTTCGACAGAAAACTTAGGCTTGAGATGAATCGCGAGAAAACGAAGTACATGGTGGCCGAAGGGACGCCTGAACGCATTGAGACGGTGATATTAGGTGACTACCGATTTGAATATTTCACGGAATATATTAATCTAGGCTCTATGCTATAACACAGAACAGCAACGCAGAAATGAAAATTAGAATTACGATAATCTCTGACAACCAGTGCTACTACAACCTAAAAAAACAGCTTGGCGTCCACATTCTCTCTCGCCAAACTAAACTACATCTATACCAAACTATTAATATACCCAGTGCAAACATACGGCTCAGAAAAGTGGACTATGACCAAACATACTGAACAGATTCTCCTTGTGTTCGAGCGGAAAATCCTTCGGAGGATATTTGGAGGAGTATTGGATGGAACCTGGAGGAGGCTCACAAATCAGGAGCTTTACGTTCTCTTTAGAGAGTCAAATGTCGTACAGATAGTTAAATCGCAGTGGGCGGGGCATGTGGTGCGTATGAGCGAAGAGAAGTTGCCCAGGAAGCTTTTGATGGAGCCTCTCTATGGAACGAGGTGACGAGGAAGAACGAAGCATAGATGGGTAGACCAAGTTGCTGACCCTCGGAACATCCTTGGAGTGCGCAACTGGATGGGGGTTGCACGAAACGTTGACGATTGGTGGAAGTTGTTGGTGGATTCCCGGACTCGGCAACGGGTTGTTGTGCCGAGATAATAATAAATTCATTTGCCGTTTTTCGTTCCTCACATTATCTTTTTATTTAGGCTTAAAATTTCATTTTATTTTAGTTTAAGCTTTAAGCCCTACTCTAAATTATTTGTTATTGTTAGTTACAGTATATTTTATAGTATAGTATAGTTTAAGCTTTAAGCCCTACTCTAAATTATTTGTTTTATGTTAGTTACAGTTATGATACAGTATATTTTAGCTTTCATATTTTTTTTCTTCATATATTTCTGCTGATATTTTATCTGGTGATCGAAGAGTAAAATAAAAATTTCTTGGCCTCCTTTGTCATAGACCACTGAAATATCCTGTGGGCTTCACTGCTCGTATGTAATATATACTAGGTATTATCCATGACTTTTCAAAATCATGGTGAATGAACATCATGAAAAAGTATTTTTTAAAAGGAATTCCCAAAATATGACATTTATTATATACATTTTAAAGTTGCTATATCAGCTTAAGTCAGTCATTTAACAGTAAGGATGAGAATTATGATTAGAAGGAACAATTTCGATGGAACTAACAAAGATGTATCAACAAAACATCACAATTAATTTATTAGTTGCAGCATTGCAATTATCATGCAGTTGAAACCAAATTATGCAATAATTCCTACCATTAATCGTAAAATAAACCAAGAAAATTGCAGACTTCGGACAAGAATAACTTGAAAGGTATACCACTATTCAACCTATATCCTGTTCAGTGCTCAACAAAAGAGCTCTTTTACTCTTCATTGTAGATATGATCTGATCAGTTGTGATCTTGTTTTCCAAAGGGCGCTATCAACCTAATCAAAACTAAATCTCAGCTTGATGTCTTTGTCGCGTCTTTCATTGCATTCCTACCTTAGATCAACCTAATCTTGGTTTGAACTGGTTAGCGCACAATTATATTTATGTTTTATTAAATATAATTACCCTAAAAAATGATAATTATATTGATCACGATTCATTTAACTATAAAACTTGAATCTCCACACAAACGATTATAAGAATATATATTGTACATTTTTTGTGTTATTAATCTTTAATTTAATAATCTAAAATCATCTACTTAAATTATCCATAAGCTTGATTAATGAAATCAACCTCAGTCACATTCTAATTTAATTAAAAAACAAACAAATGAATATAATTACATCGTGTTCCTAATCATACTGAAAAACCTGGTATAAACTGGATGATCTAGGTGTATCCTTTTTTTTTTCTGTTCTTCACTACCTCACCTTTTACTTTTAGGCTACACGGGATTTACCCGGGCCGGGGAGTTAGAGCAGGGAATTTTAATTTAAAATCCCCTCCGGCTCCGGGACGCGAACTCGTAATTTTTATAAATCTCTCATATCTGTTATATGGTTGCCTGGCAACTCGCGGTGCTGTGCACACGCGTTAGCCCATACCTCGCCCCCAAAGAAGTTTTTTTTTTTTTTTGTCCTCTACCTCGCCTTTAAGGCTATACGGGGGTTTTCCCGGGCCAGGGAGTGTGGGCGGGGATTTAAAAACTCCTCTGGGCACCGGGACGCGAACTTGTGACTATTTTTTTTTTTTTTTTTATCAAAGTCTTATGTATCAGGTTGCCGGGCAACGGCGGTGCAGTGCACACGCGTTAGCCCATTCGGCCACCCCGCCCACACCCCCAAAGAAGTGTATCCAATTCTTCAAGTACCCAAACAAAAAAAAAAAACATGGTACCACAGGCGGATCTACGGAAGGGACTTTCGGGCTGAAGCCTCCTCTCCCTCTTCCCCCAAAATGGTAAAATATAAACATGTTTTATAGAAAATATATTAAAAACCATTTCTTAAAGTATTGTTGTGATTACATTTAATAGGACTTCCAAAATCATTTAAGCACCATGTCATATATGTAGTTAGTTCCTTTTTTTCTTTTTTTAAAATTAATATATATGAAAAAAAAAGCTTTCAGGTTGAAGCCCTCCCTCCAAAAATTAAATCCTGAAACCACTAGTACACGATGCTCTATGATTTCAATATAGCCAAGTTGAATTAAACAAAGAAGCATGGCCTTACTTTTAGTAAAATATTCTGAACTCTAACAAAATGAAGGAAATCGATGATGACACACGACTACTGCCTCAGATCTCAGAGAACCACCGGGAACAAATAATCTGTAATGAATTACAGAAATATCACAACTCAAATGACACATTTATTTTTAAATTATATTTTTAAATATTTACATGTGCACACAATAGTCCAAAACAACTTCTTTTTTTTTTGTTACCAGGTACATCCTGTCAAAAAAACATAATTGTAACATAAATATATACCAAAAATTAAATTTCATAATAAATTACACAATCATTAACCGGCTCAGGATAGGACTCACGAGTCTGATCCGTGGGCAGCACCTTCTTGAAGAGAACCCGTCTGCAATATGCAGCAGCAGTCACATGCCTTGACCACGGAACATTTCCTGGAAAGCTTGCAGCGCTTTTGTTCTTGAAGTACTTTGCAATGCCTCATAAGTTATTTCCAAGCCTTGTCTTGAAAATCAGAAGAGCTCATTCCAGTCCCTGAAGAAAAATAATCTTAATAAACTTATTTTTTTAAATAATAATAATAATAGAACATGATGCCTCTAACCTCAGTTGATATATATAGCAACAATATCTGTAAATAGCAAAAATTAAAACCGATTACATAAATAGAATATAGTTTTTAATTTCTAAGAAAGAGTAAAACTACAATAATTAAAAACCTAACTCTATTTTTCTTTATTTTTATACGTTTATTTATTTTAATAAATCAATGACTGATCATGAAAATTGGACGACATAACGACTAAAATAAGCTATAAATGGATAGAACAGTGGTATTATAATAACTTTATTTAGGTTATTCTATATTTAACTCGGAAATAATTATAGAAAGTCATAATGGCTCTTCGATAACCAAAGAAACTGTAAACCTAAGATTTCGTGAACAATTTAACTAATAGCTCCTATTAAGGATTATATTCCTAGCTATAAATAGAACTGAAGTCATTAAGGTAAAATTGGTTGATAATTGTTAGGCCCTCTTCACGTTTAGCAAACTCTGAGAGGACGCGATGGATAGCGGAGTATCCTAGGCTTAGCTGGGAAATCTCTTGCAATGTGAGTTAAGTTTGAGGCAATTTCATATATCGATAACCCATTAGTATCTGAAAATCAAATTATTCGATTAAGCGGTGTGGTTGAAAACTACATTTTTTTTATTTCTACTAAATTTGAGACAAATCATAATGAATGCATTTGCAACCTGAAAATGAGTTCTTTAAAAGAAAATACTCATATAGATAATTTGTTATAAAATAATTGGTTTCTTTGAGAAATCGTTATTCAGACGCTGCTGAGAGATGAAAAAGATGTTTATTCTACATATATATAACTTAGTAAAATAATAAGTCAGTAGAATACTGTTGAAATATTGAAAAAACATCTACCTATATCATGAACTAAACCAGGTGATTACTGATTGCGAGAGGAGTAAATAATATGTTAAAAACTTCTGTAACCAGTGCTCCACGACTTTTATTCAATCAGATTTTTTTTCTCTCAGAGAACTCATTTTCAAAATGCAGTGCCAGTTTTAGTAGTTTGTCTGGTGTTTAAAAAATAATACAGTTCTATTCCGTCACAAGTTAAGGAAATTCATTCTCCGTGAGGGCATAGAGTTCCTGTTTTCGTTAGCATTCTGGCGCTCAGTCTACGAAAAGCAGATGTTGAATATGTCGTATTCAGGCGTCTCCGGTACTCCGTAACTGAGGCATAGGAAATCTATATATTTTCCAAGGCTATGCTACTTAGCGCGGAATCCTCCATGCTCTGTAAGGAGTTGAAAGACCCAGTAGTCTGGGAGAACACATTTACGTTCCCAAGCGGCTGCGGATGGTGGGGAAATACACCTTTAAGGTAGCTCCATTCGTGGCTGTCACCCACCCCCGATTCCGCTCACCCACTCTTGTACTATCCTCCCGGATGATTTTCTTCCACCTTTTTTATATGCTCAGGCGGCTTCTTCTAAACATTTCAAATTCGATATGTTTTGTTTGTTTAGTATTTTTTTTTGCGATACTATCGATTATCGATGGCGAATTTTAAATATCGATATGCTCAAGTTGTATATATATACATATATATACTTATCTATTTCAAAAATATAGATATTTAAGTCATTATGTATTCCTCTACAATTCTGCTTACCGTACTAGGAGTGCAAAATATGATGAAAATGTACTGAAGATGCCAGAATTGGCAAATATTTGGATTATTTAATAATAAATTGATGTTATGACTGAAACTATTGAGGTATAAATTACGAATTATACTTACTCAGTTGTCCCTATTAACCACTTTAGATATTTCAATATTTTTCCAACATCCCACTTAGTGTTGCCCAAAATCGATCTTGGTCTTGTACTTTGCAAGACCAACACCGCCTATCTGTTGCAAGACCAAGACAAAGAATGGTAAAAAAAAATCGGTTTTTTGAATAAAAATTGAGGCAAAATAGTAACTAATACTTGACAATTTTAGTTACTATATGTAAAGAATTGGTGTAATCAATATACTTTTGCATTTAACTCTTCTAATTTTTCATTCAGACTTAGTTAGATTTCTCATATCTAAAAAATTACAGTAATATCTCTCTAGTAATAAGCTAATAGGTAACTGCAAGAGACTGTTACGAGAGTCTGACGCAAGACCAAGACCTAGACCAAGACTGAGTTTACAAGACCAAAACTTTTCTCGGTCTCGCATATGGGCAACACTAATCCCACTAAAACTGCGCTCGGGCAGTGGAAGGACCTTGTTGTTTTTATATATTTGTATTGTTATACTTATATATGTAATTTAATTGAATACACTTTTTTCGGGGTTCTTCTTCTTCTTCTTCTTAATCATTTCCTCTTCTACCGCTGAGCGGTATGAGGTGCCTTCTTGTAGAGCCGAATCCACAACTCTCGATCCTGAGCCAACTGCCGCCTCCTCCTCCAGTCAATATCCCTTCTGTCGAAGGCCTCCTTGACACTGGCCTCCCAGGTCTTCCTGGGCCTTCCCTGAGGTCTTCTTCCCTCCACTTTACTTTCCAACGCTATCCTGGCCATTTGATTCTCTGGCATTCGAGAGACATGACCAAACCATCTCAAACGATTTTCCTCCATTACAGTTTCGGCTGATCTTACGTTCAGATTTTTCCGTATTATGGAGTTTCTTATGCGATCTCTATTTGTTTTTCCTTCGACCCTGCGCAAGAATCGCATCTCCATGGCCTGAATCTGACTGATGTGCTTTGTGGTGAAGGTCCATGACTAGCTGGAGTAGGTCATTATCGGGAGGAAAGTATTTTTGTACACGGTCGTTTTGGTCTCTTTAATCACTTCTCTCTTGTTCAAGAATAACTTATTGATGGCGTTGAAGCACTTTCCTTCAGATTTCACTCTTTCATTTATTTCTCCGTCGATCCATCCATGTTCATTGATGTGGGCACCGAGGTATTTGAAAGTTTTCACTTGTTCCAATGGAAGTGCACTATTCTGTCTCCTCTTTCTTGTTTCCTGCCAAACCTCATAGTTTTGGTTTTTTCCACATTTATCTGCATGTTTATCTTATTTAATTCTTCCTGAAGAATACGAAGGTTGAATTGCAGATTTCGTCCATTGCTTCCGAAAACCACCAGATCGTTTGCATAAGCGAACAGAGAGAAAAATACAGGCTGTAGATTTCTATATCTCACTTGATCTCATATTTTGTTTTGCTATTTTTATTGCACTAGTGTAAATAGCAGAGGACTTAGACTGCACCCTTGCCTAATACCTTGATTAGTTGTTAACTCTTTCGAAATATTATTGCATGTTCTCACGACATTTCTTTGTGTCTTATAGAGACTTAGAATTGCCTTACGGAGGCCCATTTCGATGCCTTTGTCTTCTAAGGCTTTTGCTATGTCTTGCTTCTTCAGTCGGTCAAATGCCTTAGTGAGGTCTACAAAACAGGCATATATCTCTTTGTCCCTTTCTATTAATAAGTAATTTTTTTTTTTTTTTTTTTTTTTTTTCCGGGGTGTGAGGGCGGGGAATTTAAAATCCCCTCCGACACCGGGACGCGAACTCGTACTTTTTATATCATCTCAAATCTCTTTTATCCGGTTGCCAGGCAACTAGCGGTGCTGTTACACACGCTTTAGCCTATTCGGCCACCCCGCCCCCTTGTCTTAAAGTAAATATGAGATCCTGGGTACTTCTATTTGTCCTAAATCCATATTGTTTTTCACTCAGGGAGGATTCCACTGTTCTTCGTAGGCGTTTCCCTAAAATCTTTGAGTATATTTTACTCGGGACACTAAGAAGAGATATCCCCCGACGGTTTTTACATTCTCTGTTATCTCCTTTCTTAAATATTGGGACTTTAACAGATACTTCCCAATCCTTTGGAATATTCTTTGTTTTCCACACAAGGTTTAGAATGTGCTGGAATACTTCTATCCCCTTTTGGTTCATATACTTGATCATTTCAGGGGCAATCCTATCTATTCCTGCTGATCTTCCTGTTTTCAATGTGACTATAGCATCCACAAATCGGAATTTAAATTATTTTTAGGGGTTAGAAAAATAAAATTATATAAATACAAAAAAATACTAATAGATAACTAAAAACGATGATATTTTGGCATCAGTAGCATATCCTCTCAATCGCACAAAAAGGGGCTTAAGAAATAGAGTTCCAGCACTTTATAGGTGCATATAGTAGCTTAACTAAGGAAGAATTCTTTTGCTTTTACTGTATTACGTCGCTATATCAAATGAGTTAAATATTGAAGTGACAATATAATCTTTCGGCACAAAGAACTTTTTTGGAAAAATACTTATAAACTTTTTTAATACCAAGATTCAACTGAAAAGGGATTAACAAAGCGAAGCTCAATGAAATAAGGTATTTACGGCCGAGATGATACTTCTTCCCAGAATCTCCTTTGCTGTAAGGAGGTCCCCTACAGATTGGAGTTGAATGAAGCTGAAAAACGTTTAAAATAGCATCGGAGAAATATTGGCTAACTCAAGAGCGGGAAATTACTTGGAAATCCCGGGTAAGCCCCTCCCTTTTGACATGCCCTCCGATTCAGAATCTTAAAATATTCATTTCCTCTCCTATCCTAGTCACCTGAAAGGCTGGAGCCTTCGATGAAGTATGTGCTGTGAAAAATATAACGCCTATTTTCAGAAACACGTGAAACAGTTTACCGAATAGATTTTTTTTATCATACTTTATAAGACACAGGTGAAATTTTTTTCCGTTATAAATATTTTAATAAATAAAACAAATTATTTAAATTCAACAAAATAATTGTGATATCGTACTGTTTGCATCATTCGTCGTTTAAAAATAGTTAACGTTTTGATACTATATTGCTAAATAGACAGATTCAATCTTAATAGAAAAACATTTCTCGTATATTATTAACATTCATTTGATATAATATAATTATATTATAATATAATCTCTCCTATATCATTATATAGGATCCACATATGTTCATATTTCCATTCATAATATTTTCTCTTAAAAATATTTTTGTTTAATATTGTTTTTAAATCCAAATAAAAGGACAACGATTTAAGGATAAATGATTAATCATTATTATTTTATTTGTAATAAATTTATTGTTGCCGTTTTTTAGGTTCTATACAGTATTTCAATATAATAATAACCCCTTAAATATTAGTACCATGTGAAACCCGACCTAAAGCAAGTGCAGGATTCATTTCAAATGTCCAGCCAAATACCAAATAAGAAAAAGGCAAAGAATATGTTTCCATTGTAGTTTAAAGATATGATAATGCATTAAACTAACCTATATATACCTAATATCAAAAATAAAAATTCTTGATGAAATAGTCGTGACATTTTTTTTCACGAATGCACTATAGTACATTAACCTTTTCAATCGTAAATAATACAAGCATTAAAAAATTAATAAAAATCTCATTTTAAATTGATTAATGGTTACATTATAATTTATAATCCTTCTATTCTAATATGTAAAATAAATATTCTATTTCAGTTGAATACTATTTTTTTTTTTACTCAACCCTACCAAAAAATAAATAAAAACCAACCATAAATTAGTTGTTTATATTATATTTATTTTATCATTAAAGGTTGAAAACAAAAGGCTATTAAACACGGAGAAACAAACAATTATTGCAGCTTATTTATTTCAATTCAATAAAAAAGTTAATTTGATCTGGTAGCTAGTTATAAATAAATTTTTTTATTATTTTCCTGAAAGAATTTGACTACAGGCCGTAAGGAAATGGTTACAATCCACATGGCCGCTATACGTTTTTTTATTTATTTTCTTTTTTAAGAGGTTATCCCAGGAATGAAGTCCACTCTGTTTCCAGAGATAAGCTCCTAATTAGTAATCTGTAATTTGCTTTTAGCAGTTGTTAGAAACTGTTTAGTTAAAAAATATCACCTATAAAATATGCGACATTCCCTCTTTCTATATAGAAATATATATAAATGAGTTTTAATTTCTAAGGATTGAAAATCTTAAAATTTAGATGGACTGCTAAATTAGTAGCTAAGATCTGATGGAACGTCGAAGCTATGTTGGCTTTAAAATAGTATTGTTTGGACAGTTATTCCTTTAACTGTGTAGAATGATGCCATTTAAGTTGTAACCATTGTAATACCATTGTAAAAATTTATTACAACTTTAATAACTATTGCTAAATATATTAATATGTTTTTCTTATTTTTATTTTTTCACGACTTTTACAACATAGGTCATATGTCGTCACCAAATATAAGTTGTTGCCATCTTGTTCTGTCCTGTCAGTCTTCTTCACGCATACCCCTGTTCATCCTTCCTTCCTTTACGCCCTCATACCAGTTTGTCTTCGGGCAGGCATTCTTCCCTCTTCTTTCTGATTTCGAATTCCAAATTCGCTTAGGCCATTATCCCTCTTCCATCCTAATCACATACCCATACTGTTAAGTACTTGATATACTAAAGCACAAAACTACAATATTAGTGAACACAACTATTTTATTCATCATAAAAGATAACTATATTAGGTTAATACAACTGCATCACTGATTAGTATAATCGATATATCACAATTTCCCCCTTTCTAAAGAATGTGTACCATATTTATAAAAATAGCAACATATTAAAAACATGAAAAAAAAATATATAAGAAATACATATAGGTTTTGTAGAAAACTAAGAACACAAATTCACTAACACAAATAACTGAGTCTTCTGCAGCTCTCAAGGAGGGCTACCAATTCCATGACTGATTCTTTGGTTGTTCTCTTGTTGATTTACAGAAATAGCCTCTTCTCTTATTATTTTTTTTTCATGGAGAAATCTGACGATTTGGTACACATGGCGTTTACATGTAATACCATCGTCTGTTTCAACTAAAAATGTGACAGGTGACAATTTCTTTTTTATTCTTCCTCGAGTCCTCTTATTTTCGGCATTTACGCTAAAATCATTTACCATTACTTCATCATTTACCTGAAAGTTGATACAACGAGATGATTCATTTCTTAAGAAGGATTGGCGCTGCTTAAGTTCCACATCATTACTCACATTTGGTTTCAGAAGGTCAAATTTCGTTTTCATTTCTCTTTTATACATAAGATAAGCTGGTGATCTTTCGGTTGTAGAATGCTCTATTCGCCTGTAGTCTAAAAGAAAATTGTCCATAGCATAATCGACAGATAGCCCAGATTTTAACATCTTGCACATTTTATCTTTGAACGTACCAACAAAATTTTCTGCAGCTCCATTTGTTCCTGGATGTTTTGGAGGTGTTACTGTATGCCTTATACCATTCGTTTTCGAAAAGTTTCTGAATAAACTGCTTGTGAATTGGGGTCCTCCACCAGTAACCAAATGATCACACAGTCCGTGTCTGACAAATAACTTTTTGAAGATTTGAATAACCTTCCAGGCTTTCGTATTATCTCTCATGTCAAAAACTTCTGGCCATTTGCTGTGGGCATCTATGACAACTAAAAACATCCTATTTCGTAAAGGATCTAAGAAATCAGCGTGTAGTCGAGACCAAGCTTTGCTTGGATAAGGCCACTGCGAATTCGCAAATTTGGTTGGATTCTTTTTATTCACTACACAGGTGAAGCAACTTCGAACGTAATTTTCAATATCTAAATCCAAGTTCGGCCACCAAAAATAAGATCTTGCCATTTGCTTCATCTTAGTTATACCAAGGTGTGATATGTGTAAATGCTTCAGTAAGATAAGTCGAAGTGATTCTGGTATAACCACTCTTATTCCCCACATGAGATATCCTTTATCCGGCGATAATTCTAGTTTCTTTGAGAAAAACTTCTTTTCGATCTCAGATAAATTCTTATTTTCAGTTGGCCACCCCACTGCTAACCAATTTATCACCTTGCTTAATATTCTATCTTTCACTGATTTAGTGACCACTTGTTTGTACATCAACAAAAGCATCCCTTCTTCCACATAGTTAAGAGCTGTAAATTCTGTATCAAATACCGGAGTGTGGTCAGTTAAAGGCAATCTTGACAAGGCATCACAGTTACCGTTTCCTGAGGACCTTACGACTTCTATACTGTAAGTGAATCCGGAAAGATAATAAGCCCATCTTTGAATCTATTTTGAATTGTGACAGATAGATTTTTGTAATTTCCAAAAGTGTATTTCAAAGGTTCATGGTCTGTTCTGAGAATGATGTGAGCTCCATAGATATACTGGTAAAATTTCTTGAAGCCAAAGATGATGGCAGCAGCTTCTTTATCAATGATTGGCCTATGCCTCTCAGTTACCGGAATTACTTTCGATGCAAATGCTATGGGTTTTTCCTCTCCATTCTTGAATTTATGAGAAAGGATCGCTGACAGTCCATATTGACTGCCATCGCATGACAGGACTAATTGTTCATTCGGATCAAACAATGTCAATACCTTGTCGGACACGATTTGCCTCTTGATCCATTTGAAGCTTTCCTCACATTCTTCGGACCAATACCACTTTTCTGACTTCAACAGGTCATAAAGACAACTCAGTTTATCAGCTCTGTGCTTCAGAAATGATTCATAATAATTTACTAATCCAAGAAAACTCCTTAACTGTTTGCAATCTTTAGGTCTTGGAGCACTCTTGACTGCAATAACCTTACTTTCTGCTGGATGAATTCGTTGTTTATCCAGAACGAATCCTAAAATCTACAACTTACTTTTTAAAAATTCACAATTTCTTTCATTTACTTTTAAGCCTGCATCATTTAAGCGCCTAAAGATTTCGGTTATGATAGAAATGTGCTCTTAATCTGTTCTACCTGTACAATAAATATTATCAATGTAAATTTCAGTGTAAGGAATTCCCTGAAGTATTTCCATTAAAATTTCCTGACATTCTCCAGGGCTGGACGCCACGCCCTCCGGTAGTTTGGTATATTGAAATAAACCTTCATCTGTGATAATCGTTAGTGCTTCTTTAGAACTTTCATCAACTCTGAATTGCATGAATGCATGTGCTAAATCAATCTGGGACCATTTATTACCTACTTGTAATTTACTGAATATCTCTTCTTTACTTGGCACAGGTTGACGCTTGATAATTAAATGTGGATTGACGGTTAACTTAAAGTTACCACACACTCTAACTTCCCCATTGGATTTTAGAACAGACACTATAGGTGTCGCCCAACTCTAACCGTCACAGGCTCTAGATTACCTACGGAAATAAATCTTTTTATTTCTTTTTTTACCTTGTCTTTAAGTGCAAAAGGCTCCCTATGTGGTTTTAATTGTACAGGCACTGTGTCTTTTTTAAAAATTAATTTAACCTTTTTTCCTGTAAACTCCTTGCCCTGGACTAAATAATTTCGGGAATAATGACTTAACCTTAGCCATTACTTTCTCACTTGTATCCTCTGAATTACGATAATTTAATTCTAGTTTGAATGGCCACAGACCAAGTTTGCTAAGCCAGCTTCTTCCCAACAAAGAGGGACCTCTCCCTGGTAAAACATAGCATTTTACATCATTTACTTCCTTATCATTAAATGACACTTTCAAATTTGTTAGCATCCCTATAGGCTTCAAATCGTGTTTACCATATTTCGTTAAGGTTAGGTCAGGTTCGATCATTGCTGTATGTGAAAAATATCGATCTTTTGACTCTTTTGATATCACTGTTTCATATGATCCGGTGTCTACTTGCATTATAATTTTAACTCTGTTTATTGACAAATCAATGACCAACGGTTCCGCCTTGGATTCCATATTCATCGAATCTGCATTCGATAATTCAATGTCCCCTAAAAGAATTTGTTCTAAGTGAAAAAAATTTTGTTCATTATTACTACCGTCTTCTGTTTTTATGCCCTCTTCTAAATAATTTACTCTTTGCTTTACTCTTTTGTTCCGTTTTTTTAGACACATTTTTTTCCAAATGCCCCCTAAAATTACAAAAGTTACACACTTTAAATCTGTGAATACATTCTCTGGCATAGTGACCGTTAATCTCACCTCAACAAAAGCAACTAAAATTGTTTTTATTGCCATTAAATAATGGATGTGTATTACATTTTTTAATTAAGTCTGCTTTACACTGCATCTTCCCATAACTAGACCGCCCTTGAGTTAATTCTAAACTTCTACCTTCAGGTGATTTGTTGCTGTCTGTATTTCCTCTGATATAGTTTACCTGCGAGCACAGGTTATCCGATGAGTTGCTAGTGCCTGCGGTGTTAGAAGCACTTTCCATTGCCAGTTCCCTAGTCTCTGTGATTTTCAAAGCATCTGAAAATGAAACCTTCTCCTTTCTAAATAATTCAACTCGTGTCTCATGATTCTTTATACCGCAAACAAACTGATCTCTTAGTGACATCTCAACATCGGGAAAATTACAGTGCATAGATGCTCTTTTCAAACGGGCTAGAAAATCATTTATTGTTTCTGACTCTGATTGATATATATTGTTGAACTTATGTCTTTCTAATAGTTCCGAAGATTTGGGATTTAAGTGCTTAGGCATTAAAGAAACAATTTCTTTAAATGAGAGGTCCTTTGGGTTTTTTGGTATTGCTAAATTTCTAATAAGAATGTAGGCTTCTGCACTCACCTTTATAAGCAGTTCTGGTACATACTTACTTTCTTCAATATCATTTGCAAGGAAATAAAGTTCTAACCTTTCAATAAAAGTGTCCCAGTCATCCTCATGTAAACGAAATTCAATTTTACAAGTCCCCATCCTGTAGCTTGCTCCTTTATTCTTTGTTTTAACTTGGGTTACCTTTTTACTAATTTCCTTGCTTTCTTCTTTATTTTCACTTCTCAATTCCTGCACTAAAATTTGTCTTAACCTATCTACAGAATCAGCCTCATCAAAAACCAAATCTAATTCTTTTAGTTTTAAAATCAAGTCTTGTTTCTTTAATTCATACACCCACGAAGTACCTTTCTTCATTACTTTTATCCTCGTCGCCAAATGTTAAGTACTTGGAATACTAAAGCACAAAACTACAATATTAGTGAACACAACTATTTTATTCATCCTAAAAGATAACTCTATTAGGTTAATACAACTGCATCACTGATTAATATAATCGATATATCACACATACTACTTTAGTCTAAGAGTTTCAATTTATTTTACTATGTTATTATTATTATAACTTTATTTTACTATGTTACTGTAACTTTATTTTCCCTATAATTACAACTTATAGTTTTCAATATTATTTACTTTTGAGGTTTTCATGAAAAATACAAATGAACTTCTATGAAGAAAAAACTTGAAAGACTAACATAACAGCACCCTTATTCTCTTCCAGTATTGGAAAACAATTAATTTAAACAAACATTACAATTATTGAATTACAATAATAAAATTATGATTGCAAATAATTGTAATTGCAATTGAAATTACTTCATGAATTCCTATAATAATTGCAATTAACAACTATAATTTAAAGCAAAGTACTATTTTTGTAGAATTAATTTTTTAAAAAAGTTATTATGGATAAAAACGCAATTGCAATGGCTTAAAAAATACAAAATATTTAGGTTGGAAATTAAACATATATTACTTATATTACATGTAATTTAAATTACTTGGAGTCAATAAGTAATTGTAATTAAAAAACTAAATTAAAATTTCATAATTTTAATTGTACCTGCACTTACTTAGGAGTCAATAATAATTATAATTGAAATCCTCAATAACAATTACAGTAATTGGAAGAAATAATTACAAACACATAACAGATTACTGCCATTGTGTTTGAAAATGTATTTACATAACTTTGTAATTAATAACTACCTAACTCTGGTTTATAAATAAATGTTTCAGACCTAAATAAAATCCATAGACATAAGACAGATTTGCAACAATATTATAAATTAAATTTCGTATTCATTACGCAGACAAGCGTTACATCCACTTTCTGCCTTAATCCATACCCACATTACCATAATTCATGACATATTTATTTATCTGACTGGCTAAATAATTAAAAGTTTTTATTTCACTTTCGGTATCTGACACCTGTACAATCCATCCTTTCTCTAGTAGAGCTTCTAAGTAGCAAAAACATTCAAACTATAAAATAATGTATGACTATCAAACTACCATTCCATTCTACAACCCGTCTCGTGACTAGTCACTTGAGGCTTTACAATGTAATTAGTGTGTTATTCAAGGAAGCATTGTAAATGCGTGTTCACTTCTAACCGAGATGAGACAGTAATGTGATTTAGATGGCTGTGTTCATCACAAGTGAGTTACAGCCAACCAACAGCTTCCAGTGGATCGTTTAGCTCCCACCATTCCTTTCCTAACCACCCCTCGCTTTTCCGATATTGCATCTTGATAAAATGAAAGTAGAATCTTTGTTCTGCTCTATCTTTGGGCAGAAAACGTACTGCTACAAAAGGACATGACTTGTATACTATCCTTATTGTACATTATAGGACAGAAAGGTTTCCGTAAACAAATTTGTACTCGATTATCGTCTGGATTTCTATTGGCATTAGATAAAAAATGTATTTCGTTATGTGTTTCGCATTATATTTGTAATGGATATGTTTAAAATTTATAATGCAGTCAGTATGCGGAATACATTAAGAAAGTGACGAACCAGGGAACTACTTGGATGGGCGACCGCCTGAATAATGTGCCCGTCCACCGGAGAAAGCCTCACGGAGATTCCCATTTTCTGGGTCTAACTACTGGAAGCAACTTACACCGACCGGGCCAAGGAGTCTCAAAAATCTCCCTACTCCGTCAACTTTAACGGAGAATCACGATGTGTTTCTCCAGAATATCAGTAGCACACTGACCAAACCAAAGCATGAGTGGTATGTGTCAGAAACAGGAAAATACGTCATCTTAAGCTTGTTGATTCTGAGCAGACATAATTGGTATATCTAGTCCGACTTGCCACTCTCCTCTAATCCAAGTGATTCAGTGGAAAGGACAATACCAAATGGGCACCGAAGTTATTCACCAGAGCTATGGGTAGATTATTTATTTACCGTTTGGTGTTTCAACTGCCTCCCGCAGTGCAACATCCTACGCCCTAAAGACGACCTGCAAAGTGGGTCGAAACGTCGGAAAAATCAAAATAAAATAATTACTATATTTTAATTTAATATTTATTTGGCCGCACCCCCGACTAACTCCTTCTCATATTATATCAACGGTCAACCATCTCTACATCATTATGTACGCTTGGAATGTATCGTAAACAGGGGGAAATTTACAATACGGACTTTTTTACAGATTTTTACATTACATAAGCACTTACGTACCGTCTGAGTCTGAAAAAATTAAACATTTACAGCCATTGATCTGCATCTGCCTTATTAATCGTGAAAATAGAACTATTGTTAGCAAACATTTGACGTATTGAAATTTTTACATGGTTCTTTAAAAGTACTTCAAAAGTATATTGAACAGACTTTTTTTCAAAGTCTGTTCACATATCTTTAGTTCCTGTACTAAAAATCTACACATATACTAAAAATATTCCTGAATATCCTGGATGGTTATTTGAATGTTGATTAAATTTTCTATGTAATTTAACATTAATAAATTACTTTAACCATAAAGATTTATTCCAGTTAACTTGATATATTCTTACCAAATATTTCAAAAACCTACAGTTGAATATGATTAATTATTGACTTATTATTTAAAAGTTCCACGACGCCGTGACCATATAGATTTTGCGATTAAATATATCAAATAAACAATGAGTCAAATCGAATTATTTGATTGGAATAGCAATATATTTTAGAAAATTGATGTGAGAGGAAATGGAATAAATTATATATTGATAGCAAATACGGTCTTGGTCACTAACTTATTAACCGATGTGGTTTCAGATTTTATCTCAGTGGCTTGGAGTTGGTCCAAAACCAATGACCATATCTTATTTCACACATTAGTGAAATATATTCTGCAGCCTGAGTGGCATCAATGCTTTATAATTTAAAATATATAATATTTATTTTTCGATACATATAAGTTTACATTTTTACTGACCATGATATAACTATTGGTAGATTTTTTGTTTAATGAAAATGCTAAAATATATTTATTTTTGGAATAAGCATTTCATAACCTTAATCTTGGAAAACGCTGCTAGAGGATTTTTTATGACTGATCAAGAAAAATAGGTCTAATAATATTCGAGGAAATATAATTTTAGTTATTATTATTAACGCCTCGGCACTCAATTTGGTGGAACAAATGTGTTCTATCTCCGATCTCAGTGACACTCTAACTGCTAGCAAAAAATAAACATGTCAATATTTTCTTTTCAAAACTGTAACTAATTAGAGCCTATTGGCAGAGCTATATTTTAAGACTCCTAGCAATTATATTAGTTTTGGCAAGTCAAGAACTTGTCTTTCCTAGAATTATTTTCATGAAGAACAGAACGAGTCTCTACTTCTCGGAACCATTTGATTTATGCTGGAAATGAAGTGGAATATAGTATTGAAAGATGCATGAAAATAAATTATAGAATTTTAACATTCGATGATTTATTAAATTTTGCTTTATTTTATCATTACACGTGAACAAATCATTTTATCCATGTTTAAATGAATGACTTAGTAATATATATTGTTTTATGTAAAGTATATAAATAATCCTACAAAGAGAAATTATACAGATGGGACAAATTATCTTGATTTACCTGATCTAAATTGATATTATTATACCTTTTAAAACAATTCAGAGGATGTTCCATAACTAGAGGGCTGTATTTAAAGGGGTGAAATCAGATCCCAAGAGCTACAATGCTTCTGTTTTTCACATAAAATAACAAAATTTAAGATTTGTGTTATTTTGAGTGTCATGTTGAGTAGGAAGTAATAGGAAGACTTAACTAAACAAAAAGTTAAACTTATTTAAATAACGATTGTTTTATAGTAAACTAGACAAAATTTTATTCAAATCAAAATAGCTTCAGCTGACATACCCATCAATACGAGGAGGAAACTAAAAAAAGGCGCTGGATGAGAGACCTCCTTCCTTGACGAACCATAGTAATTGATTCAAGCTAGGGAAAGGTACTGCTGGGTGCTTCCTGACATGTCAGTTTCATTATTTCCATCAGACCATCTGCTGATTTTCACAGGTGCAGATTAAAATTTAGAGTTTTTCATTGTTAAGACCATTTATAAATGGTGCTCTCTATGGTGCTCTGTATAGAGCACTTTTCAGCGGATAAATTAAGCTAAGATCTCTTTCATTAAAAAATCATGGATTATTAGCAATTATGAATTATGAACAAGTCGAAAATTTAAATGACAACACATTATGAGAATGTTGGTTCCAATCACGATAGATATATATTTTATAATATTTACAAGATACTAATGTTTACGAGCATTTCAAACAGAAGCGTTTCAAACAAGCTATTCCTTGGATCACTTCCAATATTTCTATCATATATGAACAGTTCTAAACACTGCAAGATCCGAACTCAATTTTCAATTCATTAATATTTAGTTTTACAAAAAATTGTAAACCGCCAGTTTCCTCTATAAATCAAACTTGTATAAATTCTACTCGATCTTAATATACTTTTTTTTTCAGGTTTGACGCTAAATTTGTTTAACTGTGAAAACTTGGCATAGTTCGGACTAGGTATCATTTCCTGGTAATTTTTTCCACTAGGACTAATATTTCCGAAGCTTCATCTAGGAATTTGACTAACTACCAAATTACTCAGTGAGGCCTTGATGTAACGTCTTGACAAATCTAATATATGGCCGTTCTTGAGCGTTAAATTTCATTTTTGGATAAGAGCCACGATATATTTAGATTTCATTCCAGAGGTTAATAGATTAATTTTACTTATAGAAGTAGTTGGAATTTTAATATGCAGTGATTATCAAGTATGCTGAGGGTTTACTGACTTGTTTCAGCTAATAAACTTTTTATCAATTTAAGCTAAGTGAATAAATTTATCATTTCAATTTTATAATTTTCAATATTAAAAAATTATAATTTTAGAAAATGTTATTTGGTATTTGGTTGAAATATGTTAAGTTTTTAAACAGTTTATCTAGGTTTGGGAGTCCTAAAAAAAAAAAATAGATTTAGTTAATGTGGCGAGTTTTTCCTTACTCATCTCACTATGTGCCCTCTCTGAAGGAACACCACGCCTAGAGAAAAAAAAATTAAATCTATTCCTAAAAAATGAACAAAGCTATAAAAATTTTAAAATGACGAGACAAATACACATTCGGATTATTTCAAATGTACACATATCCATATTTACGCATATTAATACTATTTTCAGTAAAGTAAAATAATTTTTACTATGAGTTTGTTAAAGAAAAAAAAAACTTATTTGTAATTGTGTTTATTTTTATTGAAGTTCAACCAGCTCGTCGTGATCTCTTCCTTAAAAATCAAAGTTGTGTGAACTTCACTCATATTTTTATATTCCAGCTTAAATTGGTTTTATTATGACTGCAGACAAGTTGAAACTTTTCCAATGGGTTTTTGGTTCCATCCATTTTAGGAGTGAAACCATGTCGATTAAGTAAATATTATTACAGTTAGTGTAAAATATCGTAAACCAATGCTACGATGAAAAATAGCAGAGGGCAATCAATTATGAAATTATATTTATACTAATAAATCATAACGAAACAATTAGTTATTGGCTGTTGAACAAAACTCTTGGATATCAAACCCGTATATGTTGAGGGATTACTGAATTTCCGAAAACGGCTTCTTCCTGACATTTTATTCTTACGCGAAAAATTTTAGACCATGTAATGTAGGTATTTTTTAGCCAATGCAAACGGTGAGGAAGCTATACTGACCTTACTTGGCAGACGGTTTTTTTTTTTTTTTTAATTTACTACAAATGATATATTTCACATGTATAGAGTGAGTCGAGGGGAAGGGCCAATCTTCAAATTTTCAGTTGTTTAAACTTTCTTGGCTTCCAAAAAAAAAATTTCAGCAATAAACAAAACGTATTACATTTCGGTTAAAGAAGTCTTATTATAATAGATTTTCGAAATACCATCAATGGCTTTTACAAATTTTCGGCTTCTTCTTTGAAGAGTCACTTTAGCCCTCCTGATTATTTTATATCTTTTTCGATGAGGCCTACCGCCTTTTTAATACGTTGAGTTGGTGCATCCCAGGTGTCAACTTTTACGAATGCCAACGCTCCATTCGAATCTTCCATTGTCTTTAACTGTGATGGAAGTCTACTGCTGACAGCTCCTTCACACGGCGCACGCACGCCGCTTTCTCTTTCACAGCTTAGAATCTTGTTCATTTTAATGTTGATTGACGATTTTTTTTTTTACTTATTACTTGTTTTTTTTTTTATTTATGATTCTAAAACGAAGCGCCATTCCACTCACTGGAAGCGGCTTTATCGAAATCCAAACAAGCTCGATTGAGCAAATCAAAATTCAATGCAATGATTGTGTTTTTTTCGATATTCATTGGACTGTGCACCGACAGAATACTTCCAGCACTGTTTCAGACAATAGAAGATTCGCGTGAAGCTTGGTTGAGAGATAAGGAGGTCTTTTTTTTCGCCCTACCTAGCCATTTCTAGCGTATGGGTTTAAAATAAATAAGAGAGTAGTATATTGAATGTGATATTAATTAAATATGTATAAAATAAAAATAATTTTTTCATATCATCAGTATCATTGTTTAATAGCAGCACCTCGCTTATATTTAAATCTATTATGTAGTTACAGTATGACCACACTATAATTAATTTATAGTTTGGTGACCGCTTTAGTGAGTGATTTCTTAGAAATAGATGAGCAAATAATCGATCCCAAGCATATGTATTATATAAGATTTCAAGTCTTTGAGACATATTGAATTTTTTACTAATATTGGACGCACTTCTTTATTTTTATATTATCTTTTTTTGACTTCCTTTTGTCTTCTCCTTTCAATATACGTCCTAGCACATACTAATGTTTACAATACTATTATAAGTACTCATTTGAATATATCAAGGTGTTGCAGATGTAAATTGTAAATATTTATCTATGTTTTTTTTATTATTATTATTATTTTGATTACTACAAAGGTTCGGCTACAAAAGTAAGTTATCGTTCTTTTCCAATTTCCTTTATTTATTTCTTACTTTATTGTTTGTAGTAGCTTTTTTGCAGTATTATATCATCTACGAACAGTTCTGAACACTGTAAGATCCGAATTCAATTTTCAAGTCATTAATATCTAGTTTACAAAAAATCGTAAACCGTCAGTTTCCTCTATAAATCAAACTTGTATAAATTCTACTCGATCTTAATATATATTTTTTTTTCACTTTTGACGCTAAATTTGTTTAACTGTGAAAACTTGGCATAGTTCGGACTAGGTATCATTTCCTGGAAATTTTTTCCACTGGGCCTAATATTTCCGAAGCTTCATCTAGGAATTTGACTAACTACCAAATTATTCAGTGAGGCCTTGATGTAACGTCTTGACAAATCTAATATATGGCCGTTCTTGAGCGTTAAATTTCATTTTTGGACATCTCTGTTTTTTTTATTATTATTATTACTTTGATTACTACAAAAGTTCGGCTACAAAAGTAAGTTATCGTTCTTTTCCAATTTCATTTATTTATTTCTTACTTTATTGTTTGTAGTAGCTTTTTTGCAGTATTGTGTCCTTATTGTTCATCTGTTTTCTCTAATATATCATTATAGGTATGTAAATACTTCTCTTATTACTTATCTATATTATAATAAAATACGAATTTTTTTGCCATACCGATCCCTTATCCGGCTTTCAGGAGCGATGTATTTTGATGGATGAGGTATCGAATGAAAGGGTATTAAATGGAGTAGTGACGAATCATAGTACCATCCATCCGAAATTTCAGAAAAAAAGTTATATATGAATCAAAAATGTATTTGCGAATTACTTAAAAAGAATATATGTTTTCCTTGATTAGACCGATTATTATTTGATAATTTCCTTAATTCCCTACAAAACAAATAATAGAAATCATCAAAACTGATCGAGTAAAGTGTGTTGAAATATTTTTTTAAGGAGAAACAGAGTTAAGATTTGCATTTCACACCTCAAAATACTCTCGAATACGAATTTTCATTGCGATCGAAAAAAAAAAAATTTCTCCAAATTTGACCTAAGGCATCCACCCCCCCCTCTTATTATTATTATTTTTAAAATCACAAATGTGTGATAACTTTAATATGCTTCCGCCTATTTACACAATGTTTTTCAGGGATATAGGGCCTTATAAACTACACTAATTGACACAAAACCTAAATAATTTAGAACTCAATTTATAAAATAAAAATCTGTTAGGAGTTTTTTTTTATTTACCCTTTATTACTAAATCAAAAAGTTATCTATACGGTCTTTAAGAGCGATAATTCCGCTTTCCAACGATAGTAGAAACATTGAATTAGAATAAAATCCTGAGCAGCTGTGAATGTTTTAGTTAACACCAGGCAAAAACATCATAATGAAAAGTAAAGTTATTGCGTAAAAGGTTCCTTTTTTTTATCGATACGCCATAAGTTCTTCTTTTCATAAACAATAATTATAAATATTATTAAATAACCTACAAAACAAAAAAAATGTAAAAATCGGACAATTATTAACAAAGATACAGTCCATTAGTTTTGGTACGCTTAATTATTTCTTCCTCTTTAAAGATATTGCATTTACTATTCTACTACATTTTTTTTCCTGGCTGATTTATTATTTCTTAAAGGCATTTGTTTGTTATTACATTTTTTTTTTTTCAATAATTTAGAAAATCCCATGATTATGCTTTATTATATTTTCATTACCTTTCCAGTCAGCGTTTAAAAATAGCAAATCTAGCAAACCAATTTGTGCAATTTTTTTGGTCTATTATGTGAAATAGAATATTGTAATTGTTGGGGCCAGGGCTAATTCAAAATTGAAAATACAAACCTTTCCCCGGTGAGTTTCCTTAAAGGTGGGAAAATTCGAGTAAAATTAAATGGGAAAGAAGGAAAAAAATGAGTGAGAATGAGACCTGTAAAAAAGAAAAAAACGCATGCACAAGAAAATATTAAAAAATAGAAATATTTCAATTAGTAGAAATGGAAAATAAGTATAAATCCTCTTTTTGAATGTTTACAACATGTAATATTAAATAAAAGAGATATATTCAAAAGTTAAAAAACAAAATAAACAATGGTATGAAATTCACTGAAATGAATAAAAAACACAAAACATAAAACAAATTAAGAATTATTAATAAAACAAAAATGAAATCAACTTCTAAAATTGTAAATCAGTAATAAGAAAAAAAAATATCTATAATACGAGTCAACGTCTAGAAAAACTTTTAAAAAACTAATTTAGCCTGGAAAAAATTAAAGTAATTTACTGTCTTTCGTGACGGTGGAGAATAAAAAAAAATAAAAACGAGCCACGTTGGAGGTTCTGCTTCCAAAGAGGTTACCTTCTACGATGTTTAACTGTTAAAGCAATCGGTGGCGGGGAATCGATTAGTATATTGATCGCGATCGATGACTCAGCTGGGCTCTTCAAAATGGCGCTAGGTGCTGTAAGACGAGACGAGACGAGCCTGGAACTGGTGAAAATAGTGGTGGTAGACGTCCAACACGAACGGTATCTCGCTCCAGACTGGCTTTCCGGCAGTATTTCGATGTCTTAATCCCTAAGACTGGGTATTATATGGCTGGGGCTGGGATGTATATACAACGCGATAATACAACGCAAAATAAACCTGAATATATAAATACTATAAGCCTAAATACATTTCTGAGACAATTGTCTCTCAGTTTTTTACCAAAAAAAAATAAATAAATAAATAAACCTTTTATTATTAACGCTTAAAAAGGGGTAAATAGTGAGGAAAAAAATAAAGATCTGAGCGTATGCGGCGTAAATAGTAATTGACTAAGGAAAAAATATTAATTTCTTCCTTCCACAATACATAGAATCTACTTATTTCCATATTGTTTTTCTATTTCTTCACTTACTGTATTTTTATGTTTTTAATTTACTTATATTTAGGTTATTTTATTTTTTTATTGTATATAGTTTTTATTTATTATTATTTTACTTTTGTTAATTTAATTTTTTATTTGTATACACGTTGTGAATGTGTTCATTTATCAATATAATTATTGTTCCCGTGACTGAATAAATAAATAAAAAAATTCTTCACTAAACAAAATTATCTGCGAATTATTCGCATGGGCCAACTAGTGTTTTAGTTACTCTTTAATTTTAATGTGTATTTTGACCAGATTTAATGTTAATTTTAGTGATCAACTTTGTTATTCTCAAGGGACTTTGTTCCAGAATAAAGTTTATTCTTCTATATATATTTTCAGTGGATTATATTTCTTTTATTAATAAAGGCGGACTATTTGCTTGCAGGGGCGGAGGTGGGAGAGGCGTTCACCGCATGATCGCGGCCGGGAACGAGAGCGCTGAGGCAGCCGGCAACTCGACGTACGGGGGTGGCCTCCTCTTCCCGCCCTACGTGAGGGCAGCCTACATCCTCCTCTGCGTCGTTATCCTGGGCATTGGAGTCGTCGGCAACGTCATGGTACCCCTAGTCATCGTCAAGACCAAGGACATGCGCAACTCCACCAACATCTTCCTCATCAACCTCAGCGTCGCTGACCTCATGGTCCTCTTGGTCTGCACGCCTACAGTTCTCGTCGAGGTCAACTCCGAACCACTCATCTGGGTCCTTGGAGAGGAGATGTGTGAGTACTCTAAATATATTTCACTAGATATAAATATAAAGAAATTGTTTATTTCAGTTAATTATGCATCATCGACAGAATTGTGGTTTATGATGAAATATCATCCCTATGACAATTATTAACTACAGTACGGTTTAGTAATTGCAGAGTGGGGTTTACATATCAAGAGACTGTAAAATCTTTAAGATGATCACTTCTAATTATGATAGGTGATAAATATTCAGATGCAGTTTTTTTTAATTTTTTTATTATTTATGCTAACGTTTCAACCGAAACATGTGGCTCATCTTCAGTGCTGATTTTTTTTAAAAATACAACAAAGATAAAATAGTATACGACCGATAATGATAAATAATAAACTATATTGATTGATGGTACATGAATCTTAACTAATTTTGCAATACACATATTAAAAATGAAATGTGTAAATAGTTATACAAACTAAAAATTAAAAAATAATGTATAAAATCCATTTATACAAATTTCTAATATTTCTTAACTCCAAATATTACAAAATTTCATTTTCATTTTTAATATGTGTATTGCAAAATTAGTTAAGATTCATGTACCATCAATCACTATAGTTTATTATTTATCATTATCGGTCGTATACTATTATATCTCTGATTGTATTTTTAAAAAAAATCAGCCCTGAAGATGACCATGTTTGGGTTGAAACGTTGGCGTAAATAATAAAAAATTTAAAAAGACCGTTTATTATACTAATATTTACTAATTTATTTTACTAATATTTACTAATTTATTTTACTAATATTTATAGCCCATGATATGTAGAACAGTCGACTAACTTCCTTCAAGAATTCATCTAATTATGATACTTTCACTGCTCAGTTGTCAAAACAATGCTCATTTCATTTCAAGTCTATACTTTTATTTGTCTGAGTTATGAGAATTAAACTATGGTCATTTCCTTAAATTAAATACTTTCAGATATCTATCTCTAGCTTCTAATTATTCTTCTTCACCAGTATTATTTATTTACTTATTATATTTATATTTATTTCTTTATTATTTGTATATATTGTATGAATGAGAACTTTTAGCCCTAATGCTTATAGCCCTCCAGCAGTGGCTGATTGTATTATTATTCAATAAACAGATTAAAAAAAAAAAAAAAGAAAGCTTCTAATTATATATGAGGTGGACATCTCTACTGGCGGTGAGACAAGTCTAGTTTGAAGTTCCCTTGGGTATTATAAATATGATTTAAATAAATGAACTCTTCTCTCATTATAACTATTGTGATTAGTATTGCCTAAATCCAAGACCAAGACGTTCTTAACCAGTTTTGGTTTTGGCCTTCTATCAAGTCACCTAGTCTTGGCATTGGTATTGCAAACTCAGTCTTGTTCTTGGTTTCGGTCTTGCAGCAAGAGTCCCACAGTTTTTCAATTACCTATTAGCCCATCGGTATTCGTTGATCACGCTAGTTTAAATCATAGAACATAGTATGTACATCTCGAGCTAATATTTAATTACCCATGGTAATGTCCAACTAAATTAATAAAACTGAGTTGCTCAGACATTAGAACAATATTTAAAAAATTTTCGTTAACTATTTTGACTTTTTTTTATTTACTTAAACGAAGTTTTATTATTTTTTTATCCCGGTTCAGTCATGCCAAATGTTTTAGTTTTTGCAATAAACTCAAATATACTATTTGAAAAAAAAAACTGTCGTTTAATGCAAGGTTAAAATATTAAACCACTGCACTATATATATATCTCAAAATGCAATCGTTTTTAGCGGTATAATGATCAACTTTGTTGTTAGATTGAATAAATCGTGGAGACACCAGTCGTGCAGATCAGTCTTGTTGTTGCTTAAGTCTCGCAAGATCATTCGTGGTCTTGATCTTGCAACAATTAGTAGGTCTTGGTCTTGCGAAAATGCAATGACAAGATTAAAACTGTAAGATCAAGACAATTTTTGGGCAATACTATATGTGACGGGATGTTATTTTACTCAATAACATAATTTCAATAATATTGAACGCTACAATATAACACTTTTCTTCTTGGTCATTGAATTCAGCCAAATTAATATTGATAAATATTAAACTTATGTCCGACGTTCGATCCAATGGATTCTATGAGTCAAGAAAAAACATTTTATTGAATTTCCAATAAAATTTATTTTTCTTTGCTTTGCCCGGATTTTTAGGATAATATATACTAATCGATTTATTTTGTTGCCCAGAAAAATAAAGAACATTGACTATGGTATTAAATAAATTATAATGTATCATAAATTACAAAATTCAAAAAGTTCTTTTGGGAAGAAGGCCAAGTCAAATTTTTTTAAGGTTATTAGTTACAACCTTATCAAACCTTGATAGAAATACAATATAATATCTCAAAATATGTAATAAATTACCAAAATATTACATAAAACTAATTAAAACTAATTTGAGGTTGTCTCTATTGAGTTAAATTTCACACATCTTTAATACTAAAAGAGTAATTTAATTAGCACTCAATTTGATTTAATTGAACCTCTGTAAAATATTATTAATGCTTGTAAATTAATAATAAATGCTTTCAAAATGACCATAACCATGGCTAAAGTTTTTTTTTTTTTTTAATTTAGAAGATTTCAAAATACTTTTAACTTCAAAGTAGACTAATTAACAGCAACGTTAGGTGAATTAAAGCCATTCCGTAAATTGAAAAATGGCAAAACGCCAACATTTAAACAAGGTTTTATAAATGATTCTTATAAATAATTCAAGTCTTGTTTTACCTCTCCGTCTGTAGACAAGTGCCAAAAAAGAGTCTATTGTAAATTCTTAAATTATTTCTGGAGTTTTATTTGTTGTGTTATACTAAAAATTAACATAAAAACAACATAATATATGATCTGATGATATAATTATAAAACAATAGTGAAGTATCTAAATATCTAAATATATTTTATTTCAACAGGAACACACTTTATTTTTTCTGAAATATATTTCTCATTAAGCTATTTAAGAATGTAAAAGTAATATTTCAATATATTCGGCGATATATACACAATAATCAAACAACCGGCTTGCTTGTCATAGTTTTCATTCGTTTCCTATATAAAGTATTTATCTATACACCTGTGTTAAAATATTATTAACTTTATTTAAATACAGAATTTTTTTTTTATTAGTGTTCATACAATACACTATTTCTTCTAATATGAAAAAATTAAAACAAACATTATTAAAATTAGGTAAATCGAATTTATATGTTAATTTAAAATGTAGTAACAACAACAGTGGGTGTACAAAAGGGGGTTTGATTGAGGTACATCAAAAACATCAAAATATTTGAGAAAGCCGATTTTAACGGGATATTGAATTTTTGAGGGTGTACATTTCGACTACGGGGTTGTGAATTTTTGGAGTGATAAGTTTCTAACCAACGATCATGTGAAAAAATCACAGCAAGTGTAATGGTATACGATATGCGATTTTTTTAATCATACTTACT
The DNA here is from genome assembly GCA_928085145.1 of Nezara viridula. Classification (NCBI taxonomy): domain Eukaryota; kingdom Metazoa; phylum Arthropoda; class Insecta; order Hemiptera; family Pentatomidae; genus Nezara; species Nezara viridula. The sequence goes on along the minus strand of OV725079.1, from coordinate 149,238,182 downwards.
TTTGCACTGTTTTCAAGAAGAGGAGATGGGCACCTATTTATGATAAATTATTATTTATTGATTTAAAAAAATCCAAAATGTAGTTCAGGCATACCAAAATTTAGAAATAATATTTTCAGTTCAGAAGTGGATCGAAAATATTTTTAAAAAAATGTTTTTCCACGTCATCACATCATTCTTTTCCGTCATAGATTTTCTTTTCTCTTCATTTCATACTTGTGGTGACAATATTGTGTTGGCGAATCGGGCATGGAAAACTAAAAAAAAAAAAAAAATAATGATCTAGAAATTTTGGATTTGTATACCTATAATAAATCTTGAAAAAAGTAATTTATAATGGTGAAATGACAGTTTTCAGATTCTAATAAATTTTTTTTAATCGTTAATTAATTGATAAATTTAACCTCTTTTTATTTTAAACAATAATAAGATATTAATATTTTTGTTTTGTTTTTTTAAAACGTTAATTAGATTGTAAAGTTTCAGATTTTAAATTCGAGCCATTTTCAAACACATCATTTTTATTATTTTTTTTTTACCATCTAGGTCTTAATGCGATTCGTGATATCATATTTAAAAGAATTTATTGCTTTTTCATGTTAGCTCATTTTTTGTGGTATTTTTACTTTTTATTTACTAAGAGCAATATCTATGTAAAGGATCTTTGCATTTATATGAGAGAAATAACTAATTATAAGATAAGATGGACGAATAATTATATTAAATCGTTTAAAAGTTAAGTTAACATTTTGTTTTCATTTTATTCAAGTATGAGGAATTCTTCCTTGAACATAAATCTTTGTCAGATTTCGTTATGTTTAAGATCTTGGCTCTTCATACAGTTCAGTAAATTTGGCTCGTTCTTGTTTATTTAGGATATGACATAAAGAAGAGCCTTCATGAGTTGCTGGCAACGTACATGATCCTGACCTCTTCATATATAAATATTGAGGGGTACCCGCGTCTGGCGGTTAGAGGGAGTGGAATAGATATTATATTTATATAAACACCTTAAAGATAGATTGCCATTAGCAATAATATTATAATATAATTAATAATAATATTAAATTATAGTTTATTGTATATACTTTTGATTATTATTTATTTTATTATTTTTTTACATATAGTGCGAATGTCATCCTGCCTCACTATAACCAATGTCCAAGAGACAGATTGTTGTAATACAAAAAAAAAAAAAATTATAATTTAACAACTCTAATCTTTTTTTGTTTAAGTTTTCTTTAAGACGGTTGAATTGATTCGCGTGAATTATGTTTTTGTTGCTTTTAATTCAATTTAATGTGAAATTTTAAAGTTTTTCTTAATTATTGTTTTTATTTAATATCTACATATAAAATTACTATTCCCGAAGTTAGTCTCGATTTTGAAATCTTGGCAAGCTGGTCAAATTTGTCTTGATTTACATATATGAAATTTATAATGCAGTAGTAACAGCACATGGCTTTATTATAATTTTCTTTGTAGTAATACCAATTATAATCGGTGAATTTGGAAACTCTTAGTTCTTTTAATAATTTGAGAGCACCAGATATATTTATTTCCACGAATAAATAACATAAGATTCTGATTAATATCCTCGTCATTAACTTATAAACAAAAAGTTAGAAGGCTTGCAAAATGTGGAGCAGGAATCGGGTAAACAGGGTCTTTGATAAGTTTTTCATACGTATTAATTGCTTGCATAATTAAATAAAAACTGTAGTAATTATTGCTTTTAGTTCTAATTTTAAACCTTTAACTTTTTAGAAAGTTCTAGTATTTCTGACAACGATTTACAACTGTATACTCAGGACATCAAAATTTCCATTACAATGGAAATACTCACTCATTAAAAATGCTACACAAACCAGGCAAAAAAATGCACAATTAGACCAATTAGCCTTCTTCCAATTTGTTCCAAAACAATTGAAAAATTTATATTCAAAATACTTGTTGATATACTGACTGACCAACAAATAATTCCTGACCATCAGTTTGGCTTTCCCACATTCCATTCGACAATACATCAGTTACACAAAGTGACAGACATTGCTGGAGCTTTAGAACGAGAACTGTATGCTCTGGTATATTTTTGGATGTCGCTCAGACGTTCCATAAAGTCTGGTACCAAGGTTTTCTCATTAAACTCAATTCCATACTACCGCGCACATACTTCCTGATTCTTCAATCTTTCGTTTTCGATGGATTTTTCTCAGTTCGAGAGGGCTCAGAAATTTCTTCTATTCGTCCAATCTTGCCAGGATTGCCCCAAGGTTTCGAAAAAATTGGGAAACTCCTGTTACATAAATCTTGGGCTTTCATATTTTTGTAAATATATATAAATATTTTTTAAACAGCTTAAAATATATGTATAAATAAATGTCGCACTTATTATGTGTAAATTTTTTTTAAAAAAACGTCAGATTAAAATATCTCAAAATTTTAATCCATATGTAAAACATTTCAATTACTCGACTCTAGCCGATTTTACCTGAGCATTAAAACTTCGGAAATCTGACGGATCTGTCTAATTCACTCTGCACAAAAAAAAATGCAAAATGCTCCTAAAGAAGTTTTTACTTAAATATATATGTATATATTAATTTATATTTGCATATGTGTTCCCTATTTTTTTTATGAAGCTCTAAACAAATGTTTTGTCTCTTCACAATTCATTTGCACTGGCGCATTTCTGCGCAGAGAAAACCTTTTTTATTTTTTTTTTGTTTATTAAATTTACATAGTTTTTTATTATAAAATAAAGAGTTGATTTATATTTAACTTATTAGGTTGGAAAGATTGGAGAATTATTGGGTATGACATATTCTCGACATACGTATGACCCCACAAATAATCTAAATTACTTCGTTCAAGCGTTTTCGCTATAGTGTTTTAACACTGCCGATATGTTGTTTTATTATTGATAGGTGTCTTTCAATTTTATCGATGATTTTTTGTTCCGAAATTGAAGAAAATAATATGTTAATAGTAACACTAGTATAAATAATTCTGATTAATGTATTATTCATTAAGACTTGAATTAAGTATTGCCTTTGATAGAGCCTGGCCAATCAGAGCTCCTCCCAATGTTTACAAGGAAGCGAACGGAGACATTAACCGAGTGAGGCCTGAACGGGGACCATTTCGCCAGAAGTGCCGTCACAGAGATGGCACAATCCCAAAGTAGGGACTAAATAAGACACCGCCGTTGGTCCCGTCAAAGCGCTATCTCTATTTTATGGCGGGATTTTATCCTCCTTCAATGCGATCTGTCCCGAATATTTCAGCTTTAAAAACCACTTTGGCCGAACCGCGATCGAGGAATGTCTCAAGTCTTGTGGAGTCAGCACACCTTTACAATCTTCTTATCGAACTACAGTTTTTCTTTCTATTCGAGAGCTATGCTTTACATGCTGAAGATACATTCATTACTTAGTTTTTTTTTTCTTTTAAACTACTTAGAGAAAATATGGTACTTCACAGTAGACATTTCTTTTATTATTATTATCTTTTATCGCTTTAGTAAAAATATATACTGTTTTTTATTCACAATCTTATCTATATAACATAAAATATAAAGCAGTCTTCTCTTAAGTGAATACTGAGATCCAGTTATTGCTTTATACCTATAATCCACTTATAGTGATTAATTAAACCTAAAAATTAAGCCATTACTGATGGAATACCTGTAGAGGATTTTGTAAATGTCATGAAGCGGAGAATGAGAACAAAATGGGAACAGATATGGTCGAATGTAACCGAAATAAATTGAGGAAGGTTAAGGGTGACGTTACCTCTTGGGCATCGTCAAATAGGAATAACCGTAGAGAGAAAGTAATTCTTACGCTGCTACGTATAGGTCATACACGGCTTACCCATGGATACCTGATGACCCGTGATTCTTCGCCAACGTGCCAAACTTGTGGGACTCCACTAACAGTGAAACACATCTTAACAGAATGCAGAACTTACGAAACATTTAGACTCTCTTGTGACTTGACGAACGATCTACACTCCATTTTACAGGACAATACGAATGAGGTTAATAAACTGTTTTCTTTTCTAAAATGTTCTGGACTTGAGAATACAATATAGTTCTCGATGAGAATAGGGCGATAATGACTCTAATGGTTGAATCCCTAAAAATAAAAAATAAAACCTAAAAATTAAAGTTAATTAATTAAAATCCCAACGTATTTTGTCAGCTCACATTTGGAAGTGATGATATTAAGGTCTTGAATACTGGATTGGTTCGCTAATATACTTACAGGTTTGTCCCTGCGCTATATTTAAAGCGACTGATTAAAATATAAACGGGATGATTTCCTGCAGATTCCCCTATTAATCGCCTTCAATAGTTACTGATACGTTCTTTTCGATCGTTCTATGATGTTATGAGGCCCAAAATCTTCCTAAATAACTACCAATATAATGAAAATATAATTTATCATTTACAACAAATAAAACTATTAAAATTTATCGAAGTTTCTTTTCTTAGCCCTGATGAAGGCCTGAACTTCGGGCCGAAATGTCTGAAAATGTTAAAATAAATATTATTATTTATTTTTGCCATTTTTTGTTTTGACTGATCTAACCAACCATCCTTTTCTTCAATTCTTCACTATATTATTCATTATTACTCACAATCATTAAAATTTATATGTTTTATGCCTCTAATTTATGTAATCTCGATTTACGTGTCATTAAAAAAAAAGAAAATTCTTATAGATAGAAGTGATGAAAGACAAGAAGAACACCTTTCAAAGTTGGTTCAAAAACAAATACTCTCTCTTCAAAATCAGAAGGTTAGAGATTGTTTATTAGTTTAGTAAGAAAGGCTGTCGACTGCTACATATAAAAAAGATCATCCACCATGCTAAATCAGACACCAAATCATATTTAGTCTATTAGGATGACCAAAGCTCAAAATCCAAAAGTAGTAACTAATAGAAAAAGAACACCTACAGTCCTAAATATTTTATAAAAAAAGACAAATCAGAATTACCTAGTCGTATCAAGAGAACCATTCAGAAATCAAAATTACTGTCTGCTTTAAATTAATAACTGTTACTCCATTCAACTATCTAGCACTCAAGACAAATACTCCAATACTTCAAGGCCCCATCTTATTCACATGAAATACGTTGAAAAACTTCAATGACTTATGGCAAAAATTATTAACCGTAATCAGACCTCACAGATTTTACCGACTTTCCAACATAATTCAGACAGACCATTTCTGTCTACTCCAGATGGTTATCAAAAAATTATAAAACTATTAGGAGCACAAAATGCGTCACCTAAGATAGTATCAAAGTCAGCTTGAAAATTACTCCATGTGAGTTCCTAACAACACAATTAATATGTAGTTACTCCCTGTTACTTCTTCGGCGATAACGGTTTAAAACAAAATGGCTCAATGATCTGATCCTTTATCAATAACCAATAAGGTCATTATGAAGCGAATTCGTGGAAAAATAATCGACCACATAAAATGCAATAGATTTATGGGAACTGCGCTATTGCACAGTTCCAGAAAAGAATAAATTAAAAAATATGTTAGTTTGATATATTTTTATATCCTCAGTTATATCATTTATAAATATAACTGAAACATATTTTTATTTGTACATGCTACAGGTAAAAAACAGGATATATGTATCAAGAAATGGATCGAATCGTTTACTATTGATTTTAAACTTTTTGATTGAAATGAAATAATAAATTTTAAAAAAATCAATAAATTAAAATTATAACATATTACACGTCAACCACAATAAGCTCGAAATATCTTATTTTAATAAATAATTTAATGATTTAATTAACAACAGAAGTGAGTGAACAAAAACAAAAAAAATCACAAAACTCAAACATTTTTACAATTCTCTAAACACATTTATAATTCAGTGCTCCTTAGGTTTTAAAAAAGTATCCATTTCAAAGTAAATTAGCAGTTGTTATATTTTTAAAAAATGGATTTTTTTTGTGTGGGCTGTTCAGAAATGTTACTATCATTTCAATTTTATTAATGACGGTTACTTTTCTAGTAACTTGTTTTAATGATGATTATTATTAGCCTTACAATATCGAGTGAATTTGACATAATTATAGGTATGAATCATGTGTTAATTTTCGTTAGTGTTCTTATGTCCTTCATATCCAATACGTAAGTGTGATACACTACAGACTAAAACTTTTATATTCTATCCTTGGTAGAGTATGAAAATTAATTCATTATTTTGGGTTTACTACAAAATAAAAGCGACTCTTAAGGACAGATTCAGATTGCTTATGTGCTTCGGTTTCGACTCTCGATGAACACTGTTTATTGCAACCAATCATCCATTTTAAAACACCATTGTCGGTGTTTTATAGATCATTTACTGATCTATTTAGATCTATTACTTATTTAACATGAAAATAAAAATAGTATGCACATGTAAATGAGAGGAAATTAACAACGTACAGTAGCACACTATTTCATTTTAAAGTAATGAGTATATCGAGACTTGCATTACCATAAAAAAAATACATGGCAGATCTAGGATCTTAATCAACGCCTACTTTTGTTTGTACCTTTCGCTTTACTATCGATCAGTTATAATAACTCAGACAGATAAGGAACGATCTGACGTCTTTCTTGGAATAGACTTAAACAGTGAAAAAAAAAAAAAATCTAGGCTAAGAGGGCTCGTTCCACGTTTGCCAAATTACTACAAAACTCTTTTGGCAGTTGTTTAGGAATCTTGACGGTCCGTCCTGCCCGGGATCGGGCAGTGAGATAATTTAGAAATGACAGAGTTTACGCAGCTTTGAGTTGTGTGACGGCGCGATTTGATACAGTCATTAACTTGTCGGTGTAGCAGACTTTGAAAGCTGTTGCTATTATTATCTAATGCGTCCAAAAATAGAATAAATGGTCGTTTAATGAAGGGATTTGTAGTAGTCTGTTTTGAGGAATGTCTTAGGTTTGATTTTTGCTAAAAGCGACCTTCGTTTTAATATATTTTATATCAAATTAGGAAAATAACCGCTTATCGAGTAACGAGAATTCGGATTTGTAGATCGTTTGATTGTATGACAAAAAAAAAGGATAATAATTTTATTCCATCTTCTACTTTCCCTACAGACCTAGATATTGACGTGTGGATAATGTAGAAGAAAAAAATAAAACAAATAAAGAAAATTAAAAAATGTAAAATAAATAATAATCAACAATGCTCATTCCGTAAGGACCACTGTTATTTTATTTTCAAAGGAACATAGTTTGCTCTTATATCATCAGAATAATAATAGATTACTACGGGAGCAATAGAATATTCGGAAAAAAACCTTTAATGGTAACGAAAAATATAAAAAGAAAGTTTGTCGATATAACCAGCCGAATGTATTTTACAGTAGTTGAACTTAATAGCGCAAAGCAAACTCCATATAAAAGTATATTCAAGTGAGAACTATCGCATAGCTATCCCTCCTCTTAATTCATTTGACTTATTAGCGACATAAGGGAAACATGTTTATTTGCATGTACAGTACAATATTATCAAGATAGCAATATTCTATTCACACCAACGTTTTATATTCACTGTAGCTTCACATTTTACCAGAGTCGACAGAAAAAATCTAAAGTAAGAATTTGCTTAGTAAAGTTTTTTTTTAAATTTTGATATAAAATCAGAGGTCATCCGAGGATGATCCTCCTTCATCGACATTACTCTCCGCCTTTAACTTTCAAAATGGCGGCCGAAAAACCTGCGTTGCTATAGACTGTAGTTCCTAAACGAATGTACAGATTTCAATGAAACTTCGCTAAAGTCATTTTTTCGACGCCCTTTAAATTTATCTATATAACATACTTCAACGAAAAGAAGCTGGAAAAAAAGTTACGAGGGATGTTAAAATTAAATTCCGAATAACTCGAAAAGTTTTTAATTTTTTGTTGTTATTATGAGATGTTTCAAAGGTATTTAAATTTCCTAACAAACCAACAAAAAAAAAAAGTTAAAATCGGACAATTAGGAGCAAAGATATAATCTCTGGTTTGTTTCTATGTGTTCTACTCCAAATGTTATATCCTTGGTTTGGTTTTTAAATTTTAAATGTGTTACTGAAATAATGCTACTTTTTTTTAGCATATCACTAATGATTAAAGAAATACGGTTTAGTCCAATAATTGGAATCACCTTTTGTTTTGTTTTCTTTGTAACTCGGAAGGTAATGTTACTTTAGATGTATAATTGTTTGGAGATAATAAACCATTGTGAAATCATTTGCAGCGTTTTTTATTTTCACTTTATTCTTTAACAAATTAAAAATCTATTGAAAAGATAGAAAGAGATAAAAAAACTTTATGACCCCTTTGGCAGTTCGGACAATATAGTAAGAATTTTTTTAATATATTTAATAGTTAAAAAATACACAAAGGTATGTTTTATATGCTCTGAGTAATAGACTTATAGACTCTTAATATTCAACTATAGGCTCTAATGCACTAAACAAATTGATCTTATGCGAGTAATGGATTGGTAGAGGTTCAGGGGTAGCTGTGGTTAAATTTATTGCTAACTCTTGGAAGGATATTTTCCAATGGTACATGCTAATCATTTACTAAGTAAATTGTTACTTTAGATTTTTTCTGTCGACTCTGGTAAAATGTGAATTACAAAATGTGCGGACGGCGGACGGCGGACGGACAAAAAAATTTTTATTCGTTTTTCGAATTCTACGCATCTTGAAACGTGAAACCTCAAATTTTGAGAGGGGGTCATGTTTTTGAATTTTTTGGTCGATCGCAATATTTCATAATTGAAAATAATAAACCGAAATATGTAAAAAACCGCGATATCTCTACTAATAGTGCTTTGATTTCGATGAAACTTCCTTCATTCTTTTAGGAAATTTAAATACCTTTGAAACATCTCACAATAACAACAAAAAAGTAAAAACTTTTCGAGTTATTCGGAATTTAATTTTAACATTCCTCGTAACTTTTTTTTTAGCTTCTTTTCGTTGAAGTATGTTATATAGATAAATTTAAAGGGCGTCGAGAAAATGACTTTAGTGAAGTTTCATTGAAATCTGTACATTCGTTTAGGAGCTACAGTCTATAGCAACGCAGGTTTTTCGGCCGCCATTTTGAAAGTAAAAGGCGGAGAGTAATGTCGATGAAGGAGGATCATCCTCGGGTCACCTCTGATTTTATATCAAAATTTGAAAAAAATCGGTCCAGTAGTTTCGGAGAAAATGCGCGGACGGCGGACGGACAAAAAATTTTTTTCGTTTTTCGAATTCTACGCATCTTGAAACGTGAAACCTCACATTTTGAGAGGGGGTTATGTTTTTGAATTTTTTGGTCGGTCACAATGTTTCATTATTGAAAATAATAAACCAAAACAAGTTATCCATGAAAATCCCTTTCGTTTGATACCTCATCTATTAAAATCTATCGGTTTCTCCGGAAGAGAAAACTCGGATCCTATGATTTTCTTTAATAGTGAATCCCTAGAATTAACGAATACTTACAGCATCAGATATCAGAAACTATCATGGGCAAACTAGAAGTGAGTAGAAATTTCAAAATTCGGTTATTTGAATCGGTATTTCTCACAGTTCTCCTGTATGGATCAGAAAGAATTGAACAATTGAACAACTCTCGATAAATATGTAAGCAGGATCACATTAGCGGAAATTAAATTACTTCGAAGAATGGTAAAACCTAGAGGAACTGCTTCAGAAATGACAGATTTGGGTATCAAATAAATGTGCGACATTATGCAAGAGTAGCCACCAAAATGGTATGGACATATCGAATGGACGATACCAGAAAATCTAGTCTATACTTGAAAGCTAGACCGGAAGGAAGACAGCATCGTGGCTGATCCAGATTCATGTTCTCAGGTTACATTGGAAAACTGGAGGCAGCAAAAGGACACTCCATACCAGAGATGAGAACAGACAAGGACAGGGACCAGTTACTAGATGCAGACCAGGGCTAGAATGAGAAATACTGCAACTCCACTATTGACGGCACTAAGGAGGTAGAGAAAAGAGAAGAAGGTTCTTAGAACCACGAAAGGGGTGTATATATAAAGTGTAGTTAAATATATATAAAATAACAATACTTCAGTTAAAATTATTCAAATGAAATTTTAATGTATCACAGTAATACTGATACGTTATTTTTATCAGTATTTGACAAATGAGGACCTTCTAATTAAGGCGGTCTTGAGACTGACTCCCCTCGGGAATTGGCGGTGCTGGGAAATATGTTACGGGATTCGTGCTCTTTCAATTAGTACTCCAGAGTGTCGTAAAAAATCCTCCACAAACTTTTTTATTTCTTATGCAAACTTTTTGAAGGTTTGTTTGCAGAACTTTGTTCGAGTCTACTGATAAAATTAGAGTCGTCATTAAAGTATAATCAGCGACGGACAATAAGGGGACCGAAAAAGGGATTCGCCATTTTTACGATTAGTCCTTATTACGATGTAATGTTTGTTAAGGTTTAATTTGTGATAAATTTTAACAGATTTTACTATTATGTTTTATTTCGTAACTAAGACATTGTTATGAAAAATTGGCAATTAGTAAAGTAGTGAATTTGATCATCGAAGATATATATGTCTTCTAATTCAGAAAACAATATTGCCCTTAAAAATACGTGCCTCTAAATCGGAAAATACTATTTCACATTGGATAAATTATTGATTAAATGTCAATTTAATTGGATAAATTAAATTGGATAAATGTCAATATTTCAATATTTAATCATCTAATTGACAATGAATGCTACTTAGCTGTAAATGTGAAACAATGTTGGCGGACCGGAATAAGTAAGGTTAAACCGCTTTGTCCTGAGACATGAGGACATTAGTATGTATAGTCAAGACTAGGCATACGTCCAAGCTTACTCCAGTGTATGTTAAAGACAATTTCAACTGTATATTTAACAAATTTTAATCTTTTATACGATGACACCCACCTTATGTGTTCAATCTTCCATATCATGGTGAAACCATTATGCTTCATTATTTAAAATTCAGCAAAATTTAGATAAATGACACATCAAATAATGTTTAAAAATATTGTTTTGTTTTGTTTTAGTGATGATGCTTGTTTATAAGTTGAATATTTTCCTGTATGATAGAGACTCAAGATTTTTATATTTATTTATATATGCATAGAATTCTTTTATAAGAGCATAAATATCACTCCAACACCGAAAATGTAATTTTATGTTATAAGAATTCTTAAACATTGAGATGACTTCTGTTTTCCGCCATTCTGTTGGATACTGAACCTTCAATTTGAAAATTTACAATGAGTTTTGTTGCTTGAGGTGCTACATATTCCACCTATTCTCTCCGTTCTACTTATTTTTTCACAATAGTAGGTTTTCACTTACATTCTTCTACATTAATCTTTAAGATTTTTTTCTTGTTTTGTCATTTTCGCTCCCATTTGTTTTGCATTCCTGATGAAGTCACCCTACGGACACGGTACTTTACCTTGGACTCGCCATGGGCAGAAGGATGACATGGATTATGTTAAAATGAAACAAAAGACACTTAACAAACTATTTAAACTACTTTACCCCTTTTTTTGCCTAATCTTCAAAAATAAACTGAGACATAAACTAAATACATGTACATACTTACTTAAACCTATAAACCTCATCACAAATATTCGGTAGGTTGGTAGACCAACCTACAAAAACTTCCAATCAAAATTATTGCGACTCATAGCAAAAGCAGCTTGGTACATGACTAACAAAACTCTATATACTGACCTCCACCTTCCAAAGTTGACCAACATATAACGACCCTTTACCAACGATTTTGCAATAATTTTCGGACATAATAACAGACTAATAAGAGACATGTCCACAGCTGACATACCTTAGAACGTGAGGAGGAGACTAAAAAGGTGTTGGATGAGAGATATCCTTCCTTAAACAACTTAAGTAATTGGAACCAGTTAGGGAAGAAGTGCTGCTGAGTACTTTCCTTCCCCATGTCATTTCATTATTTCCTGTTTCGCGAGAACATTTGCTGATTATGAACAATAAGTTTTTATAGGAAAAAAAAGTTTATAATTTCATGATTCTAACAAAACAGGATTTATTACCTGGTATAAGTCCTTAATAATTTCGATTAAGTAATAATCAAAGATGTACAATTGAAAATCTTTCTGCGTCAAGACCATATGAATGATGACTAAAAGGTAGAATGGAATGAGCAGCGATCGCACAGCCCCATTCAACATGTGTACTGCTACGCGGAGTTAGCGAGGCTCGTAAATTTAGCCGCCGGTAGCTTCACAGCTATAACAATAACTCATTGGCTTTAAAAGAAAAGAATTTGGCCTCCTTTCAGGGCTCGGTATAAATAAATATATATATAGTTATTCACACTCTTATAATAGAATGAAAACAATGTTGAATGTGTTGGACTGTCTTTATCATCAACCTATTAATTTTTTTTGTGGGCATTAGTTTATAAAAGTGATACATTCTTCTAAAAAAAAATATTTAATTATTATTGATTAAATTTACACTTTTAGAATTTATATTTGAAGAAATATCAGTAGTATTTCTTTATATTTTGATAAAACCCTTCCTTTGGATTCATAGTAATAATAAAAGGCATAGCAAACCCGCATGCTCGATTCCAACATCATCACCTGTTGATTTTACTTATTATTTTTTTGTTACTGTTTACTACTTTAAATATATAATTTGTATTGTGGGAGATGAGAAAAAGATCAATATGTGTGGTCTTTATCTGGGTTCCACCCCATAGTGGCATAATGGGTAATGAAAAAGCAGACCAAGCTGCCATTTGGCGAGAAAGGGAGAGCTATCAGGCATAACAACAATAAATCACATCACCGTTGAAGATTGGATCCATGAAGCAAGAAAAAACCTATTTAAAAATTGGGAAGACCAATGGAAAATACAACGAGCCAAACTAGCCGAAATAAAAACCGAGTACAACACATGGACCACAAGCTTCAGAAAATCCAGAAGAGAAGAAATAATATTGTGCCGGATGCGAATCGACTTGGCAAATGAATTGTCATATCCTTATAATTGTCATATCTTTATATTAAAACAATTTGAAGAACAAATGTGTATAATGAAAAAATAACAAAAACTAAGTCTTACATAAAATAAAAATAGATTAAAGTTTATTTCGTTTTATTTTTTTGAATAATAATAAAATCTACTAAAACCAAGAGTATTAGGTATTATGTGTTCATCCATATTCAAGCTCAATTAAAAAATATTTAATAACAAAATTTAAAAACAAAAAAGTGTAATATTTCTCTTTATTTATTTTTGTACTAATTTAGATAAATTCGAATTTTCTATACCGATATTTTTTGGCAGCCTTGTAGCTAAGAATTTTGTAAATTACTTACTACAAAAATAAAATTTGTAGCTAACGCAGCCTAAATCGTAAATCATTCGAAGTTTATAGCTTCCTCTTCCCTTCTTGACTATGATTGCTTTGATATTAGCTCTGGGTAGACAGCTTGCAATACATATATTTTTTTTTTTCATTTCTCCACTACTTCATCTTAATTCAGCTCTACATGATATATGTTCAGTCAGAAATTTAGGTATTCACAACATTGGTGGTATATATAAAATACAAATTATACGTCACGTAAAAAAAATATTTTCCTTCTATTTAGAATTTTTAGCATTAATTGACACAATCCAGAAGTAAAATTATACAACAAATCTTCACTATTTGAGCATCACATTGGAAATTTTGGTTAAATTTTTTTAATGTAAATTTCTGGTAAGGCTCGTATCGATGGTAAACTTTTTAAATATTTAAGTTACAATTTAGTTAAGGATTGAAAACTGTTGGAAATCATTTGATTTAGGGCTCCTCAAATGTTTTATACGTAGAAAAACAATTATACAAATAACTAAAAATATAAAAACTAAATTTACTGGATGCGGGCAAATCTTATTTTATTTTTTGATTTATACCATAAAATTTGCATTTACATCTTATTGGAAACTGACCATTCTATAACGAATGCTATAAACATGTTTATCTGTTCATTTTCATGTTTTCGTTCAAACTTAATCCATAACGAACTTTTAATTGTATTTAAAAAATAAAATTAATATTAGACACATGTCCCGGCGTTCGTTCCAATGGGCCTTTAAGCCGAGAAAAAAAATTATATATTTTCGAAATAAAAATCAAAGAAAAGAAAAAAGGTTAATATATCCGATCTTCAAATAAACCTCGAATGCTAATTTTTATAGAAATCGAAGTGGATCCTTTTTTGCTTCCTCACTACCGATGGGAAGGAAACTTTGTTTTCCTGCTGGAGATTAAAAATAAATTTGTGTACAGAATCGAAAATTTCCATTAGCATTTTGTTTTTCAGACATCGAGAATCAAATATGGTTTAGTGCATGCCTGTCTGTCCATAATCAAATCGATGCGACATGCATATCACCTACTAAAGCCTATCTGATTTGCATTAAATTTTCTGGGATCATGCGAGTTTCGGGTGTCATGATGGTTCCGTATCAAATTCATCTAATAATTCTACTTATACACGCGCTAATTTTCCTTTGTTACATGTACCGTAATCCTAAGATCCTAATGAATAATGAAAGGTTTATGAAAAATATGCTGAAAAATATCCTTCCATCAAAATCAAGTACTATTTTTTTATTTCAATAAAAAAAAAATCACATTGAAGAACTTTAAAGGACAAATGAATCTAACTTACTTTTTTCATAACACAAATTTACTCGGTCATATTTACCAGAAGCGTATTTTGGTTTTAGTAACTTATGTTGCATCATAACTCATTTAATACTATCGGAAGTATTTTATTTCCTATTTTAGAAAAAAAAATCGGGTGGTACATAATAACCTAGAAATCCGGCAAAGCAGGGGCAAAGGGAAATAACATATATTCTTTTTAATATGTTATTTTTGTCTCGGTTTCTAAGGCCGATAGAAACGAACGCTGGGACATGTGTCCGATATTTTTCGGCGTAGAAATATGTAAACAAATTTTATTTTTAATCGACCCACTGACTGTGACCCTTTCGTTGTAAACTGAAACTGGCATTTTGTATTTTCTCTAAAACTCTTATATCTTCTAATTTACTTACATGTTAGTAAATATTTCTAAATAATTTCAGAGGGTTTAGGGAAAACAAAATGCTTAAATTAATCGAATTACAGTTCTAATTTTGTGGATTTATATTAGTTTTTTATTTACTCTCACTCTCTTTCTCTATCCCTCTATCTAAAGGGCCAAATGATATAGCTTTATAACAAAAAAAATTTCCTCTTTGTAATAGTTCTTTGGTTGGCCGCATTTGACTCGAAAAGAGGATAAAATTTAAAAGAACCTAATGTATACATTATTTAAGATTTTATAATGTGCACAGTGCTACATAAATGTTGAGTAAGGTGTTATATTCGCTTATTTATTCAATTTACTTGATGTTGATACAATGTATTTTATGTTATATTGTAACCGAGGTAGAGGAATTCATTTTCCATTTCTTGGTTGAAATAGCTAATTCATAATAATAAACCAAAACATTTTTTCTGGAGTCATTATCTTTGTTCATAATGGCCCGATTTCGATATTTTATTTCGATATTTTTGAAAAATTTAATTTTTATTTTTTTGAGGATTCTTCGAGATGCAAAATACAAATTGCAATTGTATTTTTTCTTGAAAAAATATTTGAACTCACTTTGCTCCTAGGATCGGTTCAAATTGTTTCTAATTTAGAAATTTCTAATCGATTTTCATGATTTTTTTTCCCGTTTGGTAGGGAATTAAATATTTTTTTATATATTAATGGGTCTGATAAAGAAAAAAAAATACTTTTGTTTTTTCTGTATATAATAAAGTTTTTTTTTCTGAAATTTAGGGTAGATGTTACTATGATTTGTCACTGCTTTATGTAATGCATTTTTATTTGATACCTGATTTATTTATTTTTTACGGTGTTTCAGCAGTGCGTTAATACGTTGGGAATACGTACCGCTACTGCTGCCAATACTCTCAATAATAATACTTTTTATTTTATTTTATTTTACTGCGGTGCGGCCCGTTGCACGGGTGTGAGCCTTACTGATAACTTAGTCACCAGCTGGTTGCGCATCTTGCCCTCCTGGGTAGGTAGCTTCCTATCAAACTTCCATCAAACTGTTGGAGGAAGATCCTCTACGTCTAGGGCGTACAGTCCCGTCCTCCGCATCAATATGCCTCTGGCTTGCTCCAACGCGGTGCATGATATAACCACGTGCTCCGCCGTATCAGGGATACCGCAGTCGGGACATGAGGGGTCGATGTTCTTCCCATGCTTTCTGAGTTTTTCTCTCCCCAGGATCTGTGGATGGAACGCCCCATGTCCCGTCAGGATCTGTGAGGTTCAGTAGTCCGGCTCGACCCAATGTGCTTCCAATCTGGAATGAACGGTGGGGAAGTGCTTACTCAAGGTGGCTCCATTCTCACTTGAAATCCACCGTCCATTCCACTCCTCTATTGCCAGCTCTCGGACTATGTCACTCCATCTTCCTGGATCCTCACGGACCCTTCACTGAAGCCCCTCTGGGAGTGCCTCCAGTCCCTTCCTCTTTAGGTCATTCCTCCAAGCGTCCTTCTGAAGGACGAGGTCCAGAGGCAACTCTGTGGCCAGCACTTGCACCGCTTCGTGGGAAACGGTTCTGTAAGACCTAGTCGTCCTCCTTTGAATGGTGGCCATCTTCTTCTTCTGGATCTGATTCAGGCGACGGCTACATGCTGGGGATGCGCAGATAAATGCGCACTTCAGTATACCCAGCACAACCCCCTTGTAGATGATCCTCTTGTAGATGAACTCTTTTGTAGATGATGGTTATATGGGTATCTGAGGCCCCAAAAGGCAACCCGTGCCAGGCCATTTAGGGACCAGGTCACTCTGTACCCTAGGTAGTCTATCTGAGGAGAAATATTGAATTTCGATTTGAATCTCACGCCTAGGTAGGGGATCTCCTCACCTAAGCGGACCCTATCTCCTCCTACTCTGAGACTAATAGGGTGGGCCCTGCCTGTAGAACCCTTCAGCATACCTTATTCATCGAAACCCACCGCTTCTGAGAACCGGAAAAGGGATCATTACGGTGATAGACTTATATACGCACAGTATTATATATTATATAAGTTAACTATTGGCTTCGATAAATAGAAAAATGAAGAAACAAATAATAGTTTTTATTTAACAACAAACAGTAGTATCTAACTCAAAAGGTTATAACAGTCTATATTTTCACATGTGTTTCTTAACATATTTTAACATGTGTTTATTTTAAATTGCAAGAAATAATAATGTGTTGAAACAAATAATATTAAGTCTTAAAAGTCTTATCTATCTCACACCGAACCTTAACTCCCCCCTGCCAGTTTATGAATATTCTTCGTAAACTAATATCTGAATCTTACAGGTAGGTCAAGTCCGGAGTGAATCGTCATCAGGCTATACTTTTTCATCAATAAAATTTTACATTGGTATACAATGAGAACTTTGCACTGTGGTTACTTAATTCACTTGATACAAAAGAATGGTTAAGTAATAAAAATAATAAAAAAATCTGCAATAGTGCAAAAATATAACTACGAAAAAAAACAAAAAAAAATCTTCCTGTCCAACAATGAGGACATTCCATCTATTTATGGTTGCTTTGGCGCACCTTTTGGGAGCTTTAGTTGTTCGATGTGGACTGTTCTGCGCTTCTTAGGCTCTTTCAAGCTCTCTATAGACACGGTGTTATGTTCACGAATGGCGATCACCCTGAATGGGCCCTCGTACCTCACTAGCTCCTTGCCCCTATTGGACCCTCTCCTCCTGTACACTATCGTTCCAATTTTAATATCACCCAGTACGTCCTTCAGCCCTAAGTTATCTTTTCTTATTGTGACAAAAGTTCTCCAGCATATTGCCCATAAGCTTGTTTAGGCTGTCTTCTTTCTCTAAACATGTGAAATATGTCCTCTTCTGGAGTCCATCTTCCGCCTCCATACGCCTTTTTTAATCTATCCTTGACAATCGCCCAAGGGGTTTCTTCGTCGGCTTGGATTAGGTTAAGAATATTCCTTTTGACTCTGCAAACCACATCTGCCTTAATTGAATTCGCATCTCCTGTGTCAATTAGTTCTTCCGCTATTTTCACCTCAATCCGCTTCATCAACCGATCACCGGCTTTTAGGAAATGGTTCAATTCACCGGTTTCCCCGGTGAATTTTTCTAAATCAGAGACCGCTTTTCTTAAGTCTTGAGAAGTTGCTGCCCGCACCTTTAACCAAGCCAGAGTGTTCGCATGAGACTCCACTAACGTGTCTCTTGGCATTGGTGGGATTTGCCATTCCACTTGCTGATTTAGCATCTCTCACTGTTTAGCTTTCTTAGCGTAAACAAGTAAAAAAAAAAATAATACGATACTCACGTATACTTATAATACTGCAGTCCTGGTAACACAAGGGTTTCGGCACCAGTTAACTATTGGCTTCGATAAATAGAAAAATGAAGAAACAAATAATAGTTTTTATTTAACAACAAACAGTAGTATCTAACTCAAAAGGTTATAACAGTCTATATTTTCACATGTGTTTCTTAACATATTTTAACATGTGTTTATTTTAAATTGCAAGAAATAATAATGTGTTGAAACAAATAATATTAAGTCTTAAAAGTCTTATCTATCTCACACCGAACCTTAACTTATAGATTGTGTTTTAAAAAAACAATATTTAATATTATTTTTATGTAGGGATATTTTAAAACACACATCAAATTTGTCGATTTTCAATAACATAACGTTATTATTTTTCGAGATAATAAGATAATGAACTATGATAAACAGTGATAATAGTGTTTTAGAGTTACAAAAGGGTTGTACGTGGAAACCTGTTCTACGTAATGTAAATGGCCTACCTCCCCTCATTAGCAGGTACTCTTTGATTAGCTACATGATATTATAGGCTCCATTGAAGAAACTGATAGGATAGCTCCCCCGAGATATCCAGATACTAGCGATCAGCTGTTTGTCAAACAGGCTAACGAGGTAGTTAGAACAGGTAATTGGCCAATCGACAGCGTAGTATAAGTGATTCATTCCAAGCACTGTCGATTCCTGTAGGCTTGTTACCCCCTCCTTCCATCTTCAAAAGCTGTGTTGGAGATGTAAATCATTGAACTTGCTCGAATTCAATGTTTCTTGCAAAATTCTAACACATAATTTAGTATTTAGATTTACAAAAATTGGGTATCCATTATCTATTGTTAATGTTATTTATATTCGAAACAGATAAGAAAGACAAAATATTTTAGTAAATGCAAACAATAATTGTTTGTTATTATTAAAAGTTTGTAATTCATCTACTTATACGTAGGTATAAGGTAGGAACCGGCTAAACCCCAAGAGTGGATTGCAATAGGAAATCGGAAAGAATATAAAAAAAATATATGCAAGTTAGATTTTATAGTTTAATTATCACACCAGACTTAAAAGACAAGAAACCGCTAGACGTTTCCGGTTACTTCAGCACTTACTAGACAAACGCACTAAACTTCTAATTAATTACAAAAGACTCATATACATGACTATAATAAGGTCTATTTGGACTTAACGGAGTTGACCTAAGGAGCCAGTAAACCATCGAATTCCTCTCGTATCCAATGCTTCGTAAAATCCTCCCTACTTTGTTACAAATAAAACCATCCATAATGACCTTAATGTTTCAGATCTGGCCCAATCCAGATACCTATCCTTCCATAATAAACTTTAGAATCATTCCAAATCTATCGCTTCTAACCTTGCTTCCTCTTCAATTCTTGATAACCCTACGAGGAGTCTGAAAAGAAGATAGTCCCGTGACCTCTTAATGTAGACATATTATTAGAGTGCTACCATTGGGTAGTTACTCAGCAAGTGTTTTCACGTCATTATATCCATAGGTTCAAATTTACTAGATGTATTTCTTTAATACAGTTGTAAATATCATTAAGAGATAATAAAAGAATAACTTCTTAATTTGTGTGAATAAGATAGTTTAATTACAAATAAACATGCATTTCGGTTATCAAAGATATTTTAATAAATGTTCGAAAATACTAGTATTGACATTCAAAGATTTTCAGCTTTTTCTTCCGAGGGAGTCGTTTGCCCTCCTGATTTTTTCATATCTTCCGTCAGTGACGCCTACAGCATGTTTAATACATTGAATAAGTGCATTCCAAGTTTCTACTTTTACTTTTTATACTTCCTCTTTGAACCAGACCTATACACAATAATCCAGTATTGTGAGGTCTGAAGGTTTTAGAGGCCAACTAATTGAACCTCTGTGACCAATCCTATAATCTAGAATCCTTACATCTGCTCTACGTTGCCATTAAGTTATACAATACGTTGCCTCACCCGACAAAATAAATGAGGATTGGTTCAAAAATGAAGTATATAAAGAAAAAGTAGACATTCGATATGCGCAAATTTAAAATTCTGCAGGATATTAAAGAAAAATAAGAAAAAATCAGACGTGCAACCCACATCTGGAATTCGGCCCATTCCTCCTGAATCACCCCTCATAAATACTTTAATATATGTAATAATAGCTCTCATTCGGCCATCTTCGGGTAATTTCCGTTGTCCAGATAGACAAAATACCTAACCGTTGATTTACAAAGCCTTAAAATATTGAAATAATTTTACTTTTTTCTCATTTAGAAAGAAAAAAAAAACCTCTATGATTAAAGGGGTGATTTGGCAAGAATGTCTTTACTCTCACCTAAGAAGTTAATAAAGGTTACAGTCATGCAATAGATATTATTAAGTAAAATAGATGTAAAGTTAAATTTGTTATATTTTATTTACAACCTAACTCAAATAACTTCTCATTTTATTTTATTAAGTCGCGTTATATACAGCCTAAGTCTTCTATAACTGAATTCAAAACTTTAATGATAAAGGAAACCTTCGTCAAATTGTCGGAAGGAAAGCAATGTCGCGGAAGCTAATTAATGAAATGGAAGTATTAGGGGACTAACTTTCTTTTCGGTTCCAATAATTTTGATTAAATGAGCCATAAAGTATTAATATCTGCATTGTGTAGTGTTATCCAAATGTTAGACCGAGACGAGTCTTGGTCTTGCAAACTCAGTCTTGGTCATGGTCTTGGTCTTGCTCAAAAATCTCGCAACAGTCTTGCACTTAACTATTAGCATATTACTGTAATTTTTTATACATGAGAAACCTAACTAAGCCCGAATGAAAAATTAGAAGAGTTAAATGCAAAAGTATAATAGTTATACTAATTCTTTACATACAGTAACTAAAATAGTCAAGTATTAGGAACTATTTTGCCTTATTGTTTATTAGAAAATTCGATTTTATTTATCAGTCTTGGTCTTGGTCTTGCAACAGTTAGGTTGCCCCAAGACCGATTTTGGGCAACACTAGCATTGTGTTTGGGGTAGGAAGAGAGGTGTTCAATATCAATGTACATAATGATACATCTTAGTGCTCTATGCTTTCGAACCTCTAATTTATTTACTTAAAAATAAGTCATACTGAAAACACATTTTTCTTGTGTGTTTTTCAACAGATTTTTCTATGTACGACAGAAACCAATAATGCCAGTAATGCCATGGGTATCGCAAGGATCATTACTAGCTCCTTTATTCTAAATTATATATATATATATATATATATATATATATATATATATATATATATATATATATAATTTATATGCCTTTCCTAAATCCAATTAGGTCAAAAATTGTGTAAGTTCACCACTATTAGATAATAGTTGATGAGATTTCTTTGAAGTGTTTAAAAATATTTGAGTTCTAAGTTATATCTAATTAACATTTAATACGTCATGAATAGATGAATGGAATTGAGAAGGGAATATAGACAAATTATTGGTGTTTAAAGGACATGGCAGAGAATAATTTAGAAATAAAAAGAAGTAGCACAGATAAGGATATAATTATATTATTTAAAAGAAACCATTTCTGTTGCTGGTCAAAGATCTGTCAAATCTTGAAAACAAATAAATTTTTATATTTCCAAAACTAATTTCAATTAGAAAAAATATTTTATTTATCAAGTGCATGCGCTTGATTTGAATACCCACATTTCACGTCGTGTCCCACAGTTTTACTATTTTTTAGTAGAAAAGTGCTCAGTTTTACTTTAAAAAAAAAAAATAGTTAAGCAGACATCAAAACAACAACAATGGACTAACACCACAGTGAGTAGTGTTGTTATTTACTGTGTATTATTAGAGACAGTGAATTTAGTGATTTAGCGTCTATAGGCTTAATCTCTATAGCCATAACAGCTGACGGCTCCCCTCTCCAGTTGTGGCTCAGCCACGTAACTGGCTGGTTCTCAACCGGTGTTTCATCCATTGTAATAACACGCAGACGTAGTTTTATTTATTTTTTTTTCCCCTTTCTTTTTTTTTTTTTATATGCGATATTACCACCAAGTAATGTCAACTAAGAGGTCCCATTCAGTTGGCTCTACCCCACGTAATTCACCGCCTAAACAGAAAACACGTCGTAGTAAGCGATTAACACCCCCCGGAACTCCTCCAGCGAACACTCAAGTATCTGTGTCTCAACCACCGCCAAGTACGTCTTCACAAGAAATGGAATCTCAATTTTTTACACCTAATCCATACCAGGTGCTTGAAAATGACAGGGAAGAAATGGAAGATGCACCTATACCTCGAGAACCACGCCCACCTCCTATCTTTGTCAAAAATTTGAGAAATTTTCAGTTGTTGTGTACTCAACTTAATAAAATCTGCCCAGGTAGCTATACATGCCTAAACAGAATAAATGATACAAAAATAATACCGGCCACACCTGAAGCGTACCGAAAAATCGTAAAATATTTAACAGACACAAATGCGGACTTTCACACATACCAGTTGAAACAGGAAAGAGCACTACGAGTTGTAATAAGAAATTTACACTCCTCAACCCCAATAGAAGTGATTAAAGAAGAGTTAACGGCGTTAGGGTTCAAAATACGTCTGATAACCAATGTTTTAAAAGAAAATAAAGAACAACCAGGTGTAAAGAATAAAATCCCATTGCCCTTATTTTTCGTCGATCTAGAGCCATCGCCTGGGATCGAAAAAATATACGATGTGAATAGAATTTTCTACACCAGCGTAAAGGTCGAAAAACCGTACCCAAAAAGAGAGTTCATCCAGTGCCATAATTGCCAAGCACATGGCCACACCAAGTCTTATTGCCACCACTTACCACGCTGCGTGAAATGTGGTAAAACACACAAGTCTGGCGAGTGTAATAAACCAATTACAGAACCAGCAGTCTGTTCCCTATGCCTGGAAGGCCATCCAGCCAACTACAAAGGCTGCCAAATTTATAAAAATCTTAAAGCGAGATATATGAAACCCAGGGACCCTGATGATACACCTAAACCAAGAAGAGGACCCGCTAAAATTGTGAACTCTAAGGTTTCTTTTGCCAAGCTACTTGGGGGTAGAGACCCGACTAATGTATGTGATATTACCGCAAGAACAAACTCAACCCCAATCTCAATATCCTATCCCACCTAATGTACCTAATCAACAACAACCTCACCAACATCAAATCCAATATGTTCCTCCACCGCCTAATGCTACAGATCTAACCAGCTTATTGACATCCTTTCTTTCAGAATTTAAATCCCTTGTTACCCCACTGATATCACTTCTCACTAACCTAGTATCTCACCTTATCCCTCCTATAAAAAATCCTTAAATGACTTTCATGAAACCCATATCCATTCTCCTTTGGAATGCGACTGGTGTTAGAAATCACATACACGAACTAACAGACTTACTACAAGACAAGAACGTAGACGTAGCCCTAATAACGGAAACTCGACTGACTAAAAAACAGCTCCTAAAAATACCACAATACATAATTTACCGTACCGACCATCCTGACGGTAGAGCACATGCCGGTACTGCAGTCATTGTGCACCAATCCCTCTCCCATCACCTACTCCCACTGCCTACACACGATTTCCTACAATCCACCGCAGTCGTAATCAAAACCTTCTCCTTTCCTATTACCGTTGCATCAGCGTATTGCCCTCCAAACCAATCCATCTCCAATATCCAATTTAGTTCCTTCCTCATTTCCTTAGGACATCATTTCATCTTGGGTGCAGACTTAAACGCCAAGCATCAACAATGGGGTTTAAGAACCACGAATTCTCGTGGTCGAACATTGCTGTCTGTACTCAATTCCCAAAATTTTACCCTTCTTCCACCCAACTCACCTACCTACTGGCCCACTGATCCTAACCGTAATCCCGATATCCTCGATTTCTTTATCCATAATGGTTTAGGTGCTCTCAACCATTCCGTTGCCCGTCTTGACGAGCTTATCTCAGACCACAGCCCATTAATACTCCAAGTATCACTAGCTCCTATTCCTAAACCCTCTCCTCCGTCCTTCATCAGAGGCCCAGTTAACTGGAAACTCTTTCATCAAATCCTCTCCGATAAAAGTGACCTCAGAGTAACCCTGAAAACCTCTGAAGACCTAGACAATGCAGTACATTCCTTCACTACCAAAATTCAAGAAGCAGTCTGGACTGCTTCCTCCCCTGATCACTCCTCAAAAATCCTTAAGAAACATAATTTACCTCAACACCTCCTTGACCTAATCCACATAAAACGCCGTGCCAGATTATTATGGCAACGTACCAGACATCCAGCCGACCGCCACTCCTACAATTATCACTGTAAAAAATTAAAACAAGAATTAGCCACCTTCAGATCCCAATCATTCAATTCCTACCTCACCACACTCTCTGCTCATGATAATTCCCTTTGGAATATCACCAAAAAAATCCTCAAATCCCATCATATTTCCCACCCTCTTCGACGAGATGATGGCTCCTGGGCAGCATCTGATGAAGATAAAGCCGAGGAATTTGCCAAACACCTTTCCTATACTTTCGCTCCTCATCCAGAATCCCATCCCATCCCCAGAATACCCACAGTAAAAGTAGAAGAATCCCTCTCAATACCTATCCCACTCTCCTTACCACCTAAAGCTGTTAATCCCTCTGAGGTCAAATACCTTTTACGGAAAATCACACCTCGCAAATCTCCTGGATATGACCTTCTAACCCCACAGATCCTTCGACAACTTCCATCTAAAGCCATCATATTTCTTACATATATATACAATTGCATCCTACGAACTACCCACTTCCCTCTTTTATGGAAACATTCCACCATCGTCCTCTTCTTGAAACCAGGCAAACCTTCCAACAATACAGCATCCTATAGACCAATTAGCCTACTCCCAATCCTCTCATGAATTTTTGAAAAGATCCTACTGAAACGAATCCTACCTATAATTGAATCCTATAACCTTCCTACTCATCAATTCGGATTTCGTTCCCAACATTCCACTGTCCAGCAAGGACTCCGAGTTGTTGACCATATATCCTCAACCCTAGAAAGCAAGCAGTATTGCTCGGGTGCATTTCTGGACATAGCGCAAGCTTTTGACCGGGTATGGCACGCCGGATTACTCTTCAAGCTTAAAATCCATCTACCACAGTCCTTATACCTAGTACTCCGATTCTATCTTTCCGACCGCTCCTTCCGAGTTCGCTGTGGCACCGAATTCTCCGACTGTTACTCAATTGAGGCTGACGTTCCTCAAGGCAGCGTCTTGGGCCCCATCCTTTACATTCTCTTTACCGCTGATATTCCTGTCCATCCCGATACCCTCCTGGCAACTTTCGCTGATGACACTGCTATCCTTTCTTCCAACTCAGATCCTGAAACAGCGTCCGCAAACTTACAAAGGCAACTCTTCCTGATTGAACACTGGTGTAAGAAATGGCGCATTAAGGTAAACGAATCTAAATGTAAACACATTACTTTCACCCTTCGGCGTAATACCTGCCCACCAGTTTATTTTAACTCCATCCAGCTTCCTTTCTCAGATACAGTCCGGTATCTTGGCTTTCTCTTAGACAGACGACTAACATGGAATCCACATACTCGACTTAAAAGACAGGAACTTAACAGACGATATGGCCAGCTATATAGACTACTGAATAGAAAATCTAAACTTTCTGGTGAAAACAAATTACTGATCTACAAGACAATACTGAAACCCATCTGGACTTACGGACTAGAACTGTGGGGAACAGCCAAATTTTCTAACATCAAACGCATTCAATCCTTCTTTCAGTCTAAAGTCCTCCGTACAATAGTCAATGCTCCCTTCTATGTAACCAATAAAACCCTACACCATGACCTTAATATCCCATTTATTCTTGATCTTATCCCAGCCAAATTTTCCAAATTTCACCAAAACCTTTCTCATCACCCAAATCCCGTTGTACAATCCCTATCAAGCACCACCCATCCCTATAATCCCCTTCGTAGTTAAAGCGGTAGTGGCCACGAGACCTTTTGTAAATATGGATATTTTGGAGTTCTAGCAATGGCCAGATTCTCCACTCAAGTCATGAGCGTCTGTGGCTGTAGCGCTCTTACTCATCCTCCGCTGGTTTAAAATACCAGTGAAGTGGCTGAGGGAGAGGCGTAGGGATCTCCTAAGCCTCCCTTTTCCCTCCACGTGTGGAGGGGACAGGATTGGTGCGGAGATCACCTGGCAAATTGTAAATAATGTATGTTTTATATAAGGTGTTTGTTTTCCTTTTATTTCTATTTTTATTTACTTATGTGTATATATATATATTTTTTTTTTCTTTACTCTTTTGTTCTTTCTTCTTATTCTTTTGTTATTACTTTATTTATTTATATTTTTGTATATACGGTATGAATGCAATCTCTGAACTCTATTATACATTATTATACATTTATTTTTTCTGTTATACATTTATTTTTTCTGTATTTTTTATTTTTTCTAAAAGGGTTTATTTATGTTTTAACATCGTAAATAGTTTTAAGTATCTTAGTATGGTTTCAAGAGTTTTTTTATATAGATTTTTATATTTTATTTTGTATATAGTATGTATAACCAATATTTTTTTTCTTTTCTTTTCTTTAATGGCCTATCATTATCTTAATTTGTTATGTTTGTTTTTATCTGGCCAGATGTAAAATTTTAATTTCTGTACTTTTTTGTTATTCTGAAGGGACTTCGTCCCAGAATAAAATTATTTTTCTATTCTATTCTATTCTATTCTATTATAAGTGTCCTTAACTGTGACAAATTGTAATATTTCTGAATAAAGTGTTTTAATAATAATTTATCAAGTATGACTTTCTAAATACTAAATATAAGAGTCCCAATAATGCATTCCTAAAACTCGTTTAGCAATTAAATGAAAAATAATGAATAAATACTTATATAATAACAACAATTTCATGCCCTCAATAAAAATAGAAAAACACATTATTTTTTCATTTTAATGTGGGTTTTTTTTTTAATAAATTGTGAAAAATAAATTCAGTGGCAGCTGAAAGGCCAAATAGGAGGAACATGTAGAGTTTCATATAATAATTCACCACAGAAAAAAAAATTAAATTGAATATTATAATATTCTACATGATTAAAGAAAGTGGCTCCAAAGTGAGTTAAGAAAAAGCGAGCAATAAGGCACCGCATTCCGATAAAATATAAAGACCACAACCGTGAGAACATTTTTTAAACATTTCTCTCTGAAGGCGTCAGGCCGCGGACCAGGGTTCTTAAAAATGGTACAATCACTCATGCAAATGAGATGCCATTCCTTGTAAATCCAGAAATCGGGTGATGTAGTGCCGTATATTATGTTAAAATTTAAATATTATGAGTCTGGAACTCCTCCTCCCTTCTCCCCTCCCCTCCGGCAGGACCTCATAAATATATAACAAACGGTTTCGTTTAAGCAGAGGCTGAAATTCTCGAAGATAGATTGAAATTATTGAATCCTGTTTTATCGTAGAAGACCTCTAAAACTGATATGGTTTTTGCACCGAAACGTAAAACGCAATTGACTCCGATACAAATTTTAGATATTTTAAATATTTTGACTATTCAATTTAATGCATCAAGTGTTGTTCAAATTAATGATCTAGTGCCCTCCATCAGCCTCCACTGGCTTACTATACCAGTGACACGGTTGGGAGAGAAGCACTGGGAACTCCTGGAGTCCTGCTTTGCCTTCTACAGTTGGGGGACAAAGCTTGATTCGGATTCCCCTGGGCCAATGTAAATACAGTACATAGGTGTGAATGTATATTATTTATTTTGTTATTTTTCGGCTAATCTGTTATTATATATATATTTAAATTAAATGAGCCATAAAATATTAATATCTGCATTGTGTAGTGTTGCCCAAATGTGAGACCAAGACAAATCTTGGTCTTGAAAACTCAGTCTTGGTCTTGCTCAAGAGTCTCGCAACAGTCTTGCAGTTAACTATTAGCATATTACTAAAGAGATATTACTGTAATTTTTTAGATAGGGGAAACCTAGCAAAGCCCAAATGAAAAATTAGAAGAGTTGAATACAAAAGTATAATAGTTTTACCAATTCTTTACATATAGTAACTAAAATTGTAAAAAAGAAACTATTTTGCCTTATTTTTTATTAGAAAAATCCGTTTTATTTACCAGTCTTGGTCTTGGTCTTGCAGCAGTTAGGCGGTCTTGCAAAGCGCAAGACCAAGACCGATTTTGGGCAACACTAGCATTTTGTTTGTGGTAGGTAGGGATGTGGTCAATATCTGAATATATATATACATATATATATATATATATATATATATATATATATATATATATATATATATATTTTTTTTTTTTTTCCTTTCTTATGTAAATATTGTGTGAATGAATACTATAGCCGAGTACCAATGCCCTTCACTGTGGCAGACTGTATTAATACTCTATAAAACAAAAACAAACAAAAAATTCCTCATGTATTGTATACTATTTCATTCTATACTAACTTATTCTGTAAGTTTCTATGTCTCGTGCAATATTTTTTTTCTTATTTTTTATTGAAGATTTATGATTATTATTCTGCTAAAAAACTTTAGCTAAACAATAAGTATATATATATATATATATATATATATATATATATATATATATATATATATATATATATGTGTGTGTAATTTCTTTTTAGGTAAAATGTATTTCTTATTTTTTTCAAAATATGTTTTTTAGAAAATGTTTTATTATCTATACACTATTTAATTTATTTTGTATTCATATATACCGATAAACACTATTTATTATTTATACCTAACTTTAAATTTAAATAGAATACAAATATCACTTGGACTTGAAAAAAAAGGTTTTCATCTATTGATACAGTTTTTTCAAGTTCGCAATTTATCTTCATTTTTTTACAAGACAAAACCTTTTACCACAAACCAGGATAAATTACAGCTCGCAAAGACCAGAAAATTATTTTGTCCCAGCACTCAACACAAGTCTATTTCATGATGAAGTCGTGATTAGTTATCCTAAATGTTATTCATAAGAGAGAAAGTGTTTAGGTTACAGTCCAGTAGAGTTAGGGGAAAACAGCATTACCCCAACATCCAAAAAATAAACATGAAACTTGTTAGAAATTGTTTATTACCCCCCCCCCTTTAATAACTGGTAAGAAGTCCCAAAGAATTCCGCGTCGGGTTTTGATGGAGGGAGGAGAGGTAGGACAGAAAAATGATATTTTGTTAGTTTTTTAAGAATATCTGAGTCTTCATATACAAACAGACACACAGAAACACAGACCATTTTTCGGGACTTGGTTGGGGTACCTCAAAACGTGTATTTCCATTGGAAACTCAGATTCGAAAATTTTCACGATTGCAATACTTAACCTTACTATATATTACATATATAGGTAAGTGAAAGTAAAAATATAAAAAAGAGATAAATTAGATATACTTGAATACTCCATTGAATATACTACTAATATTAAGGAAACTTACTATTTATTGAATATTACAACATTCTGTCACTTAGACATTAGTTATAGTGATGTAGGATCACATTTACATTATGTGTACAAAAAAATATAAAATAAACAGAAGGAAAATAACAAATAAATAATAATCAAAAAGCATACACAATAAATAAAATAAATTAACACTAAGGAGAGGAAATTAAAGAAAAGCAAGAAGCACATACATTCTTAGATACACTATTCCAACTATGGAGGGAAAAGCTGGACTCGAGGAGAACTCTGCGCTACTCTTTCAACCACATCATTGCTACTGAAGTGAGCGAGGATTGCTCGAGAGCGCTTTAGCCACTTACACCCATGTCTTAAGTGGAGCATCTGATCATTGCCAGAACTCCAATGTATTATGCTATATATATATATATATATATATATATATATATATATATATATATATATATTATATATATATATATATATATATATATATATATATATATATATATATATATATATACAGATATGTACCAATATATACTATTTTTTTTTTTTAATATTTAGTAAAAAGTCTTACAATCTATTGATTCCTCACACTTCCTGAATCCTAAACCTAGGATTTTTAAACAGGTGCCTTCAGGTTTTCAGAAAATCTATTCTAAATTGCATAGTTTGGAGTTAAATTTGTTTTAAATAATAGAACTAACTATTACAAAGTTTTTTTTTTTGTGTGAAAATTTCATCATTGATGATCTCGTTCAGTAATTTTTATAAAATTATCTGTTTCTATAAAACTAACAAAAATCGGAATAAAAAATACTTATAATGTGAAGTGAATTTGTTCCTTCATTTGAAAACCTTGTATTCCAATTCCTTTTCACAATTCAATTAGACGCTGGTTAAGTATTGGTACATTATTTTCTTTTTTTCTGTTTTGAGTATGAAACAGAATTTCGATCATCACTCACAAAGCATTGTGAGTAGGTATAATTTTTTGATATTTTTGTTACCTTCTTTGCGGGGCCATGGCATGTTGTGGGAGTGAGGGGGGTTTGGGGATGTGGGTGGGGGAGGGTTTATGTTGGGGTGGTGGTGGGGGGTGAGGCGGTATTGCGCACCGAGCACGTGGGTGGGGTGTGGTGTTGTGTGTGTGTGTCTGAGGGCGTGGTGTTTGTGTGAGGTGGTGGGGGGCAGTGGGGTCGCCGAGGTTGGTGTGCGGAGGATGTGGGTGTGCTCCTTCTACTGGGAGTGGGGGGCCTCTTGTGTGGGGATCGCGTTTAGGGACGGTTTAGGGGTCTCTGTGTCGTTTGCTGGGTGGGTAGCGTGGGTAGGGAGGGGGGGGCGTGGAGGTGGGAGGGGTGCTGGGGTGATAGTTTAATACTGGTGTGTATCGGTCGGTTGCAGGGGCGGGACTGGGGTGGGCATGGGATTGGTGGGTGGATGTGGGGGGGGGGGGTACCTTGTGTGTGTTGTGGAGCTCACGGGGTAACATGAGGCGGGCCTGTTGTGTCCCGCCTTTTAGTGGCATGGGTGCGATGGGGTGTGACCGTTTTTGGATGCTACTTCGTCGTCAAAAACTCATGCCATGTCAACTCATTCTTTACTTAAATTGTAGTTACTCTTTATTATAATAGGTCATCTGGCCAGATTTATTGTCAATTGGTTTAAACATTATTGTTACTCTTAAGGGACCTAGTCACAGAATAAAGATGATTTTCTATTTATATTTCTATTTCTAAAACCGGTATGGAATGAAATAGTGCAAGAAAAGTTTTATCAAATGAACTATTGAAGCAAAGAATGTCCTTTTTGTATAGAGAAAGTACAAAAGATACCGGAACTTTTAATTCTTCTTACTTGTCTGAATGTCTTCGTTAGAATGATTGGCTAGCAATGAAAATACAACCTGCCATTGAAAACAGTTGAGGAAACACTCTCAATTTATTAAAGAATTCTGCCATATATTTAAAATTAATTAACTATTTATGAAAACAATTTCTTACGTTTCTTCCAACTGAATGATGTTCACGCATGTATTCAGACTTGAGAAACACCCACCCACTCCGAATTAGCTTTGCATGTACGGTCACAATATTATAAATTTAGTGGACAGATTAAATATGAGGGATTTAATACTTGTCCCCCACACGCAAGACACAAGATTCCCGAAGGTAATGAGCTGTGAACACAAGCTGAGCGATGAGTGCCTATTCCTCGCCGACTTATATCAACCGCCGCGGAACCTTTGTACTCGCTAGAATATTATCATTACATCCAATCTTATGGTAATGCCCTTGTTGCCAATTCATTCAACACGCCATTTACAGATCTCATCAATTACACAGCTATTTAATAAGCATAAATACCTTCTTGGCCCTTTTGTGATTTCCAGTGCCTCGCCAGTTACTCTGCCCGTGAGTAATTAGAATCATATATCAGATATCTTTGAAAATATTGTTCCAATTTACGAACATAATATATATTTTACATTTTTTCTTCTATAAGGCTTATTAAATTTACAAATTCTAAATTTAATATAAATAAATTGGCTTATTGATTCAATATTATGCAAATGACCAGAAGAATGTTTCTTTCTTCTGTATTCTAACATCTTTATGATCGATAAGTCCATTCTTATTTGTTTGTCATATTTAATATTCTCCTTAGGTCACCTATTAACAACCAGAGCATAATTAATAGAACCACGTGTTTCAGTTTTTATTTTTGTAATTACAGTCCGCTGGTGTTCCTCAAGGTAGTATCCTAGGTCCTATCCTCCATACATTTAATACAGCTGACATCCCTACCTGTCCCAACACTGTCATCACCACATATGCCGAGGACACATGTATCCTATCAGTAAACAATGACCCAGCAATTGCGTCCCAAATGCTTCAATCACACATCGTAAAGCTAGAAGAATAGTGTCAAAACTGGATAATTAAAATAAACTCCAATAAATCCCATCAAATTACCTTTACCCTTCGTCGTAAACCAACGACTTCCTATCCTTCAGTTTCCTTTAACAATACTCCACTTATCCATGTTGAGCAAATCCGATACCTAGGACTCCACCTGGACAAACGACTAACTTGGAATCCTCATACTAGACTGAAACGACAAGAAACCGCTCGACGTTTCCGATTACTTCAGCACTTACTAGACAAACGCTCTAAACTTCCCATTAATTACAAAAGACTCATATACTTGACTATAATAAAACCTATTTGGACTTACGGAGTTGAGCTATGGGGCTTCACTAAACCATCGAATTCCTCTCGTATCCAATCCTTACAATCCAAAATCCTTCGTCAAATCCTCAATGCTCCTTACTTTGTCACTAATAAAATTATCCATATAGATCTTAATGTTCCTTATGTTTCAGATCTGGCCCAATCCAGATACCTATCCTTCCATAATCAACTTCAGAATCATCCCAACCCTCTCATTTCTAACCTTGCTTCCTCTTCAATTCCTGATAACCCTCCGAGGAGTCTTAAAAGAAGATGGCCCCGTGATCTCCTAATGTAGTCAAATCATTAGTGACCAATTTTACTTGATGTATTTATGTAATACAGTTATAAATGTCATTAAGAAACAAAAAAAAAATTGTAATTATAAATTTGAAAAACTTTTATTTTATATATTAAAATTTACTACTGTATTCAAACAATACAGAAACTACCTAAATAACTAACGATAGTATCTTAATAACTACTCTTATCTAGCTGATAAGTAATAAGTAACTTAACCTGGAAATTATAGGTAAACAACCGTATGTTTACACAGGTAACCAATATAAATAATGACTGTGAAATAACTGTAAAATTAGGATGGCACCAACAAATAATAAAATACGAATGTTTAATTTTCACATATAATCATAACATTGATAGCTGAGGAAATGGGAAAATAATTGATGTATAAATGAAGTTAAACATGTTATGCGTAAACAGGTAGGTAAGGAATTCCAAAAGTAGCCCGCGTTTAAGGGATTTACAAAAATCCCTGTATATATATATATATATATATATATATATATATATATATATATATATATATATATATATATATATATATATATATTCTGGAGAGAATACTAAAATTATTATTTTCCAAAATAGATCACTACCGTGCAGATGATGTCTGACCACTCGAACATGCCATGTGGTTTACCATTCGGGATCAAAACAGTTGGCCTTACCTTACCTGACAAGTTACCTGTCAGCGCAGAGTTATCCTTTATATGACAGACTCGAACCCAGACCCTTGTTCTAACAGCCCCGCGATTTACGAGCTCTCTTGGCGTCACTGCCCTCCATTCATCAAGCTGTGGCTATTAATGTCTTCCTCACTGGGCGGCTTGTTTGTCAGCAGGCCTCTTTGCCATTTTATTTTAGCCTCAGTTCACTCACGGTGCTCTCAGCCCGCTCAGGTGATATTTGTATATCTGTTCCAAATTTACGAGATGGGGCATTCGAATACGCTTGAAGATATGAAGCATAGTCACCAAAAGCTTTACTCAATTTTTAAACATTTACACGAGACACATAATATTTGGCATATTTATTGCATAAAATATTTAAATATAACGCTATAATTGATGAAACTTCAGTGAAACTTTGAATGTTACGACGCATTTTTTCTATTTTCTCTAAATCCAAAGCCCTGTATTTACCCAAGGAAGATCTTTAAAAGAACCGATGTAAGTCAGCGGTACAGACCTTTTTATCAATTTATTAACATCTGTCTAATCTGTCTAAACCTTCGTGAATGGCTTCATCTTATCGTAAACTACAAATTTTTTACCTGTGAAAATTCTTATAAATGGGGCGTTTCCTCTTTAAATTAATTAATTTAATGAGATCAAAATAACTCATTAATATTTTGTAAGGGCTAAAATGACCCGTAAGAGGTTGAGGAGCCCCACCATTGTTGTAAATAAATAAAAATAAATTGAATCGTAAGACAATTCGATTACAAAATCGAGAAAGAACAGGTGGCTTACAAAAATATTGGCCGTTTGGCCTATATAGTCTTGTTATTTTGACATATTTGAGGTTGAGGTCACACCAAACTGCTTAATATTTTTGTAGCCACTTTTTTCTCAATTTTTTTATCAAATGACCTTATGATCTAAGTTGAAAGCAAATGGATTTTCATAAGTTTTTAATACCTCATTAAATACACCTTTTTTTATGATTTTGAGTTCAGATCTAAACATTCCATTTCCGAAAATTTCTATTAATAAAATGTCGCAGGTTACGATACATGATGAAGATATTAAGAAAGGAGATGGTCTCGGGTTGCAGTCTTAAATACTATAATTTAAAAAAAAAAACTATTTTATTTCAAGCCAACGTTTCGACCCATATTTGCAAGTCTTCTTCAGGACTAGAACGAATTAGATCCAAAAGGATATAGAAAAATATGGAAGTTAGATGATATTTAGATAAACAGTGTAAATAAAAATATTAAGAACAATAAAATTATATAGACAGAGTAAACTAGGTAACTAGGTAAACAGACTCCGTAAACTAAATAAAACTGGTAAAAATTATTGTAGAAAAAGAAAATTGAATGTGATAAGGAGGATGGATAATATATGCAATTATGAATATGAACCTACAAATCTCGGGGAAAGATTAAAAGAAAAAGGAAAAAAATAGACATAATAGGAGTGTGAAGATAACGAAAAAATAAGACTTAAAAGGAAATAGAAAAATGTTTAGACAGCATGGAATGTCGGTTGAAACTGCCAAGTCAATAGGAAAAACATTGGGGAAAAATATCTGACCATATTGAAGGGGAGGAGAGAGTAGTAAAAGGTAAATAATGAAAAATATACAACGCTCAGTCATCAAGTGTTCAATGATAGAGATGTTTACGTAGGCTTAGACGAATGTTAATAATTAGACAGAAGAGGTTCGAAGGGAAGAGATGGGGGCGTGGACCTTATACTTGACCAGGTTCAAACTTTTTTTTACACACAAGCTTGAATTTTGAAACGATCTAAAATCCTCCACAATTCCTTATAACGTTACAAGACAAATCATTCATGGACGATGTATGAGGTTTTCTTTTATATTATAGTATTTTATTAATTATTTTTGAGAATATTTAATATACTGAATAGTTAAAAGTCACTGACCCTCCTACTTATCATAAGCTGATAACAGTACAATAAATTCGGGTGAGAGAACAATAACCTGGTCTGGTCTTGCATTGTTCTTTAAAATTAGCACACTGTTTATCACAATTAGCGTAAAGATAAAGTCTCCGATGCGTACTAATGGTTTAAAAAAGTTACAATAATAAACTGAAAAAATACATTGTGTTGCAATTCTGAATAATTCGTCATGAGAATGTTTATGAAGACAAATTTCAATACATTCTAATATAATTATTAATTCTGTAATTAGCTAGTTCTAATAAATACATTAATATAAAAAAATCCTCATGTAGCTTATTTGTTATCAATTTTATTTTTTTTTTTCAACCCTAAATTATAGGTGAGCGGAACGATATTATAACCCCCTTAACATTTTTATTGGGAGCGATCACCCCTCGTCTCCCTCCCTCCGAAGTCTGCGCCTAGGGTTTTAGGTTACATCCTGAACCGGTCATTTATACTTTCCAAACAGTACAAACAACGGTGGATCTCCAAATATAATCTGGTTCACATAAATCGAATGATGTGTTAAGCAACACTGCATGCAGACTTACATAAGACTTTCATCTCAAAGAAAGGCTTGACTGAAACAGATACCTTCGTCTAGCTCCTGTTCCTGTAGGGATCCTTTGTATTCGGAAAATTCGTATTATATGGACGTAGGGTGAAAATCCTTAAATCTAATCAGACAATTAAAGTTGTAATAATTATTGCAATAGGGTCAAATTTCCGACAAACGGTTTTCGACGGATTTATACGTTTCACAGCCCCCTGAGTCCGAAAAATACATTTTTAGCCATTGGTCTGTCTGTCTGTGCCGAGATTTTTTCGAGAACTACTAAACCGATTTTGCTGATTCTTTTTTTATTTTGTATGGTTTTGACTACTGATGCCTGTGACAGAAATTCGTTGCTCCATGCGCAATAGGTTGCACGTAATAAATGAAAAACCTGGTTTTCTATAGACTGTAGCGCGAAAACGGCTCTAACGATTTTAATGAAACTTTTCAATGATGTTCTAATCATTGTCCTCTCAATTTTCGTATATAGACTAAATTCCCGAAAAAAATCAGTAAAAAAGTTATAAAGAAAAGAAAAATGCTATGGGGCCTAACTCCCTAAGTATATATTATACGGTAAAATTTATGAAAAAAAACATTTGAACGGTAATTAAATTACCAACAAAACAAAAAAAAATCTTCGGAATCGAACCAGTATTAGCGATGATACAGCTTATTCTATGTTTTACACATTTTTTTAACTTATTACTTTCCTACCTATACTAGGTAAGGAAATTATTGCAATCGGGTCAAATTTCCGACATACGGTTTTCGACGGATCTAATCGTTCATTTTGGACAAATATTGATGAAGTTACAGCTATTCAATTTCCAATGAAAGGTTACGAGTTCATCTGCTGGTGTCAGAAAGGGGCGAATGAGAGAATAAAGATGACTAAGTGAAAGTAAGAAAATTTGTTGCCCGCATCACACAATCCTCACTATTTCCTCTACTTTTAACAGAAATTATTGTTTGATAACACAAAGCTATGGCAAAACGTTTTTTATCAGCAATATTAGTGAGTATTGAAATTTTTACACTAATCTACCTTAAGCCGGTTTCATTGCTTTAGTTTATCAAATAAATCGTACTCAAATCTGTTGTTTGATCAATTTTCAGGAAAATAGATTTAGTTCAATTCTTTTCTGTTTCTTCATGAACATATGTAAAGATATAAAAACCTTTCTGATATAAGTAGGAAAGTCAATAAATGAAAGGAATTTATTAAATAATTTAGTAACTAAGAAATGAATTAAAATAGCTCGATATATGCATATATATATATATATATATATATATATATATATATATATATATATATATATATATATATATATTTGTAGATACATTTGCTGGAAGTACATATTAAAGATATAAAGTAAATATAAAAAATAGATTAAAATACAAAATAAATGAATAGAAAAAAGAAGACAAGGTTACAGATATTTTAAAATTCCTTCTATGGGAAGAAAAGTTATGACTTTATTCAAGACTTTTCTGCGTTTTCTAAAGCTTTTGATATACTTGGTGATATTCCATTTAATTTAATTTTCTTATATAAAAAGTGCAATTCTCAAAGATATGGGCTATTGTCGTTCTCTCTTTACACTTTTGACATATGAGTGGATTTTCTTTAATTATAAAGCGAATGGGCGTCCATCAAGTTAGTTTAAGTAGCCTAAGGTACTCAATTTTTTATGACCTTTAGTTTATTTAGAGGGCTGTTGTCCCACAATGTTTTTCAATCTTGGTATTTGGCCTCTTTCAGTGATCGTGCT
Source organism: Nezara viridula (assembly GCA_928085145.1). Taxonomy (NCBI): domain Eukaryota; kingdom Metazoa; phylum Arthropoda; class Insecta; order Hemiptera; family Pentatomidae; genus Nezara; species Nezara viridula. Next base: position 149,199,706 of record OV725079.1, on the reverse strand, counting down.
AGTTCGAAAGCAGTTAGGAGTGTGTTTATGATTAGTAAAACTGGAATACATCACAAAAACATTAAAAAAAAAACTTATACCTTCTCACAATGCAATACTCATACAATTCACGATATTACTTCCGTATTCTAAAAAGAAAACAGTAGGATGTATAAGGAAAATTAAATATTTATATTGTTAAAAAAAATAAGATTTTATAATATTCTTAGTATTTTTAATGTATTATATGAATTTTAAGTGTTTTTGTTGGCGATAGAAAACCTTAAAATTCTGTACACAAATATCGGTATAAGTAATATAAGGTCACTTGTTAATGTTGTTAATTTGTAATCAAAAGCTACTTTCCGTTTATAGATACTATTATTTTGTGACGGGTTTTTATCGCTTCGTCAGTTACTGTTGTTATATTTACGAGATGGTAACTGGAAACTGATCTATCTCGCCCAAGCGTGGGCTTTATGGAAACGTCTTCTCCCCGGATCCGTTCATCTGATTTATACGACTGTTTAAAAAATATATATCAAGTCCAAAGCAAGGTGGCAATAAAGTAGATCATGAAGCAGAGATGTTATCTTCGACAGGCGGGCCTATTCCACTCGAGTCTCTGACACGTATGACATACCGCGCATACATATAAAGCGCCTCTGTATCCCAAGCAAAATAAAGTTATAAAATTCTCAAATGAATATTTATCCGTCATATTTGTAACTAATGAGCCATCCAATAAACACACTGGACCGGTCCAAGACTCGGAAATGTCGTCTATAAATTCCGGAATGTCTACATCCTTGAGGTGGCTCGAAAGTTGTTTGACATTGTAGTGACGTCCATAGATATTTTACTGGGACTGCGTGGGAAAAAAAAAAAGAAAAACTCATTTTCTCGGACATTTTTGGTTTTTTATAAACCTTTCCTTTCCTGACTTACGAATTAATCTATCACGTTCTGTTTTTATAAGGAATCGAGATTAAATATTAAAACAGCACAAAAAAGGACCCATCTATCTTTAAATGCATCACTTGTGACCGTTGCTGTTTAAGGAAAACACAAGAGGTGTTGTAGATGTTAAATGCAATGACCCTCGCTAGTTGGGGTTATCATCTAGTGAGTAAAATTCTTTTCCTTGTTTTGCTGCTTTACCGGATCCAAGATTTAATTTTAGGGGTTGGATATTTTTTTTTATAATTATTGTAATTACTATTAAATAAAACGAAATAAAGAGTATAAAATAATGTTTACGGGAACCTTTTATGCCTGAAAAAAAAACTAAGCAATTAAAAAAAAAAAAGCAAAGTAACACTTAATTTAGACCACATGTTACAAGTGAAAATATCAAGACAACATTAATAATATGAAATATAAATTATAAATAAGAGCTTATTATAAAAGGATGAAATGCTATGAATCCATGATTGGATGAAAACCATTCCCTCACTTACAGTATGTTTTTTTTTTAGCTTATTTATTGAAAAATAATACAATCTGTCTCAAGGACATTTATAATAGTGTTCACAGATCAAATTCACACTCTATGTACAGTAAATAAAATTATACAGAAAAATAATATATATAGAATAAATAAGAGTAAAATAACCTAAAAATAAATGAATAAAAAGAACACATACATACCTATATACAACAGTATGTAGGTCAGATTTTTAGTATCTGAGAGATTTTTGATATTTATTTATTTATTATTTTTATTTATATTTATTTATTTTTTTCCTTTTCGCCTCTTTAAGCCTGTTACAGGAAGGATGAAATGCTAAACAATTCCATCACTTACAGTATGCAGGTCCGATTTTCAGTTTCTGAGATATTTTAGTCAATAGATTATTTCAATCCATAAATATTTTTGATGTTGTATAAACAGGATTTTTATTATGAAAGAAAATATTTTAATCCAATAAATTTGACAAGTTTCACCTTTGAAACATCTTTCGATTTGTTATGTTATTTTAATATTTTATTTACTTAACATTTTTATGTTCATAGGAAGCGGTGATAATATAGAACCCCGCTATTTTTATTTATTTTTCCAATGTTAAGATTTAAAAAAAAAAAATAGTGTTATTCTTTATAGTTATAATTAGCTTTATATATTAATTATATACTACCAACCCTCAAATTTTTCTCATATTCAATTATTAGGTAATCTCAATAATTTTAATAAAAATTCACTATAGTTCCTCTGATGCGGATATTATTAATCCGTATTGTATTCCATATTGGTCTTCAAGTCAACTCTCACGCAACAACACAAAAATATTATTCTCACAATACTGTGTGCCAACACTGGTTATAATTCAAAAATTTATTAATAGATAAGGAGTACAACTTCAAACGTCCGTTGAGCAGCTTCATTCTCAGTATCATTTTTTGTATTCCTCCTCCAAATGTTTGCTTTGAAGCTGAACGTTTTGGAAACTGGTACGTTATTACTAGAATTGATATCTTGAATTAATGTAAAAAAAAAAAAGATGGGATTCTAAAAAATAGCTATAATCCGTGGTACAGATTCCTTTTTATCAAATTATTAACATCTGCCTAAAACTTCGTGCATAGTTACATATCATCGTAACCTACAAATATTTTATTTAACAAAATTCTCAGAATTGGGGCGTTTTCATTTCGGAGATCGCTAAACTTTGTTCATTTAATTTAATCTAGAAATAAAAAAGGTGGCCTTAAAAAATATTGGGCCATTTGACCTATATAACTTTGTTATTTTAACATTTTGGGGTTGAAAGTCATCCTAAAAGGATCTATATTTTTGTAGACTACATTTTTTTTGCGACTTTGTGATCATATTATCATACGATTTCAGTAGAAAACAATAGGTATTCATGAGTTTTTTTTTACCTAATTAAATAGAAAAAGTTCTGATCTCCAGATTGAAAACGCTCCAATCCTGAGAATTTTAGTAAATAAAATATTTTTAGGTTACGATGAGTGGAAACTATTTACGAAGTTTTAGATGGATGTTAATAATTTGATAAAAAAGAGACTGTACCATGGACTAGAGAGAGAAGACTATAATGACCATGGACTATAATGATTTTTTCAGCATCAACACACGGTAAGTACTGGACCAAAATAACTGCCCTGCATAATAACGTATCATAATTGTTAAAGCCATAAGAGAGGTAATACATACCGTAAAAGTTTGAACCTGGATGAAGCAATATCCGTGCTTGAGTATGCTGATGATTTGGTACTGTTAAGCGAAGACATGGAAACAGTACAACATAGTACAATAACGTTGATGGAAGCCGGTAAAGAACTAGAACTCGAGATAAATACGGATGAGACAAAATATATGGTTTGCTGCAAAAACAGCGACAATGTCGATAATGTCGCGAAGGGGGGTAGATTGCGTTAAGGCTGATTTGGTGAGGTTGGGTTTAAATGGAGCACGGCTGATGGAAGAATGTGGATATCGATTGGTGGTATCGGCATTGAACCTTCGGGTTCGGTAACCCTTATTACTATTATTATTAATTGTTAAAGCAGATTCTGTTTTTAAAAAAATTAATTATCTGTTTTTATAGGTGACGTAGCTCAAATCTTTAGATTAATTAATAAATCCCACACAATTCACTATAGCTGTTATGTTGTTAAGTTTAGAGAAATATATTTTCTATTAAATTACCCGACCATTTCCAAGGTAACATAAAAAAAATTGATAATTTTTTTTTCTCTCTCAGTTTTATGATATGATTACTCATATTATCTTGAAATTATCATTTTTCAAAATTAATTTTACCTCAGGGCATGACTCTCAGTGCTTGAAAAGCTCCCATTGTTATAAATAAATAAATGATGTTTAACCAAAATATTCTCAGTCTTAATGTATTTCTCATTATATACATCGGTCTAAGACTCAATTTTCCCATGTGATAAATAAATACAAATAATCATTCTGCCACTATTCATTAATATTTTGAATTTCATTTGAGTTGTTTCTGGATATGACCATATATTTATTATCTGTATATATTGAGCGAGAGCCACTGTTCCTAGTAAAATACACTAAATGTCTCTAAATAAAACTTAAGTGGACCAATCAGGGTTAGAACTTGATTGATACAGCTTATGATGACTAAGCAGTGCCATAATAGACCACCTGGCTCGTATGTTTTAATGTATACCGTTATTTTTAATTAATTGAAAATATATATTCATTTCTTCTTGAATATTTTTGGTAATGGCTTCTCATCCAGAAAACACCATATTTCCATTTTATAAATCTAGTCACAAACCATTTCATAATTAGTTGATCCGAAGTCTTTCTTCAATAAGGAATCCCGACTGGTGGGTCCGATAATTCGAGGAGGGACTCGTAAAAGCCAATAGGCCTATTCTCATGGTAATCCAACTTCCTTCGGTTCCAGTTTATGCAGCTCATTTCCTTTATTTTCTATCTTGATTTCGCATCACAGGCAATGTATAAAGAGTGTATTCGCAATATGATATATTTTAATGGGAAAATATTTATCATAAAATTAGGAATATTTAGATAGCTCTTTAAAGGTCATGGTTTGCAAAGACATTCTTCAAAAATATTCGATTAACACGTGATTCTTTTCATACCTTGAGTATTACAATAGTGATCGCCATATACCGAATAAGATAACGCTATATTATTATAAATCAGTTCGGAGCGTATGTAGAACATGTTACAATTTTATAGTTAATAAATATAGATTGTTTATACATTGCGGCAGAGTTCACAATTTCCCTTACAATGGCTCCGTACACATCTATCTTAAAGCAAAGTTTTAACTTGTATATTTTATAAGTTTCGGTTTGACTGGAATCATTATTTCCAATTTTTTTTCTGTTATTTCAGATCTAAAAATGTTTTTCTTGCAACTTTTTAAGTAATGATTTTACAGAACTTAAAAAAAATATATAAGTTCTTTTGAAGTAGTCATTTCATCAAAAATTCAATTAAACTCAAAACTATACTACCTCTTACATACTATCTCATTATTCAGTCTTTGATTTTCGAATGGTTTTTTTTTTTCTGTCCGACAGGGCTTAGAAATTTCCTCAATTCGACCATTGTCGGCAGGAGTACCTTAGGGCTCAATATTGGATCCTTTACTCTACATTATCAATACGTATGACATGTCTACCACCTCCGAAACATTTACTGCTATTAGCGCTGACGATACAATAATTTTAACAAAAAATCACGACCCCAGACTAGCCTCAATGAGTTTACAAAATCATTTACTGACTTTACAAAATTGGTATTCACTTTGGAAAATAAGATTAAATCATTACAAGTCACAACATATAACATTTACACTTTGACGAGAAAAGTGCCCACCAGTTTATATAGGAGAGAACTAAATTACTCAGACAAATACAGTACGTTACCTGAGACTAATATTCAACAGAAGGATGACGTGGGGCCCACAACTCAAAGTGAAACGACAGACCTTAAAAAAGTGACTGAAAATACCGTACTCACTTTTTTCCAAATCAAAATTGAATATCAGACAAAAACTCAATACATACACTTACCTAGTTAAACCCATATACGCATACGCCTCACAAATTTACGGTTCTGCTAAAAAGACACACTTAAAAATACTACAGACATTTCAATCCAAAATTTTACGACTTATAACAGGAGCTCCTATTTACGTAAACAACAAAACTTTACATAACGACTCGTAAGTCCTATAGACATAACCAACTATCGACCAACACATACGTGATATCTACTCCAGATTTCATCTTAAACTACACGGACATCACAATGGACTTATTAACGACATGGCCATAGCTGACATGCCTATCAGCAGACGTCTAAAGAGGAGGTGGTTGAGAGATCTCCATTCTTGAATTAAGGAAATAAATCAAGACCAGGAAGAAGTGCTGCTAGGTACTACTTTTTTCCTCATGCCTAAAATGTCAATTTTTCTTGCTAGTTACAGCACATCTGCTTATTGTCAAACTCATGACAGGTGTGGATGAAAATAGAGAGACAAAAAGAAAGAAACAAGTTATTCATTTACGATACTCTTTATTTCGCATTGAATGTAACATTTTTTTAAGAGCTTAAAATGATAAAAGTTTAAAATAAAAACTTGATTATAAAGAGTATTTCAAGACTTTTATTTTAATAACTTTTTCCTGAAATGTTTAATACAAATTTTTAAAAAGGAACTCTTTGAACAAGTTCCATAAAATTTCCAACCGCTCTCTTAAAATCCTTTGATACAAAAGTTTGTTCCTCTTTTATTTTTTCTGATTAAAAATACTCCATAATTAAACTTTTATTTTTTAAGGTGTACTGAATGTTAATTGATTTCTATTAATTTTATTTTTATTAGCGATAAAGTATTTTTAGTTCATTGTCCTTCTTAACATCTCCGCAATCTTCCTTTTCAACAGATCGTTAGTTCGTCGAATACTTTCATAAACAGGAATATTTCTATTTTTTTAAACCTAAACATGCTATAAATATCCCAGGGGAACCATATCACTTAAGTGGCTTTCGGTAAGAGTTATGAAATTCTCGTAAAACTACGTTTTAGGGCTTTAAAATACAGTGTCTTGTATAGATCATTATTTATAGGTACCATAGAAAAAACACACACTTCTTAAATAACAGCACTAAAAGCGTGGCCTGTTAAATCTCTAGTTTCTTCTATTCCGTAACTAAACATTTCTGAGAAGAAAAGTCTTAATGGTCACTAACTAGTTTTAGGTTGACACATTTCCTCCATGGTGATTTATTTCCTCTGAGAAAAATAGCCTAAGATCATCCTTAACGAATATGATCGTTGCCACTTTAAAAATACAGCGCCGTCAATACCCTCTGATTAGTTACAGCTTTAAGGGAAGAGAAAAAAAAATTGACAAGTTTACATTTCGCAGTCGGCGTGTGCTAGCTTGGAGATAGAAACCATTTGTTCCACAAAATTAAGCGTTGAAGCGTCAATCAAAGATTTACTCTCTTCGCCTGGCAGCACGCTGGAAGATGACTCAGCTCTTTTATTCTAGAAAAATACCAGTATATTATATTTTATTATTATATAAATAAGGAATATTATTACTAATGTTTCAAGCAGGAATAAAATATATTTCAATCAAATTGTTGAACAGTAACATTCCACTATATAAAATTGTTTCCTTTTCCAGATGTTTTATGGGTACATATATTCTTGTTATATCAATTTCAATATATGTACAACTTTTTTATCAGTAAAATAAGACTTGTTATAAAAAAAAATAATCCTTTTTTTTAGACAAAATTTTAATCACAACAAATATTTTCTCGATATTCTTCTAATTTATTTTTGAGTCTAGCAAGAAGTAAAAAGTTCTTAAATCCAAATATTATTTCTTCTCCTATTTTTTTTATTAAAGATACTCCATAATTAAGGTAAAATCCTATGATTCATTATAATGTTTATTGCTTGCCATTAATTTTATTTTTGTTAGCTATAAATTATTTTTAGGTCATTGTCCTTCTTAAAATCTCATCATTATCATTATCACGCAAAAAAGAATGTGATACGTGCTATTTCGTTTTGGAATTATCTATCAACCTCTTTACGGAAATCCTAATCCTTGATCTCATTTAAACATAATTTATTTTTCCATCTCCTCAGTAATCAATCTTCCGAATATATGTAAAATGCAGTTATTCTGAGGTGGCTAAATGTCTCAGAACAAAATTTACTTTCTTTCTTTCTTTCTTTCAGTCTACCTTTTCAACAGATTATTAGTTCGTTGAAGACTATCATAAATATGAATATTTTTATTTTGAAACCTAAACATGCTATAAATATCCCAAGGAAATCGTATCACTTAAGTGACCTTTGGCAAGAATTATGGAATGTCTCAAAAACGATACGTCTTAGTATATAAAATGGTGTATTTTTTGTGTGTGTGGCCATAATTACTAAGCTTTCCATCTCAATTAACTTCTATTAAAATTCAACCTTCTGAAAATTAAATGACTCCATTGATCTAGGAAGCATTAAGAAATTAGGAAAAGTTTGTTTTCTACTTAAGTCACACTTCAAGGTATTTTGCTACCTAATAATATATTATAGCAGCCGTTACAACTTCATATTTTTTCTTCATTTTTTTGTTACATAATTACTTTTATCTCTAGTACTTTTTTGAAGTCTTTAAAGTATTTCTTGAATTGAAAAAAAAATTATTTCCTTAGCTATTGATTTCCAATGTTGTTGACTTGTTTCTACAAGTCTTGTCTGTTCTGCAAGGGTCTCTCATTAATCATTATGGGTTTTGATTTTTTTTTTAAACTAAGTTATTTCTTATTTTTATGTATAACGACAAAGAGCATATTAATAAAGCTTTACATTCGAACACATAAAGACTCTGCAACAACAATTTCATACAAACATACAATTGGATATAATAACATAACTGTTGAAGACCTTCTTCCGGTGCGTTTACGTCCTCCCCTATGCCCGACTGTCATTATTTTCATGTTGAAAGAAAATTTTCAAATTTTTACGAATACCCTATTTTGGACAAAAATACATTATTGAAGTTAATGAAGAAATGAACAAGAATAAAATATATATATTATTAACATTAAATATTAAATAGAGGTGCACGTTGGAATGAAACACAAAATCCTAGCATCTGCGGATGATATAAAACTATCCTCGGCAGTAATCAAGAGGATATTGAGATACTCGCCCGGACTCTGTTGAAAGAAGCAGAGCAAATTGTACTATAGGTCAATGTATATAAAACATAATACATGATAGTTAGCCGAAACACCCACCCTAATAACATGATCTGCGTACACTCGAAGTCCTTCCCGAAAGTAGACAGATTTAAATACCTCCGCTCCACAATAACCTCTATAAATGATCAACTAACAGAGATAGACCTGCGAACACATCTTTCTTCTCTCTTTCAAAGGTAATGAAATCCAGGAAAATCTCCAGAATTCTAAAAATATGGGTGTACAACACAGTGATTAAGCCAGTTCTGCTGTACTTTTGTGAAGTCTGGACTCTAACCGGCACACTAGAAGCCAGAATTCAGAGATTCGAAAGATAATTACTACTTAGGATAACAGGACCTATATAGAATCAAAACCTTGACACATGAAGGAGAAGGAACAATAAAGAACTGCTGACAGAAACGGGTCAGTCAATATCTCATGACATGAAGGAAAGGAGGTTCAGACGGGCAGAGCATGTAGCTCGTACCAACAATATACACGACAATGAATGCCAGAGTAGTAGACAAAAGACCACATGGGATGCAAAAAACCAGATGGATAGATAGGGTAAACAAAGATACGGCTCAGCTTCATGCCGCAAACTGGAAAGCACTAGCCCAAGATAGGCAGAGGTGGAGAAGGCTGGTTCAGGTGGTCAAAGATCTACAAGGTCTGTAGAGCCAACCGAAAAAAAAATGTATATGTATATACTATAAAAAAATATGTGTATTTTTATTTTTTTCGGTTGGTGCTACAGACCATATATATATATATATATATATATATATATAAGTTAAGCGTCTCCGGGCTTGAAAAATAAAAAAAAAGAAGGAAAGAGGAACGAGAAACAATACTCACGACTTCTGAATAAACACTGCTTTATTTGTCCAATAATCTGCCTTATATACAATTGCTATGTTTATTTACATTACAAGATGGTATTAAGGCTGATATCGCCAGTCTCCGGTCTTTATCTCCCCCCCACCAGTTTACGAATAGGATTTTCGGAAACTTGTAAATTCCCAGATCGGAGCCACCGGTATCAGCCTTAAACCTTTACAATTATTTGTACCAGTATAAACTTAAAGTACACCAAACCTCACTTCCACTCCGCTGGAACGAGAAATAAATAAAAAGAAATAAACCACAGAAAGTAAACACACAACGTCTTATTAACAATGGAACAGAGCTCTTAATCCTATAAAAATTACAATCACCTCTATTATGCTGCTATATCTTTATTTACAAGAACAACAAAAATAATAAAAAAAAATGACATCATCAACAGTAATAATAATAAAAAAAACATATTTTTTTTATAATACGCGATAAGGGTACTACGAATCAATTGGTTTCTGTACCGGTTCTAACATTGGGAGCTTCAATTGTTCAATATGAACAGTTCTCCTCTTCTTAGGTTCGTTAAGGCTTTCAATGGTTACCAGATTATGCTCCCTAATAGCAATCACTCTGAATGGGCCCTCGTACCGTAACAATTGTTTCCCTCTGTTGGTTCCAATTCTACGATACACTATTGTTCCGATTTTTAATTCTCCCATTCGGTCACGTACCTGCACATTCTGCCGCGCTACCCGCTTCTCCTTTTCCCGCTGAATTCTCCCCGCTACCTTCCCCCACGTCTTTCCTACCTCTACCCTAGTATTCTGGATTTGCTCTACGAGATGTTCATTGGTCGTCGTTTCCCCCCAATCTCTCCTTGGCCTGCGCATCCCGAATAGTATTTCCACAGGTGAAAATCCCGTTACGGAGTGGATCGAATGGTTGTAAGCTGTTACGGCTTTCTTCATCGCAACATCCGGCTCCAACCCTTTCTCTCCCTGATATACACGGATGTGGTCACTCAACGTGCTGTGCAAGCGTTCGATTCCTCCTCTACTCTTAGGTGTCCCGTGTGTTATAATGCCACACAACCTCTAACCTTTCACCTCCCCAACCATCTTACAATACTCCACACCCCCTACATCATATCACACACTTTCCCACCTACCCACATACACCTCAAATACTTTCAACCTCCCATCCAATTCCTCCAATACCATCCATCATATCCCACTACCAAACCACCCTTATACTCATCACTATCCCCCAATCCCCAAACCTTATCCATACACCTCACATTCTTACAATACTCTTCCACAACCATACTTATACACAACCATCCCACACATTTTTTTATACTCACCACCAAATATCTCCACCACCCACTCCAAACCCTCATCAACCAATTCACTCAAAAAACCAACCCCCCTCCCACAAACTCCTACCATCATCCCTAACTAATCCTCCACTTATTAATTACAACCATTATTACATCCCCATACCAATCAATAATATCACACACATACCTTAAACCCATCCACCAATCCCTTCATCACTAAACACCCATCCACAACTCACTTCACACCCCACCTCAAACAAAAACCCCACCTATAATAACCCCCCACTCTCATTATATACAAACTTACCTATTTACCAACCTATCCTACCTTCAAATCACCACTCACCCCTTTAATCTCCCCCCATCCTCTCCACACCAAAACCTACACAACCTTACCACACAAAACATCACCATAATACATTAAAACCCTCAACCATACACATCAATACTAATCATCAAACTACACAAACCACCCCACTCCCCATTACAAACCCACCTCATCTCACACAACAACCTTTTCCCCCACCATACCACACACCATCCTTACACCACATCCCCAACCCCACCCTTCTACCCAACCCACCCTCCAATTCTCCCCTACCCTACTCCCCACCTCCCCTCCTCTTCACCGCTTATCATGATGGCCCTAGAGAGCCAGTCTGCCACCACGTTTTCCTTTCCCGGCTTATACACCACCTCCATGTTGTACTGACTAAGGAATTCTTTCCATCTCGTGACCCTCGCAGAGGTTTCCTTAAGTTTTCCTACCCACTGAAGGGGTTTGTGATCGGTGTGGACTCGAAACTTCCTCCCAAATATATACGGCCTGAAATGGTCGATGGCCCACACTATCGCGAGTAGCTCCCTCTCTAACGCGCTGTACCGTGATTCCGCGCTCGTAAGTCGTCGGCTCGCGTATGCTATCGGACGTTCACCCTCACTTCTGCCCTGAGATAAAACGGCCCCCAACGCGTATTCGCTCGCATCGGTGGTGACGTTGAACTGCTTCTCAAAATCCGGGAACGCCAATACGGGTTCTGCCTGCAACCTATCCATGCATTTCCGAATATTATTTTCCATTTCCGGTGTCACCACGATCCTCGCGCCTTTCTTCAGCAAGTTATTGATAGGTACCAAGTATTCTGCCATCTCAGGTACGAATCTTCTATAATAATTCAGCGTCCCGAGAAGCCTACGAATCCCTTTAACGTCCCGTGGCACCGCCATTCGTGTGATAGCCTCCACCTTTGCCGCATCCGGTCTGACCCCCTCGCTAGAAATAGTGTGGCCTAAAAAATTGATTCGCGTTTGTCCCAACAGGGACTTCTCACTTGACAGTTTCAGCCCGAATTGTCGCAGCCTTTCGAATACCGACCTCAAATGCCCCACGTGTTCGGCTTCCGTTCTGCTAAAAATCAGCAGGTCGTCCATATATACTTGACATACGGAGTCGTCGATCCCCCTCAGAAATTCGTCCATCAGGCGTTGAAACGTTATGGGCGCATTCTTCAGACCAAACGGCATTCTGGTGAATTCGTAATGCCCCCTTTCGAATGTAAACGCCGTCTTATGTTGGTCCTTCGGGTGCATCCGTATTTGGTGGTATCCCGCCTTGAGGTCCAACGTGCTAAACACCACGGCCCCACTCAACCTATCAAGTATATCTTCGAATCTAGGGATCGGGTACTTTTCGTCTACCGTGTTGTCGTTCAACCTACGATAGTCCACTACCACTCTGTATTTTTCCTTATTATCCCCTGGCGCTGCCTTCTTTTTCACTGCCCACAGGGGACTATTAAATGGCGAGGTGCTATCGACTATGATCCCTTGCTCTTTCAGGCTTTCCAATTCCTCCCGAATATGCTGCCTCATCGCCTGCGGGTATCTCCTTTCCTTTACGTAGGTCACCCTATCTTGCTTCAGTGGAACTTCGTGTACCGTCTTCCCTGTTACCCCCAATACCTCGCCCTCCCTGAAGAAAATATCTACGAACTCCGCTTGTAACGCCTTTCTCCAGTCCTCCACCCTGTTCACCGCTCCTATCCGCACCCTTCTTTCTCTCGCGACCCCTATACATCCAAATTTCCTCTTTCCCAGCCTGATACTCCAAGCTCCTCTACGGTTTCTAATGCTTACCCCTACCTGTCCTAACAGATCACACCCTATTATGACTTGGTACTCCCGCGCCATGCTCTCTACCACATGCACCCTTAGCTCCCCCTTCTTCCCTGCCCACCGGTCAAGCGTAATTGACGCTTCCCCTTCTACTTTACAGGGACCACCCAGAGTGATTAGCTGGCAGCCACAGTTTTGTATCCGGAGTACCCTCTCGCTCCCGCACACTCTCCCCAACGCCCCCCGAGTCAAGATAGTACTCGAGCTCCCTGTGTCCACGAGACACTTCACTCCCCCATCTACTTCAATAATCGGCAACCAGCATGGCTTACCTCTAATATTGTTGCAGGTTGCTGTGCGGTCGCCTCTCTGCTGACACCCTTCTCAGATGCCACCTCGCTTCCTCCTTACCGCCGTCGCTCGTCGTTGCTCGCTCCGTTGGCTGCTCCTGCCTCCTTCGCCTCCACTGCTGGCTGGCTCGTCAGTCTCCGTTCCCGACGTCCCCGACTCCTCGGTTGCCTCTTCCGAAGATCCGTCTCTCTGCTGCATCCTAGCTCGTTTTTTCAACTTTTGAGCGTTCACCTCCATTGGCTCGTCTAGAGGTCTCTCCCTCCTGCGAAACATGTACGGGCACTGTCTGGCAATATGCCCTTCAGTCCCGCACTCGAAACATCTAGTGCGCGGACATTGTGCTACCAAATGTCCCGGTTTCCCGCACCCGTGACATTTTCGGTCTTCCCTCCGGGGTCCATTCCTAGGCCTGGACTGTCCGGATCTTCTCTCGCCCGTCGTGGCTTTTTCTCCGTTCGGGTGTTTCATTTCCCTCTTCCTCCACCCTATCTGGGCTGTCCGGGGTCGTCTGTCACTCACTCGGGTCCACCCTGGTTCTTCTACTTCCATCCGCGTCTCTTCCTCTCTTGCACTCAGATCTATCATTTCTTGGGCACACTCGAGGAACGATCGCTCTCTAGGCAGTCCGTCCCTTCTCCCAGTCTCCTTAGCTAACTGAACCTTGAGTATTGTCGAAAGGAATTCCATCCTAGCCTCGACCTCTCCCACACTCATGGTTTCACGCATTTTCTCAGTTATGCGGTTGTACTTCGCCACTAGTACCCCCGCATACTGTCCTCTTGTTTGGCGTTGGGACCGACACTCCCTAAACATTTGGAAGATATCTTCTTCCGGCGTCCATCGGCCCCCTCCGAAAGCCTTCTTCAAACGCTCCTTAATCACTGGCCATGGTGTCTCCTCGTCCGCTTGGATTTGATTGAGGATGTTCCTCCTCACTCGGCACACGAGAGCTGCCTTCAGTGCTTCTGCGTCTCCCAAGTTCACGAGGTCCTCCGCCACCTTTGCTTCGATTCTTGATATGAGGCGGTCTCCGCCTTTCAGGAAGTGATTAAGTTCACCTATCTCGCCCCCGAATCGCTCCAGGTCTGCGATTGCTCTCCGTAGATCCTGCGTGGTTGCTGCCCTTATCTTCATCCACTCCAATGCATTGGCATGCGCCTCTGCCAATGTGTCCCTAGGTAAGGGAGGGATCTCTTGTATCTGCGGTACTTGCGGTATCTGAGGTATCTGCGGAATCTGCGGAACCTGAGGGGCGATCTGAGGAATCTGCGCTATCGGCATTTCCTGAGGTTGCGGCATTTCAGGTGCGTTCAACACTCCTGGTCGAATTATGCCCTCTGTCGGCATCTCGTCTTTTCCTTATGACTAGGAGAAGAGAAAAAAAAATTAAAATAAAGACAGAAAAAAAAAATTTTACTTCCGTGTTCTCCTGACGTTCTCCCGGGTTTCGGCACCAGTTAAGCGTCTCCGGGCTTGAAAAATAAAAAAAAAGAAGGAAAGAGGAACGAGAAACAATACTCACGACTTCTGAATAAACACTGCTTTATTCGTCCAATAATCTGCCTTATATACAATTGCTATGTTTATTTACATTACAAGATGGTATTAAGGCTGATATCGCCAGTCTCCGGTCTTTATCTTATATATATATATATATATATATATATATATATATATATATATATAACGACTAGTTTCGAGTCATTAATCGTGGCTAGCAAAAATTATAATTTTTTTAATCACTTCAAACTACTAATTAATAAAAATGAACTAGTTGTTAATGATTTATATATTAGGTTTATTAGTCGTAAACGACTATAAATTATAATTAATAATTACCTGGTGAGCCTCAACGACGACTAAAAAGGCAGCGGCCTAGAGATCTTTTGCCGGCAAGTTGAGAAAATATCAAGAAGATAGAATAAACTCCAACACATTTGCATGATGCGTTACAACGCAGTGGCAAATTTAATGGAAAATAAATAAATAAAAATTAAAAAAATTCAGAAATGAGAATAAATTAAACTGAAGGCATAATTAAGAGAAGAATAGTTGGGGTGCTCAGTCAAAAAGGAAGGCAAAAAAATAAATTATAATATTTATTTTTTACATATGCCGACGTTTCGACCTGAAGTTCAGGCCTTCATCAGGGCTAAGAAAATAACCACATAACAAGGTATGAGAAACATAAGTAATGATGGTAAAAAAAAATATAATAAAAAATGAAAAAATAAAATTAAAAAAAAAAATATTAGAAAAATAAAATAGATAGATATAAAGTAAAATGAAATTGTTAGAATAATGATATAATAATCATTATTCTAACAATTTCATTTTACTTTATATCTATCTATTTTATTTTTCTAATATTTTTTTTTTTCATTTTTTATTATCTTTTTTTTACCATCATTACTTATGTTTCTCATACCTTGTTATCTGGTTATTTTCTTAGCCCTGATGAAGGCCTGAACTTCAGGTCGAAACGTCGGCATATGTAAAAAATAAATATTATAATTTATTTTTTTGCCTTCCTTTTTGACTGAGCACCCCAACTATTCTTCTCTTCATTATCCACGACAGTCAACCAATTACCAATTATGAAGGCATAATTGTCATAATGTAATAATAAAAAAGTGTAAGTCTTGTAATTGTAATTATTGAACAGAATATTTTAAAAAAAGCATAGAAATATTTAACAATTCACATTATGGTGTCTTATGGAAAACATCAAATGTATTTTTTTTTTTTTTTTTTAAGCCTAATGATGAATACCCAACAAGTCTTTCTATTCAAATAATTGATTCAAGTTTTATAGGAATAAACATTTATTTAAATCGATCCCGATCCTACTAATTTTTTATTCTATTGAAATTTTTGTTCAAAATCCGATTCGAATTTTTTAGTCCTTTTAGTACTTAATCGAATTACATTTTATCCATTTCGAACAAACTTCCGATCCTGATTAAAACTCTGACTGAATATTATTCTTTAGCCTGGAAAATATTATTTTTTAGTCGGGTAAATTATTAACCGACTAATGCCGAACTCTTCCACAAAGATCGATTTGGTCTAAATTGAAAAATTGTCTTCATCTCTAAAGGTTTTTAGGAGAAGTCGAAACCTTTCCAAGCCGATTAGTGAGCCGTCCGCAAGGATGGAAATGAACGGAGATAATTGAAACGACATCCATCTTAATTTGAGCTAGACAGCTGTGTCCGAGATGTTGATGAAGTTGTCACACTGCAAGGTCCGGACCATACTGGGCTTTGATGCCCTATGTCAGCCTGGCTTCATTACTGTGGTATTGGGTGGTCTGATCTTACGTTCATTGTCGGCTACAATATGTCTTCATGATGCAAGGTTTAGACGCTGCAGAAAGCATTATTCTATATTTGGTACTGCATGATGATCCAAATGACTATTAACAAAAGCAATCTGGTAGTATCCTTAAGTCCATGATATGTTAAACAGATTGATCAAAACCTTTAAATACTTGTTTTCCGGCATATTTCTGCCTGAAGAGAAGAGAATACTAGTTTCTGTTGATATCCAATTGCTTCTATCCATTGATTTTAAGAGTTAACAACACCTTTGAGTTAACCATCTCACACATCAATGTGAACTGGGCCTAACTATTAACACGTTTATGAATTATTCAACATTTTTAACCTTACCTATGTCTTAGTATTATATAAAAAATATTCATGTAATTATAAAAATATGTATTACCTATTACGCTCTACTTACCGGTCATGACGTATTCAAGTATGCTTACCTCTTTGCAGGCATGAAGTGCTCTAAGTCATGGTTATGCCACCAACTGCCATTAAAACAGTTGGCTTTTATCTTTAAAATTGATCAGCGACCCTAATGAATTATTATTAAATCTATTCGAAAAAAAGAACACCAGAACGCTAAATCCAGTGTGATTTATTATCGCCATTTAACTGAGTTGTTTCCAAACTACGGCTTGCAAGCATATCCAATCCGGTTTCTTTGATTTCATGTTAATATTTTAAGATTTATAAAATTTAGTAAATCACTATGACGCGAGGTTACTAAAACATTTATTGAATGTGTGTTTCTCTTAGAAAGCTTATTTTGCAGCTGAAGTGTCAGTTATAGAGGTCTCTGATTCAACTGATAACCATAAAAGGGCTGACAGAGTATTGTTTTTAAAAGGTTCACAAACGCTATAATTTATTCAAGACTGCTTAATTAATGTGTCTTTGTGGGTGGATGACAATGAACGCACTGGATATAGATAGTTTAAAGAAAAAAGTGTAGATGTATCTGTTAAAGCTGTACCTGTGTTGACGGTTCTTCAATATTTTTTTTTATATGAGCTTACATGGTTAATCTCCCTCTCCATATCTTATATTCTTTCTCATGTAGATAAAATAATTAATAATTATTAAACAATTAACTACAGTTTTTTGTTTCAAGCTGGTCATCGATGATTTCGAACCTTGTGAACATGCTTTAGGTTAATTATCAAAATGATACCGCACTATTTTTAATTATAATTTATACATATATATATATATATATATATATATATATATATATATATATATATATATATATATATATATATATATATATATACATATATATATATGTATTTAGATATTACGGGATCTTTTTCCTCCTCTATTTTTATTTTCATGAAATGCATTAATATAGAGAAAATAACTATCCCTATTAAAATAAATATATGATCAACTTTAAAAAATTGATAAAAGTGTAGAAGAAATAATTAAATTTTAATGATAAAATTTTCAGAAGAATTCATTAGTATTTTACATTTTCACATTCTAAGGACATTATCGAAAGGTTTCAAATACTAATTCTTAATGCACATAAGTTTTTTAAAATAATATTTTACTAAGAAATAATACATTTTGCCTCAATTAAGGGCGTTGAATATTAGCGCTGTATAAGACTCAAAAGTAAACTTAAGAAAAGAAAAGAAATGAAACTTGAGACAACATTAAATAAAATATAAAATACATACACATAAATAGAGACCAAGAAATTCTGATAAACAGAAAAAATAAATAAATGAACTCATTAAATTCAGCTCTTCTCTATCATTATTACTTACCGATGGCTCTCTGTGAATGTGTAAGATGTCCAGTTTTATTGTTCCCCAAAACATCAATTAAAGGTTTTATTACCACATATTTTCTAAGATTACTATCGGGTGAGTTATTGTCATATCCTCACTAACTCCTATATTAATTAAGCAATTTAGTGCAAAATATAGCCTATGTGAAAGAATTCTCTTCAGGGTCCATAATGGCCTATGGGAACATTTTGCAATAGACAGCTTACCAAGCCGTTGGAAATAAGTTATAGGCTTGGGGGGTTGTCAACAAAAGGCCTCATAGATATAAGTGCTCGGAACAAAGGATGAATTAAAGAGGTTGCGTCCGTGGAGCTAGTATTGTATGCTTGAGTTATAATCATTGACTGTTCTTGAGCCCAAAGCTTTAACAATTTATTATTTTATTCCCTAAATTATAGCTAGGGTAAATTCATTGAAAAGCTGTTTGTTTAAATATATCTGGTTTGAGTTGTATAATGAATCAAAAGTTCATAGGATGGAACTCCAGTCACTTCAATTTCTTTGGTAATTAGTATGATAAACTTTCAACAACCAGAATAATTCAGAAATGCTTTTCCAAAAATCAATATAAGAACGTATGCAAGGGTGCGGGGGGGGGGGGGGGACAGTTTATTGAAAAACAAGAAGTTGACTACTTATATCATATTTATACATCTTGTGGACTACAGATCTCCATTCAACTTACTAAACAAGCGACTAATCTACACCACCATACTAAGACCTATTTGGACATACGGAGTAGAACTTTGGGGTTCCGCATAAGACACACACATAAACAAAATTCAAACCGCAAAATCCAAAATACTTCGTAAAATCGTCAATGCTCCTTGGTTTATTTCAAATCACACCATACACACAGATATGAACATACCAAAAGTAAAATCCTACATACACAACAAGTACACAACATTTCATTCTTCTACTACCAATCATCCAAATCCACTCGTTCTATCTCTATCTTCCTCCCTGTTACCTGTTACGAATTATTAATTATTAACTCGCTGTTATTAATTACGACGACTAAAAATAGAGATCATCTGCTGACAAGTTAAGAAAATATCAAGAATACAAGAAGATAGAATAAACTCCAACACATTTGCTTGATGCATTACAACACAGTGGCAAATATAATGGAAAATAAAAAAATAAAAAAATTCTATATAATTTGGGAACCATTTGTTTGCTCATATTTTGGAAATACTACCTGAACAGATGATTCACGATAGTGATAAGCAATTCAAATTCAATCATTAACATTTTAAATTCAGGACAGATTTATTGATTAATAATCTGTTTGTCTGTTTGATAACTATGAATTTTTTTAAACTATCAGAGTTGGGCATGTTTAGAATCTCATTTTGAATTACTGATAAAGCTATATGTTAACGATACATAGTATTCATAAATTTCATTACAGTCTTGAAACTTATGTTCCAAATAAAGCTAATTTTGAGTAACCAGATATTACATTAATTCCATTTATCAATCACGTTGAAATGATCTATTTGAACGACCTATCCTCGGATATGTTATCTACTATCACCGCAGTATAGGAATGCTACGATTGATCACTTGAGGTAAATGCACAAAGTTATCAAAGAATCATTCCGCTTTGATAAGGTGATGGGATGATCCACTTAGGCTCAATCCATATAGTTGTTACTGAAGTTAAAAGAGCTTTTAAAAGCTCAGAGTTCCTGGTGGTGATGGTGAATCCGTTATCAATGGATGTGAAATATTGAGATATGATTTAAAAATAACGAATAACTTTCAATTTATTCAGTGTAATAGGAATCTCCAATCAATGAAACAAGAACTGTTGTAACCTTGAGGCAGTGGTTCTCTAACTTTTTTTTCCCGTGGCACCCTTTTTCGGTCAA
This sequence comes from Nezara viridula, assembly GCA_928085145.1. Taxonomy (NCBI): domain Eukaryota; kingdom Metazoa; phylum Arthropoda; class Insecta; order Hemiptera; family Pentatomidae; genus Nezara; species Nezara viridula. Next base: position 149,179,316 of record OV725079.1, on the reverse strand, counting down.
AGATTTTTTTACGACCCGCTTAGTGGACAAAAAAATGTGTGCGGTACCCTTGTGCGATTGAAAATAAATCATAGCACATGTATCCTTATTATAATATATTATTTTCATGCAATCGTTATAAAACAAATACCACATATCTAAAATTTGAGGAAAAAACTCGGTATTCAACTAACATAAAATTATTAATTTTAATAGTACACTTATCGTTATTATAATTACCTATCTTTCATGCCTCATTGCCCAATTTGAGAATCCTTGTCTCAAGCTATAACACACAGCCACATTTACCGAAGTTTTGAATATACTTGTATATTTTAATAATAACGTCAATTATTCATTTTTTATTATTTATTTTTTCAGCAACGTATATAGCTTTTTTTGGTAAACGAAAATCTGGTTATTTAATTAAAAAAAACATTTTTCTTTTGTTCAATAAATTCTTTCAGTTATTTTATAATACTGCTAGCAGCTTTGTTGTGTTAATGAAAGTCAGTATTTATTATTATTTTTGTGAAAAGCTCAAAATTGTAGATCGAGAAAATTAAATTTATTGAATGTTTATAAATTTTAAATTTTCTATATACTTTAAATATGATGAAGCTTTTTCTACCAGTTACTATTCATAAAACATATATACTCATATATTCAATACGTGTATTAAATAGATTATAAAAATAGTTTTCAATACACGAAGTGTCTTAATGAGAAGTTATAAAAAAAAATAGCTAATTTGTTTTAAACAAATACTCTATGCTAAAAATATTTAATAAAGTATTATAATATTGATATTGGGGAGAAATCTAAGGGAGATATTGAGTCATTGATTCAGAAATTATTAGAACTATTGAAATTACAACTTTATCAGCTAGTGCCAAGTTAGCAGACTAAGTGCTGCTATTATGCACCCTTCTATAAATCTTCTACCCTTAACGCCGTAACTAAATTACTACTTGGTAAATTTTCGTCTTGGACTATAATTTTCAATTTAGTCAGATTTAATATTCTTATCACTATTTAGTAGGTCAAAGTACTCCTTTTAATAATGAGTAAAACATTCTATTTATTCTATTTATTATTCTGAGGATTCTATTTATGCATGACAGATGTTTTTTTTTCTTCAAAATTTTAACAATATTATTTCGAACTGATATTTTTGTTCTATTAAAAAAATATGTCCCATTTGTATTCGTAAATGTGTTGATATATCTCTCATTTTTCTTCAAATTTTTATTCTATTTAAGGAACAGAAGCAATACAGAAATTATGAAGAAGTGTGTCAAATGATTTATCTTCAGAAGTGTAATAAAGTCGTTAGTTCGTGACAAGTGATAAGCGATAGCTGTTTGATACAACTATTAAATTTAAAAATTATTTTTTATTTTATTTCTTAATGATATTTACAACTGTATTAAAGAAATACATTCAGTAAATTTGAACATATGGGTATAATGACGTTAAATAAAATACTTGTTGATAAACTTCCCAGTGGTAGCACTCTAACGATATGTCTACATTAGGAGATCACGAGACCATCTTCTTTTCAGAAGCCTCGGAGGGTTATCAGGAATTGAAGAGGAAGAGAGAGGGTTGGAATGATTCTGAAGTTTATTATGGAAGTATAGGTATCTGGATTGGGCAAGATCTGAAAAAATTAAAGTCATTATGGATGGTTTTATTTGTAAGTAGGGAGCATTAAGGATTTTAAGAAGGATTTTGGATTGTAAGAATTGGATACGAGAGAAATTCGATGGTTTAGTGGAGCTCCTTAGCTTAATTACGCAAGTCCAAATAGGCCTTATTATAGTCATGTATAAGAGTCTTTTGTAATTAATTGGAAGTTTAGAGCGTTTGTCTAGTAAGTGCTGCAGTAATCTGAAAAGTCGAGCGGTTTCTTGTAATTTCAGTCTCGTATGAGGATTCCAAGTTAGACGTTTATACAGGTGGAGTCCTAGGAATCCAAAAAATAAAATGGCATTTGTGCTTAAACGGCTGATTAGAATAATTTCAAAATTTTATTCATAAAATCTACTCCTATCTCTATTAGATTCTTAGGAGGTGTATTGTGGTATTATCTAGTATAACTTTTAGCTAAATATGGAAACATGTCAATCGAAAATTTTCCTTGATTGAGGATACTTTTTTATTTTTTTTTTTCTACGGATCTTCCTCTTATGCTAATACAAAACCTGAAATATTTTAATGACCAGTAACTACCCACATTTTTCTTGGTCAACTTATTTTTCTTAGTCTTCCATTTCCCATTCCACAACTTCTCTTGGTCGACTGCCAGCATTCTTTCCTATAAGGGGAGCGGTCGTTTAAATCAAGTAGACTGGAGTTAATTTAACGTGTCGTCAATATTTCTGAATTTTCCATATTTTAAAAATCTATATGGATGGGAGAAAAAAATTAATTTAATTTAAAATTTAATACTGTGCGATGGCGAATTATTATTGATTTTCTGAACTACTAATTTAAATCTATTCTCAGGATAAATTAATCGAAATCATATCTTAAGTTAATTAACAAAGTGATACAGTGCTATTTTTAATTTTTACATATATATATATATATTTAGATATCATGTGATTCTATTTTCTGTTTTATTGTTATTTTCAGACATTGGCTAACATTATAAAATCCATTTAGTTAAATTAATTTAGAGAAAAATTGCAATCACCCTATTAAAATAGATGTATAATGATCCATGAATCAACAAAAAAACATTGGGATTGTAGTTCTGAAGATGGGAGTAAATATCCCGAAACGTTAACATGTGAACATGTAGTTTGGGAAATCAACTAATAAAACAATTGTTGTTTAGTTGGAAGTCATTATTGTAAAAAACAAAGAATAACATGTAACTTCTCAGAAAAAAGAAATTTTTTTAATAATATCTTATTGAAAAATAATACATCTTACCTCAATTAACGACATTAAGTATTAACGCTTTGTGAGACTCATTCATACCATATATACAATCACAAAACAAAATCTTATCAGGTATTTCTGGCTGAAAAGTTTTACAAAAAAACATTTCATTGTTTAACATAAGAAATATCCATAATGAGCACCTATGTAATTAAATCGATTATAATAGTACAAGAGTACCGTATTCAGTTTTTCATATACCTTCTTGCCCGTCTATAAACATGAGTACTTGACTTAAAACTTCTATATTGAGATGGATATATGTAATGGACTGTAAAAGTGTAACGATGTAAAATAGTCAGGCTATGCAGTTAATAATCATGTTCATTAAGTTTGCCGACGTTTAGAACCAAGCATCCTCATTAGGGTTAAACATTAAATTATGTGAGAAAAATGATAAGTATAAAAGTATTTAAATAAGAGAAGAATAAAGTAGAACGTGCACACGAGATAACGGTAATATCAAACATAACAGTAGTAAAAATGTAACAATAGATAAGTTCAAGTACATAAGAATTAAAAAGATAGTAACCAAATAATTAATATAACCAGAACAATTCAATAAATAAGTATGCAAAAGAAACTATTAAATAAATATTATCAAACATAAATAGTTTCTTTTGACAACTGCCAATGTTTTGAAGGCTAGGCAAGAATTGAGTGGATATCATACGATTTTGGAAGGGAATCAGTGTGACAAAGGTCATTTAACAGCTAATTTACAGAAAATATTTATAAAGTATCAAAACTAATTGAGAAGGTAATATTTTTAAATTCTTATATTACCTTAATATTTTTCCGATGTAATTTTGTAATATTTAGTCCTGCTGATGACCCACAACCAAGTTTCGACCTATTCGTTGGCAAAATTAATTAACATGACAACATATCCCGACTATTTTTCATCCTTAAACTTTTATTGGGTCAAAGTAGCATATTGTTTTTTTTTTATATATATTCTTTTAAAATACTGTTGATTTTATTTGTTACTAGATGAATCTTCAATTTAAATACATATATAGGATTAATATGGAGTTTAAAGTAAGTTTTCACACTATCGTTTCGTGTTATTTTTTATTGAACTATATTTTTATTAACAATTTAATTTACACCCTAACAACTTGTTATGAGGCTTTAATTTATGTTAAAGAAATAAACCTTTGTTCGTCCAGAAACACATGTCAGTAAAAGTACCTTCAAGAGGTGAAAAGAGGGGGAAGGGTGACACTTTTAGAGCCCGACAAGTCGTAAAGACTAAACCAAAACTCATTTAGAACTGCCGAATGCCCTCTTCAGTAAACTGCTTCGGACTGACCACCTACATATTAAATAGCCACCTCAAGACCCCACGTAATAGAGTTTGGATTTATATACGGAATATAATCAACTTATTACATATTCATGCTGTATGGTTATTTTACAGGTTAAAAATTGTTTCTTGTAAAATTATTAAGCCAGGAATAACTATGCGATCATAAAAATTTTAAAAAAATTGTCTGTTCTATATTAAAATCTTTCTTATAATTTTTAATAAGAAACTATTAAAACACCCTTTAAAACTACAACAAAAATATAAAAATAAAAATGACTTAAGAAATTGGAAAATTCTATCCAACCTTAGAATATGGTAGGTCTTCCATCTTGGTAGGTTGATTGTAAAATTGGCATCTACGAATATTTAAACTAGGTGTAATAGTCGAGTGCATGTCACTATTCATTACTAGTGTTGCCCAAATGCGAGACCGAGACTAGTCTTGGTCTTGCAAACTCAGTCTTGGTCATGGTCTTGGTCTTGCACAAGAGTCTCGCAACTGTCTTGCAGTTATTTAGTAGCTTATTACCATAGAGCTTTTTACAGTGATTTTTTAGATAGAAGAAAGCCCAAATAAAAAATTGGAGGAGTTAAATGCAAAAGTATATTGGCTGTACCAATTATTAACATATAATAACTAAGATTGTCAAGTATCAGCAACTATTTTGCCTTAATTTTTATTTTAAAAAATAAAGTGCAAAGTGCAAGACCAAGACCGGTTTTGGGTTCCACACAAATAGATTTCGTCTCATGTATCCGTTTCCCTAATATACATAATTCTTGAAATTTGTATAAAGTTGACTCCAAGGTCCTTAAAGCTTTGTATTACCTTCTCTTTGGATTCTTGATCGTACTTTGATAACCATTGGGTGCATTTATTCTGAATAAGTTGTTATAACTAAAACTAAATAGAAATTTAACTTTTATAAGATTAGTTAGATAAATATCTTTGACCTAAAAAAAACAAAAACCAAAAACCAAGAGTTATTTAACTACTTTGAAAAAATGTTTTTAATGAACAAAAGATAGTAGAATGAGTCATAATAGTCATAAATGTTTTTAATGAACAAAAGATAGTAGAATGAGTCATAATAGTCATAAATAAGTTTGAAAGGTAATTAAATTACCAACAAAACAAAAAAAATCATCGGAATCGAACCAGTATTAACGATGACACAGCTTATTCTATTTTTTACACATGTTTTAACTTAGTACTTTCCTACCTATACTATGTAAGGAAAGTATTGCAATCGGGTCAAATTTCCGATATGCGGTTTTCGACGGATCTATACGTTTAAGAGCTCCCGAAGTCCGAAAACAAAACTATATAAAAATCGTTCATTTTTTATAACTACTAACGAAGTTACAGCTATTAAATTTCCAATGTAAATAAATAAAATATAAAAAAAAAATAAATAAATTTCCAATGTAATATTATGGGTTCATATCCTGGTATCAGAAAGGGGTTAATGGGAGAAAAAAGATGACTAAGCGAAAGTAAGAAAATTCGTTGGCCGCATCACACAAGCTTCACTATTTTCTCTACATTTAACAGAAGTTATAGTTTAACAATACTATGCTATAGCAAAAAGTTTTTGATCAGCAAAATTAGAGAGTATTGATATTTTTATACTGATCTACCTTAAGCCGGTTTACATTGCTTTAGTTTATCAAACAAATCGTAATCAAATCGTTTCTTTATTCAATTTTCAGGAAAATAAATCTAGTTCAATTTTTTTTTGGCTTCTTCATGAACATATGCAGAGATATAAAAACTTTTCTGAAATAGGTAGGAAAGTCGTGTTAATGGACACACCAGATTTTTTTTATTTTTATTATTCACAGAAGACACTTCTGTAAATCCTAGAGATAAAAAATTGTTGTTTAACCTCGATATGGAAACGAAAGATATAGTTATAACCCAAGCTACTAGTAAAAGAATACAAAGTTTATAGTAAGAGTTATATGCATAATATTGTGGTGGTATTCGGTGATCGAATAGAGACAGTGTTCTAATTGTGACACAACTAGTGGCTGTTTGGACAGCGGCTTGCTTTGTTTCGTAAGTTGTTGATCGTTGGTAACAAAGGGGTAGACGCGGTGTTACAAACAATTGTGTAAACGCCACTAGTTTAAAAATGTTTGACATTCGGCCAAACACTCCTTCCAGGAACTGGGAAAGTTTAGTATTTACAGAAGAAGAGGGAGGGTTCTAAGATGACTTAAGCTCTCCTAAAGTTTACAAAGTATCGAAAATTAAAAAAAGGATCAATTCAGGACTTTAGCGCTATATAAAAACATAATTCATTGTCTTTTTACATTAAGGACCTCATTTATGTATTCATTATATACTATGAATTGAATTACTTATGTATATTTATCATTAAAAATTTAGTGGTAACCTTTAAACTAATTTTTAAATCCAAAACTAACCTCAATAATTATATATGCTCATCGTTTTGATTTTGGTAAAGAAGAATTGTTATAATTATGATTATTACATCGAATCAGAGTTTATCTTATTGATAATGCTATTAATACAATTTCCAACAAAATATTTTTACCATCAAAAAGTTTAAGGATGTGGCCAGGATAGAAATATAAAATGAGTTGTAACAATAAATGAATGAAATCAAAAAAATTTATTAATATTTTGAACATTTAAAAAGAAATCAAAGGTCAGAATGACGAGGTCGGATGACACGGGATTTAATAGAAAATTTAAACTGCAGGCACTGTAGGACGTAAGATCTTTTCGTATTCTGATAACCAGGTCTAGGAAGGATGCATGGAAAGCAGTGTTGCCCAAATGCGAGACCGAGACGAGTCTTGGTCTTGCAAACTCAGTCGTGGTCTAGGTCTTGGTCTTGCACAAGAGTCTCGCAACAGTCATGCAGTTACCTATTGGCATATTATTATAGATATATTACTTTAATTTTTCTGACAGGAAAAACCTAACTAAACCCGAATGAAAAACGGAAAGTATATTGGTTATATCAATTCTTTACATATAGTAATAAAAAATGTCAAGTATTAGTAACTATTTTGCCTTAATTTTTATTCACAAAAAGATTTTTTTTTTTAAAGATTTTGGTCAAAAGTGATTATCATGTTTTGACATAAGTATAGCATGAGATGGGGATGTTGTTATAATAGGTTTATGATTTCCAGGTATGTATTTATGGAGGGAAGAAGATCCAATCATGACTGCTTCTCGACATTTAGTGTATGATTATTGAGAGTGCCCACCTTATTCTGTTGGTATCCATTTAGTTTTATGATAATGGAACCTCCATACCAGACTGAAACGACTAGAAACAGCCCGACGTTTTCGACTACTGCAGTACTTACTAGACCAACGCTCTAAACTTCCAACTATTGAAAATTGGACAAAATGAACAAAAGATTCATATATATTACTATAAAAAGGCCTATTTGGACTTACGGGGTCGAGCTTTGGGGCTCCACTAAACCATCAAAATCCTCTCGTATTCAATCCCTACAATACAAAATCCTTCGTAAAATCCTCAATGGTGCTTACTGTGCCACAAATAAAATCATCCATAACGACCTTAATGTACCATATGTTTCCGATTTAGCTCAATCCAGATACCTATCATTCCATTATAAACTTCTGAACCATCCGAACCCTCTTGTTTCCAACCCTGTTTCCTCTTCTATCCCTGGTTACCTTCTGAGGGGTCTAAAAAGAAGGTGGCCTCGGGACCTTCTAATATAGAAATATAATTAGAGTGCTACCAATGAGTAGTTTCTCTTCATGTTGTACAGTTCATGTCACTTGTTTCAAATTTACTTGTTGTATTTCTCATTTATACAGTTGTATATTTCAATAAAAAAAAAAATAAAAAAAGTTTATGATGGAATTAGAGGACCCAGAAATGCCAAAGTAGAGGTAGATTTGAAGGTCGGCGGTAAATATATCTTTAGGCGAAAGTACATACCTTTGTAACCGACCATACCTTCATAAATAATTCTATAAAATAAATCACAAAAATTAATTACCACTGAGAGATCAATTTTGTAAACTCTTAATTTTCTCCAATATTATTATCATTATTCAATTACATTGACTTCATTCTGACTTTTTATATTATGAGTATAGTCATGACTGAAATATTGGGCCGACTGAAATGTATTTTAAGAAGCATCTGTTGACGTCCATGATTTATAACTAATACCGCACACACTGTCCCATGCTTCGACGCTACAAGACAACAAATACTCCTTTATCGACTATGACAAAGGACACCATTACCCCAGACCCCGTTAGGGAACCATTCCCGAAGACCCAACGACCCTAGATCAGCCTACATCGACCTTGCAATAGCAATGGCTATCGAGAACCTTATAGGGTCAACGCCGGCCCCTTGTGGGTGTTAACATCCACTCCTCTCCCTTCTTGCGAAGGGATATATATGGCAGAGGACCTTCTCTCTTCCAATAGCTAGGCTTTGTTGAATATAATGACATCCCATATTCTGTCAACTTTAAATTCTTTTTAATTTTTTTCGCAAGTACTATTATTAATAATTTGTTAAAAATAATCTCAACTTATTCTTACAGCGATGTTACTGACTTTACCAAAATTTAGGTAAATATCTGTTTGAGAAGTTAAGAGACAGTATCTATTTAATTTTGTTTTGGTAACGGGGTCAGTGCATATGTCACTGTCTTCTTACCCTCAAGATCAAATTCGGCATATGACAGATAATTATTTATTCTGTTACATCAGTCGTGAATCGACCTCGAGATTGAGAGAACTTCTTGGGACACGCCCAGCCTCTATAAAATTGGTACTGTTAATTAAATAATTAATTAAGGGGAAAACCTGACGGTTGAGCATGATCTCGCCTTGATGATCTCCGTGTATAGCTGTTGATCTTGAAACAATACTTCCTCACTAAGTATGGAACCAAAGACCCTCCATGGATTATAGTGGTACAGTTTTTCTTTTTTTATGTATTTTTTTTTAATTGAGAATTCAAAAAATAAATATCACATTTGTTTTCAGTCTTTTAAGATGGCTTTGTTTGCTCGTGTAATTATTTAATGGAGAAAGAGCGTACTTCTGACCACCATTTATTTATTCACCTCTTCCAACTACACCGGTTTTGCAGTGAATTAATGCCACAAAACTTTGTGTATACCATCCCTCGTGACTTGGGATCCTTCTTCCATGATCGAAGTTTGCTGAGAATTTTTGACTACCATACTGATTGTCAATATTTCTGACAGATGAGAGAAAATAAATCATATTAAAAAAAAAAAATTGATTTCGTATTTTATTGATCCCAATAAACTATTTTAGAAAATTATATGTATCATATCTCTCCATATGCGAACTCCATCTGATATTCATATGGGCATATGCCTTACAGATTAACTGTTCATAAAAAAAAAGTTACATTTTTCGCACCTAAAATCTGTAACAAAAAATGTTAAATGAAAATGAAACCCATACCTTATCGACTAACACATACGTACCTTCGTAACTCCCGCTTCTATTAGAAACTGTAAGGATGTTCTAGTATCATGGCAAAATACATTTATATATTATTACATATAAGAATTATATATGTATATACTTTTTTTATATATCATTATTATATTTTATTTAATAATTTATAATTATAATTTACGAATATAATTATAATGAAAAGTATCTAGAAAAAATAAGAGGTATAGCTAATATAACTTCCTTTTGTTAATAATTATTGTGTACGTAATATATGTTAGTCTTGATTGTGTCGGATGGGTTCTTTTACAGTTTTCAAAATATTAGCTGAAATACCAAAAGATTGTAAAATTTGAATAAGATATCATAATCTATAAATCTTTAGTATCTTCAAATCTCATGATTTGGTCTATTATCAATGCGGTGAGCCTGAAAAATGTCCATGTAGTAGATATTCTAACTGATTTTGAAAAAACAAAACAAATAAAAAAACCTTAATCTGGCAGCCTAAAGTGAATCTCAAACATCGATATTTAATTTTCATATTCAGGCCGTCTATAACGTTTAAAGGAGACTTCACATATTTAACTGGGGATTAGAAGATTCTGGAATAGGTTGGAAAGGTCAAAAAGAAAAGAGAAATACCTCTACAGTTAATCCTCTCAAGTTGTCCATTCCTTATCCACTTTACGATACTGCTAAACGGAAGATAATTTGAGCGGATCAGTTATAAATCATACTTACTTCTGAATTATGCTAAATAAGGTCATTATCTTTGGCGATAATCTCAGCTGAATAAATATAAAATTTATTCCTTTCCAACTTATCGCGTTCCAATCAATTGGTTTTTGTACGGATTTTATTACGAGTCAATCTGTGCTTCGGGGAACAAGGTAAGTTCCTCTTGAGCGGTACCGACGACATACTAATGTACATTTTACAAATTTTATTTTATTTAAATTAACTAATTTATATCGAAATTCTCAGAAAGGAATGTTCACATCTTCGGCTCAAGAGTGTTGAAGGAGAAGGATTAATGATTAAACTAAACTATATAAAATTATATATATTACTATTTTCGTTTATTAAATAATACGATATTTTGATGTGGTAACATTAAGGTACTGAAAAGAATTCTATAGAGTTTTGTGTATTTCAGTTCTCAAAATTCTGGAGAATAAGAAATAATATTTAAAAAAAAAAGTTTTTTATTTATTATATTTACAACTATATTAAGAAAGAATACATTAAGTAAATGTGATAACAGAAAATAAAAACATGAAAAAACTTGTTGATAAACTACCCACTGGTAGCACTCTAAAAAAAAAATTGAATTTACAATAGAAGATCTCGAAGTCATCTTCTTTTCAGACGCCTCGGAGGGTTATCAGGGATCGAATACGAAGCAAGGTTAGTAACGAGAGGGTTCGGATGGTTCTGAAGTTTATTATGGAAGGATAGGTATCTGGATTGGGCCAATTTGGAAACTACCCACTAAGGAACATTAAGGTGTTTATGGATTTTATTAGTGTCAAAGTAAGGAGCATTGAGGATTTTAAGCATGATTTTGGATTGTGAGGATTGGATGCGTGAGAAATTCGATGGTTTAGTAGAGCTCCATAGCTTAATTCCGCAAGTCCAGATAGGTCTTGTTGTAGTCATGTATATGAGTCTTTTGTAATTAACAGGAAGCTTAGAGTGTTTGTCTAGTAAGTGCTGCAGTAGTCGGTTTCTTGTCGTTTAAGTCTGGTATGAGGATTCCAGGTAAGACGTTTGTCCAGATGGAGCCCAAGGTACCGGATTGGAACAGGAATAAGCGGGGTATTATTAAAGGATGCTCTAGGACAGGAAGTCATAGGTTTACGACTAAAAACACACACACACACACACACACATATATATATATATATATATATATATATATATATATATATATATATATATATATATATATATATATATATTTATATATAAATGTAGATAATTACCAATTTCTTCACAGTAAACTGGACAAAATCCTAAAATAAAATTGAGGAAATTCAGCACTTCCAGTGACTAAAATATAAAAAATATAATATTAACACGAACCTATCACCATTCATTTGTAAAAAATTAAATAAAGTTCAAAAATACATCATACAGATTGTAAAAGTGCTACAAATAGATCAATATAATTAAACAATATATTATATTATAAAACATTTTTTTTTGTTTATTTATTGAATATTACAACATTCTGTCACATGGACATTGGTTGTAATGGGACAAGATCACATTCACAGCACATATACAAAAAATATAAAATAAACAGAGGCAAAATAACAACTAAATAATTTTCAAAAAGTATATACAATAAATAAAATAAAATAACTTAAAAATAAGGAATTTACAATAAGACGAGAGAACTTCGAGGCTTGTCTCTTCAACTACGCGCTACTCTCTCAACCGCATCACTGGTACTAAAGCCAGTGGAGATAAAACAAACTCAAAGAAAATATTGATTTGAAGTAAAATACAATTGGTTTAAAATTAATCAATAAATTTGAGTATGTCCGCTATTTTATTAATAGTCGTTGGAATATATATTTCATTTATCAATAATGAAAATTGGTCTGATGTAATTTTCAAGCAAATATCAAGTTAAACAACTGGGTTTTATTATTTGTATTTCATATTTTAAACTAATATTTATATATCAGTAAACGATTAATTTAGAAAATAAATAACGATAAAATTACGGAAACTTAATCGTACCTTAGGTTAAGGTACGATTCACTATTTTAATTTTGCAAATATAAAATCTCCAAGATAAATTATAAATGGAAAAATGGAGAACACCCTCAATTGTGCAAGACACCCAGACAAATCAAGTGTTAAAAAGCTAACAAATCGTCTATTATTATTTTTAAATCATGATAATAAATTATTTATATAAAATCATACTTCATTCGTCTAAACTATTCAAAAATTACACTGACAACAAAATTCTAATTAACTGAAAAAAAAATCCCCACGACGTACTGACTGAAACAATTAGGCAAAATATCTCAAATCTTCACGATATGGACGTAAAAGTTAAACTTGAATGGGTTAAAGGTCGTAGCGGAATCGCTGGAAACGAAGCAGCTTGGCAAAATCTACTGAAACAGCCTCCGTCTGTAACCTATGATAAATAATTAGACATTGACATTAATTTGTTTGTATAAATTTGTTTCAAAAGTAACACTTGCCTGAACACGGATAATGCAAATCATACTTAAAACGTTTTTATTTTACATATACTGATACTAGCCACTATGACGGACAGACTCCTCAGACATTCTGTATAAATGCCCTATTCGGTCCACCTCATAAGAATTATAATTCTAAAAGCAGATAATTGGCAGCTGTTACTGAAGTTAATCTTCAACTCCTCGAAGAAGCCTGACTAATAATTTTATTACAGTTATCCATTTATTTATATATTTTTTATTTTTATTTCTTTGTTAACTGTTATCTGTTGTTAAAAATATATAACTGAATTGGAACCTTAAGTTATAGTTAAAAAAAACTGTAATGTTAGTTTATAGAAAATATTCTAATACGAAAAAATTTCTCAGTTTTATTTTATTTCATTAGCAATATAGTCAAGAAAGTACATAAATAAATAAAAATGAGATACATTAATTCGGCAAAATAAAAATTCACTACAATAAAATAATTATTTTTAATTTATATTCTATTAGCTGAACATTTGTTATACCATCCCTGGGTGTTGTCAAGAGTGAAAATTGTTTCTTAAAGAGGAATTAGGGTTGCTTCTCAGGAACAATTTATGAGGCGTTTCAGAAAAAATAATTTATCGCCAGGCAGCCCTCAGTGGCTTCTTTCGATAGATTGTTTTATAAAAGTTATTTATTCACTTTTGGGTGAGGTCAAAATTGATTAATAAATTATAATATTTTAATTATTATGAGAAGATCTTCTAATGTCGAATAATTTTAATGTATATATCTATATATCGGAGATACTTTTAAGATATCTAAACCTTACTATATTAAGCTTTTTTTTTTCTTTCTTTTTATTTTTTTATTGAGTATTACAACAATTTGTCTCTTGGACATTGTTTATAGTGAGGTAGGATGACATTCACACTATAAGTACAAAAAAAATAAAATAAATAGAAACAAAATAATAATTAAAAGTATATACAATAGATAATAAAATAAAATAACCTAAAAATTAAGAAAATTAAAACTAAGCAAAAAAAAAAAACACATGCATACCTATATACAATCAGGCGAGGGAACTCCAGGAGAACCCTGTGCTACTCTCTCAACCGCGTCACTGGTACTAAAGCCAGCGGAGATTGATCGAGATCACTTTAGCCACATACGCTCATGTCTTGAGTGAAGAATCTGGCCATCGCCAGAAGTCCAATGTATACAATCTACAAAAGGTCGCGAGGCCACTGCCGTTTCAACCTTATTGGAGGATTATAGGGATGGCAGGTGCTTGATTGTCCAGTGTAGGGATTGTGTAAGAGGATTTGGGTGGTACGTAAGGTTCTGGTGAAAGTTGGAGAATTTTTCTGGGATAAGGTCTAGAACAAATGGGATATTGAGGTCATGATGTAGAGTTTTGTTGGTTACATAGAAAGGAGCATCGACTATTGTTCGAAGGACTTTTGACTGGAAGGATTGGATGCGTTTGATTATTAAGCTTTAATGTAATAATCTGATAAATTAAATATACTGTATTGACTAGATTAAACTTAATCATATTTATTATGTAAATTATATTTTTCGTTTCTTTACTCAGAACTGTTTATATTAATGACAATACCACCTGCCTAACACTAAAACCACCCATTCACACACTGATATAATGAATTTTATCAATACCCTTGGAGGCCTTTTTTATAAAATTGTTTAAATGTATTGTATAGTGTGTCACTTTCGATTAGTCAATTTAAGCAAAAAAAAAAAAATATTTTTTACGGCTTTTAATTTTGAGATAGTTTGTTAACATTCACAAAGTCACACAGTCCATGTTGTAGTACTTAGTTATGTAGACTTTGGGGGTCCCAAAAAGATCTGTTTACATACTTAGTCCTTTATGCGTGACTTAGTTATTTAGATTTTGGAAATCATGAAGCATTTCTGTTGTAAACTCGGATTCGAAAATTTACATGATAGAAATACTTTTTGTTTATATATATTTCATGTGTATATATGTGAAAGTACAAATATTACTTTCGTTTGGCGCAAACGTTTTTGTTCATTTGAATAAAATATATATTGAAGCCTGGAGTCTAATACTATTATCAAGTATCATTTCTCCACGATAAAGTTAATACAGTCTTCTCGTCCACTAAGACTCCAATTGGATTTATTTATTAGTGGGCAAATCTTGGGTAAGCATATTTAACTCCTTGCTGGCCGAAAGCACAGGTGAATCTACGGAGGGAGGGGGCTTTCGGACTAACCACCCTCCCAAATGGTAAAATATAACCATGTTTATAGAAAAAAATATTAAAAACTATCTCTTAAGCTATTATTGTTCGTGTAATTACATTTAAGAGGACCATGAGACACCATGTCATATGGGTAGTTAGTTTCTTTCTTTTTTTCACATTAATTATCGTTATATATATATATATATATATATATATATATATATATATATATATATATATATATATATATATATATGAAAAAAATCTTTCTGGCTAAGCACCCTCTCCCTCCCCCCCCAAATCCTGAGTTATCCTTAAATTAAATCCTGGATCCACTAGTGGCGGAAAGTATTAGTTTATTATGTTTTATTCTCTGTAATTAGTTAAAGATCATTTGTATGTACATAACCTGTAGGAATTGTAATCGAAGAGGAGGCGGGACGAACCAATATGTCAGGGCACGGAGCCCTGAGGAGGTTGGCGAAGACCTACTTGGCATTCAAGGGCCAGCTCGGGAATACTATTTATACCGAGAGGGTGTATTTGCCTGCACTTAACCCGCTGTCTTTTAGCCAGCTGATGTTTGTCTTCCTGTCCATGGTTCTTCCATTCACTGCCTCTTAATAGATATCATAGCGGAAGTAGTCGTCTTCTCCGTAAATATATATAAACTTTTTTATTTTGTATTCTGAACCTTTCAGATATTAACAGTTCGCTCGAATAAGTCGATAATTTCCGTGATAGATTGTGACCAGGTTAAGGTAAATGTACCGGTAATAGACATTTTAAGAGAAATTTTCAACATGGAGGATCTTTGCAAATAGGTTTAATGGTCAGCAAATTTAGTCTTTTATATGTGTATGCATGTGTGTGTGTATGTGTGTGTATGTATGTATATATATATATATATATATATATATATATATATATATATATATATATATATATGTATATATGTATGTATATGTGTGTGTGTGTGTGTGTGTGTGTGTGTGTGTGTGTGTGTGTGTGTGTGTGCATATATATATATATATATATATATATATATATATATATATATATATATATATATATGTTTTTCCTTTTGCACATAAATTATATTTAGTTTTCTTGCACTTTTAATGATTGTAACATAATTTTTTTTTCATTTATATCTTATGTAGGTTTTTATGAGATTTTTCCTACTGTAAAAAATTAATTTCAATTTTCTAAGTAGTATTCAAACCACTGTTATATCAAGTGTAAGGTTACTACAACCATAAACTTGTAACTTATCTGTATGACATGTTGTAATATATAAAAAAAAAAAAAAAAAAAAAAAAAAAAAAAAAAAAAAGTCTTTTATACTTTTTTTCTATTCAGTCAAATAGTTAATTTTTCATGAAAAACATAACAGTTACATAAACCCAGATTTTGGGATCAAACAAAAAGATTTTTATGTAACTAAAACTAAATAATTTTTTCACAGTTTTAAACAAAGAAATGGCAAATCACAGACGAATGAGTGAAAATTGTATTTATCTCCGAAAGAAATTTAATAAGGAAACCTTCCTAAAACAATTTAGCAAATAATAAAGAAATTGGATTCAGGAGACTTCAAAACATGTATTTCCGTTAAAAACTGAGTTTCGAAAATTTTCACGATCTCAATACTGTCCCTTCCTATATATTCCATATATAGGAAAGTGAAAGTAAAAAGCGTTGTTTTAATTTATAATTATAAATAAATCGCTGAAGAAAAAAAAAGGTAATATTATCTTTCTAATTTTAATCTTATATATCACTATATTTCTGGCCATCGCATTTCTAAGGCGTGTAGGGGTTTGTGTAACCACATTCATTCCTATTTTCTATATTTCATATTTCTGTTTGCATTTCTATCGGCTCCAGAAGGGGACCGATCTGCTTAAAATATGTGAATTGTGTATTTAAAGGTTAGATACCACAGACCTCCTACTGTAGTATCCTAGATTGAATTATATACTTTTTATTGATTATTTTTTCAAAAGGTGTCATGTTTATAAATTTACTATTTGTATCTATATCTAAACGGTGGCATTCATAGGAGATCGTTAAAATATCAAGACTGAATAATAATTAAAATATTTATAACTTTAAAAGAAAACATATAGGTACAATCATTGTTGGATAATTATATTGCTTTTGAAAATATCACTGGTTGAATCACTAATATTTCAAATGACACTATTATTGTTACTGACTGACATCATATGCTTACATAGGCAAATACTAAATGAATATTACGACTTAGCTCTTGTTTCTTCATGGTGCGAGGTGTTGCCAGTATCTCGAGCTGTCCTCCTCTGGAACATCATCTCCCCTCCCAGGAACCCCCTTTAGCTTAGACATCTTCTTTTTATTACTCCAAGCTGACTGCCTCAACTCTCTGTTGCTCTCTCAGACTGCTTGTCTACTCGACTCCCTATATCAGACTCTCTCTTCTCTTCATGACTCTAAGCTGACTGGCTGCACCTCTTCAAGGGTCTTTTGCCGACCTTGGTACTCCAGTCGTTATCTTTATGTCTCCATGGATGTGACCATACGTCCATCTCTATAAGCCTATATCTATAAAATAATTTAAATGTGTTTCTTACAATACATAGCAATATAATACTATGCTTAATATAGCAGCAGAGGCTACCAAGTACTTTTTCGGCGAAAGTCGTGTCCACCAGTTTATTCCAACTCCATACCACTTCCCCTCTCCAACACAGTTCGGAACCTTGGCTTCCTTCTAGACAAAAGACTAAGATTGAACCCACATACCAGACTTAAAAGACAACAGCTTATCCGACGATATGGCCAACTATATAGACTATTCAATAGAAAATCTCAACTTTCAGTTGAGAACAAACTATTAATCTACAAGACAATCCTGAAACCTATCTTGACCTACGGACTCGAACTGTGAGGGACAGCAAAACTTTTCAACATCAAACGCATTCAATTCTTCCAGTCTAAAGTTCTTCGAACAATAGTCGATGCTCCCTTTTATGTAACCAATAAAACTCTACACAATGACCTTAATATCCCATTTGTACTTGACCTAATCCCAGACAAATTTTCCGAATTTCACCAGAATCTCACTCATCATCCTAATCCTGTAGCACAGTCTCTATCTACCTCCAGTCATTAATACAATCCTCCTCGGAGGTTAAAACGGCAGTGGCCCCACGACCTTTTGTAAAAATGTATATATTGGAGTACTGGTACTGGCCAGATTCTTCACTCATGTCCTGAGCGTCTGTTGCTTTTGTGCCCTCCATCAGTCTCCACTGGCTTACTATACCAGTGACGCGGCTGGGAGAGAAGTACTGGGATCTCCTGGAGTCCTGCTTTGGCTTCCACAATTGGGGGACAAAGATTGATTCGGAGTCTCCTGGGCCAATGTAAATATTGTGAATGTGTGAATGTGTGAAGGTGTGAATGTGTTTTATTTATTTTTTTATTATTCGGCTAATCTGTTATTTTACTTATCTTGTATATTACTTTATCTTTTT
Source organism: Nezara viridula (assembly GCA_928085145.1). NCBI lineage: Eukaryota > Metazoa > Arthropoda > Insecta > Hemiptera > Pentatomidae > Nezara > Nezara viridula. Next base: position 149,160,639 of record OV725079.1, on the reverse strand, counting down.
TTTCTTTCTTATGTACATATCGTGTAAATGAATACTATAGCCCTAATACCAATGCACTTCAGTGTGGCAGACTGTATTAATACTCAAATAAAAAAAAAAAAAAAAACTATAGCTGTATATAAAAAGAATTACTGGCTATCTACTCTGATGATTAAAATATGTACTAATAGCCAAGAAACCAAAAAAAATCAAGAATAATTGTGATTCTTATTAAGAAAATATTCCTCAATGGTACGATATAGTACGATGTGAGTTGTGAAGGTTCTTCTTGCACCTCCCAAGCGCTTCCTCGGGCATTCACAATCGTAATGTAGCCTAAATATGAAATAGACATTTTGGACGTCTACAAACAAATTAAGTTAGTATTTTTTGACCAAAAACCAATAAAAAAATTTTAACGAGTGAAAGAATTCCTATATTCGTGGCACGGGATAAGGTTTGCCATATAAAAAGTTAAAACTGACACAAGTGTTTTATTTTATTTTTATCAAAGAATTTCATTTCTATATTTCCATTTTATTTTTACTTGAAGTTGACGTTTCAACAATTTTTCTCATCCTCAGAACTCAGAAACCAATAACACAATTCAACTCCATTTTTTAAATATTTAATTTAGTGTCTGGTCCAGCAATAAACCATATATGCTTCATTGCAGCAATAATAATAATACAACAGCTCATCCATAATATTAAATCAGTCTAGACGAATCTTAAATTGTATAGACAAGAAACCATACACATCACCATAAAATAGACACAAGTGCTTCGTAAACACACAATTCAAATATTTTTAATAAAATAAAATAATTTTGATCATAATTTATAAATGATGATTTAAAGTTTTAAAACGGGTAAAAAAAAAATATCAGATCAGGGAAAAAATTGTTGATATCAAATCTTACAGGAAGAAGTAGAAATTAGCTTATATACATAGATCTAGCAGTGCAATCAATATATAAATTAAACTGCTTGAACAAGTAATAATATTACTATTTAAATAAGATATTAAATTATCCTATATTTTTCTGAAAAGAATTCTGTTAATGGAGACAAATGTCCACAAATTTAACAATAATAGTTTTCATAAATATCTCTACCAACTTTCTAAAATATGTTTTCAAGTTCGAAGTTCGATTTTATTTTATTTTTTATTTTAAATAACAAACAAGAGAAATGATTTCTCTACTTGTACTTCCCTTTATGCTTAGCTACTGGCCCGTTATGAAATATACTTTTAACTTCCTAATTGACAATTCAGGCGTCCTTATATTATTTTATTTTTTATTGCAAACAAAAATAAGTCTTTGTTTTCAATTAAGGCATAATTACCTCAATAGCATGAGAATATTAATGTATATCTATTAATTATTCTCTTTATGCGTTATTCAATTATATAATATTGTGTGGGAAAAAACTGTCAGTTTCTGTATTGAAAAATAAATTATTTATCAAAATGAGCGAAATTATCCAACAGTTTGCTGACCTCCGCGAATTCTTGAAAAAAAAATGAAGTATTAATGTTAATGTAATATCAGTTCAAAGTATGTATTTTTTTTAATTAAACCTTTAATTAAGTTTCCTTTTCTAGAGAGATTATTAGAAATTTAACGAACAGTGCTTATTACTAATAAAACTGCATCACTGCTTTCCAATTTAATAAATGGGATGTCTTTGTGTTTATATCAGTCTTCAGATTTCTTCATGGGAGTAATATATTTTTTTTCTAATAATAAGTTTAGCTTCGAAGAGACCATTACATTCCTCTGGGCAATTATACAGGTTTATTACATTCCTTATGTAGATAGACAAAGAACAGTTCTTCCTCAAGAACCAGAAAGAGAGTATAAAAAGACAAACCTCCATAAAGAGAGCCGGCGACTGGAAAGAAGAATGGGACCCTATTAGGTTGTGCCTACATAAGGTACCAATGGATGCCATTATAACTCTGGAAGTTGAGAATCTGGAAATAAAAGAGATTACCCCTGCCAGGATTTATATCCGTTAGAAGAACCGCAAGGGAGATGGTTGACGGAGAACGCTACCTTCTTTACAACGGACCCCGTGCATAGTTGACATTGACTCAGGATTTTTATTCTCTTGAAATTAAAAAAAATTGTAAATTGTACTCTCTGCAATCGCATTGCTCCTTAAGAATTACAAACCGTATTATTTGCCTTATGTGGGTCTTCTCGATTCTTAACTGAATGGAAATGGAGTTAGTCAATACTTCTTGCCTAACATAAGTGATGCAGTACATTGGGAACGTGTGAAAAAAATATATACTTATCAATTTTTATTTATTGAGTAATATAACATTCCGTCACAGGGATAATGGTTATAGTGAGGTAAGACTACATTCACACTGTATATACAGAAAATATAAAATGAACAGAAGCAAAAACAACTAAATAATAATCAAAAAGCATAAAATAAATAAAATTAAATAAATAAAAATTAAATAAGTTATAAATAAATAAATTTAAACAAAAATATAGACATACCTATATAAACTATTTACAATTAAACGAAAGAAATACAAATCAAGCCAAAAAAAAAAAAAAGTCCAAGCAATAGTAGAATTATAAAAATTATAGTTTTTAAATAATTGCAGTTGGAGTGGTCTGTTCCGTTTTTCTCTCTATCTTTTTTTTTTTTTTTTTTTTTTTTTTTTTTGTTGTTCCCTTCCTTGCTTTTTTGCTTATGGCGAGTCAAAAGTCCCACCGGGCACACCGATTTCAACTCGTATTTATTTTTCTATATCTACCGCTCAGCAACCTCGCCCTCTTTTTTTCTCTTGTGTCCTAATGCAAAGTTCTTTAAAATTTAAACCCCACAAAATTACGCTTACTTCCAAAATTCATAACTTCATCAAAATGTGTTCCTCTTGAAAATTCAAAATTGTGCCACCCTCAAAAGTTTTAATACCTCAGCTTGCGAAATGCTAACCCCTTCTGTGTACCTTTGATCCCCATCCTCCATCCATTTCCCTACATTATCCATTTATTATTTTCAACAGTACCATTCTTTTTTTTTTCTTGACCAAATTTTGTCGGTAGCTCATTTCAAACTACCCCTATTCCCAGCGAACAATAGATCTTGTCTTGCTTCAGGCAGGAAATAATTCTTGACCAAACGCGATCATGGCCTACTTGTTGGAACAACATATGGAGGAAGTTTCGTAGTAGTTGGCCGATCGTCTCTGTTGAGGAAGAAATTTACATCCTGTAATTTAGGTCCGCCTGCTACTTTTCGTGCATCTGGTGTTAACAAGTTCTGTATCTCTAATCGAAGCAACAATAGTTGTATTCTAGTTTTTGTTTTCATAATACCGTATTATGTATACTATTCTCAAACGAAAAAAAATAACTGTATAAAGATATTATATCATCATGACTTCCTTTACTGCACTATTATTATTATTAAAAACACTTTATTCAGAAATATTACAATTTGTCACAGTTAAGGACACTTATAATAGAGTTCAGAGATTGCATTCATACCGTATATACAAAAATATAATTAAATAAAGTAATAACAAAAGAATAAGAAGAAAGAACAAAAGAGTAAAGAAAAAAAAATATATATACACATAAGTAAATAAAAATAGAAATAAAAGTAAAACAAACACCTTATATAAAACATACATTATTTACAATTTGCCAGGTGATCTCCGAACCAATCCTGTCCCCTCCACATGTGGAGGGAAAAGGGAGGCCTAGGAGATCCCTACGCTTCTCCCTCAGCCACTTCACTGGTATTTAAACCAGCGGAGGATGAGTAAGAGCGCTACAGCCACAGACACTCATGACTTCAGTGGAGAATCTGGCCATTGCTAGAACTCCAAAATATCCATATTTACAAAAGGTCTCGTGGCCACTGCCGCTTTAATCTACGAAGGGGATTGTAGGGATGGGTGGTGCTTGATAGGGATTGTACAACGGGATTTGGGTGATGAGAAAGGTTCTGGTGAAATTTGGAAAATTTGGCTGGGATAAGATCAAGAATAAATGGGATATTAAGGTCATGATGTAGGATTTTATTGGTTACATAGAAGGGAGCATTGACTATTGTACGGAGGACTTTAGACTGAAAGGATTGAATGCGTTTGATGTTAGAAAATTTGGCTGTTCCCCATAGTTCTAGTCCCTAAGTCCAGATGGGTTTCAGTATTGTCTTGTAGATCAGTAATTTGTTTTCACCAGAAAGTTTAGATTTTCTATTCAGTAGTCTATATAGCTGGCCATATCATCTGTTAAGTTCCTGTCTTTTAAGTCGAGTATGTGGATTCCATGTTAGTCGTCTGTCTAAGAGAAAGCCAAGATACCGGACTGTATCTGAGAAAGGAAGCTGGATGGAGTTAAAATAAACTGGTGGGCAGGTATTACGCCGAAGGATGAAGGTAATGTGTTTACATTTAGATTCGTTTACCTTGATGCGCCATTTCTTACACCAGTGTTCAATCAGGAAGAGGTGCCTTTGTAAGTTTGCGGACGCTGTTTCAGGATCTGAGTTGGAAGAAAGGATAGCAGTGTCATCAGCGAAAGTTGCCAGGAGGGTATCGGGATGGACAGGAATATCAGCGGTAAAGAGAATGTAAAGGATGGGGCCCAAGACGCTGCCTTGAGGAACGCCAGCCTCAATTGAGTAACAGTCGGAGAATTCGGTGCCACAGCGAACTCGGAAGGAGCGGTCGGAAAGATAGGATCGGAGTACTAGGTATAAGGACTGTGGTAGATGGATTTCAAGCTTGAAGAGTAATCCGGCGTGCCATACCCGGTCAAAAGCTTGCGCTATGTCCAGAAATGCACCCGAGCAATACTGCTTGCTTTCTAGGGTTGAGGATATATGGTCAACAACTCGGAGTCCTTGCTGGACAGTGGAATGTTGGGAACGAAATCCGAATTGATGAGTAGGAAGGTTATAGGATTCAATTATAGGTAGGATTCGTTTCAGTAGGATCTTTTCAAAAATTTTTGAGAGGATTGGGAGTAGGCTAATTGGTCTTTAGGATGCTGTATTGTTGGAAGGTTTGCCTGGTTTCAAGAAGAGGACGATGGTGGAATGTTTCCATAAAAGAGGGAAGTGGGTAGTTCGTAGGATGCAATTGTATATATATGTAAGAAATATGATGGCTTTAAATGGATTTACTGCACTATTGAAGTAAGATTTTATGAGAAACTTTTTTTTTTTTTTTTTTTTTTTTTTTTTTTATTCTCTTCTTTTATTTTTAATTTGCTGAGAAGAAAGTATGGAAGAATCCCGGTTATTGTAATAAATAAAAGTCCAAGAGAAAATCTTCTAGAAAACACAAAATTGGAGGTATATAAAACGCGGCAAAGCAAATCGGAACAAGATAGTTAAAACTGAAAGAGATATATGAAAACTTACTGATTCAAATATTAGGTTGCCGCTATCATTGAAAGGTACGTGAGCATACGACAAAGAAAGTGCCAAAAAAAAAAATTTGATTGCTTGAAATCAGTAAAATTCTACAACAGAGTTTTAGATAATGATGTTTCCAATGACCCTGCTGGGTAGAGGCAAGAATATAAAAATGTGAAAAATAAATAATTCTTTTTTTTCTACTAAGTTTCGTTCTTTAAACGCACAGTTCAAATCATTTAATTTACAAAACTATTTAATATAGGACAATGCTTCTGTATCTAAAACAACTAGTGTCATTGTAAATTACAATATTATTGAAATATTTAAATTATATGAAGTTAAGAAGGGGATGGAGAAGAGAGGGATACTAATGCGCTTCTTAAGCAGACATTTATTTGCGTTTGAAAATTATAGTATATTATTTGAGCAGTCAGCTGAAGATAGTCAATATGTTTCAAATGGTCAGTTCAAGAGTCATTCCTAATTTCACAACTGTAATGTTTTAATTATTGTATATTTATAGCACTTTAGTGCTATCGCACTACAGTGCAGTGTGTTTAAAGTGCAAAAATCATATTTCGAAAAATGGGAATTCAAAGTTCGGGATTTTCACAGGTACAAGTTCAATTTTCGAGTTTCAACAAACATTCGAGGGGGAATGGTCATCATTATAATTATCACATAACTTTGCCCATTATACATGAATAAAAGGAGAAAAATTAGCTTTCTGGTGATACCCTTTAAAATTCACAAATTTAAAGTTAACACACTATACACAGTTGTCTCAGATATATATTTTTATTCATTGATACAATTATAATGTAATTAATATAAACAATTATAGATGTCTCCTGAACAGCGATTGTGATGGAGTATTATTCTTTTTTTTTTTTTTTTTATGAGTAGTTGAATAGTCTTTGATCTTAATAAAAATCATTGGTGTTATTTAAAAAGAGGGGCATCAAAACATTAAGTATTTTCGCCTGGTTAGGCCCGTGGTATCAATAGTTACCATAGCGAAATGATCACTTTCTGAAAGTCGCGTAAAATATGTAATCTTAAACAATTGTGAATTGTTGGATTCACCTTTTTTACCATAACACAATTATCTTCTGACATTAGAACAGATAAACCTAACCTAATGCATCATCAGATATTTATTAATTTGTACCTATTGAGATTGTAATCGCAAATCTTAATTATAGCTGTTATTATGATTACAACCATATAATTATGTTAACGTAATTAATCTGGTGTCACCCTAGTGAATAGATATAATAATTTAGTGTTGTCATGCTGTGTCGTTTGCATGAATTATAGACTAGAGATAATAGATCTATTAACGAATCTAAAGCCAAGTCATCTGTCCCTTTGAACAGTTGAATCACAAAAGAAATCGCAGCGAATGCTTTACAGGCTCAATTACACAGAATTTGAGGCTTTACAGAAAGTTGCTTTTGTGTCATTCGCTGATATAAGACCTGGAGATAAATATACTAGCCCGCATTCGCGAGTAGGAGATGAGCAAGACTCCATGAGTGGCGTCTTTGATCTCATTGCTCTTTGATCTTTGAGAAGGGTGGAAGAGGGCCGTATAAAAAGTGTCGCATCAATAGACACAAAGCTGTGCAAAAGGGTGAAGTGCTCAGTTTTTCCATTTAGAAATACAAGCTACTTGAATCTTTAAACAAAACTATTGTGAACATCAGGAAGTCTTCAGGACATCTTTAACATAGTTACAGAAGTTTACCATATGTTTATGAAAAATCTTTTGTTTTTTTCTTGAATTACTAAGTTTGTTTTTGCAGCTGTAAAATGAGATTTCTATTTTACCATACATTGAGGCTTTTTTACGATTGTACGATTGGAAGATGCATGAAGAAGGTTTCGAAAGGCTATACGTATGTTCCGACAATATCATAACGGTTAGGCATCTTTTCTTATACTGATTAACAAATATAGACATCGATTCAATTGATTAATTTTATTTTTAAAGAAACTAAAATCTTAAATATTCCGACATATTCTTGGTTATTTTGGGATTTCTCTTGAATTTTCGGGGTTATTCTTCAATTATATATAATTTTTTTAGCGGAGTAGACAGACAGTTGTACTTTTTGTGTGGGGCTACACTAAATCCGAAAAAGTACTAACTTGTCTCTGCAGCTAAACTTAGTTTTGTATAAATAAGTTAAAAGTCTGTTAGATTATTTCACCTTATTTCTTCTTGTAATTTCTTGGTGTATGTATGTAATTATTCTGTTTATAATTATAAATTAAAAAACTTTTTTGTTGTATAAATATGATATAAATCATTTATTGTTTTAAATGAATAGCGTATATCACAGATTTCTGTTAACATGCATTGTTATTCCGGTTATAGATATCGCAAAACAATGGAAACAACGTTGAATAAATTACGTACTTTTTGTAAAACACTGGTCTATTAAAATAAAAATAAAGAAACAATAAACGGCACAGCATATAATAACACAGTATCAACAATTGTTTGCTTATAAATTAAAAATAAACTTATAAACTAAAAAAATAATTAATTAATTGACAAACTATAGCTAAAAAAATAATTTTTGTAACAATAAAAAAAATTCTTGTGATGACGATTCGAGATTTTTTGTTCTGATATTAATACTGTAAAGTGAAAACAGGATTTTAAAAATATTTCAATCAATTATTATGAAAATACAATAAAAAATCATTAAGATATTATAACTTAGTAAATTAAGTTAATAAAGAACCGGTGACCAAATTATAGTTACAGATTTTTTAAAATTTACATTTTCTACAATGAGGTACTAAGTAACAGCTGAACTATAAGTCTAATTTTTTTCGAAAATCAAGAAATGTGTGATAACTTATAGGGCCTTATATAGTTTATAAGGCCCTATAAGTTATCACACATTTCTTGATTTTCGAAAAAAATTAGACTTTTTTTAGACTACAATTGACTACAATTTTAGAAAAAATTGTAGTCAAGAAATGACACAAACTGTACTTCTCTAAATAATTTAGAGCTCAAGTTATAAAATAAAAATATGTTAGGAGTTTTTATTTATTTACTCTCTATAGACGTGTTAAATCAAAAAGTTATTTATACGGTCTTGAAGAGCGATAATTATGCTTTCCAATGGTGGAAGAAACATTAAATTACTATAAAATTCCGAGTGGTTATGAATTTATTAGTTAACGCCAGGCAAAAACATCATAATGAAAAGTGAAGTCGTTGCCATGACGACTATCTGAGCTAAAAGGTATTTTTGTCGGTACGCCATAACTTCGTCAATTGTTTATCAAATCCAATCATTGACCACTCATTTTAAAAATATTCTTCAGCTTCACATGCGAAAAACAAACTTTATTCGTGAAAAACTTAAAAAGTATCCATTTTTTCTTGATCGTACCCATGATAATTAGAAAGATTACTAAATTACATACAAAACAAAAAAAAGTCATACGAATTGCACTTATTATTAACAAAAATACAGTCCATTACTTTTCGTATACTTAAAACTTTTTTCCTGACTGATATATTAATTTTATTATTTTTAAAGGCATTTGTTTGATCTTACATTTTTTTATAACTTAAAAAATTCCATGATCGAGGCTTTATATTTTCTTCATTATCTTTCCAGTCAGCGTTTAAAAATAGGTCCTAGCAAAGCAATTTGTACAAATATTTTGATCTATTATGTTAAATGGAATATTGTAATCAAGAAAAAAATATTAATTTCTTCCTTACATGATACATAGGATCTACTTATTTCCATATTGTTTTGCGATTTCAACACTAAATAAAATTTCCTGCTAATTATTCGCTTGGGTTAACTAGTTTATTTTTAATCTAAGTGTTTTACTCCTTTTGACCGACAAAAGAATGATAAGAGTTTTTTAAATCAGTATTAAGTTAAGGGCAATACTTCTGTATTTTATCTTCATTTAGATACAAAAACTAATTATTTTTCTAGTAAAAATATTTTATTCCTCGTATCTATTAAGAGGTAGAATCTCAATACTTCCGTAAATAAATTTACAAGCACTTACCAAGCTTTTCGGAAGCATCGATTTCAGGAGACAGATGCCCTATTCTCAACGTAGAGTGCCCCTTGTGTGCTTTGCATATACAGAACAAACATTTCCTCGAGAAAGAAGTTCTCCTGGACTGACATCCGATGCCGACAGATTCTTCCAGTTCGCAGCCGCTACTTAACCTATATCAGCACCTCGGTCCATCAAGAAGCTTCCGATCAACTCGGCCGGTCTCGAGTTACCGAGTGGTTGGTCTTTCATTGGGGCTTCAAATCGTCTGAGTCTATATAGTTACTGTCAGCATTGTTTGCCGTCAAGCCACAGCAGAGCTAAGGTGTCGAAAACTGGCAGGAGAAATTATTTTTTTGGTCGAAGCAATTCCTCATTCTACATCACGTATTCAGGATTAATCGTTTATATAAACAAAATGTCCCAGAATACTGAATAATGAGGTTCACCTGTCTCATGAATAAAACTTGAGTGTCTCATTAATAATATCAACACTCCATTTAAATGCAAATTTGGAGAGGCAATGCTTAAAGGCGTACGAGAAGACTCCCTCTCATCTCCTGGAATTATGGTGGTGTGTATGTAGTCTGCTCCTACTGTAAAATACGGGATGATATCAAAGACTGACAAATCGATAATACTACGACAACCCTTATATTCAAATGCTTCGATTTTTCACATTTTAAAAACTAACAATGCATTTTCAAATTTTGTTGAAATTTATTACGTTTATATAGAAGGTCTGCTGCAAATTAGATTTATTACAACAAACAGGTAGTTAATAAAAACAATAACGTATTTTAATAACAAAAATTTATTAGAGATATTGAAGGAAGATAATTTTAAAATTATCTTTGCCCTAGTATGGGTCTGAACAATATAGTTCTAAAGATGGTTTTATAACCCCAAAATTCAGACTATAATTGAATGAGTTAAATATTAAATAAGGAAGTACGAATATTTTGAATACCTAAATAGCCCAGTCAAATTGGACGTTACCTTACAAAATGTTTTTTTGGTTCACGCTAAATATCTCCTTTATAGAACGACATATATAAAAAATGATTATATTCAATCTTGACTAGCTTAAAAACATCTGACATTTTTGTACACAACAATTTTTCTGAACCCAACAGGAAGTGAACTATCAAACTTTCAAAATTTACCCATTTCGGTTTCTTCACAACAGTGAGTGCTCTTTCAGTTTTGGATAGAAGAATTTTGTAACTCTATGTTGAACCTCATTTTCAGAGAATTTAAAGGTTTTCCTTGAAGAGAATGACCCATTGTTGGACCAGTATACGGTAGTCGGGAAATGTTTTTTAAAAGTATGTTACACGTTGGACCAGACCCCTCTAAAGTGCACCCTCCACCCACATTCCCAAAACATGCAGTTATTGCGGTAGGTGAGTTCTCTGCAACAGTTTATCAAAAAAATAAAAAAAGATATTGTTCCTACAAAAGAGTGGCCGCACGGTTCCAAAATGCCGCCCAAAATAGGCGGATTTATATCTTTGACGTGAGTAATTTTTTTTGGTCATTGAAATTCAGCGTTTGGCTTAATTTCGTCATACTTGGCCTTATACGAAAGCTGAATAATTATGAAATAATAAAACATGAAAAAATATTAAATAATAATAGGTCTTGGCAATAAAAAACACCAGTAAATTTAATTTTTTCAAGTCGCTTAAACTAGATTTGAAAATCAAGCGTCGTTCATAAATAAATTGCCAACAATAACAAAGATGCCCCAAAATAAAATATCCGGAGAAGACATTTCTCATTCTAAAACACTTGTTTGAAGCGACTACATACAATATACACTTAATACAATATACACTGGCATAGGCGCCTAGAGTTCTCTGTTACATCGTTTAGTACTCATAAAGTTATAGTGTTATAATGATGTGTTTAGTGCATTATTTTGATTATATTAACGACCAAATATTAATTCAATAATTTCAATGTCCAAAATAATTTTTTGTGAAGAACTGATAACAGATAAAAACAGATGATAACAATTCGTAAAACCACAATTGTATGTAATTTGGATAATATTATTTGTTAAAAAATGTGTTAGAATAAGGTTCATTTTAAATTTCAGTTCAGATAGATAAATAAAGTTCAGAATTAAGTAAGAAGAAAAACAATAATTGATGATGACTAATTTCATTAAAATTAGTGGAAAATAGTAAAATTATAAGGTTTTTTCGAATTTCGAAACGATAATTTATCTTTAGCGATTTGAATTAAAGTTGCTAAGTTTATAGAAATATATTTCTAATATAAGCTATAGAAAGTAGTGTGTGCTTTGATATTTAATTTAAAATTATGAGCTAAGTCCCCTATAAAAACAGATAATTATTTAAAAACTTAAAATGCATTCATTTTTTGCGAATTTTTAAAACTTTACCCATTTTGAAAGCTCGATAGTTCTCTTTCTATAAAGTTAACAAAAAATGTTATGCACAAAAATTTTAGATGATTTTAAACCCTTTGAGATTGAATATAACTATTTTTTTCTTTTTTGTGACAACATCGACTTACGAAACTTACTTTATGGAACTATACTTAATTATTATTAGAAATTAGAACGGATAAGGTTAGAATTAGAACTATAATGGTGAAAATGAAAATGAAAAAAATGTTTTATTATTCTGGGACTGTTGTCCCTTAAGAACAAAATATGAATACAGATTATATGTCTGTGTGGCTACAATTGAATTGTATATTTACAATGAAAGTTGACTTACGATAAAAATACAGAAAAGAGAAAAAAAAGAACAAGTAAATTGTACATATGTATGAGAAACTAAAATAACCTTAATAAATTGAGGTACTCTCTGGTGGTGCTCAGATATTTCTCTGAGATATATTTCACAATCATTCGGATTGAGAAAGGAGTAGGTGCTTAAAGAGGAGTGGTTTAAACGAGGAAACTGATTGAGCGTGTCGAATATCAGGTGGGATGGAATTCCAGAGGGAGGCGGCTTGTATTGCAAAGGATTTGTCAAACGCAGCAGTTCGGTGAGGAGGAGGATAGAGGTCGGAAGTACGAGATCTGGTGGGACGGGATTGGATGGAATATTTGAATTGTAAGCTGTGAAAAATGTAGGAGGGTCGACGGGTTCTAATAATTTGGTACAGAAAGGTGGCTAGGAAGTACTGACGGCGATAGGATGGGTAGAGCCACCTCAACTCAGTGTAATACTGGGTAATATGCGTATCCCTTGAGATTCCGAAAACAAATCGTAGTGCGCAATTCATTAGGCGTTTAAGTTTGGCCTCGGAATCTCCCGGGAGTCCACCGTACACCATACAGCCGTAGTCGAAGTGGGGGAAAACAAGGGAGGAAACTAGGAGTTGACGGGACTTATATGGAAGGAGATATCGTAGACGATTGAACTGTTTTAGGGTGGAGATAGTGCGACGGGAAATTTGGGAGATGTGAGGTTTCCAGGATAGGGATTGATCGAAAGTAACACCTAGGTTTTTAACGGTGGTGTAGAATAAGATAGGTGAGTTGTTCAGGAAGAGATTGGGAGATACTGGGGAGGATTTGAGGAGTGAAGGGGATCCGATCAAGATGGCTTTTGTCTTCTCGGCGTTCAGAGTGAGCCTATTGAGGTTTGCCCAAGCACTTATTCTGTCAATATCTTCCTGAAGTTTTTGAGTGGCATCTGAGATATCTGTCGGATTAAAGGAGAGGTAAATTTGAATGTCGTCGGCATACAGGTGGTAATGACAGTGCAGGATAGAGGATGGGAGGTCATTTATATAGATGGAGAAAAGGGTGGGGGATAAGGAAGAGCCTTGTGGGACGCCTCTGGTCAGAGGTAGAGATTCTGATGGTGGGTTATTAGGAATTACAACGTACTGGGAGCGACCGGTTAGGAAGGATTGGAACCAATTAAGGGAACTAGAAGAAAAAGAGATATTTTTAAGTTTGGTTAGGAGGATGTTGTGGTCTACTGAATCAAAAGCTTTGGAGAAGTCTAGGAGAATAAGGATGGTTAGTTTCTGCTGATCTATGGCTGTGTGAAGGTCTTGGGAAATTTTGATTAGGGCAGACTGAGTAGAATAACCAGGCCTGAATCCAGACTGGTAGGGATTTAGGAGATTATTGTCCTCTAAAAAATGGGATAGCTGGGATTGGACTAACCGCTCTAATGGTTTTGAGAGGTTTGAAAGGAGGGAAATCGGTCGGAAATCATTAGGAACTGATGGGTTTGAAGTCTTCTTCAATGGGCGTACTAGGGCGGTTTTCCAGGATGTAGGGAAGGTAGCATTTTGAAGAGAATAATTGTATATATGATAAAGGATCGGAAGAATGGATGGCAATGCGGCTTTAATCAGTCTGACTGGGATGTTGTCGGGACCGTAATCATTGGTATGGGACTTCTGAATGGATTTAAGGAGCTCATCTGGTGTAATATGGGAAAGAAAGAAGTGATCAGGATTAAAGGAAGAGAACATAGGAGCCAGACTGGACGTGGGAGATGTGGATGCAAGAGGACAGGAGACAAAGTGAGCGTTGAGGTTATCAGCAGAAACGGAATTGGACTGAGACTGGGGTGTATTACCAATGGTCAGTTTTCTAAGAATAGCCCACGTAGCCTTGGTATTGGGAGAGTTGGATAGGGAATGATGGTAGTAACGGGATTTAGCACGGCGTACTGCTGATTGAGTGCTATTTCGAAGCTGTTTGTAGGAGAGAAAATCATCAGGAAGTCGAGTTCGTTTAAACCGTCGCCTTGCAGCATCTCTTTCTCTCATACACTCCCTCAAAGCAGGGGTAAGCCAAGGAGCTGGAGGATATCGGATGGTTTTTGTGATAAGAGGAGCATGTCGGTCGAGGATAGAGTGAAGTTGAGTGGTTAGGATTTCTACCATGGTGTCTATGGATTTTGAGGAGTAGATGGGATCCCACTGGATATCGTCAAGACCTTCTGACAATGTTTCGTGAGTGAGATAATCTAGGTTTCGGAAGGATATTGTTCGGGGAGAAAAGGATGGAACAGGGACATTGTAAGAGATCTGGACAAGATCGTGGGAAGATAGAAACGGAACCGGGTGCTGAGATGCGGCAAGGAGTTTGTCTGAGGAATCCAGGATAATTAGATCGAGCCAGGACTCTGAATACTGAGTATGATGGGTTGGATTGTAGGGTACTATGTAAAGGCTGAGAGAATTAAAGAGGTTTGTTAGGTAGGAATAATCAGAGGATGGTGCCAGTAAATTGGTGTTAAAGTCACCGGAGAGGATGATGTTTGAGTAGGAAGGGATTAAGTTGTACAATAAAGTCTCAAGTGATTCATCGAAAGGAATTCTAGGAGGGCGATATATGACAGCAAACAGAATGGCAGATGAGGTGGTGAGGATTTCGGCGAAAAGGTATTCAACGTGCGGAGAATCGGTTATGGAAGAGCAGTGAAGAATTTTGGATTTGAGACTGTCATGGACAAAGAGACCTACTCCACCACCCGTGCGATCTACTCTGTCATGACGAAGGAGAGTATAGTTAGGTAGAAGGATCTGGGAGGACGGGATTGTGGGTTTCAACCAGGTTTCGGATACGGCAATTAAATGGTAGAAGTTATGGAGAAAAAAGTCGTAAAATTCATCAAAATGGGCTAAGAGTGACTGAGCGTTGACGTGGCAGGTTAGAAGGATATTAGTCATGGAAGAAGGAGGGGTGGCTTGGTAAACGGACAGAAGGAGTTAAGGATAGGAATATTTCTACAGCAGCTAGAGCCAATTGTGTGCAAGATCTCCTAGATATTAATAAGGATGGTAAACAAAAAATATAAAATTTAGTTAACGAAAAGCATATTCCTATTGTGCAAAAGAAAAAAAATACACAAATTAGAGTTTCTGGACAGATCAGACCTAAAATATTCTCATAAAC
The DNA here is from genome assembly GCA_928085145.1 of Nezara viridula. NCBI lineage: Eukaryota > Metazoa > Arthropoda > Insecta > Hemiptera > Pentatomidae > Nezara > Nezara viridula. The sequence continues at coordinate 149,145,294 of OV725079.1, read as the reverse complement.
AAAAATGAAATTATTATCATAGTCTATTATTAAAACAAACGCAACAAAAACATAAAACTGGGGATATAAAAAAGTAAAAACAAAATTGTTCAAAGTGTTGTAACATGTATATGCATGTCAAGCAAACGTTTCTAAATCTGATGGTGAGTTGATGACGACGACCTGCTGTCCATCGTCTCGTCGACATTTCACCTTGCCTGCGCTAAACCAACTGTACCTGATTTTTCCTGCAGACCTCTTTTGCCGGGCCAGCCAGTACAGGTGTCTGTTGGTTACGGACATAGCTTCGCTCAGGTAGATCTTGTGGGCGTCATTTTCTTGCCATCCGAGGTGACGTGTTGAAAAATCCCTAATGACTTTTCGCCTCTGGATCAACTCATCCCTAAGCGACTGCCGGACGAACCTTACCACAAGCGGCCCAGGTGTATCGTCTTGCCTGTTTCTTATCCGTTCTGCATAGTCAATGTCCTCCACCTTTAGACTAAGGCCCAGGCCCGCCCCCACGCTCATAACCAGGCCCATCGGGGTCTCTCCAGATCTCACTGGGACTCCTCTTATTTCTATTGACCTGGAAAGGTGCAGTTGCTCACTTTTATTGAGCCTGATTTCGAGCTCCGAGACCCGAGACTTGAGAGTCGTGTTTTCCAAGACCAGTCCGTCAATCTTGGAATTTTGAGCCTCCAGTAGTGACTCTATAGAGTCTAATTTCGCCGCATTCTCAAAAGTTATGGATGCTTGCTTTTCGAGAGATATTTTTAATTCTTTCACCTCGTTAGCATTGGCATCGAGGGAGAATTTTAATCCCTTGACCTCTTCTGTTAAATTTTTAATGGCAGCAAGTAACAGTTGTGACGTGCTGTCGACAGTTTGTTGTTGTGGCGCCGATCTTGGCGGGCTGAGACACTTGTCTGTCGGTTGGATATTTTTCCGTGCCTTTTCACATTTCGGGCATTCCCAATTTTTTCGTAATGCCCTCAGTGCTTCAAACTCACTCTCGTCTGCGTTTAGACATTTTCCATGGAAAATGGCTTGACATGTTGGGACAGTGCATGCCATTGTTTTTTTTTCTTCTCTTGCTATGGTCTGTTTACAGATTGGGCATAAAACCATCTTGATAAGCGAGAGAAAAGAAGAAAGAGAAAAAAAAAATTACGTAAGTAACGTGGTAAAAAAATTGACGTTATCCCAACCTCGTCACTGGAAACACTGAGATATCTAGTACCTAGTCCTATTTATGCGCATGCGCTCCCCACCTATATTCTTATCTAGAATGCCTGCAATAAATACCTTAAGCCGACTAAAATTATGATTTTTCCTTTCCTCTTCTGACGTGAAACGGCGTTGTATTGAAGAATCTTTCCTGTCTGTGGATATAACACGATTAATAGTTGGTTCTAACCAAAAATTATGACCGAACTCCTTCTAAAAACTGCGAAAATCACTAACTATAAACTGACTGAACTTTTATCATACGCTCTGAACTGAGGTCTAGACCACACTGGTGGTGTAGTTTTCCAATTTAAGCCAATTCCATTTCCAAATATTTATTTGATTTTCTTTTTAATCAACAGTTTTGGATTATAAGGGTATTTTAACTGTCACTAATGTATATAATGTTTAGTATTGGTCCTAGCATATGTATTAGAAGTTGAAGACAAAAACACAATCACAGTTATATATATATTTATTTATATATAAGTTTTATATTCATATTTATAAGTTTTATAGTTATATTTATATATAAGAAATATATTTTAAACTATGATATTGTTCTACCCTTTCAAAAATAAAATAACAAAACAAAGATAATTACAATTAGTAAAATGTTGAACGAAACCTAGAAATGTACCAATCACTTAATGATTGATCTCTAGCGCCAATCAATGTATGTATCAAATTTCCTCTAAATATTTTAGACTTGTATATCCAACTCGCAAGTGATATAGCTCGGTAGCTCAAAGGAATTAACTTATTTTTTCTAGTTTCAGGATTGTTATTATAATTAACCTCCTCCAAATTTCAGGAAAGTTTCCCATACACCAAATGCGATTGTAAACAGCAAGGAGAGCCGGTTTTGGTAGGTACCATCGACAACCCATTCCCAAGATTTTCTGCAATTAAAGAAATAATAAATAAGACACTAGCTTCAGAAGTTTGAGGAGATAAGAAGTTATGCTGTTCCCACTTAGGATTGGACACTGCCAGTTTACAAATGGCTGCCTTCTTAGAGGACTCGAAGCGCTCAAATGTGAAAAAATCTATAAAATTCTATAACAACATACGGTGAAACACATACTGGAAGAATGTTTCCAATTTGAAAATGATAGAAGAAAATTAGGTCGTGCCAAAACACAGAAATACTACAGGGTTCTTTTGAGGGAATCATTACTTTGTTTAAATTTTTGAAGTGAACAAAGTACTAGAAAATAATATAAACTATGATAAAACGAAAATGACTCTTAAGGGTAGAGGCAAGAAAGAGGTAAAAAGATAAACGCGCAACACAAAATATTCACTTACCGCTATACTTTGAATAGAAATTATTTTCTGACAAAGTTGGGCGAATATAAAAATTTTGAAGTGAATTTTAAACAGAGCTAAAGCTTAACGCTTACAGATAACAAATCATTAAGACCATGATAATAACAAAGACTATATTATATCGACGGTAGGCAATATAAATCTCCATCTGTTTTTTTAAACCACATAACTTCAGGCTCCGAGCTATGTGTACCTTTCAGTCGGCAGAATGACCAACTCTAATTTCAACATTTTTGAGTTATTTCATTTTAGTGATACTTCTAGTTGGAAAAGTTATATCTATACAAACAGTGAGTAAGTAGATTTCAGAGTAGGTGATTGCAGTATTGAAATATATAACTGTGAATAAAGGTATACATTTATTCTCACAAAAATCACTAAAATTAATAATAAAGAATATTGAAATGGGAGTTAGTCATTCTGTCAACTGAATGGCTCTTATATGCCTAGAGATATTTGAAACTACATATCAATATTTAACCTATTAATGATTATTGAATGTACATTCTTTTAACATCAGAAACGTTTTGGGATTTTAATTCATATTTTGTTTTTTCTATTGTGAAATAATTTAAGTTGGGACACCATATACTCCTTACTGAAATTCAATATACTATGCGGGTCTCATCCAAGTGGTTAAGTCATTAAATAAAGTTTCACATTTCAAAAGTTTATGGACTTGTATATCTGAAACTATTTGAACTAAAAGTTTCTCATCTCTCAGCTTTTTTCACTAATTTGATATCACCAATGATGTTTTTTAGAACATTGTGTATGAAAAATGGAGATAATTTTTTGAAATCCAAAAGATATTTGTGAAAGTTTTTTTTTTTCATTTCTATGTTTTAATAAAAACTTTATACAGTTTTTTTAGTTGGTTCGTTATGTCCCGTCATTGAAGGTTTAAATCTCTCTTTTTTCCTTTATAATGGGGGATTCAGCCATATTTTACTGTGAATCCTTTGTCGGAAAAAATATGTAGTAGTTTAAATATTAAAAAAAAAGTAAAAAATAAAAGTGTTGTTAAAGAAAATATATTTAAAATTGTCAAACTACTTATCGGGTGCAGGTCGCTTAATTCTGAGGACATTCAACCGACACATTTTTACTTTACCAGATCTAAGCACAAACCCTCACATGTGCTAATATATGACAGTCTTGTTTGTGCAGTTATTAATCTTACAATATCCAACTTTAAATAAATTAAAATGATGTATTTGCCTAATAACACCAGCCCGTTTATTAGTTTGCTCTAAGATAGAAACTTTACAATATCATTGTATTTTAAATTTATTGTAACGGTAAAAAAAATTGATATAAAAAAAAGGACAAAGACACCAACTGGGTTTGATATTTTTCTGAATGGATGATTCATTGTAAGGCGTGAACAGCCCCACTTCCACATATGGCACGGCCATAACTTCTGAAAATATTAGCTCCTAACGTGATACGTTTGTTGCTCTATCGAGAAATGCGCTTTGATTTACCAACCTATTTTTTATTTCTTTGTTCTAAATAGTTTACTAAAAGTCCTTAATTGCCAAAGATCTTCTAACACATGAAGATATACTTGAGTTCCTTACTCAATCATGGTCACCAACCACAAACTATGGAAGCCTATCCTTAATTATGAGCATACCTCCTGCAACTAGAACTAGAAGGACGCTTTTCTCATAGGAAGATGATATAATAGTAATCTAGTATAATATAGCATATATATAAAATCATGCAATACTGTACCAACTTTTGCAACAAATAAAATTGGATAAACTTAAATTAAAATAACAGTGCAATACCTTACATTCTGGATATATAGATAAATTTAATTTGTAATCTGCAAATTTCTTTTCAATGGTCAAATTTTTTGGGAGATTCAAAGCGTCCCATCACATCCAGGCTATAAATCAGATCAGCAGGTCTCTTTGCCAACGCCTAAGTAATCGTAGTAGTGGGTGTAAGAGTTTCTTGTACGTTTAAGGATTTCTGTCAGGGGATTCATGCTGTGCGTCAGTCTTCGGTGAAAGTTGTAGTATTCTTTTGCAGTGTCTAGAATTGTTGGGACGTTTAACTCTTTATATAATATATCAATTAAGACATAAAACGGTGCGTCAACTATCTTTCTCTTTTGAACACTTTTGACAGGAAGGACTGAATTTTTTTAATATTGGAAATCTTAGCAGAATCCCACAGTTCTATGCTCTAAGTCGAAATTGGTTTAATACAAACTTTATGAAGGATTAGTTTGTTAGTTAAAGATAGTTTCGAACATCTGTCAAGTAGCCAAGATAAAAGACCCAGAACTTAGAGAAAATACCACACACTTAGAGAAACTACTCATTGGTAACACTCGAATATAATTTCTACATTAGATGATCACGAAGCCATTTTTTTTTTTTTTTTTCAGACGCCTTGAAAAAGATCAGGGATCGAAGAGGAAGCAAGGTCAGAAACGAGAGGGTTTAGATGGTCATGAATTTTATTACGGAAGCATAGGTTTCTGGATTCGACTGATTAAGATTATTATGGATGATTATACATACCAATATTTCCTACGAAGTTAGGAACATTGAGGATTTTGGATTTTAAAGATTGGATCAGAGGTGCCCAGAGGGAGGGGAGGGAGTTTGATGGTACAAGTTGCGCCCTCAAAATCTATGAGAGGGGCACTTTTTGAGTGGGTTTTCAATTTTTGATGAGGGGGGGGGGCACATTTCGATGGTGTTTTGAATTTTCAAAATAAAAAGTTTCAATTTAAAAGACAAGTGGGATCATGGAATAGACCACACGAGGTGTAATTGTATATATTCTATGAATATTTACATTCTACTTTCGTTGGCGCTGTTTTTATGAACGAGTGGGGAATAAAATATGTCTGGAGGGATAGGGAAAGGCTTATGTGCCAGCGGGCTTGGGGGGGGGGATGGGCACCCCTGGATTGGATACTAGATTAATTGGATGGTTCAGTGGAGCTTCATAGCTCCACATCTTCATAGCTTCATAACTCCATAAATTGGCCTTGGTAAAGCAGTATATACGAATGTTTTGTAATTGATACTAGTTTCTTCAGATAGTTTATCTAGTAAATGTAGCCGAACAGTTTCTTGACGTTTCAGTCTTTTATGAAGATTCCATATTGGTCTGTACGTTTGTCCAATTGGGATCCTAGGTAGTGGATTCGGTTAACAGGGTTAAATGGAGTCCTCGGTAGTGGATTTGGTTAACAGGGGCAAGTGGAATATTATTAAAGAATACTGCAGCATAAGATGTCATTGGTTTATGATTTTAAATAAAATGCATAATTTTGAGGGAGTCCTACTAACAATGATGCCAAATTAACAAATTCGTTCATTTGTTTTTATTATAAAACATATTTGAATATTATTTGTGCTCCAAGAAACAAAATTTAAGATGAAACATAAGACAGCTTTTTACTATGTCTGTCGCAAATCATTCCTCCAATTAGTGTGAATTTCACGTACTATATGAATGCTTAAAATAAAAGTCATGATTGGTTTCCGAATATTTTATCTTATTTTTATAAAACTTGTTGCACTTCACTTCTTGTTCCAAAATTTGATCTCTCAATTATTTATTATATTCATAATTCTGAATCATGAGCTTTGCCCCCTTTGAACCCTCATTTGCTGCGAAACATAAAAGTAGTTTAGAACAGGAGTTGGGAAGATATGGGGACCAATAACAAATCGACGAAACAAGGGTCAAAGACTCTAACCACTGCCTTACTTCCTGAAGAATCTTCCAACCAAAGAGAGATACATGCTCCAAACATTCTGTTCCGCCTCCTTGAGGTAAGAGAAGGAGAACAAGTAGAAGATTTCCAACTACTCCACCAAGGAACAAGCACACGAAGTTTGTACGCGAGAGTTGCATTTGGTTTAAACATAAGTTTAAATGTTTAACTGGCAAGACGACCAGAAATTTCGTAATGTATGTCTCTTAAATGTTTTCCACTTGGAGATCATAAAAATATTGTAGTGTAACACCGGGTTTTTACATACGAGCTGTATTGGGGTGGATCCATTTTAAATCTCCCAGACGATGTTACTTGATATTTTTAATTTTTATAATTTTTTTGCCAGTTGCTCTATATTTTTAAAACAATAATTTAAAAAAAAATATGACTCAGTTTTTCCTTGGTGGCCAATTTTAATTTGTTTTTGGACTGAAAACATTTTTGTTTTGGTGGAGTGCCTGTAACTCAGGTAAATTTTTAAATATCAAAGAAAAAGAAAAACTGGATTAATGTGAAGTATTTTTTTTTTACATTTCAGTTTACCAATACATCAACTTAAACGAAAAGGAAGTGGTTTAAAAATCATGAAAACAGACATGAAATAAGAATTTTAGCACTACAAAAGCGTAATAATGAAAAGAATCTGAACTTTATTTTCTTTTTTTTATTGTAGTCCTATAAATATACCATCATCTGTTAAAGTTTCAATGTTGAAAACCTTGTACTTTTTTAAATATGAATTTTCAAAAATGCCCAAAAGTCATTTTCGCCGATTTTTAAGTTGAATATCACAAATGTAAGTGAATGAATAATTATTAAATTGATACAGTTAATAGCTCTTTATGATAGAAATGTGTGATATGAATTCTATCACTGAGACTCAACTGCTTCTATTAGTAATAGACCAACAAATATTGCTGTGTATAGAGAGTATCTATCGACATATCTTTCCTACATATCCTTCTGAACTTAGATATTTTTGACGATATCAAAACAAAGACTAAAATTATCTTGATGTTTTACTACAAAATTTTTGTCTTCAGAATATATCCCCTAAGTAGTGAAGAAAGTTGTTAAAAAGAACTGAAAACTGTAATATAAACGTTAACATGAGACGTTTAGAGCAGCCAAACTGTAATAATAAAGAGAGAATCACCTTTAATTTATTTATTTATATTTATTTATTCCTGTCACTTTACTACTTGCCGATGTAACTTCAATCTTAAAAATGTTGTATTTTTTTAGATATGAATTTTCAAAAACGGCTAAAAGTCATTTTCGGCGAGTTTTGAATTTGAATAGCAAAAAAAGGGACTGACTGGAAAATCATGAAACATTTAATTTTATAACAGTTTATAATACGGATATATGCCACACATTTGGTGTCTGAGACTCAATCGGCTCCAGAATAATATTATATCAAATATGTCTGGTCTAAATGTTCTAAATGAAATTGCGCCATTTAAACGATAAATCAGCATCCTTGAATATGAAATTGCAGCTCTGAATTGAATTTAAGATTATCATTACACAGGTTCTATGGTAGACATAGAACAGTATAGTAGACATAAATGTTTTGCTATATATATTGTCCATGTAACCAAGTCTCGAAAAATGGTCTGTGTATCCGTGTGTCAGTGTGTGTGGGTGTGTGTATGTTAACAATCTAACTCAAAAACGAAAAGCCGTACGAAAATTAAATTGCATATTTAGAGTTTTTATATGCTTGAGATGTTACAGCAACTTTTTCGTCAAAATCGGCTCACCGGAAATGGCACTTTATATCATGGACTAAATATATTTTTAAGATTTCTCGAAAACGTCGAATTGATTTTAATAAATTCATTATATCAGTGTAACATTAAGCAGATTTGAATAAAATGTAGGTTATATTCTGATTTATGTTCTCTAACAGAGCTTAAATAGCTAATTTTCAATAGTATTTTTTTTTTTTTAATTTGGAATAATTGACCACTATCTTGCAAAAGGTCATGAAATAGACATTTATTTTGTACATTATTAGATACTTACCGCTAACAGATCCCGGATTTAATTTTTGAGAGGGGGCTTCAGCCCGAAAGGTTTTTTTCTTACGTATACATTAGGATAATTACTTCGGAACACTAGCGGATCCAGGATTTAATTTAGGAGGGATATTTAATATATATATTAACAATAATATTTTTAGAGATATTTGTTTTCATAAAACATGATTATATTTTACTATTTTGGGGGAGGGGCTTCAGTCCGAAAATCGCCCCGTACAATCGCCTATATTACGTAGTGAATATAAAAAATATGGTGCGCGCAACACACTTACTCTTTGAACTTTGAATAAAAATTATTTTCTGGCCATATTAGGCTATTATAAAATGTTTGAAATTGCATTTTAAACTGAGCTAAAGCTAAAAAACACAAATGCTATTAAAATAACAGAAGTCCTATTTATTATATCACCGGTTGATTATAGATTGTTCGATCCATTGATTATGGATTGTACGACTATAAGTCATTAAACTGTTATTTTTCATTGCAAAGTTTATTAAAACGGAATTAAGAGATTTGCAGTGTCTGTCATAGACAGGTCAAAAGTTGTCACACTAATTGTAAGTGGATTCTGTTGGAATATCGCAAAAAGAAGAATTATCAAACTATTCACTAATTTAATTTTCTAAAAGGTTACATGATGATTTTTCGGAATAAACGGAGGAAAGATATCTAAATATTTAAATATATTATGAGATCTAGAGTTATTAAACTACAGTAAATATATTTAGGGTTATAAACGTATCTATGAAATATTTTTGTATTTCACTTCTTTTTTCACACAAGTACAATGAAATTGTAGAGGAATATCACAAAGAGAATATCTATCGAATTATTCACTAATTTAGTTTTCTAAAAAGTTATATGACAATATTTTGGAATTAACTTTAATACCTAATTATTTATAGAGAAATACTTTATTAAAAGTAATGCTGCCCTACTACATAGAGTTGCTTCGTACACAGCATACTTATCAATCCATATGGACATTAATTTTATATTATATTTTTCTTTTTTTTTTTCTCCCCCTTCATAACAATACTGTTACAAATTATCAACAATAAGCCATATTAAACAATAGACATAGCATAATAAACACTTTCCCAAAATAAAAAAAAAATTCCTATTTTCTCTTTAAATTCTCAAACGCCAGGAACGAAATATAACATCGCACATATATATTATACATCAATTCCTTGAATCTAGCCAAAAAGATAAGACGATTATGGACCAATTTAAAATTTAATAAATAATTACTAAACTACAATAAATGTATTTAATATTATAAACACATGATTTATACATCAATGAAATGATTTTATATTTTATTTCTTCTTTCACACAAGTACACTGAAATAGTTTTTTTTAAAAAATGCCATCAACTTGCTAAGGTGGATTTTAAATACATTTTAAAAAAATTAGCATTACCTTATTAACACATTAAAAATTCAAAAACCGAAACAAAGGATATAACCATTGCACAGAACGTATTTTAAAAAAACTAGAGACCATATCTTATCTCCTAATTGTCCGATTTTAACGATTTTTTTTTTGTTTTTTATGCTATTCCATAAAGTTTTAGAAAACCATTTGAAACATCTTATTACAACATTCCCAAAAAAGTTTATACTTTTTGAGTTATTCGGAATTAAATTTTACCATCCCTCGTAACTTTTTTTCAGCTTCTTTTCGCTGATGAATGTTATATAGATAAATTTGAAGGGTGTCGAGAAAATGACTTTAGCGAAGTTTCAATGAAATCGGTACATTCGTTTAGGCGCTACAGTCTATAGCTACGTTTTTCTGCATTTTTATTTATTTTTCTCCTTTATCAACTTATCAAATTCTTTCAAAAGTTATATTTAGCATTTTTTCGTAACTCTGAATAATGCGAAATAATTATCTTTTTAAAATAAACCATATTAAAGGTACTTTAGAGGAAGACGTATATGAACATTGGGCATTTAAGCCCTGTAAAGTGACATCAATTGGGATAAGACCTAATTTATATTAAAGACCACTTAATTATACAATGATACACCGAGTTTAATCAAAATCGTTAGAGCCGTTTTTGAGAAAACTGTGAAAATGTGTTTCAGCGTTGATATAAAGTGGCACTTCCGGTTAGCTGATTTTAAGGAAAAAGTTGCCGTCACAACTAAGGCATACACTTATCTTAAATACGTGATATCAGTTTACATAGAACTTTTCGTTTTTGAGCTAGATTGCTAACATACAAACACACAGACACACAGACCATTTGTCGGGACTTGGTCATTTCGACTCAGGGTACCTCAAAACATATAAATCCGTCGAAAACTCAGATTCAAAAATTTTCTCGATTGCAATACTTACACTTACTATATATTACATATATACGTAAGTGAAAGTAAAAATCCAAGTTTCCGCACTTAAAAGGCTTGTGGGTTCGCTGCAGTGCTCCAAAAACCATTGAAATTCCGAATAGTTTTTGGTTTACGCTAAATATCTTCTTTTTAAAGCAACATTCATATATATATAAAGTCATATATATATAACTCGCAGATAGAAATCCAGCACGCCGGATGGCTGTTTAACGCAACAAAAGAATTACAAAGGAGAAAAAACAATTTATGTGATTGTTCCATAGCTTTCGACATGAAACGAAGTCAATTTCTTTCTAAATCTTTTTTCAACGACAAAGTTACGCTCTGAAAAATCCTTTCCCATTTGAAAGAAACTCGAGCCAGTTAAGGAAGCTCGACCATGATTTATGAAATATCGTCAAAATAACTTCTGAGAAAGCAGAAAAAAAAGGCTGAAAATATTGTGCACCTGCGTATAATGCCCACCATCAACAAAAGTTATCATCATCAAAGGATTACAAGGAAAGCTGGAGATAAATCTTGAATTCCAATGGGGGAGAGCTCTCATGAATTTCAAAATAATACAGTTGTTGAGGAAATATATGCGCTATGATGGAATCAAATTATAGCAATGTGGGCGCTTTTCAGGTTGAATACTAACAACTATTTCAATCTCGGTAATGGTTCACCCTGTTTTTAATATTAATTTTAAAGAGCTGATTACAGAGAACCCATGGTTAACAATCTCTTGTTAAGCGGAACATTCTTAATTATTAATTAATAAAGAAAAGTTATAAGCTTATTCCAAATTTTAAAAAATAATAAATTAAATAGATACTAGTTGGCCCTTGCGCATTATTCACACAGCATATTGGTCAGTGAAAAAAGGACAATATAATATAGATAATTTAGTGCAATGTATTAAGAGATAGATGAAATAATTTTCTTTTTCTCAGTGGAATCACATTAATGCATCCATGATAATAAACAAATACGAGTGTACATTATTATTGACAGTATCCATGTCTCATTTCGATTTTTTTATGGTAACTTTAGAAATCTTTCCATTAATCAGAATGTACCTAACTTCTTTAAGAAAATGTATACTTTTGAGTTTTTCAAATAAATTTTCTTTTACTTAATAACTTTTTCTCTGAAATTTCGGGGGTCATGACTATTTTTCAAACGTGAAGGAGAAGATCTTCAAAATTTGGGGTAAGTCATTGGATTTTATGAAGGATATACGAAGATAGGGAGTACAAATTAAAAAATATACATTTTTGATAAATAATATATAAAGTTTAGTTTTTTTTAAATCATAATATTATATTAGTTTTGTAACTATAGAATTATTGAATAAAAATACTGATTAATGTTTTCAGCTATTTTTTAATATTTATCATTGATACATGAAAAAAAAACGCTCCAAATTATATAATAGTTATATATCCCATAGAGAGAAATAAATAAGAGGTGATTCCTAATATTTGCCTAAATATATTTCTCTCATCATTAGTAATTTGCTAAGAAATATAGAAAACAACCTTGATTTCTTCAGTTGATGGAAGACATTACAAAAATCAAAAACCAGCACGATATTCCATAAGCTTTTAAAACGATTGTTCACAACAACAACATCCACTAAAAAGTGTATATTTTTTTGTAGTTTTGGTGAAATATATATATATATATATATATATATATATATATATATATATATATATATATATATATATATATATATATATAATTTAAAGGACTTCCAGGAGAAGATCATGTTCATTTTTCATTGAGATCACCACGGCCTTGTAGAGATGCTTCAATATACGACAAAAGCTTTTCGTCCACAATATTGAAAAAAAAGATGGTAACACCGATAGGGTATTGTTAAGGTTAACTTTTTTTTTTCTTGGTCGATAACAAAGGTTAATTATTGTAAATAATAAACCGAAGTGATCCATTCGAACAAGCACTATAGATTTGTCTGATTTATAAGATTCACAAGTCACCAACATATCATATGAAAAATTTTAACTGTGGACGGAGTAGAAAAATTTTATTTTCCTCATATAAATACGTAAAAAAAAACTCAAAAGGTAGGAATAATGCTAGAGAATTATAATGCTCTTTCTTAGGCTATAACACATGCTCCGGCTCCCCTTCTGTTGGAGTTTAATATGAAAAACCGCAGTGTTTTCTTCTTGTTTTCCAGGCTTCCCTCCGATTTCATATTAGAGAGTCAGTTCCTCCCGGCTCTGAATTCTCCCGAGATCGTAAAGAATCCACTAAGTTGGAATGGAACGACCCCTCTCATTAGAACCGGTTGGAAGTCATATCCTGGATTCATATCACCATTTATTAATGAAAATGGGAGAAACGTGCTTACTCAAAATTGATATTTTTTATTTTTCATTTTACTTTGTAATGACCAATGTGCTGACAGTTAATGTAATTTAAAATTATGATTTCATTAAATTTTAATAATTTTTCAAAAATTTATTTATTTCGAAATATAACAATCTTTCACGTGGAAAATAATTATAGTGATATATGAACACATTCATACCATATATATAGAAAATATAAAATTTACATAATTAAAAACTATGTACAATAAAAAATAAAATAATCTAAAGATAAGTAAATTAAAAACATAAAAAACACAGTCATACTTATATACAATCAGGCAGGAAAAACCAAGCCAGGCTTCTCCCCCCAACAATAGAAGAAAAAACAAAAAAACTTCAAGAGATCCCTGCGCTACTCTCTCAACCGCGTCACTGCTTCTAAAGCCAGTGGAGTTTGAACGAGAGCTCTTTAGCCACATGCATTCGTGTCTTGAGTGGAGAATCTGGCCATTGCCAGAACTCCAAGATATATATTAGAAAAAATCACTGGGCCACTGCGGCTTCATCCTTCGAGGAGGATTGTAGCGATGATTAGAACTAGATAGAGATTGTTCTATCTAATGATTTATAAGATTCTGATGGAATTTGGAAAATTTTTCGGGAATAAGGTCGAGGACAAATGGGATATTAAGATCATGATGTACAATTTTGTTGGTTACATAGAACGGAGCATCGACTATTGTTCGGACAATTTTGGACTGAAAGGATTGGATGCGTTTGATGTGAGATTTTAATGTTAGAAATTTTAGAAATGATTAAATTTAAGATCAACATAGCAGATTTTTTTCATTCGTTGCATACTATTCCAACTTATAAATTGTTTATTATTATAATTCATAAATATCTATATTCCTATTCTCTAACTTGCATTTAATTTTTTTTTGTCGATCAGAAATGTTTGTTTACCATTAATTTAATCATCCTCCGGTTAAGTTAATTGTAAACAAATATTCATAACAGTATGTAATGAATGAAAAAAGTATCCTCTTCTCCAATCATCCTCTAAAATATTACAATATTTAGTGCCATTTTTATTGTACAAAAAATAAAACAAGAAAAAAAGTATGTTATTTTCCATGTTCTCTGCCAAGTAGAGTTCTGCTTCTATTGGTTACATGTCACCTATTTGTCTAGGTCTAAGATTTAAACATAGGGAAAAAAACTACTAGAGAAGCAGTTTTCGAAATATAGTCTTGTCGAGAACTACTAGCAACAGGCTAAAAAAAATGTAGACGGGATTTATTGAAATTTTCATTGGACTACCTAGGTATCGACACTCACAAAAATTAAAATGTTCTTCGAAATCAGACTAGCGGTAGGTAGTAGGTGATATATCCGTCACATGGGTTGGACTACAGACAGAACATTTACGGATATTTAAACATTACGGATATTAGATACGGAACATTTATACGCAAACCGTAAACTTTTGAGTAGACATTTTCTGTTCTCAGACAACAATTTTCATGACCATCTGCATGAATAAAAATGCTTCTCTACCTTCAATACTGAGGAAGAAAAAAACATATAACTTCATCACTAATTTCATTGGTCCTACACTTTCTTATATCTCATGGTCAACCATTTTCCGTTCGTGAATAAAATCTTCGGGAGAGTAATTCCAGTTGACCCGTAACATTCGCAGATTTTGTATCTCGTTTTCCTCCAAACAGTCCACATATGCGAGTTGCGTAGTTTCGGAAAAATGCAGGGACGGCGTACGGCGCACGACGGACGCGTACGGACAAAATAAAATTTTATTCGTTTTTGGGAATTCTACGTATCCTGAAACGTAAAACCTAAATTTTGAGAAGAGGTTAAGTTTTACAATGTTTGTTCTATGACAAAGGTTTGTTATTGAAAATAGTAAACCAACCATATTTAAAAATCCCAATATCTTTACTAATAGTGCTTTGATTTAGATGAAACTTCCTTCATTTTTTTAATAAATTTAAATACCTTTGAAACATCTTATCACAATACCGACAAAAAACTGTGTATTTTTTGAGTTCTTCGGAATATAATTTTACCATCCCTCGCAACTTTTTTTTCAGCTTCTTTTCGTTGAAGTATGTTATATAAATAAATTTAAAGAGCATCAAGAAGAAAACTTTACCCTTAAGTTTCATTCAAATCGGTACATTCGTTTAGGCACTACGCAACGCAGATTTTTCGGCCGCCAATTTGAAAGTAAAAGGCGGATAGTAATGTCGATAAAGGAGGACCATCCTGACATAAGATTTTAAATTCAAATTTATTACCTAGGACTCAACCTGGACAAACGTCTAACTTGGAATCCTCATACCAGACTGAAACGACAAAAAACAGCTCGACTTTTCCGACTACTTCGACACTTACTTGACAAACACTCTAACCTTCCAATTAATTACAAAAAACTCATTTACATAACTATGACAAGGCCTATTTGGACTTACGGAGTTGAGCTATAGGGCTCCACCAACCCATCGAATTTCTCTCGTATCCAATCCTTACAATCCAAAATCCTTCGTTAAATCATCAATGCTCCTTACTTTGTTACAAATAAAATCAACCATAATGACCTTAATGT
The DNA here is from genome assembly GCA_928085145.1 of Nezara viridula. Taxonomy (NCBI): domain Eukaryota; kingdom Metazoa; phylum Arthropoda; class Insecta; order Hemiptera; family Pentatomidae; genus Nezara; species Nezara viridula. The sequence goes on along the minus strand of OV725079.1, from coordinate 149,129,631 downwards.
TCCTTATGTATCAGATTCGGCCCAATCCAGATATCTGTCCTTCCATAATAAACTTCATAACCATCCCAATCCTCTTGTTTCTAATCTTGCTTCCTATTCAATTCCTGATAATCCTCCGAGGCGTTTGAAAAGAAGATGGCCACGTGATCTTCTAATATAAACATATTATTAGAGTGCTACCAATGGGTAGTTTCTCAACATGTGTTTCAAGTCATTATAAACATGTACGAATTTACTAGATGTATTTCTTTTTGTATACAGTTGTAAATATCATATTAATCATATTGCCCTTTTCACACCGCAAGATTAAAAGTTCTCGGAATACCCCAGAATATATCAGCATCCCTGGGAAATCAAGAAGAAATCGTTACCAAGATCATCAAGTTCCTGGGTAGTGAAAGACTTAAAAAACACATATCACAGGCTTATAATTAATGATCCTTTGCAGATTTATTATTATTTTTTATTTATTAATTTTTCTATCTATTTATTTTTATTCTATTTTCTCTTATTATTATCTTTTTTTTATTTATTTTTTTTTCATTTGATTTCATTTGATTTTAAATTCATTTGTTAATTAATCTCAATTCATTTATTGATTTTACAGCTATTTTTTAAAGTTTATTTATTTATATATTCTATCTTATTACCTATAAATGTATATTATTATCCTTATTTATTTATTTTATTCGATCAATCCATTTCTTTAATTATTTATTTTATTTTATTTTTTTTTTTTTGTACCAGCCATCCAAATAGTATTAAGTGATGTTATTTAGTTGATCGGGCGCTTATGACCTGGATGTTTTGCGTCTAGACATCGAAACAAACAAACAACAAACAATATCATATAAATAAAAATAAAAATAAAATCAAATTTGAAAAAAATCGGTATAGTAGTTTCAGGGGAAATGCGCGGTCGGCGGACGGACAAAAAAAAAAGTATTCGTTTTTCGAAATGTAAAACCTCAAATTTTGAGAGGGGCTTAAGTTTTTGAATTTTTTGTTCGATTACAATGGTTCATTATTGAAAATAAAATAAAATTGCATGATTTTTTATTCTTTTTTTTTATAAGTTAAATAAACAACTGATATTCATAAAACCATTTTAGTGGAATGAGTTTCCTTTTTCACTCTTAAGCAATAAGCGTAGCAGGTTCGAATCATTCAAATAAGTTGGTTTCGCGATTCATCTGTAAAATAAATTTTTATCTTAATAAGGTTAAAGTACGTTGATAACGGCTCTCCTTGGCATCTTCAAAATTAATTTCACGCTGGTTTACTAACAGAAAAAATTTGTGAATTTTAGTGTTTCATTAATGAGGCCAAAAAAATAGATACTGTTTATAAATAAAAGGAATCAACCATAACAAGATGTGCATCAATTTTTCAGAATCTTTTGTTGCATAAACTAATAATATAATCTAACGAAGAATAAATTTTCTAGTCATAGGTAAAATAAATAAATATAGAATATTTACATTTTTAACTGGCTATAAAATATTAGGAAAATACATTTCTTCTTTGATTCACGTATGCAGAAAAAACAACTAAAGAACAACTTGCTTTTTTATGATCCAAATTTTGGTGGGAATAAAGATCCCAGTCGTCTCATTGAGAAAACTTACTCTGGTCCATTTAGGCATATTGAATAAATAACAAAATGGCGCCTTGTCACGTCTAGTACTACCAGTGGTTTGCATGGAAACAAGTCAATACCAGAGGTTTGACTAAAAATATTTTCTTAAGCTTAATTTCTTATCATAAATAATAACTATTTATTTGATAATAGTTCTAATATTAGACCAAAATTTTACTTTGTTTACGTCTACTGAAATCTACTTCCATCTACTTAAAAAAAGTGGCACTTCCAATTAGCCGATTTTGAGTAAAAAGTTGCTGTCACATCTAAGGCACATACCTATCTTAAATACGTAATATCAGTTTCGTACGACTTTTCGTTTTTGAACTAGACTGCTAACATACAAATACACAGACCATTTTTCGAGACTTGGTTATTGCGACTCAGAGTACCTCAAAACGTGTATTTCCGTTGAAAACTCAGATTCAAAAATTTTCTCGATCGCAATACTTACCCTTACTATATATACATATATACGTAAGTGAAAGTAATAAGTTTTAGAACAGTATTCAAAAACTTTATTTTACAAAATACTTAAAATTTATTGATAGGTATCTATCTACATCATAGTGTAATATCATTTTATTATTTAAGTACTTGATAATCTGTAATTTTTTGTAATCAAGAATTTAAAACTTTTTCACACATATATATTCATATTGAAATATCTGATAGCAAATATAATTATTTAAAATCTATACTGGTGATATTGTCGGTATAACAAACATAACTGGCACTGTCAAAAGTTTCTGAATTGAGTTCATGATGACCCCATTTCAATATCACTGTACTTTTACAGGAAAAAATGTTGAAGTGATTCGGTACTAAACTTAAATCGGATGATGTATACAGTTGACTACTTTGATATCTATATTTACTAGTGAATTCAATGTTACTATAAATACAATGGCGTAAAAGGCATAAGGATGAACAGTACTTAGCGATATCGCCTCCTGATGATCTCACTCTTGCGGAGAAAACACTGTTGGGAAGAAATGATTGTAGAACTATATTTTATGTAAATGGAAATATTATCTTCTGTTTACAGAGAAGTTCTTTGTGTTAAATACTTGAACATCATCCATAAATACGCCAGTTGCTTACGATTCATGCTCTAGCATCGTATTTGTAGTCCATAATATGTTGTCCATCATTCTGTGTTCTTGGTGTTTAGTTGAATGATATGTCTTAAATCCAAATTAATGCTCTGGTATTATTTGCGTGTTTGTAAGTATACCAACAAGTCTTATTATATAAATGCATATTTTTATCCTTATTAATCCACAACCAAATATGAAATGGATGGATATCATATTTGGTTTTTAATACAAACTCTCTTCAAAAAATGTTGTTTGAATTGTTAAGTACGAAAAATTGTTTTGGAAAAGTAGTAAAAATATAATTTATGAAGTTTATATTTTAATCTATCATGTCAGTGTACCTCAAAATTTTAGTGAATTCCACCATTGTTTGTATATCTGTCGTATATAAGACAATCAGCGATGATATAACATGCTTTGTAGGCATACAAGTCCACGTGGATCCGTCTCTTTCATATTGTGCACGTGTCATCTTTCCTCATGATCGGGAACCCATCCAGTTATTGTAGGGCTGAAGTAGCCAGACGTAAGCGGGAGGGAGCTCTAAACGTGCCTATTACTGTAAGAGGACAAGTTTGCCTTTCCCTTCATCATCTCTTTCTCTTCCCCTATTTATATTCCCATCTCTATCGGCCCAACCCTTTCAATTGGCAACTCCGATATTGGGTTCCAATATTTCCTGATCTTAGAGCTACCGACCCTCGTGTAGTTCTCGGCTCAATGGAAGGCTTTCTGCTAAATTGGAAAGGGTCATGAGTATCATCGCAATGCTGGCATTTTATATGTAATGATGGCTTAATTCTTATAACTATATAATTTTTATAATCCAATAGATAAAGAGTAGCTAAGCTTGAGAAGGAGGAATCCAGTTTTTCTATGTTTTATTTCTACTTCCAATACAATCATATACTTTTTATAATTGCTAAAAATTTCTATGAAGAAAATGAGAACAGCACAGGACAAGATAATGTATTATCTTTTAAAGAAAAAAAAACATTCAAACAGACTAAATACAGTCAAACCAGAAGTTTTGAGACTTGCTCTAAAAACATTTAGAAGGCATTCTCTGAATCACGAGACACTACTACGAAGCCAAATCGAAACAAATTCACTTTACATTGAGAATATATTAAATGGGGTGCCTACTAACAAAAAGGGATAACTCTATCTTAATTTTGTTAACATTCATTTCTGAGGAGTTCATTATATGGTTATTTCACTTAACTTTTAACTAAGCGCAAACCGTTAATTTACAGTCAAAACACAATGCTAGAAAGGAGATAGACTAACAAACAGTGGTTAAAAGGTTGATTTTTTTTAAGGCATTTTAAAAATCATTTCCTTTCACCATTCATAAAGAAATTAGTTACCTAAAGTAAATAAACAAATTTAATCGGAATTATTTTGAGTTTTACGTTTGTAACGGTTGTTGTAAATCCAGTTACAGAAATTTATTTTATCAATTGAAATTTTTTTTTCAAAATATTATAGGATTTTGATAACGTTTTAGCTGTTCCCACTCGTTTATACTTTCATTTGAGCTCGTGATTATTTTTTCCTCGAAATTTCGGTTATCAGGTTGCCGGCCACCCCGTCTCCAAAGTCTCCAGGTTATGACCTAATAAATGCACAAGAGCTCAAGTCAATGCCATGGAAAGATTTAGTCAGACTTCGAGGGACGAGGAGTACGATCAACGCCCCTCCAATAAAAATAGAGAGGGGGCAACAAAATTGTTTCTACCTCCAATATTTTGAAGAACGAAAATAAAATCCAAATCAATAACAATTAATCTACATAAATGAATAAACTAAAATCAACTAAAGAAATAGGAAAAGTCAACTAAATGACTAAGTTAAGGTCTAGAAGTAGGTAGGAAGTATTTTACGAAGTCCTTATGTTCCTGAAATTTTAGTTTATAATCAGAGATAATGGTATAATAAGTAGCAGCATATCATTGGATTTTATAAATCATTCAAGTGCACACTTCCATTTTCATCTGAAAATTTGATCACATCATCCGCTGAAAATTTGAAACATCCGAAAGTTAAGAGTTCATTTCACTGCACCTTTAACACCTTTAAAGAAAAATTAAAATATTTAATTTATTTGTCATATAAATTAGGCCATTATTCACCAACATTTTATTTTACCAATTTTAGGAATAATGACCAGAAGTAATATATTTAATAGTTTTGTTAACATGTGTATTTTCAAATATATTCATAAGTTTAATTCGTAAAATTTCAAACTTAACATACTCTCTCCAACTTTCTATCTGATTCTTCAATCTTTTCTTTCTGACAGATTCACCTCTCTCTGCCAAGGCACATAAATTGCATCCATTAAACCAGCCTTAGCAGGAGTGCCTCAGGGATCAGTATTCGTTCCTTTGTTTATATATATATATGTGTGTATATATATATATATATATATCATTTACACACAAGATATTCCTTACGGTTTCACATTCCGACCACTTCTTACGCAGATGATACAACAATTTTAACAAGACATGAAATTCCAATAGAGGCCTGAGAGACTCTACTATATTACCTAATGAAATTTTATAACTAGTGCAAGTGTGTAAAATACGACTTTCCCAAGACAAATCACAACATATTACTTTTATTGTAAAAATACAAAGAACGATACTTGAAGTAATTATATTTATATTCTTTAAAAACATTTCATTCTTAGTTTAAGACTTTTGGTTTTAGAGCGTTCATCCAAGTACTTTGGAAAAGTATCTAGAGTGTGCTGTTATCTATAGAAGTAGGTAGATGAAAAAGTTCAGTATGATTAAATCACAAGTGCTACGTACAACTTTGTCCAACTGCTTCAAATAACCTAATTTTCTTGAGTTATAACTGTATCACATAAGTGGTTCGTCTATATCGAGATACTGATAAAGTTATTTTTTTAGAAAACGCATTGTCAGTAATCACGTTATTAGCCAAAAATGTAAGTTACTAATTTGTCAGTGATCAATAGAGAATTAATTCAAGTTAGTGAATTATGTGAGACAATTCTGTATATTTCACTTCAGTCAAAATCCTAAAGCGTATAAACAAATTCATTTTTCATTATTTATAAGATATTCAATTTAGTGTTCACTCTATGATTTAAAAAAATATATACTATTACGAAGGATAAATTATCGTTCCTCAAATAACATTACAGTATTATTGTAAAAACACGACTATATTGAATAACGAATCGAACTAAGTGTGATCATGTGGTTTGGTGAAATTTGGATGCTCATTTAATCATAAGAAGTTACCTTATTCGTCAACTTTATAGTTTTTAATATTCCAATGGATTTGGACGCCCGAGATAGCAACTGCCCAAAAATTATAGCCAAAATACCAATATGGCCCACCAAGGCTGGAAAGATCATGTAATTTATTCGCTTTATTGAAGATGATTATAGATGATAAGAAGGAAAAGGTCGGGTAATGATTTTCTAAAACGGGAGTTTATGTGGCAAGCGCCTGTCCACTCTCTGCTGGTCGCTGCACAGCGTAGGCGTCCTTACCTTTTAGCCTCAGCTATAAGACTTTAAGAGCGAGAATAACTTAAATAAATACCTGATCTTGGTTCAAAAAATATGTAGCAAAAATCTCAATGGCTGTGTTTACAAGTCAGTGAAAGATGTTAACGTCCCTCTATCGACATCCAAAAGACAAGATATAGTCTGCCTAACGAGGTAAGGTTTTTTGGTTGAGATTTCTTTATTTCTTTTTTTTTTTTCCTTTTAAAAAGAAACAAGATATGTTCTGAGCGAAACTGCTGTAACAAAAACCTACGCACATAATCTAAAAATGGACTTGTAACTTGTTTGCAGAATGTTTACTGTTTTTTTTATTATTAATCCAACGAACCTCAAGCATTGAATTATTGTACAAAAGAATGTTTATACTTTTTGAGTTGTTCGAAAATCTAACAATTTTTATTTTTTTATATATTTTTTTTTAAATTTTATTGATGATATTTACAACTGTATTCCAAGTAAAAACACATTCAGTAAATGTGAACAAAAGAATATAACAGCATGAAATCATTTGTTGAGAAACTACCAACTGGTAGCACTCTAAAAATGTATTTACAAAAGGAGATCTCGAGGCCATCTTCTTTTCAGACGCCTCGGAGGGTTGTCGGGGATCGAAAAGGAAGCAGGGTTAGAAACGAGAGGGTTAGATGGGTCTGAAGTTGGGCCAGGTCAGAAACATAAGGAACATTAAGGTCGTTATGGATGATTTGGTTTGTGACAAAGTAAGGAGCTGTGAGGATTTTACGAAGGATTTTGGATTGTAAGGATTGGATACGAGAGGAATTCGATGGCTTAGTGGAGCCCCAGAGCTCAATTCCGTAAGTCCAAATAGGTCTTATTGTAGTCATGTATATGAGTCTTTTGTAATTGACTGGGAGCTTTGAGCGTTTGTCTAGTAAGTGCTGGAGTAGTCGGAAACGTCGAGCTGTTTCTTGTCGTTTCAGTCTGGTATAAGGATTCCAAGTTAGACATTTTCTAACAATTTTAATTTTCATTTTATCACTCCTCGTAACTTTTTTTCCAGCTTCTTTTTGTTGAAGTATGTTGTATAGATAAATTTTCCATCTTGAAAGAAAAGAGCAGGTAGAGATGGCGAGATAGGAAGATCTTCCTCGAGTGGCCTGATATTAAAAAGTAAATTTTTTTTTTCGGTTTTCGAAATATACGTATTCTGAAACTTAAAACCACAAATTTTGCCAGGGGAGGAAATTAAAGTTTTGAATTTTTTGGACGATTGGACGAATGGTACATTATTGAAAATAATTAAACAAAAAAAATCATTCTCATGACTCTAAATGAACAAAAACGAGATAACTATTTTTTTTTTATATTATAGAAAATAACTAATTATTTTCTTCACTACAAAAAAAATTGAGATTCGTGTGTATTCTTGAAGAGATTCTAGAGGATGATGAATACAAACCCAAATGATAATAATTAAAAATAAATTTAATTTTATAAGTTGATTATAATAAAATGTAATTTTTCAATGATCATTAGTTTCAATGAACTCTGAAGAGTCAGGTAAATTCAAATTTTCTCTAACATATTTAATATATAAAATTTTCCATTGACATAATTCATTCTTAGAAAAGTAGTTATGTTAAACTACTACGGCACACTATGGAAATATAAAAGTTTAATTAATAGAAATAATACCCACAAAATAGTGAAGACACTGGTATAAAATACAGTATAAATCTTATACAACAAATAAACATAACTATTTTGATTAAAAAATATTGTTTTTATATAGTTTATTGATTTTTTTAGTAAAATAGTTTTAATAGATTAATTAGAACTATGTAAAGTAATGAGGATAAAGTTGGTACATTATATAGATAAAGGAAAATATTTTAGCACATTGATTTTTAAATAACGTTTGTTCTTGAAATTTAGACCAGTCAAATTATAATACATTATTTATCGAACAAAATTTTCTCTACCAAATGTTTTTATAAAGCTTGAAAAACAAGAATTTTAGCGTGGGATCGATTGATTCAATAAATATGTAATTATATTTAGATAGAATAAATATTTAATATAAATATTTAGATTAATTAAAATAATTGAGATTATCGGTGTTGATATATTTTTAAAAAATCATCAAGTTATAGTAAAATAACTTTAAATCGATTTAGACTCACAATAATCATTTTTAAATTATAATTTTACATGTTATGGTTAGAAAAATTAAAATGCTCTTTTGCTGTATTTTTCCTAATTATTAACACCATTTTTATTGTTCCAATATCTCTTGTTTTCTCATGTTAATATCAACACATATTTATATTTTTCAAAAGTTCTTCTTTTTTCATACCAATATTTCAACAAATTTACATTTTAATAAAATTTTTCAACTTTAATAAATTTTACTTTTATTTCTATTTTTATTTACTTATGTGTATATATATATTTTTTTTTCTTTACTCTTTTGTTCTTTCTTCTTATTCTTTTGTTATTGCTTTATTTATTTATATTTTTGTATATACGGTATGAATGCAATCTCTGAACTCTATTATAAGTGTCCTTAACTGTGACAAATTGTAATATTTCTGAATAAAGTGTTTTAATAATAAAAAAAAAATAAATTTTACAGGGTCAGAAATTTTGTTTTATATATAATATATTTTTTAGAAAAAGCTTTATAGAATTCCTGATAATTGACTTGCGGACCTTTGAAAGTTCTTATCCCAGCTCTAAAAGGTTATTTAACTGATTTCTTGATATTTTCTAGTGCCCTTGTGAGTCGCAGTAGCCGATGAAGCCGCATGGAGACGAAAACTTAACATAATAATGACATTTTTTGGAATAATTTATCGGTTACTGTATAAATATTAATAAGGTGGAAGCCGGTTGCCGAGTCACAAATATCAGAGAGCTTTATGTTTTAAAGTGGAAGGGAGGAAATGAAATTGGTTGGGAGAGGACTTCTATACTTTTTATAAATATTTAATTTTTAAAAATAAAAACATATGATATTCGAAATTAAAACCGTGAAAATAGAATTGGAACTAATATCTATTTATTATATTTATAAATAAAAGTTATCTTTTCCAGAGATCCAAATGAAGACATTGTTTATTTATGTCTGCAGATTTATATTTCTTAAAATATATTCTGAATTGAGATATAAGAAACTTTTTAATTACTCTACTGCCAATAATTACACATTGATTAGTATTTAATTAGTCCCCATTAAAATAAAATAAAAAACCTTATCGTTCAATACCAAAAAAAAAAGGTAAAACCATTAGGAGAAGCAATTAGTAGGGAATTCCTTTTTTCTTTCTTTCATTTTTTTTTTGGGTGGGGGAGAGCTCCAAAGTTCAACTCAAGGGACATGTACCAAAACTGGAAATGCATATGTAAGACACAGGATTGTAAATTAGCTAACGTTAGCATCAGAATAATCATTACAAAAGAAGATAGATAAACATTTTAACAATAAGTGATTCAACAAAAAATACAAAGTCACTTATAAGATATATCACATAAAAACACTAACCAAATAGAAATAGTAAATCATTCATAAAAAGTGCAACATATATTTATTGTACGGAAAAAATAGTTACATTAGCAAAACTTTGTTCGGAAAGTTCGTAGATTCCGTAGAAAATTATATGAACTAAAAATTGTGATTTCTGTAATGTTTAAACTCTTTCAAAATTTTATTTTACTATGAAAAGAGTTAATCTGTTTTTCGCAAGATATTCTTAATTAATATCCTTAGATATCCTTAATACCCCTTTTAAAATAAACACTTGATAAAGACACGATGAGTGCCTGATGTCACGAAATCAAAGATTTTTATAACTTTATCGATGTATCCAAAGTGTTATACAAAACAAAGGAAATACTAAATTACAATATGAAATTATTTATTAATATCTATATATACATTTTATAATAGCGCATTTTAAGAGTCTCGATATCCAGTCAATAAATATACAATTTATAACAAAACATCAAGTTTCACAACATAAAGGCTTTTAACCATTTAATAACATTTTAATTTTATTGAAATAGTGTTATTCTTAAATTATTTATAAATGAAATTATTTTAATAATTACATATTTTATTTTTTTTTCCAGGTGAGTACCGCTTTCAATAAACTCATGAAAGATCGTAAGTGATATATTTTTTCATAATTAAATACAGTGTGCTTAACAGGATATTATAAAATACAGACATCCAAAAATATATACGTGATCAAAACAAGGAAACATTGAACATACAAATATTTACTAAATGAAATTAATATTTTTTTTCCACTACAACGGTAACAACATACTCGAATGTTGAATATATACGAATAAATCCGCCAATTCTATTTCATTCTTGAATTCAGTTAGTGTTAGAAATGTAGGAATGAAGATCAAACGAGTTTTATTTATTTATTTTTTTAAATTCCGTACTTTCAATTTTTATTCTGTCGACCGTTTCTTCATTCAATTCTCATTTCTGTAGGAACAAGAAAACCTTCAGAACATATGAAAAGACTATAAGGTATATTAGTGTTACATATAAAGTCGAAAATGTTCATTTACTCTTAGTATTTTATTTCTTCACGTAAATTTGCTGATGAAGTTTTTTTTTCCTTAAAATATATTTTTGAGCTTCTCTTACAGAGATTCCTTGAACTCATCATTTTTTAGAGGCCCTATACCGCATTCCCACCACATTTACATTTTAATTAAAGCTTCTCTTTTTTTTTTTTTTTATCCCAATAACTCTGGCGATTTTGTTGTTTACTAATAAAAATCGATGTAAACTAATATAAAACAAAAAATAAAACAAATTCAATCATTTTTTTTCCAGATTTATCTTTATTTAACTGAATAAGATTCAATTCTAACTTCATATGGAAAAACAAAATGCCTTTATATATATACACAGAGCAGAAAATTGTTTTGTTTAGAGGCGCTAATTTCAGAAACTGAGCAGTCCTATGTGAAACAATATTTTAGCATGAGATAGACCATCTATTCATTCAGGCTTTAGTTATTATAAATCAAGCTAAACTGGTATTAAATACCATTATCCAAATTGAACGTGACCAAAATATATCAGAAACTAAAAATCGGGCCTGGTTTAAAATATCTCAGAAACTAAAAATCGGACCTGCATACTGTATGCGAGGATATTATTCAGAATTTCATTCTCTCTTTAATAAACTATAATTTAAAATTCTATCTTAAGTTGACGCCGTGTTAGGGGGACGAAAAGGAAAAAATAGTGTCGAAAACCAAATGATAACGAGGCTAGTTGAACATATGGATTAACATATTTCAGATACTAAAAATCGGACCTGTATTCTGTAAGAGAGGAAAATTTTCAGCACTTTGTCTTGTTTGTGATGAGCTGTTATTCAAAACTGTGTCTTAACCCAACACCGTGTTAGAGAATAGGAGAGGGAAAAAGATAGTGTCCAAAACCAAATGATAACGAGTTTATGCTAATATATAGTACAAATGCTAATATTATTACAGCATTGAAATTTAATTTTGACAACATTATTAGCAATATATAAAAAATAAGAAGAGAAATAATATAAATGATCACAATAGCAGAAATGCTTAGGCATAATGGAAAGTATAATATCATAACATTACATAACCTTCCGACTGGAGGTTTCCACATTAATATTATACAATCGTTGGGTATTACGAAAACTAGTCAATATCACTAATTTAAATAAGTAAATTATAAATTATTAAGGACATTTTAAGATTTGCTTTACTTTGATATCAAGCATTTTATGCAATAGACCTTTGTTATTAACTTTAAAAATTTCAAAACAAAATTAAACTATTTAACCCTAACTACAATACACCTAGAATACATGAATTAATAAATTTATATAAAAGTGACACTCCACTTAGTCCTATCATTGGTAATATCTATGTGGAAACTGAAAAAATTGGCAAAATATCTCTATTCCACTCTTAATAACCTAAAATCAGATAGTAAAAATGATGTAAAACACTCAATGGAGGTGGACCAAATGCCTGAAAGAATAAATAAAATAGAAAATAGGTAAATATTGTTTGATCTGTTTTGATGTAGAAAATTTATTTACCAATATCAACTAGAGAGATGTAATAAAAATAATTGAAAAGTACAGAGATACAGTAGAGCCGCATACTCAAATTAAAGGGTTTATGTAAGATATGTATTAAAATATATCAGAAGCTAAAAATCGAACCTGCGTACTGTAAGCGAGTGAAATGTTCAGTATTCGATCCTCTTTATAATGAGCTATTATTTATAATTCATATTATTAATCTCGCCTTAATGCTGTTTTCACTTCTATCGTGTGGTCAAAAATTTGGTCATTTTTTTTTTAATTTATAATTTCGGTTTAAATTAAAAACGTATTGATATGTCGCTGACGTGGAGCCACTGAGTGTGGCCCGATAAGTTTCGCAAAGAGCCTACGGATCGTGGCACATGCGGGCCGATAAGGAACTCATTTGCAAGAGATTGAACAATCTTCCCTACATTTCGTCCTCGCCTATCTCTTTTAGAGCCACCCACCCCGGCTCGTCCACGGCGACTTTTGTCCATCTTTCTGCCAGTCTTTTTATTGTTTCAAAATCTCAATGTTCGGAATCGTCTTTTTATCACGGTCATAAAACCCTCAAGTTCATAAATTTTTCGGATAACGAGCGGTTCCCTAAACATATGGATCCGAATATATTTATGTAAAGCCTCGATTCGAAACACTTCCCCACGCTGAGCCTTACTTTATTGAAAATCTTTATAAGTCAATTACGCTTCTCTAAATGTACTTTTAAAAGTCAAACGGTCGATTTGGTGACATCTTTCTCTCTTTTTGTGAATTGGGCAATATTTCAAACCTCCGGCAGTATTTCAAACGCCTTGTTTCATCTTATCTATAGAATTCCAATTTGATTTATGGCCAACCGTAAAATCCTCTATTTTATTCCTTGATGTCTTGTTTGTGACGTTCAGTATAATTCTTATGCGTGAATTCCCGCAGCTTCGACATCGGATGTTCACAAGTTGTAATCAGCCGATCGAATATGTTTTTGATAATTAAGATTTCTGTTTGATATTTATTTGGAATAGAATTTATAGCTAAATTATTAAATCATAATTAATAACATTATAATTAATCACATTATATTAAAATCGTTTAATAGGACCGTCGTCAGTATCTACTCATTTTTAATTTCACTTACCTATATATGAAATATATAGTAAGGGACAGTATTGCGATCGTGAAAATTCTCGGCTCTGAGTTTTCATCGGAAATACATGTTACGAGGTCTCCTGAGTCCAGATAACCATGTCCCGCAAAATGGTCTGTGTGTGTGAGTATTTGTATGCGAACAGTCTAACTTAAAAACAAGAAGTTGTCAAAAAGTGAAAATTCATATTTAAGATGTACCTTGTATGCTGCAGCAACTTTTTCGTTAAAATCGGCTTATCGGAAGTGACACTTATTAACTGTTATTTTATTTTGACAGTTATTAACTAAAAAAATTCACAATTAATGCATCTTTCTTATTTCGGACTGAATTTGTATGAATTATCTACTGAAAGCATTTAACTGTTTAAGTTACCTACTAATTTTGGTTACCAAGTATAACGACTCCTAGATACGTGAAACTATTTAGCTGACAAGCACATTTCTTTTGTTAAGGGAAATGTGAGACAGTAGAAAAATGAATCTCGTAAAGCATGAGTTAAAGCTTCCGATTTGCATTATTATATTACGCGTAATCAAATCAAATAAATTTAAATATAAAAGGGCCGAAATTGGAAAGAAAATTCTGGTGCACAATTCTCACTTATCATCTTAATTTTACATCTTACAAATTATTTCAGCTCAAAAGGAGTAATAAATTATCAGTTCTTAAGTTATTAAACTTATTTAAAACGACTAAAGTGTGTTTTTTTACTCCTATAAATATTGTTTGAATAGTTCTGTATACGGGCGGGTCTCGGACTGAAGCTCCCCAAAATTGTAAAATATAACCATATCTTATGAATAAAATATTTAATCATTTAACCTTTAAAAGCAATTATTGTTCGTGTAATTACATTTAATAGTACTTAAATAATCACTTAAACCTTATTCCATATAGGTATTTAGTTTTCTTCTTTTAATTCCTACGTGATTATCGTTATATATTTTTTAAAAAAATCTTTTGGGCTGATGCACCCTCCCACAAAAACTAAATCCTGAATTCGCTAGTGATTCTGTACCCCGAAGATGAAGAACACCATGTCCACTTTTGTATTTGTTGAGGGGAGCCAATGTTCCATAACATCGAGCTATTAAAATTTGTTTCTTAGTTGCAAAATTTTAATTAAGAAATGGACATGGTGTAATTTATCTCCGGGACAGACTTTTAGCAGCATGCACTTCTTCGCTCCTCGTATAGTTATTTAAACAATTGGAGGGATGTGATTCTCTTCATCATATATTTTGGATTTCTAAAGCTTGAAATAAATGTTGGTTTCATCTAGTTGACATGGAAACGACTAATTTGCGTTCTTATTATTTTTTTTTTCTGTTGGCATTTCTTATAGATCTTTTGCCGCCTCAACAAGCCTTTTCCATCTTTGCCTGTCTTGGGCTATTTCTTTCCAGTTATCAGCACGCAGTTCTATTGCTTCTTTGTTGATTCTATCTATCCATTTGCTTCCTCTTGTTCTTTCATTCATTGTTACGTTGAGGCTTCCAGATGGATTGCTACGAGTTACATGTCCCGCCCATGTTAAGCACCGTGCCTTCATATCATGGGATATTGATTGAACAGTTTCTGTAAGCAGTTCTTATTAATCTTTCTTCTCCATGTGTTAGTACTCGGATCCCAGATCGCTCCGGTTATCGTGAGAAGGATTGTTTTCTCAAATCTTTCAACACATTTTTCAAGGGTGCTGTTCAGTGTCCAGGTCTCACAGACATATATTAGAACTGGTTTTGTCGTTGCATTGTACACCTTTAATATGAGATTTTTCGGGATTTCAATCCTTTTTCAAGGGAGAAGAAAGCTTTGTTTACTCTAGTTATATGCTGGTCTATTTCTGACCGCTGGTCATTCATTCATTTTTGTTTTTGTTTTTTTTTATTATTTTAATGGAATTTACAACTGTATTACATAGAAAATACAATAAGTAAATGTGAAATTGGTAACATGACATGTACAACATGAAGAGAAACTCCCCATTGGTAGAACTCAAATTAAAGTTCTATATTAGAAGATCCCGAGGCCATCTTCTTTTCAGACGCCTCGGAGGGTTATCAGGGATCGAGGAGGAAGCAAGGTTTGAAACGAGAGGATTCGGATGGTTCTGCAGTTTGTTATGGAAGGACAGGTATCTGGATTGGGCCAAACCGGAAACATATGGAACATTAAGGTCTTTATGGATGATTTTATTTGTGACAAAGTAAGGAGCGTTGAGGATTTTACGAAGGATTTCGGATTGTAAGGATTGGATACGAGAGCAATTCGATGGTTTAGTGGAGCCCCAAAGCTCAATTCCGTAAGTCCAAATAGGTCTTATTGTTGTCATATATACGAGTCGTTTATAATTGTTTGAAAGCTTAGATCGTTTGTCTAGTAAGTGCTGCAGTAGTCGAAAACGTCGGGCGGTTTCTTGTCGTTTCAGTCTGGTGTGGGGGTTCCAAGTGAATTGTTTGTCAACGTGGAGTCCTAAGTATCGGATTTGTTCGACAGGGATAAGAGGGCTATTGTTGAAGGATACTGTAGGACAGGAAGTCATAGGTTTACGACGAAGAGTGAAGGTTATTTGATGGGATTTATTGGAATTTATTTTAATCCTCCAGTTTTGAAACCATTTTTCAAGGCTTGTGATGTGTGATTGAAGAGTTTGGGATGCAAAGATGGATCGTTATTAACTGATAGGATACACGTGTCATCGGTATAGGTGGTGATGACAGTGTTGAGTTGGGTTGGGATGTCAGCTGTATAAACTGTGCAAAGGATAGGACCTAGGATACTACCTTGAGGAACACCGGTAGACTGAGTAAAAAGAGATGAATAAGCATTGTTATGATTGACTTTGAAGTATCTGTCAGTAAGGTATCAGTAAAATTAAATAATATATATCAGTAAAAATTATCAATAGTTTTTCATCACTCTCCACTACTTTCTACAATTTAATGCATCGCCTATTAATTTTTCTTAAATTTACAGCTTTCCAACAGTACATTTGTATCAATTAATAATTTAATATTATAAACATATTTATTATCAACCATTTTTTCATTTATAAAATGCATTGAGCCTTTGCATATCTACTTTGTCTGCACTATTATAATGGTATTTGCTATATATATTGATATATTTTAGAGATAATGAATAATTATATATATATATATATATATATATATATATATATATATATATATACATATTCATATCAGTATGTTCATAAAAATGAAAAGTTGTATACATATGAGGTCTATATTAGAGTGATTTATAATGTCTTGAACTTAACAAGAAACATATAATGTAGTGTTGGGTCTGACATACATTGACTAAAAATGCAACCTCCTAATACTGGCACAAAATTATAAACTGCCGCTCATTGAATTGTAATCAGTCTATAAAAGAATGTTGTTCAAAATGAATGGAGTACTGAACTCATATCTCAAATATGATTGATTAAAGTGGCGCAGAGCCATCGTTACTAATAAATACCTACAAGGAGTGGCCGAGATGAATTGTCTATCAGAACTCGACATGGAGCTCTGGAATAAATGCACATTACGCTTCCAGGTCATTGTTCTCCAGACATTCGTCCTATTGACAGTAACTGATAGCGTTTCCACTCTCCAAGCAGTAGCAACGTTTACACGTGCCGCCCTTTCTAGCGAAAATTTAATTAAATTTCCTCTTCATATCCTGGCAGCTGGTATTAATATGGAGAGCAGACCCCACTCACTCCAAACCATATGGGATTTCCCCTCATTTTCACCTATGCGGGGTTGATGGCAAACCTAGAATAGATGGTGGGGGCAGAAATATTTACCTCTGAGATTTAAAATGAAAATAATCAAGTGGCTTGAACTAATTTAATTATTCTAGAAAGTATGTAGTAACATTAAATTATGAAACATTTTATAATAATTGTCTTTTTAAAATTGATTATAAATATCTTAAATAAAGTGTATATTTACGTATTATTTATATGTTGAAGATAGGAATAACTAATGGTTATGGAATATAATGTTCAATGATTGTATAGTGTAATATACGTTCAAATACACACTATATATAATAAGGTACCTAGTATAGATCCCTTTGTTAGCGCAAAGCTGATTTTGATGAATGAGGTATCAAAAGAAAGGAAGAAATGATGACTGCCTATTTCAAGAGTTGAAACCTAACAACAACAAAGATAAAAGTCATTGAAAAAAAAGAAGAGATATTTCAAGATTCTGATGGAAGTTTCAAAAGTTGACCAATCGAGACGGAATTATCTCTTATCCCCATAAAAGGGATGACATTAAAAATGCTACGTTTTGGGGTGTTAAATTTTATTCGGGATGCCACTGGATAATTATCGAGGATAATTACCCAGAAATGTTTAATAAAAATTAATAATGAAAAATTAGTAAAATAAATTTGAATTTATTATATATTGATTGGTCAAGAATTAATGAATTGGATATCTTTTCTCAAAGTCTGGTTTGTGTTAATCATGCTTTCTAATTACCAAACATTACCAGTAATTATAATGATATAAATAGGTGGCAAGATTAAAGTAACTTTTACTAACAAACTTAATTTATTTCAATTTTTAATAAAGAATTATATTTACAAGAATTACAAATTATAGTAACAAGAATCAATTAATTCAACATTTAACTGTGAAGGCATGATTTCAGATGGACTGTTTTGAAATTTATATTGCCATGAAATATTCTAATATTAGGGTTTGGAATAAAACTTATTTATTGCATATGACGTGGTGTAGTTGGTAGATTCCATCATTGCATCTGCTGCTCTGAAGTCATCTCGTCGTGGTTCAAAGCTCTGCCAGGATCATCATGGTCTATGTAGGGCCAAGGCTTCAGTCCCCAAGCCGGAAGAAAACAGAAGACCCATTCTCAAGGCCGTATCTCCACATCAGGCCTCTCCTCTAGGCCGGGCAGCGACATAAGATCTCTCCTCTATGCATCTCAGTAGATTTTATAGAAATATTCAGGGTTGAGCAAGAATGGTTCTCATTGGCTGAATTTTAGTAGCATAAGGGATGACCAAGCCTCCAGGCCCCCCTTGCTTGGACAAGCCTTCCGATCCTCTCCGAACATTCCCACTTAAGACGGGTGTCGGTTCTTTGGTGTTTTATTTCCCCTCAGACCTTAGTGGGTCGCCATTCTCCCTCAGGTAACCGGACATGTGTTAGCAATTATTATTTAGAATATATTTCTTCATTTAAAACAATTAAATGTATTCCACATGCGGTACTTACAATACATAACAATAGCCTTGTGATACATGTTTAGGTTTTTGAAACTGAAATAATGCTATTCATAAGAGCTTTTAACGAACTGAAAATCTATTGAAAAGGTAAATGGATAAGCTCTATGATCCTTTGGTCGCTTCGGATAATATAGATAGAAACTTGTTGATATTTTTAATAAATTAAAATGTATCCAGATGTTGGTGGCTTCTTGAATCTCTGTAATAGACTTCTACACTTAGTGAGTAAAAAAACAACAAATCAAAGTTCGTCTTCGCAAAACAAATTAATTTAAGTTCAAGGGTGTGTCTAGTGTTGCACAAATTCGAGACCGAGACGAGTCTTGGTCCTGCAACCTCAGTCTTGGTCTTGCGCAAGAATCTCGCAGTTACTTATTAGCTTATTATTATAGAGATATGACTGTAATTTTATAAATAAGAGAAGCCTAACTAAGCCCGAATGAAAAATTACAGGAGTTAAATATTGGTTATACCAATTATTAACATACATTAAATAAGATTGTCAAGTATTTGCCTTAATTTTTATTTAAAAAATCGTTTTGTTTAACAGTTAATTAATATAAAAGTATAAAGCTTCACCGATTCGGTGTGTTAAATGTCTTGTACATCGAAAGCATATGCAGAAGTATAGCTATCAGCGGTGGATCTCACGGGGAACATATTCTAAACTATGTCTAATCAAATTCAGACATCATAGCTTTCGAACGGTATGAAATAAAATATAATTCGGCGACATATTTGAACCTGAACCTACATTACGCCGAAGACATTGAGGCCATAGACAACTGCTACCGAACATAAAATTTGTCCTCAGAGGCTTAAGAGGGATATCGACCGCTAGCGCGTCTGTTTGCACAGCCTTGGAAGGTTATTGGATTGCCGGGACTCGATAGGGGGTGTTTAGTGATAGGGCGTCGTCTGGATAACACGTGTTCTAGTTCTGTATTCCCTGGAACGGTACTTGATTTGATTGGATTCCATCTTAATTGGCACTAGTCAGTTCGGGATTGTAGCTTTAGAAGGATCTTTTAGGATTCGAAAAGCTACCCACGTCGAAGAAACTATAAGTAATAATTTTTATAGTTTTATGGGATGAGGTGGAAAATCTACAGTTGGAATTACATACTCTCCTATTTGAAGCTCCTATAACTCACATAAATGTTATTTTAGAAAAAAAAAAAAAAATATCGGATGGTATAACGTTTCTGGCTGATGTTAACTCCAATATATAACGTCTTAATCTTATTTTTCCGAAAATAATAAACTTTTTACTGAATTAAAGCCAAGGGAGGATGTTGAGCATGCATTTTATATCCGTTTCAGAATCCCTAAAACACGATAATTGGTGTTTCTAGAATGTTTGATTTCATATACATAGAATAGAATAGAAGAATCAATTTTATTCTAGGACAAAGTCCATCTGGCCAAAATACATATTACAATAAAAGAATAACTGAAACATAAGTAATAAGAGAAGTATTTACTTAGCTATACAGATATATTTAAGAAAGAAGATGAGCAATAAGGTCACAATACTGCAAAATAGTTGCTACAAACAACAAATTCTGGAATAATTAAATGAAATATGAAAGGTGTTGAAATGAGACAGATTTGTGGAAAGAGGTTTAAAGGTCAGAAAGACAAGATCTGGTGGAGAGGGAGTGGATAGATGACTTGAATTGAAAGAGATTGTGTAGGACGGACGATGAATATAGATTATTTGGTAAAGAAATGTGCCTAGGAAATATTGTCTTCTGAAGGAGGGAAAGAGCCACCCTTACTCAGGGTAGTAGTCAGAAACACGAGAACGTTTCGTGGTTACATTGACAAATCCTACTAAGCCATTCATATATTATGATCACTAACTTTAAACAAGCGATTAAACATATTGTACCCACTTTTTTCCCAAATCAAAATTAAAAATCAGAAAAAACTAAATTTAAACACATACTTAGTCAAACTTATGCCTCACTAATTTATGGAGGAGATGACTGAAAATGAGATGGATGAGAGATCTCCTTTCCTGACTTCACAAAGCAAGACCAGAAATAGATGCTGCTGGGTATTATCTATCCTTGCTCACGTCTATAATGTATCTTCTTCCAAATTCACTACGACAGGCGACATATCTGCTTATTGTCAAACTTATGACAGGTGCTGATTAAAATTTGGAGAAAAAAAATATTAAACTTTTTATAAAATTTATGATTATGTAAATCTTTTTAAGTCATAAAAAAAGTTATTTCATTTTTTAAAGAATACCGGTTTATTATATTTAAAACTTAATAAAAACTTAATACTCCGCACTAACCTATATTTGTGTCTGATTTTAATACATTAAGGGCTCAGCGCCACTTCTATTCCATAACGTTTGATACGCAAAGGTTTAATACTTATATTTAGTAAGCCATCTGTTATCAATATTATTTACTATCTGCCATGTTTTAACTATTACGTCTCCTTAAACTTATAATTTAAATATTAGCTTTATCCTTCAATTGATTTCATAAATTAAATAAAACTTCTAAACATTGCTATAACATGTGATGACAATAGACAATGACAAAAGACAAAAGGCTCAAATTCTTAGTGAGAAATATTTAGTGCAATCAGGATGTATTTCACTTTATCATTAAACAACGAGAAAATAAAATTGTATTAATAAAATGATAAACTTCTATAATAAATATCAAAAAGAAAAATCTGAAGTAAATTTAGAACATCGATTTACAAAAATTCCAAGATGTATTTTAAGGAAACACATTTATATAAATAAAAATAAAATTAATGATTGAGTTATTAAAAAAGAATAAAAGTTCTCAAATTAAAAGAATAATTACTAATTGATGCAGTAAAAAAGGCCAATTCAAAATCCTTAAATTCCCATGTGCAAAAAAATCCTTAATTGCAACAAATACTAAATGTTCAGAACGCATAACTCTGCACTAAATAATTCGATTTCAATGATTTGTTTTACGCTTTGTAGAGAATTTATTAATCTTTCAAATATTCATACATACATCACTCAGGAAAAGGGATATACATTTGAGAAATAATATATATATATATATATATATATATATATATATATATAAGAAAGGTAAGAGAGATCCTAATCTCGTCGTCATTATAGCGACAAACCATTCCACTGTTCGAATTTTCGCCCTGCCGCTGACCATTCATCCACTAAATCAATCATAACTCTTCAGCGTGTTCTACAAATTCGATGTTACTATATCTGCTGGAAAGCTGAATTATTGCTCTTCAAAGTGGTAGAAACAGTTTTTTGATTTAAGGCCTGCATAAGGAATAAATAAACAAAACTCCCTAGTAGGTTTATATTTTTTATCTCACTTGAGATGTAAATATATATGAGGCCCTAAATTCCTGCTAATCTTCTTGTAGATAGCTAATGTGTTGTTGTAACATTTTTTATGATTTGGGGGAAAAATCAAAGGAGGAGGGGGAAGCTTGACTGTTTTTGTTACTAATTTATAAAATGTATCTTTAAGCATGATAAGAATATCGGTTTAAAGATTAAATCTGAACATCTTTAATAAATTGTGTTAAGACAGCAAGTAATAAATTAATAACATAAATCAAGGGGAAAAAAAATTCGAGCACTAATATATTTCATTTTCAATAATATTTTTAATTCCTTATTTTTATAATGCGAAATGCCAAGGAAATATTCTTCATATAGAAATGTATGTATATATATATATATATATATATATATATATATATATATATATATATATATATATATATATATTAATATTGCTTCTTTCGTGTCCTCTGAAAAAATACATGGAACCATGTTTTATATTATTTACTATTAATTGTCCTGAAAATAAATCAATTTTACGATAATTTTATTTGTATTTATATTTGTTGAGCACTTAGAAACTTAGAAATGTTAATAAAAACAATAAAAAAAGCTGTCTAATCACGATAATAAATTTGAGGGAAAAAAAAACTGTTTCTACCCTTGCCTGACCGACACTAAAAAAGCGATAAAAATGGATATCTGAAGCATCATTACTTCGATAAGAACCAATAAGACCACTTCTCTCACATTAAATTTGCATATTTCATAGCCATTTCGATTCTTAATGACTATTTTTATGAAAATGGATTTTTTTGTATTCCATCAGTCACGAAAAACAAGATGTTAACTTAAAGGATAGTTTATTCCATTATAAATTCTATTCGTTTAGTTATTTTTATAATTGTGTTTAAAAAAATCTTTTATTGGTTTTCATGCCTAAACAGTGAAGGTTTATTGACGATTGATGATGTAGCTGTCATTAAATTTTAAATTTATATTAGGTTCCTTGTGAGTACCCAATATTTGAACGGATAATAAATTCAAATAATTATTGTGACACATCATATTCTATTATATTAATTAATAAAATTATATGACATATTAGGTGTAACAATAACTTATAGTGTTAATTCTGATTTTGATTCCGATCCTCTATTTCAACATTCAACGCAATGTTCAATGGGAACCATTATACATTTTTTTATAAAACAATATTGATACCCTATTCCACAAGATAAGCTTAATAATATATAATAAGCGTTATACTTCAGACACATCATTTCACTTAAATGACTAATTCAGTTTTAAGTAACTTGGGAAGCTAATAAATTCCGTTGGCTAATTAATTAACCGGCTAATTCAGCTCATACGATGCTCGTGACAGCTGATAAATTTTAAAGTCTTCTGAAACGCTAGCTACTACATGCGATGAAACCACGGCTTGATAAATAATTTATTTATTTATAGACTCTATAAGGCATGTCTTTTTTTTTTTCTTTCTATTTCTTATAAAATAGAAATGAATGTGATGACAGATCCTGGGAATAGAAATTAACGGTAACAGCCAAAAGGTATTTTTCCATACTTTCTATATAAGAATTAGGTTTCAGTATGTTTTGTTTTTCTTTTTTTCTCTATTTCAAAGTGCATATGAATGATTCGAAAAGAATACTGTAAATGTATTCAGTGTTAAGTTACTTTTGATCTTTTGTAACTCCGGTTTTATAATTGGTAAATTGACTACGTAGGATCATGCTAACTTTAGGAAACCAGATGAATTTTTAGATGCTTTACATTAAAAATATAATGTAAAATATAATTTATTGAGTTAATATTAAGTTAAATATTTGATTTTAATTATCCTTGATACTTTTAAATCTCAAATTGCAGCACGTATAAATATTTATGCTGTATTTATAAAGTAAAAAAAAAAAGTTGAACAAATTCAAAACATTTTCACTGCCTTATAAATGAGTAAACGAAGCTATAGTAAATCCTATTGCTTCATTGAAAAAAAATAATCCTTCTGGTTCTAAAATCCGCCTCAAGATATAGCTAATAATATTTCAAACATTCAGGTTAATATGGCCTATCGTTCTTACGTGCTCCTGAAAACTCAGTACTAGCTAAGCAATATTTTTTGGTGGGATGAGAAAAAATAAAAATAAAAAATCGTTAGCTAATAAATTGCATAATTTGTTTTAAGGACTACGTCAAAAAAGATAATTGGAACGGTTAATTTTTTCTGACTTAAAAAATTATAATTAAAGAAACCCTAATAATTATCAAATTTCTATTTGACAGGAGTGAAAAAAATGTTAAAAGAAAAAGTGTAATTTTCAAAATTTATAAAACTTCAAGTTAGTCTTGACGTTCCGGTTTGTACATGTAACTTGCTCATAGTAAATTGCATATGCATGATGATTTGAATTTTTTTGTTAGATTTCAACTTTCGTACTTTCCAAAAAAAAATGTATTTATGACGTTTCGGATTATATTTATTAACTTTCAGATTAATGTTAACACTGAAATTAATTTAATATAATTGATAAAATCTGATATGAGACATTAAAACTTATAAAAAGTTACCATAAACCACAGTCTTATTATGTACAGAGAACCAGGAAACATAAATTTGTAATTTTTAAACCAACCACGTTTTATGTTGAATAAAAATTAATAACAAAAAAATGTGGAATTTAGATTACAATCAAATATTTCATAGTAAACTAGATTAAATTTACACTAAATGCAAGTATATCTTGTCTTTTTTTAAACAATTTCAAGAGGACTTTTAAGCAGTTAAACTATGGTAAGTTTGGGTTTTCATAAAATCATGTATTATAGGTGATTTTTTTTATTGCCCTCCAACAGGACTGAAGATAACACACTTTCGGAAAAACCTTTTTGTACTATGAACTTTAAATCTATGTTAATTAATTTGAGTTTGCATTTTCTCTAATTGAGTAAAAATATTATTAGTATGGAAAAAAATATGAATCGGTCCAAATATTTCTACATCTTTTTACTCAATTAGGGATGAATCTCAACTTGCTCTGATACAAACCACAACTTAATTAATATAAACTTAAAGCTTATTAAACAAGAAAGTTTTTCTAAAAGTGTAGTATCTTCAGTCTAGTTGGGGGATTAGAAAATAAATTTCAAGAATTCTTGATTTTACGAAAACCCGAACTTACCGTAGTTTAACTCCTTAAAAGTCCCCCTTAAATTGTTTTAAATAAGACAAGATTTACTTGCGTTGAATGTAAATTTAACCTAGTTTACTGTGAAGTAATTTTTCGTAACATAAATTAAACATTTTTTTAGTTATTAAGTTTTATTCAACATAAAATTTGGTTAGCTTAAAAATTATAAAATTAAGTTTCCTAGTAGTAGCAAGTGTCATGGCCGCAAGTGCAGTTGAAGATTCACGTCGCTCCGTATTTGTTACTATGTAATGTGGTTACTATTTAAAATTCTGGTGTAAGACTATATCAACAGTGACTATATAAACAGTGGTACATTTTATGTCACATATGTTCAAGTTAGTAACTATTGATTAACAATGAAGCAGTAATAAATTAGTGCTCGTTCGGCAAGCCCAAGTGGCCCGTAATCCCTTACGGGTTTACCTTATCTGTAATAAGTTACGGTCAAGACTCGGCTCTGTGTATACTAACATTCTTCGGCTTTGTTCACAGTTCGAATCCAAGACATTTAGGTTTTTTTTTTTTTCTTGTTTTTTTTTCTCTTTATATTTTTAATATTTTTCAGAAGACTTTTATTTTATTTTCTCATTAATTAATTCTGAAATGAATTATTTTATATTATATCTGTATATAGTTTTTAAATAGTTTAGTTCTTAAGAAGCTATCTTATAATTTTCATTTTAATATTTAGGTTTAAAAAACATTTTTTTTTCTCTCTTTCTCTCACACTCATTTATCCATCATGGATAAATCCATGGATTTGGATAAGAACACTTCTTGTGAAGACTCGGAGAACGAGACACCCTTTTCAGAAATTAGCGAGACTGACTCGCAATACTTGAAAAGACGTACGCTCCAAAAGCGTGTCCGAAACTCCGCTCCTGGTTCGGGAAGCAACTCACCAAATAAGAAAAAAAACAAAAAATAAATCAAACAAATCAAATAAGCCAGCAGAACAAGAAAAATCTCCACCTAAAACGAGGAGTAAATCTAGGGGTTCTTAATCTAGGGGTTCTAAATCTAGGGGTAAATCTACGAGGGATTCTTTGGGACTTTTTACCGATTATTATGGGAAAAGTGATGAACAATTTCTGACAAGTTTCATTTTTATTTTCTGAATGTTGGGGTCAATTCGTAGTTTTACTGGACTGTTATGTTTGAAACCTCTTAAATCAAAATCCATCCTTAAAATCATTGGACAATCTTGATTGAATATGCTAATTTCTATCATAAATAAAATTATGAAAATTAATTACTAAAATAAATTATGAAAATAAAAAAAAAATCGTCAGGTTCGCTGAATTAACAATACTAATAAGAATTACGAGCAAGAAATGGATTGTTCCAACGAATGTGGATTTACAATGCACTGGCACGTTTAGACTGAATTATGGTAAAGCATACATTGACTTAAGAAAGAGAGTAGTGTGACTAGAAAATTTCAACCTACAACCTTAAGAAAAGAATCAATATTCTCCCTTTCTCTGTACAGTTTTCTAAAACTTTATACAAACCTAAGAGTAAACAGGCAATCCTTAAACTGAAATTGTTCCATTTATTAAACGATTTACAAAAATGATAAGAAGAGAAGGTAATAGAAACCTAATGATTATTCAGATATTTTTTGTCACACAAAAAAAAAAAAGAAAAAATTACTGTTATGGTCTTATATTTATCCCAGATCCCATCAGTGTACAACACAAGGAAAATGTGTGTGTGTATATATATATATATATATATATATATATATATATATATATATATACACATTTTTTTTCATTGGTTCATATTTGTGAATGATTTGAGCAAATAATTTGAGTAAAAAATCAAAATATGTATTAGATTTATAACGCACGTATTATATTTCAGCTACTAAATTTAAGCGCGTGTCAAGGAAAAAATATAAAAATGAAGAGAAGTTAGTTGGGGTGTGCAGTCACTAGTAACAAAGTAAAAAATAAATAAATATAATTTATTTCTTTTTACTTTGTTACTACTGACTACATACACCAATCAATATTAATTCACTATCATAAAAACATTATTGTTCCTGTAAACACAGTTTTTTTTTTCATTTAATTATTTTTATTATGATTATATATATTTTCTCTTTGACATGTCTTCAAGGACCGACCATCCATGTACGACAAGATTATTTTATGTAGTTTCTTTATCTTTCTTCTAGAATAGTTACAGCTATTTATTTAAAAATCAATAAATAAAGAATAAATTATAAACAATTTCGGGATCGGCTACTGGTGTACAATAGCGACTATAAAATAAAATAAAATATAAAAATTTTCTGGTGGATAGCAAGTTTATATTCCTTACTTCAATATTTAACATTTAAATAAGAAGCAATTTGGCTATAAAAAATGAATTACTTTCAACTTAAAAATAAATTTTTCATAGTGTATTTATATTTATTTTGTAAATGTTTTAAATTATTTCGAAATGTTGATTATGGAATAAAAAGAAAAAATATACAAATTGAACATATTTTGTTTATATCTAATGGATAAAATAAAAAAAAAAAAACTAACACTCACCCGAAACTTGGGTAAAAAGAAATAGAGAATTATAAAAAAAAAATGAATGAAATAGTTATTTATACATAATGATGTATAAGAAATTTAATGTCATTCTAATCTAATAGAGACAAAACCAAAAATATGGAGTGGTATGTTTCCTACTCTCAACTGATATAAAGGTACAACGTTGTTCCATCTACATCTTCATAAAAAAAGTAGTTTTGGTGCCGATGACCTCGAGGTATCTTTCGTAACTAAAGAGAAAAAACTGAAAAATGAAAATGACATAAGTTGGACTTCCCTCTGCCATTATATCGCTAACTTTTGGATATCCTTCAGTGGTTTTCCTGACGGATGATCTGAGTGAGTCTCATCTTACAAGTTTTCTTCTTTACCCCTTTTTTCTGTTCCGAGTATTTTTTTTTTTTTTTTTTTATGATTCAAAAACTTTTAGTACACGCTGTAGGTTCTTCTGTTGTCTGTAAAAAAAGTTTCACTATATTCGTATATAAGGCTGGAATTAAAAAAAAAAGTCACGTTCTCCCTTATAATATTGCTTTGTAATAAATTTTATCTCATCTTATTGTATTTATATTACTCTTTTTTTTAGCTACATTCTTATATGAAAATTCTAATAACATCTTTATAGTTCTATCTTAAAGCATCATATAATTTAATAATGATAATGATAGTTTTTATTTAGGTTTAGTGAATGGAAAATAAAGGAGAGAGAAAATTTTGAATGAAATGTTAATTTTTTTTTACCTAATCTTATTCCTTCTAATTTTTATTAGCTAATGAAAAAAAAAGTTGTATTTACTACTTTACGCGCTGATTATTTATCAGGAAAATTGTTTCGTAAAAGTTTTATAATTTCTGTACTTTATTAAAAAAAAAAAAAAACTTAGAACTTCAATATAGTTTTAGTTTTTAAGCCCTTTAAAAAGAATTTAATATTTTTAATTTACTGGTGTTCCTGCTTTGATTATACGCCGACTAGTTATTACAAAAGTATACTCAAACCCTTCATAATTACTTGTAACAGGATTCGATACTTCATTAAGAAGAGATAATTAATACCAAGGGAAGCCTTCTCTCATTCCTTCATAATAATTCCTCGACTATATTCAATGGATTTATTCGAATGATTTTATCCTTAACTTACTTCAGAAATATTAAAATGCGTTAATCATTTCAGTATACTTGGTATCTTCAGAGTATGAAGAAAGAACTCTAAAAAGGATATTATTTGAATATATATATTTTATTCTTTTAATTTTAATTGAAAGTTTCTTTTCCAAAGTAGATTTATATCTTCCCATTTATATCTAGATTTATATCTATATTTATGCCTAGACCAAAAACTCTTGTTGGTACTCCACCAAGTTTTCGGCAGCCAATGCAGTTACTGAAGAAATTAAGCATTGGGAATGGTCTATAGTTGGTGAAAAGCGCTCATTTGAAGCTGGAATCTATCCTGCGGTCGCATATGCTAGCATATCCTACTAATTATTCAGTTTTATACTTCAAAAAAATAGCTGAAAATTAGAAACCCGATAGGTATCGATCGTCTAGGATGAATGTGTCTTACGTTTTTGGCAAGAAGCACACATTCCTGCACAATAACATTGTAGTTGAAGTTGAAGGCTTTAGGCAGACTAGATTTGATTCCTAAGGTTATTTAAAATTATGTAAAGGGTACCGAAGACTAGTACTTCAGGGTGTTAAGAACTGAAAAATGGTTCCTAGTAATGGAGCATACGAATATTTGTACATTTTCCGTTTTGCTAAAAAAAAAAAAAAACAAATGATACACTTATATATTTTGAAGTTAGAAATCTTTTCTGACTTACCAGAACCGAATGGATTCAACGGAACCAAGTGACCCAGACGAGTGAAAATGGAACAAACATTTTAAAGTTTCCTTAAGGTTGTCAAAAACTGGGGGCTATACCATATATTCAAAATTAAAAATCTTTTTACTTTCACTTAAGTATATATGAAATATATAGTATTGGTAGTATTGCGATCGTGAAAATGTTCGCATTTGAGTTTTTAACGGAAATACATGTTTTGAGGTCTCCTGAGTCCTCAATTTTTATTTCTCAAGGAAATTTGGAAAATATCTGATTTTTATTTATTTATTTTTAATAATCTTTTATTTATTTAACAGAAATTCCTGTTGAAACTTTAGAAGGATTAGTTACATTAATTTTATAGTTTTGGACGTTATAATTGGAGATTGCTACCATAGTTCGATAAGGTTATATATAACTCACTTTTTTGTCTAAATTAAATTCTTAGTGGTTTTAATTTTATTTACTAGTCTACAACAATGTTTTAACTACGTTTAGAAATATCTAATATAAAATCAGATATTTTTTTATAATACTACCTGCAAAATATAAATGACTAAAATTATAAGAAATTAGGAAAAAGTTAATTAAATTTATTAATAATGAAATGTGTTAACACAACACATTCTTAAATTAGTTTTTCTTAAAATTATCGTCAGACCAATTTGAACCTTGACAAATCAAGCCTGAGAGTTTCTATATCATACTCGTATATATATCTTTTGTAGTCATACACACAAGACGTAATTAAACCTACTATCGTTAATTGGATTTGTAGAAAAGGTTGAGTATCGTAAAGTTTGATACGTAAATTGACCAAAATAGATTTTATCAAATTCTGTTCACTTCTTTCGCTTATGTTTTTTTTTTTCATTTACACTTAAACATAACTCTTGTCCTCCAGTGTTCTTTAATAATATTGCTCTACCACCTTCAAAAACTGTACGATATTTGGGTCTCCACTTGGACAAACGACTGACATGGACATACCACATAAAACAAAAAAGAAAAGAACTTAATCAGCGATACGGACTTCTTTCTAGGCTACTTGACAGACGTTCTAAATTATCTGTGACTAATAAACTAACTATTTACAAAGTAATCATTAAACCACTATGGACATATGGGATCGAACTATGGGGAACAGCAAAGAAATCAAATATAAAAATCATTCCAGTCAAAAGTCCTTCGGAAAATTGTAGATGCACCCTTTTACGTTTCAAATCTCACGTTACACACTGACCTTAACACTCCTTTCATCACGGCAACTGCCACTGACCGCTTTAATAATTTTCGTGACAGACTGACTCTAAATTCCAATCCACTTACTCAAGCTCTATCTACTGCCACAAATCCATATAATCCGCCCAGAAGACTGCTGAGGCGGTGGCCAAGAGACTTATTGCATTGAGCTACTTGCTGCATTATCTTTTTTGTGTGTGTATTTGTTATTATGTTATAATGTATGTGTTATTTTACTAGGTTTTTTTTGTTTTTTTTTTGTCTTGTTATTCTTCTCCTTGATACCATATTTGCTGAATACTAAGGTAGATGGCAAATTTATTGTGAGCCACAAATATGTACAACTAATAAATAAATAAATAAAAATTTTTAAATAAACGGAATTCGGCCACAAAAAGAATGGTAAAACACATCGAAATCAAAACTAAAACCAAAAAGTCCTTTTCTTTTTAATTATATCTTATAGAGATAACATAGATCAACTTACTTTTAGAGGTAACAGGTATATATTACAGTATATCCCTATAAAAGAGAAACATATACTGTTGTTTTATTTATTTCTGTTGGTTGATGAAGTCCTTCCCCTACCCTCTTCCTACTCCACCCCCAGGGGCCACCCACCCGTAGACAAACATCTCCCTCATCATTGGATGATGAGCTCCAATAAGGATGAAAGCCCTCGACGGCCGAATTAGAGGATAACAGGTCTCATGTGATCAGCGCGACGCTAGTTATATCGGCTTCATTATCTCGACAGCTTCCTCCCAATGGAGGACCAACTTCCTGCTTCTTGTGGTGGGCTCTTCGGTTGGTGCGATGGCCCCATTCTATTATTGGTCGATCCTATTGGTTAGCCACCGTCTAAAATTAGGCGTATCAATTTCTATTTAATTCATATTGGTCTTAAAAGAACAGACGTATTTTTTTTGTGTGTTCTTCCCTTGTATTTAGGCTATACGAGTTTTTTTTTCGGACTAGGGGTTTAATGCCAGAGTTCAAAGTCTCCACACGCACTGGTACGCGCACTTGTAATTATTTTATTATTTATAAGTTCAGTTATCAGGTTGCCGGGTAAAAGCGCGGTGCTTTATACACGCGTTAATCCGCTCGGCCCCTTCATTTATCATATCAACTCACTTATGATCATTTATATATTGCCTTCGGAATTGTACCAGAAATTCCCAGCTCAATCATGATCTTCCAAATACAGTTCCTGTACACGGAATCATAAGAGAAGATCTGGCTTAACGTGGTCTTTGATCCACTTAATCCTATGATGACAGGTTGTACATCCCTAGGGCCTTTTTTGTTTTAAGCCTTTCCATATCTATTTTATAAGGTTATTATCAATATTTTTCATCTAATAGTATAAATTAACATTTAGCTTTACTTTCATCCTCCCCTACTTCTTAGCAATATGGATTTTTGGTAAAAACTTTCGCATATTGGAAAACTTCATACTCATTGCAAATTTCAACCTTTATATTTACTGCTGGCTGCACTGTGCGAGGCAGCAAAACGGCAGCATTCAAGAACTCTTACCTTAAAATTAGTTTTGATTAACAAATGATTTTTATAAATTCTAAGAATAAATGTTATCTTGTTTATTGTTCTTGAACTTGTTTGTTTATGAGTAGTATCATAATTCCATGGGAGCATTCGGTTTCACTTCCATCATTCTATTTCGAATCTCAACAGCTGTTCGATTCAGATGCTCATGGGAGCCAGGGTAATTAAGGGATGTTCAACCAACTCTCATGATTCACCATCTTCTAAAGGACTCATAGAAAATATTTGCAATTCATGAGTCTCCTTGGGAAACATGAGCTATTCATTCTTCGGTCCTGCGGAGGATGGATCAGCTATCCTCTTTATGTTTACTCCTTAAATAAATCATCGAAAATCCTAGCTTTCGGATTTCAGTCTAGGTTCCTCATTCATTGTTTTTTTTATTTATATGGATTTAGCACTAAGCATATGTTATTGGACGTATTCTAATTTCCAATATAAAAATTGTAACTAAGGAATTGAATCGTTATGGTAATGAATCCGATTATAATCCTATTTTATAGTTTAATAAATAATGGTTTAGGTTTTCGAATTGAATTGAAAAGAAATTCATCCAGACTTTTATTTAATTTAAATCACAGATATTCATTTCTGATCCTGTATCTATACATATATATAATTTAAATATCAATTTAAAAAGCTTAAAATCTCTTTTTGATCCGTCATAATTTTATACAGTTGAATTCAATAAAATGAAATTCAATAGTGTACTAATGAAACATAACAATAAATCATACTGGATAAATGTCGCAACGTAGAAGTCTGCTTCGTTCTGACGGCCCCTATTCGTCAATGATGTATCGCTTATTTATTATAATGAGGATAATAATACCTCCTTTGGAACATCTGCCCATAATGCAAAAATAATATTCACAAATAGCAGTGAATATTGAGCTTCAAAACTTTCTAAAAAGAATTCAGAATAGTCTGTAAGAAATATTAGAATCTGCCAAAATTAACAATCAGTAATAGTTATATATGTATTAATTAATTAATTAATCAGCAAAAAAGAATTAATTGAATAGTACCAAAAAAGATATATTGACGTCATGAGAAAAATTAATATAAAAGTAAAAATAATATCGTGAGCACTGGTTAAACAATATTTACATTTACCGGGGGAACGGTCGAATAATAGGGCTCTAGTCGCAAACGCTTAAGATCCGGATTGGAACTCAAGCCATTGTTAGAACTCCAATATAGGTATTTCCAAACATTTTGGAGTATACTGCCGCTCCAATCTTCCATGATAATGTTAGGGATCAATCGATCTAGTTAGGGATAATGATAAAATACTATGAGGATGAACAATGTTTGACTAAATTTGAAGAGCTTCATTTGATATATATTTGATTATATTTAGAAAAGTGATAGTGAACATTATTTTCAACCAAAATCGAAAATATAATATATATAATATATATATATATATATATAAATGATAAATAAGATAGTTAAGGTGTATATATATATATATATATATATATATATATATATATATATATATATATATATATATATATATATATATACCTTAACACCTTAACTAATGCCTAAAAGGATGGCTAAAGAAATGTGGGAATATGGGCGCCGAGTATAGAGGAAAATCTGTGCCATTTGTTATTTGCTGATGACCAGGTATTAATTGCACAAGATAAAGAGGATATAAGCTACATTTTCATAAAAATTATAGATCGTTATGTGCAAGGAGCTCTCCTATGGCAGGTAGTGAACTGTCGGAGGGGGATACAATGGCCCAGCAAAGTTGGAGAGACTTACTTACTGAAGCAGGAATTCTGTTGAGGAAAACTTCATATTGAAGAAATTTGAAAAATAACAAAAAATCTGAAGAAAAAAATATATACATAAACTATACCACATTAAATTTTCAAATTAAATTCTATAACTACAATAACCTTTCATTCATGATTTTGGTTTGTTTTTTAAATCTTTTATTTCATCTCTAGTTATATTAAAATATATTTTCTATTCACCATTCATTTTACCCAAAACTTTTACTACTATTTATCTGATTTTATTCTTTTACCAATAATAATTTAAGTTTTAATAAGAATGTGGAAGCCGTTTGAAAAATTTTCGGTCACATCACGTATATGCAGAAGCGAATCAAATCCACTGCTATGTAAGTTGAGATTGTGCCTCGCATTTGTTAGTAGTGATGTTTTATTCAAGTGTTCTTAATATTATACCAAACAGCTCTTTCTATGCCAAAATTACTTTAAAACTAACTAGCTTGTAAGTTCAATATTTTAATTTAAGCAAACAAATTATTATTATTTATTAATTATAATTCTTCGTTTAATTTTTGACTCAAGAAATATATCAGAATTTGATTAAGTTCATCGAAAATCCTTTATTTTGAAAATATTATCCACAAAAACCATTCTCAGTTATTTAGAACCATAATATTATGATACTTTTTATAGCTCTGTATTACGTCTAAAGAAATGGAAATCATCACTATGAGATCACCGTAAATTTTGGAAGCTCTTAAACTTTGGACAACCATAAAAAAGACAAATTCGGTCAGAGTACACCATGGTGATAGACTAATGTCGACAATGGAACAAGCTGATACGTTCGCTCAATAATACTACAGGGACATTTTGGAACGCACCATATCACCCAAAGAGAAAATTTCATGTTTGTTTCTCCCAAAACATTGAAAAGTATTCTCCGAAGAACCAAAGGAAACAAAGCTGAAGGATTAGATAAAATAATATTAAAGTACCACCAAGACTTTTGATAGGAATATTCCATAATCACTGACCAAAAAACTGGATTTCGTCCTCAGCGATGCACGGAGCATCCTTTAGCAAAAGTGCAAAATCAAATTACCCAAAAAGTGAAACGTAACACTGCCACTGCGATGATCTCGATTGACTGCTCAAAGGCTTTCGGTTCTGTTTCCCATTCCATTCTACTTCAAAAATTGAAGGTTTTGCATTGCCCAGAATAATTGTGCTCTATTTTGAAATCGTTCGTCAATGACCGAAATCTGTCTGTGCTTGTTGGTGATAATTACTCGAATACTATACCTTTGACATGTGGAGTACCTCAAGATGCGGTCCTTTCACCAACTTTGTTCAACATTTACAATGTTGAAATAATTGGTATAAAATATACGAAGGCATCTTTAATGGCATATGCAGACGACATTGCTATGTACAGACATCTAAAGTTTACCGCTCATTGCACTTCAAAATTATCAAAAGTAAGATAAAAATCTTAAAAATTCAGTCACCTCACAACAATCTACAAAGAGTATTCTTCGCCCTTCTCTTCTCTATGGTGCTCCACTACTGTCCCACACTTCATGAAACACAAGCAGGATACTTCGGCAATTCCAAAACGGAATTTTAAAAAGAATAATTAAAAACACATCAATGGGAAAAGAAAAATCTGATAAATTAAACACCTTGTTAAATTTTCCCAGCGTAACTGAATTTATAAATAGAAGAATATTAAAATCCTATCATTCGTTAAAATATTTAACCAACATCGAATTCAATACTATAACATTTCCGCCGGCTCCTCAGAGACGGCAAAATATAGATATAAGTTAGATTTTAAGTTAGTCTTAAAAAAAAGTTATCAAGATAGAGATGAGCCCCACTACCCCGATTAGAATTCAAGAAATACAGATTAAAAGGTCTAAGAAAGGCTTATCAAGACCTTAAAATGTATCTAATGATACAGCAAAAGAAATATCTTACAGTATATATAAGAAACAAAACTAAACATAAAACTGGGGTTATGAAAAAAAAGTGAGCTTATTATTAAATAACAAATGTAATTGTGATAATTATTATTAAAAATGTATTTATTTTTCGTGGGTAGGTTTAGTAAAAAGAACTTTTACCACCTTGAGATTTGAATAAGTATAAGGATTCCTAAATAATTAGCGTTTTTTTCAGAAAAAATTAAAGGATTCAGTATGGTGAAGTTTTTATACAAAAATAATTTATTTTTAGATTCGCTCAAGTACTTAAAACAAACCTGAGTTTAGTTGTGGTGAAAAAAATCTTTTTATGACACGTTAATTCGCTAGAATATTGTTTTCGTATTGGGCGAAATCAAAGAGTATGTATTGAAACAACGATTCTCTTTCATTGCAGATTCAGAACGAAATTTTGATCAGAATCGTGGAGGACCGTTCCTTTGTTAGTATCTAATAATTTTCCTTTAATTGGGAGAAATTATTTAATTATATTGTAAAATAAGGAAGTTGTTCCAAAACTAACACCAAACATTAATCCAGGGCAGTAGACATTAATTTTCAATGCAAAGGATAATTTAAGAACTTTAAATTTAGGATGTTTGTTTAGTTCAGAAAAATTCAATTCATCTCAGACTTTACTTAATTTTGTACTTAAAACTTTATATTTCACTTGTACAAATTTTAGACAAATAAATATGAATTTCAGATAGTATATTCATATTTATGGTATTACATTTTAGCATATTATTTATATTAATAGATATGTTTATATTCTATATTTACATTAAAAGCGCTAATGAAGCTAACTAATTAAACACTCCTTAGGAATAAAAAATATAACTAATTATATCTTAAATATTATATATGTTTCATCTATATGTCAAATCAATAATTATAAATTCAATAATATGAAAAAATAGATTTTTTTTTTGTTCTTCCGTCTTAATTTAAAAAAAAAAACATTAAAATTAAGGCTTTTACAGTGTGAAAGTATTTTTTTAATAATCGTGTATATATTGTTAGAAATTGAGCTACTAATATCATTTTTAAACAAACCAAATAACTTCTTCCTAAAACTGTTCTATTTCAAATTAATAAAAAAATTTAAGCCCTTATCTTCAAAACGAAAAAAAATAATAATAAAGCTATGAGATTTTGCCATTGAATCAAGAACAGGAACTGTCCATTGTGCTATTGTTCTCCAAGGCTTAATGACTTACCTTCACCAAACTCCAGTTTCTTCCTAATTACTTCAACGTCAAGTCTTCGAGGTACGACAAGATGTATAGACAAAAGCCCAAGTTTTTGACTCAGGGCTATATTTTTTATGAGATTTCGGTTATCAAGTAACATTTCTCGTAAGTAAACAAAGTCTACTGAGTATTTCCTAAGTCTTCCTCACTACTACCTTTGGTTGTACAATTACCTATATTATAACCAAGGGCCGGATTTTCAAGCAATTGCATATTTTGTTTATGTGATGTTTTTAAATAACTGGTCAAACATCTATAAGTACTCTGATTACTCAGATGCAATTAGTTAAATTTTACATTGCATATTTTAGTATATTTGATGATAAATTCATATAATTGCATATTTAAAATAAAATTTATAACAATAATAAAATAATGAATTAATATCAAACATTGAAAAGGAAATTCCACAGTACAATTAATCGTACATTAATTTTACAATGATGGATTAAATTTCAATCTACAAATAACAACGGCATAACGCTATCTTCAGTTATTGACTTCTTAGAATCTGGATAAATGTCAGATTCAGTTTAAATTTCTTACTTCTTTTCAGGAGGTTATATTTTTAAGTGCAACATTTCATTAGAATTAAAATTTTGGATCGATCCTTACGGTTCTAAACACCAAATAGTTTTTAAAAGTTATTGAGACGTTCCTTTTTACTTCTATGTGAATTTCCTTTATCGCGCCTCTCGTATAAACATTACATTTGGACTTACGGAGTTGAGCGGAGTTGGGCTCCACTAAACCATCGAATTCCTCTCGCAACCAATCCTTACAATCCAAAATCCTACGTAAAATCCTCGATGCTCCCTACTTTGTTACAAATAAAACCATCCATAATGACCTTAATGTTTCTCATGTTTCAAATCTGACCCAATCTAGATACCTATATCCTTCCATAATAACCTTCAGAATCATCCCAACTCTCTCGTTTCTAACCTTGCTTTCCCTCCAATTCCTGATAACACTCCGAGGCGTCTGAAAAGAAGATGGCTCCATGATCTCCTAATTTAGACATATCATTAGAGTGCTACCATTGTGTAGTTACTCAACAAGTGTTTTCACGTCATTATATCCATATTTACTGTAGTTCCATATTATATAGTTCTAATTTACTGAATGTATTTCTTTAATACAGTTGTAAATATCATTAGGAAATAATAAATAAATAAATAAATAATGAATGTGTTCATTTTTTTTAAAATAAATTTTATACTATAATTAGAATAGAAAATATTTTTATTGTAGATTAGGGTTTAATTTGGAAATTAACAATACATTTTTATAGTTTTCAAAATAATTAATTAATTTTATAGATACCAGGTCACGTAAAATTTTAAATTAAATAAATAATCTTTAGTGTTATTTTCTGTGTATGGCTCCTAGTGTCTCTTTGAGTCGTTCAAAATGAGTTGGAATTTTTCAGTTCGTGGAAGCCCAGATTAAGTGCCTAGTTAACCTTAGATTATAGGCCAATCAGAACACAGCTCATGAGCCAGTGAGTCATGCAAATGGTCGGTACCTCAAATCCTCGGAGCTCTCCCAAGATTTCATAGGCATTGAATCATTCATGGAGCCGACCACAGTGCTAACTCAGCCCCGGGAAGCGGTCTCCCAGTTAGCCTGTCGTTCCGTAGAGAGCAGTTTGCATCTTGATGGCTCCCTTACCCTCGCATACCGATGTCACAGCACGACCATAAAGCTCGCTGTTATCTCGACGTCCTCGGGATCTGGAGGAAAATCTCTTTTCTGTATTGGCTTCGATTTGTTCTCGTCTACAATGGAAACGTTCTTGAGGAAGGGAATAAAAGGAAGTTGAACTTCGTATTTCAGTTAGCTAAAAGCATTAGACGATCGATTACATTACTTCTTTACAATTTTATAATTCATTTAAATTTTTAAATCAAGTTCTCCAAATAAAAATAAATAGAGAATTAATGTTATCATAAATAGTTGTTGAAAGATTTACAGCTGTAGTCTTAACAACCTTAGATTCGATTCTCTTGAGGTAGAAACCTGAGTCATAAATGAAAAGTATGATACTTGAACGGGCATATGTAAATGTTCTTGTTTTAAGGAAGGATTTCTGATTCTGAACAATTTTGAGTATATTAATATTATTTATAATGTTAATCTCAGACATTCCTTTATTGATTGTTAAATTATAAATGTTTCTAATCACTTATCACATATCACCATATTCCGATCCGTAAAAATCAATGAAAATAAGTTTGAGATATTAGTCAAAGTAGTTTAAAAATGACGTCGAGTTAACAATAGTTTTTGAAAAGAATATCGATTTTAATATTTTTCGGATTTCTTCATTGAAAGGGTTCATTAATATTTTAGAAAAAGTAGTTTTTAAAAATCCTATCGATTTTAAGATTGCGCTGTCAATTAACATAGTCCTAAATAATTATTTTGGTTAAAGTGAAAAATTATAGGAACAACCTAACATAAAATATTCCCACCTTCTACTTTACATAAAGTAGGTAATTAAATTATTAATTAAGGAAAAAAACTGACGGTTAACCGCGATCTCGGCCCAATCAGCTCCTTACACAACCATTGGCCTTGAAAGATTGTACTTACAAACCATTGAACTCTAGACCCTTCATGGGCTGTAGGGCTAGATGTTTTATTAAAAACATGTCGCATATCGGTGATACATTGGTTAGTATTTACGTTCAGATACTCTTAACAGTATGTATTATTCAATAAAGCATGTACCTAGGTCACGTTAATTGGTAACACAATGGCAAATGGAATAGAAAATATTTTACATGTATTAGAGACTCTTTCTTTTTTATATAAGTGTAATTTTTCTAAAATAAAAATATATAACGTTATGTTTATATTACGTAGTTATGTAGGAGGAGATTCAAACCCAACCACATCAGGTATGTTCAATTTTAATTTCTATTGGATGTGGAAAAAGCTTCTTACGATTCTGGCAGTATTCAACTACTCTGCTTCCAGAACTTCTTCTTGTTCTTATTATTATTATACTCCATTTATTATTTTTAAAATTTCATACTAATTACAATAACATCTGTTTTATACGAATGGTTTCAACCATACTTCCTTTTCTTCTACCAGCTTTTCCCCGAAAAAACGGGAGCTTTAAGAACAAAATGCTAGAGATAAGAAACCAGCAGTTATTCCCTTAATGGTCTGTTAATAAAATAATAACACAAAAACAAGTTGTAGTTACTGTAATAATAATACTTTTATGGATAAATGCAATTAGGATATTTTTTTCTTGACACGAGCTTATATTTAGTAGCTGTACAAACGTTATAAATTTAAAAATTGTACTCTTATTGCAATTCTTTATATTCTTATTTTTCATTTTACATTCTTTTTACTATTTAGCTCAGGTCAGTCACAGTAACAAATATGTACCACCAATAAATATATATTTCTATTTTGGAGAGAGCTTCAGCACAAAATCTTACCTCTCTCCCGTCCTTCGTACTTCCGTCAGTGAATACATTAATACTGTCCATGTAATGAATTAATAGTAAAAAATAAAATAAAAACAGCGTATTTTTTCTCCCTTTTTATTTATTGTCAATTCATACCTTATGTATTACAGAGAATTTTTTATAGGAAGGCGTAATATTTATGTTTAAAATTATTTTATCCACATTTATCCATATTCTTCTCGCCTCACGACAGTACAGAAACTTGTATCAGTTATTAACCTCAAATGTACTTGATTGATCGTTGCTATCATGAAGAGGACTGCTCAGCCTAGAATGCGACCCACCGCGGTTTGATTAAATCGTTGACCGGAGTCACTTAGAGGAATCCTGATCTCCTGGGAGCCATTGTGTACACAGATAGGGCGAACAATGGGTGTTAGGGGCGGCATCAAGAGCTCGCCGAGGAGGTGCGTCATTAGTAAAATGAGAGAGCTGGGTTGATATACTGCCGCGGTGGGCGGGTTCACGCCTAAACTTATCAGCTTGCACCCTTGCGGTCCCCATCCCATTACACGATTGATCTTCACATAAAAGGGAATAACTGCTAGTTTCTTATCTCTAGCATTTTGTTCTTAAAGCTCCAGTTTTTCGGGGGAAAGCTGGTAAAATGCTTTAAGTTTAATGTTAAAAGAATTATGGTTCAAACCATGCATATAAAATAGAAGTTATTGTGATTGGTATACAATTTCTAAAATAATAAATAGATTATAATAATAAGAAGAAGAAGAAGAAGCTCAGAAAGCGGTGCTGTTGAATACTGCCAGAATTGTAAGAAGCTTTCTCAACACCCAATAGAAATTAAAATTGAATATACCTGAGGTGGTTGGATTTGATTATCCCCCTTTTAAGTAAACAAAAAACCTTTTGTAAAAGTGTTGACAAATAAAAAAATAATTACAAAATAATTTAAAAAAAAAAATACAAAACAAAACTACGATGAATTTTGAGAATTCTTCCTCCATTTAAGCAAAGAACATTACAAGAAATTTAGGCTCACCTTTGATGGACGAACATGAAGACATTTCGAGAAATGAACATGCTTTATACGTGCAGCTCTGTTCTCTGAATCAAAGACCATATCTTACATGACTTTACATTTTATTTATTTCAATTTTAGCATCTCAAACTTGGAGGACTAATTTTACTACAATAAATATAGTATACTACAATATAGTTACTAAGATAAATATAGTTACTACAATAATGGTTTGTTTGAAAGGAAAAGAAAAACCTAAATGAAAATATGGAGAAAATCTTTTTTAATTATTATTCTTTCTCTTGCTCTTGTGCTTTTCAATAGCAGATCCTCAGTCCTCCACTTCCTTCACTCATTTCTATCTTCGGCCATTTGGAGCATCTTACCTCATGTCTTTCCTCTCATCTTTCCCAGCCCTTTAAGGTGCTCCCATTAAGTCATCATGGGTCGTCCCAAAGGTCTTCGTCATTCAGGTTTCGTTTCCATATACCATTTCGTCTCCATACCTGTAACTCCATTTGAGCCTTCTCTTCCTGTCCTTGCATTAGGGTCTCCTGTTATCACTAGGCTTCTACTTTTACTTCTAGCTTGATCGACTGCTCTTTGGATATCACTCTAGAACTGTTCCTTATTTAACGCTGGTGATCCTTCAATAGGAGCATGTACCTGAATTACCATTACCTTCATCATTCCAATTCAAGGTCTGTGTGGATAATCCTTGAGCCCATTGGTTCCTAATGTTCAAACTTTCTGTAGCGTTCTTCCCTAAACAATGTTCCTAAACTTCCCTTCGCTCTCTTTCTCACATCAGTTCCGAAGTAAATGAGCATAAATTCACCAGTACTTTAGCCCCTTTTCCTTTTTCTTTTAGCCTCACGACACCCATTAAATCCACTCTGTACTTTTGCATTTCTTCAGTTTAATCAACTTGTTTTCCTGCGAAAGTTCCGATGATACATATAGCCACTTGTGTATCCTTGTCCTTGGCGTGAAATCAATCAATTTCCGAGCCTCGTTGTTTTACTTTGATCCATTTATACACCAGACGGGTGATTAGCTCAACAGCTGTCAGTCCTGTTACCTCGGTGTAACTGAGAGGGATGTAAAGATATGGTAAGGATAAATATTAGGTAGGAAGGATAATTAGTTAAGGTCATGATTCCCCTTTAATATTGGAGGAGGTGAAGATGAAGAGCTCGTTTGGGCAGAGTTGCTAGGCTTCTGAAGTAGATCCGTCTTTAAGGGATCGTAAAGAGTGTCTACCCGCTACCCTGCAATAATCAACTCATTTGGTACCTTCGGCCGGGGAAAGTTGATAAGAAATTTATACGTCTTCGATGATTTTGTTTTTGAAATTCAAAAACCCGTCAAAATATGCAATGTTTCGGTTTAAACGTGTTGAGAGTTGTCAGACTGCTATAACGAGGAGATTTTATTTTGCTGGAATGTTATCAAGGCAAATTCCAAGAGATAAATTTTATAAAAAGAAAAAGAAAGTTGGTAATCTTTGGACCAAATTCTAACACAGCTGCAAGCTTATTTTACAAACATTCTTTTTCTTATATTGTATTTTTTTTTTTTGTTTAATTGATTGACATTATTTAAACTGTTTACACACATAAAATTAATTTTTCCGAAGAATATGTTACTTATGTTACTCAGATACATTTTCTTGAGAGTTAACATCGCGAGTGACCTCTCTGGAAATGGTTTAGTGCAATGAGAGTACGAAAAATTTATTTAAGGATGTGGGTGTAGATCTGATGAAGTCCACTGCGGGACCAAATGGACAAACGT
The DNA here is from genome assembly GCA_928085145.1 of Nezara viridula. Taxonomy (NCBI): domain Eukaryota; kingdom Metazoa; phylum Arthropoda; class Insecta; order Hemiptera; family Pentatomidae; genus Nezara; species Nezara viridula. The sequence continues at coordinate 149,085,843 of OV725079.1, read as the reverse complement.
CAAGAAGACAAATGGAGGCTGCTAATGAAATCTGTACTCATTGAGCTGAAGCCGGCTACTTTAGTTAAAATTAACTACAGCTTTAGCCTGAGGCACCCGAGGGTCCGTTGCTTTTTTTTTTTTTTTTTTCTCCTCTATCTAGCTACTTTTTCGCCCACTCTAGCGTGTTTTCTACTACTTTCATCAATCATCATGTCACCAAGCTTAAAGGACTAAAGGGAAAGAATAATAAATACCGACATTGAGAGAGAGAGAGAGAGAGAGAGAGAGAGAGAGAGAGAGAGAGAGAAAGTAAAATTTTCAGTTATTTATAAAGTTCTAGTTTAATGTTATTTACAGTTGAGAGCAGGGGTCTCCAAAAATTATGGCTCATGAGCCAGTTCCGCCCGCGAAAGTTTCTTTGATTACACAGTAAATTTTTGGAAACTATTAAAAAAAACATATATTTTTTAGTGATACAACAAATTACTCATACTTTAAGGTACTACAACATTTATTGCGGATTTTCATAGCTGAAAAGTCATTTATAGAACTGTTTTTTTTCATCATAAGTTGGGACTAGTGTTGCCCAAAATCGGTCTTGGTCTTGCACTTTGCGAGACCAAGACCAAGGCCGCCTAACTGTTGCAAGACCAAGACCAGAACTAGTAAAAAAAATCGCCTTTTTAAATAAAAATTAAGGCAAAATAGTTACTAATACTTGACAATCTTAGTTACTATATGTTAATAATTGGTATAACCAATGTACTTTTGCTTTTAACTCCTCTAATTTATCATTAGGTCTTAGTTAGATTTCTCCTATCTAAGAAATTACAGTAACATCTCTATAGTAATAAGCTAATAAGTAATTGGATGACTGTTGCGAGAGTCTTGCGCATGACCAAGACTGAGTTTGCAAGACCAACAATCGTCTCGTTTTCGCATTTGGGCAACACTAGGCCCACGGGACTTAGTATCGGTCTCAATGTGATCCACGGGAAAAAAAGTTTGGAAATCCCTAGGTTAAACAGTTTACACAGCTTAGATCAAATAGCCTTCAGTCGTAGTCGGCACTGATGATCCGATACTTGCCATATGCTAGCTAAAAGAATTTTACTGTTATTTATGACTCAAACTGGAAATCATTATTTCTCCGTTCTGATCTATAAATAACACAAACAATACATCGATTTCAGGATTTTATCCTATACGCTCTTAGTCTATATTCTCTATTAAAAAAAAAAATTGAAATTCCGAAGATTGATAGAGTCAATCCGTCATGTTCCGGCACTTAGTTATTTGATTTGCCTCAAAAGCCAGCCTATATATCACTGCCTCAAGGATTACTAAAGTAGGAAACGTTTGGCTAGGCTCGAGCTCCATCGGAAACATGGTAATAACAAGCTTTAATGATATTGGATAGTAATTTATCATCAGTATGGGAATGGCTTGATAAATGTACAGTTTCTGAATGACTCAATGTTCAGTACATGGTCGTCTACTTCTATATACATACATATTACCTATAGGCTTAAACTTGCTGATGGAAGACCCAATGCATTTGAAACTTATATAACTTTTCATTACAGAAGTGCGTTTTAATTCTTTAAGAAAAAAAAAAGGAAAAGGAAATTATATCCTGGAATATTTTGACCCCTAAAAATAATCATAATGAACAATAGAAGAGTCATTTTCCTTACGTAAAATGACAAGAAATAATAAAATTAAAGAGTGATGAAACCTTAAAATTAAAATGAAGGATAATCTTAAGTAAAAAATTAAAACTATAGATAAATAAATATCAGTGTGAAATAACAGTAAAATGAGGCTGACTGCACTAAAATACGAAAATGTAATTTTTACATGTACTCGAAAGATTGACTGCTAAGAAGATAGAAAAGTAATCGGTGTTTAAATGAAGTTAAAATTGAGATTTTTCGTATGGAAGTGGTTAAGGAATTTTTACAGTAAAGAGTTGTATGAGAATGAATATACAGGTTTGTGAGCTGGGATATCGTATTTAGAGAATGAACAGAGGAACAAGGATTGATTAGATCAAGATGTTAAGTAGGCTTTTTTGGTTGTGAATGTATGGAAAAGGAATACGTGCAAAATATATTTCCATCGGAAAACTGGATAAGAGGTATTTTAACTCGGCATACCAACTGGATACGTGGGAGCGCCTAGGAACTCCAAAAGTGCAGTTTCCACGGAAGAATGTAATGTTAACATTTGAGTAGAAAAATGTAAGAAAATAATGAAGAAAAAATCAATTTTTAGGACACATCAAAAGGACCTTCAAAATTTAATCAACGACGGAGACATTATTTAGTGGCGCAAAACATCATTGATTAATACGGGCATTGGAGGCGTATCTGATGAATTATTCAAGTCAAATGAAACGCCAATTATAGAGAAGTAAGGGAACATCAGGCCGGGTCTATGAAAAAAAGAAAATTATGCTCATGTAAATTTTGCTTAATTAAGACAAATTGAGATTAGGTGCTGTCATGAATTATCTGTATGAGATACTCAATCGAAAAAGAATATCGGTAAATTCTTTATACCCACAAGTGTCCATCATTTAATTAATTTATGCAACTATTGTAACATACATCATTCAATAACCTTAATTATGTGATTATCATTAGAAATTATTTGGTTTACCTAAATTAGAATAGTTTTATTATTTTGAGGGACAATCTGAGAAACAGACATACAAATTTCAATTTATTTCTAAGAATTTTAAAAATTTTAAGCATATAGGGCGTAATTTAAATTTTACAATTTATGATATACCAGACTGAAACTACAAGAAACCGCTCGACGATTCCGATTACTTCAGCACTTACTAGACAAACGATGAAACTTCCAATTAATTACAAAATACTCATATACATGATTATAATAAGGCCTATTTTGACTTACGGAGTTGAGCCATGGGGCTCCACTAAACCATCAAATTCCTCTCGTATCCAATCCTAACAATCCAAAATCCTTCGTAAAATCTTCAATGCTCCCTACTTTATTACAAATAAAACCATTCATAATGACCTTAATGTTTCTTTTGTTTCAGATCTGACCCAATCCAGATACCTTTTTTTTTTTTTTTTTTTTTTTATTTGTTTTCCACCCTCCCATGCCACCAGGGCAACACGGGTGTATGCAGTAGTGAGATGTTAAGCACTAATGCATAATAACACACTACTGCCATAATATCAGTTTACAAAGTTCTAAGCTGTGCACACAGCTAGCTCTTCTACTTTTTCCTGGCTCCTTTAGGCCTGGCTTCCCGAATCCGGAGGTCTTCCTGGGACTGGTCCTCTTCTCCTGCGTGCACCTAGGTTAAAGTGAGCTGGGCCCACCGCCGTCTTCCAGCCATTTATAAACTCTTTGAACCGCGGGAAGTTTTCTTCACTCACCAACTGAGGAAACTCCTCCTCAGTGAGGACGTAAATCCCCGTGGTTCTCATTAACCTCGCTCTTAATTCGTCGAAAGCAGTGCAGGCCGTGACCACATGCTCAACAGTCTCCGGAACACCACAATCGGGGCAGTGGGGATCTATATCCTGTCCGTAGCCATGGAGTTTAGCTCTGAAACCCCCATGTCCCGTGAGAAATTGTGAAACCCAATAGTCCGGGAGGACCCATTTCGCCTGTAACCGAGATTCAACGGTGGGAAAGTATTTTCTTAAGGTACTGCCTTTCGGAGTCGTCACCCACCGTCTGCTCCAATCTTCAATTGTTTCCTCCCGGATAATCTTTTTCCATTTATTTGGGTTTTCAATAATCCTCATCCGTAGGTTCTCCGATAGACTAGTTGAGCCCTCCTTCTTGTAGTCATACCTGGTCACTTCTTCTCGCAGGAGGAGGTCGAGAGGCACCACCCCCGCTAAGACCTGCACTGCTTCATGCGACGTAGACCTATATGCTCTGGTGACCCGAAGCAGAGCAGTTCTCTGAGTCGATGCTAGCCTATTTCTTTGTCTGAGTGTGAGGTTTCGGAACCAGAAGGGAGACGCATACCTAAGGATACCCTCCACAACACCCTTATAAATAGTGATAGTGGCTGGATACCTAAGGCCCCAAAATGCGCCCCCCACACGACTTAGACCGTTCATTGCTAGGGCCACCCTACCTGCCAGATATTCCAAATGAGGCGTCATATTCAGGCCTACACCTAACCTAACCCCTAGGTAGGTTACCACCTCACTTGGACGTATCCTCTGACCTTCTATGTACATCGTTATAGGGTGTGCCCTATCAGTCTTTCCCTTAAGGAGGATGGCTTGAGTCTTAGCAGCAGCCATCCTCATCTTCTTCCCCTCACACCATCTAGCGACTAGGCTGGCGCATCGCTCTGCTTCTCTCTTGACTCCAGCTCTGCTGTTGGAGGCCACCACAGCAGCTAGGTCGTCAACGTAAGCAGTGGCAGGAAACCGCTCCTCCTCTAACACTCCCAGTAACTCATCAAAGACGAGCTTCCATAGAGCAGGACCAAGCACCGATCCCTGAGGGCAACCTCTCTCTATGGAAGCTTCTACCTCGTAGTAATTGCCTCTAATCTTGACACTTCTATCCTGGAGATAACTTCTTACTAATGTGTATAAGTTACTAGGAGCATCATACCTCTGCAGCTGCTGGAGCACGCTAGGCCACCATACGCTGTCAAAGGCGGAGGATATATCGAAAAGAAGCAACATGACATACCGCTCCGCCCTCTCCTCAACATCTCTGCGCACTCTCAGCAGGGCATCAGCGGTTCCTCTGCCTCTGGTTGATCCATATTGCCGTGGATGACTTGCTCTAGCGAAAACAGGCCGTAAACTAGTCATCATGAGGTTCTCCAGGACCTTGCTAATCACAGGGAGGAGACATATAGGTCTATATGAATTAGGGAGTTGTTTGTCCCTATCTCCTCCCTTGTAGAGTAGTCTCAAATCAGCGATCTTCCATCTTCTTGGAAAGTATCCCATATCCAGACATTCATTGAAAATACTCAACAGCCGGTCTTCAATATACGTGATACTGTTCCTCAAGATCGCTGCATCTATTGCATCAAGTCCTGGAGCACGATTAGTCTTCTGCTTATCCACGGCAATACGAAGATCGTGAATGTCCCATGGTGGGCACAAATCTGAACCAGGTGGATATACCGTGGTGCGTCTCACAAAATCATCATTTTCGCTGTCCTGGGTTGGGTCATCTCTGGGATATATTGCTTCAATGAAAACATTGGCAGTTTCTTCAAGGGTGGTTGCCTCAGTATTATGATACCGCAAGGCTGCAATAGTCTGCATCGGGGACAACTTACCCAATGCTACCCTATACGGAATACCCCAGGGATTCTTCGAAGACTCTTCAATGATGAAATCATCCCAAGACTTCCGCTTTTGTGAGCGAACCTCGTTTCGGTATATCCTGGCTTTTGACTTGTACTCATTGCGAAGTACAGTGCGCCTCTCTTCGCATCTGCACCTCTGATATGACCGCCGGGCCTTGTAGAGGTCTCGTTTTAGAACAGTTAAGGCTGGCGTCCACCATGGGACAGGTCGAACCCTCGCCTTCCGGTGCTTGAGGGAGTGTTCGGCAGCATCACGAATGTTGTTGGTAATCCTGGACACCTTGTAGTCCAGATTGTCAACTACATCCATCTCTGCCGCTTCCCACTCCTCGTCTGCAATCACTCCTTCCAGGTAGGACCTGAAGACACTCCAGTCATTTATTTTAGTGACGAAACCCTTATCAGTACCGTGGGAACATCCTGGCTCATTTACCAGGCCAATTGCTATCGCAACGTGATCGGAACTCGTATCAGATCTGAGAGTCCAATCAGCAATATACCTCGTAAGCGCAGGCGTGGCGATCGTGACGTCAATCCAACTCTGCCCCATGCCTCCAGAGAAGGTGGGGGTGGCAGAGGGTTCGTTCATCACGACAAGGTGATTTCTGCCTATGAAATTTCCCATTTTAGCGCCTCGCCTGTCAGTAATATTGGACCCCCAGACCGTGTTCCAGGAGTTGGTATCTGAGCACATGATCACATTCCTCATCTCTCTAATGATCGCCTCCATAGCGGATATGCTTTCTTCTACATCACTATTCACAGGTAGGTATGCCGATACCAATGTGAAAGAAATCTTGCCCCACTTAACGTAGCAAGACGCATAATCCGCCATGGTGTGTTGCCTCAGATCCATCACGTCAAGGTTAGGATTATTAATCACTATTGCAGCCCTGGGCCTCCTCTCTCCACTGCTCAGGGCTATAACTCTTGACGTGAGGCCAAACCCCGTAACCCTGTTCCCACGGCAGCTAGGTTCCTGGACCGCCATGATATCGTAGCGTTGTGCCATGGCGCGAAGCTCGTCAGCCACAATATGCCGGCGGCCCATATTCAACTGCAGGATGTTGAGTCTAATCATAGTGAGTTCTCCTCACTAATTCTTGAGATCTCTTGATGTGCACTGGGCATTCTCTACTTCCTGCCTGGTGTTTAGCCTTACTTTTTTGAACACCTTCCCTCACGCAGTTAACGCATGTAGGTGCGGTCTTATTTCCTTTTGCGGGACAGTTTTTAGCAATATGCCCACTCGCCGCACACCACTTGCATACTATGCCATTTGCCTCACAAGTAGCTTTTGTATGTCCATATCCCTGACACCTTAGACAGGGAGGAGCATCGGGGTAATCTAAGATTGTCAGTGACCACCAACCTCCTGTAATTATTTCCTCCTTGAGTAGATTATATCTTACCATTGGATGTACTTCTAACACCCAATTATTGGTAATTTTATTTCTAGCCATTGATGAGAACAATGGCTTTATATTACCTAATTGGTTCTCAGAAATAACGGCCGATTTTGCAGCCAACCTTTCCCATAGCACCCTTTCTAGATTTTCCGCACTCCATGAAAGGGGAACTCCTTTTACCTCCACTTTTGGTTTTCTTTTTAAGGCTAGTTTTGCCTCCATCCCAACTTCTTTTAATTTTTGCCATTCAATTATTTTTTTAGCATGGGCACCCTCATCTACACAAACTAAAACTGAGCCAGCTTTGGTCGCCCGTACAACTCTCGCCTTGACTCCTAGTTCAGTTGGAGAAGGCAGATTGTTGATGATGTCAGCTGCACTTTTACCTTGAGAAGCGATGGTAACATAAGTTGGTCTTGTAGTATCCATCGGTTTTAATGGAAGCCCTTTAACAATATCGGCCATCGTAGTCTGATGTGTAGACCTTTTCTTGGTCAAACTTTCCTCTGATATTGGTTTAGAGGCCTCGATCTCTTTGGCCACTTGTGGAAGAGCCTTTTTCCTTCTTTGCTTTTTCTTTACTTCCTGGAAACTTTCATTCTCCGTGGTCTCAATAATAGCGTGGGCATCGGCTAATAGCGGTTGTTCTTTAACGCATGGAAACTCCCGAGATGTCTGAGGTTCTGACAGTGGTCTTTGTATGGTTTTACTTTCCGACTTGAGTCCCTCGATAACCATAGGTACTGCTTTTTCCACTAATGCATTTACTATGATATCATACATTTCAGAGGAAGCTAATGTGTCCTTTACCACACGTTGTACTAAAAACGTTTTTTCATAGTTCTTATCATATATTGTCTCCATTATATCTATTAACTGCTGCATTTTCCCATTAACGTGCTTTTGTACCTTCGCACTCACGTTCCTGTCTGTTGCGTTCATGTAGACCCTGATGTTTTCTTTGATTCTACGTGCATCTTGCAGAAGACTATCGTCTACACGTTCTTTATCTGCTTCTTCACGGGCGTCAGGAGATCCTTTCCTTTGCCTCTTTGCTGAAGGCCTTGGGCACTTTATAGCCTGTTCTTCCACCATTTCCTGCTCCATTGCTGATGCAATTTCATCAGCCATCTTACGCAATCCAAAATTAACAACTTTATACGTTGAAATAATGGGTGAACAACAGTAGAAGGAAATATTCAACACTCAAAATCTAACCTACGTTCGGGAAACTTATAAATTTCCTATCTTCAAAAGTAAGACTTTAATATGAACTTACCTTAGTGCTTCACCAACGTAATAGTCTCTAAACGTCCTTTTGGTTAGATTAAACCTTCGTGAAAACCACAAAGTTAACCTTAACCTCCACTGTTCACTCAAAAAGTTTATAAAATTAACTAAATAAACATAAACTAAAACTAAATCATGTTCAAAAAAAACTATAAAACACTAAAATAACACAAACAGTAGGAAACGATACAACAAAACTAACAAAACAAACTTGAAAAACACAAAACACTGAGAAGCACAATAACACTTTATCATAGGTAGATAACCTTCCCCAATCCAGATACCTATAATTCCATAATAAACTTCAGAATCATCCCAACCCTCTCGTTTCTAACCTTCTAAGCAAGCTTCCTCTTCAATTCCTGATAACCCTCCGAGGCGTCTGAAAAAAAAATGGCCCCGTGATCTCCTAATGTAGACATATCATTAGAGTGCTACCATTGGGTAGTTACTCTGCAAGTGTTTTCATGTCATTATATTCATATGTTCAAATTTTTTAGATGTATTTATTTAATACAGTTGTAAATATCATTAAGAAATAATAAAAAATAAATAAATAAATACAATTTAAGAATAGGTAAATGTTATTATGAAAAGAATGTTAATACACTATACTTCTATGCATAGCTCTTTTTCTTTTTTTTTTTTCAACTTGGTTAATATAAGTTTCCTGCAATCAGGGGATGATACATGAAACTTTATTGAAAATAAGAACGCTTTTTAACCAATTTTTAAGACGATTTTCTTTCCTGAATTATTGATATATTAATGCGACAACGGAATAGCTCATTCATGAATACAATCAATCTACACCACGTAAAACCTTGGTCAATAAGAAAAAGATTATTCTAAGCCAACGATTATTTTCTATTTATTTGATTTCGAATCAGTGGAACGGTGTAGATCAGTGGTTAGGCACTAAGGTTCCAATGCTGAAGGTCCCAGGTTCGAATCCCGGCTCATGGCAGAAAAATTATTTATTCTGTTTCATTGGCCGTGGGGAGACCCTGGGGTAGGGAGATCCTGGGGTAGGGAGACCCTCCTGTGGGGCACACCCACCCAGCCTCTATAAAGTGAGTACCCTTAATTAAATAAGTTATTAAGGGGGAAAACCTGACGGTTGAGCGTGATCCTGGCCCGATCTCCTCCTTGCAAAACCATTGTCCATGAAACAATACTTTCCCTAAATAGTACTGAACCCAAGACCCTACATGGGTTGTAGTGGTACAGGGTTTTTGATTTCGAATCAGTAACAAAGAACGTTTCCTGGTCTATAATCTAATATTATAAGCAAGTTGAGCCAAAAGATGCGAGTACAAACCAATTTATATAATATGTTGTACATTATACAACTTTCACTTACTTTGAGGAGTAATAGATATTTTGATACATATAGAAGTGAAAACAAAAATAATAGTAGTTACCACTTATTAATTTAAAATAATTAAATATTTTATGGTTTTTCCTATCGGTCTAGCCTATTAAATGTATGCATTTTTTGTTCTAAAAATATATATTTTAGTCTATTATAAGAGTGACCCAAAACTTCTTTAGTCGGACAAGAGTGTCAGTTGTAAACGAAACCGCTATATTTATTTATATTTCGTTGTGAGCATTTTAATTTGTTTAAGTATAGGTATGGGTAAACGATTTGGCAGATGGCTACAATATGGACCAACGAACGTAGCATTGTTAGAGTAAATATTTTTATTAGCAGAAACCAAGTTGATATTATTTTTCTGCACATCAAAAACACATAAATACTAATTTTCATAGCAATCGAAAAATTAAAATTTTCTGCACCAAATATTTGCCTAGGTTGCCTAGTCACAAAGATTGTGACAACTTTAGACCGGCTCTACTAATTCTCAGAACTATTATTAAAGATCAAGAATTAATTATTTTTATGCTACACAAAAGGTTACATAACAGACCTCCATTAACAAATTATAACTAACAATATAAAATCAAAATGATTGGGAAGTATTTGTTTATTTTCCAATTTAAAAAGGAATGAAATCTAAGTCATGTGCGTGGATTGGAACAGAAGTAATTCAGCTTTCCAACAGTTGGACTATAATTGAATTTGGAGAAAATCCTGAGAAGTTATGAATGATTTAGTTTTATGCCAGAAAAAAAATCCTTTAAGATCATCAAGTTTTAAATTTTGCATTTTTTTATTTCCATAAAAATTCACATTTAAGAGTTTCAAAGGATTCTAAAAAGGAATTTTACTTGTTTTTTCATAACAAAAAATTATTTAGTCTACTTTACTGGAAGCAACTTATGTTTCTTGAAATGTATGATTCATTACAACTCAATTAATACATGTTAATATTAAGTCAAATGTTTTTTTATTATTTTACTCAAAACAAGAAATCGATTTATTACATAAGCTGATAATCCGGACATAACAAAGGCAAAAATAAATGTTGTATGAAATTTTATATATTTTTTTTCGACTCGTTGGGCCCGTTGGAACGAGCGGTGGGATATGTGTCCAATATATTTCGATGTAGTATCACCGAAATTTGGTTAAAATAAGTAATGCACTGACTGAAGCCTCATCCTGTAACTTCAAATATTCGGAAATGTCAATTTTCTCACCAATCAATCAAGATGTTGAATTAGATATGGAAATACATTCCGATAAAGTGGGTAAAATTTAACAATTTCTACAGTCGGTTTTTTTTTTTATTCAAATATATTTTGTTTGGAGGTAGAGGGAGTCGCTGATAACGTAATTGCGCGAAATCTGCGGTCTAAGGCTGAGATTTTGTGTTTCACTGCATTGGGTGATATTCAGGTATTTCTGGCAAGAGATCTACCAGCAGATATATTTATTTTTATTGTCTTAAATCCCATACGCATAATATCTGAAATAACATAGTTTTCATTCGTATCACTTGTTTTGTATTAATTTGTTATTTGTTTTGTTGTAATAAATTAAGTAGGCTATAGAAAAAGCTATATCACATGATAAAATAAGATTTCTTAATCAATTTAGGAATCATAAAATTAAGACAGCAACATAAATCCGTTTATATAGGAAACAAAAACTACTTCCATTTGAAAAAGTTTTAATCTCAATTATAATAACGAAATACAGCTGAGTAAATAAATAAATTTATCAAATGCAGTATGCATTACGAAGGTGGGTTTAGGAACGTAAATATATCGGATTTATGAACTAAATTTTATCTGCATACTGTAGAGAGAAAGCTAATAATTTTCATCAGAGTCACTCGAGAATAGATCGTTGAAGCTACTCTGAGATAAATGGAACCTTACATGCCTCCTTTGATGCATGGCAGCCTGAAGTGCTTCACTCACTGCTGTCTCCTTTTCTCGCAACTTTCTCACGGGGCAGGCGCCAATGAAGCGATTGTAAGCCCCTCTAGTCGATACAAGAGCGGAATCTAAGGAGCCTGATATCTTCAACTTCTGTCGGAAGCTTGCAAGCATGCTGCTCGTTTCTCGCTCTTTCTGTGGAGTCAAAAAGAATTGTTGGATGCCTCTAATTCGAAGGAATTTCTTAAATGAATCAGACTTGGTAAATGTGCGATCAAACGTCCATAGTTTTGAAGGGCAGCCAAGAACTGAGAATGATCGTTCACAAGCCTTAATGACTGATAAGTTTGGAATGAAATGTCTCCTCATCTGAAAACATTCAGGATATAGAGAAGTGTAATCGAATACTATCAGGTAACACTTTTGTTCATGACTAAATATGTCAATTATTATTTCAGCCCAAGGTGGAATAATGCAATTGAACAGTGGATTCATCCTCATACCATGGGCCATCTGCTGAGGAGACAGACCAAGCCAAGGAAGCAATTTCTTCTTACAAATATATACCGCTGACTTCAGATCTGCAGAATGACATATCACTGATTTCATGTGCTCGAGGCACTTGTAGAAACAGCTTCCGCCGTTGAAGTAACGACTTTGCCTACAGTAATTGACACCGATATGTTCCATGAACCCGATGACACCCTTTATGTTGAAAGGCCACTTATCTGCGACATGAATTTCTTCGGAAGTTGACTTTTCATTAAAAAAGTTTCGAAAATTTCTGATTAGCAATCTTGCTGAATGTAACTTGGAGGCTTGTTCGATTTCCTTGATCTCTGGGTATAATGTTTCTATATCAATAAATATCATATAATAATTATGATTGCAGTAAAGTATATCCACAATTATTTTTCTCCAAGAAATTTGTTGAGTAAAATTCATAGTTTCCTTTTGGAGTATTCCTTTGACTGCATTAGTCATGAGATGATCCGTATCGTTTGCAATAGTTCTATTGTTTAATGAAAATAGTGTTTTTTGATGATTTTTATTCTCTTCTCTCTTTTTTCTTCGTTTATTCATCTTCCCAATCTTTCTTTGTATCTTTAATAGCTCCGTATAAATATTGCCTTCTCCTAAAATCTTTTTATATTTCATCCAAATGTGACCAATTTGCATGTCATTTCTTAGAAACGGACTGTCATAGTAAAAGAACATATCGTACTTTTCAATAAACTTACTGAGTTTTGGGCAAGAAAATAAATTTCCTTTGGGAGAATGAATTTCTATTGGTTTTCCATGAATCTGCCAAAGGCGACAAAGAGCATTGATTAAATATTTAACATTAGCACTTCCATTGTTTTCGATTTGAAGAAACAATTCTGGAAAATTGGTGGCACAGTCAATGAACAAATAATAAGACTTTTCTGAATGTTCAAAGACATCTAACACTACTGCTTTCCAGTTGAGATCATTTTGGGTTATATACAAATTATCATATTTGTAAGGTAGTATTTCTATAGGGAATCTGATAAGAATATCGTCCAAAGAAGTTAAACCACAACCCTGGACACCTGTGCTATTTGGAATACTACCACTGTCAGAGCAGTTATCGCCTGAATCTTGTTTACAAAGTTTCAAAACAATTTCATTATTTCTAGAAAAATCGACGGTTTCATTATTCTCATCATTTATGATGATTTCCGCTCGGCTGGATCTTGATAAGTAATTCAACATCTCGTCATAATTTTCGTGAAACGTTGAGCCATCATCCTGATTATGGCAGTAATAATTAATTTTCTTTAACAGTTTACTTTTAGTCCTTTTCCAAATCCCTGGAATTTTAACAAGACTTTGGTCGATTTCGCAATGGTGAACACTTGTTACATTTCTGGTAAAGGATATTTCAAAAGGCTGACATTTGCTAATATCGACACCAGCAGTGCTTATTTTATTCACTTTGCTTGTTTTCATCCTAAAGCTCTTCAGGTAATGCATCCAGTCTACTTCCTCTTCATTATGCCTAACCATCTCAGGATTAACATCTTTCCTATCATTTATTTGTTTTTGTTTATTTAGTAACATAGATTTAATCCTGGACCTTTCCTTATCAATTGAAATTTCTTCCAGATAATTTTGGCATGTTCCTATGACGGAATCAAAATCATCGTTTCTAGCTTTAGAACTGCCTTCACTGCTCAAATCAGACATGGACAACTTTGTATCTTCTTCACATGCGACCTCTACTTGTACACATTCGTCTTTTGTCGAAAGAAAACTTTTCGAAATACTTTCTCTCAACTTTCTTAACTCTTCATGCCAAAATCTGGCATTGTGTATTATTACCTTGACAGCTGCTAATACATTAACCAAACTGATTTCAGCATCAGACTTTATTGCCGTGACAATTCCATGATCCTTCATGAATCTGGCGAACTTTCCATTACTGAAGAACACTTTCTCTGAGGTATGGATCTCAACCGGGATCCGATACTCCCTAAAGACATCTCTAAATGCACGCTTTGTCTGCTTCCATAATGACCTGACGCCTAACTCAAAGACTTCCGGGTGTAAGGTTTCTTGATCTACAAATATTAGATACGTCATGGAGCCCTTTTTGGTAAGATCGACAAATATTGAACGCCAAGCCTCATTAATTCCAGAGGATCCTGGATCAGACAGATCTGCACAGACTTTGTTGATAGTAATAGGTTCAAGTTCATCTTCAATCTCAGATTTAGAAATTGATGTCTTCGAATTATTGATGTTAGTTTTGATTTTCCTTCTTAGTCGAAAATATTTGTTAAAGATATTTCCCGTCCATTTTCTATTCAGGATAGACCTAACTATGCTAGGAAGCCCACTCCTGCCAGTTTCATTATTTCTTTTCCATTTTTGTTTTTCCTCCGTGTGTCGACTACTGATGGAATTAAAACCGCATCTACAGTGTTTAGAAACAGAAATCAAAAAGTCCATAATATTCATTCGTTATTTTTGAACTAATAGAACACTGAAATTTACAATACAAACTACTTTACTTACAATTTTTATATGTTGAAAAATTCAGATATAATAGATTATTAACACATTACTTTATGTTCAACATATGTTTAAAAGTAATCATAGATTTTATTTAAAAGTTTCTTGATGCTACCAATTCTTAAGGATCTTTTCTATAACAATAGGAACTATTAAGGAAATAGCCATTATACTTACATCGCCACTATTTGCGAATCACTTCTCCAAGATGGTGGCTGGTTTCAAGATCAATTTTTTCACGCTGTACATGGAATCTTGAAACAAACCGAACGTTTCTTAAAGGTGGCGTAGTCGACCGAACCCTAAGGCAACGTAGCAGATAATTTAAATCAGGTTAGGTTAAGTCAGTTTAAGTTGATATGTTACTTCAAGGTACTCTCGTTAAGTACTTCCTACATATTCATATAAAAAAAGACATGACAACTGAAACCGATTTATCAAAATGTATGATGAAACTTTGACTTCTTCCTTGGAAAATAATGACGAACTTAATATTATTCTAGTTTCCTCTTCGTCTGCCATGGCTCTACGATCCGTGAGAGGTCATAATCACCTTAAGCAAAGTCCACTATTCATCTCGATGTCGTATAGCCGATCTGCAGTTCCGAATTTGCAGAATGAACGTGCATCCTTGATAACACCATCCATCCAGCGTAACCAGGACCGTCCACGCTTTCTGGTAGTGTGAATTTCTTCTTCGAGGAACCTCCATTGTCCTACGTCAGGATTCTTGCTGATTTCAGTTTCTGACCTAGAACAACCTAAATAAGCACAATAACTACAAATTACAGTAATTTCGAAGATAGGGCAATAATAATTTTTATTAAATAGAAGCATTGCTGTAATTAAAATTAAATTTATATTTTAAACGCATTTTCCGCATCATACGTCTTATGATGCGTCATTATTAATAAATGTAATATTTTTATATATTAAAATAATCGAAATGCGTTTTTCCACCTTCACAAAAAAAAAACACAAATGTTTTAGAAAAGTTTTCTTCAACATATAAATGTTTATTATTTTACAGTTAGCTAGAAACAGCATAATTTCATTTCGTTTATCCCTTTACTCCGTTTAATCTCATAATATACTCTAAGTAGGACGAAAGTTTAGATTTAAAGATTAATAGAGGTTCATCTTAAAAGTTGCCGACCCGTGCATGGCTCTAATAAGCACTTGCCCGCGACATAATTTAGATATTGACAAACTTCGAGCCAAATTTGTATAGCTTAAATAAAAAACATGAGATATATTTCGTGCTTGTGATACTTATTTCGAAATATATTACAAAAATATTTGGATAATTTGCTGATTTCTATGAAAAGAAGGGCCGGTAAAATTAAGCTAGGCCCTCCTGATACAAATCCTGAGCCTCTGTTCTAACCCTAGTGAGATTTATGGCGGGGAATCGTATTCAAACAGGTGCCATTTCTCAATCAATAAAGATCAGGCACTGAAACATTACAACCTTGGTCATTTTGAGTAATCAGAACATTCATAAATTACTTATAATATTTTTAAAAATGGTAAAATAATTTTACTTAAGGCGATCATTATAATTGATGTATCAAATTATGCAAATCAGCGCACACCACCATACCATGAATGAATATAAGCAGTAGCGTTGCTATGCCATTAAGAATAGTCATTAGGTCATGTGAGAACATTCATTAATTAATGATCCATAGTTTGCTATGACAGTTCAATTAGACTACAAACTCTCATTAGTTAAGGGGCGTTGACTCTTACAGGACTATGTATTGTAGTAGGATTCAATCCCATATTTTCAACACAGATCGGTCTTTTATATTTTTCAAATTCATCAATTGTCATGGAAAGGTAGTTGAGTAATGTTAATAACAATGTCCTCTTAAAAATAAATAATAATGTCCTCAAGGCTCAAATTTAGGTTAGATGAATATTTAATTTCCATTGTGAGCACAGCTCTAATTCGATTAGAAGATATCATTTGCAAGGTAACATTGAGAATGAAACTTCGTTACTGATCGAATAGGCAACCATAAAATATAAATAATAAAACATAATTTTTTTTTTTAATTTCTTAATTACATTTACAACTGTATTACATAAATACATCAAGTAAATTTGGACATAATAGATATAATGACAAATACACTTGCTGAGTAACTACCCAATGGTAGCAATGATATGACTACATTAGGAGATCACGGGGCCATCTTCTTTTCAGGTGCCTCGGAGGGTTATCAGGAATTGAAGAGGAAGCAAGGTTAGAAACGAGAGGGTTGGGATGATTCTGAAGTTTATTATGGAAGGATAGGTATCTGGATTGGGTCAGATCTGAAACATAAGGAACATTAAGATCTTTATGGATAATTTTATTAGAGACAAAGTAAGGAGCATTGAGGATTTTACGAAGGATTTTGGATTGTTAGGATTGGATACGAGAGGACTTTGATGGTTTAGTGGAGCCCCATAGCTCAACTCCGTAAGTCAAAATAGGCCTTATTATAGTCATGTATATGAGTCTTTTGTAATTAATTGGAAGTTTAATCGTTTGTCTAGTAAGTGCTGAAGTAATCGGAATCGTCGAGCGGTTTCTTGTCCTTTCAGTCTAGTATGAGGATTCCAAGTTAGTCGTTTGTCCAGGTGGAGTCCTAGGTATCGGATTTGCTCAACAGGGATAAGTGGAGTATTGTTAAAGGAAACTGTAGGACAGGAAGTCGTTGGTTTACGACGAAAACATAATTTAATTTACTGATTACTATGTTTTGTATGTCACAAGTCTATTCCCTATTATAAAACTTCAGTGAAATCGACTTTCTGTATTTAATTTTTGATGAAGTCATTCAATAATTTCTATAGAATCAAAGCAATTCATAGTTCTTCTTTTGAATCATTGATTTAATCTTTACTATTCTATGACTTTTTGTTGCCCCAAATTTTATCGTCATATTCCACTGGTAGATTACAGTCTTGTTATATTAGTCCGATCTATATTAATATGACCTGTTATACTGGAAAGGTTCATAGAAGCTAAAATTTTTGTATTCATAGAAATAAATTTCATTTTGAAACTGCATAATATTTCTATAAATATTAAAGTCTGTAAATGAGGTTTCCGGTCTCATAGTTATTGGATATTCGAAAATGTATCATCATACGATGAGGAACAACTTGTCCTGTTAATGTTTATCTTATATTTATAATTTTCCAACATTAACCTCAATTGATCATTGACTGTTTAAACATTTTTTTGAATCTTCGAAATGTCACTGACCACATCTCACAAGTCATTCTTCAGCAATGCTTTCATCGAGAAAGAAGCGGTCCTTTGAAGCCCAGTAGCGTGGGCACGCGCCTAGACATTATTAATGGAGTCCAGATTGAAAGTTTCTTCTGTGGAGGTCCTGAATCAATCATATCCTTCAGGACTTCCTTTCAAGAAATAATCATCTTGAATACCCGAGGAGGAACAGTGGGAGAACTCGATCAGAAGAAAGAGGTTGCCGGATTTTTTATGTTGACAATTCTCATGTCAGGGCCTTCAAAGACATCTGTCAAAGCCCTCAATTAATTATATTTTAATTAGTTGGTTCTGCCCTTTGATCAGCTGTCGCTGGGAACTGAAATACTCTTTCTAGGCGGATCATTAGTCGATTCTTAGAGGCGTCTTTTATCCTTTCGATAGTCCTGTCAAACAGAAATGGTCTCATTTTAGTACTTGGTAATTTCCGACTTTCGAAAAATCATTCCGCTCCAAATATATTTTTCTTTTAAGTTATTTTTGGTTCAAATCACAAACGCATTCCTCAGCCTGTTTGTCTCTTTCTTAAGCGAACCTACAATCTTTCAATATTAATCAATATTCTATTAATATCAATGAACCCAGTTTTCCAGTTTGTGAGGACTCCAAATATCTTGGATCGCTTTTCACCAAAAAATTGAGCTCCACAAAGAAATTGAGGGTCGAATTGCAGGAGGAAATCGTTGCTACTTTATAGTCAGCAATACATTAAGCTTTATAACCTTCTATAGAGCCATTATGCACTCAGTAGTTATCTATAGAAGCGAGACATGAGTCCTGACGCAGGACGTAGAAAGACACTCATAAGCACAGAAGAATACACGGACTGGTCTGTTCTCGAAGAGAGTGGAAGAGAATTAGAGAACAATCGCCTTCCAAACCAATTTAGGTTTCTACACTCAGAACGCAATGTGTTCCAGCAATAGTATATCCCTTTGTCGGTGTGCATTAGTGTGACTGTTATTATGCAATAGATAGTGATATATATCGCTATTTCGCTCCCAGCAGGAATATCATATCGCCGAGTCTCATTGCATTCTGTGTATAGACAAGTTTAATGAATTGAAACCCTAGAGTTGCCTGAAGACATTGAAGTCGTATGACGAGATGGTTGGACGACATTGAGGCAGACATGCGGCAGCAGGGAGTCAGAAGATAAAGAGAAGTTGCTGCCGATAGACCAGCCTCCCGATAACTCTCCAAACCTTCCGATTTTGAGTTCTTGTTTATTTAGTTTATAAAACAATCAGTTGCTGGAGTTTTGATAAAATGCCCTATTAAGAGTGGTTAGAAAAAATTTTTCTTTTATTTACACCTGATGCGTTGGTTGCTAGTTCCATCCAATTTATTTAAGCTAGTTGCATAGTTGGAAAATCCCTAATCCAATGCCTTAGTCTCTACAATACGATTAAACAATTGACTCAGTAAATTAGGCCAATTAACGGCCTTCATCTACAGGATACAAAAATTAGGATCACTCTTAAATAAATAACGACTCCGTAACAGAATGCATGTTATTAACGCTGTACGCAGAGGCACACGATCCGAGGTTCTAAATGAAATAATTCCGAATTCAAAGGGATGATTTAAATTGTGGAGAGGGAATGTTTTCTTATTTTTATATGCGAACATAAAAACAGAAAAACAGAAAACACATTCATCAAAACGAAAAGAATGCACCGGCGTGGTCCAAGACGAAGAACTTCTGCCATTTCGCCATGCTTGTCCGCAAGTTGATGTGCGAGTCACAGGCGAATGGCTGCTTGCGGCGGGGTGAAGGAAAGCTAGCGGTGAGTCAAAACGAAAAATGTCCTAGGAACTCGAATGCTATTTACTGACCTACTCGCACATGACAGTTACTCGTATGATGCGGTCACACGGTGCGAGTAGCTGCACTTCTAGGCAAGCTCAGATGCTAGCTTAAATTGTGAAACCAGGCTTTAAGGGAGAACTGCACGGCAATCCGAGCGCTTTTGATATGGACCCCTTCTTCTTCCATTGAATGTAGAATAAAATATAGAACACACACACATATTTTATATATGTATTGAAGTTTTATTTCTTCTAAGGCATTTCTCAACACCTAGGGGCAACAATAAACGAGAAGTAGGCGTCGGTGGAAATTTGAAACAAATAAAATTTTAAAAAAGTAAAAAATGGTTTACATCTAAATTCCTCAGGTTCATAATGTACTCCTATCTGGGTGATCTATCCGTTAATGGGAGCTTCGGTTCTCCACTATGTTTCTGTTATAAATCCTGTGTCACTTATTCCATACCAGCACTTTAGCGAGTAAAGGTTAACGAGTTTCAATTAAAGTCTGCATTAGATCAAGTGGCTTGTTTTTTGACATGTAATATGTTACCCATTTTTCACCTGAGCAGAGGAGTTGAGGAAAAAGTTCTAGTGTCGTTTATTATTCTCAATACATTATCATAACACTGTACTTTGATCAAATCTTATATGAAATTAAATGAAAAATGAATATATTAATTTCGTTTTCAAAGTGTACGTGGTAATCGATGACCCAATATTTTCGAAACAAGTAACGTTTGTCCATGCGCTTTATTTGTTGTAATTACAAATATTTTTTATTATAAGCTATACATATATTATGGTGATTGTCTGTTGTTTACCAGATTGATTGCTTATATTGATTATGTTATAACATTTTCAGCATGAACTTTTTTAATATATTATAGAAATATTTATGTTGCGACCAATATAGATTATTTATATTATTTAGTTTTGCTTTCCATATCATCATATGGTAAACCTTTTTATTCGTATGTAATTATGTATCATGTATTTATACGGTGTATTTTGAGATGACCTAGAGACGAAAATCTCGGTTATTCGCCTCTCGTCGCGTGTCACATGAAATAAGGAAGAAGAAAAAAGAACATATGGCGCTTGGATGCATTCCGACTTACGTGGAGGTCTGATCCCATCACATCTTTTTCTTGGAAAACCGCAGGTTTTCGAATCCAGCTAACGGACGGACGATTTCCCACATCTGGGACAATTGTTTCTCCAAGAAAACATCTCCCGAGCTCCAAAGTTGCGACGTTAAAGGCCAAATACGATCGGTCGGCTGAAGACGATCTAGTTCTTTTTAGTTGTAACATTTTTGAATTCTTTTAATACCTTACTTGCCTACCTAAGTACACCTTTAGTGTTCGAAATATGGTTTACATGTTTTTTCATTATTAACCATTATCTGCCTAATAATATTATATCTCTGATTGTATTAAACAATTTTTCAACCCTGATGATGACCCACATGCTTGGGTTGAAACGTCAGCACCAATAAAAACTTTAAAAATTACTACGTCCTGACTATTTATCACATATTTTCAATTTGGTTCGTTTACCACATTACTCCATGTCCTCCTTGAGACAAATTGTCGAACATTTGTTGGATATGTACATGTTACATATTAAATAATCATAATCGAAAGTTAACATCGGGCAAATTGACATTCGTTACTTTAATATGGTGCCTACGATATAGTTTAGCTGCTGCACTGCACGATAAATAGTATTTTTCTCATTATTGCAGACATATGTAATTTATAAAATAAGTGGAGGTGCATTCATAGTCTTTAATGGATAATGTAACAAAAAAATATTTTATGAACATCAAAGAGA
The DNA here is from genome assembly GCA_928085145.1 of Nezara viridula. Classification (NCBI taxonomy): domain Eukaryota; kingdom Metazoa; phylum Arthropoda; class Insecta; order Hemiptera; family Pentatomidae; genus Nezara; species Nezara viridula. The sequence continues at coordinate 149,064,551 of OV725079.1, read as the reverse complement.
TTCATTCTGACAATTGAAAATCTATTATAAGCTAAGTATTAGAAAACCATTTTAAGTGCCATAGAGCAGGTGAAGAACCTTCTTCACTTATTTTCTATTGAAGGCTGGATTAGCAGACTCCCTAGACGGGCTAGCTCCAATACATCGAGAGCTTAGTGGAAATGGGAAGCGAATCTCAGAAGAGATATAGCAGATAAATAGCTTGAGAAGAATAGAGTAACCACTGCTTTTGAAAAGCACATCGGATCAAGAGGGGTTGGAAGGAGAAACATCAAGACCTAAGAGGGTAGCTATTTCATGTATTTACTCATTATATACCTATTGGTCGTTTGCCTTTTAATATGTTATACAAATATCCTGTTAAATGCAATGAAAAATTCCATGCCTAAAATTGAATATAATTGAAATTCACATACCCAGGTTTGAGAAAAAGTATTTGGTACTTATAGATTGGAATTGAAGGGGAAAACGTTAAAAAATTAAACTAGCAAGTGCATGGTACGAATGGTACAAGTGCATAACGAATATAAAACCAAGAATGATCATGATTATATCACATTCTGAGAAACTCTAAAGCATCCAGAAGGATTAGAAATTTATAGAGAAATTATACAGAAATGAATGAATGGAAATGCTTTATTTAATATACATAAATTATAAATTTCAACGTATACAGAACATTTATACAGTATGATTATTCGTCTACCGTAAATTTTAATTTTCATAATTTAATTAATTTTTATAATTAATAATTTTATAGTTTTGCAGGTACAGTACAAATAAATAATTTATAATAATTTCATACACATGAATAACTGATGAATAACAAAACAAAAATACAATAATATAAAATGATAAATATTATGAATAATTTATATCTAAGAAATAATAATAAAGAATAATAAGGAAAATCATAAGAAATAATATGAATAAAACTGACCACAAATAAATTAGACGGATCATTGTGTTCTGGATGTAGCAAATTAAAACGGTGTATCCACGTATGTCGAGCAAAACCAACAATTTTACGACATTCATTCACAGAATGTAATACAGGAATGTAAATCATTCATAGATAAATAAAGATTGCGATGCATTTTTTTTATTTATTTTGTTATTTTAAATTTGCCACTGCGTTGGAACGCATCAAGCAAATGTGTTGGCGTTAATTATATCTTCTTGAATTCCTGATATCTTCTTAACTTTTCAACAGATCTCTAGGCCACTGCCTTTTTAGTCGTCTTTGAGACTCACCAGGTAACAGAGAGGAAGATAGAGATAGAATGAGTGGATTTGGATGATTGAGAGTAGAAGAGTGAAATGTTGTGTATTTGTTGTGTATGTAGGATTTTACTTTTGGTATGTTCATGTCTTTGTGTATAGTGTGATTTGAAATAAAACAAGGAGCATTGACAATTTTACGGAGTATTTTGGATTGTGTGGTTTGAATTTTGTTGATGTGTGTGTGTTTTGCGGAACCCCAAAGTTCTGCTCCGTATGTCCAAATAGGTCTTAGTATAGTGGTGTAGATTTGTCGCTTGTTTAGTAAGTTGAGTGGAGATCTGTAGTCTAAAAGATGTGACAGTTGTTTGTATCGTCTGGTTAGTTCTTGTTTTTTTAATTTAGTGTGAATGTTCCAGGTGAGTTTTTTGTCCAAGTATAGTCCGAGATACCGTACATGTGTTTTTGAGGGAACTGGTTTATTGTCTATTATCACAGCAGGACACGAGATTTTCCTCAGGGAGAAGCTAACATGAGTTGACTTGCTGGGATTGATGGTAATTCCCCATTTGTGAAACCATTTTCCAAGGACGTGCAGGTGATTTTGAAGGGCTATTGAAGCGATAGTGGGATTTTTGTGAGAAGAAAGTATTGCCGTATCGTCAGCAAAGCTATAGAGAATGGTGCTAGGGTGCTCAGGGATATCAGATGTAGAAAATAGAAGAGGGCTTAAAACACTACCTTGTGGTACGCCCGTAAGTTGAGGAAAGAAGGGAGAAGAAGAGGAATCAATAGTAATACAGAAGAACCTGTCAAGAAATAAAGATTGAAGAATCAGAAAGTAAGTTGAAGGAAGGTGTGGTTTTATTTTCCACAGTAAACCTTTGTGCCAGACGCTATCAAACGTAAATCGTTTGATTTGATTTAATAAAAAAAAAATTAACGCCAGGTTTTTAAACCACCCTTTTTATTTTTTATGCCAGGATCAATTTGGTTTATTTAGCCAATAGTACCCGTGCAGCCCTATATAAATTAGCTTTAATGATTTTGTCTTCATCTTTGAACCGATAAGATCTTATTAGTATAGTATCTTACAAAACACTAATAGGAAACTTAGAGAGACTATGCAGGAACATGGATTCCGGCAAACAAAGATTGTTACAGTTAAATTATAGTGAAATCTAATAGCTTAGACATTATAAATTACTATCCATCTTTTCCTTCCACATGGCGGCCGAAAACCCTCTGAAGGTACAGACTGTAGTGCCTAAACGAATGTACCAATTTCAACTAAACATATCATAAGTCCTCTCCTCGATGACCTTTAAATTTATTATATATGACGTATTTCACCGGAAAGAAACTGAAAAAAGCTACGAGCAGTAGTAAAATTAGATTTCTGAATTACTCAAGAAGTATACACTTTTGGGGGATTTTTATATTCAGGTGATTCCAAGGGATTTGAATTTCGTTTTGTTGAATTCTGAATTTTGAATGGAAACAAAAAATGTTTCATCGAAATCAGAGCATTATTAATAAAGATATCGCGGTTTTAAATATTTTAGGTTTATTGTTTTCAATAATGAACCATTGTAAACGTCCAAGAAATTCAAAAATTGAACTCTTCCACAAAATTTGAGCTTTTATGTTTGACCATACGCAGGATTCGAAAATCGAGATTATTTTTCATATGTTCTATTGCGAAATGAGAACCGCTGGCCAAAGAAAATTTATAACTATATACCACCTGAAAGAAGGAAGCGTGGAAGGCCAAAGAAGAAATGGACAGAGGACGTGGAGGAAAGCATGGCAGCCAGAGGGCTTCGTTAGGGAGATTGGATGGACAGGGAGCAGTGGCTTTTGGGTGTTGGGGATATGACTCCTTAAGTTGTATAAACCCCAAATAATAAATAATCTATTGCGAATCTTATATATTTTGTTTTTGTTTCTGTTTTAAGTTTTACTTCAATCAGCAAATTATCAATGATGAAAAATATTCACGAAGCTGTGTGAGAAAGTATAAATTATTAACTGAAGGTGAAATCAACCGATCAAGACATAAACCCACCTCTACGCCAAGTGCTGCGATTAATTGGGAACATGTTCACTTAATTGAAACTGACAGTGGTGATGCCTGGGCTTTAGTGACAAGACGGAAAAGAAATTTTTTTGCCGAAAACAGGGACCCTAAGAAACATAAAAAACGGGATCAGAAAATGAAACAACTATACCTATAAGTAATACTCACGATCCGATAAGTAATTTAAGTGACAACGATCAACACGCAAACACTATAAGAAATGTGCGAACAAATGAATAAACACCTCCAATACACGTACAAGATATTCAGAACCACAAGACGTTGGTTATATTTTTGGAAAATAACACTTCACCAAATTCGCTTTTATTAAAAACAACCAAAGGTGTTACTGTTTACCTAAAGACACCGGAAGTATACAGAAAGCTAGTTAACAGTCTAAGAAGGCTGTTGTGGCGTTGGATGAGAGATATCCTTCCTTAAACAACCTAAGCAATTGAAACAAGTTCAAGACAGTAGGTAGTACTGTCCTACCTATCATGTCATTATTTTCTGTATCTCCAGCGCATTTGCTGATTGTCAACAGTACTGGTGGAAATGCATTTTTATAGACAAAAAAAAAATCATTTGGAATTAATAAACCATTGTGTAATAATTTACTGCGTTTTGTTTTTCAAGTATCCTACGTTTTTTACCTCTCAGCCATAATATATCAGCGAAATTAGATGACCTTATAACTTTTGGTTTACCGTTGGAGATCTGATGAAATGACCACTTCTTATTAAAATCCAAGATCCTTCTACGAAAATTTATTGCACAAGTTCTACCGAGGATTCCTGTAAATTATTCAGGTTCACTTCTTTTCCTTTTTGGGTGATATGATTTCCTAACAAAGCTCTATTTTCCCACAAATTTGTTACTATCTTACAGAATACAGGTAAGAAAGATTCAGTCACGTTATAGAACTTTGGATTTTTATGCGATCATCGGCATATCCAAAGATTTCATGATTCATACCGAAGTGCGCCTTTTCATTTTTACGCGATGTTGTTCTTATATTCTTCTCCAGGGCTGGAAGTTGAATAACATCGACGAGAGTCCATTTCACAGCTGCAGACTAATTGTAACTTCAAAGGATTCATATATTCCTTATATTAGTACTCGACCAGTCTTTTTTGTACACGCCCTCATCAATCTCACTAACTTCCCGAAAATTCCCAATTCATTCGTGATTTTATAAAAACTAATGTTATCCACGGAATCATAGGCTGGTTTGAAATCGATAAATAAGGTGTGCACATTTTTCTAGTACTTATTTTAGGATAAAGATATGTTCTAGTGTACCATACTTTATGGAAGTTTTATTCATCTTAATCTATGAAAAATATTTTTCTGAAAGGTTTGATAAAGATGGCTGGTCAAGGCGGCAAAAGATCTGTAAGATGAACAGAAAAAATAATATAAATTAATAAAATAAAAAACAGAGTACCGAATGAATAATTTAAAATTTCTTAAACCTATTAAGACTAATAAAGAAATAAAAAAGTTGACTAAGTGAAAGATTTAACTTTAAAATGCTTACGAATTATAGGAATAATCAGAATATTTATATTTTAAGTGATTTTGAGTGATTTGTCTGCATTTTAAAAAGAGCATTCTTATGCACGTGCTAGTCATTTAGGAACTCTTAAGTGAAAGAGGACGAGAAAAACATTAACATAAAACCATTGGGCTGTCAGGTCTAAGTCTCGTCTTTCCTGAGCCCATGTGCTCATTCAGAATAACGGTCCTCCATTTCATAACTGCAATATGAGGAGACATTCTAAAGAATTTATGGTACATTAATCATTCAGCGAAAATAACCTATCCATGTAAATCTATTTTTAGTCTTAGATTTTTTTTTTATAATAATGTTTTTCTTGGAAGTTTTTAAAATATTCTACCATACATGGACAATTATTATGATAGTAAAAAAAAAAACCTGCTTTATATTTTGCTGAATCTTTTTTAGACCAAATATTTATAGTATAGATTCTATCTATAACTTCTTACTATATTTATTTATTTATTTATTTGTTTTTCATTATTATTGAAAATTAAAACATTCTGTCACTTTGACATTGGTAATAGTGAGAAAAGATCACATTCACACTGTATGTACAAAAAATATAAAGTAAAAAGAAGAACAATAACAAATAAATAATAATCAAAAAGTGCATACAATAAATAAAATAAAATAACTAAAAAATAAGGAAATTAAAAAATGCAAAAAAACACATACATACCTATATACACTATTTACAATCAGGCGAGTGTAGGCTTGGAGGGAAAAACAGGACTCCAGGATATCTCTGCGCTACTCTCTCAACCGCATCACTGATACTAAAGCCAGGAAAGATTGAACAAGAACGCTTTAGTCAAATACACTCATGTCTTGAGTTGAGAATGTGATCATTGCTAGAACTCCACTGTATACAAACTAAAAAAGATTGCGGCGTCACTGCCGTTTTAACCTTCTTGAAGGATTATACGGATAGGTGGTGCTTGATAGGGATTGTGCAAGAGGAGTTGGATGATACGTAATGTTCTAGTGAAATTTGGAGAATTATTCTGGGATAAGGTCTAGGACGAATGGGATGTTGAGGTCATGATGTAGGGTTTTGATGGTTACATAGAAAAGAGCATCGACTATTCTGTAAGGACCTTAGACTGGAAGGATTGGATGCGTTTGATGCTACAAAATTTTGCTATCCCCCATAATTCTAGTCCGTAATTCTAAATAGATTTTAGTATTGTAGATTTGTTTTCAATAGAAAGTTTAGTCTGTATAGTTGGCCGTGTTATCGGTTATGTTCTTGTCTAATAAGTCTAGTAGGAGAGTTTCACGCTAGTCTTCTGTCTAAGAGAAAACAAGATACCGAACTGTATATGGAAGTTCACTGTAAGTTTCCTCCCCTAAAAATTTGAGGGTTAAAAAAGTCCGCCCGTCTCCCGTCAGTTCGTTTTTAGAAGACTACGTCAGTGATCCTCAGGACTCGGCATTAACACCCACCCTTTTCTTTCAAGATGGCAGCCGAAAAACCTATGTCGCTATAGACTGTTGTGCCTACTGGGGTGTACTAATTTCGATGAATTTTGGCCAGTTTTCTCCTCAAATCCCTTTAAATTTATGTATGTAACATACCTCACCGAAAATTACTTTCCTTTCTATATGATGGCCATGAACCTGTACCGTTTAGACTGAAGCGCCTAAAGTAATGAATAAGTTTCAATGAAACTTAGCTAAAGTAATCTCATTCGAAGCTCATTAAATTCATTTATGTATCATATTTGATCGAGAAGAAACTGGAATAAAAGTTTTGAGGGATGGTAAATTAGATTTCTAAATAATTCAAAAAGTATTTTGCCATTTGCTGATAGCTATCTAAAAGTTTACGATACTTCCTAAATAACGAAAAAAGGATCGTTGAAATCGAACGGTTTCGTGTTAACATACACTGATCTAAATATTTTCCACACGTTACTGCTGTTCAAAGCTGATACTCTTTGTTTTGGTTTTTATATTTTTAAAAGGCTTACATCAACTGAAGGAATCGAAGTTGCTATCTATATTTCATAGCAAATAACTATCGATTTGGTTTTTGATTATTTGAATGTTTTACATCAAATGAAGTAATGTCGTCTATTATTTTAAGAAAATTATCAATGATGAAAAAAAATATATTTAGACATATATTAGGAATCACCTTTTATTTATATTCCTCTATATTACAAGTGAAGTGGTGTTACATAATATATATAACTTTTTGGAAATACTATACCATTGTATATTAATTTGCATAGTTTTGCTTATGTTTACAATATCTTTTCCTTGGATAGTTCTCTATTATAGATTTTTAAAAATTGCGGAAACAGCATTTTTGATCACGAAAATGCTTATATGTATATTTACAATCGATACGCTAGTGTCGTTAAAAATTAACTTTGCAACTTGTTATATTGTATTCCGTTTGATGTGTAAGATTACAACCTAAAAACAAGAGTTTTTTTAGTTTTTTTCCAATTATAATTTTGAAAACCTCAGAAAATTATACATTTTTTTAAATATATATCTTTCGAATTTATGAGGTCATCACCATGCCAAATTTTAAGATGAAGAAATGGGCTTTTCAATAAACAAGATCTAGATGTTAAGTAGGTAATTCTTTATTAGTTATATAGAAAGAAATAATATTTTCACTCTTAACTGTATATTCATACAATTTTCTTAAATTAGACATTAATTGAATATTATAAAGCAAACTAGCTTGTTAAAATGAAATATGATTACCAAACGTATCTTATTCCAATCATTTCTTGGCAATTTGATACTTCAATGAAATTCTGAATTTTGATAATTTCAAAAATACTACCATAGTTTTAATTTTGTATAAATCTAAACAACATATTTTTAAAAAATCCATGAAGATGTATTTTGAGATTTTTCAAAATCTTAAATTTAGATTTTAAATTAGCTTCGGAGGTTTTCGTGATCAATCACAGAAAAAAATTCAGCTGCTTCTATAATTTAAAAAAAATCTATATTAAAAATAATTTTAAATAGATTTGTAATATATATTTATTTGGTATTATTGGCTTAAAAAAACAAGTTAATCGAGGTCGTGTAGGTTCAGTATTGGTGATTTGAAGTTGACAGCTATTATTTAAATTTAATTGTAATTATTGAAATGAAATGAAATGAAAATATATTTTATTATTCTGAGACGGTTGTCCCTTAAGAACAGATTATAAGTACTGAAAACATGAATAACTGGTCATAATTACAATAAATATTTACAATATTGGTTATTTAAAAGTAAAAATATAGACGGAGAGAGAGAAAAATACATGAAAAGTGTACACATATATAATACAAACAGAGAAAACTAAAATAACAGAATAACAGCTCTCTTTGGTATATTTCGTAATCAGGCGGATTGAGAAAAGAATAGGTGTTTAAAGAGGAGAAGTTTGAAAGAGAAAACTGATTGTGCTTGTCGAATATCAGCAGGGACGGAATTCCAGATGGAGGCGGCTTGAATTGCAAATGATTTGTCAAACGCAGCAGTTCGGTGAGGAGGGGGATAGAGGTCGGAAGTGCGAGATCTAGTGGGACGGGATTGGATGGAGTATTTAAATTGTAAGCTATGAAAAATATAGGAGGGTCGATGAGTTCTAATGATCTAGTACAGAGAGATAGCTGGGATTATTGTATTTAATTTTTGTTTTATTTTTCACTACTGCAGATATGGTAGTATCAATTTTATATATATGTATATTAACCATCCTTAACGGTGGCATATTCGTCTATCCCGAAAAAATAAAATTAACAGGTAGAAATATTTTTTTACTTAATGAAAAAAAAAAAGATAAACATGATATTATAATTGTAAGAATATTTGCAAGTATAAGAATTATTTTGAACTGAACTCTTAAAGATAATTACTTTACTGAAAAGTAAGATTTATTTCATATTTAAAGGAATCTATTATGATTAGATAATTTAAAAAAAAATATGTTTCTAAATTTATTTGAATATATTTAATTATCAATCAATAAATAACTTATAACAATACGGTTTATTAAAAATAATAAATACAGATTTGAACAAAAACAAATGTAATTACATAAATGATCGTTAGTTGAAATAATATTTGAATAATACTAACTCATAGTTCTTAATTATCTTGGTTGTCAATTATACAACAACTGACGGCTTGTATTCTTGACGTTGTCATGCTTGAAGACAACGCTGAAGATGTAGAGTGATCTTAAGTATGAGATGAAGATTGACATGCTCACGAAATTACATCTTGCTTATCATTGTATATTCATTTATCACGGAGCAAAGCACAAATTCTTGTTTAAATGAATGAGTATAAGTTATAGTATTCATTTTATTTTATTTTTTTATTTATTTGTACTGTTATAAAATATTAACTAATTTTATAGTCTACACCTTTTTTATCGGATTCAGTTTGAAAAAAAAAATAAGATAACTAGAAATAAAATCCAAAGTTTTGTAGGTTTTTTTCGTTCTAAACCGAAGCATTGGTCCACTGTGGGTTGCAAATGAAGAGCCACACATAATTTAGGAAACATAATCTGGCAAGTGTTCTTTGATTAGACCCATTTATATATTTAATCATCACCTCCTCAAATTTAATATTTGTCTTAAATCTCATGGTGTTTACTCGGCGAGGAATGTGAGCTGTTACTCAAAGCACCTGTTATCCAGTGCCCCGATCTGTCGGGGAACTCTCTCTCTGGGTCCCGGCTCGCAGGAGAATTATGGAACCACATTTCAAAGGGCTCCGGTGGATATCCACACGCGGATAAATCTTGAAAAGGTTACTGCCGCCCATCTGTCTTCGACTTATTAGTGGCGATGCTTCTCTTTTTTTTTTTTGTCTCTACACGTCCAGTATTAATGTTTAAAGAAGTGAGAAAAGGTTGAGATTTATTGCCAGATCACCGGTGACAAGTTGATTTATTCCCTTCTTGTTTTAATACGCAGATCTAATTTGTATGAAAATATCCGTGCTTTTTATACGCTATATGTGAATGATATGTCCAGTTCTTTGGAGAGCAGTAATTTTGTGGCTAAAGGCTACAGAGCATTTCAAAATTCCATTTTTATTACTCCCCCTTCAGCTAATTTAATGGAAAACATTCCTTATATATATCGTCATACCCAAGACTCTTAATGGACAATATTGGTACACATTTACTTAATTTAAATACGAAATTTCGATTATGACACAAAGAATCAAAAATATTTTTCCCTTATTACATAGCTCAGAATTCGACGGTATTGTTTAGCATATAGTTACCTTATATTGAGAACAGATCTTCCTCACACAGCTCTATTCATACTTCTACAAATAAAACATTCCAAATAGATCACATCTACAAATACTGTCCACGATATTGAAGAGTTATGGAAAGATATGATCTAACTCGTGACATCTATAAGGTCTTATGTGCATAAATAAATTTAATGAGATTTATATCGTTAAGACATTGGAATATTTCTGCTAATTTAAATTTATTTCTGAGTTTTATATTTAACAGCATTCATCATTATATTGACCTTTTTGTATTTCATTTCGCATTTTTCTATATATATTTATTTCATCTATTTATAGATTATTTTTACTTTTGCTTACTCTCAATAAAATATTTAGTACCTTAAAGTTTTACGATCGTGAAGAATTTCGATTCCGAGTTTCCAACAGAAATACACTCGCAAAATGTTCTTTATGAGTGTGTATGTGCATGCTTACGTGTGAATAGTCTAGCTCAAAAACGAAAAGTTGCACCAAACTGGAATTACATATTTATGCCATACTTAGAGACTGCATTGAGGTTAGGAGGTGGTAATGAAAGTCCTAATAAAATCTTTATAATTTACAGTTGCTATTTTTATTCTTAAGTAAATACTATTACACTATTAATTATTTAACACTATTACATTAATTAATTCTGGCACTAAATTAAAGAAAATCGCCTAAAACTGAAGGAGGCCGCACGCAGGTAGCTCACGAAAGCAACATGCGGCTGGCAGGACGCACATTGTCTACCAATGTTATGCCTACCTTAAATACTTATTGGTAACTTTAGTTTTGACTAAAATACTAACCGCAAGCACATTTCTTTTTAAATAGGAAATAACTATTTCTGAGTCCGAAAAACTAAGACACTGTACTACGTACGTATGTAGTCCCAAGCCGAGGTTTGAATCGAGCAACTGTGCTAAATTTATTTTTTAAGTTTTCAGCTGTTAGTGCACACCCAATTCAAAAATCGTTTTTAAAAAAAGTTTGTCAATTAATTTTCGATGATTGCCAATTGACCAATTTATAACTTTAATAATGAATAATAAAACTGCGAGTTGTTTATATCTTTATGGATATGAACCTTATTGGTAATTGAAGTTTCGAGAAACGTTTACATACCATAACTTATCTTAATGAGGGCTTAAACCCTCAATTAAAAGTATCAATTCTATTGTTCCTTGGAGGAAGACAGGTACACAAAACAGGCTCATAAACTAAGATGCCATAGTTTCGAATGAATAAATTAGAATCGATACAATATTTTAATGTCATACCTGCTTAAGCATAAATAAAACATTCGTTTGTTAGGTTGATATCAAGTTTGGATTTAAAGGTGTTCATGCTTTTTATTTTAAATTATGTACCTATCTGAAATTTTTTTAGATTGAGAAGTCAATAATTCCCAAGGTATTTCTTTCTAATATACATTTCTCTTACCATTTCTAGCTAACCGGAGAAAATCCTCGCATTACAAGTTCTTTTCCAACTAACAAACATTTAATCTTTTTCTTCTTAATTTTTTTTTATAAAGTATTTAACATATAAAGGTTTTCATTGTTTTTTTAATTAAAAAAAAAAACTCATCGTTACTGCGAATCATGACAAAATTATAAAGATAGTATAAATGTAAGGAAGTGACAATATGGAAAAGTGGCAGCTCTTAACCTGTTATTTGAACTGAGTTTGTTTGTTGTTGAGGTTACTATTCCTTTATTTACGAGGTAGAATATGCGGCAGAAATTTTGTATAGCAAAAAGATCGGCAATAATCTTTACAGAACAATAAATGTTACAAATCATAGGTGGGGAACGTGCGGCCTTTGTGAGCTAGCTGAGGACCCACAGGCCGCATGCGATCTCCAATAATTTTTTATTTAATAATGATGATATTTAATAATTTAGTGCTAAAATTAAATAATATTTAATTATTTAAGTAAAGAAAATTTGAAAACTAATATAATTATGTTAAATATACGTATATGGGTGTGTGTGTATTTAGTGATAAATGAAAATAGCAACAGTAAAACATAAAAAATTGTTACAGCCTCCATAACCACAGTCTATCATTACAGCGGTCTCTAATGATAAAAAAGATTCTGCTGGCCATGTTTGACATAACTGATTCGAAATCAGGAATACAACCAATTTTTTGTAGATAAAAAGTAAGTATTTTTATAAATTAATATACTGTTTTGAAAAATAATATTAGTAAATAAAAAAAAAATATTGACATATGCGAACGAATTCTTTCTTGTTAACTTTTAAATTATATTTTTTCAATATATTTTCTATAGTGATTAAGGCGCTGTTCTCCTAGGCAAATATTCGTAATTATATATTATGTTTCATAAACCGTGGATCGACCCTTATGAAAATTTCCTGGGGCACATTATCCTCAATAAAGTGAGTACTCTTGATTAAATAATTAATTAAGGGGACAACTTTTGCGGTTGAGCGTGATCTCGGTCAAAGGACCTCCCTGCATAATGCGTTCACCAATAAATAGCACATTTTTACAAAGTAATAATTCCCTAGGCCTCCATAGGTTGTAGTGGTACAAGTTTAGATTTTTTTTTCTAACGTGCCTCATATATTTTACAAAAATATTTCTTTCCGAACTATCTATCAAACAAATATGAAATGTTGTAGGTCTCCATAAAATAGAATATTTGCATTAAATCTTATAAAGTTCTTTATTTTTTTACAATAAATAAGGCCATTTTTCACCAACATTTTATTGATACGCATTAATTTTGACGTTTCGACCATACTAAGGGTCATTTTCAAATCTGGAAAATTGTAATATTCAATTATATTATTAGTTAATATTCAACAATTACAAAAAGAATTTCTTATTACATTTAATTGACTTGTCTAACGATCTATGTCATATTATTTTCGATACACATAAATTTATCCAAAACTATACACTTTTTCTTATAAAAAACCATACATGTACGTAACTTTAAACATAAAACTTTACATTAAAAACAATTGACTATTACCTTGATGAGCCCTATGTTACGTGTTCATCATTAATGTTGTAATTAATATGTTCAGGGAACATTAATTTGTCATGTTCTATAGGGATTTCGCCAACGTCATTTCTGGAGGGACTGACTTATATCGTCCTGGTGGGGATAGTCAAAAGGAGAGGGATTTTCCTTCTATTGTTTTGCATTGGTGGATTATTATATGCGAATTTCGTTAATTAAATTTGCGTAAAAAGTATTTATACTGTTCACATCTGTATGGTTGCTAACGAAATTCTGTAAATTTTTTGAAATATAGTTTTGGATAAATTTATGTGTATCGAAAATAATATGATATAGATCGTTAGACAAGTCAATTAAATGTAATAAGAAATTCTTTTTGTAATTATTGAACATTAACTAATAATGATATTACAATTTTTCATATTTGAAAATGACCCTTAGTATGGTCGGAACGTCAAAATTAGTGCGTATCAATAAAATGTTGGTGATAAATAGCCTTATTTATTGTAAAAAATAAAAAACTTTAAGACACCAAAATTAGGAAAAATGAACAGAAGACTTATAAAGTTCCTTTCTTGTGAATTAGGGGAGTTTAACCGAAGCTGAAGCAACCACTGTGGAATATCACAAACCGAAATCCAAACCCCCTTTTGTTTTGATACTTCGACGTATTGCAGGTCAGAAGCCAGGGGTTTTACTGTAATATAACTTGCCCTTGTTAGTCGACTTCTGTGTTTGCTGATGACTGGTCTAGTTATTTTATTATTGGAGCGCAGGTTCTGAGACGAGTGATATAAGTTAATGAACAGATTCAAGAGGAGATAGCTAGAAGCCTAATGCCCCTGCATTACAGACTACCATCTCCCACGCCTTGTCATGCTCGAGCTTAATCAAGCCTTTTCATCCCTGGCACATGCCTGAGGAGCGTGTCTCTGTCGGCTCTGGGGCCTCCTTAGGCCGAACCCTTATCAACGCTGCCTGTCTCCTACCTGGGTAGAAGAATGTTTCGTAATATTGTTTTATTTTTTAAATTATAATGAGTAACGTTATGACTCAAATATTCAACTAGGAAACAAATCTTTTTTTATTTTATTTTATTGTAATTTACAACTTTATTACATGGAAAATACAATAAGTAAATATGACATTGGTAACATGACATGTACAAATGAAGAGAAACTACCCATTCGTAGAACTCAAATTAAAGTTCTATATTAGAAGATCTCTAGGCCATCTTCTTTTCAGGCGCCTAGGAGGGTTATCAGGGATCGCGGAGGAAGCAATATTAGAAACGAGAGGATTAGGATGGTCCTGAAGTTTATTATGGAAGGATATATATCTGGATTGGGCCAAATCGGAAACATATGGAACATTAAGGTCTTTATGGATGATTTTATTTGTGACAAAGTGAGGAGCGTTGAGGATTTTACGAAGGATTTTGGATTGTAAGGATTGGATACGAGAGGAATTCGATGGTTTAGTGGAGCCCCAAAGCTTAATTCCGTAAGTCCAAATAGGTCTTATTATTGTCATATATATATATATGAGTCGTTTGTAATTTATTGAAAGCTTAGAGCGTTTGTCTAGTAAGTGCTGCAGTAATCGAAAACGTCGGGCGGTTTCTAGTCGTTTCAGTCTAGTATGAGGGTTCCAAAGAAAAGGAAACAAATCTAGCGTTGTTATTTTTATTATCCTAATTAGGAACCCATGTTCGTCACTCAGGCAATACAATATCTTACCATATGTAACTCAAAAATTCAGCAACCATTATTAGTCAGTGATACAGACACCTTATTAACATCCGCCTAAAACTTCGTGAACGGCTTCATCTTATCGTAACCTACCAATTTCTCAGAAATAGGACGTTTTCTCATTAAATTAATTAATTTAATGACGTACTTAAAACTCAAAAATATCGATTTTCTTTTCACTTGAATCGTAACATAATTTGATCACAAAATCGATTAAAAAAAGTGGCCTACAAAAATATATAATCTCGTTATTTTGACAATTCGGAAGTGGATGTTACGTGAAACGGTCCAAAATCTTTGTAGGTCACATTTGTTCTGTCTATTTTGTGATCAATTTATCTTGTTATTCAAATAGAAAGCAAATGAGAGTTCATGAGTTTTTAGTACCTCATTAAATAGACGAAGTTTGCCGATTTCCAGATCGGAAACGCTCCAATTACGAAAATTTTTGAAAAAAAAGTATTTGTAGTTCACGATCAGATGAGGCTATGAACGAAGTTATAAGGGGATGTTGATAATTTCATAAAAACGGGTTCGATTGACTGTATTGGTAGAAGTGAATAAAAGCTACTACTTGCTTATACTAATCTAGTTTTAAGTATTTATCTAAATTAAATAACTAGAAAATTTGAAGTTTTTTATAGTATTTTTCGCAATGCCATATATGCGCTATGTTTAGGTACATATCAAAATATTATATCAATAAAGACTTTAACCAGCTCTTGGATATGTAATATGTTGTGTACTTTAAAAAAAAGTTTTGAAAGTTAGTAGAAAAAATAACTTTCTCTATTCGTTGTTAAATTTTCAAGCCATTTTTAGTCGGGTCAAGTGCAAAAACTCTAAAGTTAATGAAATTGATTAGTAGAATAAAGTCTCTTTCTGTCTGTGCCCTAATAACGAGTTAATCAATTTTACTATTGATAAAGTTTTGAGCTTTTTATACAACTTAAAATATATACAAAGGTGTATGATATGAATGTGAAAATACAAAAAAAAAAATCTAATAATAATTTGAAATTGATAAAATATAAAAAAAGTCAAAAATGTTTACCAGAATTTAGTGATGCTAATTACTTTTACCTAGTTAGTATATAACATGCGTTAAGCCTTTAGAATCCTAAGCATCAATGAAGTCTGGTCTATATGTAAATCAGAGATAAACTTTCTCTTTACAAGCAGAAGTTACTATTGAATATACACGAAGTTCAAACTTTAATAAATATTCAGCCATGCTCTCTCACTTTCGATGGAATTATAATCTCAGAGTCCAGTGTTTATTAAGGAGTTAATAATTTTGGAAATCTTCGGAATTTTCTTTTTGAAACTATTACTGATTTATTTCTTTATTTCCGTTATTCTTTTTATTTACAAGAAGATACGCTATACATGAATTAACATTTATTCTCATACTCTTCGCAGTGTTCTGACAACCATTTTAGCTCATCCTAATTACATAAGTATGATTGTATCAATTACAGCATTAATATTGCATACAAAACTTGCATTGCAAACTTGCCCTCAACCATTTAAAAATTTTGTAAAAAGTGAAGAAATTAATTGAATCGTAAAATATTAATAATAGCACATCCTTACGGTTGACTATCATGCAACACTCAAAAAAGGCTGAAACGATAAGAAACAGCTTTTAAAGTTCGATTACTTGAATATTTACTAAATAAATGAATAAGTTTAGAGAAACGTTGGATTATATTGCTCCGCTGAAGTCAAATGTTAAGTGATACATCATCACCCACAAGGAATACTCTAAGCCGCGAAAAGCTAGATAAGAAAAAAATAATATCTTCCGACTGGTGGGTACAAATTATAGTTGAATATCTTTCTTTCTCCCGGTGTTATTCTAGTTCTATAAAGATGACTGTGATTTTTTAGTTGTTAAAATATGTGATGAATCTTTTATCTGCGATGAAAAAGCAAACATCAGTCGTAGTTATTAGTGTCTTTCTTAATTGTAATTAGTTAAAATATAAACGTGATTTACAGCACACGCTTTGAACCATATTAATCTACCAAAGAAGCTGGATGATTTTTTTTTTCGAATTTTTTTCAATCATAGATTGTCATTATATTTTTGAAAGGGGAAGAACATTTTTTATCCACTCCATATCACAATAGAAAAAATATCTTATCCCGTTCAATAAAATATTTTTTTTTAAATAGAATGATAATCTATGATTTAAAAATTTAATAAGGGTTAATATCTATATTTAAATAACAGTAAATTTTATAGAAAAATTATTATTTGTATTTATTGTGATTGAGATTTATATTGAATGAAAATTTCTTTTTTGATATTAATTTTTTTCTGAAAAATATTTATTAAGTTTTGAAAAATAAAAAGAGGTTTTCTCAAAGAATATTTAAATAAACCATCTCTTTTAAACATATTATATTTTTATGGGTTCATCGCATTGATGGGAATAGTTTTAAATATCACAATTTCTTTTATTCTTGAAGTGTTTATTGAGTTATATTAAGTAGAGAAAATTCTCCTAACAAACCCATAAACATTAAATATTCATGACTCCCCACCCACCATACCACTTAAACCACCCATAACACCACCCCCTTATTATGTCATCCTCATAAAAAACAAACAACCCCCCACTACTTCCTCAACACTACCGTTTACTAACCACAATCCTACACCTCAAATAACATCTCCAATAACTATACACCACTCCCACACAACCCCCCAACCCATACCCTCCACACTAACCAACTACATCACCACATAATCCTACACATACTCTTAATACACCATCATAATTAACCCCCCTAACAAAACCCCAACCATTCACTCAATCTCCTATTCCATGACCTTCAATCCCACTCCTCCTCTTACCCACAACCATCCACATCCCACCTATTCTTATCTCTCATTTGCACTCCATTCCCATCCCAACTTCACCCCCCTTACCATCACCACTATACAACTACCATCCCCCCCCCCAATAAACAACTATCCAACCCACCCCCTTCACTTATCACAAACATCCAACAAAGACCATCCCCTATCATACAAACCACCAACCATCCCACATCCCCTATATTTAACTTCCCCCCCCCACTTACAACTACCCCCAAAACACCTATACATCATACCTAACATTCTTCATCCCTAATATCTAACATGATCCATCTCTCTACTCCCTCCCAACCTTTCCATACCACAAAAACCCCCCCCAATCACACCCACAACCCCCCCAAACAAAACCCCCCCCACCCACCCCATAACTCCACCCCATCTCCCCCTTAACTCCTCTCTATCCTTTTCAACCACCCACAACATCCCTCCCCCCCTCCCCTTCACAATCCCACACCCTCCAACAACACTACACCAAACAACAACACCCAAACCAAAACACACCAATAATTACTTCTTCCCCACCCCCCAACTACTACAAAAATTCATTCCACAACACCAATAAAGTCGACAACATTGGACAGCCAAATTTCCAAATCAGCAGTAATCAGTTGATGGATTTCCGATGCTCATAAATGATCTCAGCGCTTATTTTAGAAACTTTCCCACAGATACATCGATGAGTTTAAGAACTGTCTGATGGATTCCCGATGTTCATCGATCTCAGTGATTAGCGATTGTTCTTTTCCTCTTTTAGCCTGTTATCTGGTACTTCCTGGTGCATTAAAAGCCCAATTTAAGAAGTTCTGCCACATATATCCCATACATTTGATATTTTGGTTCCATATTTAAAACTTGGCGCTAGAAAATATATAGACATAAGCTACTCAAAATCCCAATTGAAATGCACGCTAGTTTTATCAGTCTACATAAAGAATAGAGTTGTCGTTAAAAAATTCATATATAGGAATATAAATTGTTTGTTTAATAAACTAAAAAGAGCATTGTAAACACGTAGTCCTTTTTATCCGACTAAGCGAAATGACACCAGGGTTATGTGTTTTGGTTGTTCACTGAAAGCTATGTAATGATTTTTCGAATAAACGGTTGGATCGATTTCTAAGTTTGATAGCTCAAATTATTCGGCAAGATCCTCTGAATGTTTTGAAACAATTTGACCAAAAAATACAGATCCGTTATTAAATAAATTATGTTAAATCACTCATACAAATTTCCGTTTTTTTAAGCCAGCCATGTTTTCTTGATGAATAGGAAGCGATAACATAAAAAATATTTGTTTTAAGTAATTAATAATTGCTATATAGTAAACAAAACAAAATTTTCTTTAAAAAAAAAGTAGAGTTTGCCATTCTTAAAACTATTTAAAGAGGACAATTGGGCGAACTAAGTAAAGTTACGTTAAAAATAGTCATAAATTATTTCTGATTTTTTTTTTATCATTCTTTAAATGTACTTTACCCCACTTTTACAAAAACTCCTTCGTTTATTAAGCTTAAAGTACATATTAATTAAGTTGAGGTTTATAAGAAAAAATGTTTGAGATTCATCTCAAGTTGAGTATAGAAATGATGTGATATCTTATCGAGTCACCTTAAACTAAACGTGTTTTCTACAAAAATTAAAACAATTATCTATTGCAAAATCTTTTATTTCTTATTTTTCCGTGATAAGGAATGTATTGTAATAGATATAATTGCCTAAAATTGTGTTTTTCTCCCAATTTCTGTCATAGGAATTGATGTGTGATAAGTGATAAACTTAATGCTCTACTTCTTTACGTTTTAAAGAAAATTATTGAAGCGATCAGTAGGTTTCTTTATTTTAGAAACGTAAATTTTAGTAAGAAACATTAAGTTCTTAATTCCTATTGGAGAAAAGCACAATTTCATACACACTTTGATAGATTATTTTAAATGTCTTTATATTTATAAATAAAATCTGTTTTTAGGCTATTATGTTTATTACAATGCCATCCATACCACAGAAAACAAACAATAAAAGCTTTGCAATTGTTAATTGTTATCGTTTTTTGCAGTAAACATACTTTAACGTGACTTGATAGGATATCATTTCTTTACACAACTTGAGGTGAATCTCAAAATTTTTCCATATAAACCTCAATTTAATTAATATATAATTTAAGCTTATTAAGGGAGGGAATTTGTGAAAAAGTTGGGTAAATGTAGTGCAGTTAAAGGATGATTTAAAAAAATCACAAATAATTTATGATTTTTTTTTTTTTAACGGAACTTTATTGTCCGCCCAATACTCCTCTTTAAACAGCTTTAAGAATGACAAATTATACTTTCTTTTAAAGACAATTTTGTCTTGTTTACTATAGAGTAATTTTTAGTTACTTAAAACAAATATTTTCTATGTTATCGCTTCCTATTCCTACGCCTAAGTGGTTCGCTTAAAAAATCACAAATCACTTAGATTTTCTACTTTTCTGTTCGAAATTGGGCAATTATTGTGAACTTTTGGGTAGATCTTGATGTCTAATGCCAAATATTTAAATATTTACCTCTACTTACGGGACATACTGTATATGTAATTTTAATTGTGACCATACCCTGTATATGTGTGTTAGTTTGTCCTGAGTTATTGTGAAATTATTTCTACAGGGTTCATATTTGGACGTTAACTGTTGATATTTGAAGATCTTTACGTGAAGTAATGTTCGTGGCTTGATTTGGAGCTTAAATTATAGTTCTTAAAGTTTTTGACTAAAAATATTGTAGTTTGGCCTTCCTCACACCCGTGAAGCGTAGGTCAAATGGCCTTAGGTAAATAAATATAAGTGTTCAGTTTCTGTTTATAAGAAAAAAAATTAACCATTAATCGTCGTACATAAAACAAATGAGTCTAATATGAAGGAACTATTCTCTAAATTTCAACGACTGATCAAAAGATTTTGAAGAAAATCTTGCTTACACAACATTCATAGAAAAAAGAATTTTAAAAGTCAATTTATAATTTAAAGCTAAATAGTGTAAAATATTAATCCATAAAATAAAAAACTTTGTCGAACATGGAGTAAAATCAGGTAAGAATTCCTGACGCTTGAACCTCCGGAAATAGGTCGGACACTTAGCAAGATTGAAAGACAACAGATGGGTTCACAATCATTGAATGGACTTACATTGAGCCTTAAGAGACTGAACATCGTATCCGATTTAGATATTGAAAATAGTAGATAAGCCCAAAATATTTGTATCGACATATATACATTAAAAATAATATTTACAATAAATCTTTTCAAATAATCGTTATTCCTGTATTACACACACGTGAAGATCGAAGAGCCAAGGAAAAAAAGGATCATTCCGCAGTGCGTACGCTGTCAGCATTATGGCCATACCAAGACGTACTGCAACCACCAGCCGAGGTGTGTAAGGTGTGGTATGGGTCACGAAAGCACTTCCTGTACAAAGACTCGAGAAACAGTCGCAAAATGTGCCAACTGCCAAGGACCACATCCTGCTAACTACAGAGGTTGCGAAACTCTGAAAGAGCTTAGGAAGACCCGCACAAGAAACCATACTCTGCAAAGGCCTCCTAGAGTTCAACCCCCACCACCAGAACTACACGAGTTCCCACCACTGCATCAGCCTCAATACCCTCATCCGATTCCCTCAGGACCAGAACAACAGCAGCAGAGACAGCAACGAAAACCAGCACCGGCGACAAACCAAGAACAAAGGCCTAAAGGTATGAGTAGGGGCATTGCCCAAACGCTCCCTACTATTGAAACCTCCTCAGGTGATATCATACATTTGATTAGCGGTCTTAATAACCTCATACAGCCCCTCTTCAGTCTTCTACAACAGCTATCTCAGGCTACTCTCGCTCTTACCCAAAAATATGCCCCGTAATCAGACGACTGTGGGCTCCATGTCTATTATACTATGGAACGCAAACGGACTGAATCAACATAGAACCGAACTAGACATATACTTACACGAGAAACGCATTGACATTGCACTAATAACAGAAACACATCTGACACCACATTCTAAATTTTACATCCGTGGTTACAAAATCTACAGAACTGACCACCCAGATGGAACTTCACATGGAGGCACTGCCATAATTATCAAAACAACTCTAAAACATAATCCTTTACAATTACCCATAACACCAGAGATTCAAGCTACAGCCATTACACTATCAACACAACAACAAAACATTACTCTTGCTGCGGTTTATTGCCCTCCGAGGTATGTTCTGACACCCATGATGTTTAGTAATTTCTTTAAACGTCTTGGTAGATGCTTTGTTGCAGGAGGCGACTACAACGCCAAAGATCAGTTCTGGGGATCCAGACTATCTACTCCAAGAGGAAGGAATCTTAGGTATGTTCTTTATGAGCTTTCATTAGACACAATATCACC
Organism: Nezara viridula; assembly: GCA_928085145.1. Classification (NCBI taxonomy): domain Eukaryota; kingdom Metazoa; phylum Arthropoda; class Insecta; order Hemiptera; family Pentatomidae; genus Nezara; species Nezara viridula. The sequence continues at coordinate 149,042,366 of OV725079.1, read as the reverse complement.
TAATTCACCCACTTACTGGCCAACTTCTAGACGGAAAACACCAGACTTACTCGATTTTTTCATAACTAAAGGACTCCGAACAACACCTCACACTATAACAACGAGTTCAGATCTTTGCTCTGATCATTCCCTTTTGCATTTGGTATTGTTTGAAGAGCCTTGTGAAGCTACAAAAAAACTGTCCCTGATCAATGGCATAATGGATTGGGACAGGTACAAGAACCATTTGGACACTGCCCTCTCTGTTCCTCTATCCATTAAAAACGAAGAAGAACTTGAGGATGCCGTTGAATACTTCACACGAAATATCCAAGAAGCAGCATGGTCTTCATCAGTACCAAAACCTCAAAAATATGAGTTCCTACCAATGTACCCACAATACATAAGGGACTTGATCAGAGCGAAGAGGAGAGCTCGCAAAATATGGCAGACTGACAGACTCCCATCAGATAAACGAACTTACAACAGACTTAATAATGAACTCAAGCGACAGATTGGAAAATTCAAACGAACAACCTATGACAACTACATCAGAAATCTCTCAACCGACGATGGAAGCTTGTGGAGACATACTAAAAACCTTATTAAGCATCGTGAAGTGTCAGCACCCCTTCGAAGACAAGATGATTCCTGGGTCGTGACGGACGGAGAAAAATCAGAACTCTTTGCCGAATATCTTTCTTCTGTTTTTGTACCACACACAGACTTCACTAACACTGTGCACGATAACAATGTACTAAACACTTTAGACATGCCCTTACAACTAACTTCACCTCCTATTTCATTCACACCTTCACAGATTGCTGAACAAATCAAAAAGTTGCCTAAAAGAAAAGCTCCTGGGCATGACTTGATTAACGCTGAAGTGCTCCAACAAATGCCTAGAAAAGCTCTAGTGCTTTTGACAACTATTTATAATGCAATACTGAGGACAACTAAATTTCCCCTACAGTGGAAATACTCACATATAATAATGATTCACAAGCCTAAAAAGGACAAAAACTCACCTTCCTCATACCGACCAATCAGCTTACTACCTATCTGTTCCAAAATTTTTGAAAGCTTACTGAACAAAAGACTTGTTGATATACTAACAAACACCCAAATAATACCTGACCATCAATTTGGATTTAGGGCACATCACTCAACTATACACCAACTACATAGAGTAACGGACTACATATCTACAGCACTAGAGCAGAAAGTATATGCAACTGGCGTATTTCTGGATGTTGCTCAAGCGTTTGACAGAGTTTGGCACCAGGGTCTTCTCTTTAAACTCAAGACAATACTCCCACCTACATATTATCTAATTCTACAATCCTTCCTTTCCGATAGATTTTTCTCGGTCCGACACGGGTCAGAACTATCTTCCATCAGGTCTATCTCAGCAGGAGTACCTCAAGGTTCAGTACTCTCTCCACTACTCTATATCACATACACCCATGACATACCTTGTAGTCCCAACATTTTAACAGCGACATATGCAGACGACACAGCAATTTTAGCAAGACACAAAAATCCAACATACGCCTCACAGACCCTACAACAGTATTTAACTAGATTACATGACTGGTTCAAAATTTGGAAAATCCGACTAAATCAAGACAAATCACAGCACATCACATTTACGCTTCGACATGAAACATGCCCTCCAGTTTTCCTTGACGATACACAGATTCCACAGACAGACACCGTTCACTACCTTGGTCTGACATATGACAGAAAAATGACGTGGGGCCCACATATAATCAAAAAACGAAAAACTTTAAATCAAAGATTAAGAATTCTGAGTTCACTTCTTTCAAAAAATTCAAAACTAAAACTTAGACAGAAATTGAACACATACAATTACTTACTAAAACCTATTTGGACTTACGCATCACAGATATTTGGAACTGCTAAAAAGACTCACTTAAACAAACTTCAAATCTTTCAAGCAAAAACATTCAGAACAATTACAAAAGCACCTTGGTACGTTAGCAACATAACCTTACATACTGACCTCCATATGCCGACTGTTAACGAACACATACGTATTCATTACAAACGATTCCATGACAACTTACAAGGACATACTAATACACTTATAAATGACATGGCCACAACGAATATGCCCGGTAACGTCTGTAGGAGACTGAAGAGGAGCTGGATGAGGGACCTCCTCGCCTAATGTAGATATCACGCCGAGTGAGGTGCCGCTGGGCACTGATCCTCCTCATGCCTTTCATGACAATTCTATTAATCAATCGATCTCACATTCACTGGTTGTCATTAGCATTATGACAGGTGTGAATAAAACATTAAAGCTAAAAAAAAAAAAAAAAAAAAAAAATAATCGTTTGTTTTTTCTGGTCTTACAATTATTTTTTTATTCAGTCCAAGAAATGATTGCATCTTTGATGATTATATTAATTGACTAAGCTTTAATCTTCTTGAATTTAAAATTTAAAAAACATCTTAAGTTCAATCTTGCATTCAATTTTTCTGTTTCATCAAAAATGGAAACAATTTCGTTTGAAATTTAAAAAACGAAACAAGTTTAAAATTTGTTCAGTAAAACAACAAATGTTTTGAATTTATTTGTACTGTAAACCAAATTAGTTGACAACGCTAATATATGAATAAGATTGGACTTAATCTAGTGATTCTTAAGTACTGTAAGCTTTTGAGTTTTATTCAATTCAATATTTTGTTTATTTATCACAGTATTTACAGAAAACACAACAAAACAGCAACAACAAAAACACTTCATTTAGTTATAATAAGTTATTACTAATAAAATAGGTCGAAGATTAAGGAAAATGTCAAAATAAAAATTGATATCTATTTGACATTTCACATCCTTTAAGTGAAAACTACATTGATATTTATCAATAATGTAAGCTTCTCATAACTATATTAGACTTATGATCTGGTCGATTAATTAGATATGGCATAATAATTTAACGTCATATCTACACATGAAAATGTAAACAATTTCATAGCAATGATTTTTTTTTATTATTTATTTATTGAGTATTACAACAATCTGTCTCATGGACATTAGTTATAGTAAGGTAGAATAATATTCACACTATATTTACAAAATTATAAAATAAATAGAAGCAAAATAACAATAAATACTAATCAAAAAGTTTAGCAATGATAATTAAAAATTCTTTAGTTATATGATTTCTTCTGCGCCGAAATGTTATAGTGCCCAAAATGGAGATTCATTTTATTTATTTGTTTTTGTAATGTTCCTGAAATTACTTCCTTGTTAATCTTAATAATATTCTCGTCAATGTAGAATAGAAAGTTTATTGATTAATCAAATGAGTTATAAATTAAAAATTTTAATACAAATTTTAATTATTTTTTTATAATTACCGGCCAGAGCAGACACATCACTAACTTTCAGTTGCAATAGACATCTTCAATAGAACACACAATGAAATGCTGTCCACGGCTCTCATTATTCTGAACCTCATTAAGTCGACAAGGTATAAGGAAGCTTTGTAACCTGAGTATTAAAAAAAAAAATAACTAGTTTTTTATTAACCAGTCTTATTTTATATTTAGGAGGCAGATTAAAAAAAAATGCTATTAGATAATTTCTTTGAAAATCTTTGTGGTTTAAAAGGGTAAAAAATTTAATTAAATTAATTTCCTTCATATTTTTTTTAGAAAACTACAATAGAAAAATATACATGTAAGCAACAACACACATCAATGTATAAATACAAATATTACTCTATTAACAAATTTTAAGAAAACATTTTAGGTGCCTGTTACAATTGAATGCGACCACTTGGATATAGATTTTCTAAACTTCTAAAACGATAAAATAGCGAAACGGGTAACATAAACAAAGAATGTTCAACAAAACCACAATACACGATTTTTTTTTTTATTATTTGTTTATTGATAAATATTACAATCTATCTCAATTAAGGACACTTATAATAGAGTTCAGAAAGCACATTCACACCTTTACAAAATAAAATATCATAATGAGGGTTATTTGAACATTAGAAATATTCAACGTTCAGAAGATAATTTGAGCTCGAAAGTGGCTTCCTGTTTGGACTTTCCTATGTAAAAGCAATATTTATTTAACTGTATTTTTAGTATCTTAAATATTTTAATCCAGATGTTCAACTAAACTCGTTATCATTTGTTTTTGGGCAATATTTTTTCCTTTTCGCCTCCCTAACAAGGTAAGATACAATTTTGAATTAAAGCCTGTTGCAGAGAGGATAAAATGCTGAACGACTTCCTCGCTTACAGTATGCTCGATTTTTAGTTTCTGAGATATTTTTATCCAAATGTAAAAACATTTCAATTAAACGACTCTATCCGAGCGTTAACACTTCGGAAATATGAAGGATCAATCTAATTCACTCTCCACAAAAAAGGGCGAAACGCGCCTAAAGAAGCTTTCGCTTCAAAATGTTGAAGATTTTCATTAAAATCTGTGAGAAATGGTTACAAATGGTATGTTATCGATGAAACCTGAGCAAGTATTTAAATAATAAAACCAAAGTCAATTGTTTTTCTTAAACATTTACATTATAATCGATTATAATGCACTTTTCTTAAGTTTTGTTTGTATAATAAATTTGGAGACAGGTAGTTATCAATTTAAAAAAGATGATAGAGGCTATAAAAAATGAAGCTATGTCCTTTCGATTAAACAAGAAGGTAAATCAGCCAGTTGATTGGTTTCAACGATTGCCCGACTAATCGCCGGCAGTTGAGGATAATTTATGGATCTACCAGGGACTTATCTTGAGCCCGTTATTGTTTTAACTATGTTTACAAAGCTCTCCCCTGTTGGCGGGCAATAACTCTTAGTTACCTGGACGGCTCTACTTGTAAACAGTTAGCAGAACATAGCTCACGCCAAGCGGGCTCTCTTCCCGCCTCCTGATTCATTGGAGACTTCTAATGGCCCCCCGAGGTGCGTAGGGCAGTCTTGTAATTTAAAGGTCAGCTCGTTAGTGTGTGAAAGTTCTCTACATATGGAAATGTATTCCTGTTTTCAATCATATTTAGACAATTACAAATCAGTAAAATGACAAATACACTTTTACTGTAAATAAAAATATTGCTCAGAAAGAGACATAAATTAATTAGAATATAAATGCAAAAATCATTAAAGCCTATCATCCACCAACGTTAAGCAAATGCAATCATCATCAGGACAGAAAAAACAATACCGGAGTATGCAAAAAGGAAGGAAAGAAAAGAATTATTAGAGGCATGTCACTTAGTCACCCAATACAAAGGGAAGATTGCAGAAAACTGCTGATTAGAAGGGATGAAAGAAAAAACAAAGGTATAATAAAAGCGCAAACAAAAATTATCCAAACAACAGAATAACTAAAACGAGTTATATAATTTTTGTTTTGTTTTTTTGTATTTCTTTATTGAATATTACAACAATCTGTCTCTTGGACATTGGTTTTAGTGAGGTAGGATGACATTCACACTATATGTACAAAAACAAATAAAATAAATAGAAACAAAATAATAATAAAAAGTATATACAATAGATAATCAAATAAAATAACCTAAAAAATAAGAAAATTAAAACTAAGCAAAAAAAACATATGCGTAACTATATACAATCAGGCGAGGGAACTCCAGGAGAACCCTGCACTACTCTCTCAACCGCGTCACTGGTACTAAAGCCAGCGGAGATTGATCGAGAGCACTTTAGCCACATACACTCACGTCTTGAGCGAAGAATCTGGCTATTGCCAGAACTCCAATGTATACAATCTACAAAAGGTTGCGAGGCCACTGCCGTTTCAACCTTCTTGGAGGATTATAGGGATGGGAGGTGCTTGATAGGGATTGTGCAAGAGGATATGGGTGGTACGTAAGGTTCTGGTGAAATTTAGAGAATTTTTCTGGGATAAGGTCTAGGATGAATGGGGGTTGTTGAGGTCATAATGTAGGGTTTTGTTGGTTAAATAGAAAGGAGCATCGACTATTGTTCGAAGGTCTTTTGACTAGAAGGATTGGATGAGCTTGATGTTAGCAAATTTTGCCGATCCCCACAGTTCTAGTCCGTAAGTCCAAATAGGTTTCAGTATTTTCTTGTAGATCAGTAGCTTGTTTTCAATTGAAAGTTTAGATTTTCTGTTTAGTAGTCGGTATAGTACCGACACCGTATCTTCGGTTGAGTTCTTGTCTTTTGAGTCTAGTGTGTGGGTTCCACGTTAGTCTTCGGTCTAAATGAAAGCCAAGATACCAGACTGTGTCTCAGTAAGGAAGCTGGATGGAATTAAAGAGTACTGGTGGACAGGAATTGCGCCGGAGTGTAAAGATAATATGGTGGCATTTAGATTCATTAACTTTAATGCGCCAGTTATTACACCAGTGCCCAATCAAGGTGAGGTTGCTTTGGAGATTTAAGGATGTTGTTTCGGGATCAGAGTTGGATGATAAGATTGCGGTGTCGTCAGCGAATGTTGCTAGGAAAGTGTTGGGATGAACAGGAATGTCAGCAGTAAAGAGGATGTAATGCATGGGACCCAAGACGCTGCCTTGGGGAACACCGGCTTTAACGGAGTAGATATTGGGAAAATTCTGTTCCACAGCGAACTCAAAAGGAGAGGTCAAAGAGGTAGGATCGGAGGACTAGGTACAAGGACTGAGGTAAATGGATTTTAAGCTTGGAGAGCATTCCGGAGTGCCATAACCGGTCAAATACCTGTGCAATGTCCAGAAATGCAGCAGAACAGTATTCCTTGTTTTCTAGGGTTGAGGAAATATGATCAACAACTCGGAGTCCTTGTTTAACAGTAGAATGTTGAGAGCGAAAACCAAACTGATGGGAAGGAATAATTTGGGATTCTATAAATGGTAGGATTCGTTTCAAAAGGATCTTTTCAAAAATTTTTGAAAGGATTGGGAGTAGGCTAATTGGTCTATAGGATGTTGAGCTATTGGGAGGTTTATCTGGTTTTGGGAAAAGGATTATAGTGGAGTGTTTCCATAACAGAGGGAAGTGGGTGGTGCGTAGGATACAGTGGTAGATATATGTAAGGAATATGGCTAAATAAATGTAAAGAATAAAAAATTAATAGATACAAAAGGAAAATGTTGCAAGTCGTAAATCAAAACCCAGTGGATACGCGGCTAATCCATAAGTAAAATTACTTATAAATAACTGGAAGAATTTGTTGACGGCAGAAACCATGAATACGTCAAACATATGCTTTCAAGACATTTGAGTTTTAAATAGGCTATGACTTATAGTAACTAGAGAACCAGCAAAGAAACTAAGCAGTTTCTTGTAACACCTTGTAAAGTTGTCAGAAATGAGTTAGGCGTTATTAGAATTTACATGGCGACATTTTTTCATTCCTTACTTTTTTCTCTTTAAAATTTATCCGCACCTGTCATGGTATTGACAATCAGCAGATGTGTTGTGATGATAAGGATTGACATTATAAGCATGAGGAAGGATAGTTTAGATATACCACTACCGTTGACACTACAACCTCTCTCGTTCAGTCCTTCACAAGTTGCACAACAAAGCAAACATGTACCCAAAAGAAAAGCCTCAGGTTACGTCTTAATAACTGCCGATGCGCTCCAGCAAATGCCCAGGAAATCATTAGTGTTCCTTACAACGATATACAACTGTATCCTGAGGACAAATAAATTCCCACTACAATGGAAATATTCACACATCGATGATCAATGATCAATGATACACAAAAAAGACAAACACATTTTTAATCCCTCATCCTACCTACCGATAAGAAAAATTATGTACAAAAGATTGGTTGACATACTGCTGGACATACTTTCCTTACTTAAATTACTATTTTTTTCTACATAAAGTTCTGTAGAATGGAAAAATTAATCAGTATAAAAAAATCGATTAAATTTATTTGTTTGGTTTATAGCGTGACTCATAAATTCGCTAGTAAAAAGTATAAGAATGGATCAAATTATGAACACCTAGCCTATTTGTGCGTATGCAAAGTGGCACGACAGCACAGTATTGCAGTACTATCTTTTTAAGGCGTTAAACTTTCCCAAATATCCATTTACAGTGGTAATAAGTAGTAATTAATGTCAGCTGAAATATAAAGATGACGGAGATATAAAAAACTAGAAACCATAGAATTCAAGTAATAAAATATAAATGTTGAGTTGATTTTGTTTAAATTATTTTAATTCCAAAATTTCAAGTTCTGTAAAATGCGAATATACATAACTTTTATATATTTTCAAATTGTTTCATATGGCCTTGCCTACTACTTAAATAAATAAATGTAGTTTTTTTCAAAGAATCATTTTTTTTATTTACTTATAGATCTAGATAGTCAGAGGATTGAGGATAAATTCATAAATTGTATTCATTTATATAAAATAACTAGTGCTATTCTTAATATTTTTTCAAGCCTTTTACAATATTTGTAAAATATTTTGCTGAATAAGGAACAATAAACTATTTATTTAGAGAAAAAACTAATTGCATAATTTGAAAATATGCTGCTGGGTATTATTCTTCTTCTTGTCCAAAAGGACATTTTCCATATTCACTACAACTCATCTGCTTATTGTCAAATTCGTGACAGGTGCGGATTAAAATTATGAGAAAAAAAATATAATCTCGTGAATGAAGTCACGTCGCCATTATTATAAAAAATGTTACCTTAATAGTACATTGATACTTTAGTAGAAAAAAGAAAAGTCACGCTAATTTGTCTTAATCAGTATAAATATTGCAATATAACTCTTAACTATTCCTTTAATATAAATTACGATAATTGTTTAGGAAAAATAAATGAAATTTAAAAATTATTAGAATGTCAAATAATCAGCATACGCAGTCATTTAAGAATTGTTTATCAGATTTACCAAAGCTTCGACTGACACATCACGATTTCATACTGACTTAGACGGATATATTAGCATACTAATAAGAGATATGGTCAATGCTGACATACTTCTGAATAGCGAAAATCTAAAAAGGCAATGGATGAGAGATCTCCTTTATTAACAAGCCAAGGCAATGGAAACGTAACAGAGAATATACCGAGTACTATCCCTCCATGTAACTAACATCTCGTTGTTATTATTTAATGACCGATGCTGATTAACATATGAAGTTTAAAATATAATTTATAGTAAAAAATTGTATGAATATAAATATAAGTTAAGATGTAATAAAATAACCGAAATATGTTATAATAAAGTATTATATATATATATATATATATATATATACATATATTAGATTGTTATTCTATAATTTATTTCCACACTTTTCATAGTTAAACAAAGTTTACAAGTTTAGTCCTTAAACTGTGCCAACTTCAGTAGTCACCCCTCAACTATACCAGCAACAGAAAATGTTCTACATTTGTTTGAGAGCATATATTTTCTGCACGAATAAGTTTATCCGTTGTCGGCTTATCTTCTCCACGGGTCTATTTATTTCTTTTATTATATAAATGAAGTAATACTATATATTTTCTTCAATGTTTTATCTGTTATTTTGTCAATTCGTTTGATTCAATTCGAAACGTATTCTGTTTTACTATGTATAAAAATTTGTCCACTAATTCTAAGCACAGTAGTGGAACAAAAAATTGTTTTGGAAACAAAAATTAATTAAGGGTTAAGGCGAAAAAAAGCTAATGTAAAGGTCTAGTATCATTTATATTCAATTTAAAAAAGATCAATTAAACATTTGAGTTCGTTTTTTTTTTGTCAAAATTAGCATTCACTATTCGGACTTCTTTTATTTTATCAAATCATTGAAATATAATATCATTTATAAATCACTCAGTCTTTGTTTAGAGATATATACTTACTTATCTGGAAAAAACTGTGATTGAATGTTACTAAGTAAAATGGGTGTAGTGCATGGCCTATAACATTATAAAAATTATGAGGAGAAGAATAGTTGGGGCGATCAGTCAAATAAGAAGGCAAAAATAAATGATAATATTTATTTTGTCATTTGCCGACGTTTCGACCTGAAATTCAGCCCTGATGGTGGCCTGAACTTCATGTCGAAACCTCATCAAAAGACAAAATAAATATGATCATTTATTTTTGCCTTCTTATTTGACTGATCACCCCATATATTCTTCTCCTCATTATTCACGACAGTCAACTATTTAACCACTATTATAAAAATTATGATTTATAAATTAAAATTAACTTTTAAGAAATATATATTTTTTGTGATAAAAATTGTCCTTGATCCTTTATGTTTCTATTTTTATTCTTACTCCAACATTTTAGCCTCTGAGCCATTAATAATAAAGAATCTTACCATTAAATAATACCAAGGCATAATCTTATTATTATTTAAAATCATTACGGGCTAATTTTTCTAAGTCTCTCGACATTTCTATACATATCGTCAGCGCCATGACAAAATAGTGAATGTACAACGTCAAATAGGATCACATTCGTTACATTAACATGTTGCCGAAGATATTTAATACAACGCCTTTTTAATTTTTGTTATATTAAATATTTATAGTTGGCTATTAAATATAAGCCCTTTCGTTTAATTGAGTCCATGATTTAGTCTTATATTAGTTTAACAGAGAAAAATATTTTTATATCTAATACTATTTTCCATTAAGATGCTTTTTTTCTTAAAAATAATAACAATTAATTAATAAAACATTAATTGTTGACTCCTTATATGGCGTAATATTTAAAACGATTCAAAAACATGTTTAAGTAGTAAATGGAATGATTCTTACCAGATCGATAAGACATCCGATTTGCATGGAGAGAAAGAACCCAGTTTAATCCAATCGAGCCATTGAAGCTGTATCCCATGTTCACAATCAGTTGGAGTTTCATTGCCTCATATCCTCAAATGATACTTCCTCAATCTTAAAAATAATTGGCATCGCTAAGAAAACTTAACTTCTCTTGTGCTAATGTGTTTTCCGAAAGTCTTTAAGGGATGAAATCGTTTCACAAATGACATATATTTTTTCATAATTTATATATACCGTATTATCTGTATGCATTACCTGACAATAACACTAATAAGTCGAAACAAATCGCAGACGGATTTTAGTTTGTTTTTTTCTGAATTATGATTTTTTTTTTATTCATTGATATTTACAACTGTATTATAAAACAAAATACAACTAGTAAATGAGCACACACTAATAATACAATCACATGAAAATGCTTGTTGAGAAACTACCCATTAGTAGCACTCTAATAATATATTTACATAAGTAGATCACGAGGCCATCTTCTTTTCAGACGCCTTGAAGGGGTTACATTTTATATATTCTTTTGAATTTGGACATTGACTTCTTTTTCTGTACATAAAATCATTTCTATAGTCATAGAGTTATAAGAATTAGTATTACATTTATGAATACATTAGTATTTGTGATAAATTTTTAGAAATCAAAAAAAGGAACGTTTTTAATGTTTCTAAGATCGGATTTAGTTCGGATTTAGTTGAGACTTGTTTTAGTGAAAAATAATAATAGCAAAATCATAAAAATTTTCTATAGAAATGTATATGCGCCTCTCAACTTTTTAATGACAATCAGCAAATGTGCTTGATGGCGATACAGGAAATAATGACATGACACACATGGGGAAGGACAGTACTCAGCACCTCTTTCCTGACTTCTTTCTATTACTTAGACTGTTTAAGGAAGGAGATCTCTCATCCAACGCCTTTTTAGTCTCCTCTTCATGTTCTGACCGTTTAAATTAGTGTAAAATCGTTGACAAAGAATCGCTATAGTTGGTCAACTGTTAGAAGGTGAAGATAAGTATGTTGAGTTTTGTTAGTCACGTACCGAAGTGCTTTTGTTATGAGTACCAATGATTTTGATTGGAAGATTTGAAATTGTTGTAGGTGGGTCTCTCTAGCGATACTGTACATTTATGATGAGTATGTCAAAATGGGCTTATGTAATTATGTATATGTATTCAGTTTCTGGCTCATTTTTAGTTTTGAAGATTAAGCAAAAAGAGGATAAATTAGTTTGAATCTTTTGTTGAGCGCCTTACGTTTCATTTTTACATGCGGACTTCATGTGATCCTTCTGTCTAAGGTAAGTCCAAGATAAAGTAACTTGAGGAATTTGATTGTTGTCAATATAAACTGGAGGGCAGGTGTTTTTTTTTCAAAGGGTAAATGTCATATGTTTGGATTTGTCATGATTTAGTCGAATTTTCCATAGCGTGAACCAATCTTATAATGTAAGTAAGTGATGTGAGTTAGTGAGCCCTGTATAGGCTCTTGATGAATTGTTGTATCGTCTGCATAAGTATCTGTAAAGGCCTCATAATTTTTAGGCATATCGTATATGAATACAATGTAAAGTAGAGGGGTTAGTATTGAAATATTTAAAAAATAAATTATAAAAAGTAATCAAATTATCAATAAAAAAAACTAAGGTGTGCGCTTTAGACCATATGATATAAGTGAAAACATCAGCAAGCCGTGATTAATAATATGAAATATAAATCATAAATAATGGCTCATTACAAAGAAGATGAAATTCTAAACATTTTCTTCACTTACAGTACACATCACGGGCGGATCTACGGGGGGGGCTTTCGGGCTGAAGCCCCCCCAAAATGGAAAAATATAACCATGTTTTATGGGAAATTTTTTTTTAAAAATACCTCTTAAAGTATTATTGTTCGTGTAATTATATTTAAAAGTACTTAAGGAATAAATTAAACACCATTTCATATAGGTAGTTAGTTTCTTTCTGTTTTTCCAAAGTAATTATCGTTATTTTTATGAAAAAAAAAGGTTTCGGGCTGAAGCCCCCCCCCCCAAATTAAATCCTGGATCCGCTAGTGGTATACAGGCCCGATTTTTAGTATCTGCAATATTTTAATCCATATGTTCAACTAAGCTCGTTATCATTTGGTTTTGGACACATTTTTTTTTCTTTTCGTCTCCCTAACACGGCGTCGCTTTAAGATATAATTTTGAAATATAGCCTATTTCAGAGAGGATGAAATGTTGAACAATCTTCTCGCTTACAGTATGCAGGCCCGATTTTTAGTTTCTGAGATATTTTAAAACATATGTAGAAACATTTCAAAAGTCAACTCTAACCGACTCTACCCAAGCGTTAAAACTTCGAAAATCTGACGGATCAATCTCACTTATGATATAACAATATTTCGAAGTATATTGTTATAAATTTCTCATTATAAATGAATAAATAAATATCTGAAAAATGGACTATCGTTTTTATAATATAGGCTAATTTTTTATGTTCTTCCATATGCATCCTCTCTGTTATATGTTATTCTCCATTTCCAGTTTTACTACTCAAGGAGATATGCTTCTTTCCAAATGCTTATTCGTATCTTCCACAACTATAAAATTGGAGTTCCTCCATAAATCAGTTTAGGTCTTAGGTCCCCAATCCATTCTCCTCCACTATCAATCTATATTTCGTTCTGTAATAAATCTTTTATGTTTTAAGACAAAAATTTACTTTTCGAAGCTTTTGATATATTAAATCTTTTTATTTGGTTGTAGGGTTATAAACATCATACTAGTGTTCCCGTGAATATAAAGAAACTTCAATAATTGCAAACTATAAATTTTTTTTTTTTTTTTTTTTGTTAATTTTTTGGCTAGTTTTTAGTTTTAGAGAAACATATAAGCAAAAAAATTATAACATGTGTATAACTTTTTATTTTATCGTATTTCTTATGTTGATTATTTTACTCCAAATTAGTCCTTACAATAGGAAAATGGAATGTATTTTGCTATACGCATATGTAAGTATTTTGTTGATTTCGTTGTGTCATATTTTCCTCTGTTTTATTTCGTTTTATATCATTTTCGCTAATACAGATTTCTGTGACCTATATTTTGTTATTTCATTGCATTTTCAATTACAAGATTCAACCCTGATAAGAATGAAGTAGTATTAATATGTAAACAACAATATTGAATAAAATATTTTAAAGTATAGCTACTAAATTAAATTATATATTAAATAAAAAGAAAAAACTATTAAATTAATTTTACAGGTCTGATCAAAAACATAAGCTTGAAGGCTTCTCGGATCAACACCATCCATTTTGCAATAAACTGTATGTAAATTGGTCCGGTATCTTTATAATGGTATAAGGACCTAAAAAAATATGTTTTGTTGGAATAGAAAAATAAATCTTATATCATAGGCACCAACTCGAAAAACGAGTGTTTTCTGATGTAGACTATTCATCGAGGGGCTGAGCGGAATTATTCTCGATGAATATGCAACTACACTTGTCATGGCTGCTGTGTAACAACCTAGTCAGTTCCCCGACCGAAAAGTTTATTGCACAGAAAGTTCTGAAACCGACCTCTTTTGGAACGAATAAAGGATTTTAAATATTAAATTTAAGCTCTAGATCTCAACCGGAGATAATGTATAAAGTTCAACTTCAAACACATGACTAAATATTATATAAGTGATTTTTTTTTATTTATTCATGATATTTACAACTGTATTAAAAAATTAAATACATTAAGTAAATTTGATAACAGAAAATAAAAACATGAAATGACTTGTTGAAAAACTACCCACTGGTAGCACTCTAAATATAAGTGAATTTATATCCGATAATAGTCTATGGTACGGACTAATTTTTATCAAATTATTAAGATTCGTGAATGGCTTCGTCTCATTGTAACCTACAATTTTTTTATATACGAAAATTATCAGAAAATGGGCGTTTTCTCATTAAATTAATTAACTTGATGAGGTAATAATCTGATAAAAAATCGAGAAAAATATTGCCTAAAAAAATATTGAGCCGTTTACCTAATTTGACCTGGTTATTTTGACAACTTGAGGTTAGAGGTCACGCCGAATGGCCCAGAATTTCTTTAGGCTACTTTTATTCTCGATTTAGTGACCAAACTATCTTACAATTCAAGTGGAAAGCAATTACAAGTTTTAGTTAAGTTTTTAGTACCTAATTAAATAAACAAAGGTTGGCGATCTACATATTGAAAATACCCCAATTTCGAGAATTTCGCTAATAAAATATTTGTAGGTTACAATGCGATGAAGCTATTTACGAAGTTTTGGGAGGATGATAATAATTTGATAAAAATGAGTCTGTACCACGGTCAATAAATAATTGATTAAAATTAATAAGATATTCGCGTTTCACAAAAAAATATTTTTTATATTTGTTTATTTAGACTTATACATCCTGTCACCATCAAGGACATATATAATAGTGTTCAGAGAACACACTCACACTCTATTTACAATAAATAAAATTAAATAATACAGAAACTAATAATAAAAAAATAAATGTAAAGCGGAAGTGTGTGTCAGGTCATGGCACAACTGAACATTGATCGTACATTGACTTAGTACAAAAATTTAACAAAAATGTCTGACAAAGGCGAAGTGAAAGTGAAAATCATTGACGCTATATTTATTTATAATTCATTGTGGGTATTTTTATTTGTTTAAATACATTTATGTATACAAATTTTAATTTTTATATCACTGGATTCTATACAATTAAATATTAAACAATACCAACGATAGCATTTATGAAAACCGCATATGTATATGAACATAATATTGTCGGAGTTCGTATTGTATGAAGTTCATGTTACGTATGGAAGCCTGTTGTAATTTTTCGGGTAAACTCGGATGAGCTCAAGCAAGTTCGTATTCCTTTAATTCTTTTGTTACAACTATTACCCGTTACGATCTCTCCTTTCTCCTTTAGTTAGTTATCAAATTCCTTCATATTTAATATTTAATTATTTTTTATATCAAAGGTTAATGTGAAATGGTTAATTATTTTAAATAAAAAAAAATAAAGGTTCTTTAGAGAAAGCCAATATTGAAAATTAGCCATTTAAGCCCTGATAGAGAACATCAACTAGAATAAAACCAACATTATATTAATACACTGATATAATGAGTTAAATCAAAATCGTTAATGCCGTTTTTGAAAAAATCGTAAAAATGTGTTAAATCAATTATAAATAAAGTTCCACTTCCGGTTTACTGATTTTGACGAAACTTTTGCTGTATCATTGAGATCTTATAAAAACCCTAGATCTATTGTCGGATTAACACGTTCGCTGCAATTACAGTCACCAGTTTCCGATATTCGTCTCGACTTCGACCGGGATTGCTTCATATTTTGCCTATCTGACCTGGTCTCTAAAACGGTCATTTTAAAATATTTCGATGGGAGTTGGATAGATGTAAAGACAGATACAAACGTAAATAATCATTATATCCCATATAAAACTATAGGACGCCGGTAACAGTAAAACTCAGCTAACGTGTTAAAAGCATTTCTTGGCACTCTTGTAATTAAATAAATATAGAAAATACATAGTGGTAAAAGGAAATGTACAGTGACGAAAAACGTTTTTATAAAACTTTTAATAAAGTTTGAAAATGAAAAACTTCCATTATAATTTAAAATTATATTTCATCTAATCTTAAATAGGATAAATTGTAATGATAGGGAAAACATTGTAATTCATTGCTTTAATTTATTCTGAAGTACCATCTAAAAGTTTTCCTTTCGCTTCCTTGTGTATGCAAATACCTATGTGTACTCAAAAAGTAAATGAAACATGTGTGATGCACACATCGCACCCGATTTAATTCTTTTTTAACTTCTTTAGGCGCGTGGAGAGTGAATTAGATTGAGCCGTCAGATCCTTGTTGTGTGACACTCGGGTAAAGTCGGCTGGAGTCGATTAATTGAATTATTTTTGCATAAGGCTTAAAATATCTCAAAAACTAAAAATCGGACTTGCATACTGTTAGCGAGAAAATTGGTCAGCATTTAATCCTCTCTGTAATGGACTATTGTTCAAAATTGTATCATAACACGACGCCGTATTAGATACGCGAAAAGTAAATAATACTATCGAAAGCGAAATATATCGTTAAAAATATTATCTACTTATAAAAGTCATGATAACGAGTTTTATTAAAGATATGGATTAAAATATCTCAGAAACTAAAAATCGAAACTGTAAGCAAGGGAAATACTCAGTATTGAATCCTTTGTAAGCTATTTTTTTTAATTTATATTATATATTATTAATCTCGTCTTGTTGATGTGTTCACCTCTATCGTGTGGTATATAGCACACACCTTACTTTATTTGTATTTATTTATGATATTTACAACTCTATTAATAATAAAAATATATTCAGTAAATGTGATCACAGAAATATAATAACATGAGAACACTTGTTGAGAAACTACCCACTGGTAGCACTCTAAAAATTTATTTACAATAGGAGATCTCGAGGCCATCTTCCTTTCAGACGCTTTGGAGGGTTATCAGGAATCGAAGAGGAAGCAGTGTTAAAAACAAAAGGGTTTGGATGGTTTTGAAGTTTATTATGGAAGGATAGGTATCTAGATTGGGCCAGATCGGAATTTTTTAAATATAAGCAGGAAAAAAAAATACATGTCACTGTAAGGATAAATACTGATAGATACAAGATATTCTATTTATTATCCCAGTTTATATATAACGCAATGGAATACTGTTAGTGAATTTGACCGGAATTGAATGAGAATGAAAGCCATAACTCAGGTTAAGAAGCTGGATGTACGAAGAGATTGATAAGGTGCCTGTTTTGGCCATTAACATAATACGGGCGGTAATAGAAGTGGATAATGAAGAGGGCTTGATCTATGTCTCGTCTAGCACTTCTTTATCTTCTAGCTCGTGAGAGCGCTCAAGCAATCCAAATTAAAGAGTTGGTTATCCCATTTAAGAACTTTGTTTACCCGACTTTAATATTTTCAAGACTTGAAGGATCGTTACAAATAAATCCGATTAAGTTGAAGCATCTCTACTACTTTATTTTATACTTTAATCTCTGGCTTACACGAAAATATATCTTATAAATATCTTAACGTGAAATTCGTCATATCGTCTTGAGTTCTTGGTGAAGAATTACTCTCTCTATACCAAAGATTTTAAAAAAACTATTTGGTCGACAAAAATAAAAGTCAAATGCCTTGGGTTCATCAATGGGCAATAAAAAATATTTTTATCTTTTCATCAATTTGTTTGCCTATGGGTCAGTATAATTAATATTAAATTTAGTTTTGATAAAATATTTGGATTTGATAATTTTTTTTTGGATAAAATAAAAGGGCAAAACAGGAAAAATAAAAATAAAAATATTTTTTCAATTCTCATTTGGTTGTCACATTGGTTTTCTTTGTCATAAAAGATTAAATTAAATTTGCTGAACTTGAATTGTTTTAATAAAACATTTTAATGAGATTCCTTATTTTGTTTCTCAGTTATAAGATACATTTGTAAAAAAGGAGAAAATCATAGTTACTGAATGGAATCTCTCTTAACCCCGAGCCCAGGTTCAAATCTGTCTTTGGAGGTAAAATTTAACTTTTGTTATATCAAAAGAAGATATAACAATATATGGAATATGGAGTATAGAACCTTTACTGGGGTGGAACACTAATTCAAAACAGCATTTTTTTTTTCAATATTATAGAAAACAAATTATAAAAAAGCCACTTTATGTACAAGTGTTAAATTTTAAGAGATTCTTGTAGACAAGAAAATATTCTTTGATGTATAAATATGTTCTTTTATTCGTAAGTAAGGTAACAATTATATAGAGTTTGATGATTTTCAATATCGATGTTGAAAGAATATATATATTTTCTTCTTCTCTACAGTAATCCTACAGAGGCATATATTCCAAAAATAATGCGCACACACCATACAAAATCATATTATATTACATTATTAATAGAACAATTTTTATATATACATCGATGCACAAAATCATCGGTTTATTGTTAAATAGTTAAGTAACATTTCATAACCTTAATCACTAAAAACTTTTATGAATTTTCATTTTTTTAATGAAAAACCTTTGTGAAATAAGAAAAGTGTGCACTTGTTATAATTATATTACATTTCTAAAAGGGTATGTGTCATTTGCCCTCACTTTGTTTGTATATATATATATATATATATATATATATATATATATATATATATATATATATATATATATATATATATATAATATATATATATATATATATATATATATATATATATATATATATAGTATTGATATATAAGGTCGATATTCACCAAACATTCTTAAATATTATGCTTCATCAAAAATGTATTCACATTAGTGAGTTTTTGCTGTTAATCGACTATATATTGATTTGAATAATGAAATTAATGGGTAAAAATATATCTAAAACCCTTAATAGCAACAGTACTTAAAATTTATTATAAAGATAAAATAAAATAAAATAAATAAATAAAACAATACATTAATAAATAAAAAAGTGATAAAAAATAAAGTGGTTACTATGTAAAAAATAAATAAACGGTACTTAAAATGTACTAGAAATGAGAAAAGTAAGTTAAAAAAAAGAGAAAAATTCAAATAAAATTTAATACATAACTAGACCGAAGAAAGAAATCAATCGAGAAACCATCTAGGGACATACACAGCCACTGTGAGTGGGAACTCACTCTTTAATTTGAAATAGGAAAAAATAAAGCAGTTGAGCGCGATCCCGGCGAAATCTTGCACTATTGTTGGCCTAAAAATAGTACTGAATTCTGTTGTGGTAACCCTGTTGTATTGTAAATAGTCTCTTATCACATGTTAACTTTCACTATTAATATAAATATTACTGTAACAGTTCATAACCTTTTTATAATTAGTTTTAGGGTAACATTTTCGGTTAATAATGCCTTAATTAAGAAGGTTTAGTTTCCACACCTTCTAATCTAACGAACCCAAGACCCTTCAAAGATTGTAATGATGCATACATTTTTTTATAGAAAATATGAAATCAACTAATGAATAAAATATAATAATGTAATTATTATTTGTTTGTTCGTTGATACAGAACTGTAATTTTGTTTGTATTTCTAAAAATTATTATAATATTATTTATATCTTTTGTAAAGTTAGTTTTAATGATATAATAGATGTAAGGGTTCCCTCCAACACCGTTTGGGTTGGTTATATAATATTTCAACGCTATCAGATGAACGTTATCTTCTTCTCACTTTTAACTGCCTCAAAGCCATAAAGAGATAGGAATTTTAAAGGAATATCTAAAATCTAAAATGCAGTCGCGTTTCTGTCTTGTTCATAATTATATTGTGCCCCCACTCAGTACTCATTTTAAACCCATTCAATCTGTGATATTTTTATACGGGTAAAATGGCGATGCAAGGAATAATCATTGTAGTCAAGCTTTTAAACCCGTAAGAAGAATTTTTTTAGGAGATGGTTTATGATTTTAAAATTAATCTATTTTCTTCACATGCCCATGAATACTAAGATACTGAAAAGGCGCTGGATGATAGATCTCATTTCTTGTTAAACCATAGTAACTGAATCAATCCGAGGAAGTAAT
This sequence comes from Nezara viridula, assembly GCA_928085145.1. NCBI lineage: Eukaryota > Metazoa > Arthropoda > Insecta > Hemiptera > Pentatomidae > Nezara > Nezara viridula. The sequence goes on along the minus strand of OV725079.1, from coordinate 149,021,940 downwards.
ACTACTGGACGCTATCCTTTTCCATGACTACCATGTAATTTTCATTATTTTCAGCATACTACCTGCTAACTGTACCTATAGTATAGTAGACTGTAGCTGTCTACTAACTTATATATATATATAATAGGGCTGGGATAGCCTGGCGGGCTAAGGCGCTTGCAATATCAAAATCAAAGTTAAGCAACGCGGAGCCTGGCTAGCACCTGGATGGGTTACCTCTCCCTCATCCCTCTCCCCCCCCCCAGCGAGTATGTAAGGCCCATCAGACTACTGGAGGCACTCACACCGACCAGGCGAATAATATATATATATATATATATTATTTTAAATCAAAATTTAAGCTTTAAGGGAAACCTTTGAAACTTTCCTTGTCCTCAACTGATTTGGTTCTTAATTTTTTATACCGCTTTTAATATTTATATTTTTCTAAATATAAAATGTGTTTTTATGTATTTATCTGATAATTACTATATCGAGAAAGCTTATTTTTTCAGCATTCCTGTCCATCCTAATTGACTCTTCTTCAATCTGTAATTTAGAACTTATGTCAAATTCTGATTTAAAATCCGAAATTAATATCAAATTGTCATAACATTGTATTAAAAATATATTTTAATATATACAAAAATGGTCGACAATTTGTTTTATTTTATTTTTTTTTTTGGTCTATAAAAAATTGATTTGCGCTTGTCAACTTATTGTTGACAATCAGCAAATGTGATGGCGATACATGAGATAATGACATGACAGGCATGGAGAAGGAAAGTACTCAGCAGTACCTCTTCCCTAACTTGTTCCAATTACTTAGGGTGTATAAGGAAGGAGATCCCTCATCCAACGCCTTTTTAGTCTCCTGCTCATGTTCTGAGGTATGTCAGCCTTGTCTCTTATTTGTCTGTTATTATGTCCATTTAAATTTGTGTAAAATCGTTGATAAAGGGTTATATGTTGGTCAAATGTAGGAAAATGGAGGTCAGTATTTTATATTAAAAAAAAAAAAACAATTACAAGCTATCAATATTCATTTAGTTGTTTTTCCAGAAGCATCCTTTGCCCCGTATACTCTATGTTATTGATTTTTTGAAAGTTTGTCCTGATATATACTATAAAATGAGAAAGCGTTTAAATCGATTACCATAATTTATTCGTTTTATTAGAATAGTTTGTCTATTCTGAACAAAATGGTCCGAGAAATAACTGTAGGTTATAAAGCACACTATTTAATGTTTTTTATGCAAAAAGGACGCATCAAAGGTTTATGACCGAATATGCGTAGTGCACTGAGAATTTGCATCTGGCTGTTTTGCCGGTATGAGATTCCACCTCGGCCTTTATATTCATTTTATACTGCTATACATTATTGTGTCGTTTATTATCACTTCACCACCCGGTGGGACTGTAATGGATACTAATTTCCTGCGTGAATCCCGTTCGGCTACCGCTAGGTGTCCAGGAATGAATATTTTATTTATTTTTCCATAAGCCCAATATTTATTCTTTTAAAAATTACACGAATATGGTCATAGTATTTTATTATCTAGTAACACTTGCTTGTTTAATCAAGGAGAATTATACATATTAAGGTCACTTCAATACATCCCAACTATTACTATTGAATGTTACAAAAAGTTAGACAAAGGGTACTTACGTAATACTGTTCCTCACACGGCATCAATCTGAAAAAATGAAGAAAATTACCGCAGCTTCTCCATAATCACGTCACTATTCACAATAAATAAAGAACTAAGTAAAAGTTATGAACGGAAAAAACTAATTTGTGTCAGAGCACTATTCAACTCAGTAAAATTAATTTCCTACATATAAGACTGTTTTAAAATGTAGTGCAATACCAACAATTGCAACAATATTTTTAGTTCTTTCATCTTGTGATATAAATATGTAGTATTTTTTCGCTCTGTCTAAATAGATCTACTTTTCCATCGAAAAAATAGTATTCTCTTCAGTTGACTCTTTTTTAAACAAAATAATATAACGATGTAGAGATGGTTGACCGTTGATATAATATGAGAAGGAATTGATCGGGGGGTGCGGTCAAATTAATACTAAATTAAATACGTAGAATTATTTAATTTTTGCCGACGTTTCGACCCACTTTGTAGGTCTTCATCAGGGCTACAAAAGATACAAAACATAGTGAAAATAAATGAATATAGGTAGATATAAAATAAGAATAAGTTGTCTGCTACAGAACTAAAAGATGATATCAGAGATGTAGTGGATGACAATGTAGTTAAAATAACAAGTATTATAAGTAGTAGATATAAACAAAAATGGAAAATAAGTATGAATAAAAATGAGTGTATAACAAACTAATAAAGATTACATTTGATAAATGTAGGTTAACATGTAAAGAAAATGAAAATGTAAAAATATAAAAAAAATAATATAAAAATATAAAAAAATTAAAATGAAAATGTTAACCTACATTTATCAAATGTAATCTGTTTACTTTCAACTTACATGCTATATTCTCCTTTATTTTCTATTTTTATTCATACTTATTTTCCATTTTTGTTTGTATCTTCTACATATAATACTTGTTATTTTAACTACATTGTCACCCACTACATCTCTGATATCATCTTTTAGTTCTGTAACAGATAACTTATTCTTATTTTATATCTACCTATATTCATTTATTTTCACTATGTTTTGTATCTTTTGTAACCCTGATGAAGACCTACAAAGTGGATCGAAACGTCGGCAAAAATTAAATAATTCTACTTATTTAATTTAGTATTAATTTGACCGCACCCCCCGATCAACTCCTCATATTATATCAACGGTCAACCATCTACATCGTTATATTATTTTGTTAAAAATAGTCAACTGAAGAGCATACTATTTTTTCGATGGAAAAGTAGATCTATTTAGACAGAGCGAAAAAATACTACATATTTATATCACAAGATGAAAGAACTAAAAATATTGTTTACGCAGAGGTATTGCAACCTACTGCGCTTAATTTTAATAGCTAGTCGTTGGTTATTTTTTTCTACATAGATTTCGAATGTTATTCACTAAATAAAATGTATGGAGGGTCTGAAACAGGTAGGAATAATTAAAAATTTAACGCGAGAGGATCCGTGGGGCCCAGTTAATCATAGCTAAAGAAGAAATATAAGACAGTACTAAGTTTAACTAAATAAAGTGATAAAAACGTTTTTCCTTCATTTGTAGTGTTTTTATCTTTTAAGCTCAACTGTGATTCACTTGTTTTTCCACCATTTCTTGAAATGCAGGTGTTTGTAGTATTGAAGTGTTACAGCAAGTGAATCATGTACCATTTTAGTCAATAATTGTGCAGTTTGTCTCTTCACCCAGCTTCGGTTAGGCCACCGGTCTCTATTGTTCTCTCTATCGACATCCCTGATAAACTGAGAAGAAGTTTGTTTTAGAACACCCTTCAACCCGCACACAAAGCCCTTAAAGTGTAGGTAGCTCTGATCTGTCGATCGCTGTAGGAACTCACTATGTATTTTAACGCAGAGCCTGTTTCCCTCAGCAGTTTGGCCCTTAGTGTCTCATAGAGCGCACGCAGACTACGATGATATGCTCGGCGGTTTTCTGGTACGCCACAATTTAGTCATAGTGGATCGATATTTATGCTGTATGAAAAGCATCTCTCTGAAACTCCTCTGGTACAAACGTCCCAGAAGACCCTTGTCTATTCTATGCGGAATCCGACGTTGTTAAAGCGCTTACTCAGTTTAGCCCCTAACCACCCCATTTGGGATCGTCACCCGCTGCCGGTTTCATTATTATCTGTAGTTTCCCATTGGATCATGTTTCAAGTTCTGGGGTCTTCATTGATCCTTTCTCATGGATCCACCAAGCAAGCCAACTTCCCTTAAACTTGAGTCGTAAGTGGTTTTCTCATAGAAGCAGATCAAGAGCCATTCCTCTTTCTCATGAGGCAAAAGGTATCCTGAATGACTTGGTAAATCGAAGAATACCCATCCGTTGGAACGTCACCAACTTACTCTTTTGTACGTCTAAGAGATTCCGCTTCCTAGTTGCCCAATCATGATTCGTTTTATTGTTTCAACCTCCTTTTATAAAGAAAAACTAGTACAAGTTATATGTTTTTTTAAAAAAACTATTATTTACCACACTTCATTTCTATCTTAATTTTTTTTTCTTAGCCTCTTATCTTGATCCTCCATAATTTTATTTTTAACTGTTACATATATGTGTACAAGATATATATTCATATATATATATACTTATATATTCACAATATTTGACAAATTAGCCTCTTATAAATTTTATATACCTTATAATAGTAATGAATAAGATCAATAAATTGGAATTCAAATTGTCACATACATATAATTTTATGTGTACTATCTGATGCTTTATTATATGCATAATATATATTGAGCCTACCACCATCTTGGGATTCATTAAACTATATTTTTCATTACAATTTGTTTTATTGCTTGAGTTACCTAACCATTCCTAAATCTCTTCCATTTCAAATCTCTAACCATCATCACTTCAGTTGAAACAAATTTATGTGACTTACAATAAATTGCTTCTTTTTTTTCTAATTTTATTGAATTCTCGATAATTATTGTTTTCTAATTTGTTCCAGGCTGTCATAATGTCACTTCCAATTGTATTAAATAGTTTAACCCATTAATTAGATAGTTTAGGATAGCTGCTTGCGATTCCATATATGCATAATATGTTCCTACAATATTATCATGACAAAATTTATGAACTATTCGAAAATTTATGAATCCCATTTCCGTAGTTGGACACAGAACACCAAGTAGCCTACTCATCCGAACCCCTTGCTCCACTATCGACTACCACCCACCCACTCGAAGCCTGCTCCTAAGTTTAATTTAGATAAGAGAGGCTCAATGTCTTAAAAGGTATCAGATTTTAAGCAAACTTCATCCAAGGTTTAATAATAAATGAAATTTAAATTCCACTGATTGGTTTAATTAATTAATTCGTTTTTTTAAAGTATCATTAGACTTTCTTTACTTTGATTTTTCAGATATTGTTATTTGCTATTACTCAAAATATTTTTACCTAGCTGAGTTTAACTAAAAAAATTAAACAAAACAAAAAATTGTGTAAAGTTGCTAATTTGACTAGGACACCGGTCAATCTTTATTCATGATTTCCTCTCCGAATCATATTACATTTTCATCTCCAGGCCAAACCCAAATCAACTTTTTTTTCTTGTTCAACGGACCCTGAAGTTTTATTCGTACTTAAAGCGTCCCTTTTAAGTTTCGATGTTTTTTAATTATTACTAAAATAATGAAAACTTTTCGGAACAATTAACAACGGAAAACAAACTTTTACTATTTAAACCTAATAAATTAAAATTTAATTTATCTTTTATAAATACAACTGAAAATTGCTATAATCTCTCTGCGAATATAACCATATATTACATGAAACAGCATGCAATACTCTTCCAAATGATAAAATAAAATTTGAAGTGACCATCGAGTTTAATGGTCAACAAAATAATGTTTGAATTTATTAAATTGGAAAGGGAATAAAATCTTATGTGTTTAGAGGTAGAGGTCAAAACTATAGAAGTAAAAATATATTAAAAGCAGATATTGGTGATTTTCAGCAGCAATCGCATGAAGTGACAATTATATGTCTATATAATGATAATCAGTAGGATTCTCGAGAAATAAATATGGTAAAATAATATCACAGGCAATAAATAGTACAACTCCCAACCAGATATCATTCTCAAGAAGGAATCGTATTCTTTGATGTCCTAGCAAGATATCCCCACTGAAAAGAAACTCCCGCAGTGCCACATCCTACGCCCTGAAGACGACCTGCAAAGTGGGTCGAAACGTCAGCAAAAATTAAAATAATTAATATATTTTAATTTTTTATTTATTTGACCGCACCCTCGACTAACTCCTTCTCATATATAATTCCTCTATGCCAATCGTTTCATATCATATTGTTGATAGGAAATCGATAATGAGGAAGACTCCTCATTACTGAACTACACAAGGTAATTTAGGTTGCATGCGAAATACTAATGTATTACCTGTTAAATGCGTTTCGACGGCAGTGACCTGAAGATCCGGATCCACAAGGGATAACATTCGTGGTGGCACATCAGCACCCTCAGCTGGTCCAATTAGCACTCTTCGATGAGGTTGAGCCGACTACTTCCTCTGCTTCTTTTGCCGTCTCCCACATCTTCCTCAAATATCTCAAATTCTTCCGTAGGTTTCTCATATTCTTCACCATCCCCTTCTTGGTCCGGGTCATTTCCTGAGTCAATCGGCCACGAAGGTCTAGGCGTAAATCTATCTGGTGGTGAAAGGTCTGGTGTAAAACTCTTTGGTAGTCCTCTCCTTCTGATAGATCTCCTGGGAAAATTCAGAGCTGGAGAATAGTGGCGTGGAGTAACAGCCCTCGGGTCAACTCTCTGTTCTGAAGGTCGATAAAAATATTCATTCTTCGAGACGCCTGAGTTCGAGCTAGATGCTACACCTTTTGCTTCTTCATCCAACTCCATTTCTAGACACGGAGTATCCTCCGACGAAGAGGAGAGGTAATAGTATTTAAGGCGATCGATGTGCATCACTTCCCTTTTTCCTCCAGACTTCTCGATGACGTAATTCACCGGGCAAGTTTTCTGTATGACCCTATAGGGTCCTTCCCTAGGGAGGAAAAACTTTTGACATTCGCCCATCAATGGCTCTGGTTTTTTAACGTATACAAGATCTCCCAACTTGAGAGAGCTGGGATGAGGCCCCCGGTTCAGCCTTCTTCTATTACCATCCTCAATCCGTCTGCTATTGTTGCTGGCTATATGGTAGGCATCTTGCAAGCGGTTAAGAATCTCTGCAAGGTAGTCTTTCTGGATGTCCACAAGGTCAAACGAAAGTTGGATGTTGCAAGTGAATGGTATAGCGATATCCCATCCAAACGTAAGAAAGTTTGGCTAGTAACCCGTTGAGCGATGATTTGAGCTTCTGAATGCCGCGAGGGCATATTCGACATATTAGTCCCAATTATTTCTCATTTTATTGACAAAGTGAACAATGGTGTCGGTGAGTGTACAATAAAAGCGTTCCACACATCCATATGCATTTGGCCGATAAGCAGATGTTTGAATTTTTCGGATCCCCATATTTTGCAAGTCTGCCTGAGCATGTCCGAACCAAAATTTGTCCCTCTATCACTCAAAAGGACAGCTGGAGCCCTATGTCGTAGGACAATCCTTACCAAAAATGCTCGCGATACCTCTTCAGCACTTTGTTCCTTAATCGGGATTGCCTCCGCATGTCTTGTGAAATGATCCACGAAGGCAAGAAGATACTTGCTTCTTCCCTCTCACGGTTTTCGGAAAAGGTCCCATAATGTCCATAGCAACCAACTGTCCGTCACCAGTCGTCTGTCTGGTAAGGAAGTTCACTCGCTACTTTAGGGAGTACCTTTCTTCTGCCGCAGGCTCTGATCTCTGAACGTATCTCTCGATGTCCCTCCACAGGTATTTCCAAAACTGGAATTTCTCCGCCCTTTGGATAGTTCGGTTAGTCCCGCCATGCCCAGCAAACGGCTCATCGTGCAACCATCTTAAAAAGTTTTAAAAAATAAATAAAAAAATTATCTCTTTTATATAATACTTATTATTGTTCGTGTGACTACATTTAATAGAACTTGAAGAATCACTTAAACACCATTTAGTATCTTTCTAAAGTAATTATCGTTATATATATATATATATATATATATGGAAAAAAAAAGTTTTCGGGCTGAAGTCCTCCCTCCCCGAAAATTAATTCCTGGATATGCTTGTGATTCTCAGGACTGCTAAAGTATTTAGCCTTGTATTACTCATCTTATACTTCATTTTAAATCAGGAACCTTCATCCTCTTCCCAATTCAAATCACCTCTTTGAATTAGTTATTTCCTTTTCTTGATCTGTAATACGTCTCCTTACCATAGGGAATGCGGGGGTATTTAACCTACTAACTACGGACACTATTTCACTAAAATTAAATGTCTACTTTCAGAAATGTAGATCCATCTGTGCTAATTCTGACTACCGGGTGTATTTTCTCTTCATGTAATATATTAATCCATAGATGGGCTAAATTTTATTACAACAATTGCGATTCTAAATTTGTCCAGCCATCATCAGTTTCCTTCAATAATCTGTCTTCTGTCAATTAGGCAATGCCACTGTTATAATGATAATAGTGCGTACATGATTTTCTGAAAAATCTCATCCGTAATTTACTTTTCGTCGGTAAGCTCATTCTTGTTCCGGTATAAATAGCTCTGTTGTTCTCTTTGATTACTGAAGCATAATTTTTCGTAACATTAATAAAATAATTGTACATATTAAATTTTATCTAATTGAAGTGTGTTGGTCTATGCAATTATTTTGTACACATGTTCCAAACATAATATTCATTACACACATAACCAACCTTACATAACCAAACAATACAAATCCATAAAAATGGTCACATCACATAAAAAAGTAATCTATTGTCATTCAGATAAATGCTCTTCCCACTGGTCCTCTGTAAGCAGCCGTTAAAAAATAAATTATTAAAAATGAAATGGATGAGTCCCAATCAGTTAGCCAAGCATCAATGGCATCGGAAACAATATTGGTATCGGATGTCAAGCCTGTAACTGGAGAGGAAGAAATATATTCGGTTGAAGTTTTTCCTGGCAACGGAGACGAAACTTCTGTCCAATTGAAGTTTACTAAACCAAACCTGATAGATTCTGGAACATTCGGGTTCGTATCATTGACTACTCTAGTTAATTCCAATGAAGCCGCAGCTATCAAAACCGTATTCCTTGAAAACCAAGTTGCCAACAGAGAATTGGAAATCATGAAAACTATTCGTCATTGTAATATTATAGAACTGAAATATTATTTCTTTGAAAAATATCAAGATAAAATAAAGATGAATTTAATTTTGGAATATTTACCGCAAACACTGTACAAAATACTTAAGCATTACCAAAGGTACAAAATGAAATTACATCCAACATACACCAAAGTTATCATGTATCAGTTGCTAAAGGTGTTGAATTATTTACACTCTCTTGGCATTTGTCATAGGGATATTAAACCCCAAAACCTACTTCTGAATTACGCTACAGGAGAATTGAAATTATGCGATTTTGGATCAGCCAAGAAACTAATTGAAGGAGAAAGAAATGTTTCTTATGTGTGCTCAAGATATTACAGAGCGCCAGAATTGTTGTTTGGGTCTGTTTATTACACAACGAAAGTAGATGTATGGAGTGCTGGTTGCATATTCGCTGAGCTTCTCTTTGGTAGAGTATTTTTTTTGGCAAATTCAACTCTCGAAATGCTTGTGGAAATAATTAAAGTTCTAGGCACACCAACACAAGGTGAAATCCGTAAAATGAATCCTAAAGCGCCGAAATTTGATTTACCAAAAGTGAAACCAAGAAAGATGAGCTTAAATATCAAAAATAGTACCCCATCAGATGCTGCAGACCTCCTGTCTCAGATTCTGGTTTGGGAACCTGAAATGAGAATAGCACCCATCTATGCCTGTTGCCACCGCTTCTTTGACCAACTGAGAGACCCCTGCACCAAGCTACCTGATGGTAGCTCTTTACCTTCATTGCTCTTTTACATGACAGAGCAGGAAATCTCTATTCAACCTGATTTAAGAAGTATCTTGGTTCCACAATATTCGTATGACACTCCCTCGACTGAAAGAATCACTCCTTGTGCTAATAGTTCTTGTGACAAACCCTAATATTGATTTTATTACCATAGCTGAAGAACATCACATCTGCGATACATGCTAGCAGTCTAAAAAAGTTTCTTTCCTTCAAACATTATGTAACATGAAATATTGAGCACCACATATAGGTTATTTTTAATTGTAGTTATGTTTTAACCAACTATTTTAATCGATTAAAATATTAATGAAGATTAGGGATTAGCATACCTTAAGATACCAAATCAAACTAAGAACTGTTTCATTGGCTACTTTTAACTTTAACTATGATTTTATTTAGTCTATATAAATCTACATGACAAAAAAAAGGTTCAATATATTTTAATTGTATAGGAATAAATTATATAATTACTCTCAATAAATTAAAATTATCTAAAAGGAAGAAAAATGGTCAAAATGTGCAGTCAAAAAATTATGTTTATGTATGGTGCTTGCCAAAAAAAAACATTGGAAAACTCAATAAAAATAATTTTTTAACTGAGCAGTCTCCTGACCATTTTTCTTCTTTACAATTTCAACAGTCAACTGCATATCCATCTCTAAAGTTATTTTTCTGTTTGAGATTTGCTAGATATAAAAAAAAAAGTATGATTGTAGGAGTACTAGTGTAATAAATGTAATTTTTATGTATTATGCTATAAATATTTTCAGCTCTAAACTATATGTCATTTTAAATTATAACTAAATAAGCTTTGACTAATTAAGAAATATGAAGGAGCAAATATAATTGTTTATCAAGATGATTACTAAATTATTAAAATGTATGAACAAAATTAAGAAACAATATTCTGTGGTGTGTATTTACTTTTAACATGACATAGAAAATATAAATTTTTTTTCATAATCAATTCAGAAATAAACCATATAGGTATATGAAAAATTTAACAATAAATGAGTTTATTATTCCTATAGTAGTTTTAAAAAAATATTTTACTTTATAGTGATAATGGGACAATAGTACTTCACTATCTTCCATGTTCTAAATTGCCTGATATATTTTCTTTATTGTATTTAAATTAAGAAAAATATTATGATGGGGAATGTCAAAGAATTACTGAATAAGGAAATAATATATTTATAAAAGTGTATATACATGATAGGTAATAGTAAAAAAATCCTTCAAAAACATCTACAAAAACTAAAATTAATATAATTAACTCATAATGGTTAATAAATTGTTAACTGTAGACTACATAGTTGGCAATTGGTTGCAATCAGAGAGAACACTCAAATAAAAAAAAAGATATTTTTTTTGTGCCAAGGTTTTGGCCTATGTTACAGGCCTTCATCAGCTAATGGGTGTTTGGTATGGTGTATGAATATTACCAAAAAATAACCATTAGGTGTAGGAGCTCTGATGAAGGCCTGCAACTAAGAGTGAAACAGCAAAATATAAAATAATATTTTTTTTATTTGTGTTCTCTCTGATTGCCACCCCAAACCGACTTATCAACCTCAATATAGTGAATGTGTGAATATAAAAGTGACTGTATATATCACTACTGTTAGTGCAAAACATCAGACATAAAAACTGATCATTTCTTATTGATTTATTGGTATAATTTCATATTTTATTTACCTCTGCTATTTTCCTATCTATCAGACTACTTATAGCAGTTGCAGACTATAAAATTCCATCTTTAGTGCAAAGAGAATAAACAAGTAAAATTATTATATACAACCTTTTGCACTAACAGTAGTGATGTGTAATTTATAACAATTTTAATTGTTTTGTATTTGAATTATTACCAAGATGCAAAACTGTTTGCAAACATGAGAAAGGCTATAGTTTTGACCGAATTATTGTCGGCAAATTTTAAAATGAATACAGAAATTGGAGATTAAATGACATTTTACTAAGAACATGATTGATGACACCAAGAGTAGGAAATATGGATAGAAGGTCTTTTACTTTACCATGATAATGGGACAGTAATGCATCACTATGATCAATGTCTGATATATTCTTTTCTTTGCATTTAATAATGCTTTCACCAACATTTCCATGACCAGGAAATATCCAAATCATTCCCACTTTTTCAGGAAGAAGTTTATAGTTTGGAAGATAATTTTTTGGCTAACATGTGGTATATTAGTTTGGTCACAATGGTGGTTATTTGATTAAGATTAGATATTGTAAGTTAGTATAAATATAGACACATTAATATGTCTAAGCTAATGGAATCAGCTTCCATCTTTAAATTTTATAAAGCTACCATCCATCCATGAAGGCATTGTAAATTTAATCAGTTCATCCTGATAACATCATCTATGTATTTGTAACTAAAAGTATGTGCCTGAAGTAGTGTAGTCATATGTTGTTTGTGCAGAAGGCAGTCAATAGGTCCTCTCAACTTAAAGGTAATTATGAAATGATTAAATTCAAAACTCTGTCATTAGTAAATATTTATTATTCATTTACATAATAAACCATTAGGGAAAAATAAATGTTAACATTAACATTTATTTGGATTCCTAATTCAATAAGAAATAAAACCATTTACAAAATATGGACAATCTTATGATATTTATAATACTTAACTCACTAAGGAGAGGTAGGTGACAAAGAAAAAATAATAATAATGAAAAAAAAAAGATGCTTATTACACTATTTTATGTTGAGATGTATCAATAAAATAGAATAAATTAATAATAATACAGAGAAACAGTTTAATATGAATATAAACTAAAAACCCTAGATGGAATGCACTGATACAGGAAGAGGCACAGGTACAAAGATAACTTTGATTTACATTTGTGATAAAATATCTTTAAGTCATAAATACTCATGTTCAAGGCCAGTAACAAATTTTTGGACAGTCCAGAACTCCAGGTGGTTACCTTAAGGTCTTAAAAATAAATAAAAAACTTTAGTCACCCACTGACCACAAGCCACACTTTGCTGTGCTTCATTTCAAATATCTGTCTGCCAATCACTCCCATATAAAATATAACATTAAAAAAGATATATGTTAATTATATTAGAAGTGGTTAGTGCACCTTAGAATAATAATATTTAAGCTTTAGATGTTTTAAATCAATTTATTTATAGTAATATTCCTTTAAGGTTTATTACTTTTAGACATTTGGTCAAAATCTATTCAGGAATTCATTGTTTCAGGTAAAGCTGTGCCGTTCGTCGAGTTGACAGTAGCCCATGCATCTGTACTAACGATACTTGCCATAAGCTTTGAGAGGTACTATGCCATTTGCCAACCATTGAGAGCAGGCTATGTTTGTACTAAAGCAAGAGCCATGTTGATTTGTTTACTTGCATGGGCTTTCGCAGCTCTGTTCACCAGGTAATATACTTTATCATTATTCATAAGTCTTATAGTCTTGATCAATCAAGATTTATTTATAAAAGTAAAGAAAAAAAAAAGTCATTTTAGAACTATGATTTAAGGAAAAGCGTTTTTTTACTCCACTTAGATTCAAATGTATCAAAAAAATGTTAATTATACTTCAATGAAGTTTATCCACTGATGAGATCCTGAGTCACCCTTCGCAATCATATGACATGGGGTAAGTAGCTAACTACTATTGTATATTTTTAGTAATCAGCTTGTTTGAACATTGTTTAATGAATCTTTGAAAAGGAAAAGAAAATGAAATGGAAATGCAAAGCTACTATAAAATCCCCAAAACTGTGATCGCGAAGGGGTTTTTGCAAGTAAAACTGTTTTATTTATATAGTTTCTCTTATATTTCACTCTGATGAAATTATTTAACTGAAATATACTATTTTGTTTTTGATGATGGTTTCTGGAAATGCGAAGTCACTTTTTTGGGAGATTTGAAACTGACCAAAGATATTAAATTTGTGAATTGTAGAAAATTTGAACAAAATCACTATTTAAAAACTAGTAAATTCAGTAGGCTTTGCGTTTCCAAAACCTTTGTTTATAATTTTATTTGTTTGTAAGTCAGCTCCAAAACATGCTATATGGATATTAATCATTTAAAATACATCATTTATTACTTAAACTGATTGATTTTTCTTTCTTTTCTGAGATTTTTTTTTGTTTCATTAGAATTACATGATAAAAAGCTCTAGAATCCTTAAAAAGCTTCATATAAGTTTCAAATAATTAGCATTTTAAATTTTTGGGAGTTATTTTGAATTATAAATTTTAAAAAACCTACGCGGTTGTTTACTCCAGGGTCATTTCACACCAAATCATCCAAAAAAAATTTGTTACCCACCCTTCTCAGATATTAAAGAAAATTTGTAAATATACATGTAAGTAAAAATACCTAATTCAATCGAATTCTAACAGATTTTTTTAAGAAAGGGGACAACAGAGAATGTGAATACTACCGATAAATATCTCTTCTTAGTGTCCATAGTAAAATATACTTAAAGATTTTAGAGAGACGACTACAAATAACAGTTAAATCCTCCTTGAGTGAAGAACAATATGAATTTAGGCCAAATAGGGAGTATTCAGGACCTTATATTTACTTTAATATAAATTTCAGAGAAATTAATCAAAAGGGACAAAGAGATATATTGTATGCTTGTTTTGTAGATCTGACTAGGGCATTTGACCAAGGAATCAAAACGGGCCTTCGTATATCAATTTTAAGTCTCTATGAGACTCAAAGAAATGTGAGAACATGCAATAATTTATTAGAATAATTCATAGCTAAACAAGGCATTAGGCAAGGGTGCAGTCTAAGTCCTCTGCTGTTTACACTTGTGCTAGACAATGCAATAAAAATAGAAAAACATAATATGAGATCCTATCAAATGGGATATAGAAATTTACAGCCCTTCTGTTTACTTATGCAGATGAATTGATGGTTTTCCGAAGCAATGGAGGAAACCTTCAATTCAACCGCATCCTTCAGGAAGAATTCAATAAGATCTATATGCAAAAAAATGTGGAAAACCAAAACCATGTGGATTCCCAGAAAACAAGGAAGAGGTGACAGAATAGTTCACTTGAGTGGAGTTCCATTGGAACAAGAGAAGAATTTTAAATACCTCGGTGCTCACATCAATGAACATGGATGAATTGATGTAGAAATAAAGAAAATAATGAAATCTACAGGAAGATGCTTTAACATCATCAAGAAAGGATTCTTGAACAAGTGAGATATAAGTAGGGTGACCAAAACTACTGTATACAAAAATACTTTCCTCTATAATGAGCTACTCTAGCGAGTCATGGACCATCACCACAAAACACATCAGTCAGATTCAAACCACGGAGATGCAATTCCTGTGCAAGATCAAAGGAAAAACAAAGAGAGACCACATAAGGAACTCCACAATAAGGAAAATCCTAAACATAAGACCAGCTAAGACTGTGATATAGGAAATTTTTTTAAAATGATTTGGTCATGTCTCTAGAATGCCACTGAACCTAGTGGCCAGGATTGTTTTTGAAAGTAAAGTTGAGTGAAGAAGATCTCAGGGAAGGCCCAGGAAGGCTTGGGAGGTCGGTTTCAAGGAGCCCTTTGACAGAAGGGATACTGACTGCAGGAAAAGGCAGCAGTTGGCCCAGAATCAGAAGTTGTGGATTTGACTGTACAAGAAGGCACCTCACACCGCTCAGTGCTAGAAGAGAAAATGATTAAGAAGAAGAGAAGAAGTAGTTTCCAAATTATGAACATTTAAACTTTTGAAATATTTGTAGTTGGGAAGACGTTTTGGGATCAAAATCAGCATATACCTGTTTGGTTTTCAGTTGTAAAATCAATATTTATTGCCCCAGAGCTTTCAAAATATATTCATTTTTCATAAATTTAATATATAATCTGCTGATATAATAAGTTTTAGCATTATAATTTTTCTTCAGGTATAAAATAATTTTTAAAATAGTGATAAAAATATCTAAAACTACCTGTAGCTAAAATGTCTCTCCAAATATCCCAACACAACTATAATTTAATGAAAATAACATAAATTTTTTATCAAATGCAAAAATAATATTAGTGGGCTTTTGAGTTTGAAGAGTTTTATTACACTTTAAACCCAAGTAAATTAAAATGTACTGTATTGGGTTTTAAGTGTAATAAAACTCTCCAAACTCAAAAGCCCACTAATATTATTTTTGCATTTGATACAGAATTTTATACTATTTTCATTAATATATAGTTATATATAATATGCAGAAATATTTTTATTAATTTATATCATAATAAATCTCATTAAACTCAATGGCCCCCTCCAATTTTATTTTATCATTTGGAAAAGTATTGCATGATGTTTATAGTTATATATGGTTATACTCACAGAGAGATTATAGCAATTTTCACTTGTACATATAACTGATAAATTAAATTTTAATTGATTAGGTTTGAATTATAAAATAAATCTTCAAACTTAAAATCCCACTAATATCTTGTTTTCGTTAATATATGGTTATATTAAGATTTCAGCTACAGGTGTTTTTCAATATTGATTAGCACACCATTTCCCCATTACGTATAAACATATTTGATTCGCATTATGATTAATCTCTTATAACTCAAAATTCCACAAATATTATTTTATCATCTGATAGAAAATTGCATGTTCTTTACAGTGATATGTGGTTATATTAAGATATTTGAAGAGGGATTTAAGCAATTTGCACTTGTATTTGTAACTGGTAAATTAAAATTTACTGTATTTGGTTTAAAGTATAATAAAACTATTCAAACTCAAAAGCCCACTAATATTATTTTTGCATTTGGTAGAGAATGTTTATGCTGTTTTCATTAATATATAGTTGTATTGGGATATTTGGAGAGAGATTTTATCTACAGGTTTTAGAAATTTTGATCTCTATTTTGAAAACTTGTGTTTAGATTTTTTATACATGAAGAAAAATTATAATGCTAAAACTTATTGTATCAGCAGGTTCTGTGTTAAATTTATGAAAAATGAAAAGATTTTTTTGTTCTGGGCAATAAATATTGATTTTGCAAATGAAAACCAAACAGATATATGCTGATTTTGAACCCAAAACGTCTTCCCAACTTCAAATATTTCAAAAATTTAAATGTCCATAATACTCAAACTGATCGTTAGAAATGGCTAAAATTTGTTATTTTTACTGACATGTATATTTACTTAATATTTACAAATTTTCATTAAAATCTGAGGGAGAGTGGGTTATGAGTCCTGGATGATGGAATGACCCTCCATTAATATTAGCTTTCCACAGAACATTATACACATAGATTAGTATGTTAACTAATTAATGTTCTAACTATAAACAAATAAATCATATTTTTCACAGCTATTTATTGATTAATATATACTAGATATGTGGAGATTAGTTTTAAAACTGGAATGATCAACTTTTTTTCACAAAATGTTGTCATTTTCTTTTTTAACAACTCTTCAATGTACTGTCATCTACCAAAGCCATATTGATCAAAAGTGTCTCAATCATAGGTATTGTATGCTTCTAACTTTTGATGGTGAAGGGGACAAATAGCATCAAAGTTTAGTTCAAGCTATAACACTTTGTTAAAGCTATTGACATTATTATAATCTTCAGTTTCAGTTTGAAATAGAGGGAACAAAACAGTTTTCTTATTAAGCACAATTTTAAGTTTTTGTTATCTATTGTAGCATATCTGAAAATGGATAGAGCCGGTTCTGGAATTATTCCTTTAATCATTAATATATATGTGTAACATTAGCTTATATAAATAAAAAATATATTCAGTTTAATGATTAATGATGATTTTTTTTTTTCATATTTCAGTCCAATCGCTCATATTACTGAATACTCTGTACCTGAGAAGAATAATGGTAAGGCTGGTTGTTATGCAGATCCTGATAGCTTCTGGCGGAAATTCTTCTTCTACAGCATACTGACTGTCTTCTTCATCCTACCATTATCTATTCTGATAGTTCTATACACAGTTATAGCAAGGCATCTTATCCGTGACCCTGGAACCGCTAATAGTGGAGATAACATACGTGCTAGAAAGCAGGTTGTTCTTATGCTCGCCACTGTTGTGCTTTCCTTCTTTCTATGCCTGCTTCCATTTCGAGTATTTACATTTTGGGTCATTGTTTCCCCTGATGACATTACTGCCTTAGGAGAGCAGACCTACCTCAATCTACTTTACTTTTGTCGTCTGATGCACTACCTCAATTCAGCAATCAATCCCATTCTTTATAATCTGATGTCATCAAAGTTTCGACAAGGTTTTGGACGGTTGGTAGGTATTCGCCGTAAGAGACATTTGCTACTCCTTCGCCACAGAGCTACTTTTTCTAGTACATTATCAAGGTCAAGCACGCGTCTCCCTAGGGGCTCTCCTGACTTGTCATGGAGGGGAGCCTCTCTGGACTCTAGACATAGGAATGGTTCTATAAGAAGAAGTGTTATTCTTAGAAGTTCTCTCTTGAATCATAACAAACAACCTGAACCCCCACCTCAACCAGAAAGTTATGTGTAACAGATAAAAATTCTGCTATTGTATCTAGGTAAATTAGTTGTTCAGGTTGCATAATGTTACGGTTCTTACAACATATATATTTTTTACTGATTTCTATTCTGTACTAAATCCTATATCAGAAGAGATTTATGAATTTCTTTTTTTAATTTGAACGATTTCTGGACTATCAATGCTTATGAATCAGCATTTTGCATCCTAATGTTAATAGAAACAATTAATTACTGTGTAAATAGGTCAGCTCAATATAAACTAATAAAACAAAACACTTTTTTTCATCTTTATTAAATTATTGTAACTCATGACAAAACATAATGCTTCCTAAAATAACCAAGCATCAAAATATCATAAGAATTCTCAATGAGCAAAACAAAAGCTATTCATCTGAGGAAATGAGAACAAAATTTCATATTGTATCTTTAAAATTATAGGATAATGATGGAAGTGACAATATCCAAAGTTCCTAAATCATCCTTATATAAACAAAATATAATAAATATTTAAAACTGTAAACATACCACAGGTTTAAAATTTTCTGAAGAAAAATAAAATAGTAGAGCACAATTGTTTTAAAGATACTCTCATGAAATGTCATTATTTTAAATTTTTTTCTAAGAGTTTCCAATTTCATTCTCTATTTTATGAAACCTACTGGTAGATGTCAGTCTCATTAGAACAGAGGACGAAATATTTAAAAAAATATATATAACTTTCATATATAAAAAAAAAACTTAATACAATTAATTAATATTGCCTATTTACATGAATGAATAACTTTTCATAACAGACAAAAAATTATAGATAATATATTATTAACTACTATTGCATTTCAAACAAACAATAATTTATTTAACAACCAACAAATTCAATTTGTTTTCGTCTAAGTACTACTTCTTTTTTTGAGGTTGTTAAACACTAATTAGGTAGAAAAAAAGTTTTGCACCCTTTAATAGAAATGTTACAGAGAAATTACTTCTAATACTTAAAATCATTAAGTATTTATTTGAAACTCCAGTGGTGAAAGGGTATTTTTGTAATCAAGGGAGCACACTAAAAAAAAAATAATAATAATAATTTCAAATGTACCGAGTTATAAATTAAATCATTATTAAGTAATTTTGTTTGTTTCTATTAATTAAAATTCATTCAAAATTTAATTATTTATCACCTTTGTACAGTGAACTTCATGTAGTAATTTATTTAACAAATATAATATGGCCTTGTTGAAACCTTCTAGGAAAGGATGAACAGCAGATCAATGTCTATTTTTTGTAAATTATCTTATATATTTAGGTATATTAGTTATTTATTGTTTTTATACTATATTTTAATCATTTAAAATAAATATACATTCACAATATTAAATAAATAATTTATAAATACCTAATTTATTGTATATTTTAAGCCTATAAAGTGTTCTTAATGATTCAATAATGTAAATAGTATAATGCGTATGCTAAATTTAATTTCTTTCTTACCTAATTTATTGTTGTATTAAAAAAAAATGGAATTGTATTTGTGAGCCTTTACCAGGATAGAATGAATAGACATCACCAAAAATATTATAAAATAATCAATTGATATTATTTCATTAAAATGGACAGTAATCATTAACATGACTTGTTATGCAATATTTTTAAAATAGGCTTCTTTTAATATTTAAAATTATCATGTGATGCCTTCTCCTGAACCTAATTGGTTCAGGTGTTTGATCAGATAATTAAAATTTCATTATTTTTTAAATCTGTATCATCTTACCGAATAGCTAAGTTTTCAGCTTTTTTTTTTTATAGCAAGAAAGAAATAATCTTTACCAGAGGAAATAAACAAAAAAAAAAAGACTATAACAAAATTTCTCCTCTTTAAATATTATTAATACGTGGTTTCTAATGTTTATTAAATTTTAAGCTAATTTTATTTTGAAATATTATTTTGTAATTCAAACCATTATTATAATCATCCATTGTCATCAAAAGAAAAGTGTAGAAGGCAAATATGGTAAAGGCTCACTTTATTTTATTATATTTTCTAAACAATATATATTTTAACTATAAACTTATTGAAATACCAAATAATTAAATAGGTTATTAGCCTTAACCAAACTTGATTACATATAATCTAAATATGGATAGATTATGTTTAGTAATATATATGTTTGTAAACTTGTAAGTAATCTCTATTATAATTTATTTATAGTAATTAAATGGAGATCATAAATGGTTAATAGCTGTTTCACAATACTTATCTATTTTTAAACTCTATAAAAATATTGTAAAGTTTTAATGTTATCTTATGAAGCAGATATTAACCCTATAGTCATGAAACAAATAACTTATTTTACTCATGAGTATTATTAATTTTCACTGAAATGCGTATAAACCTTAACTTTCAATCTCATAACTTAATTACATTTTGATTAATTCTAATTTCCCAATTTCTATATAAATTCTCAAAAAAATATATAGAACTTAAGAATAGGGAAACAAAAATGTTAATATTAAAATTATTGCAAAACATTTACATATATTCACTATGTATGCAATTAGGTATAATTAAGAATTAATAACGAAAAGAATTAGAACAATTATTTTAAATTATGATTGGTAAACAGAGATATTTTCCGAGATTATTATAATGTCATTGAATGTAATGACTTACTGAACTTTTTACCAAAATACCTTAAATATATTTTTGTCTGATATTAAAAAAACTTTTAAGTGAAAATTAATTAGTCATTAATAGAGCTCGGATTTCGCGCAGAGAAAAATAAAATCCTGGCATTCACTCCATTTTTGTGAATAGAAATTCCATGTAATTTTATTTTGTTTCCTTATATAATTTTTTTCATAATAAAATCGGTTATGGAATAGAAATAAATCAATAACATAAGAACTCCATATCAATTTATTGAAAATAAGTTCCTATATGACAATTTTGTTGCAGTTTATTTCACCATTCCCACATCTTCTCTGTTTATCGCTGTATTTATTATTTTTAATGGTCCATACTCTGGATTTTCTCAGAGTAGTTGACAAATTTTCTTTCACCAATCAATCCTTGTTGTTCTTTATTGTTTATATTTAGTCCAACCACAATGAATAATGTCGACTTGAGATTTCAGCATAAATTTGTTTGTGCAATAATATTATTGCACAAAGCAAAAGCTATTGATTCAATTCAATCTTAGTTTAGATGATCCTTACATATTTGTTTTCCTCACAAATTATTTATGTTTAGGAGCCTCAAGAATAAATTGTCTCAACTTTGTAAAAATTTTCAGCAAAAACATCAGTGTCTTCAGCTGTATAATCCATAGATGAATCAGAGATTTGTCAAAGAGAGCTGTTAATACATGACCTCTTAGTAACTCTTAGTAAAAAGTTATTTGTTAGATAGAGATTTTAAATTTGATTTATTCAATAATTTTCCAACTATTATTTCATAAAACTTTTCTTCATATTTTTTTTATCTATTTACTTATTTTTTTAAGTTAACATTGTCAAACTTAGAAATAAAATTTTTAATTACACCGAAGTATGCAAGTTTGTGCAGTAAAAAACTAAAACATACAATAAAAAGTTTAAAATATGCAAGATAATATTTACACAAAATCAATCTGGATGCCTTACTTTGTGACCATTAATTATTCTTAATCGAGTTTAAGATATCAGGAAAATAGTGCAACTGCATGAAAACCCATGCTATAGTCATTGCATATCTTATTTTCTATTTGGCTTTGAATGGAATGGAATGGTATTAATCTAAATAAAAACAAATAATTGAATATTGAAAAAAGAAATATGAATTATGTAGAGACTTCATTAACCAAAGTATATAAAATATTTGTAAATGTTTCTTACTTTTTGAATGTCTTTAAAGGCTCTTCAGCAGTGCAGTGTAAATTACAATAGCAGTAAATTACAATATTATAATTTTTAAATATAAAAACACCAAATGTCACAACCATCAATAATTTTACCTACAGATTTAACTTTAAAAATATAAAAAATTAATAAATATTAAGAAAAATTGTATATAACATTCTTCAATTAATATTAAAAACTTATTGAAATGTTAGTGTAAAAAGGTTCAAAACGAAGATTTGTAGAATGGTCTTTTTGTATTATTAGGTGTAGGTAAATATTACTTATATTCTTATCAGAGAATTAATTTGTTAGGCTTTGAATTAAGTATGTTTATCTCATCATATCTAATTGGAGCTTAATTATTTTTTCCAACAATTAAAAGTGTATTTATACAAAATATTGTTATCACATTTGCATGAATTGGTCTAAAAGTGTTTAATATTTGTTGAAAACAATTGTTGCTAACTCTTGGATATGGAATCAAAAATAAAATAAAATAATATCTCTATTCAATTATAAAATAGCTCAATAATTAAATAAAAAATTAATATTTTTTTTTAAATGAGTAATAAAAACTTTGAATAACAGAAACAGTCAATGTCATTTATAAAAAAGATTAAAAAAATTAAACGTGAAATCTACTAGAACTACATAAATTTTCAATAATTTTTATAATAATACCAAGCAAAATTTTTACTTTTTAGTAAATTTAAAAGAACAGACAGATTTATATTATTGAGACTTTGTTCTTTTCTGATACAGCCATGACGTGATATAAAATTTTATATTTCTCTAGAGACAGCATACAACTTTTTATTTATTGCAGGCGGAAGTATTGCATATCTCATTTTCATGTGCAATTCTTAATATCCAATTGTTTCATTTTTAGAGGAATTATGTTATTATCATTAAGATTATTATTCACTTATTTCCTCTTTTTCTGCTGAATTCTATGATTCAGTTGCACCTTTGGGTCAGGTTTTCCCTTTATGTTATCAAATTATTTAGACTTGTTCTCTCACAATTCATCAACTATTCTGTTGCTCACTAGCTGCCTTTGATGATATCTGGATAGTAGGAAATTTTTAAATTTTGTTTCCTTTTTCCTCATTCTGAAGTTATTGCTGTCGATCACAGATATATTCATCGACTTCTCAGGCTAGATTATCTGTAATATATAAATAACGGAACGGCCACCCTGAGCAGAATACAGCAAAAAAGCCCTTTTAATATTCTCTTGAGAATAAGAGAGTACCATCTTCAAATACTTTACCTCTGTTAAGTACTTCATAGGTTAGTTAATTGAATTTTAATCCTCTTTGCAGGGAATGGAATAAGTGATATATGATTTATTTCAAGCAGGATTGGAACTAGGATTTTTTCTAAAGGGCAAGCTTAATTTTTCTACCCTTTTCTTCACCCCTTTCTCTTCCCAATAAAAGTCAACAGTATTTTAGGTAATATATTACCTAATAAATATTATCATAAAATAGGATTAACTAATTTTATTGATTAAATTTAGGTCAAAACAATCAAAAAGCAGAAATAAATATTTTTATTTTTAAATATTTTTCAATGTAACCTAAAAATTCAACAAAATTTTGATTACAATTCTATACTGAAACCTGCTATTTAGGGTAAGAGGCTTTGACTCTCCTCTTAGTTCCGACCCTGATGTCAAGTCTAATGAATGAATCAATAAGGAAAAAACACTCCATTCGTCATGGGATGGGAATAAATGTGCATTTGACATATCAAAATTACTTTTATTATGATGAAAAGAATATAAGCATCAATTCTGGAGCATATCATAGCTCAGAATTATTATAAATAGAGCTACAGGAGCTTTACCAATAACTTTCTGTACAATTTGAACAATGCTTTATCTCATACTGATTGGAACAAATTTTTTATCAGCAATTGGTGAACCATCGCTTAATTTATATTCCCTTGTGTGATCAACCAGTGTTGTATGACAGTCTGTAGTATGACAACCTTTGATATCAAATAATTTTGTTCTATTCCTTTAAGAATAGTCTCTAAATATTAGCAATTTTATAATGAGCTTTCCCATTTTACTTCCATTTAGTAAGTTAATTGTAAAAAAGATTACTGCAATAATTTTTTCTTTGTTCATTGGACATAGCTATAGATAGTTACATAAATAGTTCAAAAATATGATTTATAGAAATATTTGTTGGAACATTAGAGATAAGATGAACAATTGGAAAACTTCTGGAATTGAACCACTAGAAAATAGATTCACAATTGGGGAAAATAAATAAGTCTTAAAAACTGAAGATACCTAATTGTTACACTGTTGATAATTAAATTTTTGTAGCTGTAATAATTCTTTATATTATCTATTTCTGCATTTAATAAGAATACATTTTGGTTGTATAGTGGGGCCCCAATAATATGAGAAAGGAAACAGCATAATACAAAACCATGATCACTAAACATTAAAAAATAATAACCCTCTTTTAATATATCATAAATTTGTAAGGATCTTACTTTATTCGCAACAATATTAATTCTATATTGGCCTATTTTTTTTTTTTTTTTTTTTTTTTTTTAATATTCTATAATTCCACATAACCTGATGTTTTACTGAAAATGATTTTTGTTTTCTTGAAGAACAACTTATTTGAACAATAAGTTATCAATAATAATTGAAAATAATACAGGTTCATAATTATGGAACATGAAAATATCTTTTTTTCTTTAAATTTCTCTTTTTTTAATCTATTTTTTTCATTCATACATTTTAAACAATGAATAACTTTTAGAAGGGCTAGTAAAGTTGTTATTTCTTTTTTAAAATTATTTTATGCATAAATAAAATTATTTTCAAGCATGAAGCAGAAATAAAATATTTTTTTATACATAGAACTATTCTTTTACAGAAGTGATTTCAAATTAGTATTTCACAAAATAATGACTAGAATATTTTTGTATAGCCGAAATAAACTTCTTTTCATATTTCTAAGTTATGAGAAATCTTCCCCATAATTTATTATCTTATTTCATCAAATAAAGTTAAAATAAAGCAACTAAATTTATAAATAATTGTGCCAAAATAAAAAATATTAGCTACTTAGTAAATGTGCTTTAAATGTCCTCCAAGTGAAACTTATTTATATTTGCTACTGCTAGAAACTAGTCAATCTTCAATGACGACTGTAGCTTAAATTAAAATGTAATAAATTTACAAAAATATATTGATTTATTTGTCATAGCTTACAATTTATTATTTAAAAACGTATATTTAATTATGTACTCTCTGTATTTGATATACCAAAGATTAAGTAGTTTGTTTTATTATGTTAGTCTAATATGTATTTTTTTTTCAACTATTGCCAAGACAATGTTATGCACTTAATGAACTTTTTGTAAATATATTTTGTGATTGATTGTATAATAAAAGCTAGTCTGTCTGTTGTTTGTTTGTTTTTATTTCTAAATTAAAATTAGATATTCAAAACAGTTAGATGAATGTGTTAAAGAATTTTTCACTGTGTTGTAATCTATTCTTAATATTATTTTAGTTTTATCAGCATTCCTTTTTTATAATTTTTTTTTTTTTTTAAATTGAAAGTCACCTTATTAAACTAGTCAGAAACCGTTGCCAGATCAAATACATCCTGGTGGAGTTGACATTTATTTCATGGTGGTCCCATTGAATGAATTTCAACCTTCCCACACTGACTATAATTTATTGTCATATATTTATGATTTATTAATTTGTATGATCATTTTTTCTTCTTGCCTTAGTTGAAGTGCATAAGGATGTTAAATCCAAATAAACATATTAAAAATAATAATAATTACCTTTGGCACTACTTTTATTTTAATATATATATATATATATGATTGATGTCCAGGATGATGGTAGAATACATTGCAGTAGTTAGAAGTTTAATTTGTCTCATTAAATTTCATCACAACAATCTATCATTAAATACCCAGTTGGTATATATATATATATATATATATATATATATATATATATATTCCTGAGAGTACAAATAGATGAAGTTAATATAAGTGGGTCATTTTAAAAAAAAGAAAAATGTACCAACTGGGTATTTAATGATAGATTGTTGTGATGAAATTTAATGAGACAAATTAAACTTCTAACTACTGCAATGTATTCTACCATCATCCTGGACATCAATCATAAAGGAAACTCATGAGTTTTTGCTATTTTCAATTGTATGATATACATACATGGTTAATTTTACTGAAGGCGTTACATTCACAAGTTTAAAAGGTTATGCAATGTTTCAATTAATACTACATACCTATCTCCACTAGCGGATCTAGGATTTAATTTTGGGGAGGGCTTCAGCCCGATAGATTTTTTTTTCATATATATAAAACGATAATCACTTTGGAAAAAAAAGAAACTAACTACCTATATGAAATAGTGTTTAAGTGATACTTGAAGTCCTATTAAATGAAATTAATTACACGAACAATAATATTTTAAGAGATAATTTTTTTTTTATAAAACAGGGTTACATTTTGGGGAAGCTTTTTTTCTGTCTACCCCTCTGTCAGAAATGTTAGAAAGTGTGAAACACCAGCCAATGTTAAAATGTCACAACTACCTCCTCATAACGTTAGTACTCCAACTCCTCCACAGGGTCAAGTTCGAGGTGATAAGGCTCCCTAGAGAAAATGAATTCACCTGCTTTGACGAGATATATTGCATGAACAGTGAAGTTTCTACAAGATAGTTTGAAATCGTTGCGTTTCCCAAGACAGGGGGGACAGAGCTGATCTTGGATCCAACTGTCTGCTTTGAGAGAAATTACCTCATTCAGGCTGGTGAAGTGGAAAGGGAAAAGAAGAACATATATGATAAATGTATCCCTTTCCTAAAAGAAAAATTATGCAAGACCTTCAGAGAGAGAGAGTTCACCGTGAGAGGCCTCTGGTTTGGGTCTCGCTGAACGATTCCCAATGCTGTGTATAAAGTAATCCTATGTAATAGGGTTATATGTGTTATAAGTAGAGACCGGATTTCCATATTATTGCACTTTTTATTCGCTTGCGTGTAAAAATTCCGGACCCGGATATCAGTTTCAGGACCTGTAGAATAACATTTTTAAATTTTATATTGCACGTTTTGCCTTTTTTGGCTTAAATTGCATGATTTTGATTTTTGTTGCATTAAATAGCAGATTTTTGCAATTTTGTGCTAATTAGACGATTTATAAATATAAATGTATAAGTGAGTGTGTTAATATTTATTTTACTATATTGTTCAAATTAAATGCATTACTCAAAATAGAAAAATAGGAGGAAAGTACAAATGATAATCTATTCTTTGAACAGAACTTGCCTAAAGTATTGGATAATAAAAATCTGCTTGCTTTCCTTGAATTAGCTGTATTATTTGTATGACATTTATAGTTATTGTTTTGGCTTGAATTCTCAACCCATTCAACCCTTCAGTATCTCTTCTGGCTTTGAATTGATTTGTAGAAATTACATTTTAAAAAAAAATTGTTAATACTGAAAGTAAAATCTAGTCTCCGTCAAAAATTAAAATCTGGATAAAAAATACTCCGATTTGAAATCTGAGGACGAAGAATTTGATGGGTTCTATACACCTTATGAAAAATTAAACAGCTGATAGGTGCTCCTTGGGGAAGATGTAAGAAAAAATATTCTAATCAAAGAATTTAATGTTTTTTTTTTGTATTTTAGAAAGAACGATTTCCCCCAAAATTATTTTTTTTGGTGATATAGAAAACTCTTTCAACACTAATATTTGAAAACTTGAAAATCTCAAAAATTATAGTCTATTTCAATTTTTTTTTCAATTCTTTAAATTTTAACAAAAACGTTTTGTAATGTATAATATTGGAAATCTCAACTCTATTAAAAAATAAAGTTTTCATTATTATTTTTAATAAAAGTTAAATGTCTAAAATTGGTCTGGTCTATATAATATATACGTACATATAATTCCTTCAAACCTTTAATGTTCTGCATTATTTGATAATAATCGTTATTATAATCTGGAATTTTATTTTCAATGTTACATTTCAATTTTAATCTCTCAGTTAATTCCAGATCTGATAAGATTTTGATGTATTGATGTTATAAATTAAACAATATTGATGATTTTACACGCTTTTAGGTGTTAATTACACGATTTTAATTATTTTAGATTTTTACTGCACGTTTTTGCACATTTTGAGTTTTTTACTACACGTTTTCCTGATTTTTACTGCTCGAAAATCCGGTCTCTAGTTATAAGAATTATATGTAGCAGCATTACTTTCAATAAAGTATTTCTCTCTCTAATTAATGTCACAGTATTTTGGAAGTAAAAGAAACAACAAACAAATATGGTACATTATCAACTTATCAGATACTGATAGTTTTTTTTTTTTACTTTTTCATCTAAATCCTCAAAAAAGATCATAATTTTATACACCCATTTCCTAAATTTAATAACTAGGGACAGCTTGAATAAAACTTTATTTTTAAACAAATAATTAATAAAGAGAATGTTTAATCATTGACCAAATTTATTCATTGACCCACCCAATACTGAGAAGTATTAGATACCGAAGATTTATCTCTGAAATGTACAAACAGAAATAAAAATATAATAAACTACATTTTCGTTTTCTTAAATTTGGCTTATAGGCAAGGTTGTGGAGAAGAGACACAAATTAATTAATTAACTGTACCATATACCTGTAGATACACTACTTTGGAAAGAAACCGGATAAACTCTAAAATTTACAAATTTTTCTACTTTTACTGCAATGAATGTAGTGAAAAATTACTTCATTATTTTATAAATTTAAGGTATTTGATTGTTGTAAATAATTGATCAAGTATAAATAAATATAAAAGTAAAAGTGACAACACTGGTTCAGACCAAGGAACAGCAAGTGCATACTTGGCTTGGGTGTGTTTGATAGTGGCACCCATTCCAGTAACATTGAATCTCGACCGTTTTTGTTTTATACTAACACTTACTAAACATTAATAAAAATAAATTTATATCTCTTTAGAGATCTATATGAACAATAAAAATTAATAACATCTGAATTACGTCATGAAGAAGATGACTGCTAGGTAAAAAACTGACCAAGTTAGATTTTATTAATTTTTAGGAGGAAGGGGGAGGGAGGTAATATAGTCTTGTGATAGCCAACAAACAGATCTGTGAAAAAATTTAAAAGAATCTTTTGATCTAAAGGGATATTTCTGGAAATCTTGGGAAAGATAAAGAATGGTAAGGTGGTTATAGCAATTACTTTAACTTTCCTACTACACAAATTAACTACACAACTCCATGTTCTGACAGAGAACAAGTTCTTTGAGCTAATGATTAAGGAAAACTACCCTCAATTCAAGGGTTTTGTATTCTGAATAAGCTACCATGTTTTGAAAAATGAATAATGACAACAAATTTTTCCTAGGTTTGGAATGGGTTATATCTTTAATTAGATTCAACTAATTATCATTTAAATATTTCAAGGAGTGACAGTGATTTATCGAATTTTGTGTATTTTAAGTAGTCAAATATGACATGATTTTTATCAGATTTTAATGATTATTCTTTGTGATAGTTTTTATCAAATTTCTAAAATATTATATTGCTTTTTCAATAATTTATAGACTAAATAAAAATAATTAATATTCCACAGCCCTGTATTAATGGTTTCGGAATTCCGTGAAGAAGAGTATTTTGATGGTACAAATGTGACAACTTGCTTGATGGAAGCAAATGAATTCTGGACATCGTTTTATTTTACAATGAGTACAACAGTCTTCTTCTGTCTTCCTCTTGCTATCTTGGTTGGATTATACTCAGTTATTGCAAGGAATCTCCTTTCTAACCATGGTCTAGTTGCACCGAATAACCAGTCAGCAGCACTCAGGTATCGTAGACAGGTGAGTAAGAAAAATAATGTGTAGTCAAAATGTAATTATGACAACTCAATTATATTACTTACTTTTAAAGTAAACTGCCACATCTCAGATAACATTTGATCAGAAATAATAATTTTAAATAATTCTCACTACTAAATATTAGTAATTAACTTTCTTGGTTATAACATTTGGTAAAATAATCAATACTACTTAGCTGATGTAGGTTCTAATCCAGTTTTTATTTATATCTTTAGTTATATTATCATATTTTCTGTGAAATTATTTAAGGATAGTGGTGTATCCTTTTTTTTTTTATGTTGACCCAAGACATCTATTAAAAAAAACACTTTTTTCAGTGAGTGGATAACTCTCTAATAGCATTCAAAAGATTCCTTTTATTTCTAAAAAAACACTACAAAATTTTGTTATTCTATATTTATCTGTTGATGTACCCCAAGTGGCAATTAATTTAAGTCAGAATTAACATTTCAATTTTTAGATAAAAAGCCCATTTATTTAACTTTTGTGAAAAATTAAGATATAAGTTTAATATGAAAGGAGAAAGTTGTAACTGCCCACACTTGATACAATTGTTGTTACAGTGAAGAAGGATCTATTCTATTTGATAAAAACAATATTTGATTAAAAATCAATGTAAAATTTAAAGTTTTTGAAAAAATACTTATTTTCAAGCCTCTTAAGGAAGCTCAAAATATAAACTTGTAGAGTTTTTGTTGACGTAAAAAGGCAACTTCAGAATTTGCTAACCAAAAGCTGTCTGTTAAAAAAAGTATTTTTCATTTCACCCTAACCAGAACAAACACACATATATTGTCATCTATATCATAAATATATACAGGTCCATCAAGTGATTTTTTGGAGTTCAAGGCAAAATTATATAAGGCGTC
Organism: Nezara viridula; assembly: GCA_928085145.1. NCBI lineage: Eukaryota > Metazoa > Arthropoda > Insecta > Hemiptera > Pentatomidae > Nezara > Nezara viridula. Next base: position 148,991,075 of record OV725079.1, on the reverse strand, counting down.
CCTCTCACATCTCTCCAACTTGTCCAGTGGTATGTTGTCATATGTTTATGTATTATATTTATTGTACTTAATTATACTTTTGCAATTCCGTTCACGACCGATAAATATTTAGCCAGCTTGTTGTAATTTATCAAACAACAGTATATAGAATTGAAGTTAGAAATATTTATTCTGCTAGTCATGTATGATGATCGAAGTAAACATTAAAAGGAATGAATCAAAAAGTAGAGATTGGATAGCAATAAGACTTTTCAAAAGCATTATGCATTCTTTATACCTGATTTGTGACCCACCGGCCACTCTGCTCACGTGACGGCCCTGTATATATATAAATTTCTTTTTTCCAATTTTTTTTTTTCAATTTATCCAATCCAATTATATTTGAATAGCAGTACCATTAAGGTATTTCCAATGTTTCCATAAAATGACCCTAATACATATTTCAATTTATTTAAAGATTTGATTATCGTAATTAATAATTATCTTCTTTTAAGGTTGTAATGATGCTTGGAACAGTGGTCATCTCATTCTTTATATGCCTGCTGCCATTCAAAGCGTTCACTCTTTATGTCATCTATGCTCCTCCAGAGATACTCCTTTCAATGGGAATAGAAACATTTTATAACATTCTCTATATCTGTCGAATGATGTTTTACATAAATTCAGCAATCAACCCTATTCTTTATAACTTAATGTCATCAAAGTTCAGAGATGGCTTCAGGAAGCTGCTGGGAATCAGTAATCATGGTAATTTTGCCCGGAAGGGTACTGTTACCACAACAACCACTCTTACTTCTTCAGCGAAGACATCTTCATCCGATAACCTTCTGAGGAGAAGTGTAGTAAGAGTGATTTCATTAGATGAAGCTAGTAGGGTTGACAATGGACTGTCAACAACAATTAAACTTTTGAACAATTCAATTGTTAGAAGTGATGAAAGTTATGTATAAAGGTAGTTTACAAGAAAAGCTATGAAAAGGCATTTCTATATATTTAGTGTTTTTTAAATTTATTTATATAACTTCTTGAAAATATTTACAAAATGAAATGAAAATTTAAAAAACATCTCTTAAAAATTTGTCTGTTTTAATATTTAACACAATAGTTCATTTTTTTTTTTTATGAACCTCTAATTTTCTTCCTAATAAATAAAAATTTGTATATTACTATGTAGGTAATCATTCTTGATATTATTGAGATAACCCATCTGTTTTAAACTTATATTCCTTATTTAATCAAAAACTCTGTCCATATTAATTTTTTTTTTAAACAACACTGCCATGAAAGGTCTTACCTGTTATTTCTATTTCAGATTATTTCATCAGAAATAATAAGAGATACTCTTTGTCTCTTAAATATTACGTGTCTAAGGGTTCTTGTTTACTTTAATATTTGATTTGCAGGAATATTATAAACTGTTCATATTTTTAGCCCTTTTGGAAAGACAATGCTTCAGAAATCTACTTATTCTCAAGTTTAACATTTATTTTACCTTACTATGTATACCAATCTGTTCTGTCCCCTTTTGGGATTTTCACCATTTTGTTAAATTTTAAGCATGACATGGTATAAAATTCACTTATTTATTTTAATTTTAATAAATATATGCATTATAAATTATATTCTTGGAAAAAAAATACTTAAATAATTATGAAATATTTATATTATATTTATGATAATATTTACTTTTTTGATTCAGATTTCATGACTGTTGTAACTTTCATAGATTAAACATACAAAAAAATGTTATTTCCTTGTTATATTAGTAATTATTAAACCATAAAAACTTTTGTAAAATTTTTAATTTATTGTTTATTTCCTCAGACACGAATATTTATTTATATTCTGGTTTAAAAATTAGTTTTAATACAGGAAAATTAGTAGTAGTATTTTTAATTTGTTCATAGAATCATGTATGTTTTGGTTAAGCTTTAATTTTATTATGTATTCAGTTTATTTATTCATATATTTTTTTTTTTAAGTAGTGCCATAATAACATTATTTGTGCTCTCTGTCATCAATTGAGCTTTAAAAGCAATTTTGAAATTAACTTTAATTGTTAGGAAATGGAGGCATTTAAATAAGTTAGTGAAATTCATGTACTCAATAATGGAATGACTCTATGAAAAGGATGCTCAACATGTGGAAATGTTGGTTGTAACTTGTGAATGATGAATTTCATATCTTGATGTGGCTGTTATTTTATCTCATTGTGTTGTTAGATTTTTATATGATAAAAATTAGTTTTTAAGAAATTACATCTTTAAAGGTCTATTAATAAAACCACTGCATCTTATCTAAATGTATATTTATACTCATATATACTCAGCCAAAAAAAAAAAAAAAAAAATGGAGCCTAGTTTCTGTTTTCATACAAGTCAAAGTAATAATAAAATATATATATTTACTTAATGAAAACTATACTATATAAGATAAAATAAAAACAAGATAACTAGTTAAATGACATTTTATCTTCTTCTTCTTCTTCTAATGGCTCGACAGACCATTACTGGTCCCTGGCTTCCTCTAATAACTTCTGCGAGCTTTTCCAGTACTCAATTTTATCTACCTGTGTGAAAAAGCCTTATTTTTTAAAAATTCCTCAATCTGAATATTACACTAATGAATACGGATGAAACATATTCCAAATATATCCATAGGAATGGACCTCTGAATACTATTTTGTTTATTTTTTATTATTTCACAAGTTTTAATTTTCTTAATTTCATTAAAATGTTAATCTCTCAGAATCGTTCTTTTATTAATCTGATTTATATAAAATATCTCCCTAAAACACTGTTCTCAATTTAAAAATCATTATTGAAATCAATATCACTGAAAACTCTGTAGTCAACTAATGTAATACAGTGGCTGCTCAGTTTATAAAAAATCAATGAGATGGTCATTTTATGCAACCATTGTACATAAAAGAATTAACTTTTTTTTTCTTTTTTTATTTGATAACCCTCTACTCACCATTTTTGGCATATGGAGGTGTTGTTCTAGAGGTGCAACCAAACCTATTCTAATCAGAGTGGAAGGGTTGAGTTTCATTCCGTGGGTCCGCCAGGAAATATAAATCAATCCATCCCAGGCCGGATTCAAACTGGCATCACTAGGCACGAGATTGCTAAAACAGACAAAGTTCTTACAAGCTCGGCTATCATGACATCATAAAAGAATTAACAACCAATATAAAACTGCAAATGGTATTCTTCCATAAAATAGTTAGGTTTTTATCAATCTAGGAAGAAACAAGGAATTTCAAGTGGCCCATTAATAATTTTATTTATTTTTGGCTGAGAATATATATTATTATTAAACTACTGATAAAAAACGTATTTTTGTATTACATTAAAAAAATTGTTTCTTTGCTACAATTTGAATTAAATATATTAGTGTTTGTAGCAAAGTGATATAATTTTGGAATTAAAGGACATCAATGTAATTATATTATTTGAAATGAATTAATTATATTTCCCAGTTATATTTCTATTTTTAGGTAACAGAAATTAGTCAAGTTTTAAAAATAACTATGCCCATAGTAATCTGATGATTTGAAATAATTTATTAATTATTTAAAATAATAATTTCTTATAAATGGAGAGCATAAATTCATCCTAACAGTTAGAATGTGAACATGTTGCGAAATCAATAAATATCAGTTATCGAAGACTCATAAGTATAGTAATTACTATGTACTTACTATGTGGTACAACAGCATGGGGTGTGCCTTGGTTTCATTCATAATAGTAAAATTAATAATATGTATATAATATCATTAATATAGTAATATGTATTAATGCAAGATTAATTAAAATGAAAATATAATAAATTGCATCAGAAAATTTTTAAATCTTAATGTTTTTAAAAATTCATCACATAATGTTTAGCTTTAAAACTTTTTTTTTATTATTATATAAAAATATTAAATGCCATAAATTATGTAAACTAGATGGATCTTAGGAATTTATTTTACTTGAAATACTAATAATGTTGAATTTAAAAAATCTTATGTATTTTACATTATATTGTTTACAGAGTTCTTCTTATTATGTAAAAATTAATACAGCTCTATAAATTTATTCATCTTAATAGATTATAGAAGACCGATAAATCCCCTAATTTTCTCACAAAGGATTTCATTGAGTGTACTTTTCATAAAACACAGCCAGCTGTGTTCCCAGAGGATATCGTTTTTGTTGTTGGGTTGATATGTCTGTTTTAAAAATTGAATGATAATTTTGATACAATAAAATTAACATATGTTAGACGAGAATATTGTCGTTTTTGAAAAAAAAATTGTCAGTTAATTTTAGTTTTATTTAATAATGTTGCTCTATAAGTTCTTCTTACCTTTATAAAGTTAATATATATAAAGCTGCACTGGAATAAGTACTTTGTGGGCAGGGGTACAGGGAGCGGTTCTTACCTAACTTACAAAGATGTTCCACAGTAGAATCTTTTTTTTTATTTTATGAATGAATGATAACTCTATTACAATATATATACATATATATATATATATATATATATATATATATATATATATATATATATATATATATATATATATATATATATATATATATATATTATACATATATTTTAAGCAGACAAGAACTTATTGGTTATATAAAAGAGTATTTTTTTTTTTTTTTAAATAAATATAAATGCATCTCAGGCCCCAAATTATTACACATTTATTATCATTCTCCTAACAGATGTCCTTCTAATACTTTTTGACGAGGAAAAACAATATCTATATGAAAGATCAATGTTTCATGTCAAATAAAATTTAGATATTTGTTTAAATGTTATTAGTACTGTTTTATTTTAATTTCATTGAGATTTAAAGAATGAATAGAATTAAAATATCAATCCACTTAAAATTCACTCTGAATGAAATTATATTTAAAATTTAACTTTAAAAACAAATAAACGAAAATATTTAAATTTAATCAAAGTTATTTGTTTAATTTAATTATTTATCTTGGCATTGCAGTTTGTATAACCTGATTTCGTAACAATGTTTTCAGCTAATCGATGTTTTGGAGAATTTATTTTTAAACCTTTGCAAAAAAATAGAATTTATGGTTCATTATAATCTCCTTTTCAATATCATTATTATTGTATCATGTCCATTAAGTAATCATTTGATAAAATGTGTACATATATAATCCATCGATTAAAACAATTACTTCTGGTACCGATTAGTCTCTTTTTTCAGAGATATAATGAATAGAGAATATTTTTGTAACATTTGTTGCATAATGCCAATTCAATTAGACATAAGAGTAAACTACCTGAAGCAACATTGCAAAACATGATTTTTTTTCTACATGAAAAATGTTTAATTAATAAACATTGTATTTATAACTGTGATCAATTGTTATTATTAATATTGTTATGATTATTTTAATATTAAGTATTTATTCGAAGTTATTTATGAATTTATGAACTCATTATTTATGTTTTTTTACATTAATGAATTTTAATTTATTATGAAACCTTTTAATATGGGACAGATGGGCATTGTGTCTGGAAAAAAATAAATAAAGAATATAAGAATGTACGCACACAAATATTTAGATGGATCTACTGGTCCCTGTATCATAAAAAAATTTTTTTTTTTCTTAAGAACAAAAATTATGAATGATTTTCTTAATAGCATCTGATCATGTAATGTTTTTTTTTTGTTTTTTTTTTGAGCTTCTAACATAATTAAATTGATTTTTTAGTTAATTAATAAGTTATAAATTACAATTGTTATTGTTGTTATAAAGGAAATAACACTCCTTCTATAACATAACTATTAGTGATATTCCCTACAGTGTTCTCGGTACAGAATGCTCCTGAGTAGAAAGAGAGAAATCAGTTCCAAGCAAATAATTTATAATTGATATTACCATGAGTACTACATAATTTTAACAAAATCATTCATAACTTTAGTATTAAAGTAGGTATAAGACATTTTTTTATAAAATCAGCAGCATTGGTGGATATTTATCACAGTGTGTTTATGTTCATTCTTGATCCTAAATTTTCATCAATGAATGCCAGATAGATTGTCCATCCATCCCTTTATTTTATGTTTTATCTATATTTTAATTTGAAATTATGTGGGAATATTCTATTTATTAATTTTATTGTAATTATTTAATATATATTACATAGCATTCTTAGAACATATTAGACGAAAGTATTAAAATACCATTCCTCTTCATTTAGGACAATATTTCACTTTGAATTATCATTTAGTTACCAATATTTGAAGTATTATTGTATTGAATAGGATCATTTTCTTAAGTTACCAATAGTTTTTTTTGTACCAAATGTACCTCAATAGATGTAAGTCTGTTTTACATTGGTGTATTTAAAAGTGTGAAATTATATGAAAGGTTGTTTAATGTCTAGTCTATTAATAAAGTTTCATTTTATTGATGTTAAAATTCTAATTATGTTTCCTAACAATTATTTTAAACTATTTTATAAATAACTGTTGATGAACATCCTTTTTGGTATATGAATAAGGGGAGGAGTCTAATTGTTAGAAAACTGAATTACTCTAATAAATGAATTTCTTGTTTAGGTTCTTTTCAGCCAAGTATTATCACAATCAAGGTCATGATGGTTGAACATGTTAAAGTCTTGCCTGTACTCGAATATCGCGACACCAAATTGAATCCGGCTTAGGTCGGTTGAAATTTATTTCTTGGCTGACTCACAGAATGAATCTCGATCTTTCCAATCTGGTTAGAATAGGTTTTTTTGTACCTCTAGAACAATTCCTATTCCAGTAATAGAAAAAAAGAGTTGTCACAAACTAAGGACTGTAGCCAAATTATGAAATTTACTTGAAGTGTTCATTTCTTGAACTATTTGTAGTTTGTTTCTGTTTATAATCAGGTGGGATTAAATCTCAATGTCTTAAATGGAAAGACTGGCAAATCAATTATGCTATACTATAAAGCTGCAGTTTGTAAGGCTATGTTGTTGTTAATAATTAGGTAGAGTTATCAAGTTTTATTTCGAGTCTCCCAAACATGGTATAAAATTCTAATTTTTTTGTTCCTTGGAATGTTTTCTCAATGAGTAGGATCCATGTCATTATTTTTATAACAAATTTAATACTCTGAATTTTGTTTTTCCTCACTTTCTATTTTGGGTCAAATTATTTTATTTTAATGTAAGGTAATCAATATGTTTTAAACACAATTTATTCAATATTCTTTTATGATTTTTAATATATTTACACTCATATTGTAGAGCATTTTTTAATAAATAAACTTTAAACATGATAACTTTTTTCTTAGCTAATGTCAACAATATAGACATGATAAAAAAGCAATACAAAAACTGAAACCATTCTTTCCTGTATATGACCAATTAGTTTACTTTCTTTATATTTTAAATTATTAAAATAATATTGAATCCGTGACTACTTGCCATACAGACAGAAAATAAATCCCTTACCATCAGTCAGGCTTTTGAAAATTACATCAACAGCACAAACTATCTACAACCTACAATCCACAACCAACCCAGAATACTGACTGAAGCATTTTACCAATTCTGACATCTGACTTTTTAAGCTCAATACTGTACTACCAACTCTTAACTTCTTCCTTTCTGACAGAGTTTTCTCTATTTGACATCGTTTAGAGCTTTCATTGATTGCACCAATCTTGTCTGATGAACCTCGAGAATCAATAGTCCCTCCATTATTTTGTATAATATAAACTCATGATATTTATCTTAATTCACTCGAGTTGAGAATTTGATCATTGACCAAGCTTATTCTATGATTTACGTAAGAATTTTATTATATGCTGATGGAGGGAGTCTTGCCTGTACTCGAATATCGCGACACCAAATTGAATCCGGCTTAGGTCGGTTGAAATTTATTTCTTGGCTGACTCACAGAATGAATCTCGATCTTTCCAATCTGGTTAGAATAGGTTTTTTTGTACCTCTAGAACAATTCCTATTCCAGTAATAGAAAAAAAGAGTTGTCACAAACTAAGGACTGTAGCCAAATTATGAAATTTACTTGAAGTGTTCATTTCTTGAACTATTTGTAGTTTGTTTCTGTTTATAATCAGGTGGGATTAAATCTCAATGTCTTAAATGGAAAGACTGGCAAATCAATTATGCTATACTATAAATCTGCAGTTTGTAAGGCTATGTTGTTGTTAATAATTAGGTAGAGTTATCAAGTTTTATTTCGAGTCTCCCAAACATGGTATAAAATTCTAATTTTTTTGTTCCTTGGAATGTTTTCTCAATGAGTAGGATCCATGTCATTATTTTTATAACAAATTTAATACTCTGAATTTTGTTTTTCCTCACTTTCTATTTTGGGTCAAATTATTTTATTTTAATGTAAGGTAATCAATATGTTTTAAACACAATTTATTCAATATTCTTTTATGATTTTTAATATATTTACACTCATATTGTAGAGCATTTTTTAATAAATAAACTTTAAACATGATAACTTTTTTCTTAGCTAATGTCAACAATATAGACATGATAAAAAAGCAATACAAAAACTGAAACCATTCTTTCCTGTATATGACCAATTAGTTTACTTTCTTTATATTTTAAATTATTAAAATAATATTGAATCCGTGACTACTTGCCATACAGACAGAAAATAAATCCCTTACCATCAGTCAGGCTTTTGAAAATTACATCAACAGCACAAACTATCTACAACCTACAATCCACAACCAACCCAGAATACTGACTGAAGCATTTTACCAATTCTGACATCTGACTTTTTAAGCTCAATACTGTACTACCAACTCTTAACTTCTTCCTTTCTGACAGAGTTTTCTCTATTTGACATCGTTTAGAGCTTTCATTGATTGCACCAATCTTGTCTGATGAACCTCGAGAATCAATAGTCCCTCCATTATTTTGTATAATATAAACTCATGATATTTATCTTAATTCACTCGAGTTGAGAATTTGATCATTGACCAAGCTTATTCTATGATTTACGTAAGAATTTTATTATATGCTGATGGAGGGAGAGGGACGAAGGATTCCCTAAACATACAAATAAAAATAACAAATGATAACCCTATAAATTAAGAATGGTTGTTTATTAAATTGGACTTATGGACAAGAAGTAAGGAGAGAATAAATGTCATATTGTTGATAGAATCAAATTTGACTATTACAAAAAATGCCACCAAAAAGAAGAAGTATTTATCATCTGACAAATACAGCCATGATAAAATGAGGAGAAAGACGAAATAGAGAAGAAAAAAGTACAAAAAAAAAATTTGTTTATTATATTATCTATACTATACCGCACCGGACGAAAATACTAATATCCGAACGACTTCTATTAACAGAATTAAAATATAAACTCATATTCTTTCTGTGACATGAAAACGAATGGGAATACCAGGGGAGAGAAACAAAGAACCACAGGACAAATATTTCCGGGCCACCTTCATAAATTCAATTTATTTAACGCTAAAACCAATCTTCCGATTTAATGTATACAATAAAAATATTATGTAAAGATATAACCTAATTATTATATAATTAATGCAATGTAATAAAAATAAAACCTGGTCAGCGAAACCCTTTTAGGCCCAGGTGCGTCTGTCTCGGCTGTCCTTTTCTTCAGGCTTGGCGAATACTCATACTAAATTTATTATGGCATTAAATTGAAGACTATTTAAGTCGCATGCAACAGCTATTACGTTAATGTATACATAAGTATAAGTCTGAAACAATAAGCGTGGTTATATACACAATCCTAAATAAACAGATTAAGCTGTATGATGACAAAAATATTTGTTTACAATTATACTATCTACTGTCAAACTCTGCAATGGGACTTTGATGCAGTGTCCGATTTAGTTTGAAGAAATATGCCTTTCGTTGGGAGAAGAAGGTAAGATCAATGTATGTAATTAATAATAATAAATGTGATGGTTTGTTGGGAAACGTACTAAATTATGCTTATAGAATCATACTCTTACATTTTTTAATCCAGAAAGGAAGTGGCGTACCTTCCCCACCCCAAAGAATGGGGAAATTTTCTTTTATAACCTCCTTTTTGTTATTTTAAACAAAACATGATTTGTTTCATAATGAAATAAGTAATTATTTTAAATTTTGAAATCTATCTCTAGATGAAAACACGAAACAATATTGTGTGATATGGAGAAACAGTTTAATCGTATTACTCATTGTAATACATAAGTAATCTATGTAATTAATATAATTATCATTTTAAATAAATTGTCTTATTGTTTATATTAAGCGATATAATATCAATCGAATAGAGAACCTAACAGAAAGTTTTTTTTTGTGTTTTCCTCTGAAGACAATTTCCGGATTCGGCCCTGTATCCTTATTCCTATTATTTTTTTTCATAAAACAGAAATAAGGTTTATAATAGGAATAACAATGTAATGTTATTGATGTATATATTTTACACATACTCGGAGTTAATAACATAACAGATTAAATTTTGTTAGAATAGTAACAGATATCTATCTATGTTTTGTTTAATAAACAAAATATTTAGATACGCATTTTAAAATAAAATAGGAACTTTATTCCTTCTTATTGACTTCTTCTTATAATAGAAAAATTATAATTTCTTTTAACGCATGACCTGTGCTAGGGTGTTAGCAGACACTTTTGTGATTTTAGTTTCTGTGTGTAAATTAGATAAAAATGGATCAAAAGTTATAAGAATTTGAAAACAATATTTTCATGATGAAACTCTGATCTTTTAATTTCTGGACTTGATTATTTATTATGTAGTAGGAAGCTTTCGAATGAAGTTCTAGTCGTTACCTGTAATGTTTAATTTCCTTGTGTTATGATCCAACTCTATACAGAAATATTGAATCAATTTGTAATTGGTTGAGGCATTAAAATTGCTATAACTCGACCTTAAGTTTTAAGTTTTATGCTTTAACAATCCATTAATGGCCGGTTCAAATATCCTACTGACCAGAAGGGAAGAAGTGGTACTGACCCGGCTAAGGATCGGACACACTAGGCTTACTCACGAGTACTTAATGAGGAAAGACTCTCCTACTCAATGTCTTTCCTGCGGGCTACCTCTTACAGTGAACCATATCCTAACCGAATGTTATGCATTCCAATCTTCTAGGGATCAACACCTCAGAAATAGCCTTGAAGAATCACTCCAAAAGGACCCCAATGCTATTAAAAACTTAATATTGTTCCTTAAGGAAATCAAAATATTTAACAAAATTTAATCACACCTTGTAATTGTAAATGTTAAGTTTTTTAAGTTTGTAGGTTCCTCTTTAAATTCTAAATATACCTGTTAATTTTTTTTCTTTTAATCATAATTTTTAACTATAATGGTTTTTCAATTTTTCTTCTTGTAATTTTTAATATTTAAATTGTACTTCCTAACTTTTCTTCTTTTAATATTAATTTTGTTTTTTAAACTGTATTTTTAGATTATATTCCTGAAATCATTATACCTTTTATTTAAATATCCTTATTAACTGTTAACTTATCTTTCTCTAATCTTTAATGTTTAATTTTAATGGTGCTTGTACTTTCTAATGTTTAAACTGTATTCTTTAACTTCGCCTCTATTAGTATTAATTTTTATTATTTAAAAATGTATTTTTTAGCTTTTATTATTAATATCATTAATCTTTATTTTTATTGCCCCTGTTATCTTTTCTTCCATTAAATCTTGAAGAGCCCAAAATATATATAAATAAAAATAAATGGCCGGTTCGGGTACCTGTTTCTAAACAAAAACTTGCGTAGAATTTTTCAAAGATTTCAAGATTTAAAAAATACTGACAAACGAGACGAGAGAGTAGTCGATGGTAGCCAATAATCTCTTTAACATATAGTGTAGCTTAGTTATATAGGATTCGTTAGGATTCGTGTAGCTTAGTTATATAGGATTATTGTTTTCGTTATTCTGACCTGAAAAATCTTATAGAAATATTTATTAATCATTTTGTGATATATTTAGTTAAATAAATCGAAACAACGACAAAAATAATTATAACAACGTAATTATAGAAGTCAATTTGCCAAAATGTATTTACATTTTTTTATATTTTTAATACAATATTAAAAACAAAATAAACATAAGTAATTAAATGCATCTCAGTAAAAAAACTATTTGAAATAATAAATTTGCTCAAACACGTTTGTGTTGTACGTAAACAATGTTGACGCTGGGCAGTGGCGCCCTTAAGGTGGGGCAACCGAGCAATGGCCACAGAACGCTCGTTGATCTTTTGGGTCGCTCACCACTGGTTAAATATTAAAAAAAGAATACAAAACGTATTAAATAATTAATTTTAGCCTACCAATAAAGCAAATGTATTACAGAAATGTATTACAAAACAGCTTAAAAAATGAATTTGTTTTGGGAGGGGTGACGTCATTCTCCGAGGGTACCGAATGTCTTAGGCCACCATCAATGCAATTGGGAGGTTTGTGCTCCACTCAAAATCATTTTCCCTATTATTACGCCGTTCTTATTAGGTAGTTCAAGACAAAGGAAAGGTACGGGTGCATCATAAATTTTTTTAATTTTTTTTTTTTCGGCGGCTATAATGAAACAGTAAATAAACAAAAAAAAAGTTACTGTATCTGTAAGACAAATAATGATTACTTTAAACGGTAGAGTTCTCCACTACGACTATGATAATTGACATAAAACAGTATGACTTCGTCATTTAGTTGACGTTGCCTCAACTAAATAATAAAAACAGACTCATCTGTTTTGAGAGCTTTTGTCACTTGTCAAATAGGTGGAGATAGCACTATTGAAAGGAAATATTGGCAGAATTAAGAAATACCGGAAAACTAATTGGATCAAACTTAGTCATTTTGACGAACACTACTTTTGCCGAGTTAAACCTATCTTGGTTTAAAACTAATCATTTTGTTGAAGTTTTTACAGCATTTTAAAGTAAATAATAAAGGTAAAATAAATCATTTTTAAGTCTGTGGCGAGAAATTACTAGTGTTGCCCAAATGCGAGACCGAGACGAGTCTTGGTCGTGGTCTTGGTCTTGCGCAAGAGTCTCACAACAGTCTTGCAGCTACTTGTTAGCTTATTACTATAGAGATATTACTGTAATTTTTTAGATAGGAGAAACCTAACTAAGCCTGAATGGAAAATTAGAGGATTTAAATCCAAAAGTATATTGGTTATACCAATTATTAACATATAGTAATAAAATTGTCGAGTATTAGTAACTATTTTGCCTTAATTTTGATTTTAAAAAATCGATTTTTTTTAACATTCTTGGTCTTGGTCTTGCAATAGTTAGGCAGCCTAAGACGGATTTTGGGCAACACTAGAAATTACTGACATCGATAGTATCGAAATATCGATAGTGAATAACTATCGTCTATCGCTCATCTCAAGTCTATTACTTCTTTACATAAAACTAAATAAACATGATATCAAGGGGTATTATGTATTTATTAAGTTTATACCAATTAAATATTTTTGTGTCACGTGTTAAAGAATTCGTTCCATAGTCATACCGTTCTAAGCACTTTTCGACAATTACAAAATTTCTAAACATGTAATCGGCAGCCATCTGCAATAGATTTCTTATTTCCCGACGGAGGGAATCAGACTCGCGGGCAATTCCGTCAAGCAGAGTTGGCAAAACTGCCCCGAGAGGCGGCTAATTCGATTCAGAGTGTCCAACGCCGCAGCCACGGGCGGACAGCAATGTCAACACACCGAAACATCCTCCGAGTCGAAAGAGTGAGTAATTATATACAAATAAAATGTCACGAAAATATAATCTGCCGTAAACGTAGTGGTTAAGTTCCATGAGAAAATTTTTAAACATTAAAATAGACAAATAAGTTTAGTAAATAAAATGTAGTAAGTTGTTTTTATTCCAACAAAAACATATTTTAACTATAGAAATAAAATATTTTCCTTTCGTAAAAAAATACTTTAAACTTAAGTCTTCAACTCCCGTGTTTAAGATGAAGTGTCCTTAGAAAAGTTAAAATTTATTTAGTTTCGGTACAAATTAGCGTCTAGAGTATTAAAATTCAAATATATTTAACAACCATAGCCGCTAATTTAGAGAAACGAGTATATTAATATATATATATTTTTTTTTAACTTATATCAACCAGAGAGATTATGATAGAAATATAACTAGATACATTTAAAACTCTTTCATATAAGGCCTATGTATGTAGGTAGCACTTAATAAACATTGTGATGATTAAAAATTTATAAGAATATGATAATGAATTTGTTCATATAAACACTAAATAGATTGTATATTTTACTAGGGTTAGTGATTTTTCTTTTGAAATAGGTATTTCAATTTCGAGTAACGATTATTATGATTTGATTATATTCCAAATTCAACCCAGTTTATTTCACAACCCATCTGTTTAGATATGTTTCTAGTTTTATAGTTTTTTTTTTTTTTTTTTTTTTTGGCTTCAGTGAATAAAACTCATTTTCCTTCGAAATTCCAACAACACATTTAGTTAATAATATATTACAGATTCCATTCAAAATATTGGTTTTATAGATTTTTGTGATGAGAAATAAGCAGACTGAATTGCAACCAGCAGTTATAATTTACAGTTTTATTTCAGATTTATAATATTTTCTGAAAATGTATAGGGACCATTCAAAAAATATTTTTTTATTAAGTACAACTATTCTTTTTCTAAACAGGTCATTTAACAATCAAAAGGGAAAACTTAACAAAAAAGTTAATCTATTTATGAAATAATTGCTGCATCCTTTCGATTCCACAATATGCAATTAGGTGAACAATGAAATCATTTTAATGATATTAATTTGAAATATGACAGGTTTTTTTTCCCTCTCTTTCCTCGCATTTTCGGCTATAAGGAGTATTTCTCGGGGCCAGGGGAGAGGACAGAGGATTGATCTCTGAGGGCCACTAGGACACTAATTCGCAATTATTTTATCATGTTATCTTAAGTTTATCAGGTTAACAATTGTGCACACGCATTAGGCCGTTTGACAACCCCGGCTTAAAAAAAGTATGATAATTAGGATTATATTGCACGTACCAATGGTTTGTTGATATAGTGGCGTGAATAGAAATTTTGGGGTCCAGAGCTGATTGAATCTCCTAAAAGAAAATCTTCTGGGTGAGGAGTTCATTATGGACGGGAGAGAGTTTATTTTGGAAGTTCCTTAACAGAAAAAAATATATAGTAAATTAAGAAACTTATATTCAGAATATAAATATAGTATTATTTCATCATGTTTATTGTTTCTAATGTCCGGTTGAATAATTAGCTGATTGAATATAAATATAAAATGAGGCTTTTCCTAAAACAAATCAAATACATTGGTAGTTTCTAGCTTACAGCTTTTCTAAGGGGATTCCAGAAAAGCGCATTTATTTCTATTTAATGTATTTAATATTTCTATTTGTATTATATCAGTTTTAGAACGGAACCGATTACTTAAAACTATATCAATTATGTATTTTATGGCTATGTATCACTGACCCTCTAATGTAGTACTCCTACCCAGGAGTTTAATTTCCATCGGATTTTTTTTCCAACGGTATCATGCTTAAAATTCACTATTTGTAACTACATATCTAAATGGTGGCATGCAAGGAAAATTGTAAACAAATCAAGATTTAATCAATAAGTAATATATTGGTATTCTGAACCATTCTTAAAACATATGGAAATCTTTACTGAAGAATGCGATATTTCAATAGTGCTGATTAAATTAATCAGTTACTGTTTGCGAACGCAAGTTTACAAGGTAATTTCTAAATGAATGTTATGACTTAGTCTTTGGTGTAACTGGTTGAGGGTGGAATGATCTGCTTCGATGATGTCCTCTAGATCGTGTCCGACTTCCTTCCAGAATCATTTCTGACCTCCCTCGTCTAACAACTTGCTTCGTTCTCCTCTGGACCACCATCTCCTAGGAACTATCCAGGCTTGACTCCCTTTGCTTCATCCTAGGACTGTACCCCCTGCTTATGAGTACAATCCCTACAGGATTGTACCCATAAACAGACCGTCTACCGAAAGGCCTGTAGGTTTTAAACCCTACCAGAGTTAATGGTGTGGGCGGCTATTAAACTCTCTGTATTAGACTAAGTTTATTTACTTAAGTTTATCAAGTCTCTATAGTAACATGAAATATTCACCATCTATAGTTCGATGTAAATGAATTGTCATTCCTTAGTTGATAAATACTAATAAGAATAATTAAATGAACCTACAAAGAAAAAACTACAGCTAAAACAAAAAACAACTTTATAAAATCAAATAATTTATTTTGTAACATTTTTATAAAACCATGTAGTGAAAAGATTAAGTTGCATAAAGAGGTTGTAGAAGGTTTCTTTTGCTTTTCTTTTATGGAATGTGACTGAGATTCAAAATCGAAATTTTCAATTTTGGAAGTCCCCGTATTGTCTATTGTATTTGTCTATCTGAAGTGCTAAAAAAAAAATTAAGTTTTTATCTAATCAAAGAACTCATTTTGTAATATTTTTACAGTGAAATTATTGTTTAATTAAAAAAGAAACTGTTGGGGCGAACCGTCCCATTCACCTTTCTCCCCCCTCCTCCTCACGAACTCAGAGTTCTGAGTTCTGATCGAATTAGGAAACTTTAATAATAATGCAGTTCTTCCATATAATATTTATTTTTTCCTTTGTTTATATATTTTTTTTAAACTAATTCCTTCACGAATATTTTAGACCAAAAAATGAAATTATTTTTCTTCTGTTAATTAAAAGGTTCTTTCCTTTTTTATACATTTTTTTTTAGTATTTTAGTTCACTGTAGTTTTATTGATGCTCAAACTGGAACTGATAAACGAATGATATCTACATCTGGATGGTACAGTTGGTTTGTCAGATAGGAGAGAGTATTTTAAATCTGTGTCTTGGCCTTATTCAGTGTATTTATTGTAATATTCACGATACTTATATTGTAAAAAGTTCATACTTGCACATTCGCCGTAAATATATGAAACTCTTTAAAATACAATTAGTACCTGGAAGGGCAACGGGCAGTTGATATACGAAAGAAAAACAGTGGTCATCCTGAAGACGAAGACCGTAGTCCATAGTGTTTATCACTAGAGGATCCAGGATTTAATTTTGGGGGGGATTTAGCCCGAAAGCTTTTTTTTTTATAACGATAATTACTTTGGAAAAAAAAGAAAGATACTAGTTACCTATATGAAATGGTGTTTAAGTGATTCTTGAACTCCTATTAAATGTAATTACACAAACAATAATGCTTTTAAAAACAATGTTTTACCATAAACATGATTACATTTTGCTATTTTGAGGGGGGTGGGAACGAAGTGTTCTTCCTGAAAGCCCGCCCTCCGTACATCCGCAGGTGTTGTTTGTGAACCAGAGGAACTGTATGCCTTCAGCTTAAGTTTAACATTTTTGAAAATGTTCAGGAACAACATTGAATAATAAAAATTATGACTGCGAAGAATTAAGGACAGAGTTAAAAACTATGTTAACTGTCAGTTAATATTATCAAGTTGCGTTAGCCACTCGGCCACCCATCTCCAAGTTAAAATAAAGAGGTCTTAAAGTTCCATATATTACCAATTTAGCCCAGTTCAAATAATTATTTTTCCATAATAATCTCTAGGCCAGTCCTAACCCACTAGTTTATAAGCTTGCTTCCTCCTTGATTCCTAATATTTCATGTAGGCGTCCGAATAGAAGATAACATCCTAATTTAAAACTGTTATTGAGTTCTACCAATGAGTATTTTTTAGTTTTAATATAGTTGTGAATTTCAATAAACAAAATTTTTAACAAATATTTATTAGCCTATGCACTCGTATAAACATCACTGAAGCTTTCTAGCGCTCTTGGTGAGAACGGAACATCCTAATTCATTTATTTGATCGCAGGTGTTTCAGTCCTAATGATACCTTTCTTGATGAAAAATCAACCTTTATTTATTCACTATTTTACACATATAGGTACTATTTATACTATTTTAGATACTCAAAGCTTTGTTTTAATTTTTTTTTAACTATGGCCTACTAAGAGTTTTCTTAAATTTTTACTAAAATCTCTAAATGATTAATTAATTATTTAAGATTACTTCGATCATCCTATGGTTTGAATGTGGTAATATTCGTTGATGGTATAAGTATGTATGTATTAATTAGCAATCAAAGAGTACAAATTCTCAGTAGATTAAAATTCATGCAAAAAAAAACATGGATTTAACGGAGTTTTGAGAAAAGAAAATTCTACAACATTAATATTATCAAATTCCAAGCTGAACAACGCGTCTTTTAAAATTCTTATAGCTCTAATAATTCTATCAAGCTAAAATAGGATCAGAGAATATCGCTACTGTTAGTTCAAAAGTTCGTATGTAAAATAAAGAGAACAAAAACTGATTATTTCTTAATGATTTATTAGTATAATTTCGTATTTTACCTCTGCTTCTTTCCATAGCAGCAGACTAGATACTTATTGCAGTTCCTAATACAAAATGTCACCTTTAGCAGAAATAAAATAAACCAACAGTAGGGATATGCTATTTTTAAAACTGATTTATTGTTTTCAATATTTTTATGTATGGTACTCCCAACTTGCTGGTTCAATACGCATCCAACCCTGGCTATTTGCCGATCAGCTTAAATCTGTTGCAAGTGTAGATAGATCGTGTGCGATCCCTCTAGTGCCAAAGATTCCCTTCTCCCTCTCCTACTATCTTTAAATTTGAATCTTTATTTCATACTTCATTATTAGGGGAAATAGTTAATACATTATAATATACTCTATGTAATAATTATAACGACCTTAAAGGAAGTGATACAAACGTTGATATCTTCCAAGAAACTTTATTTTTAACAGAATTTCTGTTTTTTATATAATGCGATAATGGGATCCAAATTTCTTCATTTTCAGAACTTATTTGTTAATCAGTTCATTAAAACCATATCCATATAATTTGAAAATAACTTGAAGATGGAAGAGCAATATCCATTGCCAAAAGTAGAATAAAATATGTATTCACAAGATTAGTTCGTTGAAGTGTAATATCATATTTACAACCATTATTTTTTTGCAAAGCATATGATAATAGTTTTTACTTTCATTTGTTTTGAAAATTTGTTTTTTAAATTATTATTATTGCGTGTTATTTCCACTTCACATCCAAGTCCACTTCACGCAACTTAAATTAATTTTTGCTCAAGCAAGACTAGTGATAAATGCTCGTTTCATGACAATAATTTGTTTATTATAAATTATGGCAATATCTCACTTTTCTAAATTTCCTTACTCAATTAAGCGATAGTAAAAAAAAAGGATAAACCTTTAATTAATGGATATAAAGTCATGGAAGAGGTATTCATGGAGTTCCAACTGGCATCTGAAAGAATGGGTATCGTTATTATTGAAGTAAAAACAAAACCATACATATTGGTGGGACGTATTGGTTTGAGAGATTGAAGGAATTTCTTCAGGTTCGAAAGTCATTTCCCAAAATGATATTATCTAGGAATTGTTTCCGCAAACAGATGCTAACATAGACTAGTTGAGCATTTTAAGAACAGAGTTGTGTGCTGATTCTTTAAGATCCGCCTGTTCGAGACATTTGTAAGGTCGGTACTTCCTTATGTTGCGGAATATTGCTGGACTATTACCAGGAATTGGGAACAGATTTTGCTAAAATTTGATAAGCGGATCCTGAGAAAAAATTGGGAGGCAAAGTGTATGTACGAAATTTGGAGACAACGGACTAATGTAGAATTAATGTAACTGTATGACGTGATGACATTAATTAAAGTAAGCCGCCTCAGATGGGCTGGAAATGTAATCAGAATGGGTCAGTTTCCAAAAAACATACTCTTGGAAGATATGTTTTAGAAAAGCAGAAGAATAAGAATTAAGTTGCGGTGAATGGATAGCGTAGCTGGAGATGCCCAATCCACTTTTGAGGCCCGGCAATGGAAGGCGGCAGCACGATACAGGGATGACTGGAGTCAAAGCTATAAGAAGTTTGTCTCCACGCGATGCTTATTGCCATGTAGGAAGAAGATGAAGATAGTAAAAACTATTTATGTTCAATATATTCATTTAAAAGAAGTAATTATCGTATGTTTTCTTACACATTTCCACAATTAAGTTTGTAGGTGTTCAAGGCTTCAACCATTAGAGTCATTATTGCCTTGTTTTCATCAAGAACTAGACTGCATTCTCAAGTTTAGAACATTTCAGAAAAGAAAATTGTCCTGTAAAATGGAATGTAGATCGTATGTCAAGTCACAAGAGAGTCTAAATGTTTCATAAGCTCTGCATTCTGTTAAAATGGATTTCACTGTCAGAGGAATCCTAGGTGTATGACCTATACGCAGGCACGGAAGAATTACTTCCTCTCTGCGGTTATTTCTTGACGATGCCCAAGAGGAAACGTCGCCCTTAACCTCCCTCAATTTATTTTCGGTTACATTCGACCATATCTGTTCCCATTTTGTCTTTATTTTCTGTTTAATGACAGTTATAAAATCCTCTACAGGTACTCCCCGATAAGGTATTCCATCAGTAATGGCTTTTTTGGCAGCTCAATCGTGTGTGCTCTTTATAGTGTTAAATCAACTTTTCTAAAATCTAACTTTTCAAATGTATTTTATACATCTATATTTCTACTATTATTTTAAGGAATTTTTTCTTCAATTTATGAAAATATTTCCCTTATTTTATTTTTTATTTAATTATCAAATGCCTTCATTGTTTATATTTATCCATTTTTTATCACTAATAACAATGAGAGGCGAGTTATTATTAGAAATAAACAAAAATAAAAGTATCTTAAAAGAAGCCATATTGAAAACTCGACTGTCAGATTAGTAATATCGGAATTCAGGCTGTGATAAACTCCTCCCATTTTTTTGTTTATAAAAAAAAATATGTTTTCAAATTAAAAAAAAAATTAAATATTATAATATCTGAAAGAAAGGTTCCTTTTCAACTATTTATATGTTGTGAAAGCCTGCAGACTCCTTAGTGACTAATTTTGAGAAATAGAGGCACACAATGTAACAGATTTATATTTAAAAAACAAGAAATTGTTTTACTCCCCCTTCTTCCCTTAGATTTTCAGAAATTATAGGTGGTCTCAAAGTAACTAAAATATGTAAATATATTTTAACTATTAGGATGGGAGATTCCGAATACATGTCGGAACGGAATGTTCCAACACCGCAATTCGTTTAATTTCTCATTCCGTTTCATCTTTCTTTCGATCAATACTTAGGACGCAAGGAGATTAATGACGCAAATACTAAGAGAGTAGTACTAAAACTATTTAAAACGACAGACAATTCATTGAGGCACAGAAAAATTAAGACAAACGGTGGGGAGTTCACAAAAATGAGGTAAAAAAACTAGACGTTTTAGGCGCGTTAAAGAGATCCAGAGAACAATATTTTCCAAAAGGGACACCTGAGTCAAAGGCAATGATTGAATTAAACAGGATTTAGAAGAGAATATTTTAGATGATAACGAGGATTCCGTTAAGTAGTGGTTTGGTCAGAAGAACATATACCCTAATTTATACATCATTGCCAAAGAAATATTGAGTATAGCCTTCTGTTCCAAGCGGACGATTTTTTTCAGCTGGTTCATTAACGAACGTCGGACGCGACTATCTACTGATAAAGTAAAAAAAAAATGCTGTTTTTTAAATTATAATTTTTGAATTAAATTATATTATTTTTTTACAATTTCGGTTTTTTTAATTCATTGTAAATTTTATATTTTAAATTAGTTGGTTACCACAAATTACAGAAAAATATTAATGAATAAAATCCATTTTTGTTTTGTTTTACTTTTTTATCATACACACAAATTATTAATTTAAGGCTTACTAATAAACTAAAAATAAAAACATACCTAGGCTTTTTAATCCATATTATAATTATTCCAAACGGACGCGGAATGAAATCTCAGATTATAATAAAACCTAAAATTGTTCACATTACGATGGAACCAAATTCCGAACCGTTTCGAGCTATCCAGCTGGAATTCATCCACTCGGAACTAGAAAAACCATTCCGGTTTGAACCATTCCAAATCATTCCACAGGTGGAATTCAAGGCCACACGGTACTAGAAAAACCATTCCGGTTTGAACCATTCCAAATCATTCCACAGGTGGAATTCAAGGCCACACGGAACTAGAAAAACCATTCCGGTCTGAACCATTTTAAACCATTCCACAGGTGGAATTCAAGTCCACTCGGAACTAGAAAAACCATTCCGGTTTGAGCCATTCCAAATCATTCCACAGGTGGAATTCAAGGCCACACGGAACTAGAAAAACCATTCCGGTTTGAACCATTCCAAATCATTACACAGGTGGAATTCAAGGCCACACGGAACTAGAAAAACCATTCCGGTCTGAACCATTTTAAACCATTCCACAGGTGGAATTCAAGTCCACTCGGAACTAGAAAAACCATTCCGGTCTGAACCATTTTAAACCATTCCACAGGTGGAATTCAAGTCCACTCGGAACTAGAAAAACCGTTCCGGTTTGAACCATTCTGAACCGTTTCATAGGTGGAGTTGAAGGCCACTTGGAACGAGAACACTCGTTCTGCTCCAGAGGTGGAATGGTTTCCTTTAACCGGGTCAAGCCATTTTCATTAAGACTGCTAGTTCCGTTTCTTCTTTGTTCTGCCTGTACAATGTGATGTTAAAATTTAAAAACTTAAAAACTATTTTAACATCACAATGATAACAGAAACACACTTTACACCACGAACTAAATTTCATATTTCTGGTTACAATACCTACAGAACAGACCATCCGGACAACACAGCTCATGGTGGTACAGCAATACTAATAAAGACATCATTATCACATAATCCCTTATACTTACCTACTACACCTGACATTCACTGGTTGACATGACTGGTTTCCTTTAACCGGGTCAAGCCATTTTCATTAAGACTGCTAGTTCCGTTTCTTCTTTGTTCTGCCTGTACAATGTGATGTTAAAATTTAAAAACTTAAAAACTATTTTAACATCGCAATGATAACAGAAACACACTTTACACCACGAACTAAATTTCATATTTCTGGTTACAATACCTACAGAACAGACCATCCGGACAACACAGCTCATGGTGGTACAGCAATACTAATAAAGACATCATTTATAAAGCGATACTAATAAAGACGTTTTAGACGGCCACTACCTATGTTTTTTGTAGATGTAAGTAAAGAAACTTTCAATGAGAAAATATTCGATATTACTAAATTATTTTATACAAAGGTTACAATTGAAGAACTTAGAAGGAAGAAACATATACCGCAATGCGTCAGATGCCAACAATACGGTCACACACGATCGTATTGCAACCACGCACCACGGTGAGTCAGATGTGGACTAGGACATGACAGTTCCACTTGTAGCAAAACTAGAGAAACTCCAGCTAAATGCGCTAATTGTCTAGGCGAACATCCGGCCAATTATCGGGGGTGTCAAACCCTTAGAGATCTAAGGGCACAGAGGACCAAGAGGAATCATGTTCACCAGAGGGAATCACCTCCATCTGCAAATCTTCATAATTTCCCGGATCTTCCACAACCTTCGCAAAGCCCATATCAAGAGCAGAAGCGGAAGCAGAAGCATCATCAACAGCCCCAACAGCAACCTCCAGTGCAACAGCAGAAGCCAATACAGAAGAAAACGCAACCGCAAGCTCAGGAACTGCCTCCATCATCAGTACCTCCAAACATTCAACCTTCAGCAACCATGAGGGGAAAAAGTACCCAGCTACCTTCAGCTGAAAACTGCATGTCTCCACAACTATTCCAGTTATTGAACGGTCTGAATACTCTCATTCAGCCCCTTTTTAGTCTCCTCCAACAGCTCTCACAGATAACACAAGGCATGTGTCTTCCTAATGGCCATTAATCAGCTAACTGTAGGCTCCCTGTCCATCCTTCTGTGGAATGCAAACGGACTAACGCAACATAGGACAGAATTGGACTTATATTTACACGAAAAACGCATTGACATCGCAATGATAACAGAAACACACTTTACACCACGAACTAAATTTCATATTTCTGGTTACAATACCTACAGAACAGACCATCCGGACAACACAGCTCATGGTGGTACAGCAATACTAATAAAGACATCATTATCACATAATCCCTTATACTTACCTACTACACCTGACATTCAAACCACAGGCTTAACACTACACACCAAACATCACACAATAACAATAACTTCAGTATATTGTCCTCCGAGGTACGTATTAACACCTTCGATGTTTTGCAACTATTTTCGAAGCCTTGGGCGTTGCTTTATAGTAGGCGGTGACTTTAACGCAAAGCACCAATTTTGGGGGTCACGGCTGTGCACACCAAGAGGAAGAAATCTGAGGGCTGCTATCCACGAGCTTTCATTAGACACTATATCACCTGATACACCGACATATTGGCCGACTTCACAACGTAAATCCCCAGACCTACTAGACTTTTTTATAACCAAAGGACTGCGCACCATACCTTACACCATAAATACGAGCTATGATCTTTGCTCTGACCATTCCCTTATACATTTGGTTATCCTTGATGAGCCCATCAATCTTCCACGAACCCCTAAGCTCCTTAATGGTAAAATGGATTGGGATGCTTACAGGGAAATTCTGGATTCAGAACTTTCAATCCCTGGCTCCATTAAAACAGCAGATGAACTAGAAGAGGCAGTGGACAAATTTACAAAAAGTGTCCAAAAAGCAGCTTGGTCTTCATCACTACCAAGGTCATCAAGAGCAGAACACTTGCCAAGATATCCTCAATATATAAGGGACTTGATCACGGCAAAGAGGAGAGCACGTAAGGTATGGCAGACTAACAGACTTCCCTCAGATAGACGGACATTTAACAGACTAAATAACGAACTTAAACGACTAATACAAAAATTCAACAGAACGAATTATGATGCTTATTTGAGCAGCATATCAACTGACGATGGAAGTTTGTGGAAGCATACCAAAAATTTGTTAAAACATCGAGAGGTGTCAGTACCCCTGCGAAACGAAGACGGTTCATGGGCTTTGTCGGATAGAGAAAAATCTGAACTATTTGCAGACCATCTTTCATCAGTATTTACACCATTTACCGACTTCACGAACACAGAACATGAAACCTTAGTATTTGATACTCTAGACATACCATTACAGATGACACCTCCCCCTCTTCCTTTCACTCCTTCACAAGTCGCACAACAAATCAGACATCTCCCAAAAAGAAAAGCTCCAGGTTATGACTTAATAACTGCCGAGGGTCTCCAGCAAATGCCTAGGAAAGCTCTAGTGTTCCTTACGACAATATACAACTGTATTCTGAGGACAACTAACTTTCCATTACAATGGAAATACTCACATATCAAGATGATACACAAAAGGGACAAAGACATTTTCAATCCCTCATCCTACCGACCTATCAGTCTCCTTCCGATATGCTCCAAAGTTTTCGAAAAATTAATATACAAAAGACTGGTTGACATACTGACAGACCAACAAATAATACCTGACCATCAATTCGGTTTTCGTACGTTTCATTCAACTACACACCAATTACACAGAGTTACTGACTACATTGCTGGAGCGCTAGAGCAAAAACAATATGCTACCGGCGTATTTCTGGATGTTGCCCAGGCATTTGATAAAGTCTGGCACCAGGGACTTCTCTTCAAACTCAAAACTATACTGCCTAATACATATTATCTCATTCTCCAATCTTTCCTTTTCGACAGATTCTTCTCTGTCCGACAGGGTTTAGAAATTTCCTCAATTCGACCAGTATCAGCAGGGGTACCTCAAGGATCAATATTGGCACCTTTACTCTACATTGTCTATACGCATGACATGCCTACCAACTCTGAAACATTGACTGCTACTTACGCTGACGATACAACAATTTTAACAAAACACCATGACCCCAGACTAGCCTCATTAAATTTCCAAAATCATTTACTAAATTTACAAAATTGGTATTCACTCTGGAAAATTAGATTAAATCATAACAAATCACAACACTTTAACATTAAAAAAATTAATAGAAATGAATATTTTTTTTTAGCATTCAAATATTTTTTTTTTTTTTTTGACTCTATATCTTCATCCGCACCTGTCATGGTAGTGACAATTAGCAGATTAGCTGTTTAAATTGAAAATGACATGATAGGCATGACGAAGAATGGAGCCTAGCAGCACCTCTTCCCTGGCCTGTTTATATCCTAAAATCAGGAAAGGAGATCTCTCATCCAGCTCCTTTTCAGTCGCCTCCTGATGAGCATTTCATCCGTGGCCATGTCTTTGATAAGTCCATTGTGATGTCCGTGTAGTTTTAGATGAAATCGGGAGTAAAGAGTACGTATGTGCTGGTCAATGGTTGGTTGTCTTAGGTCGGTATGTAAAGTCTTATTGTTGACGTACCAGGGAGCTGCAGTTATTAGTCTTAAAATTTTAGATTGAAAGGATTGTAGTTTTTGTAAGTGAGTCTTTTTTGCTGAACCGTAAATCTGTGAGGCGTATGTCCAAATGGGTTTGAGCAGGTAAGTGTATGTATTTAGTTTTTGTCTAATTTTCAATTTTGATTTAGAAAACAGTGAGTACAGTATTTTCAGTCGCTTGTTCAAACTCTTTCTTTTCATTTTGATGTGTGGGCCCCAGGTCATCCTTCTGTCAAATATTAGTCCGAGGTAGCGTATACTGTCCGTCTGAGGAATTGGATTGTTGCTGATATAAACTGGTGGGCATGTTTCTCGTCGAAGCGTAAATGTTATGTGTTGTGATTTGTTATGATTTAATCTAATTTTCCAGAGTGAATACCAATTTTGTAAATTTAGTAAATGATTTTGTAAATTTAATGAGGCTAGTCTGGGGTCATGGTGTTTTGTTAAAATTGTTGTATCGTCAGCGTAAGTAGCAGTCAATGTTTCAGAGTTGGTAGGCATGTCATGCGTATAGACAATGTAGAGTAAAGGTGCCAATATTGATCCTTGAGGTACCCCTGCTGATACTGGTCGAATTGAGGAAATTTCTAAACCCTGTCGGACAGAGAAGAATCTGTCGAAAAGGAAAGATTGGAGAATGAGATAATATGTATTAGGCAGTATAGTTTTGAGTTTGAAGAGAAGTCCCTGGTGCCAGACTTTATCAAATGCCTGGGCAACATCCAGAAATACGCCGGTAGCATATTGTTTTTGCTCTAGCGCTCCAGCAATGTAGTCAGTAACTCTGTGTAATTGGTGTGTAGTTGAATGAAACGTACGAAAACCGAATTGATGGTCAGGTATTATTTGTTGGTCTGTCAGTATGTCAACCAGTCTTTTGTATATTAATTTTTCGAAAACTTTGGAGCATATCGGAAGGAGACTGATAGGTCGGTAGGATGAGGGATTGAAAATGTCTTTGTCCCTTTTGTGTATCATCTTGATATGTGAGTATTTCCATTGTAATGGAAAGTTAGTTGTCCTCAGAATACAGTTGTATATTGTCGTAAGGAACACTAGAGCTTTCCTAGGCATTTGCTGGAGACCCTCGGCAGTTATTAAGTCATAACCTGGAGCTTTTCTTTTTGGGAGATGTCTGATTTGTTGTGCGACTTGTGAAGGAGTGAAAGGAAGAGGGGGAGGTGTCATCTGTAATGGTATGTCTAGAGTATCAAATACTAAGGTTTCATGTTCTGTGTTCGTGAAGTCGGTAAATGGTGTAAATACTGATGAAAGATGGTCTGCAAATAGTTCAGATTTTTCTCTATCCGACAAAGCCCATGAACCGTCTTCGTTTCGCAGGGGTACTGACACCTCTCGATGTTTTAACAAATTTTTGGTATGCTTCCACAAACTTCCATCGTCAGTTGATATGCTGCTCAAATAAGCATCATAATTCGTTCTGTTGAATTTTTGTATTAGTCGTTTAAGTTCGTTATTTAGTCTGTTAAATGTCCGTCTATCTGAGGGAAGTCTGTTAGTCTGCCATACCTTACGTGCTCTCCTCTTTGCCGTGATCAAGTCCCTTATATATTGAGGATATCTTGGCAAGTGTTCTGCTCTTGATGACCTTGGTAGCGATGAAGACCAAGCTGCTTTTTGGACACTTTTTGTAAATTTGTCCACTGCCTCTTCTAGTTCATCTGCTGTTTTAATGGAGCCAGGGATTGAAAGTTCTGAATCCAGAATTTCCCTGTAAGCATCCCAATCCATTTTACCATTAAGGAGCTTAGGGGTTCGTGGAAGATTGATGGGCTCATCAAGGATAACCAAATGTATAAGGGAATGGTCAGAGCAAAGATCATAGCTCGTATTTATGGTGTAAGGTATGGTGCGCAGTCCTTTGGTTATAAAAAAGTCTAGTAGGTCTGGGGATTTACGTTGTGAAGTCGGCCAATATGTCGGTGTATCAGGTGATATAGTGTCTAATGAAAGCTCGTGGATAGCAGCCCTCAGATTTCTTCCTCTTGGTGTGCACAGCCGTGACCCCCAAAATTGGTGCTTTGCGTTAAAGTCACCGCCTACTATAAAGCAACGCCCAAGGCTTCGAAAATAGTTGCAAAACATCGAAGGTGTTAATACGTACCTCGGAGGACAATATACTGAAGCTATTGTTATTGTGTGATGTTTGGTGTGTAGTGTTAAGCCTGTGGTTTGAATGTCAGGTGTAGTAGGTAAGTATAAGGGATTATGTGATAATGATGTCTTTATTAGTATTGCTGTACCACCATGAGCTGTGTTGTCCGGATGGTCTGTTCTGTAGGTATTGTAACCAGAAATATGAAATTTAGTTCGTGGTGTAAAGTGTGTTTCTGTTATCATTGCGATGTCAATGCGTTTTTCGTGTAAATATAAGTCCAATTCTGTCCTATGTTGCGTTAGTCCGTTTGCATTCCACAGAAGGATGGACAGGGAGCCTACAGTTAGCTGATTAATGGCCATTAGGAAGACACATGCCTTGTGTTATCTGTGAGAGCTGTTGGAGGAGACTAAAAAGGGGCTGAATGAGAGTATTCAGACCGTTCAATAACTGGAATAGTTGTGGAGACATGCAGTTTTCAGCTGAAGGTAGCTGGGTACTTTTTCCCCTCATGGTTGCTGAAGGTTGAATGTTTGGAGGTACTGATGATGGAGGCAGTTCCTGAGCTTGCGGTTGCGTTTTCTTCTGTATTGGCTTCTGCTGTTGCACTGGAGGTTGCTGTTGGGGCTGTTGATGATGCTTCTGCTTCCGCTTCTGCTCTTGATATGGGCTTTGCGAAGGTTGTGGAAGATCCGGGAAATTATGAAGATTTGCAGATGGAGGTGATTCCCTCTGGTGAACATGATTCCTCTTGGTCCTCTGTGCCCTTAGATCTCTAAGGGTTTGACACCCCCGATAATTGGCCGGATGTTCGCCTAGACAATTAGCGCATTTAGCTGGAGTTTCTCTAGTTTTGCTACAAGTGGAACTGTCATGTCCTAGTCCACATCTGACTCACCGTGGTGCGTGGTTGCAATACGATCGTGTGTGACCGTATTGTTGGCATCTGACGCATTGCGGTATATGTTTCTTCCTTCTAAGTTCTTCAATTGTAACCTTTGTATAAAATAATTTAGTAATATCGAATATTTTCTCATTGAAAGTTTCTTTACTTACATCTACAAAAAACATAGGTAGTGGCCGTCTAAAACGTGAGATGGCGTTGGTAATACCTACGATTTTGTATCCGTATATTTCAAGATCTTTTTTAATCTCTTCAATTGGTGTATTGTGATGAAGGTCTTTAATCACCACGCGAGGATTTCTATCCTCAGGAAGCTGATAAGTATGAAATTCGGCTCCGCTATTTTTCAAGCAGTTAACTATTTGCCTGTAATTGTTTGGAGTCTGGGGGTAAATAGTTACTCCCTTAGAAGTTGTTT
Organism: Nezara viridula; assembly: GCA_928085145.1. Lineage (NCBI taxonomy): Eukaryota > Metazoa > Arthropoda > Insecta > Hemiptera > Pentatomidae > Nezara > Nezara viridula. The sequence goes on along the minus strand of OV725079.1, from coordinate 148,961,103 downwards.
TTAGCAAAAAGGAATCTGGTCCTGAATTGGATTGTAAATAAGACACAAGAGCCGCGTAGTTTTCGACACCGGTGATGTAGATTGGGGGTGGATTCTTAGTATTATTAGATGGTGGATTAGCAGAAGAAGTTTGACATTGGTCATTAGTAGTAGATAGAACCTGGAAACTATTGCTAGTAGTTACCACTACTTCCTGTTTTTTCTGTTTCCTCGGGTCCCTGTTTTCATTAATGTTTCGTTTTCTTCCTGTTACCAGTTCCCATGCTCCTCTTTCGTTGGCTGCGCACGGAGGATTGTCGTAGCAGTCCATACGAGCCGCAGCTTGGGCTGCCTCGGCCTCCTTCCTAACAGCGGCTGATTCCGCCTCACTCATAGGTACTTCGAATCTAAGCTTCAATGTTTTAGTTCGCCTAGTTATTTAGGTAAAAATAACTCTTAATCCCGCAGTTATTTCCAAAATTTTTATAGACGAAAACAATTTTAACTTTTATAATTGGCAAGCACCATAAATATAAATATTTTAAAACGATATTAATATCTCTCATGACTCTTATAGGTAGCTAAGAAAAGTAAAATAAAATGTAAAATCTGAGGTTTTCTAATTCCAAATAATCTATGAAAAAACCAATGACATAAAATCACAATGACCAATTACAAATTTCATTTTCACAACAGAACCACAGGTTTATCAGTCCTAATAATAATAAAATCTTTTGATAAACTAATTATTTCAATATTTTATTTATTTATTTATTATTTTAATAGTTTATCTGAATCTCGTTCTTTTATTTAATATTTATCAAATTTACAAATTGCTATCTTAAATTCATAGTTTAGATCTTATCATAGTTTAATTTAATTGGATTTATTTATATTTAATCAAACACTAAATTAAATTTAGTCATTATGGTTTAATTTTGAAGGAAACAACCAATTTGACTATTCTCCTAATCCATTCGGCGACTAATTGCAGTCGCACACTCACCTTAATTGTTATAAATTTATTTTTGTACTTTTTTGACTTTGTTGTCCAACATTTAGCTTTCGAAACCTAAAGACGTTTTCATTATGTTCTTAGATTACATTCCAGCGGAACGAAGATTCCTAGGATTTCGTTCCGTTCCGATGGCATTTGTTCCGCGAACCGTTGTGAGTGGCAAATCCCCAATTTTGACTATATGGTATATGGTATATGCTGCCGAAGTGTCTCGACTATGGCTGTATTACTAAAACATTCCTTCATGTTACTTCTCATAACCTCTAAATAATACTAATAGTCTGTGGTGTATAACCCTTTTTATTAAATTATTAACTTCTGGCTAAAGCCATTAAAAGCTTCATCTTATCGTAACCTACAATTTTTTTATCTATGAAATTTCTCTGAAATGGAGCTCTTGCATACGCCTAATTTTCAAAACTTCTTCCTCAAAAATTCCTTTAATTCTTCTTATTTGGAATTATTAATCGTCTCTCGTTGTTATTAGTTATGGAAATGGATAAATATAAACTATGAAAGAATTTCATAATTAACTAAAGGAGAAAAATGGGATAATTAATTATTATCCTGGGTTTAAAACAAACATCCAGTGAAAAATTAATGAAATGTGACGAAAAATCTTTATCAATTAATGGTCGTAATTAATTATTTCTAATTTTATATCATTGAATATAAAGTGAGTACTTCCATTGAAATTATATGGAATTCACTTTAAAAATTAATTGAAAACTTTAAAAATTAATAGTATGCAATAAATATGATTATAATAATTGTTTTATATTTATAATATTTATAAATAATATTCGTGAGGATTTTTAATTTATATAAAGTTAATTAATACTGAACCTAGGATGATGAGTAAAAGTTTTATCATGCCAACTTTTATTCATTACTGTATATAATAAATTTGATAAGATTTATTTTTACGAGATATTATTAAGAAGATATAAGATATAAACTTGATATTAATATGTATATAAAATAACATTACAGAATAAATAAATATACACATTACTTGTACAAAAGCCTGGATTGTTATTAATACTGCCAACGCATTATGATTTTATGAATATTTTAATATAAGCATAATATTTATGCTGTTGAAAAGTTTATTACGGTTCCATTGTTGACCAAAGGTATTTCAGACCCTCTAATTTGAATTGCCTTCCCGTCTAGGTTTTATTTATTTTTATTTTCTGTTTGCTCTATTGAGCCTTTTCAGTTCTCCATCCTTTTGACCTTTTCATTGACGTCATACTTCTATCGATAGAACCCCTTATAAAATTCTATTTAAAAATCAAATATCTAATAATTAATTTCGTAAAGAAAATAAACTGTTTATATTAAATTAATACTAGTGAGACCTCTCACGTCAGATAGCCATCGCTCCTGATGAAACCGACAAATCAGCGAAACATGTTTATTCCAATATACAATATAATATTATCAAGGTAGTCTATTCGACACACATAATTGGCGAAACTTCATACTTCATTACGGCTTAAAACAATAATTTACTTAATAAATTATTAGCTTGTGCCATTGGAAAATATTCCTCCAGTTAATTAGTCAAGCAATAAACACAGCTTTCTCTGAACTTGTATTAATCTATTATTGTATTCGCTTAAGACCTATTTGTTTGGTGTAGAAGATCTTTGGTTTTTAGTTCTCTCACTGAGCATATAAAAGTTTATTACTGGAAGTATAGAAGCCACACCTGGTTATTTTTTTATTTATTAAAAATATCCAAATGATTTTTTTATATTATCCGAGTTACCAAGGGATCCTAGATCTATTCCCATGCATTCACTTTTTAAATTGATTTTTAGTATAAATCATAAATAGAAATATTGAAATTACTAAACTTAAAAATACTTGATAAGTATCACAAACGAATCTACGGGGAGGGAGAGGGCTTTTGGACAGAAGCTCCCAAAATGGTAAAATATAACTATGTTTTATAAAAAAAAATTATCCCTAAAATTATTATTGTTCGTTTAATTACATTTAATAGGACTTATAGAATCACTTAAACACCATTTTATATAGGTAGTTAGTTTCATTCTTTCTTCCGAAGTAATCGTAATATATATATATATATATATATAAAAAAAAATCTTTTGGGCTGAAGTCCCCTCTCCCAAAATTAAATCCTGGATCCGTTAGAGATAAGTATTCCAGAGACATCCTGTTCAAACACCTGTGTTCGGAAACGTTGCAATTTTTTTTAATGATTTTTATAACTGTTATTGCAGGATATTTATTTTTTTTTTTTTTTAGAATCGAAATTGGGATTCCTTACTTTTCCATGAAATTCCCATTCATCAAAATCCATTGTTCCTAAGAGTCGGCAAAGAGATTCACCCTACCGTATTATATATATATTGTAGATTTAAAAAAAATTATATAAGTATAGCTGGTAGTTATATGTTTTTCATTTCAATCAGAGCCATTTGATTTGCTTAGTGACTTCATTTCGAACTCGATTTAGGGAAACACTAAATACTTGCACTCATTTACTAAAACCCACGTGGATCCAAGGTTAAAAAAGTCACAGGAGAGCTAAAAAGACAAATCCAAATAGCATGGTCGTCAATAAAATTCATTAAAACCTATCACTCGCGTACCCTAGCATGTGAATTTCAAAACATACCTGCTCACATACCCACAATAACAATATTCGAAATACAAATTCTACAATACCACGCTCTAATCGTACCTAATCCTATCCCCCTCCAAAAAAAAAAAAATACACATTAACAAACTAAACCATTACCTAATAATTTGCGCCGTTTTCTTTATAAATTACACAAAAAAAAAATAATAATAACTATTCAAATCTAACCAAGGCAACCGAGGTGGTGATTTGAGGTATCGAACATAAGAGCGTGAGGAGAACAGAAGAACAAAATTTAAAAAAATGAAAATTTCTGTAATCTAATATATTGAAGAGTACAAACTAATAACAATATACTCGTTATTATTCTAAACACGCATATTTGCTTAGGGTAAATGAAAATGTTCAAATAATCGTCTTAGTCTTTGTAATTTTCTTCTTTTTTCTAAAATTAACATCTATCATTTTCCCTCCTCATTCATAGAACTATATTTCATGGCACAGAATATAGTTATAATGATATATTATTTTGTATAAAATTAAAAAAAAAATCTGTATTCACCTGGACCAAGCAATGTAAGTTTTAGAGTTTACTTGGTTTTAGTACAATGTGAGGAAGTACTCTTACAAGGCCAACGGTTGTGCAGGGAGGTGATTGTATCGATATCACGCTCAACCGCCAGGTTTTCCTGCTTAATTATTTATTTTTAATGAAGAGTATCCACTTTATAGAAGCTGGGTGTGCTCCATGAGGATTTCCACGGCTAATGAAAAAGTACAAGTCATGAGCCGGATTCGAACCTAGTGCCTTGAGCTCTGGAAGCCAATGCTCACCAACTGAGTTACCTCGCTACCATTGATCATTTAAATGCTTGAAATTTAAATTTTGGCAAATGAGTGAAAAACGTTTGAAGATTAAGATTCAGAGAAAGTGGGGAAATAAGAGTAGAATAATTTTACACTAGAGTTCAATTTTCGATAAGTAGTTTATTATTATATGAATTTTTTTTTTTTTTTTTTTGTCAGTGTTTATAGTTGACATTAATATCTGGTTGTAGTGATTCATATTTTTGGTGTTAAGAAAAAAAATGTATTCAGAGAGAGAGAGCAAGCTCAGAAGGTTATTTTCAATCTTTTGAGTGGTTAGCCAGTTCTTGTGTCTGAATCCAGTACGGGTTTGTAGTGCCTCAAGCGGCTACTCGCGATTCAGTCATGCATTTAGATTTATTTCTTAAAGCAGAAAGAGGAAAGCAGCGGGTACCAATAATAGTCAGGCACTTGTGAGTCCAAAGATAGGGACAAGAGGGTAGATATGAGTTCTGATAAAGGTTGAACAAGAACCAACTCCTGAGAACTGGTGCCAACAATTAGGAGAAGAGCTGTAAATCTACAAGGACAGGAGGACCCAGGAGACCCGCCAACGTTGGAAATAATTCTCGCGATTGTGCCCCATCCCAAATAGTTTCACACACACACAAACGTTGTGTTTTCGATTAGATCTTGGCTGGCGGATGGACTATATATAGAACCAGACAGGTAGGCTGCTTTTATTACACTTGTTGTGTCACTGCTCTGTCGATTTCCGTAATGGAGAAGAGCATGAAAATCAAATCTCTCCTTAAATTCAGGGAGTGTTTATCAAATACAATTCTACGAAGTAAAGCCTCACTTATTTTTCTTTTCAGATTAACTCGCTGGTATCTCGCAGTCACATAGAGTTCCTTTTCATTGTGGTAAACCAAAATCATTTACTATACGTCTCCTCTACATCTGAGTATCGGAACCACATGGCATCATAACCAATAATTATGGGGAAATTCATCAATACACCATCAGTGCGTTTTCGGTAATGTCATTAAAATGTTTTCTTTCCTTACCTGTGTTAAACTATTGTAATTGTAAGATATTAAAACTAATATCTTATATAAATTGAATATTACTTTTGATTTGTTAAGATTTCCAGCACAGTCGGAAATCCTCTACCATCTCAAAAAATACCTCTGGACCCGTCAGGGCGTAAAATAATATAACATACAAAAATATTTCTCTATTTTATTGATTTCAAAGGTCATATCAGTGTGAGAAATTAAAGTTTCTAATTTCATTGTTTCTTCATGATTTAAAAATTAAATCTGACATTTTTTTTTGAGAAATCGGTTAAATTCTTAACCGAACGCCAATACTTTAAAATTAAATTATTAAAAAAGTTAAAAGTAGAAGACGCTTACCCACATAGTAACAAAGGTATCCTTTAAACTTAATATTCAGAGTTATCAAAAAATAAATCCTGTACCACTAAAAACCCATGAAGGGTCTTTGGTTCAGTACAATATGAGGATTTACTGTTAACTAGACCAACACTTGTGCAGGAAGATGATTATGCTCAACTGCCAGGTTTTCTCCCATAATTAATTATTTAATTAAGAGTGCCCACATTAAAGAGGCTGGGTATGTCCCACGAGGGTTTCCTGGCCTCAGGATCGATCGACGGCTGATGAAACATAACTAGTTATCAGCCTGGTTCGAACAAGGAACCTTAAGTTCTGGAAGTCAGTGCTCACCCACTTAGCTACCCCGCTCCCATTCAGAGGTATCAGTTGAACAAAATTGTATCAATTTAATAGTAGAATTTTTCATCAGGATTAAAGGAATCAAGAGTTAAATCAGTGAATAAAATATATTAACCGTCACGCTCACAGAATTAACATATGTTAGAATCACATCCCAACATGTTCCACAAATTTTTATATTCGACATTTTGTTCAAATTATGGTGCCTTAAAGGTTTAATAATCTCTTAGCACAGTAATTTATGAAGATAGAGGGAAAGTTTTTTTTTTTTTTTTTATTTACTTTATTTTTTAAGAATTTGTGTGGTGACTTTAACGTAAAACACCAAATCGCGGTTATGCACACCAGGAGGAAGAAATATGAGGGCTGCTATCCATGAACTTTCATTAGACACTATATCACCTGATACACCGACATATTGGCCAGCTTCGCGACGGAAAATCTCAGACCTGCTTGACTTTTTTATACCCAAAAGACTAAGGACCGCACCTTACACCATAAATAAAAGCTCTGATCCCTTATACACTCGGTTATCCTAGGTGAGCCCATCAACCTTCCACGAAACCCAAAGCTCATCAATGGTAAAATTAATTAGGATGCTTGTAGGGCGTTTCTGGATTCAGAACTGTCAATTCCTGGCTTAATTAAAACTTCAGAAGAATTAGATGAGGCAGTGGACAAATTTACCAAAAGTGTTCAAAAAACTGCATATATATAACATATATATATATGTATATATGTATATATGTATATTATCTTTTTTTTCTTTGAATGGAAAGGTTTGGCAGATATCAAAGTTTATACATCCTGCCCTATACAAGAATAACTGTTTGGAAAGAAAGATAAACCCAAAAAATCAGATATTTATAGTCGACCCAAACAAGAGTGGCTACGGGGCTACTTATACTATCACATCTTTTTATAGGTTACACGACAGACGATTGAGTCTTTTGGACCACCAAGGATAAAGATGTCTAAGCAACTCTGGAGAACTTCATAATTGTAAAATATGTTTTAAGAAAGATAATATGACTGTTTAAACGCAACGAAGCATAATGTTAATAAAAAAAAAATACATTTATATATATATATATATATATATATATATATATATATATATATATATATATATATATATTTATTTAAACTTAACTATTTAATTGAGAATAAGGTCACTTATTAATTATTTAAAAAACTATTGAATGTTCATTTCTTCTGTTTATAGACGTTTCGATCCCGGTATTTCCTTTTTATTAGTCAACCATGGGATCCTCTTCAAAGCTAGAATCTTAAAAAATAGAGCTTCGATCAGGCCAGGGACACACCGACAGTCTCAGCACCGTCCAAATTCTAGCTTTGAAGAGGATCCCATGGTTGACTAATAAAAAGAAAACACCGGGATCGAAACGTCAATAAACAGAAGAAATGAACATTCAATAGTTTATTAAATAATTAATAAGTGACCTTATTCCCAATTAAATAGTTGAGTTTAAATTTAATACTCAAAGGTCGATTAAGGAAAAGTTGTAAATATATATATATATATCGGAGGCACCTGTGAAAAGTGCAATTGCTAATTTTTTTCTCTTTCTTACTAATTGTAATTTATGCGGCTATTACAGAGAAAAACCTTCCTTCGTGAATCATGGGGTGAAAGTAGAAAATCGATCTTGCACCTGTGAAATTCCAAACGTTCAATTGTGTTTTTCCATCAATATGATTTTTGCACTTAACACATTATGCACAGTGTATTTGTGTATTTGTACTTAACATATAATAAGCAATTCAATAGTTAATAAGGATATGTGTTTAAAAAAATATATTTTATTGTTTCCAACTATTATCATTATTAAATTAGAATTTTATTTACAAATGCAAATACAATAGATACTACACATTGTGTACAGAATGGATAATTATCCAATAAATATTTAAGTACTCTTTGTTTTATTTTTAATTTTATGTTAGTTTTCAATCAGTCTATTTTTAACAATGGAAAAGCAACATCTTTCACTTGGAAAAAAAAGATAATTGGTGGTAGATAGATCTCTCAAATCAACATTTACTTCCTATATGTTGTTCAGATCAAATCCTACTTGAACATCTGTAATATGTTCTTCGAATAAGTTCGTATGTCCGACATCCTTATTCCTTCTCCCCTAGCATCTCCAAGAATGCAGGATTTACTCAATGTTTAAGAAAATGTCCCTATGGAAATGAGGTATAACAGGTTACACAAAATGGAATAATAATGCATGAAATATTGTGGACCGAAAAAAGACATCGCTCAACATTGAAAAAATATGTTTTTTCGTGAAAAAAAAGTAGTAATAATGTTCCGTATGTAATGTAGAGAAGAGGAGTTCTGTAGAAATAGAAGAAGTGGATGTACGAAAGCCAGGAGAGCAGTCCTCGACAGAGACGGATGGAAATCCTTGTACAAAAATCTCTACATCGAAAGGTAAAAGAGATTATTGAAGAAGAAGATGTGATGTAGGGTACCTCTATTCATTTTTTAGTTTTTATGTAAAACAAGAATAATTAAACATTACGGAGTTAAGATAAGAGAAGAATTTAATATTCTGTGTATATGAAACATCTCTAACAAGGAATACAAATCATAACATTATAAGAAAGATTCACTTTGTGTGATCTCATTCCAACCATCTTCGCATCTCATAGATTTCTTTAACATCCAAGGTTATCTACATAACCATTATAAAGAAGGAGATGTCACAAATATAGAGATAACCACAAAAACTATCGAACCAATTTATACGCGTTTTTTTGCAAAATGGTCAGTGTACCGTAAAGATTAAATCCACGATACGGCCAATAGAAAGCAAATTAATCAGTTTTTAACTGTATATAGAGGATTTTCTATGATTTTTTTTTAAACTTATTTATTGAAAAATATTACAATCTGTCTCTAGGACATTTATAATAGAGTTCACAGATCACATTCATACTCTATGTACAATAAATAAAATAAATTATACAGAAAAATAATATATATACAATAAATAAGAATAAAATAACGTAAAAATAAATAAATAAAAAGAACTCATACACACCTATATACAATACTTACAATTTGGCGAGAGAACTCCAAACCAGACTTATCCCTCCAACTGTGGAGGGAAAAGTATGACTCCAGGAGTTCCCTGCACTCCTCTCTCAACCGCGTCACTAGGGCTAAACCCAGTGGAGATTGAGCAAGAGTGCTTTAGCCACATACACTCTCTATGATTAGTTTTTATTTGTTCTTAGCCTCTAAAACGTGGACTTGATATTTCGACAAACAAGCCGGAATAGTATCTTTTTTATTGAATACATTCTAAAGAGGTTTTGAGGAGCTGCGTTTAGAGAAAATTGTAATTGTGATAAAACGATATTATAGTGATGGGGCACACCAGTTATCTTGTGTCGGACCAATTAATCAGTGGTCCTAGTCTGAGGACTTTTTCATGCGTTTGGCCACCACCGTGGCTATCCTTAAAATTTTTATGTTTTCCTGTTATAAAGGCATTTATGGTCGATTGTTCTGAGATCTTATGTAGTCCGTTTTTGTCCTCTGTAATAAAATATGTCTAACAATACGTCTCAGCACGCTGTTCTCAAACTGCTGTAGCTAAGCTGCCATTAAAGCTGATATATTTGGTAGCATCGGTGTTCCAGGAGGAAGAGCCGGTTAGGAAACGCTTTTACAAATAATTAAGTTAGAGATATGTTCGGTGAAGTCGACAGATGGTTCAGTCTGTAAGACTTGGTTTCACCAATGAATTTGATCTTCATCTGGTAGTGGTGGAATAATGTCAGATCTCAGTCGAGGATGACACCCAACTACGAGATAATGTCTGCAGGTCTATTTGTTCAGTTCGCTTCCCTGCAGACCTTAAAAAGTGGGCGCTTGTTCTTTTGAAAGATGATTAATGATGGTAAATATTGAATGCCTACGAAACATGGGCTATCTCCAAAACTGGCGGGCAGAATCTAATGGTCTTTGAGAGGAAGATTCTGCCTAAAATCTTTGGAGCTGTGAATGTTGACCAGTTATGGAGACGTCGGACAAATCAGGAGCTCAAAGATTTGTTTAAGGAACCAGATGTGGTTCATTTCATGAAGCTCGATAGACTGAGATGGGCTGGGCACGTCGCTCGAATGTCTAAGAATGACATTCCAAAGAAAATCATTACAGAAGTAATACACGGAACAAGGCGTAGAGGAAGGCCTCAGCTTCGGTGGAGTGACGGTGTGGCAGATGGTAGGAACAATGGAGGCTGGTACAGGAGACCACGACTCGACATTGAGTTGCCGCGCCGACTGAATAGAATAGAATACTGAATTGTTATGTAATTATATTGTTATGTAGAAAATTATTTTTGAATTATATCAAATATGCCTTCTAAACAACCGATTAGTAGTCAATACATAAATGCAGCAAAGAATGACAAAATATAGAAACATCATTACGAAATAAAATTTCACTTATCATCCTAGGTGTTATATAAAGAAGTACCTAGTTTTTACTAGGTCACCTTAATGGTCTCCGACAGGTTCACTAATTATCTACGAGATTTACGGATCAGAAACCATAAACGAAAATGAATTCGGAAAAACTGTTGGTGATCACGCTGTTACAAATTCCCTAAATATTATTTAGAGTCACTATAAATAATTCACAGAAAGAAACCATTTGTTAAAGCCGACTAAATACTGTTCGACGAACAACCATGCACTGCGATTTTTAGATCTGGTTGCGGAGAAAACCAGTTGCTTAGCCCATAGGAAGAAATAATTAAAAATATCAATTATCTTTAATCTGTATTTGATTATTTATGTATCAAACCTCTTTTTAATCTCACAGCGTTTTTATTTTACCTTAAAAATATTTTTACAAACATTTAAAAATTATTTCTTAAAGTTTCGGATCCAAAAGCCATCATCCAAAAACCATTTCAATTTTTTTTTACGTTGCTTAAAAAACAAAACATTAGTCCTATAAAAACATTACTTAAAAAAAATTCTTAAAATATATATGTATATAGATTACTAAGCAATGGTAGTAATTGTTTTATTAATTATAAAATGTTTTGTTTTATTTTTCTTCCAATTCCACAAAAATTCTATTCTTCTTTTCATTTTATCGCAAACATTACCATGCAATTTATCAACTCTTTTATAATGTAATAATTTAAAACAATCTTTCACAAATCCAAAACACCATTTTATTTTTCCAATCTTTTTTTGGAGCCGAAACGTTAAAAAAAAGTTTTTAAATTAATAAGTTTTGCCACTATTTGGCTTTTAATAATATATTTTTGCCACTATTTAGCCTATTTATGACCGCCACCTCGGACCATCCCCTCCCTTTATAATTTTTAAATATTTGTAAAAATGTTTCAAATGTAAAATAAAAAGGCTGTGAGATTAAAGAGGATTTTGATATATAAATAATTATATATAGATTAACTAAAATAATAATAAAAAAATTTCACACAAAATATAAATAACCTAAATAATGTTGTTTATCACGTGTTCATAAAATAAATGTGCAGCCAAGCTTACTGCCAAACCAGTTTTTTTGTTGTTTTTTATTGACCTTTTTGTTATCCTATATAAATTTCTCAGGTTATTCAATTAATCAGATGTTTTGGATTGGTAAATAAATATTGGATTTATTTTTATGTCACTACGATACACTTCTTAACTAATGGATTAATTCCTAAGGTGAATTGTTTATCCTGTTTGTAATATGCCAACAACTATATCTGTTAACTCTTGTTGAAACTAGCTTAGTAGTGTGTTTGCTATTGCACTGTGGATATGGAATGAATGAATATCATTGATTATCAGCATATTTTGTTGTACTATTTTATAATTTTATAAAAGGTAACCGTGCTGAAGAAGCTCATAGAAAAATATGCAGTGTTTATGAGGATGATGCCTTAACCGAATGCACCTGTCAAAATTAGTTTGCCAAATGTTCATTCAGGAAATTTTGACATCAATGATGTTCAACGGTCAGTTAGCCCACATGAAATTGAAACGAGCAATTTTAAGACCATTGTTGATCAAAATCCCAATCAATGCGAGTGATTGTTATGGCCCTAAATCTGTCGCACACAAACGAAGAAAACCAATTACACAAGCTCTGCTATGTTTCCAGGCATTTTTTTGGGCTATGTTTGTGTCCCTCACATGATCTTTTTTTCGAAAATCATAAAAAATGTTATAGCTTCAATACAACTTTCTACAAGAAATTTACGGCCACATAAACTACACAAAAGGACATCAACAAGACCTTCGTTAACAAACTACACATGGAGATAAAAAATAAAATTCTGCTATTATCTGGTCTCCCTTTAAAAATTCGGCATGCTCCCTCCTTATCCACCTTTAAAACTCTCTTATTTCCAATTTCTATTTAAAAAATGGCTAACCACGTGTTAAGTTTCAGTGGCTTGGTTAAAAAATCAAATTTTTCTATCTATCTATATTTATAATTATACACACACACACACACACACACACACACACACACACACACACACACACACATATATATATATATATATATATATATATATATATATATATATATACACATTTAGTCGTGGTCATAGAAATTGCTTCATCTACCTCGTTAAATTTCTTTTGATTCTTATGTTTATAATGCCGATTTCATTTAATTAACATTCATCTGTACTTATTAAGGGTACAAGAAGACTTCAATGTTTCTCAGTTCAGCCTGACGTCAGGATAAAAGCTGAATGATCAGGAGGAAAGCTGGAGCTGAATAAATTATGACCTGTATCAAAAACTGTCCTCGTCAAAAAATATTAAAATTAAAAGTAAAGGTATTTTCACAGCAAATAGTAACAAGAATAGAGTACCACCCTTTCCAGCCATTTGGTAGTTTGAAGAGAGAAAAATTAATAAAGAATTTTTCTCGACGGTTCCATATGTTTTTTGGAGAATGTGAAAATCGAGTCACCGACTACATTTGGATGTGTCTTCACCATAGAAATAGCAAGAAATCATAAAATTTTGGCAGTTGTTTCAGTTTTTCCCCTATAACTCTGAAAAGACACATACTTATTTCACAATCAACATCTGTTTTCGTCAGTTTCTCCCACAAAACTCATAATCTACGGATCTGTCGAATAAATTTACTATGATCAATTTGAAAGAGCATGAAATTTCTTAGGTATTTCATGTAGACGTGTTAATGTGGGCTGGTTATACATCAGTTAAAGCGCGCGGAATTGAAGGCGTAATTCACTCGTTGTATCAGAGCCACACTCGACTTAAGCTCTTTTTGTCTTTTGAATGTTTTTGATTCGGCTAATTTAACTATGATTATAGCAGTACTGGAATTATAAACAAATTACATAGCTGTTATTCTGATTTTTGTCAATAGATTCATAGATTATAAGTTTTGGGGAAGAACTGACGAAAATAGATATTTCTTGTGAAATAAGCAAACGGTCAACATGTTCTAACTCCTGACCCGCTGGCCCTACATCAAAAACCTGTGTATATAATTGATAGTGGATTTTATCTTCTTTAACTTCGTATGGTATTAATATCGATAAAATGAATAGTTTCGGAGCCATGTCCAAATATCTAAAAAAAAAAAAAAAATCTGAAATTTCGCTGTTTGCATATATCTCGGAACTCAAGGTAAAATTTCATTCGGGAAAATCAAATTCAGATTCAGTAACCCAAAAAACTTTATAAACCGAAGTGAAACCGACTATGTGAATTTTTTCATCATCCAACTACCATTCTACCGCACTAAGTTGGTACTAAGTTTTGACGTGGTCAATCTTTATTGTGTTCTGGTGGCTAAACGAAAAAAGATAACGAACTGGTTCTAGATTTATTTTTCAGGAGATTTCATCAGCTTTCTAATTTACAGAAAAAAAACTATCCGTTACCAAATGAGTGAAGTGATCAATCAACGGTAGTCGTGGTTTTGAGGGGAGAAAAAAAAGGCACCATGGAGCGGAAGAAAAATTGGGAAAAAAAAAATACAAACCAACAATTTGACCCCTTAATGGTGCGATTATTTTTAGAACATCGTTTCGAAACTGGCAAAGAAATATCCGGCGATCATGAGCAGATAGCAACCTGGTAAATAAAATAAAACTTTTGCTGGATGATGCGATTTTTATGACTGTGACTGTATATATACTTGTTTTTTCTTTTCTTCTTATGAACTTGTGTAAATACTTACGTGTACTTATGAACTTGTACATATATCTTTCATACCATGTCGTTTCTGCACTAGAGGATAACTGTGCTCCTAAAGGTGTTTAATTACTTTTTACTTAGATAGAATACATAAATCTTTATTTCTTTATTTTTTTACATTACGGGGGTTATTTTTACTTGATGTTCTTCTAATAGAGGATTTTTTTGTATTTATTAATTTTCTTCCAAACTTCTTTATTTCTTTTTATTATTGTTTTCTAATTTTTTTTAGCTACGCAGTGATTATTTTGTTTCATTTCTCATTTGTATTGGATGTTGTTTTAATTATTTTTTATGTAGTTTCATTAGTTTGGTTTTGTATATTTTGTTAGTTTACATAAGGTATTTTATTTATTTAATGTAACTCTTCTTGTTCAATTTACTTCTTTTTGCCAGAAGTTCTTTTATTCTGTAACATTTTGTTATTCTTGAGAGACTTTGTCTCAGGATAAAGTTATTTTTCTAACCATCTATCTAAATTCTAATACCGCTTAATTTAATTTTTAACCGAAATTAGTCAGCTAACTGTAGTCTTTCTTCATACCCGATAGAAAGGTAACTATTCATATGCTAAATTTAAATTTTCAAGACTTTTTGAGTTTCAAATGTGCTGGAATTAAAAGAAGGTCATAAGCAAAGAAATCGACCAGATTCTTTTACCTTTTGTAAAGTTGTGAGAAATGAGTCAGGCGGTGTCGGAATTGTTGTTCTATTCCCATTGATTAATGAGTATTCATCTTAAATTACATATTTAAAAAAGACTTTGGTGTAAAACAATTTATTTATTAATTCAGAACGATATAATTTTAGAGCTCATTAGTACTTATTAGTGGAATTATTATAAATGATTTCCTCAGGTAGGAGTAGTCGGAACCACATAGGTCAAGTGATTCTTGAACCTTTCTTTGTCACGCCCAAGTCGGCCGCTGAGCCTACCTCTACGCTTTTCATTTTTAATTGAGATATTGATCATTTTCATTAAAATGATACAAAAATTATGTTGTAACCGCATCATTTTCTCGGATTGTATTCCTATTTATTTAGATCTGATTTAATATTCATAAAAAACTAATTCATTTTTTTTTCGAGATAATGACCATCGAATCGCGCACATCATTCCTCGCCTTTCTTATTAGCCCATATTCTCATATTTTTCACACACATGCATCTTTTTGGCTCGTCTGACTATTTTTACCTTTCCCTCTTCTTCTTTTCTACTTCAAGAATCTTAATATATTTTCTGATTTTGCTCTATTCTGAAATTCTTATTCTATTAGGATGTCCCATAAGTTTCTTCATTTTTTTAAAATGCGAAATAGACGATACTTGTAATGTAATAGACGATGAGTTCCAATTTGAATTGAAAGCCGTCATAGCCGAAAATGGCCAGATCTGGCTAAGGAATGTTTGTTTTTTTCGTCCCGACAACGCAAGTCACTCGCGAATGCGAAAAACTTTACTTCTGCTTTGTCCTTTCCTCTACCTAATTTTATCCCGAATTGATTCTACCAATTCTTTTATCTATAGAATAGAATTGAATAGAACAAAAAACTTTATTCTGGGACTAAGTCCCTTCAGAATAACAAAAATGTACAAAATAATAGAATATTACTGGCCTGAACGTTGAAACAATAAATAAAATTGATAAAATAAAATAAAAAGTAAAGAAAACCTTAGGTGCACAAGCTATATACAAACAGGTAAAACTATGTACAGAGCATTTAAAATTACGAACAAAACAATTAAAACTATGAACGAATCACTTGAACTATGAACAAAATTATATTTAAGGGTTGAACAACATAAACATACACTTTGAGAAATGAAGAACGAGAAAGAGATACAATGAGTTCATTTCATAAAAAAAAAAAAAAAAACTTTACTTGAATATATATATAAAAATAAACAGTTACTTATAATTGAATAAAAAAAAAAATATAAAAAAAAATGTATGTATTGAAATTCCTACGTCGATAGTAGGAAATGCATGTACTATCTCTTACCAAGTGTTATGATTATATGATTGCTACACAATACATATATAATATCAATAGTTAGCTGGTATCAAACTGTTTTTGGAACAGGAATTGGAATAGGAGGTTTTTGAATGTATACAGGGAAGGGGCATGTCGAATTTTGATCGGGAGGGAATTCCAAAAGTTGACAGAGCGGGCTATAAAGGAATTTTGGAATGAGGCAGGTATACATTTATATATCACAGTCTAAGAGGCTTAATTGACGAAACAAGTATAAAACAAGAAATAACCAGGTGGTCGGCTACCTTCCAGGATTTCCTTTGGCGTAATAATATAGATAGCGTGGAATTAGACGAAGCAGTTGGCATTTTTTTTTAATTTATGAAAAATGCAAATAATGAATTGCCTGGCCAGCGCACCCTGCCGTTAAATTTTATAAGTTAAGAAAGAAAAATAACACTGATATGGCAGGTAAGAATGCTGGAAAAGTATCGAATCCACAGAGAAATTCCTAACAAGGCAGATAGGAGTCGTCGACAGAAGCCATACCATTACGAAGCTCAATATAACTATTATAACAGGAGAAGAAAAGTAGTCCAAAATATAATAAACGCCAACGCTCCTAAACAGTGCCCACTGAAGGTAGCCGAGATTGAAGACCAATTCAGAAGCCTCTTTGAAAAGATAAATCTCCGCAAACGTGCGGATTATGAAAATTTCGTCCAAATGCCAAATGAATTTAAAATCTTTTATGATACTGGCAGTAATGCTACACTTCTGTAGTTATCACACTGTGATATATATCCTTCATTCAGTATTGGAGAAATGATACCTGGTTCTAATCTCCTCTTCTCTTCCTATCTTCTGAATGGGTTGCTGCTAGATAGTCTATTTATAAACAACTGGTGAGTTGTTACAGGTTTTATTACAGTTTTTCGCCATTTTAGTTAATTAATGGCCACATGTATATCAATTAGACTGGATTGATCTGCTTCATCGTTTGCTAGATCTTCGGTGAAACTTTAGCCAAACGTCGACACAAAGAAAATAAATTAAGATTTTATTGAAAGCCACATAAGTCATTCAATTTTATTTTTTATTTGTAATATTTATTTTTGCCTACTGGTTTGCATTGATCAAAACTTATATTTACTTTTTAGCTTATGTACATATATATATTGGCGTCCTATAATTAAAATTAATCGTTTTGAGATACATCATATTTGTATAATATTATGAAATAATAGACCCGTGTTCCTCTAACGGTGAGGTTTTCAAATGACAGAGTGAATGTGACGAAGTAGACAAGTTCTGACGCAAGCAAACCCTTCTGCCAAATAAAATATCATATTTAGCTTCCCAGCCTGCGTAGATACGCTATACGCCTACCTTACTACACTGCCCTCGAAAAACACTATTAGCCGTAACACCTGTTAAGTTAGTTTTTTTCTTCTTTCTTGTAACAGTAATCAATTTATTTCTATTTCAAGACAGCATTCATTTTTTTTTCTTTTTAATAGTTTGTATTTATTTTGTATCGTGGAATCTAATTGTGGTTTCCTTCTCTTGAAAAATCTTCAGAAACAAGTTCCTTTCACAAAAAGGCTTGAGTTCAGCGGTGGCAACGCAAAAGATTGATTTAATTAAAATTTGTTTGAAGTGGTTCAGAATCAATAAAATTTTAATTAACCACAAATATTGATTTTTTGTTAATCCACTGTAAAGTACAATCCAAAATATTATGGTGTTTTAAACTTATGGTATTATAAAAGAAAATATCCACCGAAAAGAAGACAAATATTATATTATAAAAAAATAATTTATAAAATTATTTTTAAAAAAGAAAGAAAAAATATAACTACATAAATAAATAAATTATATTTGTATGCTCATAATCTCGGAATTATTATTTAATGGGAATTGAAGGAATAATAATGAGAAAAGCTGTTTCGATGGACATAATGAAGTAATTGATCTAAAAGCAATGTAAACACGCACTAGGACCTCTTCTCTCAAGAACAAGAATGTGATCAGAAGCGGACTGGAGTGCTCTGCAAGATCCAAAACAGGGATTTCATGGCGCAAGTTGTAAGTTCAAAATTTTTGAGGAGAGACATTTTTACGCGCTTTTGAATGTTATTGGGGAGGGAGGGCAAATTTTTACGGAGTTATGAATTTCTGAATTAAAAAGTTTTTATCCACATGCCAAGAGAAAATACCTGGACCATACTACAGCAAGTTTAATAGTACATGATCAATGAGTTTTCCAATATTACTATTCCTTCCATGCTTTTAAGAATAATAATAAAATATATGAGTAATGTATAATAGAAAATATGAGTAATCAAATTTCTTTAGAGGGGTGGGGAGAATTCATGCGCCATCGAGTTTGGGGGATGGGCACCGCTGATCCGGAACACCTGATTCTGAAAGCTCGTGTCTGAAAGAGGAAACAGAAATCTATATATTATAATCAATCTCTTATGACTTTATAACGGTGAATTTTAATATAATGTATGACTGTGAAACTTGGGATGGTTTACATAGTCCTTAGACTTACCTTCAATGTCCCTCACTACCTATCATATGAGAACTGAGTCCAGCGATGTCCATCACCTCTTCTCCAAAGTCGATGGCACTTAAAATCCCTTGTCCCCAAGAAAATTTCTTTCTTTCATCTTCTAAAAACAGTACAAGCAAAAATAGAATCAGAAAAATCGTAGATCATATATAATTACACATGCTGTGGTCAGGTTCTCCCCTCTATGTTCTATGTTTTGAAACTTATCACTTCGAAAATTCATATCCCTCAAAAATTCAAAGCCGCATCAAAATATATTCCTCCCCCTAAAATTTTGTTGGCGCAACTTGCGCCAAGTACTTTCTAAGTATCTTTATATATTAGTTTGTGAGGGAAACAGGTACTTCTCATACGAAAACTAAAAATTTCTTCAAATTGAGCCAGGAACATTTCATTTTCACTAGTAATATCGTGTAATGAATGAAACTCTGCTGGCATCTTCTTACTTGTCTATTTTAACATTGAAATCGCAAAAAAGGATGATTGCTTCATATTTAGGAACTTTTTCTACACATTACCCAATTATCTCATAGAATTCTTCCTTTGCTTCCTGTTCCGCATCTTCGGTTTTTGCATAAACTGAAAAGACAGCTATATTTCTAAATATTTCCTTTGTTTATTCCATTTGGGGCACCTATGCCTTTTCCCATCCAGCTTATTCTCTAATAGAGTTTTCTGAACAATAGATTTTCTTACAAGATCGGGTTATTAGTCTCATGCTCAACCCCATCCTGGGGGACCGGGTCATTTTTGTTCGTGGTTTCCCTCCCCCAGGGCAGTTACTTTCACCACAACTCAAGAGCCTGTCCTACCCTTGGTTTTGCATCAGAGTTTTGTGAATTCAACCCCTTACCATGCAAGGAAGCATGTCGACACCTATGATATCATATTTAAACTAAATAGAATTTGTTTGATAATTGCTTAATCGATAATAATATGCGGAAACTTTACAATGTGAATTATATTTAATATATTATATTATTCAAATTCATCAATATATGTTATATTTAGTGCATAATCATAGAATTTGTTTCTAATAGTCCAGGTAGATAGGCAGTGAAGTTAAAATAAATTTACTAGCAAGATGAATCTATCGTAGTAATCAACAACTTTGGTGCAATAAATGTACGGCAGAGATTTAGCTAATGCATTAGCATGAATTCGGTAGAGTGAGTGGGATGAGTTGTGTGGCTGCGTGCTTCGTCGTCAAGCATCTGTACTTTGCTCGTAGACAAGGCCGTCTTCGAGAGGGGGTGGGACAGGATGAGACCGGGGAGCCCCCGTGTTATTATTCCAAAGCAACTTACAATAGATACTCAATAATATATATATATATATATATATATATATATATATATATATATATATATATATATATATACACAAAGTTATGGATGTAAATTCAGCATTACCATTTCCAATTCTGATGCAGTCCAAGAGTGAGGTGCTCTCTTTACCTGCAGACTAGGTTTTCTCCTCAAGGCCATCTTGGTTTCTATCCCTTTATCAAGTAACGTTTAGCACTGTAAGAGCTTGATAGCTTAATTTTCATCTTCTACGGGTACCAGAACAGCACCAGCCTTTGTTTCACGGATCACTTTTGGCTGTACTCCTAGTTCATTCGGAGATGGCAATTAGTTAACAATTTCTAGAGCAGTTTTCCTTCCTCTAGTCATTGTAACAACCGTATGCCGCGGTGCATTTTCCATTGGTTTAGTCGGTAGCGTTTTAACTATATCGATAGTTTTCTTTCCCGGGATTAAAATTGACGCATGTCATTTCATTCAACATGTCTCTAATTCACTTTCTTTAGTTATAAGTAATAATTAATTATGCTCATACGCTTTGTATTTTTTTTTCGACTCCAAACAAGTAGCGGACCCCATCCTACAGGCCGACGTGAGGGAGTTCCATAGTTCAACTTTCTCTTGTGTATAAATATAGATCCACGCTATATATACGGCTATAATAAAGAAATAGCGGCATTTTCCAAAACATTAAACAATTTTTATTACATATTGTTCAGCCGATAATGTCTCTTCTAAAAATACTAGCCCAAAAAACAATTGTATACAAACAAAACATATATACTTTTTCTACAATGATCAAACATTTCTTATTTTAAGGACCTCAAATATAGAAAGAAACTTCATTTGTGAAAACATAAATAAAAAATAAGCCAGGTTATAACTTCAATAGAGTAAAATAGTACTTTATGTTTTACACGGTGCATTAATTTTATATTGTATTGTGTTGATTATCTGTCTTTCTCGCTCTTCCTTTCAATTTGTTTTAGTAATGAGCTTCTTTCTGACTTCTACTATTTCTTAACCTAGATAAGAAATCGAGAAGACACGCGAAGACTCTGATAATAGAGGAAGAACAAAGTGGCTTACAAGTAAATTAAGATATAATTCAGAATAATAAGCCGAAAAATTCTTTCCATCAACAGGATTTGCGTAGAAGAAAAATCTTTCCTGGGTGTAAATTCAAATACCTCGCTTCCTATAATCAGCACTGTACTAACTGAGCTTTCTTCCCTCTTTCCCCAAAAATCTCTAGAGATCCCAAATTATGGGTGACCTATACTTTGTTAAAGCTAGTTCTGAAAAAGAGCTGCAAGACCAGGACAATTACCAACACATTCCAAAGAAGTATAAAGAGATTTGTTGGGGAAATCCTGCAACATACTGGTTAAGTAATACCTCCTGATATGATGACAAGGAGGTCAAGATGGGCGGGGCGTGTTGCCCTTGGCTGTTCATCAGGAAGCCTCTAAATAATAATGAATATCCAAATAGTTGGCAAGAGACCACATGGTAGGGCAAATACCAAATGAATGGATAGAATAAACAAATATGCTGCAGAGCTTCATACAGTAAACTGGAATGTAATAGTGCAAGGTAGGTAGAGATGCAGATTGTTGGATCAAGTGGCTAAAGATTTTACAGGATCTTGAAGAAAACAAAAAAACATCTGACAAGTAAGGTCAGTATGGCTTCCTCACCGTTTTCATTAGCTTTGCAATATCTATATTTCAAGGTTTGTAATTTTTAGTCTGAGAATAAAATCTCTGGAAAAAGCTGTTTTCGGAAATGCAATAATCCCTCAACATTTGCTGGTAGAGTTCCACATTCACAAATTGCATATTTGATAAATCGTAATTAAAAAAAAAAATTCCCAGTACATACTGAATATGCATATCTGTTAGTGCAAAAAGTTGTATGTAGATATTGATTGTTTTACGGGGGAGTATAAAAACTAATTGTTTGTTTATGATGTATTAATATAATTTCACATTTTATGTTCCTCTGTTATGTTTTATCGTAGGCTACATATATCAATTCCACAATACAAAATGTCATATTCTGCACAAATAGAATAAAAGTTGAGAATTTTTAAGTCCGAGCTTTTGTACTGTCAATAGAGATATATACTTAATAGGTATTTTCACACATAAAATCCATCAACTTTTTGTTTGTTTGGAGTTAGCGAGACCAATATTTCTCCTCAGTCAGAACAAAACTATTTTAAGCTGGAAGGAATATAAAAATATGGGACAAAGTTCAAAGAACTTTGATTTTTAAGTTGGAAATCGACACCTTCAATTCAAAATGGAAATTTAATTAGAAACAAACACAATCACTAGTAAGACATTTTTTGTTTTCAAACTTGGAGTAAAAATTAATGAAAATTACATGAAATCTAAACAATAGTAGTAAGTGCGATGCCAGTGTAACGTTTGGGTTCGACCAAACAATACTGGATAAATTAACGTTTTGAATCAAACTTAAAAAACCTCACAAAAATATTGTATTAACCTAACTCCTATTTCATATAATCAATGCCTTCTACATTTCATAGCCATTATATAGTTAACAGTTATTTATATTAATTTTAATTATTAAATGAAATTCAATAACATTGGCAAGAAGCAGATTCTATACTATTCTCCAAATTTCTGTCAAATCGAACGAGTTTTCAAACTAAAGGTGTGTCAAATAATGCATTTACGGATCCGAAAGCGGATTTTTTTTTTTTTTTTAAATATTGGATAGAATATGATAAAATTGATACATACTCAATTATCTGCTTACCGATCCCTCCAACTCCTGGGAGATAATAAATATATTCAGAATATCAGGACGTTTCGTAAGGGATGTTGGCCAATATGTAGGATTCATGGGCGAGAGGATAAAATAATTATTAGAAGATGACACACGAGAGTAAGATGTTCGATAATTCCATTGCTGCTCTTTAGCATTATAGTCTCCTTCAGCCAGTAGCGGATTTAATTTTGAGGATCTTCTGTCCAAAAGTTGTTGATTGAATTGTGTCAGTTCGAGTTGAAGGAATTATTGAGTGGGAAGGATAAGTATGCAAGATCTGGCTTATGTAGCTCCTTCAGCGTTCCATAAGAGGAAAATCAGGAGGTTTGAGTTCATCGAGGAGAGTTAAATGGTATTTCGGAAAGAAGTCTAGTATGAAAAGTAATGGGCGGTTTGATAGCCTCTTGAATATCTATCAGGAAGGATGCTGAATTGATATCGGCCATTTTGTGAATCTGAATCAGGAGGTTGCCTATGATAATTTATGCGACTAGGATTGTTGGCAGGGAGATGTGCTCGACTTGGGATATGAATTGTTGGATTCTGTATTCCTTGTAATTGGGGATTTATTTGGAGATTGGAACGGACGGAGCTGTGTGCACTGGCGGGAGTTTGGCACATAAGGGTAAGATGATGAGGGAGAATTTGCAATCGTGGCGGCAATCTTACAGTTAAAATATAAAAAAACAACTAATTATTTAACAATATTTTTCTCGGGTAATTTTTAGTTATTTCGCTTTTATGTGCTCTCCAGTGAGGCCAATTTACTTTTAGAAATTGTTAATTATTTTTTTATATTACTAAAAATTTATAAAAATAATGTATATATATATATATATATATATATATATATATATATATATATATATATATATATATATATATATATTCACAATATTACTCACTTCTTCTTCGGTGCATACTATTTATTTTCAAGTTAATTTATTATTAGCCATATTTACACCAATTTTTAAAAAATTTTGTCACTTAATGACTACTCATCACAATGACGACGTTTCGACTCGTCGAGCCATTTTCAAGTCTAAAAAATGTTTTTCATTTACAATCATATGATTAACTTTAACATATTTCAAATTATAAAGATTCTTATTATGTACCTAAAATACCCATCATATGCCCGTCCTTTTCACTTATGCGAATTGGAAGCGTCTACTCATGATAAAATTCCTTATTATTGTCATGTTCACCTTTAATTATTTAACAACATTATTATTACTCCATTCTTTACTATTAAATGATTCAAATAAGTTAAAATTACCTTGTTTCTGAGTCACCCACATGCCATCCATCTCATTTCTATTCAGTGACTGGTTATTCTTATAGGAGTAGGGGAAGACTATTTATTATAAACATATATAATGCTGTTTCTCAATATTATATGTGGATCTATTTTAAGTAATATTAGCTAATTTATTTAAAATTTTGATTTTTTCAATTGAACTAGCGTAAAACGTACTCATATTATCCACGTCTGTATGATTATTTACTGAGTTTTTTTAGTTTTTAGTTATGTATATTGCTTCTTTAATTCTAAGTTTATTCGAATTTCTTTCATTATGTAGGATTTTGGCATTTTTGAAATCAAATTCATGTTTAGTTTGCATATTATGTTGAGAGAGTCCAGTAGCTAATTTAATTTTTGTGTTTTTTGAATCACAATTTTGTTTATGCTGTTTAAGCCTTTTTTCAAACCATTGGGATGTCTATCCAAAATATGCTTTGTTGTTGCAATTATTACAATTTATTTTATAAATAATATTCGTTAATTTATCGATAGGTACTTTATCTTTAGTTTTCGAATAAATTGTATCTAATTTATTAATTGGTTTGCTTGCAAATTTAATTTCATTTACATCGTATTGTTTAAATGTTCTTTCAATTTTATCAGTTAAGTTTCTAATATATGAGACGCTAAAATATTTTTTAGGTTGTTGTTTGTTCCCATTACATTTTTCAATTTGTGTCTTAATGTCATGTACATCATTCATGTATACCTCCATAATATGAATACGTTTTACGGTAGTTCAATTGAAAAAATCAAAATTTTAAATAAATTAGCTAATATTACTTAAAATAGATCCACATATAATATTGAGAAACAGCATTATATAAGTTCATAATATATAGTCTTTCCCTACTCCTATAAGAATAACCAGTCACTGAATAGAAATGAGATGGATGACATGTGGGTGACTCAGAAACAAGGTAATTTTAACTTATTTGAATCATTTAATAGTAAAGAATGGAGTAATAATAATGTTGTTAAATAATTAAAGGTGAACATGACAAGAATAAGGAATTTTATTATGAGTAGACGCTTGCAATTCGCATAAGTGAAAAGGATAGGTGAATGATTGGTATTTAGGCACATAATAAGAATCTTTATAATTTGAAATATGTTAAAGTTAATATATGATTGTAAATGAAAAAAAAATTTTAGGCTTGAAAATGGCTCGACGAGCCGAAAAGTCGTCATTGTGATGAGTAGTCATTAAGTGACAAAAATTTTTAAAAATTGGTGTAATATATGTATATGTTAACATATATATATATATATATATATATGTATATTTTAATAAATAACGATATATCGATTGTAATCGTAACAATTATTACCCATATCGATGGCTCGTAGCAATGTGAGGTTGGATGACTCTCTTCAGTGCTAGCGCAAGCAACAAGTGTCTTTAATTTAACATCGCCCGATAATTGATTTTCATGACCTCTAGTAAAAACGTGTGCAGGTCCTAACTTGATATACTCCTTAAAATCGATAATTAAAATAAAAACCAAAATTCCAGCAACCAAGATATAAGAAAAGATAATTAGGCCCTTCCCCTCTGAAACTCTATTTCATTCAATGATTACTGAGTGAAGATCTGGATTACCGGTCACACCTGAAGTATACATAAAACATATTACCCGGGAAACTAATCAAAAATATGGCTTCACTGAATCCATATAACTAACGGGTTATTTATGGGTTATATAACAACTGCGGTCATGTACTCCGAGAAAAGCTACAAAGGCTAAAGTTTTAAAAACTGCGTCAAATATGAATACGCACGAAGTTAAAAATGATTATGGTTATAGTTATTTTTTATAAATATAAATGATTTCAGGACCGTTTTAAGACCTATAGAGACACACAGTGGGTACTTCCGTAATAACTTTAATGAAAAACAAATAAATTTATTTTGTTTTGACGACATAAACAGAAATCATCAGCATACTTGTGATTTATTATATGTATTATTTAAAATGATTAAATAAATTATTCCTATTTTTCTCTCTAGAAATGAAGTTGAATAGGTGTCCGCCATCTTTTGTTCCAACTATAGGGATTTAAGTTCGCTGAAAGATTTTATACTAATTCCCCTCCCCAAGGTCGATGGCGCATGAACTCACCTTTCCCAAGAAATTGTATTGCTCTCCTCTTTTTAAAAACAGTCCAAGCGGAAATAGAATTACAAAATTCGCAAACCACATACTATTACACTTGTGGTTTGTTCCCTTGTTCGGTGGTTTGAAACTTTTGAACTTTGATGGCTCCAGTTGAAGGCATGAACGCCCTTCTCCGCAATCCTAATTAAATAACTCCTCGACTTTAATGTACAGCTTAACATAACCCGTCGCCGGATTCACAACAGTCCTCAATAATTCCAATTGAAGACGCCGAAAATTTATTGAAAACTAAAAGGCAGGGTGTGAAATATATTTTCTAATAGAAATTTACTTCATAGATCGTTACTTATTTCTAATAATAAGCAATCGTGACTTTTCTATTACACATTTACGCATGTAAGGACCATATAGCCGAGTAACCGAGCGTATCAAATAGATCTAGGAAAGACAGTACAATATGCTTCCTCCGGATACGGAAATCATTTTTCATCAAGGACTTATCAAAACATGTGGCATTGGCTCTGTTCATAAGCTGGAACTTATATCGTCAATTTACTCTCCTACCGTTATATTAATATATATAAAACTTTTAAAAAATTGAATAGTTTAAAATAAACATGAAAGAAATGGTCCAGGAAGGGTGGTTAAAAAAAGTTATAAAATTACTTAAAGCAATGCAAACTATTTAGAAAGATATCGTTTCGAACCAAATATGCAGGCCTTCATCAGGGCTAAAAAGAACAAGATACATCCAGTAGAATAATGTAAGATTATGAAATATTAATATTAAGAATTTAAGAAAAATTAAAACAGTAATAAAAGTATTAAGGACATTGAGTTATAAAACAAAGCAACTTTAATAGAGTATGTTAAAATTGGTAACAATATTGCCAATTCCTGTTGAACATTATGTGTAGGAATATTCAACACGATTTACTGAATATCATAAATTGTTAATACACTTAATTATGAATATAGTTTAACAAATCTAATTAAAGACTGAAAAAAGAAAAATAATATAGTAATAAGTATGGAGGGATGAATCAACAAATGTGTTACACCATTGGTGAAAAGGTAAACAAATAGAAACAAATGAGTTCTGAAGAAAATGGACAAAGTGATAAAGACTTGCCTATTGTGTTCATGCGAAAAAAACACCTGGTAGGCTTTTCTAAAAACCGAAACAGATGTTTTAGGGCATCGCGGTGTAAGAATAGGTAGTAACGGAAATTATATGTAAATAAAGAGCATTACAGATATCTATGAACTAATTACTAACTGAAAAACAATATTAATTAAATTATCTAAAAACTAATTCAAGAAAAGGTTGTATGGTAAAAATGCTGTTATAAAACTTAAAAATTAGGTTCCGTTATAGACCACCATAGACAGGTATATTGTATCACGGGTGTGTATTGTTATCTATAGATGAATAAAAACTTGAAGTCGGTAAACTAGTAATAGGTAAAAATATGTTTAAGATGATTACAAGATAATTAAAGTAATACATAAGTAATGAGAGATACAGATAAAAATCCAACTGTAAAATTCTCCTTTGCTTTCCGGAACCGTTCCACTTCTCAAATGCCTTGACCCTTACCCATTCTTTAATTAAACCTCTGTCGTTAAAGTTGTCCTTATTAAATTGCAATGGTAGTCCGAAGTCGATTCATAACATCAACCTATTATATTTAAAAATCATTCAATACTTTAAGTAACGCAGGAAGAAAATAAAAATAAGAGACAACGGCAACGACTGAATATTTATTTAAAAATAACTTTCTGGGACACCGGGGTTCTTATACTAGTAGTTGCTTATAGGACATAAAGCTCTGGGCTCATTATAGTATCTTTAGATCATAAATTAGTACCTTCAGTAATTATTACTACCACCTATAAAGTGAAATCCAAACCTATTTTCTTTTAAAATCAATTATTGTCCAAAAATATAGACCTGAATAAAAACATAATCCCTAATTATAAAATATATTTAAATCCTAGCACAACAGTATCGTTGAACTGATGAACAGAAAACAAATAAATAAACCAGGTTCAAAAGGAGGGGAAAAAAATGGAAAACAATGTGAGACAGGAATTGGAAAGGGGCCAGCCCGACTCTTAAACTGTTGAGCGCTGTAATGAGCCGCGAATATGAACAAAATAAGATGGAAGGATCTTTTGCGTATATCTACTTCCTAATTGCTCTTAGTTTTTATTTCCCTCTGTTAATTCATATTACTAATGGTATGCTGTAAATATTTACAGGACAGACATAAATTAAAATTAAAATAAAACTGCTTAAATCGCCGGCTATAAATCAAAATATCACACACGGATTCATTTTTCCTTCATAAACTAATATATAAGCCTGAGTATTTTGAACGAACTAATCTCAGAAACTACCAATTAAATGTGAAAACTTCTTTTAATGTTAGATAGATCATGTATTGAGGATGTTCCGTAAGTAAAGGGAAATATTTGAAAGGTTAATATTAGATATCAAGATCTACAAAAAAGTTCTTATAAACAATTGCCTTTTTTCCAACAGAAAAGAAGAAAATTGATGAGTTGTGTATTTTAAGTGAGTCACGTTTCTATTGTTGAATAGAAAGCTATAATTTAAAAAGTATTTTACAATTATTATTTTATTTTCCGATAAATTTGCACTGCGTTGTAACGCATCAAGTAAACGTTTTGGCGTTTATTCTGTCTTCTTCTACTCTTGATCCTTGCTTCACTTGTCAGCAGAAGATCTCTAGGCCACTGCCTTTTTAGTCGTCGTTGAGGCTCACCAGGTAACAGGGAGGAATAAACACATAGAACGATTGGATTTATATGATTGGGAGTAAAAGAATGAAATGCTGTGTATGTAGGATTTTACTTTTGGTATGTTCATGTCTGTGTGTATGGTGTGACTTGAAATAAACCAAGAAGCATTGACGATTTTACAAAGTATTTTGTATTGTGTGGTTTCAATTTTGTTTATGTGTGTGTTTTGCGAAACCCCAATGTCCAAATAGGTCTGGTGGTGTATATTAGTCGCTTGTTTAAGTGTAAGTTGAATAGAGATCTGTTGTCCAAAAACTGTGACAGTTGTTTGTATCGTCTGGTCAGTTTTTGGTTTTTTAATTTTGTATATATGTCCCAGGTTAGTATAGTCCGAGATAACCTACATGAGTTTTTTAGGGAACTGGCTTGTTGTCTATTGTCACAGCAAGACACGAGATCTTCCTCAGGGCGAAGTTAATATGCGTTGACTTGCTGGCATTGTATTTTAATTCTCCATTTGAGGAACCATTTTTCAAGATCCTGAAGGTGCTTTTGAAGGACTATTAAAGCGATAGTGGCATTCTTGTGAGAAGAAAGAATTGCCGTATCGTCAGCAAAGCTAGGGTGCTCAGGGATATCAGATTTGTACAGAGAAAAGAGAAGAGAGCTTAGAACACTACCTTGTGTTACGGCCGAAAGTTGAGGAAAGCATGGAGAAGTAGAGGAATTAATAGAAATACAGAAGTACCCGGCAAGAAAGAAAGATTGAAGTATCAGAAAGTATGTTGAAGGAATATGTGGTTTTATTTTTCACAATAAACCTTTGTGCCAGACGCTATCAAACACTTTCTCGATATCCAGGAATAACGCTGAGCAGAATTCTTTTATCTCGAAGGCGACTGAGACAGCGTTTACTATACGAAGACACTATTATACAGTGGTGTGGTAAGAACGAAGACCAAATTGATGATTTGGAATAACTTCCCGACTTTCTAGCATTGATTTTATCCAAGAAATAATTTCTCAAATATTTTCTCCATTATAGGTAAGAGTGCAATCGGACGATCATTTTTATTGTAGAAAGTTTTCAAAGGAGAGGTAAATAAGTTGTGTGTGAGATAGCATTATAGATGTGAGTAAGAAAGATAATGGCTTTTCGAGGTAGATGGCGAAGGATGAAGGGATCATAGCCTGGATCTGTTTTGTTTGAAAGTCTATTGAATTCCTTCTAAATGTCTTGTGGGTGAAATGCTGGCGGAGGTGGTGATTAGGGTAGTGGGATTTTCAGATCGTCTTCAATCTCGGTATTGTGCGTGTTGCCCTGAATATTATTCGTCCCAAAAACCTGAGTAAAATGTTTTGCGTATTGGTTAGTTTTTTCTTTGCCTGTTATGACCCAGGTATTGTCTGTACGTCGGAGAGGATATTGAGCATCTCATATCAAAATACTGAAATTATTATAATTTCTAACCTCTCCATAATTTCATTTTTAGTTCAAAACTTTTTTGTAGGCAATCATTATATTTAAATACGTCACTGACAGATTAATAATCAAGTAATTATTAGGTTTAGCATATTTTGAAATCTGTTACTGCATTTTTCATGTTTTTATAGTACTTTTTGCTCCATACTTTATGTTTTTTTTACTGCATATTATATGAAAATTCTGTGGGTTTCTACTGCATAAAAATCCGGACTTTGGTTATCACTTACGATGATGAAACAGTAACCGAATGGACAAAACATATTCTTAATCAATATTCTTAAATTAGTTTAAAATAATATATTGATGGAGACTGTAATGTTGAGATGGTAATTAATTAAGATTCGAATAATGATGCTTATTGTTTCCAATATTGATATGAATGGTTCTTCAATGTGGTTTTAAAGTCTCCGAACAATAATTTCCATGAAATGATAATATCATCCACGTACCATAAATAATGTTTTATAACTTTTATTGAATTTAGTGAAGATCACATTTCCTTGTCATTTTTATTCATCATATATTTTATCCTACCGGCAATTACCCAAGCCAATTCAATACAAACTTGCTAATGAAGATGTAGATATAATTATAAACATAGAGCTAAATATACCTGTAAATAGGTACAAAAACAACTGCAAATATCAGTTCTACTTTAATGATGAAATATGTTAAGAAGTTTATTTCGAGATTTTTGGCTCAGAAAAGATTTCTGGGACTGGTTAAAAATAGACATCATTAATATTATCCTCGTACTGCCTTAACTCGAAAAAGGTTCCAGGAGATTAGGCATAATATTAGTAGTAGGGACAGAAAAGGAACCCAAAGATGGATTTTTTTTTTTGCTCCTTCGAATAAAATGTTGAACGTAGGTTATTTTTAATTTTTTGTTTTCTTTTTATATTGCCAAGCTGTTGGTATAATATTATTTTTTGATGAGAAGGAGTTAGTCGAGGGTGCGGTCAAATAAATAAAAAAATTAAAATATATAAATAATTTTAATTTTATATATTTTAATTTTTTTTATTTATTTGACCGCACCCTCGACTAACTCCTTCTCATTTCATATCAACGGTCAACCATCTCTACATCAATATTATTTTTTGTTTTTTTTAAGAAATAAATTAGATTAATCATTTGAATGAGTCGACGTATAACAAATGGTTAATGAATCCATCAACAGTAGGACTTTTGTTTATTTTAAAGTATAATAATAATTGTTGATATTATAGCTAGATCAGACAACTACTTACTTAGTTGCTGACATGCTCCTATAGACTATCTACTCTCCTCATTCTTCCCTCTATAAATAAGTGTCTTTTTGTAAGGATAAGGAAATAGGATAATACTGTAAGTAGAGTATTTGTTAGCACTAGATGAGTGGCGTAATTAGGAGAATGAGACGGATGGAGGAGGCTGTCTACTTAATGAGGGGAACCCTCACGAGTTTTTGTTAAATTTAATGATAACTAATAAATAGATTTCGTCCCATGTATCGGAGCATGCATTAGCGGATCCAGCATTTAATTTTGGGGGAGCATTTAATATATATAGCGATAATTAATTTGAAAAAAAAGAAATCAACTACCTATATTAAATTGTGTTTAAGTGGTTCTTGAAGTCCTATTAAATGTAATTACACGGAAAAGAATACATAGAGAGATAGTTTTTAGTATTATTTTTTTTTTAATCTTATTTATTGCAAAATATTACAATCTGTCTCAAGGACATTTATAACAGTGTTCACAGATCACATTCACACTCTATGTACAGTAAATAAAATAAATTATACAGAAAAATAACATATATACAATAAATAAGATTTAATATTATTATGTGTAAAATATGGTTATATTTTACCATTTTGGGTTGGGGCTTCAGATCGAAAAATCCCTCCTCCGCCTATGGGAGGATGTAAACATCCGAGTCTAAGGTTTCGTTTGGGTGTGGTAAGAACCCGACTACTACATCAAATTTAAATATTCCTATAAATCAATTTCCCTATCAATCTATCAAGATTTTCAAGTAGATATAGAAGTACATTCCTTTAGGGTGAATAGATTTCCCCAATTTTTTTTTTTAATTCAAATATTTGTTTATATTAAAATTTTTAGAATTTATAATATTCACAATTTATTTTTATACCGTATGATTGCATGACATCATTTCAACTCATTTAATAATCGAAATACTTAAATTATAATAAAACTTTCTTTCAGTATTTTGTGCTGAAATGTTTTCAAAACATTCACCGGATCTCACTAAGTAATGTTAAAAACCAATCAAGTCATCCGATCAAAAAATCGCTACGTACATTTTAATGGATCGATTAGACGCTCTTTACACGGCAATTTGTCAGAATTTTTAGCTCAAATTGTTTCAAAACATTCACGGGATCTCACCGAATAATTTGAGACATCGGACATAAATATCGTTCCAGGCGTACGCTCAAAAAATTGTTACATACCTCTTACCAAACCGATTAAACGGATTTTATTTAATCTCGGGTACAGGCGGATCTACGGGGGGGGGGGAGCTTCGGGCTGAAGCTCCCCTTCCCAAAACGGTAAAATATAATCATGTGTAAAGAAAACAATGATCTCTAAGAGTATTATTGTTCGTCTAATTACGTTTAATAGGACTTAAAGAATCAGTTAAACACCATTTCATACTCATGCTTCTAACGGACGATCCAACCATAACCTTTGTGTCGCTTTGCTTTGTAGGGTAAAAAGAGGCTTTAACCATACAAGAACTTCTTTTATTTATTTTTAACCCTAGAACGAAACACTTACATATGCCAACTCGTTCGGACAATCTGTGGTTGGGTACACCCCAAACTTTAAAATATCATAAAATTTAATGGTCAATCTCTGGAAACTGAAATACATTTCAGAAATAAGCTAAATAATGAGGAAAACAAAAAAAAAATAAATTCAAGTTAACCTTAGAGAATATATTTTATATGCTCACATAAAGTAAAAAGTTAACATCTGTATCGCTAAAAAATGAAAAAAGGGATCAATATTTTTCCATTGAAAATATATAAACTTTATAACAATTAAATATATACATTTCCAATGTTAAATATATGCACAATAAAGGAAAACAGTTTGTTTTATTTAAAAAGGTGATAAAACTTATAGCAGAGGCCATTAAAGTAACCGCTTACAACAATCCATGCAAACTGTAGTCCTCTGTTCGTTGCATATAGGTCTCTTACATTACTGACAAACCATTTTGTCTTCCTATCTTTCCTTCTCGAGCAAAACGAATATTTGGTTTATTTTTCCAACAGTAGTTGTTAATTTTTTAATTCTCAAAATTTATTTTATATTGAAACTCACCGTTAGTGTGTGTCTACACTTGCAGTCTTCCTTTCAAACAGTGCTCAAGAAACGAATAGCCTAATCTAAATAAATAGTTTCTCCATTTCATCTTCTTTTCCCAGTTAACTAAGCTGGACAATATCATGTATTGTCAATCAATACTTTTTTTTTTTTTTTTTTTTTTTTTTTTTTTTTTTTTTTTTTTTTTTTTTTTAAGCTTTAATGTTTTATTCACACCTGTCATAATGCTAATGACAACCAGTGAATGTGAGATCGATTGCTGCTAAATATAATGTCATGAAAGGCATGAGGAGGATCAGTGCCCAGCGGCACCTCACTCGGCGTGATATCTACACTAGGCGAGGAGGTCCCTCATCCAGCTCCTCTTCAGTCTTCTACAGACGTTATCTGGCATATTCGTAGTGGCCATGTCATTTATAAGTGTATTAGGATGTCCTTGTAAGTTATCATTGAATCGTTTGTAATGAGTACGTATGTGTTCATTAACAGTCGGCATTTGGAGTCAGTATGTAAGGTTATTTTGCTAACGTACCAAGGTGCTTTTGTAATTGTTCTGAATGTTTTTGCTTGAAAGATTTGAAGTTTGTTTAAGTGAGTCTTTTTAGCAGTTCCAAATATCTGTGATGCGTAAGTCCAAATAGGTTTTAGTAAATAATTGTATGTGTTCAATTTCTGTCTAAGTTTTAGTTTTGAATTTTTTTAAAGAAGTGAACTCAGAATGCTTAATCTTTGATTTAACGTTTTTCGTTTTTTTATTATATGTGGGCCCCACGTCATTTTTCTGTCAAATGTCAGATCAAGGTAGTGAACGGTGTCTGTCTGTGGAATCTGTGTATTGTCTAGGAAAACTGAAGGGCATGTTTCATGTCGAAGCGTAAATGTGATGTGCTGTGATTTGTCTTGATTTAGTCGGATTTTCCAAATTTTGAACCAGTCATGTAATCTTGTTAAATACTGTTGTAGGGTCTGTGAGGCGTATGTTGGATTTTTGTGTCTTGCTAAAATTGCTGTGTCGTCTGCATATGTCGCTGTTAAAATGTTGGGACTACAAGGTATGTCATGGGTGTATGTGATATAGAGTAGTGGAGCGAGTTCTGAACCTTGAGGTACTCCTGCTGAGATAGACCTGATGGAAGATAGTTCTGACCCGTGTCGGACCGAGAAAAATCTATCGGAAAGGAAGGATTGTAGAATTAGATACTATGTAGGTGGGAGTATTGTCTTGAGTTTAAAGAGAAGACCCTGATGCCAAACTCTGTCAAACGCTTGAGCAACATCCAGAAATACGCCAGTTGCATATACTTTCTGCTCTAGTGCTGTAGATATGTAGTCCGTTACTCTATGTAGTTGGTGTACAGTTGAGTGATGTGCCCTAAATCCAAATTGATGGTCAGGTATCATTTGGGTGTTTGTTAGTATACCAACAAGTCTTTTGTTCAGTAAGCTTTCAAAAATTTTGGAACAGATAGGTAGTAAGCTGATTGGTCGGTATGAGGAAGGTGAGTTTTTGTCCTTGTTAGGCTTGTGAATCATTATTATATGTGAGTATTTACACTGTAGTGGAAATTTAGTTGTCCTCAGTATAGCATTATAAATAGTTGTCAAAACCACTAGATCTTTTCTAGGCATTTGTTGGAGCACTTCAGCGTTAATCAAGTCATGTCCAGGAGCTTTTCTTTTAGGCAACTTTTTGATTTGTTCAGCAATCTGTGAAGGTGTGAATGAAATAGGAGGTGAAGTTAGTTGTAAGGGCATGTCTAAAGTTTTTAGTACGTTGTTATCGTGCACAGTGTTAGTGAGGTCTGTGTGTGGTACAAAAACAGAAGAAAGATATTCGGCAAAGAGTTCTGATTTTTCTCCGTCCGTCACGGCCCAGGAATTATCTTCTCTTCGAAGGGGTGCTGACACTTCACGATGCTTAATAAGGTTTTTGGTATGTCTTCACAAGCTTCCATCGTCGGTAAGAGATTTCTGATGTAGTTGTCCGTTTGAATTTTCCAATCTGTCGCTTGAGTTCATTATTAAGTCTGTTGTAAGTTCGTTTATCTGATGGGAGTCTGTCAGTCTGTCATATTTTGCGAGCTCTCCTCTTTGCTCTGATCAAGTCCCTTAT
Organism: Nezara viridula; assembly: GCA_928085145.1. NCBI lineage: Eukaryota > Metazoa > Arthropoda > Insecta > Hemiptera > Pentatomidae > Nezara > Nezara viridula. The sequence continues at coordinate 148,924,850 of OV725079.1, read as the reverse complement.
TTATTGTGGGTACATTGGTAGGAACTTATATTTTTGAGGTTTTGCTACTGATGAAGACCATGCTGTTTCTTGGATATTTCGTGTGAAGTATTCAACGGCATCCTCAAGTTCTTCTTCGTTTTTAATGGATAGAGGAACAGAGAGAGCAGTGTCCAATTGGTTCTTGTACCTGTCCCAATCCATTATGCTATTGATCAGGGACAGTTTTTTTGTAAATGCAAAAGGGAATGATCAGAGCAAAGATCTGAACTCGTTGTTATAGTGTGAGGTGTTGTTCGGAGTCCTTTAGTTATGAAAAAATCGAGTAAGTCTGGTGTTTTCCGTCTAGAAGTTGGCCAGTACGTGGGTGAATTAGGTGTTATTGTGTCTAATGAAAGCTCATAAAGAACATACCTAAGATTCCTTCCTCTTGGAGTAGATAGTCTGGATCCCCAGAACTGATCTTTGGCGTTGTAGTCGCCTCCAGCAACAAAGCATCTACCAAGACGTTTAAAGAAATTACTAAACATCGTGGGTGTCAGAACATACCTCGGAGGGCAATAAACAGCAGCAAGAGTGATGTTTTATTGTTGTATTGATACTGTAATGGCTGTAGCTTGAATCTCTGGTGTTATGGGTAATTGTAAAGGATTATGTTTTAGAGTTGTTTTGATAATTATGGCAGTGCCTCCATGTGAAGTTCCGTCTGGGTGGTCAGTTCTGTAGATTTTGTAACCACGGATGTAAAATTTAGAATGTGGTGTCAGATGTGTTTCTGTTATTAGTGCAATGTCAATGCGTTTTTCGTGTAAGTATATGTCTAGTTCGGTTCTATGTTGATTCAGTCCGTTTGCGTTCCATAGTATAATAGACATGGAGCCCACAGTCGTCTGATTACGTGGCATATTTTTGGGTAAGAGCGAGAGTAGCCTGAGATAGCTGTTGTAGAAGACTGAAGAGGGGCTGTATGAGGTTATTGAGACCGCTAATTAAATGTATGATATCACCTGAGGTGGTTTCAATAGTAGGGAGGGTTTGGGCAATGCCCCTACTGATACCTTTAGGTCTTTGTTCTTGGTTTGTTGCCGGTGCTGGTTTTCGTTGCTGTCTCTGCTGCTGTAGTTCTGGTCCTGAGGGAATCGGATGAGGTTATTGAGGCTGAAGCAGTGGGGGGAACTCGTGTAGTTCTGGTGGTGGGGGTTGAACTCTAGGAGGCTTTTGCAGAGTATGGTTTCTTGTGCGGGTCTTCCTAAGCTCTTTCAGAGTTTCGCAACCTCTATAGTTAGTAGGATGTGGTCCTTGGCAGTTGGCACATTTTGCGACTGTTTCTTGAGTCTTTGTACAGGAAGTGCTTTCGTGACCACACCTGACACACCTCGGCTGATGGTTGCAGTACGTCTTGGTATGGCCATACTGCTGACAACGTACGCACTGCGGAATGATCCTTTTTTTCCTTGGCTCTTCGATCTTCACGTGTGTGTAATACAGGAATTCAATGTAGAAAATTTTATCATTGAACGTTGCTTTGGACACATCAACGAAAAACATTGGCAACGGTGTTTTAAATCTTGATATAACATATACGACATTGGTTGCCTCGTAACCATAGTTGGCAAGTTCATGTTTTATGGTCGCTGGAGGTGTGGCGTGGTGTAAATTTTCAATAACTATTCGAGGCGTTTTATCTTCCGGGAGTTGATATGTGTGAAAATCAGCTCCACTCCTTCTAAGACTGGTCACTAACCTACGATATATTTCTACATTTTCAGGATACACGCTGACTCCTCTCATAGACGTTTTCAACCTGAAACTGTTAGGGCCACCTTCATTGTGAAGATAGGTTACTAAGGCCGTGTAGTCTTTCACATCGTTTATGTGAATAGCTGGAGGTCTAATAATAATGGGATTATTATTTGCTGGCTGTCTATCTTCCGGTGTATTTGATAAAACTTCGAATCGATTGTTAGTAGTAATAGTATCACTAACCTTTATTTGTTTATGACGTGGATCTCTGTCTGAAGCTACATGTCGTTTTCGTCCAGACACAACTTCCCAGGAGATATCTTCTGGTCCATTATCGTGGTTGACTTCAGTTGGTAAACTGTTTGAAGCCGGTTTCGGTTCCGTCATTTTTAGCGGAAGAATCCGCTGCACCAGTAATTTTACTTCAATTGATTGGACTTGTTTAACTCACGAATATGGAAGAGATAAAGGAAATCAACATGCAGTTACTTGACTTAAACTTGTGATAATTCAATAGAATTTGGAGAGAGAAATAAATTACGTTTGTAACCTTCAATCAATCCCATAACATATTTGATGAAAAGTTACTATACCGTCTTTAAATAAAGCGTATCAAATAATGTGATCCTTGCATCATTTCTTTATCTTCTAACTCCCATAAGAATTTATGGATTTCTTCAAAAGAATACTTTTTTTTTTGTAGTTGTCATACTAAAAGTTAATGTCTGAATTGAAAACACCATTAATTAACAAGTATAATATTAGAAATCAATGGCTGAATTATCCAAGTTCCAAAATTGAATCGAAGTTTCAAAATAACAAAGAAAACACTGGAATACGAAATTCACAGAACATAGACTGATCGGAACTCCCTCCCTCCTCAAATCCTTACCGACACTCTCCAATCTTTTCCTGAACAACTCACTTACCTCATTCCATACTTCCGTTAAAAACCTTGGTGTTACCTTTGATCAAACCCTCTGCTGGAAACCACACATCTCCCAAATTTCCCGTCGTACTATCTCCAACCTGAAACAGTTTAACCGTCTCCGCTATCTCTTGTCATATAAATCCTCTCTGGTCCTCCCACTTCGACTATGGCTATCTGGTGTATGGCAGACTCTCGGAAGAATTCGAGACCAAACTTAAACGCCTAATGATCTGAGCAATACGTTTTGTTTTCGGAATATCAAGAGATCCGCATATAACCCAGTATTACACCAAGTTGAAGTGGCTCTATCTATCCAACCGTCGTCTCAACTTCCTTGCTACCTTTCTATACCAAGCCATCAGAACTCAGCGACGTTCCTACAATTTTCACAGCCTACAATTTAAATATTCCATTCAATCCCGACCCACTAGATCTCGTACTTGTGACCTCTGTCAACCTCCTCACGGAACTGCTGCGTTTGACAAATCCCTTATAATTCAAGCCGCCTCCATCTGGAATACCATTCCTCCCGATATCCGACATGCGCAATCAGTTTTCTCATTTAAACCTCTCCTTTTTACCTACTTCACCTACTTCTTCCCCAACCGATTGATCATGAAAAGTAAATAAGAGAACTTTTTTAAGTTCCCCCAGAAATGATTTTGTTTACTTATGTTATCTTATTTTCACATGTTTGTATTATATATATCTATATGTATTTAGTGTTTTTGATTTTGTTTTATTTTTCTTCCAATATTTTAATTTTAATGCGAATTGTAAATATTTAATTTAATTTTATGACCACACAGGCATTTCCCCTGTATCTATTTGCCCTAAAGGGACAACAGACCCAGGATAATAAAAATCTATTTTCATTTTCATTTTTGATTTTTTCACACTGGGGTATGAGGTACCCATGAGAGTCAAGTAAACAACTGGGGTGTGGGATATCCCATATTGACTGTTGAAAAATGTGTTGGTAATTAACTAATTAATCATTTATAGTTTCTCCTTTCAATAAGATTTGGCTTAAGAAATTATTTTTCATTTTCATATCACCATGATGGCCCAACTCATATATTGCAGGAATTTAACTAATAAGTGCATTTATTACACAAGTTTTACAGTCTGATTGTAAACAAACAAGATATAAACATTGCGATCCGCTGTAAATAATATTATTGGAGCAAAGTTCGGATCTATGACCCTCGATCTATTCAATCAATAAAATCGCACATTTAGAAAAGACCGTTCATGGCCGAAATGACCCGGTCTTCTTTGACAAAAACTTGTACTGAAGCCACAATTGTTCTCCTTCGTAACTGAAATTTTTACAGAAGTGTTTCAAAGATAACTAGATTATAAAAATAATTAATTTGTGGTGGAGATCGATGGAGCGATTTTTGTAGGATCCGACAATCTTTTTTTCTCGCTATTTCAGAACAAGCATACATACTGTTTAGCTCAAATCTTCTTAACAACCCAATGAATTGAACAGGCTATTTATGTTTCATTTTTCTCATATCTGATGAATTGTACAAAATTTCAATTGCTTATCATTGAAAATAAAGACACACAAAAACAAAAAAATTTACGCTTCAATTGAAGTATTTTCGATAGAGCACAATAGGTCATGTTTACACCTCTTTGCAGGGCCCTAAACATATCTTTTTGGAAAAATTAGAGCAAGTGCATATTCTTCAACTATTCAAGGGACCATTAAAAAAGTTTCTTAAAACTAAATTTTACTTTTGGGTTTTTTTTCCGGTTATGCCCTACTGTGTTGCGTCTAAAAAAAACACCTTTAAGCAATAACACACAGAGTTAACTAACATACTTGAAAACGTAGATCGGAACGTAGTTTAACTAAATAATTTCATTAGCTATAATTCGACATTAACGATTTTCCAGACTGTTTCTAAATTCCATCTGTTAAAATCTTAAAAATATATTATAGGGAAGAAAATTAATTTTAATCTGGTCTGGAGAAAGTTTTTATACAGTTATTTTTTTATTGAACACCCACATAAGAAACTTCATTTTATCTTTAGGTAAGAAGATTCTGAAATATTTTCCGATATTGTCAATGAGAAGTTTCAGTGAGAGAGCACTAAAGTCAAAAATCGCTTTCATTGTTTATTTTTCACGGATTCCAAAACAGAAGACTGCACTGAGAATAGAAAATCGTTCAACATTTTGGTGGTATATGGAAAACCAATAATTGTTTCATCTTCGCAGTACATAAGATAAAGTCTTCTTTAGCCTATCGTTTTCATGTAAAAGAAATGTTGCTTTTGACTTGTGTGCTTTCCCAGAGATGTTCTTCAACTGATAAATATTGTAATTATAAATATCATAGATTGAAGATGCCATATGTCATATGCTTAATTTTTTTACTTTTTTTTTTTGTTTATTAAGTGAGGTTATTTCACTTGTCCAAAGTGTTCAACTCGATATATACATCCATTTATTTATTCTTTCTCCTCTGATGAATCAGTCGTCTAAGACCATTTCACTATTTTCACTAGTTATACTTCACTGTTCGCTAAAGTATCGGAAAAAAAGAATAAACCAAAAAAACTAGATGTCCAATTACCAGGTTAATTAATCATCACTCTTAAAAAAAAGAAAATGTGTTTAAAAGCTAAATGATTTACTTACGTCAATACCATTTTATAAATACTAAAGAGTTTGGGTGATAAAAATTGTGTTTGGGTTATGTTTTAAAGGTAAAGAGATAAAAATTTTATTACTAAGGTATCGATATTTCAAAAATCAAAGTTTAAAACTGGTTTCGATATATTATTGTATTTTAACGTGTTGATTATTAATGAATTATCCACATTGATTTAAACATGATTATACAAGACACTGTATTACCAAATGGTAATATAGTCCATTACCTTGGACGGCATTTAGCTAATGCAACACATAAAAAAATAAGAGTTAATAGATGGGAAACAATGGGATTAGAATTTATATTTTCAATATAATTGAATTAGTTCAGATCTATTTATTTATTTATTTTTTAATAAAATGGCCGTTTCTATTTTTAAAAAGATAACCTCAATCCTGAAACCTATTTCGACCAAAGAAATAGAACTTTAGGGTCAAGCAAAATTTTTTAACATCAAACGTATTTAATAGAGTTCAAAGTCATTCGAACAATAGTCGATGCTCCGTTTTATGTAACCAACAAAACCCTATACCATGATCTTAATATTCCATTTGTCCTAAACCTTATCCCTGAAAAATTGTTCAAATTTCACCAGAACCTCACCATCCAAATCTCCTTGCATGATTTTCCCTCCACAATTAGAGGGACAAGCCTGGCTCGGAATTCGCTCGTCTGATTGTAAATAGTGTGTGTATGTATGTATGTGTTATTTTTTAAAATTTATTCATCTTTAAGTTGTTTTATTTTATTTATTGTATATACTTTTTGATTATTATTTTGTTTCTGTTTATTTTATATTTGTATGTATATATAGACTGATTGTGGTCTTACCTCACTATAACTATTGTCAAATAGATAGAATGATACAATACTCAATAAACAAAGAAATGAAGAAAGATAAAAATACTAAGGTGTGTGCGTTAGACAACACAATAGAAGTGAAAACATCGACTAGGCGAAATTAATAATAATAAATATGAATTATAAATAATAGCTCATTATAAAGAGAATGAAATGCATTTCCCTCGCTTACAGTATCAAGATTCGATTTTTAGTTTCGGAGATATTTTAATTTATATCTTCAATAAAACTCGTTATATGTACACCAACTAAATTTTATTCCTACATCTATTATGAAATTTAATTCCAATTTTAATTAAATTGATAATCTCACTTAAATAAAAAAACTCACTTTGAGATATATCTTCATCGATATGATTATTAACTAGTGCCATGGAGAATCCTTGATATCTAACCTGATGCTCGGGAACATGTTCTACAGCATTTGTTGGGCATCTAGTTTCTTGCCAATACTTTATTAATGCGTCTCGTTTATTTTTACTTTTATTTCAGCTGTTTCAAATATTATCTTTAACTGAGACTACCATTCCCCACAAAGTAACGTTTCAAAAAGTCTTCTCCAAAACAGTTTGGAAAGTAAGAGTATGAAAAATGTTGATGTTACACCCGTTCGGTTCTGTTCTATGATTTTCCCCTATTTCCCTTTGGTTTGAATAATCCTACAAATTTAAACATGGTAACCCCTCAGAAATATGTTTCTCTCCGAAAATGCATATCCCTTCCGAATATACACCATAGAAATATCTTTAAACGAAAGGGTGAGCAATAAAATATCATGGGAGAAGTGATAGTAGATTCTTGTGCCATCGACTTTGGAGGGGAGAGAAGAGCAGCCCTGAGTATTGTTGCCCGAAATTGGTCTTGTAAGACCAAGACTGGTAAAAAAAAATCGATTTTTATAGTAAAAAATTAAGACAAAATAGTTACTAATATTTGAAAATTATAGTTATTATATGTGAAGCATTGGTATAGCCAATATAACTTTGCACTTAACTATTCTAATTTTTCATTCGGGCTTAGGTTTCTCTTATCTAAAAAAATACAGTAATATCTCTATAGTAATAGGTAATTGCAAGACTGTTTCGAGACTTTTGAGCAAGACCAAGACCAACACTAAGATTGAGTACGCAAGAACAACACTAGTCTAGGTCTCGCATTTGGGCACCACTACCCCTGAGTAGTATAGTAACTTGGCTATTGGATCTCCTCTCCACCCCTCCTCTTCAACAGCTCTAACGACGGGTTGTCCATCCATGGAGCCTTTCTTGTTGTAAGCCTTTCGATTCTTTTTTTCCCATAATATATATCTGAATTTTCAACCTTTTGTGGTTCGAGATCCTCAGTAAGGATAATTTCTTCTTCGGCTGTAGTTTCTCCTTGATTAAGATGCTGCTGGAAAAGTAATTTTAAAATTATCAGTACCTTTACTTTTGAAGCCGTCAGAATGTTATCTTTTCCACCCATTTTCTTTCGCTTTTCTTTCCACCCTTTCTTATGTTTGCGTAGAACTCACATATATCTCTAGCCCGCCAGTTGGCTTTAATGGTTTGCAATATATTTGTTGCCGGTTAATTTTGTTTGTCTTTTTCCTAGCAGCTATATAATTATCCAGAGTAGCTTGATCAATTTTGGCTTAGCGAGGGCTTTCATTTTTCTTTATTCGTTTTCACTGAAAACTTATTACTTTCTTAGTTATTTCTTTCAATCCTGTCTCAATTATCTCTAAATGAGGTTCCGAGGGTTCGAATTTATTCATTAGTTCAAGTTGTAATATGATTTTTACTTCAAGATTTGTACCTGTTCCATTCCACTTGATCTTTTTGTAGATAAGCTTCAATCCATGACATAGTTTAATTCTAATCATAATATGATCCGAATCACAATCTGCTCCACGATAGCTTCTTATACCTAGTATAGAGCTCTGATTATCTATCAGCACATGATCAATTTGTTCTTAGCATCTTCGGAGGTTACCCGTGAGAACTTGTAGATACCTTCACTCGGAATCATTGTACTGCTGAAGACTAGACCCTTAGCTGTTATGAGACTAACACCTTTCATTCCATATAGATCGAGATGATCGAGTAAAACGTAAACATTAACATTCTCGAAGCGGCGCCAGTTCGAATCCTACCTGGGCGGGTTGAAATTGAAAACACATCTCACTCGATTGTCATTGCGCAATTAAGGCTCTGGCCTCCCTATAATTGGCCTGAATTGAGGTGATTGTTTGTGATTAATTTTTCGTCATGTTAATAAGCATGGTCCTTATTTTGTAACTGATCGTAGAAATAAATTAAATATATAATTATCAATATTCTTTAATGTTTTTAGTCCGATTTTTTTTTTTCAGACGCATATGGCAAGGTAGAAACAGAGAAGTAGGGAGGAGCACGATGGTGCGTGGGCTCCGTGTGAAGGTGATTATAGTATTTGGAGTAACATTGATAGTTTTCTTGTGGCTGATATCCATGCAGTCGATTGAATCATGGCGCCAAACCAACCTCAAGCAAGTGGGTCTTCACGAATTACCGTCAGTCGAGTCTCCATATATCGATCCCACCTTCCCCAAAAAAAATCAAGATAGAGGTAAGGAATCATTTGTACTTTTGCAATTATCACAATTATTTTTAATTTATCAACTAATTCGTTTTTAATATGTTAACCAGGGTTTGAAATCGATAATTTTTTTTTTATAAAATTATGTAATAATTACTATATTTGATTTTTAATCTAAAAATCATCCCTGATTTATAAATACAAATTTTAAAAGATCTTTGATGTTTATTTATTCGATTAAAAATAATGATGACAGGAGCCAGATCCAGGCTTTAGAGATGCGATACCTGCGAAAGGTGGAAGAAAAGACTAGACGAGACAGAATTCGCAATACCACAATCTCGGCCAATCTCGACGCCAAAGCTGTCGAAACCATAATAGAGGAACATAAGTTGAGATAGTTTGGGCACCTTCTCCGCATGGATCGGAACGGAGTCGCAAGGAAGACGCATGAGACTCGCGTGCAAGATAGGAGACCGAGAGGAAGACCCAGAATCTCTTAGGAGGAAGGCGTGCGAGATATTCTCCACCTACTACTCCAGACTCAAAATATTGTACATCATAGAGTTCACAAAAAAACATGTATTTCTGATTAAAAAAATATCCCTCAAGAATTATAATTATTGTTAATTGTAAAAATTTTGTTCAAAAATGATGATCAGGATATGATTTTTATCACTTATGATCAATAGTAAAAATCACTCTTGATAAAAATCATCAAATGATTTTTTTTTTTAAATTGATCAGATTTGATTTTGATTTTTTTTTATTATCGATTTCAAACCCTGATTTTAAATTTTTTAGAGGAACTCTTATAAGGAAAGGACACAATATATATGAAAGAAATTAAATTTCGAAAATTACTTCCATTTTGTTTTTACTGAGTACTTGTATTTTTAATATAATGGTCATAAAAAATTTGTAAGTAAATATAAACTTAGCGAGAGAGGAAGCCGCTGGACACTGGAACAACGGCTGATGGTACTAATTAAGGACTCCGGTTGATGCTAGGGAGACCTGTCATGATAGGATTACTTGCTAATGATCCAATTAAGCAACACCTAAACACACAAGTTAGTACCTCCAAGAACAAAACCACTCTGAAAAATAAGGTTGGTACTTAAATAGTCACCATGCATAGGCAAAAGTATTTTCCGCAACACACTTATATTCGGAAACGGCTATTTCGATTTATCCCAATAGTGAAAATTACAAAAATGTTCTAGTTTCAGTTTTATGTAATTTCATCCCCTACTTTCGTGTACTCATGTGCAAACACATTTTTCTTGGCAAAATTATATTTTAAAAAGGGCTCGTCCGCTTTCACTGAATTTGGGGTAAGAGAGTTTAAGAATTAATATTTGAGTATCAATTTCATTGACCTGCCGGTAAGTAGGTACACATCAGCAATTGCTAAGCAGGAAAGATATACTGACCCTATATGTACATTTTTTTTTTTAAGTATAATAATTTCCACTACTTCCATTAATTATTATTTTTAATAACTTGTACACACATATGGCTCTGTTATTATTTAATTATACATATTGCAATAAAAATTAATTAATTAATATAAACATTTAAATTAATATATATATGAATAAAATACATTCGGCGCTAGGGCGATTTTAGGGACAGTAGATCCTCCTGGGGCACACCCAGCCTCTATAAAGTGGGTACCCTTAATTAAATAGTTAATTAAGAACCTGGCGGTTGAGCGTGATCTTGGTCAAATCACCTTCTTGCACAACCGTTGGCTGGGAAACGGTACTTTTCCTAAATAGTACTGAAACCAAGACCCTCCATGGGTGGTAGTGGTTTTTTTTTCTTTTTTACAAATAAAATACATGCTTAAACAAATAATGAAGGATAAAAAATATATCGGCTTGCATTAATACTGTCAAATTTAAATGCAGCCTATAATATTTGTAAGGTTCCTCACCTATGATTTATACTTTATATACTTAAATGGCTTATATTTATAAATGGTCCAAAATATCTTTTAAAAAGTACATCTTACGAAAAATTCATTTAGAAATAGTTTTATCTGTGATAAATTGGATTGATGTTCATTAGTTCAGAACTTTGAATGCTTAGAAGTAAGTTCTACTGTTTGCATTGCTAATAATTTTCCAAATGTAATCCACTTACTTTTCGGACTAATGTCTATATTAGATTATCTAGAAGTCATTCAATATTTGTTAAAATAAATTAATCAGCCATAAAAACTTTTATAGGACGGGAGAACAACAACTGCATTAGAAAATCAGAATATAGAAGCAACATTTTATTACCAAGAGGAAAAGAAATAATTGACTATGCAGGCTTAGATCAAGAGCCAATTTATTTAGAAGAAGGTTGAACCTTATCTATATTTCACATTCAATAGAATTTATTTCTAAGCATAGATGCTCACCCCTCCCCACCCCCAGGGTCCATGCCGTAAGAACCTACTGCTCCTCTCTCCCTCCCCCAATCCAAAATATTTTGTAAAAACAGAGTAAGCTAAGATAGAATTGGAAAAATCGTTGATCATATACAATTAAACTTGCTGCGGCCTGTTCCATGTTTTCCTTTTGTCCCATAGTCCTAAAATTCGTAACCCCGTCGAAATTTGGCCCCATCGAAAAATTCCAAAACCCGTCAAAATATGCCCGCCACGAAATCCCCTTCTGTGCACCCCTGTTTCTAAGTTAACCCTTCACAGCCAGAAGATCAAGAAAAGTGAGGAACCTAAGCGGTAAACACTTTGGGACGCTCAAAAAGAAATTCTACTAATAAATATCTATTTATTTTTACTATTTTATGGAGGTTTTGTAATCCTTTTTGCCGAAATATTTAATTTAAATAACGATATTTAAAATTTCGAGGCGGTAACCGCTTAGTCCAGTTGCCGCTTAATCTATCTCTGTTCACAGCTGAATGGAGTTAAGTATAGTGATGTAGTCAAATGCTGCAAGGGATCATTAGGATACTAGAGTGGTACACTAATATAGTGTGTTAGCACATAAATGGTCTACTATATGAGTTTTCTTCTGCTCAGCCCGACGGCCTCTCTGAAGATGGTTCTTCAGAGGTTGCAGTGATCCGTTCATACAGCAGCTTTCCGGTCAATGGTACATGACTGTTCCATGTTTTCTCCACTTTATCCTAGTTTGATATTTCCTCCATATTGAAAAATATGCTTCATTCCAAAATTCAAAACGACGAGAAAATGTGCCCTAGAAACATTTTGATGCCACAACTTGGGCCGTGTCACACCATTCCCACAAGTTCATTGTGGTACCATGGTTTTGATCGATCATAACCTGAAGGAACAATCCCCATGAGGATGTAGGATCTGCTTTACCTCAGTTGTTTAGCCCTCAATGTCTTGAAACAGTGCAATTCATGATGAAGCCGTTTTTATTAATACACATATAGTGTCATTCCAAAGCTACAAAACCTGGTTCAAAAACACACCTGCCCAGTAAGGAAGGAATGAAGAGATCTCAAAGTCCGGGATGACACACTATGCTTTCAAACGTGCCCAAACGGTGGTTGATGTTCTTCAATTTTTTACTCTGCATTCCTTCCCCGTTTTTTTTTTATTGGAAATTTGCTGAGCCATCCGTCTTACACGTCATCTTTAATTTTTATTCCTGCAGCATGAGATCCAGAGCTACTCCTCTCAACAATCTTTTACCCCTTTAACAACCTGAAAGAATTTGATTATAAAATCATAGTCTTTTACCAAACCCATTGAAACCCTGGCCTTGTTGCCATGGCTCTGGAAACTACCTCATTATTCTAATTTATTATTAATTAATATTTTTATATGTAATATAATATAAATTATTAAAAGTTAGAAAAACTAGCATACGTGCCAAAACGTCAACATATTCACTTTACTCTATTTTTCAGACTTCATCTCTTTTCATTCTTTTCAAAATTAAAAAAATGTTACTTATCACCTTCAATCTGTGTAATAAGCGATTAGTGGTGTCTGCATCGAACCTTCGGGTTCGCTAAGCCTTTTATTATTATTATCACATTCATCTACTTGATCCTTTACTTATACTTTATGTAAACGCTAAATGATTTTATTATGTTAAATTAATCATTATCGCATTGAATTACATAACCGTTAGACATTTATCGTGAATTAATTATAATTAAATATAATCAGTTTTAGATCCTAAATATATTAATTCCCTCAGGATGGCACGAGCCGAAGGATGAATTAGCGAAACACTTCTTAGTGACATACGTTGGGCCACGCGAAGAAAATGACTATGACATGACCGATCCAACGCCTAACCCCAAAAATAAGAAACCCAAACCCAATTGGCAAGGTTGAATAATATTTTCATTTTGATTAAATACTTAAATTATAAGTTTCATAGTAATATGAATTACTCTGCAGTTGTAGAATGTTTATACATTTAATAGTTATCAAAATATTGACCAGTAATAACATAATTAAAATTACGTTTGTAATTGTTATATATCAAATGAGAGGAGGGGATGGCCGAGCTCGATGGGGTGTGGGTCCCAGAGTGCTAGGTTCTGAACGTTGTGGGTTCGATTCCCATTTGGATCGGTCGCTTTTCATTTCTCGGCGGCCCACGCTGTGGCGATCTAACTCTACGGTTGGACATAGGGAGAAAAAACAAAAGTTAAAATTTGTAGGTTTGACTGCATTTGAGGCAACCTAATATCATTTCTCCTTCATGCCCTACAATTTATAACTTAATTATCGCATTAACAATGCCCTGATGATTAAATTAAAACCACAGTAATGATTTGGCGGTATTTCTTTATCAAACCTAACGATATGTGCTGGACAGAATTAGGTACTTCAAGTGAATCCTAATACAGCTGAACCATTGGTTTTTAAATATATACGTAGTTGTTACGCTGTTTCAAACAATTGCATTGTATCAAACAAAAATTGCAATACCATCAAAATGTGCTTCCTCAAAAATTCCAAATCACATTAAAAATTAATGTAATTTAATTATTAGAGTTTGAATGTGCTCTCTGAACACTATTATAGATGTCCTTAATTGTGACAGATTGTAATATTTCTCAATAAAAAAGTATAAAAAACAAAACAAAATTTAATTAAAACTTTTAATGCGGACGTAACTCCCTTTGGGGCACCCCTGCTATTTACATACCTGCAATAGAAATTTCAAAATTGATTTTACAATTTTTTCAGAAGTTAAATACAAATATGCACTGCCTATTTCAAAATAAATGCCAGAATTAGAAAAAAAGAAAAATCTTGCGTTAACTGCGATTTTTTTTTTTTTTTTTTTACTTATCAATGCTGTACAATAAAGTACAACAACGAAAACAACAAAACTGATCATAAAAATGAGACCGAAAATCTCCTATTGTCCGTTACTCAAATCGGGATTTTTCAAACTTAATGAAATTGAACTGTTATGTATATTTATAAATAAAACCATAACTTACGAAATATTCTAAGTTTCGGAAGATACCTCATAATATTTCATGAGGCTTACTTTTAGATGTAGGAGAAACTGAAGAAAAATAATAAAACTGTATTAAGTGATCTGTAATTGTTCAGTGAAACCGAAATATATAAAAGTGCTGCAGTACCCAAGTTTAAATTTAAATTATTTCCAGGTCAATTTCGTTTGGATTTATTCGAAATTGCCAGTACACAACATAGCGATCGGACACACTATAGAGCCCCAAAATGGACAAATGCTTTTTAAAAATTAAGTCCAATAACTTTTATTATATTGATATTTCATCATTTGCAGAATAAATAACAATATTTAACTTGATTCATAAAAAAAATATCAGAATTGGTAATGAGAATAAATGGATGCACCCTGTCAGTGGTGGACAACACGTGTGCTACTTTGTAAAACACTGACTAAAAAATCCACAGTACAAAAAAATGTCTACTGATGGTACCGAAATTTGGCTAGACTACTAGACAGAAAAAAAAATGGAGCTTCTATAATTGACTGACAAAAGAGAACTGCTACTTTCCTAACACCTTTTGTTCCACATCTTCAGATATTTCTTCACACTTTATTTATTTTTTCTACAAACTATTAAATGTCCATTATTTTACTTTTTTGTTTTATTATTTTCAATAATGAAAAAAATTAAAAAACTTAACTCCCTCTCAAAATTTGAGGTTTTGCGTTTCAGGATACGTAGAATTCGAAAAAGAATACAACTTTTGTGTCCGTCCGCCATCTGCGCATTTTCTCCGGAACTACTTGATTGATTTTTTTTCAAATTTGGATTTAAAATCAGAGGTTACCCGAGGATGATCCTCCTTCATCGACATTACTATCCGCCTTTTACTTTCAAAATGGCGGCCGAAAAGCCTGCGATACTATAGACTGTAGCGCCTAAACGAATGTACCGAATTCAATGAAACTTTGCTAGTCATTTTCTCGACGCCCTTTAAATTTATCTTTTTAACATACTTCAACGAAAAGAAGCTCGAAAAAAAGTTACAAGGGATGGTAAAATTAAATTCCGAATAACTCAAATAGTATACACTTTTTGTCAATAACATGTTTCAAAGGTATTTAAATTTCCTAAAAAAAATTGAAGGAAGTTTCATCGAAATCAAAGCTATTAGTAGAGATATCGCGATTTTTAAATATTTTTGGTTTATGATTTTCAATAATGAACCGTTGTGATCTACCAAAAATTGAAAACTTAACCCCCTCTCAAAATTAGAGGGTTTTTTCAATCTTTCCTTGAGATTTGTAGGATAATATTCATAATTACGTATATTATCCACCCTCCTTATTATATTCAATTTTCTCTATCTTCAATAACCTCCAATACTATTTATTTATTTCAGTTTAGGGTCCGGTTACTTGTTTATACTTCGTTTACTCTGTTCATATATTTTATTGTTTTTAATATTTATACGTACTTGCTATTCACACTGTTTATAATTTTGATATGTTAATTCACACTTTTTATCTTAATATCATGTAACTTCCACATTTTTCTATATCCTTTTCTATCTTGTTCGTTCTAGCCCTGAAGAAGACCTGCAAAGTTGGGTCGAAACGTTGGCTTGAAATAATAGGGTTTTTTTTCTATTTTAAGTCCTTTTATGACCTCCACCCCGGACCATCTTCTTCCTCAAAAATATACAACGGTCAACAATCATGTATTCAATCTTGAGGTATAATTTACGGTTTCAGGCTAAGAGAACTAATTTCCATACGTTAATGAATTATAACAAAACGAGGGATCGAAAAAAACTTGCTAACTATACTACAAACATAAGACAAAAATAATATTGCAGAGTTATCGTTATATCATTCCGAGACTCGGTCAATTCTACTCATAATAGAATCGAAAGAAAATCCAACAATTTGCTTAATACACCATGGAGGGAATCAAAGATTAGTTTTAAATAATATAATCAAACAACTGAATAGTTTTCATAGATAGCTACACAATATAGCTTCATGTTATCGTAACTTTTTTATTTACGAAAAATCTCGGAAATGGGTCGTTTTCAGTCTGGAGATTGAGTAAGTTTCAGTATGTTAATTATTTGATAAAAACGGGTCTGTACCGTGGACTAATACATAACACTGGTTAAGACATCCATTCGGATAAAAGCAGACACAAAGGGCATAAATATCTTCTTACATAAGTTTAGTAATTATTGCTAATTTATAATCGAATTCTAAAAATTGATAGAAGATGCTAATTGCTTCAGGATGGCTAGAAAGGCTAAGCGGTAAGAACTTATCGGGTGATGACAGCGACCTAGAAAAAATAAAAGATATGCGATTCCTCCAGTTAGATGGTGAATTAATGTCACATGCCGAACTCAAGCGAAGATACCCGAATTTCCAATTTAGAGGTTATGTTTAATATAACTGTTTTCTAGTAGCATTTTAAATATTTTAAGAATCGACGATATTTTCATGAACCAGACAATAGATAAAGCCCTCAAAATAAAGACCCAAAGATAATTTTTTTTTTAACAGGCATTCATCCGATACTTTTTCTCTTTTTTTTTTTATTTGGCTATCAGGCCATTCGGCTCTCATCCGGTACTGGAATCCCAACGAAGAGAGAAATACTTTATTATAAGTAATGATGGCCTACTACATAGGGTTGCTTCATACACAGCATACTTATCAATCCATATATCCATAACTATTATATTACATTTTTCTATTTTTATATATAAATATGACATACATATCTTTCCTTTCTTTTTTTTCTCCCTTTTCATAACAATACTCCTATAAATTATCAACAATAAATCATATTAAACTATAGACATTTTCCTAAGGGAAAAAAAATGTCAAACGCCAGGAACTCAATACAACATCGCACTGGTATATACCAAAATAATTGAACTAATGTAGATAAAAAGATAAGACGATTTTAGAAAAATTTTAAAATTGAATAATAATTAATAAAAGATATCCTCAATCACTATATAAATGATAGTGGATGATCCCTAGGGAGTCCAAAATAATATTCTCGGCCAATATCGCGAGCTTCCCAACATCAACACCTAGTTCCTCGAGGAAGCACCTTGTTTTTTCCAGGATCGTTCCGCTAGACCCAAACCAGAGGCCTCTCACTGTCATAAAATAGATTTTAAAGAATATAGTTCGCGGGACTTACTCCTCTTTATGAAATTATTATTATCATCCGTCTATAACTTCGAGAATGGTTTTATCTTAAAGTAACTTACAACTTTTTTTTATTTACGAAAATTCTCGGAAATGGGGCGTTTTTAACCTGGAGATGGATAAACTTTGTATTAAAAACTCATGAACACCAATTTTCTTTTCTATATTCGATATTCGTAAGCTTTGATCACTCCATCCCCAACAAAAAAATAATAAAATAAATACATCTGCTAAATATTGCGATATACCCCACGTTCTAATGAAAATTTAAAAACATTTTAGGTACAATATAGGAAAGGGTTCTCCAAACTTTTTGGCCCACGGGCCGCATCGAGACCTCCATCCAAGTGCCACGGGCCACAGTTCGTGATTAAAAAAAAATCTTGATGTATAAATAACACTTCAGCCGTGATATTAGCTTTCTAAGACAAAAAAAAAACCTATGCAATAAATGTTATAGTAATCTCGTATGTGAGTAATTTGGTAAATTAAAAATTTGTTATTGCAATTTATTATTGCATCATTTTCAATTGTAAGCCGGTCCAGCAAGATCGGCTAGTCAGCAATCCGAAACATAATATTTTTATTTAAACAAATTAATTTATATTACTCTGGCGCCTCCAAATACTCAACAAAGCAATAAACGACATATAATTAAAAAAATAATTAATAGGGGAAATACGAATATCCGGCCCGGAGGACCAAAATGTTTAGACAAATTATAAATTAATGCAAGGCAAATTACTCTCGTGAGTTCTTAATAGGCAACATTCTACTTTTACGCAGTGGATTGTATTTTAATGAATAGATAGGTTACACGAATTGTGCAAAAACAGCTTACCATCTTTATGCCAGCTGAAAACATCTCTTTACCTGAGGGCGCCCTCGGAGTATCTGGTCTCTATGGACACTAGTGCTGGAATGCGGCTGAGTGCATTTTATCAAAATTATTGCTCTCTGAAAGCTATATTATTTGTTTATACACTTAGTTATGTTATAAATATAATAAAATTAGCCGTATTTAAAGAAATTAATAGATATAAAGAGCCTTGAGTTAGAATTAAGTTGTGTACGTTAGATGATAAGACTGAAAATGTCTTCAATACCGTGAGCTTTAACAGCCACTTATTAAACTATCTTATTAAACTATCACTTATTAAACTATCTCCATGAGGTTTATTAGAAATTTAAAGCTCTTTCAAAACGAATATGATAAGTTTCTTGTAGAGATGCATAGATTATCAGTTTTGGAGGAAAAAACCCACGAAAACGGCTTTTTCTTATGAAATAAGCAGTCAACTTGCTCTAACTGCTAACTCGTTGCTCCTACAATAAAAAGCCATGTTAAAAATCGTTAGATTTTATATTTTTTAAACTTTGTATAGAATAATAATGTTGATAAAATGAATCGTTTCGGAGTCATATCTAACGTCGGAGTATTATCTAACGCACTCAACTTAGGCTCTTTATATCTATTAATTTCTTTAAATACGGCTAATTTTATTATATTTATAACATAACTACAGTGTATAACCAAATAATATAGCTTTCAGAGAGCAATAATGTTGATAAAATGCATGCTGTTTCGGAGTCATTTCCAAAAAAAAAAAACTAAAAAGGTGCAGAAATTTCGCTATTCTTTGTAAATATCTCGGAACGTGATGCATCACCAAAAAAAAACGTAAATAACCGAAGAGAAACCTGAAATTGAATTTGAATTTTTCGCACATCCAACTTTCTTTCGACAGGACTATTTCGAAGACTTTGAAGTCGTCAGTTTTCGAAATGCAACCGATTACATCGTCAGTCGAGGTGAATTCTATTTTAGGGAGACACTCTTTACACCATATAAAAATTTCAGACGTCAGTTCTTACGACAAATGATGCATCAAATTTCATCACTTAAATTTATATTTTCATATAGAAAGCTACGGCTTTCCATCGACAGAATGAAGTTGTGAGCTCAGATGAGATTTATCTACAATTAAAAATTGTTACTTAAGTTAAAATGTATGTCCTTCAGTTAAATAAAACGGTGTGAAGCTCCTAGTCTATAACTAACTACCCAGTTTGAATAGTCCGCGATGGAATGCAGCTTTGAAATCGCGTCGTTTTTATTTTTTTATTTAAAAATAACGTATCTCCACCATTTTTCAGCAAATATTAAAAATACATTTTTTTTTTTTACATTCCTCTTACTAAGGAGTACAAAAAATATAATAAACATTATTTCTAATTTGCCAGTAGTTACAAAGTTAGGAGGGATGACGGAACTAAAATCAAGAAAATATCGCTTTATTGACGCCAAATAGATCAATTTACAACTCGTTTATCATTTTTTTATCAGATGAACTTCGATAGAATATAAAACAATCATCCTTGCCGATTATATTAGTATTTTAGGAATTCAAGAAGGATGGTTTTTGACGGAGATAAGAGGAAAAAGTTAAAATAAGACAGAAAGTGCTAGGTGACAATCTTTGACCCCTTCCCTCCCCCCCATTTTTGATGGAAGCGGACATGGGATTTTAGGAGACTTCATGGTTGTTCTACATTCGATAAGGAACTAAGTATTACATTTACAGCCAATTATGAATTTTCTTGATATCGGCTCTGTTTTTACCTATTTTTACTGGGCTAGTACCTCGTGCACTTTGCAAGACCAAGACCAAGCCCCCATACTTGTTGCAAGACCGAGACTAGGACTGGTAAATAAAATTGATTTTTTAAATAAAACTTAAGGCAAAATAGTTACTAATACTTGACAATCTTAGTTACTATATGTCAATAATTGGTATAGTCAATATATTTTTTCTAATTTTTCATTCGGGCTTAGTTAGGTTTCTTCCATCTAAAAATTTACAGTAATATCTCGGTAGTAATAAGCTAATAAGTAACTGCGAGACTCTTGCGCAAGACCAAGACCATGACCACGACTGAGTTTGCAAGACCAATACTCGTCTCGGTCTCGCATTTGGGCAACACTACTAGTAGTGGAGATTATTTTGATTAAATAAAACAGTTATAAATCTTTCTTTTTAAACCATTCTGCATTATTTTCCGGCCAATCCAATAGTATAGGACTACTTAAACAGCATTTATGATTTTTTTCCTTCTAGGCTAAAAAAAATTAAAATTAAATCTCCTGGAGTCTGTGTATATTTACTATTCCTATGACCTCCCAAGAAACAAAAAAACGAAATGATCGAGTAATCATCATAATTTTGTGTTATGTATTCTAATATACCTGATAAAAACGGGCGTAATAATCTAGCAATTTATCGCCCTAAAACCTCTACCCCACCTACCTACTTGATAAAACCGGAACGAAATCAAGTTCCGTACGTATCAATATGGTATTATCTTTTTCTATAGAATTTTGTCTCAACGATTTATTAGCATATGTTTTCTTTCTGAACAGGTTTTACTGAAGACACTCTTCGCGTATTCCACCTGGATTTGAAGGGAGCTCCACCTACCCTTGAGTACCTAAGACGACTCCTTCCTCTTCTAGCTACCTACGGTTGTGATACCATTCTCATCGAGTACGAAGACATGTTCCCTTACTGGGATGCTCTCGTTAATATTTCAGCGAGGAACGCATACAAAAGGCAAGATGTTAGTAGTACAGTGTTCATTATTATGTAGATGTTTGCTACAAGATGAGTTATTTTATTGTTTACACAAGTTATTAGTTTTAATTTATACGTAATATTTGGAGATAAAGCTAAAGAAGACTTAAAGATAAAGTCCTCCTTAAAGATAAAGGAGGACCTCGAAATTAGGTTTTTTTTTTTGTTTTTTTTGGAAATAATTCAACTATAAATAGATAAATATTTACATTTTTCAAATGAATTATGAAACTCAATCGTCGAAAAGTGAAAAAAAACTTTATTGAGAAAACAAATCAAACAATGAACATTATGACATGCTAAGTACTACTGCTACAGATCTCTTACTTACTGACTAGTCTAGGAAGCTGCTCAGAATGTCAAGTCAGCATAGTTCGTTTCCATAACTATTTATCAATCAATATATAATTAGATCTTTATAAACATCAGGATCAGTCATGAAAAAGTCTTTTTTTTTTATTCAAAGTTTCACGATTTTCAAGATGTAAAAATCACCGTGTTCACAAAATTATCAAAAAATACTTGTTTAAAATAGAAAAATATTTAGGTTTCCCGGGAAGAGCTTTAAGTTTCCTTTCATATATCGACTTCTTTAGTTAAAAAGTGGATGATTTATATATATATATAAATTATATGTATAACTTATATATATATATAAGTTATATGTATATTTACTAAGTGTCAAAATTCACAAAATCATATTTTTAATTTAACCTATATCAACAAAATTCCTCAGACAGACAAAGTTCAATATCTTGGACTGACCTTTGACAGAAGAATGACATGGGGCCAACATATCAAAAACAAAACAAAAACTCTAAACCTAAGACTACGTCTATTGTACTCACTCCTTGCAAGAAATTCGAAATTAAAACTTAGACAGAAATTGAATACATATACTTACCTACTCAAGCCTATTTGGACCTACGCTTTACAGATATATGGGACAGCCAAAAAGACTCACATACGTAAATTACAGACTTTTCAATCTAAAACTTTCAGGACTATCACCAAAGCTCCCTGGTACGCCAGTAACAATACTTTACATAAAGACTTACAGATGCACAGTTAACGACCACATACGAACATACTACAAACGATTTCATAATAATTTACACGGACAT
Organism: Nezara viridula; assembly: GCA_928085145.1. Classification (NCBI taxonomy): domain Eukaryota; kingdom Metazoa; phylum Arthropoda; class Insecta; order Hemiptera; family Pentatomidae; genus Nezara; species Nezara viridula. The sequence continues at coordinate 148,902,684 of OV725079.1, read as the reverse complement.
ACAAACTCATTGATCCGAGGCATGGCCACTATTAACATGCCCGATAGCACTCGAAGGAGGCTTAAAAGAAGCTGGATGAGGGATCTCCTCCACTAACTATAAATATTACGCTCAAGACAGGAAGGACGCCGCCGGGTACTCCTCTCCCTCACGCCTATTCCAAGACCAATCTCTACATCTTGACATCACACTCGCTGATTGTCGGAACTTCTGATAGGTGTGAGTTGAAGAATCAAGTTAAAAAAAAAAAAAAAAAAAAAAAAGAAACCTATATCAAGAATGCAGTTAGTGACTTTTTGCAATAACCTGACGATATAATTGTTTTGTTTTTTCAATTAAAAAACGTAAGGTTTATGAAGCCAATTGACATTTTTTACAACTATGTTCTATAATTTAATATTGAAGTCTTCTGGAACCGAACTAAAAATATTATTATTTTACCCAATATACAGGATTTTTGAAAAATTTCAGATTTCCTTGCTACATTGTACAAATGTAAACCTCAAGCAACGATGCAAATAAAATTATTTCCATATCGTTTTCCTATTTCTTCACTAAACAAAATCTTCTGCGAATTATTCGTACGGGCCACCTAGTAATAGTTTAATTATAAATACAAACTTACCAAAATTAATATAAAATATGGCGATTCTGTGAACAATATATTTTTGGCTTGTCGAACTGAAAATAAATTGTAAAGTTTTCCTGAAGGAAGTTAGTCCACTGTTCTACACACAGGCGTAGACTACGGGGAAGCAATCGTTCCTCCCTCCCAATAAAAATATTGAGAGGGCCAGAATATCGTTTCGCCCTCAAATAATTTGAGGTAAAACAAAATTAAAATCAATAATAAATAAGCTACATGAATGAATAAAATGTGTAAACTAAAACCGATTAACTAAAGTTAGATTTCGTCCCATCTATCGGTGCAAGTAAATATCCGAAAGTCTTGAGTTTTGTTCAGGGGCCCGACTATTGCACTAAGTTTAAATATTATTAAATCTAAATTTTCCTATCAATATACCAAGATGTTTAAGTGAATATGGAAGTACAGTCTCTTAGGGTCGATAGAAATTCCCAATTTCTGTAGTCGGTTTTTTTAAATTCAATTTTTTTTTTTTTACATTATTTATTCTAAAACCGAACTTACCTTCCACTTATTTTTTAATTTTTCAATCCTACTTTCTTAATAGATTTGTCTGTACTTCCGTAGATTCTTCTGTTTCTTCCTTCTTTCCCCAACACAAAGGCGTACCACAAGGTAGCGTCTTAAGCCCAATCCTCTATTCTGTATACACTTCTGATATCCCTGAGCACCCTAATACCACCACTTATTGCTTCGCTGACGACACTGCTATTCTAACTTCACACAAAAATCCTACTATCGCATCAATTGCCCTACAAAACCATCTTCATGATCTTGAAAAGTGGTTTGAGAACTGGAAAATAAAAATAAATAGTAATAAATCCACCCACGTTAGTTTATCTCTTAGAAAAGCCTCATTTCCACCCATAACGATTGCCAATAATCCAGTCCCTTCAAAGAACTATGTACGGTACCTTGGACTCTACTTAGACAAAAGACTTACTTGGAACATACATACGAAATTAAAAAGACAAGAACTTACTAGAGGATATAGCCAACTTTCACATCTTCTGGACTACAGATCTTCACTTAACTTACGAAACAAGCGACTGATCTACAACACTTTACTGAGACCAATATGGACATATGGAGCAGAACTTTGGGGTTCTGCTAAACAAACACACATAAACAAAATACAAACAGCACAATCAAAAATTTTACAAAAATTATTAACACACCTTGGTACATTTCAAATTCTACTATACATAACGACTTAAACACCCCAACAGTAAAATCCTACATCCAGGACAAATAAACTACATTTCATTCTTCAACCCAAAATCACTCCAATCCTCTCGTTCTTACCATCTCCTGCTCCCTGTTACCTGAACAACGCAGATTATTAAGAAAATGACCAAAAGACCTACTACATCAATAAAAACCAAATCAAGAAAAAACACCAAGACTGTACAAACACAACAAATTTGCTAGATGCGCAACCGCGCAGATGCAAATTGCATAAAATACAAATAAATAAATAAATATTTATTCTTAGCTGAAAAGTTCTAGAAACTTACCAATTATGTCTCCCCTTCCCCCTGTGTTTAACTTAAACAAATACGTCATGTATTCAAGCTTTTTTTTAATATATATTTTAGTATATATAACAAGTCAAACAAAAATAATAAAAACAATCATTCACACATAAAAACAAATTAATTGACTTTCCAAAGATTTAATTTTTCTTTTTAAACTTTTTTTTTTAGTTTATCATTAATGTCAAATAAAATTGTGTATTTAAATGACTAATTTAATCACATAAAATTTGTATGAGCCCAGAGATTCGAATAAATTTGATATCTTGGAAGAAATGCAGGTGATGCGTTAATTTTTCTATCAGTTTATACACACACACGATATATATATATATATATATATATATATATATATATATATATATATATATATATATATATATATATATATATATATATATATATATATAAAGTTGACCAACCATCCTGCTTTTTAAAAATTTGTCCTGCATCCCACTGCGATTTAAAAATGTCCCAATTTTTGGAAAGAATGCATACCATGCTTGGGAAGAGAATATAAGGTTTGGGCGGCCATGTAGCCATTTCACCAGGATATGAGTTTTATATTATTTTCGTTAATTTTATAATGTTAAACATTAATGATAACGAAGAATTGTTGCGAACTGATTATCAAAAACTGCTATACAAAGTTCGCTTTGTTGATCAGTTGTAAGAGTTCGACCATCATTGTTTGGACTTGATAAACAATCCAAAAATTATCTTTTTAATGAGGTATCATTATTAAAAATATAGATTGATAAGGAAAAGGATAAATCTTGGCTATCAGCATTTGCTATTTCGATTACTGAAATTTTTTCGCCTTCAATAAGTTTGATAGTATTTTGAAAAAGAGCTGCTTGATTGTGTAAAAATTGCTGACACAAAACTTTTAAGTCTTAAAAACTGTGTTATTATTGAAGTCATAAATAAGACCCTAACAATGTCCCGCTTAACCAAACTTAAAATCTGGTCACCTTATGAATGAATTTGTATCATAATAATAATAATTACATTTTGCCAACAGATGGCTCAATAACCATTATTGTCTCCATATATTTATTTAATTAAACAATTCTTATACAGAAGTATTAATACTAAATAAAGAATGTATCAATACTTTTTAATTAAATATATCCATATTTTTTCACCCACAGATTCGAAAGCTGCTGTCTTGGACCCACGACCTTGGTATGCAAGTGATTCCACTGGTCCAGACATTTGGACACATGGAACACGTCCTCAAATTGAATGACTGGAAACACCTCCGAGAGCTCCCCGACTTTCCTTCAGACCTGTGCCCTTCCAATTCTGGCTCCATCCAGCTGATAGAGGAAATGATAACCCAAGTGGTCATGATGCACCCGGGAATCAAGTACATCCATATTGGTGGTGATGAAGTTATTCATGTAGGAGCCTGTAGATCTTGTTCCCGAACTAATCCTTGGTACTTAACACTATTTACTGTACTTTTAGATTGATATTCCAATAAACTAATGAAATAATGTAGTTTTAGAATGTAAGGTTGATACACTTAAATTTTTATTGATTTTGTTAATAAGAATTTAGTCAAAGAATCCCTTGTTACATTAGCCCTTCATTATTCAAAACCTATCCCAATCAGTACGGAATAATAAATCTAAATTGTAGTCAATTGTATTTAGCAAAATCCATTCAAAATTAAGTAATAAATAGGTTTCAGGGTATGAAATCAATAATTATTTGTATTTATAAAAATAAAAATTTAAATTGATCTCTGATATTTATTGGTTCGAATAAAAATAATTATCACTCACTGAGTGATACATAAATAATAATAATTAAATTGTGATCAAAAAGTTTTTGACCAGAAAATTAAAATCACTTTTTACACAGAAATTAAATTAAATATTAATATATATGTATAAGTTATTAATGTACACATTTTTTAGTATTATATCTCTGAAATCGCTTTAATTGTGCACGAGGTATCTTGCACTATATATATGTATGTATATATATTTTTGTAATGCAAAATTTCTAATGAATTTTGGAAATAAAGATAAAGTTCTGTTGCTAATAGTTGACAACAATATTCTCCAACAACTCCAGACCCAAAATATACAATATACAGAGATTACAAGGTCAATAGTTAGAGATTATTATTATTGTCAGCTGTAAACATTTTGGCAAAAATAATGACCAGGATATGATTTTTATCACTTATGATCAAAAATTAAAATCACTCTTAATAAAAATCATCAAATGAATTTTAAAAATTCCAGATAAAAATTTTAAACAGGTTTGATTTTGCTTTTTATTTTTTAAACTATCAATTTCAAACCCTCATTAAGGTTCTAAATTATATCATTTCAGTCTCAAATAAATGTTAAATATTTGTTAATTTTAAATTAAATTTTTTTTTCAGGATACTGTATTCCAAACATATCACTGAAGTGGCACAAATGATACGAAGGAAGTACCCAGAGATGACTCCAATTATCTGGGATGACATGATGAGACAATGGAACCCAGAATTCCTCACCAATAATCCTCTCAAAAATGTCGTTGAAGTGATGGTCTGGGATTATGTCGATGTCAATAACCTCATAACACCTATGTTGTGGCACTGGTACACGAATGCTTTCAAGAGAATTTGGGTAGCAAGTGCTTTCAAAGGTGCTGATCTATCCACAGCAGATTTTCCTAATCTAGAGGTACGATACCGCAACACTAAAGCGTGGCTCAAGAAAATAGATGATGCTAAGATACCGATAGCTGGGTTCGTTTTAACTGGCTGGTCGAGGTATGATCACTTTGCTGTACTTTGTGAGCTCCTCCCTCCTTCTGTACCTTCACTGTTGTTGAATATGATAAGTATTTCAAAGAAGCATGTTTCATCTAGTGATGAAAAAAAATTATCGGTTTGGAAGGAGGCCCTTAAATGTCCCTCGTCTTCCTTTACATTGGAGAGCCTCAAAGAAGATCAAAACATATTAACTAAATGTGATTATCCTGGAGCTGAAGTTTATGGAATAGTATTGCATTACCTCATACTCAAAGCTAAAACAGACACCCTGTATGACACAATGACCAAGAACAAAGCATGGCTAACTCCTTATAATGTCAATCATAATTTCAGTAACATATGGCGCATTGTGCAAGATTACACATATATGAAAACTTATACTTTATTATTAGACATAAGGAAATTTAATAGACTGAGTAAAACTGTTTTGGAGAAATACTTTGATACATATACTGCCAATGAATGGCTGGAACAAAAAATCAGTCCTTTGGACAAGAAACTGCAAACCTTGGGTGATTCAGTGGAAAAACTATTAAACATATCAATTTGGCCTAGAAGGCCTATACCATGAAAAAAATATGATTAGTTTTTTTTTAGTAATCACGATAATATTGTCACCTACCTCATTAATAAAATTACCACAAACGATACATTCCATAACCATCCTTTATATGTATGTGTATATGCATATTTGATATAATAAATATTTTATCGAGCCTTCTAAATCATTTGTTTTTCTTACTTTAAGTATTATCCCTAAATATTACATTTTTAGCTTATGAAATTAAGATTTGCCTATTTCAACATGTTATCATCACATCAATTATAAGATAACTATTACATTTTAAACAAAATATAACAATACAGTACATTAATTTTAATTGTTAAATGGAATTTGATATCGATACTAGACAATTTGTACTCGATCCCTCACACCCTATAAATTTTGGAGCAAACAAAATGAGCCGTTTTTTAAATATAGGCATATCAAAATACCTTTGCACATAAATTGCGAAAAAAAATGTTTAAGTATTCACTAGAATTTGATAAAATTAATACTTACTTTATCAATTTTTAACTGATCCATAACTCCCCTACAACTTAGGACCAGATTGGGCATTCATATTTCTGAACAAAACAAAGGCCAAAACAAATAACATATATTTTGTTAGAAATTATATAATTTTTTTTTCTCGGCTCCTAGGGCCCATTGGAATGAACACCAGGATATGTCTAATATTTTTCGATGTAGTACCACAAAAAAAAATTTGGAGGAAATTAGTGACCCACAGACTGTTATCCTCCCCTTGTAAGTATAAAATAATAGTTTAATGAATGTCATTCCTTTATTGTTGTAAACTAAACTAGTGGCCAAAAATATTTTACATTAAAACCATAGTTTAAAAAAATATTTTTGAGCCTGAAGTAATAACAGGTCAAAGGAGATTACGATGTATTAATCTTGTCGAGAAAATCTCATGATTCTCTTTAGGATTACGATAAAAGTATTAAAATAAAATGTGGAATTCATATCCGTTTGTCTGCAGTTGCCTGTTCAATTGCATTGGTTATGCTTTTCTTTTTTTCTTGAAAAACATTATTTCATTTGTATCAAACATTTTTAAGAATGAAAAATGTTTTTTTCTCCCATGGAAGGCGCTCAGATTACTGCATTAATTGAAAATGGCTACAGTCAGCAATACGCGGCTTGAGTCCACGGGCAGCCAGAAACAATGGTTCAGCAAACATTCCAGAAGTACCAGGAGACAGTAAACTACGCTAGGAGGCCGTGGAATTCATATCCGTTTGTCTGCAGTTGCCTGTTCAATTGCATTGGTTATGCTTTTTTTTTTTTCTTGAAAAACATTATTTCATTTGTATCAAACATTTTTAAGAATGAAAAATGTTTTTTTCTCCCATGGAAGGCGCTCAGATTACTGCATTAATTGAAAATGGCTACAGTCAGCAATACGCGGCTTGAGTCCACGGGCAGCCAGAAACAATGGTTCAGCAAACATTCCAGAAGTACCAGGAGACAGTAAACTACGCTAGGAGGCCGTGATCAGCCCATCCAAAAGCAACAGACCCAGCTGATGACTGCTTCATTGCTATACAGTCCCTCATAAACCGCTACCAGACTTCAGTTGAGATTTCTCATCAGTTGTATATTGCTCAGGGTGCAGATGTCAGTGACACACAGTAAAGGGAAGGATTGCTGAACTCAACCTGCACACTAGGGTTCCCGCTTGCGGCTCACTTCTCACCACTGCACACCGAGAAGCTCCCCTTCACTTTAAACGCTGCCTGGGCAGATTATTTAACCTCTGTTCTGTTTTCTGACGATTCCAGATATAGCCTTTATGGTTCAGACCGAATTCTAGTGTGGAGAGGACCAAGTAAGTAATTAGCTCAGTGCAATATAGTGGGAAGAGTGTAGTTCGGAGGAGGATCGGTGAGGGTTTGGGACGGACTATGTTTAGTTACAAGTACAGACCTCCATGTGTTTGGAAGGACAATGCTCAATGCATTACCGACATCCTCGAAAAAGATGTGGTACCTCTGGCCTGTTTATCGCCTTCCGTTTTATTTTTATGCAGGATAATTCTTGGCCACACATCGAAAATTTTGCACAGGACGAGCTTCAATTCTATGAAACATTTCAAGACAACCTTAGGAACCCCCATCTCTTGACAACAGAATCTCCAAGGAGTAAAATGGATCAAATAATGACATCTTATGACATAAGAAGTCACTAAATATATGCATACAATGGGGAAAAAAATTGAAATTCAGTAATATAAACAATACATATATATTTAATTCTTCATTTAAAACATAAAAATAAAAATCGAGCAAATGGCTTTTTGATAAAAGTTTAAATCCAAACTTTTAAGATAAGAAACAGCATTCGTAATTAATACAACAAAATGAATCATAGCACAAGCTTTTAGTAGTATAAGTACATTCATCAAAAACAAATCATATAAATTTTTGCATCACAGAGTGCTGATAGAATAAATAGACAAAAACTGTTAAATTTAAAAATTGAAATTTACTTAATGAAAAGCTCAAAAACAAGTCCAGTAAGAACAAAGATAAATTTGGAATTAGGAAATATATATATACAGATATTATATTTTGAATAAATAAAACTTTCAAAAAGATGATTAAACAACAAACAAGCTGATGCAAATAACATAAAAATTTTCAATCATAATAGAGTTATAAATGCAAAGCAACGTTAACGAACAATAATATCTAAAAGAAAGTTTTCTAACTATAACAATAAAAAATATAGGGCATATTTTCATATTTAAAATCTACTAAATACAAATTGATAATTTTTAACATAACACAAAAATTTAAATACATGATTTAATTTGTTGATATTTAAGCAAAATAATCCTAGACAAGGAGGGAAAAGTGGGAGCATTTACCAATATTCTCAAAAATATCATGAAATGTCATTAATTATTAAAAAAAGAAATATATATATATATATATAATACTATAATTCAATACCAAAAAATAGGCTAAGTTCACGATAACAAGTGTTTATAGAATTTTATTTTTAGTACAAGATATCACAAAGTTATACGTTCAATAAAATCTTAAGAGATTGATGTATGTTTAATAGTGTAAATCGTAACTATAACATCGTCAGTTTATTGCAGGAAGTCACTAAGTACAATTTCTATAAGGCTAAATTTTTTAAGCAAGTTTATGTGAATTTTGACCTAATTTATCCATACAAAACACAGTAAGTGAATCAAAATAACATAAACCCTTGCACGTATCAAATATATTTACATGAAGTCCAAAATGTTCTGGTTTCATAGAAGAAAAATTCCACAAATCATTTTTTAATAACTTTTTGCAATAAACCGACAATATTTCTTCAATAGTATTTTTTTATTGCTAAATTAATTAATAATTAATGTAATTCAAAAATAATTATTCCAAGAATTGTACAACTCAAGATTACACATGAATATTATGTTTTCTTATCCCTCATGAATTTTAATGATAACAATGTTGACAAAAAATTGAGCTAAACATGCTCATATAAAACCACATAAGTAACTTAATTAACAAAGTTAAATTAAATAACCATGGATAAATTAGACAGAATAACCTAAAATGAACAAAAAAGACACTAATCTCCTTGATAACAAAATTATATAAATAAAAAATACTTATATAAAAATAACCTGATTTGAATTACAGAAAAAGATTTTGAATTTTAACATCAATAATACAAACAATAAAAACAAAGTTGTTAAAAAAAAATTTATGAAACAAATTCTATCATTTTCAATAAAACTATAACGAACAATAATAATAATAATGAAAAAGAACACAATTTAAAATATTTTCTGCCTCCTGATACATTCAATATTAATTCTTCATAGAAAAAAAGTAATCCAAATATGAAGAATTCTTGTGAATGGGACAGTGAAGTTCTAATAATAATGCTTAAAAAATTTACTAACTGACAATGACTGAAATGGTAATCAAAGTTAATGCCTTATGTCAAGGACGGCTCAATAAACAAAACCTTCAACACCATAATTTTTTCAATCAATTATTTTACTGAGATATTATTATTCCATTCCTCCCTTCGTATTCATAAATGGACAAAAAATATTGATATGATTGAACAATATTTGCCTAGTTATAAAAACATTTAATTGCTTGTGTATAGATGGGTCAAATAAGTACTAGTTTGACTAAAAATGGTTATAACTAATATATAAAATAATAAAATTGACTAACACTTTAATTCGTTAATGTAAAGTCTCATTCTTTAAGAGTACAAAAATTTACAAATATGTTAATCTTAAGCTTAAAATACAATTCTATTTTAGATTTAGAATAGTTTATAATACAATTAATGTGTGTACATATATCAAACATAAACTTGTCACAGACATTAGCACTAAACTAAAATATATTTTTAAAAAAACTAAACTTTGTACTTGAAATTGCATAATAAAAAAATATTCTCACTATATATTTATAAAATCTCAATCAAAATTATAAGGAAATAATATTAACTTAGCTAAGAGGTAGAGATGGCAAGAACACAAAATTACAATAATCACAGATGATATTATGTATTTTACAAGGAACTGAGTTTTGATTCCCATCAAGGTCAGTTATATTTATTTGTGATGGTTGTACAAAATTGACTTTCTCCTCACTCAGATTGGTATACAGTAGAAACCTTTATGTTCCCATCAGCCAATATTGAACAAAAATAACCAAAAGGCCAACTTACTGATGTACTCAGTAATCTATTAATTTCAGAAAAGTAAATGGTATTTTGTTCATAAACATTATAAATTTAATTTGAAAACTGCTTTTAAAAGTAAGTCATTCTGTTAGTATTCACATATGACAGGGATAATTTTACCATTTGAGTCAGTATTGAACTTGTGTTGCTTATTAATTATAAAATTGTCCAGTTAAAAAAAACTGTTAGAAAACAAAGTGTTTCCAATAAGCATTGTGATATATTAACAGATAAATTATTAGCGCCATTTATAATATTTTCAATCAATTCTTTTCCAATGGAATTAAATGACGCTGCATTTAATATTTAAAAATTATTCATCTTGTAAAACAAATGTATTATACTAGCTGTAAAACTATTATATTTCTTGGAAAAACAATGACCAAGAAAGTAATAATTTGACTAAAAATAGTTATAATTGATATATGAAATAATGAAATTGACAAACACTTTAATTCGTTAAATGCAAAGTCATTCTTTAAAAGTACAAATATTTACAAATAATTCAGATAATAATTCTATTTTAGATTTAGAATAGTTTATAATAAAATTGAGTCAATACATATGCATAAATTGATAGTGAATACATATAACTGATATCACTAAACTAAAATATATTAAAACAAAACTAAACTTTGTACTTGAAATTGCATAATAAAAAAATATTCTCACTATAGCTTTATAAAATCTCAATTAAAATATAAGAAAATAATATTACTATACATTCACAAAATCTCAAACAAAAAATAAGAAAATAATATTAACTTAGCTAAGAGGTAGAGATGGCAAGAACACAAAATTACATAAATCACAGATTATACTATGTACCTTACAAGGAACTTTAGAGATTAACCTTTTAAACAAAATATTCTTTTCAGCTATTTATATTTAAAATGAAGCCTCTTCAGAGAAATCACAGGGCGGATGTTTTTATCACATCACTATGCAATATTTACCATACATATAACATTTGTAATCTTCAATACTTAACTGCAAATAAAATAATCATGAAAGCATATGCACGACATAACAGCAATGACCATTAAGTTAAAAAGTAAAAATATTTCAAGAATTTTATATTATGTTTTAACTTTTTCTAATTTATAAAATAGCTGAGTCGGTTCTAAGGCCTGGCAGGATTAACCCTTATTTTGAGGTGGATAATTAGAATAAACTAAGACCTTCCCCCTCAGGCTAGTAAAGCTGATAACCTTTAGAATAACTCCTTTTCCTGCCATAGTACGGAATACATTACGACATTAAACCAAAATATACGAATATATTGACAAAATATAATTGTATCCTAAAAAATTAAAACTGTCATAAATAAGACTTTTGAAATATATAAGAACATGGTATACAATTTAATGGTAATTTAAAAAGAAAATCGTGGGAATTTGTAATGAAATATCAAGAGAAGTTATCTTTAGGTGACTCAATTTAAAAAAATAAAAATGTTTAATCAAAACCGTACTTGAACTTCACTCTGGCTTACCTCTCAGATCATACAGATATCAAGATTACACAAAAATGTTTCACAGATACCATTCTAGAATACTTGATTCAAAACTGAATGAGTTAACCAACATTGACAGTCTTTTCGGTAATAATGGCTTCCAAAATAAACTATTCCTACTGGTGATTATATTGGGGAAGGATTAAACAGTTTAACAAGTGGTCCAACATGGATGTAGCTCTTATTGTCTTTCAGAGAGCTACCTAGAGGTTGTCAATCCTGTACTAACTAGAGTGAAAGGTTCAAGATTTGTTTCGAACAACACAAAGTAAATATTAAATAACCCAGGGAATGAAATCCACATCCGGACACCTTTGGACTCTCACTCCAATTTGCTTGAGTAAGGATGTAGATACGAAATTATCTACTTTGAAGATACAGTACTTTCTAAATTTTTGAGTATGAGTTGATTCAGAAATTTTTTATAAATCAGTAAGAAAATTAGTTATGATGCAGATACCAAATTATCTACTTTGAAGATACAGTACTTTCTAAATTTTTGAGAATGAGTTGATTCAGAAAATTTTTATAAATCAGTAAGAAAATTAGTTATGGTCATGCTATTATATATCACTAATACATTACATATCAATAAATACAAAAAAATTATTAACTTTATGTTAATAGAAATTATTTAAATTGTATATAAACAAGCATAGTCAAACAGACCCTTCTTTAAACATTTATTAAAAAAATACTCAATACCTAATATATAACTGAAATTAGGACTGATTGAATGACATGGAGACATTTCTTAAAAACTCTATTCGTTGAATTCCTAGCAGATACAATTAAAACATTCATAACAATTCCTCATTAAGACTAAAATGTTGTTAATAAAAGAAATGTTTTTCCAGAAATACCTCATGAACATTTTGTATTTATATATTCGTAGCTATAAATACGTATCCCAATCCAAGTTAAGATGGGGTTCACAGCTGTGTGAGGATTCTTGAGGGGGAAAACATTCTGCCGTTGGCTGGTAATGATGGTTCTCTGGACTCTGTTGGCAACTATTAATAAGGTTTTGATCAATATCCCAATTTTCGACAGCATAGCGTGTCACCAACTGAGATATTACTTCACATACTTCTTTATAGTCTGCCAAGGAAAGTTCATCACCTAGAAACAATGGGAGAAATTTTAATCCAAAGAAAATAATATCTTTTGTAAATTATTTATTCTCTGACAGCACATCTATGCACAAAAGGAGGTGTCTGTGCATAAAATATTATTTTTGAACCCACAACTTCTCCGCTGAGTGTGGACGCTATATATAACCTAGGTTACTCTTTAAAAATAAAAACAGGCAAATACTCTCTCTTAAGAAATAAAATAAAATCTAATATCCACATCTATTGGCATTTAGACATTAAGAGGGGGTATGATAGAAGAGTGTCAGTTATCAAAACTATACAGGGTGTCAAGTAGAAAAATATTTAAAAGGTTTATAGTAGATATCAAGATCTACAAAAAATCCATATGAACAACTGCCCAGTTTCCAGCAAATAAATAAGAAATTTAAGATTTGTGTTTTTATAAGCAAGTCACGTTTTTTGTTGAATAGGAAGCGATAACTAAAAAAATATTTTACTTAAATAACTAAACATTGCTCCATAGCAAACACGAAAAAAATCTACTTTAAACAAAAGTATAGTTTGCCATTGTTAAAATTTATAAAGAGGACTTTTGAGCAAAAGAATAGAGCTAAATTCTATTTTTTTAAAAATCATAAATTATTCGCGATTTTATTTTTATCATCCATTAACTGTACTTCTCTGAGTCACTTGAGACTTCTCTGTACAACTTAATCCCTTCCTAATCAAATATCATCCTTTCCGAAGACTTTAACACCAATTTAGAATAGAATAGAATAGAAAATAATTTTAATCTGGGGCGAAGTCCCTTTAGAATAACAAAAAAGTACAAAATTAAATTATTATATCTGGCCTAAGTAAAAATAAACATAAAAAGCAAAAATAAAGAAAATAAAGAAAAAAAAGTAAAGAAAATATTAGTTAAACATACTATATACAAAATAAAAAAAAATCTATATACAAAACACTTGAACCCGTGCCAAGACACTTAAAATTATGTACAGTGGTAAAATATAAGTATTCACTTTGAAAAAATAAATAAATAAAAGATACATTACATTCTTCTTAGCAATAAACTCTGTTTTTCTGCAAAAACAAAAAAAAAAAAAAAAAAAAAAAAAGGAAAAGAAGACGAATCTGATAGTATTTGAGTGATGAATTAAATGTAAATATATCATTATGTGAGTCATTTTGAATAATATGTAAATTTACATAGAAGATTTGGGGAAAGAAATTGGAATAGGAGGGTTTTAAATGTAGATAGGGAGGGAGAATGCTGAATTTTGATAGGAAGGGAATTCCAGAAATTAACAGAGCGAGCAATAAAAGGTTTGATAGAGGAAGGTACCTAGGAAATATTGTCTTCGAATGGAGGGGAAGAGCCTCTTTAACTCAGTGTAGTGGTGAGACACTTGGGAGTATCTCGGGGCACCAATTACAAATCTTATGCAGCTGTTCATAATTGTTTTCAGTCTATCACGGAGCTCCACCGAGAGTCCATCATACACCACACAGCTGTAGTCAAAGTGGGGGAAGATGAGAGAGGAAACTATGAATCTATGCGTCTGTTGAGGTAGAAGATGGCGGAAGTGATGGAATAGTTTGAGGGTAGAAATTGTCTGTTGGGAGATGTGAGAAATATGGTGATTCCAGGAGAGGGTTTGATAAATGAAAAATCCTAAATTTTTGACAGAGGAGTAGGAGATTGGCTGGTCACCAAGGTTTAGTATCGGAAAGTCGGAATAGGATCTAAGAAGGGGCTTGCACCTTTACTGACGCCATCCTCCGATTATTCTTACCTAACAAACCTCTTTCATTCTCTTAGCCTTTACATAGTACCCTACAATCCAATCCATCATACTCAGTACTCAGAGTCCTGGCTCAATTATCCTAGATTCCTCAGACAAACTCCTTACCGCATCTCAGCACCCGGTCACGTTTCTATCTTCCCACAATCTTATCCAGATCTCTTGCAATGTCCTTGTCCCATCCTTTTCTCCCCGAACAATATCCTTCTGAAACCTATATTCTCTCACTCACGAAACACTGTCAAAAGATATTGACGATACCCAATGGGATCCCATCTACTCCTCAAAATCCATAGTTACCATGGTAGAAACCCTTACCACTCAACTTCACTCTATCCTTGATCGACATGCTCCTCTTATCAAAAAAACCATCCGATATCCTCCAGCTCCTTGGCTTACTTCTGCTTTGAGAGAGTGTATGAGAGAAAGAGATGCTGCAAGGCGACGATTTAAACGAACCAGACTTCCTGATGATTTTCTCTCCTTCAAACAGCTTCAAAACAGCACTAAATCTACTATGTTTTCTTCCTTTAATCCTGATCACTTTTTTTTTCCCCATATTACACCAGATGATCTCCTTAAATTCTATTCAGAAGTCCCATACCAATGATTACGGCCCCGATAACATCCCAGTCAGACTGATTAAAGCCGTATTGCCATCCATTCTTCCGATCCTTCATCATATATATAATTATTCTCTTCAAAATGCTACCTTCCCTAAATCCTGGAAAAACCGCCCTAGTACGCCCCTTGAAGAAGACATCAAACCCATCAGCTCCTAATGATTTCCGACTAATTTCCCTTCTTTCAAACCTCTCAAAACCTTTAGAGCGATTAGTCCAATCCCAGCTATCCCATTTTTTAGAGGACAATAATCTCCTAAATCCCTACCACTCTGGTTTCAGGCCTGGTTATTATACTCAGCCTGCCCTAATCAAAATTTCCTAACACCTTCACATAGCCACAGATCGGCAGAAACTAACCATCCTTATTCTCCTAACTAGCCATCAACTCCTAGTTTCCTCCCTTGTTTTCCCCCACTTTGACTATGGCTTTATGGTGTACGGTGGACTCTCAGGAGATTTCGAGACCAAACTTAAATGCCTAATGAATTGAGACCAGACGCCTCTCACAGTGAACTCTCTCTCCGAAGGTCTCACAGAACTTCTTTTTTAGGAAAGGGATACATTTATTATATATTGTTTTATTTTCCCTTTCCACTTCACCTGTCTGATTGAGGTCCCAATCCTCGATACCTACTCGGTACATATAACATCACCGTTGATGAATAAGCGGGGAGTTTTGATACTCCGACAAATATTTGTATCAATTCCTTCCAAGTGTGAGGGATGCCAACTGGAGAGGGTAGGTAAGTCCTGGGAGCACATATTGTTTGACAACATTGATCTTTGTGGTCCTCTGGTTTAAGAAGGCAAGAGCTAACCAATTCATCCAAATAGTTGTTTAATTTGGTCACCATTTCCTCATTCAGTACCAGCTTACCCGACAACATTCATCCTCAATACTTTTAGTCCCAACACCCTTTGCTGAATCAATGGTTTCTCCATTTTCTAGCTTTGTTTGTTGCAGCTCTTCTTTATCAATTATTAAGCCCACGCTTTTCTGTCGGTTTACAGCCAGACCAATCTTGGCAAGGATCCTCTGCACACAATTGATAATCCTCTCTGATCATTGGCCGTAACAGCCTGATCATCCACGGAGCCTGCAAGGACCACACATTCTTGGTCGCTGACAGGTTGGTATACATAGAGCTTTGAAAATTCCTGCCCACACAGGTTGTGGCAGCGTCGATCAGCGAAGTCGACAAGTTTCCACCTTGGGGTACTCCTCACCAAACTTAGATCCAGTTTGTCGAGTGAGCTCCGACTCCAATCTTGATTTGGCTAAAGCCCAGGAGAGCTTCAATCATGTTTTTCAGGTCTGGTGACACTCCCTTTGCCTCGAGTGAGCTCATTATATGATTGTGACCAATGTTGTCAAAAGCGCCGACATCAAGAAATACCTTCGCGCAAAATCATTCATTTTATTTTTGGCATCTTTTATGATCACATCGATTACGATGAGAATTCTTGCGCTCACATGTGCTCCCGGTTGGCTCCTGATGAATCCTCTCTGATTTATGCTGAAGGTAATCTGTTTTCTCAGTTCTTGGTCCAGAACCTTCTCAATGATTCATTTTCATTCCCCTTACAGACCAGGATTGTTCGCCCTTGATGTAGAGGCTCTTTTCTTCTATTATGATAATTTTATTGAGCTACCTTGTATTGTTATTGCTCTTGCTGACGACTCTAATCTGCCTTGTTGGCCCTTTGAGGATTCGACACATTCCCCGCACCCTTGCCAGCCATGTCGGTTTTATTTTTTTCTCAACTTAAAAAATTTAACAGTAGAGTGCTGTGGGTCTGGTAATTCATCATTGGTGTTTATTAGAAATTTTAAAAACTGCCCACTGCTTCGTTGAATCCCACATGATCAATATTATTTTGCTGGAGAAAGTTCTGAACGGTAGGCGACCATATGGTTATTTCTTTTTTTACTTCATCTTCTCCATTTCTGTCAATTAATCCATTATTAATCAAGCCCCTCGGTCTATCGTCATTACAATAATAATGATATATTTAATCCATAAGATGACCCAAAAAAGTTGTTTAGTTAAAAAAATATTAGTGTAGTTTAA
This sequence comes from Nezara viridula, assembly GCA_928085145.1. NCBI lineage: Eukaryota > Metazoa > Arthropoda > Insecta > Hemiptera > Pentatomidae > Nezara > Nezara viridula. The sequence continues at coordinate 148,885,303 of OV725079.1, read as the reverse complement.
ATACGACTCTGGCACCAGACTAGATCATTCAATAATAGCAAGATCTCTAGAAAAGAAAAGATACCTACAAGGTTAACATTGATTTAATATAACTCAATACAGTGAATATATAAAAAATAAAATTTTAGCTTTAACTTTGATTTTAACATTCTGAGTTTTAAAATTTGATTAAGTATTTTAAGCATGAAGGAAGTATTTTAATTTTCTTTATACATTACAAAAATTAGCTGATATTGTGAATATACATTGACAGCTACAAATAAATATAATAACTTACCATCACAATGATCATTCAAATCTGATTTATAAGAAATTGGTTGCTCTGTGGGCTTCTTTTCAGAAACTTGTGTAACTCCATCATTACTCGCTGTACTACTGTTACTTTCAGGGCTGTAAGGTAAAACCTAAAATAGACCATTATCAGAAAATTCAAAGTGAAGATTAAATATTAAGTTATCGACTTTAATATCACAACTTACCCTTGCATTTTTTGATTTCTTTTTCATAGTGATTTCATCAGAGGTATGGGAATAATCAATAGCCCAATAACTTCCTTTACCAGGATCATCTTTGGGTCGAGCAACTTTAGTAAAACATTTGTTTAATGAAAGATTGTGCCTAATAGAATTCTGAAAAAAAAATTAACACACTATAGGCAATTTTCCAAGAGAATGCCTTCTTCAGTGGAATTAAGCCCAGAGAGGCAAAAATGTTGAGACATTATATTAGTTCAAATTTCTAAAAAAAAATATTCTATATACCAAGGGACAAACTTCTTTAGGTACAACAGAAAGTTTATAAATTAAAATACCTACCTTCCACCCTGTACTAGCATCTCTGTAATAAGGGAATGTCTTGATAATAAACTGGTAAATTTCTGACAGAGTCATTTTCCCTTGAGGAGCATTGCTAATTGCTAACCTAATTAAGCTAGCATAGCTGGAAATTAAGAAAATAGAAAATAATTAGTTTTATTTTAATAAAAAAGAAATTATATAAGCAAAAATGAGATATTAATTTTTTTTTTTAAATCCGCCAAGTAAGGTCAGTATAGCTTCCTCACTGTTTTCATTGGCTAAAAAATATCTATATTACAAGGTTTTTCATTTTTCGTAAACATTATTGGAATGAGAATAGAATCTCTAGGTGAAGCCGTTTTCAGAAATTCAGTAATCCTACAACATATAACGGGTTTGATATAACGAGTTTTGTTCATTCAATACAAATCCTCATACAAATCCAAATCCAAATTTCCTCCAAGTTTGGGTCAAATCGAAATTTGAAAGAGTTCTGCACTTGCAGATTGCATATTTGATGATTCATAGCCAAAAAAAAGTTCCAGTATATATTGAACATTAATATCACTACTGTTAGTACAAAAAACTGTATGTAAAAATTTAATGTTTTACAGGAGAGCAAAAGAACTAATTGTTTCTTAATGATTTATTGGTATAATTTCATATTTTATTGCTCTCTACTAGTTTCCATTGTAGCAGACAGCGTGAACCAGTTGCAGACTACAAAATATCATCTTAGTTAAACAGAATAAAAGTTGGAAATATTTGCAAACGACTTTTTGCACTAACAGAAGTGGTATATACATAGGAAAAATTCAACTTTTTGTTTGTTTGAAATTAACTCCAATATAAAAATATGTGTGAAGTTCAATCAACTTTGATATTTAAGGATGAAATCGAAACCACGACAAACTAATTGAACTTCTGCTGGTTATATCGAATGTACAAAGAATGATTATTTTTAAAAAGTTTCTCATGATGAAATTTGATTCCAAAGTTGGTATTATTGGAAGAATAAATTTAAATAAAATGTGATTACAATTATAAATTAAATTATAGCTCAAAGGAAATAGGAGTGCAGAATACTTATTGCGACTCATATATGTATTTTTTTTTGCACTAACACTAATACTCGATCGCAGTAAAAGAGTTTAAAACTTTTGTCCTTTTAGAGGTATTTTTACATAATTTATTTTTTACTTAATTTTATTCTGTTCTATTCTAATGCACGCCCTATAGAACAATCGCCGATTTCGTTGAGGATAGGCAACACATGAGGTTCCAAAATCTCATCTACATAGCGAATGGCCGTCAAAGACCCTCCACGAACAACAACCAATTCTGTGCAGCGCTCCATTGAAATCCCAGCCCACACCATTAAGGAACCACGTTGGAAAGGTTGGCTCTAGGAAAAATTACAGGCTGCATATCTTTCGTTTCTTCTTCTCCACACCCTTTCACGCCCGTCTGGAGATCGAAGAGCGAATCTTGACTCATCTGTAAAAAGTACAGCACTCCATTCGTCCATAGTCCAATGGCTGTGATCTTGAGCAAAAGCCAGCCATGTTACTCTGTGAGTTCTGGTCAACTCTAGTCCTCTTACTGGACGAAAAGCCATTAATCCATACTCATTTAATCTTTTCCGAGCGGTACGTTAGAAATTTGCACCTCTCGAACTTCTTCAAACTGATGAATCGCTTGAACAACGGTAAGGTGGCGGTTTCGTAAAATTCTCAAAGTCAAAAACCAGTCATCCCGTGGTTCTGTTACCCTAGGCCGTCCAGAACTGGGCCTTTTATTGTAAAAATCAGTTTCCCAAAAACGTCTGACGGCGTCTCGTAAAGTTTCATATGGAACTCCGATGGCATTAGCTGCATATCTAATGGAACGTCCATCATCATTTCGCCTGTCAGTGTATGAGACCATGAGAGAAATTGAAGGTGAGACCAAAATTAGATATTCATTAATTAAGTAAAAAATAAATTATGTAAAAATACCTCTAAAAGGACAAATGTTTTAAACTCTTTTACTGCGATCGAGTATTAGTGTTAGTGCAAAAAAAAATACATATATGAGTCGCAATAAGTATTCTGCACTCCTATTTCCTTTGAGCTATAATTTAATTTATAATTGTAATCACATTTTATTTAAATTTATTCTTCCAATAATACCAACTTTGGAATCAAATTTCATCATGAGAAACTTTTTAAAAATAATCATTCTTTGTACATTCGATATAACCAGCAATCTGGCTTCAAGAATATATGAAACTATTTGAGAAACTAATTACTTGAAATTGGTATTTTGTCCCTGATTTTAGTGTTTCGTTCCACTGTGCTTTGGTAGCAAGGAAGCAAAAATAATATAACATTGGACTATTCTTACTGTATAATAAGAAGTCCATTTTTCATTATGTACCTATGTTAGTACTTGGGTTTCTTAATTCGCAGTTAAAAAAATATTTATTTATCATGGTTTAAAAGGTTAGTACTGACTTCACTCACTAGTTGTTGGTCCAAAAATAAATTTTGAGGGTTGGTACACCCCTTAGTTAAAGACCTATAGTCATCCAGCCATAAGGATTATTATTTACTTACAGAGGACATTTATATCAATGATGTAATCAATCTCATTTTCAACAACCTTTTGCCATCTAGAGTGCAAATTTTCAATACCGGATCGATAAAAATCAATTGGTTTTTGAGAAAAATATATTAAGATGGCATTTTGGATATCATCCAAATTAGCAAATCTTTTGCCACTTAAAAAGATTTGAAGCGACTTGAATAAATGGAAATCCGACAGTGCATTAACAGGCGAGTATGGAGAGTGAGGCTGTACCTCCCACCCCAAATCACTAATTTTTTATGGGGTTCATCTTTGGCAAGAGAAAGACCGACCCAAAGAAACCAAGATGAGGAGTGTAAGTGACTGGCGATAGCTCCATACTAAAAGACTATAAAAAATAAAAGTAGATACTTGCAAAATATGAGTTAATTAAATAACCTTTTGGTTTAGCACCTAATGCTGTTATTATTGTTCTTTTTATTATCATATAAGCAGCATTTTTTTCTTTCCAATTACTATTTAGAAAGATAGATTATACAAATTCTGAGAGACAAAACTCACTGTATACAAATACAAACATAAGTAAAATTTTAGTTTTAATAAGTAACAAAAAAAAAAATAAAGAAAGAAAATCATATTCATTTATGATATTTTAGGTAACTGATTCCAATGTTAACATCTTTTTTTAAGTAAATTTACTACTCAACTGCAATCAGAAAATCAGTAATATATTGTTTCATGTTAACAATTATTAAAGAAAATCATCTAATAAAGGCTTATAACATAAAATTTAAAGAAATTACCTATATGGAGGTTTACCATCACGAGAATTTCCTTGACTATTTTGGTTTGATGAAGTGGTATTGGAAGGGCTCCAATTCCTTCCATCTAGATCTCCCATAGCCATATCTCTCTGCTCCACAAAATCAAAAATTGTCATTTAACAGCCATTTTGGCAATAACCTGGTAAATAAAAAAATATGTCACAATAAACAGAAGACACAATACAAGATCCAAATTATTTTGACACACGTCTCACTTGGTTAATAAATTAGAATCACCATTTCTAAATTAAATAAATTTCCAAATTCACATACATTGCAAAATGTTTGACACTTGATCAATGAAATCAGTGATTTAAATGAAGCAATAAACAGAGTAACTCCAGGTAAGAAATTTAAGCATGCTGGTTTCAGATCACATTTTTCAAAAAAGTTTTAAGTTCTGAATTATATATCAGTCATAATAAGGATTTTCGTCCCATTGAAGTATCTTAATTCTATCATACTCCCCTTCTGATAAAAGTCAAACATATTTTTAAAAAAATTACCATTTCATAACATTGATTCATTTAAATGACTTAATGAAGGTCAAAACAGTGTTTTGTTAAATTTTTCTTGCAAACCAGTAAATAAAGCATGACATATATTGACAAACTTCATATTTTTTTATACATAACTATTTACATGAAAAGCTAAATACCACATGCCTAAAACATATTAAATGTGAAATGAAAGACTAAAGATTGAATGTTTGCGAAATTATTGTTAAAACCATTTTCATTAGCAAACTCATTCTTTAACATATACACAATAGCCAAAATTATGAAAGACGATCAAATAATTGGCTTCAAAACCAGCTTCCAAAACAAAAGCAGTTATGTCCAACACAAAATATCCACTTTCTGCTCTTTTAAGCCTGTTTTTAAATTGAAAATTTTCAAGTTTAAACTCCTTCAAGAATCCTATTAAAGATGCTATACGATGTGTGGTCATACCTTTCGGTATTCTTTCAATAATCTAAAATCAATATTTCGTAATTCATCCCACTGTACAATATAGAGTCATGGACAAAAACAATTCAAGAATGTTTGTTAAAAGAGCACCAAGATAAAAATTCGTAAAATAGTATTTAATTTGATATCTATCCTTGACAATGCCCCAATTTTCATAAACTATTTATACACATTCCTTCTATTAACTCTACATAAATTTTCAACATCAAAACTTACTGTTCTTTTTTTAAAGTAACTGAGTAAATAAATATATGAAGCATAATGGACTATTCATTCTTGGCAGAAGTGTGTGAAACTAAATACCTGTCAAACCCAATCTTTTCATGAGACTATAAAAATATATATATAACAAAAATTAAATCAACATAGACCCTTCACTAACAAAAATTACTATCTCCGAAACCTTTCCAGTTTTTTAAAAGACAATGGTAATTATGTTAAATACTGAAACTCGTAATATTTAAGTAAGATATGATGTTAGAAAAACATTTAAAACCAATTGTCAACAATTCATTGTCATTGAAAATCAACAAAAAAGGTTAGAATTGGAACTGCTTTCGGCCAAAAACAATGCAATATAATATAATCATCATAAAATCATAGGAATCAGAAAACTTCCTTGATATTTTAAAAACTGTTGAGATGTTTTGTACATAGGGAACTAAATCATAACATAACACTCACCACTTATTGGTATTTGATCACTGTATTAGTTGTCATACAAAGCAATAGTTCAATGAATGCTCAAACTCAACAGGTTATTAGTAAACAAATTTGACGGCAGATATAAAAACTTCCTACTTGAACCAAACTAAAATAAAATAAACAATAATACGACCCCCTAAACCTATCCCGAACTATTTCCAAAGCATTTAAAGCGCTAGTCACGTTTATAAGGTCACAAGAGATCTTACATGAAAAAAATCAAAACTTTTAAAAACTTTTTTCTGTTTCCAAAAATGAATTATAATTATAATTTTATTAATATTAAGAACATAAAATTGTCTGTATTTCTTCTTGGTGCATTCGAAAAATCGTAAACTCATAATGATTTTAAAATATTTAATGTTTAACTAAATTAAATTATTTTTGAGAAAATAATATCCACTGATTCAATTTTTGTTTAATAATCCACAGTATTTATAACAATTTTATATAATAATAACGGCTTTAAAGATAAACAATAAAGGCATAAATTCTAACATTTTTTAGAAGAAATAGTAACAGCTACAGAATATGTCTCAACATATCCCTTAGTGTCAGATGACAAAATACCTTAACGTACTACAAATATCCACAAAATCAACTACTACAAAATATCTAATCAAAAATTTTAATTTAGTTGTCTGATTAACTTCTTTGTTCGTTGGTAATCAAAACTGTCCTGAATCCAGGAAGTGTTAAACTTCTTTATACTTGGTTCTATTAAAAAGCGTACCTCTGAAGTTTTTTTAATGAAACTATTTAAAACTAATGATTAAATATTGAAAGATTTATAAATCTCATAATATCTTTCTTAAACTAACGTTCAAAATGGAATGTTAAAAAAAAAAGTGTATAAAAAAGTATACTCTTTTAGTCAGAAAAGCATATACAATAAAAGAAATCTCTGCTTTATTGAGCGTCCAAGGCGAACTTTATTTAATGTGCAATTCTTCTGCCATTATGTGGTGCTTGTGTAAACGTGGTGGAACACCCCTATGAAGACGACGCGTAAGGTGAACTCAAGTATTTCCTGCAATTTTTACGGTTTACAATAGGTTTCTTTAATCTCTACCCAGATATCCTGGATAGAGCCTTGGAGAGGGAGGGAAAGTTGGATCTCCTTTAGCTTCTGCATCAAAGTACTAAGGTGGTTCGGCTGGTTTCCTTTCACTCTTTCTGAAAGACTCACAAGGTCTGCGGTTTGTTGAGCGCGGTGGTCGAGCGGACTAATGCGTGTGCACAGTACCGAACATTGCACGCCAACCCGGATCAAAAATAATTACAAGTTCGTGTCCTGGTGCCCGGAGGACTTTTAACTCTAGCATTAATATCCCTGGCCCGGGAAAACCCTGTATAGCCTACAAGGCGAGGACCCAAAAAAAAAAAGAAAATGTCTACAGTTAGAGTTATGAACCAGTTTAATAATGCATTGAACTCCAATTACGAGTAAGGCTGATGATATTATCAATTCAGAGATTGACTTTACTTCGGGTCACTAGAGCCTATAGTACGGTATCTCATGAGGCAGTGCAGGTACTGGCACCTCTCAATCTCCTTCTGCGAGAAGACTATTACCTCTTTAAAATGAAAAGAGAAGGGTCGGCGGATCTAGCGGATCATCTAAAGATGAGAATTGAAGAAGATCCAAGAAGATGGAAAAGAATTATCAGGGAGGACACAGTTGATCAATGGAACCGGCGATGGATGGCAACTCCGAACGGGGCTACCCTAGGAAAGTACTTCCCCACGGTCAAGTCACGATTAGATGCAAGATGGCTCTTCCCGGATTACTGGGTGTCTCAATTCCTCACGGACATGGGGGCTTCCGAGCGAAGCTCATTAAACATGGGAAGAATATTGATTCGCTATGGCCCAATTGCAACGTTCCGAAGACCGCCGAACATTTAGTCGTCGAATGCACTGCCTATGAGGCACTAACTTCTAAGCTCCTGAGAGAGATGGGGATATATACGATGACAGAGAGCATGTTCCGCTAGCTAATGAGCAGAGAGAAGTACCCACATTATAGGGAATTCATATGCGGGTGGAAAGATGCTTTAGGCCCTACACATTTTAATCTGGGAAGAAGAGAAGGAAGTTAAGACAAGCTGCAGCTGCTTCGAGGACCGGCTTCAGGTGTCAGAATGGAGAAAAAGAAAAGCGTGGGCTTGTGCAAACAAACAAGTCTACGCCTCATAAATAATAATGTTAACAAAATTTTAATTAAATAGACCTATACTGCCAGCAGTGGAAGACGCATACTGCGTATTACCCGCCTGCCTGTAAGGCAAGGCAGATACGGGAGAAAAAAAAGGTATTACCGTATGTGTCACCTGTTTATCGATTTGGCAGACATATTAATGGCTGAGAAAGGTACAGTTACGTCAGTGGGCCGTTGCTGCCCAGATAACCGTAAAAACGCCTATGCAGCAACGTTGTTCCAATTCTCAATATCCAAATGCATAGCCAATGTCCATAACTAGCAGCTGTTCTCTGGACTTGGTAATTCTCAAAATCCATTTTACTTTAAGTCAGATCACCGGTGTATCCAGATCGCTTCTATCACTTTTCTTCATTTTGTTACCCATACGTCGTTACTAATGTTAGCGTCATCACTTCGTGCTGGCCGAAGATATAATAATGCGTGTGCACAGCACCACGCGTTGCTCAGTAACCCGGACCAAAGATAATTAAATAAAAATAATTACGAGTTAGCATCTATCGTATGCGATTTTAACTATGGCATTAATCCTCTGGCGGGAGAAACCCCGCACGACCTAATAGACGAGGGATGTGAGAACAAAAAAAACTCAAGGCTTCAATAATCATAAGCCTCTCTCCCCTTCTCTAATAGATCCACCAATGATCGATTCCATTTCTCAATGGTGTGCTCCCAGATTATCAGCTTCGTCTTTATTCCTTACTCATGGAATCTTCGGGAGCTCTGCCAAGTCTTCTCTCTTGTAATTTTCAGAAAGAATAAGTAAATAACACCCATCATTACTAATACTTCCACAGTCTTGTGTGATAGATCTTAGTTACCTTCAACAGAATAATTATCTGTATCACCAATATGTTTTTGAAAGAGATTATGATACTTCACAACCAACTCCTTTATAAATTATCATCAGCACAAGATATCTGAGGCTCTACAGTTTCCTTATCTCCAGATGAGAGGGTTACCCTGTAAGCCAAGTAGTCCCTTACAGTTTTATTTCTCAGAAGGATGGCCTATACTTTAGTAGCAGCCATCTTCATTTTTCTTCTATCACACAACCTTGTCACTAGAATGATGTTCTACTTCTGTCCACTTCTACCTCCAAGCTGATTCTGCTATTGGAGGCTGCCACTGCAGCCAAATTATCTAGGAAAGCTAAAACTACATGTGTAAATGGTTGTATAGGAATCCACAATTGTAATGAAAGATGAAAATTACAATAACTTAGCAAGTTCAGTGAACATTTTAAGTTAAAATATAAAAATAACATATAAGTTTGTTTTCAAATTTGATTTTTGTTGCTATGATTAATACACTTCTTCTTAATCTCCAGATAATTAATTAAATAATAATGATTATTTAATTAATCCACCAATGATCTTAGTCAAAGGGCAAGTTTTCACAGAATGAATAAAGTCTAATTTCTAGTGTTAAAAATATTATTGGGGTTCTATAATGCAAGGAAATGAGGGAACATAAAAAAATTAAAATAAACAAATAAAATATTCAATTTATTTATCACATAAATTTTTTCTTAAATAAAAAAAATCTTAGACATGTGACATATTTGAAATTTTAGAACAATAATATAAATTTTAATTATTAGGCACCATTTAAAAACAGGCACAATAAATTAGCCTTAAACTAAAAAGGCACACATTTACATAGACTTAAGTACAATTATTATAAAAATAAGTACAGTACATAACTAATTCAGATAATTATATAAAAATATGATATACTTAAATTAAGGATGTTATGAATTCCATCAAAAGTTTTAAACAGTCAGTAATTAAGTAAAATTCACATTTTCTTTTATGCTATTGATGATAAGTACATTTCAAGCAAGAAAAGCAACTGAATAATTGTTCATGAATGAACAAAAATACAAGGAGTTGGTCGGGGGGATGCGGTCAAATAAATAATACATTTTTAAAATAGTATTTTAATCATTACGCCAAAATTTATTTTAAAAAATTAGTATTTATTTTACCGCAACCCCTCAGCTCCCTCCTCCCCTCCTTTCCCCCATCTCCAGCTAACTCCTCATATTATATCACGGTCAACCATCTCTATACCATTATGAACAAAAATACAATATAAAATCTAGTTTTCACTGCTTCAAAAAATATTATAGGAGTATATATTAATAAATTACTGTGCTATAATTAAAATGATTTTATTATTATGTTAGTATAATTTATAGAATACTTAGAAACTTTTGTAAAGCGCGTGGTCTTTTGGGCCTCCCATAAACCTAAAAAAACTACAGTAAGTTCATTGAACAAACTTTATAAAAGGCAGGCAAACATTATCACATTCAAGTCACTACTTATAACAGGTTTTAATAAAAACATCTCGTTTCAGCTTTCAAAAATTACAATTCAATAAACATAGAAAAAAAATACAACAAAAGAAACAATCATTAATAAGAAACTAACTACAATATCTTAGAAATTATGATAACGAATTGTAATATTTAAAGCATTAATACTAATAAAATATTTAATTTTATTAAAGCTTAAAATAGGAAATAATATAAAAAACTAAGAAGAAAAATAAGGGATAAATATGATCCAATGTGAGGAATAAATTAAAGAAAATTTCAATCTAAAAGTAAATAGAAATAGATTGAAGAAGCCTATAAAATAGTTTTAGATGTGTAAGTACAACCAGACCAACAGTACATTCCATTAAGCCATAGAGACATTGAAATTAATGATATTTTAACAAATATATAAATTTAAAAGGAATCCAAATACAGTAAGAGCCCCTATAATGCAAAATAAAACTTTAAGCAGTGTTATACTGAAAAATCAAGATAATCCTCCAAATAATTGAACAAGTGCATAATGAAAACATATTGAATTTTGAATTAATTAACAAGGTAAATCAACAAGGATTAACAAGGATAAAGGGGATTCAAAGTACAAATGAGTGAACATTTTTTATTTTAGGAGATGTTCCTGTGGAGATGGTGGTCATATATAGGCTAAACAGTGGCAAAACTATTTTATTAAAAGCCAACATATAATAAAATAGTTTTGCCACTATTAAGTCTATTTATGACCGCCACCCCGGACCATCTCCTTCCTTTATAATGCAACGGCCAGCTATTAAATATTCAATTTTTATTTTATTCTAATTTTTGCTCTATTGAATTTTTACGATACCCAGTGAAACAAATAAGCTATATTTTGTGTTATATATGGGAAGTAATACTGTACAACGAAGGTAGAATATGTTTTTACATTATAATCACCAACATTTACAAACAAAAAAATGGTGATTAAATAAATAATTCAAAAACTTATAATTAATAAGGTATCAATTAACATTGAATTAGAAAACTGAATGATTTATTAAATTACTTATAAGTCTTTAGTTCATTAAGATTTTAAATCATGAAAGTAAAGATAAATAGAAGCACCATTAATAAAGTGGTGCACTTAAATCACTCAATAAAAAACCAACCTCAGCTGCAATGGTTAAGTGTTCACATTCAAGAATAAATAAATTTAAAAAATTTAACATATAAATAATGAAATAAACAAGTCTATACAATCACATAAGCCCATCGAGTGAGCAAGGAAAAAAAAATTATATTTATATATATAAAATGGCAATTTAATTAATCATATTCAGTAATTATGAGATTAAACTATAAGATAGTTTAAACAAGAAATTATTGTAAGAATTCTCATTTACTGAAATATTGGATAGTGTGAATCCATTTTTGTTTTTTTAGCCAATTTTAACAATATTTTAAAAGTCAAAAGGCCTACTATAAATAAGAAATTATTCTAAATTTTAGGTAATACATTTTTCTCATAAAAAAAAAAAAAATTAAATCTTTTAATTGCGGAACAATTAATTGCGAAAAAAAGTAATAAAAATGCTTGTAAATTAAATTGTAACAAGTACCAAAACTGTAAATGCTTTTTAAAACTCCAGCTTCTTATGTAGCGAAATTGATTTGAAGTAATTTTTATTACTTCATTTAAAAACTTAAACAAAATAAACTCAGTCAATAAATGAATTTTTTTCAATGTGAAATGAGCATTCATTTTTTTCTTTTTCAAAGTTTTAAAATATGAAGATTCTTGGTATTTAATACATAAACCCTAGAATAAATATTTAAAAAATGCTTAACTGAAAGAAAAGCAATATTCAATCCCTCATCAGTTATTTCACTTATAAAACTAAGTTTCCCGAGGCCTTCTACGTTATATAAAACTATAAACTACATCATAATCTTCAGCATAGACCTCAGTTACCGATGAATCAGTTATCATTCCACAGCTCAGTAATCATGATAGTCATCCACATTATGTTTCTCCAGGTTCCCGCTTAACGTAGGGTCTGGCCGATTTCTTTTAAAGAAACCACACCTCCAAAGGGCAAGAGCTACAAGCAGTACAAGTAAGAGGCCGCAAACCACAGCCACTATTATCATCCATATTTCGAGGCCGTCAGTCACTTGCTGTTCTGGAAACCCTCCACTTCGAGCTATACTAATAGCCTAAAAATTAAAAACTGAATTAACATCAAAATTTATACAATTGAAAAATATGATAAATCAGCTCAGAAAAAGGCCCATAAGTTGCCTCCTAGTTTCTGAAATAACATTTGTTCAGTTAAATTATAGATAACTAGTAATAAAACTATATATTTGATCACTATAGTCCTACATTTGATCACTATAGTTATTTGTTATTTTACAGCAACGTTTCAGCCCTTGGGCCATTATCTAGGGAAGAAACCTGTAATAATAATTAAAAATCATTATGGACAGAATTGCCCTTGTCAATTCCATTTAACTAGTCAAATACTCTAACATTTTATATATAAATATTCTACAAATAAATAACATTTTAGATATTGAATGAGTGAAGAGCTTACACAAGAGTACAAATCCAATATACATATAGAATTCTTTTTCAATATGATGATAAAAGCAATGAGAGTACAAATGATAAAATTATCTTCATTTTGTCGATATAATCTATATATATAAAAATGAATGTCTGTCCTTTATACATTACTAAACCATTCATCCCATCCCCATGAAATTTTCTGAAGTTGTCGTGTACACTCCAGCGAAGGTTTCTGGCATTGTACTTCTGTCCTACGATAATTTTATATGAGTAAAAAAAAACAGAAATTTAAAATTGTTTTTGTTCAAAACCGCTATTCTCCGAAAGTTCTTTGCCGATTGCTTTGAAATTTTGACACAGTGTTGCAATCGAATCCAGGAGTGTTTTTTGAACATTTTATTACCATTCGGCATTTTGTTTCAAAATGGCGGTCGAAAAACGTGTCGCTATAAACTGTAGTGCCAAATTTTATCGGCTTTAACAATTTTAACAAAACTTGGATAAAGTCTTCCCCTTGAAACCCTTTTAATTTATGTTCTATTTTATTATGTTCTATTTATATTTAACATACTTTCCCGAAAACAAGATGAAAAAATGTAACGATGAATTCAAAATTTTATAATTAAAAAAGTACGCAATTTTCGAGTGCTTATACCCATGATTACTTGAAAGCTTTCTGAATTCTCTGCAAATTAAACAAAATAACTAAAATCGCACATTTTGGTGCACAGATATAATGTTTTAAATATTTAGTACTTTTTCTTTTGAGATTGATTGTAGATTGCTTCTCACATACAAAATTATGTGTTGCATATTCTAGAGCTGGAAAATCAGACAATCTCTATATATACAAAGAATGGAACATATCACATATCTACAAGTATTGTGAAATATACTTTATTTTTTATTTCTTTTTCTATTCAACCAGACTGAGCCACAGCAACTCGTGGCCGGATACAGTTAGTAATATGATAAAATTGAGTCCATACGGCAGACTTTATTATTTTTCATTAGAGCTTACTTATGAATATCTTTATGTTTAAACGTAGTACTTTTATTTATCAGGTTTTTCGAGATGGCAAAGTTTATCAGACGGATCCCATTATCATTACTATATTCTTGCAAACTTTCTTTACCAATCGTCAGAACATAAACTTCTTCCCTTACCACCTTTGCGTTCGCATCACCTACAATTACAGTTTATAAATATAAAATATTTATATTAAAATATAAATATATAAATATTAAAATATAAAATATTTACATCAATCTTAACCAGTCGAATCACGGAATACGCCGAGGAAATTATCGAAGATTACCAATGCAGATTTAGACGGAGTCGTTCGACTATTGATCAAATATTTTCTTTATGGCAAATATTAGAGAAAAAATTAGAATACAATGGTATTGTTCACCAGCAGTCTATAGATTTTAAAAAGGCTTACGATTCTATTGACCGCCAGAAACTATATAATATTCTAATCGAGCAGGGGATTCCAAAAAAACTAGTAAATCTAGTTGGATGTGCTTGACGGAAACACTCAATAAAGTTAGAATCGGTAATAATCTGTCCGAAAAATTTGAGGTTCGTTCGGGTTTAAAACAGGGGGATTCCCTTTCGCCTGTTCTGTTCAATTTGGCATTAGAACATGCCGTTAGGGAGGTAATGTGTACTGAAAAAGGGTTGGAGCTGGGTGGGACAACACCCTTGCTTGGCTATGCGGATGATCTGGTACTGTTAAGCAAAGACATGGAAACTATAAAACTAAATACGACAACGTTAATGAAAGCCGGTAAAGAACTAGGACTCGAAATAAACACAGATAAGACAAAATATATGGTTAGCTGCAAAAATGGCGATACTACTGATGATATCGATATAGATGGTAATATCTTTGAACAGGTAGAGAACTTTAGGTATCTAGGTTCTACGATAACTAGAAAAAACGAAATTGAAGAAGAGATTAAGGTTAGACTGAAGACGGGAAATGCTTGTTATTTTTCTGTGACAAAACTACATAGCTTGCGCCTCTTATCCCGGAACTTAAAAATTAGAATCTATAAGACCATTATCTTACCTACAGTTCTTTATGGATACGAAAATTGGCCGCTTACATTATGGGATGAGCAGCGTCTGAAGGTTTTTGAAAATAAAGTATTGCGTAGAATATTCGGACCGAAGAAGGATGAGTTAACGGGAGAGTTCAGACCGTTACACAACGCCGAATTGCGTGAACTGTATCCGGGTAATATAATTGAGGTAATTTCATCACGGCGAATCAATTGGGCTTGTAAAATTGTTGGACTTAGTAACGAGAGAATTCCTAAAAGGTTAATATTTGCTGTACCAAAGGGTAAACGTCCGAGGGGTAGACCGAAGCGAAGGTGGGAAGATTGCATTAAAGCCGATCTGAAGGGTCTGGGTTTGGACGGCGAACGGTGAAGGGAGGTGTATAATAAACGATTGGTGGTGTCGGCATCAAACCTTTGGGTTCGCTAAGCCTTTTATGATTATTAGAGCTTACTTATATATTGATACCATATCATTGCATATAATACTTATATATTTTAATTTGTTCAACATATTTTTTGTTCTCCCATGCTTTTACAATAGTTTTTAATAAATTGGGTTGTTATGTTGTCTTTTCTCAGCCCTGATGAAGCCCAGCAACTTAGGCCAAAATGTCAGCACAAAATCACGGTAAACTTTCTCTCTCCGAAGGTCTCACGGAACTTCTCTTTTAAGAAATGTATACATTTATCATATATGGTTTTCTTTTCCCTTTCCACTTCACCTGTCTGATTGAGGTCATTGCTCTCAAAGTAAACAGTTAGATAAAAGATCAGTGCTGTCTTTCCTGTCTTGGGAAATGCAACAATGTCCAAATACCTGGTTGAGCCTTCACTGACGATTCAATAGACCTCGTCGAAGCAGGCGAATTCCTTTCCTCTAAGGAGCCTTATCTATTCAAACTAGAATTTATGGTGACGATGTGTTATGAGGAGAGAATTATTGGGGCATTTTCTCAGCACTTGGGCTGGTGTTTCAGACTCTCTGCCGCACTTACGACAGAGGGATCTGAAGACTTCCTTCAACTGTCCACTGACTCCTGGGACTCCACGTAAAGGTGCGTTATTGATGTAGAGTTTTAAGACGATAGACCATTCTGATCCCAAAAGCACTTGCTTTTGGCATATGTATTTATTAGCTTTCGAGGTTTCTTTAAAATGCCAAACTGCAATGCCTCGCCACCTGCAGCTGACCAATTCCTTAAAAGAATTTTCTCTTAGTGACTATCATACCCATGATTGAATGAAAGCTTCCTGAATTCCCTACAAAATAAATACAAATTTAATATTTTCTCTTTTTTTTTTTTTGTTATTGATTAATCGAAAATTTTATAATTACTGCAGTAATTGAGATTATCATTTGAATAAGTGATATGATTCTCCCCCCTCCCCTTATGTAGTTTAATACTATTATACACTCTTTATATTTATTTTTATTTTTCCCATTCTGGAAGTAGTATGATACATCTTAAATATTTGATATGCTATTATTTAAAAATACTTAACCCATGAGTAATAATTATCACCGTTTATGTTCTTTTTAGTATCAGTTTTTCATTGATTTCAGTTTAGTTTATTTTTTAATAAATGATTTTCTTGGACTTAATGTATGAATAAGGCTGTGCTGTTTACCTTAGGTTTTCTTTCATGAATAAGGTTTATTTTTCACTACAATTTTTATAACTCTATATTTAATCAAGTTAGTATGAAGAAGCAAGCTATCAAATGTCTTAGGAGGGGTGTGCGAAATCTTTTGAGGGAGGTGGAAGGCAGCTCTAACGCATACGAAATAAACGCTATGGTAAGTGGTACAGTGTATCTTCAACGCATTGTCACATTTGATACTTGAAAATCTTTAACACTGAAACAGTATCCTATAATATTTTGAAATGCATTTGTTGGTTTAACATCCAACTAGTGGTGTGTTTAAAAAATATGTATAGTTACAGCTTATATTTTACAATAGTAGATATATTAAACCAGGCACGTATTTAGATGCAACATTAAGCCAAAATTTCAAGGTAATGGGAGAAAAACTTTTGAGATTTAAGAGTTTGAACAAAGGGAAAGTGAAAGTACAAACTGTAGACTCTATATATATTTATATTTCTTTGTAGGTATTTTTATTTTTTTAAGTACCGTTATATGTACAAATTTTAATATTTATATCGCTGTAATCGATACAATTAAATATTAAATAATATCAACTATATCATTTGTGAAAACCACATATGTATATGTACATAAAATTGTCGGAGTTCGTATTATATTATGCTCATCTTACGTATGGAAGCCTGTTCTAATCTTAAGGTGAGCTCGGGTGCGCTCTTATTCTTTTGTTTCCTTCATTAAAATTATTCACCATAACGATCTGGTATTCCTCCTCTAGTTAATTATCAAATTCTTTCATAATTAAATTTAACTATTTTTTATATCAGAGATCAATGTGAAATGGTTAATTGTTTCAAATAAAAAAAATTGAAGGTACTTTAGGGGAAGCTAATATCGAAAATTAGCTATTTAAGCCCTGTTAGAGAACATTGATGAGATTAAAACCTACATTATGTTGAAAAATGCTTAATTTTACACTGATATAATGAATTTAATCAAAATTATTAGAGCCCTTTACTAAATTGCTGATTTTGACGAAAAAGTTGCTGTGTATCATCAAGGCATATAAAAACCTTAAATATGCAATTTCAACTTTGTATGACTTTTCGTTTTTGAGCTACTGTAAATACAGATATATGCAGACCATTTTGCAGGACTTAGGTGACCTCAAAATGTGTATTTCCGGTTAAAAACTGAGATTCAAGAATATTCACAATCGCAATACTTTTCTTTACTATACATTTCGAATATATAGGTAGGTGAAAGTAATAGAGGAGAAGAGTTTGATGAGATTAACATGAATGTCATCATTCCTAATGTCCTAGGTTGAATTTTCACAATTGAATCTAATCTTTAGTGGAAAATGACAGATAGGAATCAGAAAGATGGATATATGGAAAGAATGAGAGTAGCCACTGGTTAGTGGTTAATATATATAGATTTAAAAATTTTATGTCTCTTCAAGATATAGGCATCATTGATATTCATACCGCCATATTTAAAATTCACCCACAATAAAACAGCCAGTGAAAAATAGTTTCAATCTTCCAAATTTGAAAAAAAAAAAAGAAAAAGAAATATGCAAATAATATTCTTAAAATATGTTAATATTTACATTAGCAATGATATCAGATGGATTTGAGGTAATTATTAAGCCTCCTCGACTTGGTATAATTATTTTAGCAGTTGAGGCTATTTCGACAGCTTTCACTTTTGGATAGTCTTCAACCAATGTACTATTCCAAAGCCTGAAACAATAGTAAAGATACAAACTGTATTCTATTAAAATAATGGTAACTAATGTTTAATTTAAATTTAACACACCTAGCTCTGATTGTAATAGTTGCTGACTGCTGATTTAGAAGTTTGTAAACAACACACTTGAATTTAATACATTTCGCAGTGCCAGCTGAACAATTCTAAAAAAAAAAAAAAAAAAAAAAAAAATTAACACTTGAAATAATTAATCAAATATAATGGAAAAACTAACCAAAATATATTACCATTCGGACAATATTATCAGGACCCTTTCTAACAATCATTTCTACATCCCTCTTTCTTCGCTGAATGTTTAACAAAGAAGAATTATTAATAGAGTTCAGTTCTATATTTGAGAGTTTTTCAGTTTTTCGGTCTCTCAAACCTAGAGGATTAACCAATTCACTAGTTGTATGACAAATGCCTCCTTCATCAGCTGTAACAATTTTATTTTATTTTATTACAGCTATTATATATAAAACAAAAACAAAATATTAAATAAACATTATAGAAAACAAACTTAAGCAGATCCTATGATTTCTACATGTACCATCCCCCAGAGATGCATTAGATATTTGAAAATTAGAGAACTGCAGAATGTTATTACAGTCAAATTTCTATAAATCTAACATAAAGACTCCTAGAAATTTCAATAAATAAAAATATTGCTATTTTTCATTCTAGTCAAATGAATAATAATTACATTATGATACGAAGTACAGAGATGGTTGATGGTGAATTCTAATTTCAGAAGAAGTTAGTCAGTCGGAGAGGGGGAGAAGGGTGGGATAAAAAAAGTACGATATTATATAATAGTATATTTTTCATAATATTTTTTCCGATGTTTCGACCTACGTTGTAGGTCTTATATAAGATACAAACAATATATATTAGTTATTTAATTATATATGAACAATGTACACCAACAAGCATAAACAATATTAATTATAGAAAGTTTAATAAACTGATACAGTGTTTATATATGGTTTTCGCAATGGTAATGCTAATAATGCTGCCCGTCATGAATATTCCAGGCGATTTCCGAATAGATTACCAAACAAGTCTATCTTTAGCTCCATGTTTCAACATCTTAGAGAAACTGGTACATTTGCTATAATACCATATGCTGGTGGTATTTTTGCCCCTTTACGAAATGAAGAAAGGAGTGCGACCATATTATAATATTTTGATGATAATCCATCTGGCAGTGTATGATGAGCTGGAGCAGAATAAAATTTACTCCAACTACAGTATGGAGAACTCTCATTGCAGATGGACTTCACCCATATCATTATCAATGGGTACAAAATTTATTATCACAAGATTTTCGGCAAAGAAGAAATTTTTCAGATTGGTACTTAAATCAAGTTGGTGGCACTTGCAACCACATCCCCTACGTTCAGTCCGGCTCCTATGTTTTCTCCCTTCAAACCTGATCACTTCTTTTTTCCCCATATTACACCAGATGATCTCCTTAAATCCATTCAGAAGTCCCATACCAATGATTACGGTCCCGACAACATTCCAGTCAGACTGATTAAAGCCGCATTGCCATCCATTCTTCCGATCCTTTATCATATATACAATTATTCTCTTCAAAATGCTACCTTCCCTACATCCTGAAAAACTGCCCTAGTACGCCCCTTGAAGAAGACCTCAAATCCATCAGCTCTTAATGATTTCTGACCGATTTCACTTCTTTCAAGCCTCTCAAAACCTTTAGAGCGATTAGTCCAATCCCAGCTATCCCATTTTTTAGAGGACAACAATCTCCTAAATCCCTACCAGTCTGGTTTCAGGTCTGGTTATTCTACTCAGTCTGCCCTAATCAAAATTTAACAAGACCTTCACACAGCCATAGATCAGCAGAAACTAACCATCCTTATTCTCCTAGACTTTTCCAAAGCTTTTGATTCAGTAGACCACCACATCCTCCTAACTTAAAAACTTAAAAATATCTCTTTTTCTTCTAGTTCCCTTAATTGGTTCCAATCCTTCCTTACCGGTCGCTCCCAGTATGTTGTAATTCCTAATAACCCCCATCAGAATCGCTACCTCTGACCAGAGGCGTCCCACAAGGCTCTTCCTTATCCCCCACCCTTTTCTTCATCTATATAAATGACCTCCCATCCTCTATCCTGCACTGTCAATACCACCTGCATGCCGACGACATTCAAATTTACCTCTCCTTTAATCCGACAGATTTCTCAGATGCCACTCTAAAACTTCAGGAAGACATTGACAAAATAAGTGCTTGGGTAAACCTCAACAGGCTCACTCTGAACGCCGAGAAGACAAAAGCCATCTTGATCGGATCCCCCTCACTCCTCAAATCCTACCTGGTATCTCTTAATCTTCTCCTGAACAATTCGCCTATCTTATTCCACATTACCGTTAAAAACCTAGGAGTTACTTTTGATCAAACCCTATCCTGGAAACCACACATCTCCCTTATTTCCTGTTTCACTATCTCTACCCTAAAACAGTTCAATCGTCTATGATATCTCCTTCCATATAAGTCCCGTCAACTCCTAGTTTCCTCCCTTGTTTTCCCCCACTTCGACTATGGCTGTATGGTGTACAGTGGACTCTCGGAAGATTCCGAGGCCGAACTTAAACGCCAAATGAATTGTGCACTACCTAGCCACCTTTCTGTACCAAATCATTAGAACTCATCGACCCTCCTATATTTTTCACAGCTTACAATTCAAATACTCCATCCAATCCTGTCCCATTAGATCTCGTACTTCCGACCTCTATCCTCCTCCTCACCGAACTGCTGCGTTTGACAAATCCTTTGCAATACAAGCCGCCTCCCTCTTGGAATTCTATCCCTGCTGATATTCGACAAGCTCAATCAGTTTCCTCTTTGAAACCTCTCCTCTTTAAACACCTACTCCTTTCTTAATCCGACTGATTGCGAAATATATTTAAGAGAAATATCTAAGCACCCCCAGAGACTACCTCAATTTATTTAGGTTATTTTAGTTTCTCATATATATATGTACAATTTTCTCGTTATTTTCTTTCTCTTCTTCAGTATTTTTAGTTTTAGTCAACTCTTATTGTAAATATATAATCTAATTGTAACCACACAGACATAGAATCTGTATTTATAATTTGTTCTAAAGGGACAACAGTCCCAGAATAATAAAATATTTTTTCATTTCACAATGAAATGTAAATAAATATAACATCTATAATTATTACTTTCCCCTTGTCTATAACTATTACTTACCCTTTGTCTGAAAAAACTTATTTCTGCTAAGAAGAGAGTGGAAGTGAAAGTTTTGTGATGCATGCATCAGAATTTTTTTGACAAATATGGGTCATGAAAACGATTTATAAAAGTTAATGGATGAAGCCTTCCTGTTTTTTTTTTATTTTTACTTTACTATGAAATACAATGGTAAGTATTTTGATCATTAAAAATTTTTAATCTGAGTTTTCAATGCAAATACACGTTTTGAGGTCTCCTGAGTCCAAATAATCAAATTTTGCAAAACATTATCTGTATGTGCCATGGGTTTATTCCGAAAAATTATTAAGTAACAATTAAAAAAATTCAATTAGTGAATAATTTGATTAAATTTCTCTCTTTGAAATGAAAACATTGTGCACACAGTGTGACTACTTTTAATAAATTTTACAAGAGAAAAAATAATACTTTAGAAACATGTATAAAGTTTTTAGATCCTATAATTTTTAATGAGTATTGTAATCCTCACTTATTTATAGCTAAGGGATGTACTTTCAAATCTCTATTTGTGTATAGAGCTACGAGACTGAAGTTATCTTGTTCGAATAGACGATAGAGTTATGAAGGTTTTATTGCCATCTATATGAGTAGGGCTTGTATTATTTTGATGGTCCTAATGAGTTTTTGCAGAGATAAAGATGACCAAAATAAGAAAAAAAGTTTTATAAGTTTTATCTCCATTAAAAATGCACTTCAAAGACTTTTTACAGTAGCCTAATTTACCAGAAAGTAATTTCTACCCAAAGTAGAGTGGTAAGTGAAAGTTCTGTGATGGTATTACCAAATTTGTATTACTTACAATAGAGAAATAATACTTGCCATCTATAGAAGGTTCTTCATCCATATACAAGAGCCATTTTCCTAATGGTTTGTTATTGGCCACCTGGTGAGGCCAGCTGATGTGAATTTCTAAATTGTTGACAGGTGAAGGTCCCTGGTTGACCACTTGATATGTATGGCGAAGAAGAGAACCAAGCTGGTCCTTAAATTTCATTTCTGATTCACCACGAACTTGACCACCATAAATCAACTCTTCTGGTCTCACCGACCTATTAGATTATTAGTAAATTTAGTAAATAATGAAACAAATTAACCATGAATAATTACACTAATAGGAAAGGATCTAATTCATTATAGAAAAATTCATATACTATTGTTACATACTTTTATCTCATTATACCATAATGGTTAAGGAAAAGGAAATGGGGCATTTACTTCCAAAATCTGTTTAACTTTCATTATTTTCTTCAAAATGAAAATAAATATATTGAAAAATTTTTAAAACAAGGTTATAAAGAAATCAAAAACAAATCTATTGGGTTAGCAAATAAGTCCTTTTTGTGTTTCAGAGTGAAATAAAATTGATATATTATCTTCTTATTTGTCTTTTTTTATTAGGAAGCTTATGTTTATAATTTTTTCATATTTTAGACAATAAAACTTCCAATTTTCTTCATATTTTTTAAATTACGTTTGTTGTCTCTTACGTTTCGGGACAATTTGCCCATCATCAGAGCAATCTTTATCTTTACTTTCTTTCTTTGATGTGGCACTATTTGTCAAAAATTAAATATTTGTCACATTTTTTAACACATACACACAGTGTATCAATGAATATGTGTAAAACCAAAAAATAATTTTAAAAAATGTGACAAATATTTAATTTTTAACAAATGGTGCCACATCAAAGAAAGAAAGTAAAGATAAAGATTGCTCTGATGATGGAAAAATTGTCCTGAAACGTAAGAGACAACAAACGTAATTTTAAAAAATATGAAGAAAATTAGAAGTTTTATTGCCTTAAATATGAAAAAATTGATATATTACAGACATAAAATTTATTTTAATCAAAAATGTACTGACCAGTATTTAGTATGACCTGTATCGTTCCACTAACTACATATTCATAGAACGTCACAGATTTATCAAAAACTGGCAGAAGAGGTTTTTGATGTCCTATTCATTTTGTAATTTCAATTCATGGAACTACCTATTTCAGTACTGCAGAGAACAGGATAAGTGGTAGTCACTCGCGAGCTGGGTCTGGTGAATGGGGAGGGTGGGGCAGAAGGTCCCATCAAAAGCTTAATAATTTATTAAATAAGATGAATCTCCACAAAGTTAATTTGCTTCATAGCAAACAAGACAATGAGAAGAAGATTTATAAATCAATTCAATCATGCAGCTGATGCCAAAAACAGATTAGTGCACCAGTTTGGTCAGCAGAACAGCTAAAATTGATGTCAGTTGATTTCATAAACTATAGTAAAACTTTGATTAAACATCACTCGTTTATTCATCACTTTATGATACACAATAGAACCCCTCCTCTCCAAAAAAGGGTGGGCTCTTAACACATGATGTAAATATTTCAATGGAAAATACGAAAAATTAAAAAAAAAATAATAATGTAACATACAGCATTAAAATGAATGATTTAATAGCATACACATCATATTTTGATAGATAAAAATAATTTTAGTAAGTCAAGTTAATTTTTAAAAAAGACAACACATATACATAACCCATTAGTTTTGTTATATATGTATGCAGTTGAAATGGTTAAAATCATAGTTAATCAAAATTTTACCATATCGCAAAACAGTAGTCAATATTTAAATAATACTTTTATTTATGTTTTATGATTTTGTTCTCTCAATAATAATACAGAAAGTGAAATATTTTAACTATTTACTGTTTGTAACAATGATAACTTATTGATAAATGATAAGAATATACCTTACTAATACTTACGCTTTCAAAGAGAGATTTGCTTTCCTCATAACTAAAGCAGATAAAGTGACAGGGCCTTGAGGCTCCAGAATTTCAGATGTAGTGTTGGCCCTTAACACAAATTTTATTTCTGGTTCAATATCAATGGATGATCTAGGTTCAAATCTAAGGCTGATATTCACACCCTCATTACGGACAAGTGGATTGCCTAGAGAACATTCAACAACAGTTTCAGAAACAGTTCCACAACTCTGTCTGTTCACCTGAACATAAATGAAGAAAAATAATTGTATTTACATAAATGAATCATCTAACAATAATGGTATATGACATAAATAAGTTCATACCTTAACTTGGGCAATATAACTAATTGTTTTAGAGTGTTTAATAACTAAATATGACTCATATGCACTCTCATTTAAGTTGTGGACTGTTACATTAAGCAATATTTCCTTGTATTGCCCAAGAATGAAATCATATTTTTTAGTTCCTCCTGAAACAAAATTAATAATAATGATTTTAAAAAACAACTGAATGGAGAAATAAAGCACCATACAATACATAAAAATAAAGTTTATTGCAATTTAACTGCATAACCTACACTTATATAACAGTAGTTTAGACTCCTTTTTCAGCTCTCAGGAGCAATGGAAATTGCAAATGAACTGAGCTATCAAATGAAAGATAATTTCATAGAGAATTTCAAAACTCAGTTGGTTTCAAAAGTCAGAATAGCTTGATCCCTTGCGTACTTAGAATAATATAGAAGGAAACATTTTCATACTTTTAAAAATTAAAAAATATCCAGTTACGGCTTCTATAATCACAGCAGGTATGACTTCTACCCTCTGAGTAGACTAATCACCTAACATCAAGTAAGAAACTTCACCAAAAGAGTTTGTTGAATAGAACATCTTGATAATATTATATTGTATGTATGAATAAACATGTTTTACTGATGTCACTTATACCTCGAATACATAAGGGATAAGGGTAGCTATATCATGCGAGAGTTCTCACTGGAGTATATTAGTTCACAAAATTAAACCATAATAGAAAAACCTCAAGATTTTTCTCATCAAATACCTCACAAAAGGTAAGAAGATGGTTCCTAATTGTTGCCATAGTAGCATTGGATTTAATAGGTGGATATTTCTTTAATATAGAAACATTACTAAAACATTTATTTTGGCTTTCTACTCTATACTCCATCCAGTCCCCATAAAATTGTAAATAGTCACTACTGTAAATATGTATATAAATTATTAGCTCGTTCTTCATTATTTTTTATCTCATGTTTATTTTCAATTTTTTGTTTTTTATTATTAACAGATCTAAATTAGTAAGTAACTTATAATTTTTTCTATTATTTTTTTAAATTTTGACTATTTACTTACTCTATACTTTTGTTTATGTATCTCTAAGGCTCCTTAACCCACATTATTGTCTTTCTACATTATTCTAAAGGGACTTGTCCCAGAATAAATAAAACATTATCATTATTATACTTACAAGGTACCTAGTCCTGTCCTGAATATTGTTACAAGGAAATATATACAGATTTCAACAGAAAAATTATTTTTTCTCAAAACCTTTATTAGAAAATAAAATGTAACTCCTTTTGCCTTGACACAGGCATTTAATCTCCGTGGCTAGTCATCAATAGCAGCACGCAACACTTCTTTTTTCAGAGATTGTTTGAGGCTTTCTAAGTTACTCTGTAGGATGCCATCCTCTCCAGTTCGGATCAAAACCAATAATCTAGTGGATTGAGATCAGGGCTTCCTGAGGGTCAATCCGAGGCAGAGATGAACACTGGAATGTTCTTTTGCAGCCACTGCTGAGTTAACCTGACCTAATGAGCTGGAGCAGAATCCTGCTGGAAAACCCAATAACTTCCAGCAAAACGGGATATCATTTAGAGCCTTGACAACAAATTCCAAAATATCGTCCTGATAGTTTTTAGCAGCTGTTTTAACTCCTTTTTCACAAAAAATGGAGCTTCATGGTACCAACACAGCAAACTCTCCACCAAACCATCACTGGAGAAGGGCGATGACCTCTTTCCACTCTTCCAATGACTTAATGGTCTTCTTTAGAGCAGTGTGAGTACACACGATCATTTTGGCGATTAAATTTTTCTTCAATTGAAAAAACATTTTCTCATCGCAAAAAAAAATCTTTCGATGAAGACCATTAGTGTAACGGCCAAAGAACACTTTGCCCCTATCCACTCTAATTTTTTTTTTAGGGAAGTGGTTAGCCTTTGACCTGTCATTCTTAGAAATACACCCATCCTAAGGTCACTTTTTCACGATATTCTGCGAGACATTGATCTGACAGAGATTCCCATTTCCCAAGACATGATTTGTTGTTTTCGAATGGGATTTATTCTGATTTGAGCAGCCACTGTTCTCACTCCATTAGCCGTTCTCACAGTTCGTCGACGATGGTCGAGGTTTTTCAAATACAGATTGGGCCTATTATATCTATTTATAGAGTGGTACACGAACATACAGCTAATACCCAAAGGGTTCAAAGTGTTGAAAATCTCTGACCTACATTTTCTAACTTGGTGTGAGGCGATCACAGCTATTTGGTTTTCTTTATCACCCCACTCCATGTTAACTGAACGAAAGAAAAATACAAACTAATTGGGATTATTATTCTCACATGTAAAGAAAATAATCTGATAGAGGTAAGAATTATCTAAATAATGCCCAAGGATGTAAAAGTTCAATTTTTGTAACAGTATTTATGGCAGAACTAGGTCTGAATAGTAATCCTCAAGAAAACTGCGGAACTAACCACTAAAGAAAAATGTCTCATGGAATCAATCCTATAGTTTAATAAAATCAGATGGAACACAGAAAACTTCGAAAACTGAAATGTATTGCATATACATACAAAAGGTATTAACAGAGCCTGGGCACATTTTCCTATTAATTATTGTACATTGTGTGAGGTATTCTCATTCAGTAGACTTTCAATCATAAAATTGCTTAAGTGATGGAAAAAAATAATTTGAAGGTTGAGCATAATAGGTCTACATTATTTCACAGAATGCGAACGGTTTGCATCCCTTAGGTATTGCATTCTAGATTCTGATGGAATCATAGAATAGAAGGTTTCCTCCATCGAATGGTCATCCCTTTTGAATTTTACTAGGAAAGATAAACAGTTGAAGATGGAGGAGAAATAGACTCCATGGGGTAGATCTTATTTGAGGATAGCAAAATATGTGACATTTATGAAAAAATCAATTATTACAGTGAATAGAAGTATTAAGTTGTAATTTTTAATGTTTCCTTCTTGAAGCCACATTAATTCAATAGTTTGCTCACAACTGAGTTAATAGACACGTAAAGTGACGAAACACGCCTGCCTTAAAGAGAATAAAAAGCACTTATAAGCTTAATTTCCTATTTATTCCTGAAATCACTAATAATTCAGTAATCAGTGATTAAATAGTAAATATTTGGATAAACATCTATTAACGTTTTAACTAGTATTTTTTAAAAGAAAAATTATGATCAGAGTTAAGATAACTTTAGATTTAGCTTAGAGCACTTAAAAAAAAGACATTATTTTTTAAATTCATGTGGAATTGTCAAAAATAATTTTGAGAATATGAAACTATTTATATGACGAATAAATACCTAGACATAACCATTTCCGAGATTTCAAAATTTGATTAAAAAAAAGTTTAATTAAAAGGCTAAAACATGCGGAATAAAAACATGATATTAAGGAATTTAAAAATCGACACATGAAGATGAATTTGAGAGTTTTTAGTATAGAGGAAGATACTCTGAAATAAGATCATTCAAGAAAGTTTCATTGGTAAGGGCCAACAGAATTTGAAACACAATAAAAAATCAATTTTTTGGAAGAATTTGAAGGCAGCCTGAATGAGGAGAAAGCCACAGACTAAAAGTATAAATATAGAAGAAACATAGGAAAGTTTATAAAAATATTATAGAAAAACATGAACAACAAAAAAATCAAAATAATTTGTAATTTTTCAACGTGTTAGTTTTCTTTTTTGAAAATTAAAATTTAATGCTATTTACTTGAATAAATATTTTTCAAGAACTGAATTCTTTTATAACATTATTAATATATAGTTAAAAAATACTTTAACACATTTTATGCCTAAAATGCTTCACTATCCCATAAGGTCTCTTTCACTACATAATGGCAGTAAGTATTGTGTACATCAAAATAAGTTTAATGATATAAATAAGTTTAAAATAAGTATATTTAATTTTTTTTTTAATAAAAAATAGACACTTTTACCAGTATTCAAACAACTGATAGAAATTAGATATCAGCTTTCTTAAATAAAAAGTGCCAATGTCAAACTTTAATTTAATTTTATCAAAGTTGTAAATATGTTATTGATCATATTTACCTACCTATTTGTCCCTTCAATTATTTTAAAACTAGGAGATGCAAAAGAAATATCTTACTAGAATGGGGAAGATTAAGATTAGCTTCAACTGATAGCTGACTCTCACAAATATCGTTGTCCCCACAGTCCTTTAAAAATGAAGCATGGAAAACTTTAACAGCTTGAACTTGATTCAATATTGGGAGAGAATCCATAGATGGTAGTTTGTCACCCACTCTAGGCCTTTTAGGTTCATCTTGAACTAAGTTATAACTGAGCCTCATTGCTATAGCTGTTTGAATATCCTTTGTTTCTTCCTAAAAATACAATAAATATTATGAAACAAAATATCTTAATTAACAAACTATCAATTAATAATATAATGGTCCACATAATTTCTTATTAATGATTAATAAGATGATGATGTAACTGTATAAATTATGTAATGAGCCGAGCTGTCAAAAACGTTTACATCGAGGAGATAGAGTTATAAATCTTGACACTATCTTCTCTGGTAGAGACAGTGACAGAGAGTTCTGCCAGATTTCTTTCATTCTATTCAGATTTCTTTCATTTCATTATTTCATCGTTCTGCTAAATTTTTACTTTCACTTACGTATATATGTAATATATAGTAAGGATAAGTATTGCGATCGAGAAAATTTTTTAATCTGAGTTTTCAACGGAAGTACACGTTTTGAGGTACCCTGAGCCGAAATGACCAAGTCCCGAAAAATGGTCTGCGTGTTTGTATGTTAGCAGTCTAGTTCAAAAACAAAAAGCCATACGAAACTGATATTACGCATTTAAGATAGGTATATGCCTTAGATGTGACAGCAACTTTTTCCTCCAAATCGGTTAAGCGGAAGTGCCACTTTTTTTTCTAAAGTACTAATTTCATTGTCTGGTTATAGGATTATTAAAATTATTGTTCTTGATTAATTTTTCTTATAACATCCCATTATTTCTAAAGCTCATGTTTCATTGCTTATATTTTGCTGTTAGTTGTACAAGTTAAATCTTTCATCTTCTTACAATCAAACATTGAATAAAAAAGTGAAATATGACTTTAGGCACAAAAAACAAAACAAATAACAACACAAAAATAAACTTCTCAGTAGAGCATTCATTCTAGTTTAATTAGATTTCTTGGAGAAATAAATATACAATGAATCCAGAGCCAGAGGTTTTGAAATGTCAAATTTTACTGCAAAGCAATTTGACATATTTTAAGGTCAAAACTCCAGCAAATACTCTAGCATCTGTATAGGACCATAGTAATTTCTGTTAGTCTTTCTAAAAAATTACCACTACACAGAACAAAAAAATAAACTAATATTAAAAAAAAAAAAAGCAGTAGTAGAATGATAAATATTGGTTGTCATAAGTGTAACATCTAAACAATGAAGTGTTTAAATTACTTTAACAAAAACAGTGTGGAAACTACAATGTTTCAGCTCTCCAGATTCTCTCTTCAAAGTTATAATGCCCTGTCTTGAGGTTGGCCTTGTAATAGGATTTCCAAGAAAAACACGGGATACTCTTCTATTGATATCCGCTTGGAGAGAGTAATTCAACCTTAAGCGTTCAGGATCTAAATTCCTGTCACGAATAACACCTTGAACTGATATGCATGCCTCAAAAGTAAAACTGAAAAAAAAAAAAAAAATTCTTCTTAGTTTTGCTAGAGAATCAAGATGTCAAAGTACAGAATTAGAACCACAATAACAATAAAAATATTAGAAAATATTAAAATATGAAAGATAATTATATTGTAAAGTAATATACAGAGAGGGCCCAAAGTAGATCACAAAATTTTGATAGCCTAAAGGATATTTGACATCGAATAAAAAAATGTATTAAAGACAGGCCTGTAAATTTTTAGCACTTTAATAAGGTAAACATAAATCTATTGATTTATACATTCAGTTCAATAAATAAATATTTACCAAGTCAGATTGGTATCCATATGATCTTTACATCCACGGCCATTCGGATCAATTCCTCTTAAAGCTGAAGCAGGACCAATATTACTTGTAATCTCAATGATTGGCCGAGTTCGAAGAAGTACAACAGCTTCTGATTCAAAGGCTCCAATAAGCAGATCAGGATAACCATTTGAATCGAGATCTAATCCTCCGCTCAGACTATATCCAAATGTTTCCAAACCAAAATCTTCGCCATTGATAATCTAGAAAGAATATAAAAATAAAGATCTAAACCTGCAAAATATATTTAAAGTCATAAGCAATTTTAAGTAACTTGTTCTAGAACATCTATGAATATAGGATATATTTTTCATTAGGGATATACTATACAACAAGAAGTGAACAGATGATAATCTCAGAAAATTAAACTGTATATTAAATCCAATATTAACAGGCTTTTGGGAACATCAGTTTTCTTAGAACTGTTACAACTAATGCCTAATCCCATTGTCAACATTTTTCTATTTATCTGATTGTTATATTGTTTTATCATCAAATATTGAAACAAAGATCAGTCATGCGCATTAAAATCATTCATTAATAAAACCATACCTGTGATGGTTCGTGGACTGTGCCATTTTTAGAACCCAGAAAAACATAGACCACTCCTTGTTTCTCATATGGAGCACCGACAGCAATGTCATCAAAACCATCTTTATTAATGTCACCTAGGTTAGCAATTGATATCCCAAATCTGTAAAAGAACAAATAATAATTAAATTAAAAGAAAGGGAAAATGTATTGAACCTATTGTAAATATTTTTTCTTTTTGAAAGAAAATTATAACAACACTCTTTTATACAAACTTTTTTTAATCTATCAAATCTTTTATAAAAAAATAAAATAAAAAACATAAAACTTAAAAAAAAAAAAGAGACTTAAAAATTCTACACAAGAAACACTCAAATATACAATTTCACTAACAATAGTATATTATTAAAAAATAAAATTAAATATCCTAAATCAATTTGAACAGAACTATAGTTTAAAAAAAAAATTACAAACACATTGTAATTTTCAATATTTTAATTTAGTATAAATAAATTCTCAAAATATAAAATGCTTGAGGACACTGAAAGAACTCACCGAGATTCGTGTGTTCCTGTGATTTTTATTGGCTTGAGACATGTAAGAGAACAGCTTTCAGGTTTGTTAACATAGATATAAATAGCACCACCTGCTTCTTTGTCAAAGTAATTAGGAGCACCAACAATCAAATCAGGCAGCCTAAAGTAATAAAATAAATTGTATAAATACTGAGGAATTTGGTAATGTTATATTTAAAAAATACTTTTTATAGCAATATTTTTAAAAGTGAATTAATTATGAGTAATAAAATAGATATTCATATCTATAATCTACAATCTATGCTTAGAAGTTACTTTTGAAAAACCAACTGTTATATAACCATGGATTATAACAGATACAAAAATATGAGGAGTGAAATGCATTTGGTTTTATAAGACTGGACGAGAAGGCAGTTTCTTAGAGCAGTTTCTTGTCGTTTCAATCTGGGATGAGGACTCCAAGTGAGACCTTTGTCTCGGTGGAGTCCAAGGTAAAAGCCAACGTTTTGACCCGACTTTGAAGGTCTACTTCAGGGAGGTGTGTTCAGCAAGGAGTTTCATTTAGAACTGAATCCTTATAACTAATTCCTTGCTGAACACACCTGCAAAGTCGGGTCGAAACGTTGGCTTTTAATAAAATAGTTTGGCCAATATTTAGTCTATTTATGACTGCAATACAGGACCATATCCTTCCTTAATAATACAATGGTCAACTATTAAGTATTCAATATTATAATTTTTTTATTTTAATATAACAACCATAGCCGTTATTGACAGTCACAGGTGGATGGATATAGTGATTGTGGTTATTAAAACAATTATAAATTTATAACGATGCTCGACTATAACAATCAAGTTAATCCAGTCCCTTCAAGGTCATTATAAATTATATCCAAGGTATAATTATTTCCAATTTGAAAAAACAAAATTACTTAGGTACTAAAAAAGTTCCCTGACTTCTCTCTGACTTTTCCGATTGTTGCAGGTCAGTCACCAAAGGTTTGGAGGTGATTAACAAATTAACAGCTAATAATTTAATTGATAATTAAATTAAAGATACCTAGAATCTAAACATAAAGAAAACAGCCTACAATAAGAAAAAAACAAACTTACTTATCTCCATTTACATCAGCTGTGGCTAATTCATAGCCAAAGTTCGATGTGAACATTTCACCAGAAATTTTCAATTTTTCTACCATTGTTGGTACAGAAAGTCTTTCTTTTTCAAAAATTAAAACTTCTCCAGTATCTCTGGATCTAGGTGCACCCGTAGCATAAGCAATATTTCCAGTTCCAAAGAAATCTCCTGCGGCTACAGACATTCCTGCCAGAAAAATATTTTTCTTAGCATATGCATTAAAGTGAATAACAGTTTATTTTAATAAACAAGGAAATATAAAATTAATCCTTTCAGAACCCTAATCAAAACTAATGAATAGTGTTACATGGTGTTCAACTATATACAGGGTGGCTACCAAATTGTCAGAATAAAATTCCCTGACTTTTCCCTGTTTAATGAAAGTTTTCCCTGACCAATATGTCAAGTAACACAAATGTTAAAAATATATAGTTTATAACTAATTAATTTATAACTATAATTATATATATATAATTTATAACTATTTAATTTAACATACATGATTGAAAATTGAAAGATTAGAGTAAAAAAAAGTCTGTTCAGTCTTTTAAAAAACAATATAATTTCAAGAGGAAGCATTTTTTTAAACATGGTTAGGATTTTTTTATTTTAGAAAACTGAACTTAAGTCATTTATTTTTATCACGTATTTACTAATACTCTAAGCACCTTATTTTCATAAAGTAAGTGAATGTAAAAGTTGATACTTGACGCTTTTATCTATTATGAAATAAATAATAATATTAACTAATCCCCTATAAATTTCCTGGATATGATCTCCTTACATTCCAGATCCTTCGACAACTTCCGTCTAAAGCAGTGGTATTTTTTTTATTTTAAAGCGACATGAATGCACTGTGGCCATGAAGGCCTATTGTACGCCTCTATTAAAGTCACTCCTATTTAGAGCACAATTCCTGCATTGATATTACTTACATATATCTATAATTGCATTCTACACACCACCTATTTCTCTCTATTATGGAAACATTCTACTATTATCCTATTCTCAAAACCAGGCAAACCTCTCAACAGCTTGACATCCTACAGACCAATTAGCCTACTCCCAATTTTTTCAAAAATCCTTTTAAAACGAATTCTACCCCTTATAAAATCCCAAAATCTTCCTTTCCATCAGTTTGGTTTTCCCTCTCAACATTCTACAATTCAACGAGGACTCTGAGTAGTTGATCATATTTCCTCAGCCCTAGGAAACAAGAAATACTGTCCGGGTGCAATTCTGGACATAGCACGGGCATTTGACCGGATATGGCACGCCGGGTTGCTCTTCAAGCTTAAAAGCCATTTACCTCAGTCCTTATACCTAGTCCTTTGATCCTACCTCTCTAATCGCTCCTTTCGAGTTCCCTGTGGAACAGAATTTTGTGATATATATCCCGTTAAAACCGGTGTTCCCCAAGGCAGTGTCTTGGGTCTCGTGATTTACATCCTCTTTACCGCTGAAATCCCTGAAATGATTCATACCCATACCTTCCTTGCAATACCTCCCATATCATTCAACTCTGATCCCGAAATAGCATCCTCAAATCTGCAAAGGCACCTCTCCTTGATTGAGCACTGGTGTAATAACTTATTAAAGTAAATGAGTCCAAATGCCAACATATCAGCTTTACACTCCGATGCAAATTCTGTCCACCAGTACACTTTAATTCCATCCAGCTTCCTATCTCAGACACAGTCCAGTATCTTGGCTTTTTTTAGACCGAAGACTAACATGGAACCCATATACTAGACTCAAAGACAAGAACTTAACTGATGACTATACAGACTACTGAGCAGAAAATCTTAACTTTCAATTAAAACAAAATACTAATCTACTAGATGATCCTGAAATCTATATGGACATACGGATTGTGGGGGAAAGCAAAATTTTCTAACATCAAACGCATCCAATCCTTTCAATCTAAAGTCCTTCGAACAATAGTTAATGCTCCATTTTATATAACCAACAAAAACCTATCCATCACCTTAATATCCCATTAATCCTAGACCTTATCCAAGAAAATTGTCAAAATTTCATCCAACCTTACAAATCATCTAAATCCTTTTGCACAATCCCTTTCTAGCTCCAACCATCCCTATAATCCTCCTCGAAGGTTGAAGCAGCAGTGGCCCGAGACCTTTTGTGAGTAAGCATATGTTAGAGTAGTGGCAATGGCCAGATTCTTCACACAAGCCATGTATGAGTGATTATTGCACCTCTGCAGAGCTTGTCCTGAATACCAGTAATGCGACTGAGTAAGAGGAGCTGGGATCTCCTAGAGTCCTGCCTTTCCTTCAACAAGTGAGGAGAAAGGCTTGGCTCTGAGATCTTGAGTGAATGAATGTTTTTTGGTTATTTTATAGAAGCATATTTTGTATTTAGTATTTAGGTATTTATTATGATTAATTTAGTTTATACACATTTACTTTTAATATTATTATTTTCTGTATTATTTATTGTAAATAGAGTGTGAATGTGCTCTCTGAGCACTATTATAAATTGTGACAGATTGTAATATTTATTTATTAACATAAAGATACCTATTTTAACAAGAACTTTAATTTTAAAAAAATAAAACTCTCACCTAAATAACTGTCCTTTGGCACTGGTGAATCATTTTCTTGGTGTGGACTGTAATACATTGTTTTGTCCCTGTCAAGAAAATTATCAGATACTGAAAAAACGAATATTGTTCCTCTCCAGACATATGGTCCAGGAGAACCAATGATGGCTGTATCGTTAACAAGTATTCCACTTGTTCCAGATTGACAATATCCATACTGCTGCTGACCTCTGTGAAACAGTAGATTAAATGTAAAATTCTTATAATAGAAAGGCTATTAAATAAAATATTAACAACAACAAGCTTATAATACAATACAAACAAAATCTGGTGTGTCCACTAACATGACTTTCCTACCTATTTCAGAAAAGTTTTTATATATTTAAATATCTCCATTAAGAAACAAAAAAAAAATTAATAAGATTTATTTTCCTCAAAATTTATCAAAGAAAAGATTTGAGTACGATTTCTTTGATAAACCAAAGCAATGTAAACCGATTTGTAGTAAATTAGTGCAAAAATGTAAATAGCCTCTTATATTGCTAATCAAAAACGTTTTGCCTTAGCCTAATTTTGTCACACAATAATTTCTGTTAAAAGTAGAGGAAATAGAAAAGTTTGTGTGATTCGGGCAACAAATTTTCTTACTTTCACTTAGTTTTCTTTTTTCTCTCTCATTCATCCCTTTCTGACACCTGGGTATTAACCCGTAATATTACCTATGTAATTGAATAGCTGTAAATTCGTTAATAGTTGTTCAAATGAACAATTTTCATATAGTTTTGTAAGAAATTTCGTTACCATTCAAAAAAATAGGCTTTCAAAAGATATATTGTAAATTTTACCATAGAATATATACTTAGCGAGTTAGGCCCCAAAACATTATTCTTTCTTTTATAAGTTTTTTTCATGAATTTTCTCGGGAATTCAGTACATGTACGAAAATTGAAAGGCCAATTACTAGAACATTACAGGAAATTTTCATAAAAATTGTTAGAGCCGTTTTTGCACTACAGTCTACAGAAAAATATATTTTTCACTTATTGCGCAGGGAGCACCCAATTTAAGTCACAGGCATCAGTAGTAAAAACCCTACAAAATAAAAAAAAAAAAAGCAACAAAATCGGTTCACTAGTTTCCGAGAAAATCTTGGCACAGACATACAGATCAATGGCTAAAAATGTGTTTTTCGGACTCAGGGGGCTCTGAAACGTATAGATCCGTCAAAAACTGTACATCGGAAATTTGACTCAATCACAATACTTTCCTTACCTAGTATAGGTAGGAAAGCAATATACAGATATAATTATTTAAGATAAATTAATATCAAAAGTTATAAATATTTTTAAATCACCTATCCATACGCCTTCCCTTGCAAGGCTCCCATGTATTGTCATGATCTAAGAACTGAGATAAAGTATAGCACAAACCCCTTCCAAACATTGAATCAGGACTTTTTTGTATGTAGCGATGAGCACAAACCTGAAATATCAAAGAAATACACATTAAAACAGGAAAATTGATAAAATGTATTAATTTTATTTTTTTTAAGGCTTTTTTTACAAGTATGTTTCAACTTATAGATCTCTCCTAATTAAGGGGATAGCAGGGAGTAGGGGCCTAGATTGAATCCTACAATCTCCAGTTTACTATAATTTATCAAAGGAGTTCACATAAGATATCAGGTAAGGGTGTTATCTATGTCCTTTTTGCTATTTACGCTAGTGCTGGTCAACACTATAAAAATAACAAGACAGCACAGAGACCTTATAAAATGGGGTACAGAAATCTTCAATCTATACTTTTTTTCTCTGTTCGCTTATGCAGATAATTTGGTGGTTTCATGAATACCCAATAACTCATGAATAACCAATAGCTTTCCACGTGAATCGTAAAATAATTTGTTCACAAAATCGTGAAAAAAGGCGGCCTGCAAAAATAATGAGGAGCTGTCTGGCCTATATAACCTTGTTATTTTGATATGCTGGGATGGAGATTACGCCATATAGCACTATATTTTTGGAAGCCACCTTTTTTCTCGATTTTGTGATCAAATTATCAAACAATGCAAGTGGAAAGCAAATGGGTGTTCATGAGATTTTAGCACCTCATTAAATAGACTAAGTTTACCAATCTCCAAATTTTTGGTAAATAAAAAAGTTGTAGGTTATGATAAGATGAACCCTTTCACAAAGTTTTAGATGGATGTTAATAATTTGTTAAAAAAGATTCTGTACCATGGACTATTATACACCTGGTAAAACTGACTAGGTGATTTCTCTCGAGAATTTACAACTGTTAATGGAGTTGGGCAAGGCTCCAATGCCTGTCTATTGTTTTAAGTATGTCTGAAAAAAGCAATTAAGGATTCTGTGATCCTTCAAGAAGAACCATCTACAATCGAACAATTCAAATTCTTGGCTATACTGAAGGTTCAATTTAAATATCACCATCTGCCAAAAAAATGGGCCTTGTGAATTTTAAGGAAACCAAATATAAAATCTCTAAATGTAGTCGTTGTTCAATTTAAACCTTACATAACAATGAATTAATATATCTTAGTGAATTTTTATACCTAGAATCTCAAATAAATAAAAATAATGATATTTCAACTAAAATAAGAAGAAAAATAGTGTCTACTAATAGACGCTATAATGAACTTTGTCGACAGCTGACGAACAGCTTACTTTCAAGAGCTACAAAAATAAGAATACGGATTTGTCTAAAGTCAACAATACCTATGTATATTTGAAAGAAAGATTCTATGATGTATTCATGGTCCATTAAGAGGGAACACAACATGGACAAAAGACGTAAAAACAATGAACTGTCCTCTTTATTTAAGTGACCAGATAATGTTAAATTGATAAAGGTGATAGACTTTTAGAGGCGAGGCATGCCATGGTCTATGCCCATGAGATTTCAAAGAACTTAATGATAAACTACATAGAACACGACCAAAAGGCTCCCTCAAGTTGCAATGACTTGATAGTATTAAAAAAGATTCGGACGATCTGCTTGGAGTTTAAAGGCTGGAGGATAACTACACTTAATCGAATCAATTGGCAAACGCCTTGGAGAAGTCAGGACCCAGTGATGAATTCTAGTAGCAATTGATGATTATGAAGATTAGATCTAATTAACTCAGTTAAGAAACACTCTGCAGTACAAAAAAAGGAGAAAGAAAATGCTTTCACAACTAATGGATAATGTAAACTATATGTAATGTATTTAAGTATGTTACAACAAATCTGATTAGACAGCATAGACTACTAAATGACCTCTAAATATTGATTTTAATCACACAGTTGTAAGTAATTAACTCAACCTACTTTATCGTAAATATGAGTAAAAAGAGAAAGATACCAATGTCATAGAAGTAATACTAGAATGAAAGAAATATTTCCACATTTAAGCTTTAAATTTATTAGTCCAACTGATTATTTTGTTGACTACTTGTATTTTGTATGCATATTAGAGGTAGGTAAAAAAAAAAAAATAATAAAAAACAAATGTATATATATATAATTATACATACAAAAAAAAACTATATTGTTCATAAGAAAATAAATAATAAAAATCTTGTGATAAGCAAAGAAAAAAAACAAAACGAAACAAAATTCTTGTACACAAAAAACTAAATTAACGACTGATTGAAATAAAACAATGTTTATATAAATATCTGTTTATATAACTTATTCAACCACCAATGTGTCTTATGGACTATCAGTCAACTTTCTATGGTATGTTCCTATATTTTTCCCAAGTAAAAATATATTTTAAAAATATGTTTAATGGTATTCTTATGAAATATGTGCTGAAGATAAGGGAAGGCTGACTCATTGTGCAGTCAAGCCAAAGAGATATTATGCAATATCTATTATGTGTAATTTTAATAACCGTACCAATATGAGCTTTAAAACTTCAAAGAGTTTAATGAAGCTACCCAAAATCTCTCTTGCTAATACATTAGAACACCATTAAACTAATGGTTATACAATGTTCTCTAACCATTACGTAGACATTTATCAAAAGTAAAATTAGAAACAAATAAATAATAATGTTTGCCATATCTTAAATTTAACAGTTAATTATATAAAATGTGGATATGTTAAGGTAGTCCATGAGGATCACTCCAAATGGAATGAAGAAGTGGAGCCTCTGGACTGCTTGGAATGAAGACAATTAAAAGGTCCTCAATGACAAATACTTCACACTTTCAGTATTTATAGTGATTCATTCTCATACAGATCATTTTCAAAATCATAAATACTACAGAGCTAAACTTAAATAAAGGACATCTTTGAATATCATAAAAATTACATTGTTAGTCATAAGGGTAGAATTAGCAAACTTCGATGCAATATATAACTGATAATTTTGGTCAACTTTTTCCAACGAAATGTAAAATGTGATAAACACATATTTTAGAATATTTACAGTCTAAAAATATTTCAATATACTATTAATAATTAATGGTTTATGTTTAATTTTTAATATTGATCAAAATAAATTAAGGTATAAAAGACTATAATATCTTCAGATACATTACACATTGGTTTATTATTCTCAAAAAGCATATGTCATTATTTTTTAATAAGTATAGAGGTAATCAACAAAAAATTGTGTACTTCATAGTAATTCATCAATAAAATTCAACAGTAAACATAATTTTTTTCGAGCTTCTTTTCAGTAAAATGTGTAATACACATTAATTTATAGGGCATCAAGGAGAAGATTTTAGACAACTTTCTTCAAAATTGTTACAGCCATTAAAGCGCTAGTCTAAAGTGATATAGGTTTTTCGACCGCCATTTTGAAAGGAATGACGTTGATAGTAATGTCAAGTTGAGAGGGTAATTCTCAAGTGAACTCTGAGTTTGATTCACAATCTCAAAAAAATTGTCCCAGTAGTCTTGATGAAAAACTGCTGACAAAAATTTTTTATTGGATTTTCAAGTTCTACATAACACGAAACGTAAAACTTCAAATTTTGAAGGAGGGTTAATGTTATGATTTTCTTGTTTTCTGTTCAATTACAATGGTTCTTTATTGAAAATAATAAACCAAAATAGGATGAAATATTACAATAAATAATGTTTTAAAGTAAAACGCTTTTGTTAATAATTTTTATTAATAAAATGTGGGTATTATTAATAATATTTAGGTTTTTAATCCCTTTTGAATAATATAAAAAAATTAAATAATTTAATATTTAGCCCCAAAAAATACTTCTAAAAAGAAAAAATGTTAAGTATATTAGAAATAATACAAATGTTTATTTCCTTTTAATTATAAGTATTTTTTAATATAAGTAATAGTAAAAATATAAAACAATGTAAGTTATCGACATCAATATTTGTATAACATATTTTATACAATCCATATCATAAATTTCAACTATTCCGTATTTACTAACCTAACAATTTTTATTATTATTATGATAGCAGAGCCTAAAATGTGGATATTGGCTTGGTGTTTTCACACACATGGTTGTTCCACATTCTATTTCGATTGGAGCTGTTGAATTTGAGTTGCTGTCAGTAGCCGTCTTAAGGAATGAGTATTAAAGGTTGTTATTTAATAAACTTTATAACACAAAAAAAGAATTAAATTACTTTTTAAAATAAACTAAACTGGACTTAAGAATACATTTCAAATAAGAAAAAAGAAAAACATCAATGAGACACTGTTATGTTCTGTTTAAATAAGATAAAAAAAGGAAACTACTTAAGCACGATTGTGGATACTTTGAACTATTAACATGCAAAAATCTGGAACGAATTCATGCAACAATCATTCTCATTCCACTCATGGATCAATCTTGTACTTACCAACAGATTTTGAATGCAATAATGTATATATTAAACTATAAAATATTTCAAAAAATAAAATAAAAATATATAATATTTTAAAATAATAATTAATAAATAAAAATGAAGCCTAATATTTGTAATTTATTAATTCTGAATAAAGAGACAAATAAGCCCACTTGCTGGACTTTCACCAATCCTCACCATACCTAGTAGGTACAAAGAAGCTAGGTATTATGACGACTATTATTATTTTGATAGTAAAACTTATGAAAATAAAATACGCTATCATTAAGGTATACTTCAGTTAGTAATTACTCACTCATTAACGTGAAATAATTCACAATCAAAATTTTTCTTACAAGGTATTTCTAAAGATATAAGTATCTATTGCTGCAATGTAAGTAATTCAATTGATTAGAGTAACCTTCTAAATAAATTTAAACAGTATGTTTTTCGAACCTAAGCTTTTACTAATGAGTAACAATAACTAAACTCTTTGTAATAACCAAGATTTGGATTTTTCTTAATTATTCTTGTTTTATAATTAAATAAATACCAACTAAATTAACCCCCGAAGCACAGAAATGTAGAATTATGATCACCAGTAACTATAGACGTTGGCAAAATGAGTTATGGTCTATCTAACTCAGCCTCTTCTAATAAAGACACCAGCCAGTAATATGAAATTGTAAAATTACATCTGATAACATATATATATATATGTATATATATATTTTTTCTTAGTTCAACTTACCATTACTTTACCTCCAGCACCTTGGCTTCTTACTGTGACCCCAAGCCACTGCCCATCTTTAACTTCATCCTCCATAGGAGGCAAAAGTTTTTCGCTATCCGCATCTAAAATAACTTTTTATCTAAAATTCCAATCCATTACAGAAATATGACAATATAAAAATTAAAGAATTCATGACATATAAAAATTAATTTCTACAGGTATTTAATCAATTTTATTATAAATTTCAATCATCAAAGAAAAATTCAATAATAAATGGAATGTTTAATTATCCCTAATAGAGTTAAAGATAAATAAAAATATACAAATTTCACTATTCTTAATAATCAAAAATATATACACCAAAAATTCGATAATTAATTCATATTCATATTAGCAATCAAACATTTCATGACAGACTCCTTTGAGCAAACTATTACATGCATTACCCATTAAAGCCCCATTTCATTGTCCTCTTGACAATTATTGTTCTGCATAGATGAGGAAAGTTTTATTATTTCCCTTCATGATTGTTATTGCAATAATAAACAAAAATTAATTATATGTCCCTTTCAAATTGCATTTAATAATAAACTTTTAGCAGAGCAAATGACTTATGAAGCAGTACTGAAATTATTAAATAAACCCATGCTAGTATAGAAAATTAAAGCAATTTTTTCATGAACATTTATATTGCACAAACACTGTCTTTAAAAACTCCCAACATAACTTAACAAAAATAATTCCAGAAACAATGGCATTTAAATTTTATACATACAAGATGAGTCCGGAGGAAAGGGCCAAAATCCGAATACAGGAAAATAATAATAAAAAACTCATATGTTCTAATCCGATTAACTTCGGCTACTTGAGTGTGCTACTACGGTGAGTGTGCCTTAGTGCTTTTTCATGAGTTCTTCTACTGCAGTCCTTCACTGCAGACTCACTTTTCTTATGCTCATAATTTATATGAAGTCACCATAAGAATATATTTCCTGCTATTCGACAATTTCTACTGACTATCACCTGCACATAGTTATTCAACTTTTGTTTTATATAACTTCTACTTTTAATATTAGTAATATTTTTGTTAATTTTAGCATTAGTTTAGATTGATCAATTTTGGACAGTTTCGTAGATATAAATATCAGTTCTTTTATTCAATATTTCATTAATGTTTTTAATTATCTTTATCTTTAATTTATTTATAAGTCATTCTTATTTTATTTATCATCAATCAAATGTAAAATTGATTTCATTTTTTGTATCTTTAGTATTTGTTTGGTATAGATA
This sequence comes from Nezara viridula, assembly GCA_928085145.1. Classification (NCBI taxonomy): domain Eukaryota; kingdom Metazoa; phylum Arthropoda; class Insecta; order Hemiptera; family Pentatomidae; genus Nezara; species Nezara viridula. The sequence goes on along the minus strand of OV725079.1, from coordinate 148,841,918 downwards.
AAATAAATACTTAGTCCAGGTTTATTAGTTCTGCTTCATATTATAAAGTTTGTTATTTTTATTATATAGTTCCTTTCTTATTCGCTTCACATCTGTTGGTTAAGCTCCATTCTTTTTTTTTTTGCCCATCCAACTATCTGAAAACCTTTCTTCCAAATGTTCTTCCACCTGACAAGTGAAATGAGCTGAAAGCATACTTGCATCCTGATATTTAGAGGAACATCGTTTAATTGCCTATTCAATTCAAATTGTAAAGAAACTAAGTAGCAGTCTCCTGCCAGGCGATTCTCTAAATTCAAAGGATCAATTAAATAATGGTCGTCAATTCCCCACCTCATGTTTACCAAAAATTTATGTTGAAAATGTTTTTGACTTTCGTGTGAGGATTTTCATCAGTCAACACCTTTCATAAGCCTTGGCTAGTAGCTTGTTTGGAAGTTATAGCACAGGAAATTGTTCGCTCTGGCATAGTTTGTTGAAAAATCTGATAAATACCTTTTTATCAGAATGTCTGCGATGAGAAAACCATTGCCAATACTCATCAGTAGCAGATGTAGCACTCTCATTGCAAAAACCACAAACAAAAACATATTTACATAATCTCTATGTGAATAGATGTTTCAATTAAATTTAAATACATGAAAATTAGAAAAGAACTTATGAGTTTTTAAAATTATTTTCCTGTATGCAACCCACTCCTGGAGTTCAGCCTGTTACTCCCGACTCACCATCTATATATAAAAAGCAAGAAAATCTGGCAACAATATAAGTTATACAAATAATAAATAAATGGATAAATAATTTGCTTTACATACAAGATAACAGAATTCATGACTATATTGCCATGTTAACAGCTGACAAATAGAGGTATATTCTTCTAAACCACTCATTAGATTAAATTTTATTCTGTTAATGAATCATCATTTCAATAAAAAAAAATAATAATAAAAATAACAACTATAAAATCAAGGAAAATAATGGAGTTTGTGATCATTTTTCTCAGTTTTACTCATTTGCTACATGTCATTTAAATATTGAAGCCCTTAATGGCTCACTAACACACTGCCAATCTGCAAGACTTTGATTGAAATATCACTGGCAGGCCTGAAACTGGGGGTAGAGAAGATCCCAAAGACTTAGTGAAAACTGGGACTGAGGGTGAAAATATGCCAGTCTCCATCCAGAAGTCTGCCCGACATGTCAATCTAAATTACAATCTCCAAATGAGGCTGCTAGTAAATCTATACCACTGCATTGAGGCAAGTGGAGTGCTTCTGCAATACATTGAGGGTGAGGATATCGATATTATTCCAATCCAGAAATCTTACTTAATTAACAACAGAATCATGAGATGAAGAATTAGAGACTATGAAATTATTTCTGTTGCCACCGACCTCAGGTCCTGTGTACTTTCCAAAAATCAATAAAATTACTGCCTCTTTGGCAACTTTATTCTAGAGATTAGGCATCAGCCAGATACACTCCACCAGGAGACAAGAGGATACTAACCAGGTGACATTGTGTTATTCTTGTTAAGAGTCTAGTATATATATATATAGTATAGGATTCTTTTCCACCTCGCAGCAGCGAAGAATTTTGAGAAATGAGGTGTATAAGTGCACAGCACCGTGCGTTGCCTGGTAACCTGATAACCGTAAGTTTAATATAGACAAATAATTACTCCTTCAAATCCCGGTGTTCGGTGGGACTTTTAACTAGTTATAATTCCCATTCCCTCTCCCCCGGCCCGGGAAAAACGCCGCGTACCCTAAAATGCAAGGGAAAAAAACCATTAATGGGATTAATTGTTACACTGATGGATCACTAATGGCTTGCAGCGCTGGATTTTGGAGAAAGGACGAACCAGAGGATGGAATGGCTATATCATTTGACAAATATGCAATGGTATTCCAATCTGAAATACAGGCGATATCTCACTGTGCTTTAAAGTTGTTTGATGGGTTGGTGGAAAGGAAAATTTCCATTCACACTGAAAGACAGGCGACAATACGAGCGCCAGAAAACTATACAACTTGATCCAAAGCTGTTAAGGACTGCTTGGTAATTCTTAACAATTTATCTAGGTTCAATAAGGTAACTATTGAATAGGTACCAGGACACTCTGGCATTCATGGAAATGTGATGGCAGAGGAATTAGCAAAAAAAGGCTCACAAACGACTCCTACAACTCCCAAATTTATCAATGGCATTAGTTTAAATCTAATAAACAATAGAATTGGAAGATATGTGGTGTTAAAGCCAAAAAATACTGGTGCTTGAAAAAACAGACTCATTCAAAATTGTTCCTGGATGGAATCTATCCAAAGAGAAACAACCTACTAACTTGAGCAGGAGCTCTCTGAAGAAAATTGCAGCGATAAATACCGGGCAGTGTAAACTGAAATAGCATATGCTTATCTCCGGCTAACAGAGTTGTTTCTTTGTAAGTTCTCCAGAGGATGAAACAGCTTATCATATCACTTGCTGGTGCGACAGGTTTGCTGAATTAAGATTCTGTTTATTAGGCAATGATAGGGTGACTGATCCCAAGAAAAACGTGCTTGTCAATCCAACAAGACTACTTCAGTTAGTAGAAACTGCAGGAGTAGAAGTGACATTAATAGAGGCGTACAATAGGCCTTCATGGCCTCGGTCCACTTTGCCACAAAAGAAAAAATAAATCAAATAAAATAATATTCAACATTAAATAACAAGACATAAAACAAAAAATATTTATAAATAAAAAATTGGCATAAAACATTCCAACGGAAAATTTCACATTTATTTAAGTAAATTCATTATGATTTTCTTTTTTAATAAAATGTTTTTAAAAATAAAACATAAATGACAAGTTCTGTTTATAATAGTAGAGATATTCTAGACAGCATAAACTAGTTCTAGGAGAAATTGATTGGGGGAAGAGAGAAGGTTTTAGTCAGGAAAGGAAAACAAATAAATAAGAAATTATTTTAATATTTTTCCTTTTTGATTGCATCCCCCAATCAATATTTCCTACACTTACATTAGTTTCGTTTAACATTATACTGCCTGTAGATCACATAATTAAAAAAAAAAAAATAAGACAGTTATATGTTAGGCTTAAAAGCAAAGGAAAGGAAGAGACAACTAAGTTACTAACACCGGCTAATCCAAAAGCTACATTCATAAAAGTCTTAATTTTGGCTTATGTAACAAAAACATTTTTCCTTCAAACATAACTTATTTTAGACACTTAATAAATTTACCTATTACCATAGCAAATATTTATTTTACCCAACTCAATTCTATTTTTCAGAAATCTAAAAATTAATCTACAACCCATACAGTATTTTCTATAATCTTACCATCCCAAAGCATAATAGCAGCTCATCAGTCTTAAACGATGACTGGTTAACACATACTAGGGCAAAATGTTTTATTTAGCAAAGTGCAAAAAACAAAATTTTAAAAATAAAATAAGTAAACCAAAATAACATGAATATTTAAAGTAACCGAGTAAACATACATAAATGTAGCAATGTGCTTTTGATTTATGCTAGTTGTGAAAATATGTGTTATATGCTTGTTGTGCCATTGAGCTTAGCCTGATTAGTAACATAATAAAAAAAGAGTACCATGCAACACTAAAGTGAACACATGCAGAGTTGTGTGCAAAGGAATGCAATCCATGCCAAATTCACACATATGTAAACAAAAGAGTATCAGCTTGAACTTACACTTTTTGTAATAATGCCCATCTGCGTCTGTTCAAAACAAACAAAGTTCATTTAATTACTCTTCAAAAAATAAATAAAAATAAAACCCTGCTTTTTTTCAATATCAAGAGGCGGTTCATAATTTATAATTAAATGAGACTAATTTTAAATACATATTTATAGAAAAGAAGTCAAAAGCAAAAGCTAATTTAGGGTCCCCACATATCCTTATTATATGGCAACTTTTATCTAATAATTGCATTTATTTTGTAATATGATCATCAATCTGAGATAAACTTACAAAATAATTCTAAAATATAAGATTAAAAAAAAAAAGACATGGTCCATTGTTTTTTAAAGAATACTTAGCACTTGTTGGCATATGGTAGCATAGGAAAGAAAGCATGCCTCACATGAAGATCTTGAGAATGCTCGTCTCTCTATTTTTTATTTCATTTTTGACTTACATTAATTATTTAAAAAAAGTAACTTATACTACCACTATGAATAAAAAAACTAAGGTGCACGCTTCAGATAAGACAATAAAAGTGAACATATCAAAAAGGCGAGATTAATGATATGAAACATAAACGATAAATAATAACTCATTATAAAGAGGAAGAAATACAGAACAATTCCATCACTCACAGTACGCAGGTCTGATGTCAGCTAACCCATTAAAGAAATTTTAACTAAAGTTCTTGACAATTTCGTTTCATCGATGAAATAAGGAAAGAGAAGATCAAAATAGGCATTGGAAAAATCAAAATTGTAGGGTCAAATGGAATTCAGAAGACTGGGCCAATTAAAAAGAAAAAGATAATGATGCATAAGAGAGGAAGTCAATGAAAAAAAGAGTTTAAAACTACTGTATAATCAATACAGTTTTTAGAATTAAAAACAGAGAATTTTCTGAGGATTTTCCCATTTGATTTGGAATCAGAAGGAAGGCAAAATTCCATTTCAGATCCTGATTGGTATTATTAAAGTACTGCACCTTGATGCAGAATAAAGATGCTTAGTAGAGATTTAAAGAAGGGAGTTGAGGGGTCGCACATGTTATATTTGGTAGTACCTTTTCTTCTCATAAATTCTAACATGTCAAGATAAACCAAGGAAACAAAGTAGGAGGGGACCTTTAAAGTACAGGTATGGAAATATTTACAGAAATTATGGGAAAATATAAGAGGCATTCATCACTATACCACCAATGAAGCAGAAAGAACAAAAAAGTTTTTAGGATGGTATAGGAATGGATGGTAAACCAAGAGAAGGATTAATGTGATAATTCTAGAGATTAAGGACTAATTACTACCTCACTAAAACTATAACTATTTTCACATTAAATTTAAATTCTTTCTAATTTAAACTAATTAAATATCTTATTAAAACTCTTCTTAAAAAATTTATGTTCAAAAAATAAAGCCCAAGCAAGCAAAAGAAAAGTTATTTTAATAGATCTATAAAAAACAACATATGATGCCGAAATAAACAAGATTTATTCTAATAAATTATTTTGACAACTTTTAAAAAGTGGGGACCCTAGAACAAAAAAAGCAAACTAATAATGGAAATTATGCGCTATTTAAATAATGGATAATTAACATTCTACATAAAATCTAAATAAGCCACTTTATGTTTGTTTTTTTTCTTATCATACTGATTTTGAAATAGCATTGCATACTGCACACACTTTAAAGATAAACAAAAAATTCAACAAAGTCCATCACCTTAAATGATTTTTCCAATACCATTAATAGCATTGTGGCATTGTTTAATGATGAATTGATGAGGGGACATTAGTAAATAACAGACTAGAAGAATGAATTTGTAGATTTTAATCGATAATTATATTAGTGGTGCAATAAAAAATAATAATAGGAAAGAAGTGACCTTAACCATTATTAATGTCACCACAAAAAAGTTAGACACATATAATATTAATAAATAGAATATAATGACTAGTATCTATAAAGGTTTTCATTTCAACATACAAAACAAGAAATATTTTAATATTTATTTTGATGTAAGGGTTATACTATTTTAAAGACATCTAATAAATTTTTAAAAACACGTATTCATTATTAATGATTATTGACATAACTACTTAACAAATATCTAATGTAAAGTAAAGAAAAATTAAAGACGCTTTCTCACATCTCCTCCCATCTGTAATGATTTGCTCACAGTCATTTTCTAAGGTATTAACTGGACACTGCCAAAGTGCACCAGAACGATTTGTAGAGGGTTGAATATTTTGGTCCAGTGGAGCGCCAACCAAAAGCCTATAAAGCAATAATTAATAATTCTGCAATTAATATTACAATATAACTCTTAAATTAAATATGTGTTTTAAAAACATACCACATAAATAAAAAATATGTTAAATATTTTTTTTAATCAGGTTCAAGACTAAATTAGTGTTTCGGTGAATAATATTTTTTTATAACCATTGGTTAAGTATATAATTAACCGAAAAACATTCATGAGGAATAGTGGTATTTTTTTTCTATTTGGTTTTATTAATTGACTGCTGGTTCTATACAAAAAATAATTTCAGAACTCTCCAATCATAGTCATCTAGACAGACGACTTTGATACTATCCAAGAACATAAGGTTAACTCTATTGAATACCTTGGAGCCAACAATAAATAAAAATTATCAATGTCATAGACTACTGTCATCCAACATTTATTAATTTAGGAGTTTCTGCAAATCTCATAAGGTTTCTTGACAAGCTTGTTTTCTTCGTTCTTGGAGGGTCTATTAAGGAATATAAAAGTAATTGAGACGTACATAGATTCCCCACATTTGTAAGTGCGAACAAGTAAACGATATGTTTGGAAGAAATGCAAACTGTGACCTATGTAATTTTTATGGACCTCATTGGAATCTGAGGAAAATTAAGAGATATTGACCTCTATGTTCTATAAGTTTTTTTAAAATATGTTAGAATACTTTCTTATACTAATAGTTTTTTTTTGAAAACCAGACAAATCATAAAACCAGCGGTCAATCAATAGTCCGGAGAACATTACAGGACTTATGAAGATACTCTGCTCACAACTGGCATATTAAAAAAGAGCGATTGTATGACATTTATGCACTATTAACAACCTCATCAAAGCAAAATTTATGTGGCTTGATCCATACTTCAGTTTCTTTCTCTAGATATACTGATTATTGAAACATACATGGAAGGCTGAGAAGTCTTCCAACTGCAAAAACCTGTCACAATACCAAATATTGACACCTTGATCAGATTGTATCATGAGCTATGAAAAGAATTTTTGTCATATAGGCCAGAAGAAATGCATATCCAGTTTCTTAATGTTGCCATACATCCACCTGGAATAAACAGTTTCATCAACTCAACTCCTTCAGGTACACAAATCAATGAGAGACAGCCGTCTTTATTAGTTGACAATGGGTACAGTGGCAGAAGGGCTTTCTATTGGTCTGCAGGCATATTGAACTACATGACTTCTCAGGCTAGACATGCTCATGGGACTAAGAATTTTGCTATCCAGTGACACAGAAGACATGATCATGCTCATTGCTATATGAATATAGTTGTTAATTTTTTCACAGAATGTTCAGTAAATCCTTCTGGAATCTGTTCTTATTAGCACTGAAGATGTTTTGGGAATCCAACTGCTCACCAATAACCAAGTAACAGATTGATGTAATAAAAGACTCATAATTTTTTTTCCACTGTGAATCTATTTATTTATTTTTTTTAATTCTTACTCTATTATTCATCTTTCTTCAAATTAAGAGGAAATTACTGATTTTAGAGACTTTTAAGATACTTGGTGAAATATCATAAATTCACAGATGCTATAAGTCATTTTTAATTAAACATTTGATAGCATCAATTTTTTTTTAAACTGGTCTATTTATAGAGCTTGTTATTCTAAACATTTATACCGAATAATGTTTATTTGATTGTAGTTAATGAACAAAATAATTATAGTAATATAATCAATAGCAAGTAGTTTTATGTTGCTTTATAATAACTTTTTTAATTTTTTATTCTCTTAAAAAAAATTTATGGATTAAATTAATTTTCTTTTTTTTACGTTTGCTAATTATCTGAGGCAATAATCCTATTTACTTATGATGTGATCATTATGAATTTGATTTAATTTGTACATTTTTTCATAGTTATTTCACTTTTGAAATATTTTAATTCTCTTAACTACTGAATGGTTCGCAAAATGATACTATCGATGGTATTAAGTTCTTTAACTTCTAAATAAATTATATATTATGCGTTGTAAATGGGTGAACAAAGGAGGTGGTAGGTTACTGGATGTAACTAAGAGAATTAAAAGTATTTTAAAGGTGAAATACCTATGAACAATTTTAAAACTTACAGTGGAAAGCAAAAGTTTGTATACACACACTGATTAAAAATATAAAAAAATCAATAAAAACAATTCTTTACTGAATATTTTAATGTCTAAATATAATTTCAATACCACTTTATAAATTTTATCAGAAATATTTGCCTAACAATACATACATTTTAAATAAAATTTTAAACATAAATAAGAATTTTAATGTATCAAAAATGTTTAAAACACATTTATTTTAGTAAAAGATTTTAAATTAATAACTTGAATGAAATCATTTGTATTTTAATACAATTTAAGTCATTCAGGCATTAATAGGGGTCAACTTCAATGTCAATTGGTGGGTTATTTTCTCCCATTCTGCCAACAATTTGGTTTTACTAGTGTTATATTGGTGTCTGTACTCAATTCCCAAATTTTACCCTTCTTCCACCCAACTCAGCTACCTACTGGCCCACTGATCCTAACCGTAATCCCGATATCCTCGATTTCTTTATCCATAGTGGTTTAGGTGCTCTCAACCATTCCATTGCCCGTCTTGACGAGCTTTCCTCAGACCACAGCCCATTAATACTCCAAGTATCACTAGCCCCTATTCCTAAACCCTCTCCACCATCCTTCATCAGAGGCCCAGTTAACTGGAAACTCTTTCATCAAATCCTCTCCGGTAAAATTGACCTCAGAGTAACCCTGAACATTCCTTCACTACCAAAATTCAAGAAGCAGTCTGGACTGCTTCCTCCCCTGATCACTCCTCAAAAATCCTTAAGAAACATAATTTACCTCAACACCTCCTTGACCTAATCCACATAAAACGCCGTGCCAGATTATTATGGCAACGTACCAGACATCCAGCCGAGAATTAGACACCTTCAGATCCCAATCATTCAATTCCTACCTCACCACACTCTCTGCTCATGAAGATTCCCTTTGGAATATCACCAGAAAAATCCTCAAATCCCATTATATTTCCCACCCTCTTCGACGAGGTGATGGCTCCTGGGCAGCATCTGATGAAGATAAAGCCGAGGAATTTGCCAAACACCTTTCCTATACTTTCGATCCTCATCTGGAATCCCATCCCAGCCACACAGTAAAAGTAGAAGAATCCCTCTCAATACCTATCCCACCTAAAGCTGTTAATCCCTCTGAGATCAAATACCTTTTACGGAAAATCATTCCTTGCAAATCTCCTGGATATGACCATCTAACCCCACAGATCCTTCGACAACTTCCATCCAAAGCCATCATATTTCTCACATATATATACAATTGCATCCTACGAACTATCCACTTCCCTCTTTTATGGAAACATTCCACCATCGTCCTCTTCTTGAAACCAGGCAAACCTTCCAACAATACAGCATCCTATAGACCAATTAGCCTACTCCCAATCCTCTCAAAAATTTTTGAAAAGATCCTACTGAAACGAATCCTACCTATAATTGAATCCTATAACCTTCCTACTCATCAATTCGGATTTCATTCCTAACATTCTACTGTCCAACAAGGACTCCGAGTTGTTGACCATATATCCTCAACCCTAGAAAGTAAGCAGTATTGCTCGGGTGCATTTCTGGACATAGCGCAAGCTTTTGACCGGTATGGCACGCCGGATTACTCTTCAAGCTTAAAATCCACCTACCACAGTCCTTATACCTAGTACTCCGATCCTATCTTTCCGACCGCTCCTTCCGAGTTCGCTGTGGAACCGAATTCTCCGACTGTTACTCAATTGAGGCTGGCGTTCCTCAAGGCAGCGTCTTGGGCCCCATCCTTTACATTCTCTTTACCGCTGATATTTCTGTCCATCCCGATACCCTCCTGGCAACTTTCGCTGATGACACTGCAATTCTTTCTTCTAACTCAGATCCTGAAACAGCGTCCGCAAACTTACAAAGGCACCTCTTCCTGATTGAACACTGGTGTAAGAAATGGCGCATCAAGGTAAACGAATCTAAATGTAAACACATTACCTTCACTCTCCGGCGTAATACCTGCCCACCAGTTTATTTTAACTCCATTCAGCTTCCTTTCTCAGATACAGTCCGGTATCTTGGCTTTCTCTTAGACAGACGACTAACATGTAATCCACATACTTGACTTAAAAGACAGGAACTTAACAGACGATATGGCCAGCTATATAGACTACTGAATAGAAAATCTAAACTTTCTGGTGAAGACAAATTACTGATCTACAAGACAATACTGAAACCCATCTGGACTTACGGACTAGAACTATGGGGAACAGCTAAATTTTCTAACATCAAACGTATTCAATCCTTTCAGTCTATAGTCCTCCGTACAATAGTCGATGCTCCCTTCTATGTAACCAATAAAACTCTGCATAATGACCTTAATATCCCATTTATTCTTGATCTTATCCCAGCCAAATTTTCCAAATTTCACCAGAACCTTTCTCATCACCCAAATCCCGTTGTACAATCCCTAACAAGCACCACCCATCCCTACAATCCCTTCGTAGGTTAAAGCGGCAGTGGCCACGAGACCTTTTGTAAATATGGATATTTTGGAGTTCTAGCAATGGCCAGATTCCCCACTCAAGTCATGAGTGTCTGTGGCTGTAGCGCTCTTACTCATCCTCTGCTGGTTTTAAATACCAGTGAAGTGGCTGAGGGAGAAGTGTAGGGATCTCATCTCCTAAGCCTCTCTTTTCCCTCCACATGTGGAGGGGACAGGATTGGTTCAGAGATCACCTGGCAAATTTTAAATAATGTATATAGGTATGTTTTATATAAGATGTTTGTTTTACTTTTATTTCTATTTTTATTTACTTATATGTATATATATATATATATATATATTTTTTTTTTTTTTTTTCTTTTCTCTTTTGTTCTTTTTTCTTATTCTTTTGTTATTACTTTATTTATTTATATTTTTGTATATACAGTATGAATGTACTCTCTGAACTCTATTATAAGTGTCCTTAACTGTGACAAATTGTAATATTTCTGAATAAAGTGTTTAATAATAAAATTGTAAAAAAACTAATGTTATATTTTCATTTATGAACAGTGGATCCACACAAACCGATAAATGTTTGACATGATTTAAATCTTGACTCTCTGGGAGAGTTTCATGTTCATCTGAATAACTATATAGCAACCATTCCTGACTATGGAGAGCTGGGGGATAAAGGTTATTATTCTGTTAAAATCAAAATTTCTCTATACCCTAGTTTGCCATTAAATTTTAATTTTGTAGTAGACATCCCCTGGTAATTTACTCTTTTATATGACATTGTGTGAGAGAATGAGAAGGAATATATAAGAATGTGAGGTCGCATTATGAATTGTACTCAATTATGCAGAGGACAAATTATTCATGGAAATGTCTCATATCGATAAACAATCGATGAAGGAAGCTGGAAAAAGTTCAGAGCAGGTAGCTAGCAACAGCTGGGCAGAAGGACGCAGAGAAGGAGCACTTGAGGCTAGGACACGGAGGCGAGAGGACGCCAGGCATGGACAGGAAAAAAGGAGGTTGTCAGAACAGAGAGATACTACATTGAAGACTAAGAAATCAAGCCTAAAGTTATAAGATTTTTATACATTCATTCATTACAGTTGTAAAATAAATTGTTTTGTTAGTCAGGAGTGAAAAATCATTTATTTATTTAGTTGTCCTATATGCCTCACAAATTGAAGAATAACAAACCAGGTGAGTCAATTCATTCAAAATGTATTTATTAAGTCCCACATTTCATATATATATTCTTACTGTTTCTTCTCACTCAGTGTCACAAAAAGGTATTAGATTCCTGAATTTCCAATAACAGTCAAACACCCTCAAAAAGTCGATATCCAGTGCCGGGGTTTTGTTTTAATATTCACGAGTGTAAATAACCTAGTTCCCCGATAAATGCGGAAGGCTATTCGCCTATTCCCGCCAAAAAGGTCATTACAATTAAACTTTCTACATGTTATTTACACTTTCATTCCTTTTAAATCCTTTTTGGTTGCTCCTTTGTTGACTCCACATGCAAATACACTTACTTAAATAATAACACCATTGCCTCTACCTTTCATTGTTGCAGAAAAAAATTTTCTCTGATTTCCTTACAACTTTTCTCCACACTATTGTTATTCAATTCTCTCTCATCTGAGTATATCACATCACTCAAGTAACAATAAGGTTTTTTTATAGACCCTCTAGTAAAAGCAAACTTATTTTTTTTATTCATTAGATTTACGAAAGATCTTTTTTGATTCACTCTGATTTTGAATCCATATTTTTTTAATATTCTCCTAATCGTATCTGGTCCGGCTCATTTTCCTAATTGCTCTTATTTATTCCTAATGATATTTTTGTAGACTGTTAAGACTGGTGCAATAAAAATATGTACAGAACGAATATTCAAATTTGACCAGGGTAATATTCTTTAGCCCCAAGCTCTTCACAAACAGGAATGATTGCTTTATAATTATAAAACTCCTCTCTAAAGGTCAGATTTAAATCCCATCTAACATTTATGGGTTCAATAAATAGTTCATATTCAATAGTTCATGTCGAACTACAGTTCATAAAATAAATATATAATCAAATAAAATATATTTAACATCAGTAAAACTAAACTGTTGGAAAAAAAAAAAAACCTGTACCACTACAACCCATGAAGGGTCTGGGTCTGGGGTTCAGTACTATTTAGGGAAAGCACTGTTTCTAGGTCAACGGTTGTGCTAGGAGGTGATTTGACCGAGATCACGCTCAACTGCCAGGTTTTCCCCCTTAATTAATTATTTAATGCAGTCATTAACTGCACTTTATAGAGGCTGGGTGTGCCCCAGGAGGGACTCCTGACCCAAGGTCGCCCCACGGCCAATGAAATAGATAAATAAATTTTCTGCCATGAGCAGGGGTTCAAAACTTGGGACCTTTGCATTGGAAGCTCAGTGCCCTACCACTGAGCTATCCTGCTCCCTAAACTGTTGGAATGATAGGAGAAAATACCCTCCCAATTGACATCGAAGTTGACTCTTACTAATGCCCGAAGGACTTAAATGGTACTGAAATATAAAGGATGTTAATTCAATATCAAATAAATTAATCATTCAAGATATTAATTTAAAACTTTTGACTAAAATAAATAAATAAATTATTATATAATATGAATATGTATGAAAACCTTTGCTTCATTAAAACTCTTTATACTTAAAAAAATGAGGATTTCATTCAAGTTGTTAATTTAAAATCTTTTACTAAAATAAATGTTTTTAATCATTTTTGATACATTAAAATTCTTATTTGTTTAAAATTTTATTTAAAATGTATTTGTTGTTAGACAAATATTTTTGATAAAATCAATAAAAGTGGTATTGAAATTGTTTTTTTTTTTTTGTTTTTTTCATTTCCATAAATGAAAACTTCCCCGGTCCACTATAATTAAAATTAGTGAGTACATCATAAATAAATAGAACAATGGCCTATGACAATCATGAAATAGAAAAAAAAAATAAGCAAAATCAATTAAATTATTTAAGAGAAAATTAAAAGATTTATCATTATAAAGCAACATAAAACTATATAATATATGAGAATAATTGTTTTGGTCATTAACTGCAATCAAACAAAATTAAATTCCAAATAAATATTTAAAATATAAAGTTCTAAAAATAGACTGTAGATTAAAAAAATTAATACTATCATGTGTTTAATTAAGAAACGATGACTAACAGCATCCATGAATTCATGATACTTCTGAAGATGACATCATCAAGTATCTTACAAGGCTCCAAAATCAGTTGTCTCCTCCCAATTTTAGGAGATATAAACAACAGAGTAGGAAAAAAGTAATTAAACTTATCTCAAGCACATGGGTCTGAATGAAAGCAGCTTGTGTCAAGATAAGATAAACAGTTTATTTTAAAATAACCTAATGCTGAGTTCTCATAACAAAATTACAGAATGTACAGCCACAAAGGTATAGTGAATATGGATAGATCTATGATCAATTAAAGCTTCTCTTGGTGATAAGATTGACCAGATCAGCCATCTGTGGCTTTTAACACATAATAAACAAAACAAAAAAAATACAATTAACATTGCAGCTTTCATTTTAAATACATATTTGATTAAAAGTACTGATTTATCATCAATAATTTTATTTTGGAACAATTATTAGTAAACAGAGTTTCTATTTTGGAAGCTTACTAATGCCCTACTTTATTAATATAGCCACAATAAATGAAGACATAAGTAGTGCAACATCTAACAGTAGTAGGCATTAATAGATTTTAAAAGTTAATAATTTTTAAACTTTGATAAAGATGGAAACATTAATTTCTGCTTAGAACAATAATTAAATAAATGCAGTCATACAACTAATTAAATAACAAAGGCTTTTATGAAAGAAGATTTTGATGTTAAATAGTAAAAGTTACAAAGTAAATAATGGAAATAACTTATTTATCATTGTTTATTGAATCATCTTAAACTTAAAACCCAGCACTTGTACATCACATCTGACCCAAAACTAAAACATGAGAATAAAATAATTCTTTTAAAAGTTTATTATCCTTACATAGATTCTCCAGAAGAACCATTTAAAGAAATATGCTGGGCAACAGAAAATCCAAAGTAAGAACCTTCAGCTCCTCTTTTAATCACGGGTAGTCGTGTTTCAAAATTAAACGCACTACTTAAATTTACTAATGTATAAATTATAATTATTAACGAAGTGAGATCCATGATTATTTCTGTTATTCATTAAGACCAGCCCAAAGTAAACACGCCCACCCGCACTACAATCATTAGCATACTGAAGGCAACACCAAGCTCGTTAAATATTACTACTGCCTTGAGTTGCATGAATTCATCGAGCTTTCCAATGCCATCTAGTGGCATACTCGCTAACTGCTCAATACCATCTGGTAATTTTATTTTCGAAAGTAACAAATTTTATGAAAATAATGCTTCTCAATATTTTGCAAAATTTTTAGTGTAGTTTTTCTGACACTTTACAAAACTTATATATAAAACCATTGTTTCAGAATTCTTGAATAAAGTGCATAACTAACAATTAGTTCATTAATATTTGATTAACAACCATTAATAAATTGGAATGAACCAACTATATATCTTCCCTATCAACCACATCTTTCAGAAAAGACTCAGAAATATAAGACAGACTTTTTTCAAGTCAAATAAAAGAAGAAAGACTCAACAATATAAGACAAAAAAATCTAGTGATTTTTCTAGGGTCTTTTGTCTTCCTTCCTTTCAACTGTCCCTCCATCCATACAAATTGTGTCAGGAAAGATAAATATTTCAAAATAAATACCATCTCATAATATTGAATTATTTTATTGGACGAATTAATCTCAAAGGAGTCAAATAAAAGAATAAATATATCTTTATTTAAAAATAAAAGTTTGTTCAAAATTTGCCACCTTCTGAATTCTGCCCATGTAAAGTGTCATTTTAGCACCTAAGATGAGAAAAAAATTCTGATTTATTTTTAAAATTAAACTTTAAGTATTTATCTTCGTTTGGGATAACAAACTTTGATTTTTTTAAATATTTCAAAAGCATTTAAACTACTACATTATGGTGCAGATCATAAACACCAAAAATATAGAATTTCGGCAATGTTACAAAAGTCAGAGATGGATCAAGAGATAGATTTTTGGATGAAGAATAGTCTAAAAATCAGATCGAAATTTTGTGACTTATTCCGAAAAAAATATATTTAATCATACACCATTACAATGTTCACCCTAAGCAATAAATTTTCACCAATCTGCATAGGCACAGACGTCAGGAGAGCGAGAGTGGCCATCGTCCCGCCTCTTCTCTTATAAAAATAGTGAGGGGGCAAGAATATCATTTCACCCCTCTACCTCCTTCCCCCCAATATTTTGGCGGAAAAAAATAAAAATCAATAACAATTAATCAAACATCAATGAATGAATAATAACATCTAAACTTAAATAATTTAAGAAAATAGGAAAAGATAAGATGGCTAAAATAAGACTTAGAAGTAGTTACGCAAGTATTTTACTTTTTTTTTATAGTATATATGTTCCTATTAATGAAATTTTAATATACATTTAAAGATACTTGTGTGTAGCAACACATCCTAGGATTTTATTATTCATTCATGAGCATCCTTTCATTTTTATGTGAAAATTTTATCATATTATGTCATATTCATATATCATATAAATTTGAATATCACCCAGAGTTCATCTCTCTGCCTCAAACCTTCAAATAAAAATATGTAATAAATTCAATTTCTTTATTAACATAGGCACAGACTTTCTATTCTGGCTGAGGGGACGAGAGACCATCCCAACTTCCCTCCTTCTCCTCCCCCCCCCAATAAAACATTCGGGAGTTTATAATATGTACACGAACTATAAGTAATATTAACATAATTATTGTAAAAAAATAAATATATATACATATACATGTGTATATATATATATATATATATATATATATATATATATATATATATATATATATATATAATACAATGTTTTTTTTTGTTTTTTGTTTTTTTTATAATTAGACCTTTATATATTATAACTTAAGATAAGATATGAATTATAGTCAGATAATAGGTCATGAAATACACTTAGATGACTTAAAACAACTTCTGTTTATTCCATTTTTTCAAAAACGTTTCGATCCCTGTTTTTTAACATAAATAATGGGATCCTTTTCAGTTTTTTAATTGAGCATCGATACTCCAAGCCGGGCAGCACGCTTACAGACCCAACAGTACCGCCACAAGAAGGACATCAAGCTACTCTTGAGAGCATGCTTAATTAAAAAACTGAAGAGAATCCCATTATTTATGTTAAAAAACAGGGATCGAAACGTTTTTGAAAAAATGGAATAAACAGAAGTTGTTTTAAGTCATCTAAGTGTATTTCATGACCTATAATCCGACTATAATTCACATCTTAAGCTCTCTCTCTCTCTCTATATATATATATATATATATATATATATATATATATATATATATATATATATATATATATATATATATATATATAAGATTTCAATATAAGATTTCAATATATATATATATATATTGAAATCTTATATTATGATAAAAATCTATAATAAATCTTAAATTATAATTAAAATCTTATCAATTTTAGGCTTCTATTTGTTGGATGCTCATTCTGGTTCATATTATCAAAGTCTTGAAATGGAAAAGAATGGATTTCTTCACCGCGTAGCTAGAAATATATTAATAAATGATTTAACACCCCAGTATTCATGAGTCATGTGTGAGAGAGATACCAGAGAGGAAGTGTTGTAAGTATGGCTAGTACCTGTTAAATCCTACAAACACATCATTCAACCTATATTTCTTATCTACTGATTGCAGCATTTTTTTTTTCCAAGAGATGTCCTTCCCTGGTCATGCTTAAAAGATCAGTGGAAATCACACCACATCACATTTCTATTAAAAGAAATTAAGACAGGACCTCTCTAAATGATAATACTTCTCAAAATACTGTATTCCTTGTCAAAAAGAATGTATACACAGTACAAATGTTAAAAGTATGTATATGAGAGTACTTAAGCTTAGGAATTTATTTGTAATGTAATATTTTCTCTTCTTTTTTGCTGAGAAGCTGTTTAATATTCTTTATTTTTGGCAATAAAAAACTTCTAGGTATACAATTGGTTTATTTTTTGAATTTCATACGTCAAATGTAATTCAACAAATAAACCAATTGTTTGTAAACTTGGAATTTTATATTTCCAAAAATAAATTTAAAAAAGCAACATTTCTTCTCAACTAGTGGAAATATAAATAGCTTATATTTTGAATCATCTGTGTAATAGTTTATTCCTTTCTAATTTTTGTATATTATTTTATATTTGTATGTGTTTTTTAAAATGAAATACATATATATTTATTTTAGTATTTTAATAATTTTTTATAATAATTAAAGCAATTTCATTAGTATAATTAGACAAATTAGAAGAGGCATCTCACAGAGTACATGTGACAACTGATGTGCCACACAGGGATTCAACTATCGAAGTGTTGAGAACTGAAACTTCTATAGTGATACTGAAACAATAGTAGTTCCTGAAACAATTGTATGCAATATAGTGTTATTTTTATACAACAATTAATTAATACAATGGTTTTCAACAAGATGGCTGGATCATGTTGAAAGAATGGATCTGTTCTTTCAAAATGACCCAGCCATCTGAGTCTGCCCTTCTTAATAACACTAAGGATGTCTGGCTCTCCATATAACTCTATGTTGCTTCTTATTCTCTATCTATGCTGCTCTCTGACAGCTCCAAAGATCTTCCTTAGAACTCTTCTCTCCCAATCCAGTAAGGCTCTCCTGTTTTCCTTGGTCATAGTCCATGTCTCACTGCCATACAAAATGACCGGTCTAATCACCGTTTTATATATTACTATTTTTGCTTTCCTGGACAGACTTTTGTATCGGAGCACCTTTTGTAGAGCATAGAAACATCTAGTTCCTGTAACCATCCTGCCTTTTATTTTTGCTTCCAAATCATTGTTTTCTGTCACTACTCTGCCCAAGTACTTAAATTTATCACTGTTGCGAAACGTGTCTTCTCCCAATTCAACAGTATCTTCTCTCTCTCTGGTATGTCAGGATATTTTCATGTACCTCGTATTTTCCATGCTTATAATGAGTCCTAACTCTTGAGCTGCATGCTTGAACTCTATAGAAGATAGAGTCCTGCTTTAGTTCTCCCTGATATAACTTCATCAGCATATGCCATGTGTTGCGTGAGCCTATTATAGATGGTACCACCAGGATTCGTCGTCGAAAAAGATTTTCCGGATTGCAACCTCTAAAGCGAGATTGAATAGTACAGGAGATAATGGGTTCCCCTGTCTTAAGTCGAAAGTAAGGGTTCCCCACTGTTAGCATCGAAACTATCTGACATAACCCCTCTGGTTTTGATCATACAGCTGGTTCTTTCTATAGTATCTTTGAATATCTATTGATGCAAAAACAAAATAAATGAGGCAAAAATAAAATATATAAATAAAATAACAAATCATATTATAAATCCGAAATAATTGTAAAGAATGCATATCTGATTTCACAAAGGAAAAATTCATTAATGTACCTAGTTATTTAATTTTATAAAATATTACTGAATGACTATTAGCAATAAGCCAATGGTATGTTTCGCTTCTATAATTAATATATATAATTTTAGGAATTGAGTAATTTGTTATAAATATTTTGTCAAAACAAATATTTAAAAAGTCTCATAATGTGGTTCTAGTACATCTATCATAATTATAATTGAAAGAGTAATATTAACTCAACATGGAACAATGCTCTAAAGTATTTTTTGAGAATAACTGACATAATTAATTTTCTGATAAAAAAAATATGTTTTTTATTCATACTCTCTGACATCATATGTTATGAGATTTAAGATATAACATATCAGTTTCATAAGATGACCTTTTTATCTTGTGGGTGAATCTAACATGTAATAACTAACTAATATCTTCTTTAATAGAAGAGATCGAGCTTGACACTCAGAGTAAGTAATAGCAATAATCCAAAATAAAATAGTAGATAATAATTTCCTTACTAATATTGTCTCAGAGCCAATTTTAAATAATTAATTTTAGTAACAAGTTTTTCAATATTTCTTCTTACATTGAATTATTCATACATAGGTAAAATTTAGTAAATTATAAGTTCTAACAGCTTACAATGAGAATCTATTTTTTAATATGTTTTAATAAATACTAAAAATGTTTGATTGTATATTTCTAATATAAATCTAATTTTATTTATTTTAATATTTTTTTATTTAATTGTATTTTTTATCTAATTTTATATAATGAATTTAAATAATATTATATTACATTTTAATTATATTATATTATATTCTAAATAATGATTTTTTGCTATTGACGCTAACAACTCTTTTAAAGATGAATTTACAAATGAAATAACTTATATGAAGGACAAAGTAAATTAATCCTATACTCCTTTTTATTGAAAAATTTTAATAGCTGTAGGATTACATAATAATTTCAGAAATTATTCATCTTAACAGTGAATGATCATTAATTATTGTTTCAAATCAAATATTAAAAATTAATAATTTAATTTTTGAACTAAATACAAACTAAACCACTTGCTAACTGACATAATAGAAATTAATAATCCAAAAAAGAATTTATATCTGATACTGGAGGTTATAACCCTACTGGTTGGTTTAATTTAATAATCAACAGGTTGTTTACTGGCATGCTTCTGTTTATTATTTGAATATTCTGCACTTACAGTAATTTTACTATGTCTTTGATACTATAATCACTTGTTTTTTTAAATTTAAAATAAAAATAATTTTATATTTTCTTCGCCTTACTGTTTTCTACTTTTTATTTTAGTTACAAATTACATATATTTAAAATGGAAAATGTTATGGTAATTGGAAGTGGAGGCAGAGAACATGCTGTATGTTGGAAACTTTCAGAATCTCCAAAGGTAGGAAAGCTTTTTTAGCAATCACGAAACATGTGCTGAAATTTACAGAATTATATTATTTTTATAGGTAAATCGAATTCTTTCATGCCCTGGAAGCCATGGTATAGGCCAATTGAAGAAGGTTCAAAATATATCTCTGGATGTAAATGATCATGAGGTATGAAATAAATTATTAATTAATCTGGAATAAAAATATTATCTTTAAGATAAGTATTTATTTGCAGGAGATGATATTTTGATTTCCAAATTTAAATTATGATTCAAGCATTTGTTTTTAATTCAAAAACCTTATTAAAGTTAATTTTATGAATGAGAATTAAAATTAAATTATTCGTTGCTCGATATAGGTGCTTATTAAATGTTGTAAAGAAAATGACATTAAAATGGTCGTTGTGGGCCCTGAAGTTCCTCTTGCCAATGGCATAGCTGATACTCTGCAGAAGTCAGGAATTAATTGTTTTGGTCCAAAAGCCAGTGCTGCTCAAATTGAGGCAGATAAGAAGTGGTCAAAAAATTTCATGGTTAGACATAATATCCCAACTGCTAAGTTTGCATCTTTTGATAATTCAGATGAAGCAAAAAAGTTTATTGAAAGGTTTGCAATTTTTAATATTTTAGATGCTTATACATTTTAAAAATCTAATGGTAACATTAATTTTTAGTGCAACAATCAATGCATTAGTCGTAAAAGCCAGTGGATTGGCAGCAGGTAAAGGTGTAGTAGTTGCAACTGATGTCGATGAAGCTCTCTCTGCTGTTGACATGATGATGAGGGATAACAAATTAGGAAGTGCTGGTGATATCATTGTTGTTGAAGAATTACTTGAAGGAGAAGAAATATCTGTATGTATTGATTAAATTTTTATCTAAAACATATGTTTAATGAATCACTCAACTGATATTTAGTACATGCTGCTTGTAAATTTTAATAAGTAAATATATATTATATTTAGCATTTTAAAAAATATTTTAAAGTTATATCTCATTATCACAGGTGTGTAGCCCATAATATTAATCAGTATATTATTAGCTACAGATTTTTAATGACCTAACTTTTATTTATTAAGGTTTTGATATATTAATTTCATAAAATGCTGCTAATCAACGGCATATAGGAAAATGTGGAATGTAATTTTACAATTTTTAATTTATTTTTATTTTTATTACCTTGCGCATCTGCCAAAGTGGGTCTGGTCGTTAGCAGCATTTTACAAAATTAATTTATTACATGCAAGCTTATTAGTAAATAATAATTAAGATTGACATTAATCTTTTTATTTTTTTCTGACTATCTTATTTGCTATATTATTGCTATGAATATAGTCATAAGTTATCTCATAACTTATCTTTCTGGTGATGTGGCTTTCCTAGGTCCTAGGTTTTAGTGATGGCAAAACGGTTAAAATAATGCTTCCTGCACAAGATCATAAAAGAGTTTTCAATGGAGACAATGGTCCAAATACAGGAGGAATGGGAGCTTATTGCCCTTGTCCACTCATTGATGAAGAACAACTTGAATGGGTCAGAGAAAATATACTTCAAAAAACTGTTGATGGAATGAAGGAAGATGATCGTCCATTTGTTGGTATATTTCAAAAAAAGTTTTTTAAGATAATTTAATTATTTATATATATCTAAGATTTAATAACCTCTTTTCAGGTGTACTGTATGCTGGTCTAATGATTACAAAAGATGGGATTAAAGTTTTAGAATTCAATTGTAGATTTGGTGATCCAGAAGCTGAAGTTATTTTGCCTCTTCTGGAGACTGACCTTTATGTAGTTATGAAGGTTACCACTTATAATTTTTTAATAGTTCGCGATATTTTAAAATTCTAGATTTTTTAAATAAAAATTAATATGTTGTTTTAAAATAATAGGCATGTTGTGAAGGTTCTCTTGAACACATCAATTTAGAATGGTCTAAAGGAGTTTGTACTGTTGGAGTGGTAATGTGTAGCCGTGGTTATCCAGAAACAGCAAGTAAAGGAGATATTATCAAAGGTATAATACATTTTTACCTAAATCATTATTTCTAAGTAGAATTAATAGTAAAAGGTCAGTCTGGTCCAAGTATGTTAAAGATATAGGCCATTTAGTCTGTTTTATCATACTTGAGTTTAGTGTCACCAGTTCGAATCCAACCTGGGAGTATTGAAATTTATTTTATGGTGCACCCACAGAATGAATTTCTTTCTACCTTCCCACTTTAGTTAAAACAGGTTCAGTTGTACCTCTAGAACTTTTTTAAATATTATCATTGCTTTATATCAGAATGAAGGCAAACAGCAGAAGGGGCTACCTACTTTACCTGCAATCTCAAGAATCAAAGTGGAACATGAAAATTTCATTAAAACATTGACTGGTATGGTATACAAAATCGATTTGTATTAAAAACTTAAATTTTGAAGTCTAGTAATCATCAAAAAGTTCTATAAATTCGATCATAGCTGCAAAAAAAAATGGTGGGTCAACAAATTAAGAGATGTCATAGTTAAGCAAGAATACTAATTGTGAGTTATATCTTAGGTCAGCTGTCACAAATATTCCATAGGTAATTTAAAAAATCTTAAGTTGTTTTTCAAGAAGAAATATTGTGTTGCTCTCCATATTATATTTGTATTGTCCTCTTTTACTGAATCAATATCAATCATATGCTTCGGTAGTTATTTGTATAATTTCTGTTTTTGTTCTATTTCACTGATTGGTAATTTTTCATTTTAATTGTTCATTATTATACTTAACAATCTATAATTTAGTTTAATTGTTCTTCAGTCTTATTTTAGTTTAATTCTTCGTAAACATTAATTTAGTGGTCATATTTTGAAGGACCTCATAGCCTGCTTGACCATTTATTAAATTTTTTATAATATCATTCACTGCCAGTTAGATTAGCTTCAAATATTTCACTTTGAAGTTTATTGGATTAATATTACTTTTTTAAAGATTAGTTTTTTGGTTTGTATTTAATTATATAAATTTATCTTTTATTTAGGAATGGATATAAACCGTGATCCAGGAATTATGACCTTCCATTGTGGAATAACAAAAAAGGGAAATGATCTAGTTACAAATGGTGGTAGAGTTCTCATTAATGTCTGCATCTCTAACAGTCTTATCACTGCTGCTGCAAAGGCTACTGGTGCTTGTAAAAATATCAAATTTGATGGGTGCCATTTTAGGAAAGACATTGCTCACAAAGCAATACCAAGGTATGAATTATAGTTTTAAAATTATATCACCCTATTATCAGATAAAGTATATATTATTTTAAAAATAATTAGTTTGTTGTTTTTCAAATTAATACAGATTTTTTGACTGATATAGAAAGTGTTCATCCCATATCTTAATAGGCAATTTGAAAATGTACTGAAACTCGCTATCATTGAATTTGTTTTTAATTTTGAAAATGTTATATAAGATTTATTATTTTTACAAATTTATCAAATCCTTATGCAATAAACACTTACATAATTTTTGACCGAGAAACATCTATTACCAACTATTTCCTCATAACAAATATCTTGTTATTTGACAAAAATTTTTTTAATTATATTGATATATTTTATTGGGTCTAACTGGCTTTTGTCTTGCAAATATTTCTTATTTTTTTCTAAAAATAAAGAAATATCTTAGTAATTATTAGTAGTGTACTATTTTAAAAATGCATTTTTGTATTAGTTAATAAATAATATAATTAACAAATATGATAAAATTTAAGTTATCAATATCATGCTTAAAAAATATAAATATTTTTACATTAATTTAATATTTAATTTTAGAACAAATAGACCTGGTTTTGAACTATATACACAGTAATTGTGTAAATATGTACTGACTGATGCATTTAGTAATACATTTTTTTTTTATATTTATAATTATATTCCATAGGTGGTTAATGAGTAAAGGTTGTTTGAGCTATAAGGCAAGTGGTGTTGACATAAAAGCTGGTGATGACTTAGTTAGTGCCATTAGTCCAGCATGCAAGCAGACTATGCGATCTGGAGTAATTTCATCTCTTGGTGGTTTTGGGGCTTTATTTGACTTAGTATCAATAGGTTTCAAAAATCCTGTTCTTGTTTCTGGCACAGATGGGGTTGGAACAAAGCTTAAAGTAAGAAAGTTTATTCTCTGATTTGTTTTAGATTATGAAAATGACATAAATGTGAATAGAAATAATATAAATAGGAAAAAATAAATATTTATAAATCATTTCTAGTGATGTAAACATATTTGGCCAGCAAGAAAATGATTTTTAACTTGTGGGTTGCATTTGAAATATGTATTAACTTTAAAAAATACATCTGATTTAGTTTCCAAAATTAATTAATAAATCTGGAAATTAATTTTTTTTTTAAAGTGGCGTGTCATACCGTCACAGAGACTGGGCCTACTCCAAAAGTATTCGCCAGTTTGTTTGGTGGTTTAATGCAGGTCTCCAGTTTCGAACTCCAAGAAGGGCTCATGCGTCTGCAGAGACCGAATCCATCCATCGCATGTTTAATCATCCAACTCGCCATTTCCCATAGAGCTCTTCCCTAAAGGTCATTTTCAGAATCTCGTTGGCAGCCATCCTTTGCACATGTCCTGCCCATAGAAGTTGCACGAGCTTAGGAAGTACCATATTCCCAGAAAAGAGAATACACAAAGTTTCATGGAGATCACCAAAGGGAGTCATCTCTAATCAGATTCATCATATTCTGATTAATTTTCAACACAAGTCTAACCTCATTGGAGTCAGAACTTACAGAGGAGCTAATGCAAATACGGATCATTACCTTAGTATTGCCAGGAATCATGCAAGGATCTGAGCTACGAGGAACAAGGTTGGGACGAGGCAGAAAAAATTCAACATTTCCAAGCTAAAGGATGTGGATGTGTGTGGAGTCCTACAACTAGACATTGAGAATGTGCTAAGTCAATCATTCTTTGGCCATTATTGTTAGTAAACTCATGTAGCCTGAAAGCTCCTGTAGTCAGCCAGTGCAAATATTTCTGGCCTAATTGTGCATTTAAATCTCCCAGAACTATCTTAACATAGAAGCCCTCTTTGTCTTCCTCTGGTGATACCTCAGTAGTTGTATGGCAGTTGATGAAGTAGGTGTTAAAGAATTTCTCTTTAAGGAGAATATATCATAGACAAGGAGAGATGGGTGTAAATTTATTCGGTTATCTATGTATCAGGTTGCCGGGCAACAGTGGTGCTGTGCACACATGTTAGCCCATTCAGCTACCCCGCCCCCTACAGTGAACTGTGTGTAAAATGTTGTGTAGGTGTTCCCCCTACCAGGAGAACCAGTGACTGATTGCAGCCTGATGGCTGTGCGATGGGGCACCACTTCCCTACGCTGAAATTAGTTTAATATGTCAAAATAATGCTATAGAAATTCAGATACGTTAAAATTCATGGAAAACTTGGCACGCAGTATTATAGTTTTAAATGTCTATTCTAAAAACATCATGTATGAGAAAGTCAAGACAGCTCTCCCCTGATGGGCATATATATTTTTTATTTTCTTATAATATCCTACAATCCAATTTATATTTAATTTAATTAATACAAGAAAAATATTATTTCATCTAAAATTTTGTTGATTAATACTAATTATTTAATCAATACAAAATTAAATAACTTACTAATCTCTAATAACAGAGACTAATAAATATATAGAATTTTATTTAGGAGCTTTAATGTTTAAACACTTCCTTAAATTTCTTAATTTAATTTTGTTTGTATATGTATATATATGTATATGTATATGTATATAATTTGGTGCCATTTTAGTACTAATCTTATTTTATTTGAACAAAACAGATTGCGAAAGCTTGCAAAATTCATACCTCTATTGGAATAGATTTAGTTGCCATGTGCGTAAATGATATTTTATGTCATGGTGCAGAACCCCTTTTCTTCTTAGACTACTTTGCCTGTGGTAAATTGGATGTTGAGCGAGGCAGAGAAGTGATTTGCAGCATTGCTAAAGCTTGTAAGGCGGCAGGC
Organism: Nezara viridula; assembly: GCA_928085145.1. NCBI lineage: Eukaryota > Metazoa > Arthropoda > Insecta > Hemiptera > Pentatomidae > Nezara > Nezara viridula. Next base: position 148,815,361 of record OV725079.1, on the reverse strand, counting down.
TGTGCTCTCATTGGTAAATAATGTTTATATTTAAAATTTTAATGTCTAATGCTTGTCTGTACGATATTCTTAATCTAATTCTATTTTTGTAAGGATATGCATTTCATTGAGTCTTTCAATTTCATGTTGAATAAAAAACCAACTTTATTTGTCACTTAATATTAATTATATGAATAAATATTTTGCACAACAAAGTTGTGAAATATGGTATAATGCATCACACAACTTTCACTTACCGTCCTACTTTAAGTAGAAATTATTATTATTATTTTTTTAAGATTAATCAACCTTAAGAATATTACTTTAATTATGTATATTGCAAACTTAGCACAATTAATATAAATTATGACAATTCTGCAACTTATATATTTTTGGTTTATTATACTGAACTAAAGTTAAGTTTTTGATATATTTCCTAAGGAAATTCCATTCAATTACATAAAATTAGACATTATCAGTTGCAACAAAGAAACATAATCAGATTCTCATCTCCCTCCATTACCCTCTTCGGCCTTGTTTAGTAAGGATTATTTTTTCTAAAATCCTCAGCTTTCCAAAGATATATTATAAATATAAATATTATATATCATACATATAAATTCTATTCTATTCTATTATATATTGACCTCACCCCTGGCCAACTCCTCAAATTATAATTTTGGACAACCCTCTCCACACCATTATATTTAATAACTATTATCTTCTATTATAATCAAAATTATTAGTGTTAATTTTGAGAAAATTGTAAAAATACACATACTTTTCCAATATTTTAACTCATATTGGACTCGATGGATCTTGAAACATGTATTTTGGTTAAAAACTCGGATTTTTGTAATTGTTTAAATTCCCTTAATACACATTTCATTTATGGATAAGTTAAAGTGGATCTTCTATTTTCATGGTATCTAGTATTTTAATGACATATTTAACTTTTATTGATCTGAACGAGGGCTTTAAATGCATGTAAAAGCTGTTAAATAGTCAAGAGGGACAAATTCCTAATTTGTTCTGCTTGGCTGCTGTAATCATTCAATTATGATAGTGGTTAAAAGTAATTTTTTCATAATTAGAAACTTCTCTAATCCTCTTGAAATAGTAACATGTTTTTAAACAACTGCTCTTTTAGTACATAATGACATGAGAAAACCGTATTCATATTGAAGAATTATAGGGATGTAATCAAGATGGAGCAAAAATCTGACTCATAACTCTTATTTTCTTAAATATTGTTTCATATAAAGCTTAAATTTGTAATTTGTGTTATAATTTTAGCCAACTATGTTGGCCATCTTCTGGGTGAATCACCTACAGTCTGCATAATATCATATTTAGTGGTTCACATCTGTTGGTGAACTTGTAAAACAGCAATGAGTTATTTTGATAGCTGTCTTTGTCTTAGTTCTGTATTAACCTTTTTGTTGCGAGGAGCCTCAATCAAGGTCAGGTCCCATGTGTGGGGGGTACTGAAGGTTTAGCTAACCCCGTGTGCACGGGATTTATTCATTGAATTGCTCCCATATTTTTGCACTTTTCACATTAAAATATGCTCTTTTTTATTTTTTTATAACGTATAAATTTTTCTTTAATATGATGTTAGCTCATATTTCTATATATAGTTAAATATTTCTTTTTAATTTTAAACTTTCTTTTAATTTTTAATTTATTAATTGTCTTACATTACTTTTACAATACACTGTAACATTTAGATTATTTTTGATACATTCTAATATTTTTTTGGTACACATAGTGTCATTATTTTTTTATTGTTCATTTGAAATCTTTTTATTACTTTATTAACATTTTTTATTATTAATCAATTTCTGATAATGTTTGATGATATGGAAAAATTTAAAAACGTTTCGATGCATGATAAATTTTATTACATATACTTCAATTTAAAACAATAAAACATTTTTAAAAAAAAAAAATTTTTTTTTTTAAAGTTAAAACTCATTTTCAACTTTCGCACTTCAAAACTCTACCAACTGTTGTTAGTTTTAGGGCTAACTGTATTTAGAGAAAGGTGATATAGGGGTGGTAGCAGGTATACGAAGGGTACCCCTCATCCTAAAGGATATCCGCGATTAAATAATACATCTCACGCTATCTAGTGGTTGCAACACCAGCCTATGACTGATGGGCTACTCAGTAGAGAGCACTATAATGAGCTGGAGTATTGGTTTTGAGCAACAAAAATATAAAAAGCTGAAGCTGTGAACCAGGGGCATGGTCTTTTCCGAGCCACTATGTTGGCATTGCGCACTTGTGTCACAACCGCTGCGAGCCATTATATTGACTTTGAGCATCTAAAGGGTTAAGGAATAAACAATATTGTAAATTTATCCTACAATCTATTCTTCAATATTTTTTGTCAAAATATCCTTCTTTTTTTTTGACATTTATTTTATTTGTTGTAATATTATTTAAAACACTGGAAAACATCATTCGAAAGGTTTTTCATACTGCGAAGGATTTAATTCTGTGTGGTAAAATACCTGTAATTGAGTACAGGAAAAATGTTTGTTTTGCTCATTTCAGACGAATAGCCCTGATGAAGGCGTAAAATGACAGCATACAAGAAAATAAAACCTTTCTATGTGTATTATTTCCATCTTTTACCAGACCCCACAACCAACTCAATCTGCTAGTTTTTATTATTATTTTACAGAAATTGATTCATTTTTTCACTTACATTAGCAAATAACTAGAAAATGGTATTACTATTATTACTAATAATATCAAGTGAATATTTAGGTGGTGAAACTGCTGAAATGCCAGGATTGTACAAAGATGGTGACTATGACCTTGCTGGGTTTGCTGTTGGAGCAGTCGAGAAAGATCAGCAGCTTCCTCGTGTTAAAGACCTGAGTCCTGGGGATGTTGTTATTGGACTATCAAGTTCTGGACTTCATAGTAATGGCTTCAGTTTGGTTAGAAAAGTAATGTCTAATCTCAAGTTGGATTATGATGATGACAGCCCATTTTCTGATGGAACCATTGGTAGGTTCCTGTTAGCAAGTTTAACTATATTAATGTTAAATTTACTTTTTTCACTCACTCATTTAAAGAAATATGTTTCTGCAGGAGAAGAATTACTTACCCCTACTGCCATTTATGTTTCACAATTGTTACCTATTTTAAAGAAAGGTTTAGTGAAATCTTTAGCTCACATCACTGGAGGAGGACTTCTAGAAAATATTCCAAGGGTATTACGGGATGATTTAAAAGTAGTTCTAGATGCAAAAAAATGGATGATTCCCAAAGTTTATCCTTGGCTTGCTGCATCTGGTAATTTTGTTTTATTTTTTAATAATCTCATATTAGTTTATCTGTTTAATACCATTATTGTTTCTGATCAGGTGGTATCAATGAAAGAGAATTGCTAAGGACTTTTAATTGTGGAGTTGGAATGGTTTTGATAGTCAGTGAAGAGTACAAAAGAATTGTTGTGAATGAAGTACCTAATAGTTCAGTTATAGGAGAAGTTCAAGTTAGAAAAGAAGGTAAATCGACATTTTTATAGGATTTATGTATTGAGAGAATTTGGACAAATGTTTGAGCAAATCTAACACCTGTTAGACATGTTTCAGGTGAGGAACAAGTTTATGTTGAAAATTTTACTGAAGCAATAACTCCAATGATGAAACCATATGTGAAATATATTGTCAAGCGAGCTGCGAATGTTAAGAGAATAGGAGTTTTGATTTCTGGAAATGGAACAAATTTACAGGTATTACAAACTTTTTTTTCAGTATAAAAAGATCAATTAGTTCCACTATTAAGAGCAATCCTCACCATTCTTGCTGAATATCCTTAACCAATCAAACAAATAGTATTTCTAATCAGAGATGAAAGGGTGAGGGAAAAGACATTTCTCGGATGGAAGTCTTGAAGTTGGAAACATTTTTCTAAACTAAAAGATATAACAGCTTAGCTCCACCCCCACCACTTTTCTTTAACAACATTTTTATGTTTGGAAATATACATCAGAAAAATTCGGGACTTTTTGCATTTGTATTGTAGTAGCCAGAGTTGGGCAAATGCTACTCTGAGTACTGAGCACCAAGTGTTTTACTCAAATTGTATCACTATTGGACATTCAATCACTACTTCAATTAATCGTTTATTTTTATTTTGACTATTAAAAATTAATTTTTATAATGAATCAATTTTAATTGTTTTTAACATATTTTAAATTTTTATAGCTGTATTTTACACAAAAATCTGTTAAGTATGTAATCTTCTTCAATTATACTAACAAATTTTTGTTAAAATCTTAATTATAGGAAATCATAACCAATTAATTACTTAAGAATCACCATCTGTCCAATTTTAAAATTGGAATTGAAAAGATTTAAGAATTATGTACATACAATTATTATCTCAATCATTTACACTATGGTCGACATATTATTTCAGGCCATGATCAATAACATCCAAGCAGGAAACATTGAAGGAGAAATTGTTGTAGTTATAAGCAACAAAGCAAAAGTACAAGGTCTTGAACGGGCTGAGAAAGCCGGTATACCTACAAAGGTGAATTTTTAAATTTTGAGTTGATATGCTATGCGTAGTTAAAATTTTTTAATAATAATGTTCTTAAAGGTAATTCCTCATGGAGATTATCAAAGCCGTCAACAATTTGAAGAAGCTATTCAGGAAGAATTAATTTCCAAGAGGGTTGAACTTGTTGTCCTTGCAGGATTCATGAGGGTCTTAACTGAATACTTTGTTTCTCGTTGGCGAGGAGCACTTATTAATATTCACCCAGCTCTTTTACCTTCTTTCAAAGGGGTTAATGCCTGGCAACAAGCACTTGATGCTGGTGTTAGAATTAGTGGATGTACTGTTCACTTTGTTGAGGTATTTTTTCTATTTTTTTATCCTACTATGGTTTAATTTTATTATTGAAAAAGTAGTAAACTTAATATTCCCTTCCCAGGTCGATATCGATGCAGGTGCCATAATTACCCAAGAAGCTGTCAATGTTGACATGAAGGAAACATTAGCTTCACTTCAAGATAAAATTAGATCAGCAGAACAAAGAGCTCTTCCAAAAGCAGTACAACTAATTTGCTCAGGCAAATGTCGCCTTGATGTTAAGACTGGAAAAATCATTTGGAAATAGTTTACTGTAAATCTTTCAAGTGAATATTTTGTACAAAAAGAAATTATTTTTAAACTAATTTTTTGTAAATTGTTTGTTTTATTTATTACTCCTACTTTTATAAACTTTTGTTTTCAATTCCTTATTTTTTCTTGTTAATAATATATTCAGAATATTCCAAAAGGAATTTAAACACATAATTAATTTTCTTTAAGGCCAAAAATATTTAAAATCAGAAAAATAACTCATTTGTAACAAATTTATTGAGGATACACTGCACAGTGAGGACATACCAGAGAAAACCTTAATTGGAAGTAAATAATCCTTATATTAATTTGCTATGAATTCTTTGGTCTGTTAATTGATAATCTACTTTTCATTTATATTTCCAAACCTACTATTGCTTTTGATGTGTGCTTTCGGAGGAGGAATCCTCTCATGTTTAGGGTTCTGACAGTGCTTAATTAGTAATGATAACACTTTATCCAAGAACTCAGCTATGATCAACATATAAATAACCTCACAAGAAAAACCTGTGAAATAAATAGTACAGGAAAGTATTGTGGAGGTTTATATCTTAAACAGAAATAAATCTCCACTAAATCCAAATAACCAAGGCTCACAAAATGGCCTGTGAATGAACAGCCTAGATCCAAATGAAAAGTCATACCAAACTGAAATGTATTTATTTACTGAAATGTAAGATAGGATCATCCCTGAGGTGTTGCAGAATCCTTTTTCCTTAAATTGGTCTGTGTGAACATTGATTTTACACATTACAATTTTTACTAAGGAAATTTGATGAAACTCATATCCCTTAGCACAACAGATCGATGTGATCCTTGGTCTCCAAGACAAGTATTATGGTAGGTCAATCTTTAGCCACTGCTCATCATTTGCAGAAGTTGAATAAGTGTAAGAGAATGCAGTACCTGAATGAGATGCTGTCAGAGGTAAGTATGCCCAAATAACTTACAACCTTCTCCAAAGTTATGTTGAACAAAAGGCCATTATCCTGTCTAACAGCTCTGGTAGAAACAAACTGTGGAGAGAGATATGACTTGATCTTCTCAGTAAATGTTTTACCATCCATAGTCTTCATGATCAGCTGAATCAGTTTCAAAGAGACTCCAAGTTTTCTTAAATTAGTATGCAACTTAGACCTTTTAAAGCTGTTATGTCTATGTTCAACTCATTAATTTCTTTGGGAGAATGTCTAACTTTATTGGCAGACCTTGTGCATTCTATATTGATTATCCGTTTCCGCGAATTTCGTCTTTTCCATTGTAAGTCATCCAGCATGAGCTTATGGTCGACCGGCCACATAAAGCGCAGCGGAACTGAGCTGAGTCAGCTTTCAAATCCGAACTTAAGGTTTTTAATGACAGGCTGGCCACCGGGCGTAGCAAGGGCCAGCTTTTGCTTGACCGGCTTTGCTCCTCAGTGTCATCCTTTTTTTTCCTCTTGTTTTCCCTGTACAACACTAGCCGATCCAGTATTTAAATTTTTTGGGGGAGGGAGAAGCTTCAGCCCGAAAGCTTTTTTTTCATATATATGACGATAAAAACTTTGAAAAAGAAATATACAAACTAACAATTTGAAATGGTGTTTAAGTGATTCTTGAAGTCCTATTAAATGTAACTATACGAACAATAATACTTTAAAAGATAATTTTTTAATATTTGTTTACACAAAACATGGTTACATTTTACCATTTTTGGAGGGGGGGGGGGCTTCAACCCGAAATCCTTTCCCTTCCCCCGTAGATCCTCCTGTGCTGCACAACATCTCAAATTCTTTTATTTTGGTTCAGTGTAAAATATGCAATGGATGTGGAAGAATTCTTAATCGAATGTGTAAGGGAAAATATCCGGCATGATCAACTTTGCTGTTTTTTTAAAATGTTTATATATATATATATATACACACATATATATTTTATATATATATATATATATATATATATATATATATATTTAAATGTTATGGAATATGAGAAGGAAACCGATGTATCTGACAAAAAGTATCTGATATAAGCAGTAGATACAATCCAAAAGTATCTGATACACATAATCACATGGATACAAATGGTTTTCCAGACCTATGTTTATTTGTAGATAAATATATTCAGGCTTATTTTTTTTTAATGTAATGTTGATTGGTATAAAATTTCTATAAAGCTGACAACTCATTTCGTCGGTTCTATTGATCAACTGTGCCCTCCCTGATAATTCTTTTCCATCTTCTTGGATCTTCTTCAATTCTCATCTTTAGAGGTTCCGGTAGATCCGCCGAACCTTCTATTTTCATTTTAAAGAGGTAATAGTCTTCTCGCAGAAGAATTCCCTGGGTCTTTGTTGCAGCCATCTTCAACTTCTTCCTCTCCCACCATCTATCTACCAAACTGGCGGCGCATCGTTCAGCTTCTGCTTTCAGATCGGCTATGCTGTGTGAGGCCACCACGGCGGCCAAATCGTCAACATAGGCCGTGACAGAGAACCGCTCCTTTTCGAGCTTCTCCAGCAACTCGTCAAAGACTATCTTCCACAAGGCAGGACGCAGAACAGATACCTGCTGGCAGCCCCTTGGTGGTCGGTCAGTAATTTACTAACTTCCAACAAGAGGGATCTTTTTATTCGGATTTTCTACTACCAGAAGAATTGCCTTCACTACTGATTTTGATTCTTCTCAACTCCTGGGATGCTATTTACTTTAATCCCGAAATGCTTTTACCGCCATTACTTCGCCCTGCCTCTTTTCAATGAACCCAGGGAGATAAAGATAGAATTTTCAGAGGGGAGGGTGGAGAGAGCTTTTAACTTTATTTACGCTGAGCTTTTAACCCAAAGGTGGATTTACGAGGAGGGATGCTTTCAGACTGATTTGAAGGGATCCTCCCCAAAAATGGTAAAATATAACCTTGTTTTATAAAAAAAAAAAAAATTGTTCACCTAATTACATTTAATAGGAATTAAAGAATCACTTAAACACCATTTCATATGGAAACTTAGTTTCTTTCTTTTTTCCGAAGTAGTTCTCACAGAGACTGAATCCTAATTTTGCATATCAGGCATTATTGTGGTAAATTTATTTTATTATATTATTGAGGGCTCTGGTGTATTTGCTTCCTTGAGAGCTTTACACAAAAGCTTCCTTGGAACCGAGTTATAGTCCTTTTCTACGTCCAGAGATATTCCACGTCTTTAGATTTTTTTAAGTGATTTTCAAAGATCTGTCCCATTGTAAATATGTGATCGATGCACGAACTTCATAAAGTAAAGAAGTGCAGTAAAGCCACTTTAGTCTTCTGTACCCTCATATTCGCTTTGTAATCTACTTTTGACAGTTCTTCCCAGTAGTTTCATGCAAGGATTAGTGACACAAATACTTCTATAGTTTGTGCATCATTTTTCATTACCTTTTTTGTATATAGGTCATAGATATCCTAATTTCAATTCCCTCGACATTTCATTTCCAGCTAGGATCTTTTATATTAATCATGTGAGGACAATTGCCAATTTTTTACCGCCGTATTTCAAGAGTTCCAGAGGTATTCCTCTAGGTTCTGGTTCTTCTCCATTCTTACCAGCTTTTAAGGCTTATTTAAATCTTCGATGGATATTTGCCGTTGTATCTCTTTGATGGTGTGCCGTTTCCACTTTGAATTTTTTTCATTCTTCCTTCAACAGTTTTTCAAAGTATTCCTGCAATTCACGAACACTTATTAATTGAATATCGGTTTTATAGGTTGTCTGTGTTTTTTAATGTTTTTAGAACATTCCATGCTTCTGTATATTTCCTATATTAAAGTTTTGCATAAATATTTCCCATTATTTTTTGTTTTCTATATCTCGTACTTAACGGTTCTCTTCAAGCAAGTGTACTTCGTTCAACTTTAAACTGTCCTTTTTAGATTGCCATTCTTCTCGTTTACCAGAAGTATTAGCTCATCATTCTTCCAATTTTTGGTATTTTCCTTTTGGGAATTATCTTATCTTAGAACTTCACTGGCTATATAATGTATTTATACATTTCTTAAGCATTAAAGCAGCGTCAAAGTTTTCCTCAAACTCCTAATCCATTCTTCTTTCATATAACCAACGTATGCTTTTCTGCTGAAATAGCTTAATTATATATGTTTTCTGTAGCTACTAGCTTTTCTTCCAGATTTTATTATTTTATTTCGTTTTTAATAATTTTGGTTTTAACTCTATAAGCCTCGCTATATGCATGTAAAATAAGTATTGTGATGTTTAATATTAATAAGTATAATTAATTTTAGGGTTCCTCTTTTTTCAATAAGGGTTCATGTTATTTTCATACTATGTTATATAATTTATGTATGTTATTTTATATTAGTATAATATATAATACGTTATATTTAATAATTTCGATAAAATATCACATGGGTCAATCTATTGAAGCCATTATTTACCCTGTATAACCTTAATTTTAACTGCATGAATATATTAATAGTCCTGACTCTAACCATAATTGTCGCTTTTCAGGGTGCTATTTCCTTGTGAGTAACCTATTAGATACACTTATATAATGTTCGGTTTTAAGTTCAAAATGACAGACTGGCTAATTGCTATATAGAGATCTGTGCCCTATTTCTAATTATAATGATAATTTTATAAGCTGGAAGGTAAACTATAAGTTTAGTAACACTATCTAAAATCTACCTTCAATGTTGTTGAACTTGGTTTATGTCAATATAATTAATTGTTGCTCCTAAAGGATCCAGGATTTAATTTTGGCGGGGAGAGGGCTTCAGCCCGAAAGGTTTTTTTTTTTGTATATATTCTTCAGGCCGTATATATATATAGGCTGCAGTCCGAAATCCTCCTCTGCCTTCCCCCATAGATCCGCCTGTGATTGTTGCAATACCTGGTTTGAGAAGGAAGTAACTGGTCTACCATTAATTTTACGGAAAATTACAGTTAGAATCACATCACTGATAAAATGAATAAGAATAGAACTGACAATGCAACTTTTTTAAACGAAATAGCGTAACTAGGTACGGACACAGGCGGAAATACGGGGGAGGGAAGAGCTTTCGTGCTGAAGTTCCTCAAAATGTTAAATGTAACTTGTTTTATGGAAAAAAATGTTAAAAAATTATCTCTTAAAATATTATTGTTCGTGTAATTAATTACATTTAATAGGACTTCAATTATCACTTAAACACTATTTCATATAGGTAGTTAGTTTCTTTTTTTTCCAAAGCAATTATCGTTATATATTTTTTAAAAACCAATCGGGCTGAAGCCCTCCCCCCAAATTAAATCCTGGACCCGCTAGGAAGTACGGGGAAATATCGTGTCAATGATCCGACAATTAGTTTTCAAAGGATCTTCATATTTCAGAGTCCGCTAAGAACAAGTGTTTGTATGTCTGTGTCTCTATTGTCTGGAACAGGTTCTCTTTTTATTTTTGTAAGCTGTTGGCTTTCAATGTCTTGTGTATCAAATAGGCTCCTGTTGTGTAAAATCGCAAGCGCAAATTCTGAAATGTGTTTCACTTATAGATGCTCATAATTATAATAAAGGATTATGATTACAATAAAAAAGATATTCGATTAATTGATTACATGATTGTAACCGTAACCAAGGCCATGAATTTAATTGTAATCGCAATCACTGTAATCGTAATCACATAATCATATTACACGATTTTCTTCTGTTTAAAAACAGGCTAAAGGAAAGCCAGTTTAAAAAATCTTTTAATTTTCATTTGCTTTTCCATCTCGTAAGCAGCCATATCTATTTTCGCCTATTAAATTATTTACTGTCTGTCTAGAGCAACATAAAATGAAAACAAGTGTAAAAAATTGTCATATAAAAGGAAAGTGAGTGAACATTTTTCAACTTTTCAATCACTATTCTCTTTTATATTTTGAATGGGTGGTTTGTGTTTACTGTACAAACTGTTTTCCGACAGTTGAGGACACTGGCGAATCTAGCAGGGGTCCACTGGGAGGTGAACTTTTTCCTTGAAGCAGGTCATAAGGGGTGTCATGGATACCTCAGTCTTGATAAAACAAGGCGTAGTTTCGTTATCAGTAAGTTCTCCAACACTTTGCTCTAGATGGAGATGAGAAATATATAATTTTCTCCTTCCTTGTAAAAATCAGCGAAAGATAGAAAAGTCCTTTGTTCAGAAATACTTAGTAAATCTTGACTGACGGGATTATTAATTTGCAATCTAGATGTTTCCTACTGTTCTTGTAACCGTCACAATTTATTAAATACTAGTTGTCCAATATCGAAAAATATTAGAAGGAAAAAGGAACGATCGATCAATATTTGCAATTATTTGCGTTTATTGCAAATTAGAAAAACACGAAATATTAAAGTTGACTAATGATGTGTGATTACATTGAATCATAGAGATATTTGGTCAGCAGTTTCAAAAATGCACAAACAAAATATGCCCTAATCATCATTTAGTATATTGAATGAAATATACCAAATCAATAATAGCAGAATTTTACCAATAATTTACCTACTTTATAAAATGTTAGATTAACTTATCTTCCTAGTTTTTATCTTCACAATTAAAAATTGTATTTATGTATGAAGTGGAAATACATAACCAATTAAAAAAAATACTTACTTAGAGTTATGACTTCAAATAAATGATGCTCTGGCATGAATCATTTAAATATTTCACCATTTGGAAATAAAAATGTGAGACAGCTGAAACTGGGACTGCGTCCAGGTGAATAATGTGGCTCAACATCTCTAGAAAGCGACAATATCTACTGAGTTAGTGGCTATAATGGTGGATGTAATCAAGATATAAGAGGTAGCAATAAGTATTAGCTTATAAACTCAACTTAGGTTTTAAAAACTGGATCAATATAGATTTGTTCAAATCAGCTATTTATAGGTATATTGAAATTTTTTTGTTTTGTAAAAATTGAACCTGTGTCTTTAAAGTACATAGAGTGTAGCTTTGTAGCTTATATTGATGGTAATATGCAGAAAGGGCAAATTTTCATTTTAAATTCATACTTTATTCACCCCATTATTATGGCTTAATTTTCCTTGAAACACACTTGGAGTAAATCATAAAAGAAAACAAATGAAATTTAAGAACACTAAATCTCAAGAAAATTCATTTTATAAAAGTAGAGTAAATATAGTTACCATCATATTTATCACACAAGTAAAAAATCACACTTTTAGAACTAATTTTATTAATTCAGCAGAAGTATTTTTGCAAAAGAAAATCTTATGAACACAAATGTAGTACTCAAAGATGTTAAAAGACCTGTAAATAATAATAATAAACTTGAGGTGTTTAAAATGAATTATTTTTGCATTTATTAGTTTAAAGTGATAGCAACATTATTACAACATGTGTGTAAAATAAAGATTGGCCCTTTCTCTACAATTTTATCGACATATTTATATTTTTTTTTTCCACAAATTTAGATTTGATTTATTGTCTTAACAGAAAGAAACTAAAAAGACGACAAATAAACGACTTGGATAGAATATCCTACTCTGATGATTTATATGCACCTTATAAACCTGGAAAAGAATTCAAAACAAAACCTGATATAAAAAACCCTGGCTCATGTAATAGATTTTTATTGATATCTGAAACTACAAGTACATCAATTGAAACAAAAGTTGAGCAGAAATACAAGAAATCTGCAAATGCAAATGATATCATAATTTATAATGTGAATGATACACAAAAAAATATCGTTTTGTCCAAAAAACTAGATGAGAACCATATTAAAGAAGAAATGAAGGGAGTTTACAAAAAATTAGCAGAGGATTTCCAGATCCTCCAAGATTTGTTGAAGAAAGAAAAATATTCTATTTATGGGAACTTGTCTGCAGAAGATCAAAACTTCATCAAAGAATCCAAACTAAAAGGTGCTAATAATACAAGTAATATTCTGACTATTGAAGATGTCAACGGCAACAATGGTCCTTTAACTAGAATAACTCTTCTTCGAAGGAATATAGTTGAAAAAAAAAGTGATTTAGATCTGCCAGTTATTTCATCTGGAAAACGTGGATTCAATAATAATTACGTCAAATTAAAAATTGAAAAAGAGGTAACATATTTTATAAAACAACGAATAAGATGCCAACTTAATTTACTATCTCATCTACCTTGTTAGGTTATTATAAATATGATTAAAATGAAAAATAAATTCTCATATATTCATACCTACCAATAGAAATGTGATAGTGATAATAAGAATTTATGAAAAAAAAATCTGGTTCTGTGTGCGCATCACACAACTTTCACTAACATTTTTTTTTTAGTAGAAACAGGTATTTTCAGATAAAGGGAGGTTAAAGTAAAAATTACAGAGGATAAAAAATATAATTTCATCGTTATCATCATCACAAGCGCTACGATCCGGTATGGGTCTTCGCTGCATCAATACGTTGCATCCAATCCTCTTTGTCTTGTGCAAGGGTCTACCAAGCTCTAGTGTCCAGAAGCTTCACTGCGTCAGCTTCGACTTCATCTGCTCATCTCAGTCTTTGCCGTCCTTTCTTTCTTCTGCCATCCACAAACCCGAACAGTAGCCGCTTAATTGGCGAGTCCCTATCCATCCTTGTGACGTGCCCAGCCCATCTTAGCCTAGAGAGCCGTATAAATTGCACCACATCCAGTTCCCCATAAATTTGGTACCACTCTACATTATGCCCATAGCCTTTACTGATTTTAACTTTTACAGGGCCAAACATTCTTCACAGAACTTTTCTCTCGAAAATCTGCAACATGATGGCGTCTGTTTATGATTATGGCAATGTCTCTGGAGCCATATGTCAGTACAGGTTTAATAAGAGATTTGTACAGAGCAATCTTAGTGGATCTAGCCAGCAGATGACTTCTGAAAATTTTAGCTAGACCAAAATAGCACCTATTAGCTGACGTAATTCTTCTCTGCATTGCTTGACTAGGCACATTTTCTGCACAAACTAAGGACCATAGAAACACAAAATGATTTATGTTTTCAAATGTGTATCCTCCAAATGTAACTGTAGGCGGTAGTGGCCATGGTGAGTTGGTAATCATATATTTGGTCTTAGCTTGGTTAATGCTCAGACCCATTACCTGTTCTGTTGTCTCTATAGCTAATAAGGTCCTTTCTAAGTCCCTCTGTGATCTAGCTATAATATCTATGTCATCTGCATAGGCCAGAATTTGTACTGACTTGATGAGAATCGTCCCATTTCTTTGCACTTTGGTGTCCCTTATCACCTGTTATAGTGCAAGATTAAAGAGCAGGCATGATCTCTTTGTCTTAGACCCCTTGTAGTCGTGAATGCCTCTGACAGGTCTCCCTGTATTCTGATTTGAAACCTTGATCCTATCATCAGCAGCTCCGTAAGATGGATCAATTCAAGGAGAATATTCATTGTTTCCATAGCCTGGTCCATAGTCTTCTCTCTGATGACACTGTCATATGCACTTCTAAAATCCATGAAAAAGTGATGTGTGTTAATATTATATTCCCTTGTTCTTTCAAGTAGGGTCCTTCAGGCAAAGATTTGATCAGTGGTAGATCAAATGGTAGATCTCCCTCTCATAAAACAACATTGGTAGATTCCCACCTCTCATTCTGCATGCGGAATTAGCCTCTGATAGATGACGTTAGATAACACCTTATATGTGCAATTGAGGAGAGTTATACCACAGTAATTATTGCAGTTGGTACAAAATATAATTTAAAACAATTAATTACCATATGTTTTTCTCAGCCGTCTAATATATTATATATTTTTTATATTTTATTGCAGGTAGTTTTATTTGTTTAAACATTGGAATGTATACAAGTTTTAATTTTTATAATGCTACAATCTACAAATTAATTATTAAATAATACCAATGCTAGCAGTTATGAAAACTGTGCATGTATATATGAATAATATTATTGTGGTACATATTTTATTAAGCACATGTTATGTATGGAAGCTTATTCTAACTTTTCAGCCAAGCTCTCGTTTCTTCAGTTATTTATCACGATCTCTTATTTCTTGTTTAATTAATCATCAAATTATTTCATGTTTTATAATATAAAATGATTAATTCTATCAAAAAAAAAAAAAAAAAAAAAAAATTAAAGGTACTTAAGAGGAAGAAATTTTGAAAATTAGACATTTAAGCTCTGTTAGAAAAAAAGTACAGTTACTATTTTTTATATTTTATTATTACTATCTTTAATTATAGGTAAATACAAACATAATTACCCATATACATATATTAAACTTAATTCTAATAATCTTCAAATTTTCTTAGTATATAATTAATTATAGCGCTAGATTAATGAACACTGCACAAAAACTATTGGAGGCTAGCTCACAGAAGTCACATGCGACCTCGAGACCACAGGTCCCCACCTGTGCACTATACAATAGTTCCTTTTGTGCTGTAGATATGCAGTAAGGCTGAATTTGAAAAAATTCTTACTATAAGAAAGAAAATAATTTCTAAACATAAAAATAAAAATAGTTCTTTGAATAACTCAATGTGGCTCAAATGAAATATTTGCGAGCAAAGTTGTATTTTATTTATTTATTTTTTTAAAGCCTGTTCTTACAAGTATTTTTCAACCTGTATGCCTCCCCTAATTAAGAGGGAATGGTCTAACTACCAGTGGGGACCAGCCGTATTGGGAAGTAGGGCCGAGATTCGATCCTATGATCTTTGCTTTACGAGAATAGCGCGCTAACCACTCTGCTATACTGGTCCCCTTTATTAATAACAGCAAGTAAATTTGGAAACCAAAGTTTAGGATAATAGGTTAACAATTTTTGGGATATTATCTAAAAAAAGAAAATTTGACAAATTGGGTACTTTTCCTTGTATGTATTCATTATATAAATATTCACTGAAGTGCAAAAATAATGAATCTTAATTTTCATTTTTGCACATATCGTAGATCTCTCCAAGTAACAATAGTGAAAATGACATCTCGTTAAAAAAAAATGTTTAAAATATGATCTCTGCTGTTATATTTGTCCTTTTTAAAGAACAATGATATATTTATTTATTTAATTGAAATTTTTTGTTTAAAGGATGAGGAACCAATATAAACAAAAAAAAAAAAAAAAGAGAAGAAAGAAAAAAATATCAAATAATATGAAGAATGGATAAATACAAAATATAATATTTTATCTTACAAATTTTATTAAAATACATGTTTTACTAATAGAATATACTAGCAAGTAGCATACTGGACTTAATTACGTCACTACCGAAAAATTGAAGTGAGAAATCTGTGCAGACCTTTCTTCTTCCTTGTATTTTCTTCTTCATTATTTTTCATTTCTACAACTTGCACTTTTTTATATGACCCTTTATACAAAGCTTCATCAGACTCCTTTTTTATATTAAGATGGAGCATTTGTTGGTGAAGAAGTGGCACCAACAAATTATAGGTATCTGAAAAATAATTATTTATTAATCTGTTGCTATGTATTGACACCCTAACCACTAATAATAATAGTATTATTCACATTCACATATAATAATATCCATTGAGATATTATATTTTTATTGAATATAAGAATGAAGTCTGCATAATGATCAGATAAAAAAAAAAAAAAAAAAAAAATTGTAGATCTAAGGAGCTTGTGCTTTGACAGGGGAACATAAACAAAGAAAACTTAAGTCTTGGAGGTCAATCACATCATTTTCTTCATGACATCAGGCATCATACTTTCACTCTAATGGCCAGTGTCACATAATCACTCCCCCTCTCCTCCCCCCCCCCCCCCCGGTACCACCCAATAAATTATATCATGGTTTATAGCAAAAAATCACTAAGTACACTTTTGGTTGATTTTTTCCTGATGGTATGTAGTTATACTTAGTTATAGGTACATAATATAATTTTGATTATATTTATCGATACAATAATTCATGAAGTGCATAAAAATAATACAAATCCTTTTATACATATAAAATAATTTCACTAAGTGCACGATGTTCTGACTTTACAGAGGGAAAAGTTACTATTTGGTGCTTAATGACATCTTTCAATGGATGGTTAATAAAAGTAACAAAGTGAGGTAAGTATAACTCACATTCTAAGTACTTGTAAGGTTATAAAAGTAAGTTAGTGTTTTGTTTACCTATGATAGTGTGAAAAAAGTCATTAAGTACGACGTCATTTCATGTTTTTTCATTGTTATGTATGTGATAAGTATTTTAATTATTTTTTAAAAATAGAATACATATTTAGAATTGCAGATAACAAAAATAAATAATCATATAGCTATTTTAGTATTTTTTTAACAAATCAGAAACTTCAAATTAGATTATCTCAAAATCATTAAAAGTTTACTTAATGACTTTTTGTAATAAACTGACGATATATTTTTATTTTTATATCTTCAATGGTAATATATTTTGATTGGTTTTTGCCATTTGTAAATATTATTTCAAACAAGCGAGACGAATTAGAGCAATTTTCTTAGAAATTCAATTGTTACAAATTTAGCTTTTATTAATTATAACTCCTCTGAATATGAAAAAGTGTTTAAACAACTATTTACCAAATGATAATTCAGCATCTCTCTTCCATTCTGATATATAGCTTCCTCACCATTTGTTTTGACTACATAATTACACATATCTCAAGATATAAGATTTATTCTATGGGAATAATTTCTACAGGAGAAGCCATTACAGTCTTTTCAAAGATATACACACACCAAAGTGAAAGACGTGTACAGAATTTTTCAATGCCAATATATGACTATCTAAGAATCAACATTAATAATCCCTGAAAATTTTATCAAATCGAATTTAGGACAGTATGTGTTGTGCCTGGTAATATGGATTTTAAATTGTAAAATTTAAGGGAAAAATTTTGGTTCAGGGCACAAAAATTCTTTTCTTTGGCAGCGAGAAAGAAAAAAAGTATTTTAGTATTCAAATCAAAATTAAATCCTTTGGTTCAAAGCAGAAGAATGCCATATAATTATAAACAATGTTGAAAGCATTACTTCAAGAATAATTACTGAAACGTCACTTTAACAACCGATAATATAGTTAATAACCACAATTTTAGAATAAATACCTATTTTTCCATTTATCTGTTTTACTTCATCACTAAGTATTGTTGTTATTTGCTGCCAGTAGTGGTCTTCTTTTTCCGTTAAAGGAACGGGTCCCATGGTTTCCCTCAGTTTAAATAATCTTTTCCGCAGTTCTTCTGTGCTTTCCCTTATTTCTTTTTGCAAAGTTATCCATGTTGGAGTAAATCCATTCTCTATCAGGACCTTTATAAATTAAAACATCTATAATGAAACTATTCCAGTGAAACAAATATTTAGGGAGAAGTCCAATTTAATTATTCTTATTAGCTTAAATTTAAAGAAGTTGAGTGCTGCATGCTTTAAAGTAGGAGTTTCCAAACTTTTTGGCCCAGTGGCCATATTGGGACATCCACTACGTCCTATGGCTTCATTGAGATTTCTACCAAGGCCCCTGGGCCATAGCTTGTGATGAAAAAAAAACTTGTTTTATAAATGACACTTAAGCTATGAAATGAGCTATCTGAGAGAAATAACTCAGTCAATAAATCTTGTATTAACCTCATGTGAGTGATTTACTAAATTTCATATTTTTTCAAAAAGATTTTAAAATTTTACTATGTAATCAAAGAAACTTTCACGAGCTATAGTTTGAAGAACCCTGCTTCAAATGTAAAACATGCTAATTTTTTTTTTTTTTTTTCTGTTGGCTTCACATACTATTTTAGGACTTTAGTTAACTCAGTACATCTCCATTCTTAATCTATGGATTTTGATATGCTGCATGAAGTGGAATATTCAAAGAAAGACAGAGATTTCTTTTTTTATTGTTAATTTCAGAACTTCATTGGATAAAAATTATATTTATTTATTTAATTTTAACTTACTGACTTCATTTTATCTCTGTATATATATTTCTTTTAATTTATTTATTTTTAGCATACAGGCATAATTTTAACTTTATAACTATTTATAAATTATTTTAACCTATTTATTAATTTTATTCTTTTAAAACCTATTTAATGAAGTCAAGTAAATGCTTTGAATTTCTACACTTTTATTTATTTATTATTGATAATTTTTTTCTATGTAATTTTATTTATCCTATTGTATATTAACATATTATTGTAGGGATAAAAAGATATGGACTCAAATCCAAGTAATTTCAGATCGAGATTAAGCTGAGATCGAAGGCCATTTCAGAAGCCTCTTTGATAATAAAAATTTCTTGAAACGTGCGCCAACACCAAATTTAGCATCTATCGATGCCCAAGAGATAAAAAAAGCTATAAAATCAATGTGACTGGACACATCGCCGGGCCTGACGGTGTTTTGATCCACAGGATAAAATACTTTGATGCATCTTACATCATCAAGACAACTGCGGAGATTATGCTGAGGGTGACTAATGTACCAAAGCATCTATGCCAAGAGCGCACAATCGTGGTATATGAGGGAAAAAGAAATGCCAATAGCATATGTACATGGAGATCAATTACCATTTATTCAATTGTGGACCAAATCATTGAGAAAATTCTGGACCAAAAACTGAGAAAACGCTTCAGGAAAAACCAGAGAGGCTTCATTAGGAGCCTACCAGGAGCACATTTAAGCGCAAGAATCATTGAGGTGATCATAAAAGATGCCAAGAATAGAAAGAATGATTGCGCGGTGGTATTTCTTGATGTCGTAGGCACTAATTATATGATCAAGATCATGTAATTCGCTCACTCGAGGCAAGAGGAGTGTCACCGGAACAGAAAAATGTGATTGCAGCTCTCTTGGACTATAACCAAATCAAGAGTGGAATTGAAGCCCACTTGACAAAGTGGATCAAGGTGCGGTGAGGAGTACCCCAAGACGGACCCTTGTCGCCTTCGCTGTTCAAACTGGCCATAGACCATCTTTCCCACGACCTGTGTGAGCAGGAATTTTCGAAGCACTATGGATAACATCAAACCTGCAACCAAGAATGTGCGACCAGGCTGTTGTGGCGCATGACAAGAGTACTGCAGAGAGGATTATCAATTGTGTGCAGAGGATCTTTGCCGAGATTGGTCTGGCTGTAAATCCGCAGAAAAGCGTGGGCTTAATAATGGATAAAGGAGAGCTGCAGCAAACAAAGCTCTTCCCAGATAACTGAGAAACCATCTATTCAGCAAAGGCTGGTGAGACTATGAAGTATTTAGGATGTACGTTCTCGGGAGAGCTGGTACAGAATGAGGAATTAGTGACAAAAGTGAACAACAATTTGGATAAATTGGTAAACTCTTGCCTTTTCAAATGTTTACATGGGACAAGAAGGGGAAATGGGTTTCTAGGAATTGGAGAACATCTATAAAGAGAATTATTAAAGGATATATAACAGAAGTAGGTATACAGTCCACAAATGTGGTAGATTTGTTCATTGAAAATAAACCTAGGAATTTAATCTTGAATTGCATCTTCAATATCACATTTTAATTTTTACATATAAATAAATATTCATTTACATATATTTATTTCTTTAAATTAATCAAAATATACAATTTCCTTCAAATATGCATTGTTCCTCAAATATGCAAAATAAAATTTGGCTAATTGTATCACAGTGTACTAATTCGTGTAGATATTTGATCAGCAGTTAAAGCAAACAAAATATGCAATTGTATAAAAATCCAGGCCTTGACAATAACCAATATCCTGTTAAACTGAAACCATCTATATTTTGAAAACATAATAGATGACCACTAAAAAGAGTTCAGAAGAGGAGGAAGGACAGGTGCTAAAAAAACAATAGGAAGAAGTTGAAGAAGCATATCTTATTGGCTGCTTTCAAAGCAGCTCCTGATAACGGGAAATTGATGAATGTATATCTAAATTATCTTTAATACTGAATCATATAACAAGGAGAAGTTTCTGAAATGTTTAGTTTGAAAAGGTTTGAAGCAAGGAGATAAACTCTAGCCGATGCTGTTCAACTTTATTTCGGAAAAGTTATTAAGAATGTCACATGAAAATGTAAGGGTGCAAGTCGGAATCAATCATAAAATCCTAGGATTTATTGCTGTATATTACTATCTTTGAATATAAATGATAATTTAAAGTGATATACAAAATAAAGTTTATTTGATATACAATGAAAATTTAAAAAAAAAAATAGAATTTTTTAATACTCACATACTTCTAGGCCATAGCCTAACCAACTAGTCGACTTTTCCTATTTTCTTAACTGATTTTAATTTACCAATTATATTTATTCATTTAGATTATTTCTACCTCATTCCCCTTCCCTCTGCCTAAGCCTGAGCTTAAGTTATGATAGGTTGATCCATTCCAAGGCTGCTTTTGATTTCTCGATATGGTGATTATCAAAAATTATTATATTACATTCTTAGACTTCAGAACTGAATGGTAACTGCAAGATTTGATACTGCATTGGAGGGCCGTGCTAATAATAATAATAATGGCCATACAATAAGTAGCATTATATAATATTTTTCTACTGATGAATAGTTTGAATATGTAAATATACCTGATTCATTTTATGAGTAACAAAATCAACATATGGATTGTTTTCAGTGGTAGTAGGTTTCAAAGGTTTTCCACTTCCTGATAGATTGTCAAATTCTCCTCTTGAAATAGATTCTTGAATCAGATCTTCAACAAGACGGTCCATGCCAAATCTGCAGAAAAAATAAATGATTCAAGAACTTTGTGTAAACAATTAATAGAAAGCATCATTCTATTAAGTATATTGTACCCAGTTCTTATGTCTTTGACTTTTTTTTTGCTTTCTTTTTTCATCACTTGCTTACATTCAGGATTTTCTTCTGATAACTTATTAATTCTGTATTGAGTGACATTTTCAACTGCCTTCGCTGCTTTATGAACATTATACTGCTTGAACCTCTGAAATGGTGTTCCTGAACCTAAGCCATCATAGCTCAAGTATTGTCTATGTTGGGGAGCAGTATGCTAATAAAAAACCAAAACAAAAACATCAAATCTGTTTAGAAATGATTATAATTTTCATATCACTCAATGCATTAATAATTATTGATGCAGGTAAAAACTAAATCTTGTTGAACAGATTATTATAGAAAGACTTGTAATGTTATATGAATACAATATAATATAAAAGATATTAATAATATATAAAATATTAAATAAAATATAATTTATATATATATTAAGAAATATAAAACATGAATATAAAGACTGGACTAAACTAACTGGCATTGGCATTTGTATTTTACAGTTATAAAATAAAAAACGTGAGCAGCACAGCTCATTCACTAAGGTTGTATTTTTTCCTCATATTAATTTTGAATACAGATGAAAAGTAATTAAATTGTTTTATTATTGTTTATCTTAGATAAATTAAATTGAATTTCAAAATTAACTGAACTGCTGAATTTCTCTCTTTTGAACATTTTATATTTTTATCCCCAAATTTGAAATAGTGAGTCTAAAAAAAAATTCCAAAACCTCCAAAAGGTACTTACATAACACTAATCCAATTTAAATACACATTTTCAAGCATATAACTTGTTTTAAAAAGGCTTTAGATGTGTTTGAAGCCTTAAAACAGGCGAAAAATTGCTTAGCCAAACCAAAATTTACCCCTGTGTAAAATACAACTAAAACCTATAATATTTACCAGTACTACTGCAATAAGGTGACCAGATGTCTCACTTTTGGCAGGGCAATCCCGATTTTTAATAATTTGTCTTGCGCCCTGCTGTGTTTTAAAATTCCTGATTTTTGGAATGAATGCACGAAAAATTTAAGAATGACAGGAGAACGAAAAGAGAATAAATTAATTTTGGTGGACATGTGGCTATTTAGCCAGGATATGAGTTTTATATTATTATTGTTAATTTTATAATGTTAAACGTTAATAATACCGAATAATTGTTGAGAACTGCTCAGCAAAGTTCAGATTGTTAACGAGTAGTTAGAATTCGACCACCATGGTTTGGAGATAATAAACAATTCGAAAATGAACTTTTTAATTAGTTATCCTTATTTAAAAATATATTGATAAGGAAAAGGATAAATCCTGGGCATCAGCAAGTTAACTTCATTTGCTGCTTCAATTACCGAAATTTAGTCACCTTGAACAAGTTCTATAGTATTTTGAAAAAGAGCTGTTTGATAGTGTACAAACTGCTGGCACAAGACATCTAAGTCATAAAAACAGTGTTATTATTGTTCATAAATTAGATGTCAAATACATCATCAAATTATTTGCTATCAAAAATACGTCTTTAGAACTAAATTATCAACCTTATTTCAGCTGAATACTACGTTTCTGTATATATTACACCAGATTATCATTATGTAAAATTAATTATTGTAACAACAAATTTGGACCAAGTGTTTTTAATCAAGAACTCCCCTCTCCGCCCAGTCAATCAAAAAAGTGTCTCGGTCTATCAATGTAAAAATCTGGTCACCTTACACTACAAATCATGAAGGGTCTTGGGTTCAGTATTATGTAGGGAAATACTGTTTTTTTAAAGCCAATGGTTGTGCAAGGACCACACTCAACTGCCAGGTTTCCGCTCTTAATTAATTATTTAAATAATAGTATCCACTTTAAAGAGGCTGGGTGTTCTCCAGGAGGGTCTTTCAACCCCAGAGTCGATCAACCACAAATGAAAAATTACTTGTCATCAGCCGGACTCGAACCTGGGACTTTGAGCTTTGGAAGTTAGTACTTACCTCAGAGCTACACTGCTCCCTATAATATTTACTCTGTATTGAAATAAAAATTGAGTGTTTTTAACAATCACAACAATGTATTTTCTCTTTAAAAATACAAAATACTTTACTCATCCCTACTACATTAATTAATCATTTTAAATTAGAACACATTAGCCAACATCCGAAATAATGTTGTCCATAGTGGTAAATTATTTACTAGTTTTGACTAATATAAAAACCAACACTACTGGGTCCAATTTAAAAAATTTAAAGTTTACTTCAATATCAGGATGTTCCACTTCCCCCTTTTCTTCATAATATAAACCATACTCTCCTAGTCCTTCATTAACATTGAATCTATCTTTAGCGAATTTATCCTGTAATTTCCTGTATGCATCTTCTACCTAAAATAGTAAAGTATACTTTAATACAATTTTCGATAATAAAGAGTGCAGATTCAATGAAATAATGCACACTTCTTGAAATTTGACAGCATTTGCATATGGAGACTTACTATCTGGATGGTATTTTTTCACTAATTCTATAAAAGCTAACCTGACTGTCTCTTGATCACTATTAATTGGAACACCCAAAGTAACAAAACAATTCTGCACACAAAAACAGCAACATCAGTAATAAATATTGGTCAGTGAATAGTTTGTAACTTACTTTTTAGTCCATGTAACTTACAGCTACTTCTGATCTAGTTGAAAAATGAGAGGCAGCAATTCTACTGACATTTCCTTTAGGAAAGATTGCTCTATGTAAATTGGAAATAAATAACTCCATAAATTAAAAATAAAATTAAAGGTAGATTCAAAAACCAAAATTTGGAAATGATCAGTACATTTTAAAATGTCCTAATACAAACAGTGTATGTCTTATCATAATAAAATTGATAAGACGAAGGAATGACAGGTAACATCTGATTTCGTTCACAATTTTTTTTAAGGTTGTGTAATTTTTAAAATGCATAACAGATGTGATTTATTTTTCAGGTAATTTTAACCTATTTCAAAAATTAAGGTTTCAGTTTAAGACGTTTGGATATATCTGAAGTTTATACATCCGTGAATAATGGATGAAGAGAAAAGTTTGGACTGTGATTGTTTTTCAAGCGGTTATCGATGTTATGAAGTTGGCTCTGTTTGAATTTCTTAATTTAATTTAAATAAATTAAATTAAAGATATAATTTCTGCTTGAATTCCCTGCAGTTCGAGAGCCCGTGCAAAAATATCGAAATGAAGAAATTTTTTAAAATATTTTATTGAATATTCATAACATTTATATTTAACAAATAAAAGTCTGCCAGTCAGATCATACTATCTGCAAAAATAGTGACTGATTTAAAAAATAAATAGGTCAGTAATCTGAAGATCAAAACGGAAAATTAATTGAGAAAAACGTGAGAAGTTTTTATTTTTTTAAGTTGTATATATATGGGTTCAAACATGTAAAAAACAAAATTCCTAACGCAAGCCACCAAGGGACAGATTTTTTTTTTTTTTCACTTATAACTCGTAACTGTGAATCGAAGCAGGAAACGTACTCTTTAAGAAATTAAATAACATTCAATTGTGTGTTGATCGAGTACCTAAACTTAATAATTTGGTTTAGAAAACAACGGTTAACAAACTCTGATTTTTACCAAATTGGTAAAAACTTTATAAACTTAAACTAAGACGAATTACTATAAATGACCTTTCAGCTTGGAAATGAATTCCTTTACAGAAATAACTCAACAGTTGCAGAGCAT
Source organism: Nezara viridula (assembly GCA_928085145.1). Taxonomy (NCBI): domain Eukaryota; kingdom Metazoa; phylum Arthropoda; class Insecta; order Hemiptera; family Pentatomidae; genus Nezara; species Nezara viridula. The sequence continues at coordinate 148,789,778 of OV725079.1, read as the reverse complement.
CAAAATCTGCGTCCACTAAGCACTAAAATATTTAATGTAGGTCAATTATACCTCTCGAATCTGGATTCATTAATTCTTCATACAATTCGTTTTTTTTTTCTTAAGAGTTAAATGTAATGGTGTAGAAGACATGGGTGCGGATAATTGATATTTTTAGGGGAAGTGGAGATGACGTCATTGCCCGGGGGCTTGAAGGGCTACATTGGATACCTCTTGCGATCTGTCTACCTCCATTATCATGTCAGGAGTATAGCCCAGTCAAATTGGACATGTTAGCTTGCAAAAAGTCGGGTAATTCAAATTTCTTTTTTATATTGTTAGGTCTGTAATGAATACAAAAAATCCAAGTTTCCACCCTTGAAAAATAAGATTTCGATGTTGGGGTTGAGGTTGTTGTTGTGGTAGGGCTTGGCATTTATCGATTGAGTTCTTACGTCTACGTACTTGGGAGAATTATACACTATTGTTCACAATTCTGGAAGGCTCTCTCTCTTCTTATTCAACTGCTTCGAGTTGAATCCGGTTTTTCTGGTGTCTATATTTGAGATTCTTGTAATTTTGGCAGCCTTTGTAGTTGGCCGGGTGTTTCTCCAAGCATAGGGCACATACTGCAGGATCTTGTATTGGTTTGATGCACTCCACATATTTTCACGTATTTTATTCGGCCAAGATCGTAGTGTAACTTTTAATTTTATTGTTTTTTCCAACCGTCATACAACAAACTATAGTTAAACATAATGAATTATAATGAATGAAATCGATTGAAAAGGTTGCGAGATAATATACGCAGTGGTAATGACAACAATAAAGGTACGCACTCATCGTACAGGAAGCGGATTCATAGAGGGATGCTCCCAAACTGGTCGGTTTATCCGCTGGTGGCTGTCCTTTATCTTCATGGCTACCACTATTCTCTGAAGAAGTTTTCCCACTGTTCTCTCATTTCAACGCTTAAATTTGTGCTGTTATGTTTTTAGATTGGTAATAACATCAAAGTAATGGAACAAAGTTTGGAAAATACATGAATGTACTTCATTGCTAACAAAAGCTAAAAAAATATATATATAATTCAGAATGCTTTAGTTATTTTTTCTGAGTGGAAATAAATTTCAATGTCATTTTACGCAGGTTTCGAAAGAAAAAAAAAAAATTTACTAGAAAACTGAGTGTGAGACACTAAGTGGTAATGACATTTTAATAGCTTAAAGTTGTCACACTTAATCATAAAAACACATTATTTTTTAATATTTCATTATGAAGAAGCAGTTCTCCATCATATAGCAGGGAGGGAGAGGGAAGGAGAAATCAAGTTAGTCTAAACTAATCACGTAGAAGTTGTAATGGACTAAAACTTGCCCCTAAAATGAGAATTACCCATAAACTTTTAATTTGTTTTCTAAATTTGAAAAAAAGCATTTAAAATCTACCGAATCAAGCCAATGTCATTGTTCAAAATAGTATTTCATTGTACTTGTGTGAAAGAATAAGTAAAATATAAAAATATTTCATGGATGTGTTTATAACCTTAAATACATTTACTGTAGTTTAAAAAAACAAAACATCAAGTAACCTTTTAGAAAATTAAATTAGTGAATAATTTGAAGAATTTTCCCTTTGTGAAATCCCAACATCACTTAGAGTGACAACTTTTGATCTATCCATGGCAGGCAATGAAAATCTCGTAATATCATTTTTGTAAACTTTACAGTGAAAAATAACAGTTTAATAACTAACAATCTTTTGATCCATGATCATTAATATGTTAAATATTCAGATGTACTTTCAAATCTCTCTAGATATATATGACCCTTTCGGTTGACAGACTAACTCAGATTTCAACATTCTTTATTATTACTTATAGAGATATTTCTAGTGGCAAAATTTATACCTTTATTCACAGTACTATATTTTAATACTGCAATCACCAACTCTAGAATAGACTTACTCACTGTCTGTATAGATATAACTTTTCCAACTAGAAATATCACTAAAATGACATTACTCAAAAATGTTGAAATTGGAGTTAGTCATTCTGTCAACTGAAAGGCTCAGAGACTGAAGTTGTGTGGTTTATAAAATCAAATGGAGTAACTAGAACTTTATTGCCTATCGGTGTTGGTCTTGCACTTTACAAGGCCAAGACCAAAACCGCCTAACTATTTGCAAGACTGGTAAAAAAAAAAAAAAATTATTGAATAAAAATTAAGGAAAAATAGAAACTAATACTTGGCAATTTTAGTTACTATATGTAAATAATTGGGATAACCAATATACTTTTGATTTAATAATTTTTCTAATTTTAATGGTCTTAATGATTTGTTATCTGTAAGGTTTAAGCTTTAGCTCCGCTTAAAATGCACTTCAAAAATTTTATAATAGCCCAACATTGCCAGAAAATAATTTCGATTCAAAGTAGAGCGGTAAGTGAAAGTTGTGTGTTGCGCGCACCAGATTTTTTTAAAAACATGAATGAAGTTTTAAATTAAATTTCTTTTCCTGGTACATATTAATTACCGAGAAAATAAGAATTAAATCTCCCATCTTATTATAAGTTGCATAATTTAGATTCCTTTTATTTTGTTATTCATTCACTGACCTTAATGACTTACTTATTTAATACTTTGCAAATTCTTAGCACAGTCCCACTAGTTACAATTAATTGTTTAACATAATACATTTTTCAACTAACGTGTTAATAATAAAATCGCCTATTGGTAATATTTCTAATAAGATCAATTTTTTTAACCTTTATGGCGAGTGCGCTCCTGAATGCTCTATATATTATTATAGATCAATGTAATAATTATTAATTATTTTATTATCTACACATTGTTTTTATTCATATTTTAAATGAGGAATTACTGACATTAATAGTTAGAGCAAGCCTTATGAAGAGTGGAAGACGAAACTTTCAAAATTCATAAAAGATTAGTATAAAATGCATTTTAATATAATCCAGGTTTTCAAGGAATTTTTTTTGTAAATAATACCAATATTTTCAATCAATTAAGAATGTTCGAAAAGAAAAGACAAAGAAAAGAACTTGCATTCCAACAGAAGGTCACACACTGTAAAGTTATTATGTAATCAAAACAAGAACTTGTTCTGATCGCCTTCCAGAAAAACAAACATTTATTCAGTAGATATACCATTCAATATGTCAGTGTTAAAAGAAAATGATATCACAGTGCTGGAATATATATTCAATCCCAACATATCGTTTGACTTAGGAATAGAAGAAGATGAAACTCTGAGCGCAGAAGGTAATGTTTTAAAATAGTTCATAAATAATGAATAAAGTTCTCGTTTAAAATATTTACACTGACACAAAAAAAACTCATAGATGAACAAGATAGTGCGGAAATGCGCAAAGCTCGAGAAATAGAACTGGAGGGAATCAAAGCTGCAGAAAAAGGAGAATTTGAAAAGGCAATACAAATTTTTACCACATCTATAGCGACTTGTGAGAATGCATCTGGTTATAACAATAGAGCACAGGCATACCGTCTTCTAGGAGAGGATTCCAGTAAATATGATCCTTTTTAATATATAGGACTGAATTATTATGTTTTAAGATTGGTTATTTTGAATATAAAAAATTAGTGAACATAATTATAGAAAAATGTAAATATTTTATTTTTAATCCATCTTACGGATGAGAACGTCGTAAAATATTTTTTATTCGGATCGGATAGCCATTAACAAACCGGAGAAAGGAAGAAATTAGGCCGCATAATTAAAGAGCTCCTCACATGGTCAATATTATTGAGTCAATATGGATTTTCACCAATATATTCACCCCCCTCCCCTCCCGCCATTTTTATTTTTACGCAAAATGACAATATTTTATGGCATTTAACGGTTTCAATATTACTTTTTTTTCTTTCAAATTATTGTCTTCAATTATATTGCTTCAATAATATTGGGGCCGTTAAGAGAATTCTATGACATTTTATTCAAATTTTGTTAATTAATGGTAACTTTTCAGCAGAAAATCATTTCATTTTTTATACAAACACTCGACGCTTGATTACAAAATTTAATTTCCTATTATCATGATATATACAATTTATGCTTGATAAAAAATAAATAGAATAATAAAACGTGATAAGTGGAAAATAATTTAGGGAGACATGTTTAAATGCGTTTAGAAATTTCACAAACTATGGGAAACACAATTATCTAACTTAACTAACAGAGAAATCAGATCTATGCCAAACTTTTTACTTCCACTCACTTATATATGTAATATAAACTTTAAATAAAAATAGAGTTTGCTTTTGTTAAAACCGTTTAAAGAGGACTTTGGAACTGCTAAACTCAGCTAAGAAGTGGGAGGAGATGGTAGTGGTGGGGGAAGGGTAGGGGTGGGGAAAGCACCTAGTACAGAGGTGCGCCCCCTGGGATAATACCTGGGATAATACCTCGATGAGCAGTCCCTCCCTGTTCAAACAGAAACTGTAAGGCTCCAGGCCGCTAAAGAGAAAAATGCACACAGCAGACCCTATCTCTCATACCTTAAAATACCTACGGGTAAAGAAAGGCTCTGAAATTTGTATATGTATATTGTAAATGTATCAATAAAAATTCCTGGGGGGTGAGAAAAAAAAAAAAAAAAGAAAAAAAAAAAAAAAAAAAAAAAAAAAAAAACTGGGATAATACCTGGATCCGCCACTGACCCGGAAGTCTCATATTTTTACGTGGTCGTCCTGCTGATCTACTTCTTGCGGACCTGCTCTCATATATTTGGTGTTTGACTCATTTATTGAAAGACCCACTCTTTATGCCGCTTCCTGTATAGCGAGAAATGCCTCCTTCATAGATGCTAAGCTTCTTCCTATTATGTCCAAGTCATCCGCAAAGCCAATGATTTGAGCCGATTTTGTAAATAATCTGTAGACCTGAGCTTCTAACAGCACATTCCAATACCATATTAAAAAATAATCAGACAAGACTGTCATCCTGCCTAAGGCCCTTGTACGTTTCAAAATCATTAGAAAGTCCTCTACCTACTTGGATAGTACTCTCCACACTCTTCATGGTCATCTTTATCAAACGGATCAACTTTGAGGGAGTTCCCAACTCTAGCAGATTTTGGTATATCTCTTCCCTTATATTACTGCCATAGGCTTTCTGAAAATCAATAAAGAGGTGGTGCGTGGTAATATTGTACTCTCTGACTTTTTCTAGGATTTCTCTTATTGAAAAGATCTGATTCACAGTCCCTCTAACTCTCATGAATCCAGAGTGGTAGAATGTACCTGCCTGGAACAATTCAATTTCTTTCGCGGATATTGGAGCTTAGTTTTTGATATAGCACCCTTGAGAATACTTTGTAGCTGTTAGAGAGCAGAGATATTCCTCGGTAGTTCCTGTATTTCGGTATGTCTGCTTTCTTATGTGTTGGACATATGATTGTCATATATCGTACAAAGATTTATCCACTTTTTCTCTTCCATTTTTCTAAAGTTCTCCGTGAATACCGTCTGCTCAGGAGCCATGGTGCCTTATTATTTTGAATGTAGCTTATCGCTTCTTGAACCTCCTCGTAATCTGGTGGCTCAATCATCATACGGTTCAAGGTTTCGTTATTTTCGATCCATTAATTCAGTAAACAGAAGTTTTCCCTGAGCTTTTACGCGTTGATCCTTTTTCCTTGCTCCCAACAACTGATGTGAAACATCAAAAACAAGAAGAAAAAAACACTTTGTCATGGTTTATGAAATGTCTAAATGCACAGTGCCGGCCTTAGATATTCGGCGCCCCCCCTCCCCGGTCAATCACGTCATCTCCCCCTCCTAAAAATACATTGATTTCTTAAGCTGTTTTATATCATGTAATAATTGAATTCTATTTCATCCAACATTTGTCTAATGTAGTTTCTTTATTAATAGGCTAAAATTACTTATTGTAATATGTTTACTAGTTGGGAGTGCCCCTGAATATCGGTCGGCGTCCCGGGGGCTATTGCCCTATCCTAAGGTCGGCACTGTAAACCCATCTTAATATTCTATCGAAGAAATGATAAATTATCTAGAATTATTAATAACATTATTCCTATTATTAATTTAAAATTCTAAACTTAGATAACTGTTATGATTTAAATTGGGGGAGAGGGAGAGGGAGATGATTACCCCTGAATTTACCCATATGATTACCATTTAAATAAATATTAGTATATCGATTAAATATTTTATCAAAATATTTCAGTGTGACGTAGTTTATAAAAATTAAACCTTGTACTTTTCGAAGATTTTCAGAAATTTAGTTTGTTTATAACAATGTTAAATGTGAATAGGGGCTTTAGATGATTTATACAATGCACTTAAACTGTGCAAAGTAAAGAGCAAAGTCCAATGTCAAGCACTTTGCCAAAGAGCGCTACTTTATCGAAAATCAGGTGATGATGAGAAAGCTAGAGAAGACTTCCAATTGGCAGCAGAGAATGGAAGCCAATTCGCTAAGAAGCAGGTATACACAAATATGTATTTATGATAATGGATAATTGTTAACTGTAGCAGATATATTGAAGACTAGTTGGTTGCGGTTTTCAGTCAGTGAAAGTGCAAAGGAAAAATAAGTAAATTATATTTATAATTATTTCCCTTATGCCGATGTTTTAGTCCTTCGTCAGGGCTAAGCAAAGACAAGATAACATAAAAAGATTGAGAAAATAGTAATGATATGTAGATAAAAAAGTATGGCCAAATAATATGTAGTTAAACTTAATATTAATAAATACTTGAAATGGCAAATATATAATATATGTTATTTTGTCTTTGGTTGGTCCTGATAAAGGTCTGAAACTTAGGCCGAAACGTCGGCACAAAGAAAATAAAAATAAAGATAATTTATTTATTTTTACTTTGTACTTTCATTGAATTCATAGGAAATTTTTTGATTTTTAGGAGATTCATTGATTTTTTCACAGAGTATTTGGAATTAGTAAACCTAACATTTTGCATTTTATCTTTTTTTAGCTATCTATACCTGTCATGAGAGATATCAATATTGTTTAAAAATTTTTGAATGTCTAAAAAAATTTTTATATTTATTAAATTTTGGGTTTTTTATTTTAAAGTCACATTGCAACGACAGAAAGAAGAAGAAACAGTCTCGTTACTCGTAATGAAAATGCTTTGAACCGGTCCCAGGAAACCATTCCAGTTATGGAACGATTTTTCTTGTTTGGAGCAGCCTTGAATTCCACCTCTGGAATGGTTTTCTTGTTCGAGCGGCCTTGAATTCTACCTCTTTTGACGATTTTTCTCGTTCCATGGGGCTTTTGGAATTCAGTTCCAAAGGGATGTGAACGCTTTTAGGATCCATTATATTCCGTTTTCATTCCACTTGTGTTGTTATTTTTAGTTTAAATTAATTACATTGTGTGCATAACAAAAAAGGAAAAGTAGAAAACAGAAATTCATTATTTTTTTTTAACTTGCTGTAATATTTAATATTTAAGTAAAATATACAGAGATAAACAGACTTCCAAATAAAAAAGCTCTTGGCTATGATCTGATCAATCCCTTTATTCTTGGACACCTACCTTGAAAAGCTGTTCTCTTTTTTGCACACATCTATAACTCCATCTTACACACTGCCTATTTTCCGCTCCTTTGAAAACTTTCCATGATTAAAATGATTCCTAAACCTACCATTACTCCTTCATCCTATTGTCCTACAGCACTTTTTCCTATAATGGGAAAAATATTTGAAAAACTTTCCTGAACCGCCTAAAGCTTATCCAAGAATGTAGTGAAGTGATACCAAATCACCAATATAGCTTTCGCTGTTTTAACTCCACTGTGGGACAGTGCCATCGGATAGTAGACGCTATCTCTGTTACTTTTGAGAAAAAGGAATACTGCTCTGCGGTCTTTCTTGATATAGAGAAAGCATTTGATAGTGTCTGGCACAATGGCCTATTATGGAAATTAAAACCGCACTTACCTTCTACTTATTTTCTAATTCTTCTATCCTTCCTTCTTCCCTCAACACATTGGTGTACCACAAGGTAGCGTCTTAAGTTCAATTCTCTAGTCGATATACATCTCTGAGCACCCTAGATCCAACAACTATTGTTTCGCTGACAACACTGCAATTCTTTCTTCCCAAAAAAATCCTATCCCATCAATCGCCCTTCAAAACTGGTTCAAAAAATGGAAAATTAAAATTAACAGCAGCAAATCCACCCAAGTAACTTTCTCTCTTAGGAAAGCCTTATGTCCACCGATAACAATTGACTATAACCCAGTGCTTTCAAAAAACTATGTACGGTACCTCAGACAATAAAATTAAAAAGACAAGAACTGTCTAGATGATATAACCAACTCTACAGATCCTCACTTAACTTACGAAACAAGTGACTGATTTACAATACCATACAAAGACCAATTTGGACATATGGAGCAGAACTTTGGGGTTCGGCAAAACAAACACACAATAAAAAATTGTCAACACACCTTGGAACATTTCGAATAACACACTTAAAGACTTAAAAAAAACAGTAAAATCCTACATCCACGAAAAATACAAATCATTTCATTCTCCAATTCTAAAATCACATCAATCCATTAGTCTTTCTATTTCCTGCTCTCTGATTGACGCAGACTAAAAAGAAAATGGCCAAGAAACCTGCTCCTTCAATAATAAGAAAAATTCGCAGCTAATGGCAAATACATCATATTTGCTAGATGAGCTGCAGCACAGGTGCAAATGTTAAAATAAAAGTAAAATTAATAAGACAAATATACAAATTTTACCAACCTAAAACTAGCTTTTTTGAAGAATTATAATTAAATAAAAAACTAAAACGGTAAAATCATAATACAGATTAATTAAAATATTGGAATTTAAAAACAACAATTGTTTTACTTTATCGCCTGATAGTGGTTAATCAACATGTCAACTTTAAAAAAAATCATTAGTATAGAACCGAAGTGGCGACTATTCTCTACATTTCTTTGGCAATGATGTACAAATAAAGGTAGTTGTTCTGCAGACCAAATCACCAGTTAATAGGATCTTCCTTGTTGCCTAAAATATCTTTTTTTAAGTACCAGTTTAATTCAGGTGCCCCTTCCTTACAGAGAATGTTGCTCTAGGGGTCAGTTCGTTTTTTTCTCCATTTTCTTTTGTCTCCATGATTTTTCTGTCGTTTTAAATAGTTTTAGTATTATGCATAATTGCTTTATTCTCTATCTCATTTTAAGTGTTGCTCAGAATGAATATGTTACTAAACATTTTATTGGTGAAAATCAATAATTATCAGCATCTTGACTTTTGTTTTGTTAAGAAATTTATTGGTACCAAGCAACCACCAATAAAGAAAAAAGAAGATTCAAGTGGGAAGAGCAAATGGACATTTATGTAAGTTTGGTGCCTCATTAAATTAATGAGAAATTGTCTCATTTCTGAAAATTTTTGTAGAATGAAAAGTTGTAGGTAAAAATAACATGAAGCCATTTAGGAAGTTTTAACAGGATGTTAATATTTGATAAAAAAGAGTCTGTATCAGTCAGAGACTAGTAAGTGTGTAATAACAATCGGGATGGATAAATGAATAATTGTTTTATGTATTTATATTGATTAATTGGTGTTTATAGTACAATTAACTTTTTTCTCATAACTTTACAGCTGGCAGAAATGAATCCTTATGCAGCCATGTGCAACCAGATGCTACATCATATGATGTTGAAATTGAATACTTCAGACAATAATTCATAAATATTACAAAAGAAAATTTTGTATCTGTTATTAGAAAAGGATAAAATAAATCAAAGAAAATTGAATAGTAGTTATATATTTGTAGATAATGAATAGCAGTACTACAAGAAGTATTAAAGTTCAAATTAATACAATAGAAAAGTACATATGACTAAAATGTGGAATGATAAGTATTCTGCAGCAATAATTAACATCACTTCCTTTTAAAGCATTCTTTTGTGCTTTAATTATTAATTATGCTGTCTCATTCCTAGTACGCAAGACAATCTTTCAATAATACATTATCTACTAAATGAGAATTAATAAATTTAAAAAAATAAGTAGAACAACATATACACTCGAAAACTTTAAAAATAAAACCTAAAACGATTAGGTATGTATATATATCAAACAAACTTTTATCTCCAAATACAGTCCTATTCCAATGGTGAATTAAATGAACGTCAGATTACTTTGATTTTAAATCACCATTTATATATTTTATTTTATCTTAAAAAGATTAAAATAAAACTATGCCATAATATCTGTCAAAAATAATCGAAGAATGAAAATAATTTACAAATATTTACAACTAATTAATAATCACTGTGTAATCTAAGTAATCCTATACACATTCTCTTTTGATAAGTAGTTTTAATATAGAGATCACATTAAAATTAATGTGACATTAAGGAACAAAATATATTATAAATATCTAAGAAATATGAATAAAACTAAAACCTTCAAATTTATGTGCTAAATTAAGTGAATAAATAAATATCAATTATAAAACATGGCATTTTTTTTTTTTTTTTTTTTGCAAGACAGAATCAATTAAAACAATAAAGCACCAGAGAGTAAGATAAATATAAATAAAAAAAAAAAAAAAATTGACCAGGTCATTTGACCACATAAGTAGTATGAAAGCCCGTGTTATGCTAGAATGGTACCAGCAATAGAAAATATGAAAATTTCCTGCTTTAATTTTTTTTTATTAGTAAGAAAGTGACAGTATAATCAAAGAAACATATATTGCTCCTTTAAAATATGTCTATTCGTATTTCCAAATAAATATTTAAGAAGAATAAAAAAATATCTTCTATACTTTGAGATATATAGTTGCTGGCGAGGATTTCTCGATCCGTTTTGAACCTAAAACAAATAAAGAGTTAATATAATTTTTTTATTTATTTATGAAGAGATACTCAACATCGCAAAACGTACATGGAAAATTATGAATTTAGATACTAAAATTTACAATCATATGAAACTATACCATATAAATTAATTCTTAACCTTTCTAGATAACAGGCAAACAGAATGTAAGTCATCTTGTAATTTATTTCTATATTCAAATTTTGATGTAATAAAATATATACATAGTATGTATTTGATGTAGTAAAATATACAATTAATATTAGTCCATGGTACGGACCCCTTTTATCAAATTATTAATATTCATCTAAAAATTTGTTAAAAACTGAAATTCGAAAATTTTCACGATTGCAATACATTCCTTTAATATTTTATATACCAAATTTCATAGACAGGTAAGTGAAAGTAAAAATTTAAAAATCAATAAATGGAACTACAAGGCTTAATAATAAAAATAAAAACCAACACATTTGAACCTATTGTTGCGCTTCAATTTCAGCTTTGTCAACTATCTCAAAATCTTTTCCAGTCTGGCTCTGTTGGCTGCTGCTTTCAGATTCACTTCCGCTACCTTCATTTTTTTCTTCGCCCTCTTCTTTCTCTTCAATCCTTTAAAAAAATTAATAATCTGTTTAAGAAAAACTTTTACTAAATACCAATAAATAGAATAGTCACTTAAAATAATTAATCACAAGATTGAAATATTTAACAAAATTAAGTTAAACTATTTGGCCTGTGCAAATGATTCACACAGTATAATTGTCAGTGATCAAATGACAAAATAACAATAAAATAAAATAATGCAAGTATCATAAGATGGCGAAATCAATTCTTGTTTTCTCAATAATTATAATGGACCGATGAAATGAAAATTAATTTAAAATTTATTTCATGTTTGATACCAAAATATTTACAGATTAAAATAAGCAGTTTCTTTGCTAATAATAAGACTGATTTCGACAATTATACTCATGCTATAGCTGTATGCCAAATATACAGTTAATACCAAACAAAAAGGGCTATCAAAGAGAATGTAAACCGATAATTAGAGCACAAAAATAAATAAATAAAATAAAACAAAAAAATGAAATAAATGCTCGGTGCTCATTATAGAGTAAACAATAGATTTAGGTTTTTTGAATGAAAAAATAAAATGTACTTAAATACCTTACGCGGAATCACAATATAAAAACTTTATTTAATTGAACTCTTTGACATATATTATATATATAATGAATATATTCATTATAAAATATAACAAAATATAAAAGAGGATATATATATGCACCAAAAAATTCCTGTACATTTTCTTTTTTCTTCATATTTTTCCTGAGAATTTTTCTGTATCTCATATTTTCTCTGTATAAAAATATAAGCTCCTAAACATAAATATATGAGATTGAAAAAAGAAGGGTGTTTTTTCTTACTTTCAAAATTATTGCACAGCCTACCTATTTAAACATGGAAATGAAACTTGAATGCTATTCATTGATTTTCAGGCTGCCTAGTTAACTAACTCGATTAGTAAAATGCAATATGATGAGCAAAATCTGCTGAGTAAAATCCTGTGGGTTATCAGAGCTTTTTGCGTGAAAGGTGGCCTAAGAGAGGGAGATCCAATAGCTCCTTTCCTGTTTATTATCAACTACTAGCAATCGTAAAATCAGGAAGGAACAATATTTACAAAAATGAATCAAGTTTTGGCTTATACAGATGATGTCGAAGCACAAAAGATGGACCTGCATATTAATTGGGAGAAATCTAAGATTATGGTATTGGCTAAGATATCACTGGATCAGAAGCAGAGTCACTTTGTAATGGGTCCCTACCACTTCTAAGTGGCCAGAAGCTTTCTTATCTTGGCTCAAACATCAACGATAACCAGAATGAAGAAGAGGTTAAAAGCAGAATTGCAGCAGGAAATAGAGTCTATTTCTCCATTTTAAGGCTAATCAAAAGAAAACTTGTTAGCCGTAGTGCCAAGTTTGCTGTAGAAGACGCTGATAAAGCCAATTGTCACATACTGTGGAGAAATATGGATCCTAACCAATAAAAGCATTCAGCTGCTAGACAGGTTTGAAAGGCTAATTCTGAGGAGAATCTTATGGTCCGTATGTGAGAATAGTAATTAGCAAAGAAGAAAAAATAGTGACCTACCTGTTTAGACTCTACAAGGAATCTAGCATCTTTACGTATATCAGGGTGCAGAGGCTTAAGTAGCCATGTGATGAGGATAAGCGAGGAAAGAGTGGCTCATAAATTGTACATTAATGTTCTGGATCGTGTGCGCTGACATGTTAGGCCCAAGGGCCGATGGAGGGATGCTGTGGGACAGGATCTACGACAACTGACGATTCCTGTTATCCTTATAAAAGATAAAGAAAGATGGTTAGCGGCTGTTGAGCAGGCCAAGGGCAGCTTCAGGCCTGTTGAGCCAATAAAAGAGGAAGAAGAAGAAACTTATCAGAAACTGTTTATTACCCTCCACATACACACAGGTTATGACGTATGAGGGGCTTATTTTTTAACATTTATGATCATTCGTATTATAATTAAACCTTTCTTAAGTAATTGACAACAGATTAGTATTTGATATTAATTAGGAATTTTGTGACATAGATAGGAAATTTAGATTGACATTGATTTTGTATAGTTGATAATAAATAATAACATGCCTTAAAACCTACAAACTTTTTATTGCTTTTATATATTTTAAAAATTTATTTAACCTGATGAAGGACCGAATCTGGTTGCAATAAATAATAAACAATTTATACAGGAGGAAAACGTCTTTTAATTGAATTTTATTATTTTAATTTATTATAATTGTTGGATGTTTGGAGAAATGTTCCTCTCATGATCAGAAATACATTATTTATTGTCTCTCTATCTTTTTATTTATTTTTTGGCAAATCATAAACGAAACAAAAGAAAAATGACAGACGACCTTGTTTACACTTTTACAAGAGAAAAAAAAAATTCAGGTACTTTTGAAAAATTCCTGTACATATTCAGATTGCTGGACATCAGTGTAGGGAAAAATTTATCTTAAATAATAGAAAATAGATAACAAATAAATTAAAGTTATAAAATTTGAACAATTTAACTGTAAATTACTTTTGCATTGTAAATTACATGCCATTCGAAAAGAAAAAAATGGCGGTAAAATTTAGTTTGATTTTTCCCATTTCCAACAATTTTCCGGCTATGTAGAGGTAGGCAAAAACAATCCTGACAGATCCAAATAAGACCATAGAACGGTGGAAGGAATATTTCAGCAAGCTACTAGAATCGGACATAAAAACGACAGAGGAAGAACAGCATTCTGGAAACATATTTAGAGGATACATATTTGGATGAAGATAAAATTTTGGAAGTCGTAGCCGAACCTAAGATGAGAAAGGCAGCATGAAATGATAGCATAACATCAGAAGTAATTAAGAACGAAAATGCTGCAGCACCTTCTCAATCTGGCATGGAAGACATAAGAAGATTCCAAAAGACTAGGAAGTCTCCACAATTGTTCCTATATTTAAAAAAGGAGATAATAAAGAATGCAAAAATCACAGAGAAATCTCACTTCTGAGCATCCCTAGTAAAGACTATTAAAAACTAAAAAACAGTATTGTGAGGATTTATTCACAATAGTCCTTTATTTTATTTATTTCTCTAAAGCAACATTTCAGACCTTAGGCCATTTTCAAGCGAATAAACTTATTTTTAAAATAAAATAAAATTCACATGGGCTGAATAGCCCTTGTCACATCAATTTAATAGCCTAATACTATTAGTATTACCATGAGAACTTAATTTAATTTTAAAATAGGTTTCTTCCATTGAAAATGGCCTAAGGGCTGAAATGTTGCCATAGAAAAAAATAAATAAATAGGACTATTGCGATCTAATAAGCGTTTTTATTATAACTAATAGTGAAGTCCTAACCAACAAGATATATATATATTACCTAGTGTCTTCAACTTCTTCTACTACTTCAACAACTTCAGGTTCTTTCTGGTCGGGTTCTGGTTCATCTTCATTATCAGACAACTTTTCTTTCTTCTTTTTCTTTTTTTTGCCTGTTTCTACAGGGGGTTTGTATTCATACTGAAAATTAACAAAGTGACTATAAATATGTTTATTAATGTTATAAAAAAAACAGTTATAAAAATATACATCATGATGTTAGACCAATAAAACCATTTTAAGCAACAGATATGATGATAAATAATAGGTTAAAGCTAATATTATACTCAACAGTGGTCCTACTATTACATTATAAAATATGAACAAGGAAGCAAAAGCTCACTATGATTAATTGTAAACTAAAATACAGTACCAGTCCATTAAATGTTATGCCTGTATACAGGCCTTTCAGCTACTTGATCATTGCATGAATCTTTTCCAATCATCATTTCTTCTTTATTGTATGAACTTACTAATTAACACAATTCCTAATGCGTATTATATATTTTAATAGCTGTATTTTAAGTACTTGAACAAACCATGCTAGCTATTGCAACAATACTTAATCGCTGTTTTTTTCTTTCTTCTTGCTGATTTCTCATGGCTCTGATGACCAAAAAAAATTCTTTAACATACAAAAGAAGACATGGAAAAAGCCCTTGACAATGCTAGTCAGGCAGATGGCTGTAGCAGTCCCCTCAGGTAAAAACAGAATTCCTTGTATAAATATAAAAAATCTGGTGTGGTGCGCGCATCATGCAACTAACTTACTGCTCTTTTATTAAAAAAAAAAAAAAAAAAATGGAAATAAGTATTTTCAGACAAAGGGAAGTGAAAGTAAAAATTACTGCTGGTATAAAATATTAACTCTATATATTACATACGTACTCTTTTTTTTTTTTTTAATCAAAATCGTTAGAGCCGTTTTTGAGAAAGTTGTAAGATTGATGGTATAAAGTGGCACTTCTGGTTTGCTGATTTGGACAACAAAGTTGCTGCAATCCCCAATCCCAGGCATATACAAACCTCAAATAAGCAATTTCACTATGGTAGAACTTTTGGTTTTTGAGCTAGACTGTTAGCACACACACACAGCTAGTATTATTAAGTAGGTGGACATCTTTCAATCTCTAAACCAAAACAATTTTCTCTAAGTTCATACCATCTGAATTCAACAGTCCAACAACTATAGTTGAAGAATGCCTGTCACTTATCACTATCTTACTAGAAGAATCAAACTCAACATTATGCAAGAAATAGTGCTAATGAATTAATGTTGAAAATATAAAACTTGCTGACAATCTTCCTAGTTTCTGATGCGATACCAACGTGTTACAGAGCTCAGGGAATTGTCCTAAAAAATCATAGTTTAATAGCGGACAGAGCTTTGCTATAACCTAACAGACTAAACCAAACAAAAACCAAGAAAAGTTTATAAAATCTTTGGTAGACAAAAAAGATAGAAAAATCATAGCTTTTATATTTAAAACTTTGCATCTCCTATGGAATATATTCATGAAGTGTTAAAATAAACATAGAATTTTAGATGAAAATTTGGATTAATTAACATTAAAATAGCCTTTTCCATTAGTTTTGGGTACAAAATTAAACATATAAATTTAATGTCAGAAGCAGCATATTAGCTAAGAAGTTTTATCTTAAGAACCCGAAAAATACAATAACATCACTATCCAAAGTTTTACATATAAAAATTTTAAGAGCTTTCCTTTTGTGTACTGATGCATTCATCTTACATAAAAAAAAATTATGGCAAAATTTAATTTTAACCCTTTTCAAGCCAAGGTTTCCAAATGGATACTACAACTATGATTTTTTTTAATATATATTGAATCTATATCTGAAAAAGACAAGGAAAAGGATTGGGGGAAAAGGGAATTTTTTATTCCAACGGTTTGCTTGTAATTTTCGAAAAATATGAATATCAAGTGATGATGGACTTAGCGAAGGAGCTTCAAGAACAGGGTTTATTCCTTTCATTTTTTTTTATAAGTGCTTAGTAATTATAAGCTGATCAATATAAATAGAACATTTCCACCAATTAAATTTCACACTACGGTGAAATAATTTTTTGAATTATTTCCACAAAATCAGCGCAGGTTTCATTTTTGTTTATATTATACTTTTCATCCAACTATTTCTTAACAAATGTCTTCTTTTTCAAAGAGCAATTTTTTGAAACAGGGATACGTTTTTCTTTGATACCCAAGGAAAGACAGAACATCTGACTGTGATGAAGACGAAGACACACGGTCTTTGTTGTATTTTCAAATCATTAGGAAGTAGAACAAATACTTATCTGAGGAGTGGATATTAGGTCTAGAAATTGAATTGTGGAGTTCCTATAAATTGAAGAAATTAATATTTTACATACACAGATATCACTCTCTATAAATAAACCAGCATCTACAACAAATGAACAATCAACATCTGTTGTAAATTTTGCATCACAACATCTGACCAGGAGATGAAGGAGAAAGAATGCTGGCAACAGAAAATGAGTACATGACATGAAATGATAATTTCTAGTGGAAAAACAATATTTTTGTCGTAAGGTATAAAACTTTGTTTAAGAATTTGCCAAAGAAAAAGATTTTCTCAACTGGACTCAACTAAAAACCATACTTCTTCTGATTCAACACATACGAGGTATTTGACTATCTCATTCAGCAGTCTAACTTACATAGCACCTTATGGACGGGTCTGGTAGGAATTTTTATTGTAGCAAGCATGTTATGATGGATTTTATCACTGATGATGGGAATTGTCCTTAGCACCAGACCACTATTAGAGAGGGTTTCACTATGAAAAAGTAGTTTCCATACCCCCTATATCCAGATATAGGATTAAAAATTCATTTAATTTCCCTGATGATAGTCAGTTTTCTAGTGGAGACTGATTTTTGAAAATTAGGCCTGTAGTGTAAATTATAAGAATTAAAACTTATTAACTATTTACAATAGACCTTCCAGGATCACTCAAATATAATGTTATATAGTTCCTTAATTTTTTGCAGAGTAATTTAAATTATTAAATAAAAAAATAAAAATAAAAAGCTTCCCCCACAAAAATGAAAATCGGAATCTGCTACTGCATGAATGAATAGCGCTGCCCATCTCACAGGTGTCAGTATCTTCTTGTATTCTTCCTGTATCATGTGATCAGAACTTGGCGTCCATCCTATATACTACAGAGTCTGCAATTTAATCATCCATAAACCATCTCAACCACCTGATCTCATTCTTCTGACTCTATCCTGAACCCCACCAAACTGCTGTGTTTGACAAATCCTTCCTAACCCAACTGTCTCCTTCTGGAACCACTCTAATGGTTATGAAAATTTAAAACAAATTCTTTTATGTTATTTTGGCTTGAAATCAAACATTAAATGTAAAAAAAGAACTTAATTTAATTTTTCTTTTAAATCTTGGCCAGAAAAGGTCAAAATTACTTTACATATTAGAAAAATAAACCCAGATGGCAATCAGTTTGGCGATAAGAAAAATATAAAAATAAACATTTTAGAGTTATAGTAATTTAGTTTGAGTTAAGCATTATATAAGGAAATAGTAGATCAAATTAATTTTAATAATGTATCTTACCTTATAAAGAGGCCAGAAAGAAGCAAGGAAGCCAACATCTTCAGTCAAATTCGGGAAAAGCCATAGATGATGTCGACCAAGAGTAACAATCCACAGAAAGCAGAATACTATTGTTCGGACGACTGTCAAGAAAACCACAAATACAAGGAAGCCCGCAGCTGCTATACTAAGATAATAGACAATTAATCTGAAAAATAAACATAATAGTTTCTAGTTAGTGATTTACTTCAAAAATCTAATATTTAATAAAAACAGATAAAAAAATAATAAAAACAACTGCTGACCATGCATATTCAAAGATTAAATAACTGATGACCTAACTTTTATTTTTTAAAAAGATAGGTCTAGCTTTAAAATGTAAGAGTTACATAACCTAATGTAATGAATAAACAAACAAGGTTTAACTGTTTTGTTTTGTTCTTTCAGGTTCCTTGTAGAATGAAAGATTAGCTTAAAATTTAAAATACTTATAACTTCATCCGCCATTTTTTTAAACAAGAATTGAAGGGACTAGGATCGATCGACTGGTTATGTCATTGATAAAAATTTTATTAATTGACTTTATATAAATAAAAAAATTACTTGAATGGAGACTGATAGAAACCAGGAGAATGGTATAAATCATTAGAGAAATCAAATTAAAAATGATGATAAAAAACCTAACTCTGAATACAATCCTTAATCAATTCTATAATTGTTGAAAACCTCCTCCCCTGATTCATATTAAACATAACTGAACAGCTTAAATGTAATCATCAAACTGAAAAACAAATAAAATATCAACCATATATAAATAAAGTATTATTATTATAAATTTCAATTTATAAGCTAGTAAAGAACATTCAACAAATTTAAATAATATTTAATGAAATTGTTAAGATTAATTATTTATTATCATCAATTACCTAACAGATGGGGGCCACAATGGAAACAGACAAACACCTATCCCTGCCATAACAACAAGAGCTCCAAACAGCCAATAATGAGGAGGAATAGGTTCATAAATCCAAACATAAGCATCAAGATTATCTGCGAAAAACTGATCAAAATGCATTTCCAACCTCACCTTCTTCTTCTTCTTCTTTTGTCTTTCTTCCTCGTTCTCAGACACCTGAAATAGAATCATAATTAATTTGGTTGTACTTTATGCAGAAAGTAATACAAAAATTATATGATAATTATTTAGTGCGATAAGAGATGTATAAAAATTAGGATCAAAATTATAATTCGAAAGACATATAACAATTTTACCTAGAAAGTGGTTATGAAAACATTCATATCACAAAAGTATACAGCAAAACCAATAGATACACAATATTTGCTTCTAAATCCTACTTACTGCAAACAAATTATAATCAAATATAAAAGTCTGTTCGTAAACAAAGATGGTTTATTTATAGACAAAGAAATAGATATTAACTTGAACAACATAATATTCAAGATGTAGAAATTACTCAAATTTCTTAATATTAAATGTAAAGCAATATTAAGCCCTGAAGTCAAAGCCAAAACTATACACTCACCTCTTGACCTTTTCCTTCAGCATGACTGCTCTCTCCATCATCTTTTTTTTTCTTATCTTTCAGGCTTTCCTTTTTGTCTTTATCCTCCTTCACAGTTTTTTTATCCTTTTCATCTTTGGCACCCTTTTTCTTACCCTTTAATAATTCTTCATTAATAGGGACTTTTTTGGCTCGGTGGAAGAATTTGTTGTGAAGCATCCTAATCATAATAAAATTTATTTTAAGTAAATAATCTAGACACAATAGAAATTTAGAGTAACAATTAAAAAAAAGTAAAGAATGACTTACACATCTAAGAAATCAATACAATGAGCACGGGAAGTAAAGAATGGTTCATCCCCTTCTTTAATAGAAGTGCCCCAAGTAGAAGCCATAAGGGCATCAACAGCCTTTTTTCCTTAAAGCCATATAAAAATACAAATGAAAGTACAAATACTTTTAAATGCTATAAAGTCAAACCATTCAATATCTAGAAATACCTGTAAAATACTGAACATTGTGATTGAGAAACTTTGTTTTCTTTGTAGGCACATTATTCCTTAACCACTTGGCAACTTCGTACTCCTCTTTCGAGGGCTTGATTTCTTCAATAACTTCTGTTTCCTAAATCATAAACACAACAGGGTCAAAGAGAAACAAACAACCTACAAATAAGGTAGCAATACAGAGAACAAGAAAAACAATGAATACTATTACATACAAATTAATAGCAATAAAGAAAAGTTCCATTATTTCTTTTGTAACAGAGTAGAAATGCAAGTGATGTATTAAAAGGAAGTTCAAAAATAAATTGAAATATGTTTTAAACCACCGTTAGATGAACTACTTCTTAAAAACCGAATCAGAAATTTGATTTCCGACAACAGCTGTCACTTAAAGTTTACTAAATACCAAGCTATTCATGAAAACACCTAAATCTAGACAGTTATAATTTAGCATAAATAACAACTCACATCGCTCTTTTTCTTACTCTTTTTCTTGTCAGCCATGTTGTCAACACAATATGCCAACTTCTATCAACTGGTCACTTTGAGCCTTGGCCATGGAAACAGTAATTTTCGGGTGGGGGGTAAACTACATTAAGTAATTACAATATCAAAATAACTTTCTTTTTTACACAAATCTTGCAGAAAGTTTGTTGTAATTTATTTCCTTATATATTTTTTTAGGATATCGATCTGTAATTACTGATTTTTTTACTCGTTTCGGAGTTAGATTGTTTTTTGGGGGGCCTTGAAAGCTAATAATTTGTCTGTGAAAAACAACAATTACCTGAAGTCTTTTAAATAAATAACATTTTAAAATGACCATTTACTTCCCCAGAGAAAATAAAGTACCAGATTACGATTTATATCGAAAAAACAAAACTACAATTTTATACTTCTGAGTAATCGATCATTGGCCGTCCTTTGACTCGTAACTTGTTATTAAGACTTGTTAATTTTAGCTACGATATGGCTGAGAAAGAAGAAATTGATACTTTTGACAGTTGGGAAGAACTAGAGGACTCTGGAGTAGGTATTTAGTAATTTAAACTATTGTATTTAGTTTATTACCTTTACTATCGACCTACTTTTAGCAATATTTATGACTTTTTCTTTGTATATGGAAATATTTTTTTGGAAATTTTTGTTCCCAACAATGTGATTAAAGTTTTGAATAATCTAAATGAATTTCAAAACTTTTAATAAAGATTTTTAGAAATCACTGGGGTAGGTTTCTTTAATAGGTTATAATTTTACCTCATAGATTTAAGTCAGATATTACGATAATATTTCTTAAGATACTTATAGATCGCATTTATTTTCTTATTTTCTTCTAGATGGAACTACTCTAGCAGTATAGCATTTATAAGAACGACTTGTTTTTCAGGAACTGGACAAACAGATCGAAAAAATTCAACTTAATCAAATGTCTATTCAGAACGGCATGTCAAAGTATGTATGTTAAAATGTTTAGAAGTCGTTTGATTTGCAATAGATTTTGCTTCTTTTTTTATTTATTTTTATTCATTCTTATATTTAATTTTTATAATTTGGTGATCTTAGACTAAGTTTTTTCCCCCTATATTAGTTTAAAACCTGGACCTTTGATATTATCTCCAGAAGATATAAGGCTCAAATGTATGCCTCCTGAACCATCTGTGAAAATATTACAGAGACCAAATCATAATGGTTTAAGGAATGGTTTAATTAATGGTGAAACAAAACCTAAGCAGCCTGTTAAAACTCTGCAACAGGTTAGTATAGTATGTTACTAATGTATTATGAACTTGAGTAGGTTAAAATATTTACAGTTATGTTTTAACTTCACTAGAGAGAACAAGAGTATGCAGAGGCTAGATTAAGAATATTAGGTGAAGCTCGAAGTCCTGAAGAAGAACGATTTTCATCCCAAATTGATGAACGGTTAGTATCTAATAAAATGTAGTATTGCACTTTATTTTAGATTTCAGTGTTATTTGAATTCAAGGGAAATTATGGTTTGTGATTGTATGAAAAGTAGTAATTTGGTTGAAAATCAGAACTTTAGTATGATAAAAGGTAATTACTTATTAATTATTGAAGGTATTTTTCGGAACTCTCATTTTTAACAATAAAACAGGTCCATGTAGTATACAGGGACATCTAAATTCTTAGATTATTTAATTTTTGCAAAACTTATTTTTGGAGGACTGTTCAGGAAAGGGTTTTTAGTTATGGTCTGTGGGATGGCCAGGATTGTGTAGACTAGTCTTTTTTAAGAAAGTATCTGGAATTCGTTGAGATGACCAGCAAATTCACCTCCTTGCCCATTCAATTCTTCTGAGTTATACTCAATGTTTCTGTTATCCATTTTTGGAATACAAGTGATTCGTTTTTCTTTATATATTTTGACGTTTTTTTAAGACCTTTTTTTATATTAGTATATGATATGATGCAATTTCTAAGAAATCATATACTCCATTCTTTTAATCTTAAAAAGAAAAATTTACAACTGATTTATTTAATCTAGATAGTCTCCACTACTATCGATACATTACTGCCAACATGTTAGCAACTTTTCTATTCCCTCCGAATAGAATTTCCAACTTATAGAATTGTTAAACTCCAAAAACGTGTTTTCTAATTACTTTTGTCCATTAAAATTTTTGTTAAGTAAGTAGTCCAGTTTCATATCCAAGCTCCAACATTTTTGTGATGTCACACATGAGACATCTGACCAGGCGTTATCATGCAGCAAAATGGACCCATTTCAATTGAACAAAGATGTCTTCATTATTGCCAATTTCTGATGCATTGCATTAATTTGGTTACTATACGATTCACCATTGATGGTTTCTCCATGTTTTAAGAAGCTGTAGTGTTTCAAACCAAATTAAGCCCACCAAACAGTAACCATCACCTTTTTTTGATGAGTTGGGGCTTTCGAAAATGTTCTGCTGCTTCTCCTTTGTTGAGCAACTGTCCTTCATGTCTACTGCTGTCATAAGGTATCCACCTTTCACCACAAATAACAATTCTAGACAGAAAATAGTTGTTTTTTATTTTTGGCAAAGAAGTGTAGCACAAACTTCATAACACTGGTTTTTTTTTGGCATTCGTTTAATGTATGTGGAACCCAATTTTCAAGGTTTTCTACCTTTGAAATCACCTTGAGGTGGTCATCAATGGTCGATTTGCTAAGGTCAAGTTTCCTTGCAAGTTCTTGAACAGTTGTTCTGGGGTTTTCTTCCACCAAAGACCGCTGAACATCGTCATTAAGAGAGGAAGTCCTTCCACGATCTTCTTTGTCTTCAAGGCTGAAGTCTCCCTCTCGACATTTTTTGAACCATGACTGAACTGAACAGTGCACTCATGAATACTGCTCTCGCCCCAGACTTGATTGAAGTTTGTGGCCATCTTGTCCTCATTCTGGTCGAGTTTAAACTTGTAAAACAAAATTGTATGAAAATCATGCGATGATTTATTTCTGAGCAGCAAAAAGCTACAGAAGTAAACAAACATTATTGTTTGGAAGAGGATTAATAAGTATTGACATTCATACAAATGAATAATCCTGTAAAAATAAACAGTTTGTTATATAGAGGAGTATTTTAAAGAAAACTCTAAATCCTGCAATATTTTCCAAACAACCCAATAATTTCTACAGTCAATTACCCATCTCTAAATTATTTGTTTAGGTATTTTGTCAACTATAAATTGTCATTGGTCACTAGTATCTGGTCTTTTGATAATACTTGCAAAATGGGTTGAAACGTAAGCACTTGTAAGCGTGTTTTGACTCCAGTGACCAAATTTCTGACTAGCTTCTGCTAAAATTGCATCTATGGTCAACATCTACATTATTACAAATTTATATTTATTCTTACTGTATCTACATTTAATTAATCTATATCTATATCTACTACCACTTAATTAAAATTAATTAATTAATTAATTAAATTAATCAAAACAAAATTATAAAGAGTGTTACAGCTATTCCACTACATCGTCACACTGTTAATTTAACACCTCTTAACATCAATAATGCCATTATAATCGTTACCAATAAAATGGTAATTTTGTTTTGCATACTTACCTAATATGACCTTGAAATAATCTTCTGTAGTACTTATAATGAATTTTTATAAAAATAGAAATGAGCTAAATGCTCATGTATATTAAAATAGATAGATTAAATGTCCACTTGTATGTTGGAGATAGAAGGCTTGATGGTTGGCATCGTCCATTTATAATCTGATGTCTTATTTTTTCCTTTGTTTGTTTGAAAATATTTTTTCATTATGTTATTATATTGTTTAATATAAAATTAATCAATTATTTTAGTTTAATTACAATAGTCACTAGTTATTTGTTGGAGTTAGTTGTCAAGATACTGAAAGAGGATGATAAATTTATAGTTGCTGATCATTATATTCTGTACAAATTATTGGTACCAGAATTTTTTTAGGGTATTTACTGTAATTGGCAGGTTAATATCTTTAGAAATGAAACTTCTAGATTTTGTATATTTTGATGTTAAGAGATACAAATTAAGTAATAAACTTAGTTGAGCATCACTTGAAGAAGACCAAGTACAAAATAATAAAATAAATTAAACAAGATAAGGGAAAATCTGCTTGCCTTATTACAGCATACATGTATTGTTTGAACTATTAGGAACTCTCTAGAAACTGATAACAAGATGCGACTGCTGTAATAAAAATAATTACGCATTGGAACACTGTCATCACAGCCATATATTTACTGTTCCTTTGAGGTTAGCGTTACGCCAGCAGTTGCTACAACTCTTGTCTTATGTTGGTTTAGGAAATGGAGTTCCCTAAATTATCCTTATTATCAAGCTGATTATACTTAATAAAACTACTTTGTTCTGGAAATATTTTTCAAGTATCCAACAGAGGAATAAATAAAGGCATTTGTGTTTTTAAAATAAAAACTGTTGTTAATTACTTGCTCAGTTTATTCTAATGTGGTCGATGTAGTTTACATTTTTTAGTAATATCGTTTTTTTTTTTGTTTTTGAATATAGGCATCAAATATATTCAGTTGTCAACTATTTTATTTTTAACTAGTTTATCATAGTAAACAATTTGCTATTTTTTTGCATTTATTGATGATTCATGTAGGATGAATAAAAACTTATGATCTTTTAAAAGTTAAATTCAACATCTGACAATATAATTGAAATTTAGTAGAATTAAAAATAGTTGGATTTGTTAGTTGTTAATTTATTGGATTGGGTTGGGGACTGTAATAAATGGGTTAGGAATTCGGAAAGTAGGTTGCATAAATTATGTTCAGATTTTCTGAAGTCTCTTTTCTGATTCTCAGATTACAATCTCAGGGTTTTTTCAAAATTTAAAGCCTTACTACAATAACAATGAAAGTCATCAATCAATCAGGTTTCAAAAGTCGATTGATCGAGATGAGATAGTCTTTTAAATATTTCGACGAGGACATCATGATCCAATATAGTTCTATAGAAATACACCGGTCCCACGTTTTAAAGCCCTAAAATGAACAGTTTTTGAGATAATGCAGGAACTTAATCTTGTACTTGCGATATTGGATCTTGTGTGATGCCATGATTGCCATGGATTCCCTAATCACATAAAAATTGAAATATCTACTATTTATCATTTTTCTGGTTTTTGTTTGTTGGTACTCTATATCTTCATTAATTCTTCATCAAATGCAAATGATTAAGCCATCATTTTGAAGATTATCTTCTTTAGGTGGGAAAAATAATCATTTCTCCAAAAATGTCAGGGAAAAAGTATAGATAAAAATTGAACTTAATTTGTGCATTGCTAAAAAATTATTTAATATGATGGATTACATCTATAATTATTTAGAAGGTTATTAAGTTCCCTATGAAACCAAAAAAATTACTGAAATATGGCTATTATTAGCAAAGATGCATCATGTAGTAATTTGTAATCAATTAACTCTTGTATTCAACTAAAGGAAAGAAAATTAATTCTTTCATCTCATAATATATTGCATTAACTTATTTCTTCCTTATTTTGTCATTTGTTCACTGATAGATATACTAAACAAATTATTTACTGCAATAGTATTTATCTATTTTACTTCTATAGTTTCATATTTCATTAATGAATAATTAAAAAAAAAAATTAAAATAGTATTAGTGTGCCCTACTCAAAAAATTTTATTATGTCATATTGAATGAATAATCTAAATTAAATTATTCATTCATTGTTTGCCATATAAAAATCCCCATTTTTAATGTTTTGGTTAGTTTTAAACATATTTTTCAAGTATTTTGGTATTTAACCCTTTGACTGCAGGACCTCAATCGAATGTTTCTACTAGATGACGGGTCCTGAAATCCATATAGGTGTTCAGAAAAACAGATTTCCCCGCCCCCCTCACATTAATTTGTTTGAAATTCTATTTATGAGACACCCTGCAAGATCTTAGCTTTCAAAAATGCATTTTAATTTTTTTTATTTAACTTATAATAACCAGGTTATATGTCTATAATACCTTAGGGTCAGAATAAATCTGCAACCGATAGCTTCCAAATAGTCAGAATCCGGAATAACCGAACTGGGTGAGCTACAGTGGACTAATGAATGCAATGACCAAGTCACATGTCGAATAGTGGAAGCGGGGCTTGCCCCTACCTCTTTAAGTGGAGACAGCCAAGGCAGGAAGGCAGGTATCCTGGCCGCACCAGTGATCCAACTCTAGGCCGGGAAGGCAGGTATCCCTGCCGCACCAGTGATCCAACTCTAGGCCGGGAAGGCAGGTATCCCGGCCGCACCAGTGATCCAACTCTAGGCCGGGAAGGCAGGTATCCTGTCAGCACCAGTGACCCAACTCCTAACGGGAAGACAGGTATCCCGTCCACAGTCAAAGGGTTAATAAATTGTTCAAAGTAACAGTATTCTAAATAATCCATATTGTTTTTATTTTACATTATCAATAAATTGTTCAAAGTAACAGTATTCTAAATAATCCATATTGTTTTTATTTTACATTATTAATAAATTGTTCAAAGTAACAGTATTCTAAATAATCCATATTGTTTTTATTTTACATTATTTTATCTAGTTCTATTAAAAAATACTATTATCGGGTTTTTTAAAATTATGTTTTATCCTTGCGAATTGCACCATATAAATTACTTGTTATGCCTTATTTTATAAAATGAAATGTCACCTTATTCATCAAAATCCATCGCTTGTGAGAGCCAGTAAAGGGATCTATGATTATCATATATTTTTAAATGTTTAAAAGAGACCAGGACAATTAATTAATTTTCTTTTTGTTGGCATATTACAGACCAGGTAGATCTTTTGCTGCCTCAACAAGCCTGCTTCATCTCTGGATGACAAGACAAGCCTGTCTTTAGCTATTTCTTTCCATTTATTTGCATGCAGCTCTATTGTATCTTTGTTGATTCTATCTATCCATCTGCTTTTTGGCCTTCCACGTGCTCTTTTGCCTTCTATTGACTGCTCATTGTTATATAGAGGATTCCAGATGGATTTATTGGTCTTTCTTCTCCATGTGTTAGTACTCTGATCCCAGATTGCTTCGGTTGGCGGAAAATTTTCCTCAAATTTTTTAACACTTTTTTCTAGAGTGCTGGTTAGTGTCCACATCTCACAGCCATAAATTAGAACTGGCTTTATCATAGCAATGTACACCCTTAATTTGATATTTCTTGAGATTTTTGGGATTTCAATACCTTTGAGAAGGAGCAGAAAGCTCTGTCGTCTCCTCCATTTTTAAACAGTTCTGATGGTAGGTTGTCTATCCTGGGGACCTTTCTTGTTTTGAACTTTTTGATAGCTATTTCTACATCCGACATATGTGTTTTTTTAACTTCTTCTGGGTCAAGGTCCTCAATGTGGTCCATGTCTTCTTCGTTCATGAAGTCTCCTTGATTGAGAAGTTCCTGGAAATATTCTTTCCAGATGTTCTATATAATTTCTTTAGATGCCATTTTTCCTCGCACTTGCGTATTTCTTGCTTTATATCCTACCCTTTCTTTCCTAATGTCGATGTAGAATTCGCGTATATCTCCTGTCTGCCAGTTGTTCTCAATGGTTTGCAATCTTTCTTTGAGGAATTCCCTTTTGCCGATCTTATAGTTTTGTTTACCTTTTTCTTGGCAGCTTTTTACTTGTCCTGAGCAACTTGATCAGTTGTAGTTAGGCAGAGGACTTCCATTTTTCTTTTTTCCTCTACTTAGCTTTTCGTTTCCCATTACTACCGATCACTACTTTAGCTGTTTCTTTTAGTCATTTTTCCATTTCCTCCCAGTGTTGGTCCATTGTGAAACTATCCGAATCCAATGGTTTGAATTTATTTTTCAGCTTAAGTTGGAATTTGGTTTTTACTTCAGGATTTTTCAAATTACAGACTTCATACCTCCTTCTTTCCACTCGATCCCCAATTGTGTGAATTCGCTTCAATCCCTGACATGCTTTAATTCTAATCAGAGAATGACCCATATCACAGTCTGCTCCACGGTAGCTTCTTACCCCTTATATTACATGGCCAATTTAGTTTTTCACTCCTTTGGGGCTAACTCAGGTGTACCTGTGGATATACTTGTGTAGGAACATTGTACTGCTGTTGACTAGACCTTTAGCTGCTGCCAGAATTAATTAATTAGTAAATATAATTTATTAAATTAAAATAACTAAACACTAAAACAAAAAAATTCAAGCTCAGTTATAATAGGAAATAAGAAAAAATTCTTTTCTTTTAATGAATTATTAAGGAATAATTATCTAAAAACCAATGTCAATCCTTTGATGTTACCACCAGACGCTTGACCAAGGTCAATCCATTCAATGGATCTGATTACATCAATTAATTAAACCATTGTTTGCCATTCCTTGGTCGAGATTTACTGTGAATGGACTGGTTCTTTGGCTCTGATTACCTTCCATGTACACCAGTAGAATCTTGACCAATGAACTTGTTGATTTCCGTTTGTTGGCTGAAATTTGCCACTTTGTGTTAAAATGCATTTAGGGAAATGAATTCTCTGTAAAAGTGTATAGGGTTTAGTTGGTTTTGATTTAATGTTTAAAGAGTGCATGGAGGATCTCTTGGTTAAGAGATCAAGAATATAGCTATGATGTTTTTTTAAAATTAGTTTAGGACAGCTCAAAGAAATTATTCCATCCAGAAATGAGATTGAAGCTGATTTAATCAAGAATTAAAGTGTGAGGTATGAGAGCATTCTGAAATATGATATTGAAAACTATGATCTCATGTCTTTTTTTGGGGACTATTCCATATAGTCCTCCATGTTCTACCCATAGACAGTGTGAAGAAAAATTAGGAAGGATACTAAAAGCTATCAGCAAGGAGTAGTGAAATTTATTGAACATTTTGAGAATGTTGATCTAAGTAATGATAGAATTTCAGTATCTAGAAAATAGTATATACTGAAGATTGTAACAGTTGTCGTTCAGTGATTGTTTTGAATAGATAAGTTAGACTACATCTTTTGACATAAATTTTTCATTTTATATAAATCAGTTATTTTAATTTATTATTATTTATTATTTTAAATTTATTATTATTATTATTTATTTTATTGTTATTTTAATTTAGTTGATTACATGAAGAACAATATTTATATAGCATGTTTAGCCCTAGATAATATTTCCTTATCCTATATCAACCACACACCGCAACAGTTTTGTCCCCAGACTTATTTGTTGTTATTTGTATGAAGGCCAACAATTTTTCACATTTATTTTTCCCTTTTCATTATTTCTTGTCAGAAACAGATATAAGTCTTATCTCCATTAATTTTTCCATTAATAAAAAAAAAAAGAAAGGGGTATCAGTATATCTCTTCCTCATTTCTGTTAAAGTAAACAAGAATAAACTAATTTTCTGTTGTAATTTTTTATTTCGACATCTTATGAAAAAATAATTTTGAAATAAATAATAATAATATTTATTTATTATCGATTCAACAGTAATATTTAACATTAATAAAATGGATTTAGTTACGGACAGAAATGGAAACAAATTTATTCCTTGTTGTCTAAATCATTTACCAGTAGTGGACATTTTTGATTCTAAAGATTATGACCTTCTAGTTATTTTAAACCTTCACATAAATTTCCTAACTTTAGTAGTAAGGAAGAAAAACCATATCATTTTATGACAAAAATACTTAACTTATATATAAACAATTTATCTACTTACAATATACTCTACTTTTTTCAAAAGCATTTGGACAATTCTATACTTTATTAATTATTCTATTTATATTTTTTATTATTTTAATTAGATTTATTTATCTTTATTCCATGTGATTATGTCTCATACTTTATGAGTTTTGGTATACAGCAATATTTATGAGTTATCATTGGAACACCCATCTTTTCTTTTTCATTTTGATTATTACTTTATTTGTTTTATTTCATATCAATATATACAAACACACAGACCTGTCATTATCATGTCATTCAAACCCACCAATTTATCTATTTTCACACACACATACATACTCATATTTTATATTTTTTGTATCTAGTAACAGGACACAATGTATCATGTAGTCAGTTGAAAGTTTTTGTGTTAAATTATATGCCATTGGTTTAAATTTTCCTTTTAAATTTAATTTAATTTTTTCCATACTTATAATGTATACATACATTGTTTTGTTTTTTCTTTTCAAGGTGAAACCTGGCTAAAACATCTAGTTTTGAATATTCTGGCATGTTTATAAATGTTTCTTTTATTATTCTTTCCATGTAAATATGATCCCTGTTTTATTATTTTTGAAATCCAAGCCAATAAATATTTATTCTGATATTGTTTTGTTTTTATTTCTGTTTGATATATTTAGAATACAGAAAATTCAAAGTAAAACAGAGATTCTACGACCTCTTGAGAACTGTGCTGGTATTATAAGGCTTCCTAAAGGTCCAGATGGAACAAGTGGTTTTAATTTCCGAAGATAGTTGAGTGTTTTAATATTATTTTTGCTTTTCATATTCTAAAAAAAAAACTTTTAAATGTGGTGTATAATGGATGGAACCTTCAATTTAGTGCGTCATAATTTTAATGTATTTAATATTTAAGAGTTACAATTACTATTGTAAATAAACAAATTTGAACAACACGTCAACGCTTAAATTGTGGTATAAACCAATCAAAAACGCTGGGCTACTAAGCATTAAGAAAATATGGTTTCATTGTAAATTTTTTTATGTACATATGTGTATATTTGTATAAAATTTATGTAATGGGCTTTATAATGTTTCATTCGTTGTAGCTTACTTTATATACTTAGTAAATTTATTTTATTTCATTATTTGTGGCCTGTAAAGAGATAATTAATCATTAAAAGTGTATATAGGATCTGGTTTGGTTTTATGTTTCTAGGTTTCAAGTCAATTTGTAGTTAGTATAATTTATATTCTTTCTAACAATAAAAAAAGAAGTAAGAAAAGATCTGAAAATGTTTTAGGAAGTGAATTATGAAACCTGTCATTCAATATTTGTTTCTTTTTTAAAATTTTAATTTCATTATTGTTTTATCTCTGCCCTAGCTACGAAAAATAAAACTTATCTTTTTACTGTTTATACTTTTCAGGATAACTATTTTTATTGGTGTTGTGGCAATGCGAATTTTCTTTGTTGACAGTTCTGTATTTAACAATATATATTTAGTTCGTTATACATATCAAATTATTGTTTTGTAAACTTTCCTTTTAAATTTTTAATAATTATTATCTAACACAAATAGCTTGAATTTTTACTTTATTTTGTGACATAAGCTCCAGTAAATAACTTTGCTGTGTGTTTAAAGTTAAGTATTGTTATGCTCCAGAAAGTATTTTTGACAAATTGTCATTTGTATTTGATGCCTTTACAATTTATATTGAAAGTTGTGCAAATAAATTAATTTGGACCTAAAATTTAATGAAGTGGAAATGATCGTAGCATCAATTAGTATACTATGCCTTGACTCCAATTCTTTTCATGTTTACTTTTGATTTGGAGTTATACAATTTCAAACTGCTATTATCTTCCATTCTTGGTTACTATTTTTAAAGAAAATAACCACTATATAATTATTTAATTACTCATTAATCCATTGTAGTAATGATTATGCCTTGTATTTTTTAAAAAAACATTTTCTCATTTTAACTTGTAAAAACTGTGAATAAATTAGCTAGTAATTAAAAATTAATTTTATAGGATGATATTTTGACTTGATTTTTCAGTCAACAATTTTATGTATGAGATCCAAAAAAATCATAGTATTAAACTCTTCATATCATGTTACAGAGCTTTCAGATTTGATTTAAAGTTTGTCAATTTATTGAAAAAAGTCACTTAGTACATTTTTTATAGAGCTAAACTTTAGAATATATATTTTTGAATTTGGTAATATTCATACAAAAACTCAGTAAGAGCATCAAAATAACAGATACAGTTATCATATGTCAAAAATAGCTACAAGTACCCAATGTTTACCAAGGAAATATTCATAAAATTACTGATTGATTTAATTAATATAAACTGATTGTAAATAAATTGGTTTATTACAATAAACCGACAATGTATATAAATAATTGACTTCTTAGAGTACTTGAATTATCCATAAAATTTGACCTACTAGCTTATTCATTGTTGTGGATATATTCTGTTTAAGCAATTCATTCTGAATTTGTGCAGAGACCATTACAGAATTGGAGCTAATAAATAAAGTGTATTATCACAATAATTCTACAAAAAAAAAAAAAAAAAATGGAAAAAAAAATTGATAAGATTCTCTTCTAAAAAAAAAAAATGAATATAAGCATTATTATTATTGTTAAATTAGTTATGGTTCTAATTTTAATGTGCTTCATTTTTTGAAAATGGTTTGCATTGCTCATTTTAACTGATGGAGATGTCTCATATGGTTAATTTTACAATTAATCATGAAATCAAATGAAAATAGTGTGGATTCTTATCACATTGTGGTATTAATATATGTTGAGACAGCCTATAGTTTGGTATCTGTTTTTGTAAAATTTATTTCAATTTAAAAATATAAATCACATTTTGATTGTATTAGTTATATGTACAGTTAGGCTATTCAAATGGTTGTTTTTTTTTTTTGATGATTAAGATTATTTCCGATTTGTTTTTGAAATTCTTTCATTACAATTTGGTTTCATCAAGCGCAACATTTATGAATGCCTTTAACATTCAACCCTCAGAGCTTATCTTTTATGAGATGGGTATTAAAATTAATCATAAGGATATTAAATTAGAAATTAATTCATGACATTTGAAAGAATTGAAAACAATTAGATGAGACTGAGTACTTATATGTTGTGTATTATATGTTTTAATATTTGGTATATACCAATTAAAAGATGTATTTATTGAATAATGGTTCATTAAAATTTATTGTACAATCGTATATTTTTTTCATTAGTTATTACGAACAAATGATGTATGAAATGGCTGTTACTTTGTGATTGCTTTATGCTGATTTGTAACTAACTGAAATTGATGGTTCTTTGTAAAATTTGTTTTAATTTGACAGTTGTGATTACATTTAAGCTTTATTATTTCTAGTGCTTGCTTTATTTCATTAATTTAATTGGTTCTGTTCTGTTTTATTATTTATTACAATAGCTATTTAAATATTTTTATATATAGCAACTGTAAATAAAAATATTGTATATCAGTGTTTAACGTGTTATTATTATATTTTATATTTATATGTTAGAATGATTGATATTATAATATTAGGGAATCATGTAAGGTACATTAATTTATTTTGGTTTTGGTTAAAAAGAAAATAATTTCTTACGTACTCTACTATTTTGAAGATATTTGATTTTTAAATATTTGTTTATTTAGTTACTTATCCTCTTCTATTTTGGTAATAAATACCCACTGTTTATGATATTGTTCTAGTGTTTTTCAGCAAGTTTCTGTTGAAATGATTCTGTTCTGACACGTTTACAACAATAATGAATAACTCTTTATTCTTTTGTTGTATAATAATTTTGTTTTTTTTATTGAACTAAAGTCTTGACTTTATTAATTATTGGTTGGTTCCTTTTTTTAATTTTTTATATGAGCACTAATGGAACCATCTACTTTGTTTTCATTTCAATTTATCGGGTACTCTTTTTCATTGTAAATTGTTTATTTTTTAAATCTTATTGCTTCATTGAGGGAATATATATTATGATGTTAAGTTTTTGGTTGCTTTTGATATGTTTCCATGAGTACCAATAATATACATATATATATAATGATAATTAATAGCAAAGCAAATTATCTTTTCCTAAATGATTTTATGCTTTTAATTGCAGTATTAGGCCAACACCTAATTTCTTCTCCAATTTTTTATATGAAGAACTGAGATCTCATCGTTATGCATCCTTGCTAAGTGAACACTCTTATCTGTTCCTTCTCAAATTAATGCCTTGTAGAAACACAATTATTATTTTTTTTTTTTGGTTCCTCCCCTTGCTCGCCTTTGAGGCCATACGTGGATTTCCTGGGCCAGGAGGTGAGGGCGGGGATTTACAATACTCCCCCACCACCAGGAGGAGAACTCGTGACTATTTTTTATCACTTTGTCTTAATCAGGTTGCCAGGCAACGGCGGTGCTGTGCACACACGTTAGCCCTTTCGGTCACACCGCCCACACTGGAACCACAAGCTGTTGAAAGATCAGGTAAATAAAGATGATAAGTATATTGTTTAAAAAAATTGAACTTTTATTGAATAGTGAGTAGTATGATTAAAACATTACTTATCAACTTTATCCAATTGATCCTTATAATATTATGAATAATTAACTGATGGTTTTTATTTTATTAAGTGTGTATTTTATAAAATAATTTGACTCTTGTAACTGAAATCACTTAAATTAAACTTGATTTATTTTATGTTTTTGCTCAAATAATTTATTTCTTTATTTATTGAACTTTTATTAACAGTTTGTATAAGTCTTCTATTTACTTCTAGTTTTATTTTGTACCATCTAATATTAAATGTAAGAACTTTTATGTTCGATGAATTCACGACTAAAGGATCTTAGATACTTGTATTTATGTTTCAATTTTTAATTATTAAATATATTACTCATTCTTTTGAAAACATTGTATATATGTTTAATTAGTTTTATTTAAATATATTATAATAATGGATATACAATTGTATATATTAAAGTAAAAAGAGCTTAAGGTGTAATTATTTAATTTAATTCATTAGTTATATATACAATTAAATGAATTAATGATTGACATTTTTGTTTTATTGGATTTCAACCAATGATTGAATATATTATGATTTTTTTTTTGTCTTAAATTTTTATAAGGTTTAAATGTGCTTTTCAAAATTTTTTATGGCTGATAGCACCTGTAAAATGATAGATTAATATCAAATGAGAGAAACC
Organism: Nezara viridula; assembly: GCA_928085145.1. NCBI lineage: Eukaryota > Metazoa > Arthropoda > Insecta > Hemiptera > Pentatomidae > Nezara > Nezara viridula. The sequence continues at coordinate 148,753,894 of OV725079.1, read as the reverse complement.
GTATTGGTTCTTGAAAGTTGCTTCCCTTTCATTTTACACATCGGAAAATCATTTGTTACTTATCTGCTATTAAAGAGACTTTTTAAAAACATAGTGTTGTGCTGTTTCGTTATATATTATATATTTATAGGAGAATATCTGAGGAAAGAATCTATTTGTTACACCTGCCATAATTCTTTTGGTTTAGCTAAGGCTTTTATTTCTCTTAAATGTTAATACTACAAGAACAGAATTCTGAATTCATTATGTCCAGAATATCTGCATTCACAATAGGTTAGTTGTATATCAGGATCAATTCCTGGTTATATCTGAGTACTTAGGTAGTAGCCAATGCTTTTTTTTTGTTGAACTGACTATTATAATATTTTCACTACTAATGAAAAATAGGAAACAGATTTAAATTTATTTTTCAAATTATTTAAAAAAAGTACCAGTAGATCATTACTGGCTTAAAAATTGTTGGTTGATTTAGACTTTAAGAGACATTATTCCTCCGAATAATATATCGGTTAATTGCAATAAGTCAGGTGATATTTTATAACATTAAATCACCAAGAACTTCGACAAATGTTTTTTTTGTGAAGTCAGAAAATGTTGCACCTTTTTAACTATATTTAATACATAACAGAGTTTTGTATCATTTATATGCACTTAATTTGCACATTTTATCGATAAGTAAGATTGAAATTTGCAAAAACATTCTTGAAAGTTCAGCATCATAAAATATTTATCTATTTTTTTTCCTGATATACTCTTGAGTAATTATCTTATAAGTGCTTGTTGATCATGGATGATTTATGCTGTATAATTCTTGATCTAGTTATCACTTGAAAAACATTCTTGAAAGTTCAGCATCATTAAAAATTTACTTAATGACTTTTTGCAATATTGCATCCTTCCCTATGCAACATTCCCAACTCGAACATATATTTTTGAATATGACCACTTCATTAATAAAAATCATTATAATATATTAATTTAAAAACGTTTCGGCCAGTACCTAGGGCCATTTTAAAGTCTTAAAAATTTCAATGTGAATTAATTAATACGTAAATGCGGTAAAGGGAGATCTAACATGAATTTGTTTTTTCTTTGTTAAAACAAGTAAAGAAAAAGAAAAGAGAAATATAGATTGAAATTAGATGTATAAAACAAGGTAATAATATAAATTTATAATAATATATAAACACACACACATATATATATATATATATATATATATATATATATATATATATATATATATATATATATATATATATATATATAAGGTAATAATATAAATTTATAATAATATATAAACACACACATATATATATATATATATATATATATATATGTAGAAATTATATACATGCTAAGCAATAAAAAAATAAATTCTGTAAAAGATAAACACTTCTAAAATGGATATAATGACCAGATAAATAATGATTTTATGTTTGTAAATTTTAATGTTTTTATTTATATAAATTTTTTAAAATTTATTAATATTGAAATTTTTCTGACTTGGAAATAGCACTAAAACTGGCCAAAAGATCTTTTAAAATGTTTATGTTATGTCATAAATACAGCTATGTTGATGAAATGGCCTTATAATTGTGAGCAGAAGAAATTGGGACACAATTATTTTTACTTTAATTTTTTATGAATGTTTGAAGGTCGATTCTTGAGAAAAAAATCTCATTCAGGATCATTTCAAGGTAAATATTTTGTTCAACAATATTTGATTTTTAAAAGGTTAAAGAAATAAGTTTTTGTCAATAGTAACTGTTATTGTGAAGTTCAAGCCTTGAAATGAAAGCGATTCAGTATAGATATAGTTTTAAATAATAAAATACTAGACTTTTTTTTGTCTTATTTTATTATTTAGACTTTCTTCAGTTAACACTTTGAAGATGCCAGGTTAAAAGAAGAGATTGGGCAAGTGCCTAAGACTGAAAGTGACCTTAGAAAGGAAAGTGTACTACTGCGACAGAATGATTTTTCATAAAAAACAGCTTTTAATTTCTGTAATATTATTACGTTTGAAACAGAAAATCTTTTAAGAATTGAAACAATGTGGGATATTATTATTCCACAATATATTTATTCATTTAACAATCTCCAACTACATGGCAACATTTTGGCCTGTATGCCATTCTCAAGCTAATTGATCTATTTTATCACTCCTAGATTACAGTAGATGTGTTGTTGAAAGGTGTTATATCCATCCCTACTGTTACTCAGTTACAATCTATAGAAATAATGTAATTGTGTATTTAATAAAATTGAGTATTAATTATTTTAAACGATTAATATTTATCAAGATGACATTTGTTTAATTATTTTATTGTAGTTACAACTTTGTATAGAATATAATAGCAACTATATGGTATCATACGTAATATGGTATGGTCAATTGGAAAAAGGTGGTTAGGATTACGTATGCTGATCTGTTTAGGTTTTGTATTTATTATGATTTCATTTTTAAAATAAATTAAAATATTGACTGTCCACATGTTTATTAATATTTTGTTTCTTTTAATTGTTGAAAGTGATAATGATATCAGTATCATAAACTTCAATAACTCTGTTTAACACATATATACTTTATTTAACATATTTACATATTTTTAATTACATTTTGTTATAAATATATATATGTTTATATACATAGCTCACATGTAGAAATATTTTTAAATCATCACACTAATATGTAACAATTTTTATGAAAGAGTCTTGGTATTCTATTTTACCAAAAAACAAAGTTTTGGAAATTAGTTTGTTTTGAATAATTAGCACACACAAACAACCTACTGAAGCACTTATTATTCTAATGAGTGAAGTAACATTTTGTTTGAGATGGTACTCAAATTTCCAGAACACTAATGGTCTATATATCTATTGTACATTTTGTAACACATTTTTTTTCCAATCCAATTTAACAAATATCTTTTTTTTTGGTTTTAATTTATATACATTTTGAAATAACACATTGAACAACTTTATAATACATTTAATACAACAATTACACATACAACATTTTTAATCCAATGAATTGCTTCTCTCATATACTCTTCAGTAACATCATCATATGTAATTACAAGTATACACACACTTACTTAAATCATGAGAATATTTTTGTTATAAAATTCAAATAAATATGATTTGTTAATTTGTTCTTCATATCCAAAGATTTAAAAAAAATTAAAAAGGCATCTGTTTTTCCTTTTTATTTAAATTCATCTGAAAATTACAGTACATTTTACCTAAAATCTAAGGTTATCCTAAATATTTTTGTCTTATTTTAATACTAACTCTCATATTGAATGCATTATCAGGTAATACATGATTTTGTTGAGGACTTAAAAAAATTTATTTATTTGTATTTATATTAATGCTTAAAAGTTCACCTTGAGATATTAATAAATTTATATTTTACATATCATCTTTCAGTAATTCACTTTGGTTTGACTTCAAATTATATTTGTCATATTCTTATTTTGGATACATATACAATTTTTATTTCAATATAATTATAATATATTTAACTTATTACTATTTGCTTAGGCTTATGAATTCAATTGATTTTCACCAGTTAAAATATTATATAGCTTGGTTAAAGAAAGAGAAAAATGACTAGATGAAAATTAGTGCTATTGTAATAGTAACTAAGGATTTGTGTTATCATAGTATATTTATTCCTGAAACAAATTTGATTAATATTTAATAAGACTGAAACCAGACTAAATTCATGGTTAACTTTTGCATCAAAATAAGCAAAAAATATGGTTCAGAGACTGGAAAGAGACGGATGAAATAATGTGAGAGCAGATATATTACATATATACGTTATATATTGCACATAATTGGTTCTGAGGGATGGTTTGTCTTTTGTGTCTAGATTGACAAGACCATTGAATTTTAAATATGTCTTTAAGTTCAAGCTGTACTAATGTTATAACTAGGGTGCCCAGAAATGGATTTAATGTCGCAAGTTGCGCCATCAAATTTTTTGAGGGGCAAATTTGACGGGATTTTGAATTTTTGAAAGGGCCACATTTTGGCTGGGTTATGATTCTTAAAAATGGAAAGTTTCAAATCAGGGGACAAGAGGAGAGAATAGAACAAACACAAACACTGGAAGTGTAACTGTATATGATCTACGATTTTAAAAAATCTACTTGAACTAAAAAAAATCTAGCTTGAACTGATTTTAAGAAGAGGAGAGATACAATATGTCTTGGGAGGAGAGGTTTATCGTGGTTTATGTCTATCCATAAATAGCCATTGATCTTGGTGGGGATGGGCATCTCTGATTATAATAATTCTGTTCCAGCAATTATTAATAAATATTATGAACTATCATTATGAAGTAGTAAAAAAAAAATATAATGCTGTAATAGCTTTCTTTTTTTATGATACATTTGGGTGAGAAAAGTTGGGTCAGATGAATGAATAGTTTTCTATCATTCATTTTTGTGGCATGATCTTTACCAAATTCATTCATATCTGTGGTAAGGTTCACAAGATGGATTTATGTAGTCAATGGATGTTGTTTATTGGGATCAAACTTTTGTTCTCTCCAAGCAGTATTATTGTATTCTTCAACACTTTTAGTCGGAGAGGACGTGCAAAAAATTGACGTTATTTGATAAAAATTTGAAAACATTTTTTAGAATATTTATATTAAAAAAATGTGAGTCTGCCAGTCGGATCTAGTATTATAAAATGGTGGCTGATTTAAATAATTTTAGGCCATTAACTTGGGATTCGATACGAGATATTCATTGCGAAAAATGTAGGAAAAGTTTTTATTTTTTAAACTTGTATATCGACAGCCACACTGCCTGTAAGAACAAAACTAAAATTTTTCAGAAGAGGAAAAAACTGCATAATTTTGCTCTATGAGTATTATATTTTAGGTTCAATTATTTTTGCTGGCTAAGATGTAACTTTATTGAACGTATTTTGGCCAAATAATCTTTTAGAGCATTTACTTCTAACTTATACCTTATTAGTTACTTTGAAAAAACAGATATTAGGTAAAAGTAACCAAATTTGTTGTAGTAATACCCATAACTTTGTTAATAATGATCAAATCATGGCAGGAACAAAGTCGTTTTCCAAAATGTAGAGAAACGATGCCGCAAATGAAAATTTGTAAAACATTTGACTGGAAAGCGAGCGTTTGATCACACAGGGTATTCACTTTTTGTCTCCCACTGTAGAAGCGGCTTGAATGGAGTGCATTCGCTACATCTCGGAGTAGTCAACGAAAGTTTCGTTTTTAACGTACTCACTTCATATGGACATAGTTTGATTCACAAGTGCTTGGTAAGATTTAGATAACCTCTTGTGTAGGTGTCACTTTATTTCTGAGCTTCTTGCGATTTCGAAGAATCATTAGTTTGAAAAGATGAAACTAGAGTTCTTTTTTTTGTCTCGTCTTAAAATTTTAATTAATGATATCAATTCACAGTCTCCCACTGTGGAATGGAATTTGGCGGAATTGTAGCTTTTTTAGTGAAGCTCATTTTGCAGTTGCCAGGAGTTTTAGATCTTTTTAAAGGCCTTTCAATATTATATTCCCACTTACCACTCCCTTCTTTGCTCCGTTTAGTTCCATGGTAAGCAACGTCGGCCTCAGGGCAGGGAAACTCTGGCATTTGCCTAGAGGCGCCGGGCTGGAAGAAGTGCCCGCCACTTATTAGAAATTGAAAAAAAAAATACAAAGCGTATGAGAAAAATTAATTTTAACCTATTGATAAAGCTAATTGATACTGTAGTCCACGGGCGGATCTTCGGGAGGGAGGGGGAGAGGTCTTTCGAGCTGAAGCCTTCTCCCCAAAATGGTAAAACATAACCATGTTTTATGAAAAAATATATTAAAAAATTATCTCTAAGTATTATTCTTCATGTAATTACATTTAAAAGGACTTAAGGAATGAATCACTTAAACACCATTTCATATAGATAGTTAGTTTCTTTCTTTTTTCCTAAAGTAATTATCGTCATTTTTATGAAAAAAAACTTTCGGGCTGAAGCCCCCCTCCCTCCAAAAATTAAATCCTGCATCCGCTAATGCTGTAGTCTATTCGCAAAACGCTTTATACATTCTATATTTACATGACCAACTTTCATTGGACATTTCATTACGTTCTTTTTTTAATTTTGTAATTTACAACTTTCACTGTAATTTACAGTTTTTTTACATCAAAATGTGATAATTTTTAAGTTACAGGTTTTTGCAAATGGCCATAAAGAAGAAATGAAACATCGTTGATTTAATTTTGTGGGACAAGATTAATTCTTATGCTCTAGGAAAAGGTTGACCAGAAAAGCTCAAAATATTATTTTCCAAAGAAATTATCCTTACAAGCTTTTGCAATGCGGCTGTCGATATATTGGTATATGTAAAAAACAATTTCTAACGCGAGCCACCAAAGGGCGGGGTGGCCATGCCGGCTAACGCGTGTGCACAGCAAAGTGAAGAGCAAAGAGCAAAATGAAAAAGTCCAGCTACCTGATAATCGAAGCTAGAGATGGAAAAATAATTACGAATTCAAATTCAGATGCCCGGAGGGACTTTTAACTCGGCATTATTCTCCTGCCCTCTCGAGTATCTAACCGTAATAATTTGGTATAATCGATAACCACGGTCATTGCTGGTGTTCACCAAATTTGTCAAAAACTGAGACAAATTACTATAAATGGCCCTGCAACTAATAATAAATATTTATAAATAAGTTATAAATATTCCAAAAAAAAAATCGTTCAAAGTTTTCGTTAAACAATGTCGATTTTTTTTGCATGGATTCTCGGACTATTTAGCTTTGTATTCTTCCATCCACCATTTCTTCAACGCGAGAACCTTACTCACAGATCTTTATGTCATTATACATAGAAAATTATTTCATATTTATACTCCTTTACCTTATATTTATGTTAATATGAAGTAATTAACTGTTAGATTTTTGTAATTTTAGATTTCAAGTCAGATTGAAACAGGAGGTGTTGATTATATACAAAAAATATATATTTTACATCCTTGGATTGAACGAAAATTTTATATTTCTAATTGTTTTTATTCTTCGCTTAAGAATTTTTCATTAATGGCATTTGAAATCAATATTAAGCATGTCGATAAACATCACCTAAGCAAATTAAATAAATAGAACTCATTTGACACTGGAACACATTTGTTGGAACTATAAAAATATTTTCAAATTATATCATTCAATGCTGATCCCTTCCTGTGACCATATTTTTCTTGATTTTGAATAAATGTGAAGTGAAGCATGAAAATGATCCGAGACAATGAGTAAATATTCACATTTGCACGGACAAAAATAATAAAATAAAAAAACATATATTTACTGTATTAATTTCTGGAAACCAGCCAATATATAAAATGTTATATGAATTAACAGGTGTTACTTAATTTGCTTTCTTGATTTAATAATTGGATTTTCCTAATTTCATACTAAACAAAATATATTCATTATCAAGAATGATAAAACTATGATAACAAGCATTTATGAGCAACATGCTTCAAAATAAAAAAAATATAACTAAACTGCTGTAGCCATATTTTTCTGTTTGGTAATAGAGAGCAATAGAAAAATAATACAATATGTTTCGACGTTATACATTTTCTTCTTCAGACGTAGGAACGATGGTAGATCTTCCACACTGTGAAACGCATATAAAATAAAATAAACAACAAAATAAGGAAAACAAAACAAATAAATAAAATATAATAAATAAAATAAATTCTTCTTGTAGGGTTACTTTTTAGATCGTAATTGTTTCTACTTAAAAGGTTTTTAAAATATTTTCTGTTTTATTTAATACTTTTAATTGGTATAATAATCATCAAAACATGATTGCTTGCACAAAAATATTAAAAGCGAGTATTCTGTTTTTTTGTTAATTCCAATAATTGGATTAAAGTATGTTTTAAACAGCTGTATATAATTATTTGTGGCGCATTCTTCATAAATTACGTTTTTTAATTTATGAATTAATTTAAAAAAATAAAACAGCTCTTTACTTAGAACATGTTTGATGGAAATTTACAAAATATTGTCTTAATATAATTTATCATATTTCCTTTTTCCGTCCGAGATTAATTCAAAGATTACGGACCATTTTGAGCAATTAAATTAAAAAAAAAAACAGTCAATAAAACTTTTAATTTACTTTTCTTTTATACTAATAATGATCTTTAAGTTGTGTGAATGGCGTGAGGCTGAATTAAAATGAAATCCTATTTCAAATTTTTAATTAATTATTTAATTCTAAATTCTTCCTGTATCATTTTTTCAAACACATAAAACATACAGTTTAATGGGAATCATAATCAGTGTTTTCATAAATTAAATAATACAAATTACCAAACTATATAGGAAAAATATATTTAACGTAAAATTTGTAGGTTACGATAAGATGATTCGATTCAAAAAGTTTTAGACATATGTTAATAATTGGATAAAAAGGAGCCTGTACCACGGACCAGAACTTCTTTTCAAATACAAAAAAAGTAAATCTTTGGCATACAATAATGAAAGTTATTTAATAAAATATAAGCCTCGTGTTCTCTTTGGACACAATAGTGGCCTGAAATATTAGAACTACCCCTAAACTGGAAATCATTTTAGTTATTAATTCTTTTGTTTTTTTCGAGGATTAAAATAAAGACTTTGAATATTATAGAATGCTGTTTTCGTATAACACAAACATAATTGTTTCACGTATATCTATTTGATTAAAAAATTTAAAAAAAGACAACAACCCTGACAAGAATTGAAATGGTTTGACTGAAATAAAAAAAATAAAAAATTAATACAAAATAAAAAAAATAAAAAAATGGAATTCTTTTTTTCACTGTTTAATTTAATTGCATCTAGACTTTTATACATTTTCTTCTTCAGCTGTTGGAGCTGCGGTTGATCTCACGAACTGGAAAAATAAATACTGGTTTCAGATATAATCTGCACTTGAAAAAATAACACCAGCTATTTTAATTATATACAGAGTGTCCCGTTAGTAGAGGAAAATACTTGAAAGATTGATAGTAGACATTAGAATCAACAAAAAATTAGATACAAACAATTGCCCAATTTTCAGAAGAAACGTAAGAAATGAAAATATATTCAATTATTTTTCTATGCCTACTATTTGGTTCTTTATATAATATTTGAGGTTCTGTTTATTTAAATTTATGTCTATTTCTGATACTGTGGTGAGCTAGTAATGGTTTATTATCTAATTTAGTGTCATTTGAATTCTTCTTTTTGCAATATTTTTTCCAGATTCTCCAATGTACGTTGCTAAGATTAGTTATAAATTTTATTTTGGTTATGTAACCAGTATACATTAGTCACAATTATTGCAATCAGCATCATAAACGAAATATTTTTGTTTTAAATTATTTATTTTGTCTTATAACCTATCTTAGTAACCTATGTTACTAAGATAGGTTATAAATTTTATTTTGGTTATGTAACCAGTATTTATCATTTTCACTATTTTTTTGTTTTTTAATTTTATGATTTAATGTGGGAATATAATTTAATCAATAATATTTTGTTTACCTGATTTATTAGCAATTTTGTTTTGATTATTGTTAGTTACACAGTTGTTTTCTTTTACTTTAGTATTGTTGGAAGTGAACAAATATTTTATGGATTTTGGTTGGTTTTTATTTTGTTTTGGATTTTATTATGGAATACAAGTTACAAGTTACGGTTACTTTTTTTTTATTAACTTGAAACCACATTTGATTAATGATTGGTATTGGAAACATATTTTTAATCAAAATATTACAAATTTTTATTTTTATTTCTTTTATATATTTATTATCTGTCATTTTACAAGCTCTAATAACAAGATTTTTTGAAAAACTTATTGCATAAAAATTTGTTGTCAAGTCTTTTAATAAATTACATGATGGAAAGATGATGAATTGGTAACCATTTATTGATGTGATAAGATATAGGAATATATGCATTAAAATATAAATACAAGAGATATTTATAAAAGACAAATAATATAAATTTTTCTTGTTCTAATTTGAAGATGTTATATTAAAGTGGATCCTGAAACGTAGTGCAAATAAAAAGAAAAGAAAATGTTTGAAAGAGTAACTGTTATCTAGTTTTCCTTCTACCTTACATACAAAACATCTCCCTTAAGACTTATCTACAAATTATAAAATGTTAACGTTTCTCAGTAGTATGACGTAAAACCACTCCTGTTTTTAGAGATTTACTTAATGGAGAGGCAGGGATGCCCATCCCTCTAAGAGTGATTTCGCAAGTCTCTCTCTCCTAAAAAAAGGTATTGCCCTGCATTTAAAAATTTAGTTTAATTTTCCTTTTATTGGGACTTGGTGAGGATATATTCCCAGCAAAGACGTACATTCCTATATATATATATATATATATTCCTAAACAATGTAGCACGTATGACGAAGGATTTTTTGAAGGAAACAGTTCTATGAAAAGGAAAAACACGTTTGAGAATTGAGGTCTCGTGTTGAATGTCTCGTGTCGAACAGAGGAACAAAGAATAAAGAAATAAAAAAGATAAGAAGGTTTTTTGGTTGTAATGGTTCGGAAAAGAATTATTCCTAGAAAATATTGCCGTCGGAAAACTGGATAGGGCCACTTAAACTCGGCATAGCAACTGGAGACATGGGAGTGTCTGGAGACTCCAAAGAAAAATCGAATAAAACAATTCATTAGTCTCTTTAATCTGATCTCAAGCAGACAGTCTACCGTATAGAAGGCAGTCATAAGCGAAGTAAGGGAAGAAGAGAGAGGAAACTACTAGGAGTTGACGGATTTTAAGGGACTTAGAGGCACGGAATCTCATTTATTTATTTAATTATTTTAATTAAGGGTAGCCACTTTATAGAGGCTGAGTGTACCCCAGGAGAGTCTACCTACCCAGGGTCGCCCAACAGCCAAATAAACGAATAAATAATTTTTCTACCGGGATTCGAACCATTTTAGCATTGGAAGCCCACCACCCTACCACTGAGCTACCCCACTCCCTAAAGGAAGATTATAGTGTGAAAACATTATAGGCGTTAGGCTTTCCTCGGTATCCCAGGTTATACTGTGTTCGTGAAATCTTGGCCTACACGTCAAAGTGGAGGGACACTTGTACAGTACTACCAATACTGTCAATTGATAAAAATAAGAAATTGTTAAAAATATTAATCATTCATTAATATACAATAATTAATCGTGTAATGTATTTTGAAGGCCTTACTTTACTTACTGAAACAGTAGTTGCGGTATATGAATTGGCTCTTGTTCGAAATGTAGCGTACTGCCATTTCCTCTTGATTTGAGCCATCACCTAAAACATTGTTTCAATCTAATCAATATTTAATATTTATTACTGTATTTCAATTTAAAAATAAATAAGCCATATTTTTCTTAAACATACTATATATTAAAAATATTGTACAACGATAAAGTTTAATATGGTGTTGCATTCATACGGCGTGTGCTATGCAATGCAAGGAACGCTCTGCTGTAACACCTGCCAAGTATCAAGAGAGCAACACTACTTTCATAAAATAGGTTTACCAAATTATATTCTTAATTCATCCCTGAGTATTGTTAATAAATATAATTTAAAAAATAAACGAATAATTTACAAATCGACAAAACAAATGTTTAAATAAAGGATTGAAAATTTTAAAATATTTTACTGTAAATCTCTCTATTAAATAAAAACTGAAAATTATTACACAATGGTTTATTATTTTCTAACAATTATACATCAAAAGTAGCATTACTTTCGTAGTAACATAAAGAAAAAATAAATAGAAAGTGATTCCTAAAACTGGCCTAATTAATTTTATTTTCATGGTAAGTAATTTACTAAGAAAAATAGAAATTGTTTCAATTGATGTAACGCTTTCGAAAAATCAAAAACCAAAACAAAGCATATAAGATTTGCTATAAAATATATGAAAATTATGTAAAAAACCATATATTTTCACTAAATTGTCCGATTTCAAAGATTTTTTTTTAAATAAAAAAAGTGTATACTTTTTGAGTTATTCGAAAATCTTATTTTACCACCCCTCTTAAATTATTTAAAAACAGATTTTCATTAGTTTGGAAAATGCCTATATTTTTTTTTCTCTTTTTTTGTCCCATTAGGAACTGAAATCTTCTTTACAAACACTTATGTCAAAGTGTTCTGATAATAAAAAATTTCGAAGTTCTTAATGTGGGGCATAATTAGCTCATGTATTCCAACAGATAAGGCACCAATAAAAATGCTGGTTTCCACAATTTTCAATAAAGTATAAATAAAAAGCCTGTTTCTGCTAAACTAATTTTGCAACTTATTACATATAATTGAAAACATGTTTGGAGTTTCTATTAAGTTGTAAATATAAATTTTGCTGAATTGAGTGAAATAAATTTGTAAATAATTTATTTCTTTATAAATTAAAAAATTTCGCGTTTTCATTAAATACATTATTACTCAATGGATAGTAGAATATCACAGACTTATATTATAGAATAAGTATCTTGCGCCAACGCACTAATTTACTGTAATCAAAATGCTAATGGCGGATACAAAAATCAGCAATGGTAACTTGCGATTTTGATAATTATCTGTCATATTCAGACAGATAAAAATCCTAGCTATACATAAAAAAAATTATTCTTAAAATTATTTATTCTTTTTCGTCATAGAAAAATGGAGGAAACGTATAGAAGAATTAACTAATTTTCTTGTTCAAAGTTTATACTGAGATATTGTTCCAAGCTCACTACCAGGTATTTTGTTTTATCTCCATTTTCTTGTTGGCTGATTGGCTAAGCTTCTCTTATCACAGTTTTCAAGTCTATCTATGTCCTATTAATAATAATTCAGTAATCGATATTTGTAATTGCTTCTGTTAAATAACCTTATACAATATTTTTACATATAAAATATATGTTATTAAAAAAATTGACAATAACAACATCGGTTGTTTTTTACCAAAATAATTTTAGTTTATATTGATTCACAAGGCCCGACATGCTATAAAACATTGAATTTTAGAGATATCTTACCTACATTAAAAAAAATTCAGAGTTTTACCGTCTTTATGCGATTTCCGACATCTGTGTACCGTACACAATTAGTGATTAATCATTAATAGAATCTTTAATTACAGATTGTAAGTTTAAATATTACCTATCCGCTTAATTATTTGTCTTACTCAATCGTTTGACTTACCTCTCCGTTAAGGAAACAAAACAGAGTAGCTACACACAATCCCTGAAAATAAAACAAAAATGATATTAATACAGAATCATAAGCACAGGCCAACGAAAAAATATTTTATAAAATCTTTTAAAAACAATTTACACAAATCTCTTGTATTTTTTTGGAGCTGAAGTTATAATAGTTATTATAAATAGTGAAATTATAAATAGTTATTAAATGATAGTTTTTTTTATCATTCAAAATTGTTTCATTAAATTGTCTTGCCCTTTTATCTGTTTTAAACACAGTTGGAATACTGTTCAACATCGATATTGTATCTCACTTGAAAACAGCCTCATTCCATGTTTTTTGGTGTGAGAAATTGGAATTTTCTCATTAAAATCATCAGTTAGCTGCAGTTAAGCTTTTTAAATTTATTTATTGAATAATAATACAATCAGCCACTTTTGGAGGAGTATAAGTATTAAGGCTAAAAGTTCTCATTCACGCAATATACATAGAAATAATATATAAATAACTAGGAATATAAAAAAGTAAATAAATAATACCGATAAAAAAAGTAAATAAATTAGAAAAAAATAAAAACTTCTTAATACATTCATACCTATATACAATATATAGAATCGAGCCAGCCTTTTCCCTCCTCATGTGGAAGGGAAAACAGGACTCCTGGAGATCTCAGTGTCAGTTTTTCAGACGCGTCACTAGTATTAGAAGCCAGTTGAGACTGAAAGAGAGCAATAGAGCCACAGACGTTCAGGAGTGGAGAACCTGGAGGAACTGGCCATTGCCAAGACTCCAAAAGCATATTTACGAGAGATCTCGAGGCCACTGCCGTTGAACCTCCGAGGAGGATGGTATGGATGCTCGGAACTGAAGAGGAAACTTGCATTTACAGTTCTAGAGGGTTGTCTTGGTGGCCTGAATGTCCGTTCTTCTCTTGGAGCTGCATGCGTTCTTGCTTTCAATTCCTTGTGTGCTTGGCAACCCTTGTAGTTCTCAGGGTGTCCTTCATGTCACAAAGCGCATTCTGCTGGTATTCTTCTGGACTTCTTGTACTCCTCTGTTTTATGCTGATCATCGCACCTGACACATCTAGGTATGTGGTGGTAATAGCGTTTCCTATGACTTTGAGTCTGGCAGTTATGGCATTGAGCCTGGTACGATGTCGCGCTTAGTGTAGGGCTTTTCTACAATAACGATAGTGTAGTAAAGACGTGTGACCTTGTATGTATCTTTGATCCCTGGCGATCGTTCCAGGTCAACGAAGAATAATAGGAGGGGTATTTTATTTTTTACTCCAGGTTGTTCTTTAAATATATTCACTATCTGGCGAATATGAAACCCCATCTCAGTTAGTTCTTCTTGTATGGCATCCAGCGGTGTTGATGGGTGTAATCTTCTGATCATCCTGAGCGCTTTCGCCTGGCGCAGCTGATACATATGTTTGCGCCTTAGTGTCAGATAAATACTTACACTTTTTATGTACTTATCAGGAGTGTCAGGCATTAATTTCGTGTCATTAGTGCTGCTTTGGCATAAGTATTTACATTAGCCCACTATATGATTTAATTATAGACACATTAATTGAATTTTTTAAATATTTCTAACGAATATTGGCTGAGGCTTAGGTTCATTAAGAATTGATGCTGCTTCCATTTGTTCATTCTTTATGTTTGACTGCACTTGAAATGGATTAACTGTAAAAAAGAGCGATTCTTCTGACTTTTTTTATTGTTATTTTCAGAATTAACAACACAGAAATTAGATAAAATAACTATATAGTTTTAAAAAAATTATGTATTGAATGTTAACTATTACTGACCTGGAAGGACGCCGTGAAGGCAGATATGATCTCGTAGTAGCTCTCCAGCGGATGGTTGTTCGGAGGCCTGAAGGGTGTGAGGAGGTAGTTGAGCCCCAGGAGCGGGAGGAGAAGGAGCGTAGCCCTGAGGGCCTGGAGCAGTGCCTGGGAAGGCCGCGAGCTCTGGCTGGGTCCTGCCCTCAACTTCCCAACGACCACCCTCACGATGTTGCAGAGGAAGCACAAGTTGAGGCCCATCGAAGTCACCACCAGCACCACAAGTACGCTACTGTAATCGCTATCGTTGATCCAGCACCTATGTATCGTAGTCATCTATGTTAGTTATAGCACATATGATATTATGTTTATATACCTAACTTCAGGATAAGGCATACCCAGGGAGTAGTGGGGAGAATTCTTCTCGGGTCTCACTTCCTTGTGGCACACCGATATTTATTTTTCATGTTTTTATATAATTGAACAATAATATCACTACAAACATAATAAATACATATTTTTAAAAACATTTTTATTGTTTTAAACAAAACATTGTTGTTTTTTAATTAAATTAATTTTTTTATGACGTCTTAAATATTAATTTGTCACGGGCCTCAAATGGTCTAGGTACTTCAGTGATCTTTTTTTTCTCTATTTCTTTTGTTCAGTTTTAAACGTGTTTATTGAATAATAATCCAATTTGCCAAATTGAAGGGAGTACTTGTTAACGGTCTGGTCTCTGCTAAACCTCCCTTCTTATCTTATCTAATCTTACTT
Source organism: Nezara viridula (assembly GCA_928085145.1). Taxonomy (NCBI): domain Eukaryota; kingdom Metazoa; phylum Arthropoda; class Insecta; order Hemiptera; family Pentatomidae; genus Nezara; species Nezara viridula. The sequence continues at coordinate 148,738,083 of OV725079.1, read as the reverse complement.
TCTTATCTAGTGTAAGCTGTTGCGTGTGCGTTATTGAAATGAATGGTATTATATTCAGTGGGAAATGCCGTCTTCAGAAGAAGAGGCTATCAAATATTTTCATGACGCCGGGATAATTGCAAAGGTGAAATATTGTGGTGAAGGTCATGAAATGAAGTCGACGGGAACACGAAATGGAGATGCTTTCGTAACACTTGTAAGAAAAACGTATCTATAAGGAAACGGACGTGGTTAGGTCGTGAAGACTGAGATTATCACTGCCTTATCACAATTATCAGTGTTCAGGTTATAAAAATTGGCAGATAGCAGTCCATAGGGACCAGGCTGTTAACAAGTACCTTGAAGAACTACAAGTATTTAGTCACACCATATGTATATACAAAAAGGAAATAAATATAAATAATTTAAACTATAAAAAATAAAATCAGTAAATTAAATAAAGATAATTTATATTAAAAAAATTAGATTGAAGCTGATTGAAAATAAAATAAAGTCATACCTATTGTATAGCCTCTGCTTGACCATTTATGGTAACAGGCGAGAGGGTTGGTGAGATCGGATTTTATTTTCAATCTATTATTTTAAAAAATATTTTTTTTTTTTTTTTTTTTTGTCTTTACATCTTCATCCGCACCTGTCATGGTAGTGACAATTAGCAGATTTGCTGTTTAAATTGAAAATGACATGATAGGCATGACGAAGAATGGAGCCCAGCAGCACCTCTTCCCTGGCCTGTTTACATCCTAAAATCAGGAAAGGAGATCTCTCATCCAGCTCCTTTTCAGTCGCCTCCTGATGAGCATTTCAGCCGTGGCCATGTTTTTGATAAGTCCATTGTGATGTCCGTGAAGTTTTAGATGAAATCGGGAGTAAAGAGTACGTATGTGCTGGTCAATGGTTGGTTGTCTTAGGTCGGTATGTAAAGTCTTATTGTTGACGTACCAGGGAGCTGCAGTTATTAGTCTCAAAATTTTAGATTGAAAGGATTGTAGTTTTTGTAAGTGAGTCTTTTTTGCTGAACCGTAAATCTGTGAGGCGTATGTTCAAATGGGTTTGAGCAGGTAAGTGTATGTATTTAGTTTTTGTCTAATTTTCAATTTTGATTTAGAAAACAGTGAGTACAGTATTTTCAGTCGCTTGTTCAAACTCTTTCTTTTCATTTTGACGTGTGGGCCCCAGGTCATCCTTCTGTCAAATATTAGTCCGAGGTAGCGTATACTGTCCGTCTGAGGAATTGGATTGTTGCTGATATAAACTGGTGGGCATGTTTCTCGTCGAAGCGTAAATGTTATGTGTTGTGATTTGTTATGATTTAATCTAATTTTCCAGAGTGAATACCAATTTTGTAAATTTATTAAATGATTTTGTAAATTTAATGAGGCTAGTCTGGGGTCATGGTGTTTTGTTAAAATTGTTGTATCGTCAGTGTAAGTAGCAGTCAATGTTTCAGAGTTGGTAGGCATGTCATGAGTATAGACAATGTAGAGTAAAGGTGCCAATATTGATCCTTGAGGTACCCCTGCTGATACTGGTCGAATTGAGGAAATTTCTAAACCCTGTCGGACAGAGAAGAATCTGTCGAAAAGGAAAGATTGGAGAATGAGATAATATGTATTAGGCAGTATAGTTTTGAGTTTGAAGAGAAGTCCCTGGTGCCAGACTTTATCAAATGCCTGGGCAACATCCAGAAATACGCCGGTAGCATATTGTTTTTGCTCTAGCGCTCCAGCAATGTAGTCAGTAACTCTGTGTAATTGGTGTGTAGTTGAATGAAATGTACGAAAACCGAATTGATGGTCAGGTATTATTTGTTGGTCTGTCAGTATGTCAACCAGTCTTTTGTATATTAATTTTTCGAAAACTTTGGAGCATATCGGAAGGAGACTGATAGGTCGGTAGGATGAGGGATTGAAAATGTCTTTGTCCCTTTTGTGTATCATCTTGATATGTGAGTATTTCCATTGTAATGGGAAGTTAGTTGTCCTCAGAATACAGTTGTATATTGTCGTAAGGAACACTAGAGCTTTCCTAGGCATTTGCTGGAGACCCTCGGCAGTTATTAAGTCATAACCTGGAGCTTTTCTTTTTGGGAGATATCTGATTTGTTGTGCGACTTGTGAAGGAGTGAAAGGAAGAGGGGGAGGTGTCATCTGTAATGGTATGTCTAGAGTATCAAATACTAAGGTTTCATGTTCTGTGTTCGTGAAGTCGGTAAATGGTGTAAATACTGATGAAAGATGGTCTGCAAATAGTTCAGATTTTTCTCTATCCGACAAAGCCCATGAACCGTCTTCGTTTCGCAGGGGTGCTGACACCTCTCGATGTTTTAACAAATTTTTGGTATGCTTCCACAAACTTCCATCGTCAGTTGATATGCTGCTCAAATAAGCATCATAATTCGTTCTGTTGAATTTTTGTATTAGTCGTTTAAGTTCGTTATTTAGTCTGTTAAATGTCGTCTATCTGAGGGAAGTCTGTTAGTCTGCCATACCTTACGTGCTCTCCTCTTTGCCGTGATCAAGTCCCTTATATATTGAGGATATCTTGGCAAGTGTTCTGCTCTTGATGACCTTGGTAGCGATGAAGACCAAGCTGCTTTTTGGACACTTTTTGTAAATTTGTCCACTGCCTCTTCTAGTTCATCTGCTGTTTTAATGGAGCCAGGGATTGAAAGTTCTGAATCCAGAATTTCCCTGTAAGCATCCCAATCCATTTTACCATTAAGGAGCTTAGGTGTTCGTGGAAGATTGATGGGCTCATCAAGGATATCCAAATGTATAAGGGAATGGTCAGAGCAAAGATCAGAGCTCGTATTTATGGTGTAAGGTATGGTGCGCAGTCCTTTGGTTATAAAAAAGTCTAGTAGGTCTGGGGATTTACGTTGTGAAGTCGGCCAATATGTCGGTGTATCAGGTGATATAGTGTCTAATGAAAGCTCGTGGATAGCAGCCCTCAGATTTCTTCCTCTTGGTGTGCACAGCCGTGACCCCCAAAATTGGTGCTTTGCGTTAAAGTCACCGCCTACTATAAAGCAACGCCCAAGGCTTCGAAAATAGTTGCAAAACATCGAAGGTGTTAATACGTACCTCGGAGGACAATATACTGAAGCTATTGTTATTGTGTGATGTTTGGTGTGTAGTGTTAAGCCTGTGGTTTGAATGTCAGGTGTAGTAGGTAAGTATAAGGGATTATGTGATAATGATGTCTTTATTAGTATTGCTGTACCACCATGAGCTGTGTTGTCCGGATGGTCTGTTCTGTAGGTATTGTAACCAGAAATATGAAATTTAGTTCGTGGTGTAAAGTGTGTTTCTGTTATCATTGCGATGTCAATGCGTTTTTCGTGTAAATATAAGTCCAATTCTGTCCTATGTTGCGTTAGTCCGTTTGCATTCCACAGAAGGATGGACAGGGAGCCTACAGTTAGCTGATTAATGGCCATTAGGAAGACACATGCCTTGTGTTATCTGTGAGAGCTGTTGGAGGAGACTAAAAAGGGGCTGAATGAGAGTGTTCAGACCATTCAATAACTGAAATAGTTGTGGAGACATGCAGTTTTCAGCTGAAGGTATCTGGGTACTTTTTCCCCTGATGGTTGCTGAAGGTTGAATGTTTGGAGGTACTGATGATGGAGGCAGTTCCTGAGCTTGCTGTTGCGTTTGCTTCTGTATTGGCTTCTGCTGTTGCACTGGAGGTTGCTGTTGGGGCTGTTGATGAGGCTTCTGCTTCCGCTTCTGCTCTTGATATGGGCTTTGCGAAGGTTGTGGAAGATCCGGGAAATTACGAATATTTGCAGATGGAGGTTATTCCCTCTGGTGAGCATGATTCCTCTTGGTCCTCTGTGCCCTTAGATCTCTAAGAGTTTGACACCCCCGATAATTGGCCGGATGTTCGCCTAGACAATTAGCGCATTTAGCTGGAGTTTCTCTAGTTTTGCTACAAGTGGAACTGTCATGTCCTAGTCCACATCTGACGCACCGTGGTGCATGGCTGCAATACGATCGTGTGTGACCGTATTGTTGGCATCTGATGCATTGCGGTATATGTTTCTTCCTTCTAAGTTCTTCAATTGTAACCTTTGTATAAAATAATTTAGTAATATCGAATATTTTCTCATTGAAAGTTTCCTTACTTACATCTACAAAAAACATAGGTAGTGGCCGTTTAAAACGTGAGATGGCGTTGGTAATACCTACGATTTTGTATCCGTATATTTCAAGATCTTTTTTAATCTCTTCAATAGGTGTATTGTGATGAAGGTCTTTAATCACCACGCGAGGATTTCTATCCTCAGGAAGCTGATAGGTATGAAATTCGGCTCCGCTGTTTTTCAAGCAGTTGACTATTTGCCTGTAATTGTTTGGAGTCTGGGGGTAAATAGATACTCCCTTAGAAGTTGTTTTTAGCAAAAAAGAATCTGGTTCTGAATTGGATTGTAAATATGACACAAGAGCCGCGTAGTTTTCGACACCGGTGATGTAGATTGGGGGTGGATTCTTAGTATTATTAGATGGTGGATTAGCAGAAGAAGTTTGACATTGCTCATTAGTACTAGAAAGAACCTGGAAACTATTGTTAGTAGTTACCACTACTTCCTGTTTTTTCTGTTTCCTGGGGTCCCTGTTTTCAGTAATGTTTCGTTTTCTTCCTGTTACCAGTTCCCATGCTCCTCTTTCGTTGCCTGCGCACGGAGCATTGTCGTAACAATCCATACGAGCCGCAGCTTGGGCTGCCTCGGCCTCTTTCGTAACAGCGGCTGATTCCGCCTCACTCATAGGTACTTCGAATCTAAGCTTCAATCTTTTAGTTCGCCTAGTTATTTAGGTAAAAATAACTCTTAATCCCGCAGTTATTTCCAAAATTTTTATAGACGAAAACAATTTTAACTTTTATAATTGGCAAGCACCATATGTTGTATATAAAAATATAAATTATCTTTATTTAATTTACTAATTATATTTGTTTTAGCTTAAAAATCTCTAGCTTCACATGTATATTCAAATTTAAACTATCGATTCATAATGAACTATCTATATTTTCAAATTCTTGATATTGGTCTAAAAAAAAGTAAGATTGAATTATAATTTTAAAACATAATGTGATAAATATAAAGTTATATATAGGTGATACAAGTTGGAGTTATAGCATTATCTTCTAAAATGTCATTTCGGCCGTCAATTTAAATGCTGATCCTTTTTGAAGTGTGAGGTTGGAATTTCCCCGTGTTACTATGCAAATTGTTTCCCATTACCAATTCAAACAGAAGCTTAACAGGGGCGAAGCGGGTGAATTTTTATTAAATGTGATGGGCAGTATCTGTCTGTTTTTGCGATGAGGTTGGATACCCGTTAAGGCCATAGCTCACTGGCGAAGCGGCCCTTGGGAAACATTCAATAGCTGAGGGTAGTCGATACGTCCCGGGCCAAGTTGGGTTCCATGTTGTACTTCTACCGGGATCCTCTCCTGTCAGCTCTAATCGGCTGAAGAGTTCCGTCCCGCCTAAATGGAATGAAAACTGAGTATCAGCTCAAGTTGCGTTTCCTCTCCTCTATCTGCTTTTATCTAAAAGTTCTCTTTTGTGGATTTGGGAACCTGACTTGTGGAAATGGATGTCATCCTTTTTTTTCTGTAAGGGAACAACAGGCAACGGCTTATCAATTTATTCGGATTATTGGTTTGGGTGTATATATTTGTGTATTTGTGTGTTTTTTGCTTTCATTTAACTATAAGTAAAATATATAATAAGAGAACGGATTGTGATCATAATGCACATACAGTTATAGTCCGAGAGCCCGTGAAAAAAATTTACATTATCTGATGAATTCGGAACGTTTATATTAAAAAAATGAGAATCTGCAAGTCTGTTCATACCTGTAGCAATGTTGACTGATTTAAAGAACATTAGACCAGTAACTTGAGGGTTGAAAAGGGAAATTTATTGAGAAAAATGTTGGAAAAGTTTTTTTTTTTTTAACTTGTATATACGAGTTGAAAAATGTATATATATATATATATATATATATAAAGTTAAGCGTCGGCGGACTTTAACAATAAAAAAAAAAGAAAGGAAAGGGGTTGAGATGCAACACTCACGGCTTCTGAATAGACACTGCTTTATTCATTCAGTAATCCTACTTATATACATTTCTTATGTTTATTTACATTCCAGGATGGCATTAAGGCTGATATCGCCAGTCTCCGGTCTTTATCTTATATATATATATATATATATATATATATATATATATATATATATACATATATATATATATATATACATATATATATATATATATATATATATATATATATATATATATATATATATATATATATATATATATATATATATTTTGTCTATAAAAATGCATTTGCGCCTTTCAACAAGGGTTGACAATCAGCAAATGTGAAGGAAATACAGGAAATAATGACATGACAGGCATGGGAAAAGAAAGTACTCAGCAGCACCTTTTCCTAACTTGTTTCAATCAATGTTGTTTAAGGAAGGAGATCTCTCATCCAACGCCTTTCTAGTCTCCTTCTCATACTCTGAGATATGTAAGCTGTGGCCATGTCTCTTATTAGTCTGTTACCATGTCCGTTTAAATTAGTTTCAAATCGTCGGTAAAGGATCGTTACATGTTGGTCAACTGTTAGGAGGTGGAGGGAGTAGAGTCTTGTTAGTCACGTACCAGGATGCTTTTGTAATAATTCGCAATCATTTTGATTGGAAGGTTTGAAGTGTTTTTAGGTGGGTATTTTTAGCGATACAGCATATTTGTGATGAATATTATCCATATGGGTTTAAGTATGAGTATGTATTCAGTTTCTTTCTGCTCATATTCTTTCTTTAATATATCTGTACAGCTATGTAAATACCTTTCTTATAACTTATGTGTAAGTTATTCTTTTATTGTAATATACATTTGTTATGTTAATTTTTATGATCAATATTGTCATTCGTAAGGGATTTTCTCCCAGAATAATGTTGATTCTTCTATTCTATATAATATTTTATATTTTAACTATACTATCTGCTTCTTCTTGGTCGATTACAATTACCGAGTAAAAGAGAATAGATTTCTCTATCATATAAAATCATTACATTAACTTATTTCCTTATTATTTTGTCATTTGTTCACCAATACATTATGCGAATTTTTATTACAGGCTGAATAGTTTTGATTATTTCAATTAAATTTAGAAAACTAAAATTAAACAATGAAAATTAACAAAATTATACTGCCCTGAGTAATAAACCAACTTTTTAGAAAATTGGTTACTTTCGTTTATCGGAATTTGATCTCTCCTTATTTTTTCTTTCAAATTTTTAAATATCGAGCTCAATTTTAATAGCAGTTTGTTTACTATATTTATATTTAGTATTATTTGAAGCGGCATTCTTTCATTGAATTAATACCTATTTGATATTACATCATTTCTTTTATTTGATCCATCTATAATAGTTAGTTTGGAGTTGCGAGATTGATTTAATAATAAGTGAAGATATTTATTTGTGAACAGCAATACATTACGGTCAAGGAAACGAAACGCTTAGGTTTTGAGTGAGGAAGTTGATAATTTCCTACTTCGATTCAGAAAAAGAAAGATTCAAAACTAAGATTCAGAAAGATTTGTTGATTCGATAAATCGTACGATTTGCTGTTTACACGCTCCGTTTTATTTGATTTGACTTTTATTTCCGAACCTTAGGGGTTCCTCTCCAAAAATAAATATCTGGCAGTGGAATATGGAATGGTTTATTTGTTTCATCTATTTTTCATAAAAATAAATTATCCATTATTAACTCTCAGGAAAATATAAAAAATCCGTCATATTTTTATTTTTACATTTGATTTAATAAATTATTCGGATTAAACAGAATTTATTAACTGAATCAAGATCTAACTGAATTCAGAAGTAATATTTTTAAAAAATCTAACATTTAATATTCTTCATAAGCGTTTTATTATTCTTTACGTAATTGAAATTATTAAAAGATTAATTTTTGTAAATATTATTATTTTTGTTAAACATTGGTTTAACGGATTTTGTTCGTGCTTAGTTTTACATTATTAATTTTTTCTTATTTTTTATTTCAAAGGCACCAACTACTCTTGTAATTACCGCCTTAATATCATAAATGGTTAAATTGTGTTGTATATGTCGAACGTCCATGAAACTCAAAACGTTTATGCATTGTAAAATGGTATGGAGATCATTTGAGAAGCCACAAAATGTTTTAAGGGTTTTTTATGTTTGACGCTTATGGCCGGCAAGTCTGATATATAGACTGTTGCGGGCAACATAGATTAGTTATGTTAATTTAATTTAATTTTATTGCTTCCTCACTACCAAAGGTAGGAAATTATTGTATTCCTGCAAGAGGTTAAAAAAATGTTCTCCTCAGAATCGAAAATATTTACTCGCGTTTTACGTTTCAGACATCAAGGATCAAATTTGGTTCAGTATCTGTTTGTCTGTACTCAAATTGATGTAACGGGCATATCACATACTACCATTCATTAAATTTTCAAGAATTGTGCGAGTTGTTGTCGAGATAGTCCCATATCAATTTTACTAAATTTTAACCAGCACTTCCGCTTACGCAAACGCATTTTTGTAGATATGACAATATTTCGGAAATGGCTCGTTCGATTTGGCTCAAAATTGGATAGAAGGTAGGTATTTATGAAAAAATAATGTAGGGTAAATTTTATTCAATTCTGTCCGTTGATTTCTCTTATATATACGCAAACGTGTTTGCTATATGTCTATATCTTGATATGTCTATATTTATAAAACCGCAAGATCGATTTGGAAATAAATAAGAAATAAATTCCCTCAAATTGTTAGGGAATTTATGGATTGGTAAATGTAAATTGGAATAGGCATTAATTTGATCAAAATCTATCTACTACTCCAAAAAAAAAACTTCCTCTTTCAGATCATGAAATGTGTTATTTGATATGCTTATAGTTTGAAAACGGCGAATTCGATTTGACCCAAACTTGGAGGAAATTTGGAGAACTGTATAGAAATAACTTTGTATCAATTTCATTGAAGTCATTTTAATAATAATTATTAATTAAAATAAATAATTGTTAACAATATAACGGCTGTGGAATGTTAAAAGTACTCATCATATGGAGTGGGAGTTAGGTTATTACAATATATTAAAAAAAATAATTGATAATTTATTGTTTGGTCGATTCCAAACGTTCCTGGCATGACTTTTACTGCCGTTACTTAGATTTCGTGTAATTTCCAGTACGTTTAATGTAATTTTTACTAAGAGTTTGTAAAAAAAAAAAAAGTATTATTTGTGATTGTGTTTATTTCCATTGAAGTTCAACCAGTTTGTCTTGGTTTCGATTTCCTCATTAAATATCGAAGTTGTGTGAACTTCACCCGTATTTTTATATTTTCTAACTTAATGCGTTTTGTTCTGACTGACGAAAAGTACTCGTCTTGTCAACTCCGAACAAACAAGTTGAATTTTTCCTATGGATTTCCTAGTTTCATCCATTTTACGAGTGAAAACATACCTATTAAGGATATATCACTACTATTAGTGCAAAAGGTCCTATGTAAAAATTTTCAACTTTTATTCCATTTGTGCTAAAGGTGGCATTTTGTAGTCTGGAACTGATATAAGTAGTCTGCTGCAATGGAAAATAGCAGATGACAATAATATATAAAATTATACTAATAAAGCATAAATAAATAATTAGTTTTCACTCTTACAAAACAATCAATTTTCACATACGACTTTTTGCACTAACAGTAGTGAAATGCACGTTCATTTTTTTTTTTCTTACCCTCCAAAATGTTTATTGAAACAATTTACATATATAGTATACAATAATACAATATATACATGTAACAAATTCCTTCCACTGCCCGAGGGCATTTTAAGGATTGGGGATGCCTAAGGGTTACATATGTGGCAGAAGGCCTTGTGACTTTCATTGAACGGGGAAGGACCGTTCTGCTAATTTTTTATTATTTACAATATATACAAATTAATGAGTTTGGACCGCAGAGACCAGACCACATCCTTCGGCGAGTATGTCCACCAAAGGGAATTTACCTTGCCACCTCCCAAGTCTGGGTGGTGGTGAGATCTCATTGAACAGTGGGTTTGCACAGGCCTTCAGCCCATCAAAAAATTTGATGTGCCTCCGGCCTATGAACTCAGGTACCGAGGGGAGCTGGAGCTCCTCGCGTATTGTTTGATTCTTAGCCCTTTGTAGGGTGGTGCCACGGACAATTCGTCGAAGAATAGAGTTCTGGAAGCCCTGTAGACTTGTAAGCGTGGATTTATATAGGTATCGCAGGAGAGGGGCCCCGTGGAGCAGTGTAGGTCTTATAATAGCTTTATAAATTTGGAGCTTGAGTCTCAGTGAGAGCTGCGGCGACGTCAGTAGGTGGTAGCAGTTTGACTTTAGCAGCCGGTGTGACTTCTTTCGTGCCAGCTTGATCCTCTGCCTAACGTGATTGGAGAAGGTCAAATGTCTATCCAGCGTGACGCCGAGGTAGACAAACGAGGTAGAGATTTTATGATAGGCTTCTCCAACGGTGAATTGTGTGGGTAGATGCTTCTTTCCCTTCTGAAACGACATGACAATAGCATCAGTCTTAGCAGGATTCACTCTGATACCGATCGCTTCTAGTTCTTCAACAATTGTGGCTGAAGCATTCTGTGCCAGAGTGAGTGCAATCTCCGCGTTGATGCTGGAAGCATATATGCCAATGTCGTCTGCATAGGCTGCTACCACCGCCTTTGGATGCTTGAGTGCCACCACTGGCGCCGTGAAAACGACGAACAGTACTGGCCCCAACACAGACTCTTGAGGTACTCCGCAGGTGGTATCGACTGGGTTTGAGTAGTCTGTACCAACTCGTACGACGAGAGATCTTCCGCTGAGGTAGCTTCGGATCAGTCGGCATAGAGTGGTAGGAAACCTGAACTCTTCCAGACGGCGAAGTAGATGCGTGTGTGACACGCAGTCAAAGGCCTGTTTGCAATCCAAAGAGATGAGCGCACGTTCAGTATGCTCTTTCGCATTTTGATATTAGCTGTTAAACGAAATTCGTTGGTATCAAACCCGCCAATGTTGTAGGGTCACTGTATTTCCGAATCGAATTCTCCCAGCGATTTTATTCTCATCATTGGCAAACGTTTTTTATATGATATATATATATATATATATATATATGTATATTTTATTTTATTTAAATGCTTCCCATTAGTTTTTATCAGATGTTAAAAAAATATATAAATAAACAATAATTAAATTTAAAAAATGATTCTTCAAATTCTATATATTTCGGATAAAAATGAGGAACTCCCTCGTATTCTTATCATGCAGTATATAAATTAGTATACATTTAATTAATTTTAGTTTGGCAAATAATTAACTGTTAAAAAATTATTTCATGTAATCAGTTTTTGTATTTGGTAGCACGGAATAAAATCATAAAATTAAATCTCTCAACCTTGCATCTTCTCGCAAAATCATAATATTACTTTTATTTATTTTATATCCTTGTTACTGATTGTAATATTTCTGAGTAAATAAAAAAATATAAAATAAATAATGATAAACAATATAATTTTTGTTTAAAGAATAGACATCTCATAAATTTACTAATGTAGTAAATTAACTGCAAAAACTTTTTACACCGTTCTAGTCAGAATCGTCTACAAAAATTGATTTATAGGTTGTATGTGAATTGATACATACTGCATTTAAATTTATTAGATCTGCATATTGTAAATATCCTTAAATGTATGATTTAATTTAAGAGTATAAACGATTGTTCGCTACTTAATAGTCTTCACAAGGCCCGTTATTATTATTTTTTTCTTAACCGACTATATGTGTTTTCATCAATTACAATAAAGTGCTAGGCTATTGAAAAACGTAAAATACACAATCTCTTTTTTTACACAATAGCGAGATTTTCACTATTCGTTACCGTGTTAATTTTCTCATTATCAGTTTGCTACCCCATTAATTCTTTTAATATAGGTCAAGATTGGTTGTAATAAAAACAACTATCTCATTTGTTTCAATTATTTATTTAGCTGAAGCTATCGTATTCTGAGAGAGAAATAATTGCCGTCTCTTTCATCCCTGGTTAATTCGGACAACCGGTTGAACGGGGTTCTACTGTATCTATTTTACAGCAAATTTAGTTGTGATCAAAACTATTTTTCTGTGACTTACAGTTTAGTATTACCAGTTCTTTTTTCCCTAAAAAAGCCGATTTATAACCATTGTGCCCCACCATCATATAGAAGAATTGGGAGCAATAAGGTATCCGTGGGCAAGACGTGTGTGTCGTATAAGCAGGAACGTGTTAGGACCACTTCTTCTATGAGCTTTTTATAATCGACGATATCCAAGATACGTTACTTTTAAGTTTCCAAATTTATTTTCGGTCAAACTTAACTACATTGCTCTCCATTTCAAATCTATTTTCTGTTTTATGATGGATTTAAAGGCCTCTACAATATGCACTTCCATCAGTATTCGTTTTTTTTTTGTGTCTGCCTAATCAACCAGTTCGCTGCCGGCTGTTCGGCAGTTACAAAATTACAATATTGTCCATATTTAAAAATTAATTCTTATGATTTATTCTTTAGAAAATTGTGGTCTGCAAACAGACGGCTTAAATAGATAAATAGAATAAGTTTTAATCCAAGAGAGGAGAGTTCATATTGCTTCCGCTAGAAAGCGCTACATGTACTGACAGATTGAAGGAAGCCTTTTCACCTGTTGCTAACATATGGTCATACTTCTTTGTTCAACAAATATTTACATAGTTGGAATACAGCGTTCTGTGTATTCCTCATAACTATAATCACAGATACACTAAATTGAAAAGTCGCAAATTTTACGAAACACAAATATTTTCTATTTTATAAAGATAATAAATTCGTAAAACCGTTTACTATTTCATCTCTCTAGCCTCCTGCAACACGAAAATATCAATGATGTTTTCAAAATCCGTTTTATCAATTTGTTCTGGCTCTCAAATGAGCAAATATAAGTCATATGACCTTTCGTGACGCATTGCAGCCCTCAAATACGAAAGTATTAATTTGAAATTATTGAAAGATCAGTTAAAAATTGCGATGGAACTGCGTTTGTGAGCAGAATTTGGATGGAAATGCTTGTGCGCACCTGCTATTCCCTATCACTCATTTATGAAACGCGGGAATTGATATTCAATCCAATTTCATGATGTAATAATTCTATATACCTACCATTGTAAAAAAAAGTAATTGGTCAAAAATTTTGATATTTTTGTGGTTTTCTTTTTTTATCTAAATTTTCAGCATAAATAAACCATATTTTTTTAGAGTAAGCTACGTATATACGTATAATTTCTTGAGAGTTTTACAATTACCCACCGACTAGTTCACCAAATACAGGAATCTCGAGCTAATTTGACTATAGGTTGTATTATTTGCTATGTATTGGGCATGGCAGGTGGGTTTTTAAAATTATTATTACAAAGGTGAACGCAACCGACTTCTGACATCAAAAACAGCGTTGAGGGGCAGATCAGGTACCTGGAACCTGCAAGGAACGACCACCTGTACCTGGACCCTGGGGAAGGCTTAGAGTAAAAGCTAGTAACGGGCTATGTAACTGGTTCCTTTTAGGGTGTTACCAGTTACTGTGGAGTAATAGGGTGAAGTTAAGAGCCAATGAGCACCATCCTTGCCCCACCCTGAATATTTGTATGTAACACGCCGAGAAGGAAGAAAAGAGGTCTTATGTCGATCTCTGGCCTTGAAGATAGGTCTTATGTTTTCTTCTGGCTGGGGACTGAAGTCTTGACCCGACATAGACCACACAGATGGGCGTCTTGGAGAGGTTTTTGGATCTGGCTTTGACGAGGTGACCTAGGATCAGCGGATGCAGCGATGAAACATGCCATGGCTACACCACTTTACATACCATAATAGCTAAGTTGTAATTCCTAATCCTAATATTATAAAATATTCCATGACAAAATAATTCTCAAAACAGTCCATCTGAAACCTGCATAGTCATTATTAAATCATGTTTTTTTATTTAGTTTATTGTGTATAGTGTTTGCACATTAAGATTTCTGAAATAATTTGTAAAACGTTATTTTAATTCTGCTTCTAAGTTATTTTAATTATATCATGATGATCACAGGTAATGTGTGTAATTAGAAAGCATGATAAACACAAACCAGCCTTTGAGAAAAGAAATCCAATTATTTAATTCTGGACCAACCAATATATTATAAATTTATTTTACTAATTTTTTATTCTATTCCAAACATTTCCGGGTAATTATCATCAGTAACTATCCAGTGGCATCCCGAATAAATTTAAACACCCCAAAACATAGCAATTTTTATGTCATCCCTGTTTTGGAGATAAAAATAGCATTTTATATAGGTTTAGTTGGATTTTTAAGTTTAATACTCTGCTACTTTAATACTTGAATGGCGTCCAGGGCAGGTTTCCTTCTTGTATTATCTTAGGTACTCCACTTTATCAGCCTCAACACAGTTACCTCATCTACTCGTCAGTCAAACACTCGGAAGTTTATCAGTTGGCTCAAGGCTTATTGAGGTTCAAAGGATTTTCAGTTTTAAATATATATAATTACAAATATCAATGTTATCTGTGAGGAGTAATAATAAAAAAAAATTCCCTTCGAATTCAGATATATCTATTTTTCATATAGATATATCAGGTTAGAATATGAAATGAGGCTAAAACATATGCAAAAGAGATTGGTACCTATGCAACATTGAAATAACCAACGATTTATTTGTGTCCTGTCGGTGCATAGGAGCGTCCATCTCACCTAGGGCTCTTCAACCAGCAGCTGACCCTTCCAGTTCAAGCCACACATCACTCACTCCATAACTCCTGTAGCGGTGCCTGGCCACTGAGGTTGCCTGCAATCAGTCTTGGTCCCTGCAACGGCACCTATTCAATGAACGAAGGTATGTTTCCTGGTATGGCAAGAGGAATGCTTCGGATACATTCCGTAAAGTTAGACCCTGATTAATTAACTTGGAATTAATCTTTGATATACTAAATGAATTTCTCAATATCTGAGTTATAATACCGCTTCATGAACTCTCCGGTCGTATAATTACATCTTTATGGATAAATAAATAATTTCACGCCACTAATCCCAAAAAACTTTGTTGGTATGAAAGATTACAATTAACAAACCATTTGATCTTAAATGTACTACCTTATGAACTAGTAACCAGTCTGGTATACTAAACTATCGGAGTCACTGCCATCACTGCTCCGTCTGATGTCTGCTCTGAAGGGTGTATCGTTAGTAGAGGGAGTATTTAAAGGGCTGATAGTAGATATTAAGATCTACAAAAATATCTTCCAACTTATCCTAAGTACATAAGAGATTTCATCAGGGTTAAGAGACGAGTTCGCAAAGTATGGCAACCTGGTCGACTACCATCTGACATTTTAATGTATTTAGTATTTTCTTTAGTTTTTACTCCACATACTGACTTAAAAACAACAAGCACTTAACAATGTAGACATTCCACTACAATTGGAATTACGTCCACCTTGCTTCACTCAGAAACCTGTTGCAGAATTCATTAGACAATCACCTAAAAAGAAATGGCTATGACCTGATAAATGCTCCTCAGAAAATGCCTAGAAAAGCTATAGTTTAAGTAACGTCTATTTACAATGCAATACTTAAAATGATTGACTGTTCTTTCTGATAGACTTTTTTTTGTCTGCCACGGCTCAGAACTTTTTTATCGATAAGACCAACCTTGGCAGGAGTTTCTCTGTTTTTGCAGTACTCACTCCGCTTTTATACACCATATACACACATGACATTCCTAACAAAGCCGAAACTGTAACAGTGACTAACGAAGACGATAGTAATACGATTTAAAAATCCTACACACGGCCCACAGTTTTTAATTTAACAAAACTAAATGATTGGTGCAAACTTTGGAAAATTCGACTTAACCAAGATAAATCACAACACATTACTTTCACTCTTCGATATAAAACATGGCCTCCTATTTACTCTGACAATGCTGAAATTCCTGAAACAAATAAAGTACAATATTTTTGACTAACATTCGACAGAATAATAATGATGAGGCCCACATATAAAAAAAAAGAAAAAGATTAAACCTTAGACTAGGACTAATACACTCACTTTTCTCAAGACGCTCAGAATTAAACATAAACAAAATTTGAACACTTACATTTATGTACTCAAGCTCATATGGCCTAACGCTTCAAAAATTTACGGAACGACCAAACCGACCGATATACGAAAATTTCAAACTTCTCAATCAAAAACTTTCAGGACTTTGGTACGACACAGACATTACTTAACAAAAAGATCTTCAAATGCCCACCTAAGAATACAATACAAGAGATAACTTACATGGACATACTAACACACTCATTCAAGATTTAATACATTTATCATGCCCTAAAACACGCTGAGGAGGCTTAAAAGATGATGGATGAACGATTTTCTCGCTTAAGTATACTACAATCATGATAGGAAGATATGCCACTGGGCACTACAAGTTCTTTTTCAGACAGCAGACTCATTGATTTTCATTACTTATGACAGATCTGGGTAAAGAAATCAAATTTAAAAAAAGTTTTGTATTTTTTGTTGTAGTTAAGTCACGTTTTTTCGTTTTATAGGAAGCAATAAATAACAAAACACTTAATTCAAGTAATTCCCAATTGCTTCATAGTAAAACAGAAAAAATAAAAATTTACTTTAAATGAAAATTGGAGTTTGTCATTGATAAAACCATTGAATAAGCATTTTCGAGCGGCTAAACTAAGCTTTATTTTAAAATCATGAATTACTAGCGATTTTTTTTTTTGTCATCATCCTTCAACTTTAGTACAGATACCTCACTTTTAGAAAAATTTCCGGGATTAATTTGGGAAAAGAATACACCTCCAGTTGTAAATAAAAATGATGCACTTTTAAGTTCTGTCACCTAAAAGTACAAAACAAAAGTAAGTGGTGTTTTCAGCAAAAACGACAACAATAAATTAATGAAAAGATTTTGTTTCATTTTAATGACTTTATTTCATATTATTCATAATCTGGGATGTATTATGATAAACATAATTGCCTAAATACACTTTTCATTTATAATAGAATGATAAAAATATTGATTTTTCAGTTTTTTTTTTTTCAAGTAAAGTGGTTATGAAACTGTGTTTTTCACCCACATCTCTATTCTAGAGAGTTTTTATAAAAGTATCTATGGTATAGTCGGAGGATGATAAACAAAAAAGCGAACAATCCATAAATTTTAAATAAACAGAACTTAGCTTAGTTTAGTCACTCTAAAAGTACCCTTTAAATGGTTTTACAAATGACAATTTTCAAACTACTGTCCGCGAAATTTCTTTGATTAAATGGTATAATTTTAAAAAATATTTAATAAAAATTACTGTTATAGTAAATCATTGAAATACTAGGTTACTATAACATTTATTGTATGCGTTGTGGTCAATAGACAGCCATAGTTAATAGAGGATAAATTATTGTTTTTTTTTATCAAAAGCCATTGTCCGCGAAACTTTGTTATTGGAGGTCTCAGTGCAGCTAACGGAACTTACTGGAAGTCTCAATGTGGCCCGCGGGCCTAGAAGTTTTGAGACCCCTGCCCTAGAGGGACATAATCTGCTTGACAAGTAACTTTATTCAATTGGTTTAAAAAAGATTTCTTCTATCTCCAGTCTAAAATAACTACAAATAAATAAATAGTTGATACATCTACTTCAATTCTGCTTTGCGCACGCCATATTCAGATAGTGAATGGTAATAAGTGCGTTTGATTTGGTATAAATGCATACATCTATACAAGGTATACTTTCTTAAATAAAGAAATATAAACATATATTAAAAGGTGTTGTTTATCACAGTTCAACTTATTGATACTATCTGCTTGAACTTAAATTTCTCAGATTTTGGTTACTGAAAAAAAGCGACTTGCAAATACTTCAGGCTACAGGCTTATTTTTTGCAAATACTCCGAAACAATTAATGTCATTCATGATTATTAATATGTAAGTATTATTCGATTATAGAACGTCCATAATAGATTCTACTTTTCTCAGGCCTTAAACAAATGTCCAATAAAATCTATAATTATTAACATTCTTCTTTCTCAAGGATGGCACTCTGAAACTATTTAGCCCAACGTACTCTCAATATATTTATGTATTACGTGTGTACTGTTTAATTTATACTAACGGTTACTATATATTTTTTTCTCTTCCCAAAATAGTCTTTTTCGGCTGTACGGTTTTTTTTTTCTGGCTAGGCGAGAGGGCTAGTTAATACCTGGGGTTAATGCCAGAATTGAAAGCCTTTTTTTTTTTTACTCTTCTCCTTTCTCGCCTTTTAGGCTATACTGGATTTTTCCGGGCGAGGAGGTGAGGGCGGGGGATTAATGCTAGAGTTGAAAGTCTCCCATGGCACCGAGACGCGAACTCAGGTTACTGGGCAACGGTGGTGCTGTGTACGCGTGTTAGCCTGTTCGGCCACCCCTCTCACAAGTAAAAAGCCGCCTGACATCGGAATTAGAACGCATAATCTTCGGTTTATCAGATTGTTGGAGAACGTGTTAATTGAGTACATGTAAGCCAGCTCGGCACCTTACTATATTTTGTTATATATGTAAGTGGTTTCCATAAGCTGCGTAAGATTTGCAATCGTTCCAGAGTCCTCTCTCTTGTATGATAGGCCCAATGACACCTGATTTTGGACTCTAATCCGTGGATTTAAAGGATAAACTAGTCCTCAATATGAAAAATAGGATGAAAGATCAGCTATTCGAATAAATAAAAATAAAAATTAATTTGTCTGCTTTGTCTACACAATTAGCTGTTTCTCAGGAACAATATTAATGTTTTTTATTAATTTAACACAGATTATTCATGGACATCAGTTGCTCCAAATTCCTCAAACGGTCTGGGTGACTCCACTAATTTCCAAGCACCATGAATTCTAAATTTTACAATGAAATCAAAGTAAACTGTAGTTGATCGGATGGACGGTAATGACCAATAAATCACTAATTTAACATGATATTCGAATAACTTGGCAACAATGGTATGGTGATTATTTTAACATAAATTATTTACTTTGTAGTTGATTCAGTGGCCAGTACTGTTATTTTCGTAGTTACAATTGGAAATAAATGATTGTTCCAGAATAGAGAGCCGTTATTTCAAGTGCCATGAAGAGATAGTTCTCACTCAAGATGTTGACCAGACGGTAGAACTCTTGATAAAAGTGTCGCCGGTGACAGATGAAAAGAACCAAACAAAGGACCAATTTTATGATCCACTTGGCGTCCCAATCGATCAAATGGTTGTCCTCGATGTTATATCGTCCTTTGTCTCCTTTTCTGCTTGTCACGTCAGGATGTTTTCGGTTTGAGTTTTCAATTACGATGATGTCAGGTAATTTATTAAGGAGCACTTGGATATTAAAAAGTAATATTTATAATTAATCTTAAAATATAATTAATTGCCACCATTAGATGATGATGGGCCAGTACAATGCACTAATGCAGCTTGCCTGGACTTGCTAGTTTGTAAACAATATCAAAGGATTGGATAAATCTACAGAGGAATTCGTAAAGCTTACTGATATTAACTGGCTTACTAATGTCTTCACGATAACAGATGTTTTAATATAAGAATGATGTGTTTGAAGAATCATCAACATCTATCTATAACTTCGTATATGTCTTCATCTTATTTTAACCTACAATTTTTTTCATGATAATTCTCAGAAATGGAACTTTACCATTAAATTAATTAGTTTAATGAGATCTTAAAACCGCTGGAATACACATTCTCTTTCTACTTGAATCGTAAAATAATTTGACCATAAAATCGAGAAAAGAAGTGGCCTACAAAGATATCGGCCTCGTTATGTTGACATGCTGTGGGTGGAGGTCACGCCAAACGGTCCAATATTTGTAGGTCTTCTTTTGTTCTCGATTTGTGGATAAATTAATCCTACGATTCAAGGGGTAATCAAATAGATTTTCATGGGTATTTAGTAACTTATCGTTTATTTAATAAGTTATGACGAAAAATAAAATACAAAAAATAATTAGTTCATAAAATAATTGTTAGTTTTTTTTAATAACTCGAAGAGGGTTAAATATAAAATTAGGTATTTAGTATTAGTTATAATAATAAGTATTAGTTTATAATAAGTATTAGTTTATAATAAGTCTTAGTTTTAAGTATTCATTTTATTTCGGATTGGAATAACCAACAGCTGATTGAGAGGAAAAAAAAGACAGTTTAGAGAGAGATGGCGAGTGTTGAGGCACGCTAAGGATTTTTGTGTGTGAAATGCTTTAGTTTTACGGCGTACACCGGATTTCCTTTTCCTATCCAAGAACCTGTGATTATCAGCGACGAGTGCCGCTTCATTTTACAAGTTGGTGAATGAACATTTTCACAGCTTGAGGAGGTAGACTGGGGTGACACTGACGAAACTAGCTCGAATAAGTTCCCGCTTCTTCAGATAACCCATTTTGGAGACATGAGGCTATACGGTGGGAATTTTGCCAATTATAAACTTTCTTTGGAAGATAACTTAACCAAAGCATATTTTTTTAGCAGAAAAGGAATGAACTAAATAAGTTATACTTTTTATGATCGAAATATCCAATTTCCGATAAACTATCCTGAAGTATATCATGTACGGAAGGTGAACGATGCTAAATAATACAAATGGAGCCGAGAGAACTGTAAGGACAGTGTCCTCAGGGAATTGATGGTGCCCGGAGAGTAATGGAGCTAGCGGGAGGTAATGAAAGGTGGGGTCACACCTCGCTTCTCTAATACGTCTCCGCAGTAATTTGCTCCTCCTCCATCAGTATCTGGGAAAGACCGGACAAATTGTTACTGATGGCTACGACCGAATTTTCGCACATCTATGAAAGGACAAAGTATCTAGAGTCATCGCTTCGAGTGATAGAAATTATTCTTTCAGACAGAATTCTGTCAAAGGAAAAATGGACTCAAAAGAAAAAAATCTGTTAGAACTGCTTCTTTACCGTTATCAGTAATAGTAATGATCACATTTTAAAAAAAATAGAATATATTTTATATATAGAATATAAAAAACCTAATTGAAAATCAATTCAAGCCTCATCTCCACCAGTTTCCGTCAAACTGCTCTCAATCTCCCAGTACGATTCGCCTATACAGAGCCATTCCATAAATCCCGGTCTTATTTCAAAAAATCAAAAAAGCTTTAACTTCCAAATTCCTCCATCTACAAATAGTTTTCAAAAATAACAGTAAATTTAGAAATCTATACACCAAACTCAAAGATCCTGTTCTTCTCCTACAACAATCAAATATCGTATACCATATCTGCTCTAGTCCAAAGTGCAATTCTTGGTATATAACCCTTAATCACACATTTGATTTTGAAAACCCAACCATATTTTCCACAGTTCCGAATAAAAAAAAACGACTACTTTCAGAAGCTATATTCAATGACTTGGGAAAAAAATAATCCGCTAAATCACAAAGTAGACGTTTTATTTATTTAAAACCCTGCCGTGCCTAGGAGGCAATATGGGTCATAAATCTGCAATAGTAAGATGTTAGGTAGGTCAGATTAACATCTCACTGCTGCAAGTAAATCATGTTTGCTTGAGTGAATTTATTATCCTTTTCATGCCAATGGACCACAAAGTAGACAAAGAAAAGATCTGCAACACATATTCGAATATTTTCCGCTTCCTAAAACAATAGTCTCTTATAATTAAAAGTTGTTTTTTATTTTCCCCATTTCTCCGCCAACTTACATAGGTAACTACTCCTACTTTTATTATTAATATATATATATATATATATATATATATATATATATATATATATATATATATATATATATATAAACATAAACTGACAGGCAAAAAATTCCACCCACTTGATTTTTTCATGTTTTCATCTAAAAATATTTTTGCTTTGGATTGGTCTATTGTTTTTAATGAATAAATAGGTAATCATTTTGTTTGTTTTCAATTAGGAATGTTAATATTGAGGACAATAATCCTCAATCCTTAATTCAATGAAATGATTCTAGATTCCAATGTTTCCAAGATTCCAAAACGAACCATTATTATTCTAAAAGAAATTAATTACATCATCGTTTAGTAGCGCGTGTTTCCTCCCCTTGCCTTCATTACTTCTTGAAGACGCCTCGGCATACTTTCCACCAGACGGGAAATGTCCCTTTGCTGGAGGATAGCCCATTCCTCCCGAAGAGCCCTTTCAAGATCCCGCAGTGTACCAGGAAGTGTTGCACGCGCTCTTATTCGTCTTTCTAGGTTATCCCATAAATGCCTAATGGGGTTCAAATCTGGAGAACGTGCTGGCCAGGCTAAAACCTCAATATTGTTCTGTTGAAGGAACGTCTGCACTATGCGGGCGACATGTGGGCGTGCATTAGAATAGAACGATCGCCGATTTCGTTGAGGATAGGCAACAGATAAGGTTCCAAAATATCATCTACATAGCGAATGGCCGTTAAAGATCCTCCACGAACAACAACCAATTCTTTCCGGCGCTCATCCACGTTGGAAAGATTGGCTCTGGGAAAAATTACAGGCTGCATTTCTTTCGTTTCTTCTTCTTCACACCCTTTCACGCCCGTCTGGAGATCGAAGAGCGAATCTTCACTCATCTGTAAAAAGTATAGCACTTCATTCGTCCACAGTCCAATGGCTGTGTTCTCGAGCAAAAGCCAGCCGTGTTACTCTGTAAGTTCTGGTCAACTCTGGTCCTCTTACTGGACGAAAAGCCATTAATACATACTCATTTAATCTTCTCCGAGCGGTACGTTCAGAAATTTGAACACCTCGAACTTCTTCGAGCTTATGAATTGCTTGAACAACGGTAAGGTGCCAGTTTCGTAAAATTCTCAAAGTCAAAAACCGGTCATCCCGTGGTTCTGTTACCCTAGGCCGTCCAGAACCGGGCCTTCTATTGTAAGAACCAGTTTCCCGAAAACGCCTGACGGCGTCTCGTAAACTTTCATATGGTACTCCGATGCCATTAGCTGCATATCTAATGGAACGTCCATCATCAATAAGTGCCACACCACGCGCAACATCCTCAGCACTAAGAGGCATTTTTAAACTTAATATTAAAAAAATTAAAAGCCGGAGACTAAGAAATGTGCTGCAAGAAACGACACTGAACTAATGATACTAAATAAACATTTTGATTCCATAGAAAGTAAATATTGGAGTCAGAATCGTTCCATTGAATTAAGGATTAAGGGTTATTGTCCTCTATATTAACATTCCTAATTGAAAACCAACAAAAAGATTACCTATTTATTCAATAAAAACAATAGACCAATCCAAAGCAGAAATATTTTTAGATGAAAACATGAAATAATCAAGTGGGTGGAATTATATATATATATATACATATAACATCTATTATCAATATACATATATACTATAAACAGAAACAGATATGCTTATACTTATAACTGTAGAATCCTTAATACAATATATATTTTAATGAATAATCTTGCCATTTTTGAAATATTGTATTATATGTTGTCCTGCTTATTATTAGTTACTCTTTATCTTTTGGCTAGATTTATTGATTATTTTATGAACAATATTGTAATCCTTAAGGGACTTTATCCTAGTGTAAAGATGATTATTTTATTTCTATATATATGAAATTAGCTGCTTTTTCTGTTAGAAAGATAGAGTGAAGTAGAGTGAAGAGTGAAGTGAAGGTAATTGCAAGTAGTTACATCTTAATTAGTTTTCCCCTTACCATATGAAATTAAACTGAGAATGTCTGGTATTTGGGAAAAAACACACTTTTATATTTCATTGGATTTTTGAATTTTTTTAGTATTACTTCTTATATCCTTGACTAAGAATATAGGTGGTCAGAACGTTATTAAAACAAATGTACCCCCCCAAAAAAAATGTTTCAATATGCAATTCATAATTAATTGTATATTAATAAGTAACATGCTCTTTTAACATAACGGCAATGTTCCTGTATGGGAATGCTGGCAAACCAAAAAATTCATGTAGGCTAACCATGTTGGTCCGTGCATGGACCTGCTGGCCAACCAATTGATGGCTAACCAAGCTAGGCGACAACAAAGCCAGTTTAATATTTCTGGGTGGAGCCCTATGATGTACTAAGCCATTGGTCGGTAAATGGACACGTTGGCCAACCTCTCTCCCACCTCTTTATCGTTTCCTATCTCCAATTCCTCAACATCATGCTACCAATACCTCTCCTCTTTAAGCACCTATTCCTTTCTCAATCCGAATGATTGTGAAATATATCTAAGAGAAATATCTGAGCACCACCAGAGACTACCTCAATTTATTAAGGTTATTTTAGTTTCTCATATATATGTACAATTTACTTGTTCTTTTCTTTCTCTTTTCAGTATTTTTATCTTAAGTCAACTTTCATTGTAAATATACAATTTAATTGTAACCACACAGACATACAATCTGTATTTATATTTTGTTCTTAAGGGACAACAGTCCCAGAATAATAAAACATTTTTTCATTTCATTTCATTTCAATAGTTGACAATGAAGGTTGGAAATGTTTAATTAATAATGTCTACTCTCTTCCACAATTGTAGAGAGTCAATTCTTAAACATAATAACAAATTTAACAGAAAAATAAAAAAAGGTTGCACTAATGGAGCGTGTAAGCAAACAAACACAAGATCACATCACAGAAATTTTATGTTGGTTTTTTTCATATTCGTGCTTATATCAAGGGTCTTGCGGAGCAAATAGGAAGTGTTTTTATAGAATTTTATTTTTATGTAAATTTTAAAAAGTTATAGGATGAGTATGTTTTATGCTTCTCTTAAAGATAAAATATTAACTTAGCAACAATGTAACGTAGTATATGAAATTAGGTACGTGCATTGTTCCAAGGAATATATTGGCGGAACGTCCTAAACTCTGCAAAGAAGAATGTATCAGCATCAATACGATTCCAGGATTATTAACTAACACTGCTTTAGCACTGCAACTTGAATTTGATTATGATAATGTTAGAGTGTTAAAGAATGAGAAGAATAGTTATCGCATAGAAATTAGATAATACTGATAGTTATAGAACTGATAGTATAAAATTAAATAACTTTTATTCACAAGAAAATTTTAATTTTAACCTAACGAATAAGGGACAATATTAATGATTGAAAACGTTTCTTACATCACTAATTCTTACTCGAGTAGCTACAACGAGTAAATTAGATGAGATAATCATTATTTTCTTAAAATACCATCATACTTGTAATACAGTAGCCGTAATAACAAAAATTGTTTTATTTGAAGGCAAAATTTTAAAGTAAATATGACGAAAAAAGCTCGATTCAGAGAATTCCTGAGACACCTTTTTTCATCTAGGCAAGAGAAAAGGATACTATCTCAAGCAGGAAATAATTTGTAACCTAAATTTGAAAATAAAAAATGTGAGAAATAACCAATGTCCCACGCAGGGGTGCCCCTGAAGGGAATTTCATCAAAATTTAAGAGGGGCCACTTTTTGACAGGAAATTTAAATATTCAATTTTTTGAATATTTAAATTCAAATTTCGTTTGCACTGTTTTTAAGAAGAAGGTAGGAATAAAATATCTTGGGAGGGGTGGGGGAAGGTTTATGCTATGGCTTTAGGGGGGCCCTGGTCTCACGCATCCCTCCTAACATTGTAGCATCATATTCCTAGCGGTCATCAATTTTTTTTTTCAAAAAGTGTTGATACTGAATGTCTATTTTTTGAAAAATTGTTATATTACATATCTGATTTTCTTTAACTACCTCATTTGTTTTACCAATGATAATATTGCATATATTAATCTTATGCAAATCTCTTTATTATACCGGGGCGTGAAAGATCATTGGAGTTGTTTTTGTTAAGACTGCTTAGCATATGATATCAAGGGGCAACTTAGTTTAAAGGATTAATTTGGAGTAGCAGATTATACACCATAGCGGGCTTAATTAAGCTCAGGCAATGACTGGAAAAAGTAAGGATGCAAATATTCAGTTCTAAAATACTGGTACAAAATACTGAATAAAGGAGCAAAGTGGATTCAAATATTTTTTAAGGAGAAAAAAAGGATGAGATTTGCATTTTGGTCATTGAAACACCCTCAAATACGAATTTTCAAAGAAAACGACAGTTTTTGGGGTCTTCGATTTTTTTTTGGATCTCACAAAAAAAGAACTTCAACATGACTCCACGTATCTATATGAAAATTAGCAAGGGTTTGAAACCCTATAAACTGCATGAAATAGCACAAACCAGAACGCCGTTAAGAAACTAGATCTGCAGATATAAAATAATTGAGGAATTTTGTGTATTAATCTCTCAGAAGCCGTAAAATCTAAAATTTATTGATATAGTTTGGAATAGCAATAATTCATCTTTCCAACGGTTACAGTATCATTTAATTAGGAAATAATCCTGAACAGTTATGAATGCTTTTGTCATAAACGTCATGAAAAACAATTCCCCCATAAAATAAAGTCTAAAATTGTTTTTTTGGTTTAAAGAAATTGTTTTCAAGAGATTTAAAGGATACATAGAAATGAATAGCTCCATTAGGTTTTTGTAATTTATTATAAATTTTAATTTTTTTAATAGCATCAGCAATATGTAATAATTATTTAAAAAAAACAAATACAAAAACAGTTCATTGATGTGTTATAACCTAGAAATCCAATACAAAACGTCATTTTTGTTATATATATATATTTTTCTGGTTATCGAAAAAATATCTCACATACCGGAGACAGAATATGTTATGAAAAACTATTGTTTATATTAATGAGCGATAGTCCAACAGAGATTATTTGCTTCAAAAGTTTGATGGAAAGGGGGCTTGTTGAAATATTAAAACTGAAATTCCATCGGCTTTTGGGACAACAATTCACTGCTTCATGAATTTTTCTCAAAGCAAACCTATTAAAATTTTCAGCTTCCGAACACAAGAGAACACTTCATCCTCAGGCTTTTTGGGCCTCAGCCAGGTCTCTATATCGTCTAACACTTGAAAATGCACAAAGAGAATGTAGAAAAGCTTGATTTTTTATAATATTTTTTAGGTGATGCTATATTACCAAAAAAAAGAAAAGAACGATTGATATATTGAAATATGAAGAAGTGGTTATGTATTTATAAAAAAAAAAAACCTATATCACTACAACCCATAAAGGGTCTTGGGTGCAGTACTATGTGAGGAAGTACTGTTACAAGGCCAACGTTTGTGCAGGGAGGTGATGTTATATCACGCTCAACCCAAATTCCATCACTTCCAAAGTGTAATGTATTTTACAAAATATGAATGGACGTTTGCCAAAATAATCGAAAATTATAAACTAATTAAAATAAAAATATAATTATGTTATTAAAATATGGAAAATTCGACTTAATCATGACAAATCCAAACATATAACATTTACTCTTCGAAAAAACACCTGTCCTCCAGTTTATATTGACAATAATCAAATTCCTCAAACGGACACGGTACTTTACCTTGGACTCACCTTCGACAGAAGGATGACATGGGGCCCACATGTTAAAATGAAACGTATGACACTTAACAAACGACTCAAACTACTTTACTCTCTTTTTGCCAAATCTTCAAAACTAAAACTAAAACAGAAACTGAATACATATACATACTTACTGAAGCCCATATGGACATACTCATCACAAATATACGGCATCGCTAAAAAGACCCACCTACAAAAACTTCAAACGTTCCAATCAAAATTATTGCTACTCATAACAAAAGCACCTTGGTACGTGACTATCAAAACTCTACATACTGACCTCCACTTTCCAACAGTTGATCAACATATAACGACCCTATATCAACGATTTTACACAAATTTAAATGGACATAATAACAGACTTATAAGAGACATGGCCACAGCTGACATGCCTCAGAACATGAGCAGGAGACTAAAAAGGCGTTGAATGAGGGATCTCCTTCCTTAGACAACCTAAGTAATTGGAACAAGTTAGGGAAGAGGTACTGCTGAGTACTTTCCTTCCCCATGCCTGTCATGTCATTATATCATTATCGCCATCACATTTGCTGATTGTCAACTTATTGTTGACAGGCGCAAATACATATTTTATAGACAAAAAAAAAAAAAAAATTAAGTTTATTATTGGAAACCTACAACCGGTTAAGAACTACAAACCAAAAAATCATATTAATATGCACTGAAGAGAGTTTAGTTTAACCCAAGTTCAACATCCTGAAACAAGTTAACCTAAAAAAGAGATAATATATCCCTCTTAAATAGTTCAAAACATATTTTTATTATTCAATACATATGGCAGACTAATGTGCTTGCAATAGATAATCAATGTTATGCAACCTGGAAAGTAAGTACTTGGATGATTGGCCCTCTCGATTTGTGAAACCTGCTAATTAATTATAATTAAGGTTTTCTCCTTAACTTTTTTTTTAAATTAAGGGTACCCTCTTTGTAGAGGACGGGTGTGCCCTATGAGGGTCTCCCGACCACAGGGTCGATCCATGGCTAATGAAAAATTACTAGTCATTAGCTGGATTCGAACCTAGGATCTTGAGCTCTGCAAGTCAGTGCTCACCCATTGAGCTACTCCGCTCCCCTAGGTTATGTATTTATAGATTACAAAAGTATTATCTGTAGAGTATTTTAAATAAAAAAAATTGAAAGATACTTGTGCTGATCCTATTACCAATTAAACAATTTTAATATACATAACTACGAATATAAATTATACTTCGTGAAAATTCTGATAGCTTAAATAGATTGTTTACTTGATAGAATGTATAGGTTGAGTGAACTAATTCTTGCAGGTTGAAAGACGAAATGAATAATCTTGATAATAACGTAAATAGGATAAAGGAAATAACTGCGAAGTGAATTCATTTAAAGTAAACTGTTTGAAAAACAGAATACAAGGCTCAATCGCATTGAGATATGACAGCAGAGAATTAAATTGAGCGTAAGGTGAGGGTTAGTAGATGCCTCCTGTATAATTAGCCAATGCTATCTTCGACGAATCGATATTCAGCACACGCTATTTACTGAAAACTGTGCTATGAAATTATCATGCATTCAGCTACTTTAAATAGAAAATTTCAAAACAATAATTTATATAAACACCATCCCCACAAATGATAAAATATAAACTCACGAAGAACACTATTGTTTCAATTACTAACTACTGTTCGAGTAAAGCAATCTAATTTAGAACCACTGTTTTTGGGACCTTTAATTCTCAAATATGATGCTGAAAAAAGTTCGAGATACTATAATATTTTCGATGCAAAGTTCTAAGCCTTATTGGAATGATTTACTTTCTCATAAAAATGTTTTCATTCGTTTGTTTTACGAGGTTATCACAGTTTTTAAATTTTTTTCTTACTTAATTTGATTTCATAAAAAAAAAAAATTCAAGGTTTTGTTATTTCTCTATTCTTCGGGAAATAGGTTTTATTTACCATCTTTTTATTGACTTTGATACACTTTTTATGATACACATGATATTAAATTGTATCAGTTCATACTTTACGAAGTCATTTTGTAAGTAGAATGATATACTTATTGGAACGATATACATTTCGATAAAAATGTTTTCATTCGTTTGTTTTACTATGTTATTACACTTTTAAACATTTTTTTTTTTACTTAATTTTATTTCACTAAAAAAATCAAAGGTTTTGTTATTTATCTATTCTTCTGGAAATAGGTTTACGAGCTTTTTATTGACTTTTTATGATACACGTAATATCAAATATTATCAGTTAACAGTTTAAAAAGTCGTTTTATAGGTAAATGTACTGGCATGTTTCAGTTACCTAATGTCGTGCTCATAGAAATTCCATCATCCAGTAAAAATTTTATTATATTTAATTTTATTTACCAAATTGCTACTGCAAGATCGCCGGATATTTCTTAGGCAGTTATGAAACGATATTCTATAAAGAATGGCACCATTAAGTGGTCAAATCGTTCGTTCTTTTTTTTTATCCTTCCAGTTTCTATCATTCGCTCCATGGTGCCTTTTTTTTTCTTCTTCAAAACTATGACTACCGTTGATTGGTGGTACCCTATCCTTGTTAACGTCATGTTTTTTGACGAGGATAGTTTTGATACAGGTCATAATTACAGCGTTTCTTAGTTAGTTAAAACTGAACTAAGAAACATTGAAAGTTATTTGTAACCTTAATTAGTAATGAAAAACAAAAACATTCAATGTAATCAGCATAAGAATCAAAAGAAATAGGTGATGAAATCTCTATCTTTTTTTTTAAGCTTGTAATTTTTTATTCACACCTGTCATAATAGTAATGAAAATTAGTGAATTAGATGATCTTTGTAAAATATAATGGCATGGAAGGCATGAGGGGGTGTTGTATCCAGCGGCATCTCCTCCTGGCGTGATATCTGCATTAAACGAGGAGCTCCCTCATACAGCTCCTCTTCAACCTTCTTCGGACGTTTCGTGGTATGTATGTAGTGGCCATGCCATTTATGAGTGTGTTAGGATGGTCCTTGTAAGTTGCCATGGAATCTTTTGTAACGGATTCGTATATGTTCGTTAACACTCGGCAAGTGAAGGTCATTATGAAAGGTTATAAGGTGCTAACGTAGCAAGGTGCTTTTGTAATTGTACTGAAAGTTATTGCTTGAAAGATTTGAAGTTTGTTGATGTGTCTTTTTAGCTGTTCCAAATAACTGTGATACGAATTTGCCGATAGATTTTAGTATGTAATCGTTTGTGTTCAATTGTTTGTATAGTTCTGTCAGTCACTTAACTATATAAAATTCAAATTATATTTAAAATAAAACGAACATTTTCCTTTAAATTTATTATTTTAAATAGATGTTAATACCCATTTTAAGTTAATATAATTTAGTATGACAGTCTTGTTCTGAAAATAAAACCGAGAATTAAAAATTGAAGGAACTATGATATTTTGGTGAGCCGTAAACCAAATACCATGTATACCTAAGTAAGAGAGTTTTTTTACATTAAAAAGTAAATTTAATGTGAAACTAAATTTCATACACTGAAATAAGTAACATAAAAAAAAACATTATAATAAAAATTAGAATATTTGAAATGAATGTTTATAATACAATATTTAAAAAAGAAAGAAATATAAGTAGAGGAGTTGTATATTGGGCGCTTTGAAACGTAAAAGAGCTTTGTCACGTAGACTAGTAGATTGTAGGAGCTGTTGGAGATTAAATCAGTCGAGTAATGACCTGGTTTGACTGCAGTAGATTGTTGGGTTGGTTGGAGTCTGGTTTAATCAAGTAATGAGTGCAGTCAACGGTCGAATCTCTTGGAGTCTGGTTCAGTCACTTCCAGGTTAAACAATTGTATATTAATAAATTGAATTGTAAATTTTAATATGTGCGGGAAATGCGAACTATTAGATAACATGTTTAGAATGCCCACATTGCATGATTTCCTGCAGAAGCACCTCCACCGCATTAGTATCAAAGATAGCCCGATATGTCCTCCATGTTCCTTGGGTATTATTACAGGAGAACATCTTGATACATGCCCTGCATTACAGGACATAAGATGTTCCTTTATTGAAATAGACAGCACTTATGCTAGGAGAGCGAAATTATATTGGACATCAAGAGTATACATGGCTGATCAAGCAGGCACAGGTAAAAAAAAAAAAAAAAAATTACATATATGTTCTTCCAAATAAACAAATATTAGTTCATGGTTGAATAGCTTAGAGTGTGGTTCAGCTAAGGAAAAGCCTGATTTAAGTGCAACCAATGGTTAAAACGCAAATGGTTCAGTCGAGAGCCTGGTTTGACTGCAGTCTGTCATTAGGCAGTCTATTTATGGATAACAATATGGATAACAACCTAAGAGCTCTATTTTAGTGGAATGATGTACGAGCCCGTGACTTCCCAGAAGAGAAGTCAATCAAGAAACATTTCTTGATTCCAAAAAGAGAAACTTTGAAAGAAGGCGCATGAAAACAGCGAATAATAAATTTAAATCGTAGCTATTATTTTTTTCACCTCTCCACTAACGAAGGTTTTGGGTATGAAGCTTTGTATTTGTGCGGGAAGTTAAATAATGCTTTGCAATCAGAATCGATATTTTTCAATCCCGTTTTAGACATGAAGAAAAAAAAATTTGTTCCATGTCTGTCTATAGTGAAATCTATGTTATGTTTATATCACCTACTACCGCTAATCAGATTTCCGTAAATCAGGTTGGTTTTTATTTTTATCTAAATATGATTGATGTTAGTCGTTACACAGATGGCCTGATATGAATTTCGTCAAATCGCATCTACTACTTTAGTATAGACAGGTATAAATATATTTACTTACACACCCCATAGTTTAAAAGATATCTTGTTTTGTTTGGCACAAAGTCGAAGAATAGTTGAAGATTGTTAAAAAAATTATACCATATCAATTCTATCGAATTCTGTGAACTACTTGCTGTTAAATAGATGCAAACGTATTGCTTCCTAACTACCAAAGGTATTACTTCGTATTCGTGCGAGAGGGTCAACAAATTTTTTTCTCAGAATCTAAAATTTCTACTCGCGTTTTACGTTTCAGACTTCAAGGATCAAATTTGGTTCGGTGTTTGTCTGGCTGTCTGTAGTCTTATTTGTGTTTGTTGATGTTCAACCAGCTCGGTTTTCTCCATAAACATGAAAGTTGTGTGAACTTCGCCCATATTTTTATATTTCAGCTTAAATTAGATTTGTTCTGTAAGAAAAATATTGGTTGCGTTAAGTCTGAACAAACAACAAACTGAGGTTTTCCAATCGATTTTTGTCTCGTCAATTTATTTTATCACTTATTTATTGATAAATACTACAATCTGTGTCTGAACTTATAATAGAGTTCAGATAGCACATCCACACCATATTTATAGAATCTTAATTATACTAGTTATTAACAAAATGATATACAGCGAAATAAGAACAAAATAAAATATTACAACGAGAGAAGAAAATAATATTAATAATATTAAAATTTACATAATTAATTAAAATAAAATCTTCTTTAAAAAATAAAGTTAACATCTTAGAAGCAGGCATACATATACATATATATATATATATATATATATATATATATAAATATATATATATATATATATATATATATATATATATATATATATATATATATATATATATATATATAATATTTGGCCAGATTTTAATTATGTTCTATTTTGTTATTCTAAAGGGACTTTGTCCCAGAATAAAGTTATTTTCTGTTATTATTACATACTATTTACAATGAGCCAGGGGAACTCCAAACCAGACTGGACCCTGGTCTCGCTGGTCTCCCCACTTATGGAGGGAAAAACCAGACTTCAGGAGATCCCTGCACTTCTCTCCTTTCTCAATCACTTCACTCATCCAATTTACGAGCGAAAACATACTCATTCAATATTTATCGCTACAGTGAAAGGTCGTACGTAAAAATTGTTATTCTATTTGTGCTAAAGGTGACAATTTGTAGTCTCCTACTATAAAAAATAGCAGAGGACAATAAAATTATGGTAATAAATTGTAAAGAAATAATTAGTTTTTATGCTCTCCTGTAAAAAAACTTAATTTTTACATACAACCTTTTGCACTAACAATAGCGATACGCACATTCAGTATGTTAAGGGATTTTTTTTTTTTTTTTTTTTTTTTTTTTTTTTTTTTTTTTTTTTTTAACCACGAATAATCAAATAGATCATTAGCAGTCAGCAAATGTGGAACTGTTGCACGTTTTAGTATTCGCTGATAAACCCGCTGATGGATATCAAACCTGCCAATATTGAGGGATTACAATATTTCCGAAAAAGGTTCTCTCAGTGATTGTATTCTTATATGTAAAATTATACACCTTGAAATATAGATGTTGTTTAGCCAGTGAAAACTTTGCAGACTTTTATTATTTTTATATGTACCTTTATTTCAAATACCGCACTATCAGTCGTTTGAGCTCGATTAAAGTTGGAGGAAGTTTGGGAAATTATGTACAAATGATATAGTATTAACTTTTGTTAAATAATTAAAATCAACATACCTAATTTTAACAATTTGATTCTTAACAATATAATGAAGGTGATTTTTTTTAGGTACTGAACATTCGTGGGATATAGTGGAGATTTAAAAATTCCTAGTAAGCATAAGAAAAAAAAAACAGGCAATAGGAGGTGTGAAAATGGTGATGTAAGCCTAAGTAAGATACTGAAATGTCGAGAAATGTAATGTAATCTTAGGCAATAAGCGATCTTTTTTATTTATGCGGAAGTTTTGTTTATTGGTTGTGCAGGAGACAGGAAGATGTGGTAGAATTCGTTGCTCTGGCCAAATGTAGCAGTAAACGCCAGCCAATAGAAAAATAATAAACGTTCCTACTCTTATGGTTTTTCTATTCCTTCTTAAAATGACATTTTTCATAAAGTGGAGAACAAGTCAATTTTGGTTTTATTGGTTCAACTCAAATTGTTTCAGATGATTTTATTGAAGAATGCTGAAGTTGAATCACGAAAACAAAAATCACCAGACATGATTTAAATTGAAACTATGTAACAGAAAATTGACTTTTCCTCAACTTTTTAAAAATGACATGAATCTATACCACCTACCTCTGAATCCATACCCTTCTCTCAGTCTGACTTACCTCTCTCCAAGTTATAATGATAGGCTATAACTTGTACTGAGGATACATCATTTCCAGTATAAATAAATTTTCTTTTTTTTTTTAATGTGCCAAGGAAAATAGAAGATGGATTCTAAGTTTTTACTAAAACTGTGAGAGTATACGGAATTCGTCAACATTGATTGTGTATAGAAAACAATTGAATAAGGCATACTTACTGGTCAGTATCGTCGAAGACCAGCCTGAGAAGAGAATAGAGGAATATGAAGAATAGGGGAGCCGTCCAAGAGAAGACAGTCAGTATCCTCACTAATTTCTGCTCGCTTGTGAAGGCGGACACAAGGAGAGTGTGGAGGTAGACTCCCTCAGCCAGCATCCAGGCATAACAGCTCAGCAGGAAGTAGTGGAGAATCACATGCAAGCACTGGCACCCAACCTAAGCATTGAGACAATAATAGCTCTAGGAAGGTGAATATATATTTGATATATATTACTACATAAGTCAATATATTTTTAGGCCACCTGGACCTTACCTGAACTTAATATTAATAACAATATAGTAATCAATAATATGGATCCACAAGTTTGCTGTCATAAGCTTTTCATATTTCGTCAGAATAGCAAGTTAAAAAAAATATATATACAAATCGTTTGATATTGAAGCAGACGTTATGAGCATAAGTTACCATCAACAGATGAATTTACTCCATCACGGGAGAAAGGGTAAAAAAAATAGCTGTTGTCAGTATCTTGGTGAGCAATCGACTTTATTTCGGATTCTTGGGCTACGAAGAAGCGAGCCAAACAAGAAAAGAGGTGACTAAACTAGAAGATGTAACTATTATAATATAAATTCACCAATAAAAAATATTAAATTCAAGAGGAAAACTGTTTGAAAGTAGTATTAGATTCCAAAAAGTGGACCCAAAAATGCAGAAGTAATGGTGAATGAAAGAAATTATAACTATTCTTGAAGTGGCTTGGAGCAATGTGTGATGTCTCTCAATCAATGCGAAACCTTTTAACAAAGTGTTCCTAAATTGAAGCTATTATGGAAAATATTAAATTCTCCGACTAAAATTATAAAAATAATAGTTCATTGTAATTGAATTTATAAACTTATCTCATGTTTGGTAATAAATCTTTAAGGTGGTTATTTAAAAAAAATAAATAAATAAACTTGAAACTACATGATGAATGGAGTTGATTAAAATTGAAAAACTTGCTAAGAAAATACACTATCAATCATAGTATTTTATTTAGAGATATCTGTAATGTATGTTTAAGCTGAAATTGAATTTTTTAAAAGAAACATAATAAAGGGATCAAGTTTAAACAAAATAAATTTAATGTGTTCTTAATTAATTTTGATTAAGAGCATTATAGTATAACGTATTTAATTGCGATATTTGAGAATACGAAATGAGTATAATTTTTTGTTTTCATTTTACTACTTACAGTTAATTTTCATTTTTGAATCACTATTCAGAATCAGAATCTGCTGTTTCAGAATCTGTTCACTCTAATAATTAATCATTTGTCGAATAATTGACAATGGGCATATTTAGGGAAATAAGTTTTCTCCATCCACATGAACCTGATGGTGGAACAAAACCTATCGAAACAGAATAATACCAGCTTCTCTACAATGAACATTGAAACGACTCATGCTTGTCCACATCAATCAGTTCAGTGAATTTTACGACAAATGATTCTTTTGTACACCATGAACTCTGGTTCAATTAATCAATGTATCATACATTTTCGATTCGAAGCTTTACATCAAATTTTTCATACTCCAAACGTTATGAGACTTTTTATTTATCAATGCACCTTACAGACCTGCTTAAAGACTAATTATTCTTTAGAATTTATCTGTTTTCAAAGTCATATGTCTCAGCTGAATCTTTATAACGTTGTATCTCTTACAAATTTATTCGATATTACTGTAATGCTATTATTCATAGGCGAGAAAATAGGGTTTAACTTTTGGCTTATCTAATTTTCAGTAAGCAAGTAATTTTAAACAGTTATTGTAAAACCAAAATTTGTACCTGCCTACACTCTTTGACATTCTTCATTATTTTGTAATTAAAAAAATTCTTCGAAAAAAATATAAATGTTTTATCAGGTTTGTTTTAGGTACCTGTCTTAATACATCAATGGATAATACTAATGGAGGAAGCGTTGGATAAAGACGTTTCTTATTTTCCTTCAACATCTTTAAATCTTCTGGGATCACATTACCAAATTATATTAACCGTACATCGTTTATTTATCTACATAAATTTATCCTTCAAGTCCCCAGTCCGTTCAAAACTAATATTATCCCATCTTTCTGATCTTCATATTATATAGATAGTATGGTGTCATTCCACGACGGAAGATGAGAAATTTAAGTTTTGTGTTTTTATATATGTCAAGCTTTTTATTGAATAGAGAGGAGTACATATAAAACTATTTGATCTAGATAACTATAAATTGCCGTACAGTAAAGAAGTCAAAATTTCCTCCAAATGAAAGTAGATTTTATCTTTGTTAAAACCAATTTAAGTGGAATTTAAACATTGATAAGTTTAGTTGTCTTTGTTACGTCACCTCCTTATGTCTATCATAAATAAAAAACGTATTACAGTGTTTAATGTAATACAAAACATCCAATTCAGGTATAATTTAATTTCATGCAAATAATCAAAACAGTTGTAGTTTATTATAATAACAATATTAACAATTTATAATAATAATAGTAATTTAAAACAAAATTCAAATTTAATAAAACAATAAAATTATTAGTTATTAAACATTATAAGTTTGAAAATATTGGATTTCTGAATTGGTTGAGTGTCAGATCATTGAACAAAATTATTACTAGAACTTACTCAATTACTAAAAAAAAAAAAATAATAATAAGTTAATTATCAATGAATAATTAATAATCAATTATTTGATACATTTAGAAGATATAATAGAAATATGATATTCATTTTCATTTTCAATTCGTCGAATTAAAAAATAATATAAAAATCATTTGAGAATTATTTTCAAGTTTTTCGAACAGTTTTGAAAGTAAGATTCCTTCGTTTTAAATTACATATTTAGTGCGTTTCATTAACCGGAGAGATACGTTTGGTAACAAGAAACGTTAGCTAGTTAGCGAAAATTCAGAAAGATAATCCACTCTTTCCTAAAAATGTAATTCTAGAAAATTAAAAACCTTATTTAATAACAAAAGGAGGAAACTGAAACTTATTACTGCTATGTATTGTAAAGACCGCCGGTGGAATAATTATTTTAAATGGATAAATAAACATAAGTGTTCACATCTGGCTGTACCTGACCGAAGGCAACGACCCACAAGCCCAACCTTTTGTAAGTGGTAATAAAAACCTTTAATAACCACCGACAAAGACCGACAACTAAGTGTTTAAACAGGATCCCGAAAGACCTTTTCACACCTTCCACCAGAAATACCTAAGTCTGTACCTGCTGCTTTACCTTGGCCTGGGGGAGAGGGCGTGGTCATCCCTTAGGCTGAGAATATTCAGCCAATCAGGAAAAAGACTGCCAAAAGAGAGGGGGATGAAAAAAGGTGGGAGATAGAGAATTTGGACTGGACACTTCTTCTGGGAACTTGGAGCTGAGAGGACTTCTTCTGGGGACTTCAAGCGGAGGAGTCGAGGGAGGAAGACGAAGACAGCCGGAGAGAGGAGATGGACGGACTAGACGCTGAAGGAGAGCAGAGACAGGGAATCCAGATATGACGGCTAGAAACACCAAGAAACACTATGAAGGACTAGCTAAGTGGTAACAAGCATTTAGTTATAGTAATGTAAATTTGTGTTGGCAACCATACATCATTCATTAATATAATCAGTATAACACGTAACTTTAATCAAATATCAAGCATTCTCCTCTCGTATGATTCGCAACTGATATTATGTATATAGGTTTAGTTATTATTTTGTATATAGATGTTTTTGGTTTTATTTAAGCTTGTAAATATAATAGTTAGTAAACCATCTTAGTACTTTTACATTCTACCTTGCATGCCACCAATTAGTAATAGAAACAAATAGTACATTTATAAACATGATACCTTTAGAAAGGAAATCCAATAAAGAGTATATGGTTCAATCTAGGATACTACAGTAGGGGGTCTGTGGTATCTAACATTTAAATACATCATTAATATATTTTAAGTTGATCGGTTCCCTTCTGGGACCGATATAAATACATATTAATACAAATAAATGCGATTCCTGGAACCCCTTACTCGCCGTAGAAACGCGAGGCCAGGAACATAGCATTACTTATTTCATCAAGTTAAATTTATTGAAATAAGTTATTGTTGCCTAACGGAATTCTTGATGTAATGGCTGCAGAAAATATAAATTTTTAAAAATGGTATATTTGCTTATAAGAGATTCATTTGAAAAGAAAACACAATTTTCAAATAAATAAACGTAGACAATTTAAATACCGTCATGTTATTCAAATAATGCCTTCAGAAAAATCTGTTAAAATATTGAAAATACCCAGAGCGTTTTATATAAGAACCGGTAGTACTGAAAGATTTGCTTGCGGTTGCCAGTCCTCCGCTTTAGTACTTAGTGCTTATTAAAGATAAATCCCCTAGAGAGATGCTTGATGTTGATATACAGTTGATGCTTGATTTTAAAAGGCAGTTGATGGTAGATTTTAAAAGCAAGTTGATAAGCCAGGCATGATGAAACTAAACCACAAAATTAGGAAGCTTATAGTACAATTGAATATCCAATACTTATGCAAACTTTAAATAGTTTAAATTAGAATCTTAGACTACCATTTAAGACAGTGAGAATTCTCGGTAATCTACAAAATATATGATTTTTATATATGATAAATGAGGTATAAAACGAAAGAGAATTTCATAGAGAAGCGAGGAATCCCAATTCCGATCTTAAAATTTCAACAAAAACTTTATAGCATAAAATTCATGGAAGAAATTGAGAGTTTTTAAGACTCCATATTTTTTATTGAATGAAATATATGTTGATTCTGGTTAAGCATGTGGGCTATTCTTATATTGATTGAACATTTAGCAATTCTGAATCTATTGAGGTTTTAAAAAAATATCAACTTCTTTAAGAAAAATTGATCTCAAATATTAGTATAGATGTCCCAGATAACAAACTCGATCTTGGATAGGCAACTTTCTTAATATTAGTTTTCTTTACTTAATTTTTTATTATTTTTGTAAACCATAACTTAATTAATATGAACTTAAAGCTTATTACATGAGGATGTTTTTCTCAGTTTAAATAAACAAACTTTATTAGTATATTGGAACGGCTGTCAAAATAATAAGGATTAAAGTAAACCATAAATATTTCAATTGTATATTTAGATAATGAGTGTTGCTACCTAGATGGTTTAATATAAATTTTATCCAGTTCCGGCTACTAGATTAGCTTATATTAGCCTTTCCTATTTGTTTGACAAGATTATATTTCGAAAATTGCTCTTTCTATAGATTTAGTTCTCAAATGAGAAATCATGGACCTTTAGATATAGGTAATTATGAAACCGTTAGAAATGGGGTGGAAGCTCTACTGATCGCACTTGACAGACGTTCTATAAACCTCATCAAAGAAATGCTCAAGTTCACTGTGAGAATAACGAATAGCTTCTGAAATCTGGGAAAGAAAACGAAAGTTGAGGCGGAGAAGATAGAATTACGGAACAATTAATCTAAGTTCTAAACTTTCAGCACTAGAAGAAGACAGTATGATTGCATTGATCCAGAGCTACGAAGCATACTGAAGAGTTAATATTTGTCTGAGGTGTTGTTTCTAATTTTTTGTAGGATAACTAAACACGAAAAAAGAATAAAGGGGAAAAGCAATATTACAATATACCATCTAAAGTTCGACTGACTAATTATCGACTGAATAGCAGCTGATTTGAAGCTCACCTTTTGTTTTATTTTTTTTCTAAAACTCTCATATTAGTTACAAATTATTATTTATTATTAGCAGACATATGAAAACATATCAATGAACCGTTAAATTTAAGAAATTTAAAATATTTTTAAACCCAAAAATAAGAAATAATCTAATGAAATTGGTCATTTTTTTACATATATATTGAAAATAATATTACCCTCTTGAAATGGAAAACAAGATCAGTAAATGAATTAAAAACAATACCGGGAACTTGGGTGCTATTTACTATCCAGTTACCTCTATCATAATAATTTGGTAGACTCTAGAGCTACAAAAGAGTTTATATAAACAATGGGCCAATATTCAGCAGAAAAGAAGGAAATCCATTTTTCTGTTGGTTTTTTTTTAAAGTGTTACGTTTTTTGTTGAATACGAAGTGAGTACTAAAGATATATTTAATTTTTTTTTTATTTCTTAATGACATTTACAACTGTATTACATAAATACATCAAGTAAATTTCGACATAATAGATATAATGACATGAATACACTTGCTGAGTAACTACCCAATGGTAGCACTCTAATGATATGACTACATTAGGAGATCACGGGGCCATCTTCTTTTAAAGAAATACATTTAGTATATTTGAACATATAATGATGTGAAAACACTTGTTGAGTAACTACCCAATGGTAGCACTCTAATGATATGTCTACGTCACGGAGCCATCTTCTTTTCAGACGCCTCGGAGGGTTATCAGGAATTGAAGAGAAAGCAAGGTTAGAAACGAGAGGGTTGGGATGATTCTGAAGTTTATTATGGAAGGATATGTATCTGGATTGGGCCAGATCTGAAACATAAGGAATATTAAGATCTTTATGGAACAATTAATTTAAGTAGTTAAAAATGACTTTACTGTAAACTAGACAAAATTTACTTTAAACAAAAATAAATTTTGTTATTGTTAAAACCATTTAAAGAGAACTTTTGAGCGCCTAAACTAAGTTATGTTTTCTAAAAAATCATAAATTATTCCCAATTTTTTTTCCTTCAACTTTACTACAGATACCTCATTTTTAGAAAAAAATTCTCTTTTAATAAGCTTTAAGCTTTATCTATAAAGAGATTATGTTGAGGTGTATTGAATGTATGGAAAAAAAATTATCTCATGTTGTGTATAAAAATGATGTGATTTTATGTTCTGTCATCTAAAAGTACAAAAGTAAGTAGTATTTTCAGCAAAAATGACAACAATAAATTGTCGCAAATATTTTGTTTCTTATTTTTATGATTTTATTACATATTATTCATGATCTTTGATGTAATATGATAAAAGTAATTGCCTAAATACACTACTTAGTTATATAAAAAAAAGAT
Organism: Nezara viridula; assembly: GCA_928085145.1. Classification (NCBI taxonomy): domain Eukaryota; kingdom Metazoa; phylum Arthropoda; class Insecta; order Hemiptera; family Pentatomidae; genus Nezara; species Nezara viridula. The sequence continues at coordinate 148,695,989 of OV725079.1, read as the reverse complement.
GTTAAAAATAATGATATTTCGAATATTTTTTAAGTTGGTTATGAAACTATGTTTTTCGCCTTGGTATCTATTCTAGAAACTTTTTCTAAAAGTATCTATAGGGTAGTTGGAGATTAATGAAAAAAACAAAAAAAAAAACACGAACAATCTAACTTTTGTTTTTTAAAAGTAATTTATTGTTCGCTATTTTTTTTTAACACCATCCAACTATACTAAAGATAAGTTTCGTTTAATAAGTTTTAAGTTGGTATTAATTAAGTTGAGGTTTATTAGGAAAACTATTGATATTCACTTCAAGTTTTGTAAAAATATGATGTGAATGTTTTAACCTGTGAAGTAAAAGTACACCTGTTATCAGCAAAAATTAAAACAATTATTTGTTATAACAATTTTTTATTTAGTTTTTCCGTGATCTGGGATGTATTATAATAAACATAATTGCTTAAATATACGGTTTATTTAAAAAAAAATGATCTCTAAATATCTGATGAATTTGCTATCCAGGAGTATATCGACTTTGGTATGACAGAACTAAGCCTAAGAACGTGAGGAGGTTTACAAGAGACAGAGTTGAGTAGAGAGGCCTTCAGTTTAGGCTGTTCATCATTTTTTCTCTTATAGCATGATCTGGGGTATTTGTCACTGCCTCCCCCAGTCCTCCCTATTTCCGTCTCCAACTTTACTACTTATTTCTTCTACTTTTCCTCACGACGAAGAGAAGAGTTTAGTGATTCTTCTTCAACTTCCTACTAAGGGGATGATGAATGCCTCGAGAGTCGAGCCTGGACCATTCTAAATGATAATCCGAGAATTATTCTTTAACAGGAGAAGTATGAAAACAAATTTTCTTAATAAAGCTCAGGGGCCTTTTTATTATTCGATATCAGTTGCTAATCTGAAAAGAAGTATGCAAAATTAAATTTAATACCTAACGTTTTCAGAATTATAGCAATTACTTTATTTATTAGCAACTTTACTTTATTATTACTACTTCTGATAAGATAATATAATAATAAACAGTTATTAAAAAGTTCTTTCAATTTTAAACTAACAACAAAAAACAGAAATCAGTTTAATAGTAAATTCCAGTTTTTAATATTAAATGCCTAGGAATAATAGCAAATTTCAATCTGTCTTTTTCTTATTATTATTACTTTTTTACTTCAAGCGTGTTTTTCTCACCAACAAATTTTTTAACTATCGTGAAAATATGAAAGCATATCATTTGATTGTCCAATTTTAGAAGTTTGATTAAGTCCAGTTTTAGAAGTTAAGAAAATTAAAGTAATTAAGTGAAAATAAAGAGTTCGCGAAATTTCATTCTTCTTTTTTTTTGTGTGTTTGTTAAGCTTGTTTTTTTAACTACAAAGAGTAATATTATTTTTTCTGTATTTGAAGAAAAATAACAATTTAAGTAGATCATTTTTTATTTTCGTTCGGAAGAATATATCTAACTAAATAGAATAGAATTGATCGTGAAATTGCTCTAAAATGGCCAGACACATTAGTGATTCAAGAGAACGATTCAGTCGGCTGCCCAATACGGAATAACTTTCAACAAGTATTAAAGTAATAAAGATGATCTTAGAATTATACATGCGAAATAGTTCGATAGGATGAAAAACATAAACTGAATAGTAATCTACTAATTTCTAAAGTCTTATTTCGTAGATTTAGATGATTAGGAGTTATTTTTATGAGTTTTTGTATTGCTGACGTTTCATCACAAAATTGTGGATCATTATGAGAGCTGAAAAATTTAAAACAACAGAGATACAATCATGATATAAAAGATAGATGTTCATAATAGTAGATAGTAGTGTATACATGATAATAATAAAGTAATAACTAATCTGAATACATGAAATGATAATAAGCTCTGTACGCTATAAACATAATGTATATATAATAATAATAATAATAATAATAATGCTTTATTTATTCTGGGACGAGTCCCTTTAGAATAATACAGAGAAACAAAAATGTGAGCTAAGGAGCCTCAGAGATACATAAACAAGAGTATAGTTTGATTAAATAGTAAAAAAAAATAAAAAAAAATAAAAAGAATATTTAGAGAAATTATAAGTTACTTTCTAATTTACATCAGTTAATAATAAAAATAAAAAATTGAAAATAAACATGAAGTAAAAATAATAAAGAACGATCTAATAATTTATATACATATTTACAATAGTAACTATTTACAATTTTATGATGAGGACTGGATGGATAAGAAATGATTAAACAGTTGGGATTTAAAGGTAGGAAGGGTTTTGGATTGACGGATGTGGGGAAGGATGGAGTTCCATAGGGAAGAGGATCGAATAATAAATGATTTATCGAAAGCAGCGGTTCGGTGGGCCATTATATATGGATCTGAGGACCGGGGACGGGTATTGCGGGAGTGGACAGAGGATTTAAATTGAAGGAGCTCGGCGATGTATGAAGGACGGCGGGAATGAATTACTTGGAAGAGGAAGGATGCCAGGAAATACTTACGGCGGTTGGAAGGATAAAGCCACTTCAACTTTTCATAGAAACAGGAAACAGGAGTGTCTCTTGGGATCCCGAAGATGAATCGTACGAAGCAATTTATCAAACGTTTTAGTTTTGCCTCGAGATCCCCAGAGACGCCCCCATATACCGTGCAGCAATAGTCGAAATGGGGAAATATTAATGAGGTGACCAGGAGTCTACGGATTTCAAAAGGAAAAAGATGTCGCAGGCTATTTAAGTGTTTTAGGGTGACATAATAGATTTAATAGGTGTAATATCTAGCATTGCTGACCAAATGTTAAGCAATGAAGGTTTTTAAGTACAGCTACGTAGAGAGGCAGGTAAGAGGTTCTCGAGTGGATTTACCACATGTGTTTCTCAAGATGGTATTTATGCTCGGAAAACAGAGCGAGGGATCGGGTAAGATCTTACACACAGAAAAAAATTCAATAAAACTGTACAGCTGTTCAACTACGTTAAGTTGCTAAAAAACCCTGCATACTGATCAATCCTAAACATCCAGAATACTGATTAGTCCTAATCGATAATGGTTAATGAGATAAAACAAAAAGAATAGAGTTTTGCGGGACTATCATCCGCCATTGGACCATCATCCAAGTACCGATTGGTATAGTTTCTTTTCTTATTCTTATAATTTTCTCATTTTCTTCCTCCTCACAATTGTCCTTAGAGCTCATAACGAACTAGCCAGAATTAATAAAAACGATAGTGCAGGATTCCTAATGAGTCCAAAACAGTTGCTATGATATCACCGGTGTTCTGCGCATGCGTTAGCCTAAGTTAAACATACGTCAGGTCGTCTCTTACAAAATTCTTCATTAATAGTGACAGTGTTCAAATTCAATGCGAAACAACAGTGTTACCTGTTATATTAACAATTAAGTTTGTTACTGAACAAAAGAATAAGGTGAGTAATCACTTATTTACAGCTCAATAGTGAACAGTGTAAATAGACCTCAGGTTAGTTACTGATAACGGCCGGCCATAACATCGCTAATCCCACCAGTGGGCTCTGGCTCTCCGTCCGAGGAGGTTCTGTGCCGACTAGTCCTCTCTAAGCACGCGTATATATTTCCGTGCTTAAAAAAAAAAAAAAAAAATTGTTATCGCTTCTCATTTAACAATTTTTCCTATCATTTATAATATGAAATGCGATATTATCATATGCTAATGTCGAGCAAGGGTAAAAATACTAGGTCCAGAAGCCTCGATACTACAATGAGTTCTCCTATTAAAAAAAGAACAAGACGTTCGAAAGGAAATACTCCACCAGCCACACCAGGGAGCTCTGTTGAAGAAGTGGATCCCCAACCTGGTACCTCACAACAACAAAACAATCATGAGACAACTCAAACTGGTGAAGAATCGCCGTTTTTCACTCAGAACCCATTTCAAGTGCTATCAAATACACAAAACGAAGAAATGGAAGCAGCACCCACCCCCAGGGAACCCAAACCCCCACCAATATTCCTTAGGAATATTAAAAACTTTCAGTTAATGTGTCACCAATTGAATAACCTTGTGGGCTCAGGAAAATATTTATGCCAAAGCCGCACCAATGACACTAAATTAATGCCCGACACTCCAGAAACATACAGAAAAATTATAAAATATTTATCTGACACCAAGGCTGATTACCACACGTATCAACTGCGTCAAGAGAGGGCGCTCAGGGTCGTTATCAGAAGACTGCACCCATCTACGCCAACAGATGCTATAAAAGAAGAGCTCGTGGGTATGGGATTCCATGTTCGCCAGATAGTGAACATATTCAAGGAGGATAGAGAACAGCCTGGAATAAAAAGTAAAATACCGCTCCCACTATTCTTCGTTGACCTTGACCGAACGCCCCAGGTCGAAGACATCTACAAGGTCACACGCCTTTATTACACCAGCGTTGTAGTAGAAAAGCCTTACACCAAGCGCGACATCGTTCAATGCCATAACTGTCAGGCTTATGGCCATACGAAAAGATATTGTCATCAAATTCCTAGATGTGTGAGGTGTGGTGAGCAACACAAAACAGAAGAATGTAGGAAGTCTAGAACTTCACCTGCAGTATGCGCTTTATGCCACAAAGGGCACCCTGCCAACTACAAGGGTTGTCAAACATACAAAGAATTAAAAACAAGAATGTACGCAACTCCTAGAGAAGAAGGGACATCCAGGCCACCAAGACAACCCTCTAGAACAGTGAACGGAAGAGTGACCTATGCTCAGATGTTCAAAGGAGACACTATAAACACTCAATCTCAGGCCCTGCCACAAGATCCTCAACCTCGAGAATTCACACATCAACCTCAAGACCCATATCCATCCATCCCTGAACCTAGGTTCAATACCCAGACATACATTCCTCCTCCTTCCAATTCCACTGACCTCACAAGCCTATTAACTTCTTTCCTCTCTGAATTTAGATCCCTCATCACCCCTCTTATTTCATTACTTACCAATGTTATATCCAACCTCATTCCACCGCCGAGAAATCCATAAATGTCCTCAACCAAATCCCTCTCCATTCTCCTATGGAATGCGAATGGTATTCGAAATCACATCAACGAACTGACAATCTTATTACATGACAAAAACATCGACATAGCACTAATAACTGAAACCCGACTAACCAACAAACGACAAATCAACGTTCCTGGCTACAATATTTATAGAACCGATCATCCTGATGGAACAGCACATGCTGGCACTGCTATAATTATCCACCGATCTCTCTCCCATCATTTATTTCCCATACCAACCCATAATTTCCTACAATCCACTGCCGTAATAATCCAAACTTCCCTTTACCCAATAACATTAGTTGCGGCATATTCCCCGCCTAAAATACCCATTTCCGAATCCCAAATAATTTCCTTCCTGAATTCCTTAGGACACCATTTCATCCTAGGTGCTGATTTAAATGCAAAACACCAGCAATGGGGAGCCAGATCCACAAATTCCCGAGGGCGAACATTGCTATCTGCACTTAATTCCCATCGCAGCAACATCCTTTCACCTAATACTCCCACATACTGGCCAACAGATCCCAACCGCAATCCCGACCTTCTAGACTTTTTCCTACACAAAGGTCTAGGATCATTACACTATTCCATTTCAAGGCTTGATGATCTTTCCTCAGACCACAGTCCTATAGTCCTGACCGTTTCCACATCATCCATTCCTAAATCATCCCCTCCTTCATTTATCAGGGGACCAGTTAACTGGAACCTTTTCCGTCAAATATTGGATGATAATATAGACCTCAGAGTTTCCTTAAAAACACCTGAAGACCTTGACGATGCAGTGGACTCCTTCACTACCCTGATCCAGCAAGCAGTTTGGACTGCATCCTCACCTGATCGTCCCAAAAAACACCTTAGTATAAATCCTCTACCCCAAGACCTATTGGACCTTATCCATAGCAAACGATGCTCTAGGGCCCTCTGGCAAAGAACCAGGCATCCTGATGACCGGAAATCGTATAATTATTATTCCAAACAGGTAAAAAAGAAACTAGATATCTTTAGAACCCAATCCTACAATTCCTACCTTTCCTCATTATCATCTAGTGATAACTCCCTCTGGACTGTAACTAAAAAAATCCTTAAATTCCAACCCATTTCCCACCCCCTCCGCCGTGATGATGGTTCCTGGGCTTCGTCAGATGCGAATAGAGCTGAAGAGTTTGCTAAACATCTATCCTACACATTCACTCCCCATCCCGAACTCCATCCCACCCACACTGCTGAAGTTAAAGAATTTCTCTCTTCACCAATTCCTCTCTCTCTACCTCCAAAACCTGTTAACCCCTCTGAGGTAAAATTTCTCATAAACAAATTAAAACCCCGAAAATCCCCTGGATATGATCTCCTCACTTCACAAATCCTCAGACAACTTCCCAAAAAAGCAATCATATTCCTTACCTATCTATACAACTGCATCCTTCGCACAACCAACTTTCCTTTGGTGTGGAAACATTCCATAATCGTGCTGTTTCCAAAACCAGGCAAACCCGTTAATAACACATCATCCTACAGACCGATAAGCTTACTCCCTATCCTCTCAAAAATCTTTGAGAAAATCCTCCTCAAACGCATCCTACCCATACTCGAATCCCACAACATCCCTTCTCATCAATTTGGATTCCGCTCAAGACATTCCACTGTCCAACAAGGCCTTCGTGTTGTGGACCATATATCCTCTGCACTTGAAAACAAGCAATATTGCACTGGTGCCTTTCTGGACGTAGCGCAAGCTTTCGACCGGGTGTGGCACGATGGCTTGCTTTTCAAGCTCAAAACCCATTTACCCCAATCCTTATACCTAGTCCTCAAATCCTATCTCTCAAATCGTTCCTTCCAAGTCCGTTGCTGCACCGAATTCTCCACTTACTATCCAGTTGAGGCTGGTGTTCCACAAGGCAGTGTTTTGGGTCCAGTTCTCTACATCCTTTTCACTGCCGATATCCCTTCAAATCCCGATACCTTCCTAGCTACATTTGCTGATGATACTGCCATTCTATCTTCCCACTCAGATCCTCAAATAGCATCTCTAAACCTACAATCTCACCTCTCCTTGATTGAACAGTGGTGCAACAACTGGCGCATCAAAATCAATGAAGCAAAATGCAAACATATTACTTTCACCCTGCGACGCAGATCCTGTCCCACAATCCTTTTCAATTCAATACCACTTCCCTACTCAGATACAGTCCGTTACCTTGGCTTCCTTCTAGACAAAAGACTAACTTGGAACCCACATACAAGACTTAAAAGACAAGAACTTAACCAACGATATGGCCAGCTATATAGACTACTAAGCAGGACATCTCATCTTTCGATTGAAAATAAACTTTTAATCTACAAGACAATACTGAAACCTATCTGGACCTACGGACTTGAACTGTGGGGAACTGCTAAACATTCGAATATCAAACGCATCCAATCCTTCCAGTCCAAAGTACTTAGAACAATAGTCAATGCCCCATATTATGTCACAAATAAGACCCTACACCATGACCTTAACATCCCATTTGTCCTCGACATCATCCCATCCAGATTCTCAAACTTTCACCAGAACCTTATCCATCATCCAAATCCTCTAGCTCAATCCCTATCCAGCTCCCACCATCCCTACAATCCCCCTCGAAGGTTAAAACGGCAGTGGCCGCGAGATCTATTGTAAATATGCTTCTGGAGTCCTGGCAATGGCCAGCTTCTCCACTCAAGTCCTGAGCATCTGTGGCTCTAGTGCCCTCCTTCAGCCTCCACTGGCTTTTAATACTAGTGATGCGGCTGGAAAAGTGGCACTGGGATCTCTGGAGTCCTGCTTTGCTTTCCACATGTGGGGAGAAAGGCCTGGCTCGGAGATTCCTGGGCGAATGTATATATTGTATATAGGTATGAATGTGTTTAGAAGTTGTTATTTTATTTTGTTTGTTTATTTATTTTTTTTTAATTTGATTTATTTATTTATTTTTTTCCTATTGATTACTTTTTTTTTCTTCTTTTTTTTATAAGTATTATTTATTTACTTCTTATATTTATAGTTACTTCTGTATTACTTGTATATACTGTATGAATGAGAACTTCTAGCCTTAATACTTATAGCCCTCCAACAGTGGCTGATTGTATTATAATTCAATAAAAAAAAAAAAAAAAAAAAAAAAAAAAAAATGATATCACCGCTGTTAAGCATTGGTTAAAATTTTCGTGTGGTAGATATAGTTATAGTCACTTATAGAACAACTGTTTACTTATATATGAAATATATAGTAAAGGAAAGTATTGAGATCGTGAAGATTTTCAAATCTCAGTTTTCAACGGAAATACACGTTTTGAGGTTCCTTGAGTCCAAATAACCAAGTCCTGCAAAATGGTCTGTTTGTATGTGTGTGTTAACAGTCTAGCTCAAAAATGAAAAGTCGTACGAAAGTGAAATTGTATATTTAAGGTTTTTATATGCCTGGAATATTACAGCAACTGGAATATTATGGCAAAATCGGTTAACCGGAAGTGACACTGTATATCATCGATGTAAAACATTACTTTATCGACATAACATATTTTTACGATTTTCTATATACGATACGCGGAAAACGACTATCACGATTTTGATTAAATTCATTATATCAGTGTAAAACTAAGCAGTGTTTAATATGATGTTCTCTAACAGGGCTTAAATGGTTAATTTTTAATATTAGCTTCTCCTAATGTACCTTTATTTTTTATTATTTGAAACAATTAACCATTTCACATTGATCTCTGATATAAAAAATAGTTAAATATAAAATATAAAAGAATTTGATAATTAATTAAAGGCGAAATAAGGGACGTAACGGAGAATAGTTGTAATGAAGGAACCAAAGGAATACGATTTCGCCCGAAGATTAGATGAGTTTAATATAATGCGGACTCCAACAATATTATGTACATATGCGGTTTTCCTAAATGTTCTCGTTGGTATTATTTAATATTTAATTGTATAGATTACAGTGATATAAATATTATTATTTGTACATATAAGGATACTTAAACAAATAAAAATATTCACAATGAAATGCAAATCAGTATAGCGTTTATAATTTTTACTTTCATTTCCCCTTTGAAAATTCCCATTTCTGCTAAGAGTAATAAAAGTAGTGCGATATTTTTCTCATTAGGTTTGACATTTTTTTTTGCGGTTTTTTAATGTTGCTTCAACTGCTGTGGCTATTAGCGACAATTTTCTTCTTCATATATAATTCGTTAACTTCATTAGTTTAATATAGTTAAGCATTTTTTTTTCAATTTCTTCATATGGGTTGATGTTTTCAATTTTTAGTTTAAATCGTTCTTTACGATATTTATTACATTGAAATAGGTGGGCAATATTGTTGGAATATTGCTTATAATATTCTAATTAGCACTGTACAATATATTACTTATTGTTATAGCAATTAATACATACAAAATAAATTATCTATTTGTAATTGGTTCTTGAGAACCTACGTGGAAAAGGGAATTCATCAAATGTGCCACATGACTATCTAAAATAGTTTATTAAAAAAAAAGAAACGAGAAAAGTTAGAGAATAGACTGTGCCAGGATGGATGATCCTAAGCGAACTAGATTCCGACAGCACAATCTACATTTCCAAACAAATGCAACATGTCAAGACCAGATTTCATGTTAACCTTACGTGGATGGACGTTCCTGCTGGGAGGAGGGCATTTCCGACCAATCTGGAAATCCCATCATCTTCCAATCCATTGAATTATAATTCATTAAATGTTTTTTGTTTAGATATTTTGTTATATATCTTTAATTTCTTTTTGATTTATTTTGATGAACCTGGTCAAAATAATTAAAACACACTTTGTGTCAAATTTTGCTGGCTTTATTAAAATTGAACGTTTTTTCAAGAAGTATGTCAACAAACATTTTCCACTAGAAATAAGTCTGCGTCATTTTTTTTTTTTCTTTTTAATTTATGATTTTTCTTCTTGTTATAAAGTTGATAGCCAGCAGTACATACCCTCTTTTATCAGAATATTAACATCCGGCAAAAAGTTCGTGAATGAATTAATCAATAGGCTAAATTTAACGATCTCCGCATTGAAAATATCTGTGAAATTTCCAAGAATTTTCTCAGATAAAAAGGTTGTAAGTTGCGATGTGATAATGCTAATACGAAGTTTTAGACGGATTTTAGCAATCTATTAAAATAGTATACAAAAAAAAAAGCTGCAAATTATTCCACAATAGTTTATTATTTTCAAACAATTATACATATAAAGTAACATTACCTTATTGTTACAAAGAAAAATAAAAGGTGATTCCAATTATTGGACTAAACTTTTTTTTTTAATCATTAGTAATATTTAAAAAAAAATAGCATTACTTCAGTAATACATTTAAAATTTAAAAACCAAACAAAGGATATAACATTTGCAGTAGAAAATATTTAAAAAAAAAAAAAACCGAAGACCATATCTTTGCTCCTAATTGTCAGATTTTAACGACTTTTTTTTGGTTTTGGGGATATTTCGTAAACTTTTAAAAACCATTAAAGTGTATACTTTTTGAGTTATTCGGAATTAAATTTTATCATCCCTCTTAACTTTTTTCCAGCTTATTTTCGTTGAAGTATGTTATACAGATAAATTTAAAAGGCGTAGAGAAAATGACTTTAGCGAAGTTTCATTGAAATCGCTAAACTCGTTTAGGCGCTACAGTCTATAGCAACGCAGGTTTTTCGGCCGCGATTTTCAAAGTAAAAGGCGGATAATAATTTCGATGAAGGAGGATCATCCTCGGGTGACCTCTGATTTTATATCCAGATTTGAAAAAAATCGGTGAAAATGCGCGGACGGCGGACGGCGGCCTTACAAAAAAATTGTTATTCGTTTTTGAATTCTACGCATCCTGAAACGTGAAACCTCAAATTTTGAGAGGGGGTTAAGTTTTTGATTTTTTTGTTCACAATGGTTGATTATTGAAAATAATAAACCAAAAAGATAAACCTGAAGATTCGATATCGATGCTACCAACAATAGGATGCCTGCATTCCTTCACATGATAACCCAATTCTCAGTCTCAGACTTTACATAATCATCCAACTCTATCTTCACTTATCCCCTGACTATGTGTTCAATTTCAACAGCTGTGAAACTGTTTTATTGAATAATATTTGGATAGGTTTTGGAAAGCGACTATATATCAAACCTGGCAAGCTGTCAAATGCTGAAAAACAGCAAAAAAACATCAACAGCAAAACGAACGAAATAACAATAAAACAGTTGAAAAATATCGTAAACTTCTGTAGTAAAACGTTGAGGAAGAAGACTAAAAATGTTAAATTTGATTTGATCAGAAATTTTATATCTATGAAATAGAGCCAACTTGTGGTTCCAATCAATACATAATTGACCATTTTGCTTTTGTATTTTGTGTTTCTAATTAGTATTTATATATTCCAAGAAAGAAGATGGTAGTATTGATAACAACATACAATGTTGTTATTCCTTATATGTATCATGCCGGTTCATCTTACCCCATTTTCGATGACGACTTCTGGGTACGGCACTATTAGCCTGTACCACAGCAGCCACAAGAAGTTGTTTGCAGCGAACGCAGTGAAAAGGTTCATGTGAAGTGTGTTTCTGGGGCATCGTAACGATCTGAAACACAACAAGGAATCCGTCATAGTTTTTTATAAAATCTTACAAATTTTCAAGGGTATTTTTAATTCATTAATAAAATTAATAATTTCGAGGAAAAACATAATTGAACCCTTTCTCTCCATGCTTCAATTCATTTTTATTTTTTTCGACGACATTTCAGGCAATTTTCCCAATTTTCAACTCGAATTATTTCCCTATAATATTACAATACATTAATCACAAATAAATATGTAAAAGATGTAACAGCACATAAAATAAAAATCTATACAATTTCAAAAGGTCAACTTAATGAATAAAATTTCTACTAACATTATTATCTTGTCCTCTATGTTATATTATTTTTTGTATAATTGTCATAAAATCTTTCTTCATTCTTATTCTCACATTCCTGTAATATTAATTTCATAACTATTTATGAAAAGTCAATTCTCAAATTAAAATGAAAATACATTTACAATACACCTCAAATAAGAAAAGGCCAAACCATACTGTTTTATAAATTCCCTTTGGACATCCGTCAGTTTCATTGCTTTTCTGTATATTTTTTATACAATCACTGATATTTAAATTTTCTTATTAAACAAATATATAAATGAAATATATTTTTATCTTCAATTTTTCCACTGTTAAGTAAAATAGAATTTTAATTTGGCAGAGGAATGGAGGTTAAAAATAAATTAAAATGAAAACACATGGTGAGAACATAGAGAACATAGAAAAACATTATGCAGAACATAATTGTTGATTTTTACCATACTGATATCAAACCCATGGTGCTAGTTCTGAGATCTAAAAAGTTTCTTAATATAATAATAATAATAATAATAATAATAATAATAATATTATCCCCCACAATAGACCAGACATTCTTATAATAGATAAAAGTAAGCAATCTGCGTTTATCATAGAGATTGGAGTTCCTTCTGATGATAACCTACACAAGGTAGTAGCGGAAAAAAAGAGAAAGTACGTAGAATTGGCTGAAGAGATCAAACAATTATATCATTTGAAGGAAACCCGAATTCTGCCAATTGTAATCTCGTGCAACGGACTGATACCTGAAGAAACTGTATCTTCTCTGCGACTACTAGAACTACCATCTCAGACGATCGAAAGAATGCAACAAGCGGTGTTGTTGGGAACAGCAAATATTGTCAGGAAGTTCACAAATATAAAATAATTAAGAAAATATACAAATGTAATTTTTGGCTGACCTAATAGGTCCCCAACTATTACATAATTTAAACACCATTGTATATGTGAAAAATAAAGAGATAATAATAATAATAATACTTTATTTATTCTGGGACGAGTCCCTTTAGAATAATACAGGAAGACAGAAATGAGGGCTAAGGAGCCTCAGAGATATATAAATAAAAATACAGAGTAATTGAACAGTCTTGGTTAAAAAAATAATATATATATATATATATATATATATATATATATATATATATATATATATATACACATATACATATAAGCTGCTTTCCAATTTTGATCAGTTGATAATAAAAGAGAAAAAAAAATAGATAAACAAAAATTGGAGAACAAATAATGAAGAACGAACTAATAACTTATGTACATATTTTCAGTAGTATCTATTTACGATTTTATGGGGACTGGATGGATAAGAAATGATTGAACAGGCGAGATTTAAAGGTAGGAAGGGTATTAGATTGACGGATATGGGAAGGGATGGAGTTCCATAGAGATGAGGATTGGATAATGAACGATTTGTCGAAACCAGCGGTTCGGTGGGCCCTTATGTATAAATCAGAAGACCGGGAACGAGTATTGCGGGAACGAACAGAGGATTTGAATTGAAGGAGCTCGGAGATGTATGAGGGACGGTGGGATTGGATGACTTGAAAGAGGAAGGATGCCAGGAAATACTTACGATGGTAGGAAGGATAAAGCCAATTTAACTCCGCGTAAAGATGGGAAACAGAGGCGTCCCTTGGGATCCCGAAGATGAATCGTACAAAGCAATTTATCAAACGTTTAAGTTTCGCCTCGAGATCCCCAGAGAGGCCCCCATATACCGTACAGCAATAGTCAAAGTGGGGAAAAATTAAGGAAGTGACTAGGAGCCTACGGGTTTCAAAAGGAAATAGGTGACGGTAGTAGTTAAGACGTTTTAGGATGGAAATGGTACGGCGGGAAATATTGGATATATGATTTTTCCAAGAAAGCGTTTGATCAATGGTTATTCCAAGATTTTTGATGGTGGGGTGAAATTTGATGGGGTTATTATGTAGGAACAGAGTTGGAATAGTAGGGACAGTTTTAAGGAGGTGATTGGAGCCTATTAAGATTGCCTTTGTCTTATCCGCATTCAACTTCAGCTTGTTTGTTCTTGCCCAGTCACAAATTCCATCTAAGTCTTCTTGAAGTTTTTCTGTGGCAGATAATAGGTCGGAGGGCGGAAAGGAAAGGTATATTTGGAAATCATCTGCATAGATGTGGTGTCGGGAGTGACGGATCTGGAGGGAAAGATCATTGATGTAAATAGCAAACAGAGTAGGAGAGAAAGAGGAACCCTGAGGGACACCACAGGAGAGGGGAAGTGTGTTTGAAGGAGGTTGATCAGGGACTACTACATACTGGGATCGATTGGAAAGGAAGGATTTGAACCAATGCAGGACACTGTTGGATAGAGGAAGGTTTTGCAATTTGGTAAGAAGGATGTTATGGTCAACTGTATCAAACGCTTTGGAAAAATCTAGAAGGATGAGGATAGTAAGATTTTGGTGTTCAATGGAGTTTTGTAGGTCATGGGTTATTTTAAGGAGAGCAGATTGCGTTGAATAGCCGGGTCGGAAGCCAGATTGGCATGGGTTGATAAAGGAACGTTCCTCTAGGAAGTTTGAGAGCTGATTTTGGATAAGGCGTTCTAGCGGCTTTGAGAGGTTGGATAGGAGAGAAATAGGACGGAAGTCGTGCAGTGAGGTAGGATTGGCAATTTTATTCAAAGGTCGGACTAGGGCGGTTTTCCAGGAGGATGGGAATATGGAGTTCTGCAGTGAAAAATTGTAGATATGATAAAGAACAGGAATAAGGTCAGGAAGGGTGGATTTTATTAGTTTTACAGGAATATTGTCGGGACCATAATCATTGGTGTGGGATTTTAGGATGGTGGAAAGTAATTCATCATAGGACACGTGGGAGAAAAAGAAGTCTTCAGGATTGAATTTTTGATGTTTAATGTCGAAAGTATGAGAGGAAGAGTGAGTAAAGGATAAGAAATGGTTATTGAAATCATCTGGAGAAAGATCGAAGGAACTACGATTAATGGACTCTGGTAGGGATAGGTTGCGGAGTATTTTCCATTTAGATTTGGGGTCGGGAGCATTGGACAGGGCATTATGGAAGTAGGTGGTTTTAGCAAGACGGACTGCGGATTGGGTCCCATTGCGAAGCGCCTTGAAAGACACATAATCCACAGCTAGACGGGTTCGACGGTATTTGCGCCTTGCTGCATCTCTTCCCCTCATCATTTCCTTTATCTCACGGGTCAGCCAAGGCGCAGTGGGACGGCGTAAGGTTTTGGTTTTCAGAGGAGCGTGGATTTCTAATATAGATTGTAGGTTTGAGGTCAGCATGGATACCATAGGATCAATGGAGTTGTAGGAATATATGGTGTCCCATTGCTGAGAATTAAGGTCTGGTTGAAGGGATTCATAGGAAAGAAGGTTTAAATTGCGGTATGAAACTATTTTGGGAGTGAAGGATTTTACGGGTAGGTCGTATGTAATTTGGATCAGGTCATGTGATGAAAGAAATGGAACTGGGTGTTGAGAAGAAGAAAGGATTTTGATGGGGGAGTCAGAGATATAAAGATCTAACCAAGTATCGGAAAATTGCGTGTGGTGGGTAGGAGAATAAGGAACAAGATGAAGATTAAGATTGATGAAGATTAAGATGAAGATTGAAAACAACAGGTCGGTAAGAAAAAATTTTTCGGGAGATTGTGAAAGCATGTTCACGTTAAAATCACCGGTAATAATAATATTGGTGTAGTTGGAGACCAGGTTAATGAGGGAAGATTCAAAGAGGTTGTCAAATGGAACACGAGGAGGGCGGTAAATTACGGCATACAACAGAGGAGAGGAAAGCGAGGTGATTTCAACGAACATGTATTCTATGTGAGGAAAATCATGATAAGGAGACTGTAGAAGGATTTTGGCCTTAAGGCTGTCATGGATATATAATCCGACGCCACCTCCCGTGCGATGCGGAAAGGATCAAGTCCGGAAGATCTTGATCACGCCGTAAGACTTAAGCCCAAGCAGGAAGGAACACCAGGCCCAATTATTGCAAGATTTGTTAGACAGACGGTGAAAGATGAGTTAGTGTGGCAGCGAAGAACTAAGAGAGATTTCTCCACAAGACATCTAGGCTGGAGTGAGAATGACTCGCACCGCGTATATGTAAGTGAAGCCATGACGCCCACCAACAAGCACCTCTATTGGTTAGCCAGGCAGAAGAAATTAACTGCTAAAATAAAATATGTTTGGTTCAGTGGAGGAAAAATTCGCTGCAGAGAGTCAGATGGATACCCACCGGTGATAATAGGAAAACCGAGTGACCTAGACGTATTCAGCTGAACGTTACTCTGAGTTTGCATTTGATATATTTTTTCTCGCCAGAAATAATTTTACTTTATTTTTTTTTATCTTCAGGTTTTTTTACTTTAATATAAACGTAGTTTTTTTTTATTTTTTTATTTATACTGAAGCTTTTTTTATTTTTTTATACATTTATTTTCGCCAGAAATATTTTTACTTTATTTTTTTTTTATCTTCAGGTTTTTTTATTTTCATATGAGTGTAACTTTTTTTTTATTTATATTGAAGCTTTTTATTAGTTTTGTATACATTTATTTTCGCCAGAAATATGTTTACTTTATTTTTTTTATCTTCAGGTTTTTTTATTTTTATAGAAATGTATCTTTTTTATTTTTTTTATTTTTATCGAAGCTTTTTTTATTTTTGTATACTTTTATTCTCGACAGAAATAATTTGATTTTAATCTTTTTTACTTTTAGCACTCTTTATTCTTGTATAAATTATTTACAACTTTATTTGGTTATTTACCAAAATGTATCAATGTATTTAAAACAAGGGGATATTTATATTTTACAGACAGGGGAATTTATATGCTATAAATTATATTTAACAGAATATTTATTTCGAAATATTGGAAATTCATTACTTTCATCTCAACTTTTATTTTATGTATGCATTTTTTTAATATTTTTTATTATTATTTTTAAACGGAGTATTTGTTTAAAAAAAATGTTATATCCTATCCTTTATCTTCGATCCTTTTCACCAAACCTCTGCTTCCCAACTCTACTATAATGACTAATATTCTGAATTCCTGTCACATCAACGCCCAATCCCTTATTGCACACTACGATGAATTCCAGAAATATTTCCTTGACAATTTTTACCATATAATAGCAATATCTGAAACCTGGCTAAAACCTTTTATCCCATCCTCCTAGATTTCCTTACCAGATTACTCGTTCCTACGTCACGATAGATCGCATCGCACGGGAGCGATCTATCGTGACGTAGGAACGAGTAATCTGGTAAGGAAATCTGGGAGGATGGGATAAAAGGTTTTAGCCAGGTTTCAGATATTGCTAATATATGGTAAAAATTGTCAAGGAAATATTTCTGGAATTCATCGTAGTGTGCAATATAAAATGTATAATCTGGTGAAAATAAATGTATAAAAAAAGCTTCAGTATAAATAAAAAACTAAAAAAAACTACGTTTATATTAAAGTAAAAAAACCTGAAGATAAAAAAAAAATAAAGTAAAATTATAATTTATAGCATATAAATTCCCCTGTCTGTAAAATATAAATATCCCCTTGTTTTAAATACATTGATACATTTTGGTAAATAACCAAATAAAGTTGTAAATAATTTATACAAGAATAAAGAGTGCTAAAAGTAAAAAAGATTAAAATCAAATTATTTCTGTCGAGAATAAAAGTATACAAAAATAAAAAAAGCTTCGATAAAAATAAAAAAAATAAAAAAGATACATTTCTATAAAAATAAAAAAACCTGAAGATAAAAAAATAAAGTAAACATATTTCTGGCGAAAATAAATGTATACAAAACTAATAAAAAGCTTCAATATAAATAAAAAAAAGTTACACTCATATGAAAATAAAAAAACCTGAAGATAAAAAAAAAATAAAGTAAAAATATTTCTGGCGAAAATAAATGTATAAAAAAATAAAAAAAGCTTCAGTATAAATAAAAAAATAAAAAAAAACTACGTTTATATTAAAGTAAAAAAACCTGAAGATAAAAAAAAAATAAAGTAAAAATATTTCTGGCGAAAATAAATGTATAAAAAAATAAAAAAAGCTTCAGTATAAATAAAAAAATAAAAAAAAACTACGTTTATATTAAAGTAAAAAAACCTGAAGATAAAAAAAAATAAAGTAAAATTATTTCTGGCGAGAAAAAATATATCAAATGCAAACTCAGAGTAACGTTCAGCTGAATACGTCTAGGTCACTCGGTTTTCCTATTATCACCGGTGGGTATCCATCTGACTCTCTGCAGCGAATTTTTCCTCCACTGAACCAAACATATTTTATTTTAGCAGTTAATTTCTTCTGCCTGGCTAACCAATAGAGGTGCTTGTTGGTGGGCGTCATGGCTTCACTTACATATACGCGGTGCGAGTCATTCTCACTCCAGCCTAGATGTCTTGTGGAGAAATCTCTCTTAGTTCTTCGCTGCCACACTAACTCATCTTTCACCGTCTGTCTAACAAATCTTGCAATAATTGGGCCTG
This sequence comes from Nezara viridula, assembly GCA_928085145.1. Taxonomy (NCBI): domain Eukaryota; kingdom Metazoa; phylum Arthropoda; class Insecta; order Hemiptera; family Pentatomidae; genus Nezara; species Nezara viridula. The sequence goes on along the minus strand of OV725079.1, from coordinate 148,677,485 downwards.
GTGTTCCTTCCTGCTTGGGCTTAAGTCTTACGGCGTGATCAAGATCTTCCGGACTCAGCTTGATGCCCAGACCCGCTCCGATGCTAAGAATTGTGCCAGTTACAGTTTCACCTGGCTTCTCCGGAATGCCTCTTATTTCAATCGTATTTTTGAGTTGACTTTGTTCTGTAAAATTTAGTCGGATTTCAAGCTCTGATATTTTTGTTTTAAGTTTGTTGTTTTCAATTGTCAAATTTTCAACATGGGTTTTCTGATCCTCTAAGAGTGTTTCTATTTTTAACAGACGGTCCATGTTCTCAAATGAGAGTTCCGACTGCTTCTGTAGGGCTTCTTTTATCTCCTTCAGTTCGTCTATCCCTTGAAGTTTGGACTTCAATTCCCTGACCTCCTCGGTGAGCCCTCTCAGTAGGTCAAGTATACTACTAGACTCAGCAGCTCGGAACGTACCCGATAATAATTCGCAATCGCTACATCTCCATTTTTTGCTGGTCTCTTTTAGGCCTTCTAAGTCTGTAGAACCAATTTTTGTACATTTCACGTGAAATAGGTTTTGACACGTGACACAAACTATTTTAGTTTTGTCTTCTCGGCTTACTGTTTTAGAACACAGTTTGCAATTAACCATGTTGATTAGAAAAAAAAATAATGATAAAATTAAAATAAATCACTATTGCTTTGTACAGTCGAAAGTAGATAAAAACAATAATATTATCAGAGACACACCTGTTTGTTTGGGTGGAAGCTGGTAGGATTAGGCTGCTGCCGGCTATCCCCACTACTCCAACTCAATTGCTTCCTTCACCGGCACTGTTTTTTAACTTTATGACTCTATTTCTAAGAAATGACTGTAGTGAAGCTCTAATATTAATATAGTAATACAGAATGATGTTTCTCTGGAAAATGATTGAATGATATCTCTAAAATAACTGTTTAAATATTATGGTTAGCGAGTGGCACTTAGTTGAGCTCCTGACTGGTCGAGAGATACTCTAAGACTGATATAGTTATTTTATTTTTTATTATTGTAGTGTTATTTTAATTTCGTTACATTCTAATGGTCGTATAAAAATCAGAATATTTGTATTTATCTTTTTTTATGTGAAAATGTCGAATCCTTCGAGTGCTTGAAAAGATGCCCTACCTTCCTCTTTATTAATTTAATGGTCACTGTGGTAGAATGGTAAATTATATCAATCGAGCCATATTCCACGGAATCGACATTTTGATACGATATAAACCAGGACAGTCAGTATAAACTTAAAACTTTTGAGGATACCAAAAATGATATTAATGAGCGAAATCGATTTGACTTCGAGGAAATGATGTACCTATTGAAAATGTGTAAAATAATAAGTGCTCTTGCGAGGACAGAAATAAAAAGCTGTTCAAGAAAGGAACTGAAAAGCTAAATAAAGAAATTGATTGTATTATATTTTTCATATGGGTTAAATAGAAATGGTGCGTTTATCAGGTATTTTCTAATATCCTTTTCTAGTTGCTTGTACCTTATGCTGAAAGGGAAATATGAGTCTACCAAACAGGATTAGAAGCTGAATGGATGGATCGAAATTCTAATCTCTGCTTCTAACTTTAATGCTTACATCTGATATTGTAACGCTTTTAAAATTAGGTTGGCTTTCGAAATAGCTTGTTCTGCAGCTTCTAAGAAATCACCTGTTTTTGAAAATATAATCCTTGGATTTCAAGCCTCTAACTTAGGGATTTGCTGTATACGACTGAAAGGGGCATCCCGAAACTACAGTATAACTTTAATGCTCAAATGGAGAAAAAGTCTACTTTCCTGCCAACTATTGGTAACCATATATCGAATGACAATGAGATGTACGCAGTTCCCTCATAAAAGAATATCTTTGGATCGAAAAATCTCGACACAATAGGGTTATTAATAATCCTACAGGAGACATTAATCAGGTTTGGGTGAAATGTAAAGAAGCATGACAAGGAATCCGTCAGTTTGGTTGTTTTTCTGCATACATTTTAACAATACATATATTTAAATGTTCTTATTAAAAAAATATATTTTTTGCTTCAATTTTTCCACTTTTGAGTAAAATAAAATTTTAATTTGGGAGACGAAGCTGGATGGATGGATTGGAATTCCATCCAAGAAAATCCGTTAAGTGGGTTTCCAAAGTGATTTTTGGAGGAAATAAAGTTGAAAAATAAGAGTATTATTCTTTACCAGGAATGAGAAAGGCTTGATTTGGATTGTTACGAACAGACTTAATTGTTGGACAAATTTGTTTTGAATTTGGCTATGGTATTAATTTATCATCTACTGAATATAAATAATGGTTTATTTTGACTAAATTTTTACTTGTTTCTCTATAAATCTTCACTGCAAAGCTGAAATACCCCTTATTTTGGTTTGCCTAAGTGTTTTCTTAACTTTAATATTAGACATTCAGGATCTAACGAGACCATGTTAGTAGTTCTAACAGAATTAATTCGGGCTAGTTTCATTAATCTACTAATTAACTACTAACTGTTTTGCAAACTCATAGATGGAGTTAATGAATTTGGTGTATAACTGATCAACTGTAGAACCAGCGAAATCTAGACAGATAGTAGGTTAGATTTTCATCATAAAAAAGTACTCAGGGCTAATAGACTCTTATAACAGTGAAGCTCTGAGCTTATATATAAACGGTTTGAAGTAGTCTTTGCCGGTGCAGAGCATGAGGGAATGTTTAATGTTAATTTCAAAGGGAAGTAATCGGATTCAGTATGCTTAACTTCAACCATGAGATCTATGATATAATCTGTATCAGCCAGTTTACACCATACCACCTCTATAACGCTATGTCCTTTTCGGTTTATATAAGTAAATTCATTTACAAATAGTGTCTCCAAGGATATATAAACCCTGCTAGCTTCTAGCTTGATCTATAAGCCCTTATCGTTTTATTATTTATTAAATTTTTAACAGCATTTGAGGAATTTGCTGATTCTTAAGTTATGAAATTCCAAAAAACAATTCAATAAATTCCAAAATATTTCCTTTACATTATTCTATTATATAATAGAATAGTTCCGTCTATCTAGGACATCCCATATAAATTAATTTGATCAAGAAGTTCTTGTGCTATGTGGAAGATGCGAGAGAGCACACAAAATAAGCTAGTTTCACACAGAAAATCCGATAATTAAAAATATTTCATAAAACGAAACTCTTGATCGTTTTTCTTTAGATTTTTTTTTTTAATTTTGAAGAATCTTTTAAAGACCAAAGGCACTGATTACCGCCCTAAAGGTCTTAAATTGATTCTGGCTTATCTTTGAGCGTGAACAATTTGAAATATTTTATTCATCCTTCTCACCCCTCATCCTTCTGAATAATAGAAGCAGGCCATAATTAGCAACGAGGACCTGATTATTATTATAAGCAACTTAACACAACCCTTTTTCATCAAAGAGCTTCTGTCGAAAGAGAACTTTTCAAGCTAGAGTTGGATGGAAGGGGTCTCATTATATATAGCTTTTTTTTTTTTAATTTATACTAATAATATGATATCATGTCAAACCAGACTAATGGACCAATGTTTTGTACCATATTATTATTATTCTTAAGGAACTTTAGTCCCAAAATAAAATCATTTTTTCATTCACATACATTCACACACACGCATGTAAGTAAGCACGCAGTCACATACACACATACGGATAAGATTAGATCAGTTTAAATGTATTTCTGTATGTATTTAATGTAGAGGTCCCTGCTCTTTTTAAAATTAACTATAACGTTTGGAAAATTGTAAAAAAATAATGAATGATTGATTAAAATTATTTATTTCAATAGTGATAGTAATAATTTTTTTTTAAATTTTAATAATTATATTATTGCGTGCAAATAAAATATGCAATAACATAAAATTCCGGGGTTAATTAAATAAGCATTAGTTAAGTATGTACCAGTACTGGTACGGCTGGGGACAACTAGTCCAATACTTTGTTGTATTTTTTACCAACGGCTACCTTGAGGGTGCTGCCGTGTGCTTACCATTGTGGGGAGTATCAAGGTTCATTTTCTTGGGCTGCCGAGAAATAATCCTCCATCGATCCATCACCGAACCCGCCCTTAACGTCCTCGGCCATCACGCCCTCCAATGGGCAAGTTAATATCCAATCAAAACATAGACCTTGCGGGTAAGGCTCACCAGTATAGTACTGGGTCTTAAAGGAATTACCTCAAAACTTTCGGTTAAAACGTTCTTGAATAAGCTGATATCGACACGACCGTCATGGAAGTCATAAAAAATAAATTACGTTATACAAATAAAGAATAAATTAAGTTGAAATAAAATAAATTTACTTGATAATTAAATCATGAAAAGCTGTATATATTGAGCTAGGGTTATAAAGTAGAAATAAAGGAAATTTGCAATTTAAATAAAGTGAAATAGCTACCATTAGCCTCATGAAATGCTAATTCTATTGTTCCGCACACTTAAGTTTACTATTCATGATAATGATAATATGATATATAAAATATTTAAATGTTTTATAAATAATACTTAAAACTAAAATAAAACAAAGGGTAAGCATGTTAAATTTGTGACTTTCTGATACGTGGGAAATAAAAATTTTAACTGAGCGTGATGCCAGATTTTAAAAAATTTAAATAACCGAACTACTACTACTACTAGCAAACATTTAACTGGAATGGGAGAGGATTATTGTATTCTTGTATAAAAATAGATTATCTACTTCGTAAAATAAAAATCTGATCTATTTATCCTTCTTTTCTAACAAAGAGTAAACGAATAAATAGTTGTTTAATGAATATAATGTCTTTAACTTCGTAAAATTACGAAATTAAAAAATACTGGCTATGTAAGAATTTTTTTGTTGTTGGAGTTGATTAGCATGGGATTGGCATACCAATTATTATTGGTTTCTTCATCTTTACAAGGACACTCATAGGCTAAATATAGACATCAAGGTTTTTAATTGATGAATTATAAAATAATAAATATAGAGTTTATATAGTAGTAATTCCTAAATGCTCCGAACCAGCTTCAGATACTTCAAAGAGATAATACTCGGCAATGCTCCCCTATTGTTTTCAATTTAAATTGTATCTTTTCCATTGAGAGCTTTGGCTGAAAGGAAAGCATTGACACGAGACAATGGCATTTGGTGGATTGTTTAAGTCATTCCACTTCACTCATCATCTCCACAGTTATTTGGCCTCCCTCGCGGCGGTATTGTTGGAATTATTCCAATATTCCGACGCGCTTTCCTCAAGAATTATTTCATTAAACTTTATCGTTATTTAGAAAATCATCAATTAAATATATCATAGTGCTCAAATTATTTACATTCATTTGGAATAATAAATTTTCAAAATCATTCATTCCTAAAATAAAAATAAAAATAGTGTTTCATTTCATTCTTCACAATGAATTTCATTTAAAAAATCTGGGTGAGAGATGAAGAAATATATTTTAACAAGTTAGCTAAAAAATTATTTTTAAGGTTTGACAGTTATTGCAGGGATTCCTTGTTAAAAAATGAGAAATTAACTACAAGAAAATCTGTAATGATATCAATTTAATTAATTTTTTTTTTGAGGCTCGATATTATAGGTTCGATATCGAATTCAATAAAAATACATTGTCTTCTTGTATCAATATATATTTTTTCTTTAAATTTTTAAGTGTTTAGTTTTAAGTTTTAAATATCCCATGTTAAATTTAGCTGTAACCATAGTGAATTAAATATTATAAAAAATTGTACCGACCGACGCACAGTGGTTCAGAGGCGAAAAAAACAACCTAAAAATGAAATTATTCCAATCACAGTTTTTGTACTATATTATCTTTCCTTGACATCCCTGGAATAATAACTATTTTCTCCAGTTTCCCTGATTTAACCCTTAAAAACACAAATTAAAGAGCCTTTTTCAGTGATTTTACATATAATTTACAGATATTTTGAATAAATATTTTTAGACCTCAATAAGAGTGATGTAATTCATTTTTTTCTTCGAAATGTCATTTCTATGGAGTAATAAGTGTAAAAAAAAAAATTGTACAGTCTTTCAGTTCTTTGGTTTTCATTGCTGTAACTATGATAAAATCGATGTATGATTTAACTATAAAGGCAAAATAAACAACTAGCTCCACAAAGTTCCACGCTGGGACCTATTCCATTCGAAAGGAGGAATCAAAACGTAAATTCTGTAAAAAAGTTATTATTTTAAGTCATTATTAGTAATACTTAAGTAGAACATTATTAGTTCGTTAGATATTTTTCATGAGATGTTATGTTAGGTTTTAATGAACTGTTATTATTTTCTAATAATTTTGTCTCAGTTGTATAATGTGTATCGAATTCCAAAAATCTTTTTAGTAAAATTTTATTTTCTTAGCCTAAAAGGTAATTTATTTAGTATTTGTTTTAAATTTTGGTAACTCTTTAAGTAAATATTTAATTTTAATGTTTACAATTTCAAATCGGTTCTCAAATCTTATAACCGTTTGGATTTTAAAATTATCGGAGAATGTAAAACCTTCCCTTATCCTCTCCCCTCCCTTTGCCCTCAATTCAACTTGCTTGTAAATGTAATAAATTTGGAAAAATAAATAAATAATAAAATAAAATAAATAAAAGAATACGTAATTCAAATCTATGTATATTTATAAAATAATAATTTTCAGAGAATAATGTGGTAAAAATCATCTATAAAACACAAAAATATTAGAATATTAAAATCGTATTAATATTATCGTCAACCGAGAATGTCAATTTTTAAAAACAAAATGATATTTATACTTAAACTTTAGTTCCATTTTTGTAAATATTATACATAGATTGTGGTCACCGATAGTGGGCCTCCTCCAAAAGCTTTCGCCAGTCAATACGTTCAGCTGCAGCAGCTCTCCAGTTTCGGTTTTCCAGAAGATCCCGTGCTTCCGATATCACAGAGTCCTCCCATCTTATATTTCGCCTGCCAACCTATCTTTCTGGACAGCATCTTCCTGGGTATCGCCGAATCATACGTGCGACCCATCGAAGTTGTCCTATCTTGATAAACTTGACCAAGTCTATATCCTCATAAAGGCCAGCGACTTCGGAATTTCTCCTTCTCCTAAAAATTCCATCCTTTCTAACAGGATCAAAAATCCTTTTCGAGATTGATCTCACTAAGGTCAGAATTCTATTTTGATCTTGGTTCTTAAAGGCCTCTTCTTCTGACCCATAAGTTAAAATAGTTTTTTAGAGTGATCTTGGTCCTGTTAGAGAGGAACCTGTTTCTAAAATGCTTCGCAAGGCCAAAGTAGCACCTTCTCGCCTTTGCTATCCTCCTGTTGACTTCTCGATTGATGTCGTTTTTGGAGTTATTCTCAGACCCGTAAATATTGTAAATATTTATAAAGCCAAATTTTGGTTAAAATGTTTCTAACCTTAAATATTTTCGATCAGTAATGTTAACTTGAATTATTAAATTTGATTTTATTCATATTTTTGAAATTTAAAACATTATAACACAAACGCATAAAGCTAATGATTTAATTTTTGTTTCATTCGATTCAAAATAAGAAAATACACATAAAATGACTCCTATATGATCAATATAGTCGTATGAATAAGGTGGGCGAAGTTTTATTCCGAAAAGAAGGTGTATTGCATCATTGTGCTACGTAGCAATGTGGAGGTAAATATTATTTTTAGGATAAAAAAAGTTGATATAATTTTTTAACACCCCAAATTACACTTAAATATTAATTTTTGTAATAATGGAAAATTAAAAAAAATTATATACAAAATGTTCGGCTAGGTGAGAGAGAATAAAGTCCTCTCCATCCACTCAAAAATTATCGGGCTCCATATAGACTATATGGAATGCTGTAAACCCGAACTCCGTTCCTGGAAAACTTTTCTTTCCTTTTTTCTAATAAGGTAATAAAATCTAAAATTGATTAAATAGGGCTAGAAGAGCAGTAATTCAGCTTTCCAACGGTTGTATAAATGTTGAATTCGGAGCACATTCTGAGAAGTAAATAATTCAGTTTGTCGGAAAAACAATCCACCAAGGAAATAAATTACTGAAGCTTGTATGTTTTGGTTTCAATAAAAATTCATATCCAACAGTTTTAAAGGCACTAAAAAGAATATAACTTGGTTTAGTTTCCCTGCAACTCATTATATACTTCCGGCAATATTTGTTTTCTTATTCTGCACGAAAAAGAAATCGATTAATATATAATAATTTATAAATCTGGGAAAATGTAAGACACAAGGAAATGACATAATCCTTTTCTCAAAATATTGCTCGTAAGGTCCATTGGAATGAACTCGGGCATATGTAACACAAAAAAAAAATTGGATTAAATCAGTGACTTTGCTTCCTCACAGGTTTTGCAAACTTAAGGTAGTACCGCCAAAATATGCTGAATTAATGAAGTTCCTTGTATTTTTTTTTTCAAGAAATTACCTAAAAATACATCAAATGTAATCGGAATGTTTTCTTCAAGGTTAGCGAATAAAAAAATATTTCTTCTTAAGTTTAGCAGTGTTAGGGGTAAAACAAGAACAAGGATCTGTTATTGAAATTTCGGAATGATATTCAACTTTCTGTAATAAATCTGGAACATAACAAATGATCCAGGTGCTTTAAAAGTTATTATTAATGCATAAGCACAAGAGAGGTATTTTCCATTTTTATTTACTTTTTGAATTATTTCAATGACATTGAATTCTCATTGAATTCTGTACATTTTAAAGGGAATCTAAATCATCACAATTACTTTTGTAAATGTTCATAAATTTAATTAATAATTGAATGACTTCATATCAAAGACGGACATCTCTCTTTTTCAGTATGTAGAGAAAAAGTTAATGATTGTTTTATAGGTTTAACTCGAACTGTTTCTGATGATTTTATTTAAGAATGTTCTTATAATGATTTTAGTTGAATCATGTAAAAAAAATCATAAGGATTGGTTTAATTTGAACCTATGTTACAGGAAATTGTTTTTTTGTAATCTTTTTAAATATGACACATGTCCGTCTCATGCCAGATGATATTATGCCATTCGATTGGGTGATGGGGTTTACGTTCTTACTGTTTTAAACTAATAAACAATATATATATATATATATATATATATATATATATACTGTCTATATATTACTTTATATCAGTTGACTGAATAAGTGGTTACTCTATTTATTACAGATTTATAGAATCGTTTATTCTTGTCGTTTTTAATAATTCCGGAGTTTTAAAGCTTGAAATCTTTGCATTGTCGTTCTTTTAACTATTTTTCTCAATTTTCTATTTATAGATAATTGTAAACGCTTTATAATCGTTGGAAACAATAGTTCTCCTTAAATAAGGGTTGGGCCTATTATATTTTTATAGATTTAGATGCAATGATAAATTTGTAACATATAATAAATAATTTAATGTCCACGTTATATTTTTGCGGTACTAACTTGTTTCTTTTTTTTTTACTCTAGGCTTGATCAGGGTTAACATCAATGTTTGATTTATTCAGCTCCTCGACTTTTTTGGGCGACATTTTGTGATTGTTTCATAGCGTTTCTAGGATTTGAACTACTATTTATGACATAAGTATCATTAGAAAAAGATTTTACTATTGAATATTGTAATTTGGTACCCATATTCCCTCCTACATAATTAGAAAACAGCATTGAGAACAGTTCGGCGGCTTGTGGAACTCTACACATGAGATTTATCGGACTGATTTTACTACCAAAGACAGCTCGCTAAAAAATGTTAATCACACAAGAAAATAGATAATCGAAAACTTCATTTATTTTTGGTGATGACTTTAATTTATGACGAGAATTTTTTTACCTATATTTATTAAAAAAAACCGGCCAGTTTGAACCAAGTAACTATACGTTTCTTTTCTCGTATATTTGTATCATAATTCATTAAAACACCTATGTAGGGAAAATCATTTTTCGTTATTTAGTGTATATGAATTTTTTTCCATCTAATTAAATATTATTTACCTAATACAATTGAAACTTTATATTTGTGTTTACGTTATATATTTTAAGGTATTGGTAATTCACTTTCTATAAATCATATTTTCTATGTATTTATATTATATTTTTATAAACTGCATAATAAAGGACACCAAAATTATAGTTTTTAAACCATTTTTAAGAAATCTTATATTTCATTCATTAATAAATTTTGGGCGAAAATGCTCTACAACTCCCGCCTTACATTACAGCCATGCGGGCTTAGTGTACGCCAGATGTTTTACGGCGCTGAGTGGAGCAATTGCCTAAATTAATGGCATAAATTATTATTATGATTTTTTTAACTAGTTATTGCTTAAGCAAGTGATCTTTAAATGGTCTATATAATATTATAAAAATAGTTAACTCAGTTTAAGTCAAGAGCCGATCCAGAAATTAACTTTGGGGAAGAGGAATGCAAAAAAACAAAAAAAACACAAAGAAAATAAAGACAACGCTTTTTTATGTTACTATATTCTATTATAATTACTAATGCCAATAAAGACAGATATTTTTACTTATAATCCAAACCACCTTCACCGATATGAAATTAGTAACATTACTAATCTATTTCTCCGTGTCATGCGGAATTCCATCGTATTTCCGTCTAGAAGGGATGTGTTTCAAAATATAATAATTTGCTTATTCTCATTCCTCGACACATTAAATGGAACCTAACTCCACAGTCTTCTTCACTTTTGTCCTTTAGGGACAACATGAAAACGCCTGAACTGAACGAGTATTCATTCAATCAATTGGAAAAATTAATTAGTTTATCAGAGCCATCGATTTCTTAAAAATGAAATCCACTTTCTGATAGATTAACTTCAACTCATTTGTTTATAAATTTTGAAGAGAAAATTGATAGTTTATTGTAAATATATAATTTATTTATGGGATACATTTTTTTCTTCTTCTTTTTCTCCATGTTTCTTTTATACGTTGACTTAATGGTGTCATTTTATTTCTTTCTTGTTTTAAAAATAAAAATAGTAATTGCAGGATTAGTTAAAAAGATATGCTATGTGAAAATTGTATTTAAAAACAAAGTTGTATGTACAATTTTAAAAATCGGAAGTGGACTAGTTTGAGCAAGATTAATATCAAGTCTTTCATAGACATATATAAAATAGAATAGAATATAAAAATAATTTTATTCTGGGACAAGTCCCTTCAGAATAACAAAAAAGTACAGAAATTAAAATTTTACATCTGGCCAGATAAAAACAAACATAACAAATTAAGATAATGATAGGTCATTAAAGAAAAGAAAAGAAAAAAATATTGGTTATACATACTATATACAAAATAAAATAAAAAAATCTATATAAAAAACTCTTGAAACCATACTAAGATACTTAAAACTATGTACGATGTTAAAATATAAATAAACCCTTTTAGAAAAAATAAAAAATACAGAAAAATAAATGTATATTCTTCTTAACAGTAAAATCTGTTTCTGTTGAAAAAGAAAAAAAAAAAAAAAAAGAGAAAAAGAAAGTCGAATCTATAATAAGTATTCAGGCATGAGCTATATGTGAATATGGTCTTATAGATAATGTGTAATTTTACATAAAAGATTTGCTGGTGCCTGACTGTTTTTGGGACAGGAGTTGGAATAGGAGGGTTTTGAATGTAGATAAGGATGAAGAATGTCGAATTTTGATAGGAAGGGAATTCCAGAAACTAACAGAACGTGCAATAAAGGAGTTTTGGAACGAGGCAGATCTGTGAGAAGGAATGTAAAGGTCGGAAGGTCGAGATCTTGTGGAGAGGGAGTGGACTGAGGACTTGAATTGGAGAAGGTTGTAGGCGTAGGAAGGACGATGATTGTTGATGATATGATAGAGGAATGTACCTAGGAAATATTGTCTTCGAATGGAGGGGAAGAGCCACTCTAACTCAGTGTAATGGTGAGAGACATGGTAGTATCTCGGGGCACCAATTACAAATCTCACGCAACTGTTCATTATTCTTTTCAGTCTGTCGCGGAGCTCCACCGAGAGTCCATCATACACCACACAGCAGTAGTCAAAGTGGGGGAAGATGAGAGAGGAAACGAGGAGTCTGCGCGTATGTTGAGGTAGGAGATGGCGGAAGCAATGGAATAGTTTGAGGGTAGAGACTGTCCGTCGGGAGATGTGAGAAATATGGTGACTCCAGGAGAGGGTTTGATCAATAAATAGTCCTAAATTTTTTACAGAGGAGTAGAAGGAGATTGGCTGGTCACCAAGGTTTAGTATGGGAAAGTCCGTATAGGATCTAAGGAGGGGCTTGGAACCAATGACAATGACCTGAGTTTTTGAAGCATTTAACCTTAATCCGTTTAATTTTGCCCAGGCACAGATTCGATCTAGGTCTGCTTGGATCTTAGTAAATGCTACCAATAGCTCAGGGGGAGAAAAGGATAGGTATATTTGAGAATCGTCTGCATATATATATATATATATATATATATATATATATATATATATATATATATATATATATATATATATATATCACCATTAATATTTTACACTCTTTTATTAATTATATATATATATATATATATATATATATATATATATATATCTTGCAAAGTTACTACGTTACTTTTAACGAATTTATCACAACTTCTCAATCAACATTTATCATAGATAAAGATTAATATAATATGGAATTTTATGAGGTGCTAAACAAACACCTTCCACATCATCAAAGTAGCATGTGAAATTAAACAATAACCGAAAACAAATATTCCTGGACATGACTTGATACTTACGGAGACGCTCCAGCAAATTCTTCGAAAAGCTGTAGTATTTATTACAACAATATTTAACGAAATTCACATGAAGTATTCGACAATGTCTGGAACCAGGAGGTACTCTTAAAGCTTAAGACCGTACTCCTACACCTACTACGTAATTTTCATTTGTTTTTCCCTCAAACAGATTTCCCTCTGTACGATACGATTAAGTACTATTCTTGTTTAGACCAATATCAGCCGTTTTACATCAGAGATCAATCTTAGCATCATTACGTATATGCATGACATTTCACAAAGTATCTATACCCTTGCAGCAATATACGCAGACGACAGAGCTATCATTACTATACACGAAGATTCTAGGTAACATTTAACCTACGCCACATACAAAAAATATAACTTATAGAGGTAAACTTTAAATCTCACAAATTACCAAAACTCATGACACATCAAATTTATTCTCATATCAGACTAGGAACATACTCCCCTGGAAGGACATACGTAGACCACACATCGATCCCCAACCACAAACGGACAAACTACAATACCTAGGACTGACGTTCGGTAACAGCATGACTTTGGGTCTTCATATTAAATAAAATGTGCATCATTAAATTATTTCATTAATTATTAAGACGACATTCCAAATTAAAAGCATTACAGAAACCAAGTATTTATACATATCTATTAAAACCTTTCTGGACTTATAGATTATACATTTATAGACTCGCAAAACCAACAGACATAAAAATAATTCAAACTTTTAAATAACGTCTAAGATGCCACGACTAATTACCCAAAACCATGGTACGTTATTAACAACATAGTACACACTGACCTACTCATGCCGACGGTCAATGAACATATACGAACTTACTACTAACGATTTCATAATAAGTTAAATAGACTCACCAACCAGCTAATAAAATAAATCACTACAACTATTATACCAGAGAACACCAGAAGGAAGCTTAAAATGTCTGTATGAGGGATCTACTTACCTAATATTTTACTAATTAAAAGCCATGAAAGGGACATCATTACTTTTCATTATGCCTATCAAGTCTTTTTTATTTAATTTATTATTATTATTTTATTTCGGTCATGATTATGCTAGTGCATCTGCTAATTGCCGATAGATATAATTGACAGGTGCGGATTAATAAATGAAAGTGAAAAAAAAACAAAAGATAAGAAAACAAAATTGGCGATTAAATTAAATGTATTCAAATGTTGAAGAAATTACAAAAAAGACGCTCCTAGTTTACTTTAGTTGGCCAAGTGAATTTTTGTCATCGCAAATTAAGTGATTGGTTTCTAGCTTCCTTTAGAACTCTTAAATAAAATTTTGTATTGAAATAAAAAATACAAATTTTTGAAGTTTGATTTATGTAAGGATTTTTTCCTTCCGTTCATTAAATCGTTTATGACTCCTATCTATTTTATCAAACATCAACATTGCTACTACGGCTGATGTACTGAATTAATTATCTTCCAGCCCTTTTTATTAGTTTTTTCTAATGCGTTTACGGAGATAGGGTTAGCGTCATATGGGGTAGTCTATAAGACACTAAATTCCTGCAATATGTTGTGTGGACAGCTGGAGTAGTGTTGAAGTTATAAAAATTTTTGTGATTTACGAATGAAATCAGAGGAAGAGAGAATAATTTGTTTGCAATGAAAATTCGTTTTGCAAGCTTTTTCATGGAGCGAAATGCGACTATCAACTTCGCTTCTTCTTAAATAAATATTGTGCTCAACTTTACTCCCTTAGAGATATCCAGGAGTAAGATTACAGGCAAAAAGTCACAATGACTGATGAAAATCAAGTTAAACAAATATAGGAAAGGCACTGTTTGTCTACCCTCTTATTTTGTAAATTTATTTAAAAAATATTCAAAAAAGTAACATAATCCATATAGTTAATAATTATAAACTGATTAATGATGTGCCCCTTTTTGTGTGAAGTTCTTATCTCCCTCCCTCCTTCGATGCAGTGTTATCATGTTACACTAACCTTCGCCCTCCCCAATATTTTCCACGTGGTGGCTCCTTTGGAACGATCTTAGATATCAGAATCTATAGTATAAATAAATAGGCTTCGAAATTCTATACTATTATTTTATATCTTAGAATGCTTTATGCGTAAAAGTTATCGTAGATTCATGAAAAGGCTCCTAATACTAATTATTGAAAATGAGTAACATAGCTTGAAGATGAAAAAGAGTTGTTCTTCACCTGTTCTAAAGCTTCCCTTAGTTCAGCAAAACAACCAGCTCTAACAATGATTATAGCTAACTACAAGATGAACTTCGGGCTACGTGTACTGCTTTAGTAAAACCTAACACCTCATTCAATTTCTCCTGGTGATGTTTTTTGTTTTTAATCCAGCAAGATTTTTTATTTTAAAATTAATTTATTGATTTGTCACATCTTAAAGCGTGTACATACATAATAGTTACTTACTTAAAGGAATCGTTGAGACATATAAAAACCCGTCATCCGGACTGTGTTTATTCTTCAAGTTGGGAGAAACTGGACTGAGGAAGACTCCCAAAACTTTTCTTTTACCCAACTTCAGGGAACAGCACAATTGAGCATTGTCATGCAAAACAGAAAGACCACTTCCAATTTCGGACATGATCAGCTATACTTCATCTGTGCAACTTTAACATTTCCGATGTTGTCAACATCTTCCAAAACTCGATAAAGAAACTGGAAAGTTCAATAATTTGATTTGCACAACAAACGGATACTTTATACTTCGGCACAGGAAAACAAAACTAAAGAACTAACTATTTGGGAAAATGTTTGAATTGAAAGGTTCCTTGTCTATAAATACCTACTTTAAGTTTTGAATGTTGTTCTTAAAAATGAGAGTAATAATATTTTGTGTTCCTACGATTTTGTGATAGTCATGAAGTAGATTACGAACACGTAATTATAATTAAAGTTGATATCCTTAATAAAACTGAAATGAAGTATTGAAATGTTCTTGTAATGAGATGAAGTATGAGTTGACTAAAATGTATTTTTTTACATCACAGTGGCAAGTAAACCTCTGAATTTTGATGTTTTGAGCTAATACTACACATAGATACATTCAAATGTTTGATGAGATGATGTTATGAATTCTTGTGAAATAAAATATTTTACTACGAATAACACTCCCTGTGGAATAAAAAATAATAAGAGAAATTAGTGGTAGGATACTGAGCTTTCAATGCTGAAGATCGACGATTCGAATCCCGGCTCATGGCAGATGAATTATTTATTCTGTTTCATTGGTCCTGGGATGATGCTAGGATCGGAGGACCCTAATGGGGCACACCCAGCCTGTATTAAGTGGATACTGTTACATAAATAATGATAATATTACATAAATAATCAATTGAGATGGAAAACCTGGCGGTTAAGCATGATATCGGTCAAATCAACTTCTTCCAACCGTTGACCAAGAAACAGTACAGTGCTTTCCCGAAATAGTACTGAACCCAAGGCCCTTAATGAAAAAATGACGAATACCAAATTCGAAACAAGAGCTTATTAAAGCTACAATAAAAGTCACTGAAAAATTACGATAATTCAAAAGTCAATAGATCGAGACAGGAGTTATCCCGATTTTTTCAGTTTTAAAAATTTCGACGCGGGCATCATTCTTCAATATTCTTCAGCTACGGGGTAGACTTAATCCGTAACAAATAATAATAATAATATTAATTTAACTTTTTTCATCGTAAACCAACGACTTCCTGTCCTACAGTTTCCTTTAACAATACTCCACTTATCCCTGTTGAGCAAATCCGATACCTAGGACTCCACCTGGACAAACGACTAACTTGGAATCCTCATACTAGACTGAAACGACAAGAAACCGCTCGACGTTTCCGATTACTTCAGCACTTACTAGACAAACACTCTAAACTTCCCATTAATTACAAAAGACTTATATACTTGACTATAATAAGACCTATTTGGACTTACGGAGTTGAGCTATGGGGCTCCACTAAACCATCGAATTCCTCTCGCATCCAATCCTTACAATCCAAAATCCTTCGTAAAATCCTCAATGCTCCTTACTTTGTCACTAATAAAATTATCCATAAAGATCTTAATGTTCCTTATGTTTCAGATCTGGCCCAATCCAGATACCTATCCTTCCATAATAAACTTCAGAATCATCCCAATCCTCTCGTTTCTAACCTTGCTTCCTCTTCAATTCCTGATAACCCTCCGAGGCGTCTGAAAAGAAGATGGCCCCGTGATCTCCTAATGTAGTCATATCATTAGAGTGCTACCATTGGGTAGTTACTCAGCAAGTGTATTCATGTCATTATATCAATTATGTCCAAATTTACTTGATGTATTTATGTAATACAGTTGTAAATGTCATAAAGAAATAAAAAAAAAAATTTAACTTTTATTTTAATTGAGTTTGTTAAATATGCCGATTGGTGAATCATGTATTGTATTGACAATTCTCATAACTCAAAGATAAAAGGACAAAGCTATCCCTAGATATCCAGGTCAAGCTATCTCTGATAGCTTAGAAGAAGTTATCTAAAAGGCTCTGACTGGACACAACAAGACACGTTATCAAGACTTAATGAACAATAAAAGATTTCAGCAAAAGGCCCTTCCTCACGGATCCTTAGACATCCCAGAATTCCTTCACCCCTATACTATTTCTGGGTGTATTACCCCCATGGTCCTCAGAACAAATCACTCGTGCAGTTACATTCTTGAAGTCACACTCTTGTAGGAGACCTGGTGTGAACTCTTGTAGCCAATCCATAAATGCATAGTATATTACTCTGTGTGTTAGGTGCAATTTGTATCATTCATTATGAATAAAAGCATTATTTATAAAGTCTTCACTGCCTCCGATACGTTAACTTCCGAAACTATAACGGTTTCTGCGTTTTTAAACCCTGAAATGCACAGTTTTCAAGATAAATAGTAATTCTTGCCAAAAGAATTTTAGGTTCTATGGTTGCCTAGAGATAGTCACCACATGATTACGTTTTAAAAATTAAAATATTGTTATTTTTGATAGTATTTGACGAACTGAATATCTAGTGATGGAACAGAATGTGACCCCTCGGTCACTTTGGATAATTTAACTTATTGATATTTTTAATAACATAAAATAATATCCAGTTGTGGCTTCTAGATACTCAGCAACAGACGCGTTATTTATATTGTTAGTATGTGACAGACCTAGAAACCAAAGATCTTTGGTCCCAAGAAATAGGTCTCGAACGAATACAATAATTGATTACAATAAAGTTCAGTTTAACTAATAAAGTGGAAGAATATTTTCCAAGGAGCCCAGCTAACTACTTAGTAATTAAAGGATGATTTTAACTGTGCTGATGAAACATGACCAAATTTCGTATTTTGAATAGAGTAACTTGATAATATTATCTTTTATATACGAATAAATTTGATTCAGTGATGTCGTCTACACTTCGTAAAGAATAGCTATCTAATGTGAGAGATATTACGGTGAGGTATACTAGTAAAAACATGAAACAAACTAAAAAGTTTCAGGGATTTCTGCAAACCTTTTTAATTTTGTTTTCTCCAAATTAATTACCTGTCACGTGTGGCTCTAGGCTTCACCACTTCCCCAAATCATTAAATGCTTCTACACTTTTCCAACTACACATGCTAAGGGCACAGGAGTTGCTGTGTGAATGGAAGTCCAATGCTTATTATAACTTTGGTGAAGTTCATAACGTGGAGTGTTGGACTATCGGATAATGGACTGATGATTATATGAGGCCACCGCTTCGGAGCTATCTGTCAATGTCAGTAATTAGCGATCAAAACCACCTCGCCTGCATCAATCAACTTAACGTGGCTAACAGAAAAATACTCGGCTTTCATGGTTTTTGTCCTGTATTGTATTGTATTGTTCTGTTGAGCAATATATTACTAATGAAAATCTTGTTTTTGAAAAAAAGAAATTTATTAAAATGTGATATCCCCACAGTTATAAATATAATTAATTAAACTATTTTTTATATAATTCAGTTTTTTATTGTATTATTGTAGATAGATATATTGAGTAATATAAGGAGTATAAATATGATGGGCTCTTCAACTTAACGTGGCTAATAGAAAAATACTCGGGTTTCATGGTTTTTGTCCTGTATTGTATTGTTCTGTTGAGCAATATATTATTAATGAAAATCTTGTTTTTGAAAAAAAGAAATTTATTAAAATGCGATATCTCCACAGTTATAAATATAATTAATTAAACTATTTTTCATATAATTCAGTTTTTTATTGTATTATTGTAGATAGATATATTGAGTAATATAAGGAGTATAAATATGATGGCCTCTTTAAGTAGCTTTGGCCAGATCATTCTATTAAGTGCAGTTGTCTTCCAGTTTCAAACACCTAGCACTTTCCTCGGTCCTCCTTTTACACCATCAGGCCATCATAATTTGGGACGTATCTCATGGGAATCCTTCATGTATGGTATCGTAACCTCCTAGCTCCGTCCAATACATTGGTTAAAATAAAAATTCAGTTACATGTTCAAATGTGTAATGGTCAAATGGAATGGTGTAAAGGCAAACATATCTTTCTTAAAAGTAGTATTGACTTGAATTATACAACATTATAACAAGACAGTTTGCTTTATATCATTGTAAAAATATAAAAAAGAAAGGATGATTTCACGATTTGATAAGGAGAATTATAGCACCTGCTAAATATTTAAATTTCATTTATTCTTAAATCTACCATTTCTCCACCTTGAAATTCGGCACAAATTTAATCTATACATGTTGAAAAAAAATTTGAAAAATGAATCTAAAATAGAACTTTAGAGATTTGCGAAGTTCAAAATTCCATTGTTTTAAATTTGTGAAAAATAATTGTTCTTTTCTTATCTCAAGGAGATAACGTAGTTGTTATTATTCAGCAATCATTTTAGAACATCAGATGGACAAACGAAATTCAAAGTGAAAATTAAGTTATTCTACCTTTTAAGTTATATAATAACTACTTCGTATCTAGAATTTATTTACTCATGTTCCAATAATTTATTCTACTTGAAATTTAGATATGAATCAAAGTATGTCTGCTTGGAATTTTTCTTACTACCTTTTTTTTTGTGGTTATGTTACATACTAAATGTATAGTCAAATGATAAGTTTTAATATGAGTTATCAAACATTACTCAATTCAGTTGGTATTGAATCTATCAGCGAATTTGTTATCTAAATCATTAGATTTGACTGTTTCCGGAATTTTTAAAATTAATCATTAAAAACTTATTTATAAATTTTCAAGTTAATTTATTATTAGCCATATTTACACCAATTTAATAAAAATTTTTGTCACTTAATGACTACTCATCACAATGACGACGATTCGTCTCGTCGAGCCATTTTCAAGTCTAAAAAAATGTTTTCATTTACAATCATATATTAACTTTAACATATTTCAAATTATAAAGATTCTTATTATGTATCTAAAATACCCATCATGTACCTGTCATTTTCACTTATGCGAATTGCAAGCGTCTACTCATAATAAAATTCCTTATTATTGTCATGTTCACCTTTAATTATTTAACAACATTATTATTACTCAATTCTTTACTATTAAATGATTCGAAATAAGTTAAAATTACCTTGTTTCTGAGTCACCCACATGTCATCACTCATTTCTATTCCGTGACTGGTTATTCTTATAGGAGTAGTGGAAGACTATTTATTATGAACATATATAATGATGTTACTCAATCTTACATGTGGATCTGTTTTAAGTATTTCAAATTTTGATTTTTTCAATTGAACTAGCGTAAAAAGTATTCATATTATCCACGTCTATATGATTATTTACTGAGTTTTTTAAGTTTTTAGTTATGTATATTGCTTCTTTAATTCTACGTTTATTCGTATTTCTTTCATTATGTAGGATTTTGGCATTTTTGAAATCGAATTCATGTTTAGTTGGCATATTATGTTGAGAGAGTCCAGTAGCTAATTTAATTTTTGTGTTTTTTGAATTACAATTTTGTTTATGCTGTTTAAGCCTTTTAGGTACATAATAAGAATCTTTATAATTTGAAATATGTTAAAGTTAATATATGATTGTAAATGAAAAAAATTTTTTAGACTTGAAAATGGCTCGACGAGCCGAAACGTCGTCAATGTGATGAGTAGTCATTAAGTGACAAAATTTTTTATTAAATTGGTGTAAATAAGGCTAATAATAAATTAACTTGAAAATAAATAGCATGCACCGAAGAAGAATTCAGTAATATTGCTTATTTATAAAAATAAGATTTATGATAAATTAAGTGGGGATTACTAACTTATCAAAGATCAAGGAAGTCAATGATCTAGTGATTTCATGTAGATAAGCGTTTTTTCTTATCATCGCAACAAGAAAAAAAATATTGTAGGTTTATTTCAATGTCAAAATGTAGAAATAAATAAAAGAATAATAGTGTTTAATATTTAAAACTGTATTCCAAAAATATACGATAAACGTCGACTTTTAAAAACGATGAAGATACCACATCATCATGCCCAGAGTTAGGTTTTTCCAACAATAGCTAAGAAGAATTAAACAAGGCTGAAGGGAGAAGAATGATAAAGCCGCAATGGAAATGGACCATACATCTGGAGCTAACGAATGAAGACAGATGGTCCTGATAGAGGTATGAAAGGGTGACAACACAACGAAGATTTACGGGGTAATGGTTCTCCTGCTGGTACCGCCGCCGTACTGGTCAATACTGCCTTACAGATTGTACTCTTCAAATGAATTTATTTTCGAAAATTCTTGAAATGAGAAAAAAAAATTATTTTATTTTGTAATCATTCATTTATTTTTATTTAATAAAAAAATACAATTTGCCACAATCAAGGATTATAGGTATTACGACTCTATGTGTTCATTTATACCATATATACACAACTTAAAATACAGTTTGAAAAAAAAAGTAAATAAAACAACTAAAATGAATAAATAATAATAAGAAATAGCAAAAAATACATTAAACCAATAATAAATATCGTATATAGACTAACACTCAGCTTATATTTATATTTAGATCCCAGTACTTCTCTCCCAGCCACGTCACTAGTATTTCAATCCAGTAGAGATTGAAATCCTAAAAAAATAGTATTGAAATCCAGTGAGAGCGCTAAAACCGCATAGAATCTTATTCGTTAACCTAACCCTCTAGCTCAATCCCTATGCAGTACGACCATCCCTATAACCCCTCTCGAAGATTAAAGCGGCAGTGGCCCCGACACCTTTTGTAAATATTCTTTTGGAGTCTTGGTAATGGCCGGCTTCTCCACTTAAGACCTGAGCGTCTGTGGCCCCAGCACCCTCTTTCAGTTTCAACAGACTTCTAATATCAGTGGCGCGGCTGGAAGAGAAGAACTGAGAACTTTTGAGTCTTTCTTTGTTTCCCACATGTGGAGGACAAAGCTTGGCTCGGAGTTCTCTGGACGAATGTAGATATTGTATCTAATAGGTATAAGAAGATTACTTTTATTTAGTTATGTATATTTTTTTAATTATTTATATCTGTTTCCTGTTTTTTTTTTTGTATGAATGAACTCTTGTAGCACTAATACTTGTCGCCCATCATGAGGTAGATTGTATTATCATTCAATAAAATAAAATAAAATAAATAAAAATAACTACCGCATACTCAAAAATTATGAAATTAGTTTGGTATCCTAGAGAGTCAACTATTATTAATCCAGGTTGAAATTTTCTTTAAAATGGGATCTTTGACTGTGGCCTTCGCAATTCAGCCGCATTTATGGGACATCTAGTGATTCCTTCAAGCATCATTACTGAAATAGGTTCTTGTTTAATTTAATATATTTAATTTAATTTAATTTTTAAGTGTTTGCTTTGAAAGAAGATCAACATTGCGATGCTGTGCAGCCGGTCGATATCATAATTTGTAGTCGTAAGTGTCTAGGATTTGACAATAGAGTTTGTACTTCATGGAGTCGACATCAGGCATCTTCTTATGCGGATTAAAAATTTCCAAAAGTGGATTATGATGCGCGAAAAGTATGAATTAGGTATTGATGATAGATTTTAACGGCATTGACAAGTTCCAAAGCTTTTCGATCACGCTAAGAATTCCCATTTGCCATCAGGTCGAAATTCTGAAAGTTTACCAATAGTGGTCATTTTGTCATTGGTCATTGAAGCCGACGAATTTAAGTTTACTACAGAATTGTTCACTAACATTTGACAGATGGTCGGAAATTTATCCTCGTCGCCAATGTTTTGTTTTCAAGAAACACAGTTCTTGAAGTATATTTACTTTATCCATAACAATAAGAAATCGCAAAACAAGAATTGTCCAACTCATAAAAAGAACACATGATATTGTATAAACTTCTCTCCCAAAGAGGTACGTAACATTATTCAAAAAAGGTCTCAGCCCCATTACCATTTCAACCTTCGTGGAAGATTATATGGATGGTTTGAGCTCAATAGGGATTGTGATAACGTAATAAAATGACGAATAACAAAACAAAGTTTTGATAAAATTGAATATAAATGTAATTACGTCAAAGACAAATGGGATATTTTGGTCATGACGTGACGTTCTGTTTATGAAGTAGATATTGCCTATCAAGACTTTAAACTGAAAAAATTGGAAAGATAAAATAATTTACTAAAAAAAAAAAAAAAATTAAAATACTTAGTTGAGTGGATGCACTTTATCCAATCAACTGTCACAGAGCTTAAGAAAAATTTGAGTTGTAAGGCTTGCCCAAAACTTTCTTGTTTAACAATACAAGTGAGGGCTTCCGATAGAATTTATTATTATTATTTTTAAATTATAGTAACTTTATATAAATATAAATACAAAAGAGTGCTTAAAATATGTAAATAGAGGATTTGGTTCCAGAACTTATGAAAAAGTTATTGAAAGTCTTTATAAATCAGTTATTAACTAAGCAGTCGGTGTTTTAAGAATCAAACTGATCAACAAAATCTATTTAAACTCTTCATTCTTAAACCTTAACGGATTGTATATTTTTAGTATCCCATATGTTAGAAAAAGATGAGAATCTTGAAGTTCATAGAAAAAATGAGAATTTCTCATCAGGCTGAGCGTCAATATTTGAATCTGCACGGCTTTAAATGAGCAAGCTTTGAAGCATTTAAAATTCCGTTTGATCTTATCTTAGAAACCGAAATGTGTTTGATCATTTGAAAAAATAGTTCATTCGACTTTTGAGCTTACCTGAAGAATATTATTTACACTGCCTGAATATTTGAGTTGTAGTTTGTAATTATAATGGAATTGTTTAAAATTACTGATTACAAGAAAACAAATTATCTAGTATGGATACATCTGGTATGATGGAAGATTGATCACATAAATTATACTTTTTCAAATAATTATACATTAATATCTAAATCATAGTTTTCGTACCCCAAGACAAATATTTTGGATATTATAAATATTAATGTTGATTTTCTATTTTTTAACTAAAAAGATTCATCTGCACCGCACCGATCACCTGAAGAAGACCTACAAAGTCGGGTCGAAACGTTGGCTTGAAATAAAATAGTTTTGCCACTATTTCAGTCTATTTATGACCGCAACCCCGGACCATCCTCTATAATAGAACGGTCAACTATTAAGTATTCAATACAATAAAAAAGTGTGAAAGTGTAACAATGTTAATTAATAATAACAATTCATTATTATTCTTTTATCTACAATTCTTTCTGAGATAACTGTCATCACCAAATGGTTGATGGATTATCGATAGATTTCCTTAAAGCGAACCATTACAACTAAACTAATTTCAAGGGCTTTTTAAACATAAAAATGTTTATATTCTCCACTTTCACTCTTATATTCGTTTCGAGTACACATATTCACTTACAATATTTTATAAAGTTTTCCATTCAGCAAATTTATTGGCGATATTGAGTGCTCATGATTATCAGTAAAATGATAATAATAACACAATCCAAAAAATATAAATACAAAAAAATAATAATTTTACTTCTAATAAGGAATTCGGTTTAAATAAAAAAACTTATAAATATATTTAAAAAATACACATTGAATTCAGTGAAATTCCGAAGTTGATATTATACGGTAAAATTTTGAAATAAATAAAAGGATATAATTGAATAATAAGATAAAGATACTTACTTGAAATATGACAGTATGAAGAGAGATAGTAAGAGAGCTACTAACGATATCGAGTACCCAGTTTGATAAATATTATTGACAGTCTGCCTCAACTGCAAAAATTAAAATAATCAATCAAATTAAACAATAAATATTATTATAAAATGCCATAAGAAATAGATTCTAGTATGAGAAATATTTTCCTTGATTTATGATAATAATAAATAAAGTTCGGTGAAATATGAATCATATACAAACTGTGTAATATTACATCTTGCCTCCTTTTTTTTTTTAATAATCAAGAGAGGTTTTTTTTTTTGTATCATTAGTTTAGATTAAAAATGTTTCCTGCTATAATTTATCATCATTCAATTGAGTTGTCCGAACCCGTTCAGGGTTTATTTATTCAGGATTAATGAATGTATTTTTAAAGAGATTTTTGCAGTTTACCGCCTCATGTACTGATTATACTTCAAAATGGGACGTATAATTTTTTCACTTGCATTATTTATTACCACTGCTAATGGAATATGCGAGCGTGCGAGGGATTCCCCCTTCAAATGAGCACTTTTCGCCAGTTCTAGACAATCCCCAACGCTTAATATTTTTCAATAACAGCAATGGGTGCCAAAAACCAACTTACACCAGTGTTTTTACTACAAAATCTTTCTACGTTTCAGTTCGTCGAGCCATTTTCAAGCCTAAAAGCAATTTCTTCAATTTACATTGATTTCTAGTAATATTTTGTTAAATGTTCTATGCATAATTATTCGTATAATCATTAATACATTCTAAAAAACACATATATTTTAAAATATGAAGATTTTTTATATAATTACCTATCATAATCATTATATTTATCATAATCATTATATCATTATACTTCTTATGTGAAATACATGTGTCTTCACATAATAACCAGTATCACGATCGTCTTGTCTATTTTATTACATTCTTCTTATTATTTTTTCTTATTAAAAGATTTATATAATGTTAAATTACCATATTAAGTGTCAACCCACATGTTGTCAGTTTCATTGCTCTTGAGTGACTGATATTATTGGAGTAGGGAAAGATTATTTACGTTTCTTAATATTTTATGTGGAGCTATTTTAAGCAATACTTATTTTTATATTTTTTCAATTTAACTCGCGTAAAAAGTGTTAAAATTATCTATTTCTTTTTTATTATTTACAGAATTTTTCAAGTTTTTAGTTACTTTTTCACAATATCGTCATATGTTTTCACTTAAACGTCTTAAGGAACATATATGAATCCTTTATTTACTCTAGTTATTTTCTTTTATTCTTATTTTTATTTTTTTATTTATTTTGTTTTTTATTATATTGTAGCACTAAAATTGATTATCTATAAAACTTATTTAGCATTTCTTTCCAATTCTATTTAGTTATTAGTATGATGTTGTTTTTTGTACCAATATTATAATATTGTAACCCTTGTACCCATCTGCTTTCCTTAATATACCCTCCAAAACTATGCATATACTCATTTTACTACTTAGATTGTAGTTACTCTTTAATATAATAGGTCATCTGGCCGGATTTATTGTGAATTGGTTTAAACAATATTGTTATTCTTAAGAGACATAGTTCCAGAATAAAAATGATTTTCTATTTCTCTTCCCCTCCCCCCCCTCTCACTCTCTCTCTTTCTCTCTCTCTCTCTCTCTCTCTCTCTATATATATATATATATATATATATATATATATATATAAAAAGTTATGATTATTAGTATGAGAAAGATTGAATCAATATTAGCAATGACATTTTATAACTTTTTTATTGCAGGTTAACCTTATCAAACAAAAACAATCAATATCAATAATCGATCACATGTTAATATATCTTAACACTAAAACATATTTTATATTATGCTAACTTCCTCCCTCCAGTACCTTCTTAAGGAGGAACTCTAATACTTTAAACAAAAGAAAAACTGGTCTATATTTTAAATTTAAATGATAACAGAAAATACTTGCATTTATCTGAAACTTGAAGAATAACAGAACTGTTTACACATATTTATACAAGCAAAAAAATATTATATGAAACAAAAAAAAATTATCTAAATTGTACAAAACACATTAAAACTAATTACTGATTTTTAACGACGTGGAGTTTCTTGTTGAGCGCCGCAGCCAGACTCGAGACCTGATACTTCTCGGGGTACACGATGTTCTTCGAGATGTACCGTACGCGATCTGAACGGGTATTTTACGTCCCGAATGGTAAACAAATTATTCTCCCTGATGGTTATAATTTTATAGGGGCCCTCGTAGCGTGCGGCAGTTTTATTTCTCGCTGTTCTCAGCCGCCTGTACACAGTTGTTCCTAATGTTATAAACTACGGACCCTTGCTACAAACTACGGAGCGATTATTCGCGCGGTCCACGCGAGTCTGTTTTTCGCGAATTAGTTTTTCTCTAATTTTTTTCCACGACGTCTGTCGTTCCACTCGAGCTTGATATAATGCCTCCCATAATTTATTATTATTAGTTGTGATGAGATCTCCTCTATCGCGTCGCCTTTGACCAAAAACGATTTCTACTGGAGATAAACCCGTCGCAGCATGTATTGTTGTAGGCAATCACTGCTCGCGGCATAGCGTCAAATGGATCCAAATTTCTTCCTAGTTTAAATAATCTAAGGTGTTCACCTAAAGTGTTGTGCAATCTTTCCACCGCACCTCTCCCTTTGATGTGATGGGGGGTGTTTAGTCGCCAAGTGATGTCCAGCGTTTTACATTCATTTCGAATAAAGGTATTGTCAAATTCTCGGCCACAGTCTGACACAATTTCGTCGGGCACACCATAAATCGCGCACCATTGCAAAATCCCTTCCCATACTGCTCGGGGTTTTTTTCTCTTCAATGGGATGAGCCAAAGCGATTTTACTAAACGTGTCTAACATTGTTACCCATGATTGACCCTCGTTAGAATAAATGTCTACTTGTATTAAGCGTAGTGGTTCTGGTGCGGTGGGCGAGGCTACTTGTTCAGCTACCGGAGGTTGTCGATCATATTTCGCCCGCTGACAGACTTCACACTTTGCGATATAATCGCATACCGTTCGGCCCATATTTTTACAGAAATATAATAATTTCAGCGCCCGCAGGGTCTCTTCCATTCCCCGGTGGTTCGTTTTGCCAGTGCGGTGATCATTGACAATTTTCTGTTGTACCGCCGGTTCGGTAACTGTTTCTACTTGTCGTAAGCACCTAACGAGTGAATAGCCCATTCCTATTCTCTCTTGTCGCCATAATCTTTTCATTTTATCGACAATTGCACGATTTCTCACATAAAGATAACATGTACGGCCCCGTTGACTAAATTCTGTGAAAATCCTCCCTAGCTCGTAGTCGTCTATAGATGCAGGTGTATGGACTAAAATCGTTGATAACCCCGCGTACACACTCGCGTGTGTTCCCAGTCCCGGACTCTGCTTCGATTTTATGATAATTTGAAATTTTTTGTCATTTATAACCTCGTTGACTTCGGGTATCCCTTGTGATCTGTCTATTTGTGTTCTAAGGATTTCCTCCATTTCAGTTTCTGTAGGTATGTCCTCTTCGTCAATTGCATATACTACCAATTCCCGCGACAACCAGGGGATTTCCCGATTTTTCACGGGATAATTTGAGTCAGAATTCGCGTACTCTGTTGAAAACTTGCTTTAGATGTTGAACGTGATCTTTCTCAGTTTTGCTGAAAACGATAAGGTAGTCCATATAGACTTGGGAAAAATCTTCACCTAATCCTCTCTGTAGCTCGTCCATGAGTCTTTGGAAAGTTAATGGGGCCCCTTTTAACCCGAATGGCATCCTGACAAATTCAAAATGGCCTCGTTCCCATGAGAATGCTGTTTTCCCGATATCCTCCTCCGCCATTCTAACTTGGTGGTAACCACTTTTGAGGTCCAGAGTACTGAAAATATTTGCTCCCGACAGTCGATCCAATATATCCTCTACCCGAGGAAGAGGATAACGTTCGTCTTTTGTCGCTTCGTTCAGCTTCCGGTAGTCTACTACTACTCGATATTTCTTTGGTTCACCTTCCTGTTCATCTGGTTTCTTCTCAACTACCCATAAAGGACTATTAAACGGGGAATTGCTATATCTGATAATTCCTTGTGTCCGTAACTCTTCCAATTGTTCTCGAATAATTTCTCTCATGGCTTGGGGATACCGCCTATCCTTAACGTAGATTGGGAATTCTGTCTTCAGGTGAATTCGATGTACCGTTTTCCCCGTTGTTGGCAAAACTTCGTTTTCTTTGTAAAATAATTCTTTGTTTTGTTTCACTAAATGTGTAATTGCCTGTTTTGTACATTCCGCGGCCCCGATTTTAATGTCTTCGTGATTTCCCTTCTTTGTAATTCGGTACATTCGTTTCCCTAATTTATAACACCACTCCTTATTGTTAACTCTCATCTTTAAACCCACTCGCTGTAGAATATCACAACCAATAATTAAATCATAACTTGGCATTAATTGCTCAATAATGTGAATTTTTATATGCGAATCCCGCTCCGTTAGCTCACTAAGACACAAAGAGGATTCGCCTAAGGTCTGACATCTGTCGCTAACCGTAGATACTATACATTTGCACTGTTTACGTCCGATCCAAATACCTAATTTCTCCGCTCCCCTCTTGCTAATTAACGAATTTGTACTCCCTGTATCAACCAAAAATTTGATTCCGGATTCCTCTAACCTCGCCACGGGCAACCTAGTCCGATGTTTACCCCTAACGCTATTATTAATTATCAAATTACTCCCTTGGTCGCCCCGCCCGTCGCTGTACCCTCAATCAGTATGTGGGTGTCCCGCTACTACTTTCGACCCGGAAGGATCCTCCCTCCAAGGATTCCCTCCACTTACCTCGGTTTTTCTCGTTGCCTGGCCACTGCGCTCGGAACAGGAACTCTCCTCCTCTGAAGATTCTCCGCTGGTATAGGACCTGCCGCTCCTCCTACCAGTCCTCCGGTTGCTGTAGTCCTGGTTATTAACCTCGATTGGCTCACGTTGTGGTGCCCTCCTGTTCTGGCGAGAGTTTCGCTTTGGACATTCCCTGGCTAGATGCCCTCGCCTGCCGCATTCAAAACATCTCGTAAGGTTGCACCGGGCTGCTATATGACCAGTCTGGTTGCATTCATAATAACGTTGTTCTGGTTTACGCCTTCTCTCATCGGGGAACCTGCTCGGCCGTCTATCAAATTTGCTATTTTTATTGACCTGTCTGGGCGGACTTCTGTATTTCCTCCTCGGTGATTTCACTTCTATCCAATCTGTTTCCTGTTTCTCGAAGCGCGTTTCTTCTCTTTCCTTAGAACCTATGAGATCATGCGCACACTCAATAACATCTCGATCTCTTGGCAGTGAACCGGGACGATCCACGTAGTGATTCAGTTGTACCTTCAAAATTCCTTTCAAGAATTCTAGTTTCTGTGCTCCCTCCGCTTGACCGTAGGTTTCTACCATTTTCTCTGTCAATTTATTGTATTGAATTAGGAGTTTTTCTGCAAAAACGCCTTCTAATTGGCCCTGGTTTCGTCGCTCCTTAAATAGATAAAACACGTCTTCTTCTGGGGTCCATCTTCCTCCACTTTAGTTTTACTTTCAAGGAGTCCCAGGAACATGTTAGATCGCCTTGGATGGCGTTTAATACTCGTCTCGAGATACGCCCGACTAAGGATGTCTCTAGTAATTTAACATCAGACTCTATTAATGTGCCAGCTTCATGCCGGGATAATATCAAGGCTTTAATTTGGTCTGCTCCCTTAATAAAATGTTCGAGGTCCCCTACTGTTCCAGTAAATGGTTCTAACTGACCAATTACTTCGTGTATATGTAGAATTTTGTGTTCTAATCTTTAACAATTCTAATTGCGTAGTCTCTGCCGCGATAGATACTTGTGATTCTAATTTCGCTAGTTCCGCTACAGCCTTAGCCAACTGATGCTCCAACTTGCTTATCTGCTCAGCTTCTCCCATATTTATGCGATTCCACTAATAGTTCGTATAAAATTGATACTCACAGTTTCAAATTTCGCACCAGCCAACTGCTAAAGTGATGTTGAAGTAATTTTCTTAGTTTCGGCACCAGTTATGATTATTAGTATGAGAAAGATTTTATAACTTATAACAATATTAGCAATGAGATTTTATAACTTTTTTATTGCAGGTTAACCTTATCAAACAAAAACAATCAATATCAATAATCGATCACATGTTAATATATCTTAACACTAAAACATATTTTATATTATGCTAAATTATATATATATATATATATATATATATATATATATATATTATATATATATATATATATATATATATATATATATATATATATATATTCACTAAAAAGAAACTAAAAAAAATATATATATATATATATACATATATATTTATTCTGGGACTATGTCTCTTAAGAATAACAATATTGTTTAAACCAATTCACAATAAATCCGGCCAGATGACCTATTATATTAAAGAGTAACTACAATCTAAGTATATATATATATATATATATTGCTTCCTTTATTCTACGTTTATTATTATTACTTTCACTATGAAGGATTTTGGCGTTTTTGAAATGAAATTCATGTTTAGTTTGCTGATAAAGTCCAGTTGCTAATTTAGTTTTTGTGATTTTGGAATTACAGTTTTGTTTGTGTTTTTTAAGCCTTTTTTCAAACCAATGTGATGTCTGTCCAAAATATAATTTGTTGGCATAAACGTTTGGAATGCTAACGATTTTAGAAAAAATAATGCTTAAAGTATACAGTAGTGATGAAAAATACATTAATTTAACAGATTAATATTATGGCATGGTTACGGGTCGTCCGAGCCATCCCACGTCCATATATAGGTTCCTTCTCGATGAAAACAAACATAACCGTAACTAGTAACCATCTGTTGACCTAATCTAACCAAAGTGTATGTTTGGTATATATTTAGTTTCGACTACAAGGAAACTAAACGAGGCCATGATGTGCTGGCATGCGTCTCCCACGTTTAGACAGGTGGGAAAAACATATGGTTATTTGTTTTTTAAATTTGTTGTTTGTTAAATATGTTGTATCACCAAGAATTTTCACTTTTACTACTTTCACTCAAGTATTTATAAATTAAAACAACTATTTCTTCTCAAATAAAGCCGGTAAGGGGAAGTTGTAGGATGTGCTAATTCCCAACAGATTTTATGAAACCAAATCTTATTTTTAAAGATAAAATTATATTACTTTAAGCGTTACCGAACAGTAAGTAGCCAATTTATCCTTTATTAGAAACATTACAGCTTTTATTAGGTAAGACTGTTAAGAGGTGCACTAACGAAATGAGCGTGATAAAGCTCAGTAACTGAATTAGGGAGATTCTAGTCAGCCTATTTAAGTAAGTACCTACGTTACAAGTATTCCAACTTTGTTTAATTGTGAAGGAGAAATTGAAGCAGTCGTGAGTTGCAAGAATAATTCAGTCTAATCAACACTTAAAGGAATACTGGAAAATACCTTCATTGGAGGACGTTTTCTTTAAAAATAAATTAAAAATGCAAAAAATATACTAGTCTTAGAATCGATAGGTCAATTCTTTTGGCTAGATTTTTCTCTGTAGGTCTGGGCTTAGACATTTCCTCAATTCGACCAGTGTTGGCAGGTATATCAAAAGAATTAACACTAATTTTGTTACTCTATATTAAATAGTCCTGACATAATTATGTGTTACAAGGAAACATATACAGATTTCAACAAAGAATTAATTTTTTCAAAAACTTTATTAGAAAATAAAATGTATGTCTATAGAGAGTAAAACATAAAAGAAATTACTAAAAAATTTCCCTCTAAAGACTCCCTTTGTCTTGACCCAAGCATTTAATCTCCGTGGCCAGTCATCATTAGCAGAACGCAGTAATTCTTGAGAAAAGCGCTCCACTGCTCGGACCAGAGATTGTTCAAGACTTCCCAAGTTAGGGTGTGCTCTGTGGCATGCCATCCTCTCGGAGCGAAGCCGATAATTAAGTGGGTTGAAATCAGGGCTTTCTGAGGACCAATCCGAGGCAGAGATGAACTCTGGAATTTTCTTTTGCAGCCACTGCTGAGTTGACATGTCCTTACTAGTTATGAGCTGGAACGGAATCATGCTGGAAACCCAATGATTTCAGATAAACAGAGTTTCATTTAGAGGCTTGAAAACAGCTTCCAAAATATCGTCCTGATAGTTTTTAGCAGCTATTTTTACTCCTTTTTCACAAAAACGAAGCTATGTGGTGCCATATCGCTAACTCATCAAACCATCACTTAGATAGGGTGATGACCTATTTGCATTCTTCCAATGACTTTCTGGACTTCTTTAGAGCTGGATACACACGATCACTTTGGCGATTAAATTTTTCTTCAGTTGTAAACATTTTCTCATAGCTAAAGGAAATCGTTTGAGGAAGACCATTGGTGTAATGGACAAGGAACACTTTGCATCTATCCACTCTAATTTTTTGTTGGGAAGTGGTTAGCCTTTTTTCGAAATGCACCCACCCTAAGATCACTTTTTATCATGCGAGATAATGATCTGACAGGAATTGCCATTTCCCGATACATGATTTGTTCTTTTCGAATGGGATTTCTTCTGATTCGAACAGCCACTGAATTTGCCGTTCTCAAAGTGCGGGTCCGGTCGAGGCTTGTCACATTCAGAAAGAGCCTGATTATATTTATTTATAGTTTTCAAAGTGTTGAAAATCTCTCACCTACATTTTTCAACTTTGTGTAAGGCAATCACAGCTATTCAGTTTTTTTAATAACCTCATTCCATATTAACTGAGCAAAAGAAAAATACAAACTAATTGGGATTATTCCACTAATATTCGATAGATGGTCAAGAGCCCCTACGTCAAAATGAAAAGAAAGTCTTTAAACAAGCGACTGAAAATACTATATTCATTTTTTTCAAATCTAAGTTGAAAATCAGACAAAAACTCAATACATACTCGGACCCATATGGATATTGACCTTTACAGATTTATATTGAAAAGGAGCTGGATGAGAGATCTCCTTTCCAGATTAATGGGGCAAATAAAGAACAGAAAAAGATGCTGTTGGATAGTATTTTTCCTCATGCCTAAAATGTCATTTTCCTGATTTATTAAAGAAGAATTAAGCATGCGGTCAAGTGAGAAATTAAAATATAATAGGTGAGGTATTATAATAAAATATCAAGAATTTTCGACGTTAGAATAAATATATAAATGATTTGAATATTAAATGATAAATTGGTTGAAATAATGGTAATGGCCGAGAATCATTGGGGAATGGTGTCCCATTTCCACTTCTCCTGGGGATCAGGTTCAATTTGTTTTCCCAATCCCACTTTATCTCCGTATCCTTGAATTCCTATACCATCCCGTCCTTACACCTACACGGTTCAAAGCATCGGTTAGTACGTTGATGTTTCAATACTTTTTTTTTTTAATTCTCTAAATGGAATGTTTATAAAAATCATATTAGTTGCGATTTTTGTTCGATATGGTATCATCACTAAAAGTGCAATCATTTTGAGAAAACTTGCTATTTATTTTCACTTTTTTTCCAGATATCTTTTAAGTTATCATTCTCGAAAACTTTTATATTCAGTACTTTTTTTCCTCAATGCCGAAGGTAGGAAAGCATTGTATTCATGCGAGAGGATAAAAAAAAAAGTGTTCAGAATCGAAAATTTTGACTCGCGTTTATGTTTCAGACATCAAGGATCAAATTTGATTCGGCGTCTGTATGTCTGTCTGTAGTCAAATTGATGTGAGAGGCATATCACCTACTACCGTTTATCTAATTTTCATGCAATTTTCAGGGATTGTGCAGATTGGTGTCTAAATGGTCCCATATCAATTTTATCAAATTCTATCCACCTCTTCCACTTACGCACGTATTTTTTTAGATATGCCAATATTTCAGAAACGGCTTCTTCGTTTTGACTCAAAGTTAAAAAAAAGATAGGTATTAATACAAAAATAACCCAGTATCAATTTCGTTGAAATCTGTCATCTTATGTCACTTATACACTGACAGGCAAAAAATTCCACCCACTTGATTTTTTCATGTTTTCATCTAAAAATATTTCTGCTTTGAATTGGTCTATTGTTTTTAATGAATAAATAGGTAATCTTTTTGTTTGTTTTCAATTAGGAATGTTAATATAGAAGGCAATAACCGTTAATCCTTAATTCAATGAAATGATTGTAGATTCCAATGTTTACTTTCTATGGAATCAAAATGTTTATTCAGAGTCATTAGTTCAGTGCCGTTTCTTGCAGCACATTTCTTAGTCTCCGGCTTTTAATTTTTTCAATATTAAGTTTAAAAATGCCTCTTAGTGCTGAGGATGTTGCGCGTGGTGTGGCACTTATTGATGATGGATGTTCCATTAGATATGCAGCTAATGCCATCGGAGTTTCATATGAAGCTTTACGAGATGCCGTCAGGCGTTTTCGGGAAACTGGTTCTTACAATAGAAGGCCCGATTCTGGACGGCCTAGGGTAACAGAACTACGGGATGAGCGGTTTTTGACTTTGAGAATTTTACGAAACCGGCACCTTACCATTGTTCAAGCGATTCATCAGATCGAAGAAGTTCGAGGTGTGCAAATTTCTGAACGTACTGCTCGGAGAAGATTAAATGAGTATGGATTAATGGCTTTTCGTCCAGTAAGAGGACCAGAGTTGACCAGAACTCACAGAGTAACACGGCTGGCTTTTGCTCGAGAACACATCCATTGGACTATGGACGAATGGAGTGCTGTACTTTTTACAGATGAGTCAAGATTCGCTCTTCGATCTCGAAGATTCGCTCGTGAAAGGGTGTGGAGAGGTAGAAACGAAAGATATGCATCCTGTAATTTTTCCCAGAGCCAACCTTTCCAACGTGGTTCCTTAATGATGTGGACAAGTGGGTGGAATTTTTTGCCTGTCAGTGTATATGCGCAATCCTGTTTTTATTGATACGTCTATATCACTAAAACTGCACGTTCGATTTGGCTCAAATTTGGAGGAAAGTTAGGGATTGATTAACAGATTATTAAGTGAATATACATTTTATATATTTCTATCCACAACTCTAAAAAAAAAATTACTTTTGCTTCCGGATCAGTAAATGTATTATTTAGTCTAAACGCCTATAAAAAACGGCTCGTTCAATTTGAGTCAATCTTGAAGGAAATTCGGAGAACATTATAGAAATTGCATAGTATGAATTTCATTGAATTCCATTTAATAATTAAAATTAATATAAATAACTGTTAACAGTATAATGGATGTGAAATGTGGAAGGCATTGATCATGTGTGATGGGGGTTAGGTTAATACAATATTTTTATGAGATCATAAAATTTAATAAGGTTCTATTCAAAAAGTTAATTTATACTGTATTGTTTGGTCGCTTCCAAATGTTACTAGGATGATGCTTACTGCCGTTATTTAGATTTCGTGTAATTTTAAATTAATTTTAAGTTTGTAAAAAATAGTAGTCCTATTAATGAATGCAGCTCTTATTGATTTATTGTTATGTGCGTTTAAATTTGTATAAAATCGTATCATCGTTAATTTTGGTTCGATTCCGATAATTTTTTTTTTGTTTGTTGGTAATTTAATAATCTTTCAAAAGTTGAATTATACATGTTACCATATAATATAGACTTAGCGAGTTAGGCCCCAAAACATCTTTCTTTTCTTTATAACTTTTTTTCTCATTTTTTTTCCGGAAATTTAGTCCATATATGAAAATTGAAAGGACAATTATTAGAACATTATAGGAAAGTTTCATCAAAATCGTTAGAGCCGTTTTTGCGCTACAGTCTATAGAAAAACATGTTGTTCATTTATTGCTCAGCAGCTATTGCGCTTGGAGCACTCAATTCTGTCACAGGCATCAGTAGTCAAAAGACAGACAGACCAATGGCTAAAAATGTATTTTTCGGACTCAAGGGACTCTGAAACGTATAGATCCGTCGAAAACCACATATCGGAAATTTGACCAGATCGCAATACTTTCCTTACCTAGTACAGGTAGAAAAGTAAAAACGGATGAAGCAGTTTCAACCGTTTGTTATGTGTCTTTACATGTGGGAGACATTTTTAAATGTGGTCCCATGTGATTCTTCTGATGAATTATACATGTTATGATATGATAAAGCGCCGTATGAAGAAGTTGATTGTTGTCATTATAAACTTGAAGGAAGGCGTTTTTTTCGGAGTGCAAATGGATAAACGATTTCATTTTCATGATATTTAACATAAAATACAATTTAAATATCCTATTTTTTTCTCATTCCAGAGAGCTAAAATGGACATCTTTTAGAAGTGGTAAAATACGGAACTCACCATAGATGTCCGCTTATGGGGGATTTTACTGAATATTTTTTAATTAAATATTTATATTTTCTACGTGATTAGTTTTAGTTTGATTTTGGTTCAAGATATGAAATTTCTCCCATTGTTCTTTGATTAAAAACAACAAACTACATTTTATTTTAGAATTAATATCATTTAAACATGTGGTATTTATTTCAAAGGTGGAATAATAATCTCACCCAATCATTTGGTATTCAACAGAATTTGGTAGCTAGAATTCGGAAATAAGGCGAAGCACAGATAAATTCACAATGCTTCCAATTAGGGTACATCACTCTTCATTACTCAAGATGAAGAAAACTAATCCGATTATGATTCGATTAGTGACTCCCATAATCCTTTAATCATGAACCTTTAGATTTGGAGTTAATTAAACAAATTTGTTACTAAGAACTATAATCCAGAAATGTACGCTGAAGGGTTTGGATATTTAGCTACCGGGTATTTACTTTAATTATTTCGCCGCGAGGAAGGCACTTGTTGCTAGGCTATGCCACCGAGCCTTGCCTCTCAGCCCTCTTGTATTCCGACTGTAATATCCCCAGCAGCTGTCAGTTCTGACTAATTTGTTTTCCGACTGGGAGAGTTGTTAGCCTGGCAGGTTTTATTCCTGCCAAGAAATATTGTTTGTAGACAATAGTAACGAAGTCCCTGATCATGTAAATGCGTTTTGAGAAAATATTCGAGACCAGTTGGTCCTTGCAAATAATTCGCATAGTATATTGAATTACATTTTTTACTTTCACTTACGTACATATGTAATATATAGAAAGGGTAAGTATTGCGATCGAGAAAATTTTTGAATCTGAGTTTTCAACGGATATAGACGTTTTGAGGTACCCTGAGTCGAAATGACCAAGTCCCGAAAAATGGTCTGTGTGTTTGTATGTTAGCAGTCTAGCTCAAAAACAAAAAGTCCTACGAAACTGATATTACGTATTTAAGATAGGTATATGCCTTAGATGTGACGGCAACTTTTTCCTTAAAATCGCCTAACCGGAAGTGACACTTTATATCAATGCTTAAACACATTTTCACAATAACGACTCTAACGATTTTGATTAAACTCGGTGTATCATTGTATAATTAAGTGGTCTGTAATATCAATTAGGTCTTATTCCCATTGATGTCACTTTACACTTAAATGCCCAATGATCATATACGTCTTCCTCTAAAGTACCTTTAATATGGTTTATTTTAAAAAGTTAATCATTTCACAATATTCAAAGTAATAAAAAAATGCTAAATATAACTTTTGAATGAATTTGATAAGTTAATAAAGGAGAAAAAAAATGCAGAAAAACATGCGTTGCTATAAACGAATGTACCGATTTCAATAAAACTTTGCTAAAGTAATTTTCTCAACACCTTTTAAATTTATCTATATAACATAGTTCCCATATTACACCTTAATGACCAGCCAATTTCCTTCTACTCCTCTGTTAAAAATTTAGGATTTTTCATAGATCAAACCCTCTCCTGGACCAACCATATTTCTCACATTTCCCGTCGGACAATCTCTACCCTTAAACTATTTCATCGCTTCCGCCATCTCCTACCTCAACATATCCGTAGACTCCTAATTTCCTCTCTCATCTTCCCCCACTTTGACTACAGTTGTGTGGTGTATGATGGCCTCTCGGTGGAGCTCCGTGATAGACTGAAAAGATTAATGAATAGCTGCGTAAGATTTGTTATTGGTGCCCCGAGGTACTCCCATGTCTCTCACCACTACACTGAGTTAAGGTGGCTCTACCCCTCCTTCCGAAGACAATACTTTCTAGGTACGTTCCTCTACCAAATCATCAACAACCATCGTCCTTCTTACGCCTACAACCTTCTCCAGGTCAAATCCTCAGTCCATTTCCTGTCCACAAGATCTCGACCTTCTGACCTTTACATGCCTTCTCACAGATCTGCCTCATTCCAAAATTCCTTTTTTGTTCGCTCTGTCAATTTCTGGAATTCCCTCCCTATCAAAATTCGACATTCCCCCTCCATATCCACATTCAAATCCCTCCTATTCCAATTCCTATCACAAAAACAGTCAGATACTTGCTAACCATTCGAGCGGATTTTAATAGAGAATTTGATATATTTTTATTTTTTAATTCTTTATTTTTTTCGGAAAAGTGTATACTAGTCTATAAGAGCAAATAGCTTTAAGTTTCTTGTCATAGTATTAATGGTTTTGTATATAGTTTAGTTT
Source organism: Nezara viridula (assembly GCA_928085145.1). Classification (NCBI taxonomy): domain Eukaryota; kingdom Metazoa; phylum Arthropoda; class Insecta; order Hemiptera; family Pentatomidae; genus Nezara; species Nezara viridula. Next base: position 148,637,911 of record OV725079.1, on the reverse strand, counting down.
GTTTTGTATATAGAGTTTTTATCTTATATTTTTTTTACATTATTTCTTTTTTTCGATTTATTTTGTTTTGGCCAGATGTAATATTTTAATTTTGTTCTAATTTGTTATTCTCAAGGGACTGTGTCCCAGAATAAAGTTATTTTTCTATTTCTATTTCTATAATACAATTTGTTAATTTGTTTCTATATTTTGTCATTTTTAAGTTGACCAATAAACTATGCATAGTTCAGTGAAAAGAAGCTGGAAAAAAGTTACGAGGGATGTTTTTTTAAAAGTTTATGGAATTTCCTAAAAAAAAAACAAAAAAAATCGTTAAGATCGGACAACTAGGAAGAAAGATATGGTCTCTATTTTTTTTCCCTGAAGAGGCAAAAATTCGGATAAATTTAAAATATACTTTTTTAATTGTTGAGACTAATAAAACCTTTTTTCTACAGATATTTAATAAAGTATCTTTCCTAAGAACATTTTTCATAAAAAATAAGTACCTAAATGTATACCTTTATTCTCAGTTCTATATTTCAACACTGCAATCACCACCTCCGGAATCAACTTACTCATTGTCTGCATAGATAACTTTTTCAAATAAAAATATCACTAAAATGACATTAGTCAAAAATTTTTTAAAGCAAAGAAAGTTGTGTGGTTTATAAAAGCAGATTGACTAGATTTTTATTGCCTGTCGTCGATATATTAAATAGACATTTTGTAATTATAATGGTCTTAATGAATTGTTATCTATAAGCTTTAAGCTTTATCTCCGTTTAAAATGCACTCCAAAAAGATTTATAATAGCCCAGGATTGCCAGAAAATAATTTCTATTCATAGTAGTGAAAGTTGTGTGTTGCGCGCACCAGATTTTTTTTTTCTGTTGGCATTACAGACCATGTAGATCTTTTGCCGCCTTAACAAGCCTGCTCCATCTCTGCCTGTCTCGGACTATTTCTTTCCATTAATCTGCACTAAGCTCTATTGCGACTTTGTTGTTTCTATCTATCTTTTTGGCCTTCCACGTGGTATTTTACCTTTTATTAGGACATTCATTGTTACATAGAGGGTTCTTGATGGATTACTACGAGCTAAATGCCCCGCCTATCTTAAACTCCGTGCCTTCATATCATGGGATATTGATTGACCAGTTTCTATAAGGAGTTGTTTAATGTTCTTTGTTCTCCATGTGGTAGTACTCTGATCCCAGATCGCTCCGGTTATTGTCCGCATTATTTTTCTCTCAAATCTTTCAACACTTTTTTTTGTAGGGTTCTGGTAAGTATCCAGGTCTCACAATTATATATTGATGAACATACGACAAATTAATAAAGAAATAAGTTTTTTTTCTAACACATCTTCTTTATTCAAAAGTGTTATAGGAATTATCAACAGTGAGTAAATTTGATGTTCCTTGCTGTAAATACAATAACGTGAGTGACGTAAGGAAGATAGTAGCCAGGGGCACCTCGTTGTGTCCTGGTATTTACATTAATTGTTAAGCTAGACCTCATTCAGCTCCTCTTCAACCTTCTATGAACGTTGCCTGGCATACGAGTTGTGGCTGTTTCGGTTTTGCATATATATCAGGTTGTGCACCTAATTTTTCATAGGATCGTTTGTAACGGGTTCGAATATGATCGTTATCAGTCAACATGCGAAAGTCAGTGTGTTGTAAACGTACATAGGTGCTTTTATACAAAGAAGCTTCTTTGGTATCTGATCTTCAACAATTCTGACGAAGTGTTCTGTCCACCGTATCCTGTTAACTTTGGTTACTTTTATATCAATATTCTTCAATATATTCATCAGCACTACAAGAAGAAATCTGTACCGTAACCAGCTTCTTTAAACTCGGATTATTTCTTTCTTAACTTGCTAAAGAAATAAAGCTAAATTAATAATTTGCCATGATTAAGAAAAGATTAATTTTTCATAAGAATGAACCATGACCTCAACTGTATTCTTCAATTTGGAAAAAATAAAAATAGATAAAATGAATTCAAAAAATCTGGAGTGTGCACACTTTCTTACCGATTTTTAGAAAAGTTTTTATACATTGAAATATGTGCATTAAAAAAAAAAAAGTCGAATTAGATTTTTTTCCTTAACACTGTTCAAAGAAAAGATTTGACTACGACTTCATTGTAAACTTAAGTGATGTAAACCAGCTATGGAAGATCATCGTAAAAATTCAATGCATTTCAATATTACCAATCAAACATTTTTTTTCTATAGCCAAATTCTATCGGAAAATAATTTCTGTTAAAAGTAGAGGTGTAAGCAAAACTTCTGTGATGCAGGCATTAGATTTTTTTTATTTTCACATACTTTACTTTTTTCTTTCTTTTTCACGCTTTTCTGGCAACAAGCTTTGAGCTCGTAATATATATACGAAATTGAATAACTGTTAACTTCGTTAATATTTATACGAATTCTATCTAGTTTTGTAGGGATTATCATTAAATTAAAAGAAAACAACATGTACGAAAATTGAAAGAACATTAATTAGAAAATTATTATCAAAATCGTTAGCGCCGTTTTTACGCTAGCCTATAGCAAAATATGTTTTTCACTTCATGAGCAGCCGCTGTTGCTCATGGAGCACCCAATTTGTGTCACAGGTACCAGTAGTCAAAATCCTACAAAATAAAAAAAGGAGCCTACAAAAACGAATTCGGTCTACTAGTTCCCGAAATAATCTTGGAACAGACAGACCAGTGGCTGAAAATGCGTTTTTCGGACTCAGGGAGCTCTGAAACGTATAGATCCGTCGAAATCGAAAATTCAACCCGATCACAATACTTTCCTTACCTAGTATAGGTAGGAAAGTAAAGAAGTGCTCTAATTGAAGCAAGTTTAGTTGTAATACATAATGCAATCTAACTTGAGTATAGGACTCATTCAAAAGCTTAGCTCTCGTTTGTAAATGGATCTTGATGAGTGTAATATATATATATATATATATATATATATATATATATATATATATATATATATATATATATATACTTTTTTTTTTTTCAAATGATGGTCAAATAAAAATATATATGACATAATTATATTGTACAACAATTATAACAATAATCAAGAATAACGAAGCATCCTATTATATTAATTTTATCTTTAGAACGTATTCTGTATTTAACGAAAAAAAGAAATATTTGTTCGGAACAATTGAAGTTCGTAATTAGGAACTTATTTTTTTCTCATTTCCTTGAAAGAAAGTTTGGCGCCCGTAAAGCTTCAGAAAACTTCTGCTGAACTTTGAACTTTTTAATACGAGGTAGAAAAAAAAAGTCTTAAAATTGAGTTATAACCCCCAGAAGTTTGTGTGGAAACAAGTCCTCGGGGGATTAAAGCAGGACATTATGTAAACAGAAGTTGAGAACAGTGAAACCAATTTTACTTATTCCCGGGTGAGGTATTAAGGCATCAGGACGTGACGGGTATTTTTTTCTTTCATGGCTTTTACGAAAGTAGATACAAGAATATGGACGTTTATGTTTACAAAATGAGCGTTTCCAAAAATTAGTACAAAATAAGACCATAATCATTATTGAACATTTGTGAAAAACATAAATAAATTTGTATCTTTCATTCATCTCTTCACTACTTTTCTTTATATAATCATGCATTCATATGCAGTACCAATTGTGTACATTTTTAATGTGTATTTATTGGCAAATAAAAAGTGAATCCATAGTTATTGAAAATAAAAATTAAAATCCACTATAATCATTCTTTAAAAAATAAATATTTTTCGATTGCTATGAATATTCATATTTGGAATTTTTTTTCTAGGTGCGAAATACCAATCTCAATTTCGTTTCTCCTTAAAAAAAATATTTTAACTCAATTTTCTTCTTCGGTCAGTAAAAATGGTTTCATTTCAACATTTTACTCTTACTACAGATATATTCAAAATGTAAATTGGTCATAATAGAGCTCTCTTAAAAACATAACCGTAAAATAAAAAAAAATGCAATAAAAATATATTATCGCACAGGATTCTATTAGATTTTGATAATTTTTTTTTCCTATTTCAGCAAATTTAGGAAACTTTCAAATAATCATTTGTTTACTGGGCCAAAAATTGTGTACTTTTTTAGTTATTTGTGAATACAATTCTGCATCCATCGTTACTTTTTTCCAGCCTCTTTTCGGGGATGTTTTGTTTGTACATAAATTAAAAGGGGATGATTTCAGCCGTTTTGGCCCTATAGTTATAGCGACTCACATTTTTCGGCCCTACATTCGAAATGAATGCCCGAATGGTAAAGAAATTTATACAAAAACACTCTTGTATTTTATTGCAACGCCGTGTCAAAATTTCTAAGAAATCAGTGAAGGATATTCGGGGATTAGTGGTTTTAAAGAAAGTAACATTTTCATTTATTTATGTACACTGTTTTTTTTTTATTGATAAAACTAAAGCTCATCAATAGCTGCTAAACAAAAAAAAAAGTTTGAGAAATAGAAGATAAAAAGGGACTGAACTGTCTTGTCTTTGTTTATTTATATAATGATAATCTCTAACTAGAGCAAATTATTTCACATCAAGTTTATTTTGAACCACTATGGTGTATTTGCGGGTAAGTGGGCCGCAAACTGTACAAGTTTACACATTCATAGTCCGTAGAATAAGGTGCTCGAAATCTTGACATAGATTGTGTTGATGTACATCTGTTATACGTTTAGTGATTAGTGATCCATGTATTAGCATTACGATTGTATTTACAACTAATTGTAAGCGCCTAGAATATGTGTTAATTGTGTTAGTAATAATGATTTTCTTTTTATTTCCGTTTGTATTATTTAAGTCTATAAAGATTATGAAAACTTAAAATCCTACTATAACTAGAGTTATTTTTCTCCTCCTGTTCGATTTTCAAATTAATGAAATCAATTCTATGTCCCTCAGACAGAGCAGGAAAACCTGCCTGGACATATGCCCAGAGGCGCCTGACTTTAAGTGCCCGTCACATATTAGAAATTTATAAAAACAATGCAAAGCGAATAATTAATTTTAACCTATTAATAAAGGTAATAATTACGGAAAAGGAGAAGAGATTTTCTTATGTTCCATTAATATTGTTACTCTCTGAAAAGAATAATGAGTCAACTTAGTTGGGATCTATTATCAATTAATTCTTACTCTTTCTTGCCTCCAAGGTACTTTATACAGACATTAAACTACTTTTCAAATCTATGATTCTATAAAAAATTAACCATAAACGGGAGTCCGAATGATATTAAGGTCGATTGTAAACTCTTGTAATTTATTATTATTTTATTAAAATCGGTTATAAATTATACCCAATCTGTGGTGGTTAATTTAAGTTTTTTGGTAATGACAAATTCTTTATATGTAACTCAATGTAACTTTCATGCTTGTACAACATAACTTGCTGGTTTTTAATTTACAGGTTTTTACAAAAGGCCACTTAGAACAAATGAAACATCGTATTTTGTGAATCAGAATATTCGCCAGGACAAGATTGAACAGAGAAGCTCCAAAACCTAATTTTCTAAAAAAAATATGCTTACAGGGTTTTACAGTGTGGATGTCGATATATTTTATTTTATTATTTTCCTTTGTCCATCCCATTCTCTGGAGTTTGACCCTTTTTTTCCAACTCACCCTATTCATTATATTAAATAAATAATGTTTAAATATATACTACTATTTAATTGAAAATGAATTTCGTAACATGCGTCATCAATATAATCCTATATATTATTTCTAAAAGGTTTTTTTTTTCGGTATGCCATAACTTCGTCAATTTTTCATCAAATCCAATGAATGAAAACACATTTTGAAGATATACTTCTCCTTCACATGTGAAAAATAGTCCAATCTCCCCGAAAATTCTGGAAAAAGGTTATGAAGGAAAAGAAACTTTATTTGCGAAGAACTAAAAAAGTATGCATTTTTCTGATGCATGATTGTACCCATGATAATTAGAAAGATTAATAAATTACCTACAAAACAAAAACAAAAATCGTAAAAATTGGACAATTATTAACAAACATACAGTCCATTAGTTTTGGTATGCTTAATAATGTCTTCCTGTTTAAAGATATTGCACTTAGGAGTAGAATAGTCTACTACACTTTTTTTCCTGGCTGATGTATTAACTTTATTATTTCTTAAAGACAGTTGTTATAACATATATTTTTTTAATAATTAAAAAAATTCCATGATCGCGGGATTATTTTGTCTTTATTACTTTTACTATCTTTCCAGTCAGCGTTTAAAAATAGGTCCTAGCAAAGCAATTTGTAGAAATATTTTTGTCTAATATGTTTAATGGAATATTGTAATCGACCAAGGAAAAAATATTAATTCCTTTCTTACATAATACATAAGAAATACTTATTTCCAGATTATTTTGCTAATTCTCCACTAAACAAAATTATCTTCGAATTATTCGCACGGACCAAATAGTTTCATATATCAATCATTAACATCATAAATTCACAATCTATAAAAGGGTTTAAAACTCTTGTAAAACCTCCAATCTACGTCTTCACAATGTTTTTCAAAAATATTACATTTAATTCATAAACAAATAATCTAATATGGGTGGAATCAAAGATAATTATTAAATAATGAATTACGGAATCAAATATATTTTTTCACTTTAAACTTTAAGATTAGCATATTCTCTTGTGCTAATTATAGCATCTGTGAAATTTACTATCGATATATTCAAATTATTCAACTTAAAATTAAGATTCAAATAGATTTTTTTCGTGCATTGTTAATTATAGAAGAATAAGACACCTACTGTGAGATCTTCAATGTTGATGCAAGTTGTGTAGTTGGACCATATCATACCACTGTCCGGGTGCCTGAACCAGGTTCCATTTTGAGTGCATATTTTATGCGCCAGGACTGAAAAAAAAATTTATTTAAAATTAGAAAGATATTAAGAGATAAGTATTTAGTTGTTAAGGTAGTTACTTACTAATCATTAGTGTGTTTGATTTCATTAAAATTAATTTTATGTACGAAGTAACATCAAATGTCATAGAAAATAAATTAATGGTATCCTAAATTAATATAGTTTTAAAAGGCTTATAAAACAAAATTGAAGTAGAAGTTGTTGATTTTTTTAAATTTTAGTTTTAGGTAGATATAACGATTTTTAAATTTCTGGTTCAATTTTTATAGGTATATATTAAAAAAAAAATACAAAAAATTAATAATATGTTTGAAATAAATTTAAGAGATTGTAAATTTCATAATAGGATTAATGTAGTATTTAAATTATTTGATATTTATTTATGAAGATCATTTAAAAAATTAAGTTAACAACTTCAATCATTAGGTTTTTCGATTATGATCCCAAAAATAATTTCTATTAATTAAAAAAACTAAAAATAATAATTCTTAGAAAAAACACAAAATACTCTAAAACTGAGTTTTAAGAGAATCATATGAACATTTAAAAATACGATTACTGAAAAAAGATGTTGGTACAAGGAATTTTTGGAACGGTCGTAGAAAGGTCATGTCGAAAACAGTTAAAACAATAGTAATACGTTTCGAAATTTCTTCAGCTTATTTATTTACAGTCACCCTTCTAGGCCACTGTAACAATACAGCTGTATGCAGTAGTGTGACGTTAATCATTAATGCATAATAACACATTAATGCATAATAACACATTAATGCATAATAACACATTATTGCAATTATAACAGTATGCAATATTCACATCTGTGCGCATAGCTCTTTTTATTTTTTATGTCTTTATTAAATTAAAGCTGGCTTACAGAATCCAAAGTTATTACCGCCACTGATCCTCTCTCCTTGCTCCCATCGCGGTCATTTAGTCAGCGATTTATGAATTCTTTGAACGGCAGGAAAAATTCTCACTGACCACAATTTCGTAAATTCTCGTGGTTCTCATCCGTCGAAAGCAGTGCAGGACGTTACCACATGCTCAACAGTTTTCGGAACACAACAAGCGGACCATGGGGCATCCTGTCAAAGGCTATGTAAATTAGTTCTAAAACCCCCATACCATGTGAAGTATGGAGAAACCCAATAGTCCGGGATACCCATTTTGCTTGTAACCAAGAATGAACGGTGCCGTACTATTTTCTTTAGGCACTCCCTTCCGGAGTCGTCACTCACCATCGGCCCCACTCTTCAATTGTATCCTCCCAAAACATCTTTTTCTGTTTATTAAATTTCCTCAATTTGATAAAATCGTTTAAAAAAAAAAAAAACTTTGGTATTCCATAAAATTTTTAGAAATGATAAGAAACTGTGCTCCTATTCTTCATCATTACGATTGCCATTTCTGTGTTGTTTAGTTCCGCAATTAGTTTACTAGTATGTGTGTTATTTTAAATTATAGAAGCAACGAAGTTTTTAAGATATGGATATTTCATCCTTTTTAGTTTTAAAAAGTGAAGCCATTTTTGATTCCTGTCCCAGTATTCCTTGTACTTAATTTTGCAGATACAGGAGCAGCTCTTAGAATTTTAATCACCTCTATGTCAAGCTTCTTTGTATATATTATGTTCGCTAAAAAACTAACTGTTTATGAGGAAATATGATAAAAAATAATAATAATTATTACTAGGCATAATTTTTATTTATTTACTTTCCTGGAGTCATACTTTTCCCTCCACAGTTGGAGGGACAAGTCTGGTTTGGAGTTCTCTCGCCACATTGTAAATATTGAATATAGGTGTGTATGTGTTCTTTTTATTTATCTACTTTTAGGTTATTTTATTCTTATTTATTGTATATATATTATTTTTCTGTATAATTTATTTTTTATTTATTGTACATAGAGTGTGAATGTGATCTGTGAACTCTATTAAAAATGTCCAAGAGACAGTTTATTTTTCAATAAATAAGTTTAAAAAAAAAAAAATTATTTACGTTGTATTTTATTTAGTCATAATTGATCTAAAGTAATAATTCGGATTAACTTATACTAAAATTTTATTGTATTTAATTAATTTTATCTGATGAAAGCTAATTTAATTTATTAATTATTTATTAGACATTCGGATAAAAATATATGAAATGTTTATCAAGGATAAAACATGAATGGATTTTAACTAATATGTTCAATTGAGTAAAAATGCTGCAATATTGGCTAAAATAAATTTTTCACACAAAAACTGTTTATTGTAAATTGTTATCAACTTTGTTTTGACAAAGATAATTTGAGGCGACTTAGATGAGAAGGTATGGTGCATTTGGACCGGTTTAAAACACTCAGGAACCTACCCTCTCTTCTTCATTTTTCTTTTTTTTCATTCATAAATTTTACTTGGGGAAGATAAAAAAAAAAAAAAAAAAAAAAAGCAAAAACATAACTAAATCAGACCTTTTCCTAATAACTTGAGATTTTTTCGATCTCACATTAATATTAGTTAAGATCGCAAGCATTTATATATATATTTAATTACTTTTAGGTGAACTATATTATATTCTGTCTCAGTCAGATTTATCACAATGGTAAACGTGATAAAAGATCAAACCTGAATCTTCAAAGAAGTTGAAATAGCTGCCTCTTAATTAAGCTTCATAACATGAAGTATCATTTTTTTAAGAGCTAACATGTTTCGATGAAATCTAATATGATTAACAAATTGTTTTAACAATAAGCTTTAATATTGGCTACAATATATTTTCCATAGACACAGAATAATATGTGTCAAAACAGAATTGATTGATGAGATAAAAATGATTTAAAAAAATATTTTCGCTACAATCTGTTATATATTTTATGGTTTGTATTGTAAACATTGCCTTGTTCAGAAATCGCATAATTTATTAGCGTTCTACAAACGACTTATTACAAGACAATGATTAAAAAACAAAACAGAATTATATGATTCTGTCAGAATTATTACATAAAATTATATGTACGTAATTATAAAATATATTTTTTCAATGTTTTTGTTTGAATTTACACATACAACTTGTGATTTGCTTATTATATATGTATAATAGGTTCAAGATAGTGCAAACTGTGTAATTGGGAATGAGAGATCGCTGTCACCGACTCCAAACAATTTTTTATGGTTATTATACATCGAAAATTATTGAACAAATGCCCCGGTGTTCGTTCCAGTGGGCCTAGGACCTGAGAAAAATATTATGTTAAATATAAATTATACTATTTTTTTTATCCACGCTTTTCTAGTTTATTATTTAGAAACTTTTTTTAGTAAAGCTAAAAAAAAAAAATTCGTTCGTATTAAATGAGTTCAAACGAATCAGACTTTAAAATACTTCAATAAGTATTTTTATAGAAATCAAAAAATATAAATTTAAATCCTTGATTTTCTTGAGATTATTTTTCCGTCAATTAACTAAAGAATTCATAAACTTTTGAAATTTTCTTCAAATGGATCCATGTTAATGGATAGTTGGAAAACTGAATTACCCAAGCAAAAATTCTTCCAATCTATATCAATAACTTTTGGATTTATCTTGAATTTGCCAACATTTTTGTGTTTGTTAAAAAAAATTTCCAAATGGTTCAAAATAGGGAAAAATTATTTGCACAAATCTTTGATTGTATTAAAAATTCTTATTCAAGGATTATTTAGGATGCTAAAAACGAATATCAAGTTTGTTTCCCCCTAAAAAATATGTATGACGACTTTACCGATATACATAAAAAGTATCAGAGATCCAAGACTGTAGGTTTGATGGTGTGGCACCATAGTCAATTCCAGTTTTGGACGTTTCAAATTCTAAAAAATCTTTAAACCACTAAAAATGTTTTTAGAAATTCAAACCTTTATTAACAACAGGTCATGTATAATTTTTGAAGTGGATCGAATCAAATTGTTTAAAGTATTGCAATATTTCTTGTAATAATACTTTAACTTGTAATTTAACAAGCGATGTTTTATATCTTTTAGAACTCATGAGGAAATCATTTTCTTATCCTTAATTATCTAATATTCAGACATTACTTAAGCGACTATTACGTTTAAAAGCACTGGGGATGGGGGGAAACAATATTAGTTTGTCACAGTTGTACTTAAAGATGTGTAGAGATGGGTATGTAATTGACTATTTAAATTATAAGGATGAGAAAAAAATTGTCAGAATTTACAGTCATTAATGATACGTATGCTAAATCATTAAAGAAATTTTTTGACTACAAATTCTGACAATTCTTTTCACCTATAAGGATATGTAGTTTTGCGTTTCTGGCTGCCTCTTGCTGCTTCCCAACAACAGTATTCTAGGGGTGGTAGAACGATTTGTATTGTAGAATAAAAGGTATATTTTATTTGTTGTTTATGAAAAGATGAATAATTCTGATTATTAAAACATGTAACTAGCTATAAAGAGGAGCAGAGCAAATCGGCCTACATGTAAATGAAGATAAATAAAAAAAAATTGAACAAATTCAAAAGTTACACCCCAATAACAGAATCTGATTGGTAGAAATCAACCATAATAAACTCAATGGATTGAAAAAAGTCCAGTGTATAACAAGGGAAAAAGTAGTTTATTCTCTCTTTCAATTGTATTAAAATCACAAAAAATCTCAAATTAAGGATGTGAAATGCTGCGATAAAGACTTGGATACTAATCAACACGCTACAAAGAAGCATTGAAAGATTTGCCGGAGCAATGTTGGGTCAGGTTACTGTATAGAGAAGAAGGACCAATAAAAAACTGCTTACAGGAATTGGTCAATCATACCTCATGATATGAAGGGAAGGAAGTTAAGATGGACGGGGCATGTAGCTCGGACCAATACATGAGATACCTCTACACACCAATGAATGTCTCAAAAATAGGCAAGATACTATGTGAAAGGCCAAAGACCAGATGGATAAATCAATTATCAATGATGCAAGAATTATATATTATACATTATAGAGCTGCATACAGATAGCTGTAATGGAAAAGTCCAAGATAGGCAGAAATGGAGAAGGCTGGTTGGAGTGAGAAAATATATACCAGATCTGTAAAACCAACAGAAACAACATGTAATATTAGTAATTTGATAGACTTTTTCTAATCCTTTGTCTACCATGTTTGACATATTTAATATTTCCTTTGGAGAAATATTAACAATAATATCATAGAGCAACACTATTTTTGACGTATAAAATATACTTTCATAAAATTTTTATTTATTTATTGAGTATTACAACAATCTGTCACATGGACACTAGTTATAGTGAGGTAGGACAACATTCACACTACATCTACAAAAAATATAAAATAAATAGAGGCAAAATAATAATCAAAAAGTATATACAATAAATAAAAGAAAATAACCTAAAAATAAGAAAATTAAAACTACGCAAAAAACGCATGCATACCTATATACACTAATTACAATCAGGCGAGGGAACTCCAAGAGAACTCTCCGCTACTTTCTCAACCGCCTCACTGACACTAAAGCCAGTGGAGATTGATGGAAAGCACTTTAGCAACATACACCCATGTCTTGAGAGCAGAATAAATATCCAATCTACAAAAGGTCGCGAGGCCACTGCCGTTTCAACCTTCTTGGAGGATTACAGGGATGGGAGCTGCTTGATAGGGATTGTGTAAGAGAATTTGGATGAAACGTAAGGTTCTGGTGCAATTTGGAGAATTTTCTGGGATAAGGTCTAGGACAAATGGGATGTTGAGGTCATGATGTAGGGTTTTGTTGGTTACATAGAAAGGAGCATCAACTATTGTTCGAAGGACTTTTGACTGGAAGGATCGGACGTGCTTGATGTTAGAAAATTTCGCTGTTCCCCACAGTTCTATTCCGTAAGTCCAAATAGGTTTCAGTATTGTTTTGTAGATCAGTAACTTATTTTCAATGAAGAATTTAGATTTTCTGTTTTCATATAATTAAAAACGAAAGGAAAGTTTACTGTAATGAACCAGGGAGAAAAACAATTATAAGAAAATGAAAACAAAAAATTAAGTGGAACTAAATTCAGTAAGAGATACATTTCGCATTCTAGATAATAAATCGATAGGATCAAAATGATTACCTTGCCCAATGGAAGCAAAACATAAAATTCAAAGTAGGCTTATGAAATAGCGAAACTAATCCTCTCCTAATGAAGTTCTTTCCAATTAGTGGAATCGACGACACGGCTCTGGGATTGATCGTTGCCTACCCCGCAAAGCCATTAAACCTCACCAGCTGTGACACTTCCATTATTGTAGCTATTCACCATTTCCTAGCGGGCCGGGCACGTCATAACCGCTACTGTTCGCTCCCAGGGGGATCTCGACCAGCTTTCATTAAATTTGTAATTAGTGGAGGAATTGATGTTCATTTGAGGTAGGGATCAAACGCCTATATATCCCAGGTTTTATGTGCTGATGTCACAGCCGAGCGTTTTAAACCGTTGCTTTCATTAAGATTCCAGAGTATTGCAGAACCTCACTTGAAATTAGAGTGATAAATGTACCTTTGGGTTGATTTTTATATTAACCAGACACTTGTCTAGCTTGAAACAATATAATATTGAATCTCAGCAAGATGGTAAAGAAAATGAGTGGAGACAGGACGAGAAAGAAAAGGTTGATGGGCAGCATAGAATGAAGTGGTTCTGTCGCTATTCCTGCATGTCTTTGGAGCGAATGGCCAGATTCACGCTTCATATAGAACTAGAGTGACATAAGGATATGATGTTATCAAGTCTTTGAAATAAGAAACCTAGATTAAAAATAAATCACAGTAGTTAACGATGATTTAGGTCCCTCGGAGCTATAGGCAAAAGCATTAAAAATATATTAAAGGAAGCTGCTCGTAAATTAAAATAACAAAAGAGTTAACGTCTGAAACCATTAACCCAGTTATTATTTGAATCACGCCGAGCTTTAATAGACACTCAAATAACTAGAAATAGAAGAGCGAAACATAAATTATATTAAATACTGTTCAAGGTACTAACATTGAATTTATTTATAACAAAATAATAAGGATTTATAAAAAATAATGAAAATGTTAAAAAATTTACACCGATTAATCGAAAACGTGGGACATAACTTTTAAGTTAGTATTCGATCAAATTACCATTTCTAATATTATTTTTATTAAAGTTTTGTTTGATTCATTAGACCAGAAGACAATAAAAAAAAAATGATTTTAAGTTACGTTTCTTAACTAGCATAATTCTCATCATTTCGCTGGTAGATAACGGAATACATTATAGAATAATAAAAATTCAAATAAAATAATTGATGTAGGTAAATAAAACAACCTACCAAACAATTGAATCTACTCTTCCATAATTTTAATTTGAACGCTCAAAAAAATAAGTAAAAAAAATAATGTTTTTTTAAAAGTAAATAAACAATAATAATATAATAAATAAAGTAAGAAGAAATATATTACTTTTTTTTAATCAACGTTATACATTGTTTTTTATCCACCTGAAGAAAAAACACACAAATGCTTTGAACTCCCATCTCTCTCACTTTGGTCTGTTTCCCTCCTTCTCTTCATCTCACACGCCCTCCGACACCACCATTTCGCCCATCATTCGTAGGGATGGATCCCTTTACTTAAGGAGTTTCTAAAATGAAAAGATACGCAGAGCCCGGCTTTTAATAAATTAAAGCTACATTCGTTTCAACTTTGAAATATGTTCTGTAGCAAGGGGTTGGTTTCGATTTTCGATTTTTGTGAGATATTTAAAATTAAAAAAATATATATTTTTATTTTTAACATTTATCAGGATAAATAGAAGGTAAGCGCAGTGGTAAAAAATGTATATTTGTTTCCACAAAATGTAGAACAAAACTTTTTCTTTAGAAGAACATTTTTCATAAGCTCTCAGCTACACTTAAGTAATTTTTATTTTATTTTTTACTTTCACTATAGTATCCAATCCAAAATTCTTCGTAAAATCCTTAATGCCCCATATTTTTTCACAAATAAAACCATTCATAAAGACCTAAATGTTCATTATTCCGCTGATTTAGCCCGAACCAGCAGATACCTATCCTTTCCTGATAAACTCCAGTCCCATCCGAATCCTCTTGTTTGCAGCCTTTCTTCTTCCTCGATTCCTGAAAATCCTCCTAGGCGTCTGAAAAGAAGATGGCCACGTGATCTTCTCATCTAGAATTAAATATGGAGTGGGCAGTAGACCTTCAAGTCTTGTTCATGTCATTATTTCTAATATGTGCATTTTTACTAGTCGTATTGTTTATACAGTTGTAAATATCATTAAATAAATTTAAAAAAAAAATCTTTTGATTACCTATATGACGTGAAACTCTTTTAGCCTATAATAGCCCTCGAAATTTTTTTAGAAGCATTTTATTCGTGTGAGAGGCTAAAAAAATATATCTCGAATCGAAAAATCCACTCGCGTTTTACGTTTTGGACAAGGAACGAATTTGGTAACGTGTGCATCTGTCTGCATTCAAATCAATTTCACCGATTCACCTAACTGCCATCAGTTCAATTAAAAAAAAAAAAACAACGATAAGAGGATTTGTACATATTTCAATTTCAGTTTCAACCATCCACAACTTTCATTGCAGATATCCAAACGTATGTTCAATACTGAAAAAATTTAGAAATGTAGTACGATTTATCCAATATCAACTCCATCAAATTTCATAGTAGATAATATAAATTTATATTAGGTTTCAATCAGTATATTCACTGGTTACAATAAATCAGAAAAAAAGTTCACTCATTACTATTTTCAATTCCACAGTATACATTCATCTCAACATTCTCTAAATTCCTAAATTAAAAAATATTCATGTTTGTGTTACAAGCAGAGAAACCCGAAAAGTTATCATATATTGATTATAACGTCGTTTTTAAAGTATTGTAAAGTAAACAAATAACAAAAAAGAATCACATCTGAAAAAGTTAAATATCTGATTTTGTAATGTTTTACAATGAAATATGTGCATAACGGTAGCTTTTTACAAGAATATTGGTGTTAACTAATACTTAAAAAAAGGATATATATATATATATATATATATATATATATATATATATATATATATATTATATATATATATATATATATATATATATCCCAATATCAATTCTTTCCAATCTTTCTAAACCCCTGGAAGGTTAGTGGAATCCAAAGTTTCCAACTTCCTTGAAAAATCCAACCAACTCGATCCTCTCCAATCCGGCTTCCGTCCTGCCTACTCTACACAATCTGCTCTGATTAAAATTACCAGTGATATTCAGACTGCAATAGATGACAAAAAACTAACCATACTTATACTTCTTGATTTCTCCAAAGCTTTCGATTCCATTATCCATTCCATCCTTTTCAACAAATTAAAATCATTATCCTTCTCCAATAGTTCCATCTCTTGGTTCCACTCTTTCCTCTCACAACGAACCCAAGCAGTTTCCATACCTAATCAACCTCTATCTGCCTGGGCCAACTTAAATGGATTAAGGCTAAATGCTGCCAAAACTCAGGCCATTCTCATTGGTTCCAAGCCCCTTCTTAGATCCCACACCAACTTTCCCTCACTCTATCTAAACAACCACCCCATCACCTTCTATCCCTTTCTTAAAAATTTAGGCTTTCTCATAGATCAAACCCTTTCCTGGAATCACCATATCTCTCATATATCCCGCCGAGCAATTTCTACCCTCAAACTATTCCATCACTTCCGACATCTTCTACCCCAAAATAACCGTAGACTCCTAGTTTCCTCTCTCATCTTTCCCCACTTTGACTACAGCTGTGTGGTGTACGATGGCCTCTCGGCGGAACTCCGTGATAGACTCAAAAGACTTATGAATAGCTTCGTAAGATTTGTAATTGGGACCCCGAGACGCTCCCGTGTCTCCCACCACTACACTGAGTTAGGGTGGCTCTTCCCCTCCTTAAGAAGACAATATTTCCTAGGAACTTTCTTTTATCAAATCATTACCGATCATCGTCCTTCTTATGCCTACAACCTTCTCCAATTTAAGTCCTCAATCCATTCCCTCAATACAAGATCCGGACCCTCTGACCTAACATCCCTTCTCATAAATCTGCCTCATTCCAAAATTCCTTTATAGCCCGCTCTGTCAACTTTTGGAATTCCCTCCCGATCAAAATTCGACATGCCCCTTCCCTATACACATTCAAAAACCTCCTATTCCAATTCCTGTTCCAAAAACAGTCAGATACCAGCTAAATCATATAATCATAATACTTGGTAAGAGATAGTACATGCATTTCCTACTATCGACATAGGAATTGTAATACATACATTTTTTTTTTATTCAATTATAATTATATATATATATATATATATATATATATATATATATATATATATACTATATATATTTAAGTAAAGATTTTTTTTTATGAAATGAACTCATTTTATCTCTTTTTCGTTCTTCATTTCTCAAAGTGTATGTTTATGTTGTTCAACCCTTATATATAATTTTGCTCATAATTCAAGTGATTCGTTCATAGTTTTAATTGTTTTGTTCATAGTTTTAAATGCTCTGTACATAGTTTTATCTGTATTGTATATAGCTTGTGCACCTAAGGTTTTCTTTATTTTTTATTTTATTTTATCAATTTTATTTATTGTTTCAAACGTTTAGACCAGTAATGTTCTATTATTTTGTACATTATTGTTATTCTGAAGGGACTTAGTCCCTGAATAAAGTTTTTTTTCTATCTATCTATCTATATGTATATGTTTATTGAGAAATAATTACATTAACTGATAGAAATCATATACTATCATATAGTAGAACATTATACTATCATTCTGGTGTATTTATACCAACATAAAAATAAAAAAAAATGTTTAATACTCTATAATTTTCAATAATGATTTTGTAAAAAAAATATTTAATCGATAAAAGTTTTTTAAAGCTGATGAATGAAATTTAATTTGCTTTATACCTTGGTCACAGGTATTTTTAACCACTTTTTTCGGCTCTTATTTAAAAACAAAATCCGTATAAACTTCGAAGGTAAACATTTAACAATGGCCACAAAGGCTGAGAAAATGCTTTTGCAGGAGCTTTTGATCCAACGCCAGGCTATTCAACATACTTGTGTGTGGCTTCCATTCACCTGAAATAATAGGACACCTCCCACGGTAGGATAGTATAGTATGCAATATTGATGGACAGATAAATTCACTAAATAAGAATAATAACTATAAATAAATATATTGATAACATTTCGAATAAACAATTCAGGCTTAATTATGATCGATCAATTTCAAAGTATTCTACTCAAGACCGATACGAGAAATATATATATATATATATATATATATATATATATATATATATATATATATATATATATATATATATATATATTTGTTAATGATATTTACAACTGTACTAAAGAAATAAATTTAGTAAATATGAACATATGGATATATTGAAATTGAAAACACATGTTGAAACTACCCAATGGTAGGACTCCAATGATATGTCTACATTAGGAGATCACGGAGCCATCTTCTTTTCAGACGCCTCGGAGAGTTGAAGAGGAAGCAAGGTTAGAATCAAGGGTTAGGATGATTCTGATTTTTTTCATGGAAGGATAGGTATTATGGATTAGGCCAGATCTGAAACGTTAAGGTCATTACAGATGGTTTTATTTGTAACAAAGTAGGGAGTATTGAGCATTTTACGAAAGGTTTTGGATTGTAAGGATTGGATACGAGAGGAATTCGATGGTTTAGTGGAGCCCCATAGCTCATCTCCGTAAGTCCAAATAGACCTTATTATATTCATGTATATGAGTCTTTTGTAATTAATTGGAAGTTTAGAGCGTTTGTCTAGTAAGTGCTGAAGTAACCGGAAACGTCGAGCGGTTTCATGTCGTTTCAGTCTGGTATGAGGATTCCAAGTTAGACGTTTGTCCAGGTTGAGTTCTAGGTAGCGGATTTGCTCAAAAGGGATAAGTGGAGTATTATTAAAGGAACCTGTTGGTTAGGAAGTCATAGATTTATGACTAAGGTTAAAGGTAACTTGGTGGTATTTATTTTAATTCTCTAGTTTTGACTCCATTCTTCAAGATTTATGATGTTTGATTGAGGCATTAGGGATGCAATTGATGGATCATTGTTTACTGATAGAATACATGTGTCATCGGCATACGTGGTGATGCCAGTGTTGGAGTAGGTTGGGATGTCAGCAGTATAAACTGTATAAAGGATAGGACCTAGGATACTACCTTGAGAAACACCAGCGGACTGGGAAAAGAAATATATATATATATATATATATATATAAATTACTAATTACTATTAAGAATTCTTCGGAGGATTTTGAATCGTAGGGATTAGATACGAGAAGAATTTGATGATTTTGTAAAGCCATAAAGCTCAATCCCATAGGTCCAAAAGGGTCTGATGATGGTTATGTATAGAGACAGGATTTCCATTTTATTGCACATCTTATTCGCGTGCGTGTAAAATCTGCAAACCCGAATAACTATCCGTTTCAGGATCTGTAGAATATCATATTTAAATTTTATATTACACGTTTTCCCGTTTTTGGCTTAAATATCACGATTTTGATTTTTATTGCATTAAATTGCACATTTTTGTGCTACAATAGATTATTTATAAATGTAAGTGTGGGTTATTACATACGTTTTTATTTTACTATTTTGTCCAAATTAAATTTATAATTCAGAATAAAAAAATATCAGAAAGGTAAATAATTCTGTGACTACTGTTAAACTGCTATTCTGTAACTAAACTGCTGCAGCTTAGTTAATGCTGATACATTCGATATCATCGGCGCTCCATGAAGAAGGGTCGGTCTTAAAATACTTTTATAAATTAATAATTTAAGACGGAGGAATATGACAGGTCTGAGGTCAACAGATGATTTAGGCCGTAACACTTGGTCTTCACCAGCTTAACCTTTACGCTTCATGCTGGATACCGCGAATAGATAATAATTATATGAAATTTTCTATGGAAAATCAACGCGTGTCAATGCTTATTATTATAACCACATCCTCGGAAATACACATAATATATTTTGTAAATTTGCGGACCTGTTTTGCACTAACAGAAATCTTTCCCGAGGCACGGAACCACGCTATCGTATCCACGCCTGTGGAACACGCAACGACAGGAAACTATCCCGCACATTAAGGCCAAATGTGCTTATTTTTCAAACCATTAACATTTTTTAGAAGGTATGATTTCTGTGATGCCTTTTAATTTCGTTGTGGTTCATGTTATTCGAATGATTCTGCTTAAGTTATTCAGATGCTATTAGAACTTTTAAATAAATCAGTTACTCATAACCTATAAAAGGTAAATAGTCCTTGGAACAGACTTCTTTTTTAACATTTTCCTAAAACTTGGGTATGTACAAATAGCAAAATTATATTTTATCGTACAACTTTTTTATCTATAGAAGTTTTCAGAAGTGCCTCAGAAATGGACGTTTTCTCATTAAATTTATTAAATACTAAAAACTCCTGAAAACCCAATGGCTTTACAGATGAATTGAAGATAATTTGATCACAAAATCGAGGAATAAGGCAGCTTATATATTTATATTGGACCATTTGGCGTGACATTCACTGCCAACATATCAAAATAAAAAGTGATATATACCAAACGGCCCAAAATTTTTATTTTTATATTTATTGAATAATAATACAATCAGCCACTGTTAGAGAGCTGTAAGTATTAGGGCTAAAAGTTCTCAGTCATACAGTATGTACAAATAATAGAGAAATAAATATAAATATAAAAAGTAAATAAATAATACTGATGAAAAAGTAAATAAAAAGAAAAAAATAAGTAAATAAAATAAAAACTTCTAAACCCATTCATACCTATATACAATAGATAAATTCGCCCAGGAATCTCCGAGCCAGGCTTTTCCCTCACATACGGAAGGCAAAGCAAGACTCCAGGAGATCCGAGTGCCACTTTTCCAGCCGCATCCCTGGTATTAGAAGCCAGTGACTGAAAGAGGGCACTAGAGCCACAGACGTTCCGGATATGAGTTGAGAAGATGGTCATTGCCAGAACTCCACAACGGTATATTTACAAAAGATTTCGAGGCCACTGCTGTTTCTATCTTCAATGGGGATGGTATGGGTACTCGGAGCTGGATAGGGATTGCGCTAGAGGGTTGGGATGATGAATTAGGTTCTGGTGAAAGTTAGAGAATCTGGATGGGATGATGTCATGGGCATATGGGATGTTAAGGTCATGGTGTAGGGTCTTGTTCGTGACATAATATGGAGCATTGACTATTGTTCGAAGGACTTTGGACTGGAAGGATTGGATACTTTTGATATTCGATGATTTTGTTGTCTCCCACAGTTCAAGTCTGTAGGTCCTGATAGGTTTCAGTATGGTCTTGTAGAATAATAGTTTGTTTTCTGTTGAAAGATGAGATGTTCAGTTTAGTAGTCTATATAGCTGACCAAATCCTCGGTTGAGCTCTTGTCTTTTAAGTCTCGTATGTGGATACCAAGTTAGTCTTTTGTCTAGAAGGAAGCCAAGGTATCTGCGACGAAGAGTGAAAGTGAGATGTTTGCATTTTGATCCATTAATTTTGATGCGCCAGTTATTGCACCACTGCTCAATCAAGGAGAGATGCCTTTGCAGGTTGTGGGATGCTATTAGAGGATCTAAGTGGGAGGATATGATGGCGGTATCATCAGAAAATGTTGCTAAGAAGGTATCAGAACTTGTAGGGATGTCGGCGGCCAACATTTTTGTAGGTCACTTAATTTCTCGATTTTTGTAATCAAGTTATACTACGATTCAAGTGGAAAGCAAATGGGTGTTCATGTATAGCACCTCTTTAAATAAACAATGTTTACCAATATCCAGATTTAAAACGCTCCGTTTCCAAGAATTTTAATAAATAAACAAGTTTTAAGATAAGATGAAGTCATTCGTAAAATTTTAGAGGATTGCTAGTAATTTGATAAAAAGGAGTCTGTACCATGGTATAAATGATTAGACCTCTCATAAGAGCATATGTATATCAATACTCGCCATATATACCGATAGACCGCTTATATAATTTTTTGTTCTCCCTTCCTCGTCTATTAGGCTATACGAGATTTTCCCGGGCCCGGGGGTGAGGGTGGTTATTAACGCCTGATTTAAAAACCAAACACCAAGACCCGAACTCGTAAATATTTTATCACACTTCATCAGATTGCCGGACAAGTGGGAGGGGTGGCCGAATGGGCTAACGCGAGTGCTCAGCAACCTGATATATGTCTCAAATGAAATAGTCACGAGTTCGCATTCTGGTGCTTGCGGGGATCTTTTAAATCCCCTCCCACGCCCCCTGGACAGAGAAAACCCCGTATAGACTTAACGGCGAGGATGGGGAGGACCCCCCAAAAAAAAATAAATAAAAATTCTAAAGTTTGACGTAAGTCTGTTGACTAGGTAGGTATTTTTGTATAAGCATATACATTTTTCAACAAATCAAAACTCCTTATATACCATTGTTTTCACAATATCACATCTTGACTTCACCACATATCTGAAATTTGCCTTCCTGATAAAATCACTGTTAATAAAGTTTTTATTTTTATTCATATTATTGGTTGCGTATTTATGAAAAATAGTCATCTCTGGTTGTTTAGTGAAATTAGGGTAGCTAAAGCTGACGGTTATGTGCTCATTATACATGCTCTCTGATAATCGAACAGATAATAAGAAAACATGTAAGAACGACCAGTTTTCATAAATATTTATATATTAAGTATTTAATTTATAATTTATGTATTAATTAGATGAATCGATGATAAGCTAATTGTAGAATAATTTAACTTGCAACAACATTTTATCTACAATATATTATACTTTAAGTATTAATTAGATGAATCGATGATAAGCTAATTGTAGAATAATTTAACTTGCAACAACATTTTATCTACAATATATTATAATTTAAGTATTAATTAGATGAATCGATGATAAGCTAATTGTAGAATAATTTAACTTGCAACAACATTTTATCTACAATAATATGGTTCAACCCTTAATCACAAAGAAGCATTTTAAATACGATTCGAATTGGTGATATAGCACAGAAAAACTTTTAGGTTTACCTAAATTAGGTTAAAATGGCAGAAGGAAGCGTCTCCCAATTCTATTGGAAGGAACAGCCCAAACCCATTGTCCAAATTGGCTGGAACGTTGGAGGAGCCTTCCCATTACCATTACAAACTCGTAAAAGTTATGTCCCTACGATTGGTTTTCAAGGAATCCAGCTTTTCCAATAGACCTCTGGAAATTCCTCTAGTTTTAAAAATATATAATTGTTATGATTAGTTAATGTTGCGATATAAACTAAGTGATATATAAATAGTGAATTAAAATATATTCAAGAAAAAAAGAATGGTTTCAAAATATAATTGAATGGTTGATGAATGTTTTGGCTAGGTTCCTCTTCGATGTCCTCAAACACTTCCATGTCTCTAGTTGATATAAAGAATTAACATGGCTTTGTCCTACTTTTTCAACGGTTTAGCGTACATCTTTTCCTGGCCTTCAAGATATAAAGCCTCCTTACATCCTTAATTGCTTTAGAAAATTCACTCATGTCTACATTTTTTTAACGCGAGATTCCAATCCACAAATTCGTATATTCCTTCTCACAGAATTGCTTCCTTTAAAAATTCATTGTCGTTCGTGCTAACTAGTTTAGGAATTCTTTACCTACCTAAGTTCGTAAAATCTCATCTTTAACTTAATTCAAACATAGATTTTTCTCTCATCTCCTATATATATTTGCAGACACTTGTCAATAGTGGACAATATTATTAATTCTATCAAATATTAAATAATTTTATATAATCTTAAGGTCTTCCCAATACCGGCTTCTCACTATGAAGGATACAGACGGCACTTTTTTTCGTTGAAAGGAAGTTGAATATCATCCAGATCCAGAAATTCGATTGCCAGTTTCGTAGATGATTTGTTTGTTCTTACTTGTTAAATGTTCCTTGTACTATATCTCAGATACATTTTAAGATCATTCGGAGCATTCATTCATGAAGATATATCCTCTGCATAGGCCATTACAGATGCATTCACATAATTTTTGCCAAATATTTCAGCAATATAAATGTTGAAGAAAGTTGTTGAAAGGGTCGCCTTGAGGTACTCTACATCAATATTTATTTTAATCTTTTATAGGAAGTAGTTGTTTTGAGTTTTTTTTTTTACTAACAGGTATTTCTGATGATAGAAGAGTTGTTCGATTTAACAATACAAGATTTCAAGCTGAATTACAGTCGTAATATACAATAAACATACGGGACCATTAATAATAATTATTTGTTTACACATGCTTTATTTCACTTTATAATCTGTTGCATAATTTTGATCAGAAGCCAGAAAATTGGTTTCAACGTTGAAACGTTTGGTTTCAAAACTGGTTACATCCATTTATTAAAACCAAGTTTTTAATGATAATTTTTATAAAATTAGATATGTTTGTTTCAAACCCGTTCTGATAATACAAAAATGAATACCAGAAGATCTGATTTCCTATAAAAAAAAAAATTCTTATATACAACCTGTTTTGATCATTTCTGAAGCATTTTTGAAAATTGATGTGACCGCTTTTGAAACCAAACGCCTCAATTATTTCTGGAATTGAATATTTGTGTTATTTTTATATTTCATAGCTTCTCAAAATAAAAAATACTTTTATTCATTCATAATATATAAATATCAATGACATTTTTTATTCCAATGTTAATTCTTTTAAAAATATTCGGAATTGCTGATATTGCGGTCATATAAATCAGTTTTATAAATAAGACAATCTTCAATAATTGTTATTGTTTTAAGAGTGTTGTTAACGTTTCAACACATAATAGGCGTTACTAACAGTTCAAAACACAATTAAAATCTCTATCTTATTTATCTCTAATACATTTAATATGTCAACTTTATTCAGTCATGAATAACATTTTTATTTATTTTTTTTACTTTTAGGATTTCAATTAAACTGTAACAGAATCCTCTACACTGATCAACGGTAGAAGAGAAACCGATTAAAAAAACGAAGAATTAACTGTTCAATAAATTATTTAATAAAAATTATAAATATTAATAGATATAAAAGTATTTTGTCTTATTTTATCCAAGTGTTTCTAATCTATTCAATTAATATAAAAATGAAAAGTTGGCACCCGTAAAATATTAAATATGAAAAATAATTAATAATTTATTCTGTTGAGATATATTGATGTGTCAATAGGAAAAATGTGGATTATGTAAGTTAACAATAGTTTGGAGCTTTTAGAAAGATTGAAAGTTTTTCCTTCAGAGAGAAATTCTGAAAATCCTTCATAAGAATGGAAAATAGGAATTCTGCGATCAAACAAAAAGTTCAGTTTAAGTAAACTCGACCAATTCAAGATTCGAAGTTTGTTGAAGTGTTGGACAAGCTAATCCTTCTCACCTTTTTATCTAAAAGTATCAAAAGAAAAACGTTCTGAAGAAACTGAAATAAAGCGGATCCTTAAAAGTTTATTTTTATGTTATACCCGGTCCTGCTTGTCGATATTTATTATTAAAACAAAAGAGTAAATTTCAAGTTTAATAATACTTAATTGTTTGTTTGCTTATTTGGGCGGAAAAACTTCAGGCTTATCAACATCCATCATTTATTTTTGTTCTCTGTAGTTTCAGAAACTCCAATACTTAATTGTGTATGTAAGTTGTTATACATTTTTTTTTAGATTACCTTAGTTTCTTTTTATTTATGTATATTTAATTTTAGTATTATTATTTCGTTCTTTAATTTATTTTTATTGATTGTACATAGATTGTGAATAAGCTACTCCATCACTATTAATAGGTCATAAAAAAAAATAATAATGCTTAATAATTATCTTATAGAATCATTTTATACGAAGGGAAATATTATAATTAATTAACAATTTTAATGTCTTGTTTAAATTAAAACAATTTTAAGAAGGAGGAAGCGATGAAGGGGGAGAAGTGAAGGAACCGACTGAAGGACCTCCGGGAGGAGGGGGGAAGAGAAGGGAGTTTGGATGAGGAAAAACAATTTGGATTTATGAAGAACGCACGCTTAAATAATAATAATGAAAACTAGCCACATAATGTATATAAAATGTGTTTGAGGTCGTGATGGCCGGGCGTGTTGGAGCGTTTCCCATTCTCGAGCCTAGCAACGCCGGTTGGAATCTGACCTGGGAGGGATTGACTTTCATTCCATGGGCCTGCCACGAAATAATGTCAATCCCTTCCACTCTGTTTAGAAAAGTTTGGTTGTACCTCTAGAACAACCCCATTGTATGCCAGAAATGGTGAATAAGGTGTTATCTATTACACACACACACACACACACACACACACACACACACACACACACACACACACACACACACACACACATATATATATATATGTGTGTGTGTGTAAATAAAATGTGTTTAATCAACTCACTGAAAGAGATTATATGATTTTTTTCTAGCTAATCTATTTTAAGTTAGTTGGTTCAAATATTCTGTAAGATTTCGTGAATGTTTGGAACTTGAGATGCTGAAATAAGTATTTCCTTGTATTTAAGATACAAGTTAACATTAGAATTAAAGATAGATAGGAGCGTGTTCGCATATAAACAATGGAAAATATATAGGTATATTTAATAAATAAGATAACAGCAAAATGAGATTGACATATTTAAAATATACACAAAAAAAAAAAAAAAAAAAAATGGTATCTTAGATTCATTTTAGACAAAATACTAACATGGAACCTACTAAACATAAAATACAAGAACATAATAATACTAGACATAAAATACAAGAACATAAGCGATTTGACCAATTATATAGACAACTCAATAGAAACTCTGAAAAAAAAATTGTCCTTCGCACAATAATCAATGCTCCATATTATGTTACCAACAAAACTCTGCATCATGACCTTTTGCCGTATAATATACATTTAGCGTGTTAGGCCCTAAAATATTTTTCTTTCCTTTACAATATTTTTTTCCTGAATTTCCTCTAGAATTTAGTTGATTTACGAAAATAGAAAAGACAATTGTTTGAGCATTGTAGGAAAGTTTAATCTTTTGATAAGAAGGAGTTAGCCGGGGGTGCGGTCAAGTAAATAAAAAATTAAAATATATTAATTACTTTAATTTTTGTCTAGAAATATAATTAATATAAAAAATAATTAATATATTTTAATTTTTTATTTATTTGACTAACTCCTTCTCATATTATATCAACGGTCAACCATCTATATATTTTTAATCTTTAGAGCTGTTTTCGCGCTACAGTCCAGAGAAAGACATGTTTTCCATTTATTGCGCACAAGCTATTGCGCATGGAACACCGAATTTCTCTCACATGCATCAGTAGTCAAAACCCTACAAAATAAAATAAGAAGCAAAATCGGTTCAGTAGTTCCAGAGAAAATCTTGGCTCAGACAGACCAATGGCTAAAAACGTGTTTTTCGGACTCAGGGGGCTCTGAAACGTATAGATCCGTCCAAACCACATATCCGAAATTTGACCCGATTGCAATACTTTCCTTACCTTGTACAGGTAGGAAAGTAAAAAATAGGCCCTCCTGTAAATATCCTTATTACTTTATGCCTCTTTATGAGCATTTTTTAAATTTTTATTGTGGAGTTGTGGTGTATGGATTTTTTAGATTATATGTATAAATAAATAACTGAGTGTACTTTAACTTATTTTGAATTAGTGATTTCCTTTTTGGATTAAATTTATTAACTTATTATATAATTATATTTTTCACGTTTTTGTGTGCCATTTTTTTCTTCTTTTCTTCAGATAAAATTTTAATCAGCTATTTGAAGATAACCTTTCTCTATTTTTAATGGAATCTATTTTTCCGTCAGTATGTTTTGAATAACTTGGTATAAAGAATTCTCAAGTATGCTGTGAAGTATTCTTATAATAACGTTTGTTCTTTTCTTTTAGATTGGATCGGTATGTCGTCTTGTTTTATAACACTGATTATGCCTGAATTTGCGTTCACCGTTCAAATCGCTGTAAGAAATTCAAGGATTGGTGGTTGCAATCTTTTATTTGTAATTTAGAAATGTATCATTGTAACATAGAAAAATATTTTTTTTAGTTATAGATTTCTTGGCATATTGACATCCATCTTAGGATAGTATCTTATTGAATAAAAATAATTCATAGGAGAAAAAAAAACCTCCATAAAGCACTTTCTGTATAGATAATCTAGACATATCTCAGCTTTTATAGTGTTTAATTACACGTATTATTTTTTAAACAATATATTAGTCGTTTTAAATAATAGTCGTTATTCAATAAAAAGTGCGGTTCTCCAAATGCATCTTGTTTAAAATAAAAAATTACTTTATTGATAATTTTTTCTGAAATTGCCAAACATCATATAATATACGAATATTATGACTACAATTAGCTGTTTTTTAGTTTATAAGCATTG
Organism: Nezara viridula; assembly: GCA_928085145.1. Classification (NCBI taxonomy): domain Eukaryota; kingdom Metazoa; phylum Arthropoda; class Insecta; order Hemiptera; family Pentatomidae; genus Nezara; species Nezara viridula. The sequence goes on along the minus strand of OV725079.1, from coordinate 148,609,481 downwards.
GCAGAATTTCGTCATGAAACGATAGATTCCATCAGTATTAAGGAATTGATTTCTTTGAAAAGGAAATCGGGATTAACAGGCAACAAAAGAATTTGAGGTGATTTGAATTTTTATCTGGGACAGATGAGAGAGTACCTTAACCTGGACTTTGAGGTTGGGGGAGAGCCTTCCGAGGTGTAATAAAGCTCTTTGAGCGGGGGACTTCGATTTAATTAAAATCTTGTCGGCTTTAAATCCAGGATTAAAGTTTTATAGCTTCCTTCACAAAAAGGCTATTGAGGAAGTCAAATGCCACGATTTTGACACTTTTCATTTGTTTCCTGGGAACTTTAAATATCTCTGTTCAATTCATGATACTGACAAGTATATGAAAATATAAGAGGAGATGAAATAAAAGAAAGTAATAAAAAAAAACAGACTATAGATTATGGGAAAACGTATTGACACAAAATCAAGGCTTAGGCCTATAATTTATATTTCTAGGTCTATGCATAATGGCAAAAGTTTATCAAAATTTAAAAAAAAAACACTAGACTTACACTCGAAAAATATATCTTAAAAAATTAATATATTTTTTTATCTCTTTAAAATATGGTTTCAGTATTTAAATAAGCTGTTAAGAAAAAAATCTCTTGCAGTGTATGGTATGTATTTTAATGAAATGAAATGAAAAATAGAATAATATAGAGAGTTCGAAAAATATTTTTATTAGTCTGGTATGTAGATATCATATAAATATATATAAAAGATACTGAGGAAAATATAAATATATTAAAACAGATACTAAAGAAAATACAAATATATACTATAAATACGAAGGAAAATCCAAATATATACTATAAATACGAAAGAAAATACAAATATATACCACGAATACGAAGGCAAATACAAATATATACAGAAAATACTGAGAGAGAAAAAAAAAGTGAAGAAAATGGCTTCTATCAATTAACTGGTGGTGATCAACATAATTATATAACCTAAAAATTCTTACAAGGTTGCATAAGTTTGAGTTTGTAGTAGATGGTGGAATAAAAGTTATTTGAAGGAATTTATAGACTTGGTTTGACATATGGAGGTGGGAAAGAAATTTCAGAAAGAGGTAGCACGAATGACGAATGATTTGCTGAAGGGAGTGGTTTTATGGGAGGGGATATATAAATCTATAGGTTGAGATCGAAATGAGAACGCCCGGATATCAAACGCTTCCAATAAAGCAAGCCAAGTAAATCTTTGTAATAAAAAACGATTCAGATTCGCTTTTAGCGTCCACATAAACTGTTCAATAGTTTATACTAAGAAATTTATTAACAATGAAATAAAGAAACAATGATGTTTATTTTCACAACTCTCAAAACCGTTGAATAATAATTTTGGTCGCAACAGAAAAAAAAATTTTGGTTTACATTCAGCCTTTTATTAATAGATTTTATGAAATTCATCTATATTTATAGCTGATACAGTAGATATTACAACTATTAAATATATTTTAATATATTAATATCTACTATAAAGCGATACACAAAGATGATTCACAGAAGCTATTAATAGAAGGTAGAATATTGAGCAAAAGATTTCTTATTTAAGGGTTTTGAGAGGTGCGGAAAACGAATATCGCCATTGTTTATCCTCAAAAAATATATTTCACAGTATAATATGTACTTTATCCTTATTTTCGGTTCGTATCTCAACAAATTAACAAATCTTATGCATGTAATCCTAAGTTAGGTACCCATCCGGTTCAGAAATAAATATATATTTGTTATATAGCAATAGTATGAGTAAAATTTTGAAACAATTAGTATAGACTTAGAAGGATAGTGGGTTCAATTCTTTTGCTAATAGTTGAGATTTGTACTTATCCCTACAAAAATTAGCTTGAATTTAGGAGTCTATAATATATACGAAATTGCACAATCCAGACGCCCGCAAATATATTAGGCTTGGAGAGAAAAAATAAAAACATTTGGAGATTTTTTCTCTATTTATTCTTTTTAAATAAAATTAAGTCTAAACGTTTTTGGTATGGTTTAAGCAAACATTTTTTTAACTGTTGTAGTAAGGTTACCTAAGAGAAAATCTTGAGGAGTAATGAACATATTGGTAAAGAGCATTGTTTGTTTTAAAAAAACTTTGTAGTTAAACAAAAACTCATTTGGCCTACTTTAATAGAAGCGTCTTTGAGTTTTTGTGATTTAGTATACATTTGAATTCGTTTAATACAATTAGTAATACGATTTTATACAAAAATTCAAATCGAATGATATATTATAACTTATAAATCCGTGCAGAGCAGAATCAGAACAGCAATATAAAAAAACAATAAAATTATTTTTAAAAAAAGTCTTGGCTCCTAGGGTGCATTAGCAAGAACACTCCGACATGGGTCAAATATTTGTTGACCTAGTATCACCAAAAAAAGTTTTATTGAAATCGGTGATCCCACTTCCGCAACTTTCCTTTGTAAGTAAAATCATTCTCTAGCACTGAAGATTTAATCCCTACTTGATGTTCTTATAGACCCGATGAACTTATATATTTGGTGAAGTAACTACAGCATCTATTAGAATTTGTGGATTGGATGCTAAAAATCCACAAATTGTTTTTTTGAATTCTTTTTCCCCAATAATCAAGATTTTTTTTAGTCTATAAAAAACAAAATATTATGGAGTTGAAATTTTCGATGTTATAAATCTGTTCATTTTTAGACACCTCTGTAGGGGCCGAAAGATATTTGTTAGGAATAAGTATGGCAAGAATATATTGTTCAACTATTTTAAAACCGACAATTACTTAAAATTTTCTTTAAAAGTCAATTTCACTTTTGGGCATTTTTTCCGCCTTTATTCCTCATTGTGCAGCACTCAATAAATATATTTTATTTTGTCTTAATTTTTATCGACTTTAACTACCTTAACTATTTTGGCTTGGGTATTAATTTTAGTTAATACTATTATATATATATATATATATATATATATATATATATATATATATATATATATATATATATATATATATATATATGTATATTGAGAATTATACAAAGATTTTTAGTTGTTACAAAAATCCTGTATGTGGATCGAAACTTTATAGAGAGCTTAATCTATATAATTTTATATATATACATATATATAAGCTCTCGAAGAAAAGAAATATATAAATATATTTGTATTATATAAATAGTATTAGAATCTAAAGAATATTCTTAAGGTCAGGATCTGAATTTGGTAATAAAATTTATGTGAAATTTTATCTCTTAAACTTCTAAAAAAAAGTAGACAATTTACAACTATACTATTTTCAATAAATACTGAGGTAAAAATAAATGCGGCACTGATTGAGATTATGTTATATGGTTGTCTATAAACTAAAATGACATCCTAGAATCCTAAACAGCTTCCATGATAGTGACTAATATCCAAGGCGTAATCCGTAGAGCGTGGTACCTGCGGCTGACTAAATTAGAAATAATCCCAAACCCCACAACAGTCAGATACCACAGGTACACAACACAACACAAACAATTAACCACAAACACCCTCTCTCCTGTTTTGCAATTCTGTTTCATATTAGTCAAAAGCTTTTTTTACAATTCTGTGAGGATGCGTGAAGAAATAAGTATTATACTAAAGTTTAGAGAACCTCTAGAGAAGGGTTGATGGGATTAGATAAATTGGATAGGATTTTTTTTGCATAGAGAGGATTATTGTTTAATTGTTTTTTTAGCCATATATAGCTGTAATAGAAGAGTAATTATTTATCTTCTTAGTCAATTATGCCATTAATTATGGCTAGGTAAAATGTTGGATTTTATGTTTCATTACTTCTTCTGTCATCTAGGCTGGAAGCTTAACAAACTTAATAATTATAATTAAGTAAGTCATTAGAGTTTTCGAACCTACCAGTCACCTCCTGTTAAGCATTTCAGCCGTGGCCATGTCGTTGATAAGTCCATTGCGATATCGGGAGTAGAGAGTACGTATGTGCTGGTCAATAGTTGGTTGTCTGAGGTCGGTATGTAAAGTCTTGTTGACATACCAGGGGCTGCAGTTATTAGTCTGAAAATTTTAGATTGAAAATATTGTAGTTTTTGAAAGTGAGTCTTTTTTGCTGAAACGTTAATCTGTGAGGCGTATGTCCAAATGGGTTCGAGCAGGTATGTGTATGTATTTAATTTATGTCTGATTTTCAATTTTTATTTAGAAAAAAGTAAGTATAGTATTTACAGTCGCTTGTTCTTTATTTTCATTTTGACGAGTGGGCCCAAGATCATAATTCTATCAAATATTAGTCGAAGATAGGGTATAGTGTTCGTCTGAGATTTTTCTCTATCCGACAAAGCCCATGAACCGCCTTCGTTTTGCAGGAGTACTGACACCTCTCGAAGTTTTATCAAATTTTTGGTATGCTTCCACAAACTTCCATCGTCAGTTGACATACTGCTCAAATAAGCATCATAATTCGTTCTATTGAATTTTGGTATTATTCGTTATTTAGGCTGCTAAATGTCCTTCTAATAATTATCTAAAAAGTTTTTTTGCTAAAGACACTTTGTTGAATTTTATAGTTATACCTTGTATATGTTTCTTTAATCAAGTACATGTATATTTAATTTTTATAGGAAATGGAAATTAAGCGCCAATGACCGTCTAGGGTAGAGGCGATTAGAAAAAGAAAGATTAATAAACTAATTTTTCAAAATTAATTTTGCATATAATAATGGGGTAGAAACAATGTTATTAAGGTTTGGAAAGTCTTTGTTGGAAGGAGAATGTTATGGGGTTTTTGCCCCAAGCACTTAGCCATACGTTTCCGCACAGACCACTAAATCCACATCTCTTTTACCACCTCAGGATATCCTGAAGCTACCTTACTATATAAAGAAGGATAAGGCTTCTTATTTATATAAATATTTACAAAAATATTTATATAAATAAAAAGCCTTAAATAAGATTTATATTAACAATAATAGATATATATTGAATCAAATCGTACTAACATTTTGGCTTAGTAACCATTTTTTCATTTCATTGAATAAATATTGAAGAGAGCAAATTAAGGATTTTTTTTTCTTAACAGTCACTAAATACCGAATGAATTAATAAATAACGATTTTTGTTCGTCTAGTGAATAAAACATCAACTCAATAATTTTCTTTACCATTTTTCGCGTGTCTTTATTTTTCAAAGTACCCTTTTCTAGGTAAAAATCGTTAAAATTCCTAACATTTCTGGTTCGGCTAAATTTGTATCTTACTACCTAAGTATAACGGTTACTACGTTTAATTACAACCTAAAGATTAAGAGGTTTTGAGTTAATAACCCATCCTTCGAGGAAAATATTTTTCATTAAAAAAGGTGATATAACCGGAGAGTAAAAATCTCATTTATACTTAATTAATTTCCTAAATAAATTTTGTTAATTTATGCAACTTATAATAAAATCAAATGACATTGCGGGTTGTACGGATTTCGAGGTTCGAAATTCTCATGAATTTATTTAGGTATAGACAACCACACACCTTGAAAAGCTTGAGAAACATTTTAAAAAATACCTGAATATTTCTTTAAATTTGTAATGAAACCTAAATCCCTGAGTTTGAAGATTCTAAAGAGCAGAGGCTAGTCCATGGTAAAAGTGAAATAAGTAGAAGAATTTAGAGGAGGAAAGTATTCAAAGTATGTCTTGGAGTCTCAAGCCTTTTTATTGTCGTTACTCAAAGCTGGAAAAAATGTTTTTTGGTAGTAAAAAAGAGGTAATTTGTCATTTTTATACATTATTTATTTTTTTTTTTATTACAATGCTTCCTCACTACCGAAGGTAGGAAAGCATTGTAATCAGACATCAAGGATCAAATTTGGTTCGGTGTCTGTCTGTCTTTCTGTAGTCAAATCGATGTGACGAGCATATCACCTAGTACCGTTCATCCGATTTTTATAAAATTTTCAGGGATTACGCGGATTAGTGCTTAGATGGTCCCATATCAATTTTATCAAATTCCATCTAGCACTTCTGCTTACGCAGGCGCAAACGTCTTTCTTTAGATATGCCAATATTTCAGAAAGGGCTGGTTCGATCGGAGCAAAGTTAAATAAAAGGCAAGTAATGGTGAAAAAATAATGTACTGTCAATTTCATTGAATTCTGTTTACTAATTTCTCGTATATATGCGCAGAAGTGTTTTCCTTGATAACTATATATCTCTAAAACCGCATGTTTGATTTGGCTCAAATTTAGAGGGACGTTTGGGATTGGTAAACAGATAATTAAGTATGAATTTTATGGAATTCTATCGCCTTCTCCTAGAAAAAATACGTTCGCTTTCGGATCAGCAGGCATATTATTTGGCAAACCTATAGTTTTAAAACTGCGCGTTCAATTTGCCTCAAACTTGGAGGAAATTTGGAGAATAGAACAGAAATTTGCTAATATGAATTTCATTGAATTCCATTTAATAATTAAAATTAATATAAATAATTGTTAACAATATAATGGAAGTGAAATGTAAAAGGCGCTAGTCGTATGGAGTGGGAGGTTATGACGATATTTGTATGGGACTATAAAATTTTAGGTTGTATTCAAAGAGTTAATTTATATTGTATTGTTTCGTCGATTCCAAACGTTACTTCAACGTTCTTGTAATTGTCAATAAATTTAATTAATTTTTGATTAATTTAATTAAGTTTGTATGAAAGAAAAATCTTATTTATGGTTGTGTTTATTTCTATTCAACTCCAACTTTAATAATTTTCTTCTGACTGAAGAAAAGTATTGGTCCCGTTAAACAAATTTATTTTTCACTTGGATTCTTCACTGTTTTCATAGTAGTCCTTTTACTGCTTAAAAACATTGTAAGGTGTAGTTTTTGATTTTTTTGTCGTTTATGAGTATTTTGTTCTTCATCTGTAATATAACAAGTGATGGGGCTCACCTCAGGCTTGAGTTGACCTTATCCTCTAGAGCTTACAATTAAATTAATAAAACATCTTCATGTGATTTGTTGCCAACGTTTTGGAATTCCGGACGGTAATAAAAAAGTTTTATTATGTTAAAAAGAGGGTTTGCCAATCGTTGTGATTTTTCGAAAAATGATTTTTTTCGTTTTGCGAAGAATTCTTTTATTGTTGATAATTTTAGTGTTGCTTGTATATCCACTGGTTCTTTCTCTGCAGCGTGGTTACTCTTACAATTTTTCTAATTATTCCATTTTGGAAATATTGTAATCTTTTCCCAGTTGTTTTGCTGATATGTTCGAACAGAGGTGCACCATACAACAGAGCCGGCCGTATTATACTTGTATAGACTAGAAGCTTTAGGTGTAAAGATAGGTTGAGTGAATACCGAGATACATTAAGTCAGTCGATAATTTAATACCGGTGTTGTTAATTTTGAATTCATTTGGCATTTTCTTTTTTCCTTTTTGGTATGAAAATATAATCCCTTTCGTCTTTTCCGGATTAACATCAATGTTTAGGATTTTTAGCTGTTCTGTAATTTTTTCACAAACTATTTCCGCCTACGGGAACGGGAGATGAAACAGCTCCTTGGGGTACCCCACAAGTGAGATCGACAGTGTTTGATTTCTTCTTTTTTTTATGAAAAAAAGTTTAGTTTTTCTTATTTCTCTTATAGAGTTTTTGTAACATAGATTTTACGAGTTAAAACATGCCGATTAAGTGCACATTATTACTGTTAGTGCAAAAGATCGTAAGCATTCTGCTACGATGAAAAATAGCAGAGGGCAATAAATTATGAAATTATAATAATAAATCATATCGAAGCAATTAGGTTTTATGCTTTCCAGTAAAACGCTCAGTATTTACATACGACATTTTGCACCAACAGTAGTGATATTCATGTTTAATACGCAGTTGATTTTTTAAAATTCCGACTCATCAAATATGCAATCTGCATATGTGTGCAACTTTTTCGCATTTTAGTATTCGCTGATGAACAAAACTCGTGGGCATCAAACCAATATATCTTGACGAATTACTGAATGTCCGAAAAAGGCTTCTTCCAGAGATTTTATCCTCATACGAAAAAATTTAGACCCTGTAATATAGATGTTTTTTTGCTAATGCAAACGGTGAGAAAACTATACTGACCTTCCTTAGCAGACGTTTTTGAAAAATTTTAAAATAGATTATTTCAATACTGATAATATGGTTTGCGGAGAGAATTCCCTGATAAACTAATATGCGATAATCCATATCAGCCCTGCGGTAAACACACGGAGCAGACGATACCGAACATGAATAGGCTATTACAGGTTCGTAATGATCTACCCTGGATAAAACACAGACTATTTATTTGACCTCTGTTTATAATTAAGAGCGGTTTTCAATTTTACTTACAAGGAGAGGTTACAGACGTGATGATTCAATGAAATTTTTTTTAGTGATACTAGGTAGAAAAAAAAAGTTCTTGCTAATGCGCTCTAGTAGCCAAGGAAAAAAATAATATTTAAAATTTTATTATTTTTTTATATTACCGTTTTCTGACTTTGTTCTGCATGGATTTCTAAGTTATTATTCATCAATCGAACACATAAAATAAAGGGAACCCTACACGGTAATTCATGAATGAACGTCACAAGAAGTTTCAAGATTGTCCGCTATCGCTTTGATCATGAAGACCCTTACACGTTCAATCATTACTGATCATTACTTATCTTTGCTGATACCAATTTAGCGCAGTTTTAAACAAAGAAACAGCATAGATATGCTTATTTGGACATTGTCATTTATAATATTGGGCATCAAGAAAAAAACGGAGATATGATAATTACTTCCTAGTGCCTGAAAATCGTTTAGACCAAAGTTAGAAAAATATAAGTCAACTACATACAAAAATCTAGGAAATGTATTGCGAAAATAATCAATTTGTTAAGAAAAATGGAAAAAATTAATAGCAAATAAACACAACAGTTAAAGTTTTTTTTCTATAAGTAAATTGTGAAGTTTCCACTTTTTTTTCTCTCCAATTTATTGCCTACTTGACTATTTAAAGAAAAAATAGTTGAAAATGGTTAATAATAATATAGACTAGGGATATAAACAACTATTTACTTTTATGAAACTTAATAACGAGACCTAGGTAAACTAACCTATCTAGTAGTAAGGTTAGTCTCATAGAAAATCGTTTTGACAAAAGTTAGTAAAATATAAGTCTGCTACTTACAAAAATTAAGGAAAGGTATTGCGAAAATAATAAATTTGTTGAGGAAAATGGGAAAAGAACTGATAAATATACACAACGTTAAAGTTTTTTTTTTCCTAAAGTAAATTGAGAAGTTTCCTCATTTTTTTTTTTTTAATTTGTTGCCCACTTGACTATTTAAAAGAAATAGTTGAAGATGGTTTAAAATTATAAACAAGGGATATGAAAAATTATTTAACTATTTACATATAATGAAAATCAGGAATTTATAATGGTTGTGAGAACTAGGTAACCTAACCTATCCAGCAGTATGGTTTTTCTCCCCTCCACTTCTCGTGAATGAACCTTTGATTTCCGGATGTTCGGAAATCCGCAGCGCACCACCGTCAGTATTTCATTCACTACCTTACACGACAATTCGGAACGTCATTAGTGCAATTCCGATTGACCGTGTAGGGTCCCCTTAAAACACACCTATTGCTGATTGTATTAAACAAATTCTAATGTATACTAAATTACAAAAACGTTTCCAGTAAAGCAGGCCAAGCAAATTTTTGTCAAGAAAAATTATCCGGATTCGTCTACAGCTTACACTTAAATACGAGTTCGTTTTGAGATAAAAATATATAAATTTTTGGACCTGATTTTATGGGAGGTTTTTTTTTTTCATGCCGTTTACTAAAATATTCACAACTCCTCAAGATTTTCTCCAAGATCAACTTTACAACAGTCATTCGAAAGCTAAGTTATTGCTCTTCAAAACCGTTTCTTATAACTTATGTGTTTACAAGGAGTAAATAAAGAAAAATTACCCAAACATTTTTATTTTTTATCTTCAATACTAATTTATTTGGGGGAGTCTGGTTTGTGCCATTTGATGTATATTATAGGGTGCTGTATTCTAATCTTCGTATAAATAAGTTGAGACATGTCGAAGTTATCACGAGTTTTGTGATTTTCGAAGACAAAAAAATCGTAGTTTTTTTTTTTCAATTATATTTAATTTTTGTTCTAATCGAAAAATGTGATTTTTTTTCTTAATATTACAATAAGTAGACATTAGAATTGTTAAATATCTTTAAATGTTGAGATAATTTTTTATTATAGTCCAAAAATAAATATATTTTGTTGCACTAATATTTACTATAAAGCCATAAACATATGTGGATTTCAATTATAAGAGGTTAATAGAAGGCATAATATTTGTAAAAAAATTTAAATATTTCAATTGTAATGAAAATTTATATTTAATTGTTTTCAGAGGCGTGAATAACGAATATCATATTTGTTTATCGTAAAAAAATATGTTTCATCGTATGAAATGTACAATGCATGCTTCATTCTTATTTTTGGATCGAATCTTGACAAAATACCAGATTTTGTGAGTGTAGTCTTGCTTTCGATACCTGCCCGTCCGTTCTAGAAATAAATATATAATTGGCATGTAGCTTTAGTATGAGTAAAATATTGAAATAATTACTACTAATGATAAAGCATGCAATACAATATCGAAACAATTAGTACTAATTTATTTTAATAAAATTTTATAAAATAATTTTTCTCTGGATAAAAATCTATGACATTGGAAAAAAAAAAAGCCTTAATCGAGACTGAGAAGGCCTTTTTTTACTAATACTTATTATAGTCTCTTTCCCAAGATCATCTTTTATAAGACATTGGTCTAATATTTTTCGACCGAGTGTCACCAAAATGTTTCATTGAAATAGGTGAGCCCTCTTCTGTAAGATGGTTGGATAATATTTTCTCAATTGCGTAAATACTTCTAAGTTTAAAAATTATTAATTTAAATAGTAAATCTCTACATTTTTAAAAATTCTAATAATTTATCTGTAAACGTATACTTAATATCAATAATCTATAACACATATATGTTTTTTCAATTTATATATATTAAAAACTAAAAGAACAGTTTGTAACGTTTCTTTAAACGTCAACTGGATGATAATATTATAACAGTAAAATTATAATTAAGAAGGGCCTATCCAGCGGAGAGGGAGTAACAAGATACGTAGAGAACGGCGTGTTTCTGATGTTTGGAGTGCCTGAAATGTTATATTGTGATAATAGTATTCAGTATACAAGTGAAAAATTTAAGAATATGCTAGACAAATACGGTACTTATTGTCGGTACAATCTAGCATACCATCCCCAGGCTAAGACGAGCAGCTAACGTTAATCCTGGAAGATGTAAAGAGTAGGTTGCGGCAGGCGCAAGGAAACAATGCTCGACGTTATAATCTTAAGAAAAGTTGGTTGAAGGTCAACAAGTATGGGTTAAAACGTACAACCTCTCGGTCTTAATTAGATACAATACAGTCAAACTCGAATCGATGTATGAAAAGGGTATAGTCAAAAGAATTTTGTCAGATCTGGTGTATGATGTGGTCGATCAGACTGGAAGATCGTTGGGGAACAGACACTTCCAGGAGTTGAAAGCCGATTCATCAGAGAGTGTAAACACTGCAGAAGAATGTTCTTCGCCATCCCCAGGAATTGGGGAGATTGTTACAGTTGACAGAATGATTAAAGATTGAATTAAAAAAAAAAATAGGTGTTGTGATTAAAGTTTTTTTTTAAGGAAGGTTATAGAAGGATCGAGAGTTGTGATATGGACTGTAAACGATATTTGATTACTTTGTTAATTATTTTTGGTTTAATTTGTTCCTATTATAAATAAATTGGCTGATTATGGATATATTATCAATTATTTAATATCACCTTCAAAGAAGAAATAGTCAGTAAGGAAGCACTCACTCCCTCTCCACTGGGTAAGCCCTTCTTAATTATAATTTTACAATAATAATATTATCATCCAGTTGACGTTTAAAGAAACGTTACAAGTTCAATAACCCTGATTTACCGAGTTTTTTCCAAGTTATAATGAACTAATCTGATAAACGTAGTTTCAATGTATATTCATAAAAATGTTAACTATCGAAAGATTTTTTTATTTTACTTTAATTTTTACAAAATTTACAGGTTAAATTGACATTAAATTTTATTACAACTTATACTTAGTATTAACAGGTATTGTTGTCTTGTTGTTGTCTAACAGGTCTTGAACGGATAAGCGGAGATTCTTCTATGTCTGAATAAAAATTTCCAATTTTCCAAATATAAGATAATTTGTTTTAATAATTACTTTTTAAGGGATCAAGGATAGTAAAATAAGTTAAAGTCCGTGGTATAGACCCCCCCTTTTTTTTAAATCAAATTATTAACATCCGGCTGATACTTCGTCAGTAGCTTCATCTCATTGTCTACAAATATTTTATTTGAGAAAATTCTCGGAATTTGGGCGTTTTCAAAATGGAGGTCGGCAAACTTTCTCCATTTAATTAGGTACCAAAAGCTCGTAAATACCCATTTGCTTTCAACTTAAATCGTAAGATAACTTGAGCACAAATTTGAGAAAAAAAGCGGCCTTCAAAAATATTGAGCAGTTTGGCTAGACCTATACTCCCAAATTGTCAAAATAACGAGACTATATATGCTAAACCGCTCAATATTTTTGAAGGCTAACTTTTTTATCGACTTTGTGCTCAAGTTATCTTACGATTTAAGTTGAAAGAAAATAGGTATTTACGAATTTTTAGTATCTAATTAAATGGAGGAAGTTTGCTGACCTCCAGTTTGGAAACGCACCAATTTTGAGAATTTTCGTAAATAAAGTATTTATAGGTTACGATGAGATATGAGCTATTAACGAAGCTTCAGCCGGATGTTAATAATTTGATAAAATGGGGTCTGTACCACAGACTATTATCTGAAACAGCTGATAAAGTATTTTAATGAAGATCACCCCAAGTCCATAAAGATAACAAGAGCTCACTTGCATATAAAGTGTACCGCACTGCATGTTGCTCTTATCTTACAATTTTATAGGTTATTCGATCGCTAAAGTTTAAAACAGTCGGCCATGTTAATTGTTCAACAGAGAAGGAGAAACGCTAGTAAAGTAATTTACATTTTCTTCTTTTTATGTGTGTTCATGAATTAATGTATTTTTACATTCATACGATAATTGAAGTAAGCAAGCCAATTAATTGAAGTTATACATCATACGAGTTTCAAATAGTTTAAAATGCTACAAGATGGTTGTTTGTTATTACAATATTTTATAAAACGTAAAAAGTGTAACTTATGACAAAAAAAAAAAAAAATACATTTTATTTGTTCTTCATATTGTTGATATGAGCCATAACCAAGTTTCTCCATCTCTGCTTATCTTGGACCATTTCTTTCCATTTTTCATTATGCAGCGTTACATCATCTTTGTTAATTCGATCTATCTATCTGCTTTTTGGCATTTCAGATGGTTTCTCGCTTACTATTGAAGCATTCATTGTTGTGTCGAGGTTGCATAATGGGTTGCTCCCAGCTATATGCCCACCTATCTTAACGTCCTCGCTTTCATATTCATGTTACCAAATCTTGAATAACCAGTTTCAGTAAGTAGTTCTCTATTGGTACTTCTCCTCCATGCGTTAGTACTATGACTCCAGATCCCTCCGGCTATTCTGCGGAGGTTTCTTCTCTCAATTCTTCTTTCAGGGGAACTAGTTAGTGTTTAGTTTTCACAACTGTACATCTGAATTGGCTTTATTATAGCATTATACACCATTAATTTGAGATTTCATTACACTTAAAAGAAAGAAGAAAGCTCTTCGCGTGTTATAACTATGCTCTATTATCTAACGTTGGTCGTTAATTGAGGTTATTGTGGATCCGCGGTATTACAATTTGTTTCTTCCTGAAAACGATTCCCCTTCTTGTTGTTAGTGAGAATTTTTCGACTTATTATCACATATTTTGATTTATCTTCATTAACTTGTTGGTCAATTTGCTCTGCTTCATATGTCAGTGTCTTAGAGAGTCTCTCGTGTGCTTTCAATGACAGTTACATTATCGGCATATACAATGCATTATGCATACATTATCGTCACCTAATAAATATGGATAATATTTCCAATTGAATGTTTTAAAAGTAATTATGAATGCATTTTTTATTTAATTATTTGTACCCTTTCTTGTTTTATTTATAACCGTTTTATTTTTTTTACCTTTTTTGTTATGTTTCATTTTTGGATCACATCTAATCAAGAAGTAATGTACATTCTTTTATAAAACAATAAACCATCAAGATAAAGTGTTCCCACTGGAAAACATACATATTACTTTCCAAATGGCTATGTATATATAGGGTCACACACAAAAAATATCAACTTATTACAAAACAGTGATTTTATTCATTACATTTTTTACATACTTCTTATTTAAAAGTTTTTCCAAACAATCAATACTGTAATTAGACATCAATTAAATTCTTAAACTTTTTACAGTAATTAAACAACGTAATTACAGAGTAACTAAATGAGATTAGATCTGTCATGTCTTAGGGATACTTTCTTGCAAATAGATATTATGTTTGTTTCCAGGTCATCAGCTCCCGATGGTATGTTTTTAATATCGTAAAGTGTTGTAATAAAATAGATATAATTATAATTAAAATAGAAGAATTTACTCACGGTTTGGATCAAAGCCAGTGATGAACTTGGGGCAAGGCGCATAGGCTGTGGTTCCTGCTGCCGTCTCCTGCCAACACGACCATCCGTCCCAGGTCGCTTCGCAATAGCTACCTAAATAATTATAACTATTAAAATTTAGTAATAAGTAAGATGGAATAGGTAAATTAACATAATTTATTAAAAGAGACAGAACAAATATTATAGGAAAATGCTACTAAAATTAGTAAATAGAGAAGATCGAAACGGAGAAAAACTTTTATTTTTAAAAAAAGTTTCGATATCACTGGCATTTTTACTGTATATCGGTTTTTTATTTCTTTTGGAACTAGAACTTTTTCCATAGTAATTTTTCAAATTATAGTTTTACAGAACTTTTATTTTTAAAAAATCAGTCGATATCGCTAAAATGTCAATCTAAAATATTACTTTCATTCATAGCTACTAAATAAACCTCTCATCAGAATCATGTGCTATTCATTTAAGGCGAATTGTAACTATCACTAAGTCTAATAACTGTTTATTTTTCATTTAACGGAGCTTCCTTAGATCTTTTATTTTAAAAACTTTTTAATAAAATGATTCACAAAAACTGTTGAGACGGAACGTTTTTCATAAATAGTTTCACAAAGATAGTTAAAATGGAAGTTTTTAAAAACGTTTCTTAAAAGTTTCAACCCCTGGTTAACAAGTATGCTATCATTGTAGAAAATCACAGAAGGCAATTTTTACATATCAGTCAATATTTATAGAAAGCTCTTTGTATCTATGCATGTCGACATAAGAAAGCGTGTTGTATCTTTGCATGTATAAATCTAGAAAGCTCTTTGCATCTTTGCATGTCGACTTTCAGAAAGCTTCTAGTATCTTTGCATCACAACATAAATCACCTAGCAGGTCAACTTAAACAAAAGGTCTTTTCGTTTTTTTTGCATTTCAACTTGCAGAACGTTATGTACTAGCATAACTGCGTGCAAATGTACTGAAAATAGATGAATTTATTTTCAGAAAAGTTTCTAGCGTAATAGCACCAGAACTCTACAATACGTAAGAATATTCACATACGTCAACTTGATTGATAATTCACCAATGAGTTTAAATAGATATTCAAGTACATTTCACCCCTTAGTTAAATGTTTATGGTTAGAGTTCAAGTCATTGTAACTACCTAATAACAGGGGTTCCATGTTATTTATTTTTTCGTTTCATAAAACATATTATTGTTGTCATTGTTTAACAAATATCATTCATCTGATTTTCATTGATAATGGCATTAGTTAGTTTCTACTGTTCAAAAAGTACATAATTATACCAAGTCTGATAAATATGGTTTATTTTTTGTTTTTTCAGCTGGCATTACACACCATGTAGATCTTTTACCGGCATAACAAGCATGCTCCACCTCTGCCTGTCTTGGGTTATTTCTTCCATTCCTCTGCACGCAGCTCTTTTGCATCTTTGTTGATTCTATTTATCCATCTACTTTTTGGCCTTCGACGTGGTCCTTTGTCCTTGTGGTCCTTTCCAGATGGATTGCTACGAGCTACATGCCCCGCCCATCTTGACCTCCTTGCCTTCATATCATGGGATATTTATTGACCGGTTTCTGTAAGCAGTTCTTTATTGGTATTTCTTCTCCACGTGTAAGTAATCTGATACCAGATCGCTCCGGTTATCGTGCGGAGGATTTTCCCCTCAAATCTTACAACACTTTTTTCTAGGGTGCTGGTTAGAGTCCAGGTCTCACAGTTATAGAACTGGCTTTATCATAGCATTGTGCATCCATAGCATTATAACTAATTCATTTTACGGAATTACAAGATATTTCTTGAGATTTATCGGGATTTCAATACCTTTAAAAGGGAAGCTCTGTTTGCACTAGTTATACGCTGGTCTATTTCTGCCTGTTGGTCATTCGGTGAGGTTATAGTAGAGCCGAAGTATTTGAATTTTTCTACTCTTGGGAATGATTTTTCTTCTACGCAGATCCTGTTATTGGGGTGGAATTTTCGGCTTATTATCATATATTTTGTTTTATATAACCCTATCCCCAATAAAAAACTTATTACGAAACCTAAACCAAGCCTCGGATAAATATGTTAAAATAATATATTTGAATTTTTAAATAATGATGAACGCGCCTTGAGATAAATTTTATAAATAATTCATTTTACGGAATTACAAGAAATTTCGCAAGTATATTATAATTAATTTTTAAGTGAAATATAGATGATTTATCATGTTATAATGTGAATTGTTTTTATGTTCGAATAAATAAACTTTTTAACTATAACTGACTGAAAAAGTAGTTGACTCAAATAAGCAGAGCAAACCTATTAAGAACGCCTATGAAGACACTTTATTTGAACCGAAATTAAATTTTTTTTTTTTTGGAATGTGTTTATTGAGTTCTGTTTTTTTTAGTAAGAAATATTACAATCTGTCTCAATTAAGGACATTTATGTTCATTGATTATTAAGACAATCCGCCCTATTTAAGTACAATAAGTATTAGGGCTACAAGTATTCATTCATACAATATATACATATCAAAGGGAAGTAATAGGGTGAATAAAAAAAAAATTAATACCGTTTTCAACCAATTTGTATTATTATTTTTTTGATATAACATACAATTAATACTAAAATTATAGTCCATTGTTATCTATCGTCATTAGCCATCTGCTAGCCAATTGCTCGATCCCACACTGATACCATTCTTTGGGATGGTTGTCAAAGGACTCTTGGACCGCAATTTTAACTTATCAAATAAAAAATAAAATTATCAAATTATCCTCTTGAAGAAAATAGGCCCTAGATCTGAGTAAATAATAATCCGATGGTGCGAGGTCTGGAATATGTGATGGATGAGGCAGCAGTTCGAACCCATAAAGTTCTTTGAACTTTGGTTAGACGGGAAGTGTGAAGATGATCATTATCTTTTTGGAATGAAATTTCTTTTCGGTTGATCAAAGCAGGATAACGCTCTGACGACTTCGCTTACAATATTTCCAGTTTTTCGTAGTAGAGTTCAGAATTCGTAGATCATCCACGAGAAAGTAATTCCTGATTAACGAGACTTTAAAAATTCAAAAAACGCAAAGCATTTTCAAATATGCCCGGTTACAGCAACTGCAAAAGCAGTTTCGATTCCCCATCTAGCCATAGCTCACGAGTATTAAAATTTCGCCAGTAAACACAGTTTCCATCACAGGTGACAATCCCCCTGTAAAATCTCATATCACATTTTCAATAATTTGACACAAATTTCTAACCTCTTAGCTGATTGCTGAAGAGTTAGCTCGTGAGGGATCAGTCTACTGCTCTTTTTCACCTTTCTCATGGAGAGCCGATGGCAACTAACAGTATCTTTTGGCACACCATACTCCCTGGCACGTTTGCTTGTGGACGGATTTGACTCAACAGCTTCCGGCAGAACTTAATCAATATCCATGAGTGCTAAATTTTTCAAACTAAAGCTGAGCGGTGTGCTGATCAAGGACACCTTGCCCTTCATATTAAATAATTTCACGAGTTCCTTCAGCGACTGTTAAATTTTTTTTCCAGCAATGCCTTAAAATTAAGAGAATTTCTTAGGACACTGTAATGGTTCTTCTTTGAAACAAATTACTAAACTGAGACTTTTTTTGAAGAAGTCGACTGGAATTAAACAAGCTTAGAGAATGCTCTAAAGGGATTATTCAGTATTGGTAAGTATTAAATAAGATTAAAATATTGTCAGTCCATCAATAATAAATTTTTGCAACAGACAAATTAAAATTATATAAGTAGACCAACATTTTTAAAATAATCTTTCTTCAAAAATAGTTCAACTATTTTTATTATATGAATATAAACGATCCCCTATTGTTTCTCTTACAGATTTTAAATTACACTTGGCTAATACTTTGACTCTTTCCTCTATTCAAAAACAAAATAAAAATATAGTCTTTTTGATTATATTTTTTTTACACCCCTATTTCAACAAAATAAGAGTTTTCTGGGCCACTAGAGAGTGAATTGGATTAATGCCATATTTTGAAAAAAACACAGCACTGGCACTCGTAATCTTTGGTTTATGTGGTTTGCCAAGTAATGCGTGCTATACACATGCATTAGTCCAGGGGGTGGGGTGGCTGAATGGGCTAACGTGTGTGCACAGCACCGTGAGTTGCCCGGCAATCAGATAACCAAGTTTTGAGATTGAAAAAAGTACGAGTTCGCGTCCCGGTGCGAGAGAGGATTTTTAATTCTCCGCCCTCACCCTCCGCCCGGGAAAATCCCGTATAGCATAAAAGGCGAGGTAGAGAAGATCAGAAAAAAAAAAAAAGCAAACATGCATTAGTCCGTTTGCAAAACCTTTTTCAATAACAGTAAAACATTTGATAATGCAAAGAAGTATGTGATTATGTTGATATAAGTTTTAAATTTAAATGTGTTTGTGTTTTGCAAATCCCTAATAACTGTAATAATAATTTTGAATTTGATAAAACTTTAATTTTTTTATACATCCTATTAAGTATAAATAATTAAAATAAAAAGGCTCTAACGTAATGGAAATTAATATATATGGATAAAAGCTAAATAAAATTAAAAAAAACATAAAACATGGATTTCAACGTAGAAAGCATGATAAACATAAATATTTGTACTAAACGAAATGGATTCAAGGGGAGATAAAAGGTTTTTGAATGCACGAAGATGCATAGCAAAAACTTTATTAAAGATTGTATATCCACTTTGACCTATTTCTTGAAAAATACTTTATCATATAACTCTATATCGCATGAATAATTTTTCTTTTCTGTATAAGATAGGGGATTGAGGTTTTAGATAGACCTATGCACATTACTGTAATACAGGATTTGAAATCGATACTTTTATTTTTAAAATCCTGTCATAATTATTATATTTGATTTTAACTTTAAAAATCATACCTGATTCATAAATGAAATTTTAAATCGATCCTTGAAGTTAATTGATTCGATTATAAATAATGATTAAGCATTGAATGATACGGTTTTACATAAATAAGAATGATTAAATTGTGATAAAAAAGTTCCAATCAGAAAATAAAAATCACCTTTTACAAATAAATTAAATATTAATATGTATGTATACGTTATTAATGTACACATTTTTTAATATTGTATTTCTGAAATCGCTTTGAATGTGCCCGTTGTACCAGTAATATATATATATATATATATATATATATATATATATATATATATTATATATATATATATATATATATATATATATATATATATATATATATATATATATATTACTGGTACAACGGGCACATTCAAAGCGATATGTATATATATATATATGTATATATCGTGTTTCGAGCACTGAAGGTACTCAGTACTAGAATACTGAGTCCTGAATATTTATCACCTGTTTACAACTTATGTTATTATGGAATGTATTAGAAGTATAAATTTTTTTCTGAACATGACACAACATTGGACAACCGCCGCACAGAAGAATCTCATCTACAATAATCCTTAATTCACGCTTATTAATCAATTAGTACCTAAAAAAAAACTCTATTGCCTATTGTGGGAAATTTAAGGTTTATGGATAAAAAATAAACATTAATAAAATCTCCTCTGAATCTTTAATAAAATGACCTCATTCATAGCAAAATTAAAAGTGAAGATTTATGTCTAGTAAGTTGCACCAACTGATTATAATCAAAACATTAATTACCAATATTCATATAATTTTATAAATATCTTACAGGTATCGTTAACAAAATGGGCCAATTGATTAAATAAAAATTTTAACAGAGATCTTTCTTCGTGTTATTGATTTATTACCAGATTTGTTGTTGAGAAGACATTCATATGTATCTTAAAGATGTAATACATTTATAACCACAATTACGATATTGAGACAGGGTTTGGAATTGAAAATTTAAAAATAAAAATAAAATCTGATTAAAGTTTTTTTCTGGAACTTTTCAAAATCATTCGATTATTTGTATTAGAAGAGATTTTTATTCAAAGTGATAAAAATCATATCCTGATTATTATTTTTGAACACATTTTTCAAAATTAACAATAATAATAATTCTTAATTAAAACATAAATTCTTGATTAATAAATTTTTAAATCAGAAATATAAATTATTTGTAACCTCTACGATATATTCTGAGTCTGGATTAGTAAGTGGAGAATATTATTGCCAACTACAATATTAGCAACAGAACATCTTTATTTCCAAAATTCATTAGAAATTTAGACATATATACATATATATATATATATATGTATATATATATATATATATATATATATATATATATATATATATATATATATATATATATATATGTCTTAATATTTCCAGCTTATTATATATATATATGTATATGTATATGTCGTGTATATATGTATATATGTATATATATATATATATATATATATATATATATATATATATATATATGTATATATGTAATATTCATTATGTATATATATGACTCAGTATTCTAGTACTGAGTACCTTCAGTGCTCGAAACACGACATGATGACCCACATGCTTGGGTTGAAACGTCCGCAATAATAAAAAACCTTTAAAATGACTGCGTCCTGAATATTTATCACCTATGATATGTAGAGCAGTCGACAGACTAACTTCCTTCAATTAGTTGTAAATGTAACAGAAATTGTTAAGAGTAAATTTTAAAAAAAATTGTATTTGCTTTTGGCGCTGGTACCTTCCACTTAAATAAATAGTTATTATTAAGTTTCGGAAGAATATTTATAAAGTTGTTCGTAGCTTTACAATTTAATTCACACTTCTATATATTTTAAATTTATTATAATAAAATTAATCAATGCAAGGAAATATTTCTTTTACAAAACATTCGCTTCAGAACATAATGTTATGCTTTTGAAATTGACGTGGAACTTGATAACACTTCAGTCAGCACCAGATTTGGCATTGATAAACGAGAAGGATTTCGCATAAAGCCAATTCTCGGATTTTTTGACTATGTCAGGCACAATGAGTAGGCTGTCAATTCAATCCATGAAATGATTCGCGTGACAGATTGGCAATAATTCCCCCATTTCAAGAAAGAATAAGAGATAATTTGTTCGTAACGAATTAACTTCCACATTTTGGCTACTAGTCTGGTTGATTCTTGTGAAGTTAGGCGTAAAACCTATAGGTTATCAACACCGTTAATTATGTTTATTTATAGTTATATCTACTAGTTGCGATAATAATAGTAATAAAAAAGAAATTAAAAAAGGAGAGATAAGATTTCAGATATTTTTAAAAATTCCTTCTTCGGAGAGAAAAGATATGACTTTAATTAAGATTTTTTTCTGATTTTTCAAAGCAGTTGATTATTTGCTGGTTTCCCTTTTTCATTCAACTTTCTGATGTAAAAGGCGCAACTTAGAGATACGGACCTCTGTCCTTATATTCCCGCACATTCGACAAATGGGCAGATTTTCTGAAATATTTATTCAAAACATTTGTAAAAACCGTTAATTTTTTGTAGATTCATTGAAAATTGCGAATAATTTTTTTAAAGTGCTAGAAAGGAGAAAAATGGAGATAATAGTTATTTGACTAAGTTCTAGGGATGTTATCGAAAGATAATAGAGCACAAAAAGTCTGATTGGAATACTTTCATAACAACAATTTACTTGGTCTACTCTACTGGAAGCACCTTTTGGTTTCTATAATTTATAATACATTATAACTTATTTAATACAATAGTTAATATTTTTATCTTATTCTGCATAAATATAAAATAAACAATCGTAGCTAAAAATACGAGCAAAACAAAATAAAAAATAAATTATGTTTGAAATTAGAGGGCCTCTGGGACCCTTTGAAAAGAATGCAGGTATATGTGTTTAATATGTTTCGATGTAGTATCAATAAAAAACATTTGGTTGAAAGCGGTGACTTACAGACTGAATCCTCTCCGGTTAGTGCGACTAGAATTACTCTATGGGTTTACTTCACTCTTTATGTCCATCAGTTTATTTGGAGGGCTTTTCTCCCATATTGTCTGCCAATCTTGGTGTATTGGCATCTTTTAGTAGTCAGGCCAGTAATACAAGGTTTCAAAGAAATTATTTATGGTATTTAATAATTCTTTAATTATCATTCAATCTGTCCTCTTCGACAGATTGTTTTCATTTCGGAAGAGCTAAGAAATGTCTTCAGTCCGTCCAATCTTGGCAGGAGTTCCCCAAGGTTTAATATCCAAAAATTACAAGATTGGTTTATACTATGGAAAATTCTACTTAATCATGACAAATTCAAACCTACAACATTTACTCTTCGAAAAAAACACATGCCCTCCAGTTTATATTGACAACAATGAAATTCCTAAAAACGGACACGGTACTTTACCTTGCACTCACCTTCGACAAAAAGATGACATAGCATGTTAAAATGAAACGTAAAACACTTAACAAACGACTTTATTCCCTTTTTTCTAAATCTTCAAAACTAAAACTAAAACTGAATACATATACATACTTTCTTAAGCCCATGTGGACGTACTCATCAGAAATATACGCTATAGCTAAAGAGAGCCATCTACAAAAACATTAAACCTTCCAATCAAAATTACTGTTGCTCATAACAAAAGCACCTTGGTATATGACTAACAAAACTCTACATACTGACCTCCACTTTCCAATAGTTGACCAACATATAACGATCCTTAATCAACGATTTTACACTAATTTAAACGGACATAATGACAGACTAATAAGGCACATGGCCACAGCTGACATACCTCAGAAGATGGGGAGGAGACTAAAAAGGGGTTAGATGGGAGATCTCATTCCTTAAACAACCTGAGTAATTGGAACAAGTTAGAGAAGAGGTACTGCTGAGTACTTTCCTTCCCCATGCCTGTCATGTCATTATTTCCTGTATCGCCATCACATTTGCTAATTGTTAACAATAAGTTGACAGGCGCAAATACATTTTTATAGACAAAAAAGATTATCAACAATTGTTAACAAATATATTAACATTTGAATAATTTATTTCTATTTTCGCTGCAATATCTCAATGTCATTGGATAAACATTTTAAAATTGATTGTAATAATAGATGTTTGAGCAGAATGCATAGACAACTAAGAGAGCAATATTAATGATAAAAAATTGCTTTTCTTCTATTGGAAAACATGAGTGGTCTCCGATTAAATTTACATAAAATAACCAAAATGTGATGGCTTGTTAATTATAGAGAATTTAATTGAGAGCCATCCTTACAGATAACAGTCACATTGTAATAAAAGTTTCATTAAAGAATGTCTTTTCTGTCGAATTTTAATTCATAAACAAGAAGCTGTAACAATTTTAATTGAACCCACTCTCAGTTAAAGCTTCTGTTAATATTTTATTGTAGGTTCCTGTGAGGAGGTTATTTCGGCCAACTCAGGGGTCAGTAAACAGATACACTCAGCTAAATTCTCAATGAATAAACCACACTAGGTAGGGTGTTTAAACATTATTTGGGTTAATACCATTAATTAATTAAATAGTAATTTCCAGCCATGGAGGCGCACTTGTCAGAATAAAATATCTCATTACTAATGATTGGACAATTTAAATGTAGATTTATCAAAAGACACGTGGAAGCCTTTAGTTGAGTTTTTGAAATCAACATTAGACTTGGATTTGTCGAATGATCCAAATAAAAGCCCAACAAAATATGGCACGATTGACTATATTAGTTCAATTAAAAACATGTATTTTTTTATTTTTATAACTTATTATAGAAATGTTACACTCTGTCTTGATTAAGGATATCTATAATAATGCTCAGATAACACATTCAGTAAACCAATATGGACTTATTCCTCAAAGATATAGGGTATAGGTAAAGAGATTCACTTACATAAACTTCAAATTTTCCAATCAAAGATATTACGATTTCTAATTAAAACACGTTTGTACGTGACAAACAAAACCTTACCGACTATCTCCTGCCTACAGCTGACCGACACATAAGAACTCTTTACAAACGTTTCACAATAATTTACTCGGACATACCAACATATTGATCAGAGATATGGCTCTCTGATGAAGCTGATTAAAGTTTCGTTACTTTAATCAGACCATCTGCCGATTTTTAACAGCTGTCGATAGGTGCGGTTAATATTTAAAGATAAATAAAAATGAAAATAAAATTAAATTAAAAAAAAACGACTCTAGGAGATTCTAGTGCCTCTCACTCAACCGCATTACTGTATTATTATTATTATTATTTATATTCACAGCTTTCTCAGATTTCTGGAATAGCATCCACATCTCGGAAAAACATCCAAGGGAATGAAATAATAAGATGAACGTAATAATAAGAACAATTACTTATTTAGAAACTTTCTAAATAATCTTCCACGTATCGAGCAGGACTGCTTTTTGTGGTGCTTTTAAATGCGTCAAATCAAGTCCAAGTTGTTGGGTGCCCTCTTTCAATATTAACTAACCCATTAGAAGATATGATTATTTGAGTAATCTTCACTTTTTTCAAGTTCTTGGTATTTTCTAATTTTGTCGGCCCTGATGGTTACCATGTTGGTATCACAAGGTACTGCTACATCTATAATTTCTCCAGTTTTATTCATTTTGTTTAAAATCAAGATATCCGGACGGTCATGTAAGATCCTATTATATTTTGATCCCAGTAAACTTTTATATTCCTATTTTCATTATTTGTTTCCGGAGCATAGCGATAATAGGGTAACTCATCACTCTCCATTAGTCCGAATTTTCTACATATACTTTGGTGGTATATTTTTGCGACATTATTATGCTTCATGAGGTATTCCGTTCCTGCCAGAGTATCGCAGCCATTAGTAACATGTTGGATAGACTCATGCATCCTCGAGCTAAGCCGACACTTATCCGTGGTCAGATTTTCTTTTCATCTATGTTTTCTATAGGCCCTGGTTACAATAATCTGACCCTGAACAGCTAAAAAAACCCTTCTGTCTCGCCATATATTTGCCCTGTCATTAACCACTCAATTGAGTCGTTACTCAATTGGGAGCTCATTGTCAATCTCCGGCTCATGTAATTGATGGTAAAATCTGCCATGCAACTCGTTTTCCTTCCATATGGTTTTTAACAGTCAACATTTCTCAATTTCGGTCGAATCGGATCGCCAAAATTCTCGGCAGTGTGACCTTCATCCAATTCTTTCATCCAGGTGATGATTGGGGACGCATTTGTAATAAAATATTCCTTTAGTGAGTTTTCTGCAATAGTACTCAATTGATATAAGACCATAGCCTCCTTCTTTTCTTGGCAAAAGAGTCTTGCCATGGATGCCTTCGGGTGATGAATCTTAGCATCTGTCATCATTGTACGCACCAGGCGATCCATTTCTTGAAGTTTGGTAGCTGACTACTTTATTGCACCAAAGCTGTATGCTACCAACGGTATCTGAAGCAGTTTTATCTTGAACTTGCTAGATATTTCACTACGTATCTCCTTCTTGGCTATCTTAAAAGCCTGCTTAATACCTAGGTATTTATAAAATTCTCTTGCAGACTGGTGTCTCTTTAATTCTCCTGACGGAAGCTGCAAGGAACTGCTATCCTTATGTTTCCATTTAGTAATATTGAGTGTGGCGCACTTTTCGAGATCGAACGACATATAGATTAATTTACTGAACTTTGACACAAGTTCATCAAGTAGCTGGTCCTTATTTTTTGCATATAACTTGAAGTCGTTCATATACAAACTTTGGCTGATGGTTTATCTCTGGTCACCTATTTTTAATTGGTATCCAAGCTTGCTGTTATCGGAGGATATGACTTAATGGTGCTAGAGCTAAACAAACGCATAGTGGATTTAGGAAATCTCCCTGATAAATTCCCCGACAAATTTTTATTGTTTCAGTATTATAACTTTCTTAGTCTCTACACACTTTCATTCTAGTGCTCTGATGTCATAAGCTTTCTTATGAGGTTTATTATGCCTGGGTGAATTTTATATATTTATTAATTATTAAGACCAGTATAAATATATTAGAGATAACTTTTTGTTTTTAGTAGCATTTTTATTATTTTTCAGACAACATGAGGAAAACATGGCTGGGTCCGTTATTGCTCGTTTATCCGCTTGAAACCAGCATCGTGATAATTAACTAAACATGACAATGTATGTGTTAAAAAAGAATTAGAATCAAATGAATGATATCCTAGACAGTCAAAAGTTATAATGGCCTTTGGAAGAATTCTCGAGGTCGGATTATTCCAGAGAGATCTTGTAGAAACAAACCGTCCAATTTATACCCGTCATCTGTGGGATTTCCACCAGATCCTGTCAAACTCGACTTTGCCTACGGACGACAGCGGAGAACAATGTCAATTCTCCCAAGTGGGATTTATGAATTCGAAGAAAAACAGTTGTTTTGTCAGTGGGAAATAAATGAAATGTCCTGAGATCGTGATAACGAGGACAATTGGACTATTAATGCAATCACCGACGATTAAGTGAGATTATCGTAATAATGAGAAAATTTCGTTGACTATTTTTACCAGGATAATATAGATTAGTATTATTTTCATTTCATTAGATCTTTCAGCGATCTCTTTTTTTTTTTTTATTCATCTAGCAATGAACTTAGTAGCCAAATCGGTTATCGGGCTGTTGTATCCTGTATCCTTATATACCTGAAGATTATAATGAAAATAGGGTACGTATGCGTTGGTCGATAATTGGTTGTTGCAAATTAATTAAATGTTACCAATTATAAATAATCCCAATAGACATTTCTTCAAAGGCAATACCGAGATATTCATAAATAATACATTCAAAAATATTTTAAAATAATATGTATTTTTCTCCTATTTTCAACAGAGCAAAGGTAGATCAATTTTTTTTTTGTTGAAATAATTATGCTTTTGGAATTTTCTTTCTCTAATTTCTTTCCTCGTTCTGAAAATGCTTTAGAATATTCTGAATTCCCCCTTAAAGAGACTTAAAATGGTTTAATAACTTTCTAATTGCCAAAGTTGAGAAAATTAAATTCAAATAGTAGTATTTAATGTATGCCGTCAGCCATTTCCTGAACAGTAAAATGAACTCAAAATATTAAATATACTTTACGTGAAATATAAACATAAAATGAAGTTGTTTCTTTGATCACAAATATATAATTTAATACAAATAGTTTATTATAATATATATACAAATAGTAATAATTAGTATAAGTCTATTTAATAGTATTATTATAGTATAACAAATAGTATTATTTATAAGTCTATTTATAATTTATATACAAATAGTATATAAATTTTAATAGTTTAATATCTGAAATAGAGTACACAGTAAAAAAATCGGCAGCAAAATATTAAATTTTGTCCACAAGTCCATAGTGTGAGGCGGGTCTGGGCTACAGTGCCTGCATAACTGTTCAGTTATGCGGGCTGAGTATTTGAAGGAGTACTGAGTATTGAGCACTTGAAAAAAAGTTAGTGCGCGCAACACACAACTTTCACTTACTGCTCAACTTTGAATAGAAATTATTTTCTGGCCATGTTGGGCTATCATAAATTTTTTGCAGTGTATTTTTAACCGAACTAAAGCTTAAAGTTTACAGCTAACAAATCATAAATACCATTAATATAACAAAAATCCTATTTATTATATCACCGGTTGATTATGGATTGTACGATCCGTTGATTATTAATTTTACGACTATTAGTTATTAAACTGTTATTTTCCATTGCAAAGTTTACTAAAATGAAATTACGGGATTTGCATTATCTGTCATAGGCAGTTCAACAGTTGTCATACTAATTGTAAGTAGATACTGTTAGGATATCACAAAGGAAAAATTCATCAAATTATTCACTAATTTAATTTTCTAAAGGTTTACATGATGATTTTTCGGAATAAACGGACGATAGATACCTAATTATTTAAATATAATATCAGATTAACTACAGTACTAGACTTATTAAACTACAGTAAATATATTTCAGGTTATAAACGTACCCATGAAATATTTTTATATTTCACTTCTTCTTTCAAACAAGTGCAATGAAATAGTATCTTAAACAATGTTGCCTTGCCTTGATTAGAAGTATTTTAAATATTTGTTTTCAAACAAAAAAAAATATTAAAAGTTTACTTTTAGTAATGAAATTAAATTTAATTTCCATTACAAAAAACATATGGTGCTTGCCAATTATAAAAGTTAAAATTGTTTTCGTCTATACAAATTTTGGAAATAACTGAGGGATTAAGAGTTATTTTTACCTAAATAACTAGGCGAACTAAAACATTGAAGCTTAGATTCGAAGTACCTATGAGTGAGGCGGAATCAGCCGCTGTTACGAAAGAGGCCGAGGCAGCCCAAGCTGAGGCTCGTATGGACTGCTACGACAATGCTCCGTGCGCAGGCAACGGAAGAGGAGCATGGGAACTGGTAACAGGAAGAAAACGAAACATTACTGAAAACAGGGACCCCAGGAAACAGAAAAAACAGGAAATAGTGGTAACTACTAGCAATAGCTTCCAGGTTCTTTCTAGTACTAATGACCAATGTCAAACTTCTTCTGCTAATCCACCATCTAATAATACTAAGAATCCACCCCCAATCTACATCACCGGTGTCGAAAACTACGCGGCTCTTGTGTCATATTTACAATCCAATTCAGGACCAGATTCTTTTTTGCTAAAAACAACTTCTAAGGGAGTAACTATTTACCCCCAGACCCCAAACAATTACAGGCAAATAGTCAACTGCTTGAAAAACAGCGGAGCCGAATTTCATACTTATCAGCTTCCTGAGGATAGAAATCCTCGCGTGGTGATTAAAGACCTTCATCACAATACACCTATTGAAGAGATTAAAAAAGATCTTGAAATATACGGATACAAAATCGTAGGTATTACCAACGCCATCTCACGTTTTAAACGGCCACTACCTATGTTTTTTGTAGATGTAAGTAAGGAAACTTTCAATGAGAAAATATTCGATATTACTAAATTATTTTATACAAAGGTTACAATTGAAGAACTTAGAAGGAAGAAACATATACCGCAATGCATCAGATGCCAACAATACGGTCACACACGATCGTATTGCAACCATGCACCACGGTGCGTCAGATGTGGACTAGGACATGACAGTTCCACTTGTAGCAAAACTAGAGAAACTCCAGCTAAATGCGCTAATTGTCTAGGCGAACATCCGGCCAATTATCGGGGGTGTCAAACTCTTAGAGATCTAAGGGCACAGAGGACCAAGAGGAATCATGCTCACCAGAGGGAATCACCTCCATCTGCAAATATTCGTAATTTCCCGGATCTTCCACAACCTTCGCAAAGCCCATATCAAGAGCAGAAGCGGAAGCAGAAGCCTCATCAACAGCCCCAACAGCAACCTCCAGTGCAACAGCAGAAGCCAATACAGAAGCAAACGCAACAGCAAGCTCAGGAACTGCCTCCATCATCAGTACCTCCAAACATTCAACCTTCAGCAACCATCAGGGGAAAAAGTACCCAGATACCTTCAGCTGAAAACTGCATGTCTCCACAACTATTTCAGTTATTGAATGGTCTGAACACTCTCATTCAGCCCCTTTTTAGTCTCCTCCAACAGCTCTCACAGATAACACAAGGCATGTGTCTTCCTAATGGCCATTAATCAGCTAACTGTAGGCTCCCTGTCCATCCTTCTGTGGAATGCAAACGGACTAACGCAACATAGGACAGAATTGGACTTATATTTACACGAAAAACGCATTGACATCGCAATGATAACAGAAACACACTTTACACCACGAACTAAATTTCATATTTCTGGTTACAATACCTACAGAACAGACCATCCGGACAACACAGCTCATGGTGGTACAGCAATACTAATAAAGACATCATTATCACATAATCCCTTATACTTACCTACTACACCTGACATTCAAACCACAGGCTTAACACTACACACCAAACATCACACAATAACAATAGCTTCAGTATATTGTCCTCCGAGGTACGTATTAACACCTTCGATGTTTTGCAACTATTTTCGAAGCCTTGGGCGTTGCTTTATAGTAGGCGGTGACTTTAACGCAAAGCACCAATTTTGGGGGTCACGGCTGTGCACACCAAGAGGAAGAAATCTGAGGGCTGCTATCCACGAGCTTTCATTAGACACTATATCACCTGATACACCGACATATTGGCCGACTTCACAACGTAAATCCCCAGACCTACTAGACTTTTTTATAACCAAAGGACTGCGCACCATACCTTACACCATAAATACGAGCTCTGATCTTTGCTCTGACCATTCCCTTATACATTTGGTTATCCTTGATGAGCCCATCAATCTTCCACGAACACCTAAGCTCCTTAATGGTAAAATGGATTGGGATGCTTACAGGGAAATTCTGGATTCAGAACTTTCAATCCCTGGCTCCATTAAAACAGCAGATGAACTAGAAGAGGCAGTGGACAAATTTACAAAAAGTGTCCAAAAAGCAGCTTGGTCTTCATCGCTACCAAGGTCATCAAGAGCAGAACACTTGCCAAGATATCCTCAATATATAAGGGACTTGATCACGGCAAAGAGGAGAGCACGTAAGGTATGGCAGACTAACAGACTTCCCTCAGATAGACGGACATTTAACAGACTAAATAACGAACTTAAACGACTAATACAAAAATTCAACAGAACGAATTATGATGCTTATTTGAGCAGCATATCAACTGACGATGGAAGTTTGTGGAAGCATACCAAAAATTTGTTAAAACATCGAGAGGTGTCAGCACCCCTGCGAAACGAAGACGGTTCATGGGCTTTGTCGGATAGAGAAAAATCTGAACTATTTGCAGACCATCTTTCATCAGTATTTACACCATTTACCTACTTCACGAACACAGAACATGAAACCTTAATATTTGATACTCTAGACATACCGTTACAGATGACACCTCCCCCTCTTCCTTTCACTCCTTCACAAGTCGCACAACAAATCAGATATCTCCCAAAAAGAAAAGCTCCAGGTTATGACTTAATAACTGCCGAGGGTCTCCAGCAAATGCCTAGGAAAGCTCTAGTGTTCCTTACGACAATATACAACTGTATTCTGAGGACAACTAACTTCCCATTACAATGGAAATACTCACATATCAAGATGATACACAAAAGGGACAAAGACATTTTCAATCCCTCATCCTACCGACCTATCAGTCTCCTTCCGATATGCTCCAAAGTTTTCGAAAAATTAATATACAAAAGACTGGTTGACATACTGACAGACCAACAAATAATACCTGACCATCAATTCGGTTTTCGTACATTTCATTCAACTACACACCAATTACACAGAGTTACTGACTACATTGCTGGAGCGCTAGAGCAAAAACAATATGCTACCGGCGTATTTCTGGATGTTGCCCAGGCATTTGATAAAGTCTGGCACCAGGGACTTCTCTTCAAACTCAAAACTATACTGCCTAATACATATTATCTCATTCTCCAATCTTTCCTTTTCGACAGATTCTTCTCTGTCCGACAGGGTTTAGAAATTTCCTCAATTCGACCAGTATCAGCAGGGGTACCTCAAGGATCAATATTGGCACCTTTACTCTACATTGTCTATACTCATGACATGCCTACCAACTCTGAAACATTGACTGCTACTTACGCTGACGATACAACAATTTTAACAAAACACCATGACCCCAGACTAGCCTCATTAAATTTACAAAATCATTTACTAAATTTACAAAATTGGTATTCACTCTGGAAAATTAGATTAAATCATAACAAATCACAACACATAAGATTTACGCTTCGACGAGAAACATGCCCACCAGTTTATATCAGCAACAATCCAATTCCTCAGACGGACAGTATACGCTACCTCGGACTAATATTTGACAGAAGGATGACCTGGGGCCCACACGTCAAAATGAAAAGAAAGAGTTTGAACAAGCGACTGAAAATACTGTACTCACTGTTTTCTAAATCAAAATTGAAAATTAGACAAAAACTAAATACATACACTTACCTGCTCAAACCCATTTGGACATACGCCTCACACATTTACGGTTCAGCAAAAAAGACTCACTTACAAAAACTACAATCCTTTCAATCTAAAATTTTGAGACTAATAACTGCAGCTCCCTGGTACGTCAACAATAAGACTTTACATACCGACCTAAGACAACCAACCATTGACCAGCACATACGTACTCTTTACTCCCGATTTCATCTAAAACTTCACGGACATCACAATGGACTTATCAAAAACATGGCCACGGCTGAAATGCTCATCAGGAGGCGACTGAAAAGGAGCTGGATGAGAGATCTCCTTTCCTGATTTTAGGATGTAAACAGGCCAGGGAAGAGGTGCTGCTGGGCTCCATTCTTCGTCACGCCTATCATGTCATTTTCAATTTAAACAGCAAATACGCTAATTGTCACTACCATGACAGGTGCGGATGAAGATGTAAAGACAAAAAAAAAAGACAAAAAAAAAAAAATTTCCATTACGTTAAATAATGTTATTTTTTAGAAATAATTATTCATGTACTTTCACCACTTTCAGTTACCTTCTACAACTTTCTATGCTAGATTTTTTAAAAATTTTCCTCTGTTCAATCATATATTATAAGTATACCTTACGACTATTATTTCCGGAAATTCATTTTCGAACTTGATGACCACTTTTTTTTTTTCCTTTATTCAATTATTGAATTCTTTCATAAGTTATATTTAACATTTTTTCGTAAATCCTAACAATGACAAAACGAATAATTATTTAAAATCAACCAATATAAACGCACTTTGGAGGAAGACATGATAATGTTGGTATTTCACAAGGGAAAAATTCATCAAATTATTCACTAATTTAATCTTCTAATAAGTTACATGACGGTTTTTCGTAATACACGGACGTTGATACCTAATTATTTAAATAAAATATCAGATCTATAATTATTAAACTGCAGTAAATTTATTTAAGTTTATAAACATATGCTTTATACATCCGTGAAATATTTTCATATTTCACTTCTTCTTTCACACAAGTACAATGAAGTAGTTTTTTAAACAATGTCATTGCTTTGTTTCAAACTTAAAGAAATATTTGAAAAGTTTACATTTAGTTAGTAAATTTAGTTTAATTGACTTGAAAACATGTGATTTAGGTTAAATAAAGTTATTTTTCAGAAATCATTTTTTATATTTTTTTTCACCACTCTTCGTTACTTTCTACGATTTTCTGCCTATATATTAGATATATATATATATATATATATATTGCTATGTATTGAACATAGCCTAATATTGAGTAATAATATTTAAAAATAATTCCTAACATCTGGGCGGGTACCTGAGACCCCCGACCCAACCTTTTGTAAGTGGTAATAGAAATCCTTAAGAACCCCAAGAGACCGACAAAAGTCTCACGGCTGAGTGTTTAAACAGGATCCAAATTACCATTAACACTTTCCACCAGAAATACTTAAAATATACCTGGTTGGTGGAATACCTTAGCCTGGGGGAGAGGGCGTAGTCATCCCTTAGGCTATTCAGCCAGAATAGTGGAATATTCAGCCAATCAGAAAAGACTACCAAAAGAGAGGGGATGAAGGAAGGTGGGAAATATAGGACTAGGAGTAAGACACTTCTTTTTGGGACTCAGCTGAGGACAGCTGGATGAGGAGAGGCTGATACAGGAGATGTCGGGTGGACTGCCCGGCATAGAGGAGAGATCTGATATGGAGAGCCGGCTTGGAGTCTGATGTTTCCTTCTGGCTGAACCCCTACCTGAACAATGATGATCTAAGACTTCGCAGATGCAGCGATGGCATCTGTCAAAATCCACTACTTCGCATAACATATAGATAAGTAATTCCCAACAATTCCTTTAAAGATGTTTAAATATTTAATGGCAATGAAATTTTAAATTCCATCCATCTGCATCATGCCTTCACAACCAATTGTTTAGTTCATTAATTTTTGTAAATATAATGTATATAACATTCTTTATTATATAATTTGTAAATAAATATAATATGTAAATAAATGTTATTTTAATCATGCCACCTATTGATATCATTAAAATCACAGGTAATGTTTGGTAATTAGAAAACAGATAAACATACAACAAATCTTTGTGAGAAGTAATCCAATAAATTAATCAAGGACCAATATGTCAAATGACATAATTTGTTTAACTAATATTTTATTAATTAATTCTGGATAATTATCCTCAATAGTTATCCAGTGGTATTCCGTTATATAAAAATCTACAAAAACCACATTTGACACGTAGCAATATATATATAGGTAGGTAGTTAGTTTATATATATATTTTAATTATGCGCTTTCCAACGATATATTACCTTGTGCCTTCATTACGTATACCTTGTGCCTAGTATTTCTGGCGATTTATTTTCGATCTGGAGAAGCATTTTTCTTCTTTATTTAACTTTATAATAACTTCTTTATTTTATCATCAGCCTTTTTTTCATAACTCCTAACAATGTGAAATAGTTAATTATTTAAAATAAAGCAAATTAAATATGAATATCGAGCAAGCCGTGTAAAGTGACATCAATGAGAATAAGACCTACATGATATTAAAGACTTCTTCATGATACACCGAGTTTAATCAAAATCGTTAGAGCCGTTTTTTTTCTGATATTAATATCATTTTTATCATTTATTTTATTATTTTTATATATTGTTAATGATGTCAAAAAAAGATTTCTATGTTGTAATAATATTAGCATTTGTA
The DNA here is from genome assembly GCA_928085145.1 of Nezara viridula. NCBI lineage: Eukaryota > Metazoa > Arthropoda > Insecta > Hemiptera > Pentatomidae > Nezara > Nezara viridula. Next base: position 148,573,997 of record OV725079.1, on the reverse strand, counting down.
CTATATATTAGCGTAAATTCGTTATCGTTTCTTTTCGTTATCTCCTACTCTCTAACGCGGTGTTGGGTTAATGTACAATTCTGAATAATAGCTCATTGCAACGAAGACGGAATGCTGAACATTTCTCTCGCTTACAGTACACAGATTCGATTTTTAGTATCTGAAATATTTTAATCCGTATGATCGATTAAACTCGTTATAATTTGGTTTTCGACACTATTTTTTCCATTCGCCTCCCTAACACTGCGTCAAGTTAAAATAAAATTTTCAATAATCGATTTAAATTTTTATGAAGATTGGTTGAACGATATTCTCTTATAGCATCACTACTATATTTGAGTACAAAACGTTTTTTTGTTATTTTTAATAGTAGGAATCGCTTCCTAAACTCATCACTAGTTCATCAAAAAACGTTCCTTTTCATAGAACAAATAAATTCTATAGGTAAAAGAAAACAATGTAGGTCAGAAATAATTAGTAAAATAAAAGTTTCAATAGTAAAATTGTTGTCTAAAATATATCGTATTTGCGTTCTTAAGATTAAAGTTATAAACTCGAAAAGGAATAAATTTAAAACAAAGGAGTTTTATAGAAACTGTTATTTCGGTCACGTAATGGTAACAGGTTCTCCGTTCTGACAAAAGTAATAAAATTTAATCTAGAACCCACAGAAAAGCTGATTGGAAAACTCGACGGTCGTATCTCTGGTATTCACAATTCTTGACCTTAACTAGGTGGAATTTCTTGACTTCTCAAAATAACATAGTTCATTTAATTAATATTAAGTTACAAAACTTGGAGATAAAAAGTAATTGTTATTTTATTAAGCAACTTGATGAGAAGGTAAACTTAAGGTTAATGAGTCTATTCGTACTTCAGACAAGAGTAAACGAAAGTAATTAAACTAAAAAATAAAATGAACCAATAGTTTTATTGGCAAATCATCCTCTTGTTATTTTTATTAATATTAATATATGTATATAGGCTTGCATAACAAATAAACACAACCTAAGTAATTTAAAAAAAAAAAAAAATATGTTTGGATTTCTAATACATTTTTTTGCAATTAATTGTGGCCATGTTTTATATGAAATTTCTTGCTTCACATAGTTTGTTTTTGTCCTAATATTACCCACCCAGTCCCAAAGTTACATCTTTTGGTACTAGAAAATATCTTTAGAAAATATAATTGAATGTATAAAACGTATTTGTTTAGGTTAAACACACGGGAGAGATGAGACAACCTTCGCAACATTGATGTATTTCAAGAACTTTTTCAACTAAAAATGAATAATTCCAAAAACTGAAAAATATTTGTAATTTTTTAGTATGTACAATTAAAAAAAAAATATTTTTATTGTTTGTATCGTTCCAACTTTAGTATATGTATATTGTTCTTAAACTGTGACAAATTGTAATATTTCTGAATAAAGTGTTTTTTAATAGTGTATCACCGAAGTGAGTACAAAAAAAAACAACATGTTTTTCATAGTCTGACTAGTTTGTTGCGAAAAATATGATAAGAATATTTCACGTGAAAATTGAGTGATGATTAAATAATAAAATCCTAGGATATGTTGACATATATCGTTTTCATTGATAATTTAATCATATATGACAATTTAAATAACATAACATAAGCTAATTAATTTCTTAAGCTGATTTATTTAATATTTGAATTTTATTGCATTCAACATTTCTCCAATACATTGCTTTATTGCTAGGCTAATATTAATTATTTTAAATTGTTTTGTAACTTTTTTTTATTTATCACAATATAACATTGCCTCGGTTGCAATACCCTAAGGCCGATATTGAATAAAATATTGGGTTGTCCTGAAAATAATACAGAATTTTGAGTTTTATTTAAAATACCCGTCTATATAACATATTCTTTACGTTTACTTAAATATTTATTTGTATGTCAACACTTATTAATCTCCTAGCAACGATAATGTTTGTTTACCTCTGTTGCATTTCGCTGCTTAGAAATAATGCAGTTTTTATCTATAATGCATTATAGTATAAAATTATTTCCGTATAATGTTGATTGTTAGATTTCCAGTAAAATGCGAAAATAAGAAGAGCTGATTAATCTCTCAGTTGATCATAGTTTTTAGTCTTTTTGGATAGGAGAATAAACTATGTTTTCGTGTTGAATTAGTCAAAAATAGTTTATGATAAACATCTTTCTAGTGTTAAAAACAAAAAGTTGTCCACGTAAAGAAATCCACAGATAAAGACAGAAGGCAGCAGGCATTAATTATAAGGTAAATTGCCATTTATCCATCTTTGTTTACAGTCCATAGTCATTCGGTGTAGTCATTCAATAACCATGTTAACGAAATAACTAAATAATAATATAACGAATATCTACCTTTATCAATACCTACTTTTTATCCAATTTTGAGCCAAATTAAACGAGCCGTTTCTGAAATATTGGCATATCTAAGTGCTGAATGGAATTTGTAAAATTTATATTCCATAAAATTTATATGGGACCATCTAGATCCCAATCTGCACAATCACTAAAATATCATGAAAATTGGATAAATGGTAGGAGGTGATATTCCCGTTCCATCGATTTCACTACAGACAGACAGCCAAACTGACGCTGAACCAAATTTGATCCTGATATTTGAAACGGAAAATGCGAGTGAAAATTTTAGATTCTGAACACAATTTTTTCTTTTAACTCTTGCACGAATATAAAGCTTTTCTATCTTCGGCAGCGAGGAAGCAAAATAAAAAAAATTTCTCACGTTTTTCGCAATGGATTTCCTCTTCCGATCCTCAAGTTCATTTAAGCAGTTCATTTAGTTAGAAAGAATAGAAGATGTTTGAAAGAAATAGGCGTCGGTATTGATGAAGATCTAACATTATTATAGAGGAAAGAAAAACAAAATACGCTATTTAAAATGACATTCAGACATTGATAATGGAAACATATTATTGAATATATATTTGCGATCCATCCATTATCACCAACATTTCACTAAATTATTGATATTAAGTGAGTCGTTGAAGTTCTGTATTTGCAAGCTTGCAATTTATGTGCACCCTATTATTCAAATCTAAATCGATAAAATACCATCTTAAAATTGACATTAGCAAGATTTAATTTCCATATTTAGGAAAATCTCTCAAGATCCTAATTTGAATATCAGCCTTATTCATGAGGTGAAAATATGGGCTATGGCTATACTCTTATCCGGGATTTTCCCGTCTTTACACAGCATGTCTATTCTCAGGGCCACGTTTAGTTGGTTAGTTATCCTATTTATTCAGTAAAGCTCTTTTATGACTCAGTGGGAGTTATATTTGACCCTAATAGATTCTATTCTTTTTATTTCATGGTTTACACTAATGAATTTACTAGTTATTTAATGGTCATTTCGCATTAGTATTTTTGTCTTCATGGGAGGTTTAAAAAAGAAGCAGGAAAAGCAACGTTAATATTTTTGAAAATTTATTTAATTTTTACTGATCAGCAGGAGTTGTAGGCGATAGAAAGATTTATTGGAAGTTTCGTGGAATCGAGACGTAATCGCACTGTTCTGTAGTTAAAAAAATCTTATGTTTCTTTATAGTAGTTGCTCCAAAATTAGAAATGCTACAAAGATGTAATGAAACATGCAGGCAAATATGTCCAAAACTGGATTACTAGAAGATAACACACAAGGAGTTACTGACAGAAAAATGTTAAGATCAAAAGAATGTTTTTCTTGAAATTCTGTATACAACAATATTGTTTTTCACATATAGCTCTAAATATTAAATAATTTATTTCCTATATTTCTATCTAATGAAGTAGATAGAGAATATTTTGAATCAATAAAGAGTGACTACAACAATCAAACTTGTGTTACATAATTATTATATTACCTAATTATTATATATATAGACAACTAATTATTATAATTATTAGTTATACAATTCATCTTGAAAATACTATCCTGATACGTTGGGTCATTTAAGAAAATTGATCAAGAATTACTTTTCCTCATAACTTTGTGAATTTTGTTTTCAGACATTTTTGACAGCTTAAGGAAAACTTGAAAAATGAAAGAAGCATATTTTTTTTTCAGAAAAACCTTCCATTGTTGGAATATTTTTCTAAATTACTGTACGTATACAAATAAATTTTATTCTATTGTTTCATAATTGTGAATAAATTTATTAAATATGTATTTCGATTAAAAAATATTTTGTATTATGAAATTTTTAAAATTCAGAGACAAAATAAAACAAATTTAACTTAAATTAGACTAAGATTACAGCCGAACAAGCAGTTGCTTATTTAGGAACGAAGTGTTAAATGACGGAACAAATATAAAGAATCCAAAACAGAATGGTTCAGGCTTTTTTTTAAACACATTCGGCAGTTTTATATTTTATTAAAAATCACTTAATATTTACTCAATATCAAATATTGATAGCCTTTTCGTACAACTATGTTACAACTTGTAGGCCTCCCCTAATTAAGAGGGTATTGGTCCAACTTCCCGCGAGGACCAGCCGTTTGGGGAAGGGATATATATTTAATATTCGAATAATATCAAATATATATATATATATATATATATATATATATATATATATATATATACATTTTTTTATATTTATTTATTATTATTAATTTTAAATGCTTTATATTAATTTCTCTATTGCATTCACATATTGTATGAGTGAGCACTTACAACCCTAATAATTGTTCCCCTTCAATGAGGCAGATTGTATTATTATTCAATAAGTATATTACTAATAAAAAAAAAAGAAAATTATGGAATTTCATATTAATAATTATTACTGAGCGCTGGTGTAATATACGGCACATTAATGTAAATTAACCAAAATGTAAAAGTTTAACCATCGACGCAGATCCTGTCCAATAGTCCATTTTAATTCCACACAGCTTCCTTTTTCGGACACAGTACAGTATATTTGATTTATTTTAGATTAACGTGAAACCCTCACACTAGACTGAAAAGACAAGAACATAACCAACGATACGGCAAACTATTCAGACTATTAGAAAATCTTAACTATCTATTTACAACAAATTACTGATCTACAAGGAAATCCTGAAACCTATTTGGACCTGCAGACTAGAACAGTGGCGGATTGCAAAATTTTCTTACATCCAACATATCCAAACCTTTCTTTCCAAAGTTCTTCGAACAATAGTCGATGCTTCATCCTACTAAACCCTTCTCCATGACCCTATTATTCCATTTATTCTTGATCTTATCCCAGACAAATTTTCCAAATTTCACCAGAACCTTACACATCATCCAAATCCCAAAGCACAATCCTTATCATACACCTTAAATATTACCAAGCAACCTTAAATACCAAACACAATTCCTACAATCCCCTGGTAGGTTCCTCCGAGACCTTTTGTAAATATGCATATAATGCAAGACTCGTCTCGGTATCGCATTTGGGCAACACTAGTTAGCCTTGAGTATCCAATTCGTAGTTTTGCTTTTATTCTTTTCAACTGGAGGTGTAAACAATCTGCAACTACAGAGGGCTGCATATATGATCGGAACAGTGAGATCAAGATTTCCTATCGCAGGTGATGAAGCTTAAACGGTAACTGAAAAACTATACATTTTAGGGATTTAATAGGCAATTACATAATCTTAAAATTGTCAGAGTTATCCTGTAATAAATATAAATAAAAAATTATGAAAGTACTTTTCGAAAAACGTCCGTGTAAAAATTATAATTAATATTTTATAACAATTCTTCGAAAACTATATTAGAAGCAATAATATTTAAATTACAATGGGCTGTATCTTTGTAAATAATTGTCCAATTTCCCTGTTTTTTTTCCCGTCTAGTAGGGAATTTAGCAACTTTTCAAATAATAACGGGTTTTAAATCAAGAAAAAAATGTATACTTTTTAAGCAATCAGCAAATAAATTTTCTTTTCATTCACATTTTTTTTTTATTGAAATTTCGGATGAATGTTACTATGATTCGTCACTGCTCCATTTAATTGCCTTCTACATTCTACAAAATAAATCGCACCTATGAGCCAGAAAAGGGATCGTTACTGCAAACAACTGTCTTATTATATAATAAAGATAGATAGTTGTGTTGAGGTAGCAACTGGTATTACTTTTCATCATAATTTTTTCTCTGGAATTTACTAAAACCTTCATAACTCCTCAGGATTTTCCCTTAAATCAGTGCGTGTATTAGAAAGCCGAATAATTTCTCTTGAAAGCCGTATAAGTAACTTTCAGATACAATACCTCCATAAGGTACAAATAAATAAAAACTCCTAATACGTTTTTATTTTATATCTCAAGTCTTAAAATAATTAAGGGGGTCCGGTTTGTATCATTTCGTGTAGTTTATGTGATCCTAAATTCCTGCTGAATTTCGTGTGGATATTAAAGTTACCATACTTGTTGTGATTTGAAAAAAAAACTCAAGGGTTCCCATTTATAGGAGAAAATTTTTATTTTTCGATTGCCATGAGAATTCGTATTTGAGGGTTCTTCGAGATGCGAAATACAAATGTCGACTCTGTCCCTCCTTAAAAACATATTTGAACCCACTTTGTTCCTAGGGTCGGTTCAAATTGTTTCTAATTTACAAATTTCTAATCGATTTTCATGATTTATTTTCTTCGTTTTGTAGGAAATTTAGCAAATTTTCAACTATTAATGGGTCGAATCAAGAAAAAATATATAATTTTTAAGTACTTCGCAAATAAATTTTCTTTTCATTCATAAATTTTTTCTTTTAATTCTTGAAATTTCGGGTGGATGGTATTATGATTCGTCACTGCTCCATTTAATACCCTTTCGTTTGATACTTTATTCTACAAAATACATCATTCCTGAGAGTCGGAAAAGGGATCGTTATGGCAAAAAAACTGTCGTATTATATTATAAGATAGACTGTACATAAGCTGCTCTATATATATTACTAATGTGCCACAATGTAATATTACACAATAAAGAAATGTAATTAAAAAAAAAATAACGAGTTGACATTGAGTCCCCTCCTCCAACCCGATTTTATCCTAAGGAGGATCGGGTTTATCACTTAATTCGGAGTTTCAAACTCTTACAATATTTCTTTCATCTTTCATACATACTATTTGATTTAGTGTATATATGTATGCACACACATTTTTAAGTCATAAAAATAAAGTTGATTTTGGTATAAAAATAATACAGACAATCACATTTCTCAAAAATGAATGCTCTTGAGAAAAGTCTTACCTTCAAGGTTTCTCGCTTTGGATTCGTTGATGTATACAGCACATTGCAAAAATTCAGAATCATTTCGACTAAAGCTATCTTCCATCATCTGTAACATAAATAAATTAATTAGGTAAATTCGTCCGAATTATAAAAGGAATAATAAAATATAATAAGGAAAAAATATTGGCTTAATGTATGTATGTATATATATATATATATATATATATATATATATATATATATATATATATATATTATATATATATATATATATATATATATATATATATATATATATATATATATATATATGTATATATGTATATATATATATATATATATATATATATATATATATATATATATATATATATATATATATATATATATAATTCTGTTACAAGCAAAAATTTAATTTAATATTATAAAACTCCCTCCTAGATACCTTCTCATCATCAGCTCCTAACTCACTGAAAGACACTTCAAAATAAATCACAATAACGCCTATTTATCCTTGGTCCTATCCTTAACATATGTATATAACTGATATCCCGATCCATCCTAACACTATCATCATCACGTATGCCGATGACACATGTATCCTTTCAATTAATAACGATCCATCAATAGCATCCTAAACTCTTCAATCACACAAACCTTGAAGAATGGTGTCAAAACTGGAGAATTAAAATAAATTCCAATAAATCCATCAAATCACACTTATCCTTCGTCGTAAACCTATGACCTCCTGTCCTACAGTATTCTTTAATAACACCCCACTCATCTCTGTTGAACAAATCTGCTACCTAGGAGTCCACCTGAACAAACTTCTCACTTGGAATCCTCATACGAATCTGAAACGACAAGAAAATTTCATTTTCAATGTTACATTTTTAATTTTTTTTTATCTCTCCTTTAACTCAAAATCTGATAAGATTTAGTTGTATTAATATTACAAAATTTAACAATAGATAGATAGACAGATAGAAAGTAAGGTTTATTCTGCGACGATGTCCCTTATAAATAACAGATATGAACAAAAAAAAAAAAAAACTACATCTGGCCAAAAATTACATTAATCAATATTGAAGAATATATACAGTATCTTCAGTGAAATTATATAAAACAAGTAAAAATAACACCATTTTGAGAAAAAACAAAGTAAAAAAAAAAAACATTATTTAAATGAAAAGAAAACAAAATAAAATAAGCATGGGTTGATTTTTAAAATTAAAACTCAATAAATTTTAACAGCCATTCACCTCAGTCAAGATCGCAATATTTATTTTATTGTATAACGTCATTTTGGGATGTGAGAAGGAATTGGTAAAGATGATATTTAAATGAGGACAAGGAAGAGACATGGCGGATATCAGATGGCAAGGTATTCCAGAAGGCTGTGGATCGGGCAATAAAGGAATATTCAAACGTCTTAGTTCTATGGGAAGGGATATAAAGGTCGGAAACACGGGATCTTGTTTTCTGGGAGTGGACCATTTGGTTTAAACTGTAGGAGACTGTAGATATAGCAATATTGACGATTTTGCACCTTCTTGGGGGCTAATGCATAATTTTACGTATTTTGGGTTTTTATTGCACGATTTTTCACATTTTGAGTTTTTTGTAGCACTTCTTTCGGATTTTTACTGCTCGAAAATCCGGCTTCTAGTCATCAGTAGCGAAAAGTCATTACGCTTCTTAGTTTCAACAACTTTATACGAATAAATGAAAAAGAATACTGGATAAACTATACAGTAACAGAATTTATCGTTTGAGGCCGATTGCAAAGTATTCCACTACGATTCCAAAGTATGCTCCATATTTTTACTCTCATGGTTCAAAGTAGAAAACGACTCTTTGAGAGTTTGGTTATTACTAGACAGGGTACTAGTAGACAGGTCGCATCTGCATAAGCACATATCTGGTTACATGAATGTAGGACATTGCCGTGAAAGTTTAAATTGCTTACTACTTCATGTAGAGCTAGACTGAACAGTGTGGCAGATGTAGCCTTACCTTGCCGCACACCAGTTGCAATAAAGATAATTTATTACTGAGGTTACCTTGACAACCAGTAGCCCTCACTATTTTTAATAGACATTATAATTAATCTAATTAGCTTGTGGGAAATCTGATATTCTTATAATGCCTCAATCATACTCATTCGAGTCTAAGACTTCACGATAATCAATAAACAGTATGTGTAAATTTATTTTTTATTCCCCACACCTTTTAATGAGTTGAACTTGTACCGAAAATCCGGCTTCTAGTCATCAGTAGAAGCGAAAACCCATCAAGTTCCTTAGTTTCAACAACTTTATACGAATAAATGAAAAGGAATACTGGATAAACTGTAGAGTAACAGAATTTATCGTTTCAGGCCGATTGTAAAGTATTCCACTATGCACGGAATCGAACGGTGGTCATTCAATTATCCAACCTGCAAATACTTGAATGCTCTGGACTCATTTGGGCTTATGAGAGGATTTATTCTGGTGGAATGATTTCATTTTGAGAACAGACATTAATTCAACAATTAAAGCTAACGAGAAGATAGTCAGATCCGTCAGTTTCACCGAATCAAATGGAGTTTAATAGCAATAATAAGAGAGCGTGATTTCTGGTAGCAAGAGTGTGCCTAATATTTAACAGCAAATTATTATTGCATTTCTAGGTAATTATTTCAACAATATTTGTATTTTTTAACCTACACGAACTCAATTTTTATAGGTCCTTCGAAGCATCGTGTTTGATATTTTGAAGGAAATAAACATGTGATTATTTTTTATTTGGATGACAATTATCTTCTTATTTTTTTTAATTTCCACCATGATATTCCGCTAATTTAGTTCTGGTACTTTCGAAAAAAATAATTGCTACCGTAGATTCGTTGGGCATATAATTATTCAATTATCACGATTTGTTTGTTTGAAACTTTTTAAGACTTGACTTTTTTGCTCTCGATTTGAAATCTATTTAGGCGTCAGTACGACTTAGTTATCCGATAGATTATTGAAATTAAATCTGCTTGGTAAAGAAACTATCTTTAAAAAACATAAGTATTAAATGAAGAATTTAACAACCGAGGAAAAATAGTAACAGAAAGTCTTAGCGTTAAGAACACAATAAATTGTTGTCAACATGGGTACCTCTAAACCTAAAATTTTGGAAATATCCTTATCAAGGAATCGATATGTGCCAAGAACGTTTAGCGACCTTTGTAATGATGACATATTTCTGGTTATATAAAAAATTTAAATAATTTGATATAAAATAATAAACAATAATCGTGATCTATTTTTAGGAGACTTATAATAAGAAAGCTAAAAGAAACAAAAAACAGCCCGTGTGCTGGCACTTAACAAGAGAAATTTCATCCCAATCTCGAGATATTTTGAACTTAGCTGTAGGTTTATTTAAGTTTCTTTCCAGCTTTAGTATGCTGGAAAAGTAAACTTCATTAATTACTTTTTTTTTTAAATTTTTTTATTAGAAGATTTAACACGGTAGAAAATAGGCTTTCATCGATTTTCTAGAGTTAGGCAAAAACAACAATAGCGCAAGTTGCCGTTACTGATTGGAGTGGTGCTTGCATTTCTCTCCCCTCCAAAGATCTTCTACATAGTACAATAACAAAAAAAAAAAAAATCTACCAAGTAAAGTCTTGGTATCTTTGCTCTTCTCTGAGTAGCTTCCTCAACATTTTCATTGATTACCTTATTACCAATATTTTAAAGTCAAATATTCGGGAGAAGACGTTTCAGAAATACCGTAGCCCGTCTACATTCCCGGGTTTGATTTCTGCAAGTTTTTACCATCAGCTCAAACATTCATTGTAGCAATCTATCACTTTTTACATGTATTTAAATTCTTATTTTTAACACTTGTAAAATTGACTAAAATAGAATTATTTTAGTGTAAGTAATTTTGTTTGCAGCTAATTTTAACTTTAATATGAACAAATTATACCTACATCGTTTTTCGAATGTTTTCTATTTAAGTAACAAATAACAAATACAATTTTATCCGCCATTGCAGAATTTTATATATATTTTTTTCTGTTCTTTTAAAGACATTTAAATAATTAGTTTAGTTGTTTGGCAATAATAACTTCCAGTTGTTAACAATTCGAGTATATTTTTTTAACGTTACATGTTAACAGGTTAGTTTACGTTTAGGGACCTTTATTCCCATCTTCAGAACTGCAATTCCAATACTCTTGTGGATGCAAGGCTAAACATTTTTTAAGTTACAATATCGTGCTTGTTACATTACATATTTGTATTATGTTTGTTACAATAAATTTGTAATTACCTTAATTTTAATAATAATAATAATGTGCTCCATCGTCAATTTTCTAATTTATGTTCTAAAATTTATCATCTAGAGCAACATCCTCCTTTTGACCAATAATTGGGTTTCTGCCATAGTGAAAAATTGACCTTTGGATCTAACTGTTTTACCTGACTATTTTGATTGTTGTTGTTAGTGTTTATTTTATGTGTCTGTGATTTCACTTCTATTAAATTTTAATTTTGTTCAATATGTCTGTATAATGGGTTCCTGAATGTTTAGTGTCTGTTTTGTAGTTGACTGTTAGTCTGTTGTTTTTTGTAATTTGTATTGCTTCAAGTAATTTTCTATTGGTGTTTTTTGGTTCTGTGCCTATTATCTGTGGTTTGTTAAAGTTAAATTTATGCTGTAGTTTTATACTGTGATGTGCTAAGGCTGTTGTGTTTATGTTTTTTTGGATGTTTAAAGTTGGTGATGTGTTGTGAGATTCTTGTTCCTAATTGTTTGGATGCTTCACCAATGTAGATTTTGGGGCTGTTATTTTTCAATCCTTATTTGTTATTGTATCGATGATAAATTATAATAAACTCCAAAAGAAGTATAATTTGTTAAATTCTATCAGTCCCTGCGGAAATTGTGATTCTTCGTACCTACATCATCATACAAATTTTTTTATTTTTCATTCGTTTTTCATCTTGAATTTCGTCAACAGGTGACTCAAGTAAAGAAGTTCCATCAATTTTTTAACTATTTGGAGATAAGCTAAGAAGAAAAACGAGATGATTTTCCTACTTTTCATTTCAGAATATTTTAGGAAAGGAACAGAAGCTAGCGAAGGTAGAAACCGATGAGGTAGGAAACTGTGTTGTAAACACAACAGGTTAGAGGGACAACAAAGCTGCTATCTAGGAAAATACAAACTGACGACGACCAATTCGCCAAAAAACTCTTATTTACAGAAATGAAACACAAATACCTCGGACACACAACCCTTTTTACAGATACGTCAAAAACAGATAGTGACGTAGGATGTGCAGTAATACTGAAAGACCAGTGCCTCAAATTCAATTTTCTCCAAATAAACAGCGTTTTCACAGGCGAACTATTCGCCATATATCAGGACTTGTTATTACTAACATAAAAAACATAAAAAATGACCTTATAGTTATCTCAGACTCTTTAAGCATATTAATGGCCATTGCCGAAAGAAAAACTGACAATGCCATTTCCAGAAAAATCAAAAACTGCCTCTGGGAAATGAAGGAGTCGCCGGACAGAGACATCGTCCTCGCATGGGCACCCTCACATTGTGGCATATCTGGGAACGAAGCTGCAGACAGATCTGCGAACCTGGCAAGAAGAAAAACTAATGGAACCAGAACGATCAATCTAACGACCACTGCTGTCTGGAGATTGGAATGCAAAAAAATACTAAATGAAAAATGGCAATTGAAGTGGAACCAATCTACGAATAAATTGCAAGAAATTAAAAAAAAGATACCAAGCCGTGGGCGACCTCTTTCAGAGAGAACAGAAAAGAAGAAATAATTTTAACTTGGCTTGGAATTGGACATGCAGCCTTTACCCATGGCTACCTAATGAGAGGCCTGGAACCAACATTTTGTAAAACATGGAACACATCACTTACACTGAAACACATTGTAACAACTTGCAGACTATACTCTGACGCCAGAACAAAACATAATATACCATCCAACATATCTGAATCACTTTCAGATGACGAAGAAAAGATACAAAAAGTATTTGAATTTATAAAAGACATTAAAATTGTACACCTAATTTGATTACATCTGAAGCCCCTAATGACCTAGGGTAGATGCGGAACGTAACAATAAATAAATAAATAAATAAGCAGCTATAACAGTCCTTGTCGTGCTGGTACGGCTCTGAACTGGGTCCTCTGTCGCCCCGTTGAGGTGAAGTAACATTAGCTTAGCGTCCACATATATCGGAACGAGCCACATACATAGCCGGATTCAATCTCTGCAGACGCCTCTGAACTAGGTGTTGTGTCTCCCCTCTGTTGCTCCTCTGTTACAAATCTGTTGTCCCTGTGCTGCTTCTGCCCTGCGCTCAATTTGTGGTCGGTCTGATGCTTGAATAAACACAAGTTGAACCGCTGTAACTCTACCTGAAGCATCTTATTATTTAATAATAACTAAATAATTAATCCTCCTACCAGCGGTTAAACTAAAGTTCCGAACTTTGTATTGAATTTAAGTACCCAAATAGTTAGTACCCCAGTTTTCAACTAATGTAAGCTGCTTCATTGGATGAACTACAGAAGTAAAATATAAATATAAGTAGGGATAGACTGTTTATTTATCTGTTAAATATTTTTATATTGTCAACATCACCAGATAACATAAGTCTATTGTTGTGTCCGTGTAGTTTAATATATATTGGTACGTAGCAATTCTAATATTATAATAGTTGATTGTACTAACTCAGTGTAAAAAGAGTTGGTTTCGATTGAAAAGATATTGCAGCTTTTGTAAGTGCTTCTTTTTTACTGAAACGTAAATCTGTGAGGCATTCGGCTATATGGGTTTCAGTAGGTATCAAAGCTTGAAACGGAAAAACAACTGTAATTTTAAAAAAGCTTTGATTTTATTTTGACGTGTGTTTCTGGCGTCTCCTTGTCGAATAGATAACGTACGGAGTCTGTATGAGGAACTTTTTTGTTGTCTATAAAAACTGGTGGAGAGGTGTCTGTTAGGTGTGTGATGTGCTGTGATTTCTCGTTATATCATTTAATTTTCTAGGATGAGTACCATTTGTATGTGTAGTGAATGATTTTGTAAATTAAATGAGGTATATCTGCATTCGTGATGTATTATGAAAATTGTTGTGTTGTCTGATTACTTTTCGGACAATGTCTCAAAGGTTGTGGATATATTATGTGTGTATATAACGCGCAGTAAAACAGAGTGTATTGATCTTTGAGGTCCTCCTACTAATAATGGATGTATTAAGGAAATTTCATAGCCCTGTCAGATAGAAAAAACATTCTGGAGTCCAGCGATGGGGTTAAAATATATTTTCAATATGGGTATCGATCTTCCCGCAGAAGTTAGAACATATTTGGTCGTACCTGCAGAACAATACTTCACATATTTGTCATATGTCAGAAAGAACGATGTAGAGAGGGAGATGTTTGGAAAAAGAAAACAAAAATGAGTAGTAGTATACATATAAACACAAAAATTATGAATAAAATAATTTAAAAAATACCATTTTCAACACAGAGATACTTATTTACATTATTTATAATTAGCTAGAGGACTGATAAATCAGACTTATGAAGAAGAAAGGAGTATTCTAGGTTCTTTCAGTGCTTCTCTCTCAGCTAGTCGATATCTATTAAAATTTTTTAAAATTTATATATGATAAAAAAATTTTCATATACCCACAGTGTTAAATTTTAAGTCATAAATATTGTGCTAGGTTAATTGATATGACCTAGAGATCTTGTTAAACAGAGAGTGAGATACCTGTTGATCGTAACTCGGTTTTGAGCTTAATATGTTTATCCACAATCTCATTAATGTTGATTAAATTAGTACAGCTTTGATGTGACACGATGCCATTTATAAGATACAGCTCTCCGTCATCTTCAATTCTATTTTGAAGCGCATCGGTACTTCTCACGAAGCGTTCGATCGGCTACGTACTTTAAAATAATAAATATTGGAAGTACATAAAATGGTTATATGGCCAAGTTAAAAATTCAAAACGGTTATGATTACTGACTAAAGTAATTTCATCTTACTTATAGAATATATAATTTTACAATTGAAGCATACAAATCGGTAAAGGTGATATCCATTGACAGTTTTCTAAAAAATATGTTACCATCTTTTGAGTTTTGAGAAAGCTGTACCATCAGTTAGCACCTTTATCATATAGGTTATAAAATAAATATTCTATTTATTAGGATAGCAAAACGTATTATTAAAAATATAATAATAATCTTAATACTAGTTCATTTTCAAATAAAGACATTTGTCATCTTTATCCAGTCAGTCCTTCAATTGTTTGGATCAATATACAATTAAAAAGAAATGCAATATCAATAAGACAATTCATTTGAAATTTTTTGACGTGCGCTAACAATCATATTTTCAGTTAATTTCATTATAAATTACAACGAGATATAAATGTATCCGTCCTATAATCGTAATGACAGGTAATCCCTGAAAAAGATAAACTGTTGGACTATAGACCTCCTTTATAATAAAAAAAAAATATCATTTCTATAAAGAATTATTCCTTCACATTTCTATTATGCGATATTCTTTAATATCTCGTTTTAAAAAAGATACTCTAACGGTTTCTTCTCAACTAAATTCTTCATTATAATTTAACACGCCCTATAATTGTGTTCTATTATCCATGAAGAAATCACTTTATATTGAACAAATTTTCATTTTAATTATAATATATTTCAAACCATCCACGATATGAAGTGATCGGAGGTAGAAACCCTTTCTAATAATACTATAGTTAAGAAAGAATATTTGAAGGATATAATGCTATCAAATAAAAATGAAAAAGGTGGATAATTTCTGCGACACGAAGGCAATGAACAGTTGAATGTCTTTTCGCCTCAACAATTTGTAAAAATGTATTTAGATTCATGTTTTCCTTTCGTGACGGTAAATGCTTGCAGAGAATTATTATCATCTGCAGTTGCAGGAAAATATATAAATTATCCTCAAGAAATGAAACGTTATTATTTGATAATAGGAGAATTTTTACATTTATTAATATTATATTTTCTAATGACTGTTGTCAAGTGATTATTAGGTTGTTTTATAACTTTCATTTTTTTTTGTTGTAATATTTCACGATTTTACTAATAGTGATTTTTTATGAAGTGAAGTAATTGTATGGATTATGCAACAAATGTTTGCAATAGTTAAACCGCTGCAAATTATTTCACAATGGTTTATTTATTTTTTTCAAACAATAGTACATCTATAGTAACATTATCTTCCTAGCAACAAAGAAAAATAAATAAAAGATGATAATTATTATTGGCCTAACCTTTATAACTTTTTTTCAATCATTAGTAATTTGCTAACAAAAATTGCATTACTTCAGTAACACCTTCAAAAATCAAAAACAAAAACAAAGGATATAGCCTTTGCAAAAAATACCACAGAACATACAGTAGAACATACAAAAAACATCTAGAGACCATATCTTTGCTCCAAATTGTCCGATTTTACCGATTTTTTTTTTTTAGTAAATTTCATAAAATTTTAAAAAACCATAACAATATCAACAAAAAAGAGTATACTTTTTGGGATATTTGGAATCTAATTTTATTACCCCTCCTAACTTTTTTCCAACTTCTTTTCTTATACGTATGTAATATAAATAAATTTAAAGGTCATCGAGAAAAAGACTTTAGCCAAGTTTTATTGAAATCGGTACATCCGTTTAGGCCCCACAGTCTATAGCCACACGGGTTTTTCGGCTGCCAGCTTGAAAGGAAATGGCCGATAGTAATGCAGATATTAGAGAATTATCGTCGGGTGACCTCTTACTTTAAGAAAATCGGTCCTGTAGTTTCGGAGAAAATGCGCGGAAGGCGGACGGGCAAAAAAATTAGCATTTGGTTTTCGAATTCTGCGTTTCCTGAAATGAAAACCTCAAATTTTGAAGGGCGTTAAGTTTTTGAATTCTTTGGTCGATTACAATGGTTCATTATTGGAAATAATAAAGCAAAAGTGAGTTTTTATTTTTCCGGATATTATTAATGATTTATTAATGTAATATTGTTATTATTGCTGAATTCTTAAAAAATGTAGGTGAAGCAGTAATAAATCAATTATATTATCTAATTTTTGATGTGTGGGATTAGTGAATGGAAAATCAGTCTAATATAAAGTAGTACAAGATATTCTCAAATATATTGTTAAAAAAAATTAAGCATTTACGCCGAAAACATACTGTGTGACTATCAATGTGGTTTCCGTACACGAGATCTTTGTAATGAGACAACTCATTGAAAAGTGTTGGGAATATAAAATAGATTTATACCTACTGTTTATTGATTATCGTCAAGCCTTCGACAGTGTCAATAGAATGAGTATGATTGAGGCATTATAAGAATATCAGATTTCCCACAAGCTAATTAGATTAATTATAATGTCTATTAAAAATACTGAGGGCAAGCTACTGGTTGTCGAGGTAACCTCAGTAATAAATTATCTTTATTGCAACTGGTGTGCGGCAAGGTGACGCTATATCTGCCACACTGTTCAGTCTAGCTCTACATGAAGAAGTAGTAAGCAATTTAAACTTTCACGGCAATGTCCTACATTCATGTAACCAGATATGTGCTCATGCAGATGAGATCTGTCTACTAATAACCAAACTCTCAAAGAGCCGTTCACTACTTTGAACAATGACAGTAAAAATATGGGGCTCCAAATTAATGAAAATAAGAGAAAATAAATGGAGGTTGGGAGGTCAGGGTAGACTATTGATACACTGACAATAGATAGGTATGAATTTGAAAAGGTGAGCAGTTTTATCTACTTGGGAGCAGAATTGAGTAAACAAAAAAAAGTAAACAGAAGGATTATGGCAGCCAACAGAGCATGCTATAGGAATGAATGTGTTAAGAAGATTTATTTTATTTTTACTTATTGATTTATTTCTTATTTCACTTATGTATTATTTATGTATGTTGTTCTATTTTTACATTTACTGTTTCTTAGTTTACTCATTTATTTGTATTTATTAATTTATTTTTTATTTCCCTATTATATGTACATATGGTATAAATGAACACATTTAGCCTTGTTACTTGTTGCCCTTCAATGAGGCAGATTCTAATATTCTAATATCTGATCACTTCTATCACGTCACACAAAAATGTGTTTATATAAGACTCTTGTTAGACCAGTTCTTTCTTATCGTGCCGAAACTTGGGCTCTCATCGCCTTATTGAATAGTAAGCTTAGAATTTTCGAACGAAAAATATTAGGAAAGATTTGCGGACCGGTGTTCGACAATGACTCCGATACATGGAAGATCCCCAGTAATGAGGAGCTGTATTCCCTGTTTTAACGCAACATTTGATCCAATTCATTAAATCACGTCGCATCGAATGGTTAGGAAACGTAATAAGGACGCTCGCCAATAGAATGCCGAGCAGGTTTCTGTATGGTAAAATTATTGGGCAAAGCAGAGTTGGACGGCCACGCAGACGATGGATGCAGGACATCGAAGAAGATTCAGGACATTGGGTGTAAGAGTGTAGAAATAGAACGAACGTGATCGTGAGGAATGGAATGGTATTGTCAGGAAAGCCAACAGCCCACCTCGGGCTGTAGATCTGCAGTGTAAGCAAGTAAGTAAATATAATTCGTAGTAACATACATTCAATTCAATTAACATATAAACAAAACATTTTATAATAAAGTACTGAATAATGAATAAAATCAGAAATGAGAATTGTCAGCGGTTTGATGCGATTATATCAATGTCTTTTAGATCGAATAATAATTTTTAAGAAATATGTTACAAAACCGAGTAAATATAGTATATTGTTTTAATTTGACGTAGTAAATAGCATATGTGGGAAACCTGCGACTTCTAGACTGAAATGCTGCATAGTGACGTAAGTGTGGCCTCCAATTTTTTTGCGCGGTATTTACTAATCTTATTATTATTATTTAGGATACGAAAAGTAATAGAATTAAGTTGAGTATATGTTTGTATTTAATGATCAATAAAGATAGCAATAATTTATTGTATGTACTACATAGAATACGTGGTGAAAAATAAAGTTTTTAATATAATCCGTAATAAACTATTGATTAATAATAATGTACTATAGTTTAAAAGAAAAATTAACAATACAACTACAGTCACTAGAATTGTCTAAGTTGGATATTAATCTCTTCGTGATATTATTCTTTTAATTATTTTTCTTAAATATAATCGGTGAAACACGAAATTGATTATTTATTATAACAGACAATTTAATGAAGAAATAATTTATTTTTTAAAATTTTTTTTAAGCTTATTTATTGAAAAATATTACAATCTGTCTCAAGGACATTTATAATAGTATTCACAGATCACATTCAACTGTATGTACAGTAAATAAAATAAATCATACAGAAAAATAATATATATACAATAAATAAAAATAAAATAACCTAAAAATAAATGAATAAAAAGAACACATATATACCTATATACAATATTTACAATCTGGCGAGCGAAATCCAAACCAGACTTGTCCCTCCAACTGTGGAGGGAAAAGCATGACTCCAGGAGATCTCTGCACTTCTCTCTCAACCGCGTCACTGGGGCTAAACCCAGTGGAGATTGAGCAAGAGTGCTTAAGCCACATACACTCATGTCGTGAGTGGAGAATCTGGCCATTTCCAGAACTCCAATATTTATGAACTATAAAAGGTCGCGGGGCCACTGCCGTTTCAATCTCCTTGGAGGATTATATGGATGGGTGGTGCTGGATAGAGATTGTGCAAAGGGATTTGGATGATGGGTAAGGTTCTGGTGGAATTTGGAGAATTTTGATGGGATAAGGTCTAGGACAAATGGGATATTAAGGTCACCGTGTAGAGTTTTGTTGGTTACATAGAAAGGAGCATCGACTATTGTTCGAAGGAGTTTGGATTGGAAGGATTGGATGCGTTTGATGTTAGAAAATTTTGCTGTTCCCCACAGTTCAAGTCCATAAGTCCAAATAGGTTTCAGTATTCTCTTGTAGATCAGTAACTTGTTTTCAATAGAAATATTAGATTTTCTGTTTAGTAGCCGGTATAGTTGTTCGTATCGTCGGTTTAGTTCCTGTCTTTTAAGTTTAGTATGAGGGTTCCACATTTGTCGTCTCTCTAAGAGAAAGCCAAGGTACCGGACTGTGTCTGAGAAAGGAAGCTGAATGGAATTAAAGTGTACTGGTGGACAGGAACAGCGTCGGGGCGTGAAGGTGATGTGTTGGCATTTGGATTCATTTACTTTAATAGGCCATTTATTACACCAGTGCTCAATCAGGGAGAGGTGTCTTTGAAGGTTTAAGGATGCTATATCAGGATCTGAGTCGGATGATAAAATGGCGGTTTCATTAGCAAAAGTTGCCGGGTAGGTATCGGGATGGACAGGGATATCGGCGGTAAAGAGGATGTAAAGGACAGGACCCAATACGCTATCTTGAGGAACACCTGCCTCAATTGGATAGCAATGCGAAAATTCAGTACCGCAACGAATTCGGAAGGTACAATCTGAGAGGTAGGAACGGAGAACAAGGTATAAGGACTGAGGAAGAAGGATTTTCAGCTTGGAAAGAAGCCCGGCGTGCCATACCCGGTCGAAAGCTTGAGCTATGTCCAAAAATGCACCCGAGCAATATTGCTTGCTTTCCAATGCTGCGGAAATATGATCAACCAGTCGGATACCTTGTTTGACTGTAGAGTGTTGTGAACGAAAAATAATTTATTAATGCTTAATATATTACTTATGACGTTTCGTAGTTTATAGGATGGCTCGATAATGAGAGCTAAAATAATATAGATAGCGAATAAAGATAAAAAAATAAATAACACCACCTTATAATATGAAATATGTTGATAAGATTGCATTTAATAAATATAATTTCAAAAAGAGGAAAATTAGGAAGAAGAAAAATATAAATATGTGTAGGGCAATTCAGGAAAACGAATAATCGTCAGGTTAAATCTGAACGCTGAAATTGTATGAGCTACCCTTAATGGAGTATGAACTATAAAAAATCAGTCTTAAGAGGTCCCTAAGGGTGAGTATTGCGCTCTGGCAAAATACTTTGTGGTAAGTGCTGATCTCCGAGTGAGTACAGAATCTGCAGTGACCTCCCCCCGCACTATAACATCCCATCTTCATTGCTCACTGAAGATTGTAGAATCTGAATTTCAGACTAGTTTTAACTAAATTATATGGCTAAAGGGTCAGTCTATTTGAAATCACACAATTCAAATTAATTTTGTTGCTTAAGATTTTCGATTTTTATATTTTTTTTACCAGTTATTTCATATTTATTTTAGAATTTCAAACTATAGTTTAAACAATTTTAAGGCCCACAGTTTTTTCTTGACGGCCATTTTGAATTAGCTTTCCGACTGAAAACATGTTTTGAGGAAATGCCTGTAACTCTGGTAATTTTATAGATATAAAAAAAAAAAAATTAAAATTAAAATAATTTAGAGTATTTTTGTTTTACATTTCTATCCGTCAAAACATCATCTAAGGATAAAGGAAAGCGCTTTAAGAAAATCATGAATATGAACGTAAAACGAGGCTTTTAGCGCTGCAAAAGTGTAATAAAGAAAAGGGTCTCAATTTTTTTTGCATATGTGGTACTACCGTTGTACTTCAAGGTGATTAAATTTGAAAACTTGTATATATATGAATTTTCAAAAACGGCCAAAAGTCGTTTTCGGCGGTTTTCGATGAAAAATATCACAAAAGGGACTGAGTAAAAAATTATGAAATTGATACAGTTTATACCACTTTATGATAGGAATGTATGATACAAATTTGATCACATTGAAACTGAACTAGTTCTATTAGTTACAGCGCAAAAAATATTGCTACCTGGTGGGACGAGGTATTAGCATATCCTATCTACTCTAACTCAGACATTTTTTAGATATAAAACCTAAACAAAAACTAAATTTAGAATTGATGTTTTTCTCTAAATTTTGTCCTCATAGTGTATCTTCTCAGTAGCAAGAAGTTCTTAAAAAAATTAAAATTGTAAACTGAAAATGAGCATAAAACGAAATATTTAACACTGTAATAATTAAAATAATATTTTCTTCTCAAAGTTAATTTCGTATATATTCCTATCATTGTACTACTTGCTGACGAAATTTGAATTTTGACAACTTTGTCATTTTTTAGATATGAATTTTGAAAAATGGCCAGCAATCATTTTCGGCGTGTTTTGAATTTGGATATGATAAAAGGGACTGCTGATAAAATGATGAAACATGAAAATTTTATAACACTTTATAATAAGGACATATGGTACAAATTTGTTAACTGAGACTCAATCAGCTTCAGAGTTGTATCGTTTCAAATACGTCAGTAAATTGCGTTATTAAAACAATCAATCAGCACGATGAAATATGAAATTGTGGTGCTGTTCTTTTTTTCTTTTCTGATTTTAATTTAACATAAGATACATTTTGAGGTACTTACATAAGTTCTCGCTGCAGTTAATTAAAAGCCCCGATTCAGAGAATTTTCGTAAATAAAATATTTTTAGATTGCGATAACATGAAGCTATTTATAAAGTTTTAAGCTGATGTTAAAAATTTCACAAAAGGGGATCTGTACCACGGACTTGGCCTCTGAAGGGTGTCGAAATTCAGCTATCTTTAAATTCATAAAAATTTATATTAAAACACTTTGGAAAAAAAGGTTCTTAATGAATTTATGAGTTTTAATTACGTATAAATTATTGTTTCAATTGGAATCATTCCGAACCTTTTTTTTTTACTATTTATCACATTTATCATCATTATAATTATTTTTTTGTTTATTTAATGAAATTTACAACTGTATACAAGTACAACAAGTAAATATGCGCAAATATAAATAATGGCATATACAGGCTTGAAGAGTTACTACCCAGTGGTAGCACTTTCTAAATAATTTTAAGTAAGAAGATCACGAGGCCATCTCCTTTTCAGACGCCTAGGAGGATTATCAGGAATCGAGAAAGAAGCAAGAGTGGAAACAAGCGGATTTGGATGGGACTGAAGTTTATCATGAAAGGATAGATATCTGGCTCGAGCTAAATCAGCGACATATGGTACATTAAGGTCTTTATGAATGGTTTTATTTGTGACAAAGTATGGAGCATTGAGGATTTTACGGAGGATTTTGGATTGTAAGGATTGGATACGATAGGAATTCGATGGTTTGGTGGAGCCCCAAAGCTCAACTCCGTATGTCCATATAGGTCTTATTATAGTTATGTAGATAAGTCTTTTGTAATTAATAGATAGTTTGGAGCGTTTGTCTAGTAAGTGTTGGAGCAGTCGGAAACGTCGAGCAGTTTCTTGTCGTTTCAGTCTAGTATGAGGATTCCAAGTAAGATGTTTATCCAAATGGAGTCCTAAGTAGCGGATTTGCTCAACAGGAATAAGTGGAGTATTATTGAAAGTTACTGTAGGACAAGACGTCATAGGTTTACGACGGAGGGTAAAGGTGATTTGATGGGATTTGTTGGAATTTATTTTTATTCTCCAATTTTTACACCATTCTTCAAGGCTTGTGATATGTGATTGAAGAGTTTGGGATGCAATTAAAGGATCGTTATTAACAGATAGCAAACATGTGTCATCGGCGTAAGTGGTGATGACAGTGTAAGGATGGGTTGGGATGTCAGCTGTAATTATAATTATAATTTAAAAAAAAGTGACGAATATAATAACTAATGATTATTAATCATTACATTTATCACCTTTTTTTTCTTTCACATTACACAGATTAAATATAATGGAAAAAGAAAATAATAAAAACAAAATAAGTAAAAAAGCAGCCCGAAAACCATAGGGCACACTGGTGCCTCTCCTTATCGTTTTCCGATATTTCCTAAGGCATCGACCACACATGGTAGTGGGTACCTGCTCCAGGTCTTGATGGCAGGCCAAGGGCCGCGGATTCGCAGGCGGAACCAACCGCATCGAATAACAATATTCCCGAATCGCACCTCGT
Source organism: Nezara viridula (assembly GCA_928085145.1). Taxonomy (NCBI): domain Eukaryota; kingdom Metazoa; phylum Arthropoda; class Insecta; order Hemiptera; family Pentatomidae; genus Nezara; species Nezara viridula. The sequence continues at coordinate 148,549,703 of OV725079.1, read as the reverse complement.
AACTTCCACCGCACCCACTTGAGTATAGCCTAATCTTCAGCATAATGTTCCGGGCCCAATGGTCTTTTATTATGCCTTTAAGAAGCTGTTTTATATCTAATTTTTTTTTTTCATACTGTATTTTTCAGAATAATATTGACTTTAAATATAGCTTCATCCTCTTTTGTATAATAATTAATTTCTAAATAATGCGAAGATAATCGCTTCATGAATTTATAATTAAAACGCTAATATTTTGTTGATTTTTAATTAAATTAAATCGTATTCGGTTAAAGAATAATCTACCATCTCACAGAAGTGGTATGTTTTTTCTTTTCATGGAAAGCTATTTAGTTTTAATTTTCTAGATTATAGAAACCTTATTAAAAAAAATTCCAAGTTATGAAAGAAATATTTTTGGTTCTTAAGCGCTAATCTTAAAAATGCCGCCAAAATCAGATTAATAAAACTTTCTAAGCCGAACATAGGATTTTTGTGTAAAAAATGTATCTTAACGTGAGACGTTACAATTGGCTAATCTTTTTCTCATAGATCATACTTTGAATGAAATGAATCATACTGTGGATGATATCCACAAAATCTGCAAGCGCCGAACTGCGTGGACAATTGGAAAATGGAATATGGGAACTGACCTCGTACAAAGCCTTTTATATGCGGATGACATAGTTCTAATAGCCAACACCATGACCAAATTACGACAAGCTCTGGTAGAATGGGAAGATGTACAACTAAACTGCAGTGGCGAGACAGTTGAGATAGTGAGTGAATATACCTACTTAGAGACCGTAATTAGTAGCTCAGGTGAGATGGACGCAGAAACATCAAACAGAATATGTAAGGCGAATCAAGTGTATTAACAGACTATTAATAGCATCATATGCCACCGCGAAGTAGACAAGAAGACCAAATTGCCTGTATACAAATTTGTTTACCAACCTACACTCACCTAGGGCGGAGTAAGCTGGAAGGCACTCTAGTCGTATTACGGCAGCTGAAATCAATTTTCTTCGCAGATCTGTTGGCAGAACTAGAAGGTATCGCATTAGGAACGAAAGCATTACAGAGCAACTAGGAGTTACCGAACTTAAAACCACTCTAGAAAGACGGCAAATCCAGTGTTTTTTTTATATAAGATAACCCTCTATCCATCATTTTTGGCATACGGGGAGGGAGGGGGGTTGTTCTAGAGTTACAACCAAACCTATTCTAACCAGAGTGGGAGGGTCGAGTTTCATTCTGTGGGGCCGCCAGGAAATAAAAGTCAATCACTTAGGCCGGATTCGAACCGGCGTCGCTATGCACGGAGCCTCGGCACGATGATGCTAGATCGGGCAACGCTCCAACACACTCGGCCACCACGACCTCAACCCTGCTAATCTTCTCTGTATCGTTCCAATTTTGGTATATGTACCGTCGAAGCGAGTTGGTTTGGACATGTCTACCGCTGAAATTTGATTGATTTCCGCCACCTACTTTCCATAATATGTGCGCGAACGTGTTTCACTTGATTCGTCTATATCTCTAAAACGGCACATTCAATTGAGCTCAAACTTGAAGGAAAGGTGGGGATTGAAAAAAAAAATCAAGTATGTATCAATTTTATCAAATGTTTATAAAGAAACTCCCGTTTTCGGACCAGTAAACATTTATTTGGCAGGCCTATAGTTTGAAAATGGCTCTGTCGATTTGACCTAAACTTAGAAGAAATTTGTAGAATAGTGTGTATGTTGCCTAGTATCAATTAAATTCATTTCATTTAATATTTCATTTTCATTCATTTCATTTTATGAGGTTTTAAAAGTTTAGATTTTATTCTAAAAGTTAAAGTATACTGTATTGTTTGTTCGATTCCAAACGTTGCTGGCATCACTTAGTGCCGTTACTTAGATTTCGTGTTTTTTCAGTAAATTTAAATTTATCTTTACTCTGAGTTTGTCTTATTAACTATGAACAAACAAAAGGTTGAATTTTTTCAATGATGTTTTGTTCCATCAATTTTACGAGTGAAAACATATCTATTAACTATAAGGGCACATTTACTGGTTGTATTTTATATATATATATATATATAAAGTTTGTCCCATATGTGGGCTTTCTTTTAAGGGTGAAAGAGGTCTTGGAACCCATATTGCAAAAAAGCACCCCAGGGAGGCTAACACAAATACACTGAGGGGCATAGTGAAAAATGTTATAGGTCCAAAAAATGGAGAGGGTGAGGTATCAAAAATAAAAGAGGACATTATTGGATGGTCTACCGTGTTCAAGAATCTCTTAAAAGAAAACACAATGAATATTGCGGATTTTGATGAGGCCGTAGGCAAGTTCCTGAATTTTCTCAAGAATATCAATGCGGAACTGCCAGGTCCCCAGCACCCAGCCGTTAAATTTTACAGGATGAGAAAAAAAAATAAAACTAAAGTGGCTGATAAGGGTGCTGGACAAGTCTCAAATCCGCAAAGAGCGAACAAGGTAGACAGGAGTCGTCGCCAGGAGCAGTATCAATACGAAGTCGCACAGTATAATTATTACAATAAAAGAAAAAAAGTTGTGCAAACTGTTATGAATGCCGATGCTCCTAAGAGGTGTCCTATAAAGATGGCTGATATCGAAAAATATTATAAAGACCTCTTTGAGAGCGAAAATCTCTGCAGGCGTGCGGATTACGAGCAGTGTGCCCCGACGCCAAATTTAGTGTCCATTGATGTAGAAACCGTCAAGAAAGCCATTAAATCAACATCAATGGACACATCGCCGGGGCCTGATGGAGTTCTGATCCGCACGATTAAATATTTTGATGTTGCAAATATTATTAGAACAATTGCAGAGATAATGTTGAAGGTGGCCTATGTCCCAGAACCACTTCGACAAGGGCGCACAATACTAATATATAAGGGGAAAGGTGATGTGAACAAAATCCCTTCCTGGAGACCCATCACCATTTATTCTATTGTGCGCCGAATCATAGACAAGATTCTGGACCACGAATTGAGAAAACAGGTCACCTTCCACAGGAACCAGAGAGGCTTTATAAAAGGCATCCCGGGAACGCACGTCAACGCGAGGATTATCAACGCTGTATTGAAAGATGCAAAGATTATGAAGAAAGATTGTGCGGTGGTATTCCTTGACGTTGTAGGTGCTTTTGACAATGTTGGCCATAAACACATCGTGAGCTCCTTAGAAGCAAGAGGTGTGTCACCGGATCTTAAACGTGTTATATCGGCTCTCCTCTGCACCAACACAATCAAAATTAGTAACGGTGTTCACGCAACTAGCCAAATCAAAGTGCTGCGCGGGGTACCCCAAGGCGGCCCCTTGCTCTTCAACCTGGCCATCGACCATCTCTATCGCGACCTGTGCGGTGAAAAATTTTCCAAAAAATTTGGATACAAGTTAAAAAGTGACCAAGGTTGTGTGGTCCTCACAGGTTTCGCGGATGACCAGGCCGTATCAGCGCGTGACAAGGGGGCTGCAGAAAGAGTGATCGGCAGCGTTCAGAGGACTTTTGAGGAAATTGGTTTGGCTATTAATCCTCAAAAAAGCGTGGGCATCGTTCTAAATAAAGGAGAGCTGGAAACAGTGATGCTCTCCCTTGAGGACGGAGAGTACATCCAAACACTACAGAATGGAGATACAATCAAGTATTTAGGATGTACATTCTCGGGAGAGCTACAGTTCAACGAAGATTCGGTGACCAAATTGAACGAAAATCTGAATAAACTGGTTACCTCTCCCTTGCTGAAGCCGGAGCAGAAGCTAAACATTGTCAACCAATATCTGTTCCCGGGTCTTACTTACCCTCTCCAAACTGCGCCCCTCACAAAACTGCGTCCTGCCGTACTTGACGGCATCGACACCATGATTCGCAGGAGTGTGAAGGCTATTGTTGGACTCCCTGCGAACACCTCCACGGCGATGTTGTACTCTCCCAGGAGGTATCGAGGATTAGGATTAATCCGCTGCCAATGGGAGGCTCCTCTACAACATTGGTCCATTGCTCAGCGACTGTCCAATATGCCCGATGCCCTTTTTCAGTCGATCTTTGATTATTAGGCTGAGGTTGATGAATGTGCCGAGAGATTGGGGGTTGATCGGGGTATTCGGCGATGATTTTGGATCCAACCGTGAGATATGAGACCAACGACCTCGATCAGGCAGGAAATGTGGAAAGGGAGAAAAAACAGACATATGAGAAATGCCTTTCCTTAGTGAAAAGTTCCGCGAGAGTTTCGGGCCGAGAGAGTTCCACGTGAGAGGCCTTTGGTTCGGAGCTCGCGGAACGATACCAGACTCAACAAGGAGCTTCGTGGAGGGCCTTGGTGTCGACATAAAGGACGTGGTAAGGTTGGCAGAGAACATAATCCTTGACTCCCTGGGAATTATCCATCACCATGTGCATGGATAGAGAGTTTGTTCATGGGGGGAGGCATGCGTGTTTTACAGCATTTTTACATTATTTATTTACCACGTCCACTGCACTTTATGTATTTGTATGCATGTTATGAATTAGGTTAGGAAAAGAGAGGAGAAAATCTAGGGAACGAGAAAAATGTATAGAGTGAGAGAAGGAACAGAAAGGGATGTATAGTGCTAATAAATGAATTAAAGAAATAGTAAAAATAAAATAAATAAATAAAAAAAAATAAATAAATAAAAATATAGGAAAAAAAATTATGATAAAAAAAAAATATATATATAGATAAAAAAAAAATTGTATATTATGCTCATATATGTTGTTAATACTATATAATTGTATATTAGTTTTGGAAAATTGTCTGTAGCGATTAATAAGTATGCTGTGTTTAAAGCAACCCAATGTAATTGGGCAGCACCCTTTTATGATAATAAAGTGATTCTCTCTCTACACTTGTAAATATAAAAAAAATAAAAGTAAATTGTATTCAGAAGTTTTTAAAATAAAACGGAAGATATTCGGATAAGATGCGTTATTAAGTAATTTGTTTGCGAATTAAAAATTTTCATTTCGATAAATTTTCAGTAATTCTACAATAATGAAAATGTTTTGAAATCCATAGAAAAAAAAAACGCTAAGAACTCTTGTAAGGTATTATACGAATGTGATTCCAAAAAATTTCATCTACTTTGGTCCAATTCACAAGTTAATATTATTTGAATATTGGTACTACTAGTGCAATATTTGCAAAAGGTCTTATGTACCAATTTTAAATGTTTATTCACTTTGCGCTAAAGATGACATTTTGTAGTCTGTAATTGATATACGTAGGTTAACTAAATAAGGAAATAGCTGTTTATACTAATAAATCACAAAGAAGTAATTTTTTTTTATGTTCTTCTGTAAAAAAACTCAATTTTTACTAACGATATTATGGCAATAACGTAGCGATATAAATATTTATGTATTTGTATAAAATATAATATTCGCTTTCTTCTCTACCTCTGTTTATATATTGTTCTAGTGCTAAAATATATAGTTATATTTGAGATATACATAATTATGAAGAAATAATTTGGATTTTGTTTTATTAAAATACAGCGTCTTGTAAAAATATTGTTTTTTACTAAGGCGATATGATATATTTCTTCGTAAAACATTATTTTTTATTCTGTTATATTATTTAATTCAATACAATAATTTAATCGGTTATAACTTAATTCTAAAAAAAAAGTAATGAACCGTGAAAATATTAAAGAAATATAATTTAAAGAAATTGTAATAGCTATGAGTGAACTGGCAGTGCCCAATCCTTAGGCGGCACAGTATAATTTCTTCACGCCTGGACTTTAAGATCTTTATGCTTAATGAGTGACGAAAGACTACCTAGACAATGCTTTAATAGGCTTAGAGCTCTAGACTCGTCCATTGGAAAACCTGATCCAACTTATAACTGGGTTACCCAAGTAAAGATGATTGTGGCTGAACTTGGGTGTCAGGGGCTGTTTTCTTGTGTTTTCTCTCAAGGTCTGATGACGTTCAAAGATGAAATCATGGAAAAAATAATAAACCATCACGCATCCAAGGACATCGACAGAGTTTTAAACTCTAAATCAAACCCAAGATATAGAAAAATCTGCTCCTTTAATGTTACCAAACCAGAGGATTATCTTCAGTTCAGGGCTCTGAATTTAAACAAATTAAGAGCCGTTTGTCGTCTCAGAGTAGCAAATAAAGATTTTATGAAAATATACTTAAAAGATGCTACTTTGAATATTAAATCCAGTGAGGTATATGGTGCATGCAACTACCTTGTAACTGACTCGGTAACTCATTTTCTGATCCAATGTATCAAGTTAAACGAGCCAAGAAATAAGTACTTGAAGGCATTTATCACTGAATCCAGAGAAGATGCTAGTGTGGAGGAGATATTGAAAATAGACACTACGAAAAAAATAAACCAACTGTATTATTTCATACAGGGCTGTTCATCGAACTGTTAAGTGGTAAAGTTAATCATATAACATATATTAATTCTTATTTATATTGTCATTTGTCTTATACCTTTCGAATATTTAAAAAAAAAATAAAAAAAAATGTTATATATATATATATATTTCGTTTACTAATCTGTTATTATATTAATCATACTTAATGCTGTGGACATTGTTAATGTTATGTTTGAATGCAGTACTAGACTCAAGATCTAACATTGTTAATTATACCATTATATTTATTTGTACAGGAATTTCCTTAGACAAATAAAATAAACTATCTATCTATCTATCTATATATGCAAGGATAAGATAACAATATATCCAATAGATAAGCAAAATATTTTCATTTATATCTATTTTTAAAAAATACGGTGGTTGCAGGGAATTTTCATTTGAAATTTATCAATGTTCTGTTTTTTTATTAAAAAAACTGATGAATGGAGAGTATAGCTTTAATTCCACTGTATATTGTAACGTTATAAAAAGGGTAAAAAATATCTTATCAGCATTTCATTTTTAAATAATTTCGGAGGACAGATTATAGGTATCAAAGGCAACCAGCCTGCTGTGGCCGTTGCGGACCCATTGTTAAAGCTAATCCCAAGGGTTGCCCGATAAATGAAGGGTCTCAATTTACCATAGATCAATAAGGTCATGGTTCTTCAACTTCAAGGAGAATTGGCTTTATCCATCTTTCTCAAGGAGAATCACAGTAATCAAATGCAAGTTTATTGAGTATTCAATGCTAGAATGTTTTCAATTAATTGTTTGAAGTATCAGCAGCGAAACGATGAACTAAAGTTTGATAAAACTATTTACTCAACAAGTCTGAAAGTTATGTGAAAAATATATTGCATTTAGACCTTCAATTTTATCACTTAGGCCATTTTTTTTTCGAGTTAATCGTGGTACCTCATAGTTTAGAACCGAACTAAATAGAACTAGTTTTTTGTTTTCTCATCCATGAATTGAATCGATGATTTTCAGATCGTCCTGGTCTTGATAGCGACATTCATATTAAAAATTCGAGGGTAGTTGTAAAATTAATCTTGATACTACTACTGCGCGGAAAATTGACCGTTGTTAGACTTATTGTAGAGGACTTAGAAAAACAAAATAATCTTCAAAAATGTCTTCATTCAAGGTTTTCTGTTTACGCAGGACTATGTTCAGTGGGCACTGCTACAACCTAATTTAATGATAGTTTTGATATTGTGATTATAGGGTAAATTTTTCTATGTAGGACAGAATCGCTCGATTTAAGCGTAAAACCATGGATGGTGGGAGACAACAATGGCTGTCCGATATGTAACTCTCAAGAAAAAGAGGATATCATTTACTTTTTGGGGAATTGTCACATGTACAGTGAGTTAAGACAGGAATGTTTTGGGCAGCGCATCTGTTCTCCGGAAGAATTATTTGGTTTCTTAAAGGGTTCTAACTGGAAAACCTTAAGCAATTATGTACAGCAGGCCACATTGAAAAGATCTCAATTGGTCAGATAGTAAACTATCGATACAATATCACGTTTATTTATTGTAATATTTGTTTTATGGTTATATTGTATTTGATGTTTATTATTATTGCTGTTGAATTTAAATTTCTTATTTATTGGATTAGTGATGTATTATTATTATTAAAAAACACTTTATTCAGAAATATTACAATTTGTCACAGTTAAGGACACTTATAATAGAGTTCAGAGATTGCATTCATACCGTATATACAAAAATATAAATAAATAAAGTAATAACAAAAGAATAAGAAGAAAGAACAAAAGAGTAAAGAAAAAAAATAATATATATACACATAAGTAAATAAAAATAGAAATAAAAGTAAAACAAACACCTTATATAAAACATACATTATTTACAATTTGCCAGGTGATCTCCGAACCAATCCTGTCCCCTCCACATGTGGAGGGAAAAGGGAGGCTTAGGAGATCCCTACGCTTCTCCCTCAGCCACTTCACTGGTATTTTAAACCAGCGGAGGATGAGTAAGAGCGCTACAGCCACAGACACTCATGACTTGAGTGGAGAATCTGGCCATTGCTAGAACTCCAAAATATCCATATTTACAAAAGGTCTCGTGGCCACTGCCGCTTTAACCTACGAAGGGGATTGTAGGGATGGGTGGTGCTTGATAGGGATTGTACAACGGGATTTGGGTGATGAGAAAGGTTCTGGTGAAATTTGGAAAATTTGGCTGGGATAAGATCAAGAATAAATGGGATATTAAGGTCATGATGTAGGGTTTTATTGGTTACATAGAAGGGAGCATTGACTATTGTACGGAGGACTTTAGACTGAAAGGATTGAATGCGTTTGATATTAGAAAATTTGGCTGTTCCCCATAGTTCTAGTCCGTAAGTCCAGATGGGTTTCAGTATTGTCTTGTAGATCAGTAATTTGTTTTCACCAGAAAGTTTAGATTTTCTATTCAGTAGTCTATATAGCTGGCCATATCGTCTGTTAAGTTTCTGTCTTTTAAGTCGAGTATGTGGATTCCATGTTAGTCGTCTGTCTAAGAGAAAGCCAAGATACCGGACTGTATCTGAGAAAGGAAGCTGGATGGAGTTAAAATAAACTGGTGGGCAGGTATTACGCCGAAGGGTGAAGGTAATGTGTTTACATTTAGATTCGTTTACCTTAATGCGCCATTTCATACACCAGTGTTCAATCAGGAAGAGGTGCCTTTGTAAGTTTGCGGACGCTGTTTCAGGATCTGAGTTGGAAGAAAGGATAGCAGTGTCATCAGCGAAAGTTGCCAGGAGGGTATCGGGATGGACAGGAATATCAGCGGTAAAGAGAATGTAAAGGATGGGGCCCAAGACGCTGCCTTGAGGAACGCCAGCCTCAATTGAGTAACAGTCGGAGAATTCGGTGCCACAGCGAACTCGGAAGGAGCGGTCGGAAAGATAGGATCGGAGTACTAGGTATAAGGACTGTGGTAGATGGATTTTAAGCTTGAAGAGTAATCCGGCGTGCCATACCCGGTCAAAAGCTTGCGCTATGTCCAGAAATGCACCCGAGCAATACTGCTTGCTTTCTAGGGTTGAGGATATATGGTCAACAACTCGGAGTCCTTGCTGGACAGTGGAATGTTGGGAACGAAATCCGAATTGATGAGTAGGAAGGTTATAGGATTCAATTATAGGTAGGATTCGTTTCAGTAGGATCTTTTCAAAAATTTTTGAGAGGATTGGGAGTAGGCTAATTGGTCTATAGGATGCTGTATTGTTGGAAGGTTTGCCTGGTTTCAAGAAGAGGACGATGGTGGAATGTTTCCATAAAAGAGGGAAGTGGGTAGTTCGTAGGATGCAACTGTATATAGATGTAAGAAATATGATGGCTTTAGATGGAAGTTGTCGAAGTTGGGTTAGAAGGTCATATCCAGGAGATTTGCGAGGTGTGATTTTCCGTAAAAGGTATTTGACCTCAGAGGGATTAACAGCTTCAGGTGGTAAGGAGAGTGGGATAGGTATTGAGAGGGATTCTTCTACTTTTACTGTGTGGCTGGGATGGGATTCTGGATGAGGAGCGAAAGTATAGGAAAGGTGTTTGGTAAATTCCTCGGCTTTATTTTCATCAGATGCTGCCCAGGAGCCATCATCTCGTCGAAGAGGGTGGGAAATATGATGGGATTTGAGGATTTTTCTGGTGATATTCCAAAGGGAATTATCATGAGCAGAGAGTGTGGTGAGGTAGGAATTGAATGATTGGGATCTGAAGGTGGCTAATTCTTTTTTTAATTTTTTACAGTGATAATTGTAGGAGTGGCGGTCGGCTGGATGTCTGGTACGTTGCCATAATAATCTGGCACGGCGTTTTATGTGGATTAGGTCAAGGAGGTGTTGAGGTAAATTATGTTTCTTAAGGATTTTTGAGGAGTGATCAGGGGAGGAAGCAGTCCAGACTGCTTCTTGAATTTTGGTAGTGAAGGAATGTACTGCATTGTCCAGGTCTTCAGAGGTTTTCAGGGTTACTCTGAGGTCAATTTTATCGGAGAGGATTTGATGAAAGAGTTTCCAGTTAACTGGGCCTCTGATGAAGGACGGAGGAGAGGGTTTAGGAATAGGAGCTAGTGATACTTGGAGTATTAATGGGCTGTGGTCTGAGGAAAGCTCGTCAAGACGGGCAACGGAATGGTTGAGAGCACCTAAACCATTATGGATAAAGAAATCGAAGATATCGGGATTACGGTTAGGATCAGTGGGCCAGTAGGTAGGTGAGTTGGGTGGAAGAAGGGTAAAATTTTGGGAATTGAGTACAGACAGCAATGTTCGACCACGAGAATTCGTGGTTCTTGAACCCCATTGTTGATGCTTGGCGTTTAAGTCTGCACCCAAGATGAAATGATGTCCTAAGGAAATGAGGATGGAACTAAATTGGATATTGGAGATGGATTGGTTTGGAGGGCAATACGCTGATGCAACGGTAATAGGAAAGGAGAAGGTTTTGATTACGACTGCGGTGGATTGTAGGAAATCGTGTGTAGGCAGTGGTAGTAGGTGATGGGAGAGGGATTGGTGCACAATGACTGCAGTACCGGCATGTGCTCTACCGTCAGGATGGTCGGTACGGTAAGTTATGTATTGTGGTATTTTTAGGAGCTGTTTTTTAGTCAGCCGAGTTTCCGTTATTAGGGCTACGTCAACGTTCTTGTCTTGTAGTAAGGCTGTTAGTTCGTGTATGTGATTTCTAACACCATTCGCATTCCAAAGGAGAATGGATATGGGTTTGATGGAAGTCATTTAAGGATTTTTTAAAGGAGGGATAAGGTGAGATACTAGGTTAGTGAGAAGTGATATCAGTGGGGTAACAAGGGATTTAAATTCTGAAAGAAAGGATGTCAATAAGCTGGTTAGATCTGTAGCATTAGGCGGTGGAGGAACATATTGGATTTGATGTTGGTGAGGTTGTTGTTGATTAGGTACATTAGGTGGGATAGGATATTGAGATTGGGGTTGAGTTTGTTCTTGCGGCAGGGCCTCACATACATTAGTCGGGTCTCTACCCCCAAGTAGCTTGGCAAAAGAAACCTTAGAGTTCACAATTTTAGCAGGTCCTCTTCTTGGTTTAGGTGTATCACCAGGGTCCTTGGGTTTCGTATATCTCGCTTTAAGATTTTTATAAATTTGGCAGCCTTTGTAGTTGGCTGGATGACCTTCCAGGCATAGGGCACAGACTGCTGGTTCTGTAATTGGTTTATTACACTCGCCAGACTTGTGTGTTTTACCACATTTCACGCAGCGTGGTAAGTGGTGGCAATAAGACTTGGTGTGGCCATATGCTTGGCAATTATGGCACTGGATGAACTCTCTTTTTGGGTACGGTTTTTCGACCTTTACGCTGGTGTAGAAAATTCTATTCACATCGTATATTTTCTCAATCCCAGGCGATGGCTCTAGATCGACGAAAAATAAGGGCAATGGGATTTTATTCTTTACACCTGGTTGTTCTTTATTTTCTTTTAAAACATTGGTTATCTGACGTATTTTGAACCCTAACGCCTTTAACTCTTCTTTAATCACTTCTATTGGGGTTGAGGAGTGTAAATTTCTTATTACAACTCGTAGTGCTCTTTCCTGTTTCAACTGGTATGTGTGAAAGTCCGCATTTGTATCTGTTAAATATTTTACGATTTTTCGGTACGCTTCAGGTGTGGCCGGTATTATTTTTGTATCATTTATTCTGTTTAGGCATGTATAGCTACCTGGGCAGATTTTATTAAGTTGAGTACACAACAACTGGAAATTTCTCAAATTTTTGACAAAGATAGGAGGTGGGCGTGGTTCTCGAGGTATAGGTGCATCTTCCATTTCTTCCCTGTCATTTTCAAGCACCTGGTATGGATTAGGTGTAAAAAATGGAGATTGCATTTCTTGTGAAGACGTACTTGGCAGTGGTTGAGACACAGATACTTGAGTGTTCGCTGGAGGAGTTCCGGGGGGTGTTAATCGCTTACTACGACGTGTTTTTGTGTTTAGGCGGTGAATTACGTGGGGTAGAGCCAACTGAATGGGACCTCTTAGTTGACATTACTTGGTGGTAATATCACATATAAAAAAAAAAGAAAGGGAAAAAAAAATAATAAAAATAAATAAAACTACGTCTGCGTGTTATTACAATGGATGAACCGCCGGCTGAGAACCAGCCAGTTACGTGGCAGGGCCACAACTGGAGAGGGGAGCCGTCAGCTGTTATGGCTATAGAGATTAAGCCTATAGACGCTAAATCACTAAATTCACTGTCTGTAATAGTACACAGTAAATAACAACACTACTCACTGTGGTGTTAGTCCATTGTTGTTGTTTTGATGTCTGCTTAACTAGTTTTTTTTAAAAAAAGTGAAACTGAGCACTTATTCTACTAAAAAATAGTAAAACTGTGGGACACGACGTGAAATGTGGGTATTCAAATCAAGCGCATGCGCAGAACTCTCAGTGATGTATTAATGTTTGTTTTTGAAAACTCTATTTAAATAAATGAAACAGTGAAGAATAAAATTGCTAGAATGAATGTATAAAAATACAATAATGCTGTAGATATTATTACTCATTTATTTTAGTTATAAATGCAATGAATATTTATTATTAATTACACACAGACCTCGACAGACGGAATTTTCCATTGTCTATGTGTTGTCGCTTGTATATATATATATATATATATATATATATTACTTTGTATATATTTTTTTAACAGAATAATAAACACGTTTTCATTCATTCATTCAAGTATTTTTCAAATATAGGCATATTTGTGCACTAAGTAACTTGATGATAGCTTTGGTAATTTATTTTTAGAGATTTTATCATTTAGCCAAACTAAATAAAGGGTGTTGAATCTTATTAAATAAGAAAATACTGAGAGTAAAATTAGTTTATTCAATAGCAAAGCATCTATAAATATCCAATGCGATTCCTTGATGAAGTCATATAATATGATGATATGCCATATAATTGTTAATTATACTATGACGAAGATAATATCCTTATAAGATGACTGTCATAGATCCAAATTAAATTCCAAAGACGTGGGGGTAAGGGACAGAGGAAAATACAAAGTGGGCTAAGTTAGTGCAGTAGAAGAGAACGGAGGACTAAGGAAGTTAGTGCCAGGGATGGTTTGCCACCTCTGAGCTTAATCTTGTTCCCTCCGGCCCTCAGGGGTTCGTCCTCCTTCTACTGTCTAACAGATTAGTAAATTTAATATCCCATAAATTGATAGTTTTTTCTTGAAATTTCTCTATCAACGGTCGGTTTAATGAAATTTTTCCGAGGCTATAACCTTTATACCTTAATCAAGTTGAGATCACAGCGGCTAATGGGAATTTTACATCATTTTTAGGTTAGCTAGGATGAAAAAATGGACGAGGAGTGTTAAGGAAAACATTTATCAACGCTAAAAGAAAAAATAAATAACAAAGTAAAAACTGATGATATTATAAACTACTCCATTGAAAGACGATATTTATTCATACTAGATATTCCACCGATAATGGTAAATACGAGGCATTGCTATTAAATAACGAAATTGACGGTATAAAATATTTCATTTTGATTTCAGACACATTTAGTTATTATCACCTTTAATATATCACTTATATTATTCACTTATTCACTTATCCTCTATCCGAGAGATCTCCAAGCTTTTTTGCCTGCGGGTCATATTGACAGTTCTATTAAATAAAATTTAAAGATCGATGTTACTGTTACATCCACGTAGAAACATCGATATTTCCAGAAGAAATAGTTTAAACATGATTATATTGATTTTTCATTTGAAATTATGTGAAAACAGATATTTTTTTGTTTGAGATTACTGATGCTAAAATATTATAAATTTCTTATATAACCAAACTAAAATTAAAAATGATTTTCTGATACAATAAGGCAATAATATTTTCTGTTACTTAATTATGGGACAGTGGTGGTCGATCGTGTTAAAAATTGTATGCTACGAGTTTAAATTCTGTTGTTAATTGTGTTAAAAATGGACAAAGGTTCCGATCGCGATCTCAGTTAGTATTTAGAGAAAATTAATAACGATACTTCACCGCAGCGGAAATACCTGACCTGAGTTTTAACAAGTTTTTTTTTAGTCCCAACAAAAATCGAAGAGTTCGTACATGAAAGGATTTTTCCTCTGTCTCAGTTAAAAAAGAACCCATGATTATGGAAATTTTAATTTTATACTGACTTCATAAACTATATCCACGACCTCAACACTAGATTACAGAGAGAAAGCCAACTTCTGCCTGTCTCATAATCCCATACAAAGTCTTTTCTACAAAAAATTATTTTGAAATATTTAGTCAGCAAACTCATATTTCAATTCCCGTGGATTTCGCAACGCAAGTTTTAAGTTCTTTGAGGATTACTTTTCATTTCCGTTTTTAAGAATTTATTGCAATAGCAAATGACATAAAGATTTTTCAAAATCCTTTCAACGTTGATGTAGACACTGTAGCCTCCGAACTTCAAATGGAAATAAATTGATTTGCAGTGCAATGATATATTTAAAGGAAAACGCTAAACGTCGTTACCAATGGAATTTTACAAGAGTCTTCCACTTACACGGCTTGGTCAGTTGCATTAATTTGTTCATGGCATCTTTTCCGCTTTCAATAATACATATCTGTATAAAAAAACATTTAAAAAATGAAATATACAACAAAATTTTTAAAGAAGCATTAAAAAAAATATATATTTTAACGCCTCTTGACTTATTTAACTTCCGTCATTAGTTTTCTACCAGTTTTGGGGCTGTTCTCACAAATCACTTCTTCTATATCTGGATGGTTGGCAAGCTTTTGCAGATATTCTATCCTGTTGTTTTTTTATAGGATAGAGTTATTAGCCGTGTGACCTGTATAATATAAATGTTATAAATATTCAAATAATTCTTTCAAAATTTACACCATATAGTGTAATTGTGTTCCCTTGTTCTCGAACTAAATATACTGCGATTGGTTTAGGACTGGATTAATAAAACAAAAAATTCACTAGATACCAGAGGTACCAGTAACACTTTGCAAGACCAAGACCAATGCCGCCTAACTGTTGCAAGACTGGTAAAAAAAAACAAACGATTTTTTAAATAAAAATTAAGGCGAAATAGTTACTAATAGTCGACAATTTTAGTTACTACATGTTAATAATTGGTATAACCAATATACTTTTGCATTTAATTCCTCTGATTTTTCATTTGGGCTTAGTTAGGTTTCTCCGGTTTAAAAAAAAAAAATACGGCAATAGCTCTATAGTATTAAGCTAATAAGTAATAGCAAGACTGTTGCGAGACTCTTGCGCAAGACCAAGGCTATGAGCAAGACTGAGTTTGGAAGACCAAGACTCGTCTCGGTCTCGCATTTGGGCAACATTATACCAGTTCGAATCTAACCTGGGTGTACTGACTTCTATGAAGACTCACAGAAAACATTTAGGTTTTCTCACTCTAGAATAGATTGGTGGCCTGTCCACGTTAAAATTTTCACTTTTATTATGTAAGTGAGTTGATTTGTTCATCTTTTTTTTGTAGTTGCCCTCCTCACATACTATTGGCCCGCCCCTAAATGACTCGTGATGCATGATTCTCCCAGATTCATAGGTAAAGCTCTTTTTTTGTCAAATATTATAGTTAGTCCCTCATAGCCCAAAACATGTATAAATAAATAAATAAATATTAAAATTGATGCCTAACTGGTTATCTCAGTTTCCAAGGGTGGTTTAGTTACTTAATATCGTAAAAAATATAAGACAGTTTATATTAAACAAATTTGTGTTAGAATTATTTATTAAATTGTATGTGTTGTAAACAAAATTACTATTTTTTTAAAAATATATTTTCAAAGAAACCTTCGCCGTAATTTGGAGAACCCTGCTATATCCCAACAACGCTCCACGCGTATCTTCCATGGTCTGAAATAGTACTGGAAGTCTTCTTCAGCTCCTTCAGGACTTGACAGCTTCAACGGACTCAAATATTTTTCCTTTTAATGCAGATTTTATCTTTAAAAATAAATGGAAGACGCACGGAATAAAATCCCACGAAGTCTAGCATTGGAAAACTCTAGTTAAAAAACCTTTTAAAAGACAATGTAGAATGAGACATGGTATTGTCTAATTGTCAGTGAAGATGTGTCCCTCCAAAATGCGGGTCGTTTGTTCCTTTTTCATTCACGGTGTTCAACAATACGAGTGTAATTATCTTGATTAATAATTTTACTATCAGGAGACCAGTGAAGGTACATAATTCTACGAATATCGGAAAACAAAACAAAAATAATTACCTCTGATTTGAATTTTGATTTGCTCATTTGAGGTTATTTATCGTTCAGTGAATTTGGGCTTTTATAAGGCATGGATTAGCGCACTGTTTTTCCAAGCTTGAAGTGAAATTCAACAGATATTCATTGCTCTATGGTTTCACTTAAATTTTTTTCCTGCCAAAAAATCTATAGCTGTATGGATTTTTTTTACAGAAGCAAGAGACGAATAACAAAACTGATTTAAGTAATTTGTAATAGCAGCATTCTAAACATGTTACAATATTGTTTAAATGAAAGTAGAATTGATCTTTGTTAAACCATTTTACGGGTACAGAAAACGCTGTTTATTATCTTTTTAAAAAATAGCATCAAAGATTATTCACGATTTTTTTTTATCCAACCTCTTACTGGACTACAGATTTCCAATTTTCAGAAATATAATTCTTATTCAATGAACTATAAGTCCATATTAATTAATTCAAATTGTAAACAAATATGTGACGTGAAATTCCGACTCTTCAAATTACCATTTAAACAAAAAGTATAATTGCAATAGAATATTATAAACCATCTATTTATTTAGAATCTGTCGTAGCAATGTCATCATCTGTTCTGACGTATATATTTTAAAACGGCTTGTTCGAAATTAAGTCCAATTCAAAATTGGATGGAATTTGGAGAACAGTTTATGATTAGTGTTCAGGAATCAACCCTTAAAACTAAAAAAAAATAAATGAAGAAAACAACTCTATAATTCTGGACTTCACCCCCATTCTATTGGCCTCCATTTTGATGTAAAGCTTTCCTGCACAGGTAATCCCAAGTCATTGGTAAAGTGTACACACTCTCATTTTATTTTATTTTTTTTATTTATTGTTACATTCCGTATCTACCCGAGCGAGTCATTAGCGGCTTTAGATGTAATCGAATTAGGTGGAAAAATTTAATGTCTTTTATAAATTCAAATACTTTTTGTATCTTTTCTTCGTCATCTGAAAGTGCGTCAGATATGTTGGAAGGTATATTATGTTTTGTTCTGGTGTCAGAGTATAGTTCGCAAGTTGTTACAATGTGTTGCATGTTTTACAAAATGATGGTTCCAGGCCTCTCATTAGGTAGCCATGGGTAAAGGCTGCATATCCAATTCTAAGCCGAGTTAAAATTATTTCTTCTTTTCTGTTCTTTCTGAAAGAGGTCGTCCACGGTTTGGTATTTTTTTTAATTTCTTTCAATTTATTCGTAGGTTGGTTCCACTTGAATTGCCATTTTTCATTTAGCATTTTTTTGCATTCCAATCTCCAGTCAGCAGTGGTCGTTGAATTGACCATTGTGGTTCCATTAGTTTTTCTTCTTGCCAGGTTCGCAGCATTTTATTTTCATCAGAAATTATAACAGAAAGAAAATGAGTTGTTAAACCCCAAGAAAACAACCTGGTGGAGGAAATATGGGGAGGAAGAAGAGGTGACCAAGAAATAAAGCTCAATTTCAAACACCAAGTGAGTCCAAATTAACAATTCAATTTTAGTCTGAAGCAAAATTGCTTTCAACATGACAAATTGAAATTTCACCATCAGAAATATTTACTTCATCTTTCAAGAACAACAAAATTGTACAAGTGCACAGATTTCATTTTTTTCTATTTATATCCATTACATACAATATAATCATGTTTTGAACCATTTGTTGATTTTATGCATGTTAAATTTCAATGATCCAACATCACACAGTCCACACCATTCTCACAATAATCAGCGTACCATAACTCAATTATAGTTCAATGGATAATGTTTGACTCACACCAAATTACCGTGATCAAATAAATAGATCAGTCTCGATTTTATCAAATTTCATTAAAAAAGTTCAAATTGATTAAAAATATTTGTTGAGAATATGACTGTGAAATGTGGTAGGTATTGAGCGGATACAAAGAGAGGTTTAATTTACACCGTAGTTTTATGAAGGCATAAATTCACAACCTTGGTTTGATAGGGTTTTATAGAATTAACAGTTTTGGTTAGAATGAGATTATTGACGATTTTAACTCTGCTCTAAGACTTGATGTGTTTTTACCTTCGCTTAACTATATGTGTAATATTTAGTAAGATAAACTATTGAGATCATGAAACAATTTTTTTATTTTATTTTTTTATGACATTTACAACTGTATTACATAAATACATCAAGTAAATTTGGTCATAATTGATATAATGACATAAATACACTTGCTGAGTAACTACCCAATGGTGGCACTCTATGAAACAATTTTGAACACAAGTTTTCAACATTCCGCTAAGTCAAACTCCCAAAATAGATTTTGTGTGTTTTTCATCTAAATTCACTAACCGGTCTTCCACATCATCAATCATCCTAGTCTGGGCCTTCCTCTACTTCTTTTTCCTTCTGTTTTACCATATTTTAGTATTTTTGAGTATCGATCTTCAATAACCTTTTCTATGTGTCCAAGCCATCTTATACGGCTTGATTTAACGTAAGTGACTAAGTCCGGTTCTTTATACAGTTCTTGGAGTTCTCTGTTATTTTCCATTGGCCATTTATACGAAGATTTGCCTTAGGATCTTCTCGCATTCCTGTGTCAGGACCCATGTTTCACCTGCGGAAGTGACAATTGGTCTCAAGATAGTCTTATAAACCAGTGTTTTTGCCCTCCGTGAAAGATTTCGAAAACGCAATGTTTTCTACAATACAAAAACACATCTATTCCCAGCTGTGATTCTTGCTTTAATTTATACAGTGATGTCATTTTTTTCATCACTAAGGCTCCAGTATAAGTAAAATATAGTATACATATATTTTAAGTACAGTAGAGACTTTGTGCTTCATTAGATATTATTATTTTTAATTCAACTTAGTTATTCTCTCATTTCCATACTAAAGAATACCAGGAGTTGGTGATGGGATTCAGGGATAAAAAAGTTTTTCAGTAATATAGAAGTTGGAGCCCATTTAGTATAACATTTTCGCGCGGAGGCTATTCCCCAATCCCATTATCAACTGAATAAATACAGCCTTGCAGAAGTAGGCTGGTGGAATAAGGTCAACTCTAAAACTTAGGTAATCCCGTCAGGTCTGCTTCAACTTTTTCTACTCTTCATTTATTCAAATTTATAATGTATAAAATTAAAAAGATGTAAAATGCACGTTAATGTTAAAGTTGTTTACGTTTATTAAAGTTTAGTTATTTAAAGTTAGCATGTTAGAGAAAAGAGAAAAAAAAATAGATGAAAAAAAGGTATAAGGAAAAAAAAGAGGTGGAGAATACTGCGTGGGAGTTCCAGAGATTTTTTAAGTTTCCTTCTTCAGAGAGAAAACATACGATTTTGCCTAAGATTTTTTCATCATTTCCCAAAGCTTCCGGTGTATTTGCTGGTATTCCTCTTGTGTTTAATTCTCTGATATAAAAGGCACAACTCTGGAAGATATGGACAATGTCATTCTCTCTCCACACTTCTGACAAATGGCCTGGTTTTCTTTCGTAATGAAGAATACAATGCTTTATCTATTATTATATAATACTATAATAGTTTTTATTTATTATAGTTTTTATTTATTATAGTCTTATTTATTATTATTTAGTTATTATTTTACTTTTGTTAATTTTATTTCTTTTTTGTATATACGGTGTGAATGTGTTCACTTATCAATATAATTATTGTCCCTGTGACAGAATATTATATGTCTAATAAATAAAAAAAAAATAAATAAATAAAGTGAAGCTGTGTAAGCCTAGTATTAGCTATTCTTAGTCGCGTAAGGACAACTTCCTCTCTACGTTTACTGCGACTGGAACTGCTCCATGGCTTCACATCACTCCATGTTGTTATTATTTTTACAACATTTTTACTTATTTACTTATTTTGTATAATGCTTATTAGGCTTGCTTGACACATTGGTGATGTTTGACCCATGCATGTGGTTCACCATCAGGCTAATTGCTACAGGCTATTCTAAGATCTAGAGTTCTTGAGTTTAATTACTGATTACTTTCCATCCTCATGATTTTTATAATATTTACTCATATATATCTAATTGTGTACTGGATCAAGTCCTCAAGGGTCTTCTTTAATAACGTTAAACACTACCACAGCAAAATAGTTTGATTTAATTTCATTGTAAAATTTCTATTAAATAAATAATACAAATGAAACAAAAATAGTTTGTTCAACGACTAATTAAAAAGCCTATTAAACACCATACATATTTAAACTAAAATTTTTAACTATAAACAATGATACTTATATGTTTGTAAGATGAGCTGGTTAGTTATTGGTGTTAATGATTGGGTGAATCAGCTCCTGGGACGTAGTGGAGGATTCAGTGTGACTCTTGGGTTATAAAGTTTATTGTCTCCTGAAGTAGGACAACATAAGACCAGAGCACTTCAATCTCAATTGCCACAGGCGTTAATGACCATGAAGATGAACATGATTTTCTTTAGTTGTACATAAAAGATTTTATAGATTTTTATTGTTTATTGACAAATCTAAAGTTATAGATGCATTTATTGTTCTACCCATGATATTAACCTAGAACGGTTTTAGATATGTATTAATCACGGAAGGAAATGAAAAAACACTTGAGGCACAGAAATGGGGGAAGATACACAACTTCACACGCCACTAACATCTTCTTCCTTCAATTCGGCATAATCTCAACGAATCAGAGATAAAAAATATTAGGATAAGTTAGTTTGTTAGATATAAGTAATTAGATTAAGAAGAAGTCATGATTTTAATAATGAAAATTATGCACCAGTAACACGTTTATTTAGAAGCAAAATAAATATGTAATAAGCTTCATAAACGGATCCAAAGAAATATCTTTAGAGAAGAAGACCTACTTGGGAGAGGTAAAAATTATAAATATCTCAAGATAAAGATATAAATTTATTTAAATTTTATTAAGTTTAATCTGGATGAAAATTCTTATTTCGGTTATGAAATAATTTGGGATGTTTTTTTGACGATAATTCTTTCACTCTGTGATTGGCCTACAATCACTGACGGACATCTGTAATTTTCAGGAAGCGGAGAAAAAGTCAATTTTTGTTTTATTCCTCCTGCTCAATCCTTGGTTCAGGTGGTTGGTCGATGAGGAAGGCAACCTGAAGGAGGTGGGTTTAAAGCGGTGGAGGCGCTTCGTTGCTGACAGAGATATATGGAAGAAGACTATAGCAGTGATAGTGGTTCTTCAAGGACTGTAAGGAGTCCAGCAACGAATGAAGTTCTACTATAATCGTTTCTGATATCTTTAATCAAGAATTTCAAGTTGAAAAATGAAATTAAATCATTACTATATTTTTTTTTATCCCCCATGCCTCGCCATTTTTGGCATATGGGATTAATAATGAATCTAATCATTACAATTAGTTAAAATTGAATCTATATTAGAAAAATTGGCTTTTCAGTTCGGCTGTTACATCGTCTAGCCAGTGGCTTATTTTATTTCTCACTACTGCATAATTAGATTAAATATTAAAGTATAATAATTAACTATAAATATCACTAATAATTAAAGAGAACCCTTAATTTTATTAAATAAAAATATGTTTAAATTCAGTATGAACGATCATAAGGGCCTAGAAATAACATTATTATCGCTAATAATACAGTAAGAAACAAATACAGTAATTCATAAAAAAAAACGTCTGCCAAGTAAAGTCAGTATAGCTTCCTCAACGTTTCCGTTGTATATTACAAGGTATACAATTTTTCGTATGAGAATATAATCTCTGAGAGAAGCAGAATCGGAATAGCCGATTACAGTTTACCTTCAACATTCAACAAAAGAGTGTCATATTTGAAGATTCCATACTTGATTATGCTTAATAAAAAAAAAAAAATGCATACTGAACATGAATTTCAATACTGTTAGTGCAAAAGGTCTTACGTAAAAATGTATTTATTGTTTTACAAAAGTGAATAAAAACTCATTATTTCTTTATGCTTTATTAGAATAATTTCATATTTTATTGTCATCTGATATTTTCCGTAGTAGCAGACTACTTATAATAAAATTTTTACATACGAACTTTTCCTTTAATAATAGTGATATACACTACCGGATCCAGATTTAATTTTGGGGGAGGGGCTTCAGCCCGAAAGATTTATATATATATATATATATATATATATATATATATATATATATATATATATATATATATATATATATATCGATAATTAATTTGAAAAAATCCACGGCAAATTATTTCACTATGGTATATTATCTCCAAACAATTATACATATAAAGTAACATTAAATTCCTAGTTATAAATAAAAATAAATAAAAGGTGATTCCAATTATTGGACTAAACTTTTTTTTAATCATCAGTAATATGCTAAAAAATAGCATTACTTCAGTAACACATTCAAAAATCAAAACAAAAGATAAACCTTTTGCAATAGCACATCTAAAAAAAAAACTAGAGACCACATCTTTGCTCCTAATTGTCCGATTTTAACGAATTTTTTTTTGTTTTTTAGGAAATTTATCAAACTTTAAAAAAACCATATACAATATTCACAAAAATGAGTAGACTTCTTGAGTTATTCGGAATTTAATTTTACCATCCCTCGTAACTTTTTTTCGAGCTTCTTTTCGTTGAAGTATGTTATATAGATAAATTTAAAGGGCATAGAGAAAATGACTTTGGCCAAGTTTCATTAAAATCGGGTACATTCGTTTAGGCGTTACAGTCTATAGCAACGCAGGTTTTTCAGCCGCCATTTTGAAACAAGAAGGCGAATAGTAATGTCGTTGAAGGAGGATCATCCTCTGGTGACCTCTGATTTTATATCCAAATTCGAAGAAAATCGGTCCGGTAGTTTCGGAAAAAATGCGCGGACGGCAGACAGCGGACTAGTAATGCATATATAAGAGAAAGTGGAGGACAGAATTCAATAAAATTGACACTACGTTATTTTTTCACCAAAGTCAACTTTTATCTAACTTTGAGCCAAATCGAACGAGCCCTTTCTGAAATATTGGCATATCTAAAAATATACGTTTGCGCGTGCGTAAGCGGATGTTCTGGATGGAACTTGATAAAATTGATATGGGACCATCTAGCCACCAATCAGCATGATCCCTGAAAATTTCATGAAGATAGGATGAACGGTACTAGGTGATATGCCCGTCACATCGATTTGACTACAGACAGACAGACAGACACCGAACCAAATTTGATCCTTGATGTCTGAAACGTAAAACGCTCAGATTTTTTCGATTCTGAGCAAAAAATATGTTTTTATCTCTCGCACGAACACAATGCTTCCCTACCTTCGGTAGTGAGGAAGCAAAAACATATAAGCCATGTGGGTCGATTACTGATCGTATTATAGGTAAATAGAATTGGAAATCGCAATGATTTAAATCATAATGAAATACGATAATATTATTTGTTCCGATCACAGAAAAGTTGAATAAGTCTAAAAAAAAAAAAAATCCTTAAAAGTGATCAAGAAAAAGATCTAAGTATGATTTCTTTGATAAACTAAAGCAACTTAAACTGGCTTATGGAAGATCAGCATAAAAAAATCAACAAATTCTAACATTGCTTATCAAAAACTTTTTTTCAATAACACCATTTTGTCAGAAAATAATTTCTATTGAGGTAAAAGTAAATCTTGTGTGATGCTGTTTCCAGATTTTTTTACTTTTACCTACTTTTTTATTTCTCTCTCTTCCCTCACGTCTAGCACAGGAATTTGAACTGGTAATCTTACATATGAAATTAAAATAACTGTAACTTCGTTAATAGTTGCCCGAAATGACCGATTTTTAGAGAATTTCACCACTACATTTCAAAAAAACAATTAAAAAGTTATCTATAATATAAAACCGTTGTCTTTTTGTCATGCGCTATTGCACAAGGAGCACCCAATTTGTATCACAGACATCAGTAGTCAAAAACCAACAAAAAAAAATAATAAAAAAATAAATAAGGACTTGTAGTTTCCGAAGTGATCTTGGCACATACAGACATTGTAATATCTACCAATGTCTAAAAATGTGTTCTGGATCAAGTGACTCGGAAACGCATAGATCCGTTGAAAACCGCACAACGGAAATTTGACCCGATGGAAATACTTTCCGTACCTAGTATAAGGAGGAAATTAAAAATTACATTGATTAGCCAAAAATTATATTATGGAAAAAATCACTAGATTCAAATGGTGTAAGAATATGTATATGAAAAAAAAATTAATTATTAAAGCGAATAATAAAGTTTTCTATTATTAAATATAGTAGAGCGATTTATCGGACTTAAACAAAGCCCTTTACACAACACCCAGCTTGCTGAGATCTGCCACAAGTGAGATATCAACAGGTAGCAACCAGGCTCCGTGCTTACACTCATCGGCTCTTACAATATCTTATTCAGCGTTTAGTCCGACTTCTCTCTCTACAAAGAATACTCTCATGAGCTTAAGCTTTAAAAATTATTTTCCCTTCCTTATTAACCACATTACTTTTCAAAGAAATTTCGAATGAAAAGAGAAATTTCTCAGAGATTATTTACTTTAAAACCAATTACCTCATTGCAGATATTTCCATGGCAGATTAAAATTAATTACGAGAAAACCAAATAACTTGTAGGTAAGTAATTCTGTTCATGAAGGAAAATCCAAAAGGATTATGTGAGTTAGTGTATAAAATTCAAACTCTTTCCATCATACACCAACAGAAAGTATACTGATGAATTTTCAGGTGGTTCTTCAAGTTTAGTATTGGGGTGTAATCTATTGTAATATCTACCTAATGTAATAAATATGTATTGCAATCTATTGCAACTACAACAATAACAATTAATTATGATATTCAAAGCTTCAACTTCACTAATAAGATAAAAACAGTGGTTAATTGGATGTATAATAAAATTTTACCTGATTGGATGAAATATTTGATTAAATTATTGTGTTCCCAAGAAATTTATTAAAAATGTATTTATTTATAAATGTTTTAGGCTCTTCAACCACCTGGGTCATTTTTGACCTATATAACAATTGGATCAACTATTACTTAGACATATATAATAAATCTACAGCTAACAAATACAAGTTGTATTTTAAGTGTTGTATTTATTGAAAGTTAAAAATAGTTACAGGTGAATATGATAGTACAATTGATAGTTAATGATTAAAAGGAGATAAGTTAACAAAGGCGATTTAAACAATGGTTATTGATTCAAGAACAAAAGCTAAAAACACGTTTTAAAAAAATTAAAATTAATATTAATAGAAGAGAAGTTAAAGAGTACAGTGTTCATTTTAAAAAATTACAAGAAGAAAAGTTGACAATAAACATTAAAATTAAATATTAAAGATTAGAAAGAGATAAGTTAACAAAGACATTCAAATAAAAGCTTAATGATTTCAGGAATATAATCTAAAAATACGGTTTAAAATCCGTACTTATATTATTACAGTAAGGCTCGAAATCGGTTTTGTACTAAATATAAGCTCCTGTCGTGCTCAAATACCACAAATGGGGTACTGTTGGATTCAGAATTTCACGGGGGTTAGCGAATCGTATTCTCTATTTTTGTTTTTCTTTCTAAAATAAATAAAGTCGATACAAACATTTTGTTAGGCTTCGATACTGGAACGGTGGTAGGTCTGTAGATCGATACGGGACAAATTGGATCTTAAAGATTTTGATGCGTACAGCAATAGTACAGCAATAGCAATAGTTCCCTCGGAACTATCGGATCCTGCGTTTTTAAGCCGAAAAACGTACTATTTTCGAGATAACGTAAGGCATAGGGTTCGCATCCAAACAATCTTACATTAATTGTATTCTGTCATTGAATACATGTCTCATTTCGTCAACTTGAGGTCTCTATGATCGAGAGAGGGGGAGTTTATATTATTCCAATCAAGCCATATCATCGTTAATTTTTCACCAAATCTCAAGATTGAGCCACCAATTTCGAAGGCTTCTTTCTCCTTCAGGCTGACATAATAGTCCAATCACCCAGAAAATTCAGGCAAACAAGTTATGAAAGAAAATAAACTTTATTTGCGAATAACTGAAATATTAAACACTTTTACCTTGGTTATTCCCATGATTATATAAAACATTACTAAATTCCCTACAAAAGAAAAAAAAATCATCGCAATCGGACAATTTTTAGCAAATATACAGCTTACTGAAATTTGTATACATGTTGGTTCCAAACAAAAATGAAGATTTAAATTAATTTTTGTTTGCTTTGTGGATTATATTTATCGATAAAGTAACATTTGATGTCTTAATCTTTTGATAAGTTGCATTTTCTTATTAATTTGGCATTTGATAACAATATGCTGTGCGAATTTTTCGCACGGGCCTACTAGTATAAAATTAATGTTAAAGGAAGAGAAGTTAAAAAGTACAATTTAAATATTAAAAATTACAAAAAAAAAATTGAAAACCATTATAATTAAAAATTAAGATTAAAAGAAGAAAAATTATCAGGTATATTTACAATATGAAGAGAAATTTACAAACTTAAAAAAATTAACAGGTAACCTACCTATATTTAGATTGAGAGGTAATTTAATTACTTAAAAAAAAATATTTCTTATTTATTACAATAACATCTACTGTATTTATTAATGCATGATATTTTTAAGTCTGTTTGCAGATTGGTGAAATGTTTCTGTAAATTGTATGAGTTGAGACAGTGAAGGTAGTCAACTTTCTCTAGAAGTTGAAGTTTGTCTGCTACTGAGAATCACAGCTCATTAGTTATATTCCTGGTTACAGCAGTTGGATGACAAGTGTCGGCATTGCCTAAATCGTCCCGTAATCATTCTCTACGTTTAACAAGCAACGCTATGGAATTATTATTTAGTTTAATTCATAATAATTAATTATTTTACTTTATTTATTTTGGTTACGAACAAAGAATTAATTTAGTTATCTTAGAGATTCTTGACAATCGTGAAGACATTAAGTTCTTAAAGTTTTAATTGAGAATAAAATGATTTATAATCACTAGGATCAGGAAAAATATATTATAAGCTATATATAAATAACTATCTGTATCTATATATACATATACATGTAGAAATAGGGATAGCCGTGCGGCCTAAGGCGCATGCAATAGGGAATCAATTTAAGCAACGCCAAGGTTAGCACTAGGATGGGTGACCGGCCGATTTGGATGACCGTCCACCAGGGAAAGCCACGCTGAACGATACTCTTCCTCCCTTCCGGGTTTCCATCAGACCCCTAAGACCCATCAGCCTAATGGAAGCAACTTACACCGACCGGGCGTAGGACTGTTGACCCTACCCTCCTTATACTTAAATCAGGAAACAGAATGTGGTCTCCGCATCTCGCGGTCGAAGATCAACAAGATCTCTAACGCCAACCGAAAAAAAAAATATATATGTATATAGATAGATATAAAACCTAATAACCGGTCAGTTTTATAACTTTATGAAAGATATGAAGAATATTAAACGAATGGTAGGAATTATAGGCGGGAAACCTGCGGCCTCCGAACGTTTTCGCGTTATATTTAATAATCTTATCACTAGAGTTAATAAATATTTAATTACTTTTGTTAAGAAAATTTGATAATTACTAGAATTAAATTGAATATATTTAGTGATATATTCATGTCTGTATTTAGTGACAAATGATAACTGATATAAAAGTGATAAAATAGCTACAGTAAAATATTAAAAAAAATGTTGAGGCCTTCATTAGTGCTACCTAACCTTACTGTCGCATCCAACGATAAAAATGTTGCACACCTGTGGCATAAATGATTCTAATAATTATTTTTATGAAACCCTAAAAATAAAAAGTAATATTCATAGATATGTAGTGAGGTTTAGGTCGATGTAAATACTACACACGCTGGTATATTTAAGTGATCGCTTCTTGAATTCTAAGTGCAAATTATATGAAAATATACTATGAAGCCGGAACATATTAAATAGGATATGTATAGATTAAGAGCGTCATTTAAATTATTAAATTAAATTAAATGAAAATAAATACCATGAAAAACATGAGCTTCATCCTAGTTTAGTATTGGAATGTTTTTGGACAAAAACAAAATGAATATATACTAACCAAAATATTTTCGATGAAATAAAGGCGAAATTCTCAGTGCGAGGCTTGCACAAGTTAACTTCTATTTTGTAAAAAAGTTTTAGAATAGGTGAATAAATAGTGAAAAACCTCAATTCTTACATCACTTGGAGTAAAAAAAATATATTGAATCGTAACACGTTAAGCCATATTCTGAACAAAATATGAAACCTCGCAATACGAAAAATAAATAAGGTTCGACATTTTTTCGCATGAATGTATCACCTTAAACAAACCTACGTCTAATTGATTATTAACCAATTAGCACAAATTTATTTTAACAGACTTGCAATGTTTTCAGTTCGCTAACAACATTCATGAAGATAAAAAATAAGGGGCCAATGATGGAATCGCTTCAATTTAACAAGGCAATAGTGAGCTGCGTGACAAATTGGTGGTAATTTAGGAATAGCGTGATGGTGGTACATTTTACAACATTCCAATTTAGATAAAAATTGGTTACATCCGCGATAAAATAGATAGACATGGAAATTCAACCAAGAAAATGTATGGAAAAGTAACAATAGCTAAACAGAAATTCCAGAAATAAGGCCAAATATACAAGGTGTCCCGTAAATAGAGGGACATATTTAAAAGGTTTATAGAAGGCATCATGAACTACGAAAGAGTTCATATAAAGCATTGCCAAATTTCGAGCAGGAAAGTGGGAAATTTAAGATTTGTGTTTTTTTTTAAACGAGTCAAGTTTTTGTTGAATAGGAAGCGATAACTTAAAATTTTTTACAAAGTAATTAAACACATCTCAATTGTAAAATAGATAAAATTTGCTTTAAATAAAAATAGGTTTTGTCATTGTTGAAACTATTTAAAGAGGAATATTGAGTGGACAAACACCACTAAGTTCTGTTTGTTATTTTTCAAAAAACTTTTCAACTGTACTACAGTATTCCATATTTAGAAAAATTTCCTCGTTTGATAAGATTTAAGTCAATATTAATTAAGTTGAGGTTTATGGGAAAAAATTTTGATATTCACCTCAAGTTGTGTAAAGAAATAATGTGATTTTCTATCCAGTCACCTAAATGAACCCTTGTTTTTAGCTAAAATTACCCCAATTAACTGTTGCAGAGCTTTAATTTTTTTTTCTGTGTTATGGGATGTATTGTGATATACATAATTGCTTAAAAACCTATTATATATATATATATATATATATATATATATATATATATATATATATATATATGTAAATAAGATATTTAAAAATAGCAATTTTTCATGTAAAATAGTTCTGAAACTGCGTTTTTTCTTCTAGATCTTCGTCAGAGAAATTTGTCCGTATTTATCTGTAACAAATTTAATGTTTCTAGCACTAATATGTATGTTTTCTAGAAAATAATAATTAATAGAAAGTAATCAGTAGGTGTCTATATTTTAAACGTAAATTTTAGTAAGAAACAACCAGTTTGTCTCTGATAAATACAGATCAATTTCCAAGAAGAAGATGTGGGAGAAAAACGGAGATTCGTAAACACTTTACATGAAAAATGTTTGAAAAATCTTTACTTTTAAAGTAGTCAGTCTACATTAAGTAGTCAACATCTTCTCATTGAATTTAACGCTACATCTCTTCTTCATTTGGGATGTCTCGATGAAACCGTGTTCATCTAGAAATGTTACAAGGAAAGAAATCCAAATGAGTGCGCAAAAAAAAATTTTTAATAACATGTTGCAACCCATGGCCTTAAATGATAAAAGCAAATTTTTTGTTATGTTTTCAAACGCTTATGCTCTTTTTTCAGTTTCATTTAATTTTCCTTTGAATTATAGCTCGTAAAATAGAGCACCGACTTGTGGCCTCACGAAATCCCTCTCTTTTATATTTGCTTAACTTAATTTATACAACTTCTGTTTCAAGTACAAAAAACCTTTTCCTTTCTTGTCCATTGTTTTCACGAAATTCTGTATGGGCACTAATTTGAAATAGAGAGGTGGGAGTAGAGATTTTATTTTTTCAACTGAGGAAGGATTGACAATGTTTTTTTGGCCAACTGTGTCAGTGCCTTCCGATTATTTTCTCACTGTGTAGTGATCTGCTTTTTTTCTGCTATTCCACTTCCGTAAAAAGGAGAAAAAAAATTAGTATAGCCACCTTGGTGTCCTATAAGCATTGTTAAAACAATAAAGCCCGCTCAAATACTCCATCCATACAAGTCGTATTTGTTTTTATCAAGATACATTTTTAAATTTTCATGAGGATGGAATAAACAACAGGAGGGAATTTAGAGCTATCAATGAATGGTCTCTATTCATCTGAATTAGTCGGAAGACCATGTTCTAAAAGTAAATTGAATGGAATTTCACAAAATCCAAGGTTGCCTTCCATTGAAAAACAAAACAAAATTAAAGTACCCGTGCTATCCCGTGTTTGAAAGGATGATATTTTAAATCCGGTTCCAAATGATTCCTGTAACCAAATAATTGATCTTTACTTTTTTTGGGAGGTCTAAATCCCCCACAAAGTCATTTAACCTGGCGTATCTGATGAGTTTTGACTGAGTATCATTTTAACCAAAATCACTTGATGTCCGTATTTCTTTGCTGGTTCCTGTATATCTTTTCTGGTTATTGGTTCCGGCGAGATATTCTCAAAATTAGCTTCTTCCTTATCAAGGCTAGAAAAAGTTAAGGATTTAGGTTGGATGGACATAGACGCATCGTGATAGATTGTAAGGCAATACAGAATAATCTTCTTCATCATATTTATTGTTTTCTTATCGATTTCCGAAATGGATTTAAATTGTATCAGAAAAAAAACGTCTGCCAAGCATTGTCAGTATAGCTTCCTCACCGTTTTCATTGGCTAAAATATATCTATACATTCGCGAGTTTGATAGTCAGGAATTTCGTTGATCAGCTAATATTAAAATATGAAAGAGTGCCGTATTTGGAGAGGCCACATTTAATGATTCTTAATTTAAAAAAAAAAAAAACCAATGCATACTGAACATGCATCATATGTAAAAATTGATTGTTTTACAAGAGACCATAAAAACTGATTATTTCTTTATGCTTTGTTAGTATAATTTCATATTTTACTGTCGTCTGCTATTTTACATAGTAGCAGATTACTTATTTCAGTTGCAGACTGCAAAATGTCATATCTAGCACAAATAGAATAAATGTTGAAAATTTTTACATACTATCTCTTGCACTAATAGTAGTGATGTATACTTAATAGGTATGTTTTCACTAGTAAAATGGATGGAAATAGAAAATCCATAAGAAAAATTCAACTTGTTGTTCATTCAGAATTAACGAGACGAATACTTTTCTTCAGTCAGAACAAAACTAATTAAGCTGTAATATAAAAATATGATTGAAGTTCACACAACTTCGATATTTAAGGAAAAAATCGAGACCAAGACGAACTGATTTAACTTTAATTGAAATAAACACAATCACAAATAAGACTTTTTTTTTACGAATTCAGAGTAAAGATTATTTTAAATTAACTGAAAATTACACAAAATATAAGTAACAGTTATAAGTGTCATGCCAGTTTATAACGTTTGCGAACGACCGAGCAATACAGCATAAATTAATTTTTTGAATAAAACCTAAAATTTTATAATCCCACAACAATATTGTAATAATCTACTCCCATTCCATATGATCAGTGCCTTCCACATTTAATAGCCATTATATTGTTAACAATTATTTATATTAATTTTAATTATTAAATGGAATTTAATGAAATTGATACTAAGTAATTTCTATACTGTTTTTCAAATTTCCTCCAAGTTTAGGACAAATCGAACTTTTTCAAACTATGGGCATATCAAATAACACATTTCCTGATCTGAAAGTGAAAGTATTTTTTCTGGAGGATTAGATGGAATTTGATAATATTAATGCCTATTTCATTTTACGTTTACCAATCCCTAAATTCTCTCCACATTTGACCCAAGTCGAACTTGTAGTTTTAGAGATATAGAGGTATCAAGACAAACACGTTTGTGCATATATCAGAGAAATAAATGGACAGAATTCAATAAAATTGACCCTACGTTATTTTTTTTTAAAATACTTACCTTTTATACAACTTTGAGGCAAATCAAACAAGCCATTTCTGAAATATTGGCATATCTACAAAAATTCATTTGTACGTGCGTAAGCGGAAGTGTTGGTTAGAATTTGATAAGATTGATATGACACTATCTAGACACTAACCCGCACAATTCCTGAAAATCGGATAGACGGTAAAAGGTGATATGTCCGTTACATCGATTTAAATACAGACACGAACCAAATTTGATCCTTGATGTCTGAAACGTAAAACGCGAGTGGAAATTTTGGATTCTGAGCACAAAATTTTTTT
Source organism: Nezara viridula (assembly GCA_928085145.1). Classification (NCBI taxonomy): domain Eukaryota; kingdom Metazoa; phylum Arthropoda; class Insecta; order Hemiptera; family Pentatomidae; genus Nezara; species Nezara viridula. Next base: position 148,516,561 of record OV725079.1, on the reverse strand, counting down.
TAGCCTCTATCACGAATACAATGATTCTCTACCTCAATAGGTAGTGAGAAAGCAAGATAATAGATAAATCATTCATTTACGACCGTATATATTACATTTGTGGAACTCTTTCTCCTTTTTTATGTTTGCAGAGAATAAGGCTTTATCGAAGTAGGCTTAAAGTAAAAACCTACTTTAAAGTTGGCTTTGTGAAACATGTATTCAGGAATATACACAATTTAAGACTATAATCCCTGAATAAAATAATTTCAGCCACTCTTATTTTAAGCTTTTATAATCGGCTTTTGTAACAAAATTTTTTGCCGGGGTAAGAGGCAATTTATGAATTATATAAATTCCATAGAAGGTTCAAAAATGTTGAAATCCATGAATGTTTAAAACCTTTATCAACTTTGAAGGTAAGAAAGGTAAGTTGAATACTTTGGTAACAACATATGAGTCTTTAAATGAAGTTCAAGAATGTAATAAGGGAAATGTAAGGCCATTCCGGTAATATAATAAGTTCAGCAAACTGAGAAAGTAAAATAGGAATTTAAAATCCCTTTTATATCTGTAAAACAAATATTGAATTCGAAGGTAGGTTTGTACCGATTTAAATTCATGCAATGATCAGTATTTGAATAAATAAAACTGGAGTGAAGAGGGAGCGAATAGCATCACGTTTATGACATTCACGATGACTTCTTTCATAAGATGTGATTGCTGAATTCCATCTATTCCGTTCTTCACCAATCGTTGAAGCTAAGCTTTTAATATATATATATATATATATATATATATATATATATATATATATATATATATTATATATATATATATATATATATATATATATATATATATATATATATATATATATTTGTGTATATACGTTATTTGAAGTATATACGTTTAAAATTAAAAACACGATTAAGTAAAAATTAAAACAATAATCATATGCTAATGTTTGTTTTAATTTGAAAAAATACATTAATTACATGTTATTATTATTTTAATTTTTTAGAAATATTTATATATGTATACATAAGATAGCTGTGTATAAGCCATGAACAATAATAGGAACTATGTTACTAGTAGGATTAACAAAACATTGTATATGGAAACAAACCGTTGCTATATATATTGGATGAAGTAAATAATAAAGGCAGTTGCTCACGAACCTGTGTACTGTTACTATGCCCTAAAAAATAAATTATTTATCTGCCATCAGCCGGTTTCGAATCCGAAACGGTCACTTAGAGTGAATGTAAAAACCTAGCACGAAAAAGGAGCTGAAATATTTAATGTAGGCGTACCCTCCGCAAATCTTTTTTTGTTAAAAACGACATACTAGAAGTGTCACAACATAATTTATAGAAAGTCGTAGAAGGTAATTGAGAATTACGAATCAATTATAAATAATAAATTCTGAAAAGTAATATTATTTAGCAGAAAACACCTATTTCCAAGGAAATTAAATCAAATTTTCTAATTAAATAAAACTTTTATAATTATTTTAGGTTTGAAAAAAGTATGTAAAATGACATTGTTGGAAAAACTATTATGAGAAAGAAGTGAAATATAAAAATATTTTATGGATGTGTAAAACATTTCTTTACCACCTTAATAATACATTTACTGTAGTTTAATAACTCTAAACCCAATATTATTTTTAAATAACTGGGTATCACTGGTTCTCTTTTTCCAGGAAATCATCAAGTAACCTTTTAGAAAATTAAATTATTAAATAATCAGATGAATTTTCCATTTGTGAAATCCCAACATTATCCATTTACAATTAGTGTGACAGATTTAGACCAATCGAAGGTAGACAATGAAAATCTTGTGACTCCATTTAAGTAAACCTTAATTTGAGAAAGGCACATTTTGACAGTGAATTTTGGGAAAGAAAAGTTTCGTACTAAGAGACAAGGAGAAAACATGGAACAGAACCGCAACAAGTGTAATTGTATATGATCTACGATTTGTCTAATCCTACTTTCGGCTGCACAGTTTTTTAGAAGAAGAGAGTAATGCAATTTTTGGAGAAAGGGGGACGGTTCATGCACTATCGACCTTATGGGGGAAATGGGAACTGCTGTTTATAGGTTAAATATACAGATGTACTTTGAAATCTCTTTTTGAATGTGTAGCTAAGAGACTGGTGTTATGTGATTTACAAAAAAATGGAGTTATTGCGTACCGTCGGCATAATAAATATCGTTTTTTATATTTTAGTGGTCTTAAAGATTTGTTAGCTGTAAGAATTAACATTGGCTCTATTAAAAGTGCACTTAGAAAATTTTATAATAGCCCAACATTATAGAAAATAATTAATAAATCAAAGTAGGTTGGTAAGTGAAAGTTTTGTAATGCGGGCACCTGATTTTTTAAATATTTTTTATGACACGTTTCTTTAGTAGGTTTAAATAAACCCCTAGCCAAGCATGAAATGTAAACACCGATCCAAGCGTTGAGGAACCATTTGAATATTATTTGGTTAATATTATAAATTTATATTCTATTGTGATTTTGTCTTTCTCTTGCAAATAATTATTATTTTGCAATGACAAAAACTGAATTATGTATAAAAAAATATTTACACTGATTTTGAGCGAAAAATGTTGTTACTTCAAATACGGAGAATTAATTTATGTACAGGGTTATATAATTTTACTTAATGAACTTGTGCAGTAAACCGACGATATGCAATATTTTGAAACATGCGATGTGGTCAGAATCAGGCAGTTATATTTTTTCAGGACTATATGCGACATGGTCCTATAATATTTGGGAAAAGATTATCTAGAGATTCTTCTCTACTCCAGAGAATGGAAAGAAAATAAATATGAATATGCTATGATAGTTTAGGGCCGGTATTGGTTCCAGAAGTTATACAATTTTCTTTTTGTTTTATTTAATCCAAACCCTTTGAAATCGATTATCTTATGGCATGTTTTTAATTTTAAGCCAAAAAATAAATAAATAAATTAATCTGAGTCGCAAGAGTTCATCGTAAAATTAATAGAAACCAATACAGTAAATGATGCGTTTAATCGATGCTGAAATAGAGTGCGAAGTAAAATAAGAAGCGAAAGTTCAGGAAATATACGAAACTTCAAAATGAATGGTTTTTCACTAGATAAATTAAAAAAAAATGTTTAGATTAATAAAATGTGAAACTGAATCTTGTAATATTCTAGTTTTGTCTACCATGAAATACGCCAAAGAAGAGTTAATAAGTATATACAATAATAACAACAGTAAAGCCGTCTAGATACTTGAGTATTTTAAGGATCAAGAAAAAACGGACAACTTCGCCTGTCTCCGATTTAACAGTTTCTATGATTAACCCTTGTCCCTCCTTTAATTAATTATTAAATTCGTTCATAGTTTATATTAATCTATTTTTATTACAAGTTATAATGTGATTTAAAATAAAATAATAAATAATAAAGGTTAATTATTTAAAATAAACAAAACACTAATGGTACATAAGAAAAAGAAAGTTTAAAAATTCGGCATTTAATCCAAGTCAAACTATTTCAAGGAAGATAACACCTATCCGATATTAAAAATAATTTTACATCGGTATAACGAATTAAATAAAAATTGCAACATTTTTTTTTGTCGAGAATATTGTAAAATTTGTGACATAAAGTACCACTTTCAGTTAGTAGATTTAGGCGAAAAGGTTGCTGTGGCATCTCAGACATATTCCTACGTTAAATACGTAATTCAGTTTTATAAGACTTCGTTTTCCGGATAAACTATTCACACAAATAAACATTGCCTTCATAAATAAAAAAAAAAAAATTATAGACGTAAAAAAATAAAAACATGAAGACCAGCTTTATCATACAGTATTATATTCAGTCTATAAATATACGATTCGATCTTTTTTGAAGTCGCATAAAGATCCATCTCATAATTTAACTTAAATTATAATATATATAAATTAAATTTAAAGACTTTTATGTGGTCCCAAGTTAAACGAAAAATGTTGTATACGAAGAACACCAAAATCAACGGAAACAGTCAAAGCGGCTTTAATAATGCCTACACTAATATAATATGATCAAAGCAAAAAAAATAAGTAGACTAATTTATAAAACAAGATATGAACAAAATTAATGTTATAGATTTGCTTTTTGAGGTCCAAGTTCTGAACTTGGACCAAAAGCTGCTGATGGTGGGCCTGAGCAAGTTAAGGTATTCTAGATAGTTGACGGTTTGCTCCAACTTCTACAACTGACCACATTAAACGCTAACAATGTGCTGTGGTTTTAGGAAACATTTAAACCTCTTTGATCCGAAATATGTCTCATCACAACTTGGCAGGTAGGTTTTCATAAAGGTTTATCAGAAACTTACCCAGAATTGATGTATATAAGCAACTGTGAATGAAATTCACAAACTGAACCAATCAAAAGCTATTTAAAGCTTGTGTGGATTACAGATAAAGCAGATAGTTACATTTTGGATTGCATTATAACTGCAATAAGGTACATAGAATTTTTTTTCTGTTCTTCTCTATCTCACGTTTTATGCTATACGAGATTTTCCCAGGCCGGGGGTGAGGGCGGGGACTTTAAAATCGCCTCCAGCAACGGGACGCGAACTCATACTTTTTAATCTCTCATGTCTCTGGTTATCTGGTCGCCGGACAACTAGCGGTGCTGTGCACACGCGTTAGCCCATTCGGTCATTCCGCCCCCCCAAAAATTATTCAATGAACATCGAGAGAGTCAGAAAACTTCATTTATAGTTCGACCTTCGACCTTCGACACTTAATTTATATATATATATATATATATATATATATATATATATATATATATATATATATATATAGACTATCTGATCTGGTCTGAACCTCATTATGTCTCGCCTGTATTATTTGAGTTTCTTTGACAATGCTTCATACAGAATTCATTCATTATAACAATATTTGCATGGATGAATTTTAAATTTAACAAAACTGGTAGATAAATAATGAAGCATGGATACGATAATGTTTATAAAGAATATCTTTCGGAGCTCTGTTTTTCTCTTTATTATATCAAATCACTGAATACTTTATTGAGTTTGTTATTTTTTTAAGTCCAGAGGTTACAAAAAGAAGAAATCTCGATTTTCATCTTTATTCTTTAAATTTATAGAGTGGAATAAAAGTTTAGACTTTACGCTGTGATGGACCGACATTTTCGTTAATTGAGGCAGATATATTTTTTTAATTTAATCATGATGAATACCAAACTTATTATAATTTTTAATAATAATTGTGACTTGCGCCTCAGATTTTAATAATAATATCTCAACATCCTGTAGTCTTTAGATCAATTTCAGGAATATTTAAATAAATCTAAAATCTTTCATTAATACGATAATTGTGATTTTTAGACAGGGTTACAGTAAACTGCTTTATTGTGTAAATGTAAAATTTGTTTTCTCGAAGTTTAAAATAAAAAGAAGTAAATAAACTTATATACCATACTTGAAGTTTGAAAACAGCACATTTTGATGTCGGCAACATAGTCTCCATAGTCTGCATTTTAAAATTATATAGTTTAAATTACTTGATTTCAAATTAGTTACTTTTAATAAAACGACTTATATAGTAAACAAACGTATAATAGTGATTTATTTTCTTTTTAGTAGCGTCCTTGTTTAAATTTTAAATAGTATTAAAAATGTATTTACGTGTAATATACCATAATATTGCTACGCTATTTTTGTTAGTAAAAACGTTTTTTATTCAAGTTCAGGTTTTTCTTATTCTAATTTTCTGCAATACACTATTATTTGAAAACTTTATGGAAAAACATTATCACTAAATACTTATTCATTTAATATATATATATATATATATATATATATATATATATATATATATATATATATATATATATATATATATATATATATATATATATATATATACATTAAATGAATAAGTATTTAGTGATAATATATATATATATATTTATATATATATCTGCAATTCCTCTTCTAGAAGTGGTGTTCTAGAAACTGCAAAAAATGTCAAGAATGCCATGGTCTGCACCGCTGCTCAGAACCAAACTACTGAAGGAAGTTTCATAGTGCTGGGTAATGTTGCCCAAAATCGATCTTGGTCAAGACCATGACCAAGACTGGTAAAAAAAATCGTTTTATTGAATACAAATTAAGGCAAAATAGTTACTAAAATTTGACAATTTTAGTCACTAAATGTAAAGAATCAGTATTAACAAAATACTTTTGAATTTAATTCTTCCAATTTTTCATTTGGGCTTGGTTAGGTTTCCCTTCCTAAAAAATTACGGTAATATCTCTGCCATAATAAGCTAATAGGTAAATGCAAGACAGTTGGGAGACTCTATCGCACGACCAAGACCAAGAAGCGAATGCGCAAGATTTTTTATAGTTTAAGCCCAGTAATATATTTCAGAAGATAATATATTTTAAAATAAATTAATAATAATTTTAATGGCAACAGCTTAATAAATTAGTAAACACGATGTATACATTTTTGTAAATGACTAATAATAATATATTAAAACGTTAACAATAAAAATAACTGTTTTAAAAATAATCTATAATAACTGGCCAAAACATTAAGAATAAAATGAAGTCTTATGTTAAAACGTTTTTATTAATAACAAATGTGTGAGAATGCCGTGGTATTTTATACGTTAATAATAATCAATAAAATTTCGTGATTTTCAGAATATTTGTGAAGGACACAATACAGTATTGAATCTTTGAATTGAGACAAGGGCATACCTCTACTTATTTAACTTAATACATTTGTATTACTTTTTTTTATTATTTAGTTGTTAGTTTGCTTCTGTTTATTTTATTTTTTTCTTGAACATATTAATGAGGTCTTACCTGATTATAATCAATGTTCAAGTGTCAGAATGTTAAATTATTCAATAGATAAACGAAATATATTAATATTTAACCAAATTAATTAACTATTGAATTTATTTTAAACAACTCTTTATCTGTTCCAGAAATTTTCCGTATTGTTTTTCTAAAAAGCGAATTTTTTTTTAAGAGTTTTGATTTTTACAAACACTTCTTAACGTTTTAAACGAAAAATGATTGATGTAAAATAATTCAGCTACAAAGGAATTTCAGGGCAAGATCAGGGCCGGGAAAGTTTTGTTATTACTGATGAGTTGGAAAGTGGATTGAAGAGCCACTGAAAGAATGATGGCTTCGAAACTCAGCGAATTAATCATTCGTAAGTAATGAGCATTGTTTATAACCGAGTGTCGAAGAGTTTATAAATCTTCGTTATCTCCCCTCTTCTGTCCAACCACCACTGAATGAGGAGTGTAGAATCAAAACGAAAACAACCGAAATTTTGCCATACATTGTAACAGTATATTACTATATGTCATTAATATCTTTTTTTTTTTTTTTTTTATTATTTTAATGGAATTTACAACTGTATTACATAGAGAATACAATAAGTAAATGAGAAATTTGTAACATGGCATGTACAACATGAAGAGAAACTACCCATTGGTAGAACTCAAATTAAAGTTCTATATTAGAAGATCCCGAGGCCATCTTCTTTTCAGACGCCTCGGAGGGTTATTAATATCTTGAAATGTGTTTTATTTCTGGCCGATCTATTACGGTCATATTGATTTCACCAACGATCAACTATAATTCCATAATTTTAAATGGCAATCAAACCCATTTAGGATGGCTCTTCACGTTCCTTTAAATTAATTCAGAATAAATAAATATATATATATATATATATATATATATATATATATATATATATATATATATATATATATATATATATATATATATTATTTGTAATTTTTTCATAATATTAATGGAACACTAAACTAAGTAATGGTAACATAGGTAATGTGTGAGCCTTATACTGTAGGGCTATACTTATACTCAAATAATCCATTTGAGGCCTCGAGGGTCGAGCACATTAGGAGATTGATTCGAATCCAATCTGAGCGAGTTAAAATTAGTTTTGCAGAGGATCCGCTGTATGGACTAGACCTGGTTAAAATATTTTAGTTACTAGAAAATTAACACCTCCTTTCTGCTTCCTTCAGGGAATGTCAATGTTAAACATAAATTTTACAAAAAAAAACAAAAAAACAAACATCCAGTCATGATAAAACATAATAAATTACTTACGTATTATCAATCTATTTTGCTTTGAAGTTATATAACATACCTGAAACAAAAAAAAATATATTTACTGAAAATTTAAATAATTAATAAAGTTTATACGAATTTTATCATAAAGATAATTAAAGCAATACATTTCTTTCAAAAGGTTTTTCTCTCTCTATATATTTCATAGTATTTTAACTTTTCTACTAATAAAAAGAGAAAACATTGCAAATATCAATAGGATACATTCAATAACTCTAATTGATACGAGTTTTTGGGTCGCAAATTTCAAAAAATATTAGTCAAACAGAAATACCAAGAATGATATTATTTTATAATGATGAAGAAGATGATTCAATTATGTACATTTTAGCACTATAACGGTTAACTGTCTGGATGTGAATTATTATGTTCGATTCCGGGGTTAGTATTTATAAGCCTGCTGATGTGAGATGTGACCAGCCTGCTTATGTGAGATTGCCTTAAAGGCGAGGAAGGGGACAAAATCGTTTTTCTTAAAAAAAGGAATTGATAAAAAAATGTTCAAGATAATTAAATTAAATGTACACCATCGTAAAGTAGAGAAAATGTTCTTTGATAAAATAGTGATTAAATTTATTAAGGTAAATGAAAAAAGGGACTTTCAAGAGATCTAATAATGCCAATCCAACCATTATTTCACGAATTAGGATTTCAAAGATATCGGTACTTTAATTTCAGTAGTACAGCGATGTAATACATCGTCGTTATACATCGCACTGTGGTCACAAACTCGATTTTTTTGGACATAATTCTAATTTTTTTTCCAATTTTTAGAAATTCTTTTTTAGGTTCTAAAGACATTATTTATTAGTATATATATATTGTATTTATTTATCGTTATTATTATTATGGCGCTATGGGCTTGCAAGAACCCTGGCCTCCTCCATTACCTGTTTCCACCATACTCAACCAATCTCCACGGTCTTGTAGCTCTTGGGCTATTTCCGTTTGTCTTCGAACGCCCAGACAGCTCAGATCGTCCGACAGATTTCAATGAAAAAATCATGGGGATATCAGAGAGGTTTTAGGTCTTGAAAATCCACAGTTGACCAGGCATTCTGTCTGAGACAGGCAATGGAAAAATGTTATGAATTTAACATAGACATGACCTACAAACAGGCATACGTCAGTGTAAAGTGGAATATAAAAATATTTCATAGATACGTTTGTAACATTAAATATATTTACTATAATTTAATAACCCTAGATCTGATATCATATTTAAATATTTAGGTATCTATCGTCCGTTTATTCCGAAAAATCATCATTTAATCTTTTAGAAAATTAAATTAGTGAATAATTTGATGAAATTTCCTTTTATGATATTCCAACAGTATTTACTTCCAATTAGTGTGACAACCTTTGACCCGTCTACGACAGACAATACAAATCTCTAAATTCCGTTTTAGTAAACTTTGCAATAGAAAATAACAGTTTAATAACTAATATTCGTACAATCCATAATCAATGGAACGTACAATCCATAATTAACCGGCGATATAATAAATAGGACTTTAGTTATTTGAATGGTATTTATGATTTTTTAGATGTAATTTTTTAGCTTAAGCTCAGTTAAAAATACAATTTAAAATTTTTATAATAGGCCAGAAAATAATTTCTATTAAAAGTTGAGCGGTAAGTGAAAGTTGTGTGTTACGCTCATCAGATTTTTAATTTAGCCCTGGAAGTTGCTATTCGTACTATTTCAACAAATTCAGGAAGGACCAACTGAATCGTCTGTCTCAACATCTACTACATGCCGATGATGTTGCCATTACTTCTAGAATCCAAGCAGAATTATTTATTGGGTCATTTTTTATAACGTTTTTCGCTAACGTTTCAGTCTAAGTATACACTACAAGATTTCCTAGCTAGCTGGACTAATCCTACAAGCTAATTCCCAAATATTAATTTATTTTACATTTTTTGAAACAGAAGAAATATTCCAAAATGCTAATAATACAAAATTTGCTGTAAAATTAGTTCATTAAGGTATATAACTTATAACCCTTATACTTGGTATACTTTACAATAATATCCGTCAACAGCTTATCCGTCTGTACGTATGAAACATAATATTTTTTTTCGATTATTGGTTTTATTTATGGTAAAGATGTCGTCTTATTTGTTGTTGGAGACTTAAGGCTCATTTAGACTTGTCAAATATTTTCATCCGATTATTGAACTTTTTATTTCTATTTTCCTCATTATAAACAGAGAAGCGGAATCTGGATCATTTTGAAGCTTTAAGTCCTAAAAAGAAAATCTTTTACAAACTTAAAACTTTCTAAGACTTAGTAGCTTCAATTAGCCTCGAGGCTTGTCCAAACACAATTAGACCTTGCCAAAAGTTGGCTGTGTTTATTTTAAGCTTTTTAACGAAGGGGGATGGTATTAATTATCATACTTCGGCATTCAAAGTAATAATTTTACTTCTGTTATCATTTGAATAGCCTTTTACTGGTAGTCACTCTTCTAAAATTATTCTTTTTATACAGATATTAAGTTATTTAGTGTTTTACATAGCTTAGTGTCCTTGCATTGTTTAAGGTTGACTAATTACGGTATATTATATCTAGTCTATTCATTAAGGGAGTATATTATCTTAGCATGACCTATCACGATCACTGTGGATCATTCTGGTTAATGGTTCCTATTCACAGAGTGCGCTGTTTCTCGTCGATACGATATTTCAATCAGCGCTAATATGATAGCTGTATTATTATCTATTGCATTAAATCAGTCACACATAATGCGTTATATCCCGGAATACGATGCTCATTCTCGGTATCGCTCTGAGTGACTGTCATAGTGCAATTGGTAGTAATATACCACCAATAACTACATCGCCTTCTCACCGACAGGAATATCGGACGGGGCGGCCGAGCGGGCTAACGCGTGTCCACTGCACCTTAATTGCGTTGCCCGGCAACCTGATGGAAGGTAATTGTGTTAAAAATTAAAAATTATTACGAGTTTGCGTATCGGTGCCAGCAGGGAACAGAGAGCTTTTAACTCAAGTATTAATCACCCGCTCTAATCCCCTGGTCCAGAAATACTCCTTTTAGCCTAAGAAGTAAGGGAGAGGAGGATAGAAAATAAATTATATATTTAATTGCACCATACTTTAATGATGTCAAATAAAATCTAGTAGTCAAAATCTTAATTTTCATAGAGTTCTTCACCGATTACTTTGAAACTTAAACCTTAAGAAAATTTAGAAGAGCTAAAAAAAAAAAAAAAAAAAAAAAAAATTAAAACGCGAAGAATTCGTTGAAAAAATTGATGCTTCTCAAGAGCAGAGGCAACTTGAGATGACTAAGTCTACAGGCTTTGACCTGCCTGAAATCTCTTCCAACAGAAGCACCTCAGGCCTCTATTTCCATCAAGAAAAGCTCTGTCAAGGAATTCCTCTTCGGGAATTTAACCTGGATCCAAGGAGTCAGAAATAACTGAATTGACTTCACATCATCAATAGGTGATGATCGAGAGGATTACGTAAATTATACTATATATGTATAACAAAAAATCAGTAAAGCTTTCTAATACAAAAAAGAGAGAAAGTGGTGTTAAATCTCTGTTGTAGGTAATTAAATTAATTTATTAATACTATGGTCACTATATAAATATATATGATTTGTTTATAAGAGGTTAATTGCAAAATTTGTATTAGATTTATTGTTTGTTTTTAGTTCTTATAAATTTCCTAATTCTAATTTTTGCTTGAACTAAACATTTACTGAAACGTGTTACATTTATTGAGTTTGTTTTTGGGATTTCCCATAGATAAGACACTGACGTGGATAACTTATATTACACCGAAAAAAAAACTGAGCAAAAAATATAAACGACAGACATTTATATAAACGTCACAAGACAGATTCTTCTAATAACGCTATACTTAACTAGCAAATCTACAAATTACGTAAGGGCGCATGCGAAAAACTAACATCCTCAAAATTCAATCTTTTTAATCTAAAACGTTATGAAAATTAGCGGATGCACCGTTTTATGAAATGAAATGAAAAAAAATATTTTATTATTCTGGGACTGTTGTACCTTTAGAAAAAATTATAAATACAGATTGTATGTCTGTGTGGTTACAATTAGATTATATATTTACAATAAGAGTCGACTAAAAATAAAAATACTGAAGAAGAGAAAGAAAAGAACAAGGAAATTGTACATATATATAAGAAACTAAAATAACCTAAACAAATTGAGGTAGTCTCTGGAAGTGCTTAGATATTTCTCTTAAGTATATTTCTCAATCAGTCGGATTGAGAAAGGAGAAAGTGTTTAAAGAGGAGAGGTTTGAAAGAGGAAACTGATCGAGCTTGTAGAATATCAGCAGGGATGGAATTCCAGATGGAGGCGGCTTGCATTGCAAAGGATTTGTCAAACGCAGCAGTTCGGTGAGGAGGAGGATAGAGTTCGGAAGTATGAGATCTTTATTTTGCCATGACTTGGTACGTAAGGACTTGAAACCCAAATTCGTAGTAGGTATAGAATAATGTAAAATTTTATAACATAGATTGACTTACATAATGTACCCATAAGCCTTAACATTTAATCTCATCATGAACACATTCCACCATGATGTCCTTTAAGGCGGCGATTTTCTAACTTTGGAAGCAGTGCGGATTTTTTATTGAAAGAAAAAAATTTGCAGGTTGTAAATTTCATTCAAGCCAAATTTACATATATGTCTAATATAAATAAAAGAGTTCATATTGTAATAACCTCATTATACAAAGTTATATTGAGGGTTAAGATTAAGAGTCGTCTGCTGAAAGCCTAATTTATAGTAACGAAATTAAAATAACAAAAAAAAAATCTAAAAATCCTCCAAGTAATTATTTTTTTAATGTTCATGTATATATCGGTATTAAATAGAATTTTTAATGCACTCCTGATTATACTGCTTATCATATCATTCAGGATTTAACCTAGGTAGTCATCTCAGTCCTAGCTATGAGGGAAACAGAGGAAGCAGACAGCAGCTTGCAATTACCAGTTATGAAATGAGCTGCCAGCTACAGGTAGCTTCGTGTGTTTGAAAAGGCCTAACTATTTCTCAAACATTGCTAATTTACCAACTTCAACGGACGTAGCCGCATTTTCTAGGAATCCACGATATTATATATAACTAATTACACGAGATGGATGAACTTTTATTGTATTCAAAGACACTTAAACAGGATAATATGATAAATGAGGCGAAAAATCTTTATTTAAGAATATTTAGTAAGATAAAAAATATTACATGAAAGTATAAAAGAAAAAAGATAAATATACAAAACATATGAAATACAGAGAATGATATTAAGAAGAGTATTTTACATTTCAACAACTTTAAAATTTTTTGAAACTTGAGGTATCAAAACATTTACATCAAAATTTTAATTATATAAAATATATATAAGTATAATTTTATCTTATCTTATTTTTATTAGTTAAGGTGAATATCTAAAACTAATACTAAACGTTTGACATCCTTGATCACACCAGTTATCCTCTTTACGATTTGATGGTCATCGGTCAATGATATCTCCAACAATTTAATATAAGTATTCATGATAATAAGCGATAATAATTTGGTTAAAATTGGTTTAGTCTTGTATTGCAGAAAAAATTAAGCAAAACATTTAAGGTGAAGATAAATACTTATATTGCACCAATGTGAAGATAAGTAAGATATAGAGAGAAATATTTTATAGACAGTAATGCTGCCCTACTACATAGAGTAGCTTTATACCTAATATATTTATCTGAAGATAATACTAGCTGGTACTTATATTTTATTTAAGTGATGATAAATTCTTATATCACACAAGATTAAAAAAAAAACGTCTGCCAAGTAAGGTCAGTATAGCTTCCTCACCGTTTTCATTAGCTAAAATACTACAATAAATGCAAAACGTATGTTATCACACAAAATGGATGGAACTAGAAAATCCATAAGAAAAATTCAAATTATTGTTGCCTTCAGTCAGAAAAAAACGCTTAAGGCTAGAAGATATAAAAATATGGTTGAAGTTCTCATAACTTCGATATTTAAGGAGGAAATCGAGACCAAGACGAACTGCTTAAACTTCAATAGAAATACACACAATCACAAATAAGTCGTTTTTTCTACAAACTCAAAGTATAAATTACTTTAAATGCATTCAAAATTACACGAAATCTACCTAACGCCAGTTAGCATCATGCCAGTAACGTTTGGAATCGACCAAACTATACAGTATTAAATATTTTTTTAAATAAAACCTAAAATTTTATAACCCCATAACTGATAATCTACTCCCACTCTGATGATAATCTAACTCCCACTCCATATAATCAGTGCCTTCAACATTTCGCAGCCATTATATTGTCAAAAATTATTTATATTAATTTTAATTATTAAATGGAATTTAATGAAATTGATACTAAGTAATTTCTTTACTGTTCTCTGAATTTCCTCCAAGTTTGGGTCACATCGAATTGGTCAAATCGAAAATTTTCAAACTATAGGCATATCAAATAACAAATTTCCTGATCTGAAAGCGGAAGTATTTTTTTTGGATTAGTACATAGAATTAGATAAAATTGGTGCTTATTTGATTTTACGTTTACCAATCCGTAAATTCTCTCAAAATTTGAGCCAAATCGAACTTGCGGTTTTAGAGATATAGACGTATCAAGGAAAACACGTTTGCGCATGTATAAGAGAAAGGAACGAACAGAATTCGATAAAATTTACCCTACATTGTTTTTCTACAAATACCAACCAGTTATCCAATTTTGAGCTAAATCGAACTATTCATTTCTGAAATATTGGCATATCTACATAATGCGTTTTCGCGTGCGTTAGGGGAAGTGCTGGTTAGAATTTAATAAAATTGATATGGAACCATCTAGACACCAATTCCTGAAACTGTTATGAAAATTTGATGAACGGTAGTAGGTGGTATGCTCGTTACATCGATTTAACTACAGACAGACAGACACGGAACCAAATTTGATCCTTGATATCTGAAAAGTAAAACGCGAGCGGAAATTTTTTTAACCTCTCGCACGAATACAATGCTTTCCTACCATCGGTAGTGAGGAAGCAATACGTTAAAAATTGTATTTACCTTTAATGTAAAAATATCAGTAAAAAATATGGATATATTATTAAAACTACGTTAATATCATATTTTATCAATTAATTTATATTTAAAATTAATTTGGTACTATCCAAAATGCATTTAAAGAGGTAACACATTTTCCGTTTTGTAATATCCGTGGATTTCGAACTATATTTTACTTGGTTTTATGTTTATATTTTATATTATATTTTACATTCGTTTGAGTGCATTGAACTGTAATTAACTGTAATTAATAGGCGAGAACTACCTAAAGCACAATAATTTAATGATATAATTGCAAAGATTAAATGTGGTAGCTGAGAGTGGACAAATTCAAATAATTTGACTCAAAGATAGATCAGCTTTTAACTGAAATTCTCCGGCATTCCTAAAAATCCCAAATTAAGAGTGTGATATGTTAAAGACAATGCTGCTAAACGCAGGATTTCGACAGTAACTGGCACCATAGAAATTTATCCATTATTTAGAAAGTTATCAGCGCCTTATCCATAAAATATTATTATTAAAATATTTAGCTGGTAGGTTTTATGGGAAAAAATAAATAAGTAAGTAAAATTAATAGATATAGAATATAAATATAAAAAAAAAAATAAAACAGTAATAATAATAAAAATAAATAAATAAAATAAGGGGAAAAAGATAATATAAAAGGAAAACAAATTAAGTAGGAGAAACAGATAAATAGTAAACAATAATTATTATTATAGCTCTTTCATTAAATTTATCCTTGTTAGAAATATTATTGTTTTGTCAGTTCTATTGCTGTTGTCACCTGAGTCATTTTCGTCCTATATTATAATTGCATCAACTACTACTCGATCTATGATTTAGAAGGCCTGTTATGCTAAAAGAAAAAAATATGTAGTGATCGGCATGGAAAAAATAACCTTAAAGTTTTGAGCCCCGAAACTGTGTCGTTTAATGTATAAAACTACGAATTATATAAAATAAAGTGTGAACGGAAGTAATACCGAACAGACTGTAAAGGAAGTCTCTGAAGATATGCAAAGAGTTATTTTACTGAAATCCAACATGATAGGGAACAAATATTTAAAAATTTTTCTTAATAGGCAAAGATGATTCGTATGGTTTATCGCCAGTCGAATAGCAGAGAGATGAAAAAAAAATTACTTAAAACCTAAAACAGATACCAGATACAAAAATATATAATCCTAATATTAGAACATTATAGATGATTACAAGACGATTTTTTACAAGAAAAGAAATCGGTCTAATAATGATTATAATTCTTGGTGAAAATGGACGAAATAATTTAAGCTAATGAATATTGTGAAAATAATTGCAAAGCTAAACATCCAGGGTTCAAAAAGGCATGGAAGATAGAAAGCACAGCATGAAAGCCACCGACTCAAAAGATAATATTGAATATGCTAGGTTATTAAAAGCAGCAACGAAGAGTTAGTATGCCAGTAAATACACAAGGATTGTAGTAGCAAGCTACAAGTTACGACAACTTAAAGGTTATTTAATAGAAAGCTAACGCTAAAGCAAGATTTACTTTTTTCAAGACGGTATCATCTCCCATCCTTGCTTACGGACGAAAATCATGGGTTTGGACGAAGGCATCAGAATATGGCCCTGGGAATGAATTAAGTGCCTGCCGGTGTATGCGAAGCCAGGGCTAAAACAGAAGATAAGAAAAATTGGAACCTTTAGGCCTGGCAAGAGTTGTGCTTTGAAAGAAATAATAATTGAAACAATAAATGACACCTTAATTAAATAAAATATATTGAGTATAAAATAAAATAAATAAAAACGAAACTTGCCATTAAACCAACCGTTTGAATAATTAATGTAATTGGTAAGGCATTAGTTAAAATAAAATAAAATTAAGTTGAATTAAAATAAACTCAATATAACAAATTTATTTACACTGCTTAAACCGAGCGAATAATTCGCACAGTATATTGATCAGTGAACATACGACAAAGTAATAAGGAACTAAAAAAATGCAACGTATCATAAGATATAGAAAACAGTTGTTACTTTCTCGCTAATTACAATCGAGAAACGAAACCAAAATGAATTTAAAACTTAATAATTAATTTTCCGTGAACTGAATTATTATATAAATATTCTTTTTCTCCTATTCAAACCTTCTGCTGCTTATGAAGCAAGGGGGAATTCCTGGCTTCCGGACCATCAGATATGACAAAATACCAACCTTTGTTAGACTTCAACTTATTACTTTTTCAGATAAGGTTGATGTGTAGTGCAATCAATCATAGATCTATAATACTGACTAGTTAATAATACGAAGTAACGACTAGAGTAATATAAAGGGCTACTAGCTTTGAAGAAGTAACACTCATCAAGTTTTGAGAGGTAGGTGATGTCAAGATAACAGGTTATTAAGTAATCTATGAGGTGGCTACAAGAAACTCGTCTGGATGAGAGGACATCAAAGATGAAAGATAACTCTCGATTACATGGTCGGATGCGTCGCTTCCTAAGGCCTGAATCAAGCCTAACCACATCAAGTAAGGCTGTGTAATATAATTTTAAAAAACAATTTATTAATAAATGCGTAATTATAAAAAAATAAATCAGAGCTAATTGCTTGTTACGGTTTATAAACAATTAATAACCAGATCATGAATGGAAAATAATAATGAAATTAGTAAACGTTAAAAAATATATAGATGAAATTATAATTAAAAATGAAAAAAAAAAATAAACAGTTTTTCAAAGGATAATAATATTTTTATTTACTGAGTGATATAACATTCTGTCCATTGGACGATAGTTATAGTGATATAACACATTCATACCACATGTAAATACAAATATAAAACAAACAGAAGCAAAA
Source organism: Nezara viridula (assembly GCA_928085145.1). NCBI lineage: Eukaryota > Metazoa > Arthropoda > Insecta > Hemiptera > Pentatomidae > Nezara > Nezara viridula. Next base: position 148,498,408 of record OV725079.1, on the reverse strand, counting down.
TAACGACAAAGCAACAATCAAAAGTAATATAAATAATATTGTCGAGGTATTGTATGGTTAATACAATTATCAGAAGCCCTCGACAGAGCCTGTTCAAATTTGGGTTATGTGACCTAGTGGATGTAGGAAGAGGCTAAGGCAGGATAACTTCAAGTCTGGGGAGGATAATCAACCAAACCACTCTTGGCCAGTGGGAGGAACAAATACTAAGGGAGGAATAAGCCTCCAGATTTAGTATAAGAGTACAAGAGGACGGAAGAACATTCAGACCTAATATGGAGCGATAATAGAAAACAGGTTATAGAAGAATAGTAATATGAAAGGAAGTTTGATATAGCACTAAAAAACGTGTTACAACTGCTAGGAAGGTCCCCCCGGAGGACTGCGGTAATCATTCCGTCATGACTAACTCTGCTAGTAAGAGCCGTTACGGTTATTGTTATTTAAAAGCTGTGATCAGTATAACTTATCGCCATTAAACTTTATTATAAAGTATTTAAAATTTATACATATTTACAACTTCAGTTTTTTACAATACGATAAGGAGAAATAACAATACAATTTTTGGATACAGAGAGTAAGCGCGCCAGGTAAGCCGATGAACTTAGTGCCGGTGTGTGGCCGCAGATGACTAGTTGTTCGCTGTAGGTTTGATGGCATTCAGCAATACGCCGCCACAATATAAAAATATAAATAAAATAAAATGAAATATTGATCATAACCCAGAGAGAAATAAAATAAAATTCTACGTCTGCTTAATTGTTTTGAATGATAAAATGATCCAGCTTACTGGTAGGCCTTAATCGGTAATATTTAGTAAGGGAAAACAAAAAGGATAAAGTTTTATAGGACTATAATCTTAAGTACTAAAATTTATAATTTTCTCCTCATTTTATTCTTTCTCACGTCTGTTCTTAACGTTCATAACGAATTAGCCAGAATAAATATATTGCTGGTTCAGGATTTCTAGAGAGTCCAAACTAATAGTGTCAGCTATACTTTGCTAATGGCTTCGTTCACAACCAACTTTCCAAAATATTAACTGTTGAAAAAGGAATCGCTCCTCTACTTCCGAACTAAAGTTCCCAAACAAAAAATATACTCTCCCCAAATTCCTCTCTTATTTTTCCTGTAAGTACGAAATGAGTTTATTATAGAATTCCTCTTTTTATTTTTGTATTTTGAAATATTGATCTTCATCGTTTATTTCAAATCTAATTGTAGGCTCAACTATCAGAGCTACCTTTCCTTTCTCATCAAAGGTATATATAAACCTCGTTGAGCTTTCCGTTTCAAAACGAGAATATAATTCGAGGAAACATCTGTAGTCTTCGTCTCCAGGAATTCGGCAATCCCATGCTTTTAGAGCAAAGCTAACGCATAATTTCAAAGCATTCATCCACTTTGAGCCGGCAGGAATCTTCCTGTCATACGTAAACTTGTTAGAGCATTGGTTTGACTTAAAACGAGACACACCTATTCGCAGTCACATGTAAGTGTAATGTAACGTTAGCTTTGTAATATAACCGTATAAATTTCTTGACTGTTAGTGACGTTGCTATATAATATATATACATACATATATCCCAGTGCCAGAGGGAGAAGGGCGTTTAAATTTTTTCCGTAGGCCGAGAAAAACTTATAGCATAGCATAAAAGACTACCAAAGAATTGACGAAAAAAAGAGTGACGCTTCCAAGCATAACAGATTAGTGCACTTTTGAAATTCCTCCCCGTGAAGTTAAGTTTTAAAATAAATACAGACTACTTTCATTAGATATTTTCCTAACTAAAGTATGTTCCAAGATTGACGAAAAATATTGATACAATATTTAAAACCAATGACAATCAGAATGTAGCGGTTTTACATTTTATATTTTAATCAATCTTTATTCGTATCCCTCGTATTGAGTAGAATTGGACAAAATAGAGTGCGTTAAATTGGTGCAGTGAATTTCAGTTGTCTTGTTGTAGTAGGGTAAAACATTTAAATGTGGACATTTTGCCCTCGCAAGATTCTTGTGAGTCACCCGAAGTACGTATATGACGCCAAAGTTATTTTTAACTTTTTCTATAAATTGCTTACTGTAGTCTGGTCTCTGCCCAAAGAGGTTGAGCAGAACATTAGCCAACGAAGTATTACCACAAAAGTTAAACTTTTATAAATATTCTTTATTACAATTCAAGTTGACATTTATTTACTTTTTAGAAGAATTTTATTTGATTTTGTTAATTGTTATTTGTAAAGAAGAAACAGTTGTTTTGTTTATTTAAACAGTGAAATATAGGTTTGTGTTTTTTTTAGTTTGGTAATTTTTAACTTTTAATAATTCATTAATCAATATCCCAACAAGGACATGAAATTCGGTTAGTATAATAATAACAAACTAACATAATTATAGTAGCAATATGAAAGATAAATAAAATATTAAACAAGAAAAATATTGTAAAGTTAATTACGAAACATTTGTAATTTGCGTCTTTTCTTTTCTACTTTTTTTATGAATTTGTTATGACTGCGAAAATCGTCCACGAGCATAAAATTATTTTAGATTCCAAACGCGCTACAACACTGAAAGTCCTTCTCTATTGATTTCATAAATGTTTTATCCGTTTTCAGAAAGCTGGATGGGAACGAAATTTATAGACGTTGTAAAAATATTGATATCAATAAGGATGAGCAAACATGAAATGGATGTTGTTCTCTCTCGTTGGCCCAATATTACAGAGAGGTTCAATATGAAAAGGCCAACCCAGAAGCCAGCCATATACTTTAATGCTGGACCTAAAATGATAACTTTTTATTTTGATTAGACTAAATAGGCTAAATAAGATTATAAATAAATTAAAACATTAAAAAATATTACATAATATAAAAAAAAAGAAAAAAAAGAAGCCAAAAAAAAAGAAAAGAAATAAAAAAAATAAGCAATCCTGTAGCACAATCCCTATCCAGCCATCCCTACAATCCTCCCCGGAGGTTAAAACGGCAGCGACCCCGCGACCTTTTGTAAATATGAATATATTGGAGTACTGGCAATGGCCAGATTCTCCACTCAAGTCCTGAGCGTCTGTTTCTCTAGTGCCCTCCATTAGTCTCCACTAGCTTGGAATACCAGTGACACGGCTGGGAGAGAAGCACTGGGATCTCCTGGGGTCCTGGCTTGGCTTCCACATTTGGGTGACAAAGCATGACTCGGAATCCCCTGGGTGAATGTAAATATTGAATATAGGTGTGAATGTGTTTTATATTTTTTTAATTTCATTTAGCCTCTCTCGAGTTTTTTTTTTTCTTTTTCATATGTATGTTAATTTGCTTATTTTACTTTTTAGAACTCTTTTTCTATTATAGTTACCATTTGTATGTATATTTTGTGTGAATGTTTAATGCAGCCCTAATATTAGTGCCCTCCAATGCGGCAGAATGTATTAATTTTCAAATAAAAAAAAATAAATAAGCATTTTAACAAAACGCATATGGGGGAATATCCTGACAAGTTTCCATAAAAATTTAATATCAGAAGAGAAGAAATGGATAACAGACGAAAATACAAAATATGCATTAGATAAGTAAACTAGATATTGATAACACTGTTATTATTGAAGAGAAATTGTTTGGGATTTTCAGTTAAAATACAAAGTAAAAACAAATAAATTATATTTATTTTTATTTCCTTTCTGCCGATATTTCGGGGCTCGTAGTTTCGGGAACCATCATTAGGACTAAGCAATTATTTAAGATTTACTTGGCTGAGCCTTGATGAAGGCCTAAAATTTAGGCTAAACATCGACACAAAGGAAATAAAAATAATTATAATTTATTTATTTTTCCTTTGTATTCTGACGGAAAACGTCTACCAATTTCTCTCATATTATAAACTACAATCAAGCATCAATTCAATATCACTGTTATTATTTTATTTTTTTCTGGATGTGCCACCTCTGACTACTTGTAGTGGGTTGTAGATAGACCACCTGGGCAGAGAATTCATTGAGCAATGTCGTAACGAAGCCACTTCAAATCCTTTCCAATTAAACGTTTCAAGAGCTCCTCGATGTATAAAAATGATTTTAATTAATTTTTTTTCATTGAAATATTTAAAGAAAAAAACATAGTTTGAATCTATTTTATTTTATATATTAGAAAGCTCAGCTATGAGCGAATTTATTTAAATTATGATTAATTTTTAGTGTTTGAATGTATATAAGAGACATAAAAATGTTTTTGAAACATGCATATGATGACTATATGAATGAATGAAAAAAATAATTTTTTTCTGGGACTACAGTTCTCTAAGAATATTAACAGAGTTACATGATTAATAGCATTAGTCTGGCTTAGATGAAGACAAAATAATAATCTATTGATTGTAATTGCAATTGTGCAGTTGATGTATTAATAATAATAATGCTCTATATATTGTGTGGACAAGTCCCTTCAGAATAATGTACAAAGATAGAAATGTGGGCTTTGGAGCCTCAGAGAATAATTACAAAATAAACAGATTTATATACTGAATAAATAAAAGAAAAGAATATTATTTACCTTGAATTTTCAATAAAGAGCAAAAAATAAATAAATGTATTTAAAACAAACTACTTATTTACATACATATTTATAAAATCTATTTACAATTTTATGAGAACTGAATGGATAAGAGGTGATTGAATAGACGGGATTTAAAGGTGGGGAGTTATTGGAGCGACGGATGTAGGATGGGATAGAATTCCATAGTGATGTGGATCGAATAATGAAAGATCTGTCAAAAGCAGAGGTTCACAGTACATGTCTGAATGAGGCGAGTCTATAACTTTCGTATTTGATCATAATTTTTTAAAAATCCCCTGATTAGAAAAACAAAGTCACTTTCCAACTAGCGTTTTCAAATATCCCCTTCTTTAAATTAGTGAATTGTTGGATCCGACACCACCAACCGCCATCAACAGATCTTCCGGCACCGGTCTCATTCAAACCCCCACCAGATCAGCATTAACGGAATCTTCCCACTTTCTCTTCGGTCTACCCTTTGGTACAGCGCTTATTAAACCTTTAAGGAATTGTTTCCTTATCAATCCCAGCAATGTTACACGTACATTTTGTTCTTCAGTCTTACTTAAACTTTACTAAAATGAAATTACGAGATTTTCATTGCCTGCCATGGATAGGTCAAAAGTTGCCGAACTAATTGTAAGTGGATAATGTTGGGATTTCACAAAGGGAAAATTGATCAAATTATTCATCAAATTCAAACGGCCAATAGATACCTAGTTATTAAAGTACAATACATGTATTTAAGGTTAAAACATATCCATGAAATATTTCCATATTTCGCTTCTTCTTTCACACAATGACAATGAAATAGTATTTTAACCAATGGCATTAGCTTGATTCGGTGAATTTTAAATAATTTTTTTCAAACTTGAAAACAATTTCAATGTTTAGGTTTTGTAAGAAAATTTGGGCTAGACTGATAACATACAAACAGACACACAAATCATTTTGCGGGACTTGGTTATGTTGACTCCGTGGACCTCAAAACGTGTATTTCCGTTGAAAACTCAGATTCGAAAATTTTCACGATCGGAATATTCTCGTTTAATATATATTTCACATATAGGTAAGTGAAGGGCGAGGGGATGGCCGAATGGGCTAACACGCGTGTGCACAGCACCGCCGTTGCCAGGCAACCTGACATATCAATCAAATGATATAAAAATAGTCACGAGTTAGCGTCCCGGTGCCGAGGGAGTCTTTTAAATTCCCGCCCACACTCCCTGGCCAGGGAAAATCCCGTAGCCTTAACATCGAGGAAGGGGAGGACAAAAAAAAATCTCGAGTTGATATGAGAAATAACAGATATGAGAGATTTATAAAAAGTACCCCGGTGCCGGAAGGGATTTTAAATTCTCCGCCCTCAACCCCGGACCCAAGAAAATCTCGTGTAGCCTAATGGCAAGGTAGGAAAGAACATATATATATGTTGAAAGTAAGCCAATTAAACGTATTTCAAATAAACATTAATTATTTTATTATAATTCTTAACAATATAAATCGATGTTTTAATTAGTATATGTATTTTAATGAGTGCCGGCTTTAGACATTCGGCGCCCCTGTGAATTACATCATCTACCCTCTCTTCCCCTCAGAAAAATTTAATTTATTTCTGATTTCTATTTGAATTTTATTTAATTAGACATTTTTCTAATACAATTGCTATATTGATGGGCTAAAATTAGTTATTGTAATATGCTTCTTATTTTTTTTTTTTTTGTATTCTTAACATGTGGCGAGCACGCCTCAAGATGGGTCGGCGCCCCTAACGAGCGCCCCTCTAGGTCGACACCCCGAGGCAATTGGCCCGTTAGCCCCACCCAAAGGCCGCTTATATATATATGCATATGATTCAGCTTAAACTATAGATATTGACTGGCCCGTATCCAATAAAGACTATTAGATCAGTTGAAATAGCACAATTGTTTGCTTTTAAATTTGGATATAATTGTTACATGGGGAGATACGGTGAATGAGTAAGCGAGCTAATTCGAATCCCATGGCAGGGAAAGCTATTACAGTCAGACACGGCTATAATTATAATCGTGTCTGAGGAGCTGAGTCACATCCCCTCTGGGATCGATTATGCCTTGTCGAGGGAACAATTAATTCACTGTCTAGGCAATGGTTCCTTCTGTCAACGGAATCAGTGGAGCTACCTGATTTACTGGGATTAGGAAATCGGTTACAAATTAAAAATACTTTTAATAGATATGAAACAGATGATTTGCTTAAAAGTTTAGCATAGAAGTTTAACTTTTAAGTTACATTGGGAAATATAAATATAATGAAGACTATAGTCCGTGGTACTCGCCCCTTTTTATCAAATTTTTAACATCCGCCTAAAACATCATCTTATCGTAACTTATAACTTTTTTATCTACAAAAATTCTCAGAAATGGGGGGGTTTTCTCATTACATTATTATCCATATCAATGTGTAACTAAACATATATGAATTCTCATTTGCTTTCCATTTTAATTGTAAGATAATTTGATTATATAATCGATAAACAAAAATAACCTACTAAAATATAAGACCGATTTGCCTATATAATTTATTATTAATTATTTTGACTTTTTGGGGTGGAGATCAGGCCAAATGGCCCTATATTTGTTTCCGATTTTGTAATGAAATTATTTCTAAATTCAAACGTCGGATCTTTTTTATTTAAGAATCGCCAGTCATTTTTCGTAACAGTTACTGTTAGTTAAATGACAGTTATTATTTAGAAAGCATGTGTCATAAAAAAATAAATGTTTTATTGAAAATTAATATTAAACAATCCCTCCAAGGCGTCTAAAAAGAAGATGGCCTGGAGATCTCCTTTTAAAAATACATTTTTATACTGCTACCAGTGGGTAGTTTCTCAACAAGTGGTTTCATGTTATTATATGCTTATGTTCACATTTACTGAATGTATTTTTTTTTTTTTGTAATACAGTTGTAAATATCACAAATAAAAAAAAAATTAAGCATTAGATAAAAATGAAACAGCTTAACTTTGAGAATAACAAATATTCTAAATATTTAAAAATATTAATATTCAGGAGGCCAAAAGTTCCTCATGTGATGGCGATACATGAGATAAAGACATGAAAGAATTTTTTTTATTTATTTTAAATGATATTTACAACTGTATACAAAAAAATACATCTAGTAAATTTGCACATTGGTATAAAGACATGGAACACGAAAGAATTTAATTTTAAGAAGTTAATTTTTTTTTCTTTACGTTTGTGATTCAGATTAGTGGATAACATAACATCATTAGTTCAATCGGAAACATTTATTAAATGATATATATGTGACAAATCTGTAACAGTTATTAGTGATTGACAATAATGTAACTGGCGGTACTTAAGTAAAAAAAAAAAAAAATTCTCATATAATACTCTCTGATGTCTGAAATCTCCTTAATCCACAAATCTAAATTCCATAGAACACTTTTGGGATATGAAATCAAATGGAATAAATCGAGTAAGTAAACGGTGGATATGAAAAAGGGAAGGAATCATTGGTAGATATAGAAGAATGGGAGAACATCCTGGATAAATTACAGACAAGCTGTTTGGATCCGTGAAAGCTCTTTTTTTAGAAGTGATTAGAAACAAAATAAAACCCACAATATTATGTTATTTGTTAAAAAAAATTGTACAATATTCATTTGAGAACCTGATGGCCGAGGACGTTATTTCCATAGCGGCTGTTTCTGAGCTTTGTAGATTCGATTCCCACTAAGGTAAGTTAATATTTATTTCTTTGTGGACCCAATAAAGGAGTCTTGACAATCCCTCTCTGAGAATGAGTAGTGTTGTCCAAATGTGAGACCGAGTCTCGGTCTTGCAAAGTCAATCTTAATCATGGTCTTGGTGTTGCGCATGAGTTCGTCTTGCAGTTTTATTAGCTTATTGCTATAGAGATATTTCAGTAATTTTTTAGATAGGAGAAACCTAACTAAGCCGGAATGAAAAATTAGATGTGTTAAATGCTCAATATATAGGTTATAAGAATTATTAACATACAGTGACTGAGATTTTCAAGTATTAATAACTATTTTGCCTTATTTGTTATTTAAAGGATCGATTACCAATCCTGGTCTCGGTCTTGCAAAATTTAGGCGGCATTGCAAAGTGCAAGACCAAGACCAATTTTGGGCAACACTAAGTATGAGGCGGTCAACCCAAGCTAAATAGTCGGACTAGTTCCACTCACCAATATAAGTGTTATTTTATAGTTTTCGCAAACATATTTTGTCATGTTTTTTATTAAATATGGCAAAATAATTTCATGAAAAAATTAATAAGCAGACAAATATTGAAGTGTTGTATATTTAACATGAATGAAAAAAAAAATACAGACTACAGTATTCGGGGAATCTTATCCCTCCTAAAGGAATGTACTTCCAAATTAATTTAAATACCTTAGAAAATTGTTAGTAAAATTGCCTGACGTCCCCCCCGAATGAAACTCAAGACTAATTCGAATGTTGAAATGCACCGGTACTTAGGACGAAACATGTTTGCCAGGCGACATAATGTGTAGCGAAAGACACCGAATTACTACACCAAGTTTAAATATTCGTAGATGTCAATTTATTAACAATCCATCAGGATGCTTAAGTAGATATATAACTTCATTCTCTTAGGATTGATAGAATTTCCCGTTTTCTATAGTCGGATTTTTAAAAATAAAAAAATATTTTTTTCATTTAACTTTTTATTAAGTGAATACCAGATAATTGGAGATAAGGGTATTATAAGTCCAACTCATAAGAAGGGCGATGTCTTACAATGTGACAATTATCGTCGCATTAATCTCCCATAATGCGCGTATAAACTGCTGGATCTAATGTTATATTTATGAAGAGTCGTAAGTGTCATGGCCGAAACTGAGGTTCTATATTCGTATCGTTCCGTCTTTGCTAGTTTGTTATGTGCTTATTATCTCAAATCCTGTTCTCAGAGTTTGTAAACAGTGAGTTTATAAACAATTTAACATTTTTACATTACAATCAGTGAGGTGAGTGACTTTTATTAACAATTAGCAACATTAAATTGGTACTCGATTGCTAGAGACAGTTTACGTGGCAGACAATTCCCCTCAGCGGGTCTTATCTTTCAAATTCAAGGTCACGGCGCTTTATTTTACGTTCAGAATATCTTGAGTTCGTACCTAAGACAGTATATTTTTTTTTTTTCTTTTCTCTGTTTTTATTTCTTAATTGATTATTTTATTTTAATATTTTTTTTTTCTACTGAGACTCTATTTTATTTATTTATAAAAATGTTTTTTTTAATATTTGTATATATATTTGTAAATAGATTAGTTATTAAGTATTTGTTTTGTAAATTTTCTTGTTAGTGATACTTTTTTCTCTCTTCTTTTTGTATATATTATTATTTAGAGGTATGGATTCTGATAAGAACATTTCTTTTGACGAATCAGATGAAGAGACTCCTTTCTCCGAAATCAGTGAGACTGATTCTCAATATTTAACAAGGCGAACTCTCCAAAAGCGCCATAGAAACTCTGCCCCCGGTTCGGCGGGCAACTCACCTAATAAAAAAAAAAACAAATCCGCTAAAACAAAGCAAGCTCTCAAAGTAAATAAACAATCAAAAACTAGTAATAATTCAGCTATGAAACCTGACACTAAACCATCAACTAACACATCCAGTAACAATTCTGTTACAGCCAATAATAAAATTAACGAAATCACTGAACCTAGAACTTTCACTGAACCAGTGCCACCTCCGATTTATGTAAGCAAGATTGACAATTTCATTCAGTTCGGTCAAGAAATAGCTAATCTGATCGGACCGACCAACTTCCGGTGTTTTTCTCGAGTCAACGATATAAAGATTAACACCAATACTAAAGAAGATTATAAAAAACTTATAAATCATTTGACAGCACTCAATCACGACTTCCACTGCTATCAACTAAAAGAAGACAAAACATATAGAGTGGGTTTGAGAGGGCTTCACTCTACCACACCCACTACCGCTATAAAAAAAGATCTGGAAGATATCGGCCATTCGGTAAGACATATATCTTCTATTTTACATCCTATTGATAAATATCCACTGCCATTATTTTTCATCGATCTAGAACCAGCCCGGAATAATGCAGAAATCTTCGAAGTTAAAAGACTGCTGTATTCTGTTGTAAAATTTGAAGAGCCGAGGCAGAAACCAATAGTCGTTCAATGCACCAAGTGCCAAAACTTAGGGCATACAAAGGCTTACTGCCATCACTCGGTGCGTTGCGTTAAATGCGCCGGGCCTCACGCCTCTAACACCTGCCAGAAACCGTTAAATGAACCACCAAAATGTGCCTTTTGTGGTGAGGACCACCCTGCAACCTATCGGGGCTGCATTATCTATAAGAAGCTGTATAAGCAAAGAACTTATAATTTATCATTAAAAGAAGAACAGAAGAATTCTACCCAGGCACAGGTACAGGCACCTGAACTTCTAAATTTGGCAGCGTTTCCTCAACTGCCGAACGAAATAATACCACAATTGACGCACAACCCTTCTACATCAACAGATCATCCCCATCAAGACTCTAGGCACCTATATTCAGACACTACGGTGAAGAATCAACAGCCGCGACGTCAGACGCCTCAGATTTCCAAAACTAAGACTCAGGCTTCCAAACCTAAGATCCAGACCTCCCAATCCAAGACTCAAATCTCCCACATTCATTCAAAATCTCCACGTCAGCAAATGCCTCCTCACCAGATACCTATACGTGTAAAATTACCGCCCGAACATCCAACTCCTGTTTATTCCCACCCTACTGCTCATATTTACTCTCCTTCCCAAGTTCCAAGGGTACATCCTTCATCAGACACTCCTTATCATAAGATCTTTCCCACACGAACTCCTAATCAAAACCAACCTGACCAACAAAACCCGATCGATTTAATAAACTCCACCCTTGCGTCCTTCCTGAAAGATCTCCAAGAGACTATCAAGCCACTAATTACCCTCCTCACAAGAATGCTTACCGAAATTCCCTTCAATCTCTCACGATGAGCACTAAGCCCCTAGCTGTTCTTTTATGGAATGCTAACGGACTACAAAACCACCGAGACGAACTCGACATTTTTCTTCATGACTATCACATTGATATTGCTCTACTGACAGAAACTCACTTCACTCGACGTTCATATTTCTACATACGTGACTATATCACTTATAGATCAGACCGCCCCGACAACACTTCCCATGCCGGTTCTTGCATCCTTATCCATAAATCCTTATCCCATTCTCTCATTCCTTCTACTCCAACGGAGGCTATTCAAGCAACCTCGGTTATCATTTCAACTCGTCCTTTCCATTTAACATTCTCAGCTGTATACTGTCCTCCCGGTCATACTCTTACCTATAACTTACTTGAATCCTTATTTCAATCCTTCGGATCGCGCTTTATTGCTGGAGGAGACTACAATGCTAAACACCAACGATGGGGTTGTCGATCATCCAACTCCCGTGGTAACATACTATCTTCTGTCTCAACTTCCAATAGTTACTCTGTCCTCTCTCCTATGAATCCTACCTATTGGCCAACATCCCTCAAAAAACGCCCTGATATCCTCGACATATTTGTCACCTCCCAAATTTCCTCTTCCCATGTCACAATAAAATCCCTGGATGACCTCTCCTCAGATCATTCTCCAGTTCTGCTTTCATTACACACAACCTTCGCTCCTAAGCCCTCGTCCTCTCCTACACTGATTACAGGACGAGTAAACTGGGACAATTTTCGTAAAGACCTGGAAAATAAATTGGACCTAAATATTCCACTTAAGACGAAACGTGATATTGACACAGCCATAAAAGAACTCACTACATCTATAAGTGACAAAATAAAGAATAATACATCTACCAATAAAACTGACAACTCCCAACAGACAAATTTGCCGCAGCATATTCGTATCTTATTAAGTGAAAAACGCAGAGCAAGATCGAAGTGGCACAGGACTAGATATCCATCAGATAAGACATATTACAACAAATTAACTAACCAACTAAAAGCTGAAATTAGAAAATACAAAGTTCAAAATTTACATAACATGACAGAAAAACTTACTACTTGTGACAAATCACTATGGTTGACCACTAAAAAACTCCTTAAATTCAAAGATTTTAACCACCCACTTATTACTGAAACCCAAACCTGGTCCAGATCTGATGATGAAAAATCTCAAATATTTGCTCAACACCTCTCAAAAACATTTAATCCACACCCAGACATCCTTAATCCAACCCACCTTGAGTTTATTGAAGCAGAATTGGATACCCCACTCCAATTGACTCCTCCACCTAAAGCATTTCATCCTTCAGAAATATCCAATATCATTAATAGATTACCTTCTCGCAAAGCTCCTGGCCATGACCTAATCACCTCCCAGATCCTAAAATGTCTTCCTAAAAAAGCCATATTGTTCCTAACCTATATATTTAATGCTGTACTCCGCACCACATATTTTCCTGACTCTTGGAAACTATCCATTGTCAAAATGATACCTAAACCCACAAAGCCGCCAGAACACCCATCCTCTTACCGTCCTATCTCCCTTTTACCCATTATGGGCAAAATCCTGGAAAAACTCATTTTAAAACGCCTGTATCCCATCCTAGACTCTAAACACATTATCCCAGATCACCAATTTGGATTCCGCACATCCCACTCCACTATTCAGCAATGCCATCGTGTGGTAGATGTAGTCTCCTCTGCATTGGAGCGCGGAATGTACTGCACGGGAGTCTTTCTCGACGTTGAACAGGCGTTTGATAGAGTCTGGCATCCGGGACTGATGTACAAACTCCGTGAATTCCTACCACCTACATACTTCCTCATTATACGTTCCTACCTTACTGACAGATACTTCAAAGTCAATCATAACAATGCTTATTCATCTCTTTTTACTCAGTCTGCCGGTGTTCCTCAAGGTAGTATCCTAGGTCCTATCCTTTACACAGTTTATACAGCTGACATCCCAACCCAATCCAACACTGTCATCACCACCTATGCCGATGACACGTGTATCCTATCAGTTAATAACGATCCTTTAATTGCATCCCAAACTCTTCAATCACATATCACAAGCCTTGAAGAATGGTGTAAAAATTGGAGAATAAAAATAAATTCCAACAAATCCCATCAAATCACTTTTACCCTCCGTCGTAAACCTATGACCTCTTGTCCTACAGTATCCTTCAATAATACTCCACTTATTCCTGTTGAGCAAATCCGCTACTTAGGACTCCACCTTGACAAACGACTCACTTGGAACCCCCATACCAGACTGAAACGACTAGAAACCGCCCGACGTTTTCGACTACTGCAGCACTTACTAGACAAACGATCTAAGCTTTCAATCAATTATAAACGACTCGTATATATGACAATAATAAGACCTATTTGGACTTACGGAATTGAGCTTTGGGGCTCCACTAAACCATCGAATTCCTCTCGTATCCAATCCTTACAATCCAAAATCCTTCGTAAAATCCTCAACGCTCCTTACTTTGTCACAAATAAAATCATCCATAAAGACCTTAATGTTCCATATGTTTCCGATCTGGCCCAATCCAGATACCTTTCCTTCCATAACAAACTGCAGAATCATCCGAATCCTCTCGTTTCAAACCTTGCTTCATCCTCGATCCCTGATAATCCTCCGAGGCGTCTGAAAAGAAGATGGCCTCGGGATCTTCTAATATAGAACTTTAATTTGAGTTCTACCAATGGGTAGTTTCTCTTCATGTTGTACATGCGATGTTACAAATTTCTCATTTACTTATTGTATTCTCTATGTAATACAGTTGTAAATTCCATTGAAATAAAAAAAAAAAAAAAAAAAAAAAATATTTATGAAGCTTCATTCGCTGAGCGAGAAATTGGCAGATATCAAGTATCCACGATGGATCAGATATTCAGACCGCGTATTATTCTTGAAAAAATTATGAAGTATATGACAGCATTAAGAGGCTTATGTTCTTGCGGGAATTCGGAATCCCATCCAAGCTCATCCACCTGATTCAAATTACGATGAATAGTGGCGCAGTTTGAGTGCAACTGAATTTATCCCACGAATTCAACGAAAAGAGAGGATTGATACAGGGCGAAATTCTAGCTTGGTTATTATTTAATCTTGCCTTAGATAGGGTAATAAGAAAAGCTCACCCAATAACTAGCTACGTACCTTGAACGGATAGATTGTGTACACTTTATACTATAATTTGTCTGTGATATTAATAGCCCTGTAATCTTGTACATCATAAGTTGTATTTTTTAAAAATCTTTTAAAATTTATTTTCCACCCTCCCATGCCACCAGGGCAATACCGGTGTATGCAGTAGTGTGATGTTTCTGTTATAATAATTTCTGATACACAAAATAGTTTACAGACAAAAAAATTGACCCTGTGATGATAAAAACAATAATATTATAAAATTTAGGTAGGGTGTTGAAAGATACTTTTTGTGTAGTTTATACTTTTTAACATAGGATTTATTAGAAAATTCTTGGATATTTTTTAATAGGAACTAATGCTATAAATAACATATCACAGAGGTGATCTGAAATCTAAAAAAAAAATCAAAGATTGATCTTAATATTTGAGGAATTCCAGGAGAAAGTCGAGCCTTCCGGGGTGGCGGAAAACCTATTATAGGGCCCCAGCTCCTGTTATTAAACGCCCAACACCGCCCTCAGCTCACACCATATCAGCTACACACTGATAATATATAGCTCTTCTGACGCTACGGGATTTCAGGGTTTATATGAATGTATATAACCAAACAAGATTAATATAATTTTATAATTAAAATTAATATCGTCTGCTTACTGAAAAGAGGTCATTAATGATGGGAGTTTACAATCAGTAGGTCATCAATTTAAATACAATTTTTTCGGTGATATTTCATCGACAAACAGCTTTCGTCCCAATAGTCTCCAGGAGCCAAAATTATTTTATATAATTTTAAACACAATTTATTTTTGCCTTTACATGTCTGGATTTGTATGTTATAATGCATATAGACCATTTTTTTTGTGTGCATAAGGTGAGAAAAATGTTTATATATATATATATATATATATATATATATATATATATATATATATATATATATATATATATATATACACATATATATATACACATATATACATATAAATATTCAATAATATTTTATTTATTATTTTTTGTCTGATAAAAAAAAATACGGTATGTCTGGGAAGAATAGCTTATGAAAGAGAAATGACAGGTATCAACATATTTGAACAAAAAAAAGTACAAACCTATTCCATTATATCTACTTTTAAAAATGAGGCCAATTAGCATTAAACAAAAATATTGAATTACAATTCTTATAAATCATTTTTTATTTGAACATCAACGAAACTAAAAGACACTTTCAGTAAAGTTGGTAAAGTAAATTTTAGATTCGTTTTTAGTGCCTTTTAAAACTCCTAAATATTAAATAAAATAGAAAATTATAAACATAATAAGTTTATATGTGTTTGCGTTAGGAAATGAAGAATCAATTGAATTAAATACAAACAATACGTGTAAAATGAGAGTAAACAATGAGAATTTATGATCTGTTATTCAGCCTATTGTAAGTTTGAAACGTTTGAACGTTATATTAACGTAATAAGTACTATTTAAATACAATTTATAAATATTGAACTAAATCAGATATCCGATTTCATTTAAAACATTTAAAAAGGTAACAACTTTACGAAATTTTTTTTTTTTTTTTTTTTTTTTTTTTTATTTGTTTATTTAGCCTCTACCCCTAAGGGTCATTGGCTTAATGTTTCCATTTTATATTCGTTGATAATAGTGAATATTCTTTAGATATTTGAACAATTTTTCTATTTCATTCTCTTCATCTTGCAGAATTGTTTTCATTTCCGTTCCCATTTGAAATTTTTTCCTTATATTGGTGTACCTTCTACATTCTAATAGTATATGTTTTACTGTTCTGGGTACTAGGCAATGTGTGCAAGTTGGAGCTTCTAATCCTCGCAGGAGGTATCCATGGGAAAACTCACAGTGGCCAATTCTTAGGCGACATAGTATCACTTCTTCTCGTCTAGACTTTCTGTTTGATGTGTTCCATTTGATACATGTTGTTTTTATTTCCTGAAGTTTTGCCGAACTCATTTCCCATTCAATGTTCCATTTATTTTGAAAGGAGCAGGCAAGTTGGTGTGTCCAATCTTCTCGAGGAATAGCATCAATTATTGTGGTTTGTGCAGTTCCTTGACGCCGGGCAGAGTTGGCAGCAGCATCGGCTCTCTCGTTACCCAGGATACCACAGTGTGATGGTGCCCAGATAAGGACTATGTTTTTATTTTCTTCCTTTAGTTCACCTTATATGTTAAATATGTCTGTTATAACAGGATGCTGGTTCGTTGATTGTTCTATGGCTTCTATTACGGACATTGAATCGGTTACGATAGCATGGTTTTTGAAGTGGTTGCTGCGGATGTGTAAGAGTGCTTCTTTTATGGCCGTGGCTTCTCCCGTAAAAATAGAACATTCTCCTGAAAGTTTGTACAGGAATTCTTCACTGTCTGTAACGACTGAAAATCCCACTTGGTTTTCGGCTTTTGATGCATCTGTGTACAATATTTTGTAATTGCAGTATTTATTTAATAATTCTAGAAAATAAGATTTTTTTTCATCCGAAACTAGAGTTTTTTTTGAGATGTGGGACATATATTTTTCTGTAGGAATATTCGGAGGATTCCACCTTGGAAAATTTTTATCTGGGAGCTTTTGGATGCAATTTAGGTTCATATTGAATGCTAACGTTGTTTGGATTATATTTCGCTTGAAACTGCTATTGATTGAAACTGTTTCTGGATCTAATATGATGTCTCGTAAGGGATGTCGTGGAAGTGACATTATTTTGGCCCCATATTTTGCAATCATAAATGCTCTTCTTGTCTCGAGGGATGGTTCGGCGCATTCTGCATATAGACTCTCAATTGGCGATGTTCTATAAGCTCCTGAGCATATCCTCAAGGCAGCATTATGGATTGGGTCAAGAATTTTTAAAATACTTCTTTTTGAGGTTCCATATACACATGCTCCATAATCTATTTTGCTTCGGATCATCGCTTTGTATACCTTTAATAGACTGCTTCTGTCAGCTCCCCAACTAGAATGCGAAAGACACTTTAGGAGGCCAAGTCTTTTTAAACATTCTTGTTTAAGACCTTTAATGTGGTCAGTCCACTTTAAGCTTTTATCTAGATGGATTCCTAGGTATTTTTGGTGATCTTCAAACAAGATGTCGGCCATCCCTAATTTTAGTTTAGGATTCGTAGAGCATCCTCTAATTCTGCATATATGCATGGCCTTTGTTTTATTTATCGAAAAATTAAAACCGCTATTTCGTGCCCATTTTTCTGCTTTTCTCAGTGCTTTCTGTAGTTTCCACTCAATAAAATAGAGAGATTTGCTGCGAACTAATAATAATACATCGTCGGCAAACATTATGATTTTAATAGGCCATTTGAAATTCGGTGGTAGATCATTCATAGCAATCAAAAACAGAGTTACACTTAGAGGTGAACCTTGGGGCGTGCCATTTTGAGAAACGTGGATTGACGACAAGGAGGACCCAACTCTGACTTGATATTTTCTTTCTTTAAGAAAGTTCTCAATGTATGCCTTCAATTTTCCCTGAACACCATAATTATCTAAGATTTGCATTACGCGGCCTCTTAACATGGTATCATAAGCCTTTTCCAGGTCCAAAAAGACAGCAACCAAATGTTCTTTTTGAGAGAATGCTTCGTCTGCTTCATGTTGCATTAACAAAAGTGCATCAGTTGTGGAATGTCCTTCTCTGAAACCAAATTGGTGGGGGGTAAATAGTTTGTTTCGTTCCATGTAATCAACAAGTCTATTGTTTACCATTTTTTCCTGTAATTTAGAGAGGCACGATAGTAATGAAATAGGACGAAAGTCATTTGGGTGGGTTGGAATATCTTTTTTTGGGACCGGAGTGATAATTGAGGTTTTCCATAGCTTAGGGAGTTCACCAGCATCCCAGATCTCGTTGTATATTTGAAGTAAGTATAATCTACCTTCATCTGGTAAGTGTTTTATCATTTCGTTAGAAATTTCGTCTATACCTGTTGCTGACTTTCCACGACATTTTTTAATTACCATTTCCATTTCTTTCAATGTGAAAGGTTCATCATAGCAAACATTAGAACTTGGCACTTGTAGCCTTGGCATTACTCCTTGGTTTGCAATGTCCGCTGGTTCCTTATTATTGAGGCAACTAATCAATGGTTTAAAAAATTGTTGTGCCAATGCCTCTGCTATCTCTGATGGATTTGTTATTATATTCCCTGCTACATCTATCCCTGATATTGGGTTTTTTTTGTTAATTCCACGAATAGATCTAATTTTGTTCCATACTTCTGTAACTGGTGTTTCACAGTTAATAGAGGAAACGAATTCTCTCCACGATGACTTCTTACTATCTTTAATAGTTCTATTTGCAATTGCTCGAAGTCTCTTAAATTCAACTGCGTCATTGAAACTCCTACTTCTTTTGTACCTGTTGAAAGCCCGCTTTTTTGCTTTCACTGCTTCCTGACATCTTTCGTTCCACCATGGAACTCTTTTCTTAAGGAGACCATTACTTGTGATTGGAATGTTGTCGTAGGCTGCTTGCAGAATAATATTATTCAAATTCGCTACCTGAAGATCTATGTTATTAGCTGTTCTTTCTAGATTATCCTTGGCCAATATAATTGATTTCTGAAAAGATTCCCAATCAGCTGCCTCATACTTCCAGTGTCGCTTTATATTTTGTGGAAGAGACGGCCCATTAACCTGTATAACGATGGGGAAATGGTCGCTTCCATATAAGTGGGTTTTAGTTCTCCAGATGCATTTGGGGGCCAATCTGACGTCCGCGATGCTTAAGTCAATGGCAGAGAGACTATTACTTCCTGAGCCGAAGTGTGTAAATGAACCGGTATTAAGAAGAGTAGCAGTGCTGCTAAATTCTAAAAATTTAATAACGCTGTGTCCTCTATGTCCAATGTCTGGTAGTGGGGAGCCCCAAAGAAAACTATTTGCGTTAAAATCCCCCAAAAGAAGATACGGCCTTGGTAGCTGATTAACAATGTGTTCAATGTCATCCTTTGAGAAATCGACAGCGGATGGTATGTAAATGTTACAAATTGTCAGGGGTTCAGCTCCTTTGATTACTGTTGCGACTGTTTCTATGTGTGTGTCTAAATTTAATTCCTCGGAGAATAAGTCAGCCCTCACAAGGGTTAAAACACCACCCCAAGATCTCCCTGCTCCTTGTCTATCCCTTCTGTAGGCTCGATATCCTTTGACATTTAAGACATGTTTTTCATTTAAGTGGGTTTCTTGTATGCAACAGCACAGTGGAGTTTCTTCATTCATTAATTTCTGAAAAAATTCTAAATGGCGAAATAACCCATTACAATTCCACTGAACTATTTGTTCCATGGAGTTAAACATTTTTTTATTTTTTGGCCTGAAGATCAACACTAGAAAGCGTTGAATCGTCAGAGTCTGAAAATAGTTCTGTGTTGGGACTAGAAACAGTACCACTTAGTTCTTTAATAATTTTTGATACTCTAATCTTCATTCCTCTGTTGGGTAACTTGTGCCTTACATCAGTCAGCATAGTTTTCAATCCATCGATATTTTTTGTAAACTGTGTGGCAAGTTGTTTGATGTTACTGGCTTTTTCATTATGAGCCATCTCAAGAAAGAGGCATAATTTTGAGTAAGCTAAGGGATATTTGTGGTCATTTGTGACTAAAATACGAATTGGTTCTAACATTTCCTTCATTGTTTGATTGTTGTTTTTTCGTTTTGCCATAGGAACTAATGTTTTCGTTATTTTATTACTTTTGTTCAATATTTTTTCTTGTTTTATACTCTCGGTTTGTTTATTTTTTAGTTTGCCTGTTTTTAATGAGGTTATACTGAAAGGAATCTTAGTTGGAGTAGCAGACATATGTTCTGTGATTACTGTTCTTAGGTTAGTTTTATTTTTAGTGTTACTTTGTTGTGTATTTTGGATTGTTGCACTGTGTTGTGAATCTTCCGATTTAGCAGGGCATGGGTTTGCTACAGGGCCATCTTTACTCAGGATTGTAAAATCGAGATGCTGAGAGATATTTGTATTATTGTCATTTGTGGTAAACGAAGTGTTTTCTCCCCTGTCCTCCATCAGCTCTTCGTGGGCTTCAACCAAACTGTTAACGGCTGACGGCAAAACGGCCAAGTTATTGGCCTCATCGGGATTTTTAGCTTCGCTGAGTGGACAATTTTTGCTTATATGTCCCTCTTCGTGGCAAGAAAAGCATCTAACTTCGTCACCATCTAGGAACAACCTATAGGTATCTCCTTCGAATTCCACGAGAAAGTTAGCAGGTAAAGTAGGTAGTGTATCCGGTTGTGCAAATGTGTGTCTTCTGGAGCTGAGGATATGCTCATACCCGGGTATTTTGATCCCTGCGCGAAGGTAATTTACTGCCGAGTATAGCTTGATACCTATCTCTTTTAACTTATTTTCTATTAGAATACTGGGGAGATATGGAGGGACATTGGATATGACTATTCTTTTTGATTGTACAATAAGGGGGCGTGCTGGAATGAAATTACCATCGACTGTAATACCCTTGTGTACTTGAAGGAAGTCTAATACATGCTGTTTGTTTGACAGAAACAAAACGATTCGGTTATTAGAGATCTTAGAAGAAAAAATTATATTACCTGGGCCTATCAGTTCCCCAACTCCTACGATATATTTCAAGATGGAAGTTTTTTCGATTGCAGTGAATACAATACCCTGGTCTTTCTTTGGAGTCAGGGTTGATTTTGCAATTGAGGCAAAAGATTTTCTTGTTGTGACTTCTTTAGGTTTTGAGTTTTCAACGTTCATGGTTAGGACTTCTTCTTCGGGTGCCATTCTTCAGAATGGTTATACCCACAAAGTTAGAACAGACTTTGGAGGTCTGTAAATCTCAATTTCTCGAGTTTTAATAGGTTGAAATTGATAGAATTAAGTGAATAATTACTTAAGAATTAAAGTAAAATTTTTCTCAACATTCAACCATATGTTCTCTCTTTTTACGAAATTTATATCAATGTAATGAAAGTTTTTTTTTGAGAAAATGATAAGTATTCTTCAATTGAAATTGAGGAAGAAAATCAATATCTATATGAATGATTGCACAATGCTGTAACTTACGTGGAAGCTCTGTGCATCTCAATTATCAACTCTTTACACTTTCAGGAAAAATATATTCTACATATTTAATACTTTTAGGCTCTGTTTTTTTCCAGCTTTTAAAATTAATAAATTTTAAATATTTCAAATATTAACATTGTAGTGACAAAGATCAATCATTTTAATAATTTTTTTTATTTGCTGTTATTTAACGTCGCATCGACTGCCAGGGCCATTAGCGACGATCGTTCTTCTTAAATATCAACTAATCAATTTTATTTTTCTGATGTACTTCAGCGTTTTTTCGATACCAGCGTTTTCCTTGTACGGTGCCTTGTCTTCAATTTGGAGTTCGATGTGCTGTTTCCGGAACTTTTTTGCACTGGAATATGTGTTCAACTGTCAGATTAGCATTTTCACATACCTCACATGTTGGTCGATGTATGCCAAGAAGTAGGTGGAGATGGGTCAGTTTGGTATGTCCAATCCTGAGCCTGCTTATTATAGAACACTCCTTTGATGTCAGGTGTTTTGGAGGATACCAAGCTCGATTTTCGTCTTTGGTCAGATGAAGGTGATTGCGCGGCAGTAATCTCCACTGTGCATTCCAACTGGCGTTCACTTTCTTTGAAATTTCTCTTCTCCATTCGTTGAGAAACATCGATCCTAAAACAGGTGAATCTGTGCTTCTGGCGGCTTCCTTTGCTCTCTCATCGGCTCGTTCATTTCCAATTATGCCAATGTGTGAGGGTACCCAAAACAATATTATTTTTCGACTACTTTTATTTAGTTTCAAGTCCATTAGCTGAATTTTTTTGTGCAATCTGTTACATGTCCATGCATTTTGCAGTCCCTTGATTACAGATAAGGAATCGGTCACAATTACTGATTTCTCAATATTGGTGTCGATTACTTATTCAAATGCCTTGAGAATAGCCCACGTTTCACTTGTAAAAATTGAATTATTGTTATTTAATTTCCATTTTTTTATATTGTTTTGGGTTACTATACAACATCCTACACCTTTCTCTGATTTTGAACCGTCCGTAAAAATTATGTCATGATTATGGAATAATTTATGGACAATTTCATGATAACTATATCTAATTTCTTCTGGGGTAGTGTTGTTTGGAAGATTGTTCAGTCCTACTTCATTTTTGATTGGTGGAATTGTCCACGGAGGGGTATCTCCTATTTTCTGAGGTATAATATTTATATGTGTTGTAATTTCATACTCAGTGGAGTATTTCTCAATTCGACTTTGAAGTATTTCTGAACCATTTAAATCACCTTTATACAGAATATCAAAATTATTGTGCTCTGGCATACTCTGAATTTTTGCTGCATAACGAAGAACGAGAAGTTTTCTTCTATGGTCCAAGGGCAATTCTCCTGTTTCACTCAGTAAGGCAGTTGCTGGGCTTGTTATGAATGCTCCAATTGAAAGTCTCAGTGCAGTGTTCTGAATCGAGTCTAGCTTATTTAGGAGGCTTTTGCAAGCTGAAGAATATATGATGCTTCCATAATCTAGTTTTGACCTTATATATATATATTATATATTATATAGGGATCTGTATGTAGTTAGCATAGTGTTCGTGTCTGCTCCCCAGTTTTGATGGGAAAGGATTTTTAGGAGGTTCAGTCTTTTATTACATTCCTGTTTTAATTTTTCTATTTGATATTTCCATTTTAGTTTACGATCTAGTATAAGACCTAAAATTTTGATTTCTTTGTAAAATGCGATTTCGGAACTGTTTATTGAAATATTTCTTACGTTCTCTAATTTCTTTTTCCTTGAGAAAACGATAGCCTGTGATTTTGTAGCAGAAAATCTGAAACCGGTTTCCCTCCCCCATTCTTCTAGTTGGGATATAGCAGACTGCATTATCTGTCGTGTAAGATTAAGATCTTTCCCTTTGCAACAAAGCAACAAATCGTCAGCATAGAGGAATCTCAATTTTAATAATTGAAAGGATAAAAATACAATTATGATGCACAAAAAAGATTCTGAAGTTAGTTTTCAAAAGGTTGCAATCTGCTTGTAAAATATCAAGAATGCTTCAAAATATTTTAAAAATACAAGAAATTGATTCCAAAATTTTGATTTCTCTCTCAAAATTGGGTATAGGGTAGTTATAATTTTTGAAATGGAAATAGAAAAACATCTATATTCTGAGACTAGGTAATAAAATCTGATCGCATAATTCTAGGTAAATTAATTAATTATACTACGTTTTGGTCCGACAAATTAGTCAGCAGGACACATGCAGATATTTAAGTAATAGCGCAGTTGTCCTAACGTGGAAGATGGATTGGGCACTCCAAGCTATGTCTGAGTGAATTAGGCTATGAAACAGAAAACATTATAATAGCTGAATATTATATTTAATTATAGTTAATTAATGTACCAAGAATTATGCGATCATTAGCTGTAAAAAAACGGCTTAAATAGTTTTAGACCACATAGTTGGTAACTACTTTGATAAAATATGACAGTATTATGGAAACTTTTCATGAATCTGAATAACAAACAGTTTCAGACAAGTAAGTGATTTGATAAAATCTGACCAATATTAGAAGGTTTTTCGAGAATATAGCTCTTATCACGTGCGGAGGAGCATGAAAAAAATTGGGATCCGGGGATTGTGAATTTGGTCAAGGAGTTTTCCCGGTTGTCTATTTTAATCTATCTATTAGTTTTATGAAAAATTTTTGGACAGTCAAATAAACAAAAGTGCAAAAATCCCAAATTAATGACACATAAATAAGATGTTATTATATAACTATTAATCTTTTTTTTTTATATTTCATAAAATCCATTTTATATCATGCCTGAAATTTACTGCTTTATGTACAGTATACTGTAGAAAATAATCAATAAAGAAACAACAGAGATGACGTTTATATTAACAAGAATAACATTAAATATTTCTATAACATTTCCAATTTATTATAAATTTGTTTATAAAAATTGCCAGAAGAAGAAAAAATCTTAGTTGATCTCGTCATCTGAGGAGTCTGTTTCTTGCTCAATTATTCAGTTTCATCCTCAGTTTCTAGGTTGTCGATGTCTGTGATTACCTCTGGCAAGAACATTCAAACCACCTTGACAATTTAACCATCCACTGTTACCTGGTCCCATGGTAGTTCCTAGTTATGGCCGTCATATGTCAGCCGGTATAAAATTTAAAAAAAAAATAGTTAAAGGTTAAATAATAACATGTTTTTTTTTGTGTCAATAATTTGAAATTGTTAGCACTTTTCTTCATTTCATTGACCAACATTTTTCATAAACTAATAGAAAGAGAAATAGAAATCTTGGACCAACGGGTCTCAATTTTTTGTCATGCTCCCCCACACTTAATAAGTGCTACATTCTCGAAGACTTCCCAAATATTAGTCAGATTTTATTAAATCAATTCTCTTCCTGTTGCAGATCACGTTATTTTTGATATTTTAAAATACGTCAGATTCGTATAAAGCTTCAAAAATTTTGTCTGACTTAATTAAATCTGTTATCAACTAAGTTGTCTAAAACTAGTCCAGTCGGTTTTTTTCTCCTGCTGATCACGTGATTTGGGCACTTTTTTCGATTTTTGAAAATCGATCATAGCCAAACGCTTCCGGTTTTTTCATTAGGGTTGCCATCTCTACTGTTTCAATTTTGTAAACCTTCTGGCGCTGATAATTGGTTTAAATCTTTGGCATATCCTGCACTAATGATATCTTTTATTCAAACCATTATTCACATATTATTATTAAATAATAATAATTTAAAGCCCACTTTCCCAAATAAACAATTTTCGATGCTCAGAGCTAACAGAAAATTTCTTACTCCTTCAAATGATGCCACCTAATTTCACGAAAAATCATTTTTGAAGACAAAAATAATTTTTTTTTTATTATTTGAAAATTAAAACATTCTGCCACATTGGAGGGCATTAATATTATGGCTAAATTAAACATTTACACAATATATACATTCAAATGATAACTAAAATAGAGATATAAGAAAAAGAGTTTTAGAAAATAAAATATGAAAATTAACTCACATATGTAAAAAAAAAAAAAAAAAGAAAGACAATAATAGATAGAAACTAAATGAAATTAAAATAGATAAAACACATTCACATCTATATGCAATAAGAAAGAATTTAAGTATAAATAAAAGTCGAGAATTAAAAAAAAAAAAAAAACAGTAATATCATCAGTAATATATCATCAACAATCATCGTCCTTCCTACGCCTACAACCTTCTCCAATTCAAGTCCTCAGTCCACTCCCTCTCCACAAGATCTCGACCTTCCGACCTTTAAATTCCTTCTCACAGATCTGCCTCGTTCCAAAACTCCTTTATTGCACGTTCTGTTAGTTTCTGGAATTCCCTTCCTATCAAAATTCGACATTCTTCATCCTTATCTACATTCAAAACCCTCCTATTCCAATTCCTGTCCCAAAAACAGTCAGGCACCAGCTAATCTTTTATGTAAAATTACACATTATCTATAAGACCATATTCACATATAGCTCATGACCTGAATACTTATTATAGATTCGACTTTCTTTTTCTCTTTTTTTTTTTTTTTTTTTTCTTTTTCAACAGAAACAGATTTTACTGTTAAGAAGAATATACATTTATTTTTTCTGTATTTTTTATTTTTTCTAAAAGGGTTTATTTATATTTTAACATCGTACATAGTTTTAAGTATCTTAGTATGGTTTCAAGAGTTTTTTATATAGATTTTTTTATTTTATTTTGTATATAGTATGTATAACCAATATTTTTTTCTTTTCTTTTCTTTAATGACCTATCATTATCTTAATTTGTTATGTTTGTTTTTATCTGGCCAGATGTAAAATTTTAATTTCTGTACTTTTTTGTTATTCTGAAGGGACTTCGTCCCAGAATAAAATTATTTTTCTATTCTATTCTTTTCTATTCTATTCTAATATTAAATATAATTTCCTATGAACTGTTAAAAGCAGATGATACCTATTAGAAGCTTTTTTTTTCTCATCGTAATTACGCTGCTTAACCAGCGAAGTTTAC